>OY757244.1:0-4800000 GCA_963583935.1 Diaperis boleti | reverse complement strand
TGAGTTTTAAATTTCGAAACTTCAATCTTTCGAATTTCTAATTCTTTGAATCTTTTTAAAAGTGGATTCTTTGAATGTTGAATCTTGATTCTTGAATCTTGACTCTTGACTCTTGCCTCTTGAATCTTCAAACTTCAATCTTTTGAATCTTGAATAATTTTATGAATATGAATTTGAATATGAATAATTTTGAATCCTTTGAATAATCTTTTATAGATTGGATTCTTTGAATCTTGTTAAAACTTGAATCTTTTGAATCTGGAAATCCTTGAATCTTTTGAAAATTGGATCCTTTGAATCATGAATATGTTTAATCTTGAATCTTTTCAGTTTTTCGAATCTTGAATGTTTTGAGAATCTTTTGAAGCTTGAATCCTTTGAATCCAAATTTGAATTTTTTGGGTATTGAATCTTGAATCTTTGGCATCTTGAATAATCACAAAACTTGAACTCCCACTATCATAGAAACGCCAGTTCTAAAACCAGAATTTTTCGAATCTTCAGTAGACTCTTTTGGATATTGAAATTTCGATCTTCTGTATTGAATTTGGAAATCTGTATTATGTCTTGAAGTCCCGAATCTTCAACCATGTATCTTGAATCTTAATCATCTCAATCGAGTTTCCAATTCGGAGGCTAAAATTTGGAATCTGTAGTCTTGGATAATAATTTTTTTTATTTTTAAACTAACTTCAATTCTTATGTCTGTAATATTGAATCATAAATCTTTGTTCTTAAATTTCATTCGTTTTAAATTTAAATTTTCTTAAAACTGGAACTTTCAACAGTGAAACTTGAAATTTTGAAACTTCAATCTTTTGAATTTTTAATTCTTTGAGTCTTTTGAAGATTGGATCATTTGAATCTTGAATTTTCCGACTCTTGAATTTAGAATCTTTTGAATCTTGAATCTTTTGAATTTTGAATTTTTTGAATCTTGAATCTTTCGAATCTTGAATCATTTGAATCTTGAATCTCTCGAAGATTGGATAATTTGAATCTTGCATCTTCCGGTTCTTCAATATTGAATCTTTCGAATCTTCAATTTGAATTTTTGAATCTTCCGACATCAATCGAATTTCGAATTCTGAGACTAGTATGCGGAATCTGGTGGTGGTCTTGAATATTAAATTTTGAAACTAATATTTTCCATATTATGTCTGGAATATTGTATTCTAAATCTTTTTTCTTAAATTTCATTAATTTTAAATTTAAATTTAATTTCATAAATTTTCTTAACACTGGAACTTTCAACAGTGAATCTTGAAATTTTAATTTTGAAACTTTAATCTTTCGAATTTTTAATTCTTTTAGTCTTTTGAAGATTGGATCATTTGCATCTTGAATCTTTCTACTCTTAAATTTTGAATCTTTCGAATCTTGAATCTCTCGAATCTTGAATCTTTCTAATCTTGAATTTTTCGAATCCTGAATCTTTCGAATCTTTTGGAGATTTAATCCTTTGAATCTTGAGTATGTTAAATCTTGAATCTTTAGAATTTTTCGAATCTTAAAGGTTTTGATAATCTTTTGAAACTTGGATCCTGTTAATCCAGTCTTGAATTTTTTGGGTATTGAATCATGAATCTTTTGCATCTTGAATAATCACAAAACTTTAACTCCCAAGTATCATAGAAACACCCGTTCTAAAACCAGAATTTTGCGAATCTTCAATAGACTCTTTTGAATATTGAAATTTCGATCTTCTGTATTGAACTTGGAACTCTGCAGTATAATTCTTGCATCTTTAACCTTGAAGCTATACTTTTGCATCCATAATGTCTTGAAAATTTAAATTCCAAATCACAAATCCCATGTAATAACTGTTTAATATTAAATCTGGAACCTTAGTCCTGAATCTTTAACCATGTATCTTGAATCTTAATTATATCAATCGAATTTCCAATCCTGAGGCTAGGATTCACAATCTGTAGTCTTTTCAACCTTCTGAAGATTGGATCGTTTGAATTTTGAGCATGCTCAATAAAAAAAAACAAGTTTTTCAAATTTTGAATCTTTCGAATCATAAATCTTTTGAATCTTGAATCTTTTGAATCTTGAAGCTTTTGAATCTTGAATCTGGAATCTTTTGAACCTTGAATCTTTTGAATCTTTCGAATCTTGAATCTTTCAAATCTTGGATCTTTCGAATCTTGAATCTTTCGAATCTTGAATCTTTTGAATATTGGATCCTTTAAATTTTGAGTAAGGTCAATTTTGAATTTTTAGTGTTTTTTGAAACTGGAATCTTTTCCATCTTCAATTTTTCGAACCTTGAATCTTTTCAATTTTGAATCTTTCTAATCTTGAATTTTTCGAATCCTGAATCTTTCGAATCTTTTGGAGATTTAATCCTTTGAATCTTGAGTATGTTAAATCTTGAATCGTTAGAATTTTTCGAATCTTAAAGGTTTTGATAATCTTTTGAAACTTGGATCCTGTTAATCCAGTCTTGAATTTTTTGGGTATTGAATCATGAATCTTTTGCATCTTGAATAATCACAAAACTTGAACTCCCAAGTATCATAGAAACACCCGTTCTAAAACCAGAATTTTGCGAATCTTCAATAGACTCTTTTGAATATTGAAATTTCGATCTTCTGTATTGAACTTGGAACTCTGCAGTATGATTCTTGCATCTTTAACCTTGAAGCTATACTTTTGCATCCATAATGTCTTGAAAATTTAAATTCCAAATCACAAATCCCATGTAATAACTGTTTAATATTAAATCTGGAACCTTAGTCCTGAATCTTTAACCATGTATCTTGAATCTTAATTATATCAATCGAATTTCAAATCCTGAGGCTAGGATTCAGAATCTGTAGTCTTTTCAACCTTCTGAAGATTGGATCGTTTGAATTTTGAGCATGCTCAATAAAAAAAAATCAAGTTTTTCAAATTTTGAATCTTTCGAATCTTAAATCTTTTGAATCTTGAATCTTTTGAATCTTGAAGCTTTTGAATCTTGAATCTGGAATCTTTTGAATCTTGAATCTTTTGAATCTTTCGAATCTTGAATCTTTCAAATCTTGGATCTTTTGAATCTTGAATCTTTCGAATCTTGAATCTTTTGAATATTGGATCCTTTGAATTTTGAGTGAGGTCAATTTTGAATTTTTAGTGTTTTTTGAAACTGGAATCTTTTCCATCTTCAATTTTTCGAACCTTGAATCTTTTCAATTTTGAATTTTTCGAATCCTGAATCTTTCGAATCTTTTGGAGATTTAATCCTTTGAATCTTGAGTATGTTAAATCTTGAATCTTTAGAATTTTTCGAATCTTAAAGGTTTTGATAATCTTTTGGAACTTGGATCCTGTTAATCCAGTCTTGAATTTTTTGGGTATTGAATCATGAATCTTTTGCATCTTGAATAATCACAAAACTTGAACTCCCAAGTATCATAGAAACACCCGTTCTAAAACCAGAATTTTGCGAATCTTCAATAGACTCTTTTGAATATTGAAATTTCGATCTTCTGTATTGAACTTGGAACTCTGCAGTATAATTCTTGCATCTTTAACCTTGAAGCTATACTTTTGCATCCATAATGTCTTGAAAATTTAAATTCCAAATCACAAATCCCATGTAATAACTGTTTAATATTAAATCTGGAACCTTAGTCCTGAATCTTTAACCATGTATCTTGAATCTTAATTATATCAATCGAATTTCCAATCCTGAGGCTAGGATTCACAATCTGTAGTCTTTTCAACCTTCTGAAGATTGGATCGTTTGAATTTTGAGCATGCTCAATAAAAAAAAACAAGTTTTTCAAATTTTGAATCTTTCGAATCATAAATCTTTTGAATCTTGAATCTTTTGAATCTTGAAGCTTTTGAATCTTGAATCTGGAATCTTTTGAACCTTGAATCTTTTGAATCTTTCGAATCTTGAATCTTTCAAATCTTGGATCTTTCGAATCTTGAATCTTTCGAATCTTGAATCTTTTGAATATTGGATCCTTTAAATTTTGAGTAAGGTCAATTTTGAATTTTTAGTGTTTTTTGAAACTGGAATCTTTTCCATCTTCAATTTTTCGAACCTTGAATCTTTTCAATTTTGAATCTTTCTAATTTTGAATTTTTCGAATCCTGAATCTTTCGAATCTTTTGGAGATTTAATCCTTTGAATCTTGAGTATGTTAGATCTTGAATCTTTAGAGTTTTTCGAATCTTAAAGGTTTTGATAATCTTTTGAAGCTTGGATCCTGTTAATCCAGTCTTGAATTTTTTGGGTATTGAATCATGAATCTTTTGCATCTTGAATAATCACAAAACTTGAACTCCCAAGTATCATAGAAACACCCGTTCTAAAACCAGAATTTTGCGAATCTTCAATAGACTCTTTTGAATATTGAAATTTCGATCTTCTGTATTGAACTTGGAACTCTGCAGTATAATTCTTGCATCTTTAACCTTGAAGCTATACTTTTGCATCCATAATGTCTTGAAAATTTAAATTCCAAATCACAAATCCCATGTAATAACTGTTTAATATTAAATCTGGAACCTTAGTCCTGAATCTTTAACCATGTATCTTGAATCTTAATTATATCAATCGAATTTCCAATCCTGAGGCTAGGATTCACAATCTGTAGTCTTTTCAACCTTCTGAAGATTGGATCGTTTGAATTTTGAGCATGCTCAATAAAAAAAAACAAGTTTTTCAAATTTTGAATCTTTCGAATCATAAATCTTTTGAATCTTGAATCTTTTGAATCTTGAAGCTTTTGAATCTTGAATCTGGAATCTTTTGAACCTTGAATCTTTTGAATCTTTCGAATCTTGAATCTTTCAAATCTTGGATCTTTCGAATCTTGAATCTTTCGAATCTTGAATCTTTTGAATATTGGATCCTTTAAATTTTGAGTAAGGTCAATTTTGAATTTTTAGTGTTTTTTGAAACTGGAATCTTTTCCATCTTCAATTTTTCGAACCTTGAATCTTTTCAATTTTGAATCTTTCTGATCTTGAATTTTTCGAATCCTGAATCTTTCGAATCTTTTGGAGATTTAATCCTTTGAATCTTGAGTATGTTAGATCTTGAATCTTTAGAGTTTTTCGAATCTTAAAGGTTTTGATAATCTTTTGAAGCTTTGATCCTGTTAATCCAGTCTTGAATTTTTTGGGTATTGAATCATGAATCTTTTTTCATCTTGAATAATCACAAAACTTGAACTCCCAAGTATCATAGAAACACCCGTTCTAAAACCAGAATTTTGCGAATCTTCAATAGACTCTTTTGAATATTGAAATTTCGATCTTCTGTATTGAACTTGGAACTTTGCAGTATAATTCTTGCATCTTTAACCTTGAAGCTATACTTTTGCATCCATAATGTCTTGAAAATTTAAATTCCAAATCACAAATCCCATGTAATAACTGTTTAATATTAAATCTGGAACCTTAGTCCTGAATCTTTAACCATGTATCTTGAATCTTAATTACATCAATCGAATTTCCAATCCTGAGGTTAGGATTCAGAATCTGTAGTCTTTTCAACCTTCTGAAGATTGGATCGTTTGAATTTTGAGCATGCTCAATCAAAAAAAAAAACAAGTTTTTCAAATTTTGAATCTTTCGAATCTTAAATCTTTTGAATCTTGAATATTTTCAATCTTGAATTTTTTGAATCTTGAAGCTTTTGAATCTTGAATCTTGAATCTATTGAATCTTTTGAATCTTTCGAATCTTGAATCTTTCAAATCTTGGATCTTTTGAATCTTGAATCTTTCGAATCTTGAATCTTTTGAATATTTTATCCTTTGAATTTTGAGTAAGGTCAATTTTGAATTTTTAGTGTTTTTTGAATCTGGAATCTTTTCCATTTTCAATTTTTCGAACCTTGAATCTTTTCAATTTTGAATCATTCGAATCTTGAATATCTTTAATCTTGAATCTTGAATCTTTTGAGAATTTTTTGAATTTTGAATCTTTTGAATCTTGAATCTTTTGAATTTTGAATCTTTCCAATCTTTCGAACCTTAATCCTTTTGAATCTTGAATCGTTTGAATCTTTTGAGGATTGGATCCTTTGAATCTTGAGTATGTTCAATCTTGAATCTTTAGAGTTTTTCGAATCTTGAATCTTCCGAAACCAGAATCTTTTGAATCTTAATTCTTTTGAATCTTGAATCTTTCGAATCTTGAATCCTTCGAATTTTGAATATTTTAATTCTTGAATTTTTTCAGTCTTCCGAATTTTCGATATTCCGAATCTTTTGACTCTTTCGAGGATTAAATGTTTCAGAATCTTTTTTTTGTATCTTTTAAATCTTGAATATTGAAGACTGCACTTAAAACTCCAATCTCTTATATCACAAATCTCTGGTTAAATATAATTATTTAATATAAAAAATATCAAAATATCAGACCGATGAACGAGAAAAAATTTAAATTAACGAAAGAAACAGTAAATTACCAAATTGCCTAAACACCAAAATATCAGATTAAGGAAACATAAAATTAACCACTTCACATCCAAGAAATTGTAAATTAATTACTAATAATGATAATTAGACATGCATACATACAAACATACATTACATTGCCCTCTTTTACCGCTAAGTGTCGGGGGGTGGACTCACGGAGCCTCTATGTAGGGCTGCGATATCTGCATTACCACTACGCTAGTTTTTTATTTCTCTCACTGCCGTAGTCTCACCTAACCTTGCAACCACATATATAATTATATAAAACTAGCTGACCCGACGAACTTCGTAGCGCCTCAGTATCAATAAATGTTGTGTTAACTTATTAGCTGAATTAAGTTTTTTATCAAAGCATAATGCACACAACGCCATCTACTGGCATTACCGGAACCAGCATACAACGCCGTGTTCAAAGATGGCGTTCTATAATTATGGATAATTTTTTCGTTGATTTTTCCGATGTTTTAATGGTTATTCTGCTATTGGGGGCGGAAACAAAGTTGAGTTGGGGGTCCTCTGAGCTCCCCTGTCCATGTTTTAATAATTATCTCTTCAGAACAACCTTCCTCGAACTTCAAGGAATATTAAAAAAAAAGATGAATGAATATATCAAATCAGGGAAATGTGAGGAAATGGCAAAACGTGGAGTTAACAACATAAATAAAAAAATATCAAATTTATGAAATATTTAAAGAGAGCTTTCATGTCACGCGAGCATACTTTCGAGGATAAATAAGATATATAAACCAAAATACGCAGTTTATATAATTTAAAACAAATATCAAATATATCATGTGTTCATTTATAAAAGTCGTCTATGAATTTGACATAACATTTTATTGCTGTAGAATAATCAAACATGAAGCAATAAATCACATGCGTTTTCCAATTGGTCTTGGCCACTCAAAAAATAACAAGCAACTTGGTGACTTTTTTAAATGAACACCTGTTATATTCCGAATATCAAAACTGGTGAATTCATGATTGAAGTAAACAAAAACTGCATTTTCAGCAAAGGTAACCTAAAATCAAAAATGTTTCCCTCTCGTCCACAACTTTTGTCGAGCAGTCTACTTCCAGAACCAGTCCCGCAGCTGACATCAACTTAATTATCTGGCAGAAAAACCTTCCACGAGAACGCCAACTTCCAACTTGTTTAATTGCAGTTGATTATAGATCTGCGATAGCACTTGATATTCCGGCGGTCCCTCTTCCGAGCTGTCCGCGAAGACGTTGACACGACTGTCTACCTTTTTCTGTTTTTCCTTCCTCTCATCCATTATAATAAAGTTTATAAAGTGGACGCCGGCATCCGGTTGATATTTCCAACTTTCGCTTTTTGTCCTAAACAAACTTCCAAGAGATGTTATTGTGTGGATACAGCCGCGGATAGATTACTAATCTGAAATCTTACGCTCCGGGTTTCGGAGGAAAAACCGCGTCGGTTTTATTGGACTCCCGGATTGCTGCTTTCTTCGCGTCATCGTGCTTTATGTTAATTGTTTGGATCCATAAAGAGTCGAGATAACCCGAAGTTTGGTGTTTTATCGAAATGAAGAGGCGATAAGGACGCTTGTGAGCACCATATTCAATTTCGCGAGTCGGTAAGCCGAAATCGATTCGGTTGAAAATGTTACTGAATTTTCTTGTTTTTTTTTTTAAGGATGTATTAATATTAATTTATTTGAAACTGACATGTGTGGTTTATCGGCCAATTAATTTCAAAGTGAGCCGTTGACATGAAACATAAAGATAGGTTTTACGACTGCAGCACAAACTGTAATTACGAATGATAGTTAATTGTAGCTATGGGGGAGATAATGCAACATAAATTAAGACAACTGAAAGCCCCGACTGCAGTATAAAGTACAACGTAATTTAAGTAGGTGAATAGCTTAAGGAACAGATGCAACATATAAATGTTTTACTGATTTTATCTCTCTATACCAAGGAAAAGCTTCATAACCATCACCGGAGACTTTATTTTGGTTTGCACTTTATTACGGTCTGACATCGTATGTCAAGTGCAAACTTTGATTAAACATATTCTCAGAGACGTCTTAAGTAAAGTCTTCAGATAAGACGTTTCCACAGCAACCGGCACTTGCGACATGTCGCAAATCAACATGAAATCGGGCTGTCTCTCTCGCTCTCTCTGCGTCTCTCTGAGAGTGTGTATAATCAAAGTTTACACTTGATATACGCCATGTCAGACAGAAATATAGCAATAGCACAGCTTTGCATCCACAACATTTCAAATCAAACCCGCGATTATTGTGAACCTGTCACTTCTCCTTTCGATTGCTCTCCTCTCGCCGCCACTCCTTCGAGCATCATCGCGAGCTCAAAAGCCTCCTCTGATCCATTCTTGACAGTAATTAAATGAAAGTGCATTCGGGTGTTCGTGCTCGCCGTTGATTAAAACAATTTTCTTCCGGTCGACCGATCCGGGGTTTTTGCAGGGAAATCGTCGAAGTTGGAGGAAGGAGCAAGCAGGCTGTGGGGTTGCTTGCGGTCTTGTATACTTTTCCTTCCATCTCCGAAAAGCGGGTTGGCGCCCGTCGTTCGATCACCGACAGATTGATTTCCAGGAGCGGTGTGGGATAGTAGGGTAGTCTCCAGAAGTTAGGGATTTTGGTTGTTTATGAGGAATATAATATAACAGTTCCTGTAAGACAACGTAAAACATTATCGCCACTCTGCACTACTGCAGGCATTTATAAATCTTTTATTAAGTGTCATATCTGAAAGCATATTGCACATTATTTGCTTATATTTTGGCAACCGTACCACCTACAGCTCTAACTGAACTAATCATGTTTTATTGTTGCAGGTAAGCCCACTTCATCATCAAATATGCCTTTTTGAATTGCGCCATGGGAACGTAAGTCGTACTTTGCATGAACTAAAACAATATTCAATTACTGCTAATGCAAAATAAATTTTCAGTAAGATCAAAAATTTTAATTTTATGGCGCCATCTCTCTTCTGCGACAATATGGGATTAAAAGACCCTACCATTCCATCAAAAGTCATCCTTCGGATTACTGATGAGGTCTAATAAGACCGAAATTGGGTAATGCTTTCCGTTAGGGGTATTTATTGAAACTCGAAAATGAGAATTCTGACACTTAAACGAAAAGTGAACACAAACTTCAATAGAATTTTCTGAAATATGAAATACATTTTTTTTAAACTTGAACTCCCAGTATCATAAATATTTGTTTAGTCTTCAATAACGAGTGAGTAACAAAATTCGTGATCGTAGGAGCCTCTGAATCCAAAATTTTGAGTCGATTCTTGATCGATACGATTGTGTAAAAAGTCAACAGTAAAGTAAAAGAACCGACATACGTTTAGCCAACTGCGATCACGAATTTTGTTGCTCACTCGTTAGATTTGAACGTTACTGAGATTTGCAAAGAAAAAAATCTTCTTTTCAATCTTGAATGTTTTGAGTCTTTTGAATCTAGAATTTTTTGAGATTGGATCCTTTCAATCTTGAGTCTTTTCACTCTTGAATCTTTTGAGTCCTTTGAATCTTGAATTTTTTGAAAATGTTATGAAGATTGGATTCCTTGAATCCAATCTTGAATTTTTTTAATCCTGTCTTTTGAATTTTGAATATTTTGAATTTTTTGAAGATCGGGTTCTTTAAATTTTGAATTTTTTGAATCTTGAATATTTTAACTTTAAATCCTTTGAATCTTTTGAAGATTTGATCCTTTAAATCTTGAGTCTTTTGAGTCTTTTGAATCGTGAATGTTTTGAGATGGGATCCTTTGAATCCAATCTTGAATTTTTGGTCTGGTATATTTTGAATCTGCAATTTTTTTAATTTGAAATCCTTTGAATTTTTTGAAGATTAGATCCTTTGAATATTGAATCTTTCGGCTGTTCCGAATTTAGATTTTTTTGAGAATCTTTTGAAGCTTGATCCTTTGAATCCAATCTGGAATCATTTGAGTATTATATCTTTTGAATGTTGAATATTCTGAATTTTGAAACTTTTCAATCTTGAATCTTTTTAATCTTTTGAAGATTGGATCCTTTGAATCTTTTGAATTTTTTTCCAGAACATTTTGTAAATTGGATCCTTTGAACCTTGAGCCTGTTAAATCTTGAATCTTTTGAGTATTTTGAACCTTGACTTTTTTGAGTAATATATTGTTTGCATTTTTAATTTTTTAAATCTTGGATCGTTCCAATCTTTTGAAGATTGGATCCTTTCAATCTTGAGTCTTTTGACTCTTGAATCTTTTGAGTCCTTTGAATCTTGAATTTTTTGAGAATGTTATGAAGATTGGATCCCTTGAATCCAATCTTGAATTTTTTAAATTTTGTCTTTTGAATGTTGAATCCTTTGAATTTTTTGAAAATCGGGTTCTTTAAATTTTGAATCTTTTCAATCTTGAATCCTTTTAAACTTTTGAAGATTGGATAACTTGAGTCTGTTGAATTTTGATTTTTTTCGAGAATATTTTGTAAATTGGACCTTTCCAACCTTGAGTCTGATCAATATTGAATCTTTTGAGAATTTCCAATCTTGAATTTTTTGAGAATCTTTTGAAACTGATATCTTTTGAGTATTATATTGTTTCAATTTTGAATTTCTTAAATCTTGAATCTTTTGAATCTTGAGTCTTTTCAATCTTGATTCTTTAGAATCTTGCATCTTGAGTCTTTTGAATTTTTTGAGTCTTGAATTTTCTGAATCTTGAATCTTTTGAATCTTGAATCTTTTGAATCTTGAATCTTTTGAATCTTGAATCTTTTGAATCTTGAATTTTTTGAATCTTGAATCTTTTGAATCTTGAATCTTTTGAATCTTGAATCTTTTGATTTTTAATTTTTTTGTAGAATATGTTGTAAATTGGATCCTTTGAACCTTGAGTCTCTTCAATCTTGAATCTTTTGAGTATTCCGAATCTTGAATTTTTTTGAGAATCCCTTGTAGCTTGGATCGTTTGAATCCAACCTGCAATCTTTTGAGTATTATATCGTTTGAATTTTGGATCATGAATTTTTTTAACCTTGAATCTTTCCAATCCTCTGAAGATTGGATCCTTTAAATCTTGATTTTTTGAGAATGTTATGAAAATTGGACCCCCGAATCCAATCTTGAATTTTTTAAATCTTGTCTTTTGAATCTTGAATCCTTTGAATTTTTTGAAAATCGGGTTCTTTTAACCTTGAATCCTTTGAATCTTTTGAAGATTGGATCCTTTGAATCTTGAATCTTTTGAGTCTTTTGAAGCGTGAATGTTTTGAGATTATGTCCTTTGAATCCAATCTTGAATTTTTGGTCTGGTATATTTTGAATCTGCAATCTTTTTAATTTGTAATCCTTCGAATCTTTTGAAAATTGGATCCTTTGAATCTTGAATCTTCTGGGTGCTCCGAGTTTTGATTTTTTTGAAAATCTTTTGAAGCTTTATCATTTGAATCCAATCTAGAATCATTTGAGTATTATATCTTTTGAATTTTTTTAATGTTGAACATTTTGAATCTTGAATCTTTTGAATGTTGAATATTCTGAATTTTGAAACTTTTGAGTCTTGAATCTTTTCAACCTTGAATACTTTTAATCTTTTGAAGATTGGATACTTTGAATCGTTTCAATTTTTTGTCGAGAATATTTTGTAAATTGGATCTTTTGAACCTTGAGCCTGTTCAATCTTGAATCTTTTGAGTATTTCGAACGTTGAAATTTTTTGGGTATTATATTGTTTGAATTTTGAATTTTTAAAATCTTAAATCGTTCCAATCTTTTGAAGATTGGATCCTCTCAATCTTGAGTCTTTTCACTCTTGAATCTTTTGAGTCCTTTGAAAGTTGAATTTTTTCAAAATGTCATGAAGATTGGATCCCTTGAATCTTCAATTTTTTAAATCCTGTGTTTTGAATCTTGAATCCTTTGAACTTTTTGAAAATCGGGTTCTTTAAATTTTGAATCTTGGATATTTTAACCTTGAATCCTTTGAATCTTTCGAAGATTGGATTCTTTGAATCTTGAATCTTTTGAGTCCTTTGAATCGTGAATGTTTTTAGATGGGATCTTTCGAATCCAATCTTGAATTTTTGGTCTGGTATATTTTGAATCTGCAATTTTTTTAATTTGAAATCCTTTGAATTTTTTGAAGATTAGATCCTTTGAATATTGAATCTTTCGGGTGTTCCGAATTTAGATTTTTTTTGAGAATCTTTTGAAGCTTGATCCTTTGAATCCAATCTGGAATCATTTGAGTATTATATCTTTTGAATTTTGAATTTTTTGAATCTTGAATTTTTTAATCTTGAATCTTTTTAACCTTGAATCTTTTGAGAATTTCCAATCTCGAATTTCTTGAGAATCTTTTGAAACTGAAATCTTTTGAGTATTATATTGTTTCAATTTTGAATTTCTTAAATCTTGAATCTTTTGAATCTTGATTCTTTAGAATCTTAAATCTTGAGTCTTTTGAATTTTTTGAGTCTTGAATTTTCTGAATCTTGAATCTTTTGAATCTTGAATCTTTTAAATCTTGAATCTTTTGATTTTTATTTTTTTTGTAGAATATGTTGTAAATTGAATCCTTTGAACCTTGAGTCTCTTCAATCTTGAATCTTTTGATTATTTCGAACGTTGAAATTTTTTGGGTATTATATTGTTTGAATTTTGAATTTTTAAAATCTTAAATCGTTCCAATCTTTTGAAGACTGGATCCTCTCAATCTTGAGTCTTTTCACTCTTGAATCTTTTGAGTCCTTTGAAAGTTGAATTTTTTCAAAATGTCATGAAGATTGGATCCCTTGAATCTTCAATTTTTTAAATCCTGTGTTTTGAATCTTGAATCCTTTGAACTCTTTGAAAATCGGGTTCTTTAAATTTTGAATCTTGGATATTTTAACCTTGAATCCTTTGAAGCTTTCGAAGATTGGATTCTTTGAATCTTGAATCTTTTGAGTCCTTTGAATCGTGAATGTTTTTAGATGGGATCTTTCGAATCCAATCTTGAATTTTTGGTCTGGTATATTTTGAATCTGCAATTTTTTTAATTTGAAATCCTTTGAATTTTTTGAAGATTAGATCCTTTGAATATTGAATCTTTCGGGTGTTTTAGATTTTTTTGAGAATCTTTTGAAGCTTGATCCTTTGAATCCAATCTGGAATCATTTGAGTATTATATCTTTTGAATTTTGAATTTTTTGAATCTTGAATTTTTTAATCTTGAATCTTTTTAACCTTGAATCTTTTGAGAATTTCCAATCTCGAATTTTTTGAGATTCTTTTGAAACTGAAATCTTTTGAGTATTATATTGTTTCAATTTTGAATTTCTTAAATCTTGAATCTTTTGAATCTTGATTCTTTAGAATCTTAAATCTTGAGTCTTTTGAATTTTTTGAGTCTTGAATTTTCTGAATCTTGAATCTTTTGAATCTTGAATCTTTTAAATCTTGAATCTTTTGATTTTTAATTTTTTTGTAGAATATGTTGTAAATTGGATCCTTTGAACCTTGAGTCTCTTCAATCTTGAATCTTTTGAGTATTCCGAATCTTGAATTTTTTTGAGAATCCCTTGTAGCTTGGATCGTTTGAATCCAACCTGCAATCTTTTGAGTATTATATCGTTTGAATTTTGGATCATGAATTTTTTTAACCTTGAATCTTTCCAATCCTCTGAAGATTGGATCCTTTAAATCTTGATTTTTTGAGAATGTTATGAAAATTGGACCCCCGAATCCAATCTTGAATTTTTTAAATCTTGTCTTTTGAATCTTGAATCCTTTGAATTTTTTGAAAATCGGGTTCTTTTAACCTTGAATCCTTTGAATCTTTTGAAGATTGGATCCTTTGAATCTTGAATCTTTTGAGTCTTTTGAAGCGTGAATGTTTTGAGATTATGTCCTTTGAATCCAATCTTGAATTTTTGGTCTGGTATATTTTGAATCTGCAATCTTTTTAATTTGTAATCCTTCGAATCTTTTGAAAATTGGATCCTTTGAATCTTGAATCTTCTGGGTGCTCCGAGTTTTGATTTTTTTGAAAATCTTTTGAAGCTTTATCATTTGAATCCAATCTAGAATCATTAGAGTATTATATCTTTTGAATTTTTTTAATGTTGAACATTTTGAATCTTGAATCTTTTGAATGTTGAATATTCTGAATTTTGAAATTTTTGAGTCTTGAATCTTTTCAACCTTGAATACTTTTAATCTTTTGAAGATTGGATACTTTGAATCGTTTCAATTTTTTGTCGAGAATATTTTGTAAATTGGATCTTTTGAACCTTGAGCCTGTTCAATCTTGAATCTTTTGAGTATTTCGAACGTTGAAATTTTTTGGGTATTATATTGTTTGAATTTTGAATTTTTAAAATCTTAAATCGTTCCAATCTTTTGAAGATTGGATCCTTTCAATCTTGAGTCTTTTCACTCTTGAATCTTTTGAGTCCTTTGAAAGTTGAATTTTTTCAAAATGTTATGAAGATTGGATCCCTTGAATCTTCAATTTTTTAAATCCTGTGTTTTGAATCTTGAATCCTTTGAACTTTTTGAAAATCGGGTTCTTTAAATTTTGAATCTTGGATATTTTAACCTTGAATCCTTTGAATCTTTCGAAGATTGGATTCTTTGAATCTTGAATCTTTTGAGTCCTTTGAATCGTGAATGTTTTTAGATGGGATCTTTCGAATCCAATCTTGAATTTTTGGTCTGGTATATTTTGAATCTGCAATTTTTTTAATTTGAAATCCTTTGAATTTTTTGAAGATTAGATCCTTTGAATATTGAATCTTTCGGGTGTTCCGAATTTAGATTTTTTTGAGAATCTTTTGAAGCTTGATCCTTTGAATCCAATCTGGAATCATTTGAGTATTATATCTTTTGAATTTTGAATTTTTTGAATCTTGAATTTTTTAATCTTGAATCTTTTTAACCTTGAATCTTTTGAGAATTTCCAATCTCGAATTTTTTGAGAATCTTTTGAAACTGAAATCTTTTGAGTATTATATTGTTTCAATTTTGAATTTCTTAAATCTTGAATCTTTTGAATCTTGATTCTTTAGAATCTTAAATCTTGAGTCTTTTGAATTTTTTGAGTCTTGAATTTTCTGAATCTTGAATCTTTTGAATCTTGAATCTTTTAAATCTTGAATCTTTTGATTTTTAATTTTTTTGTAGAATATGTTGTAAATTGGATCCTTTGAACCTTGAGTCTCTTCAATCTTGAATCTTTTGAGTATTCCGAATCTTGAATTTTTTTGAGAATCCCTTGTAGCTTGGATCGTTTGAATCCAATCTGCAATCTTTTGAGTATTATATCGTTTGAATTTTGGATCATGAATTTTTTTAACCTTGAATCTTTCCAATCCTCTGAAGATTGGATCCTTTGAATCTTGATTTTTTGAGAATGTTATGAAAATTGGACCCCCGAATCCAATCTTGAATTTTTTAAATCTTGTCTTTTGAATCTTGAATCCTTTGAATTTTTTGAAAATCGGGTTCTTTTAACCTTGAATCCTTTTGAAAATCTTTTGAAGCTTGATCCTTTGAATCCAATCTAGAATCATTAGAGTATTATATCTTTTGAATTTTTTTAATGTTGAACATTTTGAATCTTGAATCTGTTGAATGTTGAATATTCTGAATTTTGAAACTTTTGAGTCTTGAATCTTTTCAATCTTGAATACTTTTAATCTTTTGAATCTTTTGAAGATTGGATACTTTGAATCGTTTCAATTTTTTGTCGAGAATATTTTGTAAATTGGATCTTTTGAACCTTGAGCCTGTTCAATCTTGAATCTTTTGAGTATTTCGATCCTTGAATTTTTTGGGTATTATATTGTTTGAATTTTGAATTTTTAAAATCTTAAATCGTTCCAATATTTTGAAGATTGGATCCTCTCAATCTTGAGTCTTTTCACTCTTGAATCTTTTGAGTCCTTTGGAAGTTGAATTTTTTCAAAATGTAATGAAGATTGGATCCCTTGAATCTAATCTTCAATTTTTTAAATTCTGTCTTTTGAATCTTGAATCCTTTGATTTTTTTGAAAATCGGGTTCTTTAAATTTTGAATCTTTTGAATCTTGGATATTTTAACCTTGAATCCTTTGAATCTTTTGAAGATTGGATTCTTTGAATCTTGAATCTTTTGAGTCTTTTGAATCGCTAATGTTTTTAGATGGGATCTTTTGAAACCAATCTTGAATTTTTGGTCTGGTATATTTTGAATCTGCGATTTTTTTTGAAATCCTTTGAATTTTTTGAAGATTAGATCCTTTGAATATTGAATCTTTCGGGTGTTCCGAATTTAGATTTTTTTGAGAATCTTTTGAAGCTCTATCCTTTGAATCCAATCTGGAATCATTTGAGTATTATATCTTTTGAATTTTGAATTTTTTGAATCTTGAATTTTTTAATCTTGAATCTTTTTAACCTTGATTCTTTTGAATGTTGAATATTCTGAATTTTGAAACTTTTCAATCTTGAATCTTTTTAATCTTTTGAAGATTGGATCCTTTGAATCTTTTGATTTTTTTTTCCAGAACATTTTGTGAATTGGATCCTTTGAACCTTGAGCCTGTTCAATCTTGAATCTTTTGAGTATTTCGAACCTTGACTTTTTTGAGTACTATTTTGTTTGCATTTTGAATTTTTTAAATCTTGAATTGTTCCAATCTTTTGAAGATTGGATCCTTTCAAGCTTGAGTCTTTTCACACTTGAATCTTTTGAGTCCTTTGAATCTTAAATTTTTTGAGAATGTTATGAAAATTGGATCCCTTGAATCCAATGTTGAATTTTTTAAATCTTGTCTTTTGAATGTTAAATTATTTGAATTTTTGGAAAATCGGGTTTTTTAAATTTTGAATCTTTTGAGTCTTGAATCTTTTCAATCTTGAATACTTTTAATCCTTTGAAGATTGGATTCTTTGAATCTTGAGTGTTTTCAATCTTAAATCTTTTGAGTCCTTTGAATCTTGAATTTTTTTAGAATCTTATGAAGATTGGATCCCTTGAATCCAATCTTGAATTTTTTAAATCTTGTCTGTTGAATCTTGAATCCTTTGAATTTTTTGAAAATCGGGTGGTTTAAATTTTGAATCTATTCATTCTTGAATCCTTTGAATCTTTTGAAGATTGGATCCTTTGAATCTTGAATCTTTTGAGTTTTTTAATCGTTATTGGTCTGAGATTGGATCCTTTGAATCTGAATTTTACATATTTTTGAGAACTATGAAACGTGAGAAACTATTAAGTCTGAGTGACTATAAAACCTGGAAATCTATGTATGTAATTATGAAAGCTGAGATATGACGGCCCCTCAGAAATTACGAAACTTGAGAAACCAGAAAATCTGTAACACGTGAAAGACTATTAGGTTTAATAAAACCTGTAGAACTATAAAATCATGAAACCTGATTAAGCCTGAGAAATTTTTGTAGACACATAGTCCTGAGAAATTATGAAAACAACCTGTAAAGTGTCTTTATCAAACTCGCCTGTTCGATAAAAATTTACTTTACTAACTTGCTACATAAATAACAATTATATGTAATGTATTGCTTACCCTATGTCCTTTAAGCGAATACTAGGAAATAATAATAATAATAATAATAATAATAATAATAATAAGAGTTTTAAGTCATTTAGGTACACCATCTTTCTATCTAAAATCTAAACAACTGAATTACCTATACGTTAATTAAAATATTGGTATGACGTTTAGACACAATGCCATGTCTTGCAAAGTAACTGTAATTTTGTGTTACGTAACGACTTCAATTACGTAGAGTGAACTTAAATTAACCCCAGCTTTCCGAATAAATTCTATTGGCTTCCAACAATAGCTCCCTTGGAGTAAAACCTTTCTCGTCTCTCCGACAAAGGTAGAATGTTCCGGCGGAAAAACTGTATCAATTATTAAAACGCCATGAGCGCAAACAAACAAAGTAAAATGCAAAATTTCCTGTCTTTGAAAAGCCCGTCGCTGAAAAAAGGACAACAATACAAATCCCGACAACAAAATAGTCTGCAGACGTCTAAGCGGAGAAAATCTCGTTAAAAAGCCTTTTCTTAGTTGCAAAGCTAACAAAATCTGTCTCTTTAATTCCGTGTTAAATGCCCGGACAAAATACACTGCATTAAGGGTTTGAAGCCCGTTTATACACTAAAGTTGGAGTATGTAAATTTGCGAGCTTAGAACTGATGAAATTTCTCGGAGGGGGCGGTGCGAACCGTCACATGGTAAAAGAGCGATTAAATTCGGGGGAAATTTAGAAATCTCGGCCGCAGAAGTTATATAATCGCTCGCAAAAGGGATATGTTTAAGGCAAAAATTGATATCGTGATATTGGAGATGATCCCATCGGGGTCCTCGCAGATATATACTATATGACGCCGGATCAGGTTCATTTCAATAACATTTCCCTTGAGCTCGTATGTCAGACTTTGAGCGTTTTCATGCAAAAATGGGTAATATATTTCGACGGCGATGCGGGGGTGCGTGGCAGACGGTAAATAAACAGGGGCGGATCGGCGGTTTTAATTTCTTACGCATGGGACGCAGGTCCGGCTAAACGCGAAATAATCTCGGATCGGACCAAATTTTTAATTTTTCCGCCCGGATCGAATCGCTAAATAATTACCGGGTTCCACCGGAATGATAAATAAAATCTGACCGCGAACAAAAGCTGATTTCATCTTGGTTTAATCCAGGCCGGGTCGGCGGAAAATAAAAAACGAACCCTCGGGATTTCGGCTGCAATTCCGAATTAAAGAAAGCTTTTGCGAATGAAGTGAGGCAATAAGAGATGTGGGTTCATCGTGAACGGAATATATGTTTTCTTTAAATTAGAGCTACTTAAGCAAGTGTTTTCTTTAGAGGGAAAATATATGAGAGGCATTTGCATCAGACCGATCGGGCGTAGTAACGATCAATTTCGTGCAGCACTCTTAACAATGGAACCGGCTCTTCCGACCTTTTATTGCGGTTCGATAACAATGTAGCAAAAGTCCCTTCATATTATCATGTCTTGAGAGGGGGAGGGAGACGCTGGATTTGGCACTGATTTATTCTAGATGACGGTCATAACGAAACATTTTTTCGTTCAGGTGGATTAATTACAGAGCGCGACTCAGAAATCAGACCAGATTTATTCTAAACAAAACCTCTCTTTACTTTTCATTTACAACCTTTTCGTTCCCCTCACTGTTTACAAAGAACTCGGATTTACGTGTACCGTAACTCGATCCACATCAACGTGGGTCCTTTTGGGAAGACGATCCTGAGCATTCGTCCTTCCAGATGGTAACTCGATAACACCGAAGCGCTCATATCACACATGACCCGCATGACTCATCATATTAGTTGGCAATTAATCTTGCTGGATTTCAGAATACATACAAGTGCTCCGATTCATTGCAAACGTGATGAATCATGAAATTCGGCGAATTAAGACGAGTGAATTTGATTTATAGCCGTGCGCATTTAATTAATTGGTCGCTGTTCGGATGCGATAAAAACATTATAAACGGTTAAACTAAAAGATGAATCGATCGGAGCCTCGGAGCACGTTTCGGCTCCACCCTATATGAAATTTGTTTGGTTTATTAAAGAATCGAGTAACTGCTCGAGGCAATATGGAAGCTGATTTCTCCGGATTGATTCATGGAAAGTTTTGGGGGAAACGGCTCGCTGGATTTTCGATAAGCTTATCGTCTTATTATTATTATCGTATTAGGTAGGCCCTCAAACGCGGAGCAAAAGACCTGTATAAGAAGGTCCTTGGTCGTGCGCATCGCAAGAGGCAGCTAAATATTTTGTAGTGGCGCATCCACCATTGATGATTTTTTCATATCGGAGGCGATTATTTATTCGCGGGTTTCATTTATTGTTAGTCCTCAAGTCTGCCGAGTTTCTTAAGTTGTTCAACTTTCACAGGTTCATCATGATCTTTATTATCTCATCAGTTTCTTGTAACTGGTCCGCACGTTCCTCATGTCAGGTTTTCGAACGTTTCAGGTTGGTCAAGTTGTTAGCTTAAGTTCTCAAGTTATACTTTTGAAGGTACTTCAAGTTCTCAGGTTTGAACAGGATTAAATAGGTTGGAGGGTCATGAATATTTATCAAGAATAAGAATAATCAGAAATGAGGAATAATGAGGAATGAGTAATGATAAAGACCAAAAAAAAAAAGACAAATGTGGAGTAACGCAGAATCGAAACTAAAAAACTTTACTTAGTAAGTTGAAGTTGAAGGGGCAAACATCAAAAACTGAAAACACAAACTTAGTATGGAATAAATGATAATAAAAAAGAGAGATTGAGAGGAATGAGAAACTGAAAACTAGTCAATGATGAAAAGGTGAAAACGAATTTGTAAATATTTAATATATTTTGGGGTAAATCTCAATTTGGATTTATTCTCATTACTAGTATACGGTTTCTTTGTGACTAAAAAGCGTATGGTTTTGGCACCGTTTATGAGTGCGGTGGGTGGGTGGACCTCCCAAACCACTAAACTCATCGACTGACTAAATGGATGAGAAATGACAAACATTTATTGATTTTTTTTTCCTTTAAAAACTAGAACTCAATCTCGTGTTCAATCCAATTTCAAAATTCTTAAGTCAAAAAATGGTTGTCATTCCAATACAATCCAATTTCAAAATTCTTAAGTCAAAAAATGGTTGTCATTCCAATACTCTTAGTCAATCAGTCTGTTGTGGATGCGGAGGCCCACCCGCCCACCGCAATCACATGTGGTGCCATGAACCATAGGGTTTTTTGTCACAAAGAACAACTGTGGAATACAAAAAACGAAATTTGGATACAATATGAAAATGGTTGTCATTCTGAACCAGTTTGTCAACCATTCAGTCAAAAATGTAAATTTGAAAATGTATAGTTATCAATCGATCAGTCATCATTAATCAAACATGTAAAGTGAAAAATTTGAAATATCAATCTGTAAATGTCAAAAGACAAAAAGTGAAAATGGAAATCAAAAATCGGAACGGCAAGCGGAAATGTTATCGAATTACAAAATATCGAATGCAGTTTGTAAAAAAACAAAATATCGATAATTTGCTTTAAAAAAAAAAGAAACGGACTTCAAAAACCGAAAAATAACTGATCTGTCTGAAGTCGGTGTCAAGCCAAATATAGATAGATAGGCTGTCCGCTCCCGCCATATCCCAAGTTTCACCGCGAGCGCGTCGGAATGCGTGAGCGTGAGCGGGGGGCTCGTGCTGAGCTAAACAACCCAAACCGACGGACACGTGCGTGGCAGACGTCGTTGGCGGCCTGATACAGAATTTTTGACGAGCTATAACGTTCTTGATATTTTAATTTGTATAATGACAATAGGTTACAAATTTGTTCACCTTTTTGGCTTGGCACCGACTTCAAACAGATCAGTAGGCAGCACACTCAGTTTTCGGTTTTTGAAGTCGTGTTTTTTTTTTAAAGCTAATTATTTTACAATTTTAAGTGATGAGTAGGGGAGGCGGAAATATTATCGAATTACAAAATATCAAATAAAAAATATTGAACACAATTTGTCGAAAAACAAAATATCGAAAATACAAATTGTCGAAAGGACAAAATTTCGCAAATTTGTTTTTCTGTGGATTATTGAAATTGGTGCCTCGCGCTTCGCGCTCACTGTACATGAAACTCGAAATGTGGACAGGCCAGATTGAGTAAGAATTTGTTTTTCCGTGGATCATTGAAATTGGGTATTTCGATATTTTATTGTTCAATATTTTGTACTGTCGATAATTTGTTTATCGATATTTTGTACTTTTGATGATGTAATTTGTCTTTTCGATATTCTGTTTTTCGACAATTGTGTTCGATATTTTGTATTCGATAATATTTCCGCCTCCCGAATCAATCAGCAGTCGACCATCAAGTTGGCGGATTTTGAGGTGTCTTTGACTAATTAGTCTCCTTCTTTGTACTTGGGTTTAAGAACTGTTTTTTTAACTATGTATTTCGTATCCGTCATTGGTCTCGGGTTTATAGATTGTCTTTAACTGTTTCTTTTCATTCGTCGTTCCCGCGTTTAGGTAGTGTCTTTAACTAATTCTTGTCCCTTCATTTGTTCTCGGGTTGACTGACTGTCTTTCACTGTTTTGCTTCCTCCGTTGTTCTTGTCTTTAACTATTTCGTTTCTTTCGTTGTTCTCTGGTTTACCGCTTGAGGTTAGGAACTGTTTTTAAATTTTTCGTTTTCTCCATTGCTCTCTGTACCAGGGAGACTTTTTAACTATGTCTTTCCTATTTCTATAACTACACTTTAACTATTTATTTTTTTGTATTCTCGAGTTTAGGTTAGGGAGTGTGTTCCACTATTTTATTTCCTTTATTGTTCTCGAGTTTAGAGACTGCCTTTTACTATTTCATTTGGTTCGTTGTTTTTAGTATTTCGTTTCCTTCGTTGTTCGCGGACTCACGGAGTGTCTTAACTATTTTGTTTCTTCCGTTCTTCTTAAGTATTAGGGACTGTCTTAACTACTTCGATTCCTCTGTTGTTCTCGGGGTTAGAGACTGTTTTTAACTATTGCGTTTCGACTGTTGTCCTCGGGTTTAGAGACTGTCTTTAACTATTTTCCTTTTTGAATTCTCGAGTTCAGGGAGTGTGTTCCACTATTTTATTTCCTTTATTGTTCTCGAGTTTAGAGACTGCCTTTCACTATTTCATTTGGCTAGTTGTTTTCGAGTTTCTAGATTGTCCTTAACTATTTAGTTTCCTCGGTTGTTCTCTGATTTAGACTCTTAGTATTTCGTTTCCTTCGTTGTTCGCGGGCTTACGGAGTGTCTTAACTATTTTGTTTCCTCCGTTCTTCTTAAGTATTAGGGACTGTCTTAACTACTTCGATTCCTCTGTTGTTCTCGGAGTAAGATACTGTCTTTAACTATTTCGTTTCGACTGTTGTCCTCGGGTTTAGAGACTGTCTTTAACTATTTTCCTTTTTGTATTCTCGAGTTTAGGGAGTGTGTTCCACTATCTTATTTCCTTTATTGTTCTCGAGTTTAGAGACTGCCTTTCACCATTTCATTTGGCTCGTTGTTTTCGAGTTTATAGATTGTCCTTAACTATTTAGTTTCCTCTCTTGTTCTCTGATTTAGACTTTTAGTATTTCGTTTCCTTCGTTGTTCGCGGGCTTACGGAGTGTCTTAACTATTTTGTTTCCTCCGTTCTTCTTAAGTATTAGGGACTGTCTTAACTACTTCGATTCCTCTGTTGTTCTCGGGGTAAGAGACTGTCTTTAACTATTTCGTTTCGACTGTTGTCCTCGGGTTTAGAGACTGTCTTTAACTATTTTCCTTTTTGTATTCTCGAGTTTAGGGAGTGTGTTCCACTATCTTATTTCCTTTATTGTTCTCGAGTTTAGAGACTGCCTTTCACTATTTCATTTGGCTAGTTGTTTTCGAGTTTCTAGATTTTCCTTAACTATTTAGTTTCCTCGGTTGTTCTCTGATTTAGACTCTTAGTATTTCGTTTCCTTCGTTGTTCGCGGGCTTACGGAGTGTCTTAACTATTTTGTTTCCTCCGTTCTTCTTAAGTATTAGGGACTGTCTTAACTACTTCGATTCCTCTGTTGTTCTCGGGGTTAGAGACTGTTTTTAACTATTGCGTTTCGACTGTTGTCCTCGGGTTTAGAGACTGTCTTTAACTATTTTCCTTTTTGAATTCTCGAGTTCAGGGAGTGTGTTCCACTATTTTATTTCCTTTATTGTTCTCGAGTTTAGAGACTGCCTTTCACTATTTCATTTGGCTAGTTGTTTTCGAGTTTCTAGATTGTCCTTAACTATTTAGTTTCCTCGGTTGTTCTCTGATTTAGACTCTTAGTATTTCGTTTCCTTCGTTGTTCGCGGGCTTACGGAGTGTCTTAACTATTTTGTTTCCTCCGTTCTTCTTAAGTATTAGGGACTGTCTTAACTACTTCGATTCCTCTGTTGTTCTCGGAGTAAGATACTGTCTTTAACTATTTCGTTTCGACTGTTGTCCTCGGGTTTAGAGACTGTCTTTAACTATTTTCCTTTTTGTATTCTCGAGTTTAGGGAGTGTGTTCCACTATCTTATTTCCTTTATTGTTCTCGAGTTTAGAGACTGCCTTTCACCATTTCATTTGGCTCGTTGTTTTCGAGTTTATAGATTGTCCTTAACTATTTAGTTTCCTCTCTTGTTCTCTGATTTAGACTTTTAGTATTTCGTTTCCTTCGTTGTTCGCGGGCTTACGGAGTGTCTTAACTATTTTGTTTCCTCCGTTCTTCTTAAGTATTAGGGACTGTCTTAACTACTTCGATTCCTCTGTTGTTCTCGGGGTAAGAGACTGTCTTTAACTATTTCGTTTCGACTGTTGTCCTCGGGTTTAGAGACTGTCTTTAACTATTTTCCTTTTTGTATTCTCGAGTTTAGGGAGTGTGTTCCACTATCTTATTTCCTTTATTGTTCTCGAGTTTAGAGACTGCCTTTCACTATTTCATTTGGCTAGTTGTTTTCGAGTTTCTAGATTTTCCTTAACTATTTAGTTTCCTCGGTTGTTCTCTGATTTAGACTCTTAGTATTTCGTTTCCTTCGTTGTTCGCGGGCTTACGGAGTGTCTTAACTATTTTGTTTCCTCCGTTCTTCTTAAGTATTAGGGACTGTCTTAACTACTTCGATTCCTCTGTTGTTCTTGGGGTTAGAGACTGTTTTTAACTATTGCGTTTCGACTGTTGTCCTCGGGTTTAGAGACTGTCTTTAACTATTTTCCTTTTTGAATTCTCGAGTTCAGGGAGTGTGTTCCACTATTTTATTTCCTTTATTGTTCTCGAGTTTAGAGACTGCCTTTCACTATTTCATTTGGCTAGTTGTTTTCGAGTTTCTAGATTGTCCTTAACTATTTAGTTTCCTCGGTTGTTCTCTGATTTAGACTCTTAGTATTTCGTTTCCTTCGTTGTTCGCGGGCTTACGGAGTGTCTTAACTATTTTGTTTCCTCCGTTCTTCTTAAGTATTAGGGACTGTCTTAACTACTTCGATTCCTCTGTTGTTCTCGGAGTAAGATACTGTCTTTAACTATTTCGTTTCGACTGTTGTCCTCGGGTTTAGAGACTGTCTTTAACTATTTTCCTTTTTGTATTCTCGAGTTCAGGGAGTGTGTTCCGCTATTTTATTTCCTTTATTGTTTTCGACTTTAGAGACTGCCTTTCACTATTTCATTTGGCTCGTTGTTTTCGAGTTTATAGATTGATCTTAACCATTTAGTTTCCTCTGTTGTTCTCTGATTTAGGCTTTTAGTATTTCGTTTCCTTCGTTGTTCGCGGGCTTACGGAGTGTCTGAACTATTTTGTTTTCTCCGTTCTTCTTAAGTATTAGGGACTGTCTTAACTACTTCGTTTCCTCTGTTGTTCTCGGGGTAAGAGACTGTCTTTAACTATTTCGTTTCGACTGTTGTCCTCGGGTTTAGAGACTGTCTTTAACTATTTTCCTTTTTGTATTCTCGAGTTCAGGGAGTGTGTTCCACTATTTTATTTCCTTCATTGTTCTCGAGTTTAGAGACTGATTTCACTATTTCACTTGGCTCGTTATTTTCGAGTTTATAGATTGTTCTTAACTATTTAGTTTCCTCTGTTGTTCTCTGATTCAGACTTTTAGTATTTCGTTTCCTTCGTTGTTCGCGGGCTTACGGAGTGTCTTAACTATTTTGTTTCCTCCGTTCTTCTTAAGTATTAAGGACTGTCTTAACTACTTCGTTTCCTCTGTTGTTCTGGGGGTTGGAGACTGTCTTTAACTATTTCGTTTCGACTGTTGTCCTCGGGTTTAGAGACTGTCTTTAACTATTTTCCTTTTTGTATTCTCGAGTTCAGGGATTGTGTTCCACTATTTTATTTCCTTTATTGGTCTCGAGTTTAGAGACTGCCTTTCACTATTTCATTTGTCTCGTTGTTTTCGAGTTTCTAGATTGTCCTTGACTATTTAGTTTCCTCTGTTGTTCTCTGATTTAGACTTTTAGTATTTCGTTTCCTTCGTTGTTGGCGGGCTTACGGAGTGTCTTAACTATTTTGTTTCCTCCGTTCTTCTTAAGTATTAGGGACTGTCTTAACTACTTCGTTTCCTCTGTTGTTCTCGGGGTTAGAGACTGTCTTTAACTATTTCATTTCGACTGTTGTCCTCGGGTTTAGAGACTGTCTTTAACTATTTTCCTTTTTGTATTCTCGAGTTCAGGGAGTGTGTTCCACTATTTTATTTCCTTTATTGGTCTCGAGTTTAGAGACTGCCTTTCACTATTTCATTTGTCTCGTTGTTTTCGAGTTTCTAGATTGTCCTTGACTATTTAGTTTCCTCTGTTGTTCTCTGATTTAGACTTTTAGTATTTCGTTTCCTTCGTTGTTGGCGGGCTTACGGAGTGTCTTAACTATTTTGTTTCCTCCGTTCTTCTTAAGTATTATTGACTGTCTTAACTACTTCGTTTCCTCTGTTGTTCTCGGGGTTAGAGACTGTCTTTAACTATTTCATTTCGACTGTTGTCCTCGGGTTTAGAGACTGTCTTTAACTATTTTCCTTTTTGTATTCTCGAGTTCAGGGAGTGTGTTCCACTATTTTATTTCCTTTATTGGTCTCGAGTTTAGAGACTGCCTTTCACTATTTCATTTGTCTCGTTGTTTTCGAGTTTCTAGATTGTCCTTGACTATTTAGTTTCCTCTGTTGTTCTCTGATTTAGACTTTTAGTATTTCGTTTCCTTCGTTGTTGGCGGGCTTACGGAGTGTCTTAACTATTTTGTTTCCTCCGTTCTTCTTAAGTATTATTGACTGTCTTAACTACTTCGTTTCCTCTGTTGTTCTCGGGGTTAGAGACTGTCTTTAACTATTTCATTTCGACTGTTGTCCTCGGGTTTAGAGACTGTCTTTAACTATTTTCCTTTTTGTATTCTCGAGTTCAGGGAGTGTGTTCCACTATTTTATTTCCTTTATTGGTCTCGAGTTTAGAGACTGCCTTTCACTATTTCATTTGTCTCGTTGTTTTCGAGTTTCTAGATTGTCCTTGACTATTTAGTTTCCTCTGTTGTTCTCTGATTTAGACTTTTAGTATTTCGTTTCCTTCGTTGTTGGCGGGCTTACGGAGTGTCTTAACTATTTTGTTTCTTCCGTTCTTCTTAAGTATTAGGGACTGTCTTAACTACTTCGCTTCCTTTGTTGTTCTCGGGGTTAGAGACTGTTTTTAACTATTGCGTTTCGACTGTTGTCCTCGGATTTAGAGACTGTCTTTAACTATTTTCCTTTTTGTATTCTCGAGTTCAGGGAGTGTGTTCCACTATTTTATTTCCTTTATTGGTCTCGAGTTTAGAGACTGCCTTTCACTATTTCATTTGTCTCGTTGTTTTCGAGTTTCTAGATTGTCCTTGACTATTTAGTTTCCTCTGTTGTTCTCTGATTTAGACTTTTAGTATTTCGTTTCCTTCGTTGTTGGCGGGCTTACGGAGTGTCTTAACTATTTTGTTTCTTCCGTTCTTCTTAAGTATTAGGGACTGTCTTAACTACTTCGCTTCCTCTGTTGTTCTCGGAGTAAGATACTGTCTTTAACTATTTCGTTTCGACTGTTGTCCTCGGGTTTAGAGACTGTCTTTAACTATTTTCCTTTTTGTATTCTCGAGTTTAGGGAGTGTGTTCCACTATCTTATTTCCTTTATTGTTCTCGAGTTTAGAGACTGCCTTTCACCATTTCATTTGGCTCGTTGTTTTCGAGTTTATAGATTGTCCTTAACTATTTAGTTTCCTCTCTTGTTCTCTGATTTAGACTTTTAGTATTTCGTTTCCTTCGTTGTTCGCGGGCTTACGGAGTGTCTTAACTATTTTGTTTCCTCCGTTCTTCTTAAGTATTAGGGACTGTCTTAACTACTTCGATTCCTCTGTTGTTCTCGGGGTAAGAGACTGTCTTTAACTATTTCGTTTCGACTGTTGTCCTCGGGTTTAGAGACTGTCTTTAACTATTTTCCTTTTTGTATTCTCGAGTTTAGGGAGTGTGTTCCACTATCTTATTTCCTTTATTGTTCTCGAGTTTAGAGACTGCCTTTCACTATTTCATTTGTCTCGTTGTTTTCGAGTTTCTAGATTGTCCTTGACTATTTAGTTTCCTCTGTTGTTCTCTGATTTAGACTTTTAGTATTTCGTTTCCTTCGTTGTTCGCGGGCTTACGGAGTGTCTTAACTATTTTGTTTCCTCCGTTCTTCTTAAGTATTAGGGACTGTCTTAACTACTTCGATTCCTCTGTTGTTCTCGGGGTTAGAGACTGTTTTTAACTATTGCGTTTCGACTGTTGTCCTCGGGTTTAGAGACTGTCTTTAACTATTTTCCTTTTTGAATTCTCGAGTTCAGGGAGTGTGTTCCACTATTTTATTTCCTTTATTGTTCTCGAGTTTAGAGACTGCCTTTCACTATTTCATTTGGCTAGTTGTTTTCGAGTTTCTAGATTGTCCTTAACTATTTAGTTTCCTCGGTTGTTCTCTGATTTAGACTCTTAGTATTTCGTTTCCTTCGTTGTTCGCGGGCTTACGGAGTGTCTTAACTATTTTGTTTCCTCCGTTCTTCTTAAGTATTAGGGACTGTCTTAACTACTTCGATTCCTCTGTTGTTCTCGGAGTAAGATACTGTCTCTAACTATTTCGTTTCGACTGTTGTCCTCGGGTTTAGAGACTGTCTTTAACTATTTTCTTTTTTGTATTCTCGAGTTCGGGGAGTGTGTTCCACTATTTTATTTCCTTTATTGTTCTCGAGTTTAGAGACTGCCTTTCACTATTTCATTTGGCTAGTTGTTTTCGAGTTTCTAGATTGTCCTTAACTATTTAGTTTCTTCTGTTCTCTGATTTAGACTCTTAGTATTTCGTTTCCTTCGTTGTTCGCGGGCTTACGGAGTGTCTTAACTATTTTGTTTCCTCCGTTCTTCTTAAGTATTAGGGACTGTCTTAACTACTTTGATTCCTCTGTTGTTCTCGGAGTAAGAGACTGTCTCTAACTATTTCGTTTCGACTGTTGTCCTCGGGTTTAGAGACTGTCTTTAACTATTTTCCTCTTTGTATTCTCGAGTTCGGGGAGTGTGTTCCACTATTTTATTTCCTTTATTGTTCTCGAGTTTAGAGACTGCCTTTCACTATTTCATTTGGCTAGTTGTTTTCGAGTTTCTAGATTGTCCTTAACTATTTAGTTTCTTCTGTTCTCTGATTTAGACTCTTAGTATTTCGTTTCCTTCGTTGTTCGCGGGCTTACGGAGTGTCTTAACTATTTTGTTTCCTCCGTTCTTCTTAAGTATTAGGGACTGTCTTAACTACTTTGATTCCTCTGTTGTTCTCGGAGTAAGAGACTGTCTCTAACTATTTCGTTTCGACTGTTGTCCTCGGGTTTAGAGACTGTCTTTAACTATTTTCTTTTTTGTATTCTCGAGTTTAGGGAGTGTGTTCCACTATTTTATTTCGTTTATTGTTCTCGAGTTTAAAGACTGCCCTTCACTATTTCATTTGGCTCGTTGTTTTCGAGTTTATAGATTGTCCTTAACTATTTAGTTTCCCCTGTTGTTCTCTGATTCAGACTTTTAGTATTTCGTTTCCTTCGTTGTTCGCGGGCTTACGGAGTGTCTTAACTATTTTGTTTCCTCCGTTCTTCTTAAGTATTAGGGACTGTCTTAACTACTTTGATTCCTCTGTTGTTCTCGGAGTAAGAGACTGTCTCTAACTATTTCGTTTCGACTGTTGTCCTCGGGTTTAGAGACTGTCTTTAACTATTTTCTTTTTTGTATTCTCGAGTTTAGGGAGTGTGTTCCACTATTTTATTTCGTTTATTGTTCTGGAGTTTAAAGACTGCCTTTCACTATTTCATTTGGCTCGTTGTTTTCGAGTTTATAGATTGTCCTTAACTATTTAGTTTCCCCTGTTGTTCTCTGATTCAGACTTTTAGTATTTCGTTTCCTTCGTTGTTCGCGGGCTTACGGAGTGTCTTAACTATTTTGTTTCCTCCGTTCTTCTTAAGTATTAGGGACTGTCTTAACTACTTTGATTCCTCTGTTGTTCTAGGAGTAAGAGACTGTCTTTAACTATTTCGTTTCGACTGTTGTCCTCGGGTTTAGAGACTGTCTTTAACTATTTTCCTCTTTGTATTCTCGAGTTCGGGGAGTGTGTTCCACTATTTTATTTCCTTTATTGTTCTCGAGTTTAGAGACTGCCTTTCACTATTTCATTTGGCTAGTTGTTTTCGAGTTTCTAGATTGTCCTTAACTATTTAGTTTCTTCTGTTCTCTGATTTAGACTCTTAGTATTTCGTTTCCTTCGTTGTTCGCGGGCTTACGGAGTGTCTTAACTATTTTGTTTCCTCCGTTCTTCTTAAGTATTAGGGACTGTCTTAACTACTTTGATTCCTCTGTTATTCTCGGAGTAAGAAACTGTCTCTAACTATTTCGTTTCGACTGTTGTCCTCGGGTTTAGAGACTGTCTTTAACTATTTTCTTTTTTGTATTCTCGAGTTTAGGGAGTGTGTTCCACTATTTTATTTCGTTTATTGTTCTCGAGTTTAAAGACTGCCTTTCACTATTTCATTTGGCTCGTTGTTTTCGAGTTTATAGATTGTCCTTAACTATTTAGTTTCCCCTGTTGTTCTCTGATTCAGACTTTTAGTATTTCGTTTCCTTCGTTGTTCGCGGGCTTACGGAGTGTCTTAACTATTTTGTTTCCTCCGTTCTTCTTAAGTATTAGGGACTGTCTTAACTACTTTGATTCCTCTGTTGTTCTCGGAGTAAGAGACTGTCTCTAACTATTTCGTTTCGACTGTTGTCCTCGGGTTTAGAGACTGTCTTTAACTATTTTCTTTTTTGTATTCTCGAGTTTAGGGAGTGTGTTCCACTATTTTATTTCGTTTATTGTTCTCGAGTTTAAAGACTGCCTTTCACTATTTCATTTGGCTCGTTGTTTTCGAGTTTATAGATTGTCCTTAACTATTTAGTTTCCCCTGTTGTTCTCTGATTCAGACTTTTAGTATTTCGTTTCCTTCGTTGTTCGCGGGCTTACGGAGTGTCTTAACTATTTTGTTTCCTCCGTTCTTCTTAAGTATTAGGGACTGTCTTAACTACTTTGATTCCTCTGTTGTTCTCGGAGTAAGAGACTGTCTCTAACTATTTCGTTTCGACTGTTGTCCTCGGGTTTAGAGACTGTCTTTAACTATTTTCTTTTTTGTATTCTCGAGTTTAGGGAGTGTGTTCCACTATTTTATTTCGTTTATTGTTCTGGAGTTTAAAGACTGCCTTTCACTATTTCATTTGGCTCGTTGTTTTCGAGTTTATAGATTGTCCTTAACTATTTAGTTTCCCCTGTTGTTCTCTGATTCAGACTTTTAGTATTTCGTTTCCTTCGTTGTTCGCGGGCTTACGGAGTGTCTTAACTATTTTGTTTCCTCCGTTCTTCTTAAGTATTAGGGACTGTCTTAACTACTTTGATTCCTCTGTTGTTCTAGGAGTAAGAGACTGTCTTTAACTATTTCGTTTCGACTGTTGTCCTCGGGTTTAGAGACTGTCTTTAACTATTTTCCTCTTTGTATTCTCGAGTTCGGGGAGTGTGTTCCACTATTTTATTTCCTTTATTGTTCTCGAGTTTAGAGACTGCCTTTCACTATTTCATTTGGCTAGTTGTTTTCGAGTTTCTAGATTGTCCTTAACTATTTAGTTTCCCCTGTTGTTCTCTGATTCAGACTTTTAGTATTTCGTTTCCTTCGTTGTTCGCGGGCTTACGGAGTGTCTTAACTATTTTGTTTCCTCCGTTCTTCTTAAGTATTAGGGACTGTCTTAACTACTTTGATTCCTCTGTTGTTCTAGGAGTAAGAGACTGTCTTTAACTATTTCGTTTCGACTGTTGTCCTCGGGTTTAGAGACTGTCTTTAACTATTTTCCTCTTTGTATTCTCGAGTTCGGGGAGTGTGTTCCACTATTTTATTTCCTTTATTGTTCTCGAGTTTAGAGACTGCCTTTCACTATTTCATTTGGCTAGTTGTTTTCGAGTTTCTAGATTGTCCTTAACTATTTAGTTTCTTCTGTTCTCTGATTTAGACTCTTAGTATTTCGTTTCCTTCGTTGTTCGCGGGCTTACGGAGTGTCTTAACTATTTTGTTTCCTCCGTTCTTCTTAAGTATTAGGGACTGTCTTAACTACTTTGATTCCTCTGTTATTCTCGGAGTAAGAGACTGTCTCTAACTATTTCGTTTCGACTGTTGTCCTCGGGTTTAGAGACTGTCTTTAACTATTTTCTTTTTTGTATTCTCGAGTTTAGGGAGTGTGTTCCACTATTTTATTTCGTTTATTGTTCTCGAGTTTAAAGACTGCCTTTCACTATTTCATTTGGCTCGTAGTTTTCGAGTTTATAGATTGTCCTTAACTATTTAGTTTCCCCTGTTGTTCTCTGATTCAGACTTTTAGTATTTCGTTTCCTTCGTTGTTCGCGGGCTTACGGAGTGTCTTAACTATTTTGTTTCCTCCGTTCTTCTTAAGTATTAGGGACTGTCTTAACTACTTTGTTTCCTCTGTTGTTTTCGGGGTTAGAGACTGTCTTTAACTATTTCGTTTCGACTGTTGTCCTCGGGTTTAGAGACTGTCTTTAACTATTTTCCTTTTTGTATTCTCGACTTTAGGGAGTGTGTCCCACTATTTTATTTCCTTTATTGTTCTCGAGTTTAGAGACTGCCTTTCACTATTTCATTTGGCTAGTTGTTTTCGAGTTTCTAGATTGTCCTTAACTATTTAGTTTCTTCTGTTCTCTGATTTAGACTCTTAGTATTTCGTTTCCTTCGTTGTTCGCGGGCTTACGGAGTGTCTTAACTATTTTGTTTCCTCCGTTCTTCTTAAGTATTAGGGACTGTCTTAACTACTTTGATTCCTCTGTTGTTCTCGGAGTAAGAGACTGTCTCTAACTATTTCGTTTCGACTGTTGTCCTCGGGTTTAGAGACTGTCTTTAACTATTTTCTTTTTTGTATTCTCGAGTTCAGGGAGTGTGTTTTATTTCCTTTATTGTTTTCGAGTTCATAGATTGTCCTTAACTATTTAGTTTCCTCTGTTGTTCTCTGATTTAGACTTTTAGAACTTTGTTTCCTTCGTTGTTCGCGGGCTTACGGAGAGTCTTAACTATTTTGTTTCCTCTGTTCTTCTTAAGTATTAGGAACTGTCTTAACTATTTCGTTTCCTTTGTTGTTCTCGGGGTTATAGACTGCTTATCGACAATAATTCGTCGGCACCTTTGTTTATTGTCGGCCTAATTTTGTATAGCACGCGTACAAGTAGGAGAGCAGGTGCTTTTATTTTGCACTTGTTTATTTTCTCTTAAACTTTTTCGTTTTCTCTCGTTTTCATGGGTTAAGGGACTGGCTTAAGGCTGTCAGTTAGCTTTTATTCCCTAAATTTACTTTTTATGAAATTTTTCACTGCCCATCGATTAACATAATGGAAACTTTGGGAAAAATATTTAAAAAAATATATGTTCATCCACTTTCCAGAAAAAAATTAAACAAATCAGAAAACAGGAAATTTTTGTACCCTGAAATCACAAACACCATATATTTTTTTGAATAATTTTTTGGGAACATTCTAAAGTAGACACTGTATATTTGTTACCGTCATTGTCATATTAACGGTTTGATACTTAATTATAGTACAAATCAGTGTGCTATATTTAAACAATTCTATTTTGAAGTAAATAATGCGAATTTAAAAAAAATGTAATGGGGGCAGGTAAAGAATAAATTCATCAATTGTTTGACATAAATATAAATTAAAAAAAATTAAATACGTGGCTGTATTTGTTGAAAAATTTTTATTTCTAAAAAAAGAACACCTAACTTATTTTAGGCTCAACCAACCACTGTCAGCCACGGGGCCCGTTCCAAATAAATCCAGAAAGGAAAATGGAAAATTTAGTGTCCCTCGTTGTTCACATTTGTGGACTGTTTTTAAATATTTTGTGTCCTTCGTCGTTAGGGAGTTTTTTTATAAATACATATTTCGTTTCTTTGTTGTTCTTGAGTTTAGAAACTGTGTTTTTTAATATTTCGTTTTCTCTATTATTCTGTTTCAGGGACTGTCTTTATTTATTTATTTTCCTTCGTTATTTTCGGGTTTTAGGACTTGATTGTTCTCGTATTTATTGAGTGTGCTTAACTATTTCGGTTACCACGTTTGTTGTGAGTTTAGGGAGTGTCTTTAACCAATTCTGGTCCCCTCCTTTGTTATCGCGTTGATAGACTCTTAACTATTTCGTTTCCTCCATTGTTCTTGTGTTTAGGAAGGCCTTATTGTGACGATTACTATACCTAAAACCACGGTATATTGGGTTGCTAACCTACGCGGTGCAGATGGTAGCTAGGCCCCACTGTCCCAAGGGGGCCCATTGTATCAGGAAGCAACGAAATAAACTCGATGCCTACCATTTTTTCGTTTCCTCCGTTATTCTTGGATTAAGGGACTGTCTTTAACTATTTCGTTCCTTTTGTTGTTCTCGGGCTTAGAGACTGTATTTTATTAATTTTGTTTCCATGGTTGTTCACGGGTATAGGGAGTGCCGTTTTTTTAGAGCGTAGAAATTAGACTTTTGAGTGGTCTTACACTATTTATTTACACACTAAAAAAATGTACAATTAATTTCTAGTCGGATTTGGTGTGGCGGTGTTACTTGGCGACGACTCCCTCACCGCACTCCAGTTTGCCGTCCGAATTTTTGCAGCGCCATCCAACATTGGAGCATCGCAACGATAACATTTAATTGAGAACTAAACATCACTTGCATCAAAGCGCCAGGGGTTCAGTTAGTCTGAGAAGTGTCTTTAACTATTTCGAGTATATGAACCGTTTTTAACTATTTTGTTGTTCTTGAACTGTGTTTTTAAATATTTCGTTTTCTTTATTATTTTTTGTTTGTGTTTTTAAATTTTTCTTTTCCCTCGTTGTTATCGGTTTTAAGGACTGATTTCTTAACGACCATTTCTTTGTTCTCGTATTTAGTAACTATTTATTCGGTTAAAATGTTTTTGCGATTTTAGATAGTGTCTTTAATTAATTCTTGTCCTCCTTTTTCCTCGGTTTTATAGACTGTTTTAGCTATTTCGTTTCCCTCGTTGTTCTTAGGGACTATTTTTCACTATTCCGTTTCCATTCTAGAATTTAGGGAGTTTTTCTCTAAATGGTTGTTATCTTGGTAATGCATATCATTGATATCTACTACACTCATGCTATAAGATCTAATTATTGAAAAGAATAATTCGTAACGTAACACTTTATTAAATAAAATAGTATATTATACAATGATCATTCAATGATAGCCATGTACACTATTTTTTCTACGACCAATTACAACAATGGAAAACCTTTGTTTCAAAAATTTATTATTCATTCATATTATTCATAAGTTACAAAGAACGGTAACAAAGAAGTGTTATTCTTTTTGCTAGGTAATGACACTCTGCATTGTAATATTATGATAGTGGATGTCGTTGACGTTGAAGGCATTATATTGACCGCATTGATCTAGCTTCGTTGTATTCAGATGAGTCCAAGATTTCCCAAGTTCACAGTTTTTTTGAATTGATTCGTCAATTTATGTTTCGGCGACTGCTGTGGATTTCCGTTCACCATGATGGTTTAGTCAAGTTATGTCAATTAATATTAATATAAATTTACTAATTAGTCCATAGGCTTGTTGATTTTAATTTTTTTGATTTTTTTAAACGTTTCCACAAATTGGGAATAAAACTTTTCCATACTACCTTCCGGGATTTTGACGGCAATAAATTGTTGTTGTCGTATTGGCGTGTTCTGTAAATTCAGGTGATGTTAAATTTTCAATATCGCTTGCATCAAGAGAAATATTGCGAAAATATTATCGGTCAGATTGACAATTTTTTTCTCGGTTGTACATGGCAACCTTTGATATTATATTATTATGGGCACAAGCTGTATTTCGTTTAAGAACTTGTATCTTAATATAAATACCTTCTTAAAGTACAGGCCGTGCACATGTAGTGCGTCAATTAAATTGTGGCCTAAAAAGCTATAAGTGGTCACACTGTATTCTATATTATGTGTTTTTATTCCTTTGTTTATTTTACTTTTTCGTTTCTCTTAATTTTTTATTGACGTATTTGTTTCGTTATTAGATATTTATTGTAACTTACTTCAGTTCGAGCGACTGCACTTGGATTTAAATCGATCATTATTATCTGTCTACAGTAGTTAAAACCAGTTGGAAGTAGTTAATTAGAAAAACGAAACGAAATTACGAAGCACTAAACCGGAGATAAAAAGCTATCTCCAACTAATCTCTAACACCAATTTTATATATCTGTTTATTGTTTTAAGCAAATTTCTCTTCCTTGTACGTTCCTAAATTGTTGGGAAAGGGGAATGTCAGGATATTTCTAATTCGAGTCTGTCATAGTTGAATTTATAGGTTAAAAAACTTTTATCATTCATTCCGACGGAATTATGCGCAGTCTGATTCAAGTTTACGAATTCTCAAAAATAAATAGACAAGTAGACTAACAATAGAGCGCGGACAGGGTCGTTAGACATCAAGATTTGAACGGTGGGTGGACAGTTCCTACTATTTCGGTATTTGAGTTCAATAAGGGCAAACAGTGAATTGCTTGTAATTATTCTTTTATTTAGTCCGAAGGAACTATCATTCGTAAGACCGGCCGTATAAAAACTCCGCCACTATTGGGTAACACAATAAATTCCGTATGCAAATAACACGGTTCCGACAACTCTCCCAGTCGAAATTAACCGCCCGGCTTCTTTATCCAAACTCATCCGTAATCACGCCGCGCAACTACTGCATCTTTACAACAAAATTCAGAATACTCCTCGCTTGCTTGCACAACAACGCGATCACCCGACCGATAACATACCTCATTTGTAGTTACAAACAAGTGGAAACATGCCGAGATTCAACATTTCCAATATCGCTCGTGGAGATCTTCGCAAGTTGGGGCAATAAGTCAAGAGGAATTCGGTCCGACACGCGTCTATGACATCCTTCGTAGTGGATCAGACGTGCCTCCACGTGAAAATAAGCATGTTTCGTTGTATCTCGGGGAATGGCAGTCATCTATCTGGACCTGGGGGCCGTTACGCGAACAGATGCGGAGCTTTGCGGACCCACAGGATTATTGCTTTCGGGAGAAAGCTTCCCTTTCGGCCTATTAAGGCGAGAGTGGACGGGCGTTACTCATGCGCTTACTCATTATATTTCCAATTATTTAATAAATATCTCTGTCAGGGCGCGGGATTGATGGAGATGAAGTGCGATTAGATGGGCTGCTGGCTGGGGGATGAAAGGAAAGGCAGTTGCGTAAATGTCAGAGATATTTCCCCTTTCTGTCAACACTCCTTTAATGAGATATTGGATTGTTGGAAGGAAGGAAAGGGAAGTGTCAGGGTTGCTTAGTTGGGAAAGGCAATTAAATGAATAAAAATATATTGTCTGAGAAAACTGTAGGCAAAGGAAGAGTTTAAGTGAGAAAATGCGTAAAAGTTGGACGTCATACGCAACGTGGTGAAATAACAACGCGGTATTGATTCGTAATGACGCGTGTACAAATCGAATTTTTCAGAAATGATGGATGCGCATTTTCAGGTTAAATCTCTGAAAGACTTGACCTAGCAAAAGCAAGACATGTCTCTGTATTTTAATAACAAAACTAATTTTTAAAGACAAACTCTGATCAATATTAGAAAGGGCAAGTTTTTTAAAAACCATCATTAAATCACCCTTTATAGATCGACACTGTCAGAATTTTCAAATTTTTGCTTGTGTAAACACTCTTCTGTCAGGCAATAAGAAAATGTCAGATAAACGTCACACAATTTTTATGGATTTTAAGCCTTGCCGCGATGGTGTCGAACTATAAAACGTTGTATTACACTCGTTCCTGTGTAAATTTGGGTGCTTTCGGGCACTCGGGCTTAAAAAAGCACTCGTTTCACCCAATTTACACAGGAACTAATAATAAATAACGATTATTGTCATTCTGGACTGAAATTTGTTGTTCAACAGAACATCGATCCATTCGATTGCGATTACAATTGAACGATCAAGCTTAGATTTGTGTACTGAATGCAGCTTATGCTTTACTGTCACTTTGACATTTAAAGTTTATAAGATTCCTATTCCTATTCCGATTCCGATACCTATTCCTATTCCTATTCCTATTCCAATTCCTATTCCTATTCCTATTCCTATTCCTATTCCTATTCCTATTCCTATTCCTATTCCTATTCCTATTCCTATTCCTATTCCTATTCCTATTCCTATTCTTATTCCTATTCCTATTCCTATTCCTATTCCTATTCCTATTCCTATTCCTATTCATATTCATATTCATATTCCTATCCCTATTCTTACTCCTATTTCAAATTTTATTTCTTTTTCTATTCCAATTTTTATGTCTATTTTTAATAAATAGTTAGTACGTAACGTAATGTATGTAAATAAGTAAAACTGTAATAGAGTGAATAGAAGCCAGAAAACACGTTTTTTCAATTTTTGTCTGTCTGTTAATTTGTTCTTCGATCACGCGAAATCTACTTCAGGATTTTCATGGAACTTGGTTTGTACCATCCAGCAATATATCGGGTGTCCCAACTAAAATTTGTACCCCCCAACAATTCGAATTTCGAAAGACTCGGAAGAAAACGCTCGAACAGGTCAATTTTGTTATCAAGGAGGACCTAATTGTACCAAACTTTCAAGTCTTAGATCTCACCCCTTGAGCCAGGGGAGCCACCCCCTTAAAAAATTTAAATGGCATGGGGGGTCGTGTGATACATCATTTTAAAGCTTATTCAATTCTCTATCCAGATCTACTTTTATCGCTTTGTTTCTACAAAAAAAAAAGCATGAATTTGTTATTTTCCAAATCAAGAGTATTTTATGTAGATTTGAAAAATAACAAATTCTTATGCTCTTAGTTCTTAGTAATTTTTATGAGCCTTCTGGATGCAGTAGGCCACGCTCATAGACAGGTAGAGCAGGTAATCAATTATAAAATTGTATAAAATTTGTCGTGCGTGTTAATAATAGTGAGAAATTTATTTCGCATCAAGGTCGGTGACGTTGGGTTCATTCGTCATCAGTCTCGTGTACGTCTAACTATTATTGAAGTGAAAACCTCTTTAGGTGCACCTTCCAGCCTTACCGAAAAACTTACAGTCTCCAAAGTTCAAAGAGTAGGTCTCGATATTTTGTCCACTTTGGTTGATGCAGATTTTATGATCTGCTTGGAGGAGTGGTCCAACGTCAGGCCGCGTCAGGCTTGTTCGCTGTTATCTGCCTGACGGTGGATAACGAATAGTTCCAATAGATTCGGCACCCTTCGTTTTCCAGAACGGACTGAATCTCGTTCGTTACATGGGGCAGCACCGGTGTAGACACATCCTAAAATTGTAATAACAAAATTATGACGAAAAATCAAACTCTGGGATAAAAATGTAGAGAACCTTTACCACTACAACTAAAGCGTTTAAAGAAGATAATGAACATCTTGTCTTTACTTTGTATCCTGCCATTTGCTTAATTATATGCTCCAAGATGAACACTTTAAGTATCATTTAACTGCGGCTATAACCGCAGAACAATAACTTTTACTGCGGCATAATGTTGCATAAAGATGAGTTACGAGTTCGGTTCAAGAGTACACGATGGCAACATGAATTTAATTGAAGGTTAATTTCGCCCCGTAAAGGCCTTAAAACCTGAGAATTCTGCTTAACAGTGTAATAGCTTTCTCGTTTTTTTTTTTTTGTTGATAAAAGTGAAAATATTTATGCCAAACTCGTTTTCTTTTATAGTTTGATATTCGGATTTCACTTCATACATACATACACCCTTGCTTTGATTACTCAGCTGATAACACATAAAAGTCGGTGCAATTTGGAAAGAACTGCTAAATTACTATTATTACATTAATGGTATAGATAAACATTTCTGTTTCCCTAAACGAATTCCCACAAAGCGAAAAACTAATGGAAATGCTGGTGGCGTTTTTAGGTTGTTATGTTCGTAATTGGTGCAAACCAAATAAATGGGGAAAATAAAACAAGACAATACAAGGATCTGTCTATAAAAGTTTTATGGCTTCAAAGAGAAGTTAAATCACATCTTGGGCAATAAAACTTTTAAGATTAAGATTAAGAGAGAACTAGGAAAACCGTTTCTTTAAATTAGTTTAGAAAAAGTTATTGACTTATTGAAAATAGTAAACAGTCTTTGATGTGTCACATGCAAATTTGCGGTGTTAGTGTAGACAAACTTGAAATGTACAATTTGAGTGACCCCCGTATTCGCTATAAATGTGACTTATGTCCTGCAGCCCCCATTTCTTGCACCTGCACACAGCGAGGTAACAGGTACAAACTTTGTACATTTTGCCACATTAAAAACTAATCTTTACTGCATACCGTAAAACGTCGGACAGCTTGAAGAAAATGATATTTTACACCTCTTTATTTTACGGCCGACACAGATGCGAGTGTGGCAGGTCCACTAAAAATGTAACTTACTAAATCATTCGATACTTAGTTCTTGTAGTGTAGTTGAAAGTGGCACAAACAGACAAAGTATTGATGGACCGGCTCGTTGTTAACACCAACATTAATTGTTGTTTGATTATTGGAACAGTTTACTAACTGCTGGGTGTGCTAATGTTTGAGCATTTAGTGTGTATATGGGAGTGTGTTGACATCATAAATTGATTTAGCATAATTTTATTTGTCGGATATGTGGAAGCCGCGAAAATGTTTAAACGGTGTCATTACAATTTTAAACCGGAGTGAAATTGTAATAAATTGAAAACTAGAAGCCAAGAATCTGGTTTTCCCCGATTGTGCTGAAACAGGTCATTATTGCACCATTTTGGATACAGAAAACAGTCGTTATTTGCTAGTGCAAATAGTACAATAACGCACTGTACATATTTTTTAGTGATTCCAATAGTTATACGTTGAAAAGTAACCAATAATTTAAATATTAAAAAACATATTTTTAAATCAAGTTACCGAAATAAACCCTGAGAAATGACCAAGTAAGCCATGACTGTCAATTATGGAATTTATGTTTTCATGAGAAGACCCGGAGCGCTTTTTGGGATTTCACCACTAACACGAATAACTATGAATACGTCGATTTGATATAAAAAAAAATATTTTGGCCCGACTTACCTCCCCAAATATTTTATTGCACGCAACGAACGTTTTTTTCTAGAAGGTGTCCATAATGTCTAGGATAGCATAATAGTTTTCTTTTTCTCTCCTTAGCCTACTAAATATTTTCTTTGTCTTCATATTTCTCTTTACGAATGAGTAGAAAAATATATACTGTGCAAATTAAAAAAATTATCTTGAAATTCATCTGTCAAAAACTAAACATGAAAACCCGATTCCACATAAACACAAAAACACAATTTTAAACAGGCATTTTTCGTCTTTAATTTTTTAATTTTGATATTTCATATTTCTCTTATATTTTGCTTGATAAAAATGAATATCGAAAATAAAATTAAAAACTTGAACGTAAGTCTAATTGTAACCGTAAACGTAACTGTAACCGTAAATGTAACTGTAATCGCAAACGTGACAGTTTAGGTTATACCTACCCCTGAGAGTAAACCTAACATAAACACGAACAACTAGCCTTAAAAAAAACACAGAAACGTAAAGAAAAAGTACGCATCACAAAAATAATCGTTTTTATTATCATGTGTTATAAACTCGACGAATTGTGAATTTTTTTGCGACTTAATATTTTATCTTCGATATTTTATATAACGTAATCGTAATGGTAAATGTACCTACTGAACTCAACTTTCTGTTGAGCAATTCAAATAGTTAAAAAATTCGAGTGTGCTTTAGACCAAACGACTGAAGTAAAACTTCAGTTCGCCATTGTGAAAGTGCTTTTAATTTATGTAAGTTTATAAATGGAGTTAGAGAATCCTAAATTAATACCGTCTGCAGTATTGGATAATGCATGTTTCAGTTTGTAGTCAGCGAAAAGTCGGCAATCATGTGTAGCGATTAAGAATAAGTAGCGCAATTGCATACAAAACTGACACAAGCAAATGGGTGTAAGGAGAAAAGCGCGAATTTGCAACCTAGAAGACGCGGGTTCAAATCCCGTGAAGGCAAACATTTTTTCTATGAATTAATTATTGTAAAATCGTGCGCTTCGCACATTCACCAGCTTACTCCCCAAGTCAAGTGTCCGTAAAGAAGTTTTATCGACTACCATTGCGAAAACACAATTTTGACGTACTGATTCGAGTAGAGAAAGTGTCTCTTTGTCTGTCAAGGCAGGTAAAGTATTTTACCTGACTCTAACTGGGCCTACTTACTACAAATATTTGTGTAGAAAAGTGTAAAAACTATTTAATCGGTTCCATTTAATTACCATTATCTACTCGTAAATAAGAAAAAAAATATCGTTTTATGTTTGATTATCTTTTAATCCACAGTGCTATTGGAACAGTTTATATATTGTAATATTAATTAAATTGAAAATTTGCAAAAAGAGTTGCCTACGCGTAAATCACATCAAACAAATGTCAAAAAATATCAACATGGTATCGGCAGTCTCAGGTTGTGATTACTTCTAAACTTTAGACGGATAAATTAAGGTAAATGGAACGCCCACATTGTGCAAAATGTTATAAATGTCATAAAACGTGTTTTCATTGAAGATTGATCAAAGAAAATGATTTTTTCTTTGTGGTTTCTATGGGATACAGCATGAGAAAATGTGGATTATGTTGAAAATAGAAAATTATTGTTTGTACGGTCAAAACTGCAAAAAATTGAAAGGTAAGCGGTTAGTTGTAGAGAGGCCTTCAATACCTTTCAAATGAAGTATCACTCGACCCATTTAAGATTTTGGAACTAGCAGCCCCCTCGCGAAGAGGGCGAAGCGCCGGAACTTGAAAAGAATCTGAAAAGATGTGCCCCTGCCAAATAAATTCGAGGATTTTTCAATCACAGTAATCAATTCGGAGAAATCTGGACTGGGGAGTTTGAAATAGGACAGCCTGTATATAATAAATCATAATGTTCTAATATTGAAATATGTAATTATGTACTTTCTAAAATACAAATTTCGTAAATGGGGGTGCGATGGTAGTCGATAAAATATTCTATGCAACATGGCAGTAAAGTGTCTTTATCGAACTTGTTGGCTGCAAACTCGTTCGATAAAGAGTCACTTTACTGCCTTGTTACATAAATAGCTATTACTTCAAAAACTCGAACACAAGGAGGAAAACAAAATACTTGAAGAATTAAGGAGGAAATGAAATAATTAAAGACGGTCCCTAAGCCCGAGAAAAAGAGAGCAAAGGAAATGGTTAAAGACAGTCCTTAAATCCGAGAACAAAAGAGCAAATGAAATAGTTAAAAAGAGAAGGAACGGAATAGTTAAAGGCAGTCAATAAGCCGGAGAAAAACGGAGGAAACAAAATAGTGAAAGACAGTCCCTCGACCCGCACACAACGAGCATGACGAAATAGTTAAATACAGTACCTAAACCCAAAAACAGAGGATGAAACGGAATAGTTAAAGACAGTCCCTAAACGCCAGAAGAACGGAGGAAACTAAATAGTTAAGGACAGTACAGAAAACCAAACACAGATAAGAAAACACAATAGTCAAACACAGTCGCTAAACCCGAGCACAATGGAAGAAACGAAATAGTTAAAGACAGTCCCTAAACCCGAGAACAAAAGAGGAAACGAAATAGTTAAAGACAGTACCTAAAAACAAAAACAGTGGAGGAAACGGGATAGTTAAAGGACTGTCTTTAACTATCCCGAGATCAAGGGGGCAAGCGAAATAATTATAAACAGCCCCTAAACCCAAAAATAACGACGAAAACCTAATAGCTAGAAACAGTCCCTAAACCCAAGGATAAAAGAGCAAACAAATTGTTAAAGAGAGTCCCTAAACCTAAAAACAAAAGAGGGAACGGAATAGTTAAAGACAGTCCCTAAACGCGAAAAGAACGGATGAAACGAAATAGTTAAGACAGTCCCTAAACCCGAGGACAAAGGAGGAAACGAAATACTTAAAGACTGTCCCTAACCGCAAGAACAAAAGAGCAAAGGAAATGGTTAAAGACAGTTCCTAAAACCAAGATCAAGGGTGCAAACGAAATAGATATGAACAGCCCCGGAAATCAAAAATAAAGGGGAAAACCAAATAGCCAAAAACAGTCCATAAACCCGAGGAGAAAAAAGCAAACGAAATAGGTAAAGACAGTCCCTAAACCCAAAAACAAAAGACGAAACGGAATAGTTAAAGACAGTCCCTAAACGCCAGAAGAACGGAGGAAACTAAATAGTTAAGGACAGTACAGAAAACCAAACACAGATAAGGAAACACAATAGTCAAACACAGTCGCTAAACCCGAGCACAATGGAAGAAACGAAATAGTTAAAGACAGTCCCTAAACCCGAGAACAAAAGAGGAAACGAAATAGTTAAAGACAGTACCTAAAAACAAAAACAGAGGAGGAAACGGGATAGTTAAAAGACTGTCTTTAACTATCCCGAGATCAAGGGGGCAAGCGAAATAATTATAAACAGCCCCTAAACCCAAAAATAACGACGAAAACCTAATAGCTAGAAACAGTCCCTAAACCCAAGGATAAAAGAGCAAACAAATTGTTAAAGAGAGTCCCTAAACCTAAAAACAAAAGAGGGAACGGAATAGTTAAAGACAGTCCCTAAACGCGAAAAGAACGGATGAAACGAAATAGTTAAGACAGTCCCTAAACCCAAGGACAAAGGAGGAAACGAAATGGTTAAAGACAGTTCCTAAAACCGAGATCAAGGGTGCAAACGAAATAGTTATGAACAGCCCCTAAATCAAAAATAAAGAGGAAAACCAAATAGTCAAAAACAGTCCATAAACCCGAGGAGAAAAGAGCAAACGAAATAGTTAAAGACAGTCCCTAAACCCAAAAACAAAAGACGAAACGGAATAGCTAAAGACAGTCCCTAAACGCCAGAAGAACGGAGGAAACGAAATAGTTAAAGACAGTTCCTAAACCCAAAAACAAAAGACGAAACGGAATAATTAAAGACAGTCCCTAAACCCGAGAACAAAAGAGGAAACGAAATAGTTAAAGACAGTACCTAAAAACAAAAACAGAGGAGGAAACGGGAGAGTTAAAGACAGTCCCTAAACCCGAGATCAAGGGGGCAAGCAAAATAATTATAAACAGCCCCTAAACCCAAAAATAACGAGGAAAACCTAATAGCTAGAAACAGTCCCTAAACCCAAGGATAAAACAGCAAACGAAATTGTTAAAGAGAGTCCCTAAACCTAACAACAAAAGAGGGAACGGAATAGTTAAAGACAGTCCCTAAACGCGAAAAGAGCGGAGGAAGCGAAATACTTAAAGACTGTCCGCAAGAACAAAAGAACAAAGGTAATGGTTAATAACAGTCTTTAAATCCGAGAACAAAAGTGCAAAAGAAATAGTGAAAGAGAGTCGCTAAACCTAAAAACGAAAAAGGGAACTGAATAGTTAAAGACAGTCCCTAAGCGCGAGAAGAAGGGAGGAAACGAAATAGTTAAAGACAGTCCCGAAAACCAAAAACAGAGAAGGAAACACAGTAGTCAAACACAGTCCCTAAATCCGAGCCCAGTGGAGGAAACGAAATAGTTAAAGATAGTCCCTAAACCAGAGAACAAAGGAGGAAACGAAATAGTTAAAAACTGTTCTTAACCGCAAAAACAAAAGAGCAAAGGAAATGTTTAAACACAGTCCTTATTAAATCCGATAACAAAAGAGCAAACGAAATAGTTAAAGAGAGTCCCTAAACCTAAAAACGAAAGAAGGAACGGAATAATTAAAGACAGTCCCTCGACCCGCATAAAACGAGCATGACGAAATAGTTAAATACAGTACCTAAACCCAAAAACAGAAGATGAAACGGAATAGTTAGAGAGAGTTCCTTAACCCGAGAACAACCAAGGAAGCAAAACAGTTAAAGACAGTCCCTAAACCCGACAACGAAGGAACAATCGAAATAGTTAAAGACCGTCCTTAAACCCGAGATCAAGGGGGCAAACGAAATAGTTATAAACAGCCCCTAAACCCAAAAATAACGAGGAAAACCAAATAGCTAAAAAGGGTCCCTAAACCCGAGGATAAAAAACAAACGAAATAGTTAAACCCATAAACAGAACACGAAAGGGAATAGTTAAAACAGTCCCGAAACGTGAGAAGAACGGAGGAAAAGAAATAGTTAAGTACAGTACAGAAAACCAAAAACAGTATAAGGACACACAATAGTCAAACACAGTCCCTAAACCCGAGCACAGTGGAAGAAATGAAATAGTTAAAGACAGTCCCTAAACCCGAGAACAAAAAAGGAAACGAAATAGTTAAAGACAGTCCCAAAACTCAAAAACAAAAGAAGGAACGGAATAGTTAATGACAGTCCCTAAGCCCGAGAACAACGGATTAAAGAAAATAGTGGAAGACAGTCATTCAACCCGCACACAACGAGCACGACGAAATAGTTAAAAACAGTACCTAATCCGCAAGAACAAAAGAGCAAAGGAAATGGTTAAAGACGGTCCTTAAATCCGAGATTAAAAGTGCAAACGAAATAGTGAAAGAGAATGCCTAAATCTAAAAACAAAAGAGGGAACGGAATAGTTAAAGGCAGTCCCTAAACCCAAAAACAAAAGAGGGAACGGAATAGTTAAAGACAGTCCCTAAGCTCGAGAACAACGGAGGAAACAGAATAGTAAAAGACAGTCCCTCGACCCGCACGCAACAACGAGCATGACGAAATAGTTAAAGACAGTCCCTAAAGCTAAGAACAAAAGACCAAACGAATAGATAAAAAGAGTCTACAAACCTGAAAACAACTTGAGAACAATTGGGAAAACTACATAGTTAAAGACAGTTCCTAAAACCAAAAACAGAGGAGGAAGCGGAATACAACAAGCCTGAGAAAACAGAAGAGGAAACGGAATAGTTAAAAACCGCCCCTAAACTCGAGAATAACGCAGGAAACGAAATAGTTAAAGACAGAACCTATAGACCCGAGAATCAAGGAGAATACGAAATAGTCGCGTCAAGTCCTCAGAAACAGCTCCGATTTTGATGTTTTTTTTTTAAATATTTGCTTTTTTTATATTATTTATAATCAGAAACCTTTTGGAGCGGGGACATAACTATTAACATTATTTAAACAATATGTATGAGATTTATCTAAAAAAAAATAGTTTTGCGTTTTTTTTTTAACAGACTTCAAAAAGGGAGGAAGTTATCAATTCGCTTGTGTTTTTTTTTTTGTTTAATGCTTGTTACCCCAGAACATTTATGTATTTATATTTCATTTATGTTCACCGATTTCTTCGTCAATTGTGGACCGATTTAGAGAATTCTTCTTCTTTTATTTGAAAGGGTATACTGCTAAGGTGCTTCCATTATCAAAAAATCAGAATCTGACCAGGGAATCCCATGGAAATCGAGAAAAATACTCAAATTTTCGCTCCCTTTTATTAACCGACTTCATGTATGTTCATCAATTTCTTCGTCAATTGTGTACCGATTTACAAAATTCTTCTTTTATTTGAAAGAGTATACTATTGAGGTAGTTCCATTGTCAAAAAGTCAAGATCTGATCAGGGAATCCCATGGAAATCGAGAAAAATTTTAAAATTTTCGCTCACCGACTTCATCATGTATGTTCACCGATTTCTGCGTCAATTGTGGCCCGATTTTTAAAATTCTTCTTTTATTTGAAATGGTATACTCGTGAGGTGGTTCCATTGTCAAAAAGTTAGGATCTGATCAGGGACTCCCATGGAAATCGAGGAAAATTCTCAAAATTTTCCTTCCTACAAGTATTGATGAACAATTTTTAATTATTTTATTTATAAATGTCTAAAATAAATAATCCTTTTACTTTCGTATATTATTTGTAGAATAAGTATTGAAAAACTATTTTTTTATATAAATATAATAAATAGTGTTTAAACAATATAAATAATTATTTCCCCACTTCAAAAGGTTTCTGATTTTGAATAATCTATAAAAACAAACATTCACAAAAAAAATCATTAAAATCGAAGCTGTTTTTGAGGACTTCCGAATATTGCCTGTTTTATGTATTTATTGACGCGACTAAAAGTTAAGATAAATAATTCTAATCGCGAGAAGAGAAATTGTTAACATTTTTATTTTCAACAATTTTCCGCTTTCCTGCTCTATTACGATATTAAAATTAGAGGTTTGTGTATAATGAATGGTTGCAAGGATATAAACTGTTGTAATAAGCTGCCGGAACATTTTAGCAAGTTATATCTTTTTTATTTGTTGTTTCTTTCTCCTTTTCTAAGTGGTTTTTAATTTTTAAATTTTTCATTTATTGAAGTTTTTTGCTTTGCATTTGTTGTTTCTTGTTTGTTATCTACTACTACTACTTTTTTATTATTATGTTTCATGTTTTATTGCTCATTTCTAAATTCCTGCTTCTTCATTTAAACCTTTGAATGTTCTTGATCATATATACTTCATATAATTTTTTTAAATTTTTTGTATCAACATTATATTTCTAGTTTTGTATTCCACATTTTTATTGCCCCATCATTTATTGTTCTGTAATTACCAAATCTTTATTCATTGTCCTCCTGCATAATTTTTCAAGAATTTATTATTCTTTATTCTTAATATCATTTATTGCTCCTTTTTTATTGATACACTGAGAAAAATTGACAAATTTACGAACTAACACCACACAAGAATCGGGAAGCTTAAATACTCAGTAACATTGAGTAAATAAAAGGAAAATCCTGAGAACCTACAACCTGAAAGAGAGATTGAAAACCTTACTGAAAGTTTGTTAACTTGGAAACCTGAGAACCTAAGGTCGGGAGAAACACAAGACATGAAGATCGAAAATTTAAAACTTTGACGGTTAATTTGTGTTTGTTTGTGTTTCTGTCGTTCATTTTTCAGGCGTTAACCCTTATGGTTTGGTTTTGACCGACATAAGACCTAACACAATCAAATGTTAATGGAGAAAGATTGCTGATGCATTTTACACCCCGAATAAATTTTGTCAGAATGGCATGGAATAATATTTTTGTTAACAGTTAAAACCCGCATTTGTTTTGTGGAACATTCCATTTTCAATAATCCAAAATTTTCAAAAATAGTGTGGAGGTTTTAGCGGACATTTCAATCAGTAGATACAGTTTTAAAACTGTGCGTATTTTGCTTGTGATTACTGTGAACAATACACATTGAATTTTTTATGGAACAAAACCGCTCTCGTATAAATTATCCGAGTCCAATATGCAAAATTGTACTGAAAAAAACATGTCTAAATACTATTTGCAGGGTAATAAATAAATATAGTTCCAACGTGTAAAATTCTGAATAATTGTTGTCTGGTAAATATGTTCAATGCCAGAGGATTCTCCAACTTAATGATCACAAAAAAAACTCCTCTTTCATCTCGAAGACCAACAGCCCCTAAGTGTTCCTTAATACCAAACATCACGCTCCAATAAAAATGGAAATTGTCTTTATGCCTCTTGTTAAAACCACTCAACATCACTTGATCCCTAACGCGATAATTGCTCATTTCACTTTATCCAGCCCACACTCACACGCGCTTCCTTTGACAAAAAAGTCTCGCACAATTCCAATTAAATTTTTTCCTCCAGCGTCGACAGCCTTAAATAATAATTCCCGCCGCCGAAAAAAATATCACAAGTCGCGTAGTGACACTTTTTAAATTGAAAGATTGTATTTTATAGATTTGCGTTGGATCTTGCGAAAAACAGCCGAGGGACAGAACAGCGTAAATAAATCCTCGAGCCTTACACGTAAGGTCGGGGCGTCTTTGTTGGCGGCACTCGAAAAAAACTGGAGGAAAAAGGGAAGGAAAACGGACGTTTTAAATGAATAACATGGTGGGAAGACGGATGACGTAAAGTGTAAGCGTCTCGACGCCGCTGTTAATGCTCTCATGTCATCGCAGACGCCATTTGTATACACAGCACGCCATTCCTCTAAGCAAATACCAATATATACTTGTTTCGCTCCTTTTTATTTCCTTTTCGTTTACCGATGGGTGATCAAGGATTATTGCTGACGAAATCGCGATGTCGTGTGCAGCTCTCATCTTTGCTGTTTGTTCACGGCGAAATTTGTTAGAGATTGGGTTTCGGTAGTGAAAGTATACAAGGTCGTTCGGAATGTTTGTCACACATTATTTTGTGTTTCAGGAGGTGTGTCTCAATTAACCAGAGGGTTTCGTGGACTGACATGCGATTTAGATAAAATATGGCAACAGGACGGCGCCACCTCCCAGTCCAAAACTAATTTAATTAAAACCATTTCATAATTCGACCCGTACACGAACAACTGGGGGTTTCCAAGATCTCAAGGTCTTCAAGAAGAAAACCAATATCCAAAATTATAAAAATAAATAATTAATTGAAAATAAGCCTCTTCAAACGAGATTTGAAATTCATTCGATATCGATACTGAATCGGGCCCCCAATTATTTAGGTTCCTCAAATGTTGTTTAGATTGTCAGATTCTTCCAGTTCAAAACTTTTTAGACTCCTTAGATAATTGCCCTAGTTCCTCAGGTTTCTTAGGTTCACGTATTTCCTCAAGTTCCCCAAGTTCCAATGCTCTTCAGAAGTCGTAGGTTACACACGTTCTCCGATTGGTCAGTTCTGCAATTTAAGTTTTCAAGCTCTGCGAGTCCTCCAAGTCCCATACTCTAGGTTCTTTTTAAGAGATCAGCCGTTCGAAGATATCAGGTTCTTCAAATCGAAGGTTCCCAAGGTTCCTTAAAAGCTCAGATTTCCCTGGACCTCAGGTTCTGCAAATACTTTATTTTCGCACGTTCCACCAGCTCTCAAGTCAAGTTTCTCAATGGTTCAACGTCTGAGGTTCTTAGGTTCTATAAGTTTTTAGGTTTCCCAAAAGCTCAGGTTGTTTAAATTTTTAGGTTCGCAAAGTTCTCAACCATGATTTCTCAAATTCTGACATTCTTAGGTTTCCCAAAATTTACATATTCCCTAAGATCTCAGGTTCTTCAAATTCTTGATTTGTTCGCGTTTCTCAAATTCCTAGTTTTCTCAAAGTTTCAGACCAATAATATCTCAAGTTTTTCAGAATCTCAGTTCATCAAATTCTTAAGTTACCCAAGTTCTAAGTTTGGTTTCTCAGTTCTGCAGTTCTTAGGTTCTATAAGTTTTTATATTTTCTAAGAGCTCAGCTTTTCAAAGATATCAGGTTGGTCAAACTGTCAAGTTCCCAAAGTTCTCAATTTCTATTTCTTAAATTCTCATATTTTTAGGTTTCCGAAGTTTACAATTTACCCATATTTCCCAAGATTTCAGGTTCCTCATATTCTTGATTTCCTTCCATTCTCAGGTTCCACCAGCTCCCGAGTTAAGCTTCTCGAATTCTTTGTTTTTCAACGTTGCAGTTAATTTTTTAAGTTCTGAGGTTCTTAGGTTCTATAAATCTTTAGGTTTCGTAAGAGCTCAGCTTTTACAACATACGGTTGTTCAAATTTTCATGTTCCCCAAATTCTCAACTTGGGTTTCTCAAATTCTCATATTGTTAGGTTCCTCAAATTCTTAGGTTTCTCAATATTTCAAACCCATAATATCTCAGGATTTTTAAAATCTCAGTTCTTCAAATTCTTCGGTTCCCTAATTTCCCAAGTTCTGAGGTTCTTAGGTTCTGTAAGTTTTTAGGTTTCCCAAGAGCTCAGCTTAGGTTTCCAAAGTTCTCTTATTCGATTTCTCACATTCTTAGGATCACCAAATTTACAGGTTGCCTAAGTGCTCAGGTTTCCCAAGATCTCAGGTTTTTCCAATTCTTAATTTGCTCAATTTCTCAGGTTCCACCAGCACTCAAGTAAATTTCTCAATGTTTGGGTCCCCTAATATCTCAAGTTTTATGTCTTTTTTTCAAATTCACAGGTTCCCAAAGTTCTCAATATCGATTTCTCAAATTCTCATATTGTTAGTTTCCCCAAATTTACAGGTTCCCTAACAGCTCAGGTTCGTAATTAACTTTATTTTCTTAGGTTTTCGGGTTCCACCAGCTCTGAAGCTAAGTTTCTCAAATTCTTAGGTTTCTCAATGTTTCAAACTCCTAATATCTCAGCATTTTTTAAACCTCAGTTCTTCAAATTCTTAGGTTCCTTAATTTCCCAAGTTCTGAAGTTCTGTAAGTTTTTAGGTTTTCCAAGATATCAGGTTGTTCAAATTCTCAGGTTCCCAAAGTTCTCGACTTTGATTTATCAATTTTCACATTCTTAGATTTCCCAAATTTACATGTTCTTTAAGATCTGAGGTTCTTCAAATTCTTGATTTCCTCACGTTCTCAAATTCCACCAGCTTTCAAGTTAATTTTCTCAAATAGCTACATTTCTCAATGTTTCAAACCAATAATATCTCAAGTTTTTCAGAATATCAGTTCTTCAAATTCTTGGGTTCCCCAAGTTTTAGGCTTAATTTCTCAAGTTCTGAAGTTCTTAGGTTCTATAAGTTTTTTGTTTCTTACGAGCTCAGATTTTCAAAGATATCAGATTGTTCAAATTCTTAGGTTTCCAAAGTTCTCAATTTCGATTTTTTAAATTCTCATATTGTTATGTTCCCCAAATTTCCAGGTTCCCTAAGAGCTCAGGTTGCCCTGGATCTCAGGTTCTTCAATTACTTTAATTTCTCACGTTTTCGGGTTCCACCAGCTCTCAAGCTAGGTTTCTCAGATTCTTAGGTTTTTCAATGTTTCAAACCCCCCATATCTCAAGATTTTTAAAATCTCAGTTCTTCAAATTCTTAGGTTCCCTAATTTCCCAAGTTCTCGAGGTTTTTAGATTCTGTAAGCTTTTAGGTTTCCCAAGAGCTCAGCTTTTCCAAGATATCAGGTTGTTCAAATTCTTAGGTTCCCAAAGTTCTCAACTTCGATTTCTCAAATTCTCACATTCTTAGGTTTCCCAAGTTTACAGTCATGTTCTTAAGATTTCGGGTTCTTCAAATTCTTGATTTCGTCACGTTCCCAATTTCCACCAGCTCTCAAGTTAAGTTTCTCAAATTTCTACTTTTCTCAATGTTTTAGATCAATAATATCTCAAGTTTTTCAGAATCTCAGTTCTTAAAATTCTTGGGTTCCTCAAGTTTTAGGCTTAATTTCTCAAGTTCTGAAGTTCTTAGGTTCTATAAGTTTTTTTGTTTCATAAGCGCTCAGCTTTTCAAAGACATCAGGTTGTTCAAATTCTTAGGTTTCCAAAGTTGTCTTTTCGACTTCTCAAATTCTCATATTCTAAGGATTACCAAGTTTGCAGGTTGCCCAAGTGCTCAGGTTTCCCAAGATTACAGGTTCTTCCAATTCTTGATTTCCTCAATTTCTCAGGTTCCACCAGCACTCAAGTTAAATTTCTCAATGTTTGGGTCCCCTAATATCTCAAGTTTTATGTCTTTTTTCAAATTCACAGGTTCCCAAAGTTCTCAATATCGATTTCTCAAATTCTCATATTGTTAGTTTCCCCAAATTTACAGGTTCCCTAACAGCTCAGGTTCGTAATATACTTTATTTTCTTAGGTTTTCGGGTTCCACCAACTCTGAAGCTAAGTTTATCAAATTCTTAGGTTTCTCAATGTTTCAAACTCCTAATATCTCAGCATTTTTTAAACCTCAGTTCTTCAAATTCTTAGGTTCCTTAATTTCCCAAGTTGTGAAGTTCTGTAAGTTTTTAGGTTTTCCAAGAGCCCAGCTTTTCCAAGATATCAGGTTGTTCAAATTCTCAGGTTTCCAAAGTTCTCGACTTCGATTTATCAAATTTTCACATTCTTAGATTTCCCAAATTTACATGTTCTTTAAGATCTCAGGTTCTTCAAATTCTTAATTTCCTCACCTTCTCAAATTCCACCAGCTCTAAAGTTAAATTTCTCAAATAGCTACATTTCTCAATGTTTCAAACCAATAATATCTCAAGTTTTTCAGAATATCAGTTCTTCAAATTCTTGGGTTCCCCAAGTTTTAGGCTTAATTTCTCAAGTTCTGAAGTTCTTAGGTTCTATAAGTTTTTTGGTTTCTTAAGAGCTCAGCTTTTCAAAGATATCAGATTGTTCAAATTCTTAGGTTTTCAAAGTTCTCAATTTCGATTTTTTAAATTCTCATATTGTTATGTTCCCCAAATTTACAGGTTCCCTAAGAGCTCAAGTTGCCCTGGATCTCAGGTTCTTCAATTACTTTTTTTTTTCAATCTTTCAAACCCCCCATATCTCAAGATTTTTCAAATCTCAGTTCTTCAAATTCTTAGGTTCCCTAATTTCCCAAGTTCTCGAGGTTCTTAGGTTCTGTAAGTTTTTAGGTTTCCCAAGAGCTCAGCTTTTCCAAGATATCAGGTTTTTCAAATTCTCAGGTTCCCAAAGTTCTTAAGTTCGATTTCTCAAATTCTCACATTCTTAGGTTTCCCAAGTTTACATGTTCTTAAGATTTCAGGTTCTCCAAATTCTTGATTTCGTCACGTTCTCAAGTTCCACCAGCTCTCAAGTTAAGTTTCTCAATGTTTCAGACCAATAATATCTCAAGTTTTTCAGAATCTCAGTTCTTCAAATTCTTGGGTTTCTCAAGTTTTAGGCTTAATTTCTCAAGTTCTAAAGTTCTTAGGTTCTATAAGTTTTTTGGTTTCATAACAGCCCAGCTTTTCAAAGATATTAGGTTGTTCAAATTCTTAGGTTTCCAAAGTTGTCTTCTTCGATTTCTCAAATTCTCACATTCTTAGGATTACCAAGTTTATAGGTTACCTAAGTACTCAGGTTTCCCAAGATCTTAGGTTCTTTTCAATTCTTGATTTCCTCAAGTTCTCAGGTTCCACCAGTTCTCAAGTTAAATTTCTCAATGTTTCGGTCCCCTAATATCTCAAGTTATATGTCTTTGTTCAAATTCACAGGTTCGCAAAGTTCTCAATTTCGATTTCTCAAATTCTCACATTCTTAGGATTACCAAGTTTATATTTTGCCTAAGTACTCAGGTTTCCCAAGATCTTAGGTTCTTCCAATTCTTGATTTCCTCAAGTTCTCATGTTCCACCAGATCTCAAGTTAAATTTCTCAATGTTTCGGTCCCCTAATATCTCAAGTTATATGTCTTTGTTCAAATTCACAGGTTCGCAAAGTTCTCAATTTCGATTTCTCAAATTCTCATATTGTTAGGTTCCCCAAATTTACAGGTTCACTAAGAGCTCCGGTTCTTCATATCCTTTATTTTCTCAGGTTTTTGGGTTCTACCAGCTCTCAAGCTAAGTTTCTCAAATTCTTAGGTTTTTCAATGTTTCAAACCCCTAATATCTCAAGTTTTATGTCGTTGTTCAAATTCACAGGGGGTTTCCAAAGTTCTCAATGTCGATTTCTCAAATTAGCATATTCTTAGGTTCCCCAAGATTACTGGTTTCCTAAGAGCTCGGCTTTCCCAAGATCTCCAGTTTTTCAAATTCTTGATTTCCTCACGTCCTCAGGTTCGACCAGCTCTCATGTTAGGTTTCTGAACTTCTTAGGTTTCTGAATGTTTCTGTCCCCTAATATCTCAGGTTTCATGTCGTTGTTTAAATTCACAGGTTCCCAAAGTTCTCAATTTCGATTTCTCAAATTCTCATATTTTTAGGTTCCCCAAGTTTACACGTTCCCTAAGTGCTCCGGTTTCCCAAAATCTCAAGTTTTTAAATTCTTGATTTCCTCACGTTCTCGGGTTCCACCAGCTCTCAAGATAAGTTTGTCAAATTATGAATATTCTCAATGTTTCTGACCCCTAATAAGTTCTAATAACCTCAAGTTTTTCAGAATCTCGGTTTCTCAAATTTTGAGCTTAGGTTTTATAGCTTTTTTGGTTTCCTAAAAACTTAGCTTCTCCAAGATATTAAGCTGTTCAAAATCTGAGTTTCTACTTCGATTTCTCAAATTCTAATATTAGTTGTTCCCCAGGTTTACAGTTTCTCTAACAGTTCAGTTTCTTCAAATTATTCTTTCTAGTTTCCCCACGTTCTAAGATTCCACCGGCTCTGACGTTAAGTTACTCAAATTCTTAGGTTTCTCAATGTTTCAAACCCCTAATATCTCAAGTTTTATGTCGTTGTTCAAATTCACAGGGGGTTTCCAAAGTTCTCAATGTCGATTTCTCAAATTAGCATATTCTTAGGTTCCCCAAGATTACTGGTTTCCTAAGAGCTCGGGTTTCCCAAGATCTCAAGTTTTTCAAATTCTTGATTTCCTTACGTCCTCAAGTTCGACCAGCTCTCATCTTAGGTTCCTTAAATTCTTAGGTTTCTGAATGTTTCTGTCCCCTAATATCTCAAGTTTTATGTCGTTGTTCAAAAAAAGTTCCCAAAGTTCCCAATTTCGATTTCTCAAATTCTCATATATTTAGGTTCCCCAAGTTTACAGGTTCCCTAAGTGCTCAGGTTTCCCAAAATCTCAAGATTTTAAATTCTTGATTTCCTCACGTTCTCGGGTTCCACCAGCTCTGAAGATAAGTTTCTCAAATTCTGAATATTCTCAATGTTTCTGACCCCTAATATCTCAAGTTTTTCAGAATCTCGGTTTCTCAAATTTTGAGCTTAGGTTATATAGCTTTTTTGGTTTCCTAAAAACTTAGCTTCTCCAAGATATTAAGCTGTTCAAAATCTCAGTTTCCACTTCGATTTCTCAAATTCCAATATTCGTTGTTCTCCAAGTTTACAGTTTCTTTCCAAGTTCAGGTTCTTCAAATTCTTTCTAGTTTCCCCACGTTCTCAGGTTCCACCGGCTCTCAAGTTAAGTTTCTCAAATTTTTAGATTTCTCAATCTTTGTGACCACTAATATCACAAGTTTTTCACAATCTCGGTCCTTCAAATTTTTAGGTTCCCCGAGTCCTATAACTTTTTAAATTTGCTAAAAGCTCAGCTTTTCCAAGATAAATCAAGTTGTTCAAATTGTCAGCTCAAATTCATATGATGTATATTTATAGTATTCTTTGAATAATGGATTGAAAAATAGCTTGAATAATTTGTCGAACTTTTTTAGTTGCAGTTCGTCAAAATACAACCGTAATGAAATTTTCATTTTAATAATTATGATAAAATCGCTGTAAAAAACGGTTGTCATTGTCAAAATAAGTGTTGGTGACGACCGAACGAAGGTCATTCCGCCCCGGTGCCGGTGCCACAGACTGGCTGTAACATAAACCCAATATTCAGGTTACAGGTTCATGAAACTATTACTTGAGCTATTAAACGGAAGACCCTCATAACCGGTGAAGATGTATCATTTACGATTAAACTGCAGTCTTGGCGCACGTGTTTCCGCAATGCCAACCAGCACTTGCATGTAGGTATTCCCTGGTACGTGCAATTTGTGGCGAGTATTTCAGTGCTACGAGACACTGATATTCATCGTCCTACAAACGGTTGTTTGCATAAGCATCTCACATTGTCGTCGCACTACTGGTAAATTATATCTACTTTAGCTTTCAAATGTTTCATATCACGAAAGCGTCTCATTGTGGCGTTAAAAATTCAACAACGCCCGCCCACTTCATTGTGACCGTTTTTCAGCATTCACTCCGCGCCGAAACTGCTAACGAGCACAATTATGCATATTTTCCGTGTAATTTTCGCTCTTAAAAAACAACCTGGAGTCCGGAAACCGGAACAGACGTCAAGTCATTCGGGACCGGTCCTTTTAATTCCGACGACGCGTCTAAAAACATAATTATACAAACGCCTCCCGATCCTGAAATATCATTCCTCCCATTTCCAGTAGGGGCACGTCGTCGGCATTATGTAATTTTCCATCCTTCCTGAAATGATGCTTTAAATTCGAATAAACTGCGGCCCCCATTTGTCTTGAATCCGAATCTGAATGTAAACCAGAGAGACTCAATCGTAACAGACGAATAAATTTAAAAGTCTATTTTCAGTCTGTATTACCGAACATTAATAACTCCGACAAGCAATAACTTTGAAACATGTATTTCAGCATATTCCGTTCGGCGTTCTAATTCTCCCCGTTTTGTCTCGCTTTCGGAAGCAATTCTGGAGAGTGGGCGATTTGTTTAGAAAAAGATCCACGCAAGTGTTTATGGACAACTTAATAAATTTTGAATAAGTAAAGCGAAACTCGGAGCTGTTAAGAGGGATTTGAATTCTGGCCGAACAACGGATGTTCGGCAAAAACGCTCCGCTCCTTTCCCTGTTCTCGCCGAATCTCGAGTAGTTAGTTATTCCCCAGCGTCAGCCAGCACGCTACATTAATTCTCGATTGAGATTTTTTGATCTACATTGCTAACATGGCTCGCCCTATCACTATAAATATCGAGGCTCGATTCAGAATCGAAATTATCGAACGTGCGGCTTCGTCGTAAAGCCGGTTAGTTATGTCGAAGACGGAAGTTATGTCGCGTTTCCACCGCAATTTCTATTTTATGATAATAACGACGATAATGAGCTTTCGTAATATAGCGTCTAATTCAGAACTCATTAAATCATGCCTTTATGAAGCCGTGTGCTTTACAATAAGCTCGCTTTTTACGGAAGCTTTCAGGTGAGATTCTCGGCGAATTTACGGAGAGGAGTGTGGCTTAATATTTTCAGGTTAAAGTAATTAGAACTTAGCGAAAGGTTTCGGATTTTCCACGTCATTTCTTCCATATCTTACAATATTTTATACCTTTATTCACTTCATGGTATATAAATACCAATGGATATAAATAAAAGAAAGGGATTGAGGAGTGGTGAAATATATGGAGGAAGAAACGGCAACTACAATAACAAAGAATGCCGGCAACCAAAAATACACGGCACAGTGCAGAGGGTTAAGAACCGGAATGAGACAAAGCGAAGACAAACTAAAAGAAAAAGGGAGCTAGAAGAGAGCCCAGAAGCATCTCAAAGAAACAAGAAAACAGTAAGACCATCAGAAGTCAAGAAGAAATGGGACTGAAAATGGAAGGGATGATGAAGCTTAGGGAAGCTTTGGAAGAACTGCAGAGAATCAAATGAAAAAGGAGATACTTGAAAAAGCGAAATTATGGAGATATAAAAAATCTCCCTAGGAAAGAAGATAGGACCGATGGAGACGAAGATGAAAGAAAAAGAAAAAGGCGAACGAAGAAATGACTTAGTAATAACAGGGCTGAGACTAAAAGTGACAAAGCATGAACAAAAAAGTCGAAAAGTGGGTTGAAGAAGAGGTTTTCTCAGGTTTTCTACGATCTCGGGTTGCTTAAGGTCTAAAGTTGGCTTAGCTCTCAGGTTTTCCAAAACTTCCTCCAGCTCTCAAGTTCTCAGTTGCTTGGGTACCCAAGGTCTAAAATTTTCTAGAACCTCAAATTTTCGAAATTTCTAAGTTTCTAGGTTCCGTAAAACCCCAGATTTTTTTCGGGTTTCGTCACTTCATCTCAAGTTTAGTTTCTCAGTTTCTGTGGTTAGTCTCAGGTGTTCTGAAATCTCAAGGTTCCTCAAGTTCTCAGACTCTCTAAGATCTCAGATTCCACCAGTTCTCAACTTGTGTTTATCAAGTTCTTAGATTGTTAAGTTTCTCAACGTGTGAGGTTCACTTCGTTCTCAGGTTGAAGATCTTAAGTTTTCATATTCTCAGAATTCCGATTTTTCTCTAGTTTCGTAGAATCTAAAATTGTCCAAAATCTCAAGTTGTCAGGTTTCGTAAAACGTCAGGTTTATTTCGGGTTCCTTCACTTCATTTCAAGTTTGCTTGGTTCGCCAAGTTTTCAAATTATACAAAGACTTAGGTTTTCAAGATTACAGGTTCTTTAAAATTTCTGGTTAATCCAGTCCTCAAGTGTGGTTCCTCAAGATCTCAAGGTTAGTAAAATATCATGTTTTCAAAAGTCTCAGGTTCCTCCTTTTCTCAAATGTGGGTCTTCCAGTTCTCGGTTTGTTGAGTTTCTTAAGATTAAAGTTCGCTTAGTTCTTAGGTGTTTCATTTCTCATATTAATCCACTTCTCAAATTTGGTTTCTCAAATTGTCAGGTTCTTAATATGTTTGACAAGTTGCCTAAAATCCCAGGTTTTCCAAATTTCTGACGGTCTCAAAGATCTCAAAAGCTTCCTTCAGTTCTCAAGTTAAGTTTCTCAATTTCACAGTTCTTTCTTTTTCTCAAGTTCTAAGGTTCCAAAAAGACTTAGGTTTATTTCGGGTTCCTTCAATTCATCTCAAGTTTGATTTTTCAGGTTCTTTAGTTAGTCAAGTTTGTCAAGTTTTCAGATTGTTCAAAGGCTCAAGTTCCATAAGTTCTCAGGTTCTCTAAGCTTTCAGGTGCTTCCCGATTTCGGGTTCTTCAAATTCTCAAGTTCCTCAAGTTCTCAGGTTCTTTAATATACCACGTTTTCCAAGATCTAAAGGCTCCTGGGGTTTCTGCAGTTTTCATCCTCCCTAAGGTTCCAGGTTTTCCAAGATCTTAGTATTTTAAAAGTCTTAATTTGTGTTTCTCAAATTATCAGATTGTTAGGTTTCTAAAAGTCTAAGGTTCGAATAGTTCCCAGGTTTTCCAAAATCTCAATTTCATTCACTTCTCAAGTTTGGTGTCTCAAGTTGTAAGGTTCTTAAATTACTCACCGCCTCGATTTCCCTCAAATTTTCAGATTTTCCAAAATATCAAATTGTTCAAATTCTCAAGTTCAAAAAGTCACAGTATAACACAAAACAGCGAAACAAAACAAATGTAAGAATAGACCATTAGTAAATCAGAAAGAAAAATGTGCATGTGCTTATGACCATACGAAGTGAAAACTTATATGATTTCCTAATTTTAAAATATATTGATAAATTTATATAAAATAAGCCATTAAGACACCCAAAATCAAAATTTTTTTTTTTCATTGCTAACACGCACTGAATTCTGCACTGAACGAAATGTCGAAATGTGATTTTGAGGTTATGGTTCCATGTCAAGTGATCTCAAGTATACGTCAGATACAGAAAAATCAAAATTTGAAAAAACTCGCAAAATTACAAAAATTGATTTTATTTACACAAAAATGAAATTAATATGCAAATTAGAGAAAATAACATGAGAAACTCGTTTTGTAAAACTTAAGAGCACTCGTGACTAAATGAAAGTTTCAATATACTATACTTGAATTAATTGTTGCTTTGGAAAAAAAAACTGACGTATAGTACCAAGTACTAGGACCGTAATGTTCCAGTTTTTGTATCATAAATAATCCGAAAAATGTCACTTTAGGTATCAGTATGAAATAAAATCCATTATATAACATCAATATTATTATACAGTGTGGAAATTAAGTAAAGAATAAATTCAGTAACTCCGTTAGTATTTGCGCTAGAAATAAAACTTAAAAAGCATGTGGTAAAAAACTACTCTAAACTAACAATACCAACAACACCGGGAACATAACCTCAAAAGCGGATCGTTGTCATTGTCAAATTATGCTGTCGGTGGGGCGAACTCATAAGATTTTACCCTTCCAAAAATCGTGCAACGTGCCTGTATAAGTTTTCACTCAAAAAAAGTGTAGCCAGCGTTCACTGTGCCGGTCCAGTTTCGTTCACTGTAGAAAAAAAGCGCAAGGTACAGCTAAGGAGGTTTTCATTAAAAAAAATAATAATTTTTCCGCCGCACACAACGCACTTTTATTTCCACACAGTTCGCACACAAAAAGTTATAAAAAAAATACATGTAATAATTGTCGGAGGCTATCTTTATTGTATTTTGCTATAATTTTTTCTTTATTTCATAATAAACGTTGATAAATAAAATTTTTGGATTTTTCTTATAAAACCCTATCGTTTGTTCCTTCTCTGTTCCATAATCAACTACCATTCGCCATTTGCCATATTGGTGCTGAAAATGATTCTTATGTTTCCGTGTTCTACCATTTTTCTAATTTGTTTCTAAATTTCTGGTTTGTGGACGTGAAAATATCTGGATGAGAGTTCCGTCAATTTAATTTGGTGTTAGTGCGTCAAACTTCTAGAATCGGAATGAAAAATCTTCTAATATATAAAAATCTAGTGTCACGGTGTTTGTGGTCGAACTCCTCCGAAAGGGATCGACCGATTTTTATGATTCTTTTTTTTTTGTATAATTATTTGGTAGGTATGAGAATAGGTGGTAAACTATTTTTCACATGGACATGGGGGCCCAGAGGGCACTCTTGGGCTTGACCGATTTTTATGATCTCTGATTTGTTGGATTTGTCTCCGCCCCGAATAGCAGAATAACTATTAAAACATGCACATAGGGCACAGGGAGGGCCCCTTGTGTTTCATGGGGGCCCAGGGGCCCCCTTGGGTATTATGGGGCTCCTGTGTTATTGATTCTGGAGCGGTACAAAGTTCGCCGGGCCAGCTAGTATTTCTATAAGATTTCAATAATTTGTTAAGTTTTGAAAAATCGAGTTTATATGTACCGAAAATGCTGAATGACACTAATAGAGAAAACCTAAAAAATGATTTTAACAATCCGAACACTTCGCAGTCTGAAGACTTCAAATTATCAGATCTTGGAAATATGAAAATCTAAAGCTCTAGAACCTGACATCCTGAAGCCTAAAACCCGAAAAGCCGAAAAGAAAGCCGAAAGATTTGAAAACGTCAGAACCTGAAAGCATAAAAACCTTAGGCTTCAGAAGCCAACAACCTCAAAGGATGAAAACATCAAAACCGGAAAAATTCTAGGACAGAAATCCTGAGACTCAAATTTAGCAACCTCGAAACCTGGCAGTCTGAGAATTCGAAAACGTCAGAAACTGAAAACATGAAAATCTAAAGCTTTAAATTGTAAAGCCTGAAAACTAGAAAACACAAATACCTGAAAAGCCGAAAGATACTACACCTGAAAACCTGAAAATGAATCTAAAAATTTGAACACCTGACAGTATGAGGATTTCAAATCATCAGATTCTGAAAACATGAAAAACTTGAAAGCCTAAAACCCGAAAATCCGAAAGACAGTAATCTTGAAAGCCTGAAAATGATCTTAACCTGAAAACATGTCATTGTGAGGATTTAAAAACGTCGTAACTGTAAACCATGAAAATTTAAGGATTTTGCAACTGACAACCTGAAAACCTGAAAAGATCAAAACCTCACAACCTGAAAATGAACTGAAAAACCAAATAACCTGGGAGTCTTTAAGAATTTGAATACGTCGAAAATCTAAAACTTTACAAGCTGATAACCTGACAGCCTGAAAACATTAAAATCTGAAAAGCCAAAAGACAGAAAATCTGCAAACCTGTAAATGAACCTAACAATCTGAACATCTGGCAGTATAAGGATTTCAAATCATCAGATCCTGAAAACATGAAAATCTAAAGCTCTATTACCTGACAACGTGGAAGCCTAAAACCCGAAAAGTCCGAAGACAGTAATCCTGAAAGCCTGAAAATGAACTTAACAACCTGAAAGCCTGCGATGTGTGGATTTAAAAACGTCGTAACTTGAAAACATGAAAGTTTTAGAAGCTGACAACCTGAAAACCTGAAAAGATGAAAATCTTAAAACCTGCACATCTGAAAATGAACTCAAAAACCAAAGAACCTGGGAGTCTGAAACATTAAAATCTGAAAAGCCAAAAGACACAAATCCTGAAACAATGAAAATAAATTTAACAACCTGTAAACCTGGCAGTCTGGAAATTTACAATCTAAAAACTTGAAAATGAACCTAACCACCTCAAAACCTGGAAGCCTTAGAATTCGAAAACGTCAGATTCTGAAAACATGAAAATCTAAAGCTTTAGAACCTGATAACCTGAAAACCTAAAACCCGAAAAGCCGAAAGACAGAAATCCTGAAAAACTGAGAACCTGAGAATTCGGAAATATCACAACCTGAAAACATGAAAATCTAAGGTGTGAGACCCTGACAATCTGGAAGTCTGAAAATTTCAAAACCTGAAAAGCCGAAAGACACTAATCCTGAAAATCTGACTATGAACTTAACAACCTGAAAACCTGCCGGTCTGATTATTTGACAACGTCACAACTTGAAAACATGAAAATTTAAGTGTTTAGAACTTGACAACCTGAAAAGATCAAAAACTGAAACTAATTTTCTAACCATTTTAGTATAGCTGAAATTTTAACACGATACAGTCCGATAATAATAATAAATTCGGTTGCTTAATTAGGAGCCAGATCAGTTTAAGTATCGCGGAGAATACGTGAGTTAGAAGAGTACGGCAGCTATTTCAATGGTTGCGTGAGAGAGACAGCTGCCAGAAAGGGTATGCGCACAGTTAAACGCACCCGATTCCAGCTGCCAGACCTACACCAAAGGAAATATCAAAAAGCCAGACGACCTAAAATTCTTTCTGTAAAACGTTGCTAAAATTTTGGAATTTTTTTATGGGACAGCAACGACGCAACAATCCCCTAGATGATGCCTTATAAAACGCTATCCATGCTGAAAGGTGTGGGCGCATTTTTGTGACCAATAATTCATAATGACCGTTTTCTACTCTTAGTGCAGTTTTATGAAACTTTTTCTGGTCTACTTCGATTTGGTGGAAACCATAAGCCAAATTGACGGTGCTAAAATGTAACGATCGTCTATTGTTTGTTCACTCTGTGTTCCATAATCAACTACCATTCGCCATTTGCCACATTGGTGCTGAAAATTATTCTTATGATACCTTGTTATAGCATTTTTCTTATTTGTTTCTGAACTCCCGGTTTGTGGACGAGAAAATATCTATAAACTCTAGCGTGGATGAGAGTTCCGTCTTTCAATTTAATTTGGTGTTAGTGAGTCAAACTTCTAGAATCGGAATGAAATATTTCTATAAGATTTCAATAATTTGTGAAGTTTTGAAAAATCGAGTTTACATGTTTCTATCGTGTTAAATGTTTCTTTAGGAATGCCTGAATGAGTGAAGAAATGACTCCTACAAAACGATTGGTCGAATTTTTATCGATGTAATACAAATTTCTAATTTCAATAATTAGGTCGGTAATAGAGCAATACCATTTTTTTAAAAACCAGAAGAATGTCGATAAATCCAAGTGGAGTAAATTTTAAAATTTAAATATATCTAAGTCGAACTCCACAAACTTTAGTAAGTGTAAAATTACAAATGGAACATGTTTCGGCAGAACACTACTGCCATTATCAGCCCTTAAAGAATATAAAAAATTATTAAATTTTTTAAGTTAGAAATTTTGGGCATTCAAACTAATTTAACTGTTTAAGACTTCAGAAAGATCGAAAACTGTATTAGTCAAAATTGGCCATGGAAAGAAAAGACCGCTTCTCAATCTCAATGTTTCAATGAATGAATGAATTCAAAATGGTGGAATTTAATGTCTCTCTCGTCAATCTAATACATGCTATAATTTTTTTTCGTGCTGCCATTTACAGTTGATGTTAAATATAATATAAAATAAAATTAAATGTATTTTTATAAACGGTAGCTGTGATGGATTATCGTCACTGTTTAACAATTCTCCAGTTCGTGGGCGTCTTGCTTAAAAACAATCGTGGCCAATATTTTCTTTACATATCGCGGGTTTCTTTTGGATCATCAGTTTCGTCATCAATATTTTTTTCGTTACTGTGCAGTTCTTCTGATATGCACTGTGGTCGTTGCGCTAATTATTATTGGTGTTCGGTTTAATTATGAGGTGTAAAAACATTTATCGTGACTATACTCATGGGCTCAGGTCTACTATTTGTATAATTGTCCGGACGTGATTTAAAAATATGTATTGGATTCATTTTGGTTAACTCGATTTCGGTTCGTGTTAAATCCAAAATTTTGGTAGTTGCTATTATCACGTTGAACATATAGTTGGTATAGCCGGTACTAATTGGGCGTTTCACAAAATTTTTTGGTGTCATGACTTCTTTTTTATCTTTTTTTAAGGCAGAGTTTAAAGAATTGTGTTGCCTTGTGGCGGAATAATCTCCTAGTGGTGTATTTTAAAATGTTTTAAATTATTCTGCAAGTTTAGTGAAAATTTTAGTTTAGCTTCAGGTCGTAATCTGATACGATTAGATACGATCTAGTGCATAGTACATTTTCAAAATCGCTCACATCGTTATTGTTGTAAAATTTTCTCAATAAATTCACAATATGAACTGGCCCCCCGTGAATTCCGGTGAGAGTTGTAAATATTTTAATTTGAAAGCCATGTCTTCGTACACTTAATATTAAGGCATTTATTATTCATTGTAGATCTCAAACGATCGCGTCACTAGTTGGCTTTTATCTTCGCCGATTCTTGTTGTTATTCGGCTCGGAGAATAAAAATAAAATATCGAAATACACCGTTCTTCTGGTGGAGGTGAAGGTCTTCAGGCACTTTCACTAATTTGTGATATTCAAGAACTTTGAGCCTATCCTACCGACTGCGCCAGTTAATGAGTCTAAACAGCTTTCCTTGGAGCATATTTTAATTGATGTCAGGAAAAGGGCCAATTGAGGGACACTAATAATTAATTACCACTTATCCAAGAGTTCAACTGCAATATTTTTCAGTCCCAGAATATACCTCTACATACAATTGCCAGCAAGTGATTTGCTTAAATCCAGAACCTGGCGCGAATACATAATATCGTAATTGCCTAACACCTATTTAACTTCACAAATTCGAATTTCTGATGTAATATTGAATTCGGCCGCATTAACTACATTCGATGGAACGGCAACTACAAGAGAAGCGCCTGTAGCAGTGAGTGCTTATTGTATCTCATTATGTCATAACGTGCAGGCTGATCTGCGTGGGTGCTTCACTAATTTTTTTTGTCAAAACTATTACAGATTGCTACATCCCCTGCTTTCCCATGAAGCCAAAATTATAACATTGAAATTCCCCGGGACTGCATTAACTTCAGTCGATAAAACAGAGCGCCTTTGGCATTAAATCCTCATTGTTCCTTCTAGAATATCTCAATACACGTCATTATGCCCCGACGGAGGGCACACACAGGTGCTGGTCTTGTGTCAGATTGTCTATAATCGACTTTGTTATCTCCTTCCACGAGGTACTCGAGAGGTCAGAATTGAGAGCTTAGTAATCGCTGAAAAAGGCCTTTGTTGCGTTCATGTTCGAGCATATATTACGATAATCGGTTACTAGACCTTACTGGGATTGGTTCTTTGAAAGCGGCGACTTGAAACGTTCACAGTGTTTTTGTCTACGAGGCACGAAGACGTTGGAAATTAATTTCGGCCGAAATTATTTGTTCGCAGTCAAGGACGGGGTCCTATTGTGTTTCGCAGAGTGAGGGCGAAGCGAAAGAAAATACGACCTGCTAATTTGTGTTTACTTTTAGGAATTTATAGCCTTTTGCACAGTAAAGGGAGATTTAGGTCACTTGCTCTTTATAAATGAAACACGTGGGTTTGCAGTTTTCCCGGCTTTAATAATGGAGGAAAGCGTGTTTATAGCGGTTGTACAGTGTTATATTAGTTTTTCACTTTAAGTCTGCAAGTGCAACTGAGGGAGTTTACAAACTATATTAACAAACGGAATGTTCCACTTCGTCAAAAATAAACACAACCGTTTACGAAATTACACAAAAACAGAAAGATGGAAACATACAACCAACAGAGCACCTGAAAACCCGAAGGCTTAAGAATATTGAGCTTTGAAATCGAGACGCCGATGCACTGTAGTGCTAAATCTGAAGTAACTCATCTCTCCCCCAATTTGCCGCCCCGCTGCTCGCGGGTACTAAATCACATCACGCAAATTCGTTCGTCTCCGTGCATCAGACCTTGATAGTGTGTCCGCGACGCCGCGAAAGAATCCGACAAAAGAAAAGCTAAGTGGTAACTGTAAACGAATTTAACGGAAGCTTTCATCTTTCCTTTTTCTGCATTTAAAGCACTTGTGTAGCAGACACGCGGTAAGTTGATTTCTGCGCTCTGCTTGTGTATCTTGTGTATCCGCCTCCGCACTTTCTTCCTGCTTCCGAATGAAATTCAATATTCCGCGCTACCTGTAATAGTCTCCCTCCTTGATCCGATCCAGCTTTTCGATTTCGCTAATATTTGAGAGAGGAAAGTTATCGATGAATTTCGGGTGTCCCGGAGGTAACGATAAAATTTCTTTTCAAATTCTGAAAATTAGGTTAGAGTAAAAGATTCTGCTTTCATTCAGTCTGAAGTATGGTAATTGTGGAGAACCACATTTAGTAAAGACGGAAATGAGGAAGTGTTTTTACAACCAATGTAACATACTGTAGTTTGTCAACAGATTTTCAGTTTGTCATATACAAGTGAGGTTCTCCATACTCAAATTTTTACTATCTGAGCTTTTAAGCTTCTCATGTTTGCAGTTTCTCAAGATTGAAGGTTTTCAGGTCGTTGGATTCTAAGGATGTGTTTCAGATTTTCACTTTTTCAGCTAATGAGGTGCTAAGGTTCTCAGACTCATTTATGAGGGTCTCAGACTTTCAAGTTTTGATTTCAAATCTTTAGACTGTTTCCTATTAGCCGGCCGGTCTCTCTTGCTTTGACGGTCCCCGGATCTAGTCTAGCTTGGTGGTAACGCGGATATCGCAGCCCCACAGTACAAAAAAATAAATAGGAATATAAATTACTCCTCACTATGGCTCGGTGAGCCCACCCCCTCGACACCCAGGGGTAGAAGAGGGCAATTTATTATGTATGTATGTATTAGGTGTTTCCTAATTCCAGACTTTCATTTCTAAGCCTTTCAGGCTTTTGTTTTTGTATTCAGATTTTCAAATCGTTCGTTTCTCATGATCTCAGAGTTCTAGGTTTTCAATCTTACAAATCTTTCAGGTTCTGTGTTTGCGATTTCAGAAGTCACAAAATGACGAATACTGAAATAATGGAAAAGTTCAATAAAAAAATTGTATTGGGGTAAAATGACCATAAAACATGAAAAGTTAAAAGACACTAATCCTGAAAACTTGAAAATGAATTTGACTACCTCAAAATTTGAAGAATTCGAAAACATCAGATTCCGAGTATATGAAAACCTGAAAGCTTTAATGCATCAAAACCTGAAAAACCGAAAGAAATCCTTAAAACCTGAAAATGCACTTAGCAACCTGAAAACCTGGCAGTCTGAGGATTGCAGAACATCAGATCCCGCATACATGAAAATCTAAGGCTCTGAAACCTGAGAATGCGAAAAGCCGAAACATACTAATTCTGAAAACCTGAAAACTTCGCAGTTTGAGGATTTGAAAACCTGAAAATCAAAGGCTTTAGAACCTGACAAAATAAAAACCTGAAAACATTTAAAATTGAAAAGCCAAAAAACAGAAAAACTGCAAACCTAACAACCTGCATACCTGGGAGCCTGAGAATTCGAAAACAACAGAAAATGAAAATCTGAAGCTCTGAAGCTCAAGCTCTGAAGATCTTGAAAACGTCAGAACCTAAAAATATGAAAATCTAAGGCTTCTGAACTTGACAACCTGAAGGCCTGAAAACGTAGAAACCTGACGAAACCCAAAAACAAAAATCTTGAAAGCCTGATAATAAATTTGACATCCTGCAAACCTGGCAGTCTGAGGATTTGTAAACTTTAACACCTGAAAACATGAAAATCTGAGGTTATGGAACCTTACAACCTGAAAACATCAAAACCTGACAACTTGAAAATGAACTTAACCTTCTCAAAACCTGGAAGCCTGAGGATTCGAATACATCAGAACCTGGAAACATGAAAATCCAATGTTTAGAATCTGACAACCTGAAAGCCGGAAAACATCAATAGCTGAAGATCAGAAAGACACTAAAAGTAAAATGAACTTAACAATCTGAAAATGTGGCAGTCTCAGGACTTCAAATCATCAAATCCTGAAAACATGAAAATCTAAGCCTCTATAACCTGACAACCTGAAAGCCCAAAACCCGGAAAGCCGAGCGACAGTAATCCTGAAAGCCTGAATATGAAATTAACGTCCTGAAAACCTGTCGGTGTGAGGATTTAAAAATGTGGTAGACTGAAAACATGAAAATTTAAAGGCTTAGAAACTGACAACTTGACAACTTGAAAACCTGAAAATTAACTCAAAACCAAACCACCTGGGAGACTGAGAATTCGGAAATGTCAGAAGCTGAAAACATGAAAATCTAAAGCTTTAGAAGATGAGAACCTGAAAAACTGGGAGCCTCAGAATTCGAAATGATCAGAATATGAAAACATAAAATCTGAGGCTCTGTAACCTGAAAACATTACAACCCGAAAAAACCTAACCACCAAAACCTGGAAGCTGAATACGTCAAATACTGAAAACATAAAAATCTAAAGCTTTAAAACCTGACAACCTGAAAACCTAAAACCCGAAAAGCCGAAACACAAATCCTGAAAACCTGGGAGCCTGAGAATTCGAAAATATGAAAACTTGAAATTGTGAAAATATAAGGTTTGAGAACCTGACAATCTGGAACCCTGAAAATTTCAAAACATGAAAATCCGAAAGACACTAATCTTGGAAACCTGAAAATGAACTTAAAAACCTGAAAACCAGGCGGTATGATTATTTAAAAACGTCACAACCTGAAAACATGAAAATGAACCTAACCACCAAAACCTGGAAGCCGAAAACGTCATATCCTGAAAACATGAAAATCTAAAGCTTTAGAACCTGACAACCTGAAAACCTAAAACCTGAAAAGCCGAAAGACAACTCATGAAAAGCTGGGACCTTGAAAATTCGAAAATATCAGAACCTGAAATCATGAAAATATAAGGTTTGAGAACCTGACAATCTGGAACCCTGAAAATTTCAAAACATGAAAATCCGAAAGACACTAATCCTGAAAACCTGAAAATGAACTTAACAACCTGAAAACCAGAAGATATAATTATTTAAAAACGTCACAACCTGAAAACATGAAAATTTAAGGGTTTAAAACCTGACCAACTGAAAATCTACAAAGATCTAAACCTGAAACCCTGAAAAGCTGAAAATGAACTCAACAAACAAATAACCTTAGAGTCTCAGAATTCGAAAACGTCAGAACCTGAAAATATAAAAATCTAAAGAGGCTCTAGAAGTTGACAACCTGAGAGCCTGAAAAATCTGAAAAGCCGAAAGAAAATGTGAAACTTGTTCGAAAACAACAGAATTTGAAAACATCAAATGTTTTGAAGACTTTACTACCTGGAAGCCTGGAAAGCTGAAGACGTAAAGATTAGGTTTTAAGATCAGATTATGAAAACTTAAAAAACAGGAAATTTGCAAACCTGGAAATCTAGACGTTGGGACAACATGAAAAGGTAATAAACGCCTGAAAATAAGGGCTGAACCTCGGTAACCTGATATAGAAATCTGAGAAATTGAAAACCTGATAAATTGATAAGTAGGAACCTTTAATATTGAAAATCCGAAAATCTAAAAATTTTAGGTTGACACTAACAGTCTTAAAATTTTTGAACCTAAACCCTGATAACTAAACCTAACGCCTTGAAACCCGAGAACTAGGTAAAACTCTTAGCTTGAGAATTTAATAAAAAAGAATAAAATGAACTTAACAACCTGAAAACCTGGCAGTATGGTGAAGTCCTCATCAATCTTCTGATTTTGAAAAAAAACCTAATGTTCTGGAACCTGACAACCTGAAAGCCTGAAACCCAAAAAGCCGAAAGACTTATCTAAAAACTTGAAAGTGAACTTAATAACCTAAACCTGGCACGTTGAGGATTTGAAAACGTCAGAACTTGAAAGCATGAAAACCTAAGGCTTCAGAACCTGACAACCTGAGTCTGAAAATATCAAAACTTGAAAAACTCAAAGACAGAAATCCTGAGACCCTGAAAACAAATTTAACAACCTAGAAACCTGGCAGTTTGAGAAATCGAAAACGTCAGAACCTGAAAACATGAAAATCTAAAGCTTTAGGTTGTGACAGCCTGAAAGTTAGAAAACACCAATACCTGAAGGGCCGAAAGACAGTAAACCTGAAAACCTGGAAATGAACCTAACAATCTGAACACCTGGCAGTATGAGGATTTCAAATAATCAGATTTTGAAAACATGAAAATCTAAAGCTCTATAACCTGACAACCTAAAAACCTAAAATCCGAACAGCCGTAAGACAGTTATCCTAAAAGCCTAAAAATGAACTTAACAACCTGAAAACCTGTCGGTGTGAGGATTTAAAAACGTCGTAACTTGAAAACATGAAAATTTAAGGTTTTAGAAACTTACAACCTGAAAACCTGAAAAAGATCAAAACGTGAAAACCTGAAAAGCCGAAAATGAGCTTAACAACGGAAAAGCCTGCCAGTCTGAAAATTGTCAATCTGGAAGTCTGAAAATTTCAAAACCTGAAAAGCCGAAAGACACTCATCCTAAAAACCTGAAAACCTGGCGCGGTCTGATTATTTAAAAACGTCACAAAAAAACGTGAAAATTTAAAAACCTGAAAACCTGAAAAGCTGAAAATGAACTCAAAAACCAAATAACCTGAGAGCCTGAGAATTCGAAAACGTCGAAAATCTAAAGATTTAGAAACTGACAACCTGAGAGCCTGAAAACATTAAAATCTGAAAAGCCAAAAGACAGAAAATCTGCATACCTGGAAACCTGGGAGCCTCAGAATATGAAAACATGAAAATCTGAGGCTCTGTAACCTTGACAACCCTAAAACCTGAAAACACAACCCGAAAAGCTGAAAATGAACTGCACAACTGAAAAACTTGGCAGTCTGAGAATTTAAAAACCTCAGAAGCTGAAAATATGAAAGTCCAAGGCTTCAGAACCTGACAACCTGTAAGTCTGAAAACATCAAAACCTGACAAATACACAAATCGTGAAACCCTGAAAATAAATTTAACAACCTAGAAACCGTCTGTGAATTTGAAAACGATAAAAAACTTGAAAACATGACAATCTGATTCTCTGGAAACTTACAACCTGAAAACTTTAAAATGAACCTAACCACCTCAAACCCTGGAACCCTTAGAATTAGAAAACGTCAGATCCTGAAAACATGAAAATTTAAAGCTTTAGAACCTGACAACCTGAAAACCTAAAACCCGAAAATCCGAAAGGCAGAAATCCTGAATACCTGAAAACTTTGGAGCCTGAGAATTCGAAAATATCAAAACCTGAAAACATGAAAATCTAAGGTTTGAGAACCTGACAATCTGGAAGCCTGAAAATTTCAAAACCTGAAAAGCCGAACGACGCTTATCCTGAAAACCTGAAAATGAACTTAACCTGAAAATCTGGCGGTCTGATTATTTAAAAACGTCATCACCTGAAAACAGGAAAATTTAAGGGTTTAGAACCTGACAACCTGAAAAGGTCAAAATTTGAAACGCTGAAAAGCTGAAAATGAGGTCAACAACCAAATACCTTAGAGTCTCCAAATTCGAAAACGTCAGAACCTGAAAACATGGAAATCTAAAGTTCTAGAACCTGAAAACATTAATTTTTTGTTTTGAGGACCTGACTACCTGGATGCCTGGGAAGCTGAAGACGTAAAGATTACTAGGGTTTAAGAAGCTGAAAACCTGGGATCGCGAGAACTGAAAACATCAGATTATGAAAAGTTAAAAATAGGAAATGGGCAATCCTGGGAAATCTAAATGTTGGGACAACCTGAAAAGGTAATACACGCCTGAAAATAATGGCTGAAGCTCGGTAACCTGATATAGGAATTTGAGAAATTGAAAACTTGATAAATTGATAAAACATGAATATTTTAGGCTTTAAAAACTGACAACCTGAAAACCTAAAAAGATCAAAACCTGAAAACATGAAAAGCTGAAAATGAACTCGGAAACCAAATAACCAGGGGGTCGAAGAATTGGAAAACGTCGAAAATCTAAAGCTTTAGGAGCTGACAACCTGACAGCCTGAAAACATTAAAATCTAAAGCTCTATAACCTGACAACCTGGAAGCCTAAAACCCGAAAAGTCGAAAGACAGTAATCCTGAAAGCCTGAATATGAACTTAACAACCTGAAAACCTGTCGATGTGTGGATTTAAAAACGTCGTAACTTGAAAACATGAAAATTTAAGGCTTTAGAAGGTGACAACCTTTGTTGGAACCTTTAATATTGAAAATCTCAATATCTAAAAGTTTTAGGTGGACACTAATAATCCTAAAATTTTTGAACCTAAACCTTGAAAGCCGAGAATTAGGTAAAAGTCTTAGTTTGAGAATTTGAGAAAGAAAAAAGGATTTATAAGACGAACTGTAAAATATTCAAGAAATTATGACGTCAATATAACTCTTATATCCTTATCTTCATTAATAAAGCATTTATTTCAAACAAACTTTCCCAATCCCCAAATAATGAATTATTCTTGATGAACACAAATTAAGTACCCCAGCCTCCTTGCAAAGTCCACAAATTACAACTTATGAATAACTAAACAATAATTCCCGAAATTAACACTCTCCGTTTTTGCCCGCCCTAAGGTCACCGACTCCCCACGTCTACCCCAAAATTAGCATCTGTTTACAACTGCGGTGGTTGCTTGCACAATGGGGCCAATCAAACATCGCCGGTTATTAATTTACTACAACCAGTATAATTACATTCCGACTCTTTACTATTCACAATGCTGCTCTAATTAACTAACCTCCCATACTCTGTCACCCTAATGAGAAAATCTATTAATTAAAATTTGTCAATCGACCTCGTTTTTAATTACGGCCGGGACAGGTACAGTTCCATCGGCCATTAACCAATACAATTGAATCACGACCTTAAGCGAATTGTAATGTTCATCTTGATTACCAACCTGATGGTGCTCCGATAAGATTAGACGCTGCCTGTTTTATCGCAGACGCAGCGGAAAGGGCGCTACATAAATTCCGGGCCGGCCTCGTCTAACCGCGAGCTAAACCTAATTAGCCGCAAAACATTTCGGCCACTAGGATGTCTTGAACATTCTTCGGGGCCATTAATTCGAGTACCTGGATTGATTCATTAGGAGATGTTGGAATCGTTATTCAAATTATCTGTTTCGTTAGGTACTCCGTATGTAGATGGATACATTTATTAGAGGTCTTTGAGGACTACAACGATTATTTTTGGGCCGGCTGACACGAATGGAAGCCGTTTTCGGTGGAGGGTCGTAAAGAACGTAAACACTTTTTATTATGCTAATAGCAGCTCTCAGTAAAATACTGAATCGAGAAATTTAAATTTTAGATAATGTGTTGACTAGGTTGGAGAGCTTGGACGTGAATCATCTATAATAGACATTTTTTTAATTACATGTACAGGGTAGGGTGTCTCACGAAGTGAACGTAGCTTTAATCGTATTTAAAAAAAATAACAGAAAAAAATCCATATTATTTATGTGGAGGAGCTCCATCTTGCAAATACCACATCTCACGGCGTGTCTGCAGAGGAACGTCTTCTAAAAGATTATTCAAATTCTGTGATAAAAAATCTAAATCTCCTGTCAGTCTTGGAGGTAGGACGTCCACAATTCCCACCCAAACATTAACCGAAAATTACTCTTGAAATTGATGTTGTTCAATTGTGTGCGGAGTTCCTATGCTCCAGATGTGTGTATTATGGCTATTATGCATACCTTCACGGGCAAAGCCTGCTTCATCTGTAACAGCCACAAAATTGAACACGTTATGGATGTAAACCTCGCTCATGTAAAATTAATATGCTAAATCATAGATGGCCAAGGGTCGCGTGTTGAGTCCTGGATTTCTTCTTCTTCGGCATCCAGAGTACGGTCACTCTGTGCGGGGCCTATATCACGGGTCAAACTTTTTGCGTCCGGAATACGGCGCGGGGGAAAAGGTTCTTCATAGAGCCGTTTTGCACTGCACTTTTACCTCAAGCTTCTCCTCATAGCCTCCGCCCCTTGCTTCATTTCTATCTTACCACATCTTTTTTGTTGTTTTCTTCCTCAACTTGACAACAGTCAACTTTTCCACTTATGTATTTAATTTGCCAGCTGTCAAACTTAGCCTCAAAATCTGATGTTAATTCGTGCTTTTTCTCATTTTGCGAATACCAAAAATTTTGTTCAATACTCGTGCGTTCTGACGTCCCACAACTTGTATCGAAATCTACTATAGTAGTCATATACACAGTCTTCATAAATGATTCATACATGCAGTAGCCTTTGAACGTCAAAATTCTCCGTCTAACTATATGTAAATTTTATGAACATCCGGAAGAATTTTTGTAATGTATTGAAAGGATAATACATAAATATAGTAAAAATGGTTGGAAACAGGGTGCATGAAATAAAAAAATAAAAACAAGGCCATTAAGACATTACATTACAACTACAAAAACGAGAAACCATAGAAACCGGCCACTAAAGGTGAGAAAAAATAAATTAAATATTTTTATGAAAAGAGTTTAGCATTGTGTTGTGATTGAGACATTATTATGTGCGCAGAAACTTGTCCATAAGACCAGTTGTGGAATTCAAATGTCGTCTCTCCTGACATCATGTACGTGTGCGAATTAACATGTGTCAGATTTTTGAGGTTAGAATAATGATGAGAAGCAACACACCTTTTTAAATGCCTATGTGATTTTCACGCTTGGCATTGATGAACAACTTCATGGCTCATGTGGTTTCGTGCGTGTTCAATTTTGGAAAACGAGTCGAAGACGAGTGCGACCCGGCGTCTTATTTCAACTTTTTATTTCTTCCAACTCATCCATGGTTCTCTCCATTTCACTGTCAATTCTCTCATCTGTTTATGGCGATATTGCTGTTATTCTATGTATTTTGAATATCTTCTCATCTTTCTCCTCATCTATTCGTTTCCTTTTTTTTTATTTTCTTCCAAGAATGCAAACGTTTATTGCCGACAGTTATTACAATCACAAGGTGGAATTTGGATGGACTCTCCGTTAGAATTACATAGAACTGTCTGCCCGCTGTTATAGGTTTATGCCTCTTCTTCTGCGGCCTTGAACGTGATTCCCACATTCGTGTTACAGCACTGGGAAACCGCAGAAAACCGGTGCTAGGATCGTCGTCGTGGGCACGTCGACTAGTGATTAGAAAAAGGTGAAGATGAAGATTTTTGCTGTCGTTCTCTAGTGCAGGTGGTTTTGGGTCCGGGAGGCGCCGTTTTCGGATACACGCCTGATCGTGGGTCCCTTGGCTGGTCCCGGAGTCCTTGTCTATACTGCAAAAGTGAGCCTAGCAGTATGAGTTTGTTCAATCGGGTAGAATCGAAGAAAAATTGGTAGAGAACTGGGAAGTTGAGAGATTGAGAAAGAGAAAGGAAACGGGGAGTATGTATATTGAAGAGTGAGTGAGAGAAAAGCGGCGAAAAAATAAAAGAAGGAGGAGAAAGGACATGTGACCTGTTTCTGGTGGCGCTTCTCCAAGGTCGCCGGTTGGCATTGCGATTCCAGTTTCTTAGAATTTGTTCGGATGTCTGGTCTGAATTAATACCACTTATTGATATACTACAATCGCTGACAAGAAATATCTACCTCCAAAATGTCATCAGACTAAGTATTCAGCGCACCAGAGAAGAAGTTGGAGAAAATTTTATTTTTCGTGTGGATAGTACTTTACGAAACCGCACAAGAAAGATCCAAAATGTGTTGAAGGAAGTAGATGTGCAAAGACTGGATAGGCCAGCAAGCTCGCCGGATATGAGTCCGATCGAGTAGGTGTGAAATATGGTTGGTAAAGCAATATTAACAACGCTTATACAAAGCTTATAGAGAATGAAGAAGAATGGGGCAACGAGAAGTTGACAATTTAATTCTTTCAATGCCAGTGTGGTCCAAATTACTTTTCCAGAACAGACGACGCCATTATTCTGGAAATTTACAATTACATTTTTTCTTATTATCTCTTCCATTATTACACATTTTGTATTCGTTATGTGAAATATATAAAGGAGAAAGTGGGATATACCAAAATAATTATATAAATACCGCATATGTATCTAATTTGACAGCTGTCAAACTTAAACTCAAAATTTCTCTGATTTTGCGTGACCAAATACAAAAAAACTGTTCAATACTCGTGCGCTATTACTTTCCAGGGGCGAGTGCGAGGCGAGAGCCGAGTGTTGTAGTGAACCCGACTGTCTTGATAGCGCACTTATATCGACACAAACAAACAAAAACATAAATTAAGATCATCACAATAGTGTACCTAAAGAGTTTCATGAAATTAAAATTATCGTAGAAAATATTGGGGGTTTTAGAGTTTTGACACTGTGTTTATATGATCCAAAAAACTATTCATCAACGGTACTGTTACAATCAAAATTAACGTAACTTTCCTGTCAAGGTTGGGGTAGGGTCTAGGTCACAAGTAAAATGCACTTTTATCCCACAAGTCCTATAATATTCAATTTACAAGAAGAAATTTTAACAGTAACTAAATTTAAATGGTGACAAAATTTAAATTGATGAATTGAACAAAAATTTTTAGATGGGCATTTCTCCACTAATTTATGCAACTTAGTGTCTCGCACAATTTTTATTACGGAACTTTTTAATTTTACTGTACGATGAAAATGAATAATTCGTGCATGTAAGGAAAGTCCTAGTAATAAATATATTTATTTATTTTTTAAATACAAAAAACACAGTCCTCTGGTTGGTAACTAGCTTAAAATACATTTCACAATGATTTGTTTTAAATACAAGTAATCTTCTATTATATAAAAATTAATCCCTATTTTCCTTGGTCACGCCATCACTTGGGACCAATTTAGCAATTTTTTTTTTAAATATTCCTTTAAGTTCGAGGAAGGTTCTTATAAAGTAAAACATGGACAGGGGGGCTCAGGGGGGCCCCTTGGGTGTATAACTTAATAACGGCTGTTTGATTTGTCTCCGCCCCGAATAACAGAATAACTATTAAACCATGGACATGGTGGCCCTGGGCCCCCCTTAGTTTTATAACTACTGGACCGATTTTTATGATCTTTGATGTTGGATTTCTTTCCGCCGCGAATAGCAGAATAACTATGAAAACATGGACAATGGGCTCAGGGGGCTCCATTTGGTTTATAACTCAAGAATGGCTAAACCGATTTTTATGATCTCTGATGTTGGATTTTGCTCCGCCCCGAATAGCAGAATAACTATTAAAGCATCGGAAAAATTACAGGGAGCGGGGAGCTTGGTATAGGGCAACGACAATAACAAAGCCCTCCAGGTACAGGGCAACAATAACAAATAACGCCGGCCACAAAACTTTGTCGTACCGGGCTTTAAAAATGAAAGTCGATTTCGATAAAGTTCAAAGTGTCACTTCTGTTGCGCGTGGACTCCACACACATTTCTTTTGATAATATCTCGAGAACGGATTGATCGACATTTTGCGGGGGCAAATAACTATTAAAACATCGGAAAAATTAACGTAATTTTTTTTTTATGGAATCCGTATATAACGCCATCTTTGATATATGACACAACAAAAATGAACGTGGCGTTGTATGCTGGTTCCGGTAATGCCAGTAGAAGACGTTGTGTGCATTATCCTTTGATAAAAAAAAAACTGAATTAAATTCAGCTAAAAAGTTAACACAACATTTATTGATTCTGAGGCGGTACAAAGTTCCCCGGGCCAGCTAGTTGTAAATAAGTACTTCATTATCGTTTTTACATACATTAAAAGCTGATATTTATAAATACCACATTTCAGTATTATAAAATTGGTTTTCAATTGTCCAAAAATGAGCTACAATTTTGTCCCGAAATATTGAGCACAGTCCTCTGTTTTAATTATAAAACGATACCATTCTGTTCTCTATACCTCGATACACGATGATATGAGTGAAACAGAACGTTACCGGTGTGAAGTTGGTTCACGAGAAGTTTGGCCATTTTGTTCAGTGTGATGCGAACTCTTGGGACGGGAGCCCGCCCCAAAACTTGTCAGTCCTCTGGCGAATCTCTTTACTGCTTTATCCCCTCATATAAGCAACAGTCCCCTGTTTGGTTTTTTTATTTGATCTGCAAAATATTGAATATTACTGCAAATTGCTACTATTTTTATGTCCAATACAAAATACTTTATTACATCATTTGAGCAAAAAAATCATCGAGACACTTTTTGAGTCAAAATGACCCTATTAGTAGAGAAAAGCCCATATATAAAAAAATTACAGATTTTAAGGTGACAATTGTACCAATTATTATTAAAGTAAATAAATGACCAAATTAAGATGACAATTGAACGAACTAATAATTGAACAGAATATCAAAATTTAATGTATTGTTTTATAGTAGGATAAGCACGTTGACAGAAAATGAAACTATGAAACTACGAGCTAGTGATGCTGTTGTCTAAATTGATTGGAGAAACAGTCAAGATCTGCACACAAAAAAAATTTTTCTTATCCCTTTTTCCCGAGTTATAAACGCGTTAGACGAAACTGTATCTGGCTTATTACCAGTTACAATAAATTGTCACAATTGAATATCTTCGCCCTTTTATCCGTATCGACGATTTGTTCTAAATTATTTCCGCTTTTAGAAGCAAAAAATTGGGAGATGATATTTGTTTCGTCTTCACGTCTTCAAATTGCATTGGAATAAGTATACAGGGTGTCCCAACTAAAATTTGTAGCCCCCAACAATTCCGATTTCGAAAGACTCGAAGAAAACGCTCGAACAGGTCAATTTTGTTATCAAGGGGGGGCAAATTGTACCAAACTTTCAAGTCTTAGATCTCGCCCCTTTAGCCAGGGAAGCCACCCCCTTAACAAATTTAAATCGCATGGGGGTCATGTGGTACATGATTTTAAAGCTTATTCAATTCTCTATTCAAACCTACTATTATAGATTAGTTTTTATAAAAAGGAGCATAAGAATTTGTTATTTTCCAAATCTACATAGAATACTCTTGATTTGGAAAATAACAAATTGTTTTTTTTTTGTAGAAACCAATCGATAAAAGTAGATTTGGATAGAGAACTGAATAAGCATTAAAATGATGTAGCACACGACTCCCCATGCCATTTAAATTTTTTAACGGGGTGGCTCCCCTGGCTAAAGGGGTGAGATCTAAGAGTTGAAAGTTTGGTACAATTTGGTGCCCCTTAATAGCAAAATTGACCTGTTCGAGCGTTTTCTTCTGAGTTTTTTGAAATTGCAATTGTTGGGGGGTACAAATTTTAGTTGGGACACCCGATATATTGCAATATAGCCGCCAAAGAACGTTTTTCTCCTCTTTTGTGAAATTATATTACAAGAGAATTATTTCTCTGAAATTACGTCCTACTTCCTCACATTTTCCGTCCACACCCGGCTTTACTTTTGTCAGTGAGTGCGAAAATTTATTTCTCGGCGTTCCCTGTTAAATTCAATAAATACTTTGTCACTCCCCGTGATCTGTCTTGTTAGAACTTCACGGCTTTATACCACTCCGTTAACCTTAATATATCAACAACTTCACACACATCACCGCTACAAAAATCTGATTTTGATAGAATATAGAACGCTCCTTTTTCATAAAGGTAGACAACAAATATTGTTTTCCGGTTCGAAAGCTTGCGTGAGCAATTTCTCGCCGGATTATGGTATCTCCGAGCCGCTGAAAGCTTGACGGCTGTTTCAAAAAACCCCGGAGATTATCATAATTGGAACCTTAGAAACGGCAATCTTGTGATATTGTTTAACGCGAGACCCAACTGAATTGCTGTTATTAGCGCGGGTGACGCGAATGGATTTCGTCTTGCAGTTAGTTGCATTCTTGGCAATGAAAATAAAGTTAAAAGTGTGGAAACAGACGGTGCGGGAACGTCTCGAAATTTCGTAGGTTCTGACGGATGGCTCGTAGACGGAATATATTAAAACATTCTTCCCAGGGGACCGCAGCCACAATGTTATTGACAAGAACTACATATTGGCAAAGACGCAACTCTTGGGAACGGAGATGAAAGAAACATTTCAAAATTGTTAGTATGGTAATTCCGCGGATGCATTTCTGTTTTTGCCGCAAAGTGGTAGCAGTTTTCAAATAATAGGAACTGAAATTGATTGTGTGTTCTGAACACATTGCACCTCGGAGACTGGGACAGCATGTTCTGGAATTTCCAGCTTAATGGTGTCAAATATACGAGAATAAACTAGTGAAATAGTTCGGGGTTTGGCGCCGTTGCTACAAGACGCAAAAACTTATCCGTTATCGATTTCCTGAAGTTACAAACTATTAGCACGGCCCTAATTTATGTAACGATGATTTTCTTTTTGTTTCAGGTAAGCACACAAGTTGAAGTGCAGGAAACCGGGCAGCGAGGAGTTGGCAAGTTTTAAGTTGTAATTAGAAATCTGAAAACTCTTCTTATTAACCGTTAAAATTCATGATGCCGTGGAGGTAATTTTTAAGGTGCGCTTTATTAAATTTACTGTTACTATTATATCGTTCAAAGTGCACTCATGTGCAATTAAAGTTACAAGAGCGCTTTATTCAATTTTGCAACACTTAAACAATAGATTTTTTTCACTTTGAAAAGTAAATGTGTGTGAACAGCGACCATTGGGGTTTCTGTCTTGTTCATCAGCATTAAAAATCACAATCAAACAACAAAAGTTTTGGGTTTTTATGTTTCAATGGATTTCACAATGATCTGAACCACTAATTGGAAACCGCAGTACATGTTGTGTATTAACACAAAAATGAGCCAGCTTTTGACGTTACAGAGGATAAAGAACTATAAATATGAAATTTCTGTATTGCTCAACGTTTCAAATTATATTTGTATGGACGGGGGCCCCACGTAATTAAGAGCATTTTTAACAAAAGTGTGAAATGTCTGTCCTTTTGAGAGTACATACTTCTATTTCTACTTTGGACTCGAGTGGTTTTTTCCACCCTTACGCAACTGCGAGCATACTTGATCTTTTGTTCCGAAACCCCATGTACTTATTTTCTCAGAAACTCTAGCCCTTTTGCAAAGTCAGAACTGAGAGTAAGAATTGATGTGAAATTTTTTAAGAAGTCATTTCAAAGGATAGCACATCAACCTGCGAATGATCATCATTCCGGAACTTTCTGGAGATAGAAAAGTCGAGAAACCCTTGGAAAGCTATAAAAAAGGAATAAACGATGTGACCAGTCAGTACAATAAGTTACTAAATAGATTACAGGCCGCGGAAGGAAATAAGAAAGAGAATCACTAAAAAAAGAAGAGGCCGAGGAAAGAAATGTAGAAAGAAGAGGCTGCGGAAGGAAATATTAAAGACAGTCACTAAAAAGAGAACAGACCGCGGAAGGAAATATTAAAGAGAGTCACTAAAGGGAGAACCGATCCTGTAAGAAAACCGAAAAGAAAGTCACAAAAAGGAGAACAGGCTGAGGAAGAAAATCTTAAAAAAAGTCACTAAATGGATTTCAGGCCGCGGACGGAAATAGTAAAAAGTATTATAGTCACTAGAGAAAGTACACGCTGTTGGAGGAAACCGGAAAGAGAGTCACAAAAGAGAGAAAAGGCCGCGGAAGGAAATAAGAAAGAGAGTCACTAAAGAAAGAAGAGGCGGAGGAAAGAAATAGAAGAAAGAGTCACTATTAAAGAGAGAACAGACCGTAGAAGGAAATAGTACAGATAGTCACTAAAGAGAGTCCAGGCTGTGGGAGAAAATTGGAAAGAGAGTCACAAAAGGGAGAACAGGCCGCGGAAGGAAATAAAAAAGAGTCACTAAAGAAAGAAGAGGTCAAGGAAAGAAGTACCAAAAAGAATCACTAAAGGGAGAACAGGCCGCGGAAGGAAACGGTAAAGAGAGTCACTAAATAGAGAACAGGCCGCGAAATAAGAAAGAGAGTCGCCAAAGAAAGAAGAGGCCGAGGAAGGAAATATAGAAAGAAGAGGCTGCGGAAGGAAATAATAAAAATTGTCACTAAAGAGAGTACAGGCTGTGGGAGGAAATAATAAAGCGAACCGGCCGCGAAAGGAAATATTAAAGAGAGTCACTAAAGGGAGAACAGGTCCTGGAAGGAAATTGTAAAAATAGTCACTAAAGGGAGTACAGGCTGCGGAAGGAAATAGTAGAGAGAGTCACTAAAGAGAGAACAGGCCGCGGAAGGAAATAAGAAAGAGAGTCACTAAAGAAAGAAGTACTAAAAAGAATCACTAAAGGGAAAACAGGCCGTGGAAGGAAACAATAAAGTGAGTCACCAAATGGAGAACAGGCCTCGGAAGGAAATGGTAAAGAGAGTCACTAAATAGAGAACAGGCCGCGAAATAAGAAAGAGAGTCACCAAAGAAAGAAAAGGCCGAGGAAGGAAATATAGAAAGAAGAGGCTGCGGAAGGAAATAGTAGAGAGAGTCACTAAAGAGAGAACAGGCCGCGGAAGGAAATAGTAAAAATTGTTACTAAAAAGAGTACAGGCTGTGGGAGGAAATAATAAAGCGAACAGGCCGCGAAAGGAAATATTAAAGGCAGTCACTAAAGGGAAAACAGGTCCTGGAAGGAAATTGTAAAAATAGTCACTAAAGGGAGTACAGGCTGTGGGAGGAAACCGGAAAGAGAGTCATAAAAGGGAGAACAGGCCGCGGACGGAAATAGTAAAAAGAGTCACTAAAGGGGGGGAACGACAGACCATAGAAGGAAATAGTATATATAGTCACTAAAGAGAGTACAGGCTGTAGGAGGAAACCGGAAAGAGAGTCACAAAAGAGAGAAAAGGCCGCAGAAGGAAATAATAAAGAGAAACACTAAAGAAAGAAGAGGCCAAGGAAAGAAGTACTAAAAAGAATCACTAAAGGGAGAACAGGCCGTGGAAGGAAACAATAAAGTGAGTCACCAAATGGAGAACAGGCCTCGGAAAGAAACGGTAAAGTGGGTCACTAAATAGAGAGCAGGCCGCAGAATGAAAGCAGAAAGAGTCACCAAAAAGAAAACCGGCCGAAGAGTCAAATAATAAAGAAAGTCACTAAAGGAAGAACAGGCCGGAAGAAGAAATAGTAAAGAGAGTCACTAAAGAGAGAACAGGCCGCGCAGCAGGAAATAATAAAAATTGTTACTAAAGAGAGTACAGGCTGTGGGAGGCAACAGGAAAGAGAATCACAATAGAGAGAACAGGCCGCGGAGGGAAACGGTAAAGAGAGTCACTAAAGGGAGAACAGGCCGCGGAAGGATATAAGAAAGAGAGTCACCAAAGAAAGAAGAGGCCGAGGAAGGAAATTTAGAAAGAAGAGGCTGCGGAAGGAAATAGTAAAAATTGTTACTAAAGAGAGTATAGGCTGCGAGAGGAAATAGTAAAAAGAACAGTCCGCGGAAAGAAATATTAAATACAGTCACTAAAAAGAGAACAGAGCGCTGAAGGAAATAGTAAAAAGAGTCATTAAAGGGGGAACAGACCGAAGAAGGAAATAGTACATATATTCAGTAAAGAGAGTACAGGCTGTGGGAGGAAACCGGAAAGAGATTCACAAAGGGGAGAACAGCCCGCGGAAGGATATAAGAAAGAGAGTCACTAAAGAAAGAAGAAACCGAGGAAAGAAATAGTAAAAATAGTCACTAAAGAGAAAACAGGCCGCAAGAGGGAATATTAAAGAGAGTCACTAAAGGCATAACAGCCGATGGAAGGAAATAGCAAAAATTGTTACTAAAGAGAGTACAGGCTGTGGGAGGCAACAGGAAAGAGAATCACAATAGAGAGAACAGGCCGCGGAGGGAAACGGTAAAGAGAGTCACTAAAGGGAGAACAGGACGCGGAAGGAAATAAGAAAGAGAGTCACCAAAGAAAGAAGAGGCCGAGGAAGGAAATTTAGAAAGAAGAGGCTGCGGAAGGAAATAGTAAAAATTGTTACTAAAGAGAGTATAGGCTGCGAGAGAAAATAGTAAAGAGAACAGGCCACGGAAAGAAATATTAAACACAGTCACTAAAAAGAGAACAGAGCGCGGAAGGAAATAGTAACAAGAGTCATTAAAGGGGGAACAGACCGTAGAAGGAAATAGTACATTACAGTCACTAAGGAGAGTACAGGCTGTGGAAGGAAACCGGAAAGACATTCACAAAAGGGAGAACAGCCCGCGGAAGGAAATAAGAAAGAGAGTCACTAAAGAAAGAAGAAGCCGAGGAAAGAAATAGTAAAAATAGTCACTAAAAAGAGAACAGGCCTCAAGAGGGAATATTAAAGAGAGTCACTAAAGGAATAACAGCCCATGGAAGGAAATAGCAAAAATTGTTACTAAAGAGAGTACAGGCTGTGGGAGGCAACAGGAAAGAGAATCACAATAGAGAGAACAGGCCGCGGAGGGAAACGGTAAAGGAAGTCTCTAAAGGGAGAACAGGCCGCGGTGGGAAACGGTAAAGAGAGTCACTAAAAGGAGAACAGGCAGAGGAAGGAAATCTTAAAAAGAGTCACTAAAGAGATTACAGGCCGCGGACGGAAATAGTAAAAAGAGTCACTAAAGGGGGAACAGACCGTAGAAGGAAATTAGTACATTATAGGCACTAAAGAGAGTACAGGCTGTGGGAGGAAACCGAAAATAGATTCACAAAAGGGAGAAGCGCGCGGAGGGAAATAAGAAAGAGAGTTACTGAAGAAATAAGAAGCCGAGGAAAGAAATTGTAAAAATAGTCACTAAAGAGAGAACAGGCCGCAAAAGGGAATATTAAAGAGAGTCACTAAACGGATAACAGCCCATGGAAGGAAATAGCAAAAATTGTTACCAAAGAGAGTACAGGCTGTGGGAGGCAACAGAAAAGAGAATGACAATAGGGAGAACATGCCGCGGAGGGAGACGGTAAAGAGAGTCACTAAAGGGAGAACAGGCCGCGGTGGGAAAAGGTAAAGAGAGTCACTAAAAGGAGAACAGGCCGAGGACGGAAATATAGAAAGAAGAGGCTGCGGAAGGAAATAGTAGAGAGAGCCACTAAAGAGAGAACAGGCCGCGGAAGGAAATAGTAAAAATTGTTACTAAAGAGAGTATAGGCTGCGAGAGGAAATAGTAAAAAGAACAGTCCGCGGAAAGAAATATTAAATACAGTCACTAAAAAGAGAACAGAGCGCTGAAGGAAATAGTAAAAAGAGTCATTAAAGGGGGAACAGACCGTAGAATTAAATAGTAAATTACAGTCACTAAAGAAAGAAGAAGCCGAGGAAAGAAATAGTAAAAATAGTCACTAAAAAGAGAACAGGCCCCAAGAGGGAATATTAAAGAGAGTCACTAAAGGCATAACAGCCGATGGAAGGAAATAGCAAAAATTGTTACTAAAGAGAGTACAGGCTGTGGGAGGCAACAGGAAAGAGAATCACAATAGAGAGAACAGGCCGCGGAGGGAAACGGTAAAGAGAGTCACTAAAGGGAGAACAGGCCGCGGAAGGAAATAAGAAAGAGAGTCACCAAAGAAAGAAGAGGCCGAGGAAGGAAATTTAGAAAGAAGAGGCTGCGGAAGGAAATAGTAAAAATTGTTACTAAAGAGAGTATAGGCTGCGAGAGAAAATAGTAAAGAGAACAGGCCACGGAAAGAAATATTAAACACAGTCACTAAAAAGAGAACAGAGCGCGGAAGGAAATAGTAACAAGAGTCATTAAAGGGGGAACAGACCGTAGAAGGAAATAGTACATTACAGTCACTAAGGAGAGTACAGGCTGTGGAAGGCAACAGAAAAGAGAATCACAATAGGGAGAACATGCCGCGGAGGGAGACGGTAAAGAGAGTCACTAAAGGGAGAACAGGCCGCGGTGGGAAAAGGTAAAGAGAGTCACTAAAAGGAGAACAGGCCGAGGACGGAAATATAGAAAGAAGAGGCTGCGGAAGGAAATAGTAGAGAGAGTCACTAAAGAGAGAACAGGCCGCGAAAGGAAATAGTAAAAATTGTTACTAAAGAGAGTATAGGCTGCGAGAGGAAATAGTAAAAAGAACAGTCCGCGAAAAGAAATATTAAACACAGTCACTAAAAAGAGAACAGAGCGCTGAAGGAAATAGTAAAAAGAGTCATTAAAGGGGGAACAGACCGAAGAAGGAAATAGTACATATATTCAGTAAAGAGAGTACAGGCTGTGGGAGGAAACCGGAAAGAGATTCACAAAGGGGCGAACAGCCCGCGGAAGGATATAAGAAAGAGAGTCACTAAAGAAAGAAGAAGCCGAGGAAAGAAATAGTAAAAATAGTCACTAAAGAGAAAACAGGCCGCAAGAGGGAATATTAAAGAGAGTCACTAAAGGCATAACAGCCGATGGAAGGAAATAGCAAAAATTGTTACTAAAGAGAGTACAGGCTGTGGGAGGCAACAGGAAAGAGAATCACAATAGAGAGAACAGGCCGCGGAGGGAAACGGTAAAGAGAGTCACTAAAGGGAGAACAGGCCGCGGAAGGAAATAAGAAAGAGAGTCACCAGAGAAAGAAGAGGCCGAGGAAGGAAATTTAGAAAGAAGAGGCTGCGGAAGGAAATAGTAAAAATTGTTACTAAAGAGAGTATAGGCTGCGAGAGAAAATAGTACAGAGAACAGGCCACGGAAAGAAATATTAAACACAGTCACTAAAAAGAGAACAGAGCGCGGAAGGAAATAGTAACAAGAGTCATTAAAGGGGGAACAGACCGTAGAAGGAAATAGTACATTACAGTCACTAAGGAGAGTACAGGCTGTGGAAGGAAACCGGAAAGACATTCACAAAAGGGAGAACAGCCCGCGGAAGGAAATAAGAAAGAGAGTCACTAAAGAAAGAAGAAGCCGAGGAAAGAAATAGTAAAAATAGTCACTAAAAAGAGAACAGGCCTCAAGAGGGAATATTAAAGAGAGTCACTAAAGGAATAACAGCCCATGGAAGGAAATAGCAAAAATTGTTACTAAAGAGAGTACAGGCTGTGGGAGGCAACAGGAAAGAGAATCACAATAGAGAGAACAGGCCGCGGAGGGAAACGGTAAAGAGAGTCACTAAAGGGAGAACAGGCCGCGGAAGGAAATAAGAAAGAGAGTCACCAAAGAAAGAAGAGGCCGAGGAAGGAAATTTAGAAAGAAGAGGCTGCGGAAGGAAATAGTAAAAATTGTTACTAAAGAGAGTATAGGCTGCGAGAGGAAATAGTAAAGAGAACAGGCCACGGAAAGAAATATTAAACACAGTCACTAAAAAGAGAACAGAGCGCGGAAGGAAATAGTAAAAAGAGTCATTAAAGGGGGAACAGACCGTAGAAGGAAATAGTACATTACAGTCACTAAGGAGAGTACAGGCTGTGGAAGGAAACCGGAAAGACATTCACAAAAGGGAGAACAGCCCGCGGAAGGAAATAAGAAAGAGAGTCACTAAAGAAAGAAGAAGCCGAGGAAAGAAATAGTAAAAATAGTCACTAAAAAGAGAACAGGCCTCAAGAGGGAATATTAAAGAGAGTCACTAAAGGAATAACAGCCCATGGAAGGAAATAGCAAAAATTGTTACTAAAGAGAGTACAGGCTGTGGGAGGCAACAGGAAAGAGAATCACAAAAGGGAGAACAGGCCGCGGAGGGAAACGGTAAAGAGAGTCACTAAAAGGAGAACAGGCCGCGGGAGGAAATAAGAAAGAGAGTCACCCAAGAAAGAAGAGGCCCAGGAAGGAAATATAGAAAGAAGAGGCCGTGGAAGGAAAAAAGTTGAGAGAGTCACTAAAGAGAGAACAGACCGCGGAAGGAAATGATAAAAATTGTTACTAAAGAGAGTACAGGCTGTGAGAGGAAATAGTAAAGAGAACAGGCCGCGAAATGATTTCAACTTTTAAAAATTTTTGAAACACAGGAATTCTAGATTTGAATGGCTCAAAATGCCCGAATTTCGAAACTGCACTCATTTTATAAGAAAAAATCCGGAATTCAAAATTTCAAATTTTGTAAACTCGGAAATTAAAGACTAACAATTCATAATTAGCGAGTTACGAATTCTACCGTTTGAATGTAATTCCAAATTCCAGATTGAAATTTTGGAAATTCACGAATTCAAAATCTTTGATGCAAAATTTACAAAAAAAGATTTCGAAATTTGGAAATTCAAAAGTTGCTCTGCCTCAGGTGCCCAGTGCATTCGCATTTGTTTTATTTTTTGCTCTTTCTTTGCTCTTTCTTTCAGTTTTTGACTTCCCAGTTCTTTTCTTCCTTTCAGGTTTCAGAAATGTGGGATTAGAATCGCCCAAAATTTTGAAAATTGAAATTCTAACGATTCATAATCTGCAGAAGCCAAAATTCGGCGATTCATGATTTCAACTTCTAAAAATTTCAAATAATCAGGAATTCATGATTTGAATGGCTCAAAATTCGAATTTCGGGAATTTTATAAAAGAAAATCCGGAATTCAAAATTTCAGATTTTGTAAACTCAGAAATTAAAGACTAGCAATTCACAATTTGCGAATTATGAATTCTCCCGTTTGAATTTAATTCCAAATTCCAGATTGAAATTTTGGAAATTCACGAATTCAAAATCTTTATGATGCAGAATTTCCAAATAAAAGTTTTCGAAAGTTGGAAATTCAAAAGTTCCTCTGACACAGGTACCCGGTGCATTCGAATTTGTTTCAGTTTTTGCTCTTTCTTTGTATCTTCCTAAATCAGTGTCCTTTTCATGCAATAATTTGTGGTTTTCACTATTATTGTCTTTCTTTCAGGTTTTCAACGCTTGTATTTCTTTCTTCGTGATGATGAACTCCATTCGTTATTTTGACATTTTGTTCTGATTTTATTGTTACTTGTCTTGATAAGGTTTTAACTGTTGTTGGTATTTTTGGCCAACTTCACTATTCTTTCATTGTTTGGCCACTTTTTTCTTCTTTTTCTACGAGGCCGAAGCTCGAGTTGGACAACACGTCAAGTTTTTTTGCGCGCTTGCGTCCACCAAAATTGTATTCTGTAATTAATTATACACTAAACATAATAAATATTAATCCCCAGTTTCTGCCAAAAACTCCTCCACACCCGCATTCCCTCTTATTATGAACACGTGGTCGAACCTGTATACCGCATTTGCATATAATGTATTCTATTACAAATAGATAATGTCAGATGCTACTTCCCTGCTCATATTCTGTTCAACGTATAATCGTAAATCCGAATCAGAATGTTAATTATATAGCTGTCATGTTAATTATGTCGTGCACACATGCTACATTAAGGTAAATCGGCCAAATTTTCAATAATTAGATTGACCGGATAATGAAAGCAGCGAGGTTTGGCGGAACGATGAATATTCCATGAGTACATCGCACCGGGGAGGTTAAATCCACAACAACTGTCGGTCGAAATTGTCTTGAGCAAACAAAATACTTGATGAATTCGCGAAATACATTTAGTCGAAATTGTGAGCTCGTGATAAATTGCGGCAGTTTATTAATTACGCCGCGACGAAGATGAGTCTTTTCAACGACGGCTCAAAGATTCGATATTGTGATAGTGAAACTCGTTATGGAAAAACCGGCGTGGTATGCAAGTTGGATTAGTTCACAAACGACTAATCTGATGTACATAACTCTAGAGGTAAACATTAAAACATCACTCATTTCTCTATTAAATGCTGACTCGCTGTCTGCCAGATACAAACGTTTATTGTGTACAACACGGCTCGACTCGTGTTTCGCATTCGGGCACCTAACCGGCTTTGTAACATTTAATCAGTCTTTGTACATAAAGATTGTGTACATGGCGAAAGTGAAGTTTATTACATCGGGGAGAGTTTAGATGTTCCGGTTGCTCTGCTTCGTAAGTTTGCTGATAATACAGAGATCGAAAATTAGATTAGTCAAAGGTGGCCATGCGCGAAAAGCCGTTTAGTTTAATCGAATTATTCATAAATAATAATTCGATCAAACTAGGTCAAGCGGCTTTGCGTGCATGGTCACCTTTGACAAATTTAATTTTCGATCTCGCTGTAGCACGTCCATTATGTGAGGCTTTGGTGTGGAGGTATTACTTTTTTCTGAACTTTTCAGCATTGGGTGATAACACTACAAGGTAGGTACGTAACTGAAGGAAATTCTGGTACAATAGTCTCAAAAAATTAATGCGTACACGGGGTGACATACAGGGAGGCCCTTGGTACGGGGAGGCCCCTTTGGTACAGGGTGGCTCCTTGGAACAGGGTGGCCAAGGAGGAGGCGGTTTGTTACAGGGCAACGCCGGCGACCAAAATTTGTAGTACCGGGGATTAAAAATGAAAATCGCTTCTTAAGGAGTAACAAAAGTTTCACATCTGTCGCGCGTGGACTTCAAACGCAATTGTTTTCCCTATGTATTACTCCTGGGAATTTTTTGTTTTGCGGTTTGGCATTTCATTTATTTTTAGATTGCTGCATCATTCATGCCAACAAAAAGCAGAAGCGTTAATCCCGATTTTGGCTTTTCACGTCCGTAAACACAATGGAAAAATTGAATGTTCAATTATTAATAGTGCTTTTACGGAATTAAAAAGATCTGAACTGAAAAAATAAACAGGGAACTTGTTTTCACAAAAGGATTACTGTACATACTGTTATTACCTATATAGTGTTGAAGTTTTGTGGATTTGGGATCGACCTAGTCATACCGCATTATTGGTCTGCAGTCAAAAGTTGAGATAACACTGCTCGAAAAGAAACAAAAAAAAAATTGCTCTTGGTATTTCTGCGGATTAAAACACAATTTACGAATAGTCGGATTGTGTAACATCTTGTAATGATCTGAAGCAATATACTTATCCCTCCATAAAACAACTTAAAACTTAAAACCGCGAAATTTAAGATTTTGGCCTCGTGATAATCCAAGAATTCTCCCTCGCCCCTGAAAAATGTCTTCACAGTGCGTTTGTATCGAAAACAAGTATTTCAATGCGTAATTCTAAAAAAGGGGAATTGAGCGGTCTCATTTACCCAGGCGAAAGTATTATTTCCGGCTGTGTATATCTGGCTGAAGTTTCATTAATAAATATTTTCTGAGGACTTGTTCTTTGTTTTGCGTTTCTTTCTGTTAAAATCGATCTTGCTTTTTACATTTACACTGATTTTATTATTCTTTGGTGGTTTGCTTTATCCCTACTTACCTTCCGTCTGTCTTTTGAGTCTCTTTGTATTTTTGTCTCATTTGTGTCTTCTGTCTTTCTGTTCCTTTGTTAGATTTTTGTGTCTTTATTTTCTTTAGTATGTGTTGCCTCTTTCCTTTTGTCGGTTTCTTTGATCTCTTTGGTCTTTGTTTTGTTTTTTTATCATCTTGTTCCTTTATCGTTTTAATTTTCCTTCCTCTTTGCCCTTTTTCATGTGCTCTATGTATTTCTTTTACCTCTGTCTATTTTTTTGGACTTTTTCGTTTTTTTGATCACTCCTTGGTTTTTAGTTTCTTTGGTGTCTTTGCCTGTTTGTCTATTTAATTTTTTTCGTCTTTTGGTTTTGTTAGTGTATGTAGTTTTTTTTAGTCTTTTAGATCTCCTTAGTCTCTTCAGTCTCTTCAGTCTCTTCAGTCTCTTCAGTCTCTTCAGTCTCTTCAGTCTCTGTTGCTTTTTTAAACAACTTAAAACTTAAAAACCGCGAAATTTAAAATTTTGGCCTCCTGATCGTTCAAAGATTCTCCCTCGTCCCTGAAAAATGTTTTCACAGCGCGCTTGTATCGAAAATGAGTAGTTCAATGGGTAATTCTAAAAAGGGGGAATTGAGCTGTCTCATTTACCCAGGCGAAAGTATTATTTCCGGCTGGCTGTGTACATCCGGCTGAAGTGTCATTAATAAATATGTTCTGAGGACTTGTTCTTTGTTTTTCGTCTAATTATGATTTCTGTTAAAATCGATCTTGCTTTTTACATTTATACTGATTTTATTATTCTTTGGTGGTTTGCTTTATCCCTATTTTATCTTTCGTTTGTCTTTTGAGTCTCTTTGGATTTTTTGTCTCATTTGTGTCTTATGTCTTTTCTGTCCGTTTGTTGGATTTTTGTGTCTTTATTTTCTTTAGTATGTGTCGCCTCTTTCCTTTTGTCGGTTTCTTTGATCTCTTTGCTCCTTGTTTTGTTTTTTTATCATCTTGTTCCTTTATCGTTTTAATTTTCCTACCTCTTTGCCCTTTTTCGTGTGCTCTATGTATTTTTTTTACCTCTGTCTATTTTTTGGACTTTTTCGTTTCTTTAATCACTCCTTGGTTTTTAGTTTCTTTGGTGTCTTTGCCTGTTTGTCTACTTAATTTTCTTCGTCTTTTGGTTTTGTTAGTGTATCTGGTCTCTTTAGTCTTTTAGATCTCCTTAGTCTCTTTAGTCTCTACAGTGTCTTCAGTTTTTTCAGTTTCCTCAGTTTCTTCATTTTCTTCAGTCGTTTCAGTCTCTTCAGTGTCTTCAGTTTCTTCAGTTTCTTCAGTGTCTTCAGTTTCTTCAGTTTCTTCAGTCTCTTTAGTCTCTTCAGTCTCTTCAGTCTCTTCAGTCTCCGTTGCCTCTTTTTATTTTTGTCATCTATTTTATCCATTTTGTCTCTTTACTTAATTATTCTCGTGGCTTTAGTGGCTCTTATTTTTGATATATTTTATTTAATTTCTTCAGACTCTTGAGCTCTGCGCTCCTGTTGTCGTGAATGCCCTTTTTGGTTTCCTTCTAATGGTTCCTCTAATCGTCTTTGTAACATCTGTATAGCCCCTTCAGTCTCTGTAGTGTAATTTCTTGTTTATCTCTTGGTTTGTATTGTCTCTTCTTTGGCTCCTTTGTCATTTAGGTTCCCTTGGTTTCTTTTGATTCGTTTGATTCTATAATCTCCTTGTTCTTTGGTCTCTTTGTCTCGTTGGTCTCTTCGGTCTCTTCAGTCTGTTTAGAATTGAAGAGATAATGGAATAAAAGAAAATAAATAAAACAATAAATTCAGCAGTATCAATAAAAAAGGAAAGATACCATGAAAGACGAAATTTAAAAAAAAATCTGGGGAACTGCAGACGCAAGAGAAACTTTAGAATCAGAAGAATGAAGACAACCGGTAATTAGAGTCCATTAGAGCTAATCTGAGAATTAGAAGAATCAATATAGAGTCAATGGATCAAATCTTACATCATTAATTTTTATTTCTTTAGTCTCTTTAGTCACTGTACTCTCATTCGTGATAAGACGTGAGATGATCACGCAACAGCCACATTTGCATTTTGGAATTTGGTAGAATTGTCAACTTCATCCTCATATAACTCCGCAATGAATTGAGGTAGTTGAGTCATTCTTTCAGCATTATATTTGTCTTGGCGAGCACTATTATTAATTAATAATATATAATTAATTATTGCAATTGCTTAAAATACGACGAGTGCTTGCACGAATATAAGTGGAATCGTATTCGGAGCACTATTCAGCGAACCAAACCATTTTTTTAAAGTACTAGTCCCATTGTCGACAGCAATTTGTACTAGTACAATTATTACCGTAATTGATTTTGATTGGCCAAAATTTTGAAATTCTACGTCTGCTATTGGTCGAATGTCACAGTTTGACAGGTGAACGAAATAGTCAGAGAAATTTTTCGCCAAATTCAAAATACTTAACCATTTTAATTTCAGATTTCAAAAGTTTTGATTATTATCGGTTAGAAATTCACTATGTTAATCAGTTAATTAATTGTTAGTTTACAAGGGGGCTGTCAACGCTGCCTGAGTTTGGAACAAAAATCTTTTGCGTGAGGCATGAATGCGTCGATACTGTTGTACATTTAAAATCAATGTGCTGCTCGTACCTAATGAGTAATTGCCGCGGAGAGCAAAATTTCGTGACGCTCACTTTTTGAGCCACGATTTCTCTTCCAACAACAAAAGTTAAATTTACTCATGGAGTTCTTCCTGACCTGTCTTCTTAACATCATTAAAGGGGTAATTTGGTGATAGGTACATTACACCACCTTTATTTATTTTTGCGGTCATTTAACAGTTAAGTTTTATTGTAGATAATATAAAAGGCTGTAGTTTTGTCCCTTTCTACAATATGTACTTTTATTTTTTACCTAAAACTTTTTAATTAACGTATCTGTCTGTTTTATGAATTTGGACTAATGAATAAAAGAGTGACGGTGAAGAGATACTTCTCGTATTATTAATTTATTATCTTCTCAAGCTCCAAACATTATGCACTATTTTATATGCCTCTATAAAACTATTCCCTAATCTTCCCTACTCCAGAATTTAGAACTTCCTGCACACTCCCCATAAACAACTCCGGCATAATGAAAATTACATTACTGCCCTAACGCAAAAGTAGCGAACAGGTCTGAATCCTCTCGGCACTCGCCCATCCCGCCCATAAATCCCATCCAACGTCCATCAGTCGCATTCGTTCCAGAAAAATACCATACATGTTTTATCCATTCTGCAGAAATACATCTGCATTTCTATTTGCGTCTTATGCGGCAGACGAGTCGTAAATTCGAATAACTATTGCATCCAGCCGGATCGGTCTGGCTCACAAATCAATAACTGCAATCTTCCTCTTCGAATTCGATGCAAAAACGTTAATTAGTCACAAGCTTTGTTCTTCCGTGATTACCGTCCGAGCTGGCAGAGAAATCGAAAACAATAATTTTTCACACCGGGAATTACTTGTAGTAACCGCCGGGTGATGAATGTTGTTGATTTTTCTGTGTTCTTGGCGTGTTGAGGTGAGTTATGATTATAAATAAAGGCGGGAGTGAAAAGTCGAAGTGTTTTCTAACCGAAAATAATTTATTGCGCTCGGCCGAACAGAAAGACCGCAAAAACCCAGTAAAACTATAGTGTGCCAATAAAGCCGCGCTTTCAAATCGAAACCTCGGCCCACGGGAAAAAAATTCAATGTATTTTTTTTTACTTATGTATTTACATTTCAGCACTAATGAAAGGATGCATGTACGCATCCAATCAACCAACAAAACCGAAAACAAACAAACCGCAGTTGTATTTAAAACACCCGGTGGTTTCATTTTATTTGGAATAGAACTGTCGGTTGGAAATAAAAACATCAGAGGTCATGAAATTGATTTAAAGTTTTTTTGGCCTCTGGGGGAAGGTAATTTATGTCGGTTTAGATTGAAGGTTTGTGCATATAATGTATTTAATAAGAGAAAAATCTTTTGACGTTTGTTGTCACACGTAAAAATATATTATGTTCTTAACTTTAAAATTTAAATTAGAAGTTACATATGCGTTCAAATTTTGTTCTTACAAAGGATAGTTGAGGCTTCCGTTGAAGTTGGGTACGCGGATGGACCACCATTGTGCGAACGATCCGTGAAATGCCGGAGAATTTAACTCAAAAACGGTGTGATTTTAAGTCTGTTACAGTTTTTGCCGACTTTACGTCCAAATTTACATCAGTGCTGACATCTATGGCCACTACCTGGAGATTCATTTATAAACGCTTTCCTAAACTCTACTCAACGATTTTCTTGCGATATTATGGTACCTGCTTAAGACGACGTACAAAACAAGTAACTAACCTTTAAGTCATGAAAAAGTAACCGGTGCAATTATTTCTGCAAAACCTCAATTTGCCTCATTACATATTCAGTATGCAATTAGTGACGAAAAAACTAGCACCTTGTAGGTATTGCAGTTAACATCATCAAGGGTACCACTCGGTACGTGTTTAAGATTTTTTCAACTTTTTCGCTCTCGCGATGGTTGGAATGCACTCTTCATTTCAAGTATCTACTCACTAATTACTTGCTTCCTTTAGCGTTTAGAGGTAAATCTCCACTTATGTTCCATTATTCATATCATAAAGTACCGCATAAAGAAAGATTCCTTGTCGAGCGGCCACACTTGCTCATTTAATTCTTTTCTCGTCTGACCGCATCGGCAAGGGTCCTTGGGTCGCTTTAATTACAACAAAAGAACTCGAGCCAGAAGGAGGGGTAAGTTAAACAGAATTCAGTGGAGGGGAATGACTCGTACCAATAGTCGCTCTTTAGGGGAGGTTACTTATCGGGGTGAACAGCTCAGCCAAGCGGAAAGGAAGGTAGTCGGTGATTGTTCCGCGCCGAGTGGTGTTTTCATGGCCGTATTTTTCTTGTGTTGTTGGTGGTTCCGAAAGTGCATTAATGGTGGCGGTGGTGCAGTTTGGTCTTTTCTATGTGTTTTTCTGTGGGTGCGTTATGCATTTGAGTGGCAGTTGGATTTATCACTACAGGGAGGAAAAATGTATGTAAATTAGTGCGTGTTAAGCACATTATTTCATGGTAGGACCCTGGAATAATAAAGTGAAATATGGAAAAACTGGGGAATACAAACAATCATCAATACATACATTTATCCACTATTCACTTCTATCTATATGTAATATATTACATTATTTATTTGGCCTCTCAATTATCTTAGATATCTGTGTTAGTGTTAGTCTCTGATTCCCAATTGCGGAGACGCGCACGTGCCCTCGATGTAAACAAATAATCGACAAAATCCCGCGTTGTTTGATAACGGATATTATACATATTCAGTTTTTATATTTCGGACCGTAAAATAATCTAATGAAGTTGTGTTCGGAATTCGAAGTGTGTGTTTGTGCTGACGCCATTCACAGTAAAGTTATCACATCTGTTTTCACCATTTGTGTTAATTGAGTGAAAATCATTAAGGTGAATGCAATAAAAATAATGCAAAAAATACCTTAGCTTAGCTGGAGACTTCTGAAATTGACTTTTTATTAATGATTAATTATTATTAGGAGAATTCTATTAGAAAATATGTTGGAAATCAGTTTGTCACTAAATTTAAAATATAAAACTTAAAATCAAAAGTGCTCTGTTTGAAATATATGACATTTGTGTCAAACTATTTTTCAAAATAAGCAAACTTCTGAAATTGAGTTTTTATTAATGATTAATTATTATTAGGAGAATTCTATTAGAAAAATGTTGGAAATCAGTTTGTCACCAAATTTCAAATATCAGACTTAAAATCAAAAGTGCTCTGTTTGAAATATCTGAGATTTGTGTCAAACTATTTTTCAAAATAAGCAAACTTGTGAAATTGAATTTTTAATAATGATTAATTATTATTAGGAGAATTCTATTAGAAAAATGTTGGAAATCAGTTTGTCACTAAATTTAAAATATAAAACTTAAAATCAAAAGTGCTCTGTTTGAAATATATGTATGACATTTGTGTCAATCTATTTTTCAAAATAAGCAAACTTCTAAAATTGAGTTTTTATTAATGATTAATTATTATTAGGAGAGTTCTATTAGAAAAATGTTGGAAATCAGTTTGTCACTAAATTTCAAATATCAAACTTCAAATCAAAAGTGCTCTGTTTGAAATATATGACATTTGTGTCAAACTATTTTTCAAAATAAGCAAACTTCTGAAATTGAGTTTTTAATAATGATTAATTAATATTAGAAGAATTCTATTAGAAAATATGTTGGAAATCGGTTTGTCACTAAATTTCAAATATCAAACTTAAAATCAAAAGTGCTTTGTTTGGAATTTATGACATTTGAGTCAAACTATTTTTCAAAATAAGCAAACTTCTGAAATTGAGTTTTTATTAATGATTAATTATTATTAGAAGAGTTCTATTAGAAAAATGTTGGAAATCAGTTTGTCACCAAATTTCAAATATCAGACTTAAAATCAAAAATGCTCTGTTTGAAATATCTGAGATTTGTGTCAAACTATTTTTCAAAATAAGCAAACTTGTGAAATTGAGTTTTTAATAATGATTAATTATTATTAGGAGAATTCTATTAGAAAAATGTTGGAAATCAGTTTGTCACTAAATTTAAAATATAAAACTTAAAATCAAAAGTGCTCTGTTTGAAATATATGTATGACATTCGTGTCAATCTATTTTTCAAAATAAGCAAACTTCTAAAATTGAACAAGAAGAATGTTCTTAAATCCAAGTGGAGTAAATTTAAATTAAAATTTAAATATATCTATGTCGAACTCCACAAACTTTAATAACTGTAAGATTACTAATGGTACATGTTTCGGCAGAATACTTCTGCCATCATCAGCCCTAATTTAACAAGAGATTAATGATACAATTGATGAATTACAAGAGGGGTTCTTACCTTAAAGAATATAAAAAAATATGACATTGACGTAATTTTGAATTAAATTTGACGTTTTCAAAGGGTTACATGATTTTTAAAAGATTTCGTAAAAACAACATTTTATAAATGTAAAAATTAAAAATGGATCAAAGAGAATCTGGTAAGTTTGTTTGAGTGAAAAATTAAAATAGTGAATTAATAATGGGATTATTGAAGTTATTCTGTTCATTTAAACAAGATCTGTTTTCCAGTTTCAAGGCTTTCCTTATTTCCAAAGTCTCTAGAAAATCTAATTTCCGGCCTTTATTGCATTTATGAATCAATTTGGAATTTGATGGTGAAAAACTATGTTTCGTTATTAATATATGATTGGCGAAAGAAGAAGGTGTTGATGGTGGAGGATCAAGATCTGTGTTGTTATAGATGTGCCTGAAATGTTCTTTAATACGGTCTGATATTTTGCGACCTGTCTGACCTATGTAGAATGACTCACAAGTAGAGCAGCTTAATTTGTATACACCTGATGATGATTTGTAATCTAATGGATCTTTATTTTTAATAAAAAATCTGGATAAGTTGTTATCTGTTTTAAATGAAACTTTAAAACCGTTTTTCTTAAGTATTTTAGAACATTTCTCTGAGACGACGCCAAAATATGTTAATGAATTTGAAAAGGAAATTGTTTCTGAAGGATTTTTAACCAAGTAGTGTGTGTATTTGAATTTGTTACAGTATCTATAGTATAATTTATTTATAGTTTTTAAAGAATATCCATTATTTGAAGCGATTTGTTTAATGTTATTAAGTTCTGTTTGAAAAGATGAATCTGATAGTGGTATAGAAAATAATCGGTGGAAAAAGGAATGAAAAGCTGCAAATTTATGGGAAACAGGGTGACAAGAGTCAAAAGGTATTACGCAATCTGTGATACTAGGTTTTCTATAAATGTCAAATTCAAAAGTATTATTATTTCTAGTGATTAACAAGGCTGAAAAGGGGATTTGGGAATTGATTTCAATTTCAACGGTGAATTTAATGGATTGGTTTAAAGAATTTAAGTTGCTGAGTGCGTTATCAAGTTCAGAATCAGATCCTTTGAATAAAACAATTATGTCATCTACATATCTGTACCAAAAGAGAAAATGATGTTTAAAAGGTGAAGAAGTTAAAAACTGATCTTCCAAGTTATTCATGAATATTTCTGCTAAAAGAGGTGACAAATTAGAGCCCATTGCTAAGCCTGAGTCTTGTGAATAAAAATTATTATTAAATTGAAAGAAATTTTGATCTAGGACAGTCTCACAAAGTGAATGTAAATTTAGTGCATGTATGGTTGGCATATTAGAATTAAATAGTAGGTTTTTTAAAATTAATAAGCAAGATTTGGGTGGGATGCTGGGGAATAAATTAACTACGTCAAATGAAACAAGTCTAGTGTCTGATGGAATTTGGAAATTTCTAATTTTGGAGCAAAGATCTATTGAGTTTTTTATTGCAAATTTGTTATTAAAATCTAAATGTTGTCTAAGAATTGTATTAAGCCATTTTGAAAGTATTGATACAGGTGAATTAACAAAAGAAACTACTGGTCTAATGGGAAAAGGTTGAGTTTTATGTATTTTAGGTAGACCGTATAATCTAGGTATGCAAGGATTCATGGGTATTAGTGTGAAAGCTTTTGGGTCAAAATATTTAATAGTTTCTGAAACGTCTTTGAGCACGTAAAAGAAACACTTGCAGTTGAAACAGAAATCATCACCAATCATTATAATACACCATTGATACCCGATACCATTCCATCACTAGTAACTACATTAACTACCTTATCTAAAGACAATATCACAAAGAACATTTCAGATTCAAACATGATTAAAAGCTTAAAAACAAAAATTAAAGAAAACAACATTTACTTAAACAAAGTAGAGAATTTCTTAAAATCTGGTGACTTTACAAAACTCAAAAAAGATCCTACTTCAAAATTAGTTTCCAACCTTAAATCTACGCTCAAAGACGTTTCAGAAACTATTAAATATTTTGACCCAAAAGCTTTCACACTAATACCCATGAATCCTTGCATACCTAGACTATACGGTCTACCTAAAATACATAAAACTCAACCTTTTCCCATTAGACCAGTAGTTTCTTTTGTTAATTCACCTGTATCAATACTTTCAAAATGGCTTAATACAATTCTTAGACAACATTTAGATTTTAATAACAAATTTGCAATAAAAAACTCAATAGATCTTTGCTCCAAAATTAGAAATTTCCAAATTCCATCAGACACTAGACTTGTTTCATTTGACGTAGTTAATTTATTCCCCAGCATCCCACCCAAATCTTGCTTATTAATTTTAAAAAACCTACTATTTAATTCTAATATGCCAACCATACATGCACTAAATTTACATTCACTTTGTGAGACTGTCCTAGATCAAAATTTCTTTCAATTTAATAATAATTTTTATTCACAAGACTCAGGCTTAGCAATGGGCTCTAATTCGTCACCTCTTTTAGCAGAAATATTCATGAATAACTTGGAAGATCAGTTTTTAACTTCTTCACCTTTTAAAGATCATTTTCTCTTTTGGTACAGATATGTAGATGACATAATTGTTTTATTCAAAGGATCTGATTCTGAACTTGATAACGCACTCAGCAACTTAAATTCTTTAAACCAATCCATTAAATTCACCGTTGAAATTGAAATCAATTCCCAAATCCCCTTTTCAGACTTGTTAATCACTAGAAATAATAATACTTTTGAATTTGACATTTATAGAAAACCTAGTATCACAGATTGCGTAATACCTTTTGACTCTTGTCACCCTGTTTCCCATAAATTTGCAGCTTTTCATTCCTTTTTCCACCGATTATTTTCTATACCACTATCAGATTCATCTTTTCAAACAGAACTTAATAACATTAAACAAATCGCTTCAAATAATGGATATTCCTTAAAAACTATAAATAAATTATACTATAGATACTGTAACAAATTCAAATACACACACTACTTGGTTAAAAATCCTTCAGAAACAATTTCCTTTTCAAATTCATTAACATATTTTGGCGTCGTCTCAGAGAAATGTTCTAAAATACTTAAGAAAAACGGTTTTAAAGTTTCATTGAAAACAGATAACAACTTATCCAGATTTTTTATTAAAAATAAAGATCCATTAGATTACAAATCATCATCAGGTGTATACAAATTAAGCTGCTCTACTTGTGAGTCATTCTACATAGGTCAGACAGGTCGCAAAATATCAGACCGTATTAAAGAACATTTCAGGCACATCTATAACAACACAGATCTTGATCCTCCACCATCAACACCTTCTTCTTTTGCCAATCATATATTAATAACGAAACATAGTTTTTCACCATCAAATTCCAAATTGATTCATAAATGCAATAAAGGCCGGAAATTAGATTTTCTAGAGACTTTGGAAATAAGGAAAGCCTTGAAACTGGAAAACAGATCTTGTTTAAATGAACAGAATAACTTCAATAATCCCATTATTAATTCACTATTTTAATTTTTCACTCAAACAAACTTACCAGATTCTCTTTGATCCATTTTTAATTTTTACATTTATAAAATGTTGTTTTTACGAAATCTTTTAAAAATCATGTAACCCTTTGAAAACGTCAAATTTAATTCAAAATTACGTCAATGTCATATTTTTTTATATTCTTTAAGGTAAGAACCCCTCTTGTAATTCATCAATTGTATCATTAATATCTTGTTAAATTAGGGCCGATGATGGCAGAAGTATTCTGCCGAAACATGTACCATTAGTAATCTTACAGTTATTAAAGTTTGTGGAGTTCGACATAGATATATTTAAATTTTAATTCTAAAATTGAGTTTTTATTAATGATTAATTATTATTAGGAGAGTTCTATTAGAAAAATGTTGGAAATCAGTTTGTCACTAAATTTCAAATATCAAACTTCAAATCAAAAGTGCTCTGTTTGAAATATATGACATTTGTGTCAAACTATTTTTCAAAATAAGCAAACTTCTGAAATTGAGTTTTTAATAATGATTAATTAATATTAGAAGAATTCTATTAGAAAATATGTTGGAAATCGGTTTGTCACTAAATTTCAAATATCAAACTTAAAATCAAAAGTGCTTTGTTTGGAATTTATGACATTTGTGTCAAACTATTTTTCAAAATAAGCAAACTTCTGAAATTGAGTTTTTTTTAATGATTAATTATTATTAGGAGAATTCTATTAGAAAATATGTTGGAAATCAGTTTGTCACTAAATTTCAAATATCAAACTTCAAATCAAAAGTGCTCTGTTTGAAATATATGACATTTGTGTCAAACTATTTTTCAAAATAAGCAAACTTCTGAAATTGAGTTTTTAATAATGATTAATTAATATTAGAAGAATTCTATTAGAAAATATGTTGGAAATCGGTTTGTCACTAAATTTCAAATATCAAACTTAACATCAAAAGTGCTTTGTTTGGAATTTATGACATTTGTGTCAAACTATTTTTCAAAATAAGCAAACTTCTGAAATTGAGTTTTTTTTAATGATTAATTATTATTAGGAGAATTCTATTAGAAAATATGTTGGAAATCAGTTTGTCACTAAATTTCAAATATCAAACTTAAAATCAAAAGTGCTTTGTGTCTGGAATTTATGACATTTGTGTCAAATTATTTTTCAAAATAAGCAGGCTTATGAAATTGAGTTTTTATTATTGATTAATTATTATTAGGGGAATTCTATTAGAGAATATGTTGGAAATCAGTTTGTTCTATTTGGAGAAAGTGAGTTGAAGCAATTTGAACGCACTTGAAATGTCTTGAAGCAAGTTGAAGAAACTTAAAGGGAATTGAAGAAACTTGAGTCGGCTTTGAAAGGTCTTGGAATGTCTTGAAATGACTTCAAGACTTGAGGCGACTTGAAACGACATAAAATGTTTTGAAGGAACTTGAGGCAACTTGAAATGTTTTGAAAGCGACTTGAGGAAACTTGAAAGATTTTGAAGCGACTTGAAATTCTTGAAGCGAATTGAAAAGACTTGAAATATTTTTAAGGGAGTTGAGGCGATATGAAATATTTTGGAAGGTCTTGAAGAAACTTGAAGCGATTTAAAAGGACTTGAAATGTCTTGAAGCGACGTGAAATATGTTAAAAGGACTTGAAGCGACTTGAAAAGATTTAGAGCGAATGAATGAAACGACATGAAATGTTTTGAAGATACTTGGGGCGACTTGAAAAGTTTTGAAAGGAATAGAAGAGGCTTGAAAAGACTTGAAATGTCTTGAAGAATCTTAAAGCGACCTGGGAAGACTTCAGATATTTTGAAGGGACTGGAAGCGACCTGGGAAGATTTGAATTAATGTTTTGGAGGGAATTGAAGCGACTTGACAAGATTTGATATATCTTGAAGGGATTGGAAGCGACTTGAAAATACTTTAAAGAGTCTTAGAACGATTTGGGAACACTTCAAATAATATCTTGAAAGGACTGGAACCACATGAAAAGACTTGAAATACCTTGAAGGATTTGAAACTAAAAAAAAATATCCCCCCTTTTGTGGTGGCTGTCATTTTGGATTTTGATTTTTTTTATGCTCTACTGTATTCTAATAGTTAAGCCCTTTCATTTGATACTCATATTGAGGGAATTGAAAAAAATATATAATCATCCATTTTGTGTCGGCGGCCATCTTGGATTTACAATGACATTGAACATACATATAATTGTATTGTCATCAGAACTAAAGGTGTGTACCAAATTTCAGATCAATCGGTCAACAGGAAAGGAAAGACACAAACAAGGCCAACTAAATAAAACCTTTTAGAAAGGCTAAAACCCAAAAAGTTTTAAAATTTAGGGACGCTGAATTGAAATGTCCAATTATCTACTAACCATTTTGTACGCATTGTAGCTTATTGTAACATAAGCATGAAATTAACAACTATAGCCCGTTATGGCACGGCCGTCCAAACCCCCATCGGTTGTTAAAGCCCAACTTTGTAGATTTTACAACTCGCAATGTCTGCGACATTTCAAAATTGGCAGCATTTGTTTCGATTACGTTCCGAATTTATGGCCCAATTGCCATTATTCGTTCCACTCTCGCATTTTTGTGATGATGGTGACACTTAAAATTATTATGTTTACTTATCGTCAACCCCATTTATTGATATGTGTAAATGTAGGCCCATTTGTCAGTATTAGGATCAATTATATGCCTTTATCGCTTTCGGATACGTGATGCAGAAGTAATAACACTAAACAATCAAATTTTACTGGCTCGAGCTCGCCGGCAATTTTCGGCCCTACGGCTGTGTGGCTGCGGACCGGGTAGTTTCGTTTTGTGGGTGTGAACGGCGGTTACGGTTGATGCCTTCATAAAGGTAAAGTTTACAAAGTAAACAACTTGGTTGTTGAATTCCTAAGTTGCAAGAATGTGTATTTGTTCGTAGTCTTTTAGATTGTTGTATGATTTAGACTTTTTTTGCTAATGCGCTCGACACACCTTCTTTTTGTTGCTGGTGGAATTGGAACCTTAAATTGGCAACCACATATTCTGATGGCTGGAACTGTTCCTCCACCCAAATCGATTACACCCCGAGCAGTTCCGATGAAAGCGTTCAAATTGGATACTAATATAGCCGTTTGGCTCTTTGACAAGACACGCACAGCCGCCTCTAATGTAATATAATCGTTCCATACATCTACGGACTGAATCAGTCAAAGCATTCTCCGTTTCACCTTGATGAACGACGCCGCCCCACAAAAGAAGTAAGTGAATATTTACGCCCCTAAACACGAAACCGAGCCCAAAATCATCGTCTTTTTCAGCCACAAAGAAATGTCAGCATAATCGATAATCCGAGTTCAGCAATAATAACATAGCGACAGCGCAGTCTGCAGTAATCCCGACGTAGAATAATCACTTTTCTGACGCTTCCTGGTTAATTTGCATTCGCTAGCCGAGCGAATTGAAAGCTGTTGTCCCGTTTCATCCGGGGCGAAGACGTCAGCCTTTAGAAGGCTTTTTGGGGATTTGCTTGGAAATCATATTTGTCTCGGGAAATTATAGAGTCGGGGAAGGTTTCTGAGCGTCTAATTTTTAGACGCCATATTAAAATAGTTGTAAATCCAGCAAGGAATCTTCTTAGGATCGAGATAATTTGCTTTTAAAGCCGATTTAAAACTTTCAAGGTAACAAATCATAACATGCAGATTTTATGTGATTGCATGTTATACAACAATGCGAGCTTCTGTTTGTGTAGCATGAGATGGGCCCATAATATCGTAGGGCATATAAATATAAATAAGACTTTTCGTAACACTTATCGATTAGCGGTAAGATTATTACCCAATATAAATGTGTTTCAAGTGTCATCTATAATTGATGAGCAACATTTAAGTGTGCAATACGCATTCTTGAGCACTGACCATAAAATAGCAATTTACCCCCACATTCCGCCTAATGTAACATTATGTAACTCCCTAGCAAACTCTCTGAGTGTAGAAACAATGTCGTCAGAATTCTTCCACTTTAAAGCTTCCATTACTGTATTCTGCAAGATGCGATACTAAGATGTAAGTCTCCAGTCATTTATGTCTGCTTGCCGATTCGAAAAGCTCTTACGATCAAAGATAAGTCTCAGTGTGATCTCACATTCACTCCAACAATGCCATTGTTGTGGCAGGTCAATGCGGCAGCTCTGCACTTCTCGAGGAGCTTTCGTTTTCTTTTCAAGAAGTCGCCGCGCTCCGTCGTCATCCGGAGCGCTGTAATTTACCGGCCGACACCTGGATTCGAGTGTGTGCCAACATTCACTCGAGAAGTGTAGAGATCTTGAAATGCAATATACAGGGTGTAACAGAAATAGGTATCAAAATGTTAACCAGTAACAGAGCAAAAATACACTCAATACACCCTTTGATTATGGAGTTAAAAAAAATCAAAATGTGGCACAAAAATCACCGTGCGCCACTGAAGGTGGTTCGACTCGTTTATCGCAAGGACAAAAAAGGGATATCCCTCCGCGTAAACATCGCAGAAACAATTTTCATAATACCTACCTGTTATTGCATTATATCAAAACTGTCAGCTTGAGTGAATACTCACTCATAACAGTCACGGCTGTTGTATAAATTGACAGTGCAGGAGGAAGTTTTTGATCATTGTTTCTATAGCAACACTTTATTATGTTAAACAATTCGGTTTTGTTGTCGGTATCGCCGACGGTATTATGAAAAGTACTGAACGATATTCGGCCGATACTCAAATAACAGATGCGATTTAGGCTTTACAATCAATCTTATCTGTTATTTGCCACTTATCGGCCTCATGACGTTAATAACCATAACCGTAGCATAGGCACAAGCGAAAGTTTTTCTTTACCGGCATAGGTCAATCACCGTAACGGGAGGTTTTTGGGGGAAAGTGATTCATTTGTAGACATTTAACAATTTGAAAACACTTATTTATTAAGATGGAATTTTTAGAGGCCACAAAATGTTGCCCAATTAAAATTTTAAGGACAATTTAACTTGTTTTTTTCAACCAATGACATGTTTCAATTTCAAAATAAAAAACCAATAGGAAAATTATTTTAGGGGTAATTTTTTTGAAAATTCTTATTCCAGCGCCAATTTTTTTTTAGCTATTTGACATCACAATTTACAAGTTAAATTGTCAAGCCAAATAGGACTCTAGACCTAACTACTGACACCAGTTTTTGCTCTTCAGATTGACTCGCTTCTGAAACGCAAAAATTATTATCGGGAATATTTTGTACTTTCGTCCTATTATAATAGTAATAATTATTACTGATAAATAATGCTTTGTATTCGTTTTGTGAAATATGTACATAATACAGAAAGTGGTATATAGGTAAATATATAAATATTTCCGCATATGTAGTTATTTTGACAGCCGTCAAACCTAACCTAAAAATTTTATGTTAATTCGTGTTTCTTCTCATTTTGCGTAAACGAATATAAAAAATTTGCCTTTGCGCCTGAAAAGTGCGTTGACAGCTATGAAATTTTACACAACTCTTTTTCTATATCGTGCAAGTTTCAAGTTTATAACTCACGGGGTGTATTTTTTATTAATTTTTAACTTCAACACTAATGTTTGCTTAAGAGCAGAGCTGTCGTTTGAGACAATCAGGGAAATATCTCCGAAACCATCAACGATATAGTTATGAGATTTTACACAGCTGTAAAGTACAACTCTTTTTCTATATCGTGCAAGTTTCAAGTTTATAACTCACAGGGTGTTTTTTTTATTAATTTTTAACTTCAACACTAATATTTGCATAAGAGCACGGCTGTCGTTTGAGACAATAAGGGAAATATCTCCGAAACCATCAACGATATAGTTATGAAATTTTACACAGCTGTAAAGCACAACTCTTTTTCTATATCGTGCAACATTCAAGTTTATAACTCACGAGGTGTATTTTTTATTAGTTTTTAACTTCAACACTAATGTTTGCTTAAGAGCAGAGCTGTCGTTTGAGACAATAAGGGAAATATCTCCGAAACCATCAACGATATAGTTATGAGATTTTACACAGCTGTAAAGTACAACTCTTTTTCTCTCTCGTGCAACTTTTAACTTTATAACTCACAAGGTGTATTTTTTATTAATTTTTTTTATTTCAACACTAATGTTTGCATAAGAGCACGGCTGTCGTTTGAGATGACCAGAGAAATATCTCCAAAACCATCAACGATATCGTTATGAAATTCTACATAGCTGTAAAGTACAACTCTTTTTCTATATCGTGGAACTTTCAAGTTTATAACTCACAAGGTGTATTTTTTATTAATTTTTTATTTCAACACTAATGTTTGCATAAGAGCACAGCTGTCATTTGAGATAACCAGAGAAATATCTCCGAAACCATCAACGATTTAGTTATGAAATTTTACACAGCTATAAAGTACAAGTCCTTTTCTATATCGTGCAAGTTTCGAGCTTATAACTCACGGGGTGTATTTTTTATTAAATTTTAACTTCAACACTAATGTTTTCTTAAGAGCAGAGCTGTCGTTTGAGACAATAAGGGAAATATTTCCGAAACCATCAACGATATAGTAATGAGATTTTACACAGCTGTAAAATACAACTCTTTTTCTATATCGTGCAACTTTCAAGTTTATAACTCACAGGGTGTATTTTTTATTAGTTCTAATCAAATAAAACAGTCTGTACTGCACCGATATTTATAATTGTTTTTTTTTATGAATGACATTCATAAGATTAATTTCTATTTTCAAAAATTTCACAGGTTCATTAATTATTTGCAAATCATTTTAGGGAAAAAGTGGTCCATTACAGTCACCGATTTAAATGAGCGTGAGTCGTTTTGAGTAACAGCTAACTGCAGCTAAAAAAATAACTTGGCCCCTCCCCTAATATTGTTTAGGACGTTCATAGATAAGTTGGCCGTGCGTAACTTCCCCTCACATCAGCGTGACAATTTAAGCTTGATGAATTCGTAAATAAATTTTGCTGAAATCTTAATCGGCAGTTTTCATATTATAGTATTTTTATTATTGATTGGAGTCAATGTCATTAATAATGTAACTATTGCTGCATACTATCGTACAGGGTGATTTTGAACGTGTATCATCGTGAGAAACCGAAGGATACAATATAATACATCAAATTTTTATTATGTTCCTTGGACCCCACAAAATCTGCAATCCAGATCTTGCTTACTCCTCACGATAATCGTAATCTGCAATCAACGACCCCCATGATTAATTATCATTGGCGTTGTCATGTAGTGTGATCGAATGATTAAAGATACGGTAATTACAGAACGTTTCTGACGCACCGGACCTATTCAATGGCCCTCCTTGCTAATGCGGATTTTGGCTCCGTTTCATTAGCCGAGGTTAAGTGCTCGCCCGCATTATTCCTGCCTCCACTTTTTATCCTACTTCGCTCCTGCTCCGATTAATTATTCAGTTAGGCCTTCGATCACACACGTTGGGATCTGCGGATGTAATGCGTTTAAAACGGTGAGGAAAATCAGGTGTCAGTGACGATATCGAATTAAGTGTGCTGCTAATTTTAATGGACATCTGTGAAAGATACGCTTTCACATTTTTATATTTTCCCTCCGACGGCGTTGATCTCAGAAAAGCTGACATTCTCTGAAACACATACATTAGCTAAGCGCAATTTGCAAAAGTACCATCGCAATAAAATATAAATAAACACAAATGTCGGCGAGAGTAAAAAAAGCATGAACGATGACGGCGATAAATAAGGAGAAATGTCAGTGAATTTTACTAACCCCGACCGTTCATCCTCCGGATAGTTCTGCAGAAAATATAATTCCGTTATAGGAGAATACATTAATGTCAAATTACACCTGTGCGTTTTAGATTATCACAGAACATCAAAGATGCGAGTGAGTCGTCCCGTTTTTAATTACGGCAGTTTGGAGTTTTGTTTAGGGCCACTTACCTCGACTTTATCGCTTTTCAATGAGAATAAAATGCAAGAAATTATAGCCGTGGGTTGTAGTTGCCGCGGAGAATGTGGAATAGTGATCAGTATTATAAGCAGATGATGATACTGTAGACCGCATCAACGAGGTAATTTATAATTGAATTACCCACCACAAAAGAAAAACGAGAGCAGCTACATTCTTTAGACTGTGAGAAAGGTTTCAACTTTGCTATTGCATAGGACAAGTTCCACTCATTTTCAGAAAATAATTTGGATCTTAGGATAAAAGTTTTCCCTTTGTTATTGGATTACTTGATATAAAAAAAATCACTAGGTACGTCGATGATAAATGCACAGTGCTCTTTAGAAATGAAACTTCAAAGATACAGAAATGAAAGCTGAAAGCCATCATAAATAACAAAAAAGAAGCGCTGTATTCATGTAAATAAAACGAAATGCTAACAGAGAAAGAAATAAAATACGGAAAAAAAATTCAGGAAATCAGAGAAATCCATTGGGAATATCATACTTGAACTTGAGATCTTCAATAACGTTACAGAAGAAACTGAGACCTCTTCAGTAACTTAGAAACTATAGGAACCAAATATTTTACAAAACCTGACAACCTAAAAGCCTAGAGACGTGGAGGGAGCTGACAATTTGAGGTATACCCAAAGAGTTGGACAACGCGAGACCTTATGGTACATGAATATAAAAACCTGAAAACCTAAGAACTTGCAAACGTTGGTTTGAGTACTCTAGAAAAAGTTTTAGAGAAACTGTGAACATGGGGAACGTGAGAATTTGAAAAATCTGACAACTTGGAAAGTTCTGGATCCTAAGAAACTTGAGATCTTGAGAAAGCTAAGAGAAGAACCTGAGAACTTTTTATTAACTTAGTGAAAGAAGTTTAGGAACCTTACAAATTGAGCAACCCGAAGGGATTTTTTGCGATTTTCGAAACCTGTGAAGTCAAAAGATCCGATAACCTGACAACCTGAACTTGAGAACGTGACGAACCTGAAGACTGGAAAACTTGAGGATTTATTAATCATATTATTAATAATATTAGACCTCGAGGAACTAAGAAACTGAGAACCTCAAAAATTGCAAAAATTTACAATTGGAGAAACCTGAAACTTAAGGAATCAGACAATTTGAAGACCCTCAAATCTTGGATAACCTGAAATTTTGGAAAAACTTGAGGAACCTGAGAAACCTCAATTGAGAACTGGAGAAACCTGTAAACTTAAGGAATCAGAGCGTTTTTAAAGATCCTCGAATCTTGGAAAACCTAAAATTTGGGAGAATCTTAGAATTTGAGGAACGTGGGAAACCTAACTTAAGTACTAGAGAACATGAGTAACTTGACAATTTGAAGAACTTGGAATCTTCGAAAACTTGAGATTTTCGAGAATCTGGGAACTTAAGGAACATAGAAGCCAAAGTTGAGAACTGGAGAAATCTGAAAACTTAAGGAATCAGAAAGTTTGAAGAAATTGAAATTTTGATGAATCTCAGAACTTGAGTACTGGAGTAACTTAAGAACTGGAACAAGTTGGCAATTTGACTTTGAAGACTTGAGATTTTGGAGAATTTGAGAACTTAAGGAACATAAGAAGCCAAAGTTGAGAACTGGAGAAATCTGAAAACTTAAGAAATCAGAAAGTTTGAAGAACTTGAAATTTTGATGAATCTCAGAACTTGAGTACTGGAGTAACTTAAGAACTGGAACAAGTTGGCAATTTGACTTTGAAAACTTGAGATTTTGGAGAATTTGAGAACTTGAGAAACCTGGGAAACCTAACGTGAAAACTGGAGAAACCTTACAACTGATGCAATCTGAAAATTTGAAGAACCCCAAATCTTGGACAACCTGAAACTCTGGAGAATCTGAGAACTTGAGGAACCTGAGAAACCCGATTTGACAACTTGAGAAACTTAAGAACTTGAGCAACTTCATAATTTAAAGAACGTGAAATCTTTGAAAAGTTGAGATTTTGATTTTGAAGAACCAGAAAATCTTGGAAAACTTGAGATTTTGAAGTATCTGACAACTTGGGGAACCTGAGAAACCTAACGTAAAAACTGGAGAAACCCTAAAACTTAAGTAATCTGAAAACTTGAGATCTTGGAGAATTTGAGAACTTCAGGAACCTGGGAAAACCGATTTGACAAGTTGAGAACCTTAAGAACTTGAGCAACTTCATAATTTGAAGAACGTGAAATTTTTTAAAAGTTGTGATTTTGGAGTATCTGACAACTTGGGGAACCTGAGAAACCTAACGTAAAAACTGGAGAAACCCTAAAACTTAAGTAATCTGAAAATTTGAGATTTTGGAGAATTTGAGAACTTCAGGAACCTGGGAAAACCGATTTGATATGTTGAGAACCTTAGGAACCTGAGCAACTTCATAATTTGAAGAACGTGAAATTTTTGAAAAGTTGAGATTTTGAAGAACCAGAAAATCTTGGAAAACTTGCGATTTTGGAGTATCTGACAACTTGGGGAACCTGAGAAACCTAACGTAAAAACTGGAGAAACCCTAAAACTTAAGTAATCGGAAAACTTGAGATTTTGGAGAATTTGAGAACTTCAGGAACCTGGGAAAACCGATTTAACAAGTTGAGAACATTAAGAACTTGAGCAACTTGATAATTTGAAGAACGTGAAATCTTTGAAAAGTTGAGATTTTGAAGAACCAGAAAATCTTGGAAAACTTGAGATTTTGGAGTATCTGACAACTTGGGGAACCTGAGAAACCTAACGTAAAAACTGGAGAAACCCTAAAACTTAAGTAATCTGAAAAATTGAGATTTTGGAGAATTTGAGAACTTGAGGAACCTGGGAAACCTAACGTGAAAACTGTAGAAACCTTAAAACTGAAGCAATCTGAAAATTCGAAAAACCCAAAATCTTGGAAAACCTGAAATTTTGGAAAATCTAAGTACTTGGGGAACTTAAGCGCTTGAGCAACTTGACAATTTGAAGAACTTGAAATCTTTGAAAACTTGAGATTTTTAAGAACAATGAATCTTTGAAACCTTGAGATTTTGTAGATTCTGAGAACATGAGGAACATATTAAGAAACCTAACTTGAGAACTGGAGAAACCTGAAAACTTACGAATCAGAAAGTTTGAAGAATCTGAAATCTTGGGAAACCAGAAATTTTGATGAATCTCAGAACTTGAGGAACATAAGTACTGGAGAAACTTAAGATCTGAAGCAAGTTGACAATTTGACAAAAGTAAAATCCTTAAAAACTTGAGATTTTGGAGAATTTGAGAACCTGAGGAACCTGAGAAATCTAACGTAAAAACTGGAGAAACCTTAAAACTGAAGCAATCTGAAAATTTGAAGAACCCCAAAACTTGGAGAATCTGAAGAATATGAGAATTTGAGGAACCTGAGAAACCTGTTTTGAAAACTTGAGAAACCTAAGAACTTGAGCAACTTGACAATTTGAAGAACGTGAAATCTTTGAAATCTTGAGAGTTTCAAAAACGTGAAATCTTTGAAAACTTGAGATTTTGTAGAATCTGAGAACTTGATGAACATAACAAACCTAACCTGAGAACTGGAGAAACCTGAAAACTTAAGGAATCAGGCAGTTTACGGACCTCAAATCTTGGAAAACCTGAAATTTTGAAAGTCTGAGAACTTGACGAACCTGAGAAGCCTAATGTGAGAACCCGAGGAACTAAAGAACTTGGCCAACTTGACAGTTTGAAAAAAGTGAAATCTTTGAAAGCTTGAGATTTTGGAGAATCTGAGAACTTGAGAAACCTGAGAAACCTGATTTGAAAACTTGAGAAACTTAAGCGCTTGAGCAACTTGACAATTTGAAGAAAGTGAAATGTTTGAAATCTTGAGATTTTCAAAAACGTGAAATCTTTGAAACCTTGAGATTTTGTAGAATCTGAGAACTTGAGGAACATAAGAAACCTAACCTGAGAACTGGAGAAACCTGAAAACTTAAGGAATCAGGCAGTTTAAGGACATCAAATCTTGGAAAACCTGAAATTTTGGAAAGACTGAGAACTTGACGAACATGAGAAGCCTAATTTGAAAACCCGAGAAACTAAAGAACTTGGACAACTTGACAGTTTGAAAAAAGTGAAACCTTTGAAAACTTGAGATTTTGGAGAATCTGAGAAATTGAGAAATCTGAGAAACCTGATTTGAAAACTTGAGAAACTTAAGCGCTTGAGCAACTTGACAATTTGAAGAACGTGAAATGTTTGAAATCTTGAGATTTTCAAAAACGTGCAATCTTTGAAACCTTGAGATTTTGTAGAATCTGAGAACTTGAGGAACATAAGAAACCTAACCTGAGAACTGGAGAAACCTGAAGACTTAAGGAATCAGGCAGTTTAAGGACCTCAAATCTTGGTAAACCTGAAATTTTGGTGTCTGAGAACTTGAGGAACCTGAGAAGCCTAATTTAAGAACCCAAGAAACTCAAGAACTTGACCAACTTGACAATTTGATAAAAGTGAAATCTTTGAAAACTTGAGATTTTGGAGAATCTGAGAACTTGAAAACTGAAGAAACTTGAAAACTTAATAATTCAAATCTTGGATAACCTGACATTTTAGGGTATCTGAGAAATTGAGAAACCTGAGAAACTTAGCTTGAGAACGAGAAACTCAAGAACTTGAGCGACTTGGCAGTTTGAAAAAGCTAAATCTTTGAAAACTTGAGATTTTGGAGAATTTGAGTACTTGAGGAACCCGAGAGACCCAACTTGAAAAGTAGAGAACCTCAAATCTCTAGAGAGCCTATGAACCCATGGAACTTGAGAATTTGAAACAGCTAATGGAACATAAGAACCTTGAGATCTTGAGTAATCTAAGAGAAGAACCTGAAGGCGTGGATAACATGAGGTGTTGCGGAACCTGTGAACTTGAGAAATCTAGTAAACTAAGAACTTGAACTTGGCCTTGAGAACATGATGAACCTGAGAATTTTAAGATTCGGAAAAACTGGAAAACCTGAGAATTTATTCAATTTTAGACCTCGTGGAACCTAACAGCCTGAGAACTTGAGGAACCTGAGAACCCTAACTTGACATCTGGAAGAAGCTAAAAAACAACTTGAGGTTTTGAACAACCTGAGATCTTGGAAAACTTGAGATATTGGACAACCTGTGAAATGGGCGAGATTTAGAATTCGAACAACCTGATAGATCCTAAGAAATCATCTAAGAGTCATCTAAGAGAAGAACCTGAAGACTAACCTGTGATTTTACGGAACCCGTGAACTTAAGGAATCTTATAGACTAGATCTTGAACTTGAGAACGTGACGACCCTGAGAAAACTGGAATCTTGAGGCTTTATTAAATTTCAGACCTCGGGACCCATATTGTAAAACATACCTTGAGAACTGGAGAAACTTGAAAATTTTAAAAATCTTTGAAAACCTGAAATTTAAGACAATCTGAGAACTTGCGGAACCTGAGCAATCTAACTTGAGAAGAACTGGAGAATCTTGAAAACTCAAGACTTGACAATTTGAAGAACTTGAAATATTTTTAAGCTTGAGATCCGAAAGAACTTGAGAACTTGCAAAACTTAACTTGGGAGCTGGAGAAACCTGGAAACTTGGAAAACCTGAAATTTTAGAGAATCTGAGAACTTGGGGAGCTTGAGCATATGAAAAATCTGACATCTTGGAAAATCTGAGATCCCAAGGACTGTGAGTGACTTTGAGTAACCTAAGAACTTGAGAACTTGAGAAATCTAATGTGAGAACAAGAGAACTATAAGCACTTGAGGATCCTGAGGACTTGAAGTTCCCCAGTAGAGGGGAGTTTTGGAATTTGACATCTAGGCACTTGCAAAATTAAAGAATATTGGAAGTTGAAAAATATTAGACCATGAAGAGTTGGCAACTCGAAGAACTTGAGACCCTGAGCAGTTGTGAGGATTTGGGAAACGTCTTTTGAGAATTGGGTCAATCTGAGAACTTAATAGCTTGGTAAATTTGAGGAAAATGTGCTTTCCCACTCCTAATCCTTATGGTTGTAAACTTGACTAACGTGCGCAATGAAGTTTCTCTTCGAGAAGAGAACCAAATTCATTTCTGCCCACAATAAAGAAACCCACACACATATTCCACTTTCCTCGAATTTAATTTGCTTCTTTGCATAATGCGGGACCTCGACATGAAAAATATCATCTTTGGTGAAATATCGCTCCATCCCCCGAGACGGAGGCGGCCTCCCGGGAATAATATAGACACAAATGTTTTTAATCTCGAGACCGGAAATCGCTCCAGTCTCCTCCTGTCTTAGCCGTTACTTTGCGGCACTCGGAATTCAAGACGCGGACGCGACTTGATGTGCATATTAAAAGGGGCCATGCATCTATCTGTTCTCCTCTTATTGTTATTCTTCTCGCTACGATTGGCAAATGTGCAAAAGACATTGCGAATAGATAAGAAGTTAACGAGGAAGCGGCCGTGAAGAATTTCTGAAAATAATCTCGAAGTATATTGTCTGGAAAAAAGATCCCTCGGAGGACGACGGAGGAGGCCATTGTAATTCCAGATTCTAAAGACGAACAAATCACAATTTTATACTCGATAAACTGCCGCGATTATAGTGATAGCCTAGGGCTGTTTTGTTTCGTTCTCGAATTAAACGGCATTTTTGGGGTTAATTCTGCGTGATAATTATTATTCGTCGTCTTAAGAAAGCGAAATTATAAGCTGTGGGGTTGTGGTTATCTCGTCGGATATGCTTGTCCGTTGAATAATAAATGCTCGCCAGCTCGCGAACAACACATCACCGTCAACACAACAACAGGTAAACTCCATCCTGTTAATACAGAACTTCATTCATAATGCGTCATCCAGGATTGCTTAGCCAATAGCGGCAGGCCTGCAAAGTGTAAACAGGACCGTTTGCAGTAGCGGAATTGTTGACAGTTATCCGAGTTCGCTTAGTACCACGAAGTGTGGATAGTAGCTCAGGGTTCGGCGAGCGCTGGTGATTTACACGGCAGGATTTGGAAAAGCGCCAGGGATAATTCAGGGACGTTCGAAGCTGCACGAGCTCCTCCACCAGACACCGGAACTCATATTCACGACGAAACGTCGATATTCGAAATGTGAACCATTAAGGAAGGGCGAGCGAGGTGATAATGGGGTGGGATTGCGAGGTAATGGGTGCAGGTGAACATGGGTTCGGATGGGGATGTTAGATCGAGAAAACGGAAAGATGTCGGAGTAAATGCTTCTTCAAAAGGTTAGATTTTACGTCAAACAAAATGAGAACTGTAGACAAATTTTAATATATATATACCCGGTGTCCCAAGAACTCATCAGTGTCAACAATTTGTCTTAATAAAATGTTGTCCTGAACCTCGTAGTTATCGAGTTAAAATTAGTGGAGGTTTTGACGTTAATTTCGGTACACGCCACTTAACCCCTGAACACATAACAAAAAACTTCGAAAATGAATTAATTTAAACCTCTCGGCGTAAATAAACAAAAAACTGAAAACTGACCTACTAAACGTCTTTACTTCAACATCCAATGCTATTGTGAGGCCTAATAAATAACATGCGGATTTTCGTCTGACCATACGTATTATTCAATTGTTGCTCTTTCAAAATTCTCCAAATTAGATTTGGTAACCTTCGGGAACTGGCGATTTTTTTTGCAAAACATTGATGGAAATTAGGCACTTTTACGATCTTTTACGATAATAACTTTAAAATCGAAAGTAAAATGCAATAACACGCCCGCTCGAGTTCCCCCGATAAACTGTTATTATTGTGTTTCTCAACAGATGGCTGCACCCGAATGTGCAAAAAATTTAGAAACTTGATAAGGGCGCTGTCTTTTCCGGACAAAAACAATTGATTGTCTGTGGGTCAAGTTAAAATAAATGTGCATTTGTTGCTCTCGACGAGTTCTGCTACTGGTTAAAATTAATGTAATTATTTCTGGGACATCCTGTATAGTAGTATGTATATTTATTACCTTTACAGGTTTATAAAGTATCCGATACATTTCCATAACTCAAATAAAATAAAATATAATATAAAAAATAAAACTAAATAAATCAATAATTCAACACAATAATAATAATGCTCTAGTTCTTCTCTTGTTATCTCTTCTATTTCTTCCACTCTTTGTTGTGTTTTTTCCTTTTCTTGTCTGTTTTCATCACCCCCCAGCAGCTCACTGAAGTACTCTCTCCATTCCTCCATAGTAATTCTATCACTCACTCTCTCTCTTTTTCTTCCTTTCCTTATTTATGTATCTTCATACCTCTTCTTCCGTCTTTATACCCTTCATCTTTTGCTTCTTCTCTTTGCATACTAAATTGTACCTCTTGCGTGCTCTCTGGTACTCTTCCTTAGTTGCTTTTTCTTTTTTCCAATTTCTTAGTTTCCTTCTTGCTTCCTGCTTCCTTTCCCTGCATTCTTTATCCCACCACTCGTTCTTCCACAGTCCCATCTTCTCTCTTATCTCTATCTCTTTTTTTTTCTGTTGCGTTTCTTATGTTATCGCTCAGTTCCCTCACCTTTTCGCTTATTTCTGTTTCTTCGTATTTTGCCTCCCTAAGTCTTGCTCTATAATTTTCTTTTCCTTCTTCCGTCCAAATATTCTTCACAACTTTTCTTCTAAACTCATTCACACTTCCTCTATCTTTCTCTCTTCCTTTTGTCTTCACTTCTAAAGGCATATGGTCCGACTCCATTCTTTCTCCCACCTTGAATTTCTCTATTTCATCCCATGCTTCTTCATTCACCATAACATAATCAATAACTGTCTCCCCTCTTGATCCAATATACGTGTACTCCCCTTTCTCATCTCCTGTGCAGTTCCCATTAAGTATGTCCCACCCTCTTTCTTCTACTAAGCTAATCGGTACTCTCCCTTCTGCGTTTTCTGTTCCATCTTTTGTTGATCTTCCTTCTATTGTTTCTTGTTCCTCTTCTATCCGTCTTCCTTTTCCCCCAATTCTTGCATTAAAATCCCCCCCAATCACCAAAGTTCCTTCTTCTTGCTCTTTTACTCGCTCTTCTATTATTCTCTTCGTTTCCTTCATACTTCTGCTGTAAACTGTTACAATTCTCCATTTTCTCTGTTTACTTTTCACCGTTCTTTTCATAATCCCTCTTTCTTCTTTTGCTTCAGTTCCATTTTCTCCTTCCAGTCCATCTTTCATCTTTCATCCACTTTCTTAAACCCACGTTTCTACCACTCCCACTACATCAAATACTCCCAAAATTCGTTCTCTTTGTTTTTTATTCCCGCTACGTTCCAGAATAATATTCTTATTTGCTCCTTTTCTCCTTTATTCCTCTCCGTATTCGTTTTCCCTTTTCTGCCCTGTCGTCTTTTTCTTGTGCTCTTATTCAAAAATTTTCTGTATCTAACTCCCCCTTTTCTTCGTCCCACCTAAACCCTTTTCCCTCTATCCATATCTTTTTATAATCCACTTTCACCCGCTGTCCTTTTTGTTGCTCTTCTTTGGCTATCGCTCTTAATTCCTTCTGTATATCTCTTTCCTTCTTTGTCAGATCATCTTCTATGTATACTCTCTTTCCTTTTTTTTCTCTTAGTTTTCTTTTATTTTCCATAACTTTCCTTTTTTCCCCCCAGCTCCCAAGTTTCGCTACAATCATTTTTCCTCCATTTATTTTATGCATTTCTCTCACAGTCACTTCTAGCTCTAATTCATCCATTTTTCCAGTTTCTTCATTTTTCCAATCCCGTTACTACAATATTTTTTATTCTCACTCTTTTTTCCTGCTCTTCCATTTTCTCCTCCAATTTTTTCATTTTTTCTTTTAGTTCCATCTTTTCTTCCTTTTCACGCATCATAATTTTCAACTGTTCCAGTTCCCGGCTCATCTTCCGATTCTCTTCCTTTATCTCCATTAGATCCTCCATAATTTTTTTCAGCATCTATTTCATTTCCTCATCCATTGCCTTTTTAACTGGTGATCTTTGAAACTTCTTACTTTTCCTAAAGGGGTCTTCTGATTCTCGTCCTTCTTCTCTTTTTCTTTTGTAATCTTCTTCTCTCTCTCTCTCTCCCTACCACTTTTTTTCATTCTATTTCTTTTTCATTTTTTCACCCGCTTATCTTTTCGAGCGCCGCAAAACACGTCCGCTCGGCTCAACTGCTCGAATCGGAATGAAAAGAGATTAAAAACAAACTGAGCAGTAATTGAAAGTAGAAGAAGAAGAAGAAGAAAAGGGACTGATAACTGGCTGAGAAGGAGCTAAACCCATATTATAAAGAAACTGACTTGAAAGGGATGAGAGAAACTCGTCGCAGGTTAAAAAGGGATCGGAGACTCATAAATAAGTAAACAAGGGGTAAAAAATAATATAAGAAGTAAAAGAGACCAAGCAGAGTCTGAAAAGAATTTGGAAGGAAACTGAAAAAAAATAGTGAACAAAAACTGAGAACAGACAGTAATTACCTAAAAATTAAAATGGGTAAAAAAATAGTAATTCAAGAGGAGGATGAAAGTTCAATAAAAAGAGACCGAGAGACTGAAAAAATTTTAAAGCTCTTTTAATAATAAACTGAAAAAAGACCAAAACAAAGCTGAAAATGCTATAGACGAAGTAAAAAAAAAGGCTGAAAGGCACAAAGAGGTTGAAGAGAAAGCGAAAAGTAAAATAAACTGGCGAGATTCTGAAAATAGAAGGCAAAGAGAAGAAGGCCCAGAACTAACTTGATTGAGAGTAAACGATGACAACAAAGAGGGTCAAACTGAGAAGAGGCTCAAACGACATTAAGAAAAAACTGAGACTGAAAAAAAGCACGACAATAGAGGGAAACAAGACTAGAAAGAAACTGCTTAATTCTGGGAAGAAACTGAAAGAACATAAATAAAAGAGCACTGAAAAAGGATGAGAATGGCTAAAACATCACTGAAGAGATCCTGAAGAGGAATTGAAAACAGACTCAGAAGAAGAATGTCTTAAAGGAATGGAAAGAAACTGACGAGAGACTGACTTACAGACTCAATTGAAATTAAGGAAAGATGAATGTGGAATGAGAAGAGAGTAAGAATCTTGAAACGAGGGCAAAGAGAATCAAAAAATTTCTGTATCTAACTCCCCCTTTTCTTCGTCCCACCTAAGCCCTTTTCCCTCTATCCATATCTTTTTATAACCCACTTTCACCCGCTGTCCTTTTTGTTGCTCTTCTTTGGCTATCGCTCTTAATTCCTTCTGTATATCTCTTTCCTTCTTTGTCAGATCATCTTCTATGTATACTCTCTTTCCTTTTTTTTTCTCTTAGTTTTCTTTTATTTTCCATAACTTTCCTCTTTTCCCCCCAGCTCCCAAGTTCCGCCACAATAATTTTTCCTCCATTTATTTTATGCATCTCTCTCACAGGCACTTCTACCTCTAATTCCACCTTCATCCATTTTTCCAGTTTCTTCTCGCTCTCGCATTCCTCTTCGTCCAATCCCGTTACTACAATATTCTTTTTTCTCACTCTTTTTTCTTGCTCTTCCATTTCCTCCTCAATTTTTTTAAATTCCATCTTTGCTCTTTCCCATTTTTCTTCCTTTTCACGCATCACAATTTTCAACTGTTCCAGTTTCCGGCTCATCTTCCGATTCTCTTCCTTTATCTCCCTTAGATCCTCCATAATTTTTTTCAGCATCTATTTCATTTCCTCATCCATTGCCTTTTTAACTGGTGATCTTTGAAACTTCTTACTTTTCCTAAAGGGGTCTTCTGATTCTCGTCCTTCTTCTCTTTTTCTTTTGTAATCTTCTTCTCTCTCTCTCTCTCCCTACCACTTTTTTTCATTCTATTTCTTTTTCATTTTTTCACCCGCTTATCTTTTCGAGCGCCGCAAAACACGTCCGCTCGGCTCAACTGCTCGAATCGGAATGAAAAGAGATTAAAAACAAACTGAGCAGTAACTGAAAGTAGAAGAAGAAGAAGAAGAAAAGGGACTGATAACTGGCTGAGAAGGAGCTAAACCCATATTATAAAGAAACTGACTTGAAAGGGATGAGAGAAACTCGTCGCAGGTTAAAAAGGGATCGGAGACTCATAAATAAGTGAACAAGGGGTAAAAAATAATATATAGGTTAAAAAGGGATCGGAGACTCATAAATAAGTGAACAAGGGGTAAAAAATAATATAAGAAGTAAAAGAGACCAAGCAGAGTCTGAAAAAAATTTGGAAGGAAACTGAAAAAAAAGAGTGAACAAAAACTGAGAACAGACAGTAATTACCTAAAAATTAAAATGGGTAAAAAAATAGTAATTCAAGAGGAGGATGAAAGTTCAAAGAGACCGAGAGACTGAAACATTTTTAAAGCTCTTTTAATAATAAACTGAAAAAAGACCAAAACAAGGCTGAAAATGCTATAGACGAAGTAAAAAAAAAGGCTGAAAGGCACAAAGAGGTTGAAGAGAAAGCGAAAAGTAAAATAATCTGGCGAGATTCTGAAAATAGAAGGCAAAGAGAAGAAGGCCCAGAACTAACTTGATTGAGAGTAAACGATGACAACAAAGAGGGTCAAACTGAGAAGAGGCTCAAACGAAATTAAGAAAAAAATGAGACTGAAAAAAAGCACGACAATAGAGGGAAACAAGACTAGAAAGAAACTGCTTAATTCTGGGAAGAAACTGAAAGAACATAAATAAAAGAGCACTGAAAAAGGATGAGAATGGCTAAAACAGGACTGAAGAGATCCTGAAGAGGAATTGAAAACAGACTCAGAAGAAGAATGTCTTAAAGGAATGGAAAGAAACTGACGAGAGACTGACTTACAGACTCAATTGAAATTAAGGAAAGATGAATGTGGAATGAGAAGAGAGTAAGAATCTTGAAACGAGGGCAAAGAGAATCAAAAAATTTCTGTATCTAACTCCCCCTTTTCTTCGTCCCACCTAAGCCCTTTTCCCTCTATCCATATCTTTTTATAACCCACTTTCACCCGCTGTCCTTTTTGTTGCTCTTCTTTGGCTATCGCTCTTAATTCCTTCTGTATATCTCTTTCCTTCTTTGTCAGATCATCTTCTATGTATACTCTCTTTCCTTTTTTTTTCTCTTAGTTTTCTTTTATTTTCCATAACTTTCCTCTTTTCCCCCCAGCTCCCAAGTTCCGCCACAATCATTTTTCCTCCATTTATTTTATGCATTTCTCTCACAGTCACTTCTACCTCTAATTCCACCTTCATCCATTTTTCCAGTTTCTTCTCGCTCTCGCATTCCTCTTCGTCCAATCCCGTTACTACAATATTCTTTTTTCTCACTCTTTTTTCTTGCTCTTCCATTTCCTCCTCAATTTTTTTAAATTCCATCTTTGCTCTTTCCCATTTTTCTTCCTTTTCACGCATCATAATTTTCAACTGTTCCAGTTCCCGGCTCATCTTCCGATTCTCTTCCTTTATCTCCCTTAGATCCTCCATAATTTTTTTCAGCATCTATTTCATTTCCTCATCCATTGCCTTTTTAACTGGTGATCTTTGAAACTTCTTACTTTTCCTAAAGGGGTCTTCTGATTCTCGTCCTTCTTCTCTTTTTCTTTTGTAATCTTCTTCTCTCTCTCTCTCTCCCTACCACTTTTTTTCATTCTATTTCTTTTTCATTTTTTCACCCGCTTATCTTTTCGAGCGCCGCAAAACACGTCCGCTCGGCTCAACTACTCGAATCGGAATGAAAAGAGATTAAAAACAAACTGAGCAGTAACTGAAAGTAGAAGAAGAAGAAGAAGAAAAAGGGACTGATAACTGGCTGAGAAGGAGCTAAAACCATATTATAAAGAAACTGACTTGAAAGGGATGAGAAAAACTCGTCGCAGGTTAAAAAGGGATCGGAGACTCATAAATAAGTGAACAAGGGGTAAAAAATAATATAAGAAGTAAAAGAGACCCAGCAGAGCCTGAAAAGAATTTGGAAGGAAACTGAAAAAAAAGAATGAACAAAAACTGAGAACAGACAGTAATTACCTAAAAATTAAAATGGGTAAAAAAATAGTAATTCAAGAGGAGGATGAAAGTTCAATAAAAAGAGACCGAGAGACTGAAAAATTTTTAAAGCTCTTTTAATAATAAACTGAAAAAAGACCAAAGCAAGGCTGAAAATGCTATAGACGAAGTAAAAAAAAAGGCTGAAAGGCACAAAGAGGTTGAAGAGAAAGCGAAAAGTAAAATAATCTGGCGAGATTCTGAAAATAGAAGGCAAAGAGAAGAAGGCCCAGAACTAACTTGATTGAGAGTAAACGATGACAACAAAGAGGGTCAAACTGAGAAGAGGCTCAAACGAAATTAAGAAAAAACTGAGACTGAAAAAAAGCACGACAATAGAGGGAAACAAGACTAGAAAGAAACTGTTTAATGCTGGGAAGAAACTGAAAGAACATAAATAAAAGGGCACTGAAAAAGGATGAGAATGGCTAAAACAGGACTGAAAAGATCCTGAAGAGGAATTGCAAACAGACTCAGAAGAAGAATGTCTTAAAGGAGTGGAAAGAAACTGACGAGAGACTGACTGACAGACTCAATTGAAATTAAGGAAAGATGAATGTCGATTGAGAAGAGAGTAAGAATCTTGAAACGAGTGCAAAGAGAATCAAAAAATTTCTGTATCTAACTCCCCCTTTTCCTCGTCCCACCTAAGCCCTTTTCCCTCTATCCATATCTTTTTATAACCCACTTTCATCCGCTGTCCTTTTTGTCGCTCTTCTTTGGCTATCGCTCTTAATTCCTTCTGTATATCTCTTTCCTTCTTTGTCAGATCATCTTCTATGTATACTCTCTTTCCTTTTTTTTTCCTCTTAGTTTTCTTTTATTTTCCACAACTTTCCTCTTTTCCCCCCAGCTCCCAAGTTTCGCTACAATAATTTTTCCTCCATTTATTTTATGCATTTTTCTCACAGTCACTTCTACCTCTAATTCATCCATTTTTCCAGTTTCTTCATTTTTCCAATCCCGTTACTACAATATTCTTTATTCTCACTCTTTTTTCCTGCTCTTCCATTTTCTCCTCCAATTTTTTCATTTTTTCTTTTAGTTCCATCTTTTCTTCCTTTTCACGCATCATAATTTTCAACTGTTCCAGTTCCCGGCTCATCTTCCGATTCTCTTCCTTTATCTCCCCTAGATCCTCCATAATTTTTTTCAGCATCTTTTTCATTTCCTCATCCATTGCCTTTTTAACTGGTGATCTTTGAAACTTCTTACTTTTCCTAAAGGGGTCTTCTGATTCTCGTCCTTCTTTTCTTTTTCTTTTGTAATCTTCTTCTCTCTCGCTCTCCCTACCACTTTTTTTCATTCTATTTTTTTTCATTTTTTCACCCGCTTATCTTTTCGAGCGCCGCAAAACACGTCCGCTCGGCTCAACTGCTCGAATCGGAATGAAAAGAGATTAAAAACAAACTGAGCAGTAACTGAAAGTAGAAGAAGAACAAGAAGAAGAAAAAGGGACTGATAACTGGCTGAGAAGGAGCTAAAACCATATTATAAAGAAACTGACTTGAAAGGGATGAGAAAAACTCGTCGGAGGTTAAAAAGGGATCGGAGACTCATAAATAAGTGAACAAGGGGTAAAAAATAATATAAGAAGTAAAAGAGACCAAGCAGAGTCTGAAAAGAATTTGGAAGGAAACTGAAAAAAAATAGTGAACAAAAACTGAGAACAGACAGTAATTACCTAAAAATTAAAATGGGTAAAAAAATAGTAATTCAAGAGGAGGATGAAAGTTCAATAAAAAGAGACCGAGAGACTGAAAAATTTTTAAAGCTCTTTTAATAATAAACTGAAAAAAGACCAAAACAAGGCTGAAAATGCTATAGACGAAGTAAAAAAAAAGGCTGAAAGGCACAAAGAGGTTGAAGAGAAAGCGAAAAGTAAAATAATCTGGCGAGATTCTGAAAATAGAAGGCAAAGAGAAGAAGGCCCAGAACTAACTTGATTGAGAGTAAACGATGACAACAAAGAGGATCAAACTGACAAGAGGCTCAAACGAAATTAAGAAAAAACTGAGACTGAAAAAAAGCACGACAATAGAGTGAAACAAGACTAGAAAGAAACTGCTTAATGCTGGGAAGAAACTGAAAGAACATAAATAAAAGAGCACTGAAAAAGGATGAGAATGGCTGAAACAGGACTGAAGAGATCCTGAAGAGGAATTGAAAACAGACTCAGAAGAAGAATGTCTTAAAGGAGTGGAAAGAAACTGGCGAGAGACTGACTGACAGACTCAATTGAAATTAAGGAAAGATTTTTCTTTATTAATTATTATTGATTATTGATTATTCTCTTTTATTCGTCCCACCTAAGCCCTTTTCCCTCTATCCATATCTCTTTATAACCCACTTTCACCCGCTGTCCTTTTTGTCGCTCTTCTTTGGCTATCGCTCTTAATTCCTTGTGTATATCTCTTTCCTTCTTTGTCTGAACATCTTCTATGTACACTCTCTTTCCTTTTTTTTCTCTTAGTTTTCTTTTATTTTCCATAACTTTCCTCTTTTCCCCCCAGCTCCCAAGTTCCGCCACAATAATTTTTCCTCCATTTATTTTATGCATCTCTCTCACAGGCACTTCTACCTCTAATTCCACCTTCATCCATTTTTCCAGTTTCTTCTCGCTCTCGCATTCCTCTTCGTCCAATCCCGTTACTACAATATTCTTTTTTCTCACTCTTTTTTCTTGCTCTTCCATTTCCTCCTCAATTTTTTTAAATTCCATCTTTGCTCTTTCCCATTTTTCTTCCTTTTCACGCATCATAATTTTCAACTGTTCCAGTTCCCGGCTCATCTTCCGATTCTCTTCCTTTATCTCCCCTAGATCCTCCATAATTTTTTTCAGCATCTATTTCATTTCCTCATCCATTGCCTTTTTAACTGGTGATCTTTGAAACTTCTTACTTTTCCTAAAGGGGTCTTCTGATTCTCGTCCTTCTTCTCTTTTTCTTTTGTAATCTTCGTCTCTCTCGCTCTCCCTACCACTTTTTTTCATTCTATTTCTTTTTCATTTTTTCACCCGCTTATCTTTTCGAGCGCCGCAAAACACGTCCGCTCGGCTCAACTGCTCGAATCGGAATGAAAAGAGATTAAAAACAAACTGAGCAGTAACTGAAAGTAGAAGAAGAAGAAGAAGAAGAAGAAAAAGGGACTGATAACTGGCTGAGAAGGAGCTATAACCATATTATAAAGAAACTGACTTAAAGGGATGAGAAAAACTCGTCGGAGGTTAAAAAGGGATCGGAGACTGATAAATAAGTGAACAAGGGGTAAAAAATAATATAAGAAGTAAAAGAGACCAAGCAGAGTCTGAAAAGAATTTGGAAGGAAACTGAAAAAAAAGAGTGAACAAAAACTGAGAACAGACAGTAATTACCTAAAAATTAAAATGGGTAAAAAAATAGTAATTCAAGAGGAGGATGAAAGTTCAAAGAGACCGAGAGACTGAAACATTTTTAAAGCTCTTTTAAGAATAAACTGAAAAAAGACCAAAACAAGGCTGACAATGCTATAGACGAAGTAAAAAAAAAGGCTGAAAGGCACAAAGAGGTTGAAGAGAAAGCGAAAAGTAAAATAATCTGGCGAGATTCTGAAGATAGAAGGCAAAGAGAAGAAGGCCCAAAACTAACTTGATTGAGAGTAAACGATGACAACAAAGAGGGTCAAACTGAGAAGAGGCTCAAACGAAATTAAGAAAAAACTGAGACTGAAAAAAAGCACGACAATAGAGGGAAACAAGACTAGAAAGAAACTGTTTAATTCTGGGAAGAAACTGAAAGAACATAAATAAAAGGGCACTGAAAAAGGATGAGAATGGCTAAAACAGGACTGAAAAGATCCTGAAGAGGAATTGAAAACAGACTCAGAAGAAGAATGTCTTAAAGGAGTGGAAAGAAACTGACGAGAGACTGACTGACAGACTCAATTGAAATTAAGGAAAAATTTTTCTTTATTAATTATTATTGATTATTGATTATTCTCTTTTATTCGTCCCACCTAAGCCCTTTTTCCTCTATCCATATCTCTTTATAACCCACTTTCACCCGCTGTCCTTTTTGTCGCTCTTCTTTGGCTATCGCTCTTAATTCCTTGTGTATATCTCTTTCCTTCTTTGTCTGATCATCTTCTATGTATACTCTCTTTCCTTTTTTTTCTCTTAGTTTTCTTTTATTTTCCATAACTTTCCTCTTTTCCCCCCAGCTCCCAAGTTCCGCCACAATAATTTTTCCTGCATTTATTTTATGCATCTCTCTCACAGTCACTTCTACCTCTAATTCCACCTTCATCCATTTTTCCAGTTTCTTCTCGCTCTCGCATTCCTCTTCGTCCAATCCCGTTACTACAATATTCTTTTTTCTCACTCTTTTTTCCTGCTCCTCCAATTTTTTCATTTTTTCTTTTAGTTGCATCTTTGCTCTTTCCCATTTTTCTTCCTTTTCACGCATCATAATTTTCAACTGTTTCAGTTCCCGGCTCATCCTCCGATTCTCTTCCTTTATCTCCCCTACATCCTCCATAATTTTTTTCAGCATCTCTTTCATTTCCTCATCCATTGCCTTTTTAACTGGTGATCTTTGAAACTTCTTACTTTTCCTAAAGGGGTCTTCTGATTCTCGTCCTTCTTCTCTTTTTCTTTTGTAATCTTCTCTCTCGCTCTCCCTACCACTTTTTTTCATTCTATTTCTTTTTCATTTTTTCACCCGCTTATCTTTTCGAGCGCCGCAAAACACGTCCGCTCGGCTCAACTGCTCGAATCGGAATGAAAAGAGATTAAAAACAAACTGAGCAGTAACTGAAAGTAGAAGAAGAAGAAGAAGAAAAAGGGACTGATAACTGGCTGAGAAGGAGCTAAAACCATATTATAAAGAAACTGACTTGAAAGGGATGAGAAAAACTCGTCGGAGGTTAAAAAGGGATCGGAGACTCATAAATAAGTGAAAAAGGGGTAAAAAATAATATAAGAAGTAAAAGAGACCAAGCAGAGTCTGAAAAGAATTTGGAAGGAAACTGAAAAAAAATAGTGAACAAAAACTGAGAACAGACAGTAATTACCTAAAAATTAAAATGGGTAAAAAAATAGTAATTCAAGAGGAGGATGAAAGTTCAATAAAAAGAGACCGAGAGACTGAAAAAATTTTAAAGCTCTTTTAATAATAAACTGAAAAAAGACCAAAACAAGGCTGAAAATGCTATAGCCGAAGTAAAAAAAATGCTGAAAGGCACAAAGAGTTTGAAGAGAAAGCGAAAAGTAAAATAAACTGGCGAGATTCTGAAAATAGAAGGCAAAGAGAAGAAGGCCCAGAACTAACTTGATTGAGAGTAAACGATGACAACAAAGAGGGTCAAACTGAGAAGAGGCTCAAACGAAATTAAGAAAAAACTGAGACTGAAAAAAAGCACGACAATAGAGGGAAACAAGAGTAGAAAGAAACTGCTTAATTCTGGGAAGAAACTGAAAGAACATAAATAAAAGAGCACTGAAAAAGGATCAGAATGGCTAAAACAGGACTGAAAAGATCCTGAAGAGGAATTGAAAACAGACTCAGAAGAAGAATGTCTTAAAGGAGTGGAAAGAAACTGACTGACAGAGTCAATTGAAATTAAGGAAAGGTGAATGTGGAATGAGAAGAGAGTAAGAATCTTGAAACGAGGGCAAAGAGAATCAAAAAATTTCTGTATCTAACTCCCCCTTTTCTTCGTCCCACCTAAGCCCTTTTCCCTCTATCCATATCTTTTTATAACCCACTTTCACCCGCTGTCCTTTTTGTTGCTCTTCTTTGGCTATCGCTCTTAATTCCTTCTGTATATCTCTTTCCTTCTTTGTCAGATCATCTTCTATGTATACTCTCTTTCCTTTTTTTTTCTCTTAGTTTTCTTTTATTTTCCATAACTTTCGTCTTTTCCCCCCAGCTCCCAAGTTCCGCCACAATCATTTTTCCTCCATTTATTTTATGCATTTCTCTCACAGTCACTTCTACCTCTAATTCCACCTTCATCCATTTTTCCAGTTTCTTCTCGCTCTCGCATTCCTCTTCGTCCAATCCCGTTACTACAATATTCTTTTTTCCTGCTCCTCCAATTTTTTCATTTTTTCTTTTAGTTCCATCTTTGCTCTTTCCCATTTTTCTTCCTTTTCACGCATCATAATTTTCAACTGTTCCAGTTCCCGGCTCATCTTCCGATTCTCTTCCTTTATCTCCCCTACATCCTCCATAATTTTTTTCAGCATCTCTTTCATTTCCTCATCCGTTGCCTTTTTAACCGGTGATCTTTCTAACTTCTTACTTTTCCTAAATGGGTTAATCCTCTCTTCTGATTCTCGTCCTTCTTCTCTTTTTCTTTTGTAATCTCCTTCTCTCTCGCTTTCCATTCCTTCGTTTGAAGATTTTTTTAAACTGTGGGATTTCGAGATTCGACAAACTTACACGACCTGCACCTAAAGAAGTTTTCACCTCAATAATCTCAAGGAAGGCGCACATTTTCCTAATTTGTTTCCATAGACGCCCTAGTGCGTGAATTCAAGTCGAGTAATTACTTCTTTGCGCTGAATTGCGTTGAAGAGTCAATGCTCTCCGAGCTTATTGTGACGCGTACCTGTACGTATAACAAAAAGAACTCCCTCATCCATACATAGACGCATATCAACAACCTGCACTCCCCCATTGAGGCAGTTTTAATTACGTGCGACACAAACAACCAGACAGTTCATTTACATCTCGCCACTCGAGCTCCTCAGATCCCACTCGAAAAAATCCAAATTGGCTGCAGCATCCAGTGTTAAGCGGGTTCCAAGAGCAAGCAGTAACACATTTTAACTCGGAGTGGTTTTCGCACGAACTCATTGAAAAGTCCGTTGAATTGTGGCTTCTTGCAGCAGACACGTACAAGTGTAATGAGTGCACTTGGTTTGCACTCCTCCCGAACTTTGTTTTTCCGTCGAGAAAGAAACGTGTTCGCGCGCGATTTACGTCTCGTCAAACACGCTCCAGGCGATAATTCAAATTCTCGAATTGTTGACGTTTAATTTATTCGGCCGTATTGCTATTCACAGAAGGATCCCTGGAAACTTGGCTGCGACAGTCACCAGAAAGCTGTGTCTGACCGGCAAAAACGACATGTTTTTTGGAGACGCTGCTGGCTGATGTAAATGTAAAATTGTTGCTGTAATAAACTGGAGACGGTTTGTTTTACAAAAAACTTTCGTACAGCAGGGAATTACCGAAGTAATTTCACCACGTTCCACATATCTCCACCGGAGCTTTCTTTCTTGTATTAGGGTCAGTGAGCGGAAAGCTCTGTTAAATCTCTCCGGAAATGTGTCACGATAGTGAGTTTAGATTCAATATAATAACTTGCCGAGATAATATTTGATACGGGACGGATAGAGTTCGTAGCGGATAAGAAAAAGTCGTTCGATATGAGTTCTCCTTGCGATACTGCCGTTATTGTAAATTGAATAATGTACCTATTCCGTTCGGCAGAAATGCCATAAAGATAAGGGACTAATCTAATAATGGCTGTTCCGTTGCTTTAACTTCCTGGGCAATTCCAGTTTTTGCTAATTGCTATATGTTGGGCGAATAGTTGCTTGTTGGCGGGCTAACAGGTTTATGTAGGTATTTGCAGCCCTCGGTTGTATGTATATTTCGGGGTAAATAGTTCTAGCTTTGATTTCAATTTGAATCAATATCAACAACTAGGGTAGGTAGAGATGTGATTTCATCCAGTTCATGTAATCAGTCATGTCGTTCTTCTTACACTCGGTGATCACAATACACTAATTCTTTTTCTATATTCCCAATGGTAGACATTGCGTACAGCTGGCTGAAAGTTGGGAAAGAAAAAGCAGTAAGTAGGCCAAAATTGATGACTGCAAGCGCCAGAGATACAAAAAAGACTTCCCCAGAAACAAAATTTAACAATAACATCTTATTTATGAATATTTTACAAGAAACAAAAAAATTAATTAATTTGTAAAAAATATTGTCTGGAGATCGAGATCAAGATGGAACCCTCTTCCAAGTCTGATAATCTTACTTTTGGTGGATAGATACTGTTTTCACAGCAGCACCAAAAATAATTTTCTGCTATAAATATTGCAAGGAAACATGTAAAAGAATCTATAAATATGTGGTCCTCCAGTCAGGAGTACTGCTTAGTCCTCTCTGAGGTTAGTGGGCAAATCGTTTAAGGATGAGGTTAACACTTCTTTCTTTGATGGCATCTTTGACGTGGGTGGTCCTTGGTTCTATTTGCGTTTCTGGACTACAATAGTTTGCAATCCAAATGGATGCCTAGGTACCTCGTGCTTGTTGATTGTGGTATTACTACATTATGTAACCGTAATTTTTTTCATTAATTTCTCTGATGTTTTAATAGTTATTCGCTCCCGAAAAAAATCAGTCAATCCGTTCTCGAGATATCATGAAAAAATTTGTCTGTGAAACTTTGGAGTTTATTCCTAATCTAACAAATCAAAGATCATCAAAATCGGTCCAGCCGTTCTTGAGTTAAAAACCGAAGGGGGGCCCGTTTTAATAGTTATTCTGCTATTCGGGGCGGAGACAAATCCAACAAATCAATGATCATAAAAATTGGTCCAGCCCGAGGGGGTCCCTGGGCCCCCATGTCTATGTAAAAAATACTTTACGACCTATTCTCATACTTACCAAATATACAAAAAAAAATCAAAAAAATTCTTCGAGCCGAAAAATCGGTCCATCCCAAGGGTGGCCCCCTGGGCTCCCATGTCCTTTTGAAAAATACTTTACGACCTATTCTCATATCTACCAAATATACGAAGAAAAATCATAATAATCGGTTGGTGAAAAATGGTGGATGCGCCACTTTTAGAAAATCTGTAAAATATTCAGTCGGCTTTTGAGGGTGTAATTTGTCGAATTTCGGAACTGTTTTCATAATCACAAAGTCACATTTGAACATATAAAAACACCAGAACATCTATAGTGGAAGTTTGACGAAATTGTGAAAAATGGTGGATGCGCCACTTGAGGAAAATTTGTAAAAAATTCAGTGGGCCTTTGAAGGTGTAATTTGTCGAATTTCGGAGCTCTCTTCATCATTAAAATGTCACATTTAAACATATAAATACACCAGGACATCTATAGGAGAAGATTGAAGAAACGGTGAAAAATGGTGAATGCGCCTCTTGAAGAAAATCTGTAAAAAATTCAGTCGACTCTTAAGGGTGTCGTTTGTCGAATTTCGGAGCTCTCTTCATTGTCACAATGCCACATTTGAACATATAAATACACCAGGACATCTATAGGAAAAAATTGAGGAAACGGGGGAAAATGGTGGATGCGCCACTTAAAGAAAATCTGTAAAATATTCAGTCGCCCTTTGAGGGTATAATTTGTCTAATTTTGGAGCCTTCTTCATTGTTACAATATTATATTTCAACATATAAAGACACCAGGACATCTATAGGGGATTGAAGAAAGGGTGACAAATGGTGGATGCGCCACTTGAAGAAAATCCGTGAAATATTCAGTGGGCCTTTGAAGGTGTAATTTGTCGAATTTCGGAACTGTTTTCATAATTACAGTGTTACATCTATAGGCGAATTAAAATTTAAATATATCTAAGTCGAACTCCACAAACTTTAATATGCGCAAAATTACAAATGGGACATGTTTCGGCAGAACACTACTGCCATCATCAGCCCTTAAAGAATATTAAAAATTATGACGCCCTGTCCACTATACTCATCGACTGACTAAATGGTTGAGAGATGACAACCATTTATTGATATATTTTTTTATTTAAACCAGAACACTCCGCATTTTTAAACTGCCTTCAGAAGCTTAAAGTCAAAGAATGGTTGTCATTCCAATACCACTAGTCAATCAGTCAGTTGTAGATGCAGTGGCCCACACGCCCACCGGATTCACATGTGGTGCCATGAACGACATGCTTTTAGCCACAAAGCATAACTGTGAAATACAAGAAACGGAATGTGGATACAATAGAAAAATGGTTGTCATTCCGAACCTGTTTGTCAACCATTCGGCCAAAAATGTAAATTTGAGCATACATTTTGGTGTAACTCTCAATTTGGATTGATGTTCTCTGTTGGTATAAGGTTTCTTTGTGACCAAGAAGCCTATGGTTCTGGCACCGTGTGTGAGTGCGGTGGGCGGGTGGACCACCCTGTCAACTATACTCATCGACTGACTAAATGGTTGAATAATGACAACCATTTATTGAATATTTTTTTCCTTTGAACTACAACTCGCTCTCATTTTTAATCTGCTTTCAGAAATCAAAAAATGGTTGTCATTCCAATATCATTAGTCAGTCAATCAGCGGTAGATTCGGCGGAAATTCCAAGAAGCCTCTGGTTCTGGAACCGTTTGTAAGTGCGGTTTGCGGGTGGGCTACCCTGTCTATTATACTCATCGACTGACTAAATGGTTGGAAAATGACAACCATTTATTGAATTTTTTTTCCTTTGAACTAGAACTCGCTCTCATTTTTAATCTACTTTCAGAAGTCAAAAAATGGTTGCCATTCCAATATCATTAGTCAGTCAATTAGCGGTGGATGGTTATCAATAGGGGAAGATTCAAGAAACGTTGGAAAATGGTGGATGCGCCACATGGAGAATATTTGTGAAATATTCAGTGGGGCTTTTTTCCATTGCGAAGTTATACGATGATGAAGTTGACCGTTCTACTAAATACAAAGATGCAAAGTGGATCAACTTTATGAACCTCAAAAATTTGAGAACTTTGACAAACTGATGTAGTAGTTGAACTGAACTGAACCGAAATAGTGACAAGATGAGGAGCCTCACAACTTTATGAACCCTAATTTGATTTCAATGAATGCTTGAGAAACTGAGAATCTGAGATTGTGGCGAATCAGAGAATATGAGAAACCTAACATTGTAAAGGACCTGACAATCTAAAGAAACTGATATTTGAAGAATTTTAAGAACCTCAGAGTCGAAGGAACCTAAGAATGAGAAGGAACTGATAAATTTGAACACCCTGACAAAGCTGACAATGTCAAGAACTGGACATTATAAGAAAGCTGACAATTTGAGAAACCTAAAAATCGCAGAAACCCGATATTATGAAGAACCTGAAAATTTGGAACACCTGAGAATTTGAACATTTTTATAAAACTTGACGACCCTAACAAATGCAGTACCTAACCATGCAATGGAAATGACAATTTAAAGACCCCGATATTCTGAGAAACCTGACAGTGCGAGGTAAAAAACAAAGTAAAAAACCTGATATTCTCAGGAACCTGAAACATGGTGGAACCTGAGAAAGTGAAGAACCTAAAAGTAATGTGAGAATTTGACATGAACCTCATAACTTTGATTACCCTGACAAGTTGATGTAGTAGAAAACAGTTAAATGTTAGCCGCGCTGACAATTTGAGGAACCTAAAAAACTGAGGAACCTGACAATATGAGGAATTTTCTGTGGGAAACCTGATATTGTAAAGAACCTGATATTTTGAGAATTTCATGTACCTGAAAGTCGGACGAACCTGAGAATGAGAAGAACCTGAAAATCTGACCAACCTGAGAATTAGAAAATTTTGATTTGATTGATCGAGTATGAAGCATTAGAATGTTAACTGAACCCCAAATTTGAAGAAATTGAGCAACTGAGGAATCTGAGATAGTGACGAGCTCAATAGGGGGACCCAACTTTCTGAAAGACCTGACAATGTAAAGATCCTGATATTCTGAGAAACCTAAAAGTGTAAGGGATCTGAGAAGTACAGAACCTGATATTCTCAGGGGCCTGAAAACATTAAAATGTCAATTGCGCCGCCAATTTGAGGAATCTGAGATTGCGACGAACCTGACAATATGACTAACCCAACGCTTTGGAGAACCTGACAATTTAAAGAACCTGAAACATGGTGGAACCTGAGAAACTAAAGAACCTAAACGTAATCTGAGAATTTGACATTAACCTCATAACTTCGATTACCCTGTCAAATTGATGTAGTAGACAACAGTAAAATGTTAGAGGCGCTGAAAATTTGAGGAATCTAAAAAACTAAGGAATCTGACTTTGTGACGACCCTGACAATATGTGGGAAACCTGACATTGTAAAGAACCTGATATTTTGAGAATTTTAGGTACCTGAAAGTCGAACGAACCTGAGAATGAAAAGAACCGGAAAATCTGCGCAACCTGAGAATTTGGAAAAACTTTATCAACCGCATAAATTTGATGCAGTATGAAAAATTTGAAGAAATTGAGCAACTGAGGAATCTGAGATGGTGACGAACACAATAGGGGGACCCAACTTTCCGAAAGACCTGACGATGTAAATAACTTGATATTTTGAGAAACCTGAGAATCTAAGGAAGCTGAAAATCTGAGCAATCTGAGAAACAATAATTTTGAGAACCCTGACAAATTGATGCAGTAGAAAACATCAAAAAGTTAACTGAACTTGGGAAATTTGAGGAACCTGAGATTGTGACAAATCAAACAATATGAGGAAACTAATGCTCCTTTCTGACAGGGACATTATTGCCCCCATTATCTTCCCGCAACGATTTCGAATCGCTAGTCGTAAACTCACCCCGTCGAAATGATTCTATCGGAAACCTAACACTGTTAGAGTCCTGACAAGGTAAAGAACCCGAAAAGTGGTGGAACCTGAATATCTGAGCAACCTGAAAGTAAGCTGAGAATTTAAGCAGCTTTATGAACTTTGATTACTTTGACAAATCGATGCAATAGAAAACATCAAAAAGTTAACTGAACCGAAAATTGGTGGAATCTAAGATTGAGGAACCTGAAAAACTGACGAATCTGAGATTGTGACGAACCTGACACTATGAGAAACCCAATACTGTGAGGAACCCGACAATGTAAAGAATGATATTTTGTAATGATATTTTGAAAATTTAAAGAACCTGAAAATCTGAGCAACCTAAGAACTTGAAAAATTTTATGAACCACATAAATTTGAGGATCCTGACAAATGCAGTACCTAACATTGTAAAGGACCTGATAATCTAAAGATCCTGATATTCTCAGGAACCTGAAAAAAATTAAAATGTCATTTGCGTGCGCCAATTCGAGGAATCTGAGATTGTGACGTATCTGACAATATGACTAACCCAACGCTTTGGAGAACCTGACAATTTAAAGAACCTGAAACATGGTGAAACCTGAGAAACTTGACATTGTAAAGAACGTGATATTTTGAGAATTTCAGGTACCTGAAAGTCGGACGAACCTGAGAATGAGAAGAACCCGGAAATCTGAGCAACCTGAGAATTTGAAAAACTATCAACTGCATAAATTTGATAAGCCTGACAAATTGATGCAGATAAAAACATCAAAAAGTTAACTGAACTGAAAATTTGTGGAGCCTGAGATTGTGACGAATCTTAAGATTAATAATATATATATTAACCTAATGCTCCTTTCTGACAGGGACATTACAGGCCTCCATTATCTTCCCGCAACTACTTAGAATTGCTAGTCGTAAACTCACCCCGTCGAAATGATTCCATAAGAAACCTAACCCTGTTAGTACCCTGACAAAGCAAAGAACCTGACAAATTTGACAAATGGATGCAATAGAAAACAGTAAAATGTAAACTGGGCTGCAAATTTGAAGAAATTGAGCAGCTGAGGAATCTGAGCTATGTGAGAATCTGAAAAACAATAAACTTGAGAATCCTGACAAATTGATGCAGTAGAAAACATCAGAAAGTTAACTGAACCGAAAACTGGTGGAACCTAAGATTGAGGAACCTGAAAAACTGACGAATCTGAGATTGTGACCAACTTGACAATGTAAAGAATGACGTTTTTTTAATGATCTGTATTTTGAGAATTTCAAGAACATGAAAATCGGAGCAACCTAAGAATGAGAAGAACCTGAAAGTATGAGCAACCTAAGAATTTGAAAAATTCTATGAACCACATCATTTTGAGGATCCTGACAAACGCAGTAGATAGCGGTTTAAACGACTTGACAATGTAAAGACCCTAATATTCTGGTAAACCTAAAAGTGTAAGGGATCTGAAAAGAACATGATATTCTCAGGAACCTGAAAACATTGAAATGTCAATTGCGCTGAAAATTTGGGGAATCGCTTTGGAGAACCTGACAATCTAAAGAACCTGAAGGTCTGAAGAACCTGAAAATCTGAGCAACCTGAGAATTTGAATTTTGGCAGAAATTTGAGGAGCTTGAATAACGGAGGAATCTGAGATTGTGACCTGAGAATTTGAAGAACCTGAAAATCTGAGCAATCTAAGAATTTGAACCTCATCAATCTGAGTACGCTGACAAGTCTGAAACTCAAAACTGCTCGGACATTTACAAAATTACTAAGAGCATGTGGTGAACAAATAATAATTCCCCGATGAAAAGAATTCGCCTCGGAAGCAAGTTTCAATTACTACCCGGTATTAGCTTTAACTTCTAACTGCAGCGCGATGACTTAGCGAAGACCTTACGACGTTCTAATTACGAATCTCCCATCAAGTGCAGCGAGCGCAATCAGCGCAATGGAATTGTCGAAATAAATCGACTCGTTAGCTTGCGGATACGTCTTTATTGTCTTAACTGGCGCAGGAGCTAATATAACCTTGTCGAACTTTCAACTACTGTTAAACTCGTCCATTTACAGTTCCAACACTCACAATGGATCTTCCTAATTTGAAAATCGAAGTGCCCATGGATATCTGGCACGGCTTCCGCTAGTCTGGCAGATTGCCGAGACAGTTCCTGGAGTGGTTTCGTTATGGCCCGATCCAATTTATGGCCGCTCCGGAGGTCAAACGATGCAGTTCTCGGGTCACTCTTGCCGTTCTTAGCGCCTCATTAACCCTCGGCTCAGGGGGCAGAACTGAAGAAACTCCAAGAACCGCGCTCTTAATAGACGCTTTAACTTTAATAAACGTTACTTATGTCCGAATGAAACTGAGTTACTGTGCGACCGGGGGTGTTTTAAAGGCTGCAGGAGTCCGTTTCGGACGGGTGAACTGACGGTCTCGTGGGGTCGGTGCCGACGGACTGAATTATTTGCAACAATTATACTGGGAGAGCCGACGGTATATGTTTGACTATTTTAATAAGTTACAAGAGAAGAAAAAATCTAAGCAAGGCTGCCATGGGGTTTCGGCTGAGTTGGACGCAGCACCGTGGACAAAATAGACATAAATCAAAGGTTTTTTCTTACTTACACATACAAAATTTTATCCATAGGAAATCTATATCGTGTGGGAAATTTGATTCCATAATCTCCGTTCGGTTGTTGTAAACTCATAAAAGTGCATCCCGTCCCGGTGAAAAAATTCGCCACATTGTAACACATAAATCTGAAGTTTCCCCGGGAATTGTCTTCAAACAACAATAAAACTTTTCTTAATTTCGAGGTTTCCGCATAAAGTGGGACTTGTGTTCATTAAAAAACCATCTCTGCAGGAATTTGCATCAACGGATTGTCGACAACGTTGATGTAGGGACGACGCAGCAGCGAAATTATCTACTTTTTGCTTTTAAATCTGACATTTCTGGTTTTTTACTGTTTTTAGAGGACGGTAATACAACTTTCTGGAGCTTTCAAGCACTTACCGTGACTGTCAGCACTGAAATTTTCAAACAACGAAATATGGCGTTGTGTCGGAGTTTATCGATTTTTAGTTGCACTTTTTACTCGTCGATATATTGCATGTCAGACGACGTTTTATGTCTGGAGCGAGCGAAAAATGGAGCTTTTAATAGGCAGTGAAATCTGGTTCGGCTCGAGTTCTATCTGTCTGCAGTATTTCGTTGGTTTTAGGTTAATATGTTGCCGCTTCGTATTTTTTATTGGCTCAATTCGGTGGCTTTATTATCATTCTTTTCTACTTTACAGTACATACAGTAAATAAATAAAGTCGACGATTAAACTGGCAAGACTGTACCGATATTGTGTGTGTGTATTTCTTTGATACTGTCAGCTCGGCTGTCAGTATCAAAGGGTTCTATATTATATCATGTACAACCAAAAATTCAACATTCATATTTCTTCTTTTTTTTTCAGCGACTGAAATGTATTCGGTGGAGGCAGTGCAAGGTGGTGTGGCAAAGTTACCATGTGACATAATTCCTTCCAAGCCAGGTGACAAGCTGGGTTTAGTCATATGGTTTAAAGAAATAGGGAACAACAAAACCGCCATATATTCGTAAGTATTTAGCTTTATTAATAGAGCACATTTCCTGAAGGACTAACTTAAACACTGACCGAAACAGCAGAAAGTGTCAGTGTTAAAGAATTTTACGGCTGTAATAAAAACCAGCTTTTAGGATATTTATTAATTCTATTAATGCCTTTTTGCACAGGGACGTTACAGCTTCAGGAAGATCAAAAACCTTTTTTTAAAACTTTCTAAATATAAATCTCCCTTCAAGATTCGTTTTATAATCACAGGGATGTCCCCAACTGGTGAAGCTTTAAAAAGTTAAAAAACCTTTTTTTTCTTCAAACGTCAGGAAAGCGTGACATTGTATATAGGTCAAAGGCAAAGACGCCTGTGCTTTGAAAAGTTTTCATGTCATTGAGGTTAGCAAATTGTCGCATTTGTATTTCGTTATGAGATCATTAAATTATGAAATAAGGATACACTAGTAAATAAATAAATTCGTTACGAATAATTATGAAACTTTATACAGGGTGCCCATTTTATCTGTTCACGCCTGAAGATTCAGATATAGGCAACATATTAAACATTTTACAAATTACTTTGCGTAAACTTTTTTTTTAATAAAGAATCATAGTGGGTCTAAAATTATACTCAAAACGTCAATTCAAAACAATCTTTTAATCAAATATGAAATGCAAATCCTTAAAAAAATTGTTGTTGATGAATTGTTTAATATGTTGACTACTTCTGAATTTTCAGGCGTGAAGAGATAAAATGGGCACACACGTAACCGTAAACGTACCAGTAAGCTTAATCGTGAACGTAAAAGTAACATATGTAATTGGCAGATTACAAATGAGACACGCATAATTATTATACATTATAAAAATGCCTTTATATTAAAATTTTGTTGAAAACTCCAAGTGTCCTGTTACATACATATAAACGTAACCGTAATAATAACATAGTTGGTAAATTATGAATGAGATTTTTATAGGAATTTGGAAGTGACACAATTACATGTAATTAAATTATTATAGAATAACCAACTCTCGTAAACGAATATTTGTTGTTGAAAGTGTCATGTTATATGTAAACGTAAGCGGAACCGTAAACGTAACGGTAATAATAATTTAACGTACGCTTAACTGTATATTATAAAAATACTGCTTTTGGAATCATTAAAGATAATGAAATACTTTATAAAAGCATGACATTTTAAAACAGCGAAATGCCTAGATACTATAAAACAACAAATTACCGTCATAACAAATGCGTTATGCAACAACGAAATAACGAAATGACAAATTTTTCACACGCAATTGGAAGTGACAATTATGCAATTTTTAAATAACGAAATGTTCTAATAGGGAAATAGTAAAAAATATAACAAAATACCAAATTGTAAAATAATGAAATAACCGTAACCGTAAACGTAATGAGAAATGAAGTCCGAAATCACAAAATACGAAATGAAATAACGAAATACCTAAATAAAGAGCGAATTGAGCAAATAACGATGTAACAAAATAAAATAGGAGGTGTGTTATAAGGTTTTCAAAAACCAACTCACGAAAGTGAGAAATATTATCAAATTATGAGAAGGATTCAGGGAAATAATATAAATAACTGCACGTCTTATGTTATATCAAAACCAAAAACAATCATGACATTAAAAATAAGGAAATAAATAATGAAATCTGTCCTGAGATCATGAAATAATAAACTACAGAAATAACAAAATAAAAAAAGCGGATATCCGTTATATTAACTTATAAAATAACGAAATGCCTCCTAACACTATTAAATAATTAAAGAGCAAAATTACGAAATCTATTTACAACGTGTCCCAGAAGTGACTTCATTAATTCTAACCAGTAGTAGAATTCATCAGTGCCAACAATTTTTCTTAATAAAATTTTGCCCTAAACTCCGTAGTTGTCGAGTCAAAATTTGTGGAAATTTTGACATTAATTTAGTTACCCGTCACTGAACCGCTGGACGATGAGGATAACACGCGACAAAAAACTTTACAAAACATTCGGAAATCGTGGGGCTCAATAGCATGCGGATTTTAGTCTGCCCTACGTGCTTCAATTTGACTGCGGATTTATTAAATTATTATTAAATGCTCGGTTTAATTAAAAAAAAAATACATTTGTTTTGCTTATACATATGTTGTTTCGTCGCGATCTGCTCAAAGACAAATTTGAAATTTGGACAGGACAACGTCGTAATGCATTAGTGAGTAGCAAATTATTAACAGTGAAATAACGAAATCGCAACATAACGAAAGAACCAATTAAAAAAGTAGTGAAATTGTAAAATAATTAATGAAGGCGTGAAATAAGAAATCAAATTGTTAGAACAAAGGCTTTGACGGCCGTAGTTAATAGCAAACCTGACAACGTGGAGAACTTGATAATCTTAAGAACCTGACAATTTGAGTAACTTGATGAACCTGACAAATATAGGAAAATGACAACGCGGAGAATTTAATAATCTTATGAACCTGACAATGCGAAAAACCTGATAATCTGAGGAATCCGAGAATCTCAAAAACCTAAAAATCAGAGGAACCTGACAATTTGGGTAACTTGATGAACCTGACAAATATAGGAACCTGACCACGTGGGGAACCTGATAATCGTAAGAAACTGACAATGCGAAAAACTTAATAATCTAAGGAACCCAAGAATCTCAAAAACCTGAAATTAGAAGATACTGATAATTTGATAAAGTTGATGAATCTATCAAGAGGATTCTGACAACGTGAAGAACCTGATAATGTGAGGAACCTGGGAATCTGAAAACCCTAAAAGTCAAAGGAATCTGACAACGTAGAGAACTTAATAATCGTAACAACCTGGCAATGCGAAAAACCTGTTAATATGAGGAACCTGAGAAAGGAATTTGATAATTTGAGTAACTTGATGAACCTGACAAATATAGGAACCTAACCACGTGAAAAACTTGATAATCGTAGGGAACTGACAATGCGAAAAACCTGATAATATGAGGAACCCGAGAAACTCAAAACCTTAAAGTCAGAGGAACCTGACAATTTTAGTAACTTGATGAACCTGACAAATATAGGAACCTGACAAGGTGAAAAACTTGATAATCGTAAGAACCTGACAATGCGATAAACCTGATAATGTGAGGAACCCGAGAATATCAAAAATCTGACAATCAGAAGAAACTGGTAATTATTTTTACAAACTTAATGATCCTGACAACGTAAAGAACCTGATAATGTGAGGAACCTGAGAAACGAAAAACCCTCAAAGTCAGAGGCACCTGACAATTTGAGTAACTTGATGAACCTGACAATATAAAGAACTTAATAATCGTAACAACCTGAAAATGCGAAACACCTGAGAATCTCAAAAAACTGGAATTAGAAAAAACTCATAATTTAATAAACTTGTTGAATCTGACAGCATCCTTACAACGTGAAGAACCTGATAATGTGAGGAACCTGGGAATCTGAAAACCCTAAAAGTCAGAGGAACCGGACAATTTGAGTAACTTTATGAACTGGACAAATACATATAGGAACTGAAAATGTGAATAACCTGATAATGTGACGAACCTGAGAATCTCAAAGTTTTAAAAGTCAGAGTACCCTGACAGTTTGAGTAAATTGATGAACCTGACAAATATAGGAACCTGACCACGTAGAGAACTTAATAAACGTAAGAACCTGACAATGCGAAAAACCTGATAATATCAGGAACCCGAGAATCTCAAAACCTTAAAGTCAGAGGAACCTGACAATTTGAGTAACTTGATGAATCTGAGAAATATAGGAATCTGACAAGGTGAAGAACTTGATAATTGTAAGAACCTGACAATGTGATAAACCTGATAATGTGAGAAACCCGAGAATATAAAAAAACTGATAATAATTTTTACAAACTTATTGAACCTGACAACGTAAAGAACCTGATAATGTGAGGAACCTGAGAATCTCAAAAACCTGAAATTAGAAGAAACTGATGATTTGATAAACTTGGTGAATCTGACAGGATCCTTACAACTTGCAGAACCTGATAATGTGAGGAACCTGGGAATCTGAAAACCCTAAAAGTCGGAGGAACCTAACAATTTGAGTAACTTTATGAACCTGACAAATATTTACATACAGGAACTTACAACGTGACGAACCTGATAATCTCAAAACCCTAAAAGTCAGAGCAATCTGACAACGTAAAGAACTTAATAATCGTAAGAACCTGACAATCCAAAAAACCTGATAATCTGAGGAACCAGGGAATTTCGAAAATCTGAATATTAGAAGAAATTAGTAAAAGTTGATGAATCTGACAGGATCCTTACAACTTGCAGAACCTGATAATGTGAGGAACCTGACAAATATAGAAACGTGAGCACGTGGAGAACTTGATAATCTTAAGAAACTGACAATGCGAAAAACTTGATAATCTGAAAAATTGTAAAGAACTTAATAATCGTAAGAACCTGAGAATGCGAGAAACCTGATAATTTGAGGAACCCGAGAATCCCAAAACCTTAAAGTCACAGGAACCTGACAAATATAGGAACCTGACAACGTGGAGATTTTGATAATCTTAACAACCTGACAATTTGAGTAACCTGATGAACCTGACAAATATAGGAACCTGACAACGTGGAGAACTTGATAATCTTAAGAACTTGACACTGCAAAAAACCTGATAATTTGAGGAATCCGAGAATCTCAAAAACCTGAAAATTAGAAGAATCTATTAATTTGATAAAGTTGATGAATCTGTCAACAAGATCCTGACAATGTGAGGAACCTGAGAATCTCAAAACCCTGAAAGTCGGAGGAATCTGACAACATAAAGAACTTAATAATCGTAAGAACCTGACAATGCGAGAAAGCTGATAATCTGAGGAACCCGAGAATAATCTCAAAAATCTGAAGAAACTAATAAAACTTGATGAATTTGACAGGATCTCGACAACGTGAAGAACCTGATAATGTGAGGAACCTGAGAATCCCAAAACCCTAAAAATGAAAGCAATCTGACAACGCAAAGAACTTCATAATCGTAAGAACCTGACAATGCGAAAAACCTGATAATCTGAGGAACCCGAGAATCTCAAAAATCTGAAAATCAGAAGAAACTAATAAAAGTTAATGAATTTGACAAGAGCTTGACAACGTGAAGAACCTGATAATGTGAGGAACCTATGAGAATCTCCAAAACCTAAAAGTCAGAGGAATCTGACAACGCAAAGAACTTAATAATCGTAAGAACCTGACAATGCGAAAAACTTGATAATTTGAGGAACCCAGGAATCTCAAAAATCTGGAAATTAGAAGAAACTAATAAAAGTTGATGAATTTGACAGGATCCTGACAAAGTGAAGAACCTGATAATGTGAGGAACCTGAGAATCCCAAAACCCTAAAAAGTCAGAGCAATCTGACAACGCAAAGAACTTCTTAATCGTTAGAACCTGAGAATGCGAAAAACCTGATAATATGAGGAACCCGAGAATCTCAAAACCTTAAAGTCAGAGGAACCTAACAATTTTGAGTAACTTGATGAACCTGACAAGGTGAAGAACTTGATAATCGTAAGAACCTTACAATGCGAAAAACCTGGTAACGTGAGGAACCCGACAATATAAAAAATCTGAAAATCAGAAGAAACTAATAATTTGACAATCTAAATGAACCTGACAACGTGAAGAACCTGATAAGGGTGAGGAACCTGAGAAACTGAAAACCCTAAAGTTCTTTATATTGTCAGGTTCATCAAGTTACTCAAATTGTAAGGTTCCTCTGACACTTAACTAAGCACTTAACAATCGTAACAACCTGAAAAAGCGAAAAACCTGAGAATCTCAAAAACCCGAAATTAGAAAAAAATCATAATTTGATAAACTTGTTGAATCTGACAGGATCCTTACTGCGTGAAGAACCTGATAATGTGAGGAACCTGGGGATCTGAAAACCCTAAAAGTCGGAGGAATCTGACAATTTGAGTAACTTTATGAACCTGACAAATACATATAGGAACTGAAAACGTGAAGAACCTGATGTGAGGAACCTGAGAATCTCAAAATCCTAAAAGTCAGAGGAACCTTACAATTTTAGTAACTTCATGAACCTGATAAATATAGGAACCTGATCACGTGGAGAACTTGATAATCTTAAGAACCTTACAATGCGAAAAACCTGGTAATGTGAGGAACCCGAGAATATAAAAAATCTGAAAATCAGAAGAAACTGATAATTTGACAAACTTGATGAACCTGACAACGTGAAGAGCCTGACAATGGTGAGGAACCTGAGAAACTGAAAACCCTAAAGTTCTTTATATTGTCAGGTTCATCAAGTTACTCAAATTGTAAGGTTCCTCTGACACCTTACAATTTGAGTAACTTGATGAACCTGACAATATAAAGCACTTAACAATCGTAACAACCTGAAAATGCGAAAAACCTGAAATTAGAAAAAAAAATTTTTTTGATAAACTTGTTGAATCTGACAGGATCCTTACAGCGTGAAGAACCTCATAATAAGAGAACTTAATAATCGTAAGAACCCGACAATGTGAAAAACCTTATAAATATGAGGAACCCGAGAATCTCAAAACCTTAAAGTCAGAGGAACCTATCAATTTGAGTAACTTGATGAACATGGCAAATATAGGAACCCGACAAGGTGAAGAACTTGATAATCGTAAGAACCTTACAATGCGAAAAACCTGGTAACGTGAGAAACCCGACAATATAAAAAATCTGAAAATCAGTCAGGTTCATCAAGTTACTCAAATTGTAAGGTTCCTCTGACACTTAACTAAGCACTTAACAATCGTAACAACCTGAAAAAGCGAAAAACCTGAGAATCTCAAAAACCCGAAATTATAAAAAAATCATAATTTGATAAACTTGTTGAATCTGACAGGATCCTTACAGCGTGAAGAACCTGATAATGTGAGGAACCTGGGAATCTGAAAACCCTAAAAGTCGGAGGAACCTGACAATTTGAGTAACTTTATGAACCTGACAACTACATATAGGAACTGAAAACGTGAAGAACCTGATGTGAGGAACCTGAGAATCTCAAAATCCTAAAAGTCAGAGAAACCTTACAATTTTAGTAACTTCATGAACCTGATAAATATAGGAACCTGATCACGTGGAGAACTTGATAATCTTAAGGACCTTACACTGCGAAAAACCTGATAACGTGAGGAAGCCGACAATATAAAGAATCTGAAAATCAGAAGAAACTAATCATTTGACAAACTTGATGAACCTGACAACGTGAAGAACCTGACAATGGTGAGGATCCTGAGAAACTGAAAACCCTAAAGTTCTTTATATTGTCAGGTTCATCAAGTTACTCAAATTGTAAGGTTCCTCTGACACCTTACAATTTGAGTAACTTGATGAACCTGACAATATAAAGCACTTAACAATCGTAACAACCTGAAAATGCGAAAAACCTGAAATTAGAAAAAAAATTTTTTTTGATAAACTTGTTGAATCTGACAGGATCCTTACAGCGTGAAGAACCTCATAATAAGAGAACTTAATAATCGTAAGAACCCGACAATGTGAAAAATCTGAAAATCAGTCAGGTTCATCAAGTTACTCAAATTGTAAGGTTCCTCTGACACTTAACTAAGCACTTAACAATCGTAACAACCTGAAAAAGCGAAAAACCTGAGAATCTCAAAAACCCGAAATTATAAAAAAATCATAATTTGATAAACTTGTTGAATCTGACAGGATCCTTACAGCGTGAAGAACCTGATAATGTGAGGAACCTGGGAATCTGAAAACCCTAAAAGTCGGAGGAACCTGACAATTTGAGTAACTTTATGAACCTGACAAATACATATAGGAACTGAAAACGTGAAGAACCTGATGTGAGGAACCTGAGAATCTCAAAATCCTAAAAGTCAGAGAAACCTTACAATTTTAGTAACTTCATGAACCTGATAAATATAGGAACCTGATCACGTGGAGAACTTGATAATCTTAAGGACCTTACACTGCGAAAAACCTGATAACGTGAGGAACCCGACAATATAAAGAATCTGAAAATCAGAAGAAACTAATCATTTGACAAACTTGATGAACCTGACAACGTGAAGAACTTGACAATGGTGAGGAACCTGAGAAACTGAAAACCCTAAAGTTCTTTATATTGTCAGGTTCATCAAGTTACTCAAATTGTAAGGTTCCTCTGACACCTTACAATTTGAGTAACTTGATGAACATGACAATATAAAGCACTTAACAATCGTAACAACCTGAAAATGCGAAAAACCTGAAATTAGAAAAAAAATCATAATTTGATAAACTTGTTGAATCTGACAGGATCCTTACAGCGTGAAGAACCTGATAATGTGAAGAACCTGGGAATCTGAAAACCCTAAAAATCAGAGGAACCTGACAATTTGAGTAACTTTATGAGTCGGACAAATACATGTAGGAACTGACAACGTGATCAACCTGATAATCTGAGGAACCTCAGAATCTCAAAACCCAAAAGTTAGAGAAATCTGACAACGTAGAGAACTTAATAATCGTAAGAACCCGACAATGTGAAAAACCTGATAAATATGAGGAACCCGAGAATCTCAAAACCTTAAAGTCAGAGGAACCTATCAATTTGAGTAACTTGATGAACATGGCAAATATAGGAACCCGACAAGGTGAAGAACTTGATAATCGTAAGAACCTTACAATGCGAAAAACCTGGTAACGTGAGAAACCCGACAATATAAAAAATCTGAAAATCAGTCAGGTTCATCAAGTTACTCAAATTGTAAGGTTCCTCTGACACTTAACTAAGCACTTAACAATCGTAACAACCTGAAAAAGCGAAAAACCTGAGAATCTCAAAAACCCGAAATTATAAAAAAATCATAATTTGATAAACTTGTTGAATCTGACAGGATCCTTACAGCGTGAAGAACCTGATAATGTGAGGAACCTGGGAATCTGAAAACCCTAAAAGTCGGAGGAACCTGACAATTTGAGTAACTTTATGAACCTGACAACTACATATAGGAACTGAAAACGTGAAGAACCTGATGTGAGGAACCTGAGAATCTCAAAATCCTAAAAGTCAGAGAAACCTTACAATTTTAGTAACTTCATGAACCTGATAAATATAGGAACCTGATCACGTGGAGAACTTGATAATCTTAAGGACCTTACACTGCGAAAAGCCTGATAACGTGAGGAACCCGACAATATAAAGAATCTGAAAATCAGAAGAAACTAATCATTTGACAAACTTGATGAACCTGACAACGTGAAGAACCTGACAATGGTGAGGATCCTGAGAAACTGAAAACCCTAAAGTTCTTTATATTGTCAGGTTCATCAAGTTACTCAAATTGTAAGGTTCCTCTGACACCTTACAATTTGAGTAACTTGATGAACCTGACAATATAAAGCACTTAACAATCGTAACAACCCGAAAATGCGAAAAACCTGAAATTAGAAAAAAAAATTTTTTTGATAAACTTGTTGAATCTGACAGGATCCTTACAGCGTGAAGAACCTCATAATAAGAGAACTTAATAATCGTAAGAACCCGACAATGTGAAAAATCTGAAAATCAGTCAGGTTCATCAAGTTACTCAAATTGTAAGGTTCCTCTGACACTTAACTAAGCACTTAACAATCGTAACAACCTGAAAAAGCGAAAAACCTGAGAATCTCAAAAACCCGAAATTATAAAAAAATCATAATTTGATAAACTTGTTGAATCTGACAGGATCCTTACAGCGTGAAGAACCTGATAATGTGAGGAACCTGGGAATCTGAAAACCCTAAAAGTCGGAGGAACCTGACAATTTGAGTAACTTTATGAACCTGACAAATACATATAGGAACTGAAAACGTGAAGAACCTGATGTGAGGAACCTGAGAATCTCAAAATCCTAAAAGTCAGAGAAACCTTACAATTTTAGTAACTTCATGAACCTGATAAATATAGGAACCTGATCACGTGGAGAACTTGATAATCTTAAGGACCTTACACTGCGAAAAACCTGATAACGTGAGGAACCCGACAATATAAAGAATCTGAAAATCAGAAGAAACTAATCATTTGACAAACTTGATGAACCTGACAACGTGAAGAACCTGACAATGGTGAGGAACCTGAGAAACTGAAAACCCTAAAGTTCTTTATATTGTCAGGTTCATCAAGTTACTCAAATTGTAAGGTTCCTCTGACACCTTACAATTTGAGTAACTTGATGAACATGACAATATAAAGCACTTAACAATCGTAACAACCTGAAAATGCGAAAAACCTGAAATTAGAAAAAAAATCATAATTTGATAAACTTGTTGAATCTGACAGGATCCTTACAGCGTGAAGAACCTGATAATGTGAAGAACCTGGGAATCTGAAAACCCTAAAAATCAGAGGAACCTGACAATTTGAGTAACTTTATGAGTCGGACAAATACATGTAGGAACTGACAACGTGATCAACCTGATAATCTGAGGAACCTCAGAATCTCAAAACCCAAAAGTTAGAGAAATCTGACAACGTAGAGAACTTAATAATCGTAAGAACCCGACAATGTGAAAAACCTGATAAATATGAGGAACCCGAGAATCTCAAAACCTTAAAGTCAGAGGAACCTATCAATTTGAGTAACTTGATGAACATGACAAATATAGGAACCCGACAAGGTGAAGAACTTGATAATCGTAAGAACCTTACAATGCGAAAAACCTGGTAACGTGAGAAACCCGACAATATAAAAAATCTGAAAATCAGAAGAAACTGATAATTTGACAAACTTGATGAACCTGACAACGTGAAGAACCTGATAAGGGTGAGCAACCTGAGAAACTGAAAACCCTAAAGTTCTTTATATTGTCAGGTTCATCAAGTTACTCAAATTGTAAGGTTCCTCTGACACTTAGCTAAGCATTTAACAATCGTAACAACCTGAAAAAGCGAAAAACCTGAAAATCTCAAAAACCCGAAATTAGAAAAAAATCATAATTTGATAAACTTGTTGAATCTGACAGGATCCTTACAGCGTGAAGTACCTGATAATGTGAGGAACCTGGGAATCTGAAAACCCTAAAAGTCGGAGGAACCTGACAATTTGAGTAACTTTATGAACCTGACAAATACATATAGGAACTGAAAACGTGAAGAACCTGATGTGAGGAACCTGAGAATCTCAAAATCCTAAAAGTCAGAGGAACCTTACAATTTTAGTAACTTCATGAACCTGATAAATATAGGAACCTGATCACGTGGAGAACTTGATAATCTTAAGAACCTTACAATGCGAAAAACCTGGTAATGTGAGGAACCCGAGAATATAAAAAATCTGAAAATCAGAAGAAACTGATAATTTGACAAACTTGATGAACCTGACAACGTGAAGAGCCTGACAATGGTGAGGAACCTGAGAATCTCAAAATCCTAAAAGTCAGAGGAACCTTACAATTTTAGGAACTTCATGAACCTGATAAATATAGGAACCTGATCACGTGGAGAACTTGATAATCTTAAGAACCTTACAATGCGAAAAACCTGATAAGGTGAGGAACCCGACAATATAAAAAATCTGAAAATCTGAAGAAACTAATAATTTGACAAACTTGATGAACCTGACAACGTGAAGAACCTGACAATGGTGAGGAACCTGAGAAACTGAAAACCCTAAAGTTCTTTATATTGTCAGGTTCATCAAGTTACTCAAATTGTAAGGTTCCTCTGACACCTTACAATTTGAGTAACTTGATGAACCTGACAATATAAAGCACTTAACAATCGTAACAACCTGAAAATGCGAAAAACCTGAAATTAGAAAAAAAATTATAATTTGATAAACTTGTTGAATCTGACAGGATCCTTACAGCGTGAAGAACCTGGGAATCTGAAAACCCTAAAAATCAGAGGAACCTGACAATTTGAGTAACTTTATGAGTCGGACAAATACATGTAGGAACTGACAACGTGAGCAACCTGATAATCTGAGGAACCTCAGAATCTCAAAACCCAAAAGTTAGAGAAATCTGACAACGTAGAGAACTTAATAATCGTAAGAACCCGACAATGTGAAAAACCTGATAAATATGAGGAACCCGAGAATCTCAAAACCTTAAAGTCAGAGGAACCTATCAATTTGAGTAACTTGATGAACATGACAAATATAGGAACCCGACAAGGTGAAGAACTTGATAATCGTAAGAACCTTACAATGCGAAAAACCTGGTAACGTGAGAAACCCGACAATATAAAAAATCTGAAAATCAGAAGAAACTGATAATTTGACAAACTTGATGAACCTGACAACGTGAAGAACCTGATAAGGGTGAGGAACCTGAGAAACTGAAAACCCTAAAGTTCTTTATATTGTCAGGTTCATCAAGTTACTCAAATTGTAAGGTTCCTCTGACACTTAACTAAGCACTTAACAATCGTAACAACCTGAAAAAGCGAAAAACCTGAGAATCTCAAAAACCCGAAATTAGAAAAAAATCATAATTTGATAAACTTGTTGAATCTGACAGGATCCTTACTGCGTGAAGAACCTGATAATTTGAGGAACCTGGGGATCTGAAAACCCTAAAAGTCGGAGGAATCTGACAATTTGAGTAACTTTATGAACCTGACAAATACATATAGGAACTGAAAACGTGAAGAACCTGATGTGAGGAACCTGAGAATCTCAAAATCCTAAAAGTCAGAGGAACCTTACAATTTTAGTAACTTCATGAACCTGATAAATATAGGAACCTGATCACGGGGAGAACTTGATAATCTTAAGAACCTTACAATGCGAAAAACCTGGTAATGTGAGGAACCCGAGAATATAAAACATCTGAAAATCAGAAGAAACTGATAATTTGACAAACTTGATGAACCTGACAACGTGAAGAGCCTGACAATGGTGAGGAACCTGAGAATCTCAAAATCCTAAAAGTCAGAGGAACCTTACAATTTTAGGAACTTCATGAACCTGATAAATATAGGAACCTGATCACGTGGAGAACTTGATAATCTTAAGAACCTTACAATGCGAAAAACCTGATAAGGTGAGGAACCCGACAATATAAAAAATCTGAAAATCTGAAGAAACTAATAATTTGACAAACTTGATGAACCTGACAACGTGAAGAACCTGACAATGGTGAGGAACCTGAGAAACTGAAAACCCTAAAGTTCTTTATATTGTCAGGTTCATCAAGTTACTCAAATTGTAAGGTTCCTCTGACACCTTACAATTTGAGTAACTTGATGAACCTGACAATATAAAGCACTTAACAATCGTAACAACCTGAAAATGCGAAAAACCTGAAATTAGAAAAAAAATTATAATTTGATAAACTTGTTGAATCTGACAGGATCCTTACAGCGTGAAGAACCTGGGAATCTGAAAACCCTAAAAATCAGAGGAACCTGACAATTTGAGTAACTTTATGAGTCGGACAAATACATGTAGGAACTGACAACGTGAGCAACCTGATAATCTGAGGAACCTCAGAATCTCAAAACCCAAAAGTTAGAGAAATCTGACAACGTAGAGAACTTAATAATCGTAAGAACCCGACAATGTGAAAAACCTGATAAATATGAGGAACCCGAGAATCTCAAAACCTTAAAGTCAGAGGAACCTATCAATTTGAGTAACTTGATGAACATGACAAATATAGGAACCCGACAAGGTGAAGAACTTGATAATCGTAAGAACCTTACAATGCGAAAAACCTGGTAACGTGAGAAACCTGACAATATAAAAAATCTGAAAATCAGAAGAAACTGATAATTTGACAAACTTGATGAACCTGACAACGTGAAGAACCTGATAAGGGTGAGGAACCTGAGAAACTGAAAACCCTAAAGTTCTTTATATTGTCAGGTTCATCAAGTTACTCAAATTGTAAGGTTCCTCTGACACTTAACTAAGCACTTAACAATCGTAACAACCTGAAAAAGCGAAAAACCTGAGAATCTCAAAAACCCGAAATTAGAAAAAAATCATAATTTGATAAACTTGTTGAATCTGACAGGATCCTTACTGCGTGAAGAACCTGATAATGTGAGGAACCTGGGGATCTGAAAACCCTAAAAGTCGGAGGAATCTGACAATTTGAGTAACTTTATGAACCTGACAAATACATATAGGAACTGAAAACGTGAAGAACCTGATGTGAGGAACCTGAGAATCTCAAAATCCTAAAAGTCAGAGGAACCTTACAATTTTAGTAACTTCATGAACCTGATAAATATAGGAACCTGATCACGGGGAGAACTTGATAATCTTAAGAACCTTACAATGCGAAAAACCTGGTAATGTGAGGAACCCGAGAATATAAAACATCTGAAAATCAGAAGAAACTGATAATTTGACAAACTTGATGAACCTGACAACGTGAAGAGCCTGATAATGTGAGGAGCCTGAGAAACTGAAAACCCTAAACGTCAGAGTAACCTGACAATTTGAGTTATTTGATGCACCTGACATTATAAAGAACTTAATAATCGTAACAACCTGAAAAAAAAAACTGAGAATTTCAAAAACCTGAAATTAGAAAAAACTCATAATTTGATAAACTTGTTGAATCTGACGGGATCCTTACAACGTGAAGAACCTGATAATGTGAGGAACCTGGGAATCTACATACCCTAAAAGTCGGAGGAACCTGACAATTTGAGTAACTTTATGAACTTGACAAATATATATAGGAACTGAAAACGTGGAGAACCTGATAATGTGAGGAACCTGAGAATCTCAAAATCCTAAAAGTCCGAGGATACCTTACAAGCTAGGTAACTTCATGAACCTGACAAATATAGGAACCTGACCACGTGGAGAACTTGATAAAATAAATTGTAAATAAGTAGTTTTGTCAACCCCTTCACTCTACACTATTTTTAAAAGTTATTAGCTTTTTTCTATGACCACTCCTTCTACGATAGACCCAAAGACTCAACCGCCAAAACTGCATATCAATCTAGAGTAACAACATGTTAACGTCATGTCTGAAATTCAACGTGTTGATTATTGTGTGTCGAGTGGACGTGTCTGAAATTATACATCGTTATGGAGCGGTTATCATCATCAGCGCGGGCCCCCCTTGAATCAATCACACCTTTTTCGGACCGAGCCGCATAATTAAGGGAAGTTCCAGTGCGTTTGCTCGATCTCCTCTGTGATGATAATTCATTTCTCTTTGACAAGCGCTGCTATTAGTCATGAATTTGGATCGTGAAAGGAGTATTGTCTTGATTGACAATAACTTTGTAGACGTCATTTCCATTTTGTTGGGAACGGAGGGCTAATCGATCGACGGGTCTCGGGATGCGTGATTGGGGTGAAAATAGACAGAATTTGTTTTTGTTTTCTTCCTGATCTTTACATCTGTATTCTTTTCCCATTTTTGTCTCGTGGGCAGTAAGTTATTATTATGTGTTTTGTCTTTCCTCACACAATCAGATATAGATAAACTTCTAGTTAAAATCCCCAATTCGAGTGACCTCACTAAAAGAACTTACTCGCTGATGGACCCGGCTAACACTGCACTTGCAGTTTAGTTCGCCATTTTTCGCTAACGATATTTACCCTGCAACCCTCTCGTGTAGATCAATAGATTCAATCTCCATAGTATGAACTCTATGTGTGCTTCATTACTACAGTGTCATCACGGGACCCTGTCGAACTGACACTGAAGTACGACGAAATTAGGTCAGGACACTGGAGAGAAATTACGTGCTAACCTTTGTTGGTCCTTTAATAACTAACGACGTAATTATTGCGGCTTACGTTCCATCAAATTGTGATGAAAGCTTTGAGTCAGACATGAATATAATGTCTCCCGCATACGTCCATTTTTATCGACCCGAGTCGAAATTGGAGTCGTTCAAAATAATTCAGCAAAAGCTCTCCTTTACCGCCCGAATACATCCTGTTGTTTTCCGCGGATGTGCAGTGATTATTCATTAAACCGGTCAATAAAAACCGGTTTGTCATAATTAATCGCATATTAAATTGCCTTTAAGCTGCAATTCTGGAATTTCAGCGCGTTTGATGACCGGCCGCCGGCAAAAATCTACAACTATGTAAATATTACGAGCAGTAAACACCGGTTTAATCAGATTCGAGCTTAGTTTACGCGTTGTGAACGGAAGAAATTTAATTCGTTCTGTCTGTGCCGATGTCGCGAGACATAAAGCTTTAATCTCTGACTTTGCCCTCTTTGTCCTTTTCCTGCAATTGAGACTTTTAACAAAACTCGGAAATGTACGACTCTTTATGATTTAACTTTCAAACTTCACAACGCTGCTCTGCTTAAATAGATATTTGCTGTAATGGTGGGCAAAGCTTCAAAAGAAAGTTGTAATTATTATCGTCGTTCTATTTTTATAATTCTGTTTCTGAAGTTCCGAAAGCTCATTAGGGAAATGTGACATTGTTGTTGATATCGATACCATGAGACCATTTAAATTATAAATTAGAGTAGGCGGTTTTTTTATTCAATGATTCAGCCTGCAAATTGACTGACAGGAAATGTTCAAAGTGTTCTCCCCCATTACAAATTGCCTCTTGCAGTTCTTCAAGATTGTGCGGGTTATTTTTAAATACAGTGTTTTTGAGATACGGGAAAATGAAATACATTATCTAGAATTGTCAGTTGTTTCAAGTTATTAAAACTTTTCTTAAAATTCATTGTAATAATATAAAATATAATATAATAATATAAAAAAAATGAATACGGTCCTTAAGTTCCATAAGTTCTCAGGTTCTCTAAGATTTCTCTAAGTGTTCCGCGATTTCGGGTTCTTCAAATTCTCAAGTTCCTCAAGTTCTCAGGATCTTTAAGATGCCACGTTGTCCAAGATCTTAAAGGCTCTTGGAGTTTCTGAAGCTTTCATCCTCCCTAAGGTTCCAGGTTTTCCAAGATCTTCGTTTTCTAAAGGTCTTAATTTGTGTTTTTCAAATTGTTAGGTTTCTGAAGGTCTAAGGCTCGAATAGTTCCCAGGTTTTCCAAACTCTCAAGTTCATTCGTTCTCAAGTTTGGTGTCTCAAGTTGGAAGGTTCTTAAATTACTCACCACCGCAATTTTTCTCAAATCTCAGATTTTCCAAAATCTCAGCTTCTCTAAGATCTAAGGGTTTTTGAGATTTCAGGTTCTTCACAATTTCGGCTTCATCCAGGTCTCAAGTTTGGTTTCTCAAGGTCTCAAGGTTTCAAAATCTTAGATTTTCCAGATTTCTGAGGTTCCGCCACTTCAGGTTCTTCGCAATTTCGGGTTCATCCAGTTCTCAAGTTTGTTTTCTCAAGGTTCGTAAAATCACATGTTTCCAAAGGTCCCAGATTCCTCCACTTCTCAAATTTGGGTCCTCAATTTCTCTGTTTGTTTAGTTTCTCAAGGTTAAAAATTCGCTTAATAGTTCTCAGGTTTTTCAAATTCTCATGTGTATTAATCCAGTTCTCAAATTTTGTTTCTTAAGTTGTCAGGTACTTATGTTAGGTAAGGTCTAAAGTTTCCTGAAATTTTAGGTTTTTCATATTTTTGAGGTTCCGCCACTTCAGGTTCTTGACAATTTCGGGTTCATCAAGTTCTCAAGTTTGTTTTCTCAAGGTCTCAAGGTTCGTAAAATCACATGTTTCCAAAGGTCTCAGGTTCCTCCACTTCTCAAGTTTGGGTTCTCAATTTCTCGGTTTGTTAAGTTTCTCAAGATTAAAAATTTGCTTAGTAGTTCTCAGGTTTTACAAATTCTCATATGTATTAATCCAGTTCTCAAATTTGGTTTCTTAAGTTGTCAGTTACTTAAGTTAGGTAAGCTCTAAAGTTTCCTAAAATTTTAGGTTTTCCATATTTCTGAGGTTCCGCCACTTCAGGTTCTTCACAATTTCGGGTTCATCCAGTTCTCAAGTTTGTTTTCTCATGGTCTCAAGGTTCGTAGAATCTCATGTTTTCAAAGGTCTCAGGTTCCTCCACTTCTCAAATTTGGGTCCTCAATTTCTCGGTTTGTTAAGTTTTTCAAGGTTAAAAATTCGCTTAGTAGTTCTCAGGCTTTTCAAATTCTCATATGTATTAATCCAGTTCTCCAATTTTGTTTCTTAATTTGTCAGGTACTTATGTTAGTTTGCTAAATTCTTCAGTTTTCCAAATTTGTCAATGTCTCCAAGACCAAGGATTTTCCAAGATTTCAAAATTTTCTTAGTTCTCAGAGTTTCCAAACTTCAACTTCCTCCCGTTCTCAAGTTCTCAGTTGCTTCGGTAATGTCTAAAATTTCCTAGAATCTCAAATTGTTAAAAATCTCAAACTTTCTCAAGTTATAAGGTGCCAAAAAACCTCAGGTTTATTTCGGGTTCCTTCACTTCATCTCAAGTTTGATTTCTGAGGTTCTTTGGTTAATCAAGTTTGTCAAGTTTTCAGATTGCCCAAAGAATCAAGTTCCATAAGTTCTCAGGTTTTCTAAGATTTCTCTGAGTGTTCCGCGATTTCGGGTTCATCAAATTCTCAAGTTCCTCAAGTTCTCAGGATCTTTAAGATACCACGTTGTCCAGGATCTTAAAGGCTCCTGGGGTTTCTGAAGTTTTCATCCTCCCTAAGGTTCCAGGTTCTCCAAGATCTTAGTATTCTTAGGTCTTAATTTGTGTTTCTCAAATTATTAGGTTGTTAGGTTTCTGAAGGTCTAAGGTTCGAATAGTTCCCAGGTTTTCCAAAATCTTAAGTTCATTCAGTTCTCAAGTTTGGTGTCTCAAGTTGTAAGGTTCTTAAATTACTCACCGCCGCAGTTTTCCTCAAATCTCAGATTTTCTAAAATCTCAGCTTCTTTAAGATCTAAGGGTTTTTGAGATTTCAGGTTCTTCACAATTTCGGCTTGATCCAGGTCTCAAGTTTGGTTTCTCAAGGTTAAAAATTTGCTTAGTAGTTCTCAGGTTTTTCAGATTCTCATATCTATTAATCCAGTTCTCAAATTTGGTTTCTTAAGTTGTCAGGTACTTACGCTAGGTAAGGTCTAAAGCTTCCTAAAATCTTAGGTTTTCCAGATTTCTGAGGTTCCGCCCCTTCAGGTTCTTCACAATTTCGGGTTCAGCCAGTTCTCAAGTTTGGTTTCTCAAGGTCTCAAGGTTCGTAGAATCTCGTCTTTTCAAAGGTCTCAGGTTCTTCTACTTCTCAAATTTGGGTCCTCAATTTCTCGGTTTATTAAGTTTCTCAAGGTTAAAAATTCGCTTAGTAGTTCTCAGGTTTTTCAAAGTCTCATCTATTAATCCAGTTCTCAAATTTGGTTTCTTAAATTGTCAGGTACTTATGCTAGGTAAGGTATAAAGTTTCTTAAAATCTTAGGTTTTCCAGATTTCTGAGGTTCCGCCCCCTCAGGTTCTTCACAATTTCGGGTTCAGCCAGTTCTCAAGTTTGGTTTCTCAAGGTCTCAAGGTTCGTAGAATCTCATGTTTTTCAACGGTCTCAGGTTCCCCCACTTCTCAACTTAGGATTCTCAATTTCTCTGTTTGTTAAGTTTCTCCAGGTGAAATTTCACTTAGTTCTCAGGTTTTTCAAATTCTCATATGCATTAATCCAGTTCTCAAATTTGGTTTCTTAAGTTGTCAGGTACCTATGTTAGTTTCCTAAAATCTTAAGTTTTCCAAATTTCTCAATGTCTCCAAAACCAAGGATTTTCCAAGATCTCAAAGTTCTCTTAGTTCTCAGAGTTTCCATACTTCAACTTCCTCCAGTTCTCAGTTGCTTATTTAATGTTTAAAATTTCCTAGAATCTCAAATTGTTAAAAATCTCAAACTTTCTCAGGTTATAAGGTGCCAAAAAACCTCAAACAAGAAGAATGTTCTTAAATCCAAGTGGAGTAAATTTAAATTAAAAAATTTAAATATATCTAAGTCTAACTTCACAAACTTTATAATAATTAAGATGGCGGCGGACGATGAAACGTCGTCGCAATCTGCTAGTGAATGTAAGTGTAAATGTGGGAAGAAACGGGCTAAGGATGGGCCCAACTGTATTGAGTGTGGCACAGGATATCACCCTGGCTGTGCCAAATTATATAAGAGGTGCTGTGGTGTCAGCTTAGTAGAAGGTAGTGATGAGGTAGAAGAAGTGTCAACTGTTATAGCGTTTTTGGAAAGTCAACGTTTTGCGGAAATTGTGACTTGTATTATGGCAGCAGAAACTTCAAGCTTACATAAGGAAATATCGGACCTAAGACGAGAAGTGTCAACTTTGAAAGAGTCGAACATCGATCTAGTTCGGCTACTTACTGCCCAACATGGTACAAATAATGTGTCTACTCTTAGCAAAACTGTTCCAACAGTAAGCCCTATGGAGGACTTACGGGATAAGAATTTCCATTTTCCCATGGTGACAAGTAAAACTAGCGTTAAAAAACCGAAGATTCCAGAACCAGTTGAAAAAGAGGTACGTCAGCCCTTCGCAAAAAAGGGAGATAAAATTTCATCAGAAAAAACCATAAACACCAGCGTGTCAGTTTCCAATGACAATGTCGATGTAGCTAGAAAGCAAACTGAATGGTCGGAAGTTGTTCGTCGACGCAGAAGACCGAAAACGTTTGTAGGAGCTAGTGAAAAAACGTCATTAGCAGTTGCTCCACGCAAACATAGTTTGTATCTTGGAAGATTAGCACCAGGTACAAGTGTGTCGGCTGTCCAGGATTATATCAACAATGAGTTGAAGATGGAGGGAATATCGTGTGAACTATTGGTTTCAAAAAACGAATATAGTTCCTTTAAACTGTCAGTTTTAGAGACCATGAAATCGGACCTCCTTAATCCAAATTTGTGGCCTAGAGGTGCATTGATCCGTGAATTTATTCCGGCACGTCGTAAGTCACCAGTGGTACCACCATTGCTGAAGTCCACATCCTTGGAGTCAGAATCAGCAAACAGCGATGCACAGGGTGAAACATCGGTGCCCAGGATTTCTTCGGGGAGCTCTGCGACGCTGGGGTTTCGCACCAGGTCCTTATCAACGATAAGCAAGTAAATAACTTAATGATATATTACCAAAATGTTAGAGGGTTACGGACGAAATTGTTAGATCTTTACTTGGCGATATTGTGTGATAATTATCATGTAATTGTGTTGACTGAATCCTGGCTTCTGGAGAATATCAATAGTAGTGAATTTATTGATGATAGGTACGTTGTGTATAGGAAGGATAGATCTTTCAGTGTCACTAATAAGTCACGTGGAGGGGGTGTCCTTATTGCTGTAAGAAAAGACATACCCTCTTGCTTAGTTAATATTAATATTGATAGCACTGTTGAACAATTATTTGTATTACTATTTAGCAATATAATTCTTGGCACTGTATATATTCCACCCTGCTCCAGTAATGCTATCTACTCTGAACATACGGATTGTATTACATTTTTACGTACTAAATACCCTACAGCTGTGATACCTTTAATAGGTGATTATAATTTGCCAAATCTTAAATGGAGGTGTGATGATAACTGTGATTTTTTAATTCCTTACAATGTGATGTCCCAAAATGAAATAATCATCTGTGATAACTTTGCGTATTTAGGTTTATTCCAATACAATAAGTTAGAAAATTATAATGATGTGATATTAGATTTAGTATTTAGTAGTGTAAATTTACTAGTTGATAGTGGATTCCCTTTAATTGCTGAGGATAAAAATCATCCTGCACTGAATTTAATGATCTGTGATATTAATGCGCCAATAACATCTAGTGATAATGATACGTACTATCGTGATTTTAAAAATGCTCCTTATTATCTTATTAATAATTTTCTGGGCACTGTACAGTGGGAAACTCTATTTGAGAATACTGACATTGATGATTGTGTAGATAAATTTTATGTCACACTATATATAATAATTGATAATTTCGTGTCGTTCAGGTGTAGAAAACGTAGTAACTTTCCTTATTGGCTCAATAATAATGCCAAAGATTTAATTAGATGTAAGAAAGAAGCCCATAAAAAATTTAAGCAATCGAGACTAGATATAGATTATAAGGTATTTAGTGATTTAAGAGTTAGGTGCAAGCAGTCATTAAATCAGTGTAAACGGGAATATATTGCAAAGATTGAGCATAACATTGTTAGTGATTCTCGACGTTTTTGGTCGTATGTTAAAACAAAATCTAGTAATTGTGGATTACCTGGAACAATGGTATTAGATGATGTTTTATGTGATAACGAGGAGGGCATAGCTAACCTTTTTGCCTCCCACTTTGAAATGGTTTATGCATCTAAAGGACCTGATAATTCTCTGCCAACCTCTGATTCTCAAAATACTACATTTCATGTGAGTCATATTTCGATTCCAGATGAGGTTATTCTAGACAAGCTAATGCATCTTGATGATAACTGTTCACCTGGTCCTGATGGTATTCCACAGATATTTTTAAAAGCATGTTCTGATCAACTTAAGTTGCCTTTGTCGATCCTATTTAATAAGTCGTTAATCCAATCGAAAATTCCAAAAGTATGGAAAATATCTCGAATAAGTCCCATTTTCAAGAATGGGGATCGTCGAAACATTGCTAATTATCGCCCAGTTTCGATATTATCTGCCATACCAAAAATATTTGATTCCATCGTAGCTGATTACATCTCATTCAAGGTTAAAGCTTTCATTATTGAGGAACAGCACGGATTTCTTAAAGGTCGTTCGACCACCACCAATTTATTTGTTTTTACTAATTACTTAATGAAAAATATTGCACTTGGACATGATGTGGATTGCATTTATACAGACATGTCTAAAGCATTTGATAAAGTCTGTATTGATCGCTTAATATTGAAACTGGACAAAATGGGTTTTGGCAATCCTTTGCTTAATTGGATTAACTCTTATTTGATAGATCGCACGCAATATGTTGCAATAAATAATAAATTTTCTCGTGAAATCTTTCCAACTAGTGGCGTACCGCAGGGCTCTCATCTGGGACCTATTCTGTTTTCATTGTATATAAATGATGTCAAATCTGTTTTCCATGAATCATCATTTCTTTTATATGCAGATGATTTAAAATTATATAGAGTAATTGAAGACCCTACGGATTGTCAAAGTTTACAAAATGACCTTATTAATTTAGATAAATGGAGTACGGATAATGGATTAGAACTTAATATTATGAAGTGTAAATCGATTAGATTTTCTAGGAAAGTAAAATATCAGTCTCCATCTTACTTTATTAAAGGGGTGAACATAGAATCAGTTTTATATTTCAATGATTTAGGGGTATATGTAGATTACCAGCTGAATTTTATGTATCATGTTGATGTAATTCTAACGAAAGCGAACAAGGTTCGTGGGTTCATAAAAAGGCACAGTGTAGAATTCTCTTGTCTGCGTGTTGTGTTGTTACTATATAATTCGTTTGTACGTCCGCTGTTAGAATACTGTACGATAATTTGGTCCCCATATCATAAGGTGCACATAGACAGATTAGAGGCAGTGCAGAAAAAATTTGTAAAGTTTGTTTGTTATCACTTTAATATTCTTTATCATAGAGATAATTATGTAAATATCTTACAGTACTTAGGTTTAACTCCATTGTATGTAAGGCGGCAATTTTTTGATGCCTCTTTTGTGCATAAAATTTTATCTGGTGTTATAAATTGTAGTTCTATTTTAGCTTTGTTTTCTATTGTTGTTACATCCTGCAACATACGAGAACCTAGATTATTAGATGTTCCATATTATCGTACATGTTATGGCATGAACTCTTGTGTTGCAAGATTATCGAGCTTGGTAAATCATCTTTATCATGTAGATTTTGTAGGCGTTCCAGAAAACGTTTTTAAAATGCAGTGTAAACGTGAGTTAAAATTGTAATTGTTTTATGTTTATGTGTTGTAACTATTTATTGTCAATGGCCAAGTCCGTTAATAAACCTAAATCTAAACCTAAATCTAAATCTTTAATCAGCGTAAAATTATAAATGGTACATGTTTCGGCAGAACACTTCTGCCATCATCAGCCCTAATTTAACAAGAGATTAATGATACAATTGATGAATTACAAGAGGGGTTCTTACCTTAAAGAATATAAAAAATTATGACATTGACGCAATTTTGAATTAAATTTGACGTTTTCAAAGGGTTACATGATTTTTAAAAGATTTCGTAAAAACAACATTTTATAAAATGTAAAAATTAAAAATGGATCAAAGAAAAAAAAACCTCAAGTTTATTTCGGGTTCCTTCACTTCATCTCAAGTTTGATTTCTCAGGTTCTTTGGTTAATCAAGTTTGTCAAGTTTTCAGATTGCCCAAAGAATCAAGTTCCATAAGTTCTCAGGTTCTCTAAGATTTCTCTAAGTGTTCCGCGATTTCGGGTTCATCAAATTCTCAAGTTTGGTTTCTCAAGGTCTCAAAGTTCGTAGAATCTCATCTTTTCAAAGGTCTCAGGTTTATCTACTTCTCAAATTTGGGTCCTCTATTTCTCGGTTTGTTAAGTTTCTCAAGGTTAAACATTCGCTTAGTAGTTCTCAGGTTTTTCAGATTCTCAAATGTATTAATCTTGTTCTCAAATTTGGTTTCTTAAGTTGTCAGGTACTTATGTTAGGCAAGGTCTCAAGTTTCCCAAAATCTTAAGTTTTCCAAATTTCTCAGGTTCCTCCACTTCTCAACTTTGCTTTCTCAATGTCTCCAAGACCAAGGATTTCAACTTCCTCCAGTTCTCAGTTGCTTAAGTAATGTCTAAAATTTCCTAGAATCTCAAATTGTTAAAAATCTCAAAGTTTCTCAAGTTGTGCCAAACAACCTTAGGTTTATTTCGGGTTCCTTCACTTCATCTCAAGTTTGATTTCTCAATTTCTTTTTTTACTCAAGTTTTCAAATTGTCCAATGTATCAAGTTCCATAAATTCTCAGGTTCTTTAAGACATCAGGTTTTCCAAGATCTCAAAGGTTCCAGGTTTTCCAAGATCTTAGTATTCTACAGGTCTTAATTTGTGTTTATCATGTTGTTGGGTTTCTTAAGGTCTAAGGTTCGCTTAGTTCTCACGGTTTTCAAATCCTCAACGTTGGTTTCTCAAGGTCTCCAAGCTCAAGGACTTTCCAATATCAGGTACTTTGAGAAATCGGGTTTTTCAAGATTTCAGGTTCCTTCAATTCTCAATTTGTTTCACAAGTTCTCGGGTTTTTAGACTTTTCTTAGTGCTCAGGTCTTCCAAAATTTCAAGTTCCTCCAGTTCTCAAGTTTAGTTTATCAAATTCTCATAGGTATCTAAATATTTTTTAGGAAATGCAGTTTTTCATGTATAATTTTATTACATTGACCAGTTTTGTTAAAAATTAATACTAAAGGCATAAGAGACCGATCCCACACTAATGACTCGTTCGTTTTTTTTTTTACTTTTTTTTAATCACTTGTGGCGTAGCCGAATAATTATTATGCTTTAAGTTTTTTATATAATATAGAGAAAGGGGTAGAGAAAATTGAAGAAAACAGCAAAGAAGCAGAAGAGAGATATCAACGAAAGGTTGGAAGAGGATAAGGGGTTGGAGACAGAAAGAAAAAGTCCAGGGGAAGAGGACGAGTCAATATTTTTATCAATATTAGAATAAACTAGAAGAATGTTCTTAAATCCAGGTGGCGTAAATTTAAATTATAAAATTTAAATATATCTAATTTTTGTTAGCCTTGGAGGAACCACATTTTGCCTTCGCGAGAGTAGCACTAATTTTGTCTTCTTGGCTGAGAAGCGTAGTCCATTTTCGGAAGACCAGGTGTGCAAATCATCTAGGGTTTTCTGCATAGGATTGCTCATTGGGCTTAGATTTTTAGCTCGAGTAAGAATCATTAAGTCATCAGCAAACACGTTTCCTTTCAGAAGAGGCGATGGTATAGATGAGATATCATTTATTGCAATGAGAAATACTGTAAAACTTAAGACCGACCCTTGGGGGATACCATTCTCAAGGAATCTTGTAGAGGATTTAGAGGAGTTAACTAAGACTGAGAAGGTGCGGTTTTTCAGGAAATTATACACGAAGTGACCTGTGTGTCCACTGATGCCCCAAGAGATCAGTTTTTCCAAAATTTTTCGTCGCCAGGTCTTGTCGTAAGCCTTTTCTATATCGAAAAATATAGCAACCACTTTGTGGTGATTGGAGAAGGCATCTGTTATCGACGAATCTAAACTGACAATGTTGTCGAAGGTAGATCTATATTTCCGGAATACACTCTGTTGGGGGTTCAATAGGTTACCAGACTCAAGGAACCAGCGAACTCTTAGATTAATGATTCTTTCTAGTATCTTGCATCTACAGCACGTTAGTAAGATGGGTCGTTACGAGCTTGGGTCATGTTTTGCCTTTTGGGGTTTTAAGAAGGGAAGAACTGTTGCATGGGACTATAGGAGAGGAAGTGTTGAAGATGTCTAGGATTTGGAGTTTAGCTAGTAGAGGAAGATGTTGGATGAAAACAAGGGGAATATCGTCGGGGCCAGGTGCTGAGGTTTTGCCCATAGCTAAGGATTCTTGTAGTTCAACGACCGAGATTGGGGTGTCGTTTGGGCCGTCTAGCCCGATCGGAGTGCTTTCCACAGAATCTTTCAGTCTTCTAAATGTCTCATCATAGTTCTCAACACTTGAGGATTTTTCGAATTGGTATGCTAGGTGCTCACAAATCTCTGTGTCGTTGACGACTAGTTTATTAGAGATTAATAAGGATTTTGGTCTAGCTGCTGATGAGAAGCCTTTAATTCGTCTGATTTTTTTTTGCTTTGCTTTGCTTGAGGATACGCTACATTCATTCTAACTACTTGAGCCGAATATTAAATATAATCCTACTTATTATAATATTCCCTTGTTATTTGATCAAATATTCTAGACATTGTAGTCGCATGGGAAATTAACTGGTTTTCTTGGCCAAAATTTGTCACACTTAGAAATGGAATTTAAATTTTAGCATATTCGAATTCTTCCGTTGCATAATCAACATATTATATTTTATAACACAGTTTGCAATTTTGTGCTTTCCGGAATGATTGTATGAAACTGTCTTAATAATTCCAACAACAAAAAATTATTATTAAATTAGGGCTCGGTGAGTCCCCCCCTCGACATCTATCAGTATGAGTACACAAGTATTGTCTCTGCCCTGCAATGTAAAGTCTAGCCCTCTATTTGCAGCGCCACTTCATCCAAAAAACCCAGCGTCGCTGAAATGAAAAGCAACCAAACAAAGAACACAACGGATTGTTGAAGCTTGCGATGAATTTAATTTCTCCGACTTGCTTTTAATAGAAAAGTGTACAGAAGCAGGTATTAAAATAATAAGAACGATGACAAAGCTCTAATGAAACAGCTCGCTCGCTCTCGGACGGAACGTCGAAATTTCTGTCGGCGTATTTGTTAGTTGCGGCCGTAACAAACAACATTAACCGGTGCAATTCTCGTTGAAAAACAAGACGATAAAGCAGGATGATGGACGGGTAGATGTGGTCATTTCGGTTTCTTGCGTCGCTACCGCCTCGGGCACGCTTAATTAATCGTAAACGCGTAAGTATGGGTATTACAATAAATGAAAATTAATTGGTTCTAAGTATTCGTATAATGAGGCCCGTAGATGCTTGTTAGGGAGATTTATATCATGGTAATGAAGGGTGTTCAAATTGAACAATCGTTTTAATTTTAGCTGCGGCCATTAAAAACGATATTTTTTGAAAAGACAAGTGTATCAAGACAAGTATATCAATATGTTAGAATATGTTCAAAGTCGTAATAAAATAACGGGCGACCTGTATAGGGTCCCCTTTTTTCGGGCGTGCCCCTTAACGGCTCCTTGATCGTTCGGGAAGCGGGAGCTTTTAGGCCGTTGTAAAAAGAGAATGAAATCGCCGGCGGGCGATCTTGTTGTTATTTGCCGAGGATTTTGCTCCAGTAATCTATTTCTTTTTCGTCCGTTTCAGGTTCGACTCGAGGGATAAACTTCCTGAGCAGGGGCATCACTGGCATCAAGAGACTGTCGTGGGAGGTCGGGCTTACTTCCGCTATCAAGACAATCCAGCTAAACTTACGCTGGACAGTGTCCGTGACAGCGACGGGGGAATCTATCACTGCCGAGTCGACTTCAAGCAAAGTCCTACAAGGAATGTTAAAGTCAACATGACGATCATCAGTAAGTTGATGACATAATCTTTGATTGTTTAGCGCTCTAGATGGGTTAATTAGGACGGTGGCCGGGGGTTGCTCTAGGTCAAAATCGTGATACAGTGTGATTACTTATTCTTAAGTCTACCATAATTGCACTTGTTCCAAAAATGGAATAGGTTGAAGAATTAATTCAATGCCTATTTGCCCGAGTAGGGACATTTATTGTTTGTTTACTGTGGGTACAAGTTTCGAAATATCTATACTCATCTTCAGGATGTGAGTTCCATGTGGTAAAATAGAATTTTAACATTAGTGTATGTAACTTACCAAACATAAAAACAAAATAACATAATACACACAGATAGATGTAGAAGAAGAAGAAGAATTCAACAATTTACCCACTCCAACTCTCGCATATGTGCCAAGTGAGAACGCTATATGAAGTATCTATGATGAGGAGCAGTTGAAACGCATATTGTGGAACAACGGTGTTTTCACCGCCAAATTGGCGACTGAGGGCGTGCAGGCTTGGTGCGGTCGATTGTAAGCGTGGGGCGCAGCACACGGGTTTAGCTACTTGTTATATAAAAGATAAAAGCTGACAAAGTGGAGTCGGGAATTTTGATGGGAAAACATGGTTAGTAAATTTAACGTTCATACTTTTGAGGTTGGTAGTAATATCTGGCGATTAAAAGGAGGGAGAAGTGGCCTGTAAAAAAGCAACGAACAGAAGAAAACTGAAAAGAGATTAAAAACAAACTGAGCAGTAACTGAAATAGAAGAAGAAGAAGAAGAAGAAAAAGGGACCGATAACTGGCTGAGAAGGAGCTAAAACTATATTATATAAAAACTGACTGAAAAGGGTGTAAGGACGGCTGAGAAGAAACTCGTCGGAGGTTAAAAAGGGATCGGAGACTCATAAATAAGTCAACAAGGGGCAAGAAATAACATAAGAAGTAAAAGAGACCAAGAAGAGTCTGAAAAGAATTTGGAAGGAAACTAAAAAAAGAGTGAACAAAAACTGAGAACAGGCAGTAATTACCTAAAAATTAAAATGGATAAAAAAATAGTAATTAAAAGAGGAGGATGGAAGTTAAATAAAAAGAGTATAAAGTGAGACCGAGCGACCGAAAAAATTTGAAAAGCTCTGTTAATAATAACCCGAAAAAAGACCAAAACAAGGCTTAAAATGCTATAGATGGAGTAAAAAAAAAAGCTGAAAAGCAGATGAAGAAAGATGAGAAAGCGAAAAGTAAAAAATAGAAGGCAAAGAGAAGAAGGCCCAGAACTAGTTAATTGAGAGTAAACGATGACAACAAAGAGGGTCAAATGGGTTGCGAATAAACTGAGAAGAAGCTAAAACGAAACTAAGACTGAAAAAGTACTGAAAAATAGCAGGACAATAGAGGGAAACAAGACTAGAAAGAAACTGCTTAAAGCTGAGAAGAAACTGAAAAAAGATAAATAAAAGAGCACTGAAAAGGGATGAGAATGGCTAAAACAGGACTGAAAAGATCCTGAAGAGGAATTGAAAACAGACTCCCCAGTAAACACAACCGCGTGAGAAAAACGTAAAAAAAAGACGAGTACCAACGGTTGTATAGACGTTAGGATGTCGCTGACTTCAACGTTACTTTCGACGTGCTTATAACGTCTAGTAAAACACGTTTTTTACGTGATTTTACCACGTTGTTAAGACGTACTGATTTTCCGTAAACAAAACAACGTGAAAAAAACGTAAAACAAACGAGTACCTACCAACCGTTGAATAGACGTTACGATGTCGCCGAAATCAACGTTACTTTTGCGTGTAAAAATCTAGTGTTACAAACGTCTGATAAAACACGTCTCTTTCAGGTGTTTTTACCAGGTTGAAAAGACGTGTTGATTTTCTGAATTAAACGTCATTTTCAATGTCTCAACAAAACGTTCTGTAAACGTATTTAGATATTATAAAATACGTCTTTTTTAGGTGATTTTAGGAAATAAGTATATTAAACAAGTGTTGATTTTCATGACATATATTTATTATAAAATAAACAAAAAAAATTGTTTTACAAAAGTTCAAATCTATTATAATGTAAAAAGGTGAATAGAAAATATGAAAATAATTACTAAAAACTATAATATCAACTATATAACTATAATTATTATTATAAAAAAAAAACTAAAATAATTATTATGGGCTAATTGTCCTAATTAAATTAAATCATTTTTTTTTCATGACTCGGATTGTGTGTTGCTGGACGTGCTGGGTCAGTTTTGCCAATGTTTGCAGTACAGTTGCCTGAAAATCTATAAGAAATAACTATAAGTAACTATTGCAAAAATAAAAAAATCCTTACTAGGTATATGATTGTCGTAAATGATATAACATGACACAATTTACCAGGATATGTTGAAGCTGGAGAAAATGCTGACATTGGCGATATATAAGACGTCGTCGGGGTACAGCAAAAATCCTCTCCAAGGTTTACAGTTCGACGCCGCTTATTATCAAAAAGAGACTCATCACCAAAAACTTGCTTTCTTGAGAGACTTTCCACTGATGAGTTGTTTCCTCTGCAGTTTCCCCAATCTCCTTGATGAGGTTGTTGGCCTTTTTGTCGTCTGTGTCATAATCCTCTGCAAAGAAGCTCAAAAGTTAAAAAAATATTTAATTAGAAAAATGATAAATATAATATCATATAATTATGTATATACCTGTCTTAAAATGAATCTTAAAAACTTTGTAAGAAGGCCAGGTCTTACATGGAGTACCACTTTTGACGAAAGTCATAAAATCGGTACACTTGCGGAATAAATTTAAATTCTGGTTAGTAATATGCATAAAAAAAATTATATTTAGTTTACTACTTTTAAATAAAATACTGTACTAGTTACCTTTAGGACTTTTGGAAGCTACACAAATCTCAAAACTCAAAACGAACTGCACGATCTCAGACGAAAAATGAAAATGAACAAAATCGAACGAAGCAATGACCAAGCACAGATGACACATCTGGAAAGAGTTCCTTGGTTTCGTTTCGTTCGGGGTGTAAGGCAATAAAAAAAGCTGTAAATGACGTACATTTTTGTGTCTTGGAAGCAGCATGTTTGTTTGTCGCCAAAATAAATTCGATAAGGCAGAAATTTTCATTGATAGTACCATTGAATATCAATACTCTAACTACTCTAACTAGAGTATTGATATTCAATGATAGTACTGATCTATACGTTTGGTTATTATTTATTTTCGACAATGAAATTAAGCTCGCGTCGTCGGTTCCTCAACCTTCAGCCCCCATCATAAACCAATATCCGTTCTTCTCAAAATTCCAGCCCCTATTATACCTGCTTTCAATTTCGTTTTTAAAAACTATTCATTCCCTGACCAACACTAAACTCTTCTCCAGTCAAAGACACTTTCAAAAGATTCGTTGTTTTATTTTTAATCTTTTCGCTGGTCTTTTGACACCTTCACTTACTTCACAGCGTTTGACATTACCAGACATTACCGATATTTATTGATTTCGTTGATTAACTGTAATAATTAAAGATCTTAATTTTTGTTTTCAACTTTAACAAACACATTTAAATTAATATTTGTAATTACCCATCTACGTAAGTAAATATAGCTACCTACATTGAATTATTTCTTTGCCGTTGGGTGAAAGACCTTTTGTAATTTTTTATAACATTAACACCATAATAGAATAGGGAATGTCAATTTTATTTTTAAATTTTAATTTAATAATAATTATATGACTACTTTTAATCAGTTTTCCCTAAAACACCAAAAACAATTTTTATTATAAATACCGACGCACGTTTCGCCAACAATGTTGGCATCATCAGGGTGATGAGTGAATCGGAAAACTGATTAAAAGTAGCTATCTACCACCAAAAGTGATCCAGACAATTGTTATGTTTTTGAATAATTATATGAATTCTCAAAGAGCGATTGTTCATCTCTATTGCGAACTAGGCGGACGAGATGATCCTAAAACATTTCAACCACGAGAAAACGTCAAACTTTCAAGGTTGTTTGGGTACAATTTGGAGTGCCAAATGTTTACAAGAGCTAACTTAGTTGTTACCATGTTTCGTAAAAATTATGAAAGAAATGCTAGCCTTACTAAATATTTCTATTGTTTCTACTTTTAAATTCTATTACCATTTTATTTTATTTAAAATGTGATTCAAATAATAAATGTACATATGTTTTATAACCCGCAACAAACAATTTACAGTGGCTTCTAAACTTGGCGCAAAAACCGCCCATATGGAATCTGTAAAAGACGCCAATGGAATGCGTTCCTTTGTAGTACATAAATTAAATATAATTATATGAGTATATAAACACGTGAATTTATTGTAAAAATTTCACGAGAAATTAATGTCAGAACTGAACGTCAAAAATTACTTATATTTTACCCACATTAATTCCTTTCTATGCTTCTATATTTGATTTTAATCGTAATTCAAATAAAAAATATAAATTAAGTAGGATTATCATACACCATGTATTTTAAAATCATCATTTTCATCTTTGAAACCCCTTAGTGACTTATAAACTTGACCACAAAACACGCCTAATAATATGATATGAAATACGTTTTTTCTAGTGTTTATTTGCCTAGAAAAACACGTATACTTAACGTGAAAATTTCACGAAAAGTAAACGGCGCCAAATCACGCCTCGAATGCGTGTTTATTTGTAGTATAGATGACTAGAAAAACACGTGTATTTAATGTTAAAATTTTATGAGAAATAATAGTCAAAAATAATAATTTAGACTTCACCGCAATTCGTTCTTTTCTATTTTATATAATTTGATTTAAGGTATGATTTAAATAATAAATATATATTTTTTAACATGATTTTTTATATAAAAAAAGTAAATTGAGGTAAAGTAAAATACAATAATAACAAAAATAAGGGAAAAACCTCCTTTTAAACCCAAAAACCTATAGGGCTACACCATGATGATGATTTTTTATACTCTGCTGGAACTCTTTCACTCCTTAGGTATTTTTATTTTTTATTTGATTAGAAAAACACGTGTACTTAATGTAACAATTTCACGAAAAATTAACGACGACAAACACGCCTATATGACACTAGAAAAACACGTGTATTTAATGTAAAAATTTCACGAGAAACAAACGTCAGAACTGCACGTGGAAAATAACTTATATTTTATCAACATTATGTACCTTTCGTTGTATAACAATATTGATTAAACGTCTTTATTGCGTCATATATAATATTTAAAAATAACGTAATTTTTTAACGTTGAATTGTCGTAATGTATAGATACGTAGGCAATATTTTATTGTAAATCAACGTTGAATTTACGTTATATAAAATACGTTGAAGGTATTACCAAAATATAACTTGATATTTTCAACCATAAACGTGTTATCAACCACACACACGGCTTTTCCACGTTAAAAGAACGTGCATGTGTTTACTGGGTCAGAAGAAGAATGTCTGAAAGAAGTGGAAAGAAACTGACTGACAGACTCAATTGAAATTAAGGAAAGATGAATGTGGAATGAGAAGAGAGTAAGAATCATGAAAGTAGGGCAAAGAGAAAGCAATGTAAGGAATGGAGCAATGAAAACGAACCGAATTAGATTGAAATCGGCACGAGGAAAGACTGAAACCTCTGAAGAAAAACTGCGATGAAGTTGCAATGATGAGAAGAAGTTTGAAGAAGACTTGAAATTCGGAAGAAACTGAAAGTCTGAAAAGAAACCAGAGCAGAGGCTGATTCTAAGAAAAAATACAAGGAATAGAAGGAAATTAGAATGCAATTGAAAAGAGATTAAGAATAAACTGATATAATTCGAGAAGAAACTGGAAGAAAAAGGGTGGAACAACGACGGAGAAGTGACTGAGGAGAAGAGAGTAAATAATAAAAGAAACGGCAAGAGAGACGGATACAAGAAAACTAAAAATAATAATGAACAAAGACTGAGTCAAAGCGGATGAGAAATTAATTAAAAGAGGAGGATGTAAATAACAAGAGTATAGAATGAGACCGAGAACAGACAAAAAAATTTAAAAGCCCTTCTAAAAATAAACTAAAAAAAAACAATACCGAAAAAGCTTTAGACGGAGTAAAAAAACTAAAAATCAGATGAAGAGAAATTGCAAACTGAATTTAGGAGAAAGTGAAACGAGATTGGCGAGATACTGAAAATAGAAAGCAAAGAGAAGGAGGCCCAGAACTAAAATATGGAAATAAAGAGGATCAAAATAGGCTGAGAAGAAAAACTAAGAGAAAAACAGAAAATGCACTGAAAGGAACGGAAAAAAATTGCTTTAAAAAAAAAGAGAACCGACTTCAAAAAGTGAAAAATAATTGAATACATGTATTATTACATGTACTACCCAATGATCTGTCTGAAGTCGGTGCCAAGCCAAATAGGTTACAAATTTGTAGCATATTGTAATTATTCAAAAATATCAACAACGTTATAACGCATACAAAATTCGATCATTCGAGACGACCGTCAACGACGTTTGCCGTTTGGGATGTTTTGCTCAGCACGAGCCCCCACCCACGCTCACGCATTCCGGTGCGTTCGCCGGGAGACCTTCGATGTGGCTGGAGCAGGCAGCCTATCTATCTACTACCTATTTGGCTTAGCACCGACTTCAGACAGATCATTGGGTAGTACATGTAATAATACATGTATTCAATTATTTTTCACTTTTTGAAGTCGGTTCTCTTTTTTTTAAAAGCAATTTTTTTTAGAATTTTAAGTGATAAGTTAGTGATACCTAGTAAAGACGCTTCTCCAATGATGAGGTCCTCAATAAAGTTGACGAAGAAATCGGTGAACATAAATATATACATAAAATGAAGAAAAAATTTGAGGATTTTTCTCGATTTCCATGAGATTCCCTGATCAGATCCTGGATTTTTTAACAATGTAACTACCTTTAGAGTATACCCTTTCAAATAAAAGAAGAATTTTACAAATCGGTTTATAAATGACGGAGTTCTGCGGTAACAAACATTAAAAAAAAACATACAACCGAATTGATAACCTCCTCCTTTTTTGAAGTCGGTTAAAAAGACAATAGAGTGAAACAAGACCAGAAAGAGACTTGTAAAAGCTGAGAAGAAACTGAAAGAACCTAATTAAAAAACGCAACAAATTATTCACATAGTATTTAATTCGTTTACCTGGTTACATTTTTCGGTAAAACTTATTTATATATATTTTTCGATATTGCAAATTATATAATTCTAATGCATAATATTAGTAATAGAATGATAGTAGGTATTATTATCGCTATGTATTTAATAATCAGTCATTGTTATCTACTAAATTGCTCGGTAAAAAAATCGTGTCCCATGTTTAAAACCCACACTGCCAAGTATAATAAGTTATTTGCATAGTAAAAATTATGGAGGCTCGGTATGAAAATCTGAATGTTCAGTATTTTATGAAGCGTGTTCAGTAGATTACTGGACGCTCGGTATAAAAATCTAAATGTTAAGTATTTTCCAAGTAGTATGTTATTCGCATAGGAAAAATCATGTTATATATATTTACTAGCTGACCCGGCGAACTTTGTACCGCCTCAGAATCAATAACACGGGCGCCCCGCTACGACCTTATATCCATGTTTTAATAGTTATTCTGCTATTCGGGGCGGAGACAAATAAAAATCGGTCCAGCCCAAGGGGGCGCCCTGGGCCCCCATGTCCATGTCAAAAATAGTTTACCACCTATTCTCATACCTACCAAACATACAAAAAAAAATCATAAAAATCGGTCCAACCCAAGGGGGCGCCCTGGGCCCCCATGTCCATGTCAAAAATAGTTTACCACCTATTCTCATACCTGCCAAATATACAAAAAAATCATAAAAATCAGTCGAGCCGTTTCGGAGGAGTTCGACCACAAACACCGTCACACGAGATTTTTATATATTAGAAGATAAAATATAGTGTGCAATCTGTAATAATTCTTCTTAATTACGAATTAAATGATGTTATATTTTATACCGAGCAAACATTTTTTATACTGTGCATAGAGCAATAAAATACATAGCAGTTATGTTATATTTTACTATGCAAACATATATTTAAATACTGGTGGAACCTACCGTGCAACGGGTTACTATACTCACAATGACAATTATTTACTGTGCAAAAATGCGTTAAAATACCGAACAGTTAATTACATGCCATCAAAAAAGCACTGAAAAAGGCTGAGAATGGCCAAAAGAGGACTCAATAGAGCTTAAAGAGGAATTTATAACAGATTTAGAAGAGCAAAACCAGATGATAGAAGAGTGAAAAGACACTGACAAGAGACTGGCAGACTCAAATGAAATTACATCTGAAATTAATGTGGAGTAAGAGTAAAGAGAAAGTAATGAAACACTAAAAAGAAGCAGAAAAGTAATGTGTCTCAACTCAAATTGAAAAGTCAGTAAACAGAGACCGAAAGTAGAAGGAAAATAGAGAATAGAGAATAAACTGAAAAGAACCTCAAAACCTATAGAAAAAAAAAATAATAAGAAGCTAATAAGAAACGAAAAAGGCTTTTAGAAGAAAGTGACGAGAAACTGGAAACGTCCGTAGTGGGAGGAAAATGAAACTAAAAGAGCAACAAACTGAACACAGATTGAACGGAAGACACATCACGAAAACCTGAAGAGGAACGGATGTAAACTAAAAAGGACATGAAGGAATATTTCTATGCCATTAAGTAAGAAGAAAGTCCGAGAAGAAGTTGGCAGAAAATTAAATAAAATTTGGAGCAAATACTGATGGGAAAGTAAGAAGCCACTGAGCAAAGACTAAATAAGGGTGCAAAGATATTGAAACCAAGGAGAGATAAAGAAGGGCAACTGAAATAAGAAGAGGGATTGCTGTGAGAACTCAAAGGGACTGAATAGACTGAGAAGAAACTGAAAGAAGATTCAAAAGAGTCCGAAAAGAAATTGAAATAGAAAACAGAATAGACACCGATTGTGGGAAGTCACTGAAAAGATAGTGAGAGGAAATCACAAGGTGTTGTGAGTAGATAGAAAGGGCCCGATAAAAGACTAAAAAGAAAGAGAAGAAAAACCAAGATGCTACTGAAAAGAGACTAAAAAGAGCTGAAAGGAGAGTGAAAACGTACATCATAAGTCAGAGCAAAAGGAGAAAAGAGACTAAAAGTAATTAGTTTGTAAGAAAATTAAAAAATAACAAAGCGAGACTGGGCAGAAATAGTAAGGATATCAACACTAAGAAAAAGAAAAAACTGAAACCGACAAAAGACGAGTTTGCAGAATTGAACCATGAGCCGTAGGCTGAGTGCGAAATCGAACACACTTTTTCTACGACTAATTTTATTTTTATTTATTTCATAACTTTTTATAATATTAGACATAATATATTTGTTATTATCTACTTATTAAAAATTGTAATTAATTTTTATAGTTCGACCATGTCACAATTTTCAAATTTTCAGGCAATAAGAAAATGTCAGATAAACGTCACACAATTTTTATGGATTTTAAGGAATTTAAAGACTTGCCGCGGTGGTGTCGAACTATAAAACGTTGTATTACACTCGTTCCTGTGTAAATTTGGGTGCTTTCGGGCACTCGGGCTTAAAAAAGCACTCGTTTCACTCCTGCTTTATTAAGCCCTAGTGCCCGAAATCACCCAATTTACACAGGAACTCGTATAATAAATAACTATTATGTTGGAACAATTTTACAATTTAATTCCAGGAGTTTCCATTTTTTTAAATACATTTTGTGGAACGCGAGGGATGTTTATTTTCTGTCACGATCGTTCAGGTTCAACTGATGCAGTAATTTTATTCGACATTTGTATTTTGTTTTGGCCGGAATCGTTTATGTATACTTCGGCAACAGCACTGGAACGCCAACCTCCATGGCGTTTGAGGGTTAGCAAATCGTCACCTGCTTTTACCAGTAGTGTTTAAAATACACAGCTATGTATTTTGCCATACTTCCTATTTTGTTTATATCCACAACCTGCTTGGTACATTTACCATTTTTATAAATTTAAAAAAAAAACTTTTATTGTAATTAACATGTCAGAATTTAAATCCTTCATGTCGTCAACTGTTAGTTGGCATAGTTCATTTCTTCTACATGCCCCAGAAAGTCCAATAACAACTACAACCTAGAAATTAATAATAATTATTATATTATGTACATATATATTTTTTTGTTTTTTATAAGCCTACCTCTATCAATAAATAAATATGATCTGGCGCTGAGTCTAGAATCTACAATTTTTGACTTCTTTGAGACGGAATTTTCTGATTTTCTTTTGAAAAACGCTCTGAGTTTTAGGTATTTAGATATATCAATGTTGTGTTTAACACTTATCGTATTCCTCAACATTGAATATTGAGACCACATTGTCGATGTCTGATATCTTTGAGATAATTCTTCAAAATAAACAAGAAACACGTTTTCTGATAATGATTTCAGGTTCAGGTCCTTTGTTATTCTCCACTCCGTAAATTTCTCATACGAAGTTAAATATCTCTCCTTTGAAGTTGAAGGTAATAAGTTTAGTGAGACTTAAGCAGCGTTTTCTGATATTTCAAAGGGACTCATCTTCATCTGTGTTCATCATATTTAGCACAGTTTTCACGTTTACATTAAAAGCAGAATGACAATGGAATCGTCGTTGCAGCACAGCTTACGTGATTTTAAAATTTTGGCGTCTGTTCCGCCAATAATGTACGTTTGGTTGCCTAAATGCACAAAATTTGCGTGTGAAATTTTTTCAGATGTAATTTCCCTGATTTTTGGATATTGAGAATGTCCGGTTCCCAGATTTCGAAGACTTCTTAAATTTTCAAATTTTAATCTTCTCCGCTGAAGACATCCGAAATGACACTAAGTGAGAATCTCCACTGTAGGCAAACAACAAGTTAAAACAACACTCCAGCAAGACACATAAATTAATGAACCACAACCGCCCCCGCCTCCCGATTTTTCCCTAATGAATTAATTCCTCCAAATCAGTGCGAATCGACCGCCGCCAATCAAGGTGACTTATCCATTACGCGCATCGACTACGTAAATGATTCAAAGTGCCGGCTGAAATTTATCTTGGCATTAATTCTGATTTACGAGAATCGCTGAAACTCGCTTAGTTTCCGTCCCATTTCTCATCTCGATCCATCTATTTGTCGCATCTAAGGCAGTCCCGAATAATTGCTGCAGGAACGTAAAAAAGCCGGATAACCTCGGCGGCTCCGCAAAAAAATAAACCAACGAAAAGACGGGATCCCGCACGATACCATTACCAAATTAATTGGTCGGAATGGGCAAAAACGAGATCGGTCGGAAAATATATGTACACGTCCCGCGAATTTAAATCGCTCTGGGTGCAGTTGAATGAGGCGAAAATTTAAAACTAGCTTAAGTTGTGCGGAAATAATCTTTATTGTGTCTGGGTCGATGTTGGTATCTACGCACGCAAAATCCCATTGAAACTTGGGCCAGTAGGAAGGTAAAGACACTGAAGTTACACAACAAAGAATGTCCCCGATGTTAATTCTCCCTTCTCCCCGTAATTTCATCCGCCGACGAGATTTTATTTCAAAAGACGATTTATGTGAACAATTGCGTTTCGGCTGTAATTACATCACTTATATCGCATTCACATGGACGAAATCAGATCACAAAATTGGTCCGTATTTAAATCTCATTTCCTTTGACAGAAAATTGTATCGAAAGTTGATTTGATTTGTGATGCGGATCCTGTCAGATAGCCGGACGCGAAATGTACATTTCTCAAACAGTTTCATTACTGTATGTAAATGCGGAAAAATAAAACGATTAAAACGTCATGCGGACCGGCCGTCTTTGCCAAACATTTATGTTCGTTCGGTCCTGTTAGAGTCGACAACTCCGGACGCCAAATATTAATAAATTGCTAGAGGGAGTTGCACACAACGTTTTACGAGGGCGGATATTTTAACGCGGGAATCTCGATATGGCCCATGGAAAATTTTACTAGTTGAAGAAAATATCGTTTATCCGCGTCGATAAAAAATTTACAACAGTCGCAGCAAACCGAAACAATCCCCCCGGCACTTTTTATTTTGAGGCTGGATTTCATCATTTTTTCAGTCGGATTATATTTCCTACTCACGACATCCGATAAAAGCCTCAAATCCCGCCATATTCTCGAATAAAATTTCCGCCGGCGCTCATACACATACCCGAGATGTGTAGGCAGCGGCCGGGATATGTAGATGAGAGTGGAAAAATCGTCTTCGTGGGATGACCGAAATTGTTTTAATAAACCGCGGCGTCGCAATGCTCATTTGTTAGTCAAAACTGATACTGGCGCGGAACGTTGTTGGAGCAATTAATTAAATTCATTTGGTGCTGTGACAGGTAATTTGCGGTTGTTCATCTAATGCTGACTGAACTAAATGGCTTAAAATTATAATTGAGATGATTACAGGCAGATGGGTTTCATAAATTTGACTTAATTGAGATTCTGGATGCGTCGGATTATATTTTTCTTTATCCAGTCTAAAGCAGCAGCAGTATGTACATTTATTACCTTTACAGGTTTATAAAGCATCCGATTAATACATTTCCCATAACTCAAATAAAATAAAATATAATATATATAATAAATAAAACTAAATAAATCAATAATTCAACACAATAACTAGCAGCTTTTATCCCTTCCCACTTATTGTCCCTCTTCTCCACTCAACCTTCCTCATCCATTCGATCCCTCTTCCGTCTTCATTCAAAATTTCTTCTCTACTCTCATCTCTCCCTCTCAATTCTACGCATTACTATTATTCACATACTCTATTATTATCCTCACTCCAATATTTATTCTCTCTCTCCTCATTTCCACATCTAAATCTTGCTATTTTCACTCTCTCTTTTCTACTCTCTCTTCCTAGGTATTTTGGCATTTCTTGAGTTATTATTGTTTCATACTTCCCATTGTACCTAGACTCCCTAATTCTCGTTCTTCTTTCATGCACTTGCACATCTCTATCTCTCTGCACTAATTCATCTGTCATTACTCTGCCTCTCTCTCGCATTCTTTCTATCTCCGCGCCTGCACACCCGTTTCTTTCGAAATATGCCTCCCTCTCTTTCCATATCCCCTTTCCTATTTCATTCCTTTTTTCTTTCAAACACTCTTGCAAAATTCTGCACTCTCCTCTATCTATCACTCTCTCCTCAAATCTTATTGCTCTTTTTCCAGCTTCTATTCGTATTCCATCTCTCTTTGTTTCCTCCATCACTATATACCTCGGTGTCTCTCTCTCTACCCCTAGCACCCATTTCATATATTTTCCTTGCACCGCTTCCAATCCTTCTTGCTCTCTCCATCCCCATATTTCCGCTCCAAACATCATTACTCTCCTTCTAAAATCATGTCCAAATTTTCTCTCTCCTATTTCCCATACAGCTCCTATTATCTTAAACACCATCATCTTGGATTTCTCTACATTCACCGTCAACTTTTTCCTCCTCATATATTTCTGCAATTTTCCTATCATTTCTTTCATACCTTTCTCCTCTCTCGCTAGCACCATCAAATCGTCCGCATATGCTAAAGACCACACTTTTTCTTTGCCCACCACAACCCCCTATGCCTGCCCCTTCCTGAACATCTCCTCTATATCTTCTCTTTTATATCATCGCCTCTCTTCCACAATCATCGCGTATACCTTATATGCTGTATTTAGGAGAGTGATCCCCTATACTTACTGACTGTCAGCCCGATTTCATGTTCTGGGTTGTAATTTGCGATTAGGTGCAATGGATTAGGCAGTAAGGCTCAATTTCATGTTTCATTTCACTTGAAATTGATCCTTACTGACTGGTATTTAGTTACGACGTTTCCATAGCAACCGGCACTTGCGACCAGTCGCAAGTTAACATGAAATCGGGCTGTGTATCCTTTTCTCCTTTCTTATATATGGGGCATATTATCCCCTCCTTCCATTCTTGGGGGAATCCCTCTCCCTTCCATACTCCATTCATTATCTCTAACAACCTGTCAACTTCCTTTTCCGTTCCATATATCCACGCTTCATTCTGTATACGATCCCTCCCCGGTGTCTTTTTTCTTTTCAGTTTTCTTAGTTGTTGCTCTAGTTCTCCTCTTGTTATCTCTTCTATTTCTTCCACTCTTTGTTGTCTGTTTTCCTTTTTTTGTCTGTTTTTTTTTCTTTTAGGTATGTATCTCCATACCTCTTCTTCCGTCTTTATACCCTTCATCTTTAGCTCTTCTTCCATCCATTTCTTTTGCTTCTTCTCTTTGCATACTAAATTGTACCTTTTGCGTGCTCTCTTGTACTCTTCCTTGGTTGCTTTTTCTTTTTTCCAATTTCCTAGTTTCCTTCTTGCTTCCTACCTCCTTTCCCTGCATTCTTTATCCCACCACTCGTTCTTCCACAGCCCCATCTTCTCTCTTATCTCTATCTTTTTTTTTCTGTTGCGTTTCTTATGTTATCGCTCAGTTTCTTCGTATTTTGCCTCCCTAAGTCTTGCTCTATAATTTTCTTTTCCTTTTTCCGTACAAATATTCTTTACAATTTTTCTTCTAAACTCATTCACACTTCGTCTATCTTTCTTTCATATGGTCCGACCCCATTCTTTCTCCCACCTTGAATTTCTCTATTTCATCCCATGCTTCTTCATTTACCATAACATAATCAATAACTGTCTCCCCTCTTGATCCAATATACGTGTACTCCCCTTTCTCATCTCCTATGCAGTTCCCATTAAGTATGTCCCACCCTCTTTCTTCTACTAAAGTAATCATTACTCTCCCTTCTGCGTTTTCTGTTCCATCTTTTGTTGGTCTTCCTTCTATTGTTTCTTGTTCCTCTTCTATCCGTCTTCTATCCGTCTTCCTTTTCCTCCAATTCTTGCATTAAAATCCCCCCCAATCACAAAAGTTCCTTCTTCTTGCTCTTGTACTCGCTCTTCTATTATTCTCTTCGTTTCCTTCATACTTCTGATGTAGACTGTTACAGTTCTCTATTTTCTCTGTTTACTTTTCACCGTTCTTTCCATACTCCCTCTTTCTTCTTTTGCTTCAGTTCCATTTTCTCCTTCCAGTCCCTCTTTCGCCCCCACCTTTAGCTCTCCCTTTCTTGCTTTCCCTCTCTGCATATTGGCACTTCCACTTAAACTCTTTCGGCATTCTCTTTTCCAATTTTTCCCACCCCTTCTCTTCCACCCACGTTTCTACCATTCCCACTACGTCAAATACTCCCAAAATTCATTATCTTTGTTTTTTATTCCCGCTACGTTCCAGAATAATATTCTTATTTGCTCCTTTTCTCCTTTATTCCTCTCTTTATTCGTTTTCCCTTTTCTGCCCTCTCGTCTTTTTCTTGTACTCTTATTCAAAAAAATTCTGTATCTAACTCCCCCTTTTCTTCGTCCCACCTAAGCCCTTTTCCCTCTATCCATATTTTTTTATAACCCAGTTTCACCCGCTGTCCTTTTTGTTGCTCTTCTTTGGCTATCGCTTTTAATTCCTTCTGTATATCTCTTTCCTTCTTTGTCAGATCATCTTCTATGTATACTCTCTTTCCTTTTTTTTCTCTTAGTTTTCTTTTATTTTCCATAACTTTCCTCTTTTCCCCCCAGCTCCCAAGTTCCGCCACAATCAGTTTTCCTCCATTTATTTTATACATCTCTCTCACAGTTACTTCCACCTCTAATTCCACCTTCATCCATTTTTCCAGTTTCTTCTCGCTCTCGCATTCCTCTTCGTCCAGTCCCGTTACTCCAATATTCTTTTTTCTCACTCTTTTTTCCTGCTCTTCCATTTTCTCCTCCATTTTTTTCATTTTTTCTTCTGACTATTTCACTCATATATATTTTAACCAATCATATGTGATCATTCAACAATGGAATCAAAATTTAAATTGAAAAAATCGACTTGTCTCAATTTTATCGGGGGTTACGGACCAATGAACAGTCGCTTTTACACAACGTACCTCATTTTTCAGCGAAAAAATAACAAATGCTGCAGTCACTGTGACAGCATACTGCATGTCAAATACCTCAATTACCTGTCACCTTCCACCACATTATCAATAATTTGGGCGTTTTCGTGAAATAGTCTGAGGAATATAATTCGAGTTGATATGATTTCGTTGTAAAAATTTGCCAATTGTGGACTCGAGTTCTACAATTTGCGTTTGTCAATGTCATTCGCAAAATTGCTCGGCGAACTCTCGTAACAATAAATAAATTTTTCCGACGAAATCTTAACTCTTATTATATTATAACTGAAAAGATTTAAAGGAGGCTGCGACTGAAAGAGTATGAAAAAACACTGAAACTAGTTCAAGAAGGAAGTGAAGAAAGACTGAATACTAAAAAGGGCTGAAAAGGATCTCATAATGGACTTACGAAAGATCTTAGATCAAACTCTAAGAAACTGAGAAGGAGGAGAGAAGTAGGCCCAGAACAGAATTGAAAAGAGAGTAAAAATATAAAAGTGATAAAATCCACCAGAGTCTCAAAAGAGGATGAGAATAGGCTGAGAACAAACAGGAAAGAGGCAGATCGGATCCCACTTCAACATCGGAAGAAATTTGTGTCTCAGTAAATGACAACCTTAACACATTATTTTTTTATTCCTTTATGTTATGTAAGTGTTTCATCGTGGGTCGAAAATAAAGAATATAGACGGATGTTATCTCAATATCGCTTAACAATTTTGGGAGAAATAGTTGGAAAACCGAGAAGATCGAGAAAAAATCGTTCAACTAGAGGCAACGCTTTAGACTGGATATTGATTCCGATTCGAGCAGTTGAGCCGAGCGGACGTGTTTTGCGGCGCTCGATAAGATAAGCGGATAAAAAAGGGTGAAAAAGTGAAAAAGTGAGAGAGAAGAAGATTACAAAAGAAAAAGAGAAGAAGGACGAGAATCGGAAGAGAGGATTAACCCCTTCAGGAAAAGTAAGAAAGTGGAAAGATCGCCGGTTAAAAAGACAATGGATGAGGAAATGAAAGAGATGCTGAAAAAAATTATGGCGGATGTAGGGAAGATAAAGGAAGAGAATCGGAAGATGAGCCGGGAACTGGAACAGTTGAAAATTATGATGCGTGAAAAGGAAGAAAAATGGGAAAGAGAAAAGATGGAACTAAAAGAAAAAATTGGGGAGAAAATGGAAGAGCTGGAAAAAAGAGTGAGAAAAAAGAATATTGTAGTAACGGGATTGGACGAAGAAGAATGCGAGAGCCTACATAAAATAAATGGAGGAAAAATTATTGTGGCGGAACTTGGGAGGAGGAAAGTTATGGAAAATAAAAGAAAACTAAGAGAAAAAAATAGGAAAGAGAGTATACATAGAAGATGATCAGACAAAGAAGGAAAGAGATATACAGAAGCAATTAAGAGCGACAAAAAGGACAGCGGGTGAAAGTTGGTTATAAGAAGATATGGTCACAGGGAAAAGGGCTTAGGTGGGACGAAGAAAAGGGGGAGTTAGATACAGAAAATTTTTGAATAAGAGCACAAGAAAAAGACGAGAGGGCAGAAAAGGGAAAACGAATACGGAGAGGAATGAAGGAGAAAAGGAGCAAATAAGAATAGTATTCTGGAACGTAGCGGGAATAAAAAACAAAGAGAATGAATTTTGGGAGTATTTGAGAGAATTTGACGTAGTGGGAATGGTAGAAACGTGGGTGGAAGAAAAGGGGTGGGAAAAATTGGAAAAGAGAATGCCGAAAGAGTTTAAGTGGAAATGTCAATATGCAGAGAGGGAAAGCAAGAAAGGGAGAGCTAAAGGTGGGATAATAATGGGGGTGAAAGAGGGACTAGAAGGAGAAAATGGAACTGAAACAAAAGAAGAAAGAGGGATTATGGAAAGAACGGTGAAAAGTAAACAGAGAAAATGGAGAATTGTAACAGTGTACAGCAGAAGTATGAAGGAAACGAAGAGAATAATAGAAGAGCGAGTAAAAGAGCAAGAAAGAACTTTGGTGATTGGAGGCGACTTTAATGCAAGAATTGGGGGAAAAGGAAGACGGAGAGAAGAGGAACAAGAAACAATAGAAGGAAGATCAACAAAAGATGGAATAGAAAACGCAGAAGGGAGAGTACTGATTAGCTTAGTAGAAGAAAGAGGGTGGGACATACTTAATGGGAACTGCACAGGAGATGAGAAAGGGGAGTACACGTATATTGGATCAAGAGGGGAGACAGTTATTGATTATGTTATGGTAAATGAAGAAGCATGGGATGAAATAGATAATTTCAAGATGGGAGAGAGAATGGAGTCGGACCATATGCCTTTAGAAGTGAAGACAAAAGGAAGAGAGAAAGATAGAGGAAGTGTCAATGAAGAAAAATTGTGAAGAATATTTAGACGGAAGAAGGAAAAGAAAATTATAAAGCAACACTTAGGGAGGCAAAATACGAAGAAACAGAAATTTACGAAAAGGTGAAGGAACTGAGCGATAACATAAGAAACGCAACAGAAAGAAAAGAGATAGAAATAAGAGAGAAGATGGGGCTGTGGAAGAACGAGTGGTGGGATAAAGAATGCAGGGAAAGGAAGCAGGAAGCAAGAAGGAAACTAAGAAATTGGAAAAAAGAAAAAGCAACCAAGGAAGAGGTACAATTTAGTATGCAAAGAGAAGAAGCAAAAGAAACGGATAGAAGAAGAGCTAAAGATGAAGGGTATAAAGACGGAAGAAGAGGTATGGAGATACATGAATAAGGAAAGAAAGAAAAAGAGAGAGAGAGTGAGTGATGGAATTACTATGGAGGAATGGAGAGAGTACTTCAGTGAGCTGCTAGGGGGTGATGAAAAAGAAAACAGACAACAAAGAGTGGAAGAAATAGAAGAGATAACAAGAGAAGAACTAGAGCAACAACTAAGAAAACTGAAAAGAAAAAAGACACCGGGGAGGGATGGTATACAGAATGAAGCGTGGATATATGGATAATGAATGGAGTGTGGAAGGGAGAGGGATTCCCCCAAGAGTGGAAGGAGGGGATAATATGCCATATATATAAGAAAGGAGAAAAGGACACAGTCAGTAATTATAGGGGATCACTCTCCTAAATACAGGTATACGCGATGATTGTGGAAGAGAGGCTGATGGAGGAAATGAATGAGAGACGGACAGGTGGGATTTAGGAAATGTAGAGGGACCATGGATAATGTATATATCTTGAATCACATAGCAGGAAATGAGATAAAAAAGAGGGGTGGCAAGATATATGCATTCTTTGTGGACCTGAAGGCGGCTTTTGATAATGTGGAAAGAGATTTACTGTGGGAATCCTTGAGAAAGAGAGGGATAAATGAGCATCTGGTAACAAAATAGAAGAGATATATGAAGAAACGATAAGTAGAGTGAGAGTGGATGGAAGGGTGATTGAATGTTTCAAAACTTATAAGGGAGTAAGACAAGGTTGCCCACTAAGCCCCAGCCTGTTTGCAGCTTTTATTGGAGATATAGAGGAGATGTTCAGGAAGGGGCAGGCATAGGGGGTTGTGGTGAGCAAAGAAAAAGTGTAGTCTTTAGCATATGCGGATGATTTGGTGGTGCTAGCGAGAGAGGAGAAAGGTATGAAAGAAATTATAGGAAACATGGAGAAATATATGAGGAGGAAAATGTTGACGGTGAATGTAGAGAAATCCAAGATGATGGTGTTCAGAAAAGGGGGTGGTAGGAGAAAAGTAAATGAGTGGAGATGGGAGAAAGAGAAAATTGAAGAAGTGAAAGAATTGAAGTATTTAGGTTATGTGATGAATGAAAGAAACACAGCAACAGCACATGTGAGAGAGTTAGTGAAAAAAGCAAATAAGATAATAGGAGCTGTATGGGGAATAGGAGAGAGAAAATTTGGACATGATTTTAGAAGGAGAGTAATGATGTTTGATAATTTGGTGAAAAGCGTGATGATGTATGGAGCGGAGAGAGCAAGAGGGATTGGAAGGGGTGCAAGGAAAATATATGAAATGGGTGCTAGGGGTAGAGAGAGAGACACCGGGGTATATAGTGATGGAGGAAACAAAGAGAGATGGAATAAGAATAGAAGCAGGAAAAAAAACAATAAGATTTGAGGAAAGAGTGATAGAGAGAGGAGAGTGCAGAATTTTGCAAGAGAGTTTGAAAGAAAAAAGGAAAGAAATAGGAAAGGGGATATGGAAAGAGAGGGAGGCATATTTCGAAAGAAACGGGTATGCAGGCGCGGAGATAGAAACAATGCGAGAGAGAGGCAGAGTAATGACATATGAATTAGTGCAGAGAGATAGAGATGTGCAAGTGCAGGAAAGAAGCACGAGAATTAGGAAGTCTAGGTACAATGGGAAGTAGTACAAAGTACTTAGGAAGAGAGATTAGAAAAGAGAGAGTGATAATAGCAAGATTTAGATGTGGAAATGAGGAGAGAGAGAGAATAAATATTGGAGTGAGGATAATAATAGAGTATGCAGGATGTGTGGAGAAAAAAAGGAAACGATAGAGCATTTGTTGAAGGAATGCGTAGAACTGAGAGGGAGAGATGAGAGTAGAGAAGAAATTTTGAATGAGGACGGAAGAGGGATCGAATGGATGAGGAATGTTGAGTAGAGAAGAGGGACAATAAGTGGGAAGGGATAAAAGCTGATAGTTATTGTGTTGAATTATTGATTTATTTAGTTTTATGTATTATATTGTATTTTATTTCATTTGAGTTATGGGAAATGTATCGGATACTTTATAAACCTGTAAAGGTAATAAATATACATACTACTACTTTAAATCTTTTCAGTCTGTTCTCCCTTCAGTATTTTTTATCTTTTTTAGTATACAGGCTGGCCACTTCAAATTTTGGTTAGTTTGAGAAATCAGACATCATCCATTCACCCTAGCGTCCCTCAAGACAAAGCTCAGGTGTTTGACAGCCCTAGCCTACACGAAGAGATGTCAGGAGAACGAATAGCGCAATTGGGCCAATGATTAACTCGTCGGAAAGTTTATCGCACAGACCTCTCCCTAACACTGATTCCCGTTTAATTTTACGATCAAAACGGTAACGACGGAATGCTCGATAAACTTCACTTCCTATTTCTAAGGGTGCGTTTACTGTTTACTCTAAATAATTAGATTAACATTGGTTCCCGCTTCTGGGGAGTTATTGTTGTTGCTCCTCGCAAACTCGCGTTTACTACATTGTTGAACCAGACGCAACAGTCCTGTTATTGCTCTCTTGCAGCTTTACTTGTGCCATTTGTTAGGTTGACAAAGGGAAAGGTATAGATATAAAATGCAACGCTGGTTTTTGTATTAAACGGTGACTGCATCAAAGTGCACTCCGGCTTTGGTGAATTTAAATTGCACGTTTGACAACGTTTATAAAAATAATTACTTCGTCGGCCGCAAAATTAAAATTTACAACGTAATCCGCTTTTAAAACACCATCATTTTTGTAGGATTATATCGAAACAGCAGCTAGAACCGCAGATTGAAAGGACTGAAAGGCCAGTATTGCAATTACGCAAATAAATTGATAATAACGCGTAGTTAGTCGTGTTTTAAACAAGGATTAAAGTGCAACTAATCACGAGGGAATTAAGGCGTGGTGTTGTTATCATCAATAATTCTGTTCATAAAAACAATTTACCATCATCAGTATTGCTGAATTTGCTCGTGCGATGTTGTGAGTCGAAATACTTTAAATTTTAATGTCTCTACCGTGCTGCTTAATGATGTTATTTACATTTTAAGTAGGTAGGTGTTTAACACGGCTATTAAAATGGTCTTAAATCAGAGGTACGTGCTGCGAATGGAAAGCATCTGTCCATAAGTTTCGGAATTTTTCTAGTCTGTTGAAGATTATTAAACAGGAGAATAAGGAAAAGAATTATGAAATAACGCAACAGGAAAATATGAAATTGTGAGGTGACGCAATAACGAAATTCAATTTTATAATAATAAAATCATGAAATACGTTAGGAAAATATAAAATCAAAAACTAAATTAGTCAAAGTTGGTCATGCAAGAATAACAGTTTCCCTACTAGCCACAAATATTTTAAATATATTTAAAAAAATATAGTGAGAGGTTTTTGAATAAATATTGTTTATATTTTTGAAATATACTTTTATATTATACTTTTGAAATATTTTCTTTTTAACAAAAAGTACTGTATAGTCATTCAGACAAATTCAATTTGCCTAGATGAAATAAAAGCAGCAACTGATATAATTTATTCAAAACGCTGTAATAGTTTGGAAGCTTGGTTTAGTGATGCTTGATCTTAGACTGTCGATTTCGGATTCTTCGGGCATTGAGTGTCGCCAGGCAGGTAGTGGTTTATGACCCTTTGGGTTTCCCTAACTGGACGACAAACGTTTTGCTCGAACTGAATCATATACGTGCAAGAGAAACAAAGCACGGACCAGCCAAACCAAAAGTTACAATTAATGTAGCAGAAATTAAAGAAATTTTCATGCCAACTAATAGTAATTTTGTACTTTGTGCTTTGTGTAAAATCGTGCGTCTTATTGATAGCAAAAACAACAGAAGAAAGACAATTGAGAGCAGACAGTGAATGAAATAATTAAGAGACTCAGTAAAGGGAGAGATGGAGAACAGGTAGCAGAAGGAAATAGTTGAGAGTGTCACTAAAAGGAGAACAGGCAGCAGAAGGAAGTACTTCGGAGACGCTAAAGGAGAATAATAAAGGCAGGGGAAGGGAATAGTTAAAAGAGTGGCTAATGGGAGAAGAGAATTCCATAAAGGGAAGGCACTAATTAGGAGAGAATACATGACGTCTCAGTGAAGGGATTAACTTTACCCCCTGCACCGCTTATGCCCCCGACCCATTTTTCCTCCATTGTCCATCTCACAATACCTCAGCGTCCCCGTCATAAGATCGCAGAGATTAAGCGCCGGGTCAGAAACAGATGTAATCTGGACCGGAAACTCAAATTTACCGGTCGAAATTAGTCGGTTAACGAGCGGACAAAGCAAATTCTCACTTCTTGCATCTATTACGTCCGACCGACGAATATTTGCGCTAAGTTTAATTGTCATCCATAAATTCCGGCACGCAAACAAGAAAACGGGGGAGGGCGGCGGGCAAAAGAATGGCATATGGATGACGCTCGCAATGAGGTCGGTGCTAAATGTAACACCTCTTCTTGTTAAGACTTCCGGACGGAAACACCAAAAGCACTTTGTCGTTGACGGTTTCAAACGGAATATTCGTTATTTTAATCACTAGTGATCAAAGAAGTACTATACAGCTTTATTCGCAAAATTTTAACTAGAGCGGTCGCCGGCGAAATAATTGCCCGTTTGTCTATTGCACCTTCCGCACTCTGTAATTATTTTTTCGTTTGACTTGCAAAAAGAAACGCCGTTCTTTGACATCAAGCAAAACATGATGAATTTCATTTCAGTCTCGTAATTAAAAATCTGGCTACAAATAGAGGCCCCGAAATCCTCCAAGATTTCAATTGCTCCCGAAAAAACCATCTCCGGCCTAATCGCGGTTAATTGTAGCCGTGGGAGGCTCTCCGGAGAGGTGGGATTAGATTTTAATTAAGATCGTATCTTTGTTACAGTTCCACCTGATCAACTGAGTGTTCTTGACGAGACCGGAGTTCATATCTCCGACTACCTTCTAGGGCCGTACAATGAGGGCTCCTCAATCAATATTACATGTGTTGCCACCGGAGGTAAGTGAATCGAGTGCTTTGAGCTTTCCCGCGAAGCACTTAAGAAACGTGCATTCCTGTAGCTATTTACGAGGTAGATTCGATGGGAGGGAGTGGGGGTATTGAAGAATAGTTAAGGGTGGCACTTACGAAACTTAATTTTTATACGAACGGCGTTACGTATCCTCCGGTACACTTGTGAGTTCTTACAATAATATTTTCTAACACTAAAATTACATCTTTTATACAAAATAGAACAATAAGCGTCCGGTGATCGGAGGGGTCGGGATTCCCGATGGTCAAAATTGGCTGGAGTTTGCTATTTGCATCCATGAACCTTAAAAGCATCATAAAATCCAACGGGGCCGACAACGAGGCGACCACCATATCCGACTTGCATATTCACATAATTAATTATTATTTTAGATTACATAACAAGATTGTAGTTTCAAGTGTCATATTTATATTTTGGTGATTATGTTTCTTCCTAGTCAGTGGTTCCATACTTCCTAATTTTGTAATCCTTAGTGTTCTTTGTCTCTTGGCTCCTAGTTTTTCTTAATTTATAGTTCCTAATACCTTAGTTATTATTTCTAGTCCACAGTTTAGGTCCTTCGACCCTACACTATAGGTACATTTTTTAACTTTTTACTCAATTCTACAAACTAGAAAACCACAATTATTTGGAAACATTAAATTGCTACATTAAAGTTATTTGACTAAAAAAACAATTAAATAGCGGTGGTTTGGATACTGATAACGTTGCTGTCAAAATGAATTGGTGCAAGCAGAACTATTTTTTGTCTGTTGGGAGTTTTTTAATCAGTCGCAGTTTACATGCATTTTATGTGGAAAAATAAATAAATACAAGAAAGTTTCTCTTTCTTTAGAATGAAATATTTCAGCATTTTGTAACTAAATTTCAACTGAAAAGATATATATTACTTCTGTCGTAACTGCACTTTAGGAAATTAGGTGCACTGAACGATGCGTTGTACTTTTAGAGTTTGTACTAATGGGCACCGCATAATTAAATAATAATTATTATTGTTGATTATTATTGTGTGTAATTAATTAATGCAGATAATTATTTTAGTCTTTTTTAGTTCCTGGTTGTTAGGTTCCTAGATCCTAAATCCTAATAAATGATTCATAGATCATGTTGCATGTGAAAAACAAAATTTTCATGTCCTAATTAGTTATTGTTCTAATCTATAGTTATTAGTCTCCTGGTTCTCAGTCCTTTGGTTTGCACAACTGTATTTCCTACTATCTTAATTTTTTGGTTCTAGTTCATAGTTCCTTAATTCCTAGTTCCTTGGTTCCTGGTGCCTTGGTTCCTAGTCTCCTAGTTCCTTAGTTTCTTAGAACCTAGTTCTTCAGTTCCTAGTTCCGTAGATCCTAGTTCTTTAGTTCATAGTTCATTAGTTCCTAATTCCTGACTTCTTAGTTCCTTAGTTCCTAGTTGATTTATTTCTAGTTTGTTGTTTCTTATTCATTAATTCATTAACTTCATTCTTTATCTTTATTTTGACTTCGCAAAACTAGAAGTTTTTTAGTAAAAAAATTATTCCCCCAAGTTTCATGCCGTTTTGTTTTTGGGTTTCCTTACTTTTTAGTTGTTTGTTCCTTTTGTTTATTTTTTATTTCCATTTCTTTAATTTCTACTTCCATAGTTTGTAGTTTTCAGTGTATAATATTTACGTTTGTTCCTTTTAAATTTCTTGTCAAATATTTCATTACATTCCCTATTCTTGGGTTGGTCTATCTTTAGTTCCGAGTTCCATAAATCCCAGACCCTTGCCTTTTTGTGCTTTGATTTCTACAGTTCCTACTTCCTTAATTCTTGGTTTCTGGATTACAGTTCTTAGTTTCTTAAATACAGTTTTATAGTTGCTACTCCCTTAGTTAGTTCTGTAATTTTTAGTTCTTTTGTTCCTCAGTTACTTAGTTTCTAGTTCTTTAGCTCCTAGTTCCTTGGTTCCTAGTTCCTTGGTCTCTAGTTCCTTCGTTCCTAATTCCTTGTTTCCTACTTTCTAGGTTCCTAGTTCCTTGGTTCCTAGTTCCTCGGTTCCTAGTTCCTCGGTTCCTAGTTCTTCAGTTCCTAGTTCCTTAGTTCCCTGGTTCCTAGTTCCTTAGTTCCTAGTTCCTTGGTCTCTAGTTCCTTGGTTCCTAATTCCTTGGTCCCTAATTCCTTGGTTCCTAGTTCTTCAGTTCCTAGTTCCTAGTTTCTTAGTTCCTTGGTTGCTAGTTCCTTGGTTCCTAGTTGATTGGCTCCTAGTTCCTTGGTTCCTAGTTTCTTGGTTTCTAGTTCGTTGGTTCCTAGTTCCTTGGTTCCTAGTTCCCTGGTTCCTAGTTCCTCAGTTCCTAGTTCCTCAATTAATAGTTCCTTATTTCCTTGGTTCCTAGTTCCTTTGTTCCTAGTTCCTTGGTTCCTAGTTCCTTGGTTCCTAGTTTCTTGGTTTCTAGTTCGTTGCTTCCTAGTTCCTTGGTTCCTAGTTCCCTGGTTCCTAGTTCCTCAGTTCCTAGTTCCTCAGTTCCTAGTTCCTCAATTCCTAGTTCCTTATTTTCTAGTTTCTTGGTTCCTAGTTCCTTGGTTCATAGTTCCTTTGTTCATAGTTCCTTTGTTCCTAGTTCCTTGGTTCCTAGTTCCTTAGTTCCTAGTTGATTTATTTTTAGTTTGTTGTTTCTTGGTTATGTACCTATGTAACAATTGACTCACCCGTGCAACGTGGGGTTAACTTCATTCTTTATCTTGATTTTGACTTCACAAAACTAGAAGTTGTTCAGTAAAGAAATTATTCCTCCAAGTTTCATGCCGTTTTGTTTTTGGGTTTCCTTACTTTTTAGTTGTTTGTTCCTTTTATTTATTATTTATTTCCATTTCTTTAATTTCTACTTCTATAGTTTGTAGTTTTCAGTGTCTAATATTTACGTTTGTTCCTTTTAAATTTCTTGTCAAATATTTCATTATATTCCCTATTCCTGGGTTCGTCTATCTTTAGATCCGAGTTCCATAAATCCCAGACCCTTGCCTTTTTGTGCTTTGATTTCTACAGTTCCTACTTCCTTAATTCTTGGTTTCTGGATTACAGTTCTTACAGTTTCTTAATCACAGTTTTATAATATCTACCCCCTTAGTTAGTTCTGTAATTTTTAGTTCTTTAGTTCCTCAGTTACTTAGTTGCTAGTTCTTTAGTTCCTAGTTCTTTAGTTCCTAGTTCTTTAGTTCCTAGTTCTTTAGTTCCTAGTTCTTTAGTTCCTAGTTCTTTAGTTCCTAGTTCTTTAGTTCCTAGTTCCTTGGTTCCTAGTTCCTTGGTCTCTAGTTCCTTGGTTCCTACTTCCTTGGTCCCTAGTTCCTTGTTTCTTAGTTCCTTGGTTTCTACTTTCTAGGTTCCTAGTTCCTTGGTTCTTAGTTCCTTGGTTCCTAGTTCCTTGGTTCCTAGTTCCTCAGTTCCTAGTTCCTTAGTTCCCTGGTTCCTAGTTCCTTAGTTCCTAGTTCTTTGGTTCCTAGTTCCTTGGTTCCTAGTTCCTTGGTTCCTAGTTTCTTGGCTCCTAGTTCCTTGGTCCCTAGTTCCTTGGTTCCTAGTTCCTTGGTTCCTAGTTCCTCAGTTCCTACTTCTTCAGTCCCTAGTTCCTTAGTTCCTTGGTTCCTAGTTCCTTGGTTCCTAGTTCCCTGGTTCCTAGTTCCTGAGTTCCTAGTTCCTCAGTTCCTAGTTCCTCAATTCCTAGTTCCTCAATTCCTAGTTCCTTATTTCCTAGTTCCTTGGTTCCTTAGTTCCTAGTTCTTTGGTTCCTAGTTTCTTGGTTCCTAGTTCCTTGGTTCCTAGTTCCTCAGTTCCTAGTTCTTCAGTCCCTAGTTCCTTAGTTGCTTGGTTCCTAGTTCTTTGGTTCCTAGTTCCCTGGTTCCTAGTTCCTCAGTTCCTAGTTCCTCAGTTCCTAGTTCCTCAGTTCCTAGTTCCTCAATTCCTAGTTCCTTGGTTCCTAGTTCCTTTGTTCATAGTTCCTTTGTTCATAGTTCCTTTGTTCCTAGTTCCTTGGTTCCTAGTTCCTTTGTTCATAGTTCCTTTGTTCATAGTTCCTTTGTTCCTAGTTCCTTGGTTCCTAGTTCCTTAGTTCCTAGTTGATTTATTTTTAGTTTGTTGTTTCTTGGTTATGTACCTATGTAACAATTGACTCACCCGTGCAACGTGGGGTTAACTTCATTCTTTATCTTTATTTTTACTTCGCATAACTAGAAGTTGTTTAGTAAAAAACTTATTCCCCCAAGTTTCATGCCGTTTTGTTTTTGGGTTTCCTTACTTTTTAGTTGTTTGTTCCTTTTGTTTATCTTTTATTTCCTTTTCTTTAATTTCTACTTCTATAGTTTGTATTTTTCGGTGTCCAATATTTACGTTTGTTCCTTTTAAATATCTTGTCAAATATTTCATTATATTCCCTATTCCTGGGTTCGTCTATCTTTAGTTCCGAGTTCCATAAATCCCATACCCTTGCCTTTTAGTGCTTTGATTTCTACAGTTCCTACTTCCTTAATTCTTGGTTTCTGGATTACAGTTCTTACTTTCTTAATCACAGTTTTATCATTTCTACCCCCTTAGTTAGTTCTGTAATTTTTAGTTCTTGGTTTCTAGTTCCTCAGTTCCTAGTTCTTTAGTTCCTTAGTTCCTTGGTTCCTAGTTCCTTGGTTCCTAGTTCCTTGGTTCCTAGTTCCTTGGTTCCTAGTTTCTTGGTTTCTAGTTCGTTGGTTCCTAGTTCCTCAGTTCCTAGTTCCTCAGTTCCTAGTTCCTAGTTCCTAGTTCCTTATTTCCTAGTTCCTTGGTTCCTAGTTCCTTGGTTCCTAGTTTCTTGGTTCCTAGTTCCTTGGTCTCTAGTTCCTTGGTTCCTAATTTCTTGGTCCCTAGTTCCTTGGTTCCTAGTTCCTTGGTTTCTAGTTCCTCAGTTCCTAGTTCTTCAGTTCCTAGTTCCTTAGTTCCTTGGTTCCTAGTTCCTTGGTTCGTAGTTTCTCAGTTCCTAGTTCCTCAATTCCTAGTTCCTTATTTCCTAGTTCCTTGGTTCCTAGTTCCTTGGTTCATAGTTCCTTTGTTCCTAGTTCCTTGGTTCCTAGCTCCTTCGCAAAACTAGAAGTTGTTTAATAAAAAAATTATTCCCCCAAGTTTCATGCCGTTTTGTTTTTGGGTTTCCTTACTTTTTAGTTGTTTGTTCCTTTTGTTTATTTTTTATTTCCATTTCTTTAATTTCTACTTCCATAGTTTGTAGTTTTTAGTGTCTATTATTTACGTTTGTTCCTTTTAAATTTCTTTAGTTCTTATTTCGGTCTCCTTGCTGGATAATTCCTTTATCTCTAGTTTATTAATTCGTGGTTTTTAGGTTACTAGTTCATAGTATCTTTGTTTCTTAAATACAGTTTTATAGTTTCTACTCCCTTAGTTAGTTCTGTAATTCCTAGTTCTTTAGTTTCTAGTTTCTTATTGCTTTCTAGATTTTGGTTCGCAGTTTCTTAATTTCTGGTTCCTTAGTTTCTAGTTACTTACTTTCTAGTTCGTACCATGTTAGCGTCAAGCTCTTCCTCATTTCCTGGTTCCTTAGTTTTTAGTACTTAGGTCCCAGCTCCTAGTTTCTAATTTCTCAGTTCCTAGCCTGTTGGATCCGAGTACATTGCTTCATAGATTTTGGTTCCCACTTCCTTAGTTCATACTTTCACAGTCTATGGGTTCTAGTTCCTTACTTCCTTATTCGTACTTCTTTACCGTTCCTAGTTCTTTAGGTTCTAATTCCTTGGATCCCAATTTCTTAGTTCCTAGCCTTTTGGTTCCCTGACTCCAGTCCGTAGTTTCTTCTTTTCGGATTTCCTGGTTCGTTAGCTTCTGGTTTTTTGGTTCCAAGCTTATTGGTTCAGAGTCGGGGGTGCATATATTTGTTTAGAGACATCGACTTAGTAGAACTTCAGATCTCCTTGTTGATTATCCGATTGTCATGACTATCATTGTCTTACGAAACACTTAATAGAACTTGCATTACCATCCTAACAACTTTTATTTCGAATCTACGCAGTCGGAGTATATTTTTCAATTCATAACTTCTTGGTTTTGGTTCGAGCTTCATGGTGCTTCCTAGATAGTTTCTGGTTCCTCAGTTCTTAGTTACTTAATTCCTAGTATGTATTTCCTTAAAACTAAATTCGTAAGTTCCTAGTTTCTCAGTTCCTATTTCCTTAGTACCTAGTTCAGTTCCTTGGGTTCTAGTACTTTAGTTCGTACCATTTTGGTTTTGGGACCCTTTGCGTTCGAATTTTTTGCTAGTTACTAGTTACTTGTTCGACTGTTAGTACTTATTATTCCTCAGTTGATTGATTCCTCAGTTTCTCGTTCTAGTTTCCGTTTCTTAGTTCTTGGTTTCTTGATATTGATACCCCGTTCTTTAGCTCCTAGTTTCTAGTATTTTAGTTTCCTTACTTGGTAACTCTTACTTTCTAGTTCAATGCTAGATAATTTGTGGTTCATCGTTCAATCTAATACTCGTTCCTTGGTTCCCTATGCATAGTTCCTAGATCTTTCCTAGATTTCTTTCTAATTCCTCAAATGCTGTTTATTTTTAGTTTTTTAACACCCGTGGAACTTTTACCTACTTTTCTGAAATATTAAGATTCAGATATTCTGTTTTGGTTATCTTCCAATTCTGAGATCGCGAACTATTATGCAGGTAATCCCACTACACAGCTACAGAAATGTTAGGACATTTAATTTAGAATTGATCGATTTCTGGTACAGATTATTTTATTTTACAATAATTAGTCTAAGCTTACCATATTCTCAGGTACCAGTTTTTAGGCAATAGATTTTTTTTTGTGCAGATCTTCGTCTGATATTTAGAAATATACATAGATCCTGAGTGTGACATTCACTAATCTTCCCATATCTCAAAATAGAGAATACATTTTATGATTTAGCTATTTCAAAGTTTAAATAGGATTTCATTTTAATTTCTTTCTCCTGTGAATTTTGATTTCGATACTGTATACGAAAAGTATCTTTGTGTTCTCGGTCCTTGATAATATTATTCTGTCTTGCCTCAAGCAACACTGGGTTTCGTTTGCAATAAGGTCAACACGTCGATATATATTTTTTTTACTTTGCTTAAATGCTGTACTGAATATTTATGAAGCACCCCGGGTGTATCGATAAATTTATTTACTCAAATATAATCCCAAACAATTTATCAATTCGCAACATTTTGTCTTACTGATTCCACCATTTACTAATCCGCTGTTTTCTTGTTAAACCAGGTCGTCCGCCGCCGAAAGTGACGTGGTGGCAGGAGAACGCACTCCTCGACGACTCTTTCGAGTACTTATCGGAGCGTCGAGTCAGAAATATCCTCCAACTGGAAAAGCTCGAAAGGAAGCATCTTCACACCGTATTTACTTGCCAAGCATCCAACAACAATCTAGTGGCCCCCATTTCCAGTTCGGTCACCCTCGATATAAACCGTAAGTCTTTCACGTTTTTATTTCGCACTCCGCTCGCAAGAAGTCGTAATTCCTCCATCGTCCCGAGGGACGAAAATCGGTTAGGCGAACAAGTCGCTTCCGTTTTTCATTGAAACTATGAATTACGGATGTCTGAAGGCGGTTTGAACGTTCCGTTTGTGTAGAATAAATAAACATATTGTTTTAATAAGCTGGTGAAGACGAGCAGCTTGTGGTATCCCACAATTGGTGGATGCGCCGGGAGAGAGATATTATATTCGGCTTAAAAATCGCTAATTTCAGTATTGGCAGCGCTTCCGACAATGAAGTTGCAAATTATGCTTTATCTTCGCAGGATTGAAAGTGCATTAAGCTGCAGGTGCATTGATCCCGGGGCGTTTCGGGGGATTATTCAGCGGATCGGGAACGGTTATTTCAGCAGAAATTAAAATTAAGCTGCAACTAGTTATTTAGCGTTTGGGGATTGGCAGTTATGACAACCTTGATGCAAATTTATTGCAGTTGAGCTCTCACTGCATTACTCATGGCGGTGTTTGTGGATGCGCTTAATTAAAGCTCGCGTTGGGGTTTTCGGTGCGAGTCGGAGTGAATCTATCTGATCTGTACTATTGTATTTGTGATAATGATGGATTTATTAAGCGGAGAATACGGCTGATTTCATTACGGGTGTATAAGTTTTCTACAGGCAAAAATACCAAAATTACAAAACAATTTGTAAATATTCCGACATCCACGAATATAACATTCAAAATTCACAAGGTTCTATAACTGAAAATTGTGTACCCAATATTAAAAAAATACAAGCTAAAGGAATATTGCAAAAATTATAACCTTTGAAGATTGAAAGAATTCAAAACTCCAAGATTTTAAATTAACCAGATTCTAATAGTAAGGATAGAGAAGTCGTTTACCTTAGGTATTACCACATTTATTAGATATGCATTTTGCATGAAATTCGGTCTCTTCATTATTAACTACTAGGAAAGAAAACAATTTCACACATCCTCGACAAACTATATAATGGTACATTTTATAGCTAGTAGTGGAAAAAGAATCTTACAACAAATGAGTTGAATATGTAATATATAAAAATTAATATTTGTTTGTTTGTTCGTATGTTATGCGCTCTTACACCGGTCAACCGATCGTTATGAAATTTTGACCGCAAATAATATTCGCAATTGGGAGTAACATAGGGGGCCTGGCGATCCCAATGTGTCGCAAAAAAAATAACTTAAAACAGGGTGAAATTGAGTACTGTCTGAGTAAGACGACCCAATGTGTTACCTCTTTTCGTAAATAAATATTTAAAGTTCAAACCGAGCGAAATTGAATACTCTATAAGATAAAAATGTCACAGTGACCCGGTCAAATCGGATGAGACGTTTTACTTCGTTTTTGTTGGTTGCGGTACTTTTATTATACAGTAATTTAAAATTAGAACATTTCAAGTAAAATTTGGCTTTTATTGGTGGTCCAATCCGGGTAACGCCGGGTATTTCTGCTAGTTCGAAATATTTTTAAATTTTAAAAATTCAAAAATTTCTAAATCTTGAAACATCTCAACATTTCTAAATTTGATAGACTGTCAAGACTTTCGTACATTGGTACTTTTCAAGCCTAAATCAAAGATTTCTTTTTTAAATCTGAAATATTTATATTAAACCGAATATTGAGCGCAGAGAGCGTCGTTAAACTATATGGGCAACAAAAACACCAACTCACATAAGATGCTCTCATCAGTCAAGAAGGTTCTGTCGCGCTGATGTCATACTACACGACGCTCGCACAAAGAGAATGATCTCATCCTTCAAGAATATTCGGTCGCGCCGAAAGGGTGATCCAATTATTCCCGGAATAGAAGGATTGAGAACACCAACAACAACCAACAACATTAATATACAATATGTAATAATATTAAACGCGGACAGCGCCGCTAAACTGTATGGGATGCAGAACCATAAATTTGAAGCTCATCTATTCTATTAAAAGCGAACGACTCGAATCTAACCAATTTTCCAACTCCAATTCTCCCATATGTGCCAAGTGAGAACGCTATATGAAGCATCTATGAGGAAGAGCAGTTGAAACGTATATTGTGGAATAACAAATTGGTGACTGAGGACGTGTACACTTGGTGCGGTCGATTGTGGGACCTTGTGCTGCGCAGAGCCTCACATTCTGTTGTTGAACATTGCGAGGGAAACAGTGCATGTCTTGGACCTGGGATGCTTTTTTATTTGCTGGAAATTCTTAATAAAAGCTGTGTTATTTACCAGTTTAGTGATCTGGGATCTACTTTTTGATGTTGAAATTTTATATACATTTAATAAAATAAATTTGTAATAAATGACTACAATGCAGCTAAAAATAACATCATCAAGTGGCCAAGAGGTGAGTTTAATACTTCGTTTTGCATCTTTACTAAGAAGTGATTTTGTAAACTGTTATGTGAAAAAAGCTAGAAAGGCAAGCTGAATATCTATCTGTTCTATTAAAAGCGAACAGCTCGAATTTCAACAATTTTCCCACTCCAACTCTGACATTATGTGCCAAGTGAGGAAGAGCAGTTCAAACGTATATTGTATAACAACTGTGTTTTCGCCACCAAATTGGCGAGTGAGGACGTGTACACTTGGTGCGGTCGATTGTGGAACTGCGTAGTGCTCAAGGCTACTACTGAGTGCGGATGGCGTCGTTAGACTATATACGAAACAGAAACACCAATTTCAAGCTCATTTTACATTATTTAACGACGCTGTACGCGGTCAATATTCAATTTAGTCTAAATATTTTAGATTTAAACTAATGTTGAGCGCGGACAGCTCTGTCAAACAATATAAAACAAACTTCAAATTTTCCGACACCGTGGTGACACATGCACCGAATTAAAATACTTCCCGACGTCGTATCGACCAGACCGAAGAGACCGACACGATGGAACTAGTCTTTTTATCGAGGTGCCGATCGGCTGCACAGGAAGTGGGACTCACTGCTGGAGCCCTCGTGGCCCCTCCGTTGACGTCGTCTGATCGACTTCCCGACCGCAGGTCGAACACCTTATGTCTACATTCGCCACCGGCCGCCGCAGCTCCACTCCAGATGGAAGCCCCCACGTGCCAAGAGTTAAACGGAGACAGACAGAGTATAAATTAGTAAAGGCAGGGAATATTATAAGGGTTAAACGGAGAGGGAGACACCGGGTTAATAATCCGTCAGCGTGCACCGACCCTGCATTTATTTTGCTTCTCTTCTGCCAAGCTACCCGTGGACAAATGTGGAGCATACCACTTTAAAAAATTGACGCTCTAGGCAATCCGGCCGGAACAACCATCACATTGTTTTCCATAATCTATATACAGGCTGTCTTACGAAAAACGCACCACGCTATAACTCTGTTATTCATAATCCGATTTCAGAAATTCAAAAACCGTTTAAAACAGGTGTATAAATGCTACAAAAGAGTATGATTTTTATTTTTTTTTGAATAAGTAATTTTTGTCAAGCGATAGTCAATTTTTTTTTTAAATAGCAACACATTTTTTTTTTATTCAGTTTGGTGGAGATTTTTTTCTCAAAACAATGGTATGTTTCAACTTGATTTTGTAAAATATTCTTGGAAAAGTTTTTTTTTCTAAAATTTTCAAGGAATCCAATGAAAGCGCACAAAAGGCGCACTGCTTGACCAGAATTTCTGTGGCACTCGAAAAACACTTGCATCATATCAATTAATTCATTGTTATCCGTAATGAAATAACAATGTGATCACAAAATAATAACAAAACTGCAAGAAATAATACAAACAACGATAAATAAAAACAAGTTGACAAATCTTGAAATGACAGTTATTGTTTTGTGCGCTTTCATTTGATTCCGACGCACACTTGAAAATTTTAGAAAAAAAAACTTTTCCAAGAATATTTTACAAAATCAAGTTGAAACATACCATTGTATTGAGAAAAAAAATCCCCGATTTTTATGATCTTTGATTTATTGGATTTGTCTCCGCCCCGAATGGCAAAATAACTATTAACACATGGACATGGGGGCCCAGCGGCCCTTTTGGGTTTATAACTCAAGAACGGCTAAATTGATTTTTATGATCTTCGATTTGTTGGATTTGTCTCCACCCCGAATAGCAGAATAACATGAAAACATGGACAGTGGGCTCAGGGGGCTGCCTTGGGTTTATAACTCAAGAACGGCTGGACCGATTTTTATTATCTTTAGTTTGTTAGATTTGTTAAATTTGAAAACATCGGAAAAATGACAGGGGCGGGAGCTTGGTACAGGGCAACGACAATAACAAAGCTCCCCTGATACAGGGCAACAATAACAAATAACGCCGGACACCATATAAAACATCAGATACATTTGAAAAATGAACATGGCGTTGTATGCTGGTTGAATGTAGTAGAAGGCGTTGTGTGAACTATCCTTTGATAAAAAAAAGAATTTAATTCAGCTAAAAAGTTAACACAACATTTATTGAGGCGGTACAAAGTTCGCTGGGTCAGCTAGTATTATATGTAATTTAACGACGCATTCCTTGCTCAATATTCTATAAAGATTTGGTCTTTAATATTACTATAAAAATTTGAGATTTGCACTAAAGTTGAGCACGGGTAGCATCACTAAATAATTAAATTAAGTTGGTGGTTTTGTTGCATATACAGGCTGTTCTGGAAGTCCTAGCAGAAAATTTGCCCACATGTAGAACTCGTCAAAATAAACATTTTTTCTATTTACCACTTTGCTGAAATCCGCAATCTTTTTGTGGAACAAAAAATTTTTCGTTGATAGTAAAGTTTAGTTATCACTTGATTGTCGCGCCTCTATGTATTGTTATGCGTGTTCCATTCTTGTGTTCCCAGAATTTTTTTTGGAAATTGAACCTGAAATTTTTAAGTATTCGAACTGTCGGTGTGTCAACATTTATCGTTTATCGCACGTACAACAACAAGGATTAACCCTGATCAAAGTTAGAGAATTTATTATTACATGCTAACCTACTTCAATATTATGCATATTATGGTAGGTGAGTACATGTTTCCATTTAAACAGTTTTTATTTCGATTCCCTTATCGGGTAGAGTTTTTGTGCCTTCCCAATCAATGAACGTCGATCCATAGGCGGGTATTGGTTTTAGGGGTCATACTATTCTTAATTTTAACTCCGTAAGGGAGCGTTTGCAAAAAAATAGATAATTATAAAAAAATGTTTATTTTGAGTTCTACTTGTGGTTAAATTTTCTGCTTGCACTTCCATAACACCCTGTAAAATGTAACGACGCTGTCCGGGCTCAATATTAAAATTAATCTACCCCTTTCACTTTTAGATTAATGTTGAGCGCGGACGGCAACACCAATTTGAACTTAATTTTATATTGTTTTTCTACTTTGCGTTCGTACTGAGGCTATTACGATACGGTTTTGAGTGTCATAACACACAAAAACGGTGTTATAATAATTCTACTAACAATAGTATTTTTTTTATAATATTGGCAAACTTGGCAATCCCAGGGCAATCTTTACCTATAATACTTCGCTGTCAAGGTGTCAACTCCAAGTGGCTAGCAGAGGGAACAACAGCAACAGCTGTGGGACGGAATTGGCATTATTATATTGTTGGCACTTGTTTGGGGGGTACCTTCACGTGCTTTTGGGGCACGCAAATTTGTTGCCTGGTGGTGGCCAAGCTGGTCACACAAACAAGTGGCGCTCGCCAAAGACTGTGATGCCACTATAATATTGTGATGACTGAGAGTGTCTCCGGTCAGTGATGACGCGGATAAGGGGGTCCACTTGTTTGTGCGGCGGGATTTGATTCCAAACATTTTGTGGATGAAGAGATTTCACAACCTCAAAACTTCAAACTTTTCTGCTGATTTTGTGTTAAGTTTTAAAGTATTTAGAACAAAAGGATCCTGTTCATCCGTACCTCAATCTCTTCGCAAAAATGTGTAGAATATTTTGGTATGATCATTTTTATAGAAAATCTTGTAGTTTTTTGGGTCGTTTATCCGACAGTCACAGAACTCGTTTCAAATTAATTCTTTTTCATAGCCGCCGTTAATGCACCTCGCAAGGGTGGCTAACCGAAATTTGATTATTTTGTATAAAAAGTGGCAAAGTAGAAAAAATACTGTATGATGACTCGTTTATAAGGCATTTTGTCCCACTTACTCTTTTAGGGCACTCCTCGAGTGCCCTAAACCCGTGCGTGCGACAAAATGCTTCTTATAAAACTCGTATCATAATATACTATTAACGACGCTGTTCTCGCCCTTAACTTTAAATATATTGAGCGCGTCGTTAAATTATATGAAAACTAGAAACATCAATTTGAAGCTCATTTAATATTGTTTAATGACGATGTTGAGACACCAAACTTGAAAAATCGAGGAAAAGCTGGAAACTAAGCGAACCTTATACCTTCAGAAACCTGGTAACTTGAGAAACGCAAATTGAGACCTCAGATCTCGGAAAACCTGAAACTTTAAAGAACCTGAAAATTTGAGAGCTTTGAAAACCTGGTGTCTCGAGGAACTTGAGCATTTGGGCAGTGTGAGATTTGAAGGAACTTAAGAGCTTAAGAACTGGAGGATCTTAAGATTTTGGAAAGCCTGAGAGCTTAGGCAACCTGAAAACTTGAAGAACCTGAGAATTTGAGATCCATGAAAATCTGATATCTTAGAGAGCTTGAGGAACTAATTTGAATAAATGACTTTATTACCCTGTATATGATAAATAAACACCGACCCTGTATTTATTTTGCTTCCTTCCTGTCAAACTTGACAGCTGACCGTCGACTAAGCTACCCGTGGAGTATACCACGATAAAAAATCGGCTTTCGAGGCAATCCGACCGGAACAACCATCACATTGTTTTCCATATTATATGTAATTTAACGACGCATTCCTCTTTAAAATAATATTGCCCGCGGATAAGGTCGTTACATTAAATGAGAACTAGGAACATCAATTTCAAGCTCATTTAATTTTATTTAATAACGATGTTGAGACACTAAATTTGAGAACTCGAGGAAGAGCTGGAAACTAAGCGAACCTTAGACCTTAGAGAAGACCCCGAGAAATTGATAAACACAAATAATTGAGACCTGGCGAGATCTCAGATCTTGAGAACTTAAGAAGTGGAGGAGCCTGAGATTTTGGAAAACCTGAGATTTGTGGGACTTTGAGTAACTTAAGAACCTTACAATTGAGACACCAAACTTGAGAGCTGGCGGAATTTAAGACTTTGGAAAACCTGGGACTTTAGGCAACCTGAAAACTTGAAAAACTTGGGAATTTGAGATCGATGAAAATCTGATGCCTTAGAGAGCTTGAGGAACTAACAATAATTTGGGCAGTGTAAGATTTTTTATATTGGTTAACGACGCTGTCCGCGCTCAACTACAGTGTAAATCTTTTATTTTTATTTTATACTGTAAATGACTTTATTGTAAACCTTATCAGAAATATTAAAGACAAAAGAGGAGAGATGAAGAAGACATACTAAGAAGGAAAAGAATTAACTGGGCTCAAGCAAAACAAGAAGCTTGACTTGAGAAGAGTATTAAACTCCACACCAACGGTAGCAAACAGAGAACACGTTAGTAGTCTTTTTGATCCAGCGCATCCATAAGTTAATTATCTTCGACAAAAGATATTATAATAAGTCTCACCGCAAAGCAACTCCGTGTTATTAAACCTCAGATCAAAGGAACTGCAACAAAGGTAGTCAACACTACGTGCAGAGTGCAAATAAAGAACCGGATTTGTACACGTATCTATATCGCGTCGATGTTACTACTTCCCCGGAAAGGGGGATTAAAGCAGCGACGTCTTTCACATTCTTCCAAAGTCTCTTATTGTACATACTTTTAAACTGGCATCTCTTAAGCAGATTTGTTTCCATTCAAACGAGTCGACAAAGTACGATTTACATCTAACTCAAACAAATCGCTTTGTCGCATTCGAAGCGTTTAATGAAGCAATATCGGTGGAAATGCAGCAATTTTCCGCCTTTCTTGTAAACCCAGCAGGTACGGCGGCAAACATCAGCTTTCACTGCACAATTTGTGTTTGTATACCAGTGCAATATCAGTTTATTTAAGTCAAGAGACGTTCATTCCACCAGAACAAAGCTCGCCTCAACGTACAACACTATATCGGTTCTATAAGCAACGGTTGCAGACATTGTCATTTAGATTACAAAAGGGCGTTGTCTTCGCCGATCCTATATCATGAAACAATGACCGTACAAACTATAAATTTGCACGGGCCGTAATTGTCCATTTTAAATCTAGATTTACTGTGGGGGAATAAAGCATTTTTGTCGAGAACACTTCTTTCGGTGAAATATTGGACTCAGCGTGAGATTTGCGAGTGGAACACGAAGATAGGTGATATTTTTTCCAAGTTGGTTGTTTTTGAGGTTCGGGCCTGTATCTCCGAATGGCACTCGGTCCTTTGTTCGGGGAGATTTATATCGGGAAAGTCGCGGCCTACACAAATATCCACTGTTAACAAACGGAGGGGATAATGAAGGGGATGATCGGACTTTTCCAGGTCGATTCATCGGCCATTATGTGATGGGATCTGCAGACGTGCAGGTGACACGGAAATTGATGAACGGGGGAGGAAATATTACCCGTGACTTTATCGAAATAAAACGCGCTGTATGTCGTTTAAACAATTTATTTTGTATAGTAAGAAAGCAAACGACAGTAACAAAGAACGCCGGCAACCAACAATACATGGCACAGTGTAGAGGGTTAAACGCTTTTTGTTAACAACCCATCGATTTGTCGTACCGGGCTTTAAAAATCTATTCTTGGGGATAAACCCCAAAAAACCTTCGGGAAGTACTAATAAAAATATTGTTCCGATCCATTCTCCACCCTAGTGTCGATCTACCACCTTGATGCGGTTAGAGTATCGAACAAATATTAGCTTTCCGAAAATGATAGAACACCGTACTTGTATGCCTTTCAAATATTAAATTGATAGCGAAACTAACTCATCGAAAATCGATCGAAGCAACCCCCGAAGTTTATCATTTAATTTGCAGCGTGTACTTTTTGAGAGAAGATGTAATGTTTGGAGCAACTTCTGGCATACTAAAGAATGTAGTAGCTCTTGGGAAGTTCGGCGCGAAGTAGCTGGTAGATTGTTGTCTAACATTTTCCTTACGAAGTTTACATAAAACAAAGTTAAATTTTCCGAAGAATCGATACGAGCATTATCTGGCTTGTTTACACCGGCCAAAGAAATGTTGAAAGAAGTTTTGCATTGTGGAAATGGAATGACGTTTACATAATTTACTCTAATATGAGAGCTGTAAGTGGATACTCTCCAAACCACACTCAAATATCACAGTACAATCATAAGCAAGATTTTTTGTCACCCTGTATAACTTTTGATTTTCCTCGTTCTCTGATTCCCTCGTTCTCCTTAACGCTCCAACGTTCGATTCGTTTAATTTTCTTCATTTTTAATTTTTCTGTTTTTCCGATTCTATGGGTTTTCTGGTTTCTTGTGATTATTGATTTTATTGTTTTCTCCGATTTTTTGATTCCACCGATCCCTTTTCTTAACTCTTCTGATTGTTCTCCTTTTCTCCTCTTTCTTAACCTTTGTTATAATATTTCCTCAATTCGGTCGATTCTCCAATCTCATTTGGGTGTTTTTGATTTTCTGATTCTACAATTCTTTTGGTTCCTTTTTTTCCTCCCAATTCTCTTAGGCCTTTTGAATATATTAATTATTGTTCTGACACACTTTTTATTTTGACCCTCTAATTTTCTTGATTCCTTGACCTTTTCTGTTGTTCTCGATCCTCCCATCCGATCGATTATCTTTATAATCGTTCTACACTTATTTATGGAGTATTTTAATTTCACCGATTCTTCAAGTCCCACCATTCTACTGATTCTCTTGTTGACACCCTCCTAAAATGTAAAATATATTTTCTGCAGACGATTCCGTCTTTTTGCTGATTTCTACTTATTGTGCAATTGTTGTATTAAGGTATGTAACGATAACGCAACAGCTACATTCTCGCTTCGGTATTTTGTAGAATTATCAATTTCATCGTCGTATAACTCTTCAGTGGATTGGTTATTTCAGAATAATATTCGTCCTGTTGGGCACTATTCTGTGCCAGTGTCACTTGTAAGGGGCTGGCACCGCTGCCTGATGACTTCAGAACGTTAATATTTTACGTGAGGCATTAAGCCGAAAGATTGGCCTATACATTCACATTTGGGGTACGGCACGACAGTGTTTACAACGCAGCTCACCGAGTAAAATTCTGCTCTTAGGTATTATATGCATTACTATATTTTCTTGGTTAAAAAATGAAACGTCCTCTTAGAAAAAAAGGAACTAGATTGTAGTGTTGATGAAAATGCCTCTAAATAGTTACTTATGCAACAACTGCAAAAGTTGACATGAAAATTGTGCTACAAACGCTGAAACCCGAATTAAACAACGCATGAGATGATATGTGCTTATTTGTCTTCATTTTGCATTCTGCCTTTTGTTGTAAACTATCTGGTTGTGTTTTGCTGAATTCTACTGATCTGTCATTGTGTACTTGTTGAATTGGTCTCATCTCCAGATGAGGTATGTGACGTTAATGCAATAGCTACATTGGCGTTTTGATATTTTGTTGAATTCTTAACTTCATCACAAGGGGCTGCCACCGCTGTCTGATGACTTCAGAACGATAATCTTTTGCGCGAGGCATTAAGTCGAAAGATTGACCTGTACTACAGCACATTTACATTAGCTCACCCTTTTTTTAATATAGTCAAATTCTACTTATAGTTATTCCTTCTGATTCTACCAGAGAGTTGAAGCAGTGAGTTAATCAAACGACTTTGTGCAACGGACTTTTTAGAAAAATGAGAAAAATAAATAAGATAATCATAGATTTTTATAGTTGTGCCTCCTAATAAGTATTTATGCATCAAATGCAAAATTTACGACGAACATTGAAGTCCTAGTTGGACAACACGTCAAATGCTATTTTTACATACTATACATGTTGTACACAAGATTTTTTCTGCGATCGTCACTTTTTTTGCGATCGTCACTACATGACCGTCGCTGATTCTGTATTCGGCATTTACAAACGAAAAATAAATTGTATACTGTAAAAATTGGGGTTAGATTTGTGTTACTCGAAGGACCATATGTTTTGGATTTGTATTGAAACACTCGCGAACTTAATGAACTTGTAGATTTGTCAAGTTAGCTGTATTTAGATATATTCTATGAAGTTCAAGTTACTAAATAGTTCATCTGCCATTTGACTATTTCTCCTTTATTCTACTCTATTATTTTCCCCTGTATCTTGTTACTTTCTTCGCCGAACTTAATAATTTGGTATACCTTAGCTCTCTAAGATTGTCAGTTTTCATGTTGAGTTGCGCCGGTGGCTTAGACGTCTTATCTAAAGACCGCTGAAGCGATTTTAATGAAATTTGGTATGGGGACAGCTTGAACCTCGAGGAAGGACATAGGATACTTTTTGCAAGCGACTTCGCCCCCTTCTGTCTGATTTTGATACGGTTTTCACTAATGGAAAAATAGAGATATGAATTGAAATATGTAATTTTATATTGCGCTAGTGAAGTAAACAAAATAAAATCTAACTTTCAACTCATATACATATCACAACATATCACTGTAAATTATTATTATTTCTCGTCCCACTTACATGACTTTTACACTAGCCTATCACATTAGCCTTGTGCGGTTACGGCAAAAAACCATAATTACACACTTCGGAGTAAACTGTTCATACACCTTCCATTACATTCCGTTAAAAGGATTTTTACAACAGCTGATAACAATAATTATATTTATATGAACAATAAAATACCCATAATAAATATTAGAGTTAGAGCCATGGAAGGTTCACGAAACTCAATACTGTTTCTGCTAGTTCTAATTGTGATATCTTTTTTGATAAACATAACTCCGAAAAATGCCTGCTCGAGTTACTTCGACTACCTGCTGATTAATTTTGGCGGGAACTGTTTCGTTGAGCCCTACTTGGAGTTGAGTGCTGTGAGTACAACTGTGTCACAAATACCCTTGGCAACTCTGACGTTTTAGCCGGAAATCATACAAAAATGTACAACTCACGAGCCGCAAGAGCGTTCCCACGGGTTTCACCGTAAGTCATAATCACAGAGCAACATTTTAAATCTCGTGTAATTTTTTCCATATATAATTTATGTACTTCTATCTGTTTTCATTCTTCGTCTTTAGTTACTTTTTTATGTAACTTTTTACATTGTCCTAAATTTCTTGTGGTTAATATTTTCCCTATTGTTCATTATTTATTCTTCATTCCATTTTTTTTCATTTTCGATTTCTTCTTGTTTCATTCTTACAATTTTTATTTTCAGTCATTTTATTCTTTAAATTCCATGTTCTAACCGGACCTTGGACCGCCAAAGTGTGGGGAACAAGGGAATATAAAGTGCCAACATATATATATATAACCAATTTCATCTTTCTTTATGTTTTACATCTCGTGATTTAGTTCCCATTCCTTATTCATTATTCGTTCTCGTTTTCACTATTTCTCGTCACTGAAATATAATTTCTCATTTTCACACTATGTTACGCATTTCTTATTTTATGTTATTCTTTGTTCATTATTTCCTTACTTTTTCTTTCCTATCCATTCTTATTAAATCGAACTTGAACTGGAAAGTGAAAAAAAAATCAAGATGATGAAGACTAAAATAAAATACACTTAAAAAACCAAGGACCAATTTTAAAATTTACGACTTTGGGACGTTGCAATCTCATCTGAGCCATTTCCAAAGAGTGCTTTATTGGTTTAGAAGTTTCCATCATTCTGTAGCAATGCAGCTATCACTGATTTCTGATAGGTACTAGTTTGATGAAAAAAACTCCATTTCCATAATTTTGTATTGCTATAGGACAGATTTGATGTGTGGGGAAATGACACACGCCTCCATTCGAGTAAACAGAGTACTGAACAACGCAGCAGCGTTGGTGAGTTAGTTGAAATTGAATGTGGACCCCCAAAGTGTGGGGAACTTGGGAATATAAAATGGCAACATATTGCTAAGAAAATTTGGAATGAATAATTGCTTCTCTTTAGAATTAACAAGTTCTTCATATTCATGAACCAATGCTTCATTTTGTTCTATTTTGGGTCAAATCTACAATTTGAAATTTGGTTGTAACATGTTGTAAATCACCTGATACATATTATCAAACCATGTTTTGTTTCTTCTATGTTTGACGATGAATTACTCACCTATATTCAGCTGTATCATTATCCTTCTTTTTTTTGTCGTGTCTCTTTCCATTTGCAATAATTCATTCTTCATTTTCTATTTTTAAGCTTTGTTCTGTTTCTGCTCTTCCTACCTTTCGCTGTTCTACCATTCCTGTTTTCATGTTTTTTGTTTTCGTTTATTAACTCTTCTCTTTTATTTACGTTGTCACGAATTTCATCTTTCTTTATGTTTTACATCTCGTGATTTAGTTCCCATTCCTTATTCATTATTCGTTCTCGTTTTCACTATTTCTCGTCACTGAAATATAATTTCTCATTTTCACATTATGTTACGCATTTCTTATTTTATGTTATTCTTTGTTCATTATTTCTTTTTTTTTTTCCTATCCATTCTTATTAAATCGAACTTGAACTGGAAAGTGAAAAAAAAATCAAGATGATGAAGACTAAAATAAAATACACTTAAAAAACCAAGGACCAATTTTAAAATTTACAACTTTGGGACGTTGCAATCTCATCTGAGTCATTTCCAAAGAGTGCTTTATTGGTTTAGAAGTTTCCATCATTCTGTAGCAATGCAGCTATCACTGATTTCTGATAGGTACTAGTTTGATGAAAAAAACTCCATTTCAATAACTTTGTATTGGTATAGGACAGATTTGATGTGTGGGGAAATGACACACGCCTCCATTTGAGTAAACAGAGTACTGAACAACGCAGCAGGGTTGGTGAGTTAGTTGAAATTAAATGTGGACCCCCAAAGTGTGGGGAACTTGGGAATATAAAATGGCAACATATTGCTAAGAAAATTTGGAATGATTGATTGCTTCTCTTTTAGAATTAATAAGTTCTTCATATTCATGAACCAATGCTTCATTTTGTTCTATTTTGGGTCAAATATACAATTTGAAATTTGGTTGTAACATGTTGTAAATCACCTGATACATATTATCAAACCATGTTTTGTTTCTTCTATGTTTGACGATGAATTACTCACCTATATTCAGCTGTATCATTATCCTTCTTTTTTTTTTGTCGTGTCTCTTTCCATTTGCAATAATTCATTCCTCATTTTCTATTTTTAAGTTTTGTTCTGTTTCTGCTCTTCCTACCTTTCGCTGTTCTACCATTCCTGTTTTCATGTTTTTTGTTTTCGTTTATTAACTCTTCTCTTTTATTTACGTTGTCACGAATTTCATCTTTCTTTATGTTTTACATCTCGTGATTTAGTTCCCATTCCTTATTCATTATTCGTTCTCGTTTTCACTATTTCTCGTCACTGAAATATAATTTCTCATTTTCACATTATGTTACGCATTTCTTATTTTATGTTATTCTTTGTTCATTATTTCTTTTTTTTTTCCTATCCATTCTTATTAAATCGAACTTGAACTGGAAAGTGAAAAAAAAATCAAGATGATGAAGACTAAAATAAAATACACTTAAAAAACCAAGGACCAATTTTAAAATTTACGACTTTGGGACGTTGCAATCTCATCTGAGCCATTTCCAAAGAGTGCTTTATTGGTTTAGAAGTTTCCATCATTCTGTAGCAATGCAGCTATCACTGATTTCTGATAGGTACGAATTTGATGAAAAAAACTCCATTTCAATAATTTTGTATTGGTATAGGACAGATTTGATGTGTGGGGAAATGACACACGCCTCCATTTGAGTAAACAGAGTACTGAACAACTCAGAAGGGTTGGTGAGTTAGTTGAAATTAAATGTGGACCCCCAAAGTGTGGGGAACTTGGGAATATAAAATGGCAACATATTGCTAAGAAAATTTGGAATGATTAATTGCTTCTCTTTAGAATTAACAAGTTCTTCATATTCATGAACCAATGCTTCATTTTGTTCTATTTTGGGTCAAATCTACAATTTGAAATTTGGTTGTAACATGTTGTAAATCACCTGATACATATTATCAAACCATGTTTTGTTTCTTCTATGTTTGACGATGAATTACTCACCTATATTCAGCTGTATCATTATCCTTCTTTTTTTTGTCGTGTCTCTTTCCATTTGCAATAATTCATTCTTCATTTTCTATTTTTAAGCTTTGTTCTGTTTCTGCTCTTCCTACCTTTCGCTGTTCTACCATTCCTGTTTTCATGTTTTTTGTTTTCGTTTATTAACTCTTCTCTTTTATTTACGTTGTCACGAATTTCATCTTTCTTTATGTTTTACATCTCGTGATTTAGTTCCCATTCCTTATTCATTATTCGTTCTCGTTTTCACTATTTCTCGTCACTGAAATATAATTTCTCATTTTCACATTATGTTACGCATTTCTTATTTTATGTTATTCTTTGTTCATTATTTCTTTTTTTTTTTCCTATCCATTCTTATTAAATCGAACTTGAACTGGAAAGTGAAAAAAAAATCAAGATGATGAAGACTAAAATAAAATACACTTAAAAAACCAAGGACCAATTTTAAAATTTACAACTTTGGGACGTTGCAATCTCATCTGAGTCATTTCCAAAGAGTGCTTTATTGGTTTAGAAGTTTCCATCATTCTGTAGCAATGCAGCTATCACTGATTTCTGATAGGTACTAGTTTGATGAAAAAAACTCCATTTCAATAACTTTGTATTGGTATAGGACAGATTTGATGTGTGGGGAAATGACACACGCCTCCATTTGAGTAAACAGAGTACTGAACAACGCAGCAGGGTTGGTGAGTTAGTTGAAATTAAATGTGGACCCCCAAAGTGTGGGGAACTTGGGAATATAAAATGGCAACATATTGCTAAGAAAATTTGGAATGATTGATTGCTTCTCTTTTAGAATTAATAAGTTCTTCATATTCATGAACCAATGCTTCATTTTGTTCTATTTTGGGTCAAATATACAATTTGAAATTTGGTTGTAACATGTTGTAAATCACCTGATACATATTATCAAACCATGTTTTGTTTCTTCTATGTTTGACGATGAATTACTCACCTATATTCAGCTGTATCATTATCCTTCTTTTTTTTTTGTCGTGTCTCTTTCCATTTGCAATAATTCATTCCTCATTTTCTATTTTTAAGTTTTGTTCTGTTTCTGCTCTTCCTACCTTTCGCTGTTCTACCATTCCTGTTTTCATGTTTTTTGTTTTCGTTTATTAACTCTTCTCTTTTATTTACGTTGTCACGAATTTCATCTTTCTTTATGTTTTACATCTCGTGATTTAGTTCCCATTCCTTATTCATTATTCGTTCTCGTTTTCACTATTTCTCGTCACTGAAATATAATTTCTCATTTTCACATTATGTTACGCATTTCTTATTTTATGTTATTCTTTGTTCATTATTTCTTTTTTTTTTCCTATCCATTCTTATTAAATCGAACTTGAACTGGAAAGTGAAAAAAAAATCAAGATGATGAAGACTAAAATAAAATACACTTAAAAAACCAAGGACCAATTTTAAAATTTACGACTTTGGGACGTTGCAATCTCATCTGAGCCATTTCCAAAGAGTGCTTTATTGGTTTAGAAGTTTCCATCATTCTGTAGCAATGCAGCTATCACTGATTTCTGATAGGTACGAATTTGATGAAAAAAACTCCATTTCAATAATTTTGTATTGGTATAGGACAGATTTGATGTGTGGGGAAATGACACACGCCTCCATTTGAGTAAACAGAGTACTGAACAACTCAGAAGGGTTGGTGAGTTAGTTGAAATTAAATGTGGACCCCCAAAGTGTGGGGAACTTGGGAATATAAAATGGCAACATATTGCTAAGAAAATTTGGAATGATTGATTGCTTCTCTTTTAGAATTAATAAGTTCTTGATATTCATGAACCAATGCTTCATTTTGTTCTATTTTGGGTCAAATCTACAATTTGAAATTTGGTTGTAACATGTCTTAAATCACCTGATACATATTGTCAAACCATGTTTTGTTTCTTCTATGTTTGACGATGAATTACTCACCTATATTCAGCTGTATCATTATCCTTCTTTTTTTTTGTCGTGTCTCTTTCCATTTGCAATAATTCATTCCTCATTTTCTATTTTTAATTTTTGTTCTGTTTCTGCTCTTCCTACCTTTCGTTGTTCTACCATTCCTGTTTTCATGTTTTTTGTTTTCGTTTATTAACTCTTCTCTTTTATTTACGTTGTCACGAATTTCATCTTTCTTTATGTTTTACATCTCGTGATTTAGTTCCCATTCCTTATTCATTATTCGTTCTCGTTTTCACTATTTCTCGTCACTGAAATATAATTTCTCATTTTCACACTATGTTACGCATTTCTTATTTTATGTTATTCTTTGTTCATTATTTTTTTATTTTTCGTTCCTATCCATTCTTATTAAATCGAACTTGAACCGGAAAGTGAAAAAAAATCAAGATGATGAAGACTAAAATAAAATACACTTAAAAAACCAAGGACCAATTTTAAAATTTACGACTTTGGGACGTTGCAATCTCATCTGAGTCATTTCCAAAGAGTGCTTTATTGGTTTGGAAGTTTCCATCATTCTGTAGCAATGCAGCTATCACTGATTTCTGATAGGTACTAGTTTGATGAAAAAAACTCCATTTCAATAACTTTGTATTGAGGACAGATTTGATGTGTGGGGAAATGACACACGCCTCCATTTGAGTAAACAGAGTACTGAACAACGCAGCAGCGTTGGTGAGTTAGTTGAAATTAAATGTGGACCCCCAAAGTGTGGGGAACTTGGGCATATAAAATGGCAACATATTGCTAAGAAAATTTGGAATGATTGATTGCTTCTCTTTTAGAATTAATAAGTTCTTCATATTCATGAACATGCTTCATTTTGTTCTATTTTGGGTCAAATCTACAATTTGAAATTTGGTTGTAACATGTTGTAAATCACCTGATACATATTATCAAACCATGTTTTGTTTCTTCTATGTTTGACGATGAATTACTCACCTATATTCAGCTGTATCATTATCCTTCTTTTTTTTGTCGTGTCTCTTTCCATTTGCAATAATTCATTCTTCATTTTCTATTTTTAAGCTTTGTTCTGTTTCTGCTCTTCCTACCTTTCGCTGTTCTACCATTCCTGTTTTCATGTTTTTTGTTTTCGTTTATTAACTCTTCTCTTTTATTTACGTTGTCACGAATTTCATCTTTCTTTATGTTTTATATCTCGTGATTTAGTTCCCATTCCTTATTCATTATTCGTTCTCGTTTTCACTATTTCTCGTCACTGAAATATAATTTCTCATTTTCACACTATGTTACGCATTTCTTATTTTATGTTATTCTTTGTTCATTATTTCTTTATTTTTTCTTTCCTATCCATTCTTATTAAATCGAACTTGAACTGGAAAGTGAAAAAAAAATCAAGATGATGAAGACTAAAATAAAATACACTTAAAAAACCAAGGACCAATTTTAAAATTTACGACTTTGGGACGTTGCAATCTCATCTGAGTCATTTCCAAAGAGTGCTTTATTGGTTTAGAAGTTTCCATCATTCTGTAGCAATGCAGCTATCACTGATTTCTGATAGGTACTAGTTTGATGAAAAAAACTCCATTTCAATAACTTTGTATTGGTATAGGACAGATTTGATGTGTGGGGAAATGAGACACGCCTCCATTTGAGTAAACAGAGTACTGAACAACTCAGCAGGGTTGGTGAGTTAGTTGAAATTAAATGTGGACCCCCAAAGTGTGGGGAACTTGGGAATATAAAATGGCAACATATTGCTAAGAAAATTTGGAATTATTAATTGCTTCTCTTTAGAATTAACAAGTTCTTCATATTCATGAACCAATGCTTCATTTTGTTCTATTTTGGGTCAAATCTACAATTTGAAATTTGGTTGTAACATGTTGTAAATCACCTGATACATATTATCAAACCATGTTTTGTTTCTTCTATGTTTGACGATGAATTACTCACCTATATTCAGCTGTATCATTATCCTTCTTTTTTTTGTCGTGTCTCTTTCCATTTGCAATAATTCATTCTTCATTTTCTATTTTTAAGCTTTGTTCTGTTTCTGCTCTTCCTACCTTTCGCTGTTCTACCATTCCTGTTTTCATGTTTTTTGTTTTCGTTTATTAACTCTTCTCTTTTATTTACGTTGTCACGAATTTCATCTTTCTTTATGTTTTACATCTCGTGATTTAGTTCCCATTCCTTATTCATTATTCGTTCTCGTTTTCACTATTTCTCGTCACTGAAATATAATTTCTCATTTTCACATTATGTTACGCATTTCTTATTTTATGTTATTCTTTGTTCATTATTTCTTTATTTTTTTTTCCTATCCATTCTTATTAAATCGAACTTGAACTGGAAAGTGAAAAAAAAATCAAGATGATGAAGACTAAAATAAAATACACTTAAAAAACCAAGGACCAATTTTAAAATTTACGACTTTGGGACGTTGCAATCTCATCTGAGCCATTTCCAAAGAGTGCTTTATTGGTTTAGAAGTTTCCATCATTCTGTAGCAATGCAGCTATCACTGATTTCTGATAGGTACTAGTTTGATGAAAAAAACTCCATTTCAATAACTTTGTATTGGTATAGGACAGATTTGATGTGTGGGGAAATGACACACGCCTCCATTTGAGTAAACAGAGTACTGAACAACTCAGCAGGGTTGGTGAGTTAGTTGAAATTAAATGTGGACCCCCAAAGTGTGGGGAACTTGGGAATATAAAATGGCAACATATTGCTAAGAAAATTTGGAATGATTAATTGCTTCTCTTTAGAATTAACAAGTTCTTCATATTCATGAACCAATGCTTCATTTTGTTCTATTTTGGGTCAAATCTACAATTTGAAATTTGGTTGTAACATGTTGTAAATCACCTGATACATATTATCAAACCATGTTTTGTTTCTTCTATGTTTGACGATGAATTACTCACCTATATTCAGCTGTATCATTATCCTTCTTTTTTTTGTCGTGTCTCTTTCCATTTGCAATAATTCATTCTTCATTTTCTATTTTTAAGCTTTGTTCTGTTTCTGCTCTTCCTACCTTTCGCTGTTCTACCATTCCTGTTTTCATGTTTTTTGTTTTCGTTTATTAACTCTTCTCTTTTATTTACGTTGTCACGAATTTCATCTTTCTTTATGTTTTACATCTCGTGATTTAGTTCCCATTCCTTATTCATTATTCGTTCTCGTTTTCACTATTTCTCGTCACTGAAATATAATTTCTCATTTTCACATTATGTTACGCATTTCTTATTTTATGTTATTCTTTGTTCATTATTTCTTTATTTTTTTTTCCTATCCATTCTTATTAAATCGAACTTGAACTGGAAAGTGAAAAAAAAATCAAGATGATGAAGACTAAAATAAAATACACTTAAAAAACCAAGGACCAATTTTAAAATTTACGACTTTGGGACGTTGCAATCTCATCTGAGCCATTTCCAAAGAGTGCTTTATTGGTTTAGAAGTTTCCATCATTCTGTAGCAATGCAGCTATCACTGATTTCTGATAGGTACGAGTTTGATGAAAAAAACTCCATTTCAATAATTTTGTATTGGTATAGGACAGATTTGATGTGTGGGGAAATGACACACGCCTCCATTTGAGTAAACAGAGTACTGAACAACTCAGCAGGGTTGGTGAGTTAGTTGAAATTAAATGTGGACCCCCAAAGTGTGGGGAACTTGGGCATATAAAATGGCAACATATTGCTAAGAAAATTTGGAATGATTGATTGCTTCTCTTTAGAATTAACAAGTTCTTCATATTCATGAACCAATGCTTCATTTTGTTCTATTTTGGGTCAAATCTACAATTTGAAATTTGGTTGTAACATGTTGTAAATCACCTGATACATATTATCAAACCATGTTTTGTTTCTTCTATGTTTGACGATGAATTACTCACCTATATTCAGCTGTATCATTATCCTTCTTTTTTTTGTCGTGTCTCTTTCCATTTGCAATAATTCATTCTTCATTTTCTATTTTTAAGCTTTGTTCTGTTTCTGCTCTTCCTACCTTTCGCTGTTCTACCATTCCTGTTTTCATGTTTTTTGTTTTCGTTTATTAACTCTTCTCTTTTATTTACGTTGTCACGAATTTCATCTTTCTTTATGTTTTGCATCTCGTGATTTAGTTCCCATTCCTTATTCATTATTCGTTCTCGTTTTCACTATTTCTCGTCACTGAAATATAATTTCTCATTTTCACATTATGTTACGCATTTCTTATTTTATGTTATTCTTTGTTCATTATTTCTTTATTTTTTTTTCTTATCCATTCTTATTAAATCGAACTTGAACTGGAAAGTGAAAAAAAAATCAAGATGATGAAGACTAAAATAAAATACACTTAAAAAACCAAGGACCAATTTTAAAATTTACGACTTTGGGACGTCGCAATCTCATCTGAGCCATTTCCAAAGAGTGCTTTATTGGTTTAGAAGTTTCCATCATTCTGTAGCAATGCAGCTATCACTGATTTCTGATAGGTACGAGTTTGATGAAAAAAACTCCATTTCAATAATTTTGTATTGGTATAGGACAGATTTGATGTGTGGGGAAATGACACACGCCTCCATTTGAGTAAACAGAGTACTGAACAACTCAGCAGGGTTGGTGAGTTAGTTGAAATTAAATGTGGACCCCCAAAGTGTGGGGAACTTGGGAATATAAAATGGCAACATATTGCTAAGAAAATTTGGAATGATTGATTGCTTCTCTTTTAGAATTAATAAGTTCTTCATATTCATGTACCAGTGCTTCATTTTGTTCTATTTTGGGTCAAATCTACAATTTGAAATTTGGTTGTAACATGTTGTAAATCACCTGATACATATCAATCCATGTTTTGTTTCTTCTATGTTTGACGATGAATTACTCACCTATATTCAGCTGTATCATTATCCTTCTTTTTTTTGTCGTGTCTCTTTCTATTTGCAATAATTCATTCCTCATTTTCTATTTTTAATTTTTGTTCTGTTTCTGCTCTTCCTACCTTTCGGTGTTCTACCATTCCTGTTTTCATGTTTTTTGTTTTCGTTTATTCACTCTTCTCTTTTATTTACGTTGTCACGAATTTCATCTTTCTTTATGTTTTACATCTCGTGATTTAGTTCCCATTCCTTAGTCATTATTCGTTCTCGTTTTCACTATTTCTCGTCACTGAAATATAATTTCTCATTTTCACACTATGTTACGCATTTCTTATTTTATGTTATTCTTTGTTCATTATTTATTTATTTTTTTCCTATCCATTCTTATTAAATCGAACTTGAACGGGAAAGTGAAAAAAAAAATCAAGATGATGAAGACTAAAATAAAATACACTTAAAAAACCAAGGACCAATTTTAAAATTTACGACTTTGGGACGTTGCAATCTCATCTGAGTCATTTCCAAAGAGTGCTTTATTGGTTTAGAAGTTTCCATCATTCTGTAGCAATGCAGCTATCACTGATTTCTGATAGGTACTAGTTTGATGAAAAAAACTCCATTTCAATAACTTTGTATTGGTATAGGACAGATTTGATGTGTGGGGAAATGACACACGCCTCCATGTGAGTAAACAGAGTACTGAACAACTCAGCAGGGTTGGTGAGTTAGTTGAAATTAAATGTGGACCCCCAAAGTGTGGGGAACTTGGAAATATAAAATGGCAACATATTGCTAAGAAAATTTGGAATGATTAATTGCTTCTCTTTAGAATTAACAAGTTCTTCATATTCATGAACCAATGCTTCATTTTGTTCTATTTTGGGTCAAATCTACAATTTGAAATTTGGTTGTAACATGTTGTAAATCACCTGATACATATTATCAAACCATGTTTTGTTTCTTCTATGTTTGACGATGAATTACTCACCTATATTCAGCTGTATCATTATCCTTCTTTTTTTTGTCGTGTCTCTTTCCATTTGCAATAATTCATTCTTCATTTTCTATTTTTAAGCTTTGTTCTGTTTCTGCTCTTCCTACCTTTCGCTGTTCTACCATTCCTGTTTTCATGTTTTTTGTTTCCGTTTATTAACTCTTCTCTTTTATTTACGTTGTCACGAATTTCATCTTTCTTTATGTTTTACATCTCGTGATTTAGTTCCCATTCCTTATTCATTATTCGTTCTCGTTTTCACTATTTCTCGTCACTGAAATATAATTTCTCATTTTCACATTATGTTACGCATTTCTTATTTTATGTTATTCTTTGTTCATTATTTCTTTTTTTTTTTTCCTATCCATTCTTATTAAATCGAACTTGAACTGGAAAGTGAAAAAAAAATCAAGATGATGAAGACTAAAATAAAATACACTTAAAAAACCAAGGACCAATTTTAAAATTTACGACTTTGGGACGTTGCAATCTCATCTGAGTCATTTCCAAAGAGTGCTTTATTGGTTTAGAAGTTTCCATCATTCTGTAGCAATGCAGCTATCACTGATTTCTGATAGGTACTAGTTTGATGAAAAAAACTCCATTTCAATAACTTTGTATTGCTATAGGACAGATTTGATGTGTGGGGAAATGACACACGCCTCCATTCGAGTAAACAGAGTACTGAACAACTCAGCAGGGTTGGTGAGTTAGTTGAAATTGAATGTGGACCCCCAAAGTGTGGGGAACTTGGGCATATAAAATGGCAACATATTGCTAAGAAAATTTGGAATGATTAATTGCTTCTCTTTTAGAATTAACAAGTTCTTCATATTCATGAACCAATGCTTCATTTTGTTCTATTTTGGGTCAAATCTACAATTTGAAATTTGGTTGTAACATGTTGTAAATCACCTGATACATATTATCAAACCATGTTTTGTTTCTTCTATGTTTGACGATGAATTACTCACCTATATTCAGCTGTATCATTATCCTTCTTTTTTTTGTCGTGTCTCTTTCCATTTGCAATAATTCATTCTTCATTTTCTATTTTTAAGCTTTGTTCTGTTTCTGCTCTTCCTACCTTTCGCTGTTCTACCATTCCTGTTTTCATGTTTTTTGTTTCCGTTTATTAACTCTTCTCTTTTATTTACGTTGTCACGAATTTCATCTTTCTTTATGTTTTACATCTCGTGATTTAGTTCCCATTCCTTATTCATTATTCGTTCTCGTTTTCACTATTTCTCGTCACTGAAATATAATTTCTCATTTTCACATTATGTTACGCATTTCTTATTTTATGTTATTCTTTGTTCATTATTTCTTTTTTTTTTTTTCCTATCCATTCTTATTAAATCGAACTTGAACTGGAAAGTGAAAAAAAAATCAAGATGATGAAGACTAAAATAAAATACACTTAAAAAACCAAGGACCAATTTTAAAATTTACGACTTTGGGACGTTGCAATCTCATCTGAGTCATTTCCAAAGAGTGCTTTATTGGTTTAGAAGTTTCCATCATTCTGTAGCAATGCAGCTATCACTGATTTCTGATAGGTACTAGTTTGATGAAAAAAACTCCATTTCAATAACTTTGTATTGCTATAGGACAGATTTGATGTGTGGGGAAATGACACACGCCTCCATTCGAGTAAACAGAGTACTGAACAACTCAGCAGGGTTGGTGAGTTAGTTGAAATTGAATGTGGACCCCCAAAGTGTGGGGAACTTGGGCATATAAAATGGCAACATATTGCTAAGAAAATTTGGAATGATTAATTGCTTCTCTTTTAGAATTAACAAGTTCTTCATATTCATGAACCAATGCTTCATTTTGTTCTATTTTGGGTCAAATCTACAATTTGAAATTTGGTTGTAACATGTTGTAAATCACCTGATACATATTATCAAACCATGTTTTGTTTCTTCTATGTTTGACGATGAATTACTCACCTATATTCAGCTGTATCATTATCCTTCTTTTTTTTGTCGTGTCTCTTTCCATTTGCAATAATTCATTCTTCATTTTCTATTTTTAAGCTTTGTTCTGTTTCTGCTCTTCCTACCTTTCGCTGTTCTACCATTCCTGTTTTCATGTTTTTTGTTTTCGTTTATTAACTCTTCTCTTTTATTTACGTTGTCACGAATTTCATCTTTCTTTATGTTTTACATCTCGTGATTTAGTTCCCATTCCTTATTCATTATTCGTTCTCGTTTTCACTATTTCTCGTCACTGAAATATAATTTCTCATTTTCACACTATGTTACGCATTTCTTATTTTATGTTATTCTTTGTTCATTATTTCTTTATTTTTTTTTCCTATCCATTCTTATTAAATCGAACTTGAACGGGAAAGTGAAAAAAAAAATCAAGATGATGAAGACTAAAATAAAATACACTTAAAAAACCAAGGACCAATTTTAAAATTTACAACTTTGGGACGTTGCAATCTCATCTGAGTCATTTCCAAAGAGTGCTTTATTGGTTTAGAAGTTTCCATCATTCTGTAGCAATGCAGCTATCACTGATTTCTGATAGGTACTAGTTTGATGAAAAAAACTCCATTTCAATAACTTTGTATTGGTATAGGACAGATTTGATGTGTGGGGAAATGACCCACGCCTCCATTTGAGTAAACAGAGTACTGAACAACTCAGCAGGGTTGGTGAGTTAGTTGAAATTAAATGTGGACCCCCAAAGTGTGGGGAACTTGGGAATATAAAATGGCAACATATTGCTAAGAAAATTTGGAATGATTAATTGCTTCTCTTTAGAATTAACAAGTTCTTCATATTCATGAACCAATGCTTCATTTTGTTCTATTTTGTGTCAAATCTACAATTTGAAATTTGGTTGTAACATGTTGTAAATCACCTGATACATATTATCAAACCATGTTTTGTTTCTTCTATGTTTGACGATGAATTACTCACCTATATTCAGCTGTATCATTATCCTTCTTTTTTTTGTCGTGTCTCTTTCCATTTGCAATAATTCATTCTTCATTTTCTATTTTTAAGCTTTGTTCTGTTTCTGCTCTTCCTACCTTTCGCTGTTCTACCATTCCTGTTTTCATGTTTTTTGTTTTCGTTTATTAACTCTTCTCTTTTATTTACGTTGTCACGAATTTCATCTTTCTTTATGTTTTACATCTCGTGATTTAGTTCCCATTCCTTATTCATTATTCGTTCTCGTTTTCACTATTTCTCGTCACTGAAATATAATTTCTCATTTTCACATTATGTTAAGCATTTCTTATTTTATATTATTCTTTGTTCATTATTTCTTTATTTTTTTTTCCTATCCATTCTTATTAAATCGAACTTGAACTGGAAAGTAAAAAAAAAATCAAGATGATGAAGACTAAAATAAAATACACTTAAAAAACCAAGGACCAATTTTAAAATTTACGACTTTGGGACGTTGCAATCTCATCTGAGCCATTTCCAAAGAGTGCTTTATTGGTTTAGAAGTTTCCATCATTCTGTAGCAATGCAGCTATCACTGATTTCTGATAGGTACGAGTTTGATGAAAAAAACTCCATTTCAATAATTTTGTATTGGTATAGGACAGATTTGATGTGTGGGGAAATGACACGCGCCTCCATTCGACTAAACAGAGTACTGAACAACGCAGCAGCGTTGGTGAGTTAGTTGAAATTAAATGTGGACCCCCAAAGTGTGGGGAACTTGGGAATATAAAATTGCAACATATTGCTAAGAAAATTTGGAATGATTGATTGCTTCTCTTTTAGAATTAACGAGTTGTTCATATTCATGAACCAATGCTTCATTTTGTTCTATTTTGGCTTTTCGTTGTAACTTGTCGTAAATCGCGTGATATTATCAAACCATGTTTTGTTTCTTTCATGTTTGACGATGACTTACTCACCTATATTCAGCTGTATCATGATCCTTTGCTTTATTTGAACAGTATCGAATTGAGTGAGGGCAAGTTGATTTAGTTTTTGCACATACCCCTTCAACACGTTATCAAGTGCATTTGGAGTACATTTTAAAAATCTTAGCAGTAAACTTATCACGTATTCCACGTTCATTGTTATTAGGCAAATTCGACCAAAGCCAAAAATGGTGGATGCGCCAGTTGATCTTAATTTAACAGCAAAATGGTCCTTTTAATACACAATTAATAATTTTAAATATATAAAGGATTATTAGATAATATAGTATGCCAAATATTCTAAGCAGTGATAGTAAAAATATCTTCCATGAAGTTGTGAGATATCTATATTATTTATTTTTAATTTCTATGTTAAACCTGATTATGCATTTTGAAACAGTACATTGTACAAGTACTGAAAAACGTAAAATTAAAACGAGTCCTGACAGTTGAACTAGGGCCTAGCGAGATATCCTTTAGCACGTGTTGTACACTATGCTTTTCCTTCGACTACCACCCAAAATAGGAAAAGCTATTTCTTTTATATTATATCACCATTGATTTCCCAATCACTACCAACATTTTTCGTAAACTTACTTCAAACAGCTCATTATTTTGCATTAAAAAAATTGTTGACGACAGCCGATAAATCTAAGTATATTTCTATGTAGAACCACGTATGTAACCCTGATAACCTTGTCCCATGTTATCTGCATGTGTGACTGCTTTTCCACTACTTATTCTAATATCTCGAGCCGTCATTTTTACTAGAGACATGGAAGGGTCGCAAACCTCTCTGGTGATCTTCCTCATTCTGACCGTCACAGCGTCATTTCTGGTAAACATAGCTTCGAAAAATGCCTGCGCGAGTTACTTCGATTACCTCCTGGTTAATTTCGGCGGGAAGTGTTTCGTGGACGCTGACCTCGATTTGAGTGTTGTGAGTATATCTCGATTGCCGGTGCCCAGGTTATTTGTCACGTGTTTTAGCCGGAAATAATTGAGAAATATACCGGTACCGTTCAGGAGCATGATGTTAAAACCGAGGATGGTTACTTGTTGAAGATGTTTCGGATCCCTCGAAAGAACCCCATCGGGGTGATTTTGTTGCAATCGCCGATGTCGGCCGGGGCGGTTGCTTATCTCTCAGGTCAAAATTCTATAGGTATAAGTTCGTACTCTGTTTTGTTTCCGACTGAGTTGTGATTTGATCAGGTGTTGCTCTTTGGGAGAAAGGCTACGACGTGTGGTTGAGCAACCATCGAGGAGCCTCATATTCTCGCAGACATGTTAATCTGACGGACGTGGACCCTCAGTTTTGGAGTTTCGGGTTTTGAGAAAAGGTTTCTAAATCCGTCGTAAACACTGCATGCTTGTAGGTTCCACGAAATCGCAGTCTATGACCTCGAGGCCCAATTCAGTATCATTCAGAAAGAGACCAATTCGAAAATTATATTCATTGGTTACTCCATGGGTGCAACAGCCGCCCTGATTTATTCTTCACTGAAACCACAGCAGACTGACGAGTACATCGAAAGCTTTGTTCTGATTGCTCCTCTGGTTCGAATGGAGCATTTCACGAGTCCAATGAAGTTAATGTTTCATGCTATAAGCGATTCTAACCTTGCTTTATTTAGGGTGGGGGATGGAGAAGTCTATACTGCTGAGATGTTAAAATGGTTCGTGAAACATCTGACTTTTTTCCCATATGTTGTAAATATAATAACGTCACTTGTTATGGGCTGGACACCCGGCGAAATGGACCCTGTAAGATGTTACCATCACTATTGGAAATTTTGAAATTGTAATGCGGTTATTACTACCAAGGTGCTGTACCCTTATATCTTTGCCCATCACGGGCGTGGAATATCGTACCGAATGGTGAAACACTACGGACAGATGTTCGACAACCCGGGAGATTTTTCAATGTATGATTTTGGGCCCGAAACGAACCTAGTAAAGTATGGAAGTGCTAGACCACCGAGATATCCTTTGGAAAACATAAAGGCGCAGATCTACGTGATCTACGGGGACAAAGATGCAGTGACCACACCACTAGTGAGTAAGACCGTCTTGGGAATTTATTTTTAGACACTGTGTGATTTCAAGGATACGAAAACATTGTGCGAAGAGATGTTGCCCAAAGGCGTGGTCGCTGGGGTGTATCCCATTGAGAACCACAATCATGTTGACTTCATGTTCAGTCGGTATAGGACAAGGAAAACCTACAAGACGGTATTCGACGTTTTAAGCAGAACTGAGGCTGGTAAAGAACGGAAAAAAAGAGGGCGTGGTTAGATTATCTATTTCTAGATAATATTGCGTAAGTGTATTTATAGCAAATGAATAAATTAAGCATCTAGAATGTTATCATCTTTTTAATGTCTGCTATAGAAAGGATAATTAGAATCCGACTTGATAGTAGTAACACGCTGACCATAAAATTTTATCGGTAGTCGCAGCCACAAGATGGCTATGTTCTTCTTTTGTCGTCCTTTCACCTTTGATGCCAAAAGAAAAAAATGTTGGCCCCAAGTTTGGTCGTCCGCACTGTGGAACATTCTCTGCACAATCAACACTTAAGACTTATGACGAAACGTAAGCCAGATGTTTACGTCTTCACGATGCCGTTCGAGTGGAAATGAAGTCATATAGATAAGCCATCGATTTCTTGCTCATTCAATTAAGCAACTTAAAACAGCACAAAATATGTCGCGTACACACCCACGACGGCCGTAAACCGCTTTTATGCTCCCCCGTCTCCATGCATCTCATATTCTGTCTAGACTTTTTTCCCCCGACCTCTAGGTGTCTCGCAGAAACGCCGAAATTCCTCCGCCCTATTAAGTCGGATTTTATCGCATGTGTCGAACGACACTCAAGTTTCTGGAACAGTTAGACGTAACAGAGTACAGAAGGCTTTTTACGACGGCTCTTGACATCGCTGGCGGTTATTTTCCCACTGTACATGAATATAAGAAAACATTAAGAGCCTCTCGTTTCTTTACGACGCACGCGGGGATTGTCGCTTTGCCTTATAGCAAGAATTCTTTTTATTGCCCTCAAGCTTCAATGTGTCGGCAATTTACACACTTTAACGCGAACTGCTAAATTATTGCGAACATGCAGGGGCTTATAACTGGTAAGTGCATAGTTTATGCAGAAGGGTGCATATTTGATGTCACGGAAGGTAAAAGCTGTAAAAGAATTTATTTTTACTTCTAGCGGTGCTTCAATGTCTCTATTAACTTCAACCCAAATCTATCCGTTTTACTACCAAAAAAGAAAATGTCCATTCTGGGCGTCAACAGGTACACCTCCATAAAACGGATTTTTCGCAGAGCACGACAATAGATAAAATTATCTCCAGTCGATAACACAGCGAATATAAGAATAAAAATGTTCAATTCTACATAAGCTTCTGCCGTTTGTCTTCCCGTAAGCACAAAGAAGCTGCGACGTACTAGAAGCAGCTGTTCTCAAAATCCTTAGTCGAAAAGCCGGCTGCAGCAAATTGTCGCACTCTTCGGCATGCATCGTAAGTGACAGATAACTTAATATTTTTTCAAAGACATTGTGTCAGACCCTGGAAAAGCCATTATCATTTTTCTTCGTTAACCCCTGTTAAAATATTCCACACATTATCGCGTGATTTTTTGCCAACCCGCCTTCCATCAAAGTCACCGCATATCTTAGACCACGCCAAACCAATCGGAAGTTATCGAAGAAAAATGAAATAGTCCCACGCCGCCTCCCTATTTTCCTCCGGAGTTATAGCTTCAGGTCGATATTTTTGCGTCATAAATAAAACCAACATTCGTCCCCTTGTAAGAGAGGTTTGTTTTATTTTCACTATAGCGGCAGACGTCATCATCCACGGAAAGCGTCCTAAACCCTCTCAGAATCATTAATAACAGTCGACAGGTTTTCGCCCTCCGATCGTTTATCCATTAAAAGTTGAACAAAAATCTGTATGGATACAGGGAGCTTTTACAGATAAAACTGCGGCGGAAAGCCCAACTTAACGGAAGATACTGGAACAGTAAAGTTTATTAACGTCATAACGTGACTCGGTGCGCGGTTACTAAAACTTTAAACGAGATCGAATTAAAAACGGTAACATTCTTGTCAGAACTTCGCCCGTTCGTGGGGGTTTACAGGGCGAATTTTGGCGCTGTGCGCGTTAAATTTGCGCTTAATTTGCTTAAATTGCGGTTTGGAAGTAGACAGGTAGGTTGTGTGTGCGATTGTAATAGGGATGGGCTTGAGAGGAAAATTGTTGGGATAATACAAGTGCTATGCGTTTAAGTCTAGGGTGTCAAATTACAACTACAATACCCTAGTATCCAGATTTAAATATACATATTTCAAAAAATATATTGGATATAGTAGCCTCAAGCTTAAATTGTCACGGGGTTGGGTTGGGATGCACGGCCAACTTATCTATAAAAACTTATCTTCCAAAAATATATATTGAGTTGATCACTTGCCTCAGTACGTGCTACAAATTAATATTTCACTGTTCAACTTTAGAATACATTAAAAGTGCAAGCCTTAGAAAAACATATGCTGGACAAAATAAATAAAAACAAATTGCTCACTTTAGCTAGTAATAATTCATAACAAAACATTAAATACGCGTCTGGAGCCAAGACACGTGCCGGGCAAGAAACCCGGTCTTGCAATCGAGTCTTGTTAGTTGCAGCAAGACATTGAATCCATATGGTATCGGTTACAACTTAGTTGTCCCGCAATGTCTGGATTCCGACAAAAAATACGTGACAGTTTCACCTTGAGGCTACTATACATATTTCTAGTGAAAGGTTTTTGAATATATTGTTTATATCTTATTGAAAAGTAAATCAAATATACATTTGGAATATTTACTTAATATTAATAATCTATGTTGGATCTATATTTTAAAAAATATATTTGATAAATATTTTTATTGAGAGATTTTTGAATAATTGTATTGTTTAAATTTTATTCAAATGTAGAAAAAATATACATTTGAAATATTTTCTCTTTAACAAAAACTATAGTCATTCAGACGAATTCAATTTGCCTAGATGAAATAAACAGATTTGTTGGCAGCAGCTGAAATAATTTATTCAAAACACTTCATCTCTGGTCCTGCTTAGAATGTTTAACATGCAAGTATGATCGAAAATGAAAAACAACTTATTACCTTGAGTTTTCTTTAAAGACAAAAACAAATTAATAGCTTTAGCATCTATTGCTAAATTGGATTAAATTGAAGAATAATAATATAAAAAAAGAAAAGATTAGAAATATAATATTATGATGAAGAATTTATTATTAATTTTTAGTCGAGATTTGGCTGATGCCAGGTACAAACTTATGAATTACTTCATCAACAACCAGATTCTAATGTTACAATTCGCAAAGCCAAATTATTTTGTGTCCCAGTAAGAAGTAGATCTCATTTATTTTATTTTTTACTTTTACTTTTGGACTAGATGTAGTAGAACTTATTTGTTAGCCCTGGATATACTGTAATTAGTACAAATTAGTATAAATGACTAATTCGTAATTTGAACCAAATTTACATTTGGCCACAAATGCGTCAATGTGTAGCTCAATACGGAGTCTGCTATGATAGATAGCACATGGACCAAAATGAACCAGATACTAATTTTACAATTCGCAAAGTCAAATTATTTTGTGTCCCAGGAATTAAGAAGTAGATCTCATTTATTTTATTTTTTAATTTTACTTTTGGACTAGATGTAGTAGAACTTATTTGTTAGATCTAGATCTACTGTAATTAGTACAAATTAGTATAATTGACTAATTGGTAATTTGAACCAAAATTACATTTGGCCACAAATGCGTCAATGTGTGGCTTAATACGGAGTCTGCTATGATAGATAGCACATGGAGAAAAATGAACCAGATACTAATTTTACAATTCGCAAAGTCAAATTATTTTGTGTCCCAGGAATTAAGAATTAGATCTCATTTATTTTATTTGTTAATTTTAATTTTGGACTGGATGTAGTAGAACTTATTTGTTAGACCTAGATATACTGTAATTAGTAGAAATTAGTATAAATGACTAATTCGTAATTTGAACCAAATTTACATTTGGCTACAAAAGCGTCAATGTGTGGCTTAATAGGGAGTCTGCTATGATAGATAGCACATGGACCAAAATGAACCAGATACTAATTTTACAATTCGCAAAGTCAAATAATTTTGTGACCCAGGAATTAAGAAGTAGATCTCATTTATTTTATTTGTAAATTTTACTTTTGGACTAGATGTACTAGAACTTATTTGTTAGACCTGGATATACTGTAATTAGTAGAAATTAGTATAAATGACTAATTCGTAATTTGAACCAAATTTACATTTGGCTACAAAAGCGTCAATGTGTGGCTTAATAGGGAGTCTGCTATGATAGATAGCACATGGACCAAAATGAACCAGATACTAATTTTACAATTCGCAAAGTCAAATAATTTTGTGACCCAGGAATTAAGAAGTAGATCTCATTTATTTTATTTGTTAATTTTACTTTTGGACTAGATGTAGCAGAACTTATTTGTCAGATCTAGAGCTACCGTAATTAGTACAAATTAGTATAATTGACTAATTCGTAATTTGAACCAAATTTACATTTGGCTACAAAAGCGTCAAGGTGTGGCTTAATACGGAGTCTACTATGATAGATAGCACATGGACGAAAATGAACCAGACACTAATTTTACAATTCGCAAAGTCAAATTATTTTGTGTCCCAGGAATTAAGTAGTAAATCTCATTTATTTTATTTTTTAATTTTACTTTTGGACTGGATGTAGTAGAACTTATTTGTTAGACCTAGATATACTGTAACTAGTAGAAATTAGTATAAATGATTAATTCGTAATTTGAACCAAATTTACATTTGGCCGCAAAAGCGTCAATGTGTGGCTTAATACGGAGTCTTCTATGATAGATAGCACATAGAGCAAAATGAACCAGGTACTAATTTTACAATTCGCAAAGTCAAATTATTTTGTGTCCCAAGAATTAAGAAGTAGATCTCATTTATTTTATTTGTTAATTTTACTTTTGGACTAGATGTAGTAGAACTTATTTGTCAGATCTAGATCTACTGTAATTAGTACAAATTAGTATAATTGACTAATTTGTAATTTGAACCAAATTTACATTTGGCCACAAAAGCGTCAATGTGTGGCTTAATACGGAGTCTGTTATAATAGATAGCACATAGAGCAAAGTGAACCAGATACTAATTTTACAATTTACAAAGTCAAATAATTTTGTGTCCCAGGAATTAAAAAGTAGATCTCATTTATTTTATTTATAAATTTTACTTTTGAACTAGATGTACTAGAACTTATTTGTTAGACCTGGATATACTGTAATTAGTAGAAATTAGTATAAAGGACTAATTCGTAATTTGAACAAAATTTACATTTGGCCACAAAAGCGTCAATGTGTGGCTTAATACGGAGTCTACTATGATAGATAGCACATGGACGAAAATGAACCAGACACTAATTTTACAATTCGCAAAGTCAAATTATTTTGTGTCCCAGGAATTATGTAGTAAATCTCATTTATTTTATTTTTTAATTTTACTTTTGGACTGGATGTAGTAGAACTTATTTGTTAGACCTAGATATACTGTAACTAGTAGAAATTAGTATAAATGACTAATTCGTAATTTGAACCAAATTTACATTTGGCTACAAAAGCGTCAATGTGTGGCTTAATACGGAGTCTGCTATGATAGATAGCACATGGACCAAAATGAACCAGATACTAATTTTACAATTCGCAAAGTCAAATAATTTTGTGACCCAGGAATTAAGAAGTAGATCTCATTTATTTTATTTGTAAATTTTACTTTTGGACTAGATGTACTAGAACTTATTTGTTAGACCTGGATATACTGTAATTAGTAGAAATTAGTATAAAGGACTAATTCGTAATTTGAACCAAATTTACATTTGGCTACAAAAGCGTCAAGGTGTGGCTTAATACGGAGTCTACTATGATAGATAGCACATGGACGAAAATGAACCAGACACTAATTTTACAATTCGCAAAGTCAAATTATTTTGTGTCCCATTAATTAAGTAGTAAATCTCATTTATTTTATTTTTTAATTTTACTTTTGGACTGGATGTAGTAGAACTTATTTGTTAGACCTAGATATACTGTAACTAGTAGAAATTAGTATAAATGATTAATTCGTAATTTGAACCAAATTTACATTTGGCCACAAAAGCGTCAATGTGTGGCTTAATACGGAGTCTTCTATGATAGATAGCACATAGAGCAAAATGAACCAGGTACTAATTTTACAATTCGCAAAGTCAAATTATTTTGTGTCCCAGGAATTAAGTAGTAAATCTCATTTATTTTATTTTTTAATTTTACTTTTGGACTGGATGTAGTAGAACTTATTTGTTAGACCTAGATATACTGTAACTAGTAGAAATTAGTATAAATGACTAATTCGTAATTTGAACCAAATTTACATTTGGCTACAAAAGCGTCAATGTGTGGCTTAATAGGGAGTCTGCTATGATAGATAGCACATGGACCAAAATGAACCAGATACTAATTTTACAATTCGCAAAGTCAAATAATTTTGTGACCCAGGAATTAAGAAGTAGATCTTATTTATTTTATTTGTAAATTTTACTTTTGGACTAGATGTACTAGAACTTATTTGTTAGACCTGGATATACTGTAATTAGTAGAAATTAGTATAAATGACTAATTCGTAATTTGAACCAAATTTACATTTGGCTACAAAAGCGTCAATGTGTGGCTTAATAGGGAGTCTGCTATGATAGATAGCACATGGACCAAAATGAACCAGATACTAATTTTACAATTCGCAAAGTCAAATAATTTTGTGACCCAGGAATTAAGAAGTAGATCTCATTTATTTTATTTGTAAATTTTACTTTTGGACTAGATGTACTAGAACTTATTTGTTAGGCCTGGATATACTGTAATTAGTAGAAATTAGTATAAAGGACTAATTTGTAATTTGAACCAAATTTACATTTGGCTACAAAAGCGTCAAGGTGTGGCTTAATACGGAGTCTACTATGATAGATAGCACATGGACGAAAATGAACCAGGCACTAATTTTACAATTCGCAAAGTCAAATTATTTTGTGTCCCAGGAATTAAGTAGTAAATCTCATTTATTTTATTTTTTAATTTTACTTTTGGACTGGATGTAGTAGAACTTATTTGTTAGACCTAGATATACTGTAACTAGTAGAAATTAGTATAAATGATTAATTCGTAATTTGAACTAAATTTACATTTGGCCACAAAAGCGTCAATGTGTGGCTTAATACGGAGTCTTTTATGATAGATAGCACATAGAGCAAAATGAACCAGGTACTAATTTTACAATTCGCAAAGTCAAATTATTTTGTGTCCCAGGAATTAAGTAGTAAATCTCATTTATTTTATTTTTTAATTTTACTTTTGGACTGGATGTAGTAGAACTTATTTGTTAGACCTAGATATACTGTAACTAGTAGAAATTAGTATAAATGACTAATTCGTACTTTGAACCAAATTTACATTTGGCTACAAAAGCGTCAATGTGTGGCTTAATAGGGAGTCTGCTATGATAGATAGCACATGGACCAAAATGAACCAGATACTAATTTTACAATTCGCAAAGTCAAATAATTTTGTGACCCAGGAATTAAGAAGTAGATCTCATTTATTTTATTTGTAAATTTTACTTTTGGACTAGATGTACTGGAACTTATTTGTTAGACCTGGATATACTGTAATTAGTAGAAATTAGTATAAAGGACTAATTCGTAATTTGAACCAAATTTACATTTGGCTACAAAAGCGTCAAGGTGTGGCTTAATACGGAGTCTACTATGATAGATAGCACATGGACGAAAATGAACCAGACACTAATTTTACAATTCGCAAAGTCAAATTATTTTGTGTCCCAGGAATTAAGTAGTAAATCTCATTTATTTTATTTTTTAATTTTACTTTTGGACTGGATGTAGTAGAACTTATTTGTTAGACCTAGATATACTGTAACTAGTAGAAATTAGTATAAATGATTAATTCGTAATTTGAACCAAATTTACATTTGGCCACAAAAGCGTCAATGTGTGGCTTAATACGGAGTCTTCTATGATAGATAGCACATAGAGCAAAATGAACCAGGTACTAATTTTACAATTCGCAAAGTCAAATTATTTTGTGTCCCAGGAATTAAGTAGTAAATCTCATTTATTTTATTTTTTAATTTTACTTTTGGACTGGATGTAGTAGAACTTATTTGTTAGATCTAGATATACTGTAACTAGTAGAAATTAGTATAAATGACTAATTCGTAATTTGAACCAGATTTACATTTTGCCACAAAAGTGTCAATGTGTAGCTTAATACGGAGTCTGTTATGATAGATAGCACATGGAGCAAAATGAACCAGATACTAATTTTACAATTCGCAAAGTCAAATTATTAAAAGGAATCGAACAGGGCAACAGGATGACAAGAAGAGGAAGAACACAAGGTATTTAAAATAGTAAAATAACAGCAAGATCACCGGAAGCAGATGAGAAAATTGAACGTGAAATGGATAGAATAACGGATAAATTGAAAGAGATAATAATAATAGGGAACTGAAGGAAAAAACGAAGGAGTATAATTTAAGGAGAAAGAGAAGAGAGGGAGGGATAGAGAAACATGTTGAGAGAGAGAGAGAGACAGCTGAAAGGGAAAGTGGAGCATGAGGAAAGGAAAAGGAGGAAGAACAATAATTATTGTGATAACAGGATGGGGTGGGGAAGGGAATAGTAAAGATCAGACCAAAGAAGAGATTTCCTGAAAAAATATCTAGGAGAGGTCACAATCAAGCTGTTACAGAATAAATACAGATAAATTTGTAGTAGAAATGGAAGATCGATAGGGAAAGGAAAAGTTGATAAGCAAAAATTAAAGAAAGAAAGACAGATATGATATTTATAGATAATGATCTTACAAAGCAAGAAAAGAGAATTACAGAAGAAATTAAGAGGCAGGAAATTAATAACAGGGAGGATTTAATGAAGAAAACGAGAGATGGAGAGACCAGGGGTTTTCCTATAATAAGAAGAAGGGGTGACGAAGAAAAAGTTCTGGGGATGGGAGAATGAGGAGTCAAGAAAATCCAAAGACAAGATAGATTGGAGCTAAACAGGGGGACAAAGTGGGAGACATGTGCTGATGCAATACTAGGCACGCTTGGTGCAACCCCAAACCTCTGACAGGAGCGAACCCTACTTTTTAAATAGGGAATATGGGTTGAGTAACATGTCGTTTGAAAGGTTAAAATAAAACAATTTTTAACGGTTTTGTTTTGTATTTATTCATGCTTGCAATTAACAATAAAAAGCTTGCAATAAACATTATTAGAGAATCTGTGTTTTTTTGTAAAATTATTTGCCGACTTATTTTCTTATCTGTTTTTGGTTAGAGCTAGAGAATGAATTGGTGATTCAACAGGACGGAGCACCACCTCATTCTACTGCGCCAGTACGGCAGTTCTTTGACAATAACTTTCCCGACCACTGGACTGGTAGACAAGGTCCTGTAGAAAGGCCAGGTAGATCCCCCGATTTTACACCCCAGATTTTTATTTTTGGGACATTTCAAGTGCAAAGTTTATGCGACAGAACCAACTTCTCTGGAAGATTTGCGACAGAAGATTATACTGAAATGTCGATATATAACACCGGAAACGTTGCGTAACCTAAAAGGCGTATTTGATAATCGTCTTAAATTTAGTGTTCAATGCTACAGTTGCTTTATTGCTCAGGAAATTAAAAACGACTATTTTGTTTTCAGTTTATTTCTTTACTTATTGTTAAGGATTGCTATAAATGAGTATATTGGTATATTGGTATATTAGTATATTGGTATAAATTTGATTATAATATTATTCACATCAATAATAAATTATCTCATTTGCAATTGCAAGCATGGCTAAATATAAAAGAAATCCGTTAAAAAAATTAGTTTTTTTTTAACTACTAACTTATAGACTATGTGAATAAAAAAATAATAACGTGGCCGAAAGGACAATTAAAAGACTTTTCAAAAGACATGTTACTCGACCCCTAGTTTCTATTTAAAAAATCGAGATTGCTCCTGTCAGGGGTATGGTGTTGCACCAAGCCTGCTTACTATTGCATCAAAACGTATCCCCCTCGAAATAAAAATTGACCTGTTTTTAGATTTTTCTTAACTCTCTCTTCCTAAAAAGTTATTGAGGGTGGCTCGTTTCGACTGAAACGGCCTGTATATTTAATTTAATAATTTTATCCTCAGATCAAACATAACGCATTTTTTTATTTTTCACCTAAAAATATGAGTAGGGCGCAACCCCTCAGTACGATATTTATGAATGCATTGGGATAGAAAGAAAACAGTTTTGTATCAATCGTATAAAAACAGTTCACAGTTCAAAAACACCGTCCGCAAAAAACATTTGATGATTTCTACATAATTTGCAACCTTTGCTGCAGTGGCTTGGTTGGTCTTAAAACATTTTTGTTTTTCCACCAGAAATTTTCTGTGATTTTGACCTAAGATGCTGAACGGTGGACACAAATGTAGATGCACTTGGAACTCGACGGTCTAGAAATCGTTCTATCCACAAATCCCGAACAAGACCTGCATTACGGCCGGTTTCTGCATAAAGGAGCACCATTTCTGATAAAGCTGGAAAAAAAACAGAAGAACGTTTCGAGAAGGTTTTTTAATCCAATGGAATGATAACCTAATCATCATATTATGGTATTACCAGTATTAACTCTTCGGATCTTTATTTGGGTCCCCGCGGGGAGTTCATAACCAAAATTTCAAAACTTTATAAATTAGTTCTTCTTTTCTTCGTTTTTTCGTCTAATTTGCTTGGACTATTGTGTGTTCGCCTTCTACGTCAAAATAACTTTGGTTTACGTTTTTGCAATCGATGATAATGTAAATTGTTGTATTATCTATTTTCATCCAAATAATAGACTCAAGCGGCCGCACCTCTAGCAACGCCGGTGCTTCCACCAATTTCCGTTATTGGTCGTTACTAAATCAACAGGTACCTAATTAACAAAAACCGAGCGCGGAAGTCGATACAAGCTCCAGCTAATACCCGAAACGGTCGGCCTATATTAACAGGGAGGATAAATAGGGTTAGGTCGATGTTGTCTTGACGCGCCATCACTCCGTCGTCGGCGCTGTAATTGAAGAGAGACGATGGAGACTATTAGTTCCAAAATCTCGGATGATTGGTGGTACAGTCTCTTGTAACAAGACCCGGGAGAACACTAAGCGAGAAACTGCTGCAATTACACAATGACATGTATATTGGTTAGATTGTAACGTCTTTAGCCATTCTCTCACTGTATCTCCCTGAAGGAGTTGTTTATTTCCCGCTGCATTTACTCCAAGGTATCAGAATTTATCACCACCTCCGTCACGACGGCGTTTATTAATGTTTGTGTCTCGAGACTTCCTTTTTCTTTCGGTGCAAGAACGACTTCGTCGTCGTAGTTTCTGGGAGTTGTATTTCGTGCAATTTCGCTGTTTGTATTTATCTGTTCAAAGACCGCTGGGTATTAATTTCTGACCTGCATTTCGACGTTTGTCAAAGACCCCCGGCGGTTATTGATGTTCCTTCCTCGAACGTCCTCCAGCGCAAAAACGATTTGGGGTTGGAAACTGCATCAACATAATTCCTGCTTGTTTCCTCGACTGCAGTTCGATCTCGGCGCTGGATGTAAATTCCATTTCCTCCGGTGCCAATACATGCCATGGTGTACTTGAGATAAATGATGCATGTTCTGTCGGGGCGGCGCTTTTACTTATTTGAAAAGGTGCCGTCGAATCTCAACATTTATCCAGTCGATGTTACTGAGAGACGCCGAATTTATTATGTGCATGTAACAACTTGATTTTGAATGCGGGAGATTTACAGAAACGCCCATACATCCAAATCCGACGTCTAGGCGGACGTTTCGCATAATGTCGGCGAAATGCACGTCGTGAAATCACGTATGCTGTATGACGATATGACTGTGAAAAGAGAAATTTGATTTTTCCGAGTTTGAATGGGACTTTTAAATAAATACGGTTGCCGTGCCTGAAAATTTCAAAGACGGTGTTTATGAATAGGGACACAAAATAGTATTGTATATTATGATACTAAAGTGCTTGATTTACGACCGCAAGTGAATGTTATTGTCCCGAGCATTAGCGAGTTTCTTAGTAACTTTTGGACCACCACGAATACTTAGGTTCTGTTTCGTTGCAGAAAATTAAAAAAGAAAAATTTAAAATAAACTTAAAACATGTTTTACCAGTTGTTTGGGGACGGCTGGGTTCAATAACGATTGAGCGATTCTTTAACACTTTAAAACTACGTTGGCTTCGTCACAAAGGATGTTCAATGTGTCCACCTCCTTCAATGTGTCCTCCAAATTGCCACACCACAGGTGCAGCAATTTGGAAACCTTTTATTTAAAAATTCGAACATTGATTTGGAGGTGGGGTGGCGCCCTATCGTGCATTAACCACCTATCGCGGCGTACTTGAACTGGTAGATCTTAATAAGTGTCACCAGTTAAGAGGTCGGGGAAAACAAACGGACCGATTAAAAAAAAACTATCCCCACGCATTCACACGAAGGTGTCTTTGAAAATGACTCTCTCGATATGCATGCGGATTTGCATCGGCCTAAATGTGACTACCTCGTCGATGGAAAATCTGGATGTTGTGTTGCTCGATCAAGTACCCACTGGCAATATTGAACTCGGGGGGGGATAATTTTGCGATGATAGTGCGTACACGCCTTGATAATGATAGGGATATATCCCACTTTCCCGGAGTATACCCCAAGTATATCTCCTCCTCTACTTGAGCAGCAGTTTAAAGACACAAGGATGTTGCCTTCCAGGAAATATCTCCGCGTACAATCGTTGAGCGCCGTCAGAATTACCACGCCATTCACCGTAAATCGTAATCATATCAAACCACTCGGATGCCGTAAACGAATACTGAACTGCCATTATTAATTGTTTTACAATGAACCGGGACTCATCAATGCAAACAAGGAACTGGAATTTCTCGGTCGTTATCTTATTAGCTTTTTTTTACAGTTTTTGTTGTTGTGAAATTTTCGGATCCTTGGGAAACCTTGCAGGAAAAAAAATTGTGACACTCAAACTGTTTGGGGTATTAAGTTAATTTCCGATTATTTATGAAACCATTACAGATAGGCCCCTGCTCCATTAAACATTTTTCATTTGTTTACCCATGGCCGATACGTGAATTCGTTGTAAACAAACTCTTAAAAAAAAGTACGACTACGAGTTATAGGCCGTTAATTAAGGCAGGCCTCAATTCATGTGAGATATGTGTACATCTCCTCATTAGTAAAAAGTTGATTTGATGCCTGCTTCAAAAATACCACCCACATGTGGGGAGCCAGGGGGTATAAAATGCCAATTAACATTGTTCTCAGCACATGAAATTTTGACACAGGTCTGATTTTATAACGTGGTGATGGATCAATTTCAATTCACGATCGCTTTCCTTACAGGTTGTTGCATTATCAGGGTAAAGGCTTGATGATTTACTTCTGCGGGACGTGAACCTTTTAAAGGCTCCTAGAAATGATAACGAACGTAATCAACGTCACAATTGCGAAATGGTATTTCTGTTTTGTGCTTTAATGTATTTTTCGTATTATCGCCACCACAAATCGTCGACATACATGTTTTTGATAATGTGAAACTAAAATTGAAAAATTACGAAATTGGACAATTGAAAAATTGAGGTATTGAAAGATTGAGAGCTTGAGAAATTATCATATTAAAATTTTTTTTTTTCGGAAATTGAGAGGTTGAGAAATTGCGAAATTGATAAATCGGAAAATTGCGAGATTGACAAACTGTCAATTCAGGAGTCTGTAAAATTTGTATGTTTAAAATGAATAAACAGACCCAGAAAGTTGAAAATTGTAAAATTGAACTGCCGATACATTTGTGAAATATCTGCTGTGAAAGCGACTTTAAGACGGTTTTAAATTTTCGTCCTTCCTAAATTTACATTCTAATGATTTAAGACCCCTTATGTTACCCCCTCGAAAGGTACCTACATTATCGATTTCCTGCTAAAATTGTAGGAACTTACCAGTTTTCGAACGTTTATGACCGTCATTTAATATTCGCCCACAAACAGGGTCATTTTGAGTTATTACTGTTTCGTTTTTAAAAGACTCCAATCCCCGGAATTTGTGGACCATTGTTCAAGGGTGAGTTGTACAAAGTTGCATAAACCTTGAGTTGCAACATCCCGTTTATTGTAAGAGGAACTTGAGCACCTGTGAATAAATAAATTGCTCCTCTGATATGAAAAGTAAGATCCGCTGACTGGATATAATTTAGAAACTTTAAAATAGTTGTGGAAAATAAATTGAACGGTAGAAATTCGGAAATTAGAGGTATTACAACGCACGATAAATTTGAATCATAATTTGAGTCAATTTTAACGTCTGTTACACTTGAGTGATTAATGCCGTTAGAACAATGCGTTGTAATTTGAGTTCTGACAATTTTGCTGCTCGTTCTGATACGAAATCAGTTGAGAGCTCTAAATAACAATATGTGTTTTTTACCTAAATGATCGTATACTTCGACCTGTACTTGCTAATTCGTTGACTGTGAATGATTTTAGGAAATTTGAAATAAATTACGATCTTGTGAACACGACGGAGAAGCAAGTGTTGTGTTATTATTGAAATTTAATATTTTGTTCTTGTTACGAATTCGCTAATGCTGTAGGGGTAAACTGAACATTGATGTGAATTTAATTGTTAAGAAAAAAATCTAAACAAGGTAATTAATTGCACACCCTTTATAGAACAACATTATTATCTCATTCTTCTCTGCCATGTTCCAATTTAAATTAGGATTATATTAATATTTATAAATCAAACTGTTTTAATTAACAATTTAATTACATTTGTAATTATATGTAGACTTGATTGTAATTTAATATTTTCGCAACTTCAATGACAGTAATAGTTAATTAAAACATTACTTTGATTCAAGACCAGATTAATTAAAATTTTGACAATTTTGGGTTCTGGAAACTTCTCATTTTAATAACCAAAAATATTTATCTCTAAAGAATAATCTTTCGGTGGAAATTAAATTTCCGTGGCACAATTTTGGCTCAAAAATTAGCACGTGAAATTAATGCCCCACAAAATTAAGTCCTTGCCCATAAAATATCAAGAGAGCTTTACTGCAAAAGCGGTAAAAAACCGCAACCTATCTAGCTCGTTAACTGACTAATTAAAAAATTACGTGAACCATAAAGAAGTTCTAAAAAGAGGTTTATTAATTGTAATGGAACGACGACGGGAGTTCTGCATTCCCAAATCTAGTCGTTATTGATCAGAATACAACAATAATAAGAGAGGTGTAAACAAAGTAGACTTACTTGTTTGGTGAAAAATTAATTTCTTGCAACGAAAAGCTTTAAATTGGATGCTGGAAAACAAGTTTAATTTTCTCATCAAACTTGGAAGTCCTGCAGATTATAAGTATTTTGATCCGAAATGCTTCTTGTAGAAACCACAGACGATTGATGTCTGCAATACTGCTGATGCTCGCGATGCGGATACTGAATTTTGATGAGTTTCACCGTTCACTACATGTCATTAAAACACCGTTCGAGATAATTAACTCCACGGAATATCAAAAGAATTCTTCAGTGACTTTGATAACGCCACCTTCGGATCAGATCTTAATTAAACTTTTATTTATAAAAACCTCGTTTAATATTGGCTCCATCTCCGTGCAAGTGAGGATTGCACGTCGAGGGTTCTCGTCATTGCTTAATTAAAAAATTATTGCCCGTATTTTGGGGCCGCGTTAATTATTAAATTCCATGGAAGCACTAAGAAGCAATTACGGTCTGACCGAGGTCCACCGCTGATTCAGTTAGGAGTCCTGACATAATGAGAAAGTTTGTTAATAAAGTTAAACTGTTTCTTATTGGATGCTCCCAAGACATTTTAACACTTGTTCTAGAATGGCCTCGAACTCGACGCAAACTAAAAGTTTCTGGATTAAAATTAACTGCCAAATAAAATTTAAATTGAATCGGAAAATTGTGAGGATTCCGACGAACTTTTACAGTAAACTTCAGCACCAGCCATAAGTGAACTGTTTAAGGACATTTCGCTCAGTCGCTGACACAAAGTAGTTATTGTTACTGCCGTCAATGGCACCGATTACATTTGGAAGTGTTTTTTTACGGCAAAGGAATTCCCCCCGATCCATCAGGCCGTCCGAACCCTTTGTAACGATCACCTGCAACGACTCGAATAGATTAATTTGCATTATTTGTGTGGAATTTATGGCCGATCCATTGTCTGGCCGGTAGCCGAAAAAAACGAGGTGTTGTGGGTTTAATTTCGCTTGATATATGGTTTATTTTATATTTGTAAAGGGACTTTATATTCATAACAGCGCAGCTTCATTTATATGCAATTATCTGGTGATTTACATAAACGTTCGTCGTAAATTATAATGTCTGTCACTAGTAATCGTGATTCAAATAAATCCCCTTTTATTTTATTAAAATTCCTATCGCTGTGAAAACGGTTTGCGAGTTCGGGGCATCCGCGCGAAAAATTCGACGTTTCAATGGCTGACGAACAATCCGTCACGTTATATCGATAATTATGGGGAAATCACCGGTTTAAAATTGGCTGAAAAGCGCAAAACTAATCAAGTGCTACAAATGGTGCGAATTTTCCGACAAATGAAATTGGAGCTAAATAATGTGGCGATTATTCAATTTTTGGAGGTGTAACGTGCGAATTAGCTGCTGGATGATGTGGGGACAATTTGAGAGTCTGTAACCGTAACAATTTTATACTTTGTTTAATTTTTCTTTCACGCATCACAAATCGACCAAAACACGCATCAAAACTTCCACAGCGAAAATAAAAAAAAATGTATCTCTCGTCTGAATTGAAATGTTCAGCGCCAGGTAACGTAAGCCCCGACAACGTTATTACTTTTCCGTAACAATCGACTGCAAAAATATGTAAAATTGCGCGTGAACGTTGTCGCGCTTCACGGTTAGCAGAAAGTACATGCATGCGGATATGTAGATAACCAGATACACGTGTTAACATTAGTGAAAAACTGTTAGTCCGAAATATTGATGTTGCGGTTCGAATGGACACAGTTATACGAATTCCGATAATACACAAAATCGGTGGGTGTGTTTATAATGTGAAAATAGATTTATGGGAGCTGAAATGGTTTTGAAGGAAAACTTATATGTTGTAATGATATTGGAACATTGAATGGATATCAAATTTAATTTCTGGTATCAAATCTAAGCATATTGGAGTATTAAAAATGTGTAACGAACACATTCACCGAAATAAAATACTTCCCGGCACCGTATCGAAGCCGAAGAGGGAGAGAGAGACGTAGAAGAGGCAGACCCGCAGAAGCAGAAGAAAAGGTAGAGAGCAGCCGCCGGGAGTACCTGCTGCTTCACCCTCCAACCCAGCGGAAGGGAGGGACAGATCCGGGTATCCCGGTTCCGGTTCGGCTGGAAAACGAGACCGGCTTTCGTGAGCAGCTGAGCCACCGGCGATATTTGGGCAAATCTCTGACTGACGGTGCTCAGGACGGTGCTTCCCTACACCACGTCCGCCGCAGCTCCACTCCAGAGAGAGGCAACGTAAAGAAGGTTAAACAGAGACACAGACCATGTAACTAATAAAGGCGGCGAATATAATAAGTAGTTTTAGGACGAGACGGAGAGGGAGACCGTTTACATAGTATAAATAATAAAGACCGTAATACCGACTGTTTTGTTTCCCTCCCGCACAACCTGACAGCTGACCCCCGGCTTACCGGACCCCGATTAAGATATCCGTGGTCAAGTGGAGCATACCATGTTAAAAAACTGGCGGTCGAGGCATTCAAACTGTAACAAGCGTCACAAATGACATTAATGAAAATGCACGATTTAAGAACCTCAAGAAGGAATCAAAGGACTACAAATTTGAAATTAATTAATTAGGATTGCGAAGTATGGCTATGGAACTAAAAGAAAGTGAAAACCAAAAATTCCCAATCACTAGTAGAAATTAGGAATCAAGAAGTTCCAGATTCTCGGTGGTTTCAACTTTCGCCAATTCTCCGTTGCTCTTTTAAAATTCTTTTTTTTTTTTTCATTTACTATATTTTGTTATTGAGATTGTTTAGTAATTCACTGATTTTATTGTGCCTAAATAAGACTAAATTGTTATTATGTTCTACGTTTACAAGGTCTAAGATAAATATTTAGTGCTTATAATCCATCTGGATCTTCTGAGCCATCTTATGATACTCATGCTACTTCCTTCTGGTATTTCTGTTCTTTCTGAATTTTTCTAATTCTGCTGATGCTTCTGCTCCATGCTTCTGATGCTTCTGAGCCCCGTGATCCTCTTCATTCGCTCTTCTGATCCATCCTTCTTATCATTTTTCTGACAGTTTCTGTTGGTTCTCCTGAGCATCCTCATGATTCTGTGGCTTCTGATCCTTCTGCTGATTATCCGGATCTTCCTGATCCTTATAATTCGTTTCATTCATATTTATACTCAGTCCCTTTGATCCTTTTGATGTCTTGGAGTTTTACAACCCTTAGGGTCCTTCTGATGCTTCCCTCCTTCTGAGTCGTCTTTCTTCTGATCCATTCCTTTGATACTTCGATGGGATCTTTTTGTCAACTTCACTTTGTCGGTTTTTGAGTTTAGCAGCTCCTTAGTGCCTTAATTCCCCATTAATTTCTGCAGATTTTAACATTTCTGATTCTTCTGATTCTTCTAATGCTTCCGAGCTTCTTATAGTTTTCCAAAATTTATTTTTATTCTGGCACATCCTTTTGATTCGCTGTTCTGACCCATCCTTCTACTTTTTTTCTTAGCTCCCTCGAGATTCCAAGGCCTCTCTGATCCTTATACTTATTGTCTCGGTCTTTCTGAGACTTCTAATGCTTCCTTCTTTCTAATCCGTTTTTTGTGACCTTTTTTTATTTATCTGACGTTTCTAACATTCTGCACTTATCTGAACCCTTCTTATCATTTTTGACAGTTCCTGTTAGTTCTTCTGAGAATCTTCATGATTCTGTGGCTTCTGATCCTTCTGCTTATTATACTGGTCTTCCTGATCCTTATCATTCGTATGATTCATATTTATACTCAATCTTTTTTATCCTTGTGATGCCTAGGAGCTTTATAACCCTTATGGTCTTTCTGAGACTTTCAATGCTTCCGTCTTTCTAATCCGTTTTTTGTGACCTTTTCGTCCTTCTGATGTTTCCGTGCGTTTTTTTTTCTTCCGTTTTCTAATCCTTCTGATTTTTCTGATCCTTTCTATTTATCTGATGTTTCTAACATTCTGCACTTATCGGAATCCTTCTTATCATTTTTGACAGTTCCTGTTAGTTCTTCTGAGAATCTTCATGATTCTGTGGCTTCTGATCCTTCTGCTTATTATACTGGTTTTCCTGATCCTTATCATTCGTTTGATTCACAATTATACTCAATCCTTTTTATCCTAGTGATGCCTAGGAGCTGTATAACCCTTGTGGTCTTTCTGAGACTCCTAATGCTTCCGTCTTTATAATCCGTTTTTTTTTTACCTTTTCGTCCTTCTGATGCTTCCGTGCGTTTTTTTTCTTCCGTTTTCTAATCCTTCTGATATTTCTGATCCTTTCTATTTATCTGATGTTTCTAACATTCTGCACTTATCGGAATCCTTCTTATCATTTTTGACAGTTCCTGTTAGTTCTTCTGAAAATCTCCATGATTCTGTGCCTTCTGATCCTTCTGCTTATTATACTGGTCTTCCTGATCCTTATCATTCGTTTGATTCACATTTATACTCAATCCTTTTTATCCTAGTGATGCCTAGAAGCTTTATAACCCTTATGGTCTTTCTGAGACTTCTAATGCTTCCGTCTTTCTAATCCGTTTTTTTTGACATTTTCGTCCTTCTGATGCTTCCGTGCGTTTTTTTTTCTTCCGTTTTCTAATCCTTCTGATTTTTCTGATCCTTTCTATTTATCTGATGTTTCTAACATTCTGCACTTATCGGAATCCTTCTTATCATTTTTGACAGTTCCTGTTAGTTCTTCTGAAAATCTCCATGATTCTGTGCCTTCTGATCCTTCTGCTTATTATACTGGTCTTCCTGATCCTTATCATTCGTTTGATTCACATTTATACTCAATCCTTTTTATCCTAGTGATGCCTAGGAGCTGTATAACCCTTGTGGTCTTTCTGAGACTCCTAATGCTTCCGTCTTTATAATCCGTTTTTTTTTTTACCTTTTCGTCCTTCTGATGCTTCCGTGCGTTTTTTTTCTTCCGTTTTCTAATCCTTCTGATATTTCTGATCCTTTCTATTTATCTGATGTTTCTAACATTCTGCACTTATCGGAATCCTCCTTATCATTTTTTGACAGTTCCTGTTAGTTCTTCTGGGAATGTCCATGATTCTGTGGCTTCTGATCCTTCTGCTTATTATACTGGTTTTCCTTATCTTTATTATTCGTTTGATTCATATTTATACTCAATCCTTTTTATCCTTGTGATGCCTAGGAGCTTTATAACCCTTATGGCCTTTCTGAGACTTCTAATGCTTCCGTCTTTCTAGTCCGTTTTTTGTTACCTTTTCGTCTTTCTGATGCTTCCGTGCATTTTTTTTCTTCCGTTTTCTAATCCTTCTGATATTTCTGATCCTTTCTATTTATCTGATGTTTCTAACATTCTGCACTTATCGGAATCCTTCTTATCATTTTTTGACAGTTCCTGTTAGTTCTTCTGAGAATCTTCATGATTCTGTGGCTCCTGATCCTTCTGCTTATTATACTGGTCTTCTTGATCCTTATCATTCGTTTGATTCATGTTTATACTCAATCCTTTTTATCCTTGTGATGCCTAGAAGCTTTATAACCCTTATGGTCTTTCTGAGACTTCTAATGCTTCCGTCTTTCTAATCCGTTTTTTTTTTGACATTTTCGTCCTTCTGATGCTTCCGTGCGTTTTTTTTCTTCCGTTTTCTAATCCTTCTGATATTTCTGATCCTTTCTATTTATCTGATGTTTCTAACATTCTGCACTTATCGGAATCCTTCTTATCATTTTTGACAGTTCCTGTTAGATCTTCTGAGAATCTCCATGATTCTGTGGCTTCTGATCCTTCTGCTTATTATACTGGTCTTCCTGATCCTTATCATTCGTATGATTCATATTTATACTCAATCCTTTTTATCCTTGTGATGCCTAGGAGCTTTATAACCCTTATGGTCTTTCTGAGACTTCTAATGCTTCCGTCTTTCTAATTCGTTTATTGTGACCTTTTCGTCCTTCTGATGCTTCCGTGCGTTTTTTTTTCTTCCGTTTTCTAATCCTTCTGATATTTCTGATCCTTTCTATTTATCTGATGTTTCTAACATTCTGCACTTATCGGAATCCTTCTTATCATTTTTTGACAGTTCCTGTTAGTTCTTCTGGGAATGTCCATGATTCTGTGGCTTCTAATCCTTCTGCTTATTATACTGGTTTTCCTTATCCTTATTATTCGTTTGATTCATATTTATACTAAATCCTTTTTATCCTTGTGATGCCTAGGAGCTTTATAACCCTTATGGTCTTTCTGAGACTTCTAATGCTTCCGTCTTTCTAGTCCGTTTTTTGTGACCTTTTCGTCTTTCTGATGCTTCCGTGCATTTTTTTTCTTCCGTTTTCTAATCCTTCTGATATTTCTGATCCTTTCTATTAATCTGATGTTTCTAACATTCTGCACTTATCGGAATCCTTCTTATCATTTTTGAGAGTTCCTGTTAGTTCTTCTGAGAATCTTCATGGTTCTGTGGCTTCTGATCCTTCTGCTTATTATATTGGTTTTCCTGATCCTTATCATTCGTTTGATTCATATTTATACTCAATCCTTTTTATCTTTGTGATGCCTAGGAGCTTTATAACCCTTATGGTTTTTCTGAGACTTCTAATGATTCCGTCTTTCTAATCCGTTTTTTGTGACCTTTTCGTCCTTCTCATGCTTCCGTGCGTTTTTTTTTCTTCCGTTTTCTAATCCTTCTGATTTTTCTGATCCTTTCTATTTATCTGATGTTTCTAACATTCTGCACTTATCGGAATCCTTCTTATCATTTTTGACAGTTCCTGTTAGTTCTTCTGAAAATCTCCATGATTCTGTGCCTTCTGATCCTTCTGCTTATTATACTGGTCTTCCTGATCCTTATCATTCGTTTGATTCACATTTATACTCAATCCTTTTTATCCTAGTGATGCCTAGGAGCTGTATAACCCTTGTGGTCTTTCTGAGACTCCTAATGCTTCCGTCTTTATAATCCGTTTTTTTTTTACCTTTTCGTCCTTCTGATGCTTCCGTGCGTTTTTTTTCTTCCGTTTTCTAATCCTTCTGATATTTCTGATCCTTTCTATTTATCTGATGTTTCTAACATTCTGCACTTATCGGAATCCTCCTTATCATTTTTTGACAGTTCCTGTTAGTTCTTCTGGGAATGTCCATGATTCTGTGGCTTCTGATCCTTCTGCTTATTATACTGGTTTTCCTTATCCTTATTATTCGTTTGATTCATATTTATACTCAATCCTTTTTATCCTTGTGATGCCTAGGAGCTTTATAACCCTTATGGTCTTTCTGAGACTTCTAATGCTTCCGTCTTTCTAGTCCGTTTTTTGTTACCTTTTCGTCTTTCTGATGCTTCCGTGCATTTTTTTTTCTTCCGTTTTCTAATCCTTCTGATATTTCTGATCCTTTCTATTTATCTGATGTTTCTAACATTCTGCACTTATCGGAATCCTTCTTATCATTTTTTGACAGTTCCTGTTAGTTCTTCTGAGAATCTTCATGATTCTGTGGCTCCTGATCCTTCTGCTTATTATACTGGTCTTCTTGATCCTTATCATTCGTTTGATTCATGTTTATACTCAATCCTTTTTATCCTTGTGATGCCTAGAAGCTTTATAACCCTTATGGTCTTTCTGAGACTTCTAATGCTTCCGTCTTTCTAATCCGTTTTTTTTTTTGACATTTTCGTCCTTCTGATGCTTCCGTGCGTTTTTTTTCTTCCGTTTTCTAATCCTTCTGATATTTCTGATCCTTTCTATTTATCTGATGTTTCTAACATTCTGCACTTATCGGAATCCTTCTTATCATTTTTGACAGTTCCTGTTAGTTCTTCTGAGAATCTCCATGATTCTGTGGCTTCTGATCCTTCTGCTTATTATACTGGTCTTCTTGATCCTTATTATTCGTATGATTCATATTTATACTCAATCCTTTTTATCCTTGTGATGCCTAGGAGCTTTATAACCCTTATGGTCTTTCTGAGACTTCTAATGCTTCCGTCTTTCTAATCCGTTTTTTGTGACCTTTTCGTCCTTCTGATGCTTCCGTGCGTTTTTTTTCTTCCCTTTTCTAATCCTTCTGATATTTCTGATCCTTTCTATTTATCTGATGTTTCTAACATTCTGCACTTATCGGAATCCTTCTTATCATTTTTGACAGTTCCTGTTAGATCTTCTGAGAATCTCCATGATTCTGTGGCTTCTGATCCTTCTGCTTATTATACTGGTCTTCCTGATCCTTATCATTCGTATGATTCATATTTATACTCAATCCTTTTTATCCTTGTGATGCCTAGGAGCTTTATAACCCTTATGGTCTTTCTGAGACTTCTAATGCTTCCGTCTTTCTAATTCGTTTATTGTGACCTTTTCGTCCTTCTGATGCTTCCGTGCGTTTTTTTTTCTTCCGTTTTCTAATCCTTCTGATATTTCTGATCCTTTCTATTTATCTGATGTTTCTAACATTCTGCACTTATCGGAATCCTTCTTATCATTTTTGACAGTTCCTGTTAGTTCTTCTGAGAATCTCCATGATTCTGTGGCTTCTGATCCTTCTGCTTATTATACTGGTCTTCTTGATCCTTATTATTCGTATGATTCATATTTATACTCAATCCTTTTTATCCTTGTGATGCCTAGGAGCTTTATAACCCTTATGGTCTTTCTGAGACTTCTAATGCTTCCGCCTTTCTAATCCGTTTTTTGTGACCTTTTCGTCTTTCTGATGCTTCCGTGCATTTTTTTTCTTCCGTTTTCTAATCCTTCTGATATTTCTGATCCTTTCTATTTATCTGATGTTTCTAACATTCTGCACTTATCGGAATCCTTCTTATCATTTTTGACAGTTCCTGTTAGTTCTTCTGAGAATCTCCATGATTCTGTGGCTTCTGATCCTTCTGCTTATTATACTGGTTTTCCTTATCCTTATCATTCGTTTGATTCATATTTATACTCAACCCTTTTTATCCTTGTGATGCCTAGGAGCTTTATAACCCTTATGGTCTTTCGGAGACTTCTAATGCTTCCGTCTTTATAATCCGTTTTTTGTGACCTTTTCGTCCTTCTGATGCTTCCGTGCGTTTTTTTTTTTTCTTCCGTTTTCTAATCCTTCTGATATTGCTGATCCTTTCTATTAATCTGATGTTTCTAAGATTCTGCACTTATCGGAATCCTTCTTATCATTTTTGACAGTTCCTGTTAGTTCTTCTGAGAATCTTCATGATTCTGTGGCTTCTGATCCTTCTGCTTATTATACTGGTCCTCCTGATCCTTATCATTCGTTTGATTCATATTTATTCTCAATCCTTTTTATCCTTGTGATGCCTAGGAGCTTTATAATCCTTATGGTCTTTCTGAGACTTCTAATGCTTCCGTCTTTCTAATCCGTTTTTTGTGACCTTTTCGTCCTTCTGATGCTTCCGTGCGTTTTTTTTCCTTCCGTTTTCTAATCCTTCTGATATTTCTGATCCTTTCTATTTATCTGATGTTTCTAACATTCTGCACTTATCTGAATCCTTCTTATCATTTTTTGACAGTTCCTGTTAGTTCTTCTGAGAATCTTCATGATTCTGTGGCTTCTGATCCTTCTGCTTATTACACTGGTCTTCCTGATCCTTATCATTCGTTTGATTCACATTTATACTCAATCCTTTTTATCCTAGTGATGCCTAGGAGCTGTATAACCCTTGTGGTCTTTCTGAGACTCCTAATGCTTCCGTCTTTATATTCCGTTTTTTTTTTTACCTTTTCGTCCTTCTGATGCCTCCGTGCGTTTTTTTTCTTCCGTTTTCTAATCCTTCTGATATTTCTGATCCTTTCTATTTATCTGATGTTTCTAATATTCTGCACTCATCGGAATCCTTCTTATCATTTTTGACAGTTCCTGTTAGTTCTTCTGAGAATCTTCATGATTCTGTGGCTTCTGATCCTTCTGCTTATTATACTGGTCTTCTTGATCCTTATCATTCGTTTGATTCATATTTATACTCAATCCTCTTTATCCTTATGATGCCTAGGGGCTTTATAACCCTTATGGTCTTTCTGAGACTTCTAATGCTTCCGTCTTTCTAATCCGTTTTTTGTGACCTTTTCGTCCTTCTGATGTTTCCGTGCGTTTTTTTTTCTTCCTTTTTCTAATCCTTCTGATATTTCTGATCCTTTCTATTTATCTGATGTTTCTAACATTCTGCACTTATCTGAATCCTTCTTATCATTTTTTGACAGTTCCTGTTAGTTCTTCTGAGAATCTTCATGATTCTGTGGCTTCTGATCCTTCTGCTTATTACACTGGTCTTCCTGATCCTTATCATTCGTTTGATTCACATTTATACTCAATCCTTTTTATCCTAGTGATGCCTAGGAGCTGTATAACCCTTGTGGTCTTTCTGAGACTCCTAATGCTTCCGTCTTTATATTCCGTTTTTTTTTTACCTTTTCGTCCTTCTGATGCTTCCGTGCGTTTTTTTTCTTCCGTTTTCTAATCCTTCTGATATTTCTGATCCTTTCTATTTATCTGATGTTTCTAATATTCTGCACTCATCGGAATCCTTCTTATCATTTTTGACAGTTCCTGTTAGTTCTTCTGAGAATCTTCATGATTCTGTGGCTTCTGATCCTTCTGCTTATTATACTGGTCTTCTTGATCCTTATCATTCGTTTGATTCATATTTATACTCAACCCTTTTTATCCTTGTGATGCCTAGGAGCTTTATAACCCTTATGGTCTTTCTGAGACTTCTAATGATTCCGTCTTTCTAATCCGTTTTTTGTGACCTTTTCGTCCTTCTGATGCTTCCGTGCGTTTTTTTTCTCCCGTTTTCTAATCCTTCTGATATTTCTGATCCTTTCTATTTATCTGATGTTTCTAACATTCTGCACTTATCGCAATCCTTCTTATCATTTTTTGATAGTTCCCGTTAGTTCTTCTGAGAATCTTCATGATTCTGTGGCTCCTGATCCTTCTGCTTATTATACTGGTATTCTTGATCCTTATCATTCGTTTGATTCATATTTATACTCAATCCTTTTTATCCTTGTGATGCCTAGAAGGTTTATAACCCTTATGGTCTTTCTGAGACTTCTAATGCTTCCGTCTTTCTAATCCGTTTTTTTTGACATTTTCGTCCTTCTGATGCTTCCGTGCGTTTTTTTTTTCTTCCGTTTTCTAATCCTTCTGATTTTTCTGATCCTTTCTATTTATCTGATGTTTCTAACATTCTGCACTTATCGGAATCCTTCTTATCATTTTTGACAGTTCCTGTTAGATCTTCTGAAAATCTCCATGATTCTGTGCCTTCTGATCCTTCTGCTTATTATACTGGTCTTCCTGATCCTTATCATTCGTTTGATTCACATTTATACTCAATCCTTTTTATCCTAGTGATGCCTAGGAGCTGTATAACCCTTGTGGTCTTTCTGAGACTCCTAATGCTTCCGTCTTTATAATCCGTTTTTTTTTTTACCTTTTCGTCCTTCTGATGCTTCCGTGCGTTTTTTTCTTCCGTTTTCTAATCCTTCTGATATTTCTGATCCTTTCTATTTATCTGATGTTTCTAACATTCTGCACTTATCGGAATCCTCCTTATCATTTTTTGACAGTTCCTGTTAGTTCTTCTGGGAATGTCCATGATTCTGTGGCTTCTGATCCTTCTGCTTATTATACTGGTTTTCCTTATCCTTATTATTCGTTTGATTCATATTTATACTCAATCCTTTTTATCCTTGTGATGCCTAGGAGCTTTATAACCCTTATGGTCTTTCTGAGACTTCTAATGCTTCCGTCTTTCTAGTCCGTTTTTTGTTACCTTTTCGTCTTTCTGATGCTTCCGTGCATTTTTTTTCTTCCGTTTTCTAATCCTTCTGATATTTCTGATCCTTTCTATTTATCTGATGTTTCTAACATTCTGCACTTATCGGAATCCTTCTTATCATTTTTGAGAGTTCCTGTTAGTTCTTCTGAGAATCTCCATGATTCTGTGGCTTCTGATCCTTCTGCTTATTATACTGGTCTTCCTGATCATTATAATTCGTTTGATTCATATTTATTCTCAATCCTTTTTATCCTTGTGATGCCTAGGAGCTTTATAACCCTTATGGTCTTTCTGAGACTTCTAATGCTTCCGTCTTTCTAATCCGTTTTTTGATCCATTCTTCAAATATTCTTATGCGATTTTTTGTCTCAGTTCCCCACTTTCACAATTTCTCAGATATGACGGTTTCACTTTCTCAGTTATAATATCTCTGATTTTTCTGATCCATGATTCTAATGCTTCCGAGCTCCTTTTAGTTTTCCAAAATTCTGAGCCTCATTCTTATTCTTTTTTGCTTATTTTTCTTAGGTCCGTCATGATTCTAATTCTTTTGATCCCTATGCTTATTGTCCTGGTCTTCCTGATCCTTATTATCCGATATTCCTGATGATGCCGCTAAACTTTTGGTCCTTCTGAGCCTTTTGATGGATCGGTCCGTTTTCTTTCTTTCGATTTCTAACCCTTCTGATATTTCTGATGTTTCTAACATTCTGCACTTATTCCATTATTTATTTCATTGATATTTCGTAACTTTTTGATTTTTTTATCCTTCTGATGGTGCTGATCTTTCCTGGTTTTTTGCTCTGCTTAAACTAACGATTCTGAGGCTTTTAATGCTTCTAATCTATCTGATCCTTATGAGGCTTCACTCTCATGATTCTAATGAATATTATTCTTCTTCTGGTACATATTTCTAATCCATGGTTCTGATCCTAGTGATGCTTCTGAGCTTTCTAATTTTAAGGAGTTTTTTGATATTTTATACCTCCTGGCTCCTTGTGATTGTTATGGTTATTGTGCTCTTTCTACTCTTTCTGTTCTTTGTAATTCCTTCTAGCCCTTCTGGTATCCCTGTTAATTCTGTTGCTCCTAATGCTTCTGTAGCTTTCAATATTTCTGATTCTTCTTCTCTTCTTCTTGATGCTTCTGTGACCCGTGATTCTTGAGGCTCATCCTTGTGATTCGCTCTTCTTAAAAATACAGGATGATGAATGTGTGATGATAGGCGGGCCGAAGGGTTTGACTGTATAAAAGCACTTGGGAATACTGTTTCCACATAGTTATAATGCACTTCGATTGATCCACCCTCGGTTTACAAACACAGCACTTTGGATAATGTTGGACAAAGTTTGTATCTTTATTCTAACAATTGTTAAAACTTGCCTGTTTTCTTAATAACTTTTCTGAGTAAAGACTGGCAATAAATTAACTCCATTGTTAATATTTTATCTGTAGCAATGCAAACATAAATGTCATTACATTACTGTAGGAGTGTTTCAATTCAGCAACACCAATTACAACTCCATCCTTGCAAACTAGTTTTCCAAAGTTCGGTCCACTACTGAACCCGATTATCTTGCCACTCCTCGACGAATTGGAAAGCAAACAAAACTTTACACCCAATGCACCGAACAGGTATTCAATTAAAAACCCCAGAAATTTATGAGACATCAGGATAATATCACTTCCAACCCTTTCGCGCGCACAAATTTACAACTTCATTTCAACCTGGAATTGCCGACTCTGCTCCCGCGCTCCCACCAACCCTCCTATTGATTTTCGATCATTACCCTTGTTAATGTTTGACCCAATTCCATTTAGTCATTATCGCGGATTCTTCTCGATTTTCCCCCCCGATCCCAATAAATCTGACGCCGTACAGGTGCAGCGATATTTATAAATAAAAAACACATTTTCCTTCGTGTGTGCCAATCTGGCATCGGCGTTAATAATTCGATGGAACGATAGGAAACAAAAACCGGCAATTTATGAATCAGTTTGCCTGCACGCTTTCGGAAACATTAGCAGCGAAACTAGGACTCATTGCCTCCGATTTCCATCGGTGTCAGCATCGACTTTACATTACCTGGGAATGGAAAATCAAATTCATGAAAGGTGTGTTTGTAGTTGGAAGTCGAACACGTCACGCGTGGTTATCCAGATTTCAATCGGTTTATTTGCATTCCCTTGCAGCGGTCACAAGGGAAAAAAAGGAGTCGGTGTTGCGTGCACAATAAGAAGGGTTAAATGCGAAGTAATTGCAGTCTGAGCTTCGGATTTTAGAGGCTTCCACATGTAATTGTTATTGTGAATAAAGCTGAACTTGCGAGGAAAATTAGTTGCATTATAATTAGTAACAAAAGACCTCCTTTTGTGATCTGGTTGACCAATTATAAGAGTGAAATGCAGTTCTACTCGCGCAGCGATAACGAAATGCAGATATGCATCTGCGAAATGAATTGTTACAAACGCACGCAAATCCGAAGAAATATGCATCAGATGTAGATATTCCGCATTTGTTGCACCTAATTTCATACTCCTTTGAGTCTCGACGTTCGGAATTTTAGACGAGCCGTCTTTAATCCTCAAGTGGTGTTTAATTCAGTAGTCGCGGAGAGGAATCACGGCCGAGTGGTCCGGCTCCGGGCAGGTGCAAACGGACCAGCGACACCCTTTTTGAACCATCGCAATAATTATACAACGATTAAGTCGAAACGTTATGCACGCAACGGTGTTTTTTTCCTGCATCTGAAAGTACAAATTCCGAACAATGAATCAGGGTCCAAACTGCAAGAAGAGTGCACGTATAAATTTCATTCCTACACAAGTACTTCTAGGCAGAACATTCCACCTGCTGTCAATGTTTTATTGGATTAAAGTCAATGACGCTCAAGATTCATGTTTATCACAACAGCTTTCAAAGTGCTCTAGTCTCAAGAGAACAAACTGTAAGGTTATACTTAGGAAGGATGTTCACTTCTCTGGTTGCAACCATGAATATCGAATCGTTGCAATTAATAAAATATTAAATAATTAATAAGTTAGTCTAATAAGTAGTTCTTCGACAATAAATAATAACAAAAGGAAAAGGTGCTAAAGCCTTTACATTTAGATACTTATAACTGAATGATGGAATGAAATATGTATAGGTATATTAATATAGAAAAATCTATAAACCTCCGTTCGTGATTATTTCTTCTTCCATTTCTTTCCTTGCGTCTCCATACGTAGTCTTTCGGCATTCTCTCTTGTATCTTCTTCGATTAATTTTTACCTTCCTGTTGTTTCTACAATCTTTCTTCTTTTTCTTCCTCGTTTTGTTTCGTATTCCTTCAAAAATGTTCCATTCGCCCGGTGTCATTCCATCTCCGCCATTTTCCGTCTACCGGAAGTTTCCTAAAGCTTATTCTTACCGGTTTTCCTTCTTCACTTTAATTCCTCGTTATCGCTCTTATCATTTTCTTTCCTTGTTAAATCATCGTTTATTAAGATTTTTGATCCTGCCCAATTTCTCTCTCTGTTCCCATGTCTGTTCATTATCTTCAACTCTTCTTCCACCCACTTTTCGACGACTTTTTTCCTCATGCTTTGTCCGGTCTCTTTTAGTCTCAGCGCTATTATTACTGTTCTCTTCTTTCGCCTCTTTCTTTTTGTTCCGTCCTCGTCTCCATCTGTTATTTCCTAGGAAGATTTTCTTTTCTCTCACTCTTTTCTCTTTTTCTTCCATCGCCTTCTTCAGTTGATTCATTTCTCTCTTCAGTTCTTACCTCTTCCATATCCTCCCTGAGCTGTCTGTTGTCGTTCTTCAGCTCTCCCATTTACTTCCTGGTTTCACTTGTATAGTTGCCCCAAACGGTAATGGGCACTGAAGCTATCTAGACGACCAGCGAAGTCGTCAGCTTTGTTTCTATGCTTTAAACCAGTTTCCGAAGGTGATTCGATCACTGAGTGATTTTGCGCTCGTGTCGGCAAGCCATGGGCGGCTTTATTTTTTTGTATTTTTTTAACAAATATAGTTTAAACTTTTTATAGATCATTTGTTGTTATTATTATGCATTATGTGTTATGACTAGTTGTAAGAATATAATAAATAAAATAACACACTCAACACGCAAGAAAAACACTACTGAAAAGAATAAAGCTTTAAAAAACACTGTTCGGCCTTCGCTTTTAAATTAATTGAATTCGTCCCTGTATCACATTCAGATTGCACGCAAAACCAGTTTCGTATTCAGATGTTTTTCAATTCTGATACCATCACGAATTAACTACTTTGCTGAAAGCGTGCCACAAGTTTTTTACGGTCTTTAAAAAAGAAAACAAAACATTTTGGCCTCAGGCGCGCGTTAGAGATCTTACTCATACTATATCTTCTCCGATTTGTTTTAGGTCTTCCATCATCCTCTCCATGCTCTCTTCCATTTTCAGCCCTATTTCTTCTTGACTTCTTCTTTGGCTCTGGTTCTCCTCATGGCTCTCTTTTTCCTTTGATTTCCGCTTTATCTTAATTTTATTTCATTTATATTCATTTACATAATTATATTATATAATATGTGCTCTGCATATTTTACAAGGCCTTTTCCATTTCATTCTTTTTACTGCTATTCTTGTACACATATACGTTTTTGTATGTCTCCACTTCTTTTTTAATTTTTTTATTTGGTCTCATTTGTTCTAATTCCGAGAATGAATAATTGTACTTGATTTTCCGGTTCATCGTTTTAATTTCTGTTCGTACGCCTTTATTTCGTCATATTTCATTTATATTCTTGTACTTCCCTTTTGCTTCTTTTCCTTCTTTCTATGCTTACCCTTTTTTGTTTACCGTTTCCTTTGCTATTAGTATCTTTGTTTATTTTTATTTTTACTGATTCTGGATCAAAATTACAATTTATCTTTGCTTGAAGTATACATTTTTTCGTTGTTTTTTCATCTCTCTTCCATTACATTTTTATGTTCTGTTCTTTGTTCTTTATGTATTAGATGCCTGTTACTTGGAGTGACTGAAAAAACCTTTGACGCTGTAACTCGATTTGAACGAATCATACATCGAATAATATAATTTTGCAAATATTGTATATACAGGGTGTAACAGAAATAGGTACTAAAATTTTAATCGCTAATAGAACTCTTCATTGTAAACATTTTTTTTTAATAAATTTTTGCCCTAATTCCCGTAGTTATCTAGTTAAAATTAGAGGAAGTTAATTTAGTTACCCGCCACTGAATGGCTGAGCTAATGATAATAATCCCAACAGAAAACGTTAGAAAATATTCGGAAACAACCTAACCGCCCGATGTAAATAAAGTAAAAATACAAAAACTTAACTACTAAACATCTTTACTTCAACATACAATGTTATTATTAAAAAAAAGTGAAAGAGGTGATATTTGACGTTAAAATAATGTTGGATGGGAAAATTTTTAATATTATTATTGATGAAAAATTAAAATTGTGGCACCTAATAGCATGCGGATTTTCGTAGGACCATACATGCGTATTATTTAAGTTGAAAATACCTTCTCTGGTGAAATCAGCCTCGTCAGTTGATAAAAGAAAAAATAGAAAATTTGGCTCCTGGTTTATTTTGGCCAGGGCCCATTCACAATTTACAAAGGTAAATAAAAAGGACAAAGATTATCACCTTAAATCCAAAAAACATAACTAAATAGTTTAATGAAGAAAATTGAACTTTCTGTACGTGATAGGGATACAATAATTGTTGGTATTTTAGAATTCTCCAAATTCGATTTGCTAACCTTCGGCTACTGGCGGCTGCAAAACACAATGCACAACATTAATGGCAATTAGGCACACGAGAAGAAGCCGGCATCTTTTATGATTAATAACTTTAAAAACGAAAGCAAAATACAATAACATGCCCGGTTGAGTTGCCCCGAGAAACTTATTAAACAGACTTCTCCGGATGAAAAGTATTGATTCTCAGTAGGTCAAATTAAAATAAATATCAATATGCGGCTTGTGAATTTGTCGGGGGAAAAATGGTTAAGAGAATATGAGTTTTCGGAACAATAATAGTAGATACAAATTTTGGTGCTCTTGTCAAGTTCTGTTACCAATTAAAATTTTGATACCTATTTCTGTTACACTCCTAAATTTCCAAAATTTTGCACAATCAAAAAAACGTATCTAACAATTTATTAAAAATATATGACTTGAATATATTTAAATTTTAACAATATATTGTTTTCGCGATAATCATTTATCGTCAAATTGTAAATTTAACTACCGATAAGGAACAGTTTATTACATGAAAATCATTCACAGTCGACGAATTAGCAAGTCGAAGTTTACGATCATTTAGATAAAAACACATATTTAGATCTCTCAACTGAATTTCGTATCAGAACGAGCAGCAAAATTCAACAATGGTCAAGAAATTCTAGGGTTTGGACTCTTTTAAAAACGAAAGAGTAATAACTCAAAATGACGCTATTTGAGAACGAATATTTAATGACGCTCACAATCGTTCGAAAACTGGTAAATTCGTGGTCCGTTTACAATTTTAGCAGAAAATCCCTAATTTAGGTACATCTCGAGTGGGTAACATAAAGGGCCTTAAATCATTAGAATGTAAATTTAGAAAGGAAAATAGGTACTAAAATTCTTCATTGTGAACAATTTTTGCCCTAATTAGCCAGTTAAAATTAGTGGAACTTTTGACGAACTTAGTTACCCGCCACGGACTGATGATAATAATCATATTAGAAAACGTTCGAAAACATTCGGAAAGAATCTAAACCGCCCGACGTAAATAAGGTAAAAATACAAAATGTTAAAAAGAATATGAGTTTTCGGGACAATAGTAGAGACAAATTTTGTTGCTCTTGTCAACTTCTGTTACCGATTAAAGTTTTGATACCTATTTCTGTTACACTCTGTATGTATTGACGTTTGAAGTATATAAGATTTATCAATCACTAAACCAAACTAAAAAAAAAAATAAAAAATTAGGTTATAATAGCTAAAGAGTGTTTTACACTTTGCGACAGTGAATTGACATTGAAGTGCAAGATTTTCTGTTCTGGACTGTATTTTAAAACAAATTTGACATGTAATTTTTGACATATGACACTTTATTTTTCAAAAAGATTTTGATAAAAAAAAAAATTCGTTCGCATTCAAGAAATCATTTGGGAGTATGTTCTGACAAAATAAACTTTATCAAATCCATGGCATTCTTCGTTATTCATATTTAATGTTCCGAATTGTCTTTTTCCTTTTCATTGTTGTATCAAATAAATATCAAATACTAAGACTAAATATTTTCTTTACAGGTCTATTCATTTTATACCTATTCTTTCTATTTTTTATCTATTCTAATGTTCAGTTTTTTTATGACACACAAGTATCAAACTTCTGTCATTTTCATGCCTGTTCACATAGTCTAATCTGAAAAATTTGGCCAGCGCATCCACCTGTCATGAAGAGCGGCAAACGTCTTTTAAAAAAATGACGCTTGGATGCCCAGTTTTGTGGCTCATTTTGTACAGAGAGGTCTAAAACAAGATTAGTCAAAGTTGGCCCTGAACTTTTCGATAACTTGATTTAATAAAATATTAAATTGTCTGTGGTTTTAATGTAGTTTTACAAAGAACAAAATTGTTCTAGTAAAATTGTATTGTGAAACAGTCCAAATAAAATTAATTATTGTGCTCTTTTCCTGTTCCCATTAAAAACAGTTTTCAAAAAATCTTCAGTTTCATATTCTTTCTTGCATCGGCTATGGGTGCTTTGTACATGAAATTTTGAATATGTGGCCAAAAAATCACAAACAGAAGATATACATAAATCAGATATACGTAATCCTTTTTTGATGTCGTCACAGTCTGTTCCCGGTACATAGAAAATTGTGATTAGCATGCAAAAAATATTTTAAACAATTTTTATTTACCTGTACGACGTGTCTTGCTCATTGGGTTTATAATAGGTATGTATTTACAACAAGTAGTGTTGAAAGCGTTCTCCATGTTCTTGTACACAAAGTTGTGCTCTTTGTCTGACCCTATTAAAAACAAAATTATGTAAGTGTCTTTAGTGATATCTTCTATGCTTCGGAAATTCTTTCTTTGATGACACCGTTTCACCCACCGCTCACAACTCACGCATTTTCTAATATGTTTGGACCGTCTTAAATTCATGTTTTCGTACCATTTCGTGCTTGCAAACAAGGTTTAGGAAACGGCAAAAAGTAAAACGTGTTTTCCCTGCTGTAGCGACTGTCACTGCTACGTCCATAACATCAGAGCTTTGTGGCACCTTTCCGCGTCAAAGCAACAACGTTTCAAATATAATTTAGTGCTGGTTGTCTAACCTAAACTGAATTAAATGACAAGTTGGTTTTTATAACAATTGCAATATACACTGTTATAAAAATGCCCAGCCTCCTCTAACCAGGTTTATTTTTGAACGCTTGTTAGTTAGAGATGCCGATTCATCAGTGTGAGAAATTCCAAAAACTTTTCATTAAAAATTCGTTAACAAACCCCAAATTTAGGACCACCTCTCAAACCGGCGACATCTTCCACTCGCAGCATCCGGATCAACCTTAATCATGTTTACATCATTACAAATCCGAGGGCGTTAGCAGGCGCTAATTGGGGTTTATGGCTTGATGTGGTCGATGTTTCTCAACAGTAGCACCCGAACGCTCCTATTGTTCCTTTCTCTCACAAGCTAACGATGTTAAGAATCCGCTCTCTGCGAATAACTGTTGATGCGATTACGTATGGTAATATCGAGAAATTTAGAACTGCGCCGAATTAATCGCTAAACAAGAACAAACCGTGTGGTGTCGCGGCTGAAACAATTCCGGGAGGAATTGAGTTAGTCTTGCAGGAGTTGGGGCATAAATCAGAAACTGGAACCGCGTGCATCGCAGCTAGGAAGAATATTGATTACTAGAAACCACAGATCTTTGCTGATTATTTTTAACGTCCCGAAGTTGACAGAGAGAAAACAATCTAGAGTTGATTACCTGGGCCGAGAAGAATGGACCGAAAAAACCCTTTAATTGTGTTCGTGAAAACACAATAAGAGAAAAATTGCCTCCAATTTTGTCCCTCTATCCATGACAAAGTGGAAGCGATTAGTATCGTTAGGATGTCTAAATTTATCACCACAGAAGTCACAATGGTCCTTCAAGCCCTCCATCAATCGTCAATTATTTTTCACGGGAGACGTATTGACACGATGAGGAGTCTTCAAATTTCAGGTACCCCGCGTGCCCCATTAGGTTAATTAGCACACTACAATTAGTTACTTTAATTATTATAATTGAAGCACTAGGTTTGATGGCGGCGACAGCCTGTGCAAACATTAACATTTCATTAAGAAAATTATCACTTTGTGTATTAACAATCGGGTCAAAATTCGATCTTGCAATAACAGGTTGGACGGCTAATTAAAAAATCGCCATGTTTTCTTGGTGGGAAAATATTTGGGGAAGGTATTCATTAAAATGGACACTCCGGGAATTGAATGAATAAAACACGAAGTACGACAAGCGGAATGATAGAAAGACTTTTTAATATAAACTCGCTTATTAAGGGCCGGCATTGTTAACTCTGAAAAGGTCATTCATAATGGATCGGTCCACACCACTCTGTTTTTCCCGAAAACAGTAATTAAATTTGTACCTCGCTGCATATATCGACGTAATAATTAATTTACCTGCTTTGCAAACGGGCAAATCGCGCTCCACAATTCGCTAAACACGGTGATTAACGCAAGAAAAAACTATCGTCCCAGTTTAAGCATTGCAAGGTTTGTAATTAATTCCGCAACGTTGAATTACGCTCCGCACGCAACGGGCATGATTATAAAACAAGATTACTAATTTAATGTGCCAGTACTGACCGATATATTGTGATGCTAAGAACATGGGAGGCAATAACGTCATAACATGGCGGAGTTGGAACGATATAAAAAGAGTAATTTACGATCCGGAATCGTTGCGCTGGAGATAACCACTTCATTAGGAGCTGATTTAATTGCCGGAATACATCGAGTTGTTGATAAATACAAGATAGATACATTTTAAAAATGTCTAGACTGGGAGGTACTTGTGTTATTAAAAGTGGCATTAACAGTATGAGATTTTTGTTGGGAAAGCAGGTGTTTTCGTCGTAGGAATTCTATTCTGTTAGCTACTAGACATAATGCTGCCGGCATTACTGTTTCTTTTTTTAATTATCGAGCCAATTTTAAGCTGCAAGTTACAACAGTTGCTACTGTGGAATATGGGACACCCGGTATATCTTTCAGCCGGCTGGTAACAATGTATGCATTAGTTACGCATCATCAGTAGTTAAATTATAGTATTATTGCTGTTATCTAAAGCACTATTACATCCGTTGTGATGTAAATTATTCGTCATTATCATTAAATATTAAATAACCAATATAGTGAGTCGGGAGTGGTGACGAATTTAATTTAACAATTGAAAGTGAAACTGTCTTTCTTGCACTTATCACTTTGGATGATTTTTCCAATTTGAACATTAAATGCAAATGCGCCTTAATTTAGTATTTCACTGTTTTGTGGTCCCGGCATTTTGTTATTTCACAACTTCGTTTCGTCACTATATTTCTACTGCAAATTCTATTTCACTTATTTTATTATTTTATTTTTCAGTGTCTATTTCACTGTTTAGGTATTTGCTGTCATTTAACTAGACTGAAGCTGCAAACTAGTATCGCCGTGTATAATTTCTTGAATGTACTATCGAAATTGTAATATTATAATTTTCTTTTTCAGGTAAGTAAACTTCAGTATATCTTCCACCAAATAGCGAACACGAGGGATAGGTATGTACCCATTAATAACCGAAACAGCTTCTCGGGTCATTGATAATAAATAATCAGTATGTGAATCGAACCTTAAATCATAGAAAGATCAATGGCCGCAAAAAGAAAGTTGTGTAAAGTATTTAGTGGTTACAGATTTTTTTTTTGCGATTTGTCAGTAACATTTAACATTAAACATATCGCTTGTTTTGTCCACGATTTTACACGTAATAATTACTCTATCGTTTGTAATCCATAGAAACACAGAAATTAAACGAATCTGAAGCAGAAAACATGACAATGATCAAAGTCAGAGTAAACATCGAAATGGGATTATTAGAATTCAATTTAATAGATTACTAGAAATAGCAGTCATAAAAATCATATTAATAAGAAGAATTACATTAATTAGAGGGAGCAAAAATTATATGATTGAAGAGACTTTGAAGAATCAAGAACATGAAGGAAATCAGAAGAATCAGAAAAATCAGAAGAATCAGAAGAATCAGAAGAATCAGAAGAATCAGAAGAATCAGAAGAATCAGAAGAATCAGAAGAATCAGAAGAATCAGAAGAATCAGAAGAATCAGAAGAATCAGAAGAATCAGAAGAATCAGAAGAATCAGAAGAATCAGAAGAATCAGAAGAATCAGAAGAATCAGAAGAATCAGAAGAATCAGAAGAATCAGAAGAATCAGAAGAATCAGAAGAATCAGAAGAATCAGAAGAATAAAAAGAATCAGAAGGCTCAGACGGATCAGAAGAGTCAGATGAATAATAAGAATCAGATGGATCAGAAGAATCAGGGGAATCAGGGAAATCGGGGGGGTATCAGAAGGATCAGAAAAGGTAATCCCTAGAAACACAGAAATTAAACGAATCTGAAACAGAAATCATGACAATGATCAAAGTCAGAGTAAACAGCGAAATGAGATTAATTAGAGGAACTAGAGCACTCGATAGAATCTAAGAAAAATCATATTAATCAGAAGAATTTATTACATTAATTAGAGGAAGCAAAGCTCATATGATTGTAGTAGAGACTCCGAGGAAGCAATAAAATGAAGGAAATCAGGAGAATCAAAACAATTAGAAGGCTCAGACGGATCGGAAGAATCAGATGAATAATAAGAATCAGAAGGATAAGGTTGATCAGAAGAAGAGACTGTGAGGAATCAAGAAAATCACGGAAATTAAAAGATTCAGATGCATAAAGAGAATCAGAAGAATAAAAAGAATCAGATGTATCAAAGAGTCAGTGGAATCAGAAGAATCAGAAGGATCAGAAGAATCAGAAGGATCAGAAGAGTTTGAAGTAGATGGGAAATCAGATGAATAAAATTATTCAGACAAATCAAGAAAATCACATGAATAAAGAGAATCAGAAGAACGCAGGAGAATCAGATGGATCAGAAAACTCAGAGAAATCAAAAGATTCAGGGAAATGAGGGGAATCTGAAACAGAAATCGTGACAATGATCAAAGTCAGAGTAAACAGCGTAGTGAACCAGAGCACTCGATAGAATCCAAGAAATCAAAACAATCAAGATAATCAGAGAAATTATCGTGGAAATCACGAATCATAAAAATCATACTAATCAGAAGAATTACATTAATTACAGGAAGCGAAAATTATATGAATGAAGAGACTCTGAGGAATCAAGAAAATCAGGGAAATCAAAAGAATCAGAAGGCTCAGAAGAATCAGATGCATAGAATAATCAGAGGAATAAAAAGAATCAGATGTATCGAAGAGTCAGTGGAATCAGAAGAATCAGAAGGATCAGACGAATCAAAGAAATCAGGGGAATCAGAGGAATCACAGAAGTCAGAAGAATCCGAAGGATCAAAAGAGTAAGAAGTAGTTGGGAAATCAGATGAATAAAATTATTCAGACAAATCAAGAAAATCACATGGATAAAGAGAATCAGAAGAACGCAGGAGAATCAGATGGATCAGAAAAATCAGAGAAATCAAGAGATTCAGGGAAATCATAGGAATCTGAAACAGAAATCATGACAATGATCAAAGTCAGAGTAAACAGCGTAGTGAACCAGAGCACTCGATAGAATCCAAGAAATCAAAACAATCAAGATAATCAGAGAAATTATCGTGGAAATCACGAATCATAAAAATCATACTAATCAGAAGAATTACATTAATTACAGGAAGCGAAAATTATATGAATGAAGAGACTCTGAGGAATCAAGAAAATCAGGGAAATCAAAAGAATCAGAAGGCTCAGAAGAATCAGATGCATAGAATAATCAGAGGAATAAAAAGAATCAGATGTATCGAAGAGTCAGTGGAATCAGACGAATCAGAAGGATCAGACGAATCAAAGAAATCAGGGGAATCAGAGGAATCACAGAAGTCAGAAGAATCCGAAGGATCAAAAGAGTAAGAAGTAGTTGGGAAATCAGATGAATAAAATTATTCAGACAAATCAAGAAAATCACATGGATAAAGAGAATCAGAAGAACGCAGGAGAATCAGATGGATCAGAAAAATCAGAGAAATCAAAAGATTCAGGGAAATCAGGGGAATCTGAAACAGAAATCGTGACAATGATCAAAGTCAGAGTAAACAGCGTAGTGAACCAGAGCACTCGATAGAATCCAAGAAATCAAAACAATCAAGATAATCAGAGAAATTATCGTGGAAATCACGAATCATAAAAATCATACTAATCAGAAGAATTACATTAATTACAGGAAGCGAAAATTATATGAATGAAGAGACTCTGAGGAATCAAGAAAATCAGGGAAATCAAAAGAATCAGAAGGCTCAGAAAAATCAGATGCATAGAATAATCAGAGGAATAAAAAGAATCAGATGTATCGAAGAGTCAGTGGAATCAGAAGAATCAGAAGGATCAGACGAATCAAAGAAATCAGGGGAATCAGAGGAATCAGAGAAGTCAGAAGAATCCGAAGGATCAAAAGAGTAAGAAGTAGTAGGGAAATCAGATGAATAAAATTATTCAGACAAATCAAGAAAATCACATGGATAAAGAGAATCAGAAGAACGCAGGAGCATCAGATGGATCAGAAAAATCAGAGAAATCAAGAGATGCAGGGAAATCAGGGGAATCTGAAACAGAAATCGTGACAATGATCAAAGTCAGAGTAAACAGCGTAGTGAACCAGAGCACTCGATAGAATCCAAAAAATCAAAACAATCAAGATAATCAGAGAAATTATCGTGGAAATCACGAATCATAAAAATCATACTAATCAGAAGAATTACATTAATTACAGGAAGCGAAAATCATATGAATGAAGAGACTCTGAGGAATCAAGAAAATCAGGGAAATCAAAAGAATCAGAAGGCTCAGAAGAATCAGATGCATAAGAATAATCAGAGGAATAAAAAGAATCAGATGTATCGAAGTCAGTGGAATCAGAAGGATCAGACGATTCAAAGACATCAGACGAATCAGAGGAATCAGAGAAGTCAGAAGAATCCGAAGGATCAAAAGAGTAAGAAGTAGTAGGGAAATCAGATGAATAAAATTATTCAGACAAATCAAGAAAATCACATGGATAAAGAGAATCAGAAGAACGCAGGAGAATCAGAGGGATCAGAAAAATCAGAGAAATCAAAAGATTCAGGGAAATCAGGGGAATCTGAAACAGAAATCGTGACAATGATCAAAGTCAGAGTAAACAGCGTAGTGAACCAGAGCACTCGATAGAATCCAAAAATCAAAACAATCAAGATAATCAGAGAAATTATCGTGGAAATCACGAATCATAAAAATCATACTAATCAGAAGAATTACATTAATTACAGGAAGCGAAAATCATATGAATGAAGAGACTCTGAGGAATCAAGAAAATCAGGGAAATCAAAAGAATCAGAAGGCTCAGAAGAATCAGATGCATAAGAATAATCAGAGGAATAAAAAGAATCAGATGTATCGAAGAGTCAGTGGAATCAGAAGGATCAGACGAATCAAAGAAATCAGAGGAATCAGAGGAATCAGAGAAGTCAGAAGAATCCGAAGGATCAAAAGAGTAAGCAGTAGTAGGGAAATCAGATGAATAAAATTATTCAGACAAATCAAGAAAATCACATGAAAAAAAGAGAATCAAAAGAACACAGGAGGATCGGATGGATCAGAAAAATCAATGAAATCAGGAGATTCGGGGAAATCAGGGGAATCTGAAACAGAAATCATGACAATAATCAAAGTCAGAATAAACATCGTAGTGAATCAGAGCACTCGATAGAATCCAAGAAATCAAGACAATCAAGAGAATCAGAGAAATTATCGTGGAAATCACGAGTCATAAAAATCATAGTAATCAGAAGAATTACATTTATTACAGGAAGCGAAAATCATAATTACGAATGAAGAGACTGTGAGAGATCAAGCAAATCAGGGAGATCAAAAGAATCAGAAGGCTCAGATGGATCAGAAATATCAGAAGCATAAGAAGAATCAGAAGAATAAAAATAATCAGATGTATCGAAGAGTCAGTGGAATCAGAAGGGTCAGATTGATCAGAAGAATCGAAGAAATCAGAGGAATCAGAGGAATCAGAGAAGTCAGAAGAATCGGAAGGATCAAAAGAGTAAGAATCAGATGAATAAAATTATTCAGACAAATCAAGAAAATCACATGAATAGAGAGACTCAGAAGAAGCAGGAGAATTAGATGAAAACTCAGAAGAAACAGAGAAGACAGAGGGGTCAAGAAATCAAAGGAATTAAAATAAGCACCAACTTGTCAGAAACACCAGAGGGTTCACTATGTTCACTATGTTTGTGGTTTCCTGAATTGGATTCTGAAATGCGCATTGGCTGTAAAACTAGTTTCGGACGGGAATATTGTGTTCCAGAGACTGGCATCACAGATAAAGAGTCGACCGTATGAAACTCAGAAAAACTCAAACTTACGGCTAATGCGCATTTCAGAACGCGGACTTAAGGAAAACATAAACGTAGTTTATTGCACACGACGTGAAAATTTTTCCACGAGGCCGAAGGCCCAGGTGGACAACACGTAAAACGCAATAGTTCTTGTAGATCGTTCCATACCTGACTGTTTACTACACTAAAGCAAAAAGTACTCATTTTTGCACTAGTGTTATAAAGACAGTGCACTAATGAAATGCAACAACGAAACACTTTTCATACACAAAAAGGTGCAAAAAATTACCTGTTTTTGCGGGTTCGCAGACGTGCAAAAAGTGACTGTCTATTCCACACCACGTGAAGATTGCATTGAGAATGTTACTATTACCCACATTCGGTATTTACAAATTAAAGTCTTTATGGCACTAGAGCAATAACGAATCCAAGGCACTAATAAGATAAGGAATGAGCCGATGGACTAGAAAACTAAGAAAATGAAAGTGACCACGGGTTTAAGAAAATAAAATAATAAGAAACTAAGAGATTAAATCGTTTATGAAGACCTGAACTTGTATAACATAATTATATCAACCCAAAATGTTATTGAAGCTGAAACCTTCAGATACCAATCTAAAAGCTTGAGAACCTGAGACGTTGAAATTTGAAGAACCTGAGTTCTTGGAGAACCTGAGATCCTGAGCTCTTGAAATCCTACTTAAAACGTAATCCTGGAGAAATCTAAGAAATTGGGAAACCTAGGACTTCATAGGACCTTAAATTCTGGAAAAAAATTTAATTTGTAAATCGGAAGAATCTAAGAGTTTGCATTGAACTTATCAGTGCCCTTCTTTTATTCCTTTTGCTGTTAGTATAGGCTTTTAGATGTTCATTTGATTTGATTCTATACTCGTAGGCAGTGAAAAAGACTTGACCACATCCCCTTGTGGAGTAATATCTCCCCGTCCACCCTCGTAAATATGCATCAAGCACCACCTGACAAGAACTTCCAATTAATCTCCCTCGCGACCTCAGAAGTGACCGTTTTTAATCCGGGTCGTCTATCTGTCCGACCTGACTCACTTAATGAAACCGAAAAAAAAAAACGGAAAAAACTGTAAATTACTGGGGCACAGGCCGCAAACAGCGACAAACATCACGGATTGCCGGGACCTGCTCGTACACGAGTTGTGTGGGTTTTTTCAGTTTTCCGGTATTTACAAGTCAGGGCCGTAATTTATTCTGGATGCGTGGTGCTTGCCAGGGAGACCCGTTCGTTCGTATTGAGTTAGCGAGTAACCGACCGACGGTGCGACGATATTTCATAGCTCCCCGTCTCGACTACTAACAAACACAAATTCCCCCAGTTTCTTTCTACATCTCTTCTTTACACTCTTTTTTAAATGCGGGAGAAGTTTTAATATTTACTTTGGCGCCTACGGTTGAAAGTGATGTATGTTTTTTGTGATGTATGTTTTTTGTGATGTATGTTGTTCTTTGTTGCTTCTGGATAGTCTTAAGGTCAGGGGGTCTACTACTGACATCGATGAGTGAGTGACATGGTTTAGTTGGTTGTCTACATTACATCGCTGGAGGACTGTCAGACCAATTAAATAGTGTAATTGGACCACAGAAATAATGGAAAGTGTGGTTAAAGGTTGTTTTACAATAACTTAGGCTTATTATCAACATTTTATTTCTTAAATGTATATACACAATCATAGCAGCGTTCAAGAATGAAAAATAAAACGTACAATGGTGGGTACTTCATACTCGTAAAATCTTAATAAACACAATCATTTAAGTACTTAGTAGAAAGTGTATGTTCGCTTACTTTTGTCTAACTTTTCAATATTATTCAGGAACTTAACTTAACTCCCTCTTTCTTAACGACCGAAAGGCGGGGAATAAACACTATAACTTACTAAATGTTTATTCCTTTCTTTAACTCAATAGTAGACGTTTAGTTTATTTACAACCCTCTCAACACTTTATTTGAGTATTTAGATATTGCATTTTCCAACCTACGCGAAATGTCAAATTTCACCTAACACTTAGGCGAAACTTGCAGGAGATTTGTGTTTGTATTTGTTTACGATGAGAAATGTCAATATAGTGTTATTCCGGCTTGATCTTGTTGTGAACAGTGTGGGAGACTTGGTTGATACTTGAAATACGTTAAAATTTAGACCATCTACGGCTTAGGCCTTTTAGTCTAAGTTGTAAATTTATTTACATTAATGTACGAAGTACGGTAATGTAGACAACCAACTATACCATTTCACTCACCCATAGATGTCAGTGGTAGACGCCCATGTTTTGAATTGTATCAATTGAAGAGTTTATGAGATATAACCGATCCAGGATGTGTAAATTATTTAACCAAACATGTGTATTTTTTTAAATCGTCGAAAATTTCGAAGCATATTCGTACCTACCGTTTTCGCTTCCTGATTAAAATTAACAAAAACTGCCGCCCTCCCTGCAAAAACTAGACGAGTGCCGCTCCCATTCCGCCCCGGATATTAAATTAAAATTCTCTATCGTCCTGCGTTAGAATTATAAAATATCACTCCACGTAACGTGGAGCACAAAAAGCTTTTTAATTAGTTGTGAAGGGTTTGCTGAAGTAAATGAAGTTCTGACTTCCACATCAGGCGCTGTCTATTTAAAAGAATTATGAGGCCGCGACAAGACAGAGAAAAATTCCGCCGCACTTTTGCCGGAGTGCAGATCTAACAACTCCATTCATTCGGAGAGTGCATTAAATCCGGTTGACATGTACACTTTTAACCCGGACTTTAGAAAGGCGAATGCAATTAGGAATTTTACTGGAATTATCCCTTCTCTGCATTTCTGAATTGTGTGGGTTCTGCACTTTATTCTGTTCGGTGGGTAACGGTACTCATTAACGTTAAAAAAGTAAAAGTAATACATTATAATATAACTAGCTGACCCGGCAAACTTTGTACCGCCTCAGAATCAATAAATGTTGTGTTAACTTATTAGCAGATTTTTTTTCTATCAAAGGATAATGCGCACAACACCATCTAGTGGCATTACCGGAACCAGCAAACAACGCCATGTTTATTTTTGTTTCTGTCATATATCAGAGATGGCCTTACATACGGATTAAATAGAAAATGTATGAGAAAATTTTATTTAATTAGTTATTCGCTCCCAAAAAAAAACTGTCAATCCGTTCTCGAGATATCAAAAAATTTGTGTGTGGAGTCCACGCGCAACAGAAGTGAAACTTTGTTTACCCCTAATCTAATATATAATCCAACATATGAAAGATCATAAAAATCGGCCCAGCCGTTCTTGAGATATAAACCGAAAGAGACCCCCTGGGCTCTCATGTCCTTGTGAAAAATACTTTACGACCTATTCTCATACCTAACAAATATACAAAAAACAATCTTAAAAATCGGTCGGTGAAAAATGGTGGATGCGTCACTTGAAGAAAATCTGTAAAATATTCAGTCGCCCTTTGAGGGTGTAATTTGTCGAATTTTGGAGCTCTCTTCATTGTTACAATGTCAAGTTTTAACATATAAAGACACCAGGACATCTATGGGGAAAGGTTGAAGAAACGGTGAAAAATGGTGGATGCGCCACTTGAAGAAAATCTGTAAAATATTCAGTCGCCCTTTGAGGGTGTAATTTGTCGAATTTCGGAGCTCTCTTCATTGTTACAATGTCAAATTTTAACATATAAAGACACAAGTAGATCTATGGGGGAAGGTTGAAGAAACGGTGAAAAATAGTGGATGCGCCACTTGAAGAAAATCTGTAAAATATTCAGTCGCCCTTTGAGGGTGTAATTTTTCGAATTTCGGAGCTCTCTTCATTGTTACAATGTCAAATTTTAACATATAAAGACACCAGCACATCTATGGGGGAAGGTTGAAAAAACGGTGAAAAATGGTGGATGCGCCACTTGAAGAAAATCTGTAAAATATTCAGTCGCCGTTTGAGGGTGTATTTTTTCAAATTTCGGAGCTCTCTTCATTGTTAGAATGTCAAATTTTAACATATAAAGACACCAGGACATCTATGGGGGAAGGTTGAAGAAACGGTGAAAAATGGTAAATGCGCCACTTGAAGGAAATCTGTAAAATATTCAGTCGCCCTTTGAGGGTGTAATTTGTCGCATTTCGGAACTGTTTTCATAATCACAATGTCACATTTGAACATATAAAGACACCAGGACATCTATAGGGGAAGATTGAAGAAATGGCAAAAAATGGTGGCTGCCCCCCATGAAGAAAATCTGTAAAATATTTAGTCGCCCTTTGAGGGTGTAGTTTATCGAATTTCGGAACTGTTTTCATAATCACAATGTCACATCTGAACATATAAAGACACCAGGACATCTATAGGGGAAGATTGAAAAAATGACGAAAAATGGTGGATGCGCCACATGAAGAAAATCTGTAAAATATTCAGTCGGCCTTTGAGGGTGTAATTTGTCGCATTTCGGAACTGTTTTCATAATCACAATGTCACATTTGCACATATAAAGACACCAGGATATCTATGGGGGAAGGTTGAAGAAACGGTGAAAAATGGTGGATGCGCCATATGAAAAAAGTCTGTAAAATATTCAGTGGGTCTTTGAAGGTGTAATTTGTCGATTGAAGGATTGAAGAAATGGCGAAAAATGGTGGATGCGCCACATGAAGAAAATCTGTAAAATATTCAGTAGGTCTTTGAAGGTGTAATTTGTCGATTTTCGGAACTGTTTTCATAATGACAATGTCACATTTGAACATATAAAGACATCAGGACATCTATAGGGGAAGATTGAAGAAATGACGAAAAATGGTGGATGCGCCAGATGAAGAAAATCTGTAAAATATTCAGTGGGTCTTTGAAGGTGTAATTTGTCGATTTTCGGAACTGTTTTCATAATGACAATGTCACATTTGAACATATAAAGACACCAGGACATCTATAGGGGAAGATTGAAGAAATGGCGAAAAATGGTGCATGCGCCACATGAAGAAAATCTGTAAAATATTCAGTGGGTCTTTGAAAGTGTAATTTGTCAGATATTCAAAAAAAATCATAAAAATCGGTCGAGCCGTTTCAGGGCCGACCACAAACAGCGTGACACTAGATTTTTATATTTCGGGTGTCCCAACTAAAATTTGTACCCCCCAACAATTCCAATTTTGAAATACTCAGAAAAAGACGCTCGAACAGGTCAATTTTGTTATCAAGGAGGACCAAATTGTACCAAACTTTCAAGTCTTAGATATCACCCCTTTAGCCAGGGGAGGCACCCCCTTAAAAAATTTAAATGACATTGGGGGTTGTGTGATACATCATTTTAAAGCTTACTCTCTATCCAGACGTACATTTATCGATTCCTTTCTACAAAAAATTTAAAATTCGACAGCTTGTTTGAAAATTATTTTGTTGCGTTAGTCATAGATTTAATTTCTGTTTCACTCTGTTGGCTGTTCACTCTTTTGGTTTGGCTAGTTACTATTAAAGAGAAAAGTCGACATTTTAAAAAATGTGAACTCAATATGATCAAATTAAAAACACAACAGATATCAACCGCAAAAGACAAACTATGATAGTCTTAGTTCTTACTTTTTACAGAAACCCCTAGAGCATGAGCCGTAAAGAAGACATGAAACGGCAAAACTGATTCGCAATTGCAGACATGTTTTCCCTTTTTCAGTGAAACTGTCCATTTCCCAAATACCTAGTCAAAAAGCCATACGTGCCTCGCCTGTCAAAGCGGCTGAACTCAAATATTTATGGTACACAAAATTCAACGAGTTTCAGCAAGTAGCTGACAGGAAATCTAAAATTTATAGCCGACTTGCGAACACTTTTTTATTTCATTTCTTTTGACGGGAGCGTCGTAACGCACGAGATGAAGAAGTAATAACGGCATGCATTATACATATTTGAACGAATGTTCGATTAATACGCTGCTGCACAAAGCCAATGGACGGATAACTATATCTGTTATTCTCGATCCGAGAACAAGTGAGGCAATTATTACAAACTTTGCAATTTTCGCAATCTGGCAAGTTTCAAAATGGCGTGATTCTCGCTAAAAATGAGCAAACAGTGTCTTACACAAGAATGCACTTATTCCGCTAACTTCTTTAATTAACTTGCTGTTGACATATAAATGGAAATTACGGTATACTCGAAAATAATAGTGTCGTCGTATCCTGGAAGTTCCTCCTTAGCGCACAAAGACTGTGTGCTCGGCGTTCCATTAAAATAATTATTAAGATAATTAAAGGTGTAAGTTGGGATTGTTTCGGTGTGAGTGTGATGCGGGTACACCATGTCTAAATTGAGCACCGAAAAGTAATGAAGGTCGAATTAATAGTAATTATACAGCAATGTTGAAAAGCCATTTTTCTTAGCTTCGCATCTTGGGCAATAAAAATGCGAGGCTAAGAAAAGGCTTCTCAACGATATGCATTTTGCATATGAAATCCGGTCTCTCCAATTATTATTAACTACTAGTCAATAATGAAATCATTATTAACTACTAGGGAAGAATAGTATATTATAAACCAAGGTAGAGAAGTAATTTTTCTCAGCTAAGCAGTATTAATTCCCGAGATGCGAAGCATCGAGGGAATTAAGTTGCGAAGCTGAGAAAGGGCTTCTCTACCGTGGTTTATATATTATTTTTTTCACTACTAGCAGCTTAAATCGTTAAATAAATGAAGCATCAAAAATACAATCGTCTAGCGGGTGCCAGGTCACAGTTAATCCTGAATAGACGTTGACGTCTCTGAACATTTGTTTCTTCCGTGGATCGTTGCAAATTTTGGCTCGCGCGTCGAGCTCAACCCCTTAAAGAAACCTACTCCAAGAATGTCATATTTTCCTGTACGTGAAACTCGAAATTTGGACAGGATCGACTGTGACTGGCATCCGAGGTTATGTATTTTTTTTCTGACATTTCTCCGTCAGAGACCGGATTTTCGTGTAAAAACTTGCACAATGCATACCTGTGCTTTTGTAATAATTTAACTTCGTTTTTTGTTTTTTTGCATGAATTGCAGTTAATTAATGTCTAATACACTGACCTTCAAAAAATTTGGGACACATAAATATTTTCAAAAATAATGAATCTGGTTAGCTAAAAGATTTCTTTAAACGCTTTTATGTTAAGTTTAAACAATTCTCTAACGTGTGTTTAGCATTTGGTCTTGATAATTTCTTTGTTGGTTGAAGTAATTCGTCTTAACAGTAAAAATAGCACATTCCGATTAATGGCGGTTATAAAATTTCATCAAGATTGCTGTGGATTTGTAATGTTTGGTGTCACTAGGGTACTGTTAAGTAGTCAAAAAGAGTTCTCTTTCTTAAAAATACCTTTAGCTGCTTCTCAAGTAGGCCAAATCGTTTCTTTAATTGAAGATGGTAAAAGTCAGCGATACGTCTCAAGAGCTCTCAACATACCCCGCTCCACAGTACAAAATGCTTGGAGTCGTTTTATAGAGACTGGAACATTTGTCAGGCGACCAGGTTCTGGACGAAAAAGAGAGACAACTGCTAAACATGATCTGTTTTTATCGTTAAACACATTGCGAAACCGACGTTGTACGGCACCTTATTTACAACAACATCTCAGAAATATGCGTGGAGTGGTGATCAGTGAAAGTACCACTAGGAAAAGACTTCAGGAAGTTGGTTTGGGGTCTTACAGACCCGCCACTGGTCCAAAGTTACTTTTACATCATAGACGTAGCCGATTGCAGTTTGCTCATGAAAATGTGAATCGGACTTTGGAACAGTGGAGTAGTGTACTTTTCACGGATGAGTCCAGGTTTTGCCTACATTCTTCCGATGGACGAGGAAAAGTATGGAGACGTAGAAATGAGCGATATTTTGACTGTACCATGTCAGAGCGGGTCCCATATGGCGGAGGTTCAGTTATGGTGTGGGATGAGATTTCAATGAATGCTCGTATGGAACTTATTTTTGTTGGTAACGACCGTCTGAACGCTGACTAATACGTAAGGGAGGTTCTAGAAGAAGCAGTGGTTCCTTATGCACACTTTATAGGAAATGACTTTGAGCTAATGCAAGATAATGCTCGCCCACAGGTAGCAGAAGCAGTAATCCAAAACCAAAATGAAGTGGGTATTCCGCGAATGGAATGGCCCGCCCGTAGTCCAGACCTCAATTCGATTGAACATCTTTGGGACCAACTAATGTAACCAGTTAGAGGTCGTCAGAACAGTCCAGAGACTCTGCAAGACCTGAGAATAGCATTGGCAGAAGAATACGCAGCGATTCCTCAAGAAGATGTGTCTGACCAAATTTCTTCCATGCCACGTCGTTTAGCAGAAGTAATTGAGGCCCGAGGAGGCCATACTCATTATTAAATGTTAACCTTTTTTCTATATTTTCATTTTTTGTTAATTGTTTTTATGTTCGATTATTAAAAAAACCCTTATAGTATAGTTTAAATTCATTTTTAACGACATTTATTAAATTGGAGCTGATAAAGTGAACTAGAATAAAGGCAATATGTATGATCTAAGATATTATGGTGCCAGAATGCTTAAAAATTAGAATTATAAAGTTTTATCACAAATTTTTGAGGTGTCCCAAATTTTTTGGAGGTCGGTGTATTTGCAACTGGTGCAATTTGTGAAAATCGAAGGGCGCTGTTGTTAAGTAGGAAGATAAAATAATCGATATGCATTTTGCATCAAATCCGGTCTCTGCCCATTATTAACTACTGGTCAATAATGAAAAAATTATCAACTACTAGGAAAGAAAAACAACTTCACACCTCCTCTACAAACTATATAATCGTACATTCTACAGCTAGTAGTGAAAAAAAACAATTTCACACATTCTCTACAAACTCTAGAGCTATCAGTGATAAAAAATATATTGCAAATTCCGGTTATTAATCACCGATCGAATGAATATTTAAATTTATTACCAACCCCCAGCAAAGCGAAATTTATTCAACATTAAAAATTCCCGTCCGAGACTTTCCCTAACATTTAATTACATAACCAATTCAAGTGTAAATTCCATAATATATTTCTAATTTACACTGCGTGAGCTTCTTAACCGGGTCCGGGCGCCATTCAATTAAGAAAAACTCGGCTCCCCCAAATTTACATGCTCATCTTCCTCGACACAAAAAAAAAGTATGTTTCCCAAATTTACGGGGCCGTAAAGGCGTAATTTACGACGGCAACATTTTACGGTATTCCAGCATATTTTTTTATTTATCATTCAGTACCTGCGACCGTACAAAAATTCAAAATGTTTCATTGAAAATTATTTCCACCCCTCGTTGACCAATCTCGTTATCCGCTAAGAGGGTTGCAACGTAAAAAAATTTAATACCCTCTCTGGCAGCGCTCGTTTTTTACAGTTGCTCGTGGTTGTTGCGCCGCCCCCATCGGGGGGCTTTTAAATAAAATTCGGTCGTGTATTATGCGCTCCAGGTTTTGTATACTTTTCCGTGTCCTATCTCGGCCACAAACTCGGCGAGGACCGTTTAGCATAAAGTGTGCAAATTTCTGCTTATTCTGGAGAAAATGGCAGTTTCTTTGATGGGGGAGATACCTCACCTTATTGTGTGAAAACTGTTTCAATTATTATTTTTGTCCCTCCACTCAAATAATCCCTCACGGGTCGCGTGTTCAAATGAGGGATCAACGAACCAAGTGACTCTTTCCAATCTCTTTCTACATGCTAATCCAGGAAAACTCCAGGACAATGCTTTATTCGCGCTATATCCTGCGCACCGGCGGAGAATCGGAGCCGGCTATTATCCTTGCGAATCCGGATTAAATCCACTAAATCATTTAGTAAAAATTACTCAAAAAAAAAAGTAAATAGAGGCGAGTTTTACGAGCCGCCCTCCCGGACACTAGTTAAGATTACGGTAATTTAGATTTGGGGTGAATTTATGTGAGTACGGGGGATATAAATTTCGTTTGATATGACCTAGGTTGATGGAAACATAACAACAGCAATAGCAAGTGTCATTTAATCCGGGTGTAATTTATGTAAATTGAGGCAGTATACTGAGTGCTGCACGGATATTTAGGGGTCGTAAATCATACAAATAATTCTTAGACCCGTTTTATATGTGCCGAACAGGGCAAAGGCGTAAGTTCCTTACAGACTGGTAAATCGTTAATTTATTACCATAGGGTTTCGACTGCTCTTCTTGTTGTCTGTCGCGTTTAGCACTCTTTCTCTTATTCTGCTTTGGTTTTTCATTATCCTCTCAGGGGGTCTACCACCCACATTTTGTCTTTAGCTGTCTTTAGCTGCAAACTATACAACGAACTAATGTTAAAATACTGTTAAAATCAGTTAAAATGCAATTAATCCAATGCACACTACTACATAAACAATAAACGGACATTACCTCACTCTTTCTTAACGACCCTAAGGCGGGGAATAAACACTAATTAAATATTTATTCCTTTTTTAAACAATATTAGAGGTTAGTTTATTTACAACACTCTCAACACTTTATTTGAGTATTTAGATATTGAATTTTTCAACTTACGCGAAATGTCAAATTTCACGACAAATGTCAAAAAACTTACTTGCAAATTGCCACTTGAGAAAAGTCAAAATGTTATTACGGCTTGATATTGATGTGAACAGTGTGGGAGACTTTGTTGTTACTTGAAAGACGTTCAAATTTAGACCATCTACGGTTTAGGCCCTTTAGACTTTATAAGTTTTACAATAATGTACGAAATACGGTAATGTAGACAACCAACAATACCATCTCACTCACTCGATCAATGTGGGTGGTAGACCCCCAGGTCTCTTAGTCGCTCAGATACGACTCTCAGCCTTTTTTAGTAACTCTGGTTCCACAATTCTCAGGTTGTTCAACTTCTCAATTTTTAAAGTTACCTCAGTTAACTGACCTCAGTTCTGATCGCGTCGAAACCGAAAGATGTTATTGTGGCAGGTAAATCAATTTCAATGTTAAGTCGGAATTTAAACCTTATCGCTGAGACTCGAGCGTATGCTTTTTTTTTGTCTTCATGAACGGCGGAACTAGGATGGGTTAAAAAGTTTATGCCCTATCAAAAGTTTTGACTCAAATTTTCACAGTTATGTTTTACTGGGCGTTATGATGCAACAGTTAAATTTTTTACATATATTTCAATTTCACCCCGTAGTTCCTTAGGCCCCTAGTCCTCTTTCTGTCCCTTGATCTCTTAATTTCTGAGTCGCTTATTCCGAAGTCTGCCAGTGTCTTGGTCTAGTAGCTGCTAGACTTCTAGTGCTCTAGTTCTTTGGTCAAGCAACCCAATAGGAATGCTTTAGCTCTCCTAGCTAGTCCCCTAGTTGTTGTTTATTCTGTGACGTTTAGAAAGAAACCCGACGTGATGATTTCATCGCCAACTCATACGACCGAGAAGGTTCTGGAATATAATTCTACAGCTAAACGTCCTCGAAGTCGCATCCCTATAAATACGACACGAAATTGCGGTCGGGGGGTCAGTCTGAAGCGAAACTACTGAGCGACACAAACCGTGTGATTCGTGCGAACTGTTTAAATAAATAGCTGTGCCGTTATAACTGAGATCTGTACATAGAAAAGTGTTGTTGAAATAAATTGTAAACACTTAAATATTACGAAGATGGTAACGAAGAAAGTTACGTCAAAAGAGCTGAAGGTTGCAGAGGTGAAGAGGGAGCTGGAAGAACGTGAGTTGGAAACATCTGGAGCAAAATAGGTGTTGAAAAGGAAAGACTGATCGAGTACCTTAAAAAGGCATGCGAAATTCCGGAAGTACATATATTTTTTTGAAGTTTCCCTCTATGTAAGTAGGCAATATTTTCTGGAAAATTCCACAAATCTAGAGCAAAAAAACAGAATTATAAATGAAAAAACGAAATCTAATATATAAAAATCTCGTGTCACGGTGTTTGTGGTCGAACTCCTCCGAAACTGCCCGACCGATTTTTCAGATTTTATTTTATTTTTTTGTATATTTGGCAGGTATGAGAATAGGTGGTAAACTACTTTTCACATGGACATGGGGGTCCAGAGGGGGCCTTGGGGCTGACCGATTTTTCGGCTGCCCCGATTTTTATGATTTTTTTTTTTTGTATATTTGGTAAGTATGAGACTAGGTGGTAAACTGAAAAAATCTAAATAGTGAAATAGATTTTGTAATATGAAAATAGTGACGAAACGAATTTATGAAAAAAACAAAATGGCGTGAAACTAAACTAATACTGAAATAGTGAAATAACGGAAGAACACAATAAATAATATGTTGTATATTATTTATCTAGAACGAAAAGTGAAGGTTAAAGTATTTTAAACTTTAAAAACACTTCTTCGTGCGAGGTAAATACAAGGTTTTATTTCATACTGCAAATTTAATGAACTACGGTAAAACAAAAAGAAATTTTGAGTGTTTATCTTCCACAAATTATTCGTAATATTAAAATATGCGGGAACTAACATTCCCATAGTAACAAACGTTTGTCAAAAATGACAACGAAAAAACTGGGTGACGGTGAATTGTTTTGGATAATATTTTATTCGATTATTCAGTTTAAAATGGATAAAATTGAGGTGCCTCAAGATATTCTATATGACGCAGATCGCGTGAAGAACATTTTGATGCCTCAGAAATCTCGGGAACCATATGAGAGATGATTGACGTATAATTTTAAAGTACTAGGACATTAAAATTTTTCTTTAAAGTACTAGGACGTTAATGTTTCACTTTTGGTATCATAAATAATCCCAAATATGTCAGTTTAGATATAGGTATGAAATAAATTATTTTAAATATGTATTTAAAATAATGACAAAATAGAGAAATAATACACAAGTAAATAGTAAAATAACAAAATTTTCAAGTGACTAAGTGGAGAACTACTAAATTAATTATTGAAAAAATACGAAATGGGATACTGCCGTAGTAAAATAGCAACTGTATACAGGGTGAGTCAGTAGTGTGGGACCGGTGTCTCTTATGCTGTGCTATTAATTAAAAAAAAATATTTTTTTTATCTTATAGTTTGCCGTAGTAAGTGATATACAGCTGTGTAATATTTTTTAATTTTTATCGAAGAGCAATGCAGTTATGATTTTTTTTTTCAAAAAAAACAGTTAAAAACTCAGATTTACAAAAAAATATATAGGGGCTTTGCTACATCTTGTAACATTGTTAATTTATTGTTTAATTTTTTATAATTGTTATTTTTGTTGTAATTTAATATTAAAAATGATTTAAACTGTTATAATACATCCGAACAACAGTTGTTTGAATTATTATTATATTCTTCTTTGTCTTTTATTTAAGAAAAATTTCTGACAAAAAACTTCAAATTCTGTAGGTTTAAGTATAAGTAATTTTTAATAAAATAAGAAAGAGGTGAATAACAGTAACATAATAGTGCAAAAATATACAGGGTGTTCTATATAAAAAAAAAGTTTTGGCGATGGAAAGATATCAAATCTTGGATTTGTTTTCTCTTAAGTACTACATTGAAATCAAAAAATATGGGCCACACACGATGTCTCTAACCTTCTTTTATATACTTACAAAATATTATAATATTATGGTTAACAGCAAAGCCTTTATAATTTTTTTTTTTTTGTAATGCTGTTTTAACCATTTTTTGGAAAACAAATCATAACTGCATTGCCCTTCAATAAAAATATTAAAAAACATTACACAGGTGTGTAACATTTACTACGGCAAACAATAATATCAAAAATATACAGGGGGTTCCATTTAAAAAGAAAAAGTAGAATTTTTACTTTTGCCTGTATAATTTTATTCAATTGACAATTTTTTTTTTAAATTAATAGTAAGGGCATAAGCATAAGGCATAAAGGATTCCTGTATTACCGAGCTGAAGGTAAACACATGGTAGAGAGGTTAAGTAGCGAAAAATAGAGAAATAGAAGGTGATATAAAGAAAACATTTGAGAAGATATTGAGAAAAGCGAGAAGTGATATTAGAGAAAGGTAGGAAGAAGGAATTGGGCAGGGAAGAGGATATATAGTCAGGAAAAAGAATACATCGGCGAAGCCGGAAGATAACGACATCTAGGAGGCGCCAAAGGAAGCGGATGAACAAAGACGATAGAAACCGCTCGCTCAGTCAGGGAAGCCTGAACTCTGACCTGGAGGAAAGGAAAAGAAAGAGAAAAGGGGAGGGTAGAACAGAAAAACAAGAAGAGGAGGAAGAGAAATTTTTTCAAAAAAGTAAAAAGACGGCAATTTCTCCTGGAGTAAAGAAAACACAGAAGACATCAGAGAAAGAGAAGGAAACGGACACAGCGATGGAAAAAAATATATTGGAGCTGTTGCAAGAGTTGAAGGATGAGATGAAAGAAATAAGACGAGAAAACAAGGAACTCAAGAGAGAGATAGAGAGGCAGAGAGACGAATTTAAAGAGAAGGAGAAAAGATGGGAAGGAGAGAGAGACTGGTGGAAGGAGAGAGTGGAAACGCTGGAAGAGATAATGGAAATCGAAGAGAGAAGAAAGAGGAAGAACAACATCGTGATAACAGGATGGGACGGGGAAAGAAAAAGTCAGGTAAAAAAGGATGTAGAGAAGTTTTTGAAGGAAAATGTAGAGGATAGTAAAGTAAAAGATTGTTACAGTATTAACAAGGATCAAGTATTGGTGGAGATGGAGGGATGGGGTGAGAAGGAAAGAACAATGAAGCACAAAGGAAAATTGAGGGAGAAGAGGGAAACAAGGGGGTATACATAGACAACGACCTCACAAAGAAAGAAAGAGATTTACAAAAGAATCTAAGAAGTATGGCGAAGGAAAAAAGGGAAGAACGGAAAGAAGTAAGAGTGGGATACAGGAAATTAATAGTGGACGGGGAGCAATGGAGATGGAATGAAAAGGGAGAGAGACTAGTGGTTTTCCAATAAGAAGAAGAAGGGGAGGAGGGAAAAAGGGGGACAACGGCAAAGTAAAAAGGACAATGAAACGGGAAAAAAGAAACAAAGAAGGAAGTAGGAGGGAAACTAAGAAAGGAAGGGGGAAATCAAAGAAGGTAACGAGAAAAACAGGGGTGAGGGGACTATTTTGGAATGTAGCGGGACTAGGGAAAAAAGAAGAAGATTTTTGGGAATATGTGAAGGAGTTCGATATTGTTGGATTAACAGAAACATGGTCAGAAAGCTGGGAAAAAATAGAAAAACTGTTACCAAAGGAGTTCAAGTGGGAATGACAAGGGGCGAGAAGGGGAAAGAAAAAAGGAAGAGTAGCAGGGGGAATAATAACAGGGGTAAAAAGAGGAATAAAAGAATAATAAAAAGAAGGGAGAAGAGGAAGGTCACATTCAGAGAAACGTTAAAATAGACAGTAAATGGTGGAAAATAGTGACAGTGTACAGCAAAGAGATGAAAGAAACAATAAGCAAGATAGAAGGAACATTAAAAGACAACAGGGAAGAATGTCTGCTTCTGGGAGGGGATTTTAACGGGAGAATTGGGGAAAGAGGAGACAGGGATTGGGAAGAAGAGAGAGGAGAGGAAAAAAGAAAATCCAAAGACAAGAAAGAAAACGCGGAAGGGAAGAAGTTGATGGAATGGATAGAAGAAAAAGGATGGGAAGTGCTGAATGGAAACAAACAAGGGGACGAGAATGGACCTACATAGGCGGTAGAGGAGAGACGGTGATAGACTACGGAATAGTAAACGAAGAAGCATGGGAAGAAGTCGAAGAATTCAGAATAGGGGAAAGAGTAGAGTCAGACCATCTGCCTATGGAGATAAGTATAGGAAGGAGGGGAGAGAAGAGAGGAGGAGAAGAAAAAATAGAGGAAATGCGGAAGGTGATCTTTTGACAAGGTGGACAGAGAGAGGATGTTTGAGTGCCTGAGGGAGAAAGGCGTAAATGAATGGCTGGTAAGAAAGGTGGAGGAGATATATGAGAAGACGAAAAGTAAAGTGAAGGTAGGGGAGAGGGAAAGTGAATGGTTTGTGACAACAAAGGGAGTGAGGCAAGGTTGCCCGCTCAGCCCCTTGTTGTTCACGTTGTATGTAGCAGATATGGACGGAATGTTAGAGAGAGCACAAGCGGGGGGGTGTGTGGTAGGTAGAAAAAAAGTGTGGAGCCTGGCGTTTGCGGATGATGTGGTAATGGTGGCAAAGAGTGAAAGAGAAATGAAGGAAATGATAAAGAGTTTAGGAAAATATGTGAAGAAGAAAAGACTAGAAGTTAATGTAGAGAAAACAAAAATGCTGGTGTTCAATAAGAGAAAAAGGAACAACGAAGAGAGTGATTGGAGGTGGGAGGGAGGAGTAATAGAACAAGTAAAAGAATTCAAATACTTGGGGTATGTGTTCAATAAAACAGCCACAGATAAGGCACATATTATAGAACTGGCAAGAAAAGCGAACAAGGTGATAGGATGTGTATGGGGAAAAGGAGAGAGAAGGTGGGGAGGCGATTTTAAGAGGAGAATGATGATGTTTGAAAGTCTTATTGAAAGCGTGTTGTTGTACGGAGCAGAGGTCTGGGGATGGAAAGAACAAGAGGTGATAGAGAGGGTGCAAGAGAAATATCTGAGGTGGGTGCTAGGGGTGGAGAGAGAAACGCCAGGGTACATAGTGAGAGAAGAATGCAAGAGGAATAGGTTGAGAGTGAAAGCGGGAAAAAGAGCGGTCAAGTTCGAAGACAGGATGGAAGAGAGGTAAGAATGTACGATACTAAAGGAGTGTTGGAGAAAAAAGAAGAAGAATTCAGAAGAGAATGATAGGGAGAATTACTACAGAAGGAATGGATATGCAAGCAAAGAAATAGAGAGACTGAGAGAAAGAGGCGTGTGGATGAATGTAGAACTAAGTGAAAGAGATAAGGATACGGATAGACAAGAGAGGAGAGAAAGAATTAGAGAATCCAGATACAACGGGAAGTACGGAAGATGCATGATCGAGGAAGTACCGAAGTATTTAGGGAGGGAGAGCGAGAGAGAAAGAAAGATGATGGCGAGGTTTAGGTGCGGAAATGAAGAGAGAGAAAATAGGTATTGGGCAGAAGATGGAGGAAGAATGTGTAGAATGTGCTATGAGGAAAGAGAGACGATTGAGCATATGTGGAACGAGTGCAGTGAGATGAAACAAAGAGAGAGGAAAGAAATAGAGGAAATACTGAATGTAGATGGAAGGGAAATTAAATGGATGAAAGAGGTATGGAAGAGGAGGGAGAAGGGAGAAGAGGAAAGGGTAGGGGAGAAGAAATAGAGAATTTTATTTGTTTTTTTTTATTATTATAATTGTTAAGTTTACTTGTATATGTATAGGAATCAGATAGCCCGTAGGGCAAATAAAGATTTATATAGTAAAGGCATAAGAGACCGATTCCACACTAATGACTCATGCTGTATAATTAAAGCACGAACTATGGAAATCGAAACATAATTATAACGGAATAGACGAAATACCAATCAAGTGAAGTCGCGAAAACAAAATAAAACGAAGTAATTGAACAAAAAAATTGCGAACAAAAAAAATGGTAAATGTGCGAAGAAGTGAAACAATGAAATACTTTGTAAAATAGGAAGCGTTTTTCAGTTTTCGTGATTCCGGCATTTCAACATTCAGAAATTTTAAATTGATAAGCTATGGGTTGAGGAAATTCTGAGACTGCAGGATTTTAAAATTGTTGCTTTAAAAATTCTGAAAAGACCTGAAACATGTAAACCTGAAAATATGAAAATCCATGAGAAGCTGAAAACCTGAGACTTCTGAGAGTCTGTTACATTTTCTACAAAATTCTGTAGCTTTATATCTTTTTTTTGTCTTTTCTAAAATATCGTCGCCTAAGAAGCAACACCGCCTATCAACCATTTTCGAAAATCTGCTTTGTCCTTATTCTTCTTCGTCTCATTAGTGCATAATCAACATGTCTTCTATACATTAGTTAGAACAATTTATGCTAAGCAGCCTATGCGGCTTGAGAATTCGAAGAAGAATAAGTACAAACCTGATTTTCGAAAATGGTTGATATGTGGTGTTGCTTCTTAGGCGACGATATAAAAACCTAGAACGAAAAATGACAAGAACAATTTTCCTAGCAACAAAATATTCGTTTACATGTATTCACGTCTAGATGCCAACCTATACAGCTCTTATACGTAAATACTTCTAACAGTAGAGCAGGGCGAATAATGAGATTGTGTAATAACTTACCGCGAAATGAAATATTCCCTACCGCTTTCCTAACCTGCGAAGGTGATAAATTCACCAACTTTAAGTGGATAAGTACCATCCAATTTGGTTCTTATGAAAGAACAATATTGTCTTCATATTGCTGGGACTTTATTCGGTGCAATAAAAGAAAGACACTCCGGTGGATTCCAGGTTAAAAATGTATTTTTCCGACTGGTTACCGAGAAGTAGGAATTCTAATATAATTTTGCAGGTGTACCGTGTTCGGTTTCAATTGTGCGGAAAGTGCAGGGTGGAGTCTTTCATTTGAAAGTATAACCATAATATAGCTGCTCGAATTACAAGTTTAAAACGTTTGGGTCTCCAGCATATTTAATGTCAAATAATGAATAATAAAAAGACAGTAATGTTTATTTATACTAAATTAAGTTAAGCTTTCAATAAATAGCACCATTTTGACTACCTTCTGCAAAATTCACCGTCAGTTGTAAGTCTTCATGTAGAACATCACAAACATGAGGCCAACCGCAAGGACATTCGTGGAAAATGCAAACGCGCAGAGTTTGGGATACCAGCAGTTGGGGTTAAAGATGACAGGAACAAAAGTCAAATATATGGCCAGCTGTTGCACCTGTAACGAGAACACTGTAGGGGTTGTTACCAGAAAAGAACTCACAATTTGCAAAATTGTGATGTACTTCTTCCACCAAACGGAGGTGTTGTTGGGCCTGATTGAGCTATAGAGGTAGTAGCCGTACATGATTGCGTGGACGAAGGTGTTGAACAGTCCCAAAAAAATGCCCTGGCCTCCCGGGAAGTACTTTCCCGATATCCAAGCAGCAACTAAGATGCCGCAGTGGTGATAGACGTGGAGAAACGAGATTTGGCGGTCTTTCTTACGCAGGACGAAGAATAGCTGCAATGAGGGGGTGTTACACCGATATTATCGCTAGGAAGGAGACTTACCGTCTCGATGAGGTCAAAAAATTTTACCAAAACGTACCAGTGATGCAACTGATAGGGTTCTATGACGTAAATACCATCATTGGGAAGTTCATCTGCTACACACAGAAGGTCTAAATGAGGCGCATGTTCAGCTATCTAGCAAAAGTCGGTCATCAACGAAAACAATGGCAACAACCTTACCTTAATACAGAGGACTGTGTTCACAACAATTTGAATCAGATTGTATAGAATTATTGTTTTCCTCAAAGAAAAGGGCTTCCTCTTTTCCATAAAGGCCGGTCCGATCTTGCATATTATACCGAGATATACAGCCACTATCGCGATGAGTTGCAGAGGTGACCTCATCAAAAATAGGTCCATTCGCGGATCTAATTAACAACAAGACTCATATAGTTCCTCAAGACTTTGGAATCTTACCTGAGACTCCTGCCGAATCAGTTAAGATGTCTACAAGATGTTTCAACTTTGCCATGTTGTCCTCGAAAACTGTCCCGGTCTAAATCAAATACCATACTAATGGCAAATTATTGAGCTTGTTGGAATGTTATATTGTAAAATGGAATAATTTGCGAAAACAATATTGTATGCAAATGAAGGGCATTGTGCATTTTGATAAATAATATTTCCGATGGTAACGTTCCGCAGAACTTTCCAAACAATGCGAACATGTGTCAATAACAATATGAAGACGTGGGTAATAACTGTACACTTTAAAAACAACGAGGTTGTGTTTGAAAAGTGTTTCAAAAAATATATAATGGAGAATACAAGACTTAACAACAAAGAACAGTATTGTGTGTAATAAATAAAGGTCACTAAAATATGTGGAAAGTTTAGAAGAATTTAAAGAATAGACCATCCCTAAGTCAAGGTTGATTCATAAATTCCTTAACAATGAAAAACAGGTTGGTGAATCCAGAAATAACAATAGTTTGATAGTCTAATCGGAAAAAAACACAAAGGTTAATGATATTAAAATCAAGTGAATGGTTCATCAATTCAATTTCGATTCAAAGGAATGTGATAGAACGTACCAATTGTATAGAATCAAAGGAATAAAAACAACAATGAAGGAAATCATAGGAATCAAAGTAACGACAGGAATCAGAGAAATCAGGAGAACCAAAAAGAACCAATAAAAGACTTGGAGAAATCAGAGCAATCGAGAGAATTAGACACGTGCGATGAACGAAAGGAATCAGAAGAATCAGAGTATTACATAGATCCGTTTGACCAGTTACGAATATGTATGATACTCAAATATGAAAGGGCGTAATTCAATAAATAGTGTCACTGAAAAGTCGAGAACTGATAGTGTCTGGTCCCCTTTTAGGTGTCACTTTAAACGTCACAATTTCGTGCAGCCAATCACAGACGCCTGTTACTCTCTTATCTTGACCTATGATCGTGTTTGAGTAGTAAAGTAGTGCCGGTTATAGACCACTTTGACCTCAATTGACCTTTGGCCTCGAGAATGTAGTGCCGGTTAGAGACCACTTTGATGACTCAGTCTTGACTTGGGCTCAAGTAACATTTACCCTTCAGAATATAATGTTGGTTCTGCACCAGTTATATGACCCAGTCTTGACCTGAAGTAACATTTGTGTTGACCCAGACTTGACCCCAGCTATTACAGCTACTACAATGTGAGTTTAAGCATTTTTCAAAATAGATTTGCATTTCGTTTATTAACTTGTGATGGTTTAATGCACATTGTTCTGTGATAGAGTTGTATTGTTATATTTACTGACTATGATATCTAACATAATATCCAGCCATTTATAATTTCCTTGTAAACTAAAACGCTTCCACATTAGGCATTTTAATGTTCTATTTGCCCTTTCAACAATAGAAACTTTTTTTGTAATGATTTATTTTATATTCTCCATTAATTTTTAAATTTTTTGTTATAAAATTCTTTTCCTTGGCCAACAACAGAAAGATCTGCCTGTGACGTTTCGTTGATACCCTCCACAATAACTCTTCGTCTTAAATTAATTCTTGCTGGTTTATGTAATTCCGGAACAATATTTTTTTTTTATTGGAGTCGGATTAAATGAAGTTTTTTTACGTTTCATATTTACTTTTATTTTTGAGGAAATTGTTTGTATACTGCTTGCAGAATGACAAACAATCGTTTTGTTGTAATGGAAAACTGCTTTTCATTTATTAGTGTGATAATATCCTTATCATTTGTACTAGAAATCTTACATTTTCGATAAAATTGTACTCTAAAGAAAAAATATAGAACGGATTTACTGAGTTCAGTATAATTTTTTTTATCCACAACCTGATTAGATTCAAAATTTAAAATACACATAAGTGTCAGTTTTGAACCTCTCATTGTCTCAGACCAGTATTGTTGTCTATAATTTCCTGAGCAGAATATTCAAATTTTGATATTGTAAATTTCTTTTTCAGGTAAGTAGACCTCAGTATATCTTCCACCAAATAGCGCCCACGAGGAATAGGTATGTACCCCTTAATAACTCTAGACAGCTTTTTGGGTCATCGATAATAACACAGGCCAACAAAAAAAAATTGTAAAAACTTTTTAAACCAATTCACCTAAATCTTACGTATTTTTGATATTTGATACATAAAATTAAATGTCTTCCCTTCTATTCCCTTGCTCTTCAGACCCAAGTTTCTAGGAAAATGTCAAGATGGTTGTGCAAGAAGTCGACTTAAGGCCCATCAGACAACCAAGAGTTTTGAATTTGTCTATAATATGTGGTATTATAAGTTCATAGTTAGGGGCTTCCACATTGCCCAAAAATTTCTTTCACAACTTCTTTAAATGATATCCAAGCCTCCTTTTCCTTTGCAGTTATCACTGCAATTTTTTTTTAATATCAAAATGTGAGAAATTGGTGGGTGATACGACTTTTTTATTCCAAACAACTTATGGAAAAAAAAATATGGAAAAGTTTTTTCATCGTTGGCCTGTGTAATCAGTGTGTAAATCGCACCTTAAATCATTAAAAAATATGCTGACGCAAAATAGAAGTTGTTTACGAATTTAGTGGTAAAAGGATTTTTTTTTCTTTTGGCAATTTGTTAGTAATGTTTAACCTTAAACGTATCGCTTGATTTGTCGATAATTTTACGCATAATATTTATTCCTTTGTGTCTGCCTTCACACTTCTCTTCCCATCAATTAAGAAAATCTTAAACGTAAGATAGTAAAATAAATTCTGACACGTCTAGAGAAAACAATTTTATTACTCAAATTTTGCACGGGCGCTTAAACTTTTAGAACCGGAAGAGAATCGGATGAATAAGGAGATTCAGGAAAATCAGCAGAATCAAAAGAATCAGAAGAATCAGAAGAATCAGAAGAATCAGAAGAATCAGAAGAATCAGAAGAATCAGAAGAATCAGAAGAATCAGAAGAATCAGAAGAATCAGAAGAATCAGAAGAATCAGAAGAATCAGAAGAATCAGAAGAATCAGAGGAATCAGAGGAATCAGAGGAATCAGAGGAATCAGAGGAATCAGAGGAATCAGAGGAATCAGAGGAATCAGAGGAATCAGAGGAATCAGAGGAAGCAGAGGAAGCAGAGGAAGCAGAGGAAGCAGAGGAATCATAGAATTACATTAATCATAGAAATCATGAAAATTATATGAACTCAGAAAATCGGAATACTCATTGGAATCTACAGAAAGTATCAGCGGAATGAAGATAACCAACAGAATGTGTAAATTCAAGAGAAACATAGAATCCAAACGAATAAAAAAACTCAAAGTCATCAAAAGACTCATATCCTTAGAAAAAATAAAAATTATTAAAATTTATTCGAGTAAGTCAAAGTCATATGATTGAAGAGACACTGAGGAATCAGAAGATCCGAAAGTCAGAAGGATTAGAAGAATCAGTAGAATCGGGAGAATCAAAGGATCATAAAGATCAGACAAATCAGAACAATCAGAATAATCAGCGAAATCATCAAGAGTCTGAACTAGTAAAGAAATCAGATGAATCAAATTATTCAGATAAATAAAGAGTGTGATCAAAGTCAGATTAAATAGCGAAATGAGATTAATTAGACGAATTAGAGGACTCTATAGAATCTAAGGAATCAAAAGAATCAGCAGAATTATCGTGGGAATCACAAGTCATTAAGATCATATTAATCAAAAGAATTGCATTAATAAGGGACGTAAAAATCATATGATTGAAGAGACTGAGGAATCAAGAAAATCAAGGAAGTCAGAAAAATTAGAAGGATCAAAAGAATTAGAAGAATCAGTAGAATCGGGAGAATTAGAAGAATCGGTAGAATTGGAAGAATCAGAAGGATCAAAATAGTCAGAATTAAGGAAATCAGATGAATCAAAGTATTCTGAAAAATCAAGAAGATTATTAAAAGCGAAATGAGATTAATTAAAGGAATTAGAGGAGTCCATAGAATCTAAGAAATTAAAATAAGCGAATCTAAGAAATTAAAATAAGAGAATCTAAGAAATCAAAACAATCAGCAGAATCAAGAGAATTAGAAATTATTGTGGGAATTAATCACCAGTCGTAAAGATCATGGAAGTATTAATTAGAGGAAATAAAAATCATATGATTAAAGTGAATTTGAGGAATCAAGAAAATCAAGTAAGTCAAAAAAATTAGAACAATCAGTAGAATCCTGAGAATTATAAGAATCGAAAGAATCATAAGAATCAAAGGGATCAGAAGAAATAGAAAGATCAGATGAATTAGCTGGATCAGAAGAATCAGAAGAATTGGAAGAATCAGAAGGATCAGAGGGATTAAAAGAATCAGAAAGATAAGATGAATTAGCTGATTCAGAAGAATCCGAAGGATCATAAATGAATTAGAATAATCAGAGAAATCAAAAATGTCAGAAGAATCACTAGGATTAAAAGAGTCAGAACTAGTTGGAAAATCAGATGAATCAAATTATTCTGATAAATCAAGAAAACAAGAGAATCAGAGAAATTATAGTGAGAATCACCAGTCATAAGGATCATATTAATCAGGGAAATTATATTAATTAGAGGAATTAAATATCATATGATTGAAAAGACTGAGGAATCAAAAAAATCAGGGTAGTCAAAAAATCAGAAGGAATAAAAGTCAGTAGAATCGGAAGAATCATAAGAATCAGAGAAATCAAAAAAGTCAAAAGGAATCAGAAGGATCAAAAGAGTCAGAACGAGTAAGGAAATCAAATGAATTAAATTATTCAGAGAAATCAAAAAGATGATCAGGATCAGGATCAGATGATTGAGGAATCAAAAAAATCACGTAAGTCAAAAAAATTAGAACAATCAGTAGAATCATGAGAATTAGAAGAATCAATAGAATCGAAATAATCATAAGAATCAGACGGATCCGAAGAATCAGGTGAATAAGAAGAATCAGAAAGATAAGATGAATTAACTTAATCAGAAGAATTAGAGGAATCAGAAAAGTCAGAAGGATCAAAAGAGTCAAAACTAGAAATTAAGAAAATGATCAGTCCGCTTAAACAGCGAAATTAGATCAATTAATAAATAAAAATAATTACATTAATTAGAGGAAGTAGAAATCATAGGATTAAAGGGATTCTGATGAATCAAGAGAATCGGGGATGTCAAAAAGACCAAAAGAATCAGAAGAATCAGGAGAATTAGAAGAATCAGTACAATCGGCAGAATCAGAATGATCGGAGGGATCAAAAGAATTATAAAGATAAAATCAATTAGCTGATTCAGAAGAATCTGAAGGATTAGATGAATTAGAAATAATTAGAATAATCAAAAAAGCCAAAAGAATCACTAGGATCAAAAGAGTCAGAACTAGTTGGGAAATCAGATGGATCAAATTATTCTGAAAAATCTGGAAAACAAGAGAATCAGAGAAATTATAGTGGGAATCACCAGTCATAAGGATCATATTAATCAGGGAAATCATATTAACTAAAGGAAGTAAATATCATATGATTGAAAAGACTCGAATCAGGAAAATCAGGGAAGTCAAAAGGAATCAGAAGGATCAAAAGAGTCGGAACTAGTATAAGGAAATCAAATGAATTAAATTATTCAGAGAAATCAAGAAGATGATCAGTCGTTTTAAACAGAAAAATGGGATTAATTAATGAAATCAGAGGACTCGATAGAACCTAAGAAATCAAAACAATCAGCAGAATCAAGAGAATTAGAAATTCTTGTGTGAAGTATTAATTAGAGGAAGTAAAAATTATATGATTAAAGTGAATTTGAGGAATCAAAAAAATCACGTAAGTCAAAAAAAGTTGAACAATCAGTAGAATCATGAGAATTAGAAGAATCAATACAATCGAAAGAATCATAAGAATCAGACGGATCAGAAGAATCATGAGAATTAGAAGAATCAGAAAGATCAGATGAATTAACTTAATCAGAAGGATCAGAAGAATCGGAAGAATTAGAGGAATCAGAAAAGTCAGAGGATCAAAAGAGTCAAAACTCAATCTCAGGCTGAGGCTGCCGAGATTTTGTAACATTGTGTGTTTGGACTATGTGAATGCCTAGAAACTCTTAAGGCAAGCAATCAAGAAAACCACAGGTTTTAAGTGCGCTGCCACCGGAGACATCTCTGCATCTATTTATTTATGCGAGAGGACATTTAAATAACCATAGAATTAAATCCGCAGTACAAAGTCCGTTTATTATTTCGTTCATGGCAGGGCGAAATTGACCCAATAAACTTTATTATTTATTAAAGTTTTTCCGCGCACACACTCCAGGAAACGCCATAAAACCCCTGTCATATAAAATTCCCGACTTCCTTAGTGCCCTGAAAAAGACGGAAGGAGAATATACGACACATAAGGCACCAAGTAAACGTAATCCTGCATTGCGCTTCTAATCTCATTCCGGAAAATCTGAGTTATAAGAAGTCGATCGGCATCGGGGACCGGGGCGAATGCAATTTTACAAGTGATACGTGATCGTTCCTTCGGAAATGTGATTGGTACTTGATTAAAAGGTTGCCGTCGAGATGTTTGACACCAGGTGGGCGTCTGCGACGAATGCATTATCGATTTCCGCATTCGGGGGCACGTCGGGAATTTTAAATAACTGATAAAATAAATCCGTTCTCGGCTCGGAAGCAAATACGCGCCATTTTTCAACGGTGTAGGTGCATGGGTTGCATAACGTGGAAAGTGGTAAATTACTCGGGACGTTCAAAGGAAGACATTTTTGCACGGGAAGTTTTATGAACGGCCGCGGTGGGAGATCGGATCCGAGATATGGTTTTACAAGCAACAAACAGGATGCGCGGAATAATTCACACAGATGCACGTTGAGATTACAAAGGGTATTGGCGGAGACGTTCGCGTTGTGGTTTGCAAAGTAGTGAACAAGAAGGAGAGATTAATACGCTCACGACTATTCGGAGGATGGCAATAAAATATTTTTTTCTAAGAAATAAGTTAGAGGCTTCGTATTTCGATACAAGTACGCTGTCGTGACACTTTTCAGGGGCTAGGGCGAATTTTTGAAGCACGAGACACTAGCCGAGTGTTGCAATGAGCCCGAGTCCCTGAAAAGTGACAGCGCACTGGTATTGAACAGCTTTCTTTGTCTATTATTATGTGTTTCACAACACATTTTATCCGAAGTTTCATCGCTTTTCTGGCACCTAGTTTTCCATTTGCATTGACAGAATGGCCAATCTTGTTAGTTCCATTCGATACAACCGAATTATGATTGTTTCTTGGACAGATGTGTGGTTTTCCCCCATATACGGTCTTCATAAATGATTCATCTATCTAGTTGGCGTTAACGGCAAAGCTCTCCAAATAACTGCATGTAAATTTCGTTTTCCACAGGCAACATGATGTATGAATCATTTGTCAAGACCATCGCTTCTGTGCCCTAAAATATAGCGGGACCCACTTTGTAAATTTGTAAATCTCTCAACAGAACTTAGAATTCGACATTTTGAAATCTCCTTGAATCTATTTACCTTAGATTGAATTGAGTTTCAGGTCTGTACATTAATTAATAAATGTGGAACAATCTCGGACCAATAACAAAACACTGATGGCGTATTCCGTTTTATAACATTACGATAACCAACTGAGTTGAATAGTATATTTCGATACGAGTGCGCTATATTTCATATAGATGTAAACAGAAGGTGATTTATGAAGGGTTTAAGCCCCAATAAAAATAATAATTAATATAACAACTTTTTATTCTGGTGTTCTGAATCAGACCAAATCAGACTAACTGCGCTGCTCTCTCTGTACTCGCGCTACATTGGTTGACGCGTGCGCCCTCGCTCGCCAGTCCGAACAGACCAGGAATCCCCTTATTTAATTTGTTCCGCTAACACGGCCATCCTGTTCTCGATTGCGTCCTCGCAACACAGGATCCATTGCAGAGATGTCTGAAAGTACAAAAGCACAAGACAATACTTATGTTTTGCTATCACTTTATGTGTTGTTTATGTGCAAGTTTATATTTCTTTTGCGGCGAGGTTGTCGCCTCTGTTTACTTTGTTTTGTTTACGATTTGTACTCGGATTTCAACGGATGGTACCAGTTACCCTCGTATGATACTGCCATCTTCATTTTTACTTTATAGTGGTGATGCCACTATCCTTTCGCATGTTAGATGGTACTGCCATCTACCTTTTATTGGTTTCTCAGGTGGTACTGCCACCTTCATTATCGTATTAGACGATTTTGTCGTACTTTTGAGATGGTACTGCCATCTTTTTACCTTTTTAGTTTATTAGCGTGGAATTGCCACCTCTACTGCGATGCAAGTGGGATTGCCACCTTTGCTATGATGCGAGTGGGATTGCCACCTTTACTGTGATGCGAGTGGGATTGCCACCTTTACTGTGATGCAAGTGGGATTGCCACAAATAATTATTTTCTTCATTGGAGGACTGCCCCAAGATCATTGCCAAGCTCAAAAAAATATAAACTTGTATTTGCAATCTCAAAGTAAAACAAATAAACTCAAATACACTTATTATTGTTTTGGTTGTTTGTTATTGTTAAGTTTGATGGGGAAAAGAAACAAAAACAAAATTAAAATTTTAAGGTTCTAAGTGGGATTGCCACTATCCTTTTATCAATGTTATGTTTGGTTTCGTTTGTTATTTAAGTAAGTAGTGTACTTACTTCTATTCAAATTGCTCTGTTGAAGGCCAGCGTCTTAACTGCTCATGTGCAGCTACGGTGGTCCTACGTCCCTTTTTTGTTAACAGGTATCTCTCATTGGGAAGTACTTTTGAAACGGTGTAAGGGCCTTTGTATTTGGGTTTTAACTTTCCTCCACCAGCCAGCTGAGAATCTTCAACTGCTACAATTTCTCCTTCGGAAAACAATCTTGAACGGTATCGGGTTGCATCAAATCGCTGTGCGTTCCTAATCGTCCGTCCTTCCATTCGAACACGTGCCTCGACGACGGCCTTGTCTGGGTCGACGAAATTATCGCTCGGCGGCGCGTCTCCCAAGAATTGCAGCGTCGACTTTAATCTCGGATTTGTTCCCAGCTGGAGTACCGCAGGCACGTGACCAGTTGTAGAATGCACTGTCGAATTCAGGTTGTCTTCGACGGCGGCGAGTGCAACGGTCCAGGTATTTTCTTTTTCAGCGGTGAGCGTCGCTCGTAACAAATTGAAGATGGTTCGCATGACGCGCTCCACTTTTCCATTCCCTCTCGGCACACCCGTTGCAACATAATGTAGTTCAACATTTTGTTCATCCAGAAAGTTTTTAAACATAGTCGAAGTGAACGCACTTCCACGGTCTGCAATGATACGTTTTGGTTTCCCCAACTCTTCAAAAACTGCCAGTAACGCACAGATTGAGTCTTCAGATGTTTTTCTGGGTATTGGCTGCAAGCGGCAATATTTGGAAAATGCGTCAATTACTACCAGGATCTGCGTACAGCCATTCGATTTAACTAAAGGTCCCGCGTGATCGATGTGCCAGGTCTCCAAGATGTCACTGGGTTGCTCTCCATGTTGCCATAATCCTGATCGGCGACCCGTATGAGATTTCCCAAGAACGCACGATCGGCAATTTTTGATGTACTTCTTCAAACATTGTCCCATTTTTGGCCAGAATAAATCCTCACGCAGTTTTGCGACACACTTGTCTCGACCAATATGTGATGAAAAATCGTGATACAGTTTCATCGTCAACAAACGAGCTGCGATGGGCACAAAACACTTTGGTGGTTCTGTTTTCGTCACAACTACATTGTTTATCACGGTGAAGTGTCGATTACAGTCTGGGTTATTTAGTATTTCACGGCAAAATTCGTCGTTGTTTTGAAATTCTCGGAGCGTTTGAACATCTGAGATTTTGTTTATGTTTATGGTTTTCAAAGCACACACTTTTAGTTCACATTCGTCACTAATGGGATTTCGGCTTAAATAGTCCACATGACCCATTTTTTCACCAGGTCGATATTCAATTGAAAAATCATAGTCTTGTAACTTGATCCACCAATGAGCTACACGTCGATGTAAGTTTTTCTTCAAAGCAGTCGCACGCACTGAATTACAATCGGTGAAGATGGTGAAATGTACACCGTACAAATAAACTCGAAAATGTTCGACGGCTTCAACAATGGCCAATGTCTCTAAGTCATATGACGGGTACCTTGATTCATAATCCGTAGTTCGGCGACTATAATAAGCAACAGGCTGTGAAATTCCATCTTCGATTTGAAGACGCACGGCTCCGATGCCCACTGAACTAGCGTCTGTGTGTAGTTCACATTTTAATTCTGGATTATAAATCCGTATAACAGGAGTATCCGAAAGTTTGTTTAAAATTAATTGTCGAGCACTTTCGCACTCTGGTGTCCATTGAAAAACTTGATTTTTGCGTAACAAAGATGAAATAGGTGCAGTGAGTTGAGAGAAGCTTTTGATGAAACGGCGAAAATATCCTGCTAGTCCCATGAACTGACGAACACCTTTGATGTCGGATGGGGGAGGCGCTTTAATCAAAGCACTCACTTTTCGCGGACTAGGTCGTATAGAACCAGCACTTAATATTACACCCAGATACTCAGTTTCTGTTGCAAAAAATCGGCACTTTTGATAGTTCAAAGAAAATCCGCCAGCAGACAAGGCACATAGCACTTCTTGTAAATTTTCCAATCCTTCTTCTATTGTTGTTGAAGGAACCAGGACATCGTCGATGTACACAAATGCTTTGCTGCCTTTTAGGTCACCTAGGGCTTTGTCTATGGCTCGTTGGTAAATTGAAGGAGAATTCACGTAACCAAAGGGCATTCGGTTGAATTCATAATGACCATCAGGCGTTATAAATGCTGTTATGTGTTTTGAGTCTTCATCGATCTCCATCTGGTAAAATCCAGCTCTCATGTCCAGTGTTGTAAAGTATTTAGTATGGCACAAAGCGTTAATTTGGTCTTGAATGTTCGGTAAAGGATATCGTTCTTTAAACACCTTTTTATTAACGTCTCTGAAGTCCACACACATCCTGAGTTCACCTGTCTTTTTCTTCACGAGAACTATCGGACTTGCATACTCTGAATGGCTTTCGCGGATAACACCACTTTGTAAAAGTTCATTCACTATTTTCTTCACTTGTCGCCGTTCTTCATAAGCCAATCGTCTTGGATGATACGCCACTGGGGTAGTGTCTTTCAATCTTATCGTCAATTTTCCGGTGGTGATATGATCAGGTGTATTTTTCTGGTAAGTTGTCAACATGGTTTCTAATTTTAGCTTGAGGTCATCGTCCAGCCCAGTTTGGTTTATTTTATTCGGATGGATGTGGGTCAGTGTAAACACTTTGGGAACGTTGTGTTGATGTAATTCGAGTCCGTCAGCTGTTTTCTCGATACGCAAGCAAGGTCGACTTATAACATCCCATCCGATAATCACATCAATTTCGCCTGGAACGACACTATCGGGAACAACTAAGAAGACTATTTCCAATGTTACTTCTGGTAAAAAAGTGATGAGTTCACAGACACCTAGAGCATTAATAACTTTGCGTCCAATTCCAGCGAAGGCGCGCACCTCACAATTCGGTTGAATTGTAGCATTTAAAGTCTTAGCAACGGAATGTTTTATTAGGGACACATCAGCACCACTGTCAATAAGGTACACGAATTGGGAAACATTAGGTTTAGTTAACAATGTGGCCATTGGTGTTGTGTGCAGGTGGCGTCACTTTTTTAACAAGAAGGCTTTCTTGGGTTTCCCATGTTTATTCCAGCAATTCGGTTCGGTATGACCGATTTTCTTACAATGAGAACATGTTGGTGGGCCGACTTTGGTTTCGTTAATCACTTTGCTTGATTCGCTGACATTAGCCTTATCGGGTTTGGAGTGACAACTATTTTGATGATGACCACTTTGACCACATCGAAAGCACGTTCCCTTTACGACTTTGTCGCGACGTCTCGATGTACTTGCTTCACTTGGTGACTCATTTGAGCGAAAATTTTGCATTATTCGATGTTTTCGACGACGTGCATCGAATTCACTGAGCATTTTGAGGAGTTCTCGATCGGAAGTTGGTTGTTGCATTCGGATGGTAGCTTGCGCTTCTGCATGATCCAATCCGTACTCTGTCATACTAAGAATAGTACTCCACGGCAAGTCATTATAAAACCGCTTAATGGCACGAAGCTTTTGAATGCCGTAATCGCTAAGTGAATCACAATCACGGCTTCGTAAAGTTGCAGCAGTGTAAGCTCGTGCTCCTGGTGTTTCGCGATCGGGAAAAGCAACAATGAGGTCCTTGCAAAATTCATCCCATGTACGAAGCACTGGTCTCCAATCACAATAATATCGATGAGCACGACCTTTTAGGGCTTCTCCGGCCTTGGCAATCATGAGTACGTCTCCAATGCGCAGCTCTGTTTTTAGCTTTGTTGCTATATCAAGCCATTCTTCTATAGCGTAATCACTGCTGTCGGGATTAAATTCCGACAAGCGAAATGAAACGTTTGTTGTTGAAGCCTGCGCAGTTTCGCATTCGACTGTTGTTGCTGACGAGGCTTTGGGCGTTGGCACAGGCGCCATGTTGCAATGACGTGTCAATTCCAATAATTGTTGCTGTTGAGCAGCCACAATGGAAATTAGGGTTTCTTGCCAAGCAACCCTTGCTCGTTTTGGTTCTGGGGGCTGCGGGTTTTCAGAATGCGCCTCTTGAATTCCAGGATTTGGAATTTCTTCCACTTCCTCTTCCTCACATCTGACGTGGTCATCACTTGCTTTATTCACTTCCGACATTATTAAAAGTTCACAACTTTTCACTTGACGTTTAGGCTTTAGAATCCCACTTCTGATGTAAACAGAAGGTGATTTATGAAGGGTTTAAGCCCCAATAAAAATAATAATTAATATAACAACTTTTTATTCTGGTGTTCTGAATCAGACCAAATCAGACTAACTGCGCTGCTCTCTCTGTACTCGCGCTACATTGGTTGACGCGTGCGCCCTCGCTCGCCAGTCCGAACAGACCAGGAATCCCCTTATTTAATTTGTTCCGCTAACATAGATATATAAAGATTATATATAGATATAGATATGTAAAGAAAATCTCTACACTTGTGTCGCCGCTTTTCTAAAATTTCAATTTGCCGCGTTATCGTCATGGCCGAGAGACAGATGTCATTGGTGACGCTTGTATATAGGTTGTAAATTGTTTCAGGAGGTTTTTTTTTTGTAAATCACAAAACCTGGAATATCATGTTACCGAAGCCGTACAGGAACCCAAAACAAACTGACAGGGATCTATTTCTAGAAAACCTGTCAAATGTAAGGGGTCGGCTTGACATCTCTAATGATCTTAAGACGGCCGAAGAACTGGAGAGGGCAATCACTGACCTCACTAGGTGTCTGATGACTAAAATGAACTGCAATCTCAGTGTAACCCTAGGGGAATGTACTAATATTCTCCAGACGGCGATCGAGGCCCTTCCAAGGGGTGCCACAGAAATCACTGGACGCAATGTCAGTGAAAAAACGATGTGCTTCTTTCTTCAGCGACAGTCGAGCAGCTCTGGGGGCTCTGGCCAGTGGCAGGATTACCTCTCAAGTGGTACACGACTGCCACCTGGCACTGTCGGGAATAGCACTAAACAATGTCGTTGAGCTCAGGTGGGTTCGAGGACATAACGGAAATGGGAATTGTGAATGGCTCGACAGGGTGCGACGGGAACACCGGATGGTACCGCCCATCCGACCGGCCAACCGCTACCTCTCAAACCTGATCAAAACTGAGACCCATTCTAGACGCTGTGCTAGATGCGAAACGACAACAGGCTGCAGACAAAGCAAGATTTTCATTCATAAATCCTTGCTTTTGGTGGGCATCTGGAACGGACACTGCAGGCTAAATAAACACCTCCACATGATGGGGGTGGTAAGCGACCCAACGTACAGGGGGTGTTTAGAGGAGGACGAGACTGTCGAGCATATCCTACGGGAATGTCCGGCTCTCGCCTCGACCAGAAAGTCCATAATGAGGGAGACATGGCCCAGCTGGGCCAATTTGAGGTGTACCTCGCCTGAAACCATCCTAGCTTTTTTCGACAATGTCGGATGGCTGGATGAGAGACAGGAATGAGGAACACGAGGGGGTGACACAATGGACCCGCGGTGTGGTCTAAGTATCGGTGAGGGGATCAAATTCCCTCACGCCCCTCAACACCTAATCTATCTATCTAAAACCTGGAATAAAGGGTTTAAATGTCATTTGTTTTGTTTTTACAGGTGAGAGACTATTTTGTTTGTAATATAATGTAGTAGGCTAAATGTAACATATTGTGAATAAAATTTGTTTTTAAAGCGCATAGATCATTATAGATATATCATAAAGAAGCGATGGAGTTCTATACTCTTGTAATCTAAAACTGTTGATCTCTATGAGGAGAATCAAGATCCACCACTCCAAGAAAAAACCTCGCCTCCATGTTTTCCGGGCAAATATTTAAAACACCAAAAATCGCATCAACTTCCCATATCGGTGCCAGGAATGAATATCGATACTCTTCCCGACGGAAAGGAGGCGCATAATCGGCGCGGAGTGGTGAGAAGCGACTGTATCTGGAGTGAGGATTGGCAATTGCCTGATTTCCGCCTTTATTGAAAGTACAACTGGATTTTCACGGCGGCCGCACAAATATTAAAAAAGTCCGAAGTTCGCGTCTCTATTTCAAATTTAGTGTTCGCCGCGCAAAAAATCATCCTCGAGGAACTTTCCGCTCGGTGATCTAAATGTGGAAGTTTCGTAGTGCTTTCGGCCAATAACGAGGGACTGCCCAAGACATTTAACGTCTAACGACTTTACTGGCTTAAATTACTCCGGCTTTTTGCCACCTTTGCGATGTACGAGTGGTTTTAATTTGGAGTGTTTTTGTTGGCGGGGAAACTTCTGCGCCGTTGACCCACGAGCGATCTGTGGGAATTGGTGTCGTTATTTCTGCCGGTAACTGTTTAGTTGCAGCCATCTTCAAAGAATGTTCTTCTTGTTTTCGTCACATTTGTATGCTTTTCCCCGCAACTTTTCCCTCCCGAAATTAATTGCGGGTGTAATTTACTCCCTGTTCGTTTGCATTTGTTTTGATGGTGCTAACGAGAACTTAAGGTTGTCTGTATTTATCTTTTTAATGAAACCTCTCATCGTTCTTTATAAACGTATCTGCGTCCCGTTTTTCTTCTATTTTCAGTTGGAGGGCATGCTTCGGATTAAATTAAGAACGTGAGACTAATAAAATAAGCGCAGGTATTTCGCAGGAACTGTGATTGCCGTCTAAAAAATGATTGCCGTCTAAAAAACTTGGTTCGTGTATCATGCCCTTGCCTATCCGGAAAATCAATGGAGCAGTTTAGAGCCGCGGGCTCTATTTTATTAGCCATATTTCCTACGGGATGATAAGGCATTTGGTGGATTTTCTTATAGGGTTGTAAATATAAGAGTGGATTGAGGACTATATTGGTGAATGAGAGAAAAAAGTTATTGCGGGAATTGAGAAAAATGGGAGCAATAGAAGGAAGCTAATCCGAGAAATAGAGACGAAAAAGAGAAAAAAAGAGAAAAATAAGAGAAAAAACTTTAATTACAAAGCCAGAAAAGGAGAGATCCAAAAAATTGCAATACCATGAAAAAAAATATATTAAGAATACAGGGTGAATTTTATCTTTCACCTCTACATATATCATCTCGCCCTTGTACGACCATCTGTACAATTAGACTCATTGGAGAACAAAATTTTTCATTGATGTCTGGTGGCTCGTTAATAATCAGCCAGAAGAAGACTATATCAAGGACGGTAGGAGTGAAGCCCTAATGAATTGATTCTGCGATAAATTATGGGCATCGATATCGATATCATCCAATGCGCTTCAACCGAACGTGTCGTTTTAAACGGCTTGCGCAATGTGTCATTTGTCGGAGATCATCCTCGTGGCAAAAACAGAAAGAGAGAGAAAGAGAGAGACAGAAATCCGAGCTCGTGGACCTTGGAAATACAAGATTTGAAGGCCGAGGGCATCCAACTTTCTGGCCGCCTCTAGCATATATACTATTTTTCTTCATCTCCCAGCAGGCAGCAAAAGCCGAGCCAAAAGCATACTTTCAGGTAGGGGATGAAGAAAACTTTAATAACTATCTGAAAGAAAGGACCCAAAGAATCGGATGGTAAGAATCTTAAAAGTGCTCGAACAAACGAAGAAGACGCGGGACATAAGAGAAATAGACGATCCGCACAAAGAGAATTGAACAGACAAGAACCTGAGAGAGAGAGAGAGAGAGAGAGAGAGTATAGAATGGAAGAAAGACCCAAATCCGCAATTTAACGTCATAAATTCGATATTCTAAAACTCGAAATTTTAAAGCTTTGGGCAGTACTTTTTCAAGAGGTGGAGTCAAAGAATCTTATTAGCGCAGACCGAATCCGAATAAGAACTAGTGATCACATTTTCTCGTATAAATCCATCTCAATTCTGTATCTACGAAGCTTCACTTCTAAAGGGCGTGGCGGCAGCAATTAATTCTTTTACATCCTGGCCGTGACCCAAATTCACAACCGTACCAAAACAATCGTCAGTCTTTCGCGCCCGTTGATTTTTATTCGCGACTCGACGAGTTTAACACCCCATGACATCGTCGTGTCGAGCAGAATTACGATTAATCGCGCACCTGAGCTCGACAACTCAGGAACATAATTGAATGAATTTGCATATTTCCGCCGAAATGAAGCCCATTTTAAAAGCGGTAATAAACACCCCGTGAACCAAAAAAAAAAACACGACCGTCCGAAGAGACAAAAGCCGGAGATAAATGAAACACGACAAGGTAAATTACGACTGTCTCGTAACCGGAAATTAGTCTCCGCGACAAAAGTCAAACCGCTAGATCGATTCTGTCAGAAGAAACGACAGAAAGAGATGCAGACCGTACGCCAATTAAACCGATTGCGCCGATTTATTTAAATTCTGATCGAGAGGTTCGCTTCCGAATCGGCGATTTCGCTAAATGCTTTATCTGTTTGTTAATTGTCCTTTCCGTTCGATACAATGCGAAAGGAGAGTTTCGATTCGATTGGCTTGTGCATTCAAAGGATATTAAATAACCGATTCTGATTTTAAGGGATCTGCTCGTTATCCCATCAGGACGGATAAAGGAGTGAATGTATTCCGGATGAGGGCTTGGGAATAATGGGGGCAATTCGGCAAAATTGTAGATGCGGACATCCGTGAAATAGAGGAACGTGTGTGTACGATATCATACATATTATTGTTATTGCAACGATCGTGGAAAACAAGAACGTTGTCGAGGTGGAACTCTGGGATGTCCTTTTAGAATATTCTGTATCGAGAGAACTTTTTCGAGAACTGTTCCCACTGGTCGGCGGCGGTTCTGAGCGCCGGAGGGGGCTCGGAAGGCCGGCATCGGGAGCGCGCTCCCTCACTGGTCATCGGGATACAAGAACGGTTCCGATACGATGTCGAGAAGTATTTTATTTTTGAGCCTCTTTCTGTATGCAGCCACCCTAAGCGATTTACTAAATCAGAAGATCGCGGACATGTCACGGGATCGGAATGTCAGAATAGCCAGAGGGCTGAAGATGCGTTCCGTTACTTACGAAGGGTTTATTGCATATTCTGTATTATTCATTAATAATGTGAGAAGTAGAAAATTCAAAACATTTTATATACTGTAACGTTGCCTGGGACTTGTAGACTGATGACATCATCCTAAGGTAGTTCACCACGACTCGATGCGACTTCCGGTGCGGCCCTCGTCGCAATACGTCTACAATCTACGGAAAATACTGTTTAATAAACCAAATCGCGCTGCTTGGGTAACTCTTGAAAAGGTCAAATTTTCCTTCAATTTGTATCTCCCGCAAACAGCAAGCGCACTTCAGGTAAATTCAGGTGAACCGCTTACGACACTATTATCGTTTTCCGTTATTATGCCAGTCACAAAGCGCAGATATCTTTGCATGCGATTAAGCTCGAAAACTTTGCTACACAGCAGGCAAAAACTCACAATGGAATTTAATAACAATTTAATAACTCTCTTAATGATTTTGCTCAAGACGTGACGCGAGCACAGATTTCCTTTGACTGAGAGATGGAATGTAACGGGAAGATCACAAGCGCTTCGGAACATCCGATCATTACTTCAAAAGTGAGATCTTTCTTTTTCGTCCCGGTCTGAACAAGCGATGACGAGATGGCGGTTTAGCACCTAATTTTATTATCAGTTTTCTACATCTGCACGCAGATTCCCATAAAAGCTACGGAAAACCTGTTCGCTACAGCAAATCCCCCGGAATTTTTTCACTCAAACGGATTATTGCCGCAATAAAAGTTTATTCGGAGATTAAATATTTGCATCAAGCCGTTGGAAGACATCCCGAAACTTTTACGCCGCTGAAAGAGACGATTTTAATTACGTTCATTTCCATTTAATATAAAACAAAGTTAAATCTGAGTACCAAACCGTGTTCCGTTCGTTCCTTAACTTCGCACCGATGTATGCGGGATAAGCTCCGAAAACCCGTTAGAGAAAACACTCGATAAGCTTTTTGTTTTTGAAAAACGAAGAAGGGATGTAATTGCAATTTGGAAACTAGAGACGTTTTCTCGTCATGGCACATTGTCGAAGCCATATGCCGCGCTTCTAATGGATAATCCAATCAGGGCTACCACAGGCAAGCATGTATGCAGACTCATGAATATTCATAACGTCATGTAATAAGTATAATCCATAGCGGAAGTTTCAACTAGGTAAAAACCTACGTGGGGATGTATATTTCAAACTGCTTAATTCCGTAAAAAGTATAAACGGCGGGGTTGTGTTGTGCATATGGGGATGTTACGAGGGTCGCAGACTTGCGAAACTATCGTTTTGTGACAGGTGTTAATGACTGCAAGCAGTGCTAATGCTAAGAAAATTAAATGTGTTAGTAACAACAACGACTATAGATAGATATACCAACCATATTAGACAGGGCGGCAGTTTACATAACTTTTTTTAATTGTGTATAGTTAACTATAGTATAACGAAGTTACCAAATTTTGCGAGGTTCGAGTACAGCCAGCTTTGCCAGCCAGCCAGTGCCGTCCAGCCGCTCGCCTCTTCACTGCGTGAGCAAGGCCGAACGTACCACGCCCTAAACTCGCATCTTCAATCTATCAGGAAAAATACTTCTAAACATCGGACCGGGACAATTCGTTCGCTCCCGTCGTCAGAAAAATATCGCGCAGCTATTATGACTTCCCGGGAACCGTTACGACCACCCCCCAATACCCGCTCTTGTCACCTCGGCCCACGCCCTACGTTCATGTTATGTAAAAATAAAATGCTTCATCTTGATATAAGGGGATGATTCTTTTACTTGTAATCAGAATGAGACCGCGCTCCAGGTACTGCTATTCCGGAGTTTTTACGCTGCCCGGATTCACCGCCGTTTAGTGATAACAGGACGCCGCATCGTCTAACGATGAAGACCTTGGGTGATACGTGTGGAGCAAAGTAAAGAACTGGCGCTCGAGGGAACCCGATGAGTTTACAACAAAGAGTTTCAAAGTCGTAAAAAATTCCTTCCCGAATTCGAAAACTTGAAATTGATGTTATATTTTGGGGAATGAATTTTTAAGCTTTAAAATTTGTTGGTCTCTAGTGAAAAGTAATAATTCGGTACAGAAAAACTCTTACAATACATTTTTGTCTTCGTACTGGTTAAATTTTGTGATTGTAATTTTTTTTAGCATCGTGCTGAACCCACTGTTAAACTATTCAGACGCATTTCAATGTCACCCTATAAAATATCGTGTGTTTTTTTAATTACCGAGTGCAACGTGAATAAATCGCCCACATCTACATATCGGAATCCAATTAAAACCAGGTAAAATGCCTTTCTAAATCACCCATTTAACCTGTCGCCCCTTGCGCGATTTATTACCCAAAATGCTCCTCGCCATAATCTATCACAATTTGTGAATTTTCCACCTTATTTAATCGCGAGCTTCCAAGAATCGATAGCTGATTAGTTCGTTACGGGGCGCCCCCAGGTAAAGGACCTACAAATTAAATCGGAAAGTAAATCAAACCAAATTACACGACAATGCATTGCGCGGTGCATACACCGACCGTATAATTACAAAGGAAATCAAATGTAAATTGCAGATTCCGTAATTAAGGATGTATGATACAAGAGTGCTTACATTTCTGCCTTAGACGGCTGAACCAAGTGAAATCATTCCCTCGGGCACCGTTTCCCCGTGAGCGGGGACCGAGCAATTCATACATTCATACAGTCGGGATAATTTAGAACGTGAATGCATAATTTAATTGGGATTTGTGCGGTTAATTTAATCAGGTCGTCATCTGCGAAAATTTTCTCGTTATCAATAAAATATACAATTTGTATTTATAAACTTGGGGCCGGGAAATGAACCATAACAAGGAGGATAGGGTAGTTTCCTTTTTGGGGAGAGGGAATGGATATGAATGGGAAAATCAGACATAGCCTAAGACCCTGAACGATGTGCAAACTTATAACTAGAAAATCTGAAGCTGAATTGTGCGTGTCAGCTCTGACGCGCGACTGGAGTTTACTATTTAAGTGCAAAGCCTACTGGAGAAGTGTGCATAGAGCTCAATTATAGTAATTACCGAAGCAAACACGTCCTAAGGTCTCCAGTAGCAATGACCTCCTCCGTCGCCGCCGACAAAAACTTCTGCTAAAAACTCTTCAGCTTTGTCGTGTTGGAAATGCGACGAGAGGCAGTCCTCCCGTAAACTAATTTCGGTAATATCATCCCGGGCTGAGATAAACAGTTCAGTTAAACCTTTCCTTTAGTAATTTAATCCCTACAAAGAGCAAGGACAATATACAGCCCGAATAAATTAAACTTTTGTTTTGAGATTTTATCTTAAATAACAATGACCCTTTTTATCCGGTTTCTACACCTTTCCGGATGATTTATATTCAAATTTATTCAAATTTTACCATAAGTAACACATAGGTGTTTATTTTATAACGCCGTTGGTACTAAAGGGCGAAAAATTAAAATTTACGTGTACCTTCGCTTTATTGTTGCAAACGTGCGACGTGGCTCTTCCGAAGCATTTACTCGAACGAATCAATATTATCGTTTTTGAATCGAGGAAAATACTTCAAGGCTCCAATTTGGAGTCGAAAGTTCAAGGTAAAGAGAGACGAGGAACAACTTGGGAAGGAAGTTTCAGGACAGCGATGATTAAAGCTTGTACGCTTTTGTTTAGATCTTCGTCTCAAAGCGAATGCTTGCAATTGTCGCTTAAACTGGCTTCTTGGCGATGGCGTGGATAAGTGGAAAATGCTCTGGAATTTGTTAGTTGCTTTGAGCTTTTGCTGCGACTGCTCGGTTCAATTTTGAATGTTTGGAAGGTTCGTGATGTATTTGGTGATCTTTTGAAGTCTTTATAAAAGATTACCATCAAGTGGCTAATGCAAAAAGTTATTCTTTACCTAACACTTTATTTATTACTCGTGGGTCCATCATAAGGTCTTATCGTATCCTGTACAGACTATGCTATAAATTTGACAGAGCACTGAGGAGATTCCGTTCGTCATATAATCGGATTACTGGATGCAAAAATATTTACCTTCTTTACGAACGAGACAGTGTCGTAAAAATTTCACATTTCTTAAAAATCAATACTCCAATCCTACTATTTCGGTGAATTAACGAATGGCGGGGAATTTATGTGTGGATTACGGCTGAACCATAACGACGCATTAAAAAGACCTAACTAAATTAGAGATTGCGCAAGCTACGAGCAAAGAACCACAAAGTCGAGCCAGCGACCGAAAAAAAAACTAGAAACCCGTTGCAAGCCAGCGTTATTTTTCTTTGTTACACTAGACAATAGACTGCTCATTTAACTTCAGCTGTCTGATGCAAGCTTTTATTACTACAGCAGCGAATTTCAGCCACCTGAGACCTTGGATGTCACGAGATGTTGGTAAAGGGTTGTTTTTCCTAACTGCAAAATGTTCGTCAAATGACGCGTTCAATTTTTCCAACACCCAATGGAGGCAGAACTTTGTTAGCTTTCGGCATTATACTTTGTTCGAAAATACCGGGTGATTCAGAGTAAATTTAATCAAGTATTCGTTGCAATGTTGGACTTCGCGCGTAGATAATTCATATGCTTATTTCAGATCGGATATTTACTAAATGCAAACATTTTATTTCCCATTCTCATACCAAAAGGCATCATATTACAAAATTAATTGTCGAACGCGAACATAACACCGCAGAGGTAAACCATCAAGCATTTGCTCTGATAATGCAACAACCTTTAAGGGAAGCGATCGTGAATTGAGATTTTTGTTACTGATTTTGCTGAGAACAATGTTAATTGACATTTTATACCCCCTCGTTCCCCACATGTGGGCGGTATTCATTTTTATTCCGATCTTGGGGGCTGCTGCCTTCTTGAGATTATTTTCCTTTCTTTGCTTTTAACAATATTATCCTCCAACCTCTGTGCCACAACTATATGTTAGCTTGTTTGTGTTGTGTTGTTCATAAAAAGCTTACAGCTAAAAAACAACACAAATATAAATTCACCTGCAATATTAATGTAAAACGTTAAAGCTGTGACTATTAGAGCCTCTGTTTCGTTTATATTTAAACCAGCCTGCACTGCAAATGCTTCGGATTTAGCGGAAAATTGAAAACATCATCTATTTATCAGCAGGGAAATTTGTTAAAACATGCGCGCAATCCGCCCCAATTATAAATTTTAATCATACTCCTAGTAATAATTCTAATCCTGGTGTTCGGGACATCCCGAAATTATTCACAGGTTGCAGTCGCGTAAACCGAGTAAATTTACACGTTATGACCTTAAATAAAGCTGGGTTTGTATTCAAGTAGAATTTGCAAACCAATGCAAGTCGGTGGAACTACATGTTGTGCAATTATGTATATGGTCGCAGAGATTAAGACGGCATCAAAGGGGCATATAGTGGAATTCCAATTATGATCTAACGACTATGTGATGATAAAAGATTTTATATTGCAAGGTTATTGCCAAGCAAACGTGTCATAATACTACGTTATTGTACATATCGGTAGTAACTCTTCAGCTTCCACAAAATGTAAAATAATTAATTTCACCGAAGTCGCTCGAGCAGAAAACCGAAGAATTAGCAAACGCGATTAAAACTACTTAAAATATTACGAATTGCTAAAGGGATTACGTCTGCATTTCCTCGTTTAAAATTTCCGCGGGGATATTTTCATAATGCCCATCTTCGACAAGAAATAAGGGCTTAGATCCCGATTCTAAACGTAATAACGGAATTACAAGGCAAATTCCCACAAGGCGGGCACGAAATATGCATTTAGTAAGTTATGGTAACTTCTAAGTTAAATACACCGGTATTTGCAATGTTAATCGCGGCGTGGGATCGATACTTGGGGATCTGGGGTGCCTCGTAAGTAACCTCTTACCACACACAGAGTGTTTTAGAGATAAGTGCAGTAGTTTAAACCAGTGGTAGAATTAATCAAAAGTAACAATTTTTTCCAAAAACTCAAATTTTTTTTGACCGACGATAATTTGTTATTGTATTTCACTTTCGTTGCATTGTATTAACGGACATTGTATTAATTTACGGTGGTCAAGGAGAATTTTGAAAGAACAACAACTGGATCCCTAGTCACGTATAGAAAGTCCAATTTTTCCAGCCTGAGGATTTAATAATAATAATTAATAATCCAGCAACCAAGAGGGTATATTGAACTTAAACGCATGCTATTAGGCCCCACAATTTTAATTTCTTATCAATAATAGCATTCGATGTCGAAGTAAAGACGTTTAGTGTAAACCGCAGAAAACCAGTACTAAGATCGTCGTCTTCGGCACTGATTAAATTTATTGCACTTATTTCTGGAACGGCCTCTATCCTGTGTTATCGGCCGATTTCGTGTGGAGAATTTTTGACCTGTTTCGAACTCAGGTCTGTTGCTTCGCGTTATCTATCCGCACACACCCCTTGCCAGATTGCGCAAACATCGAAATGTTGCCTTTGTGCACTACCTTTCTGAGCAAACAAAATTTTATTTGCTGCTTCAGGGACGACCCCGTCAAACGCAGCTTAACCGAATATGTATTGCTTTATTTCATTTTCTTCCGGTTCTTTGACGTTCAAGAACACTACGGCTTGAAGACTGAAAGCACTGCAGATACCAAGCTGCGTTTTTCGACAACCATGAACAACGCTGGACGTAAACTAGACACGAAACCGTAATAGAATCACTTCGATTTCAAAGGAATCCAATATATCAGAGAGGCGAGCGCCAGCGTTGAGGATTGCAGCAGTGGGTGACGTTTTGTAATTATTGAGGAGTGTCGAGTTCGTCTGGGGTTGTTTAAATTCTTATTTTATTCTGTTGTATGGCTTCGTGTAGATAAAGGCACATGCACAAAGCTTGAAGCGGAGAAATCTGAAAGCACACTCTGACATGACAATTAATTAAAACTGATGGTAAATGCAGTAATGCTTTTTTGATAAAAGCCTTTACATAAATATTTCCTATTAATCTTTAATTTTTTTGGTTTCTTTAGTCGCTTAAGTCTCCTCAGAATTTCCCAGTACTCTATATAAGACCTTCAGATGGTAAATGTTTTTCAAGACGCTTGTACTTTAACTCGCGTTGGTGTAAGAAACTTATTCAGAAAAATTAAGAAATCCATCTAGCCTCTTTAAACTCTTTAGTTTCTGTAGTCTCTTTAGTCTATTTAGTCTCTTCAGCCTCTTCAGTCCCGCCAGTCTTTTCAGTTTCTTCGGTTGCTGCAGTCTCTTCAATTTTCAGTGTCTTCAATCTTCGGTTTCTTCAATCTTAAGTCTCTTCATTCTATGTAGTATCTTTAGTCTCTTTAGTGTCTTTAGTCGCTTTAGTCGCTTTAGTCGCTTTCGTCGCTTTAGTCGCTTTAGTCTCTTCAGAACTTATCAGTACTCCACATAAGACGTCCAGGTGTCTGTTCTAATTAGGTGTCTAATGTCTGTTCAAATGTGATATATAAGACAAATTACACCCTCAAAAGCCGACTGAAATTTTTACAGATTTTCTTCAAATGGCGCTTCCACCATTTTTCACAGTTTCAACAATAATTCCCTATAGGCCTCAGGGAGTCATCACCTGTTCAAATGTGATATTGTAGTGAAGAAAACAACTCCGAGATTCCACAAATTTTACTCTCAAATGCAGAATAAATTTTTTAAATATTTTCTTCAAGTGGCGCATCCACCATTTTTCACACTTTCTACAATACTTCCTTATAGGCTTCAGGGAGTCATCATCTGTTCAAATGTGATATTGTACTGAAGAAAACAACTCCGAGATTCCACAAATTATACTCTCAAGGGCAGAATGAATTTTTTACATATTTTCTTCAAGTGGCGCATCCACCATTTTTCATACTTTCTACAATAATTCCCTATAGACTACAGGGAGTCATTATCTGTTCAACTGTGATATTGTAGTGAAGAAAACAACTCCGAGATTCCACAAATTATACTCTCAAAGGCAGAATGAATTTTTTACATATTTTCTTCAAGTGGCGCATCCACCATTTTTCATACTTTCTACAATAATTCCCTATAGGCTTCAGGGAGTCATCATCTGTTCAAATGTAATATTGTAGTGAAGAAAACAACTCCGAGATTCCACAAATTATACTCTCAAAGGCAGAATGAATTTTTTAAATATTTCCTTCAAATGTCGCATCCACCATTTTTCACACTTCCTACAATACTTCCCTATAGGCTTCAGGGAGTCATCATCTGTTCAAATGTGATATTGTAGTGAAGAAAACAACTCCGAGATTCGACAAATTATACTCTCAAAGGCAGAATGAATTTTTTACATATTTTCTTCAAGTGGCGCATCCACCATTTTTCATACTTTCTACAATAATTCCCTATAGGCTTCAGGGAGTCATCATCTGTTCAACTGTGATATTGTAGTGAAGAAAACAACTCCGAGATTCCATAAATTATACTCTCAAATGCAGAATGAATTTTTTAAATATTTTCTTCAAGTGGCGCATCCACCATTTTTCACACTTCCTACAATACTTCCCTATAGGCTTCAGGGAGTCATCATCTGTTCAAATGTGATATTGTAGTGAAGAAAACAACTCCGAGATTCCACAAATTATACTCTCAAGGGCAGAATGAATTTTTTACATATTTTCTTCAAGTGGCGCATCCACCATTTTTCATACTTTCTACAATAATTTCCTATAGACTTCAGGGAGTCATCATCTGTTCGAATGTGATATTGTAGTGAAGAAAACAACTCCGAGATTCCACAAATTGTACTCTCAAAGGCAGAATGAATTTTTTAAATATTTTCTTCAAATGCCGCTTTCACCATTTTTCACAGGTTCTATAACAATTCCCTATAGGCTTCAGGGAGTCATCATCTGTTCAAATGTGATATTGTAGTGAAGAAAACAACTCCGAGATTCCACAAATTATACTCTCAAAAGCAGAATGAATTTTTACATATTTTCTTCAAATGCCGCTTTCACCATTTTTCACAGGTTCTATAACAATTCCCTATAGGCTTCAGGGAGTCATCATCTGTTCAAATGTGATATTGTAGTGAAGAAAACAACTCCGAGATTCCACAAATTATACTCTCAAATGCAGAATGAATTTTTTAAATATTTTTTTCAAGTGGCGCATCCACCATTTTTCACACTTTCTACAATACTTCCCTATAGGCTTCAGGGAGTCATCATCTGTTCGAATGTGATATTGTAGTGAAGAAAACAACTCCGAGATTCCACAAATTGTACTCTCAAAGGCAGAATGAATTTTTTAAATATTTTCTTCAAATGCCGCTTTCACCATTTTTCACAGGTTCTATAACAATTCCCTATAGGCTTCAGGGAGTCATCATCTGTTCAAATGTGATATTGTAGTGAAGAAAACAACTCCGAGATTCCACAAATTATACTCTCAAAAGCAGAATGAATTGTTACATATTTTCTTCAAGTGGCGCATCCACCATTTTTCATACTTTCTACAATAATTCCCTATGGGCTACAGGGAGTCATTATCTGTTCAACTGTGATATTGTAGTGAAGAAAACAACTCCGAGATTCGACAAATTATACTCTCAAAGGCAGAATGAATTTTTTACATATTTTCTTCAAGTGGCGCATCCACCATTTTTCATACTTTCTACAATAATTCCCTATAGGCTACAGGGAGTCATTATCTGTTCAACTGTGATATTGTAGTGAAGAAAACAACTCCGAGATTCCACAAATTATACTCTCAAAGGCAGAATGATTTTTTTACATATTTTCTTCAAGTGGCGCATCCACCATTTTTCACACTTTCTACAATACTCCCCTATAGGCTTCAGGGAGTAATCATCTGTTCAAATGTGATATTGTAGTGAAGAAAACAACTCCGAGATTTCACAAATTATACTCTCAAAGGCAAAATGAATTTTTTACATATTTTCTTCAAGTGGCGCATCCACCATTTTTCACAGTTTCTATAATACTTCCCTATGGGCTTCAGGGAGTCATCATTTGTTCAACTGTGATATTGTAGTGAAGAAAACAACTCAGAGATTCCACAAATTATACTCTCAAAGGCAGAATGAATTTTTTACATATTTTCTTCAAGTGGCGCATCCACCATCTTTATACTTTTTACAATAATTACCTATAGGCTACAGGGAGTCATTATCTGTTCAACTGTGATATTGTAGTGAAGAAAACAACTCCGAGACTCCACAAATTTTACTCTCAAATGCAGAATAAATTTTTTAAATTTTTTCTTCAAGTGGCGCATCCACCATTTTTCACACTTTCTACAATACTTCCTAATAGGCTTCAGGGAGTCATCATCTGTTCAACTGTGATATTGTACTGAAGAAAACAACTCTGAGATTCCACAAATTATACTCACAAATGCAGAATAAATTTTTTAAATATTTTCTTCAAGTGGCGCATCCACCATTTTTCACACTTTCTACAATACTTCCCTATAGGCTACAGGGAGTCATTATCTGTTCAACTGTGATATTGTAGTGAAGAAAACAACTCCGAGATTCCACAAATTATACTCTCAAAGGCAGAATTAATTTTTTACATATTTTCTTCAAGTGGCGCATCCACCATTCTTCACACTTTCTACAATGCTTCCTTATAGGCTTCAGGGAGTCATCATCTGTTCAAATGTGATATTGTTCTGAAGAAAACAACTCCGAGATTCCACAAATTATACTCTCAAAGGCAGAATGAATTTTTTACATATTTTCTTCAACTTTCTACATTCGAACCCTAATTTGAGAATTGGAGGAAGCCGAGATATTCGAAGATCTGAAATCTGAAACCTAAGTTCAGTTCCACAAAATTTAGAAAAATAACTTAAGAGCCCAAGAAACCTAGATGAACCTGATAATTTATGGAACCTACCTAAGAAGTTGAAAGTCTCGGAGATATTTGATCACTTTGGGGAATTTAAAAGGAATCTAAATGATTGGTAAATGCGAGACCATTAAGAGTAAGGAGAAATATAATTTGAGATTTTGAACAATCTAAGAAGTTTGATAACATGAGAAATATGAAGACTAAGAAGAATTTGAGAATTCTTGAGAATAATACAGGACTTCTGAGGAGCCTAAGAAATTTATAAACATAAGAAGACTAACCGAAACATAACCTTTTTGGGTACTTTCGCTTCGTTTGCCTCGTAGGAACATTGAGTTTTTGAACGTCTAGAACAGTCTTTTTATTTGGTTTAGTCATTTTAGTCTCTTCAGTTTCTTTGATCTTCGGGGTCTCTTTAATCTCTTTAGAGTTTTTAGTGCTCTATGTCTCTATAGTCTTTCTAGTCTTTTCAGAGAAACCTACCAACTTGGGCAACCTGAGAATTTGGAAAATCTTGGAAAATCTAAGATTCTATGGAGCTTGAGATCTTGAGCAACCTAAGTATCTGAGAACTTTGGTAACCTAACTGGAAAAATTTTACATTCTTAGAACTCCACAATTTGGGGAACGTCCCCAAATTAGCGTCCCAAGTTCTCAAATTAATTTTCAGAAGATTCACACACTTCCCAGGACAGGCTCATCACCATTCTTTTTATTTGTCTTCATCTTCAGTGTTGTCCCCGTCACCCACGGCAACCCCACACCTGAATTTATTTTTCGGGCTTATCTTCGGTCACAATTGTGCTTAATCCCTGCAAATACGTATTATCTGAGGTTGTCTGCTCGTGTCGGGTTAGCAGACATGTCACCTAAACCGACTCGAATTGGCCGCGATATCCTTATCAGACTTATCTCGAGGGAGTTGTGCGGTCTTGCGTCTTCCATGCGAGCCATTTCTGGTGGTCTCCCGTCCGGACCGCTGCAGCCGCTTTCACTTCGCATGCCCCGGGCTCTTTATTTCACGTCTTCCTTACGAAACCGCGTAACCGCGGCTTTCCAAGTTCTTAGGGCTCAAGTTTGTTGTGAAAAAGTGAATTCGGTGCAGTTCGGGAAGGTGGTGAACTTTCGACACGACAACGTAAACGTACCCTTATCTATAAGAGTTCAGTCCGTTATTAATTCGGAAAAAGAAACAAACGGACGTTGCTTGAATTAAACAGGTACACAGTTGCCGTCCACGCAAGAATTCGAACAATGTGGAAGTTATTTAATAAAACGGCATAGTTTAGTAGGGATATAATTACAACTACCTAAAATAATTATTTCTGACCTTACTTAGGAACGGCGATGCCGGAAAATTATTCGCCACAGAACGCTACTCGTAGATTTCAAAATTTAATTATAATATCGTAGCAGTGAACTTTCGTTGCGGTTACTGCATCATTTGTAACAATCGGCTTGAAATTAGCTGCATACGACTAATTTATGAAGGTGTCCGTGATTAGTCTCGAAAAAGCCATCCAGATGTTGTCACGCGCTCGTCGCTATCGAATTTTTCTCGTCGATTATTGTTGAATTAGTTTCCCATCTAGATCGAAATTAGTTGCCAATTCACTTCCCAACAACAGATAAAAAGACGAGGTAATGCCAAGCCGAGTTTCATAATCCAATAGAAACTTGTTATCTATACATTGTTACGAAGTCTGTTCGCAACTAAACCCAAACTGATACAGATCGGGTTGCTCTCTAGACCTAGATCAGTTTAGATTCGAGCTTCCTAAGTGCTTTCTGGGGCGATGATTAAAACCGGTGGACTACGGTGATAGTTACACGGCTGGGAGGCAATTTAGCGCGGTTTCCCATATCGTGTTATGGAAAATGGAAATTCTCACATTTGTAATATTAATAAATAATGAAATCAAGAAATCGGGCATAATATTCCTAATAATTTATCTAATTATTGCGCCAAATGCCGTCGAAATGAGGTTTCAAAACGATGTATTCAATTCAAGATTTGTAGTAAATATTATGAAGACGATTTGGAGAGAGTTGCTCAGCAACTATATTGCTTAAAATCTCCTTAAAATGCATAAACAAAAACCTTTCATTTCCTGTCACTAATTACGGCCGGGCCGATGTGTAGGAACGTCTGTCCCTGCTCGGGCGCCAAAAACTGGACGCTTTCTACTGTCGGGTTGTCTCGAGCGCCAGTTTTTTTCAATGGTATGCTCCACGGGACTACGGGTATCTAAGAACTGTATTCCAGGGGTCAGTTGTCTAGTTTACTCAACGTCTTATCGGCGTCGGTTCCGGGCGGCGTAGGCATTCGGAGCGCGCTATTTTACTGGTCATCAGGACGCAAGTATTGAAGCCCACATTAGTATGTACTATTCAGACTTTTTATTATTTCCACGAGATTTGATTAATATCGGAGGCGCAAATTTTGCTTTTCAACAATAAAAAACACAGAAAAAAAGTCCATTCAACAAAGCGGATAGTTTAAATTATATTAAAGAGTAATTTTGCTGCCCCAATTAAAGATTGTCTGCTTGTTACAGTTGCAAAACACAATTTAAAATCGTGTGCACATACATATACAATGGCGAAATATCAAATTATATTTACCGATGGAAATGTGAGCATTAAACAAAACTCTGTTATTACAGTCATAATAGTATGAGTTAACAATCTCTGTGAAGTGTAGTTCGGAGAAATTAATGTTCAGGCCAATATACACAATGCAAATTCGGCATTATATTGGATATTTACATATTATTTGAGTAATAAAAATTATATTAATAAATAAATATAATAATTCAGTTTATATTTTTACTCCCAACGTTATTTGTAGTTACATTGCAATTAATAAATAGGAATTACTGGTATTCATAATTACTTTCTGATGTCGTCAAATCTTTGTCTCCGGATTATCCTTCCTCGCTCAAGCAATGTCTGAGAAATTATCGATTACAAAGTTCAGGTCAGACTCCCAAAAACTATTCCATCAGCTCGATCATTTTACTTTATTACACAAGTTAGAAAGGTATTGATTGTGGACGTCATTAACTTCGTAAAGTCCTAACTCTGCAGAACAAAGCACGAAACTATTTTTAATTTTGTTTAGTTGCCAATATTCTTTGATTTACGATTTTGAATCGCCGTACTTGACCTTCTATAAAACCAGATCGTGCAAGAGATTTAAAGTAGGTAACTACTTCAGCTGAAATGGTAATAGTATTCGAGAGTTACTTGTAAATCAGGCTCCTGTAAATAAATTGTAGAAAAGAAGAATCAGAAGAACCTCCAATCAGTGCGTTCCGCAACCACCTACAAATACAACCCCAATTTGTCTAATTGCTGCACCTAAATTGATTGGTACAATAGCAATTTCGTCGGGGGTAGCTCCGTGAGCCGGTTTTAAATCGTACATAGTTAGCACAATAGAAGCGACTGTGATAATTGATAAATGGCCCGAAATGCGGTGACAAAAGATAAAGGATTAACGAAGATAACGCCGGCATGAAATGATAACAAGAACTTGTTGCGTATAGCGTGCGTGGCCGCGTTAATTAGTTAAAATAGGGTGAATTCGTCTATGCCGGGGGCTTAAGTAGCGAGGGTCAGACTGCGGTGGAATTAGAAAGTTTTTGCGGGGTGTTTTTTGAAATGTGTAAAGGGTAAATAGGTGCGTCGGGGTGGAATTTATGTAATGGGGTTAGAACGAGCGTGGGGAAGATGTTGACGTGTTTTATATGAAATGTATTTATCAATATCAACAGGAAATTCATCAGCAAAAAGCCGCCCTAACAAATCAATGACAAGGCTCAAGAATTCTGATTACTCTTAAGAAATTCTCAAATTCCTGAGATCCCAGGTTTTCCAAGATTTCAGGTTCTTCAATTGTCAAATTCTCAACTACGTTTCTCAAATTTTAAGGTTTTCTAAATTCTCAGGTTTTTCAAAATATCGGGTTCCACCAGTTCTCAAGTTCCGTTTCTCAAATTCTAAGTTTTCCTAAGTTCTCAGGTTTTTCAAGATCTGAGGTTCCTTCAATTCTCAAGTTAAGTTTCTCAGATTCTCAGGTCTTTAGGTTAATCAAAATCTCAAGTTCGATCTCAGGTTTCCCAGAATCAAAAAGTTTTTTAAATTTGCAGGTTCCTCAACTTCTCAGGTTTCCTAAGATCTCAGGTTTTCCAGGATTTCAGGATCTTCAAATTCTCAGGTGGCTCAAGTTCTCAGGTTCCCGCTTTTCTTAAACTACGTTTCTCAAATCTTAAGGTTTTCTAAATTTTCAGGTTTTTCAAAATATCGGGTTCCTCCAGTTCTCAAGTTACGTTCCTCAAATTCTAAGTTTTATTGAGTTCTGAGGTTTTTCACGATCTGACGTTCCTTCAATTCTCATATTAATTTTTTCAGATCCTCGCGTCTTTAGGTTACTCAAAGTTTCAAGTTCGATTTCAGTTTTTCAAATTTTCAGGTTCTTCAAGTTCTCAGGTTTCCTAAGATCTCAGGTTTACTAGGATTTCAGGATCTTCAAATTGTCAGGCTCCTCCTTTTCTTAAACTGCGTTTCTCAAATTTTAAGGTTTTCTAAATTCTCAGGTTTTTCAAAATATCGGGTTCCTCCAGTTCTCAAGTTACGTTTCTCAAATTCTAAGTTTTCCTAAGTTCTCAGGTTTTTCAAGATTTGAGGTTCCTTCAATTCTCTAGTTAAGTTTCTTACATCCTCAGGTATTTAGGTTACTCAAAGTCTCAAGTTCGATCTCAGGTTTCCCAGAATCAAAAAGTTTCCTAAGATCTCAGGTTTACTAGGATTTCAGGATCTTCAAATTGTCAGGCTCCTCCTTTTCTTAAACTGCGTTTCTCAAATTTTAAGGTTTTCTAAATTCTCAGGTTTTTCAAAATATCGGGTTCCTCCAGTTCTCAAGTTACGTTTCTCAAATTCTAGGTTTTCCTAAGTTCTCAGGTTTTTCAAGATTTGAGGTTCCTTCAATTCTCTAGTTAAGTTTCTTACATCCTCAGGTCTTTAGGTTACTCAAAGTCTCAAGTTCGATCTCAGGTTTCCCAGAATCAAAAAGTTAGTTTTTCAAATTTGCAGGTTCCTCAGGTTTTCCAGGATTTCAGGATCTTCAAATTCTCAGGTGGCTCAAGTTCTCAGGTTCCCCCTTTTCTTAAACTACATTCTTCAAATCTTAAGGTTTTCTAAATTCTCAGGCTTTTCAAAATATCGGGTTCCGCCAGTTCTCAAGTTACGTTTCTCGAATTCTAAGTTTTCCTAATTCTGAGGTTTTTCATGATCTGACGTTTCTTCAATTCTCATGTTAATTTTTTAAGGTCCTCGTGTTTTTAGGTTACTCGAAGTCTCAAGTTCGATCTCAGTTTTTCAAATTTTCAGGTTCCTCAAGTTCTCAGGTTTATCAGTATTTCAGGATCGTCAAATTGTCAGGCTCTTCCTTTCCTCAAGTTGGGTTTCTCAAGTCCTCAGGTTTGCCAATAACTTTCTTCAAGAGACTTTACAGTCTCAGATTTTACAAATTTTTATATTCACCGTTTCGCTCACACCTTTTTCTTCCAACTAAAAATGTTAATCTTTCGTTTGATGAGGACATTATATTTTTGAGAGGTCCCTCATTGTCTCAGATTTTTTTTTTTTCAATCCCACGGGTTTCTCAAGTCCTCAGGTTTCTTAAGTCCATAGGTTATCAAGTTCTCAGTTTTCTCAGATTCTCAGTCAGGTTCTTAGGTTCCTTACATTTTCAGATTTATCAAGTTCTCAACTTCGAAGTTTTCCTAAGTTCTCAGGTTTTTCAAGATCTGAGGTTCCTTCAATTCTCAAGTTAAGTTACTCAAAGTCTCATGTTCGATTTCAGGTTTCCCAGAATAAAAAAGTTTTTCAAATTTTCAGATTCCTCAAGTTCTCAGGTTTCCTAAGATCTCAAGTTTTCTAGGATTTCAGGATCTTCAGGTGGCTCAAGTTCTCAGGTTCCTCCTTTTTTTAAAGTACGTTTCTCAAATTTTAAGGTTTTCTAGATTCACAGGTTTTTCAAAATATCGGCTTCTTCCAGTTCTCAAGTTACGTTTCTCAAATTCTAGGTTTTCCTAAGCTCTCAGGTTTTTCAATCTGAGGTTCCTTTAATTTTCAAGTTATGTTCTTCAAATCCTCAAGTTCAGGCTCCTCAAGTTCTCAGGTTTTTTAGGATCAGGTTTTCCAAGATTTCAGGATCTTCAAATTCTCAGGTGGCTCAAGTTCTCAGGTTCCCCCTTTTAATGTTTCTCAAATCTTAACGGTTCCTCAAATTCTCAAGTTGGATTTCTCAAGAGAGTCTCAGATTTCAACAAATTTTTGTATTCACCAATGTTAATCTTTCGTATGATGACGACTTTATATTTTAAGTCCACAGGTTATCAAGTTCTTAGATTTCTCAAATTCCCAGTCAGGTTCTTAGGTTCCTTACATTTTCAGAATTATTAAGATCTTAGAATCCCCCCAGTTCTCAAGTTACGTTTCTCAAATTCGAAGTTTTCCTAAGTTCTCGGATTCTCGGAGTACTCAAAGACTCAATTTCCTTAGGAATCAGGGTTTCCAATATCTCAGATTTTTCAAATTTCTTCAGATATCAAGCTTTCTAAGATTTCAGGTTCTTCAAATCCTGAGGTTGCTCATGTTCTCAGATTCCTCCACTTCTTAAGTTAATTTTCTCAAATTCAAGTTACCCAAAGTTCTCAGGTTTTAAAAAATCTCTTATTTCGTGCCTTTGGAATAGATCAAATACAGCGTCAAAGGTTTTTTATTGCACACCCTGTATGATTTTAATATTTTGGAATTCTGACATTTCAAGTTACACCAAATCAGAAAAATTGTATAGCTTCAGCTTTCACGAATTCTAAAATTCCAAAATCTTATAGTTCTAGACATCCAAGGTCCAAGGCACTAAGGTTACAATTCTTTAAAACCAAAACACTTTTTTTCAATTTCGTAAGGGTAGAAGATATGTAAAATCCAATACGAAGAAATTAATTTTTGTATATTCCTAACGAAATTCCAAGATTTCAAGATTTGAAGACTAGATCTGAAATGTTCCAAAGGGTCCTAAAGAATTGTAAAAGGTTTTAAAACTTTCTGAAAAATTCAGCAATACTGAATAATCCTAAGTAAGTGTTCTGAAAATTCCTGAGCATTACATAAATCAAATTCAGATTACCGAGTGGCGATGTCAAAGAAACTGAAATTTTTGACTCCTTTGTTTGAGCAATTTTGTTTTCATATTTTATTTATAAATAACTGAACTAAAAATGTGTCACAATTCCATTCAAAGATATCTCATAAATTCCTCTAACACAATTTCTGCAGTTCCCAAATTATTCCGACTCCAACCCAAGCAGCAACCCTAACAACATAACCATTTCGACTAAGAATTTCAAATTATAAAACAGATGATAATGCCCCTGCATTAAATAGTAATTTTAATGCGCACTAAAAGCATTTCTAAATACGGTCCTAATAAAGCAAAATGACAAAAGAAATTTACTGCTGTTTTCAGACCTGAAATTCGCTCTTTGTGCTCGGATAAATTACGGAAGTCATTACCTAAGGTGTTAAGTTAATTTTTATGATAAATTCCTGCTTTGGAATAGCGTATTAAATTTTAATCACCGGTTTTAAACCTGGCACCAATCATATCTCACTGCTTTTCTCGCCCGCATCAATCCGAGAGCTCAAAAATCCGAATAATCGTGGATGGGCGTGGGAGCGGTTGGTGTACTGTGGCACTATTGACAAACCAAAAAAGTCGTTCAAATAATGAGTTTCCAAACGAAAGGTTTCATCCATCGGATCAAGTGAAACAAATCAGAAGAGGATTTTACGATGTGTACAAACTATCGCAATAAATCCGATCTTAGAAGGGTTGGAATTTCTAATAACCTATAGAATAAGCAATAAGAGCCGAGAGATCCGGGCGAGTGAATGTTCGATATCCGACAAGGCTCGAATGAACTACCGATCAAATGAACTACAGCGGGGAATTGGACGTCACGGTCACGTGACATTTTCTTGACATTCGGAATTCGATAAAATACGACTACTGCATGTTCGCGAGGGAGTAATTTCATTTTTGTAAGAGATGTTTCGCTGCAATTATTTTTCGAAATACCTGCCTTATGCAGAGGTGGAAGCGCCAGCTTTGCAACGACCGTGCAGTGTTTCCTCTCCGACTTGGCATATTCCGGAGTTCGTGATTTAGTTGTAAACTCACAATTAGTTTGAGGAAGTAAAGCCTTGTCATAAGTCGCAGGGGAAATCTTACGATCCACAGCAGCTTTTACGGGCCTATTCCTATTACCCTACGTTGATGTAGGACACTTCCTGTCGTTTGCTTATTAATTATGGAGTACAGCGTTTTCCACTACAAACGGATCGTTCAGCGTGAACCGTTTTGGCCTTTTGATAGTCGCCGCTTAATTTAGATGTCTTCCCAATGAGTGCAACGACGGACACAAATTAAATTTATGACATAATCATTTCTCGATTTATTACGAATTTATTTACACAGCCGTAAGTATTTACAACGAATATAGATGATGAAAGAATAGAAAGTTAGATATATTATGTTCTTGGTGGTTTTAAAGTAAATGGAACCCTGGCCGTTTAGCTGAAGGCGGTGTCCTTCGGCGATGTATGTGGCAAAAAATTTCATTATTAAATTTTTTGAGGCAGGAAATAGCAACGCAAACGCAATTGCATTTATATTTGTCACGTCTAGCACTATTTATGGTAATAAAATCATCAGCGTGATTTTCTCCAAACTCTTAATATTCAACAATTTAATGTTTTTTAGGCACAAACTGGCACTAGAAATTCTAAAATATTTGATTTAAACATAACTAGCGATAATAAAACATCAGTTTACCGAATAAGGAGGCTGCCAGCGCTGCCTGATGACTTTAGAACGAGAATCTTTTGCGTGAGGCATAAATGCGAAGATTCTATCTATACTATGGTACGTTTACCATTAAAGTACCGTTCATACTTAATGTAACCGCTAACATGAGAGGGAACTTTTGTGACTTTCACTTTATGAAAAGATGGGCGAACAAATTGTCAGACGCTGTCACGTCAGAACTCACAGCGGAAGACCAAGGAAACGATTTCAAGAAATGTCGAATGGCAAATTTTTAATATTCCTTCCCCTAAAGGTTCCCCCCTTTATCGAGTCTCTTAACTATTTCCCTCCGCTGTCCGTTCTCCCTTTAGTGACTCATTAAATAGTACAATAAAATATCTATAGTTATACAGATTTTTATATGAACCGTCATCTCAAAGTTTGTGATCAGTTTTTTTGTCACTTCCATGGACCTATGTCACACCCCTCATCTACTACATATCTGATTTAGAGGTTACGTTTTTAAAATTTTATTACATAAAAAGTCATTTTCATGCCTCCGACGGAAAAAAATATATCCATGGATGTGACCATTGATCCATGGAAGTGACAAATTTACAATATATCAGTATGGCTTTGTTGAATGCTTGTTTTTTTTTTGTTTCTTCATACAATGTGTAAGTTGTTTTTAGAAGCATATTTTTGGTCTTGACTGGTTTTGCTTATTATAAAATTACAAAAAAATATGATATGAGGTCACCTCCATGGAAGACTTTTTTTTTTCAATCCGTTTACAAATTTGTAGAATTTATTGGATTTATCGACCTCCCAAATACCTCAAAATCTCAAAACTTTCCGATGTCTAGGGTTTCTCAAATTTGTCCCATCTTTTGGAAGTCTCAAAACGCTCAGATCTCCTTTATAATTTCGTTATATTTTATTATATCACTACTTCGTTCTATAATCACTTCATAATCTTATATTTTGCTGTTAGGTTACTCCATAATTCGTTTCCTTATTTCAGTATTTCATAATTGCACACTTATATGATTTCAACTATATTCTTGGATATATTCCTACTTTATATTGGATATATTCCGCAGTTTCAAAATTTCGTAATTAAAATTTCATCATTTCATTGTCCAGAGAGGGATTTAAATACCGCTTGCATTATTTTATGTAATAGAATTATTTATTAAATGACTTTGCTAAATTGACATTTTATAAATAATTCGTCCATGGTCAACTTTGATTAATTTCGAACGAATTTTTAATTCTGCAGTTTCTTCGGATCTTCGGGTGGCTCAAGTTCTCAGGTTCCTCCTTTTCTTAAAGTATATTTCTCAAATTTTAAGGTTTTCTAAAATTTCAGGGTTTTCAAAATATCGGATTCCTCCAGTTCTCAAGTTCCGTTTCTCAAATTCTAAGTCTTCCTAAGTTCTCAGGTTTTTCAAGATCTGAGGCTCCTTCAATTCTCAAGTTAACTTTCTCAGATTTTCAAGTCTTTAGGATACTCAAAGTCTTAAGCTTGATCTCAGGTTTCCCAAAATATAAAAAATGTCAAATTTGCAGGTTTTTCAATTTCTCAGGTTTCCTAAGATCTCAGGTTTTCCAGGATTTCAGGATCTTCGGGAGGCTCAAGTTCTCCTTTCCTTAAAGTGCGTTTCTCAAATTTTAAGGTTTTCTAAATTCTCAGGTTTTTCAAAATATCGGGTTCCTCCACTTCTCAAGTTACGTTTCTAAAATTCTAAGTTTTCCTAAGATCTCAGGATTTCCAAGATTTCAATATCTTCAAATGCAGGTGGCTCAAGTTCTCAGGTTTCTTCTTTTCTAAAACTACGTTTCTCAAATTTTAAGGTTTTCTAAATTCTCAGGTTTTTCAAAATATCGGGTTCCTCCAGTTCTCAAGTTCCGTTTCTCAAATTCTAAGTTTTCCTAAGTTCTCAGGTTTTTCAAGATCTGAGGTTCCTTCAATTCTCAAGTTAACTTTCTCAGATTCTCAAGTCTTTAGGTTACTCAAGGTCTTAAGTTTGATCTCAGGTTTCCCAGAATTAAAAAAAATTCAAATTTACAGGTTCCTCAAGTGCTCAGGTTTCCTAAGATCTCAGGTTTTCCAGGATGTCAGGATCTTCGGGTGGCTCAAGTTCTCAGGTTCCTCCTCATTTTCTTCAAGTACGTTTCTTAAATTTTAAGGTTTTCTAAATTTTCAGGTTTTTCAAAATGTCGGGTTCCTCCACTTCCCAAGTTACGTTTCTCAAATTCTAAGTTTTCCTAAGTTCTCAGGTTTCCTAAGATCTCAGGTTTTTCAAGATTTCAGGATCTTCAAATGCAGGTGGCTCAAGTTCTCAGGTTCCTCCTTTTCTAAAACTACGTTTCTCAAATTTTAAGGTTTTCTAAAATTTCAGGGTTTTCAAAATATCGGATTCCTCCAGTTCTCAAGTTCCGTTTCTCAAATTCTAAGTCTTCCTAAGTTCTCAGGTTTTTCAAGATCTGAGGTTCCTTCAATTCTCACGTTATCTTTCTCAGATTTTCAAGTCTTTAGGATACTCAAAGTCTTAAGTTTGATCTCAGGTTTCCCAAAATAAAAAAAAATGTCAAATTTGCAGGTTTTTCAAGTTCTCAGCTTTCCTAAGATCTCACGTTTTCCAGGATTTCAGGATCTTCGGGAGGCTCAAGTTCTCCTTTCCTTAAGGTGCGTTTCTCAAATTTTAAGGTTTTCTAAATTTTCAGGTTTTTCAAAATATCGGGTCCCTCCACTTCTCAAATTACGTTTCTGAAATTCTAAGTTTTCCTAAGTTCTCAGGTTTCCTAAGATCTCAGGATTTCCAAGATTTGAAGATATTCAAATGCAGGTGGCTCAAGTTCTCAGGTTCCTTCTTTTCTAAAACTACGTTTCTCAAATTTTAAGGTTTTCTAAATTCTCAGGTTTTTTAAAATATCGGGTTCCTCCAGTTCTCAAGTTCCGTTTCTCAAATTCTAAGTCTTCCTAAGTTCTCAGGTTTTTCAAGATCTGAGGTTCCTTCAATTCTCAAGTTAACTTTCTCAGATTCTCAAGTCTTTAGGTTACTCAAGGTCTTAAGTTTGATCTCAGGTTTCCCAGAATAAAAAAAATTTCAAATTTACAGGTTCCTCAAGTTCTTAGGTTGAATAAGATCTCAGGTTTTCCAGGATTTCAGGATCTTCGTGTGGCTCAAGTTGTCAGGTTCCTCCTTTTCTTCAAGTACGTTTCTTAAATTTTAAGGATTTCTAAATTTTCAGGTTTTTCAAAATGTCGGGTTCCTCCACTTCTCAAGTTACGTTTCTCAAATTCTAAGTTTTCCTAAGTTCTCAGGTTTCCTAAGATCTCAGGTTTTCCAAGATTTCAGGATCTTCAAATGCAGGTGGCTCAAGTTCTCAGGTTCCTCGTTTTCTACAACTACGTTTCTCAAATTTGTTCTCGTGTTCCTCCAGTTCTCAAGTTGGGTTTCTCAAGTCCTCAGGTTTGCCAATAAGTTTCTCAAGAGACTTTATAGTCTCAGATTTTGCAAACTTTTATATTCACCATTTCGGTTACACCTTTTTCGTCCAACTAATCTGTTAATCTTTCGTTTGATGAGGACATTATATTTTTGGGAGGTCCCTTCATTTCCTCAGTTTTTTTTTCAATCCCACGGGTTTCTCAAGTCCTCAGATTCTCAGTCAGGTTCTTAGGTTGCTTACATTTTCAGATTTATTAAGTTCTCAGGTTTTTCAAGATCAGAGGTTCCTTCAATTCTCAAGTTAAGTTTCTCAGATTCTCGGGTCTTTTTATTAAGATCTTAAATTCCACTAGTTCTCAAGTTACGTGTCTGAAATTCGAAGTTTTCCTAAGTTCTCGGATTATTCAAGATCTTAGGTTACCCAAAGGCTCAATTTCCTTAGGGTATCAGGGTTTCTCAGATTTTTCAAATTTTCAAATTTCTTTAGATCACAAGTATTCTCATGTTCTCAGATTCCTTCACTTATAAAGATTCTAAAGATTTGCCCACATTTCGAGTTTCACGTACAGGGAAATATGACCTTCTTGGAGTAGGCTTCTTTAAGGGGTCGAGCGCGAAGCACGAGACACCAATTTGAATGATCCACGGAAAAACAAATTTGTGAAATTTTTACCTGCGACGTTTTGTCCTTTGAATAATTTGTTTTTCGATATTCTGTATTCGATACTTTGTAATTCGACAATATTTCCACCTCCCCTACCCATCAATTAAAATTGTAAAATAATTAGCTTTTAAAAAAAAGAAACTGACTTCAAAAACCGTAAAATAACTGAGTACAAGGTGCGGTGCCAAGCCAAATAAATAGGTAGTAGATAGGTAGGCTGTCCGCTCCCGCCACATCGCAGGTTTCACCGCGCGCCCGCCGGAATGCGTGAGCGTGGGCTGGGGCTCGTGCTGAGCAAAACAACCCAAACGCGGGGCGACCTGATACTGAATTTTTGATGCGCTATAACGTTGTCGATATTTTGGTATTTGTAATGACAAGAGGTTACAAATTTGTTCACCTCTTTGGCTTGGCACCGACTTCAAACAGATCAGTACGTAGCACATGTAATAATATATGTAAAAAACTAAACAATTGTCGGATCACTTTTGGTGGTAGATAACTACTTTTAATCAGTTTTTCCCTAAACTGAGTTTACTCATCGCCCTGATGATGCCAACATTGTTGGCGAAACGTGCGTTGGCAGTTCTAATAAAATTGTTTTTGGTGTTTTAGGGAAAAACTGATTAAAAGTAGTTATCTACCACCAAAAGTGATCCGACAATTGTTTTGTTTTTGACTACTAGTTTACTCATCGCCATGATGATGCCAACATTGTTTACGAAACGTGCGTTGGCAGTTCTAATAAAATTGTTTTTGGTGTTTTAGGGAAAAACTGATTAAAAGTAGTTATAATATGTGTACTCAATTATTTTTCGGTGTTTGAAGTCGGTTTATTTTTTTTTAAAGCTAATTATTTTACAATTAATTTTAAGAAAAATTCTTTAACTTCAAATTCTACAGGTTTAAGTATAGGTAATGCTTAATAAAAAAGAAAGAGGTAAATAACGATAACATAATAGTGCAAAAATGTACAGGGTGTTCTATTTGAAAAAAAAAGTTTTGGCGATGGAAAGATATCAAAAGTTGGATTTTTTTTCTCTTAAGTACTACACTGAAATCAAAAAGTATGGGCCATACACGATGTATCTAACCTTCTTTAATCTACTTACAAAATATTATAATTTTATGGCTAACAGGAAAGCTTTTATATATTTTTTTTTTGCAAAGCTGTGTTTTTAACCATTTTCTGAAAAAAAAATCATAACTGCATTGTTCTTCAATAAAAATTAAAAACATTACACAGCTGTATAGTATTTACTACGGTAAACAATAATATAAAAAAAACAGGGGGTTCCATAAAAAAAAGTTGAATACGGTCCGGGAAAATTGGATCCGGTTAGGTAACTAAACATTTTTTGGAAATGCAGTTTTTCCTGTATAATTTTATTCCAAAATTAATAGTAAAGGCATAAGAGACCGATCCCTCACATCCTTGAAATTTTCCAAAGTTTTTCAAGTCAAGTCGCTGAAATTTTTCCGATATCTAGGGTTCCTCAAATTTCTCTGAATTCTCAGGTGTGTGGTAATTTTTGTCTTAAGTTTATTGATCAAATTTTGTTTGGGACCTTCTTCGTGTTTCAAGTTTTCCAAACCTTTCAGGTTTAACAGGTTTACTACAAGTTTTTCAGGCTTATCAGGCCTTATCTTTTTGGGGCACCACCCTTTGGCTCGAAAACGGTACACACATTTTTTTGGGTCACTTTTGGACACTTCTTTTTCGTTTTGTTTTATAGCAGTGGTCCGAATGCTCATGATGTCTACATAGGCCCCATAGAACAGGAATCCCGCACACGTGCACCCCATCGCAAACAATAACCATTATGAATTGGAGCATTCGCAGAAACATCGATCGGCCACGAGGGGCGTTCACAACAATCTATTTCCATTACCACGTCGTGTATGTTCGCCGCAAGAGCTTTTCTCCAAGTTTAATTAGACACTACTCATATATTATTCGTCAGGTAATTAGCTAAGCGCGGAATTTACTGAACGGCATCAACCATCCGACCTGTTAACACGCTTTTCAAATTACTTATTTTTATCCGCATCCTTTATCCAGGCCGGGAGCGAACGAGCGCCATCTTCGCATCTCGTAAATCATTGCTGCCGTTTCCGTCCAAACAGTATCAATCAAACGGAGAATAAATGGCAAAAAACAGAAAAGCACATTTGAATTAATCAGAACTCGTGTGATACCCCGGTCTGGAGGGTGTAATCTAAATGGCGCAGTAGCAAAACACCATCCAGTTGATGACTAGCCGTGTTTTTTGCTCCGCGTCATTACTACAGCTATTTTAAATTATGTCTGCAAAAACGGCGAGTAAATAATTTAAAATAATCGCTGTATGGTTTGCGGATTTATCGTCGGGGGTTTTGTGGAACGAACGAGGGGCGTTTGTCAACGGTGATGGTGTGTCTTTAAGGTGAGGGTGCAATCGATACAAAATTCGCAAGGCGGTTCCATGTTGGTAATATCTCGTATAGTTACACTTTCAATTTCGATAAAGGAGAGGAATTTGCAGATGTAATTTCAAATTATGACAACAAACTATAAACTGTACTTTAGGCACTACCACTGTTATATCCCTGCTGGACTCCACATTTATTCTAATAAAATTGGATAAAAACTCTTAGAACATCTATTTAGACATAAATATACGTCCACCTTATCTTATCTGCATCAAATACCCGCATCATGTACTTGTAGTTCTTCCTACATGATTATGCTCCCCGGCTTAAAATTTGTAGCTTCCCTTTAGATATAACATACGACGCGGTCGAGTGTGAGCTCCGAGAGCCCCCCGAAACTTCAAGGGTGGTTTTAGCAGCAGACGCAATTAATGATGCTTAACGGACGTTTTGACATATTGTGCGATAGTCCGATAGCAGCAACGGCAACTTACCGCTGTTTTTGTCCGCCGGCCATAACTGAAAGAGATCTTCCCTCATAACTCTTTCTCTTATCGCGCGTCTCCATCTCGCCACTAAAAAGAAATCCCGCATGTGTTATTTGTTAAAAATTACAATACAAAAAGGGCATCTGTCCGAAACCTAGTAAGATGCGTATGAAATATTGTGCGGAGGTGGCGTGGTCATTAATATTAATATGGCTTCGAGTTTTTCGGTGGCATTCATGATTAGTGCACAGTTACATGCTAATGATGGTTGGATATTGTGGTAGTAACAATGGATTATTGTTGTGGTGATGGCAGCTTTTCAAATGCAGGTAATCAATACAGAGAGCAAAGTAAGTCGAGTTTAGTTATTTCCATATTAAAAAGTGCGGGCCCATTCCAAAATCACCCTATAGACCGAAAATCGCCTGACCTGACCTGACCTGACCTGACCTGACCTGACCTGACTAGCGTTTTTTGTTCCAAAGTATTCAAAATTTGGAATTTCCAAATTCTTTATAGACTCAAAATTTCTTTATTTAGAGAACCAATATAACAAATATTCAAAATTAGATCCATTTAAAATGTGAAAATTCTCAAATTCATTAATTGAAAACTTGCAAATTTATTCATAGATCAAGGTATCAATTTCAGCAAGATTTCAAAGAATAAAATTTGGAAATTCATGGATTCAACGATCCAATTGCAAATTTAAAATTTCAAGATTTCATAAAATCATAATATTTCAAAAATTTCGGATACGTTGGATTCTTCAATTCCAAGATCCAAAATTTGCAAATTCGAGAGTTCGAGGCTTCATCGATTCTAAATTATAAAATTCCAAATCCAGGAATTGTGGAGATTTCAACGAATCAAAATTCTCAAATTTGGGAATTGAGATCGATCAAAAATTCAGAATTTAAAATTTCAAAGTTAAATACTTAAATTTAGAAATTCGAGGTTACAAAGGTTTCAAATTTACAAAATCAGGAAAGAGCAAATTCAACGATTGTCCATCATTTAAGAATTACAAATTTACTACTTTAGGAATTCTATATTTGAAAGACTCAAAATTTAGAAATTCATAAAATAAAACAAAAAAAATTAAAATAAAAATTTCAGTTTAAAGTTTCACAAGTTTTGAATCGATTAGATATTGAATTGAAAATTTCGAATTTTGAATTTCTCCTTTGTCTTCGCCTTATCTCATTCGTCTTCGTAACCCTCCACACTGTGTCGTGTATTGTTAGTTGCCGGCGTTCTTCAATATTGTGGTTGCCGTTTTTGTCTCCGTATATTTCTTCACTCACATTATTCTCCTATGCTTCCTTTCCCTTCTTCCCTGTTTTTTTTTCAGTTTTTTACGTTTTATTTACTTTATTTTCGGTAATCTCACTTCCTCACTCTACGGACACTACACTATTCACTTCACAAAATAACCAGGGAAAGTGGTGAACGTGCAAAAATATTAACCTTTGGGCCCTTGTAAACTTATACTCATTAAAGACTGCGTCAACCATATTTAACATACTCGCTTCCCTTTACGGCCTGCGCTAATCTCTAAAACAACAAAAAGAAACTCCGGGTCCCACATAATGACCCTTTCATTAAACAAGATCCCGCAAAAACAAGGTGAAAGAGGTGCGAACAACATTTCGCTGTCCCAAAAATACCACTCGTCGTGGCGTAATAAAGTTAAAGCGGGTGTGTCAGAATTTTATGGGGTTAATTTCGAAACCAAATTCCGCTAAATAAATAAACGGCAACCGCCACCTTTTGTGCGGAGGCCGAATTTAATAGCTTCCTTATAACAAGTTTACAAGCCCCGGTCTTTGCATAGTTTCGCCAAAAATGCTTAATAAACTGGAGGCATAATTTAATTCGCCGCCGGGCTACGCTCGAGTTACTCATTCTTTGTTGCTCCTTCAGCGGCCCGGAGTGAGTTATTTACGCCGCCGGCGCGCACAGAAGGTGTTCTTTCTGCACGGCAGGTGTAAAGGGTTGCAAACTTTTCGGCATAAATTTTAGATTAACAGCCAGACGACAGAACCTGCGTGCGGAAACAAGAATTAATTGTGCGTTTGGTCCTTCGAGTTAAAAAAAACTCACAAAAGTGATGTGGTGCATAATGTAGAAACAACATCCGAGACATCTCAAAGTAATTACTCATCTGGCCGCAAGAGGGATCCGGTGGCGCAAGTTCTGGTAATACGAACACGGAATTCGCGTTACGATAGAAATTTTCGCCATGTCTTGTCCGTGCTAGTTCATTAACATGCAGTTTTGTGTATTCGCGTTTAACCGGATTTCGCCCTTGTCGGCTTGTCACAAAATCTAGCTCTAAAGCCGGTTGAAGTTTTATTTGTACGATTTATTTAAACTATTACAGCGAATTAAGCGATTTGCATAAAATGTGAGCTTGCTTGAGAGTCGCTAATTTAATCATGACTCGACTAATGTAATGTCGCCCGCCTAATATGTGCTGCCAAATGTACACTTCTGGGATGGAATTTATGAAATGCTTTGGCCAACTAAACTACGAAACGGAACCGGAATATTCATTGCGAGTCGGTAATGCTGGCTTTTTATTAGCAAATACGCTCGATTTATTTTTGCATGTTTTCCGGTCTTTGGAGCGTAACTGTAGAGGTCTATTATTAAGAATTAATTTTCTCTAAAAGGATGGTTGATAGCGTATATTCACTGCAATACTGCTTCCTTTCATAACCTTTATCACGATTAAAGTTGATTCATTTCTCTTTGTTCCTGTTCCAAGGTTGCATTCGCATCTTTTTCTCTACGTTATTATAATAACCATAAAATATGTCTTCCTTTGTTCTCATTGTCAACATTAGTGGTCTCTCACTTCTATATTTCATATTATTGGATCCTGTCTAGTTTAATAATAATAGTAATAATTACTTCTACTATTTCTTTTGCTGACTACCGTAGCCATCCTTTTTATTTTCAACTCAACTGGTGGCTTGAAACCATAACACCATGAAAGAGAAATACTGTACTTTTTATAGATAAGAAGCCAAATATTTATTTTCGGGTTTCCTCATCTTTCAGGTTCCTCAATTTCTCAGAGTTCTCAAATTTCATTTTTCTTAGTCGTCAAATTCCTCAGGTCAACTAGATTGGTTCGAGTCTCAAGAATAGTTTTCTTAAGCCGTCGTGGTTACCGAGTTTCTCAAATTCTTAATGATTATTATCTCTTCATGTATCAAATTTCAAAATTTCAAAATTTCAAATTTTCAAAGGTTTATCATGTTCCTCAGTATCTCAGTTTCGCCCAATTCATCAGGTATCTCGAGTCCTCGAGTTCCTCAAATCCTGTGGTTCCTTAAGTTCACAGGTTTATCATGTTCCTCGTTGTCTCAGTTTCCTCCAGTTCATCAGGTTCTTCAAGTCCCCAGGTTGCTCAAGTCCACAGGTTCGTTTAGATCTCAAATTTCTCTAGTCCTAAAACAAATTTCTCCAGTTTTGAGGTTGTTTGGTTGCTCATATTCTCAAGATCTTCAAGGCCTCAGGTTTTCCAAAATTTTAAGTTTTTCAAATTCACAGGTTCCTCAAATTTAAGTTGTTTCTTAAATTTTACGGCTCTCAAAGTTCTCGTGGTCTTTAAAATTTCAGAACTTCTTATATTGCTTCAATTCTCAAGAATATAGGTTTCTTAAGCCCTCGTGTATACCGAGTTTCTCAAGTTCTTAATGGTTGCTATCTCTAAATCGTGTGAAATCTCAAATTCTCAGATTTCTTAAGTTTGCGGGTTCCTAGATTTGGCAGGTTCCTCAAAATGCATCCAAGTCCCAAACGTTTATCATGTTCCTCAGTATCTCAGTTTTGCCCAATTCATCAGGTATCTCGAGTAATCGAGTTCGTCAAATCCTGTGGTTCCTTAAGTTCACAGGTTCATCATGTTCCTCGTTATCTCAGTTTCCTCCAGTTCATCAGGTTCTTCAAGTCCTCAGGTTGCTCAAGTCCACAGGTTCGTTTAGATCTCAAATTTCTCTAGTCCTAAAATAAATTTCTCCAGTTTTGAGGTTCTTTGGTTGCTCATATTCTCAAGATCTTCAAGGCCTCAGGTTTTTCAAAATTTTAAGTTTTTCAAATTCACAGGTTTCTCAAATTTAAGTTGTTTCTTAAATTTTACGGCTCTCAAAGTTCTCGTGGTCTTTAAAATTTCAGAACTTCTTATATTGCTTCAATTCTCAAGAATATAGGTTTCTTAAGCCCTCGTGTATACCGAGTTTCTCAAGTTCTTAATGGTTGCTATCTCTAAATCGTGTGAAATCTCAAATTCTCAGATTTCTTAAGTTTGCGGGTTCCTAGATTTGGCAGGTTCCTCAAAATGCATCCAAGTCCCAAAGGTTTATCATGTTCCTCAGTATTTCAGTTTCGCCCAATTCATCAGGTATCTCGAGTCCTCGAGTTCCTCAAATCCTGTGGTTCCTTAAGTTCACAGGTTCATCATGTTCCTCGTTATCTCAGTTTCCTCCAGTTCATCAGGTTCTTCAAGTCCTCAGGTTGCTCAAGTCCACAGGTTCGTTTAGATCTCAAATTTCTCTAGTCCTAAAATAAATTTCTCCAGTTTTGAGGTTCTTTGGTTGCTCATATTCTCAAGATCTTCAAGGCCTCAGGTTTTTCAAAATTTTAAGTTTTTCAAATTCACAGGTTTCTCAAATTTAAGTTGTTTCTTAAATTTTACGGCTCTCAAAGTTCTCGTGGTCTTTAAAATTTCAGAACTTCTTATATTGCTTCAATTCTCAAGAATATAGGTTTCTTAAGCCCTCGTGTATACCGAGTTTCTCAAGTTCTTAATGGTTGCTATCTCTAAATCGTGTGAAATCTCAAATTCTCAGATTTCTTAAGTTTGCGGGTTCCTAGATTTGGCAGGTTCCTCAAAATGCATCCAAGTCCCAAAGGTTTATCATGTTCCTCAGTATTTCAGTTTCGCCCAATTCATCAGGTATCTCGAGTCCTCGAGTTCCTCAAATCCTGTGGTTCCTTAAGTTCACAGGTTCATCATGTTCCTCGTTGTCTCAGTTTCCTCCAGTTCATCAGGTTCTTCAAGTCCCCAGGTTGCTCAAGTCCACAGGTTCGTTTAGATCTCAAATTTCTCTAGTCCTAAAACAAATTTCTCCAGTTTTGAGGTTGTTTGGTTGCTCATATTCTCAAGCTCTTCAAGGCCTCAGGTTTTCCAAAATTTTAAGTTTTTCAAATTCACAGGTTCCTCAAACTTAAGTTGTTTCTTAAATTTTACGGCTCTCAAAGTTCTCGTGGTCTTTAAAATTTCAGAACTTCTTATATTGCTTCAATTCTCAAGAATATAGGTTTCTTAAGCCCTCGTGTATACCGAGTTTCTCAAGTTCTTAATGGTTGCTATCTCTAAATCGTGTGAAATCTCAAATTCTCAGATTTCTTAAGTTTGCGGGTTCCTAGATTTGGCAGGTTCCTCAAAATGCATCCAAGTCCCAAACGTTTATCATGTTCCTCAGTATCTCAGTTTTGCCCAATTCATCAGGTATCTCGAGTCCTCGAGTTCCTCAAATCCTGTGGTTCCTTAAGTTCACAGGTTCATCATGTTCCTCGTTATCTCAGTTTCCTCCAGTTCATCAGGTTCTTCAAGTCCTCAGGTTGCTCAAGTCCACAGGTTCGTTTAGATCTCAAATTTCTCTAGTCCTAAAATAAATTTCTCCAGTTTTGAGGTTCTTTGATTGCTCATATTCTCAAGATCTTCAAGGCCTCAGGTTTTTCAAAATTTTAAGTTTTTCAAATTCACAGGTTTCTCAAATTTAAGTTGTTTCTTAAATTTTACGGCTCTCAAAGTTCTCGTGGTCTTTAAAATTTCAGAACTTCTTATATTGCTTCAATTCTCAAGAATATAGGTTTCTTAAGCCCTCGTGTATACCGAGTTTCTCAAGTTCTTAATGGTTGCTATCTCTAAATCGTGTGAAATCTCAAATTCTCAGATTTCTTAAGTTTGCGGGTTCCTAGATTTGGCAGGTTCCTCAAAATGCATCCAAGTCCCAAAGGTTTATCATGTTCCTCAGTATTTCAGTTTCGCCCAATTCATCAGGTATCTCGAGTCCTCGAGTTCCTCAAATCCTGTGGTTCCTTAAGTTCACAGGTTCATCATGTTCCTCGTTGTCTCAGTTTCCTCCAGTTCATCAGGTTCTTCAAGTCCCCAGGTTGCTCAAGTCCACAGGTTCGTTTAGATCTCAAATTTCTCTAGTCCTAAAACAAATTTCTCCAGTTTTGAGGTTGTTTGGTTGCTCATATTCTCAAGATCTTCAAGGCCTCAGGTTTTCCAAAATTTTAAGTTTTTCAAATTCACAGGTTCCTCAAATTTAAGTTGTTTCTTAAATTTTACGGCTCTCAAAGTTCTCGTGGTCTTTAAAATTTCAGAACTTCTTATATTGCTTCAATTCTCAAGAATATAGGTTTCTTAAGCCCTCGTGTATACCGAGTTTCTCAAGTTCTTAATGGTTGCTATCTCTAAATCGTGTGAAATCTCAAATTCTCAGATTTCTTAAGTTTGCGGGTTCCTAGATTTGGCAGGTTCCTCAAAATGCATCCAAGTCCCAAACGTTTATCATGTTCCTCAGTATCTCAGTTTTGCCCAATTCATCAGGTATCTCGAGTCCTCGAGTTCCTCAAATCCTGTGGTTCCTTAAGTTCACAGGTTCATCATGTTCCTCGTTATCTCAGTTTCCTCCAGTTCATCAGGTTCTTCAAGTCCTCAGGTTGCTCAAGTCCACAGGTTCGTTTAGATCTCAAATTTCTCTAGTCCTAAAATAAATTTCTCCAGTTTTGAGGTTCTTTGGTTGCTCATATTCTCAAGATCTTCAAGGCCTCAGGTTTTTCAAAATTTTAAGTTTTTCAAATTCACAGGTTTCTCAAATTTAAGTTGTTTCTTAAATTTTACGGCTCTCAAAGTTCTCGTGGTCTTTAAAATTTCAGAACTTCTTATATTGCTTCAATTCTCAAGAATATAGGTTTCTTAAGCCCTCGTGTATACCGAGTTTCTCAAGTTCTTAATGATTGCTATCTCTAAATCGTGTGAAATCTCAAATTCTCAGATTTCTTAAGTTTGCGGGTTCCTAGATTTGGCAGGTTCCTCAAAATGCATCCAAGTCCCAAAGGTTTATCATGTTCCTCAGTATCTCAGTTTCGCCCCATTCATCAGGTATCTCGAATCCTCGAGTTCCTTAAATCCTGTGGTTCCTTAAGTTCACAGGTTTATCATGTTCCTCGTTATATCAGCTTCCTCCAGTTCATCAGGTTCTTCAAGTCCTCAGGTTGCTCAAGTTCACAGGTTCGTTTAGATCTCAAATTTTTCTAGTCCTAAAACAAATTTCTCCAGTTTTGAGGTTCTTTGGTTTCTCATATTCTCAAGATCTCTAAGGCCTCAGGTTTACCAAAATTTTAGGTTTTTCAATTTCACAGGTTTTTCAAATTTAAGTTGTTTCTTAAATTTTAAGGCTCTCAAAGTTCTCGTGGTCTTCAAAATTTCAGAACTTCTTAGATTGCTTCAATTCTCAAGAGTATAGGTTTCTTATCTCTAAATCGTGTGAAATTTCAAATTCTCAGATTTCTTAAGTTTGCAGGTTCCTAGATTTGGCAGGTTCCTCAAATCCGTCTAAGTTCCAAGGCTCGCCCTTGCTCCACAGGTTCCCCATTATCTCAGTTTCCTCCAATTCATCAGGTTCCTCAAGGCCTCAGGTTCCTTAAGTGCACATGTGCCTCTAGATCCCAGATTTCTCTATTCCTAAAATACATTTCTCAAGCGTTGAGGTTCCTCAAACTCTCAAGATCTCCAGACCTTAGGTTTTTCAATATTTTAGGTTCTTCAAATTTCCAGGTTCCTTAAATTGTTAGATTCCTCCAGTTCTTAAGTTATGTTTCTTACATTTTAAGACAAAAAAGTTCTCATGGTTTTTCAGGATCTTAATCGCTACTATCAGGTCATCGTATCAAATTTCAAAAACTCAGATTTCTTATGTTTAGAGATTCTTCATGTTCCTCATTATCTGTTTCCCCAATTCATCAGGTTCTTCAAAGCCCCAAATTGCTTAAGTCCACAGGTTCGTTTAGATCTTAGATTTCTCTAGTCCTAAAACAAATTTCTACAGTTTTGAGGTTCTTAGGTTGATCATGTTCGGAAGATCTTTAAGAGCTCAGGATTGCCAAGCTTTCAGGTTCTTCAAATTTTCAGGTTCCTCCAATTGTTAGATTCTTCCAGTTCTTAAATTTCTTAAATATTAAGGCTCTCAAAGTTCTCATGGTTTCCAAAATTTCAGATTCCCCAGTTCTCAAGTTTTCAGGTTCTTAAGTTTTTCAAGGTTTCAGGTTCCCTAAGATTTCCCCAGAATACTTTTTTGATCTGTCGGTACTGCCTGGAGAGTTTCATTGAAAAAAATATATCTTTTCTTTTACATATTATTTGAATTACTTCAGAGATACATTATTTTGAAATTGACCAGTCCCAGAAGTTCTCCGTTGGATAATGCTTTTCATTTCAATATGATTAGTTGCTGGACTACGAAAATAATGGCTGGCTATTAGAAATAATTTAATGTATTTGGTAAATTGTACTATTCAAACATTCAAAATGGTTTCTTTGTTCACTTTTTCCACAAGAACGTCAAATGGTCAAGACGAGGGCGATCTAGGAGACACTCTGCCTATGATCTTGTCTCTGAACGTGCCAATACATACCAATCATTTTAATCTTACAGGGTTAAATAATCGCACAAACTAAACACGAACACTCTTATGACAGAACCAACTGAACATGAACATGGACATCAACATAAGCATCAGAAGCGCCGAGTTTTCTCTGGGAAGTGAGTCCTGGGTCACCCTATACAGGGTGTTATGGAAGTCCTAGCAGAAAATTTAACCACAAGTAGAAGTCGTCAAAATAAACATTTTTTCTATTTACCACTTTGCTGAAATCCGCAATTTTTTTGAAAATTTTTTTAGCCCCTTATTTCACCTTACGCCGACATGAACTTGGACGCGTCAGAACCTTCTAAGTTTTTTGGGACAAAAAATGTGTCTCTGATAGTAAATTTTAGTCATCAGTTGAGTGTCGCCCCGCTATGTATTGTTGTGTTATTATTATTTTATTATGATTTCGGACTTCCCAGATGTAATCGCGTTTGGAAAATTGAACCTGAAACTTTTGAGTATTCTAAAATGTGCTTCGAAGTGTATTCGAACTGTCGGTGTGTCCCTGATCTAAGTTAGAGAGTTTATTATTACATGCTAACCTACTTCAATAGTATGCATATTATGGTACATGTTTCCATTTAAACAGTTTTTATTTCGATTCGTTTATCGGGTAAAGTTTTTGTGCGTTTCTGACAATCAATTAATGTGGATCCAGGCCCTAGGGATAGAAGTACTACTAATATGCGAATAGACCGTATCGTATCACAAACAAGGACCCCCTCTTGCTACGAATGTTACAAGTGGCTTTTGGGACAGGGGACCCTCTTGTAATAGGGCGCCCCCCCCCCTGGTCGAGTATTTTTCTTTATTTTCTGATTCAAATGTTACAAGTGGCTTTTGGGACAGGGGACCCCATTGTGGCAGGGTGGCTCTTTGTAACACGGGGGCCCCATTGGTCGAATATTTTTCTTTATTTTCTGATACAATGTTACAAGTGGCTTTTGGTACATGGGGGCCCCTTGGTCGAGTATTTTTATTTATTTTCGAATAAAAGTGTTACAAGTGGCTTTTGAGACAGGAGACCCCTTGGAGAGGGGGGCTTGGGACAGGGGGGGCCCTTGGTCGTTTATTTCATTATTTTCTAATGCAAATGTTACAAGTGGCTTTTGGGACAGGGTCTTCTCTTGAATTGTCAGGTTTTTGTGGTTTCCCTTGTGTAAAAAATAGTATATTCACCTCAGGAGAGAATCATGCATTTCTCTCCCTCTATGTATAATATACTATTATTTTGACAAGTTCTACTTGTAGTTAAATTTTCTGCTAGGACTTCCATAACACCCTGTATAATAGTGAGAAAGAACAAGTCAAAATTTAGACCAAAATAAGCAATAGAAATGTAGTACTAATCTATTCAAAATTAGTAACCATAAAAATTCAAGATGAGGGCATATTAAGGAAATAAATAATAAGAAATGAAGAGTAAGAAATAATGGGGAAAGAGACATAAATGGGAATGAGTAGGAAATGAGCGAGAACGAGAAATTGTGGATAGAGAGGAAGTAGAAGATTTTAAACTAATTGAGATGGAGGTTATCTGAACTCTTATATAAGTAATAATAAACAGTGAAGAATAATAATATAACGAGAGAAAAGGAGAATGCGATTTTGAGAATTGTGCGAATAATGAGAATGCAATATAATGAATCACAGAAAGGAATAAAGAATAACTGGGAGTAACGTGAAACAATATCTAAAATTCGTTAAAAAACCGAAAATTTTAAAAACAAAATAGGAGAATGAAGAATAAAGAATTAGACGTGAATTAAATGAGGCAGAGATACTAATGAGAAAGAAATATTGAGGAATAAGCGATGATGGGGAATTATTAGTCGGGAATATTGGGGAATGATGGACTATTAGAAATGAAATAAATTGAGAAATACAAGGACTGTGAAGTAACGAAAAATAATGAAAAGGAAATGATAATTAGGAATGAGAAGTGTTAAAAAAGGGGAATGAAAAACAAAAAATTATTATTAATAGGCGCTACGCACTGGGAAATGGACTAGGGCACATTTTGAAAATAGTGAACCTTAATACAGGGTCTTCATAAATAATTCACACATCCAGTAGGCTTTGCACGTCAAAAACTGAGGATAATGAGGAATAACAAATTAGAAACGAAAAATAATGAAGGATAATGCGCAATGAGGAATCGAAACTGAACGATGAAATTTGAACTTAAGATTCTCGGGTTCTCAATTTATCGGGTTCCCCAACTTATCAATGTTTTGACATCTTAGTGTCTCAAATTCTCAGGCTATTCCCGGTTGATCAAGTTTCCGGTGTCTCAATTGCTATTTTTAGAACTTATCTACAGTTTGGGTACTTCTTCGCCAATTAACACGCAGCTCCCAAACGAAAGCTACTTCCATAGATAACCGCCAGCACATCCGGCCTGCAACCCCAACCCGAAAACACGTAACTTATGTAAACTCCATACCGAATAATATTACAAATCGACGTTCGAACTGGCAAACTTTCCGACTTGGATAAATGTTAGGGTCAGTTTCAAAAGTAACAAAGCCGAGAAAAAGCGGGGTGTGTGCTTTATGACCTGGTAGGCGGGCGACTTCGAAACTTTTCATATTTCCTTGTAAAAAATCTATTGGTAATGATTTGTGCGGCTTCAAATAGCTTCGACGAACAGTTAAGCACTCGGAAACCGTTTAAATTGTTATGTGCATTCATGGAGTTTCCGCAAGGAACCTTTTTATTTATGGAGGCGACCGACTGCATGATGTATCCGTCGCGAGCTGAAAACGGCATCTGCAGGAAAATGCCGCGTAATTTTCCACGGAAAAAATGTCTGCATAGACGAGCGTCCGACCGTGGTTTCCAACTGTTTTTCCACTAGACTACTTCGAAATAATACTGAGCTCTTGACAAATTATCCTTTGTCCGTACAAGCTGAAAAACATGCTATATCAGCTGGCAGCAGACGCAATTTGGAATAATGAAGAGCTCTGACAATGGATGTTGGATTTTTTAATGGATAACAATGCGGCGTCCGTTCTTTCGCAGGGTATTTGGAAAATTGACGGATTGGGTGTAATTGGTGTCCGGATATGGAAAATAGAAAAAGACGGATGGGTTCGTTAGAGGCGGCGATTCTTGGTGCATCAAGGACGTAAACATGCATTCTTTTGATCTTTTTTAATTTCCGATTCAATAGATTCTTCCGTTTTTGTTATTTCGATTTATTTGATTCCATCATTAAAATCGGTCTATTATTGAAGTATTTTCTAGTAGAAAATTGAAACGCTCACGAGTGGGGGACCCTCCCATTCGTTTTCGTCACTTTGGAGTTGCGTTTCTTTCGATTCTTTGAATCCTTTAGATTGTAGATTACATAGTCATGCAATATTTATTCTTATTCAAAATATATTTTTATAGTTTAAGTTTATTGTTATTACGGTTATTACGCCCCAAATTATGACTTTCGTTTGCACTTCGAGGTTAACGGCTGAAACTAAGAAGAAGAAGAAGTAAGAAACACCCCAATTTTTTTTTTCACAATTTGAATCGTCATAATATTAATTATTATGTAGTTTGCATTCATCGCAAAAAAGAGGGCTGTGGGAAAAAAGCAAAAGCGCACAACCCAACAAATGTCATTGTTATTGTTTTTTTATACAGAGGTCATGAGCAGTCTTCAGAAATATTTCATAGGAAAAAATAAATAATGTAAGAAGAATAATAACAAACACCAAATATATTGAACAAAACTATGGGAAGTACACTCATCTTCATCTTCGTTCATCATATTTAGCACAGATTTCACGTTTACATTAAAAACAGAATAACAGAATAACACATTTTTTGGAATCGTCGTTCCAGCACAGCTTACGTGATTTTAAAGTTTTGGCGTCTGTTCCACCAAGAATGTATGTTTGGTTGTCTAAATACACCAAATTAGGTTTTAGCGTCCGTTATGGATTTATTACACGTTGTGTGAATTTCAAGTGTAGCTACTGGTGTTTTTTTCACACTCTGCATAGCAGTTGTAAAAAAAGAAATAATTTTTTGGGTACTTTTTGATCAGAATGCGAATAAATTACTACAGCGACCTCGTTTAGGACGATTTTTCAATCATTCAAAATTAGTTTCAGCTTTTTACCTCGAAATGCAAACGAAAATCATTTGCACGCGACTTTGAGGGAGCTGTGGACTCTACTATCCAACATCCTCTTGTTTCCCGGTCAGCAATTTCACACTCCACCGGAGTTTTTATTAAATATTTGCATTCGAAATCCAACAACTGAATCTCGAACTAATCCAACATAATCCCCAAGCGCTCCCTAATTACGGCGATTCGCTACATTTATTCGTCGTTTTACAATTTAATGAATAATCTACGAAAGCCAGACTTCAACAAGTTCAATTAAATAACTGTTAAAACGATGTTGCACAACAAATAAACGCTGCCAGGACGTGGTGGATCGCACTTGTTAATTAATATTCGGGATAATTCTATTAATATTTGCACTATTGGCTGTTTTTCAATTACTGGCGTTTAATCGTGTTGTTTTTGCGCGCTGGCCGACAAAATGGCAATGTGTTTAATGTGGGTGACATTTTTCTTAATTAGTTTTCTTGTTACAGTGCGACCTTTGAGGGTGAAGCTGCTCGGTGAAAATAAGCCATTATCCGCTGAACAGACCTACGAACTTAGTTGTGAAGTGGTGGGGTCTCGGCCTCCACCCACTATTACGTGGTGGAAGGGGAGTGTGCACATGAAGAACACCAGGGAGACGGTAAGTTGAAGTACTCATTGGCAGCTTAATCCATATGTTTTGCAACTTGAAGCTAATACGAAACAACTGGTGGAGACTTTACAGAACCCTGCGCATCCACCATTTTATATGAGAAAATGTATCCAATGACCCATCCACTATAATTATTGATAAAATGTTCCTCTTGAAAATTCTGTTTGTTCAAGCTGAAAATGTAGCTCTCGAGTTGAAATATTGTGTGTTTATATTTATCTCTGACAAATATATCATTCAAAGGATCTCGTTTGTCAACTTTGCTTCGGCTAAACACGACATGAATGGCGTATGGGAAAATATTTATTCCGGAAAGTACGAAACGTCACTACATAAAGTAAATGACTTGTGGCCCAGAAGTTAATATATCTGCCTCCACGCACACTCCATTTAGTTCCAATACTTCCATTGTGATTTTAGGTAACCAATTTCTGTATTTCCTTAAATTGCGAACAGCATTTATGAAATTGCCCCGGAAATAATAAAATATGCTCGGTGCTGTTCCACCCCTACTCATAGGTAAAATACAACCGTGTTTATTTTCAGGATACGCCGCAGTAAAACAGCCCGAATTGTAGCTTGAATCGGGCAAAATACGCAAAATGACCGCAACAATAAATCTCCGCAATATAGAACTCGCTAGTGGTGCAGTTACTATGCAATTGAAATCGTTAAACATTCTTATCGGCCCTCTAAATAGCGTCATATAAAGTTTCGACTGGAAGAACCATGAATCGATGCTAAAATACACAGTCTGTAATGGGAATCTTGCATTTTATTCTGTCCGACAAAGACACCGGATTTTATTTACTCTTTGCAGAAGACCCGGACTTCATCCCGGACCCTTTTTATTTTACTGCTCGCTGTCTGTCATCAGAAGCTCCGTTCTGTTTATTGCAACGATGCGCCAGCGGATTTGAAAAATGATGCGGAAAAGTAACCGCAGCTAGGGAAATTATTATTTTACGGGTTGCATGCAAATTGCATGGGAGTGGCGGAGTTCGGTGCGAAATTTTTTATGAACACGGGTGAATTTTTATTGGGGCAGCTGGGGCGCGGGATGTATTATTAACGGAATTATGCGGCAATATTTTATTAGAAAAGGAATAAGAGATTAACCTGCACAAGACCGAGCGGGGTACAGCTGTTCCTTGTTATAACTAATTTCTATATTTTCTTCTTTTGTTATTTATTTATTTATTGACGCACTGGTGGAATATTTCACATAAACTTTTTCGTTTCTGTGACAACGGTTTCCTTGCATAACCGAGAGAGATTGAGAAGGTACTGAGAACCTGAAAAGTGAGCAACTGGAAATCCGACGAAGTGGGAAATTGAGAAACTGACGTCCTGATAATATGATGCGAAACTGAGAATCAAATGAAATTGAAAACGTGCGAAAATGGGGTCCTGAGAATTGACAAACCAAAGACCTGAAAAACCAAGGAACTGAAATCCTGAAAACTTGATATATCGTACACTGAACGCCTGAGCAAACAAGAAACTGGGGAACTCGTAAATTGAGACTTGAGAAAATTGGGATTCTGAAATCTGGTTACAGACAATGAGAACCTGAAAAAGTTAGACCCTTAAACAGACTTGAGAGCCTCTAAAATAGAGAAACTGAAACCCTCCGAAATTGGACAAATTGAGAAACTGAGCGCTTGAAAAGAGAATTTGAGACACAAAAGAGGTTAAAACATTGAGAAGCTAAGAAGCTAATAATAATTCCCCATTCTTCAATAATCCTCACTTTCTCATTATTCTCTATGCCTCATTATCATTTATTCTTATTAACTGATTCTCCTTATTCGTTTTTTAAATTTTTGGAGTATATAACCGTATTAGGCCGATAGATGGCATATAACAGGCAAAGATAATGTTTGTTTGCCGAAACGTAAGTCGATAAATATCCGAGCCAGTTATATCGGCCGTATGTTGTTTAATAGTTTTCGTGATACAAGGGGGCTCCTTGGGTTTCACTTTGATTTTTAATTATTGTTAAAAAATATCGTTAAATTTTAACGGCCGTGGCTGTTATCAGTCAATTAAAAAAATATCGTCCACGGCTGTTAAACTTTAACGGCCGTGGCTATTATCGGTCAAATAACAACCATGGAGACATCGTGTCGTTTACCGATCGCAGCTACACACACGCCAAAAGCCCTAGGGTGTTTCTTTCTGTTTCGAGCGGCATCATTGGCTGAGTTATCAATGCGACATTAAAATCACGCTTGTGGCAGCGTAATTTTCTCCACTACAGACCCAGTGCCTCGTGCTTGTGGTAACACGGGCACATGCAATTATGCTTGTGGTAGCATAAACATACCTTTCTTGTGGCAGAGGGTAGTGTATATTTGGTTGCCGACATATTTTCGATGCGGACCTGTGGCAGGGTAATTTTCTCCACTCCAGACCCAGTGCCTCGTGTTTGTGGTAACTCGGGCACATGTAAGTATGCTAGTGGTAACTCGGGCACATGGAAGTATGCTTGTGGTAGCATAAACATAAATTTCTTGTGGGAGAGGGTAGTGTATATTCTGTTGCCGACATATTTTCGATGGGAGGTGGAAAAGGCCATATCCGAGCAGGTGGCCCAGACCGGAGCTAGTTTATCAGCTCTAGGAATTGCTCTTTCCATGATGTTCAACGCAGACGGTGGAGGAGACCTTGTTGATATAGAGTTGTTGAGCTACGCTTTGAGACTTCTTGCCGATATTCACCATGCAGAATCCAACTCCCGTAGGGAATTATTGTCTCTTAACTTAAAAAGAAAGACATGAGGAGCACCCTGGTCGATGCTTCCGTAGACGGTTGGTTGTTTTGAGAATCATTAAACTAATGAGGTCCACCTAGAGGAGCACGCGGGAACTGTGAGTTCGGTAGATACACTCAGATTTTTTCAAACAGAATGGTGGGTACTATAACGTCGGACGCTAAGCTGTACTCCTGGTTAAAAGCCCCCAAATTCCCTCTTCTGCGAACGCCTTATCAGCGATCGGTACCCAGAGAACCAAGTCGGCCCACATCGGAATCAAAGGGAGTTGTTACTCTCCATTGCAAAATTACTCTCAATGAGCTAGGCTGCTAGGCGTATGATTTTAAATTTAAAAAGATCATAAGACCGTGGCAAGATTGTTATCAATGGCCTAACTGTTGGCTTGCAACTTTAGTCCTCAAGGACGCTTATTTTCTCATGCCAATCGACAAGACGCAGAGAAAATTTTTGAGATTTAGATTCCAAGGCGCCATCTATGAATCTATCTGCATTAACTATGTGTCGCTTTCTTTAAACATCTACATTTATTATTTTTACATTTAATTACTAGATCAAACAAACTTACCACACGTGAAGTTCGTTCTTGATTATATGTAGGCCTCGTCCAAGGAAATAGTCCCACCCTGCCCGCACATCAAGTCCCTATTTGCAACACCTTTGCTTTAAAGAATGAGATCATGGAGGTAGTACCAGGTTCAGCTTATTTTTTATTCTTTTGTGCTTTAAAACTGTGAGTTTGGCAGGAAACGAGTTACTACATTTATGATTTCCTTCGACGAGATCTACATATAATCAAGATCGAACTTTACTTGAGCTAAGTTCGTTTGATCTAGTAAATGTGTAATAACAATCAAGTATCACGAACAAATTTTCTTAATCACGCATTTATCATTCCGAATTGTTTCGCATTTTTCATTTTTCTGGACTCCTCATTTTCATCCATTCTTCGTCATCTGTCTTCGTTGATTCTTTGTCATAATCGCGTTCTCTTTTTCTCTCCTTATATTATTATTCTTCACACTTTATTATTGCTTAATTTTTTATTGATTATTCGGAGAACCATTAGTCTCCATTAGTTTTCATTCCTTTACTTCCTCTCTATCCACAATTTGTTGTTATCTCTCATTTCCTACTATCCCTCATTCCCTGTTATGTCTTACTCCTCATTTCTCATTACTTATTTCCTTAATCTGCCCTCACCTTGGATTTTTTATGGTTAGTAATTTCTAATAAATTAGTACTGCATTTCCATCGTTTATTTTAGTCTAAATTTTGACTTGTTCTTTCGCACTATTATACATGGGTATAGGGCAACCGAGGACTCACTTCCCAGAGAAAATTCGGCGCTTCTGATGTTAATTTCATGCTCAATTTTGTCATCAGAGTGTCAGTGTTTAGTTTGTGCGATTATTTAACCCTGTAAGACTACGCGAAAGTGATTGTTATTTCTGGGGAATGCGGATGAAATGCGCGTTCAGAGATAAGATCATGATTATTGGACGTTCTTGTGGAGATTTGAGAAACTGGTCAAGTTCAGCCAAATTGGAATGAGAGATCGGAACAAACCATTTTGAACGTTTGAATTCCACTAGAGCTTTTTATGGGGACAGACCTTTCAACTTGCTTTCACGAAATTTTCCATTCAGTTTCTAATTAAATCCGAAGAAGTTTGCTCAACATGTGATACGAGTTGATGGAATTCGGTGTTAAATTGGTTAAATGATCACATTTGCCATGCTGATGTTAATTGAGACATCAGATAGTACAGCTGACCAAACAAATGCAATTGTTTCAAAAAGCTAGCCATTATTTTTGTAGCCCAGCATTATCTGTAGAGAGCATTATCTAACGGAGAACTTCTGGGATTTGTCAATTTCAAAACAATGTACCTCTGAATGAATTCAAATATGTAAATGAAAAGATAAATAGGCATTTTTTTTCAACCCTTCAGGCAGCACCGACCCCTCAAAAAAAAATAGAAAAAATTAACAAAACTTGAGAAATGTATTTTAGGACTAGAGAAATCTGAGATCTAAAGGAACCTGTGAACCTGAGGACTTATGAAACCTGAAGACTTTCCGTTCGGTCATCATAAAATTTGCCTGCTATAAGCGAGACCATCCCGGAGTCGCCACGACCACTCCCAGTTTTCGCTCTTGTAATCCCGAACCACGCCCTTTTCATCGCACCGTTTAAATAAGAATATATGCTTAATGTTGACGTATCGGGATGATTCCTTCACTCCGGTGATCGGAATGAGACCGCGCTCCGGGTCCCGTCGTTCCGGAGTTTCTGCGCTGCCTGGATTCACCGCCGTTCCGGGAGAATAGGACGTCGAATCGTATAGCGATGAAGACCTTGGATGAGTCGCCCACGCGCGGCCGGTTGACCACCGAGATACCCGGATGGGTCCTTCTAGGGATCCTCTCACCTGACCAGAAGGGGCCAGCTTGGGTATCCTTGGTGACGACCTAGTGCGGTGGCTTCTTCCGAGGGGCTGTCGAGGTGTCTGGTTTTCGGTGCACCTGCTGGTCGATCGTTGGGATATCCGAGCGGGTCTCTTACTGGGACTCCCGTCCACCGACCGGAAAGGACCGGTCCTGGTAGCTTGGGTGTCGACCTAGCGCAACGGGGGCAGGGCACTTGTGGTGACCTCTTTCGAGGGGCTGTCCAGGTGTCGAGATACACGGACAGATTCTTTTTGGCGGCGCTTCCATCCGCCGACCCTGTTCTACCTCATCTGGTGACGGGACGGGACGGGACGGAAGACATCTGTTGTCCAAATTCCGAATCACAACTAGCAAAGATCCTCGGATTAGCTGAAGGGTCTTGCACAGTCCCTCAGTTGGTCTTAACCAAATTAAAACTAATAAAGCATTACTTAACTAACTAATTTATCTTAATTCTACCTAAAAATTTTCACGCACGGCCCGCGGTCTCGAACGCGGAAAAATCGCTACGCCAATTTTATGACCCTCCGCTACGACAGGCGTAATTTCAAATTGATCGTTCTAAGATATTGCTTTCCTTAAAGTAAATTGAAATTTACATTTCAGATTGTAGTAACTCATACGCTTTAGATTTAAATTGATCCTACTACACCGTCATAAAAGCCGACAGAATTTTTCATCAACCTCCTCTAATACCTCCTGCGGGAATCCCGCCCAAGCAAACATTATTAATATTACATTACCAAGGTAATATCGTGCGAATGTTAATATTACCACAATGAGCAGTGCGGATATTGCCTCGGGATTGCCGGTGCCTTCGGCTTTAATGTCACCGAGGGTAATGATGTTTAGTTGCATATAAGGTAATAGTCGTTACGGGTATGGTTCATTACAACTTATTGGATCGCTCCCAGACGATTTTATGATGGGGTCACTTTATGGTATGTGTCGTAAACTCCAGTTCTGATTTGATTTCATCACGACACGGCCGCAACTCGCAGATCATATTGAATAAGTTATTATTGCTCTGCGGCTATCCGCGCTTTGGAGTAGTTTAATTGGCTATATAGATCTTGCTGAATTTGCTGCAGCCCCGAATTCGGACTTGCATTCAACGATTATCGTCCAATCAAACGCAAAACTCAAACAAAGTTTGGCGTGGCCAATAAACCGGGAGTGCTCCATTATGCGAATTGGTAGTGCAACTGACTTACCCGTTCCAGATTGTAATAATAATGGGTAGGAATATTTTAAATAATTTGATGATTTAATTTGGGATAACTAATTCGTGCGACGCGCTGTGTGTCGTAAAACAGGCATTTTAAACGTATCTAGACTCCGGGGTTGTATAAAGTTTGCGATCCGGTAGCAAATGATTCAGATTTTAGTTATTTATTTGTAAATCTCTGCAACATGATACTAAATTAGATTTTGAAAAAAATATATTTTTTATTTGAAAGAAGGGTATACTCTTGAGGTGGTCCCATGGTCACCCAGTCCAGATCTGATGAGGGGATCCCATGAAAATCGAGGGAAATCCTTAATTTTTTCCTGTTATGTATGTTCACCGAATTCTTCGTCAATTGTGAGCGGGCAGCCTATCTATCTACTACCTATTTATTTGGCTTGGCACCGACTTCAAGCAGATCAGTAGGTAGCACATGTAATAATACATGTACTCAGTTATTTTTGACTTTTTGAAGTCATCTTCAGTGAGTTTAATTCCAGGAAAGCACAAGGTCGAATTTCGCGATGACATCACAGATGAAATAAACCCACTATGTATTTTTCAGCTATAAATACAAACACAAAAACATACACGCACCATTCACAATTCACCCTCACATCCGAAAATTTAATTTTATGTTTTTTGCGATAACAACAAAAATTGCATTCCCGGTGCAAATAAATAAAATACAACGCACGCACTGACAGGTTCGTCCCGTTTGTTATTTCTGTATAAAATTATTTTCTGTTTGGCAATCAGTTATTAAAACAAAACTTGCCAAAACATCCCCACAGGGCGGGAAACTGTTTCGCCATCAAAGGGCCCGAAGAGCGTCGACGGCTTTATAATTTCACTCTTATTATTAACGAGCATGTTGAATTTTAATTAACAGCGGTGCATTTTTTCATATTGTGGTCATACGTGTGTCGCTACAAATTTAAATTTAACCGAAAAAGGCGATGTTTTTCGGTCCGTGGATTGGACCAAATTAAATTAGGCCGCAAACGCAAAGTTATTTTGTCCTCCGATCTCTGATTATAATTTCATTTCCGCGTTATTGTGACTTTTATCGTCACGCCTGACGGTTTTTTCCTCGCGAAAACTGTCCCAAACTTGTTGAATAATGCATGTAATTCTTGCGTGATTGCCGTATCGCTTTTTGCGATTGCGGTTCTGAATAATCCCCAGTCAAGCATTTATGCTACCTGAACGAATACAAATGTAATTGTTGTATGGTGGCGTGCGAGTAGTTTGTATTCGGAAAGTGTCGACCAACTTCACTTCGTTTAATCTTTATGGGTTTTTCTCCCGTATTTTCGCCCTAGACCGACCGTGATTTGTATTCCGTCAGGTGCCCGCCGTCGTAATTTATTTGGAGGGACCAGTGCTGTCGATTTGTCAATATATTAGTCATTTGTGAATACGCGAGTAAAAATTACTTGATTTATAGTCAATTTGATGTCAGTCAGGCGCCTCCGCCATCATTTGCTGAGTCGCCACTGGGTTTGCCGACTCTGAAATTGTCCAGGCCAATATGGAATTTTCGGAAAAATTATCAACATTCTTTAGGCGTAGATTTTCTATTTACGCCAATAGGTGTCTTGGATCGTTCGCCCAGCATAATGCATAAATACACAAATTTTTAAGGTAAACCAAACTGCATTTAAAAAATATTCGTACAAAATCATTAACTCCGAATACGGTACCAGAGGCAATCCTCCAGATGGAAAAAAAAGAAGAAAATTGTAAAAGGGTTAGAACGAAAATCTCAAAATCAAAATAATCAAATTAAAGAAATTGCTAGAAGATTTTATAAAGGGAACATTGAGCTCTCGTCTTGGTGTCGAGGGGCTGCAGGGCGATGGGGTCTCGAGTGAAAGAGTGTCGTTGAAAATAAGATGCAGACGGGGGCTTAAAGTGACCATTTCCGTTGCCGGAATCGCTCTCGTCTCCGCTGACACCAACCTATTATTTTATATCATTACTTTGGCCAATCCCAGAATCGGTCCCAAGTAGTGTGAAGTGTTCCTTTTACAATTATTACAATACCCTAAGCTCATAAAACAACAGCCTATTCTAAAAAACTAAAACTATGTATTTGCGCGGAATGGCACCGTAACACAATAGCTGTCCCCGACTTAAATCAGCTTAAATTCAGGAATTTGAGAGATTACCGAGATTTAGAAATTTAAAATTCCTACTATTGAAATCAAAATTTTCACAATTCAAAATTTCCCTTTTCAACAAACCAATATAACAAGTATTCAAAGATTTACAATTTCGAATTTCATGGATCCAAAATTTACAAAATGGTGTTTTCCAAGACTTATAATCTTCAAATGCAAATTCACAAATTTCTGAATTCAAGCTATCAGGTCCAAAATTTAAAATTACAACGCTGAAAATCTAATCTCGCGAATTAAAAATTACGTCGATTATAAAACCCAAGAATTCAAAATTCCAATAAATTCTTCCAATTTCAGCGATTCGAAAGTTCAACAACTTAAAGTCTCAGAATTTCAACACTCAACATCTGCTAATTTAGAAATTAAAATTTTATAGAATCTAAATTGCCCAATTTGCGATTTCAAGATTTCAATTACTCAAAATTTACTGTTCTAGCATTTCAGATCCTCATCGATTCCAAATTCAGGAATTTAAGATTTTAAAATCATAATAGAATTGTGTGAAAATCAATTTTTCAATTCAGGAATTCAAAATTACAAAACTTTCAAGTTCAGCAATTTAAGATTTTAACGATTTAATTTTGACAACATTATGATTCAAAATTTGCAAATTCCCAAACTGAGGAGTTCAGAAGTTTTAAATTTCTAATACGTAATTTGAAAATTCTCAATTTCATGAATTCAGTTGCTAATTCGACAATTTACGATTTCACGGATTTAAAGTTTCCAATTTCAGGATTTCAAAAATTGCCAAGAATAAAATTTGCAAATTCGTTCAAAATTTTTCAAAATCACATTCCAACTTAACATTGAAATTTAGAATTGAAAATTACATCGATTCAAAATATAATTGCCAAGTTCAAAAATTTAAAACATCAAAGATATTTCCAAATTCAAAAATTCAAAATATCAAAGATTCAAAATTTACGAATTCAAGAATTATAGACGACTTCATGAATTCACCTTTTCCGAATTCAGTAGTTTTGTTAATTAAATTTGAAAAGCTCCAAATTCAAAAACTAGGGATATCAAAGATTAAAATTTTTCCAAATTTTGCAATTTATAATCTCACTGATTAAAAATTTGAAATTTTCTAAATTCAGGATTCAAGATTACAGATTCCAAAATAAAGGTGTCCGCGTTTCAATATTTGCAAAATTGCAAATCAAAATTTCAAAATTTTTCTGTACAGCAATTCAAAATTACGTTTGCAAAATTCGAAATATGTAATCCAAGTTTAGGGATTTAAAATTTCAAAAAATACCAATTCCGCAGTTCAACATTTCAAGAATTTACGTTTTCCAAAATGGGGCTGTTCACTATTCAAAATTGATGGTTCCAAACTCAGGAATTTAGGATTTCAAAGTTCAAAAAATTAAAACACCAAAGATATTTTCTAATTCCAAAATTCAAAATATCGAAGATTCAAAATTTGCGAATTCAAGACTTCCAGACTTCATCAATTCACCTTTTGCGAATTTAGTTGTTCAAAGTTTTATTAATTAAATTTGAAAAGCTCTAAATTCAAAAACTAGGAGTTTCAAAAATTCAAATTTTCCAAATTTTGCAATTTATGATCTCACTGATTCAAAATTAGAAATTTTCTAAATTCAGGAATTCAGGATTACAGATTCAAAATTTGACAATTCAGGAGTTCAATATTTCCAGGATTTAAATTTTTCGATATAAAGGTGTCCGCGTTTCACTACATATTTGCAAAATTCCAAAACAAATTTTCAAAGTTTTTCTGTACAGCAATAAAAAATTACATTTGTTTTAAAATCGAAATATTTCAAGTTTTGGAATTTAATTTAATTGATGGTTCCAAACTCAGGAATTTAGGATTTCAAAGTTAAAAAAATTAAAACATCAAAGATATTTCCAAATTCAAAAATTCAAAATATCAAAGATTCAAAATTTACGAATTCAAGAATTCCAGACAACTTCTTGAATTCACCTTTTCCGAATTCAGTAGTTCAAAGTTTTATTAATTAAATTTGAAAAGCTCCAAATTCAAAAACTAGGGATTTCAAAGATTAAAATTTTCCAAATTTTGCAATTTATAATCTCACTGATTCAAAATTAGAATTTTTTTTAAATTCAGGAATTCAGTATTACACATTCAAAATTTGACAATTCAGGAGTTCAATATTTCCAGGATTTAAATTTTCCAATATAAAGGTGTCCGCGTTTTACTACATACTTGCAAAATTCCAAAACAAATTTCCAAAATTTTTCTGTACAACAATTCAAAATTACATTTGTTAAATTCGAAATATTCCAAGTTTAGGAATTTAAAATTTCAAAGAATACCAATTCCGCAGTTCAACATTTCAAGAATTTAAATTCAAATATTCAAAATTGTTGGTTCCAAAATCAGGAATTTAGGATTTCAAAATTCAAAAATTTTAAACATCAAAGATATTTCCAAATTCCAAAATTCAAAATATCGAAGATTCAAAATTTGCAAATTCAAGAATTCCCAGCTTCATCAATTCACCTTTTGCGAATTCAGTAGTTCAAAGTTTTATTAATTAAATTTGGAAAGCTCTAAACTAAAAAATATGGATTTCAAAGATTCAAATTTTCCAAATTTTGCAATTTATGATCTCACTGATTCAAAATTAGAAATTTTCTAAATTCAGGAATTCAGGATTATAGATTCAAAATTTGACAATTCAGGAGTTCAATATTTCCAGGATTTAAATTTTTTAATATAAAGGTGTCCGCGTTTCAATAGACATTTGCAAAATTTCAAAATTTTTCTGTACAGCAATTCAAAATTACGTTTGTTACATTCGAAATATTCCAAGTTTAGGAATTTAAAATTTCAAAGAATACCAATTCCGCAGTTCCACATTTCAAGAATTTAAATTCAGTATTCAAAATTGATGGTTCCAATTCCTGTGTAGGAATTTAGAATTTTAAAGTTCAAAAATTTAAAACCAAAGATATTTTCAAACTCCAAGATTTAAAATTTACGAATTCAATAATTCCAGACTTGATCAATTCACCTTTTTCGAATTCAGTAGTTCAAAGTTTTATTAATTAAATTTGGAAAGCTCTAAATTCAAAAACTAGGGATTTCAAAGATTCAAATTTTTCAAATTTTGCAATTTATAATCTCACTGATTCAAAATTTGAAATTTTCTAAATTCAGGATTACAGATTCAAAATTCAGGAGTTCAATATTCCCAGGATTTAAATTTTCCAATAAAAAGGTGTACGCGTTTCAATCCATATTTGCAAAATTTCAAATCAAATTTTCAACATTTTTCTGTACAGCAATTCAAAATTACATTAATTTGTTAAATTCGAAATGTTCCAAGTTTTGGAATTTAAAATTTCAAAGAATACCAATTCCGCAGTTCAACATTTCAAGAATTTAAATTCACTATTCAAAATTGATGGTTCCTAACTAAGGAATTTAGGATTTCAAATTGTGAATATCTGACGATTCAGGAGTTTAGGATTCGTAGTCAGTACCGAGTAATATTATAGCAATTTTATCGATGGGACTTTTGGAATTCTTCAATATTTGAAATCAACAAATTCGAAATTGAAGGAACTTGAATTCTCGAAAGCCTTTAATTTTCAGAGAACCTGAAAATTTAAAGATCTTGGAACATCCGAACCTTAGACCTTGAGAAACCAAACTTGAGAACTGGAAGAACCCGAAATATTTAAGAACCTGAAATCTCTGAAATTTTAGAGAACCTGAGAACTTGAGAATTTGGACAATTTGAGATTTTACAAAATCTGAGATTTGAGGGGACTTGAGACACCAAATTTGAGAACTGTATGAATTTGAGATTTTGGAGAACCTGGGAACTAATCGAACTTTAGACCTTCAGAAATCTAACAATTTGAGAACTTGAGAAACACAAATTAAGACCTGGAACCTTGGGAAGATGAAAGCTTCAGAAACCCTAGAATTTCGAAGCTTTGAGATCTTGGAAAAGTTGATATCTTCAAGAACCCGAAAGCTTAAGGAACTTGAGAATTTGAAGAACCCGAAAATGCGGAAGGCCTGAAATCTTAGACAATTTGAAAATCTATGTAACTTGAGACTTTGGACATTTTGAAAACCTGGCGAACTGAGGAAACTGGGAACTTGAGAAAGCAAACTTGAAATGAAGTGAAGGAACCCGAAATACACTTAAGAACCCTGAGAAACTTGGAACTATGGAAAATTTGAGATTTTGCACAAATTTTAGATTCTACGAAATTTTAGGCCTGCAGTACCTAAGCAACTGATAACTTGAGAACTGAAGGAACGTGAGATAGTAAACAACCTGGGATCTTAAGGAACCTTAGAATCTGCGAAAAATCGGAATTCGAAGAATTTGAAATCTTGGAAAATTCCATATTGCAGGGAACCTTAAGTAACTTGAGAACCTGGGAACCTGATAAACACAAATTGAAAACTAAATCTGAGATCTTCAGAAACTTCAGAATTTGGAGAATATGTAATTTTGGAGAACCTGATATCTTACAGTGCGAGAACTTGAGGAACCTGACAATATGAAGAACCCGAAATTGCGGAAAACCTGAAATATTAGAGAACCTGAGAATTTGGATATTTGGAAAACTTGAGATTTTAGGACACCTGAGACAAACCACAGAAACTGTGAACCTGTGAAACCAAACTTCAGATGAAGGGAAGGAACCCGAAAAACCTAAGATTTTACGGAACCTGTCAACCTGAAAATTTTAGACTTTGAGTACCCAAGCAACCCAATCTTAGAAAACCTGAGATCATAAGGAACCTAAAAAATTGAGAACCTCAGAATTTGGAGAATTTGAAAACTTTAAAAATCCGGGATTTTGGGGAACCTTAAGAAACGTAAAAATCTTAGATACCAAAAATGAGAATTGGAGAAACTTGGAAATTTGGAAAGTTTGAGATTTTGGACAATTTGACGTTCTAGGAAATTTTGGGCGTTGAGTACCTAACAACCTAAGAACTTGACAAATTGATAACAGTATAACAGTATCCTGAGATCTTGGAAAACCAGAAACACATCGCGCTGAAATTATATCCAAAACCTTGTAGCTATTGTGGCTTTTTTCCCTCGTTGTTTGAGCCGCGAGTCGACTGGGTATACACACGTAACCAAAACTCAAGGTATTGCTCAGCTCAGTTATGCTCAACTTTATTTAAGTGTTTCCGAACTTGTACTTTGTTTTATATTAATTTCATTTACATTTTGATATATTGTTAACCTTTGATTATTATTTTAATTCAATCCTTGAATAAATTGTTTGAGTTGTTGGAGAAGCGCTGAATTACGAACGCACTCCCAGGTCGTATTCACATGTGGCGTTAACCCGTACATACAACAGTCATATTCACCATAATATCATTGTTTACTCCTCTGCTCCTTCCGCAGCCCCTTTTTACAACCCACTTCCACCCCGTTATGAATAATAACGATTCAATTCGTGTCCATTTTCCTCCCCATTACACGCATCCAGATCGCGCTCTCCTCTGATTTGATCTCTCTTCCAACACATGAGTGACCATGAAGACATTGAGGAATCTTTTTTATCGTTCCGCGAATAATTCACGAAGCCGTATTACATCTTTTATCGTGTTATTTGAAATTCTCCGCATATACAGATATGAATAGTTGGGATATCGCCGTTCTTTGTGTGGTGAATGCTCACGTCGGGAAATCTAGCCGAAGCACGTATTACGTGTTTTGGGAAAATGCGATCCGAAAGTTGCTCGGTATGAACGCGTTGAGTTTGATGTGAAACGTCGATAGGGCTGTTGGTTTTTTCAGATTGTAATTTAATAGCGGAGCTTTGAAGCTTTGTTACTGCGAGGTTTGAAATGCGTTATGCTGAGCGCGACTGACAAATAGTTATTTTACATTCTTACAAATAATAAATCTCAACACGTCAACCTTTAAACAACGAACTCCGCCCACCGTTTGAAAACACCGATAATAAATTTGCTTTGTCCAAATTTACGCTACCTCGCAGATTGCAGACTCCACAGTGATAAGTGTTGGCGAAAGAAACGATCATTTATAACGGCAACCTCCAACATAACGACGGCTTATGAAGTGAGACGGTGGATAAATGCCGCGGAAATCCCCGTCATAAATTGAATAAAAGTAAATACACTCGGTAAATTTGTTGGAACGGAATTGGGAAACAGAGGGAATATTTTGAAATCCAATAAGGAGTCGAGTACAATATAACATTCTATTAAGTTCAGCCGCTTGAAAGGAGCCTACCTTGTTGAATTCCACATCTCGTTATTGAATCGTATTGTCTGGTGCTGTGTTGACAATTACAAACCTGCAATTGTTACGTATAGACAATTTTTAACGACCCCTCCAAGATCAACAAACCTTAGCCTTCCGACAATCCTTCCGTCCCGCCTGGAACAATATCCGATACCGTGAAATATTTGCTGAACAAACATAATTTACAATGTCTTTACTGGCCATCTTCAGACGACAACAAGAAGTCCACGAGATGAAATTTATATCGTTTGATCCCGAAGTTACCATGAATTTCATCATGAGAACCGATCTTATTTTTGTTATCTCTCAAAATAACGTATGAAATTTAAACTTTGACCGTCTTGTGTAGAACGAATGTTTCACAGAGTGGAAACGACGGGAGGGAAAAAAATAAGAGGAATCTTTTATGGCGCTTTCTGGTCGTGAAATATATCTATGTAGGAACAATTGTGGTGTTTATTATTACTGATGTTATTACATATTTAATGTTAAAATAATTTTGGAAACATTGCTGATTTAGTATAATCGGAAAACATAATCGAACCGGATTCGAATTTATTCCCTAGGTTTGCAAAGTAAAAACCGCTTTAACATTTAATATTTACTTCATGTTTATTCCATGATTCAAAATTATTATATATACATTTTTAATATTGATTTTGATGATAATAAATACGGTAAAGCTAACCAACGACTTAATTGATGAAATAATTGGTCATAGATATTTATGTTAGAGATAAAAAATCCCTTTAACTTATTTAACTTCATGATGTATTGCCAAAACCTTTATGCATAACTACAGGGTGATTATAAATGATTTTCCATCAAGTTGGCTTTGGAAAATATGTCAACGTATTTTTGACGATTTGCCGCTTCATCGAAATGCGCAATGATCAAGGAGTAAATTGTTGGTTGCCTACTAATTAATTAAAATAAACGGTCGTTAAAAATACGTTGACATATTTTCCAAAGCCAACTCGTTGGAAAACCATTTATAATCACCCTGTAGAAGAAAAATAAAGGTCTGTGCTATCCCGGCGCATCCACCAATTTTTTATGAACCATTACAATAAAGGAGCTAGCGTGTTTGACTACTAGTCAATAATGAAATGATTATTAACCACTAGGAAAGAAAAACAATTTCACACATCCAGTTATCCACGAATACTTCACGCTATTTTTTATTATACCAGCAATACTGGAAAGAAATATTTTTTGTCGTGATAAATCGAAATATCGTAATAATATCGCCATTAGTTACGACAATTATTGTTTACGTTGTTCTCGCGTCCACGTCTGTCATTGCATTTAGTCGTGTCAGCAAAAATCGAGGAAAAATGAGTTAAAACGAGATTTCACCCGATATAGAAGCATTGGCCGAACAAGCGGAATCCAAAATACTACCATCGAAGTCAAAAGACCCATACCTGAAGGAATACGAAAAGTTTTTAAATTTGATGAAGTTATAATGATACCCAAGAGGATTTAATAGAATAGAGGAACCATCAGCCACCTTTAAGCGTGTAATGTAAAAGTCGTTCAGCACATGCTGCTCTCTGTGAGTGAGAAACATAAGCGATGATTTAGATTGAGCAGTTATACAGCGTTCTGTAATCCTTTTTTCCGATTACTAACCTATCGCAATTTGTAATACAATACAGAGATACAATACAATTGATTACGTGGTCTACGCAAAGAAAGTAATCTGATATGCAATTCAATAACTTTTAATGTTGTCAGTTATAGCCGAAAAATGTGTACCTACTTCTCAATTACTGCTTAATTCCAAAATGTATCTTGATTTTATTACGTTGTTGAAATTTTTTTTTGTTAACATATTGAGCCCCGGGTTGCATCAACGCTATGCCACGGTTTTCGGGCAGTGTAGGACGGCGAGTACATGATTATATGCCATTGCTTTCATGCTATTTCAATGGAGAACGGAAGGTAGCCGTCCGGGAGACTAACATAAATATGCTCGTGGTACGATAATTTTTTGTACAGTCTAATTTTTACAGCAGTTTTAATAACAAATAAAGCTGACCAGACGTACTCCTTTTAGAAGTTTTGTACTTTTATTTTATGACCTGTACTCCGGAGGAAATGTACTGCAAATGTACTTCCCTTTTATTTGAATGTACTACCTGTACTCCTTTTTCTTTGGGTCTTTAATTTTTCGGCAGGCATCTTCGATCTGTTTCGTTTCTACTAGCAAGGTTCAAACGCATATAGGCATGGCCGTACCTAATTTGAGACGCTCATTCATTTCTCGGAACGCAGAGTGCTAAGTCGTAATCATAAATTTTGTTTTGTGTGTTTAGTTGAGCTCTCTCAGTTTCGCATTTATGTTCGATACAAGAGTTCAACAACAGTTCCTTGAAAATTTATCCGCCACTTTATTTAATTACATAAAAAGTTACTTCAGTCAGTTTCATATTAAACAAGAAGAATGTTCTTAAATCCAAGTGGAGTAAATTTAAATTAAAATTTAAATATATCTATGTCGAACTCCACAAACTTTAATAACTGTAAGATTACTAATGGTACATGTTTCGGCAGAATACTTCTGCCATCATCAGCCCTTAAAGAATATAAAAAATTATTTATATTCTTTAAGGGCTGATGATGGCAGAAGTATTCTGCCGAAACATGTACCATTAGTAATCTTACAGTTAGTAAAGTTTGTGGAGTTCGACATAGATATATTTAAATTTTAGTTTCATATTAGTCCAGGCAATGGGGGGTTTTTGTGTTTTTGATCGCAAAAGGTCGGACAGAAATAAAATTTGGTGGGATGGTGGGTGGGAGATACTTCATGAGACCAATTTTATGCAGAATTTAATGTAGAACATAAGTCCTATAACATTTTCTAATCGGAGTTACCGTTTACGAGAAAAAGGCAGAAAGGCTTCATGACGTCACGTTCGGGAGCGGTTTTTTGGGCAAAAGTGGATGAAGCTCACCCGCTGGAGTGGGAACTCTTCGGATTTTTATTTGGATGCCTACTGGGAGTTCACAAACAAATTTTCTAAACTTTATAAATTATTTCTTCTAAAAAGTCTAATTTGCTTGGACTAGATTCTCATCGGTACATATCCCGAGAACGATTCAACCCAGTACCTTTCAAGGGGTTATTTTTGTAGGAAATTTTATCAGCTTTAATTTTTTAAGGAGGACACATAGTTTTATAATAATAAACGAAGAACCGATAAAAGTTAGAATTTTTCGACTTTGAACCTATTTTGGAGTAGGGAGAGGCACACTTAAAAAAATATTTCTTTTGTAATATGCAACCAAAGTTGAAGTTGATCTTCCATGTAATCCGCACTGAAAGTAATTCAATAAATTTCATTCATTTATAATTATTAATAATTAATTATTGTTGTTAATTATTAATATTGAACACGCCGCTAATGAATCAAGATGAAATCTGCAACGACTCGCCTGCACACACAGTAAATTATCCCCGCGCGGTTTTACTTGCACACGCCAAAAATCAATTTAGTTTTGATTGCGGACTTGACTTTTATTGAATTTCACCGGTTTAGTTTTGATGAAATAAACAATAAAAACATATTTGAAAAAGGAACATTGAGGATTATCGAATTATCACTATAATCCAAAAATTTAAAAGTCCCAGATGGGTTGTAAACGACGAATGAAATAATCTATAATACAATTCAATAAATTTTGCTAAAAATTCACAGGACATATTCCTCAAATCAGACATAATTGTTAATTATGAATTTGTTAATTATTAATAATTCATTGTTGTTATTATTGTTAATAATAATATTATTGAACACGTCGCTAATGAATCGGAATGAAATCTGCAACGACTTGTCTCCACACACAGTGAATTATCCCCACGCTGTTTTAATTGCACATGTCAAAAATCAGAACAATTTTGATTCCAGTGGACGAGAAGTTTTAATTAACTGTACCCCGTTCTCCGTGCGGTCAATGCCATACATTTTTCCGCAATCTTTTTTTCAAATTTACAAATTTCAAAAAATCGCTCTCTAGCGGCAAAGATCTATCAAAATTTCAAGCGACAATGTTCAGAAACAAAAAAGACCGACAGGAATGTACATGCCGCAAGAGAACCTTCTGTCAGAGACCTATGAGTAAATCACGAGGGGGACCCCTTTATTGTAAAGAAATATGGACACCCAGGTCATCAATATTCATTTTTAAATTTTCCAAATAACATGGGTTGTTCGTTTGGCCCCAAAAGCAAAAAGACACTGTAATACCACAAACCAAATCCGACCCAGACATTTTAGTTCTTCTATTCTGAACGAGGCTGCAGCATCTCGCAGCCAACATTCAAGATTTGATCTCACTTAAACGTAGGAAGAAATTTGTCTCTCACTAAATGACAATCTTAAAGAAAGAATTTTCTTTTTTGATACTTCCACATAAATACGACGAATCTACAGTAAAATGTACAATTTGCCCGAGCAAAATTTTCATTGGCCATTAGTGGGAGATCAAACAAATACATTCAATGGAAAAATACAATCTTAATTAATTTTGTTATTATAAAACTCTTTTGAATATCAAATGGAACGAATTCTTGTTTCTCATACTGGGGTTCAAAGTGTTAAGTTGAGGGTATTATTTCCTCTAAAAATAATTTATTGTTTTGCTTTTCTTCTATGGGTTTTTCGTATGAGCTTAAGACCATAAAACTCACGATTCGAACGATGGATATAAGTAACTCGTTTTCTGTTTTGTTCATTACGGTCCTGGAAAAGTTCTAAAAAAATAAAATTTGAGGCAATTACCATGGAAAGTCGGAAAATTAGGACAAACTGCGAAAATCATAATACATATTTGCATGCACTCTTGATCATAATTGGCGATATTAACGACATGCCATACATATTTGGTTGTTTTTTTTGTCTTGTTCGTTATGCTCCGGGGATGGATGTAGGTATGTTTTCAATGGGGTCGTCTCACAATTTAAAAAAAAAGCATTTCTAGAAACTAGACGAAAAAATATTATACGCCCATTTTTTTGTTTCTACGAAATCACGCATTTACAAGGTAAAAAAAATCATTTGTCTTATTTGAAACGCGCGCCTTTTTGTGACGTCAAAATTCACCAGACAAAAATCAAGTTACTAGACGTGCCGACTAATGAGAAGCGCATGAACCAATGTGAATGATCCCCGAAATGACGTCACAAGAGGCGGTAAATGTACAGCGTTTGAAACTGCTATCCCAAATTGCGATTTTTGATACGCTCTGTTATCTTACAAAACAACTTTATGAAACAACAGAACACGTTTAGGGCTTCATGTTACATAGTCTATGAGGTGCTATATAGTTGAATTAGTCAAATTTAATTGAGGGGGACGACCCCATTGAAAAAAAATCGGTAAGATCTGCAGAAAAATCTGGAAAGTCGCATTCTAGTCTAAATTAAAATAAAATTACATATTTGTGTTTACTTTTGTATTGTTTTGCGCTCTGCCCAAAAACAAATTTATTAAAATTTGGAAAGGGCAACGTCTGTCGGGTCAGCTAGTTACAAAATATTACTCGATGACTATTTTATCGTAGTGTTTGTACTTAATACATTATGAATATACATACCGGGTGAGTTTTACCACCGAAGCCGAATTTGGGGTTTTCAATTGAATCGCTTATTATTAAAAAGGACTAATTTTTGACATTTTGAGTTACATATTGCTATCTACTAAAATGGTGATAAAATGAACTAAATGCCTACCCCAATAATATTTTATAATGTTGGATGGAATGTAACATTTATTTTTAAAAAGATCTAAGTCGCTCGACTTGGTTCCTTTTTGAATTACCGATCTTGGACGTACATATTTAAATTTACCGTAAAAACTTTTATACGAGTTTGACATCTAAAGGTGAGCAAGATTAGTCGCGTCAATAAATACATAAAACATGCAATCTTCGGAAGTCCTCAAGCTGCGATTTTAATGATTTTTTTTGTGAATGTTTGTTTTTATATATTATTCAAAATCAGAAACCTTTTGAAGTGGGGAAATAATTATTTATATTGTTTAAACACTATTTATTATATTTATATAAAAAAAATAATTTTTCAATACTTATTCTACAAATAATATACGAAAGTAAATTATAAAATTATTATGAATTGTGGATTATTTATTTTAGACATTTATAAATAAAATAATTAAAAATTGTTTATCAATACTTGTAGGAAGGAAAAATTTGAGAATTTTCCTCGATTTCCATGGGAGTCCCTGATCAGATCCTGACTTTTTGACAATGGAACCACCTCAAGAGTATACCTTTTCAAATAAAAGAAGAATTTTGTAAATCGGTCCACAATTGACGAAGAAATCGGTGAACCTACATAAAGTCGGTTAATAGAAGGGAGCGAAAATTTGAGAATTTTTCTCGATTTCCATGGGATTCCCTGATCAGATCTTGACTTCTTGACAAAGTAACTTCCTCAACAGTATACTCTTTCAAATAAAAGAAGAATTTTGTAAATCGGTCCCCAATTGACCAAGAAATCGGTGAACATAAATGAAATAAAAATATATAAATGTTCTGAGGTAACAAGCATTAAAAAAAAAACACAACCGAATTGATAACTTCCTCCCTTTTTGAAGTCTGTTAAAAAAAAACGCAAAACTATTTTTTTTTAGATAAATATCATACATATTGTTTAAATAATATTAATAGTTATGTCCCCGCTCCAAAAGGTTTCTGATTATAAATAATAATAAAAAAAACATCAAAATCGGAGCTGTTTCTGAGGACTTCCGAGAAAAAGACTTCATTGACGCGACTAGATATATACATATTTACAATCCCTTATTGTTGTTACCAACGTTTCTAAGCGAAGAAAACGTTTAAAACGGGACAAAAATTAAAAGTTTGCATGGCGTAACTCTTAAACGTGTTAAAATTTTAAAAGCATTATTAATTACTAATTATGGCACAAATGTCCTGGCCCGAATAGAGTGACGACAATACAGTTTCTTAAAAGTATCGTTTTCTACTTTGGTGTCATAATTGAGTTTTTGTGAAACTAAAAGTAGTGTCACAAAGAAACTTTTTGTGAAACTGTTTTTGGTGTTTTTCTTTATACGTATTTATTATACTATTATTTATACTAGTTGCACATACTATTTTTTATTACGAATGCGGAATAAATCCCAGTATAAAATGGGGTCCAGGGGCGAAGCGTCGGTAGGGTCCAGGTGCAAATTCAGTTTTAATATTTCGATAGTTTTTTGTTTAATTTCAACAACGTATTTATTTTTTATTACTCAGGCGGAAAAATAGTATCTGTGCAACCTTTGTTACGGTTGAAAAGTAACTGTTTGCCCATTTGACACCAAACGGTTGTTTGGGTGCGGCAAGTTTACTTCTTGCACACGCAGATTCAGATAAACAAACTGCTGAAATTAAATAAAAAATAACGTTGAAAGAAATTAGACAAAAAAAACACAATCGAAATATTAAAACTGAATTTGCCCATGGACCCTAACGGGTCTTCGCTCCTGAACCCCAATTTTATACTGGCATTTATTCCGCATTCACAATAAAAATAGTATGTGCAACTCGTGCGGCGTTGTCGATTGTAGTTGCACAATATACTATATTTAATTTCAGCAGTTTGTTTATCTGAATTTGTTATAAAATGGACAGTTACTTTTTGTACGCAATCCAGATCCTGGAAAGCTTGGTCAGCAGTACGCCCACGGGTCGACTCGTTCCGCTGCTGCAGGAGCAGTAGGACACTGACGCCCGACGGAGCATTTCGATTGATATTTGATTTGTCGGGTCACGTTGTACTATTAATTATACTTATTGTTTTTAATATAATCTAACAATTTATTTGTACATTTTCAACCGGAATAAAGGTTGCAAAGATACTATTTTTCTGCATGAGCAATAAAAAAGGAATAAACGCTAGACAAAAAAATAAACGTTCGATAAAAGTAGTAAATGTTCAATAATACATAATATATTTCGATACTAGTGCGCTGAAGCTGACCGGAAAACTGAACTGACCGTCTAAAAGTACCTTAAAAAATGCAGCTCCAAGTCTTTTAAAAGTTCAGTTGCTTAGTTGTGGTCGTATAATTTTTGTTATTGTTTATATCTGGACCTGCAGCGCAACGTAATTCTAGAAAGCCATTCGTTCTTTTGTGGTAACAATCGTTTTGTTATCGGAACTCCTGTGTTTACATATATCTGAACACAAACATTATAACCGCTAAGCTTATGTTTCCGACCACCAGAAGGCGCTGAGTAAAAAACAGTTATAATTGTGATTAACAGATGGCAGGAGGCGACAAAATCGGATAAAATTCGTTACGCCATCTGGGAGTGAAAATCATTTTCGTGACACGACTTTCATCATTGTATGGTTCCTCTATTGTTTACCTACTCTCTGATGATACCTATATTTCCTTGACAACCTTTAAAGCTCGCCGTGCTGTAATCGCCTGTATTCGCACGCTCAGGCGTGCTTTAAACGGCGATTCTGATGCAGGTATAATAAAAAAAAAATTTACCACACGTCAAGGGCTATAAAACTTTTTATACGTATTAAATACAACATTTTTCCTACGATCGGCACAGAGTTCACATTTCTCTATATTACTGTTGTTTCTAAGGGTGCGCTCACATTTAACGAAACAAAAGAATATGGGGCATTCAAAGAGTTAAAAGGGGGAATAAAAAGTATTGAGAGAAGCGCAAGAATATAGATAAACGAAAATAATCCATAAAAACTTAATAATGCAAAGAATCGGAACAATTAAAATAACCGGATGGTTATAGTGAATAAAAAAAAAACTAAAATAACAAACCATTTGAGATATTCAGATTTTACTCATAATATTTTTTCCCATATTTCCTGCTCTGTTGTTTATGTTTGTTGTGTACCTATTCAAATTTTTCTTTATCTTCTTATTATTATAGACTCTCTTCTCTTTTCTCACTTTACTTTTCATTGTCGTTTCTATTTGGCTTCATACTCCCCACTTTCAGCTTTTTTTGACTGCTTCCTATTGTACGATTTGTCTGTATATTTTATATTTCGGAGTTTAATTTTATTCTTGAAGATAATTTAGCAGTTATTTTTTTCTCCATTTAATATTGTCTAGTATATTGTCTTGCTCTTTTAACACTTTGTTATAACGAGCGTTCAACAAAAAACCTGGCTAGAGCAAGCTTTGAAATCGCATTTTTGTTCTATTTTTTGACAGTGTAGAGCTTCACTGATTAACAACTGTCCATGACTTGTATACAGATAACATAACCTCAAAATTTCAGAGAAGCTGCAATATTATTACTAATTATTATTGTGCATTTTAAAGAAGTGTCGACAATTGTTTTAGGGTATTATTAGGGTTTTTATATAGACCGACACGACTTGGGGGTCTGGGCTGCAATGTCCTGCAGGCATCTCCAGGATTCCTATAACGATTTTTGAAAAAAGCATGTTGTATTCACCAATATTAAACTAAGAAGATTTTGGTGCGTTAGTTGGTAAAAAATTAAGGTAAAAGTAAGACCCTTGGGTATGATATATGTAATTGAGTTAATATTTTTAGATATTGGACACTTTATGATTTGGTTTTACACCTTTATTTCTTTAAAATGTAGAAATTAAAACACTCTTCCAAAGGATATGACCAACTGAAGTCTCTAACCAAATTTCTACAAATGTTTATTGAGAATTTTACAATCCCTTAGAAGGACACAAAACAGTTACAGCACATTAATGGTGAAAATGTTTTCCATCTTTCTTGTAGAAAGTTGTGCTCTTTTTTTAATCCATTAAACAGTGTGCAAAAAATCTTCAGTTTCATTTTCCTTCTTGCATCGGCTACGGGTGCTTTGTACATGAAATTTTTAATATGTGGCCAAAAGAAGAAATCACAAGAACTAGGCAACCCATTGTCAAAAGTATGTAAAAATCACAAACAGAAGTGATACAGATATACATAAATCCTTTTTTGATGTCGTCACAGGCTCCAACAGAGAGGCCAGTCTGTTCTCAGTACATAGAAAAATGTGATAATCATGCAAAAAATATAAGTAATTTTTATTTAACTGTACGACGTGTCTTGCTCATTGGGTTTATAATAAGTGCAACAAGTGTTGAAAGCGTTCTCCATGTTCTTGTACACAAAGTTGTGCTCTTTGTCTGACCCCATTAAAAACATTCCAGAAAAGTTTCATTCCCCACATCTCTAGAAAACAACATAACCTCAATGTTATGTAAACAACGTGGTTGACTATGTACTGACTGTTTTCTCATTTAACTGTCGCATAATATATGGAAATATTGACAATGTGGACATCTTGAGGTTTTAGTTTGGCTCTTCACTTCACCAGCATCAACACAAAAGATTGGAATTGTTTGACATTCTCACGACATCCAGCTGTTAATCAGAGAGTAGTTTCTTCTCTTCTGGGTTAATATCCATAGGTCCACTTAATAACGTGCTGTCTAGGTAGAAGATGGAAATTTTTAACTCTTGCGTTTCAGAAGCAAAAGACAGCCTTTGCAGCTGTTATTGGATCAGGGTGCGCCTCACTGGGTTTCATTAAGAAAATGGAGAGAGCATAATATGTATGTGTCTTTAGTGATGTCTTCTATGCTTTAGAAATTCATTCTTTGATGACACCGTTTCACCCACCGGTCAGCTTTGGCACAACTCACGCATTTTCTGATATGTTGGGACCGTCTTAAATTCATATTTTCGTATTTTCCTTGCTGTCCATAACAGCAGTAGTTTGTAGCACCTTTCCGCGTCTTTCGATCACTTGCCATCTTGCTAGTTGCAATACTTAACTCGAATTACAACGAAACAACTTCCATTGACAGCAACAACGTTTCAAATATAATTTCAATAACACAGTGTCCGAATTTAGTGCTGGTTGCCTAAGAACCTAAACTGAATTAAATGACAAGTTAGTTTTTGTAACAATTGCAATCTACACTGTTATAAAAATGCCCAGCCTCCTTATTTTTGAACGCTCGTTATATTTATGTCTTTTCAATTTTAATTTTGCTACTCGCTGTTCTATATCCATTTTCTTATGTCTGTTATTTCGATTAATTACTTTCTAGTTTTATTCCCATTTTTCCCCTATTCATAATTATGTGTTTGTATTTATTTTAATTCGATTTGTTATATGTACGTGTATTTCGCTTGAGGTTATCTTGAACGTTTTAAATTTAAATCCAATAATAGTTTATTACGTAATTAGAATGAGTAATCAGCCAATTACGCACGAAATTTTTTTACGATTGCGTAAATGTTCTAACTCTCGAGTTGAGTACTATAGTTTCTTTACGCACCTGACCCCCCAAGTTTTGACACTGAAGACAAAACATACAAAAGTATGAACAAGGAACAAAAAATGAACATTATGGACGAAGACGGAAGGATAAAGAATAATAAGAATATTAAGTACAAAAATAAAAAAAAACGAACTGTAATAAATTGTAATAACATTACAAGATGAACAGAAGTAATCAAGACAACAGAAGCATGACAAAAAAAAAACTAAAAAATGAAGGAAAGTGAAAAAAGACAAAATGGTAAAAATAATTAAGAGAAAAAAGTAAGTACTAAGATCAAATAAAATAAAAATTGGCAATAATTTGAGGACAGAAAAAGAACAATAAGAAAAATAAGAAAGGCAAAAGAAAAATGGGAGGATTGAAGAAGCATTATGAAATTTTCACTATGAAGCTAGATTAAAAGAAATCGGCCAAGTGCGAAGGGTTTCGTACCACAGTACAATATTTAACACTACATATTTTATTTTTAACTCTATTTATTTACTTTGTGAAAATTCCAATTGTCTACCCATTACGATTCAAAAGATACATCCCTACGACAGACGACGGACGGACGGCCAGCGTAGTCTTAGTAATAGCGTCCCGTTGGCACCCTTTGGGTGCGGAACCCTAAAAAATACGAATAAAAAATAATGAAAATGTAAAAGGATGACGAATGTAATTATGAAGAAAAAACAATAAAGTAGGTAGAATAAAACCTAAAGAATAACACATGAGAATAACGGAAGAGTGCAGAAGAACAGATTAAAACCTAATAAGTAACGATGAAGAATAAAGGATGGAAGGTTAACAATGAAGTATCGGGATGAGTCATGGAGGAACGAAATAGAGCAAATGTCCTTTCCCTTGAGTTGCGTACTATAGTTTTTTACGGACCTGACATATCCCTACAATTTTGACACTTCACAGCTAAATGTCTGTACAGGATGTTATGGTCCTAGCAGAAAATTTAACCACAAGTAGAACTCGTCAAAAAAAAACATTTTTTTCTATTTACCACTTTACTGAAATCCGATTTTTTTTTTAAACATTTTTCTGACCCCTTCCCCTACGCCGACATAAACTTGAACGCATCAGAACGTTTTTGTCGAACGAGGTAAACACCTTCTAAGTTTTTTTGGACAAAAAATTTGTAGTTGATAGTAAATTTTAGTTATCAGTTGAGTGTCGCGCCGCTATGTATTGTTATGTGTGCTCGATTCTTGTGCTCGCTGATTATTTTATTATGATTTCGGACGTCCCAGATGTAATCGCGTTTTGGAAATTGAACCTGAAATTTTTAAGTTTAAGTGTATTTGAATTGTCGGTGTGTCAACATTTATCGTTTATCGCACGTACAACAAGGATTATCCCTGATCTAAGTTAGAGAATTTATTATTACATGCTAACCTACTTCAATATTATGCATATTATGGTACGTGAGTACATGTTTCTATTTAAACAGTTTTTATTTCGATTCGTTTATCGGGTAAAGTTTTTCTGCCTTCCTGACAATCAATGAAAGTGGGTCCATAGGCGGGTGTTGGTTTTACGGGACAAAATATTCTTAATTTCAACTTTGTAAGGGAGCGTTTGCGAAAAAAATTATAGATAAAAAAAATGTTTATTTTGACGAGTTCTACTTGTGGTTAATTTTCTGCTAGGACTTCCTGCATATTATGTATTTGGTTTATATTTTTTGATTTCTGCAACCAGCCTAAAGTACCCAGTTGTTAAAAACAAAGGTAAAAATTGGTAATTAGCGGATGGAGGACAGAAAAAGAACAAGGCAAAAAACATAAAAGTTTATAAACAACCGATAATTGAGAACTGAAAATAGCGAAGCATGATAATGCAAGTTCGAAGGACAAAAAATAAAATTTGAATCAATAAACGATACAATATTGTAGAACAGGAAAATGAATAACAATAGCCGGAATAAAATAAGATTTGGTACAAAGAAACAAAGGATAAAGAACGAATTATGAATGATAAACAGTTAAATATGAAGAATGAGAAACTGGGGATGGTAATTTAAAAGTAAAAGAAGAGGGATGTAAAAAAAAACAAAAAGAAAGAATTGCAAAGAAATAATTACCCAGGATGAAATTTGAGACAAAGATTGAACATGGACAGTTGACAATGATAATGTATACATGAACTGAAGAAAGAACAGTAAAGAAGGAAGAATATAGGGTATCAAGAATGACACATAAGAACATCAAAGGAATAGAGGAGAAAAGAGAAAAAAAACAGTAACAAATGACGAAGAATAAAGGATGAAAGATCAAGAATGAACGTCGAAGGACGAAGGAAGAGTCATGGAGGAAGAATAAGGGCCGAAAAATTAACTACAGATTCAAACGTCACCAGAAAATCTTAACAGTGCTAATATCGTACTTGCATGTACTTGCAAGTATATTCGAAAAGAAAAATATTTGGTATCTTTGACTCCAAGTCGACATATAAGAAACAAAAAAGGCAGAAGGAGCAGCAGCTGAAGAAAAGAAAGCAGAAGCAATTAGCTAAACGAACAGAAAAAATAATGAAAAGAAGGAGCAGAACACAACGAACAGAACAGTCAGAACAACTGAAGGAAAATAGACAATAGAAGGAGTTAAATTGTTTTTTTTATAAATAAAAGTCGTTGAAATTAACAACAAACGTTTGTAGTTATATGGAAAACCCAGTTTCAAAATTGGTGTTATACATACTTTAAAATATAATTCTTCTTCTATTATAACAAAGCAATATCAAAACACAAAAATGACCGATCGAAGCTAAATAACCCCACCTTCCACCTTCATTATTTAAATTTTTGTAAAACACACCCCGGAGAAGTGTATCCAATCAGCTCTAATACATCACAAGCTGCCCCAATGCCGTGTTTAGTTAACTAATTCAGTTGCATGTTTACTCCAATCAAGCATTTCGTCGATGTTGTAAGACTCTAGCCGTTCCCGGCAAACTTCGTAATTGATGCTTGGATGTTAATTCACAAGTTAAACGTTTTTATTCGTTTTGTGATCGCTGGCTGTTGGTTTGTTTCGTTCTTGTCGAGTTTAGTTTTGCTGCTGCAACAAGAGGCATTGCACGAAATTGATTCCACTGTTTACATATTCAGAGAGTTTAAACTGAATTTTGAATTTTCTTGTAAGTAACGGTCTTATCTCGGGTGGTATAACAATAAGAGGATCGTTCTTAGATATTGACAAATTTTAATCGAACTATTATGACAGCAAGCGTCTCGTTTATCTCCCCATTGATGTGCTTCTTCAATTACGCGTGTCGTCTATGCAGCGACATTTAGAAGAAACGGTCCTAAATAAAACATAAAGCCCCCCCCGTAGTGCAGCTAAGATCGGTCATCAATCACCCCATTTCTGCAAAATAATAAAAATACTTTACGCCTGTCAGTGACAAAATCCCTCGCAGCCATTAAATCCGATAAGCAATAGCGTCGTAACAAGTGGGGAGGTCGGCAACAGACGTTTATTACCTGTAAACTGGTGACGTGCTTTATGACTTATAGGCGCTGGTGCAAAGTGTGAAGAGGGTAATAGGCCATACATTCGGAGAAATGCTTGTCGCCACCTTTGACAATTCGCCAGACGTCGAAAGAACGGTTTTTATACGACAACGAGGACGAGGAGGGAACACAAAAGGGTATTGTGTGGGCTCCGCGCTTTCCATATTGAATATTTTAAGATTAGGCTATGCTTGTTTAGATTTGTCGCGGTTTTTTATTTAAAACGGGTGTCAGGTTTAATATGATTAGTTGTCTAGTAGGCGCTGCAACAATTGACATTGTTTGTCGAAATAATTGTCAACATGGCCAACTCATTTCTGGAATTTCCTATGTTGAAATGAGATAAACTTTTGTATGTTGCTTGTGAGATGCTGTAATCTCGTGCAGAATAGTGAAGTGTCTCGCTGTGATTTGCTTTGTGATATTACAGTGTCCTGTTGCTCTTAGGGACCAAGAGAAAACCCAGTTAACCAAAGATTGTTTTCTGTGTACGCTCAAACTGAATAATTATTTTATATACATATTTTGTCAAAAATTGTTAATTTTTGTTTATAGTGCTATGGCTGGTATGTGAGACTATAGTAATAATTTTGACCAATAGACCATGTGTCGTATAGTGCCACATGAACCTGGATTCTAAGAAAATTTAAAAAGGAAAATTAATTGATTCCAATTCAAAATAAAGTTTATTCCGTACAGATTTGTAAGAAAAACAAAAATTAAATGCTATAAAATCTATATAAAATCAAAAATTAAATGCTATAATATATAAAAAAATAAATGCTATATATAAATCTATATAATTTTATTCCCAATTATTATTATTATATTTTTATTTCTGTCCACTTTGTTCCGTTATATTTTTTTATTATTTCGTAAGTTCTTTTTTTCTTCTTTTTTCTCCGTTTCCTTTCTTTATCAAGTTTTAATTTTTCTTTATTTTGAATTGCTGATGAATTTTACTTATAGCTACTGGTCTTGATCGGTCCGTATTTTGGGAGTTTACATACAGTTGCACACGCAAATGGGTGTGTGGTGAGAAGCGCGGATTCAAAATCTACAGGATACAAGGCAAACAAATTCTATGAATTAATTATTGCAAAATCGTGCTTTAATAAGGTACATTAAGGATCGATTTGTTGGCCAAAATCAAAGGTTAAATTGGCTCTTAATAATCGGTCAACGAAAAAGTCGTTTTTTACTGATCGATTGTGAATAAAAGTATCTATTACGATATTTATCTAACTCGACCAATTTCCACTTACAACGCGACCCTCCGAAAAAAATCGCCACACGCCTGTCACTCCATATAACTTTCTCCCCCGGACCTCCTTTCATGCCTCCAGTGACGTGCATACAAAAACCAATCGAATCGACGTCCATCCGTCCGACGCCCTAGTATTATTCCATTAACTGGTTTTTTTCTTGCGGGAGAAACTCCCGAGACAATCTGACTTTTCAACGCCGCAACCTCATTTCTGCGTCTCGAGATAAACTAATACGAAGGGACTTGAAACAAGTCCAATCAAATTATTTCTCTCTCGATTCGTAACGGTTATGACAAGTTATGAGACAGTTTTTTGTGGCGGACGAGTCGCGTCGGGACAATTAAAACTACAGTTGTAATTGCTTTCAGCTAAAAACGAAATAAATAGCGACGGACTGGATATGCTTTAGTTGCGGATGTACAGTTTGCAACGTATTGTTTGAATTAATACTGTTCCGGGACGCTTTGATAATAACTACTTTAAATTGGATCTAGGAATTATAAAATTTAGAGCGGTTGTAGGACGGGAGTTTAAAAATGGTGAATGCGCCGGTGGAAGTTTCGAAACGAGTTTTAAACTATGAATTCAATTTATAGGACGGAATTAAAGTATTGTTCCATTTATATCAACAACGGGACCATGTCATTCTCACTTTAACAGTTTCGAATTAACTGGGTTTTTTCCATTGTTTTAGAATGTAGCATTTACGTCATGACGATAGTTTGGGAATTGTTCCATATAACGTAGTCTAATAATGGTCACTGCAAAGTTGAACAAACACAATTGTGGGATATTCTGGAATCGCTCGCAAGCTCGCTCGGCCATAAACCTGGGCGCGTTCGAACATTCCGGGATTAAAACTTCTTTTCGCACGTTGTAAGCCTAATTCGCGTCCGACACGAAAATGCGTAACGTTCAATTAAATAAGTGGGGGGATATTTTATATTGTACGTCTTCTATCCGGAATTTTCATTTGAGAACATACCCGCATCCTCACTATTCTGAATTATTTCATATTTAATAAAAAAATTCACTTCTGTCGCGCGTGGACACACTTCATTTTTTAAACTCGAGGTGCAGTGAAAATTTTTCGACACACGGGGGAAAGGAGAAAACATTCGGGAGTAACCGGAGGAAATCAAACAAAAATCCCCGGGAACCACCTTTGTAAATAGGGTTAGAATTATAGTAAAAGAAGAAAATAAGTCTCACATAAACACGCCGTGTGGTGCCATCTACACGGGACACAGAACTACTGAAGAAGAGAACTGTAAACAATTTGAAAGCTACAAATTGGAAAATCAAAATGAACCTGGGTGTCATCACCACTGACATCGATGAGTGAGTAACATTGTATAGTTGGTTGTCTACATTACCGTACTTTGTACATTATTCTTAATAAACTTATAACTTAGTCTAAAGGACCTAAACCGTAGATGGTCTAAATTTGAATGTCTTTCAAGTTACAACAAGTCTCCCACACTGTTCACAACATTATCAAGCCGGACCTTTCGCCACACTTCCATTATTTATGTGGTCCAATTACACTATTTGATTGGTCTGAAACTTCTCCAGTAATAGCACTTTTATAAAATTTGTGACAAAATGCACCTGAAGTCAGAAATGTAATGTAGACAACCAACTATACAATGTCACTCACTCATCGATGTCAGTGGTACGTTTGTTAATAACATAAACGTGATACAACTGTTGTACAACAATTTATATTTTAACAATGTCGTATAAGAATATTTTGTATTCGTTTTGTGAAATAGATAATGGAGAAAGCAATTCGGCTACGCCTCGTGCTACTCACGCTTGAAAAGTGCCTTGACAGCGCATCTATTTTGGCTTATAGAATTTTGAAGATTAAACAATTACATTTACATTTTTTCCTAAACTCGTTATTAGGGCACTATATCCATGTAACTCACTCAAAACCCCTTATTTATTGCATAACCCCCAAAATTTGCCCCGCGCCTCAAATATATCAAACTCGCGTCAGAAATATACGCATTTTTAGCAAAGACTTCATCTCGAAGAAAGCGCAAAAACCCGAGTTTGACGTCGAAGAGAAATATAGCGTGCCGACCGAAAGAAATTCACCCCACATTATAATATAATAAGAATGTTATTCGCAGAAAATGCAAAAATGTTGAAATATGAATATATACAGCGCGAACGTGATGTAGTTAAACTTCTTGCCATCACCGGAGCTCCTCCTCGGGATATCTTCATATTTCCCCACATTCATTTTTATTCCGCGACATCTAAACAGCTGCAATTGGTGCAGACGTTATTTTTACGGTCGCGCCGCAAATTGGATTATTTACCAACGAGGAGGTGTTTTTTGCAGACGAGTCCGGATCTCAACACCACAACCAGTGTCTTGACGTTCACCCCGACCGTCGAAGATGGAGGGAAGTATCTGTCTTGTAGGGGGCAGCAACCGCAGATCTCGGACAGCGGATTGGAAGATGGATGGAAGCTCGACATCTATCGTAAGTGCTTAATTAAGTCATTAAGTCAGTGAATTCTAGATTCTATGTAATATTTTAGTGTTGTCTTATTTTCTACTATACTCAGTTATACACTGTAGGTTCCAGCTAACAATGGACATTCTCTTCGACTAATTACCCTCCACATGCACATGAAATCATTTGTAATTTTATATGTTCATCATTGTTATTAGAACGAATATGGAATATTTTGTTTGTTATTATCAACATACCGAGCGCAAACAACGCTTATAAATTTTCATTAATTTCTATTATTCTACCCGGAACTGCTCCCGTTGTTCCACTGTATGTGTAATAATTTTCTCTGAACTTATTCGACGCCATTATGATGTAAAACAACGCACGCACAGAGAGAGAGCTGTTCCGGGGATCGCCTCCGGCTTAAAGTTTCAATCGAAATCCGGGCCGACGTTAAACTTATTAAAAGCATCAGTATGCCATAGGGAGAGGCCCTTCTTTGTAGACTGAAAGTAATGTGTCGCCGCCCTTCAATCATCCTCCTAGTGGCGGCGTTAAATTTGCATAAACAAAATAGAACAAGTGTAAACGCGGCGCCCGGTCTTGGAACGACGGGATTCTATGCTGACGATGCCATTTGGGATATTTATGGGTTTTTTAACAACCGAGATGGGAGATGACGAATGGTGAGATGTTGGGTCGTTTGAGGCGCTGAGGAGTCAAATAGTAGCAGGAACGATTGTCGTGTAAAAATGTTAAAATTATTATGATCATTACGTCACAATCTCTCTTGATTGATATATTTATATCTACAATAACGAGTTGACCCGACAGACGTTGTCCTGTGTCCAAATTTCAATCAGTTTGTTTTTGGGCAGATTTATTATATTTATTTCATTTTTATTATATAGATTCGTTGGTAAGCGCATCACTTGAGAACGGCTGGACCGATTTAGTCTTTTTTCTAAATAAGAATTAAAAACAAAATCCTGGATCTGGACAACAGCGCCACCTACCGGGTTCAACTGCAGCTAAGTGTTAATTAACCATCCAGGTGACCCCATAAGTACAAAAAAAAAATCATCAAAATCGGTCAGAAAAAAAATCTGGATCTCGACAGCAGCGTCATCTATCGGGTCCGACTGTGGCTAAGAACCATCCAAGTTATCCCATAAGTTCAAAACAAATTTCATCAAGATCGGTCAGAAAATAAAAAATCTATGCTCTGGATAGTGACAACAGCGCCACCTACCGGTTCCAACTGTAGCTAAGAACCATCCAGGGATCCACTCAAACACACACAAAAAATTTCATCAAAATCGGTCAAGCCGTTTAGGAGGAGAAGAATTACGAACACACAGCTCGACAGCAGCTCTGGAGACTTTGGAGAATTTGGGATTTTAGAAAACCTGAGGTTCTAAAAAACTGGGAGAAACTGAGAACTTGATACACTAAACTTGAGAACTGAAGGAACTTTAAATTTTGGAAAACCTGAGAACTAAGAAAAGTTTAGTACCCGGGAACTTGAGAAACAAATTGAGAATTGAAGGAACCTGAAATCTTGGAAAACCGGATTTCTCAGAGAACCTGATATCGGAAAATCTTTGATCTTGGAGACCCTGAGAATCCAACAATGAGAATTTGAAAACACTGAAACTAAGCGAACCTTAGACCTTGAGAAACCTAACAACCTGATAAACACAAATTAAGAACTGTAGAATACAGGAAAACCTGGAACCTTAGGGAACATCAAAACTTCAGAAACCCCAAAATCTTGAGCCTTTGAGATCTTGGAAAAAATGAATGATGTCTTAAAGAACCTGAGAACTTATGGATCTTGACTGACACATTGGACAATTTGAAAACTTGACAAACCTGACTAACCAAAGAACTTGGGAAATTAAACTTAAGATGAAGTGAAGGAACCCGAAATAAACCTAAGATTTTTTGGCACCTCATAACTTGAGAAACTTTGAGATTTTTAACAATTTGAGATTCTAGGAAATTTTAGACATTGCCTAAGCAACTGAGAACTTGAGAACTGGAGGAAGTTGAACTTTGTAAACTCTGAGAACTAAGAGAACTTTGAGATCTTGGAAAATACTCGGTCTTGGAGACATTGAGAAAGCAAAGGTGGGAAGTGGAGGAACCTCAGAAATTTGGAAAACCTAAGATTTTAGGAAACTTGATACCTTGCCTAACATAAGTGCCTGACAACCAAATTTGAGAACTGGATTAATACATATGATAATTTGAAAAACCTGAGAACTACTAAACGAATTTTTAACCTTGAGAAACTTAATAAACAGGGAAATTGAGGACCCAAATTTGAGAAGTGGAGGAACCTGAGACCTTTGAAAACATGAGATTCCACGAAAATTGAGACCTTGAGAAACCAAACTTGAGAACTGTATGAACCCGAAATTATGAAGAACCTGGCGGAATCTCAGAATTTTGGAAAACCTAACATTTTAGGAAACTTTAGACTTTAACTAACATAAGTACCTGACAACTTAAGAAACCAAATTTGAGAACTGGATTAATACATATGACAATTTGAAAAACCTGAGAACTAAGCGAATTTTTAACCTTGAGAAATTTAACAAACAGAGAAATTGAGGACCCAAAATTTGAGAAGTGGAGGAACCTAAGACCTTTAAAAACATGAGATTCTACAAACCTTAAGACCTTGAGAAACCAAACTTGAGAACTGGAGGAACCCGAAATTGTGAAGAACCTGAAATCTCAAAAACCTTCAGAACTTAGAGAAGCTGAGAGCTTAAGGAACTTGAGAATTTGGACTATCTGAGATTTTGGAAAATCTGAGATTTGAGGGAAATTGAGGCGGTGAGTAATTTAAGAACCTTACAACTTGAGACACCAAACTTGAGAAATGAATGAACTTGAGATTTTGGAAAACCTGGGAACTATTCGAACCTTAGACCTTCAGAAACCTAACAATCTGATAATTTGAGAAACACAAATTAAGACCTTTAGAATATCCTGAAAAACTGGAACCTTAGGGAGGATGAAAACTTCAGAAACCCCAGGAGCCTTTAGATCTTGGAAATCGGGGCATCTTTGAAAACATGAGATTCTACGAACCTTGAGACCTTGAGAAACCAAACTTGAGAACTGGATGAACCCAAAATTGTGAAGAACCTGAAATCTCAGAAACCCTCTGATCTTATTGTTAGAGAAGCTGAGAATTTAGACAATTTGAGATTTTGGAAAATCTGAGATTTGAAGAAAATTGAGGCGGGGAGTAATTTAAGCACCTTACAACTTGAGACACCAAACTTGAGAACTGAATGAACTTGAGATTTTGGAAAACCTGGGAACTATTCGAACGTTAGACCTTCAGAAACCTAAAAATCTGATAATTTGAGAAACACAAATTAAGACCTTTAGAATACTAAGATCTTGGACAACCGGAACTTTAGGGAGGATGAAAACTTCAGAAACCTCAGGAGCCTTTAGATCTTGGATAACGTGGCCTCTTTGAAAACATGAGTTTCTACGAACCTTTAGACCTTGAGAAACCAAACTTGAGAACTGGATGAACCCGAAATTATGAAGAACCTGCAATCTCAAAAACCTTCAGATCTTATTGTTAGAGAATCTGAGAATTTAAGGAACTTGAGAATTTAGACAATTTGAGATTTTGGAAAATATGAGATTTGAAGAAAATTGAGGCCGTGAGTAATTTAAGCACCTTACTACTTGAGACACCAAACTTGAGAACTGAATGAACTTGAGATTTTGGAAAACCTATTCGAACCTTAGACCTTCAGAAACCTAAAAATCTGATAATTTGAGAAACACAAATTAAGACATTTAGAATACTAAGATCTTGGAAAACCTGGAACCTTAGGGAGGATGAAAACTTCAGAAATTCCAGGAGCCTTTAGATCTTGGAAAACGTGGTATCTTAAAGAACCTAAGAGCTTGATGAACTTGAGAATTTGAAGAACCCGAAATCGCGAGAAATTTTAGAGACCCTGAGAACTTATGGAACTTGAGGCTTTGGACAATCTGAAAACTTGACTAACCAAGGAACCTGAGAAATCAAACTTGAGATGAAGTGAAGGAACCCGAAATAAACCTGAGTTTTTTTGGAACTTTAGAACTTGAGAAACTTAACAAACAGGGAACTTGAGGACCCAAATTTGAGAAAAGGAGGAACCTGAGACTTTTGAAAACATGACATTTTACGAACCTTGAGATCTTGAGATACCACACTTGAGTTCTGGATGAACCCGAAAATTTGAAGAACCTGTAATCTCGGAAGCCCTCAGATCGTAGAGAAGTTGAGAATTTAAGGAACTTAAGGCGATGAATAATTTAAGAACCTTAAAACTTAAGACACCAAACTTATTGAGATTTTGGAAAACCTGGGAACTAATCGAACCTTAGACCTTCAGAAACATAATCGTCTGGGAACTTGAGAAACGCAAATTAAGATCTTGGAAACCTGGAACCTTAAGGAAGATGAAAACTTCAGAAACCCCAGAATTTGGAGATTTTGATATCTTGGAAAACCTAATATCTTAGAGAACCTGAAAATTTGAGAAACTTGATAATTTGAAGCCCGAAATAACAGAACAATAACGAAATCTTGAGACTTTGGACAATTTGAAAACTAACCACGGAAACTGAGAACCTGAGAAATCAAACTTGAGATGAAGTGAAGGAACCCGAAATAAACCAAACGTTTTACGGAGCCAGACAACTTGACAAAATTTTGGACAATTTTATATTCTAGTATATTTTAGACCTTGAGTACCTAAGCAACTAATAACTTGAGAACAGAGGGAACCTGAGATCGTAGAAAGCCTGAGATCTTAAGGAACCCAAAAAACTTGACAAACCTCAGAATTTGGAGAATTTGAAAATTCCAGATTTCAGGCATCCTTGAGTAACATAAGAACCTGAGAACTTGAGAAACCAAAAATTAAGAAAACTTAAGATCTTGAAAAACCCTAGAACTAAGTGAGCCTCAAACGTTGAGAAACCTAACAACCTGAGAACTTAATAAACACAAATTGAGAGCCGGGGAATTTGAGATCTTTAGAAACCTCAGAATTAGGGATTTGGGATCTTTGAAAAGCTGATATCTGGGAGAGTCTGAGAATTTGAGGAACCTGAGAATATGAAGAACCCGAAATCGCGGAAAACCTGAAATATTAGAGAACCTCAGAATTCAGGACACCTGATACTAACCACAGAAACTGAGAACCTGAGAGAAACTAAACTTGAGATGAAGTGAAAGAACCCGAAATAAACCAAACGTTTTACGGAACCAGACAACTTGAGAAAATTTTGGACAATTTTAGATTCTAGAAAATTTTATACCTTGAGTACCTAAGCAAATGAGAACCTGAGAACTGGAGGAACTTCAAGTTTTGGAAAACCTGAGAACTAAACCAACCTGAGATCATAAGGAACCTAAAAATTTGAGAAACCTTAGAATTAAACAATTAAAATTGTAGTATTGTGTCAAACACAACTAAATTTATTGTCAATTTTAAATGTATAGAAGTACATTTTTAGTTTGGGTCAGGAACTATTTCGGAATTTTTCTCTGAAGCATTTCCCTAATTACACCCCCATTGTGTACAATCCCGAAACATTTATCCCAACACCAATCCAATTCCCATCATGCTGAAGAGCACTCCGTTAGAGGCCAGCTTTGATGCACGCTCGCACAAGGAAGCCAAACTTCCTAAACGCCGCTCACAATGGAAGTGAATATGCGGCCACGCGAGCTAATTTAGTCCGTTACACGGAGGAATCACTTGGAACTCAAACAACTTTTTAGCTGCAAAAACATTTTGCAACATCAAAGTTTTACGGCGCGCGGCCTTTTTGTACCCCTTTTGGCCATTTGCCTCAAATATATGTGAAGAGGGAGTCGTCCGGAGAAAGGGAAACGGACTCTTTATATGCAGGCCGCGTTCCGGCATAGTTTACAACTCTTAACATCTCACCACATTAAATAAGGCCGAGAATAACCACTCCCGCGGGGAGGGGCCATCATAAAGTAGGATGTGGTAATTTTTTGCTGGGGTAAGTTGATTAAGCGGTCGAAGCTTTCGGGGTTGTAAAAATACTCGTGAATATTTCTATCCCGGCGCATCCACCATTTCTAACACATCTCTAACAAATCATCTCTTCAGCAACTCGACCAATTACCTAGACCACACCTTATCAGTAGCTGCCCAACAAAGCATGGTTTAAATTAGGAGAGGACATCACTCGAACAAGTATACTAATTAACCGGGGACGCAAATAGAGGCGGCACTTTAGTCGCTAACTGCGGTCCAGATTTATATGGAGCATCAAAAGCAGATGAGGTGGTCAGTCGGCGGTTTTCATATGAAATCCATTACGGAAGGGAGCCGAATTTATATCTAAGCAGTAGTCGCTCCTCCACCACCGAAAGGGTTCAATTAAATCACGAACGAATGATGCGAGCTAAATTCGAAATACACCGGAACGTTCCAAACCCTAATTTACATTCACCCTCATGCGTCGTCTCTGATATTAGTAGTTAGTTGGCTGTGTGAAGGCGCGAATTAATTGTAATTCGTCTATTCGGGGGTGGCGTAACGAGGTTCCGTACGAGGTTTTGAGCAAACGTGATGAATGGATATTACAAGGAGCTTTTCTGTTCATTGGTCCTCACACAGAACATTTTTTTAGATGTGCCTCTTGTTTCTCTGGAACTCGGCAGCACCTTGAACGGCAGCACCATCAAGGAGGGAGTGGATGTTTACTTTGAGTGCAACATCAAATCCAACCCCTGGGTTTACAAAGTCAGCTGGAGACACAACGTAAGTTAGAAAGACATAATTATATATAGTTATGTTTTTTCAACAGAGGTAACCTAGGTGACGGTTTGTTAATCAATGATTAGCTTTTAATGACTTGTGTGAAAGCGGGACATGTAATACACTCAGCGGCAAAAAATTCTGCAACAAAAGCTAGAACTAATTAATAAGCCTGTTCCAAAGATAATCTAAATCTGGGCTTCTCGATGGCGCACATGTTGTTCTAAGTTATCTTGATTACATCATTGCGCCCCCATTGGTAAAATTGAGGGTGGATTCAATTTTTTGCCGGTGACTGTACATTTCAGAACATTCTGTATATGTAACCAGTGTGTGCACTTACTTTACAACTCGAGTTACATACTATACTGTTTGTACTACTCTGATTGTTAACGCGAACAATAGTTTCGACCAAGAGAGCATCCCGTATATTTAACTTTTATCACCGACTGTCCCCCTTTCGTTGACATTGCTTTATCGTTGTTCGTTTGTTCTGTGACGTACCCATTTGAATTATACAATGAAGTTATCCACTTCTGTGTTTTCCAGCCCGTGTTTAATTCCCGTGATTATTTTACAGGGCAAACAGTTGTACAATAATGCACAAGCAAACACAATTGTGAGCAATCAGAGTTTGGTACTTCAATCGATCACCAGAGCCAGATCTGGGCATTACACCTGCGTCGGACATAATCAGGAAGGGGACGGTGAAAGCAATCCGGTCCAGCTCGATGTGAAGTGTAAGTTTCGTGATTAATTTATTTTTGGATTTTACGAATTCGTATTGTTTGCGAGATGTAGTTTTAGTGAAGGCCTCATTATAACAGCAAAGTCACAAAGAAACAATGTTCATGCATGCTCTGCGTGTAAGCTCGCTTTGCCAAAGTTTTCTCATAGTTCTTATTAAAGCAACGATTAATATATATGTATAAGTCGAACTTCTTGCTCGAAACTCCGTCTGCAACTGCTTATAAATCTAAAGACCAGAAAGGTGAAAACTGCAAACTTCGTAGAGAATCATTATATTTACTGCTTTTGAAAGTTTTGTTGCACCGCATGAAAACTTCAAGTCACGTTTTGAAGCCGGGTGCACACTACATCAAACAAGCCTTAAACGGAGTTCTTTTGATTAGAGTGGTATCGATATACCGGTATCGTTTACACTAATTTATATCGAACACTGAAAGTGACTGCATAGGGAACATGCATATTAATTAAATTAATTGAGAAAAGTCTCGCAGATCCTCTATTTCTTTTTTGTCGATAGGGGGCGGCAGCGTCGACTAAAATCAATTTTAAGAAAAGTAAGTGATTTATTCGATATTCGGAGGAAATGGCAAACAGCGTGATTTATGGAGAGTAATTTGGAGTAAAATTGGCTTATTTCGTTACATTTACGACTGCCCCAGCGATCTGAACTAAGATGAATATACGAACCTTTTATTAGCTCGGCAGGTATCAAGGAGAAAAAAGATGAAGTTAGGGAATAAAGACGCAATAAAAAGGTCAAATAAGCATCTGCGATGGCGCGATCTGATTTTATGTCTAGAGTCGTTTTGTTTTTAAAAGATATATAGGTATGAATACGAAAACTTAGTCACCCAAGAAGATTGCATTGCTGCACTTAGCCTGCTCGATCCGGCTCGAAGGACCATGTTGCGAATTTCCATATAGCAAAGAAAATTAATTAAAATTATTTAGACTAAGAATTATTATAGCAACAAATTCTCCACTCTAAGAACTACTTCAAGAACAAACCCCATCCACATCCTTCTATTTGCTAAATAAAACGCGCATAAGCGAGCCCCAACCGTTCGTCTACGAGTTTTCAGCGAAATCAAAGATAAAGTTCAGTTATAAATCAACAAATAAAGTGGAAGTTGTAATGTGTCTTGTGAATGCTCAAATGGCGAAATGTAACAGGAAATGGCGGTTACACATGCTACCGCTGGCGGCTTATTCCGCCTCGACGGAGGCAGTTGCCGCCGCCGCCGCTCCCCGCGAATATCAATATTTGTATTAGCAACTTCCCGCCGCCGAGAGGCGGCGACTCGCAACTTTATTTAGGAAAATTGTCATTGTAATGTTTCATTTCGTTTGTACGGAGGCAGTCGGGCGTCATCACGCTCGAACGTTAATTACTTTCGTTGTCTTTGTAGGAGTTTCCTTCAGAAAAACTAGTGTGATATTGGCGGAAAATGTTGATTACATTTTCTACATTTTTCTTTAATTCGTCGGAATCTAAAAAGATAGTCGAGATCTGTGAAAGTGTCAACGATTAGGGCTGCCAATTGTTCAGTGCTGCCAATCCACTTTATTTCTAACAAAACTAGATAAATTCCCTTGCAAAATCTCATTTCCCCACTAACCGTCAATACATTTTCGTATTAAAAAGAAAAAGTCCATCCACCGTCCGCGGACGCAGTGCCATTATCGATTTTGCCTTCAAACTGCGGGCATTAATCACTTCTACTTAGCACAGTTGACATTGTAGCGACAATGTTACGTTGCACCAGCAGCACTTACGGTTTTATGTAGATTAGAGACAGGCTGGCGTTGTGAACTCCAATTGAGAAGATTACAACTACGAGACCTGGTTGGCAAGCCGACATCTTGGAACAGCCGTGCAACCACAACAGGACCGTTAGTAACTTTCCAGTTGATGAAATCAGATTTTAATTGAATTTGTTCTTTATGTTGATTATTCTTAATGTAAATGTGCTGTTGTCACATTGTTAATTCATTTTAATATTAAGCGGTGGATTCTATTTTTGTGTCCCAGAATGAGCAAATATCTCTATAGGAAGTATTACGATATTAATCCAATTTTAGCAGCAGATGTTTCAGCTTCCAATAAAATGGCAATAACTTTTTTACTTTCTTTATTTTCCAGTTCGTATATTTTATACGTCTACAATTTCCACATACAAAAGCATCGAAAACTCAAACTCCTCCCATAGTTACTAAAAGAAAGTAAGCGCTGATTGCTTCTATTAAACATTAATATTGAATTATAAATAATATGTACAATTACGCTCGTGAATGTTTAAGTTCCTCAAGTTGTCTGGTTCCTCCAGTTCTCAAGTTGGTTCTCAAAATCCCAAGTACTGAGATTTTTTTAAATTTCAAATTCTTCCATTCTCAAGTTAGGTTCTTAGGTCCTCCATTTTGCAAGATTACAGGTTTTCCAAATTCTCAGGTTTCTCAAGTTGTCGGGTTCTTTCATTTCTCAAGTAACGTTTCTCAAGGTCTGAGGTTCTTAGGTTCCCAATTTTCTCAGGATCCATAAGAGATCACGTTTTCCATGATTTCAGGTTCCTCAAGTTGCCAGGTTCCTCCAGTTCTCTAAGTTCCCAGATTTTCCAAAATTTAGTTAGGTTTTTCGAGTTCTCACTTTCTTCATTTTTCATCTTCTGAGGACCCCTGATAAATCAGGTTTTCCAAAATTGCAGGTTCTTCAATTTCTCAGGTTCCTCAAGTTTTTAAATTTCTCCATTCTCAAGTTACGTTTCTCCAATCTTCTGGTTCTTAGGTCCTCCTTTTTCTCAGAGTTCCTAAGATATCAAGTTGTCCAAGATTTCAGGTTCTGCTAATTCTCAGGTTCCTCAAGTTGTTGGGTTCTTCCAATTCTCAAGTACGGTTTCTCAAATTTTCAGGTTCCCCATTTTCTCAGGCTCCCTAAGATATCACTTTTTCCAAGATTTCAGGTCTTTCAAGGTGTCAGGTTCCTCCAGTTCTCAAGTTGTGCCTCAAAATCTCAAGTTCTGAGATTTTTCAAAATTTCAAATTCCTCCATCCTCAAGTTACGTTTCTCAAATTCTCAGGTTCTTAGGTCCTACATTTTTCAAGATTACAGGTTTTCCAAATTCTCAGGTTTCTCAAGTTGTCGGGTTCTTCCATTTCTCAAGTAACGTTTCTCAAGGTCTGAGGTTCTTAGGTTCCCCATTTTCTCAGGATCCATAAGAGATCACGTTTTCCATGATTTCAGGTTCCTCAAGTTGCCAGGTTCCTCCAGTTCTCTAAGTTCCCAGATTTTCCAAAATTTAGTTAGGTTTTTCGAGTTCTCACTTTATTAGGTTCATTTTCTGAGGACCCCTGATAAATCAGGTTTTCCAAAATTGCAGGTTCTTCAATTTCTCAGGTTCCCCAAGTTTTTAGGTTTCTCCACTCCTCCACACTCAAGTTTTTCTAAGTTCTCAGGTTATCCAAAATTTCAAATTTCTCCATTCTCAAGTTACGTTTCTCAAATTCTCAAGTTCTTAGGTCCTCCTTTTTCTCAGAGTTCCTAAGATATCAAGTTGTCCAAGATTTCAGGTTCTGCAAATTCTCAGGTTCCTCAAGTTGTTGGGTTCTTCGAATTCTCAAGTACGGTTTCTCAAATTCTCAGGTTCCCAATTTTCTCAGGGTCCCTAAGATATCACTTTTTCCAAGATTTCAGGTCCTTCAAGGTGTCACGTTCCTCCAGTTCTCAAGTTGTGCCTCAAAATCTCAAGTTCTAAGATTTTTTTAAAATTTCAAATTCCTCCATTCTCAAGTTACGTTTCTCAAATTCTCAGGTTCTTAGGTCTTACATTTTCCAAGATTACAGGTTTTCCAAATTCTCAGGTTTCTCAAGTTGTCGGGTTCTTCCATTTCTCAATTAATGTTTCTCAAGGTCTCAGGTTCCCCATTTTCTCAGAATCCGTAAGAGATCACGTTTTCCATGATTTCAGGTTTTCCAAGTTGCCAGGTTCCTCCAGTTCTCAAGTTTCTCTAATTTTCCAGATTTTCCAAAATTTAGTTAAGTTTCTGGAGTTCTCACTTTCTTAGGTTGATTTTCTCAGGACCCCTAATATATCAGGTTTTCCAAAATTTCCGGTTCTTCAGTGTCTCAGCTTTCTCAAGTTTTTGGGTTCCTCTAGTCCTCAAGTTATGTTTCTCTAGAACTAAAGTTCTCTTAAATATTATAGATTATCCAAAATTTCAAGTTTCTCCATATCTCAAATTGTTTTTCAAAGTCTCAGATTTTTGGGTTCCTCATTTTGTTAGGGTCTTAAGATACCAAGTTCTCCAAATTTTTACGTTCTTCCCTACATTGTCGGGGTACTTCACATCTCAAGTTATGTTTTCTCTAAGTTCTCAGGTTATCCAAAATTTCAAATTTCTCCATTTTCAAGTTAGGTTTCTCAAATTCCCAGGTTCCTAGGTCCTCCATTTTCTCAGAATTCCTAAGATATCAAGTTGTCCAAGATTTCAGGTTCTGCAAATTCTCAGGTTCCTCAAGCTGTTGGGTTCTTCCAATTAAGATTTCAGGTTCTTCAAGTTGTCAGGTTCCTCCAGTTGTCCAGTTATGTTTTTCTAAGTTCTCAGATTTTCCAAAAGTTCAGATTCCTTCAGTTCTCAAGTTCTCACTTTCTTAGGTTCTCCATTTTCTCAGGGCTCCTAAGATCACTCAGATTTTTTAAGATTTCAGGTTCCTCAAGTTTTCGGGTTCCTCTAGTATTCAAGTTATCTTGCTCAAAGTATAAGGCTCTCTTAAACTCATACAGTTCTCAGAGAAAGGCTGATTTGGTGGTCCCAAGAAGAATGATTACTCAAAATATTTTATCTTTTTCATACTATCAATAATAATTATTATATTCTACAATTTTTATTTTTAGGTTCTTAACTTTTTAATTATGAGTAATTATGACTTATATGCACAAAGATTTGCCAATATATTCTGCTTCTCAGGTCCTTAATTTCTCGGATTTTTGTTATCCTGGGTTCACAATTTCTCACTTTTAGTTCGTCGGATTCTCTTTTTTTCGGTTTCTAAAGGTCTTATTTTCTCAGGTGTCCAGTATCTCAACTTCTTCAGTGTCTCAAAATCTTATTTGTTCCTTATTTTCAGTTTTTCACTTCGTCAGATTGTGAAATTCTCATGATCTAAGTTCTTCAGTTTTCAGTATATCAGCTCTTCATTGTCTGATTCTCAGTGTGTTGCTCAGGTTTTCAATTTCACAATTTTTCGGGTATCTAACTTGCTAGTGACGCAAGGGCGGCGGTGTCTCCGGTACCTAAGAAGGGGACTGTGGTCCAAGGAGGTAGGGTTTCGGCGAGAGCCTTCAGGCTTTTGAGTGAAAATGTCGACGGGGCTGCAAAGTGAAAGAGTGTCGTAAAGTAAAATGCAGACAGGGGCTTTAACTGTATATTTCCGTTAATGGACCGCTGAGACCGACTATTCTCTTATATTATTACTTTGAAAAATCCCAGAGTCGGTCCCAGGTAATGAGAAGTGTTTCTTTTTACAATTAAAATCGCCTAAACAAATAAAACTATAGAGTCGACAGCCATACTGGCGACCTGACCAGTACTGAGGCCACACTCTCCCTATCTTAATGAATTCATATTCTAAAAAGCTAAAACTACGTATTTGCGCGGAATAGGACCATGTGAATTTTCAGTTGGCAGTCTGTGTTTTCAGTTCATAGATTTCTTGATTTCCCAAGATCTCAAGTATTCATTTTTTAAAACTCTCATGGCTGTATTTCATGTCCCGGCACAGGAAATTGAGCCTTCAGATACGAAATTTTCTAAGTTCTCAGTTTGTCATGCCTTAAATTTCTCAAGTACTTAATTTTCTAGTTTTCCTAGTTCTCAAGCCACCAGATTGTCAATTTCTCAAATTCTTAGGTTCCTAAAGATCTTATTTTCTTGTTTTAAAATTACTTAGTCCGGGTTTGGATCGTGTCTCTTTTGAGTTTGTGCTCGACGTTTCCCCCCAAACTGCGAGAGGTGAAACTCATCTAACTAATTTAAGTAATAATTTGGATGAGTTGTGGAGTATGTATGTCACAATCGATCCTAAACACTCGAAAATCTCAAAGGACAAGAACTTCGGAATCAATTTGAGAAGCTGAAAAACATGAGAAATTAGGAGTTAAATTAGAATCCAAACTTAAAACTTTGAAACACAATAACTTGAGGGTCTAAGAAACCTGAGACATTGAGGATCTCAAAACTTGAGAACGTGAGTCCGAAAATTACAAAACAGAAAATATATGACCTTGAAAAAGAACTTGCGGACTTGAGATAGCAAGTTTGCGAAATTGAGAACCGGAGCACATCAATTTATAAATTTAAAACAAATGAACTTAAAGGTCTCAGCAACTGATAACTTGATAGTCTGAGAACCCTCTGAATGAATTATGAGTATTGTTTACGAATGTAAACAAGTTCCATTCAAAACGTTTTATCACACATGTCGTGAGGCGAAGTGTACCCATTTAGCATTATCAGTTTATTTTTTATTTTCATCTAGAACGTGCCTCAAAATACTCATACATAAACAACCCCGCAACATCGTGTGCTTTTTCACCACAACTTATTCTTTATAACCCTCAGAATTTATATCCAAAAGTGGCCGTATTGTACGAGCAAACTGGAAATCGCTAAAAGCACAACGGCCTCGGAAACCTCCGCTTCGATATTGTAGCATTTATTTCGGTTCTAAATAAGATTTTTTATGTGACATGTTCTAGATAGTAGTTGTTTACGAAAGCATTAAATCACAACTCCACAAAACCGATTTCTAAATCCCTAAGAGGCTGTCCGTTCGCATGTCCCGGAGAAAATGATGGATGTGTTTGTGTATTCGTACAATCGCAGGTATTTTTACTCACTCGCTCGTGATTTATTTCTTCGCTCCTTCGAATGTTAAGTTTTTCTCCACCGTACCTCCAGCATTAAGACACTTTTTTCATTTTTGCAGCCCTGCGATTGCTATGTTATAGATACTCGCCGTAAAAGTTATTGGAGCTTCAGGGCTATCGATTTTTTGACTTATCGTGATTTTACTGTATTTTATTAGTCGTTGACTTCAAGATTTTATGTATTGTGGGTGGATTAATATTACAAAAGATATTGGTTGGAGCGTTTTATCTCCAATTTTGTAGGTTATAGGCTTATAAAGTCTCCACTGTGGATAGACAAGCACCGTCAGTTTGATTCTAATCAAATATTAAAATATTTCATCCCGCCATCACATCAAAACCAACTTACCGCCATCAATCATGCACATGGACGAATCCCGTCATTTTTCCAACGGTCGTACATTACAATTAATTCCGGTTTTCCTCCAGTTATCCCGACCTGTCGACCCGGCCAGCCCAAGGTCTTCGGCGTGGCCAGACACGAGACCGCCAGGATCCTCTGCGAACTGGAAGCCAACCCCACAGACGTGCAGTTCATTTGGAAATTTAATAACTCGGCCGATACCGTAGACATTCCGCAAAACCAGATCCACAGCGAGAGAACAAGAAGTACAGCGGCTTACAAGCCGATGACGGAGCTAGATTACGGAACTCTTTTGTGTTGGGGAAGGAACGAAATTGGGATGCAGAAGGAGCCATGTGTATTTTATATAAATCCGGCAGGTAAGTAAGCTGCTCGCAAATTTAATGCCGCTTAAAACTGCAAAGCAGACTTCCGTAGTTCTCGGAACGTGACTGTTTGTTGATGAAGGGGGAAATTGTGAACTCGTTGGAAATTAATTCAACAATTAGTCTTGCAACTGCATACAAGACATATTTTAGCCAAAAAATGAAACCGAAAGTTTGTAAAGAATTGGCCCGGCGCATCCGCCATTTTTAGATTTACTGATTGTTATTATCAAATAATTATTTACTTTCCCGTTAACAGCACTGAAAGCAGTGTATTTTTGTCATAATGGAAATGGAATAACGTGGAAATGGGTTTTAAATCAATTTCCTTTTTTAATAAAAAATGCGGTTTGAACTGAAAGTTCTTTGGATTTAGGCCGACCTGCAGTAATTCCGAACACGAATTGGAAGGTCAAGTAAATAAAGGAAACACAATTTTAAGCCGTGCTTTGTTATATACAAACCCCGAAAATTAAATTTGTTGATTTCAAAAACCGCCCACAAGAGTCTTTCGGAGTTCGTTGATTGAGTTCTCCACAAAAAATTGTTTTAAATTGGAAAAGTGCGTCGATAGTACTCAAAGAAAAAATAGTTGTAGTCTTTGAATTATACGATTGCGTTCGCCCTGCCAAAAATAATTTTTAATTTATTTTTCCTCACTCGCGATTTTTACATTCCAGGAAAGCCCGACTCCCTTTCAAACTGTACAATCCTTAATCAGACAGCGGAATCGCTGCACGTGGAATGTACGGAAGGCTTCGACGGCGGTTTGCAGCAAGAATTCATTATGGAAGTGTACGACACGCAGACACGCAAATTGGTGAGCAACGTCACGTCAAAAAATCCCATTTTCACCGTCGGCGGATTGGAATCCGGGCTGGGCTTCGACATCGGCCTTTATGCCTCTAACAAGAAGGGAAGAAGCGACGTCTCCCATCTGCACGCGTTCACCCTCAAGTCGGCCGAGAAACATACAGGTAAAGGGATAGATCTCTAGGGCTGAACGAGGAGCTAGCGGGAAGTGAGTGTGCAAAATATGTTGCGAATTTTTCAATGCATACAAGTTCAGAAGTGGGATTAATATTCTGAATGGATGTCACCATCGTTTTTTATTCACCCTTTTCCTTAACAAGTGATTGGCTCAGGTTCTCAATTTCGCAGTTTTTAGGTTATGGCGATCAGGTTTTGTAGCTTTATAAGATTCTTTTATATGCTTGTTAATATCTCAGGTTCTCAAAGTCTTGGGATTTTATATTTTGACTTTGTAAAGCACTTTACCATTAGCTGAGATTCTCACTTTCGTTATTTATCCGTTTCTCAAATTGTCCTGTTTATAAAATTTGTTAGTTTCTCAGATTCTCAAAATGTGTCTTATTGTCTCAGAATTTTATTATTTTATGATTCACTTTATGATTTGTTCGTGTTTTGAACTTCTCAGTTTCATAATTATCCGTTTCTCAAATTATTGTCTCAAATTCGCAGATCCTTATTATCTTAAGATCTTATTTCTTAACTCACATTATGATTGGCTCAGGTTCTCAATTTCGTTTCTCAGGTTTTCTGTTCCTGAGTTTCTTCTTTAAGTTTCTTTTCTCAGACGCTCACTTTCTCAACTACTCAATTTTATTGACCCTTTTTTCAAGTCTCCAATATGGTAGAAACTCAGATTCCCAATGTCTCAAAGCCTTACTCTACCAGAATTTTATTTGTTGAGTTTGTGACTCGTCTTAAGATTATCTCAAGTTAATTATTTCTTCAGGCACTCAGTTTCTCCACTTCTCAATTGTATTAATGCCTAATTTCTCAAGTGCCTAATTTGTTACTGTCTCAGGATCTCATCGTCTCAAACTCTTAAAGTGTCAGAATTTTACTTTATAAGTTTGTACCTTACTTAATATTCGGTTAGGTTCTCAGTTTCATATTTTATCCGTTTCTCAATTTACAGCCCGTAAGGGGATTTAAGAAAGGATCGTTGAGGTATGATTAGTTGGGACAATTCAACTCCCTTTGATTATATCCTTAACGTGACATAATCTTTGGCTTTTCTAAACATCGAAAAAGTGCTGCGGCCAACATATTTTGCGTACTCAGTTCCCCCTAACGCCTGCACTATTGTGACTTTTCCGCGCAACCATATCCTTACGAGGCGCATTAAAAGAGAAATCCCCGCACCTCGTTAACTTTTTTCTTCTTTATAGTCACTAAAACTAGCAAACCCCCTCCACCGGAAAATTGCACGCTGGTCCATCAAAGTGAGTTCTATCTCCGGATAGCATGTCAAGTTTCCGAGAGAGACCGTGACGTGCACGACACCTACCTCCTCCAGGTCTTCCATGCGGAAAGCCGCATTTTAATCGGAACTGCTACGTCGCAGACCTGCGACGATATCGTTTTTAAAAACCTGCCACAGCGACACGGTGATTTATTGCTGCTTGTTAGGACAAAGAACGGCAGGTCCATAATGAGCGATGCGAATGTTATTTACGCTCCTAGAAACGCACAGAACAGAGCCAGCGGTAAGACATTACGGGGGATAATCAAGGATCAAGGTTCTAATGTTATGGTGCGGTGGTTTGTTGTAATTATAGTTAGTCTAACACTTCGGTATTCTGTGTAAGGATTGTTGTCTCTTGGACGTGGTGCGATGTTGGCAAACTAGAATTTTTACCGTCTAACAACTGTAATATATTGCGCTTAAAAGCTGAAGTTATCTTCGACGTACAAGGAAGTATTTAATACTCAGTCAACTGAACTATTAGTTTACGCTAGGACAAATAATCACTTACTTCGTCGAGTAAACCAGTGAACCGTTCTAAAGATTAATTAGTTTCTTGCTTATTATTTTTTATTCTACATCCATTTATTCGCACTCTCCTTGCTTTTATACAACAGATTAACCAGACAGTCATGCGTGTTTCATCATTTGTTTATTTTAACTACATTTAAGCATCTTAGTAACCCAGTCTTAACAGATTCCCGTGTTTTCTTGTTTTTTTCAAAGCTTGCCCTTTTTTAGCCTCGCTCGCAAGCTCGCTCGACCATAGACCAGGGCGCGTCCAGTAAAACTATGCATTATGATCCAAGGTTCAAACCATTGAAATATAATTCTTTATACTCGATGACGTAAGTGAATTCTAACAAATCAACTCTCTCCTTGTCAAACACGGTCCTAATCAACATTGTACTTAATCAAGTCCTCCCACTTGTAATAATGGCTTAACAATCGCTTCGGGATGCTGGTACTGCTTATGGTTGCTTTCCGCTCCACGTGTCTCACAAACAACAAATCTCTTCCAGCATCAACCCCGGCTTTGCTCCAAATCACACCCCTGCTCGGAGCTCTGATAGGAGTGGTGGCAGCTTTGATCCTAGTCGCCGTGATAATAGTGGTGGTTATACGTCTTCGCGGAGGCGGCGAGCGGGACGACAAGGACTACGACGACGGCGGCTTGTCGTCGTCGGGACGGAGGTGCGTCGCCGGTAACGGAGATAAGGCCAGCACGGAGCCGTTGAACAAGGATTTAAACGATAGCGTGGACAGTCTGGAGGAGAAGAATCCGGATATCATCCCGCAGAACAACGGGGAGGACGACTACCAGGACGAAGAGAGGGCGTTCGAGAGGTTGAATAATGCGCCGTTGAGGGTGTACAGCAGGATGCACAGTCCGAATAACCAGACGAAGAATGGGAGTTATGACGCGTATGGGACTAAGGTAGGGTTAGAATTATCTAGTAGTAGGCACTAGATGCTTTTTGTCTCTAGCGCGTAAATCGTATATAGGATTATCATTTGGCTCTTCTCTAACAATCTAAAATTCTATTTTATGTACATAGCTATTATAGATACTAATCTAGTGATAGTTCGACATGATAACTGACTTAAGTTCACGAAATTAAACAAATATCCATAACTTATTTGCCTTCATGTTCATGATATAAATATTCCGTATCCATCAATTACGGTAATTAGCGTATCGATTTTAGCTTTCATAATCTGCACGTGCAATGGATTGGGGATCACAGAGCCACTTCATTCCATCATACACAGTTAATTTAACATCGATCACGGCACAAAATTTTAATAATTATTGCAATTATTCAGTGACGAGTTGAAACGTTTTTAACACCAAACAGTTTACTCTTATTCGGAGATATATCTGGTTGCAGTCTCAACAATTCTTTTTCTTGTCTGTCTGTCTGTCTTTGTACTTTCCTTCCCACTATGATACAGCTTCACTCCTGTTCTTTTCAGAACGATGAAATAACATATGCTGAATTATCTCTCACAAATCAACAGATGCCGCACGTCATCTACAACCAACAGGCAATACCCATGTCTGTCATACGACGCCAGGAGCCCACAGTGTATGCACAAATCGACATGAAACGCATTCCGCAGTGTTTTCAGCCGCTGAGTCCGCCGCATCCCTCGTCGTTTCAGACTTTGCACCATCCGCATCTTCCGGCTTACGTTCCGCGTCCTCTTCGAGAAGAGCAGCTGATGCACGAGAACGTCATCAGTGCCGAGACGCCTCTGATCAGCCCCGTGAGTATTTTTCACAGGGTGGTCAAACACTTTGTCAAACACTTCAGTCTTGAAGTCGTACCAAAGTGCCACATCTTCTACACTAACTAAACCCTTCTCTCACAGGCCCTACAGCCGCTGCTCGAAGCCAACAGCACAAGAACGCCAACGATGACTTCGACGCAGCCCCGAACGGTGACCGCGACTCGCTTTTGACCTAATTAATGATGACTCTTCAGAACTGACCTACCTATAAATCAAAAAGACAGAATAAAGATTGTTATTAAGCTATTGACTTTAACGTGAGTGTTACCTACTGTCACTGTGAGTGTGTGATGTGTTTTCAAAGTTTATAAAAAACCTTATGAAGACTAGAGTTTTACGTCTACGTTGGTTCTTCTATTAAAAGAATATTTTGATATTTTTATAGTACTAAATCTTATATTAGTATGTTGACGATGAAATGTTGTTTTATCCCTTACATTGATTGTACAATTATTTTTAGTTCCACAGTAAGACACATTTCATTCAATCTTAGATAATAATCGCAAACGACAATTACGAAAACATCTAAATCCGAATTTTTCGAAATTATTAGCCTGTATATAAGTACCTACATTTTATAACTAGCTGTGACAACAAATCAATTATTTAAAATGTAATATTTTATTAGAGCGTACTAGGACTGTTATAAACATCCCATTTGTTGTCTAAAAAGTTACTGTACAATGTACGTATCGTTGTGATTTGTTTTAGAGTATAACTTTACGTTTGTGATATTTGGTTTAACGTATTCTAATACTGCCATATAAATGTAACTACTTTAGGACTTAAGACCTTGTTTGTAACCAAGAAATGTTGGATACACCGTCCAATCGTTCTAATGTAAAGAAGACTTCAACGAAGTTCTCCATTTGATACTAAATATGAGAGTTAGCTTAGTCGTGGATTTATTTGGACTCATCGCAGGTTTCTGTAAATATGTATATAAATTGCTCAATTTGTACTTTCCGTTTTTCATGATCGTTGCAAGATGGCCAAAATATCTGTTTAAGTCTCTGTGTTGTACATTACCTCATCTGTATTAATGTATTGACAATAACGTCTGTATTTGTGTTGCTTTCTTTAGGGTCGTTCTTCTTATTTTTCTGTATACTGGAGATGTAAACATGAAATCAAAGTGGCCTTGTCGAACTTAGATTTATTTCAACGGTTCATGTAGTGTTAATATACATTTTTTGAATATGTATATAATATATTATGTGTTATATCATGTATGTAATTAATTATTCATGAATTGTCTAAAAATATAATTAATTCAACTTAACTGTTCTCGTTGCTTTCATGCTCCTTACTCTTTTTGCTGCCAGAAAATACAAATTTTTCTACTTTGGTATCACAAATTGTTCGTTGTGACACTAAAAGTAGTTGCAGCTGCTTTTAGTTTTTTTTTTTTATTCGATACGTATTACGTTGGTATTGAGCATTTCTAGCCAACTCCTGCAGAGGTAAAGCCAAGTATTAACTTTTCGGGTAAAAAACATAACCACAAACACAACCAGTCCTACCTAATCTTAAAAATCCCTAGAATATTTAAAATCATAAAACGAAGAGCTCCAATGTAGAAAAAATAGTATATTACACTTGTTTAACGAGGCATTCTGACATTTGTTCAACTTAAGTCACAATAAAGCCTCTTGTTAAACTCGTATAATAATGTACTATTGCAAATGTTACATTTTAAATTCTAATTTTTCTAGGTTTTCAGGTTGTAATGAATGGGGGTAGATTTGTGTTACTCGAAGGATCATATGTTTTGGATTTGTATTGAAACACACGCGAACTTAATGAATTTGTATATTACGAATAGTTGGAGATTGATAGTGAACGTTTCTTCTCCCGGTTTAGTTTTGTACTGAATTTGAATAAATGAACCTTGTCCTGGTTTTACATTGAATTGTGCCCTTGCGGCTGTTGAATGTTGACTCTTGTCGGATTAAGTGTTGGATTTTGACTTGTTGTTTGATTGAGAGTTGGATTTTAACTTGTTGTTTGATTGAGAATTGGATTTTGACTGACTTGCGGGCGTGAGCGCCGCCAGTCAGGTAAAGGTTTTACGACCCTTTAGGTTTCCCAACTGGCGGACGCGACGGCGCTGAAAATATTTCTCAACACAGGTTGTCTGTATCAGTTAGTCAAGTTTTTCAAGTTTAAAGATCTCAGACTCAGATTTTCAGGTTGGTGGATTTGCAATTTCTCCAAATTTCTCCTATTATTAGATTCTCAGATTCCCAAGATATTAGCTTTCTGGGTCCTAGGTTTTAATGTTCTCAGATCTCCAGCCTTTCGAAACCTTTTGTTGTAATTTTTTTATATTCGGATTTAGATGATGCCTGACTTTGAAGTCCTCAGATTCTTAGCTTAGCAGTTCTGTCGCACCCAATCTTCGATTTTTACGCTTTTTCTGTTTTTGAAATTTTCAGGGTTTTTATATTAGCAACATCTCAGATTTTCAGGGTTTTCAGCTTGAGAAATGGGGTCGTCCAACAGTTTTCAAAAACAGCTTTTTTAGAAACTAAACGAAAAAAATTATACCCGCATTTTTTTATTTATTCGAAATCACGCGTTTACTAGGTAGAAAATAATCCGAAACATTTGTCTTATTTGAAACGCGCGCCTTTCTGTGCCGTCAACACGGGAAAAAATCACCAGACAAAATTCAAAGTTACTAGATGGGCGGTTTATGAGAAACGCACGAACCAATGAGAAGACTCCTCCAAAATGACGTCACAAGAGGCGGTAAACGTACAGCGTTTGAAAATTCTAGCCGAAATTGCGATTTTTGATACGCTCCGTCATCTCACGAAACAACGTCACAACAACAACAGGACAGGTTTTAGGGCTTCATCTTATATAGTCTACGAGATGCTATAAGCGAATTCGTCAAATTCAATTGAAGGGGACGACCCCATTCTCATGCTTTTGTCTTCCCAGTTTGTCTAGCTTTGTAACTGTCGTCGTATCTTCTTCTTCTTTTTTTACATTCATTGGCTTTTATCATAACTTTTCCTTATTGTGAAATTTCAACTGTTTCGGCTTATGCGCCTCATTTTCTGTATTTTGTTTGTAGATCTTTGTCTCTCTTTTTTTCTTTAAATTATTTTTGCTCGTTTCGTGCGAATTCGTTTCTGACTCGTTAATTATTATTAATGTTTTTATATTGCTGGTCTTAATGCTTTTATTGTTTTTTTTATAATAATAACATATCTTTACTTATGTGTTTACCTAAATGGGCGATCAACTGAATTTTTGATCAAGTAGGCTGTTACTGATTACTACATTCGTATAGAGACCAATTTGAAGCTTGACAAGTGTGCTCCCTATTTATGTTATCTCTCTGCTTTTCTACATTTTCACTCAAGAATTTGTCTCTTCGACTCTTTACACTGAGCTCTGATAGTTGTTGTTCATTCTGTGTTTCACATACAATTGGTCCTTAAAGACGTCTCATTTAAGACCGGCGCATATGATATCGGGGTGTGTGTCATTAGTTTTTTATTTTGATAAAATTAAACAAAAGATATAATTCAATTCGTTTTTTATTCACCCTTCATATTTACTTTTGCACATCTTTAGACGTTTTTGTCTTTTGTGTTCAATTTTTCTGGTTCTAATTTTGCCTCTATATTTTATTATATTTTTCTAGTCTTCAATGTCGTGTTTTTTCCTTTACTTTGTATTTGATGTTTTCTTCACGGTTTCCAAATGGCTTTTTAATGTTTTCCTAATGGCCATTCCTTCAAGATTCAATTTTTATAAGTTTGACGCAAATAAAACAGGTACTGCATCGATTTTTATAATATTTTTTTTTTATGAAAGACATTGATAAGATACAGGTAGATAACATTTCATTTAAAAAAAAAATCACAGGTTCATTGTTATTTGTTCAATGAGCGAGAATCGTTTTAAGTAACAAGCTGGCTAACTAGAGTTAAATATAACTTGGCCCCTCCCCTAAGGTTTGTGTGCGTAAGTGGTTCAGAGACTTGTGACGCTCGGGGTGTTATAACGTTAGAAGAGAGTGCTGCGACAGGAGTTTGTCTTACTTCAAAAAAGAGATCAAGAGGTACAGTAATAACATATAAAAATAAATTACCGAAAAAAAAATTATAACTTTACGGGCACTAACCCAACTTGACCTATCACTATCACACAATTGAAATTCCACACTATGTTTTCAGAAATTTTACGGTGTGTTCTCTTGGCTTCCAAAAATGAAGATTGCGCATTTATTAACAAAAAAAAAACTTCTACAAATGTCCGGTAAAATGATGATGATTTCGGACGAAATCAATTTCCGATTGAATTTTTAAATTCATTATCTCCTACTGGATTGTCTCCACATAATTTTTTTTTTAGATGATACAGCCTGCTCTTTACTTGCATTTTAACATTGACAATTGTTTATAGAAAAATGGATAGTACATTTTATTTTTTATTTATAAATTTTTAAATCTTCAAAGAATCACTAGGCAAACCCATAGAGTAGCTTAACGTAAATAACTTACCTTATACTTAAATACCTTATCCTAATGAAGGGTTAACTCTGAAATATCGTAATATAATTTCTCCAAGAAACAATACTGGCACTGAACTTTCATATATAACAGTTAAATTGAGGAACTAACTTCTAGTTTAAAGTGACCAGACATGTCTATTTTCATACACAATATACTCACTATTGTGTTTTGAAATTCTGAAACCTTCTTCTGTAAGCAGCTGTCATGCCGTCTTACAGAATGCACTAGATTTATGATATCATCCCAGGCCGGAAGAAAATAAAAGTGGAATATGGAAATTAGTTCTTTATGACCCTTTCCGCGAACTGACACATTAATAAAAATTTAGTTGATACAGCGACAGTAAGAATTTTGAAATTATTATCCCATAAGTATCAGAAAAAGTTTTGTCATCCAAAGGAAATGGAATATTTTATACACATTCCATTTATAGATCATATACAATTTTGACGCTCATGTCATATCGAGTCCTCATAACTGATGATTCGTAGATCAAGTTGCCTATGAAAAACGAAATTTACAGGTACTATGTACTGAGAGATCCAAATTTGAATCAAAAACAACTCATCGCATCAAGATCGTATCATTTTCTTAAAATTTGTAAAATCTTATTTTATTCGCACCACGAGTGATAAATTTTGTTGTTGAGTTGAGGGTGTTCAATTTAAAAATCAATTGGTCAAAGTGTGAAGGGTTGAAAACAGCTTCAAATTATCTATTTTAAATGTAGTTTGTCGTGTTTTGAGTAATGGCTCCATTTATCAACCCACATTCACGAGTAATTTCGAAGCAAACGAATTTTACCAATTTCACAGATAACTAAATGCTAAAAAATTTATTAGTAATTTCAACTGTTGTAATATGTCATACCAAAGCTAAAGAGAAATTGTGAGTTCACATGATGTTTAGCCAGTTACTGTTCCGACAATCAATGTCAGTTTGAGACGTGAAAATATTAAATTTTAATGTACCAAATGATTCGGAGTAACTTTAATCAAGTAACCATTGCGAATATGCTTATTTCAACCTTCGTACAAAGGTGTTGATATTACTGTGGGTATCAAATATTTTATTAACTACGCGTGCCGCATTAATCTGAGCAATTATTCTTGATCGATTTTAAGGGGTATATTTTCTTCAAACTCAATATCTGCAGATTTTATACAGGGTGATTCAGAGGAACATTAATCACAGCCTTGTTTATGTAGTTTATGTGTTTACACGATACGATCGTCACGTATTATTGGTTGCCTATATATTAGAAAACTTGGAATTAAACTTTGTATTTTAATTGAGAAAGGAACTATTCACATATGTTACTATTTATTCTTTTGTTTACCAAAATTATGCACTTAAACTAAATATTTTATTAAAATTGAAATATATCTAAGTCGAACTCCACAAACTTTAATGAGCGTGAAATTACAAATGGAACATGTTTCGGCAGAACACTACTGCCATCATCAGCCCTAATTTAACAAGTGATTAATGATACAATTGATGAATTACAAGAGGGGTTTTTACCTTAAATTTTTTTAAAAAGTTATGACTTTGACGTTATTTTGAATTAAATTTGACGTTTTGAAAAGGTTACATGATTTTTAAAACATTTCGTAAAAACAACATTTCATAAAATGTAAAAATTAAAATGGATCAACGAGAATCTGGTAAGTTTGTTTGAGTGGTAAAAAATTTAAAATAGTGAATTAATAATGGGATTATTGAAATTATTCTGTTCGTTTAAACAAGATCTGTTTTCCAGTTTCAAGGCTTTCCTTATTTCCAAAGTCTCAAGAAAATCTAATTTCCGGCCTTTATTGCATTTATGAATCAACTTGGAATTTGATGGTGAAAAAATATGTTATTAATATATGATTGGCGAAAGAAGAAGGTGTTGATGGAGGAGGATCAAGATCTGTGTTGTTGTAGATGTGCCTGAAAAGTCCTTTAATACGGTCTGATACTTTGCGACCTGTCTGACCTATGTAGAATGACTCACAAGAAGAGCAGTTCAATTTGTATACACAAGATGACGATTTGTAATCTATTGGATCTTTATTTTTAATAAAAAATCTGGATAAGTTGTTATCTGTTTTAAATGAAACTTTAAAACCGTTTTTCTTAAGTATTTTTGAACATTTCTCGGAGACGACACCAAAGTATGTTAATGAATTTGAAAAGGGAATTGTTGTTTTTACGAAATGTTTTAAAAATCATGTAACCTTTTCAAAACGTCAAATTTAATTCAAAATAACGTCAAAGTCATATTTTTTTAAATTCTTTAAGGTGAAAACCCCTCTTGTAATTCATCAATTGTATCATTAATCTCTTGTTAAATTAGGGCTGATGATGGCAGTAGTGTTCTGTCGAAACATGTTCCATTTGTAATTTTACGCTCATTAAAGTTTGTGGAGTTCGACTTAGATATATTTCAATTTAAATTTAAATTTACTCCACCTGGATTTAAGAACATTCTTCTGGTTCATAAATATTTTATAAAAAAATTGCTAAAGATTTTAGCAATTACGGTAAAAACACATATCTGAAAAAAAAATGATTCTGTTTAAATGTACGCTGCTTGCAGTCTTGCAGAGGTGTCATTTTTCTTATTTTGCGACAAAATTAGAGCAATAATTTGTTTATTTTTTGTAATTTTGTGAAGAAAAGTGCTTATAGATGAACGCAACACCGAGCTATATTTATAAAAAAACATTTTAAATGCTCAAAGATTGGTCGGTAATGAAGGTATTTATTACGTATTAAAATATACTTTTAAATACAAATTAATGACTTTTTCATGAAACTTGTGGTGTTCCGTGGTTGCTTAATGTGTCTGCTTTAATGTTTTCATGCACAATATGATATAGCCTTATTGGGGTGGCTAGAAAATGAGAAAAACGAGGGGGTTGCACTCTAAGTGTTGGTTGCCTATATTACGGAAATTTTACAGTCAAAATCACTAGCTCCGCCTAAATCCACTGGACCACACTGGACTAAATGTCATTGGCGTAGTAAAACACAGATGTGGGAACGCGCTGTTTGTTGCTATAACTGTATAGGCGGTGTGCACATTTTACCTCAGCGCCACCACGTGGCATTTCGGTCATTTTTAGTGGTACCATTGAATTTGTAACTACAGTTACGTAATTTAGGGTACGAACCGAATTAACAGATTCGGCAGATTTCTTCAATTCGACAAATGTCTGAAGTGCGAGAAAATGCTTCATCGAGAATCGGTTGTTGTGTTGTTGGCTGTCCTAATATATACTATAATAATATATAACCGTCTGTGAAATTTTACACCTTTCCGAACAAATCGTATGAGAAAGAAAGACAGCAGATTTGGATAAAATTTGCATTTAGATTTTGTGCAAACTTCTAATATATCACAATCAGAGATCAGCCTTTTATAGTTTGCTGTACAGCCATTCCTTTTTTATTAATGATACTTAAGAATTTAGACAAATTAATGTTGCAAATATGACGTTTATTTGTTTTACCCACGACCTCCTTGATAAGACGTATGACTTTCAGTCCTACCGGCCCATCGCGTCAGATAAATTTTTGTTTATAACACATGACATTTTGGGGGAGTACAAGTGTGCCATCTATTGAAAATTTGCAATGTTCTAGTATTATTGGTTGCAGAACCTTGTTTTTTTGAAAATTTAAATTCAAACAAAGCAGCGGAGGCATCAGTCAAAGTTGTCAACAAATTAAAGTTTTACACTCGGAATTTTAAAATTCTGTTAGAAATGCCTAGAAATAGAAACTGTTGTGTTACAAATTGTAACTCTCGTGATTCAAATGGTTGTTTTTCGTTTCATTATTTTCCAGCAGATTTAAATTTGTCTCTAAAATGGAGAGAAGCACTAATGAATCACACTGGTAATTAATGCATCTGTAAGAAAATTTTGTTTAACTAGTTCTTTGTAGACTATAATCGGTTATCCCAATATTCAACAGTTTGTAACGCACATTTTAAACAAGAAGATTTCAATCCAACTTTGACTGCAAAACGTCTTGCTTCAGGAGCTGTGCCGTCCATATTTGTAAAATTAAACTTTTTTTTTCTGCCAAAAATAATATAAACATTTTTAGACACAAATAAACAAAGAAGATGAGTTTGTTGAGGATTTTGAGGAATCTCATCTTTATGACAAAGAGACACAAACAAGATGTACTGCACTTCAAATTAAAAATTTGGAATACACAAATAAGTGTTTACGACAAAAATTGAAATGTATTCAATTTCGTTACAATAAAACTAAACAATTACTAGGAATGGAAAAAGAAAAAAACAAAAAACTCTCTGCTGAGAGGAAATGTATAGAGCCTATAAAGAAAGACGCCGGTTACATGAATCCTAAAGCAATTTTATTAATGGATCAAATTAGAAATTATAAAAAACATAAACCAGTATGGTCAGAAACCACCATCCGACAATGTATTGCATGGCGATTCTGCTCCCCTAAAGGGTACAAGTTTTCAAGAAATCATTTGCTAAAATTACCCTGCACGACTACATTAAAAAAATATTTTGGAAGCGGAAATGAAAACCTAATCAAAAATAGACTGATCTGTGAAAGTCAAAATTTAAACCCTTCTGAAAGAATATCTTCTTTGCAAGTCGACGATATGGCCATCAAGGAAAGTGTTAAATATTCAAAAGCAGAAGATCGCATTTTTGGCTTAGAAACTTTACCAAAAAATGAAAATTTTATAAGAAAATCTCCAATTATTGCAAATCAGCTTCTCTGTTTTATTATTCATGGCCTGTCAACAAAATATACAATCCCAGCAAGTTATTATTTTCACAAAAAATTAAGCAGTAAAGAACTGTACGAATTAGCCCAAGAGGTCTTAAAGTTGCTTACTGAATGTGGCTTTAAAGTCATCCGAATTGTGGGAGATAATCACAAAAATCATGTGGCTTTGTTTAAACATTTTGGAAATATCTCTCTCCAAAATGTAATTCCGCATCCCTTTAACCCGGGTTTAAAATTATTTTTTAGCTTTGACTACTGTCACGCAATAAAAAATGCTCGAAATATATTCCTGGAGCATGATATGGTATCGTCGGATGGTGTTATCTCCTCACAATACCTAAAAGAATTAGCAGAGATGCAAAAGAAATTAATAATAAAGCCAGTTAGGTATTTGAACAAAAAACATCTTTTTCCCAGTAATTTAGAAAAAATGAAAGTGAATCTAGCTGTGCAAATATTTTCACCCGCAATAACTGCTTCTCTAAAGTATTTAGCACACCATGGTGGAACCGAATTCTCGCATTTTCAAGAATGTCTAGGGACAATTAAATATTTGGAACAGATGCACAAATTCTTTAAAGTACACGACGTTAGTAATAGAGTACAACATGTTCGTCAAATTTATATGGACACTGCTCCCTATACAGATACTTCTGACGAGCGACTGACATGGCTAGAAAATGATTTTCCAAATTACATCAAAGATATTCAACATACCTCAATAAGTAAGGGTATGAAGGGGTTGACGAAAGAGACTACAGAGGCACTAATTTTTACCTCAAAAAGTACGCAATTATGCATAAAATATTTAATAACAGAGCTCAATTTTTTCTACGTTTTAACAAGAAGTTTCAGTACTGACGCCATAGAATCGTTATTTGGCAATATTCGAATGCGTGGTGGTTGCAATGATTTGACCGATTGCAAAGCTGCAGAACATGCAATTAGGCAAATTTTGAGAAGTGGCTTAATAAAAAAAATCAACGCAAGCAACTCTATGTCTCAGATTGACTATATAAGTCATGCAAACCTTGGAGCATTAAAAATTAATACAAATGAAATAAGTGTTACTCTTAGTGATGCAATAATTGGAAAGTTGGAAAACTTAAGTACATTTGTAAGCACGGTATCAAGTTCATGTCACTTAGAATCAGCAGCCACAGCTTTTCTTTGTGGCTATTTAATAAAAAAGATTCAGGACTCTGTGACTTGCGAAGTATGTTTGGCACCCTTCAGAAATCCCTTTCCAGAAAGAGCATCTCCACTTTTGGAATTGATATATAATCAAGACCGAGGACGATTAATCTACCCTAACGAAGGATTTGTAGCGCTAATACAATTTACGGTACAAATAATTGTGGAAATTTTGCCAAGTCTACCGAAAGAAAATGTGGACTTTATTTTGAAAACAATTTTGTTTTCATACCTTAGAAATAACCCTCTTTTTTGTTGTGCTTCTCACTTTAAAATTGTTTTTTGTAAAGTTTTAGATAATTTAATTCCCCCTGTGATAACAAACTTTTGCAATATTCAAAATTTCCAAATTGCAGATAAGAGAACCAACATTCAAAAGAAAAAAAGGAAATTACTAAAATTAAACTGATTTGAACGTTAAAATGTGTTTTTCTTTTACTAGTTTTTAACAAAATTTTGCTTTGTGCATACAAAATAAAGAAATTTATTAATTCAGCGCCCTTAAAAAGAGCTTATATAGGCAACCAATCGTGTACCGTAATGCAGCGCCTCTTCAAAACAAAAAAAATGCCTTGAACTAAAGATACGTCGGGCCGGTAGGACTGAAAGTCATACTTCTTATCAAGGAGGTCGTGGTTTTACCACTAAAAATGCCAGAAAAGCCGTTGGAGGCGCTGTAAAACGCGCGGAATTTAAAATGCACACCGCCTATTGTCAGTATTTTGGCGTTTGTGTATAGTGTAAGAATCTACTGAGGATTTTGACACGTTAGCTGCCACGTGACACTGCATGTGTGTCTCACAAAATTAGCCATTCTTGCGCCCTGACACTGGGTTTGTGTCTCACATTAGTCGGATCATCTAATATTGTTTGTGACATACGCTGTAGCTCCCGGTGGCTATATCTAATGCGTTATTCTGACTTGCGTGAAATTCAGAAGCCGGAACAAAATGTACCTCCGTAAAAAAAATCTATTTTTTACAAGTAAATAAAAATCAATTGCCGCATGTATGAAAAAGCATCACTTGAGAACGGCTCGATCGATTTGGCAGTTTGTTTTTGTTGTGTCCGTTGTTGTCAGGACAAGGTTTGTATGAAAGAAAATTTTTGGAAAATCTACCGGATAATTAGAAAATTTGGTATAAACTGAAAGTGCTTTTTTCTATCTGATTTTCGTATGAACTCAAGAGCATAACTCACGTTTCGAACGATATATGCGTAATTCTTTTTTTTGTTTTGTTCGTTATGGTCCTGAAAAAGTTTTCAGAAAAATTAAATTCGAAAAAATTACAAAGAAAAGTCGGAAAATTCGGACAAACTGCAAAAATCATAATACTTGTATGCACTCTCGATCATAACTGATGATAGGAACGACATACAATGCAGACATAAAATTTTGAACTATCAAATTTTAGGATATCAAAAAATGTTATTGTAAACTGTCCTTTAGTGTTATTATGACTTTTATAAATGAAATCGAAAAATTGACAATTTGAAGTATCAACTTTATCAAGTTTATAATAATAAAAATAATAATTTATTGAAACAGTGTCACCTACCTATAGAAGTCGTTCAAAATATTCTGTTCGTCATAGTAAATATTTGGTTGATTTTTTTTGTTTTGTTCGTTATAGTCCAGGGATGGAAACAATTCAAATGAATGTTTTCAATTTGAAAAACAAATCGGGAAGATATGGAGAAAAATCTGGAAAATGAAATGCTATTCGTTGGTAAGCTCATCACATGACAACGGATGGACCGGATGGTATCGGCATTTTTTTTTTAAATATTCGTAATAATCCAAATAAGATTTTTAAGAAAAGAAAACTGAAAGTGCTATTTCGATGGGACCATAACGATGGATATACGTAATTTTTTTTTGTTTGGTTTGTTATGGTCCTGGAAAAGTTTTCAAATTCGAGATAATTACAAAGGAATGTCGGAATATTTGGAAAAACTGTTTTTTTTTTTTATAAATTAATAATATTAATTTTTATACAAAATCGTGTGTAATAAGCGAATTACTATGCTAATTTGAGCGTGTAATGTCGATCATTACACACTAGTGAGAAAAAAACTCGGACTCACGGAATAGTCAAATCAACCAAATGCAAAACTATAGCAACCATTCCATAGGTCTCGGCTTTTAATGGGAAATGGATAAGAAACGCAAAGGATTTAATTATTAGGAATGATTTTGGATAAACTTAATATTACACTCGTGTGGAATACTATATTAGGCACTTAAGAAAATTACCCGTTCGCTCTTCGAGCTCACTTAATTCCCCGGACAATGTACTAAATATTAATTTCGCGGTTTTTTTTTTCAATACTTCGAATTTGACGTTTCATACACTTGATTGGGGTTTCAATTTATATTCATGTTTAAAAAGTGGCGGGTATTTTTAAATTAAAATTTAACATGTTTATAGAAAAAAATCTGAATCACTTACCTTAGAACAGCATATTTTCCTTTGCATGCACGATCCTCCTGTAAATTAAACAAACATAATTAGCAAAAATCTTCAAAATAAAGCCCCAAAACAATAACAAACCCCTAACTGACAAGCGACAGCCCTTTATCTATTCGAGTCGCGTAATGCCAAAAAATCAAGTTAGTGGTGACGTCACAGCGTCACATCACATGATTTTTTTTATTTTTTTACCAATTTGATAATAATATTTTAACCTCCTTCTACCACTTTGTTACAATGTCTCGTTACACAATCGCCACCCCCTGCGCCCCATTTCGTCTTCTGATACCTAAAAATCGGGAAATTTTTCATAGCTTTAAAAGAAATTTTATTCACAGTAATACGTTAACAAACACACCCGCTTCTACCACAAACACTTCACAACGATACTAAATCACAATTTGGGCTAAATTTACCGATTTTTCCGGGATTTCTTGTCGTTTTTCGAAGCGCGAACAAACCTACCGCTTTGTGGCTGACACATCGACGGACCAATCAGGTGCACGCGGCAAATTTGAACTAAAGGTGGTCTGAAATGAATATTAGGGGTGCAGTTTATTAGTTATAGCCATTGCGACAACTAAATGTAACATGAATAGCGGTAAGAACCATGTTGTCCAAGCTCTGACTTCATTCATAGTAATAACATAAAAAAAAATTAAAAATGGGTCTAAAGACCGGATCACTATGCAACGGAGGTGGGAACAAAAATTGCAGAAAACTAAATCAAATCTTGATAAGAGTGGTGAAGAAGACTTGCAACCAGGTTGTTTATGATCTAATGTAACAAATTCAACAATTACATAATCAAATAATGGGAAAAAATCGTCAGGAGCGCCTAAACTGATGTGGCCAAAGACCGGCTTTTAGGCAAAAAACTAAACCAATTATAAAATTGCAACGTATAAAAAAATATTTTCTTTGTTAATTGCCCTTAATAATTATATAGACAGGTATAATAAATAAATAATATCTACATATCGATTTTCCAAATGGTTTTAATTAATAGATGTATATTGGGTTGCGTGACACAGTATACCAGAAGAAAAAAATTCATGTTTTATATTTTATGAAATGAATTTTGGTCTATACCAGAACAATCTTCGTTGCTGAATTACCTTGTATTTGTAAGCTCAACCTTTTAGATGTTGTCCTCAAACTTTCAAACTTAGGAACACCCGGATATGAAATTCAGTATCTGCAACCTCAAATATACCGAGTGTATGTGGCGAATTGTCGAGTCGGTCAGTGGATGGACAACAGACCACGGCTCGGTGTGCCCATCTTCTGCTCTACACCGTGAAGGTATAAAAGGATAATGATAAGAAACTCCCAATTAATCCCTCTGAACAATGGGGTTGATACAGGATGAGTGAAAATCAAAACAAGAACTGTGTGGAAAAACAACTTTCCAAGAGTAAAACAAGACTGGAACCAATCAAACAAATTCTTGAAATAGCAATACAGATACACAAAACAAGTAAAAATTACAATTACAAAAAGATAAGAAACACTGTTGATACATTTTTCATTGTCTAAACTAATTAAACTAAAGTTACATCTTAAAATTGTAAAATCACATATTAGTACAGAATTACTGGTTCATTATTACTGTTATTTATTACATAAATAATACTCTAGAACTATTTCAAACTAAACAACATTTACCAACACTGCACAAAATAACAAAAAGATTTCGTGCACCTACAAACAACATGGAAGCTAAAAAAGGCAACTTTATCAGCTATTGGCACCCTTCAGATGTCTGCACATCAACTCCAAATGCTCCAACCTGGGTTTCAGCCCCTGCAAAATGAAAATCCATAATCTGAGAAGTAAAATTTCATACTTACAACAAATACTGGAATTAGCTTCTCCCCATCCTCATCTTTGGTCAAAAAACTAAGCAAATGAATCACTTTATGCTACAACAAAACAGTGAGTACCAACCAAATTGACCAAGTCATTCTCACCCTAACTATAACTTCATTAATAAATATACTTTGTACTTGGTTCCATGGAATAAACAAGTCCTTTTGTTGAATAAGAGTCTTGGAGGTGAGTTGATACCCTACTGCATACACCATGACTAAAGACTCTACAACACTATTAATAAACGTGAAGAACAAAATGGGGACCAAACCTTCATATATGGCAGTCAGAACATAATAAAGTAACACAACGACTATTGTGGCAGTTAGTGTTAGATCAGGCAAAAAATTAATGTAGAGCGCTAACAAAGTCGCTGCTATCAGGGTGTAGGAAGGCCAGCATTTCCGTTCCACACTGACCGAAACACACCTTCCTTGCTTTTCGATTACGAGAGTCGCAGTCTTGCCGTTGAGATTTTGGATCGGTTGTGACAACCTACGTCGGGAAGCCTTTTCGGAGCGTTTGTACATGTCGGGGGCATTTTAGAGCAACTAGTGTAAATTTCCGGTTTTCATTAGTGGTAAACAAATTTGGAGGTTAGCTGGCTGACGGAGTGACATGGGGATTTTAGGAAGTCACCAGCGAAATGGCGGGCGTTACAAACTACCCGAGATTCTTGGACTCAATTTGACGTTTTGGATGACCTTTTAGAAATTGTCGCAGTTATTTCCAATAGTGTGTCTACGTAGAATACAGGGGGGCAACAATTGGAGGTCATTTTAGCATGGGGCCTCGGAAACACTAAAGTTGTAGTCGTAGCTCGGTGGCCGATTCGAATTTCCCGCCCCGATGTGCGCACTGTCCTTGCGTTTGCCCTTGTGAACCCCGTTGAGCGTTGTTGTGAATTCAATATGGCGATAATTAGTGTTGTGTCCGTTTATCGAAAATAACTCATAAAATATCGAAATTTACGAAAAGATAATGAGTGCGGAGTGAGTGGTTCGCGAAATTTGGCGTTTTGGAGCGTTTTTTCGGTGGAATTAAGTGAAATCTCGCGGTGGTTGTTCGTCCCCAGTCAGCGTGTTTGCATTAGGCTGTAAATTAATTAAATTTCATTTACAAACGTTCAGATTGTAGATCGAGTTTTACCGAATCGTCACCAAACAGGTTAGTAGATACCCCAGAGGAGCCGCGTTTCGAGCGCGGCAACTCAATTTGGGCCATTTGACAATGTGTTTATACTTGCCCAACACAGAGCAGCTACAACGTTGTGCTGGCTTGGACTTGTTAGTCTCATGGAAGTTGTAATCTAATTATAATACGTGGAGATTTCTGCGTTGTCTTTCGTTGGTACAATGTGAAAAAAATTGTTGTACCTGGGAGTATAAAGTAGGGCATTTTGACTTAATTATGACAGGCACTCACCCTGTATAATGCAGATGGAACAAATGGTTTGTACAAACATATTTGGTTAAAAAGTTGCTCCTAACCTAACTATAGTTCCAGGTCCAATTTCTAGTTAACTATGACTTTGACAGTAGTACAGCTGTCTAGACTGACTGGTGTTAAAGGTGTCTTTTTGCAGGCGGAATGTGGGAGTCCAAAAAACACACTGGAAAGGACTAAGAAGCTGCAAAAATGACTGATACACGCAGGAGAGTGAAACTGTATGCCCTAAACGCCGACCGACAATGGGACGACCGGGGCACAGGCCACGTCTCCTCCTCCTATGTGGACCGCCTCAAAGGCATCTCCCTGCTGGTCCGCGCCGAAAGCGACGGCTCCCTCCTCTTAGAATCAAAAATTCAGCCCGACACAGCTTACCAGAAGCAGCAGGACACTCTCATAGTGTGGTCAGAAGGAGACAACTTCGACCTGGCCTTGAGCTTCCAAGAGAAAGCAGGTTGTGATGAAATCTGGGAAAAAATATGCCAAGTTCAAGGCAAAGACCCCTCCGTCGAAATCACCCAGGACATAGTCGAAGAGTCCGAGGATGAGCGCTTCGACGAGATGTCGGACTCCGCGCCGCCGATCGAGCTCCCGAGTTGTGAACTTAGCCGCCTCGAAGACATTAGTGAATTAATAAGTAACTGTTTGAGTTCGCAAATAAGGAAAGAAAAACTGTCGGCTGCTATCGAGAGTGACGGTTACATTCGTAAACTTATCAACGTGTTTCACATGTGCGAAGACCTGGAGAACATCGAGGGTCTCCACCACCTTTACGACATCTTCAAGAACATCTTCCTGCTGAACAAGAACGCGCTGTTCGAGGTCATGTTCAGCGACGAGTTGATCTTCGACGTCGTGGGGTGTCTGGAGTACGACCCCTCGTCGCCCACCCAGAAGCACCACCGGGAATACTTAAAACAGCAGGCCATGTTCAAAGAGGCCATCCCCATCAAGAACGCGGAACTGTTGTCGAAAATCCACCAGACGTTCAGGGTGCAGTACATACAAGACGTGGTGTTGCCGACGCCGTCTGTCTTCGAGGAAAACATGTTGTCCACTTTGAGTAGTTTTATATTTTTCAACAAAGTTGAAATAGTGTCTTTAGTTCAAGAGGACGAGCGGTTTCTGACCGAACTCTTCGCCATGTTGACGGACATTAACACGCCCGACTCCAAACGCAGGGACTTAGTTCTGTTTCTTAAAGAGTTTTGTAACTATTCTCAAAATTTGCAACCTCAAGCTAAGGAGACGTTCTACAAGACGCTGACGTCACTGGGGATACTGCCGGCTCTGGAGATCACGTTGGCCATGGACGACCAGAAGACCAAGACGGCGTCCATCGATATACTGACGTATATCGTGGAGTTCTCGCCGTCGGTGGTCCGCGAGTATACTCTGCAGCAAGCCAACAGCACGGAGGAGGTAAGTTGACATCTAGACTGCCAACCTAAAAGTTTGTGTAATTAAAAAACGACGTCATCTCCACGTGGGCGGTGAAACACTTGCAACCACTGATAGGTGGCGCTCTATGACGAGTCGCGGTATAAGAAAGGAAAATTAAATTGGTTGATCATCTTTTCGGATATATCGTTCCTACAGACTCCAATAAGAGCGAAACCGGTCTACGATTTATGACCATCCATTTATCAACGCTCCATATTTCTATGTTCGATAAGACGAAGGTCGTGATGACTCGCTTTGGTTCACTACAGAGGTTTGACTGTATTGCAACTAATCTACCACCGAGAGCAGCAAATACTGGGACTGCGTCGTAGTGTTGACAGTTCTAAAATTCACATTGTTACTAGTATGAATCAGGTATGTTGATATATGCAATCTGTGAATCTTGTCAACTGTACTATCGTTAGATTATCAAAATCCCGAGTGATTTATAAACAATAGATGTCACTGTTGACAAAAAAAAATGGTAAAAAATTACAAAATGGCCCAAATTGCAAGTAAAAACGACATACTTGATCTTTATGATGATAGATTAAGTAAGAATGAGAAATAGCAAAAATACAAGAAATAATGACATAAACGAACAAAACAATAAAAATTTGGACGATTTAAGACAATATCAAGATATATTACAAAACTGGATTAAAAACGTCCCTGTAACTTTTGTTTTGATGGCAGTCGCACTTCGACGTGTCAAAATTAAATAATACAAACTTTCACAAAGGTTGCTATTGTGACTAAAATTGTCAATATTGATAAAGCAAATATTTAAATGTTACAATCACAACCAAATATTAGAAAATGCACAAAATATTGACTGATGGCAATCATATAATTTATCAAAATATAGATTATCCAAAATGACAAAATATGTAAATCTGGCAAAAATGGCAAAAATCTTGACGACAAAATGGTGAAAATTACCAAATTCAAAAAAAACAGTCTCTTTAATTATTTTTCGTAGTTCGACTTAACCAGATTCGACCGTATTTTGAAACAAGATATAGTAACAAAACTTTTAGTGAGGATTTGTTGTCCGACTTATCGAGGTTCGACTGTATTTTGAAACATGAAAATAAAGACAAAAATGACTACTGTATTAAGAAAAGTCGACTAAAATTGTCAATCGCAATACTAAAAAGTTACAAGAACCAAAATGTTGACGATTTAAGACAAAGCGGTGGAAATTACAAAACTCGATTTAAAAAAGTCGTTAGATCTGTTTTATTTGCAAGGCGTAGTTCGAGCTTCGAGGTTCGACTATATTACTAGATAAGATGAAATAACAAAACGATAATAAAGACAAAAAAGGGTTTTATAGGAGCAAAACCGGTCTACAGTTTCCAGAGGATTACCACACGTGTCTGTTTACTAGTCTTCATTTATCAGCACCTCGTTATCATCTATTCGATAACACGGATATTGCGAGATTTTTTAATTTTGTTTACAGGTGGCAATCCGACTTAGAGATTCGACTGAATTGTGACTGAAGAATATGTTAGTAAATAGGTGACAAAATAGTAAAAAAACAATAAAAGAACTAAAATAAGAAAAAAACACTAAATTTAAAAAATGAATAAAAAGATCTAATTTTAAAAAATCTTAACTTGAAATAAAAACTAGAACTGAGATAAGAATAATAACAATGAATGACAAAATGATTAAAGTTGTGAATGAGAATGAAAATTAACTAATATCACATAAAATAGTACACAGATAACAGTTATTGGAAAAACAATGACAAATAGTCAAAAAAAAATTGACAAAACAACCCAAAATGAAAAAGATAATAATAATTGTAATAAATAAAATATGTAATGTGATAAATGACTTGGTCCGGGGTTGGACCGTTTTCATTTTTGATAAAAAAAACTTTTCGTTCGATATTATAAGGAACATCTTCAGGAGAGAGATTGCAGATAAAAGCGGACGGAAGATCGAGAATTTTTAATCAAAATCTATGTTATATAGATATTTATAAATTTTTCTTCGATCAAGTAGGTGTGAATGTCAGAATTCTCGTCTAATCACACAGAAATTTTGTTATAGACAGACATATTGATATAGTCTATATTTCTATATTTGATAACACGAACAACTGTTTCTGTAGTAAATCGTAGTTCGACTTATGGAGGTTCGACTGTATTATGAGAAAAGAAGATAAGTAATATTCTATTTCTATTCTAGTTCTATTAATACTAAAAACTTCCTGAATTACAGTAGATTAGAAATAAAAAGGGACAGGCTAATTTATACCTTGTAAATCTGACTCAAGAACTGACAACAATGACAGAATGGCAAATACAGAAATTTAAAATGTAAATATATTTAAGTCGAACTTCACAAACTTTAATAAACGCAAAATTACAATTGGAACATGTTTCGGGGGAACACTACTCCCATCATCAGCCGTTAAAGAATATTTAAATTTACTCCACTTTGATTCATCAACATTCTTCTGGTTTATAAATACAGAAATATTACTTAAAAACAGAAGAACTACTATTACATAGTTAAATTTAAAAAAAAGCGAAATAAATTGCAAAAAAACAACAAAGACAAAACACTTATTTTTCACTTTTTAAATTTCAGCTTGATTCATTGAAATCTTTAATCTAACAAATTGAATGGCTGATATAACACCCACCAATTTGTTTATGGATCAACATGATTTATTAATTTTTATAAATTTTTTACTATTTTATGTTCGTTTCGGAATTATACTGTATTCATAATTTCAGATAACACAAGAGTTTACTGTATATGTATCGAGTGTTTATAAATTACTATAAATTACATAAATGTAGTTTTACGGTCCGGGTTTGGACCATGTCTGTTTTGAATTTGGATGCAAGATTCTCAACTTTTAGTGTCTCTCTCCCAAAAATGTTTCTTACGAAGCGGGCGAGATGTTGAGAATTTTTCACCAAAATTCAAATCAGATACATGGAAAATTGCTGCGATTCCCAGAGTCAGTATATTTCGGATTTTCTATATACTCTTCTGCAGCGAATGTCGGCTTCCAACCACCAGAACCAAAAGTATGAGGTTTTAATGATAAGTGTAGCTCGCTTCGCTCGCTCGTTACAATCTATGGGTCGTTTTGGTGTACAGATGGTTATGCAAACTGTTGTTTTTAAGTGGAAATTCTTCTGTGATTTATACAGTATTTCTGATCGAATTTTCTATATGGCTTTCTGTAGGAATGGGTCGGTTTTATCGGAACTGAAAGTAAGGTGTTTATAGTGTTTTCACACTTATTTTTAAAACCTCACTTTCAGTTCTGGCATGGTGGATGGAAGCCGACCCATTCCTGCAGAAGACTATTATATAGAAAAAAAACATATACAGTCGAATAGAGAACCTCCTCCTTTTTTGAAGTCGGTTAAAAATTCGATTCGAAATATTTTAATCACAAAAAAATCCACTTAAAACACAAACGACCCATTTAGCGAGCGAAGCGAGCTCCACTTGTTATTAAAACCTCACTTTCAGTTCTGGCATGGTGGTTGGAAGCCTACAGCCGCTACCGAATGGTGTATACAAAATTCGATCCGAAATAAATGTCCTCTGGAAGTCGCATAAAAATTTCCATTTAAAACAACTTCGTATAACCATTTGTGTAGCAGAACGAGCCATAGATTTTAATACGCGAGCGAAGCGAGCTACACTCACCATTAAAAGCTCATCCATCATGCTGGTCGGGGGTCCGGGTTTGGACCGTGTCTGTTTTGAATTTGGATGCAAGATTCTCAACTTTTAGTGTCTCTCTCCCAAAAATGTTTCTTACGAAGCGGGCGAGATGTTGAGAATTTTTCACCAAAATTCAAATCAGATAAATGGAAAATTTTCTGCTATTTCCAGAGTAAACATATTTCGGATCGATTTTCTATATACTCTTCTGCAGCGAATGTGGGCTTCCAACCACCAGAACCGAAAGTATAAGGTGTTAATAAGTGTAGCTGGCTTCGCTCGCTCGTTACAATCTATGGGTCGTTTTGGTGTACAGATCGTTATGCAAACTGTTGTTTTTATATGGAAATTCTTGTGTGATTTATACGGTATTTCTGATCGAATTTTCTATATGGCTTTCTGTAGGAATGGGTCGGTTTTATCGGGACTGAAAGTAAGGTGTTTATAGTGTTTTCACACTTATTTTTAAAACCTCACTTTCAGTTCTGGCATGGTGGATGGAAGCCGACCCATTCCTGCAGAAGACTATATAGAAAATTTGATTCGAAATATTTTAATCACAAAAAATCCACTTAAAACACAAACGACCCATTTAGCGAGCGAAGCGAGCTACACTTGTTATAAAAACCTCACTTTCAGACATCGCATGGTGGTTGGAAGCCTACAGCCGCTACCGAATGGTGTATACAAAATTCGATCCGAAATAAATGTCCTCTGGAAGTCGCATAAAAATTTCCATTCAAAACAACTTCGTGTGTAGCAGAACGACCCATAGATTTTAATACGCGAGCGAAGCGAGCTATACTCACTATTCAAAACTCATCCATCATGCTCGATTGGGACCAAATAAAACACTGTGTACTGCACCGATTTTTATATTTGTTTTTTTAGATGAAAGACATTGATAAGATACAGGCCTAGATTACTTTTCATTTTCAAAAATTTAAAATTATTAAATTGTGAATTAAATTAGACTCAAAAACAAAACAATTGTCTGGATCACTTTTGGTGGTAGATAACTACTTTTAATCAGTTTTTCCCTAAAACACCAAAAACAATTTTATTATAACTGCCAACGCACGTTTCGCCAACAATGTTGGCATCATCAGGGCGATGAGTAAACTATGTGTGTAGCTCCCTTCGCTCGCGTATTAAAATATGTGGGTCGTTTTGGTGTACAGATGGTTATACAAAGTCCTGCATTTTTCTGTGATTTCTGGAGTTTACTCATCGCCCTGATGATGCCAACATTGTTGGCGAAACGTGCGTTGGCAGTTATAATAAAATTGTTTTTGGTGTTTTAGGGAAAAACTGATTAAAAGTAGTTAAATTAGACTCGAGGAATCAAAAGACTGAAAAGACTAAAGAGGCTAAAGAAGCTAAAGAGACTGAACGGAAACCAAGAGACTTGTGGATCAAGTTCTGTTTTAAATGGAAATTTTTATGCGATTTTCAGAATACATATTTCGGATCTAATTTTCTATAGTCTTCTGCAGCGGCCGTCCGCTTCCAACCACCATGTCTAGACTGAAAGTTTTAATAGCAAGTGTAGCTCGCTTCGCTCGCGTATTAAAATATGTGGGTCGTTTTGGTCTACAGATGGTTATACAAAGTCCTGTATTTTCCTGTGATTTCTATAGTATTACGAATCGAATTTTCTATATAGCTGTCGGGTTCCAAAGACCACAGATATATCTTAGAGTGGCTAAAGAAACTGTTGAGACCGAAGACTAAAGAGGGTTTGGAGTCGAAAGAAACTAAAAAGATTAAATATACTAAACAGAATATAGGAACCAAAGAGAGTAAGAGACCATAAAGATCCAATAGCCCAAAGAGACTAGAGAGACGAAAGAGACTAAGCAGGAGGCCGAAAACTTCTAAGAAAAGGTCAATAATAATTAAAGGACTATGGATGTTCTAAGTATGAAAATACGAAATTGCGGTTTTACGGAATTATAGAATTAAAATTATGAATTCGTAAGCAGATAATAAAATTGCAAAATCATGAAATTTCCATGTTGTAAGAGAATTTTGGTGCTCAAAGCCTACTTGATGTATGACTCATTCATAAAGACCCTGTTTGATTCTTTGAATTTAATTACTCAGATGTTTTTTTTTATTGGAATTAAATAAATTACAAATTATTTGTTAATCGTTAATCATCCGGAGACACAGTAGATACAGTGGAACTGCCCTAACTGGAACTTCCAAAATTCTCAAAAAAAAAAAACGAGAGAAAATTCGAGAATTGTATTGTGCATTATGTTACCAATGCTTCCGTTTATGTTTTTGTTCTATTGTTAGAATTTTCAGTTTTCGAGGCGTCGCATTACTATAATACATTTATAAATGATTCATACATCCAGTATTCTGTGAACTTCAAAATTCTCCATATATGTAAATTTTGTTTTTCACAAGATGTATGGAAACCCGATATAATTAAGAGGCAGAAACTTTCAAGTTAATTGAGTTCCACTGTAATATAAAACACGAGTTAAGAAAGAATGCAACACAACAACAAACAGTGGCATGTAATAAAAATGCAATAAAATTAGAACCAAATGTATAAATCCCATTAAAACGAGCATTTAAAATGTCCAAGACAACTACTGGTATAACTTTGGGCGATAAAATGCAGACTTAATTTTTTAAACCCGCAGTACAGAGTACCTCTAATTTATGGGAGTAATTATTTTGTTAAAATTAATATATTTTAACTACAATTTCACTTCTGGGTTAATTATTTAGGTGATTAAAATTGGTGCGGGTGTTTATACAGGGTGTCTCAATGATGATGTCCACCCCTGTTGGGTCTGAGTTGTCTTGTTTAATCCCAGTTATTTTCTTCTTCCTCTCCCTCATTCTTCTTTCCCTTTTTTTCCCGGTGTTTCTTTGTTTCTAGTCTTTCGTTTTTTTGTTTAAGTCTCTTTCTCCGTTAGTAGGCAATTCGCTGTCCAAGGCACTTTTTAGCAAAAAAAAAAAAATTCAAGTAAACATTAGACAGTTATTTTCCAAAATCATTTTGATGGATTTGATATGATAACTTCTTCACCAAATTTTAACTCATTTCGTTATTATAATTTTTGTAACACCTCCAAAGACAGTCCCCTGGCGTGTCCCGAACTCAGAATTGGCGTTATAAGACAAAATATTTGCTGTTTGTTGCAACTTACCAAGATTTTGCTACAAGACTTTGGAAGTGTATTATATAATGCATAATACTCTTTCATAGTAATATTTTGATTTGATTTAGTTTTTGTCCTAATATGATTTGAAAAGTGTCCTAAGGGTTCAAAAACAGTCCCCTGTAGCCGATTTGAAAATAATATAAAGATATGTATTTACAAAAACGTACTACATATATTATATGTATACAGAGTGATCATAAAATTCCACACAAAATTCGTAACCTAGTTGTACTGCTTTTGCGAATTGCATTTTTGTTTTTAATTTGCCATAGTTTGATATAAAAATTTTGTTGATGACGTCTCACTGTTTTTGAACTATGACACCGCCATATTTTTTTTTAAATGGCAACCCCCAATTTGTTTTGGGTTTTAGATGCGCTTTTCAATTCTTTATTCAACAAGAGTAAAAAAGTGATACTTTGCGTAACTTTTTTTTTAAATACGTTTTACATCAAAAATTATTTTTTTATTTATTTATTTTTTATTTATAAATAACAATAAATTTGGGAAGCAAACAACAAAAATGAAAAACCTTTTAAAATTATTATGATACAAAACTAAAGGTGTCTTTTTATTCGTTGCAATTTAAAGAAGAACTTGACAGGGGACTGTTCAAATTCGCCAACTTACAGAGAATAAATAAAGTTTAGGATTTCTTTTTCTAGAACTCCCGCCTTTTGTCCTTCTTTTTTTTGTTCGTTCGTGAAACAACAGCCTCTATTTAAAAAAATAATAATTTGATCCCTTTTATTAAATCCTTTGTTTTCTTCCATGTAAGGTACAGACTCTCGATTATGGAAACTTTATGGGGCGAAAGGCTTTTCGGATACACTTTGTTGAGCAAAAAAGTGAATTAAATTATTTGTTCATCAGGTGGTCACCCGCATTCAAGGCATGCCATTTAAAAACGTTTTGAGAAAGAATGCAATACAAATAAAAATACTGATATTATTATGTAATAATAAATTAAAATACGAGCATTTAAATTGCTAAGATGTCTGTTAAATAACTTTGCGCGATAAAGTGCAGTGACTTTTTAATTTTGCTTAACCAACAGTACTTATTATAATTTATTGGAGTAACGACTGATAAAATAATTATTCCGTTTTTCGAATTATGTATGAGTCTTCGAAATTTCCTTCAAATTAACATTTCACTTCAGTTTAAATTATTTGTATATTTGGTTTATACAGAGTACTTCAATAATGGTGTCTACCCGTTTGACAGTGTCTGTACTCTACTTGAATTAAAAAATATATTTCCACTATACTGAAATAAACTGCCCTCTCAGCCTATTTACCATAAATCTCAATGACCACGCAGATAAATATCAATTAAAAACATCGAGTTGTGTCCTACCATTACGTAACCCCTGCATGTTTCCCAACAATAACTCGTTACAAATTATGCATCCACAACGAGCTCACGAGATCGAAAAGTCGGTGCAATACCGGCGAGATTAGTCGCCGGAATAAATTAAAAACGAATCGTGATCCGAATAACTCGTGGTGTAAATCTGGTCGAAACACGGCCGAAAACTTCGCATAAATTAGCATTAGCACTAGGAATTGGTTACGTGAACACAATCATGACCCACCTTGAACTTGGATGGCTTTTTAATTGAAATATTATCGTGAGCGTGTAATAATTAGGTGAATTTCATGTGAGGAGAGATCACTGTCGGGGTTGTGCAACTGCCAATTAATAACGTTTAATAGACAGACGACCTTCGAAGGAAACGGGTTCGTTGATATTTTGACTACCTACTCTGTCTGTTTTTTCATGAGAGATAATGTAATATCGGTTTTGTGAGGAGCGAATTCGGGGGACATGATTTATCTGATTGCATCATTGTAAACGTATTTTCGGTCTTAAGTTAATAGTGTAGAACACGTTATTTTATTTTAAGTTAACAAGAGCCGTAGCTGCTACTTAATGAGCTGATAACTGTATCAGCAAGGTGCTTATTCTATGTGTACATTTCATTAACTTCGCGTCAATCACTTATGTAATAAATATTTGTATCTAGCTTTGTTTACATTTATCGATAAATATAGACAATAAAATTGTAATAACTCAGGTATCGTAGTGAGTGTATGAAAATCATCTGATGCGATTTTACACCAGACCCTTCCTGTTTTCAGGACCAAATGCTGCTCAACATAATCATCGAGCAAATGATCTGCGACAGCGATCCCGAACTGGGCGGAGCGGTGCAATTAATGGGCGTGTTGAGAATCCTCCTGGATCCCGAAAACATGCTCGCCTCAGTCAACAAGTCGGAGAAGACCGACTTCCTCAACTTCTTCTACAAGCATAGCGTCCAAATTCTGATCGGTAACTCGCACTTTAAACGTCCCCACTAACCTAATTTCTCTCGCTTTCAGCTCCCCTACTAGAAAACACCCTCGACGATAAGCCCCAGAAGGAGGACTATCGCAGCGTGCAACTTCTAGGACTGATACTAGAGCTGCTATCGTTCTGCGTCGAACATCACACCTACCACATTAAGAATTGCATTTTGAACAAAGATCTGCTGCGCCGGATATTAGTGCTAATGAAGTCCACGCACAAGTTTCTAGTTCTGTGTGCTCTCAGGTTTATGCGAAAGCTGATCGCTCTGAAAGACGAGTTCTACAATAGGTATATCATAAAGGGTAATCTCTTTGCGCCGGTGGTAGAAGCTTTCGTCAGCAACAAGGGCAGGTACAACCTCTTGGATTCGGCCATCATCGAGATGTTCGAGTTCATCAAGCTTGAGGACATCAAAACTTTGTGTTCGCACGTCGTGGAGAATTACGGGAAGTCGTTAGATAATATTTGCTATGTACAAACGTTCAAGGCTCTTAAGATGAGGTACGACCAGCATCAGGATAAGCTGAAGGATAGGGAGAGGAACAATTTGGACGGGTGAGTTGTCTAAAATGTCGCGCCTGAATCGGCAACCAAACATACATGCGTTATGATTGATTTACTCTCCTTTTAGGGTACCCTCGATTCTACGAAACAGCAGATACAGGAGGGACCAGCGTCAATTGGACGAGGAGGAGGAGATGTGGTTCAACGAAGACGACGATTTCGACGAGACGGAGTCGTTACCTAGTACTAATGACATTTTAACAAAGAAACTTGACACCGATCTAGATAGTATAGGGAAGATAATCGACAAGAAGCAGGAGGCGAACGGGACTAAAATTAACAATAATTCTTCGCAAAAACCAACGGTTCTTAACAACAACGCCAACTCGGGAATACAGCAGCCGGCGACACCTATACCAAATGATACCAAACAACCGTTGTTCAAAAGGGTAAGTAGAGAGTTACCATGGTGGAAAAGGTCAAATTAGCAAGTCAAGGGATTAAGAAAAATTTATGAAAACAAAAAATTCTACTTTTGTGTAACAGTTATGTGACAAATGTGCTCGTTATGCCACCCAACATACACATGTGCATTCCTTTTAGCCAGAAATTTTATCCGAGAATGAGAATCGGGTTGTCAGATCACAGTAATAAGTGATTAGGAACTTGTGAGCAACAGTTCAATTCACATCAAAATTGGTAACCCTGTGATTCGGTTGTCAGCGGATGACAGATGTTTGACAGCCACATTTCAATTTACACTAACCAACATTTTGAATTGTCATCTCCTGTTAAAGTTACGATATCGGCCAAAAGATGGCAATCGAGTCTATGACGGCCGTGTTGACAGTTGAGTTAGCCTGCTGTAAGTTTTGTTGACAATTGACAGCTGACGATCAAGTTTAGATAAGTTGGATAGTCAAACAGTTGAGAGTTAGTTTAGCTTATGAAATTGAGTCTATCAATGACGACTTAACAGGTGACAGTCGAGTCAACAGATGTCAGTTAGACCGACAGATGGCATTCGGCTCATCAGATAAGTCAGCGTAAGAAGTGACAATTGAGTCTACCGATGACGTTTCTAATTATCATGTCGGCGTAACAAATGACAATCGAGTTGCCAGTTGACAATCCAGTCAACGGATGATTGTCGAAGTGAGTTTTATCCTAACTGATAGTCGGGGATGATACAGGGTGACTGACAAAAAACCTTTAATGCCATGTATCTTGCTTATCTTTAACCCGATTTGAACGAGTGATAAACATCAAATGAAATCGATTTAGAAACACATCGTCATTTTTTGACGTTCATTTTTGACAGATGACACACCTCAAATCAAGTAGGTAACATTCAAAGAAGTGTCAATCTATCTTTAATATTCTAATTTTTTTGCATTGCGGCGATGTTAATGGTGAACATTTTGAACATTTCTTGCGTTCAAAACGCAATGTATTTTTTTTTTTCTATTTTAGTTTAGTTTCTATTTTTTTTACCTCCTAACTTTGAGTTTTATGTTTTTCAACTTTCAATTTTTTTTAAATTTTCTCATGTAAGGTATTAAATTTTTTATATGTATTGTCATTTTGACAATTGAAATCGGGGAAAAAAATTTTAGGTTATGATTTAAAAAAACTGCCGACGGCGTCATATCTCAAAATTGACAACCAAAATATGTTTTTTGGCATGCACAATGTGCGCATTATTTCATCAAACAACTTTTGCCTTGAAAGTTTTGTGAGCACCCTGTATGAAAGTGAATGTTTCTATGTTCCACAAAAGGCTCCTACACCGGTCAACCGATCGCTATGAAATTTTGACCACAAATAATATTCACACATCGTTTATTTTTGACAGATGACAGATGACACACCTCAAATCAAGTAGGTAACATTCAAAGAAGTGTCAATCTATCTTTAATATTCAAATTTTTTGCATTGCGGCGATGTTAATGGTGAACATTTTGAACATTTGTTGCGTTAAAAACTCAATGGTGTTTTTTTTTCTATTTTAGTTTAGTTTCTATTTTTTTTTACTTCCTAACTTTGAGTTTTATGTTTTTCAACTTTTTTTTTTCTTATGTAAGGTATTAAATTTTTTATATGTATTGTTATTTTGACAATTGAAATCGGGGAAAAAAATGTGAGGTTATGATTTAAAAAAACTGCCGACGGCGTCATATCTCAAAATTGACAACCAAAATATTTTTTCTGACATTCACAATGTGCGCATTATTTCATCAAACAACTTTTGCCTTGAAAGTTTTGTGAGCACCCTGTATGAAAGTGAATGTTTCTGTTTGTTTCTATGTTCCACAAAAGGCTACTACACCGGTCAACCGATCGCTATGAAATTTTGACCACAAATAATATTCACACATCGTTTATTTTTGACAGATGACAGATGACACACCTCAAATCAAGTAGGTAACATTCAAAGAAGTGTCAATCTATCTTTAATATTCAAATTTTTTGCATTGCGGCGATGTTAATGGTGAACATTTTGAACATTTGTTGCGTTAAAAACGCAATGGTGTTTTTTTTTTCTATTTTAGTTTAGTTTCTATTTTTTTTTACCTCCTAACTTTGAGTTTTATGTTTTTCAACTTTCAATTTTTTTTTAATTTCCTCATGTAAGATATTAATTTTTTTTATTTGTATTGTCATTTTGACAATTGAAATCGGGGAAAAAATTTTGAGGTCACGATTCAAAAAAAAACTGCCGATGGCGTCATATCTCAAAATTGACAACCAAAATATGTTTTTTAACATGCACAATGTGCGCATTATTTCATCAAACAACTTTTGCCTTGATAGTTTTGTGAGCACCCTGTATGAAAGTGAATGTTTCTATGTTCCACAAAAGGCTCCTACACCGGTCAACCGATCGCTATGAAATTTTGACCACAAATAATATTCACACATCGTTTATTTTTGACAGATGACAGATGACACACCTCAAATCAAATAGGTAACATTCAAAGAAGTGTCAATCTATCTTTAATATTCTAATTTTTTGCATTGCGGCGATGTTAATGGTGAACATTTTGAACATTTGTTGCGTTAAAAACGCAATGGTGTTTTTTTTTTCTATTTTAGTTTAGTTTCTATTTTTTTTACCTCCGAACTTTGTTTTGTTTTTCAACTTTCATTTTTTTTTAATTTTCTTATGTAAGGTATTAAATTTTTTATATGTATTGTCATTTTGACAATTGAAATCGGGGAAAAAATTTGAGGCTACGATTTAAAAAACTTCCGATGGTGTCATATCTCAAAATTGACAACCGAAATATGTTTTCTGACATGCACAATGTGCGCATTATTTCATCAAACAACTTTTGCCTTGAAAGTTTTGTGAACACCCTGTATGAAAGTGAATGTTTCTCTGTCTGTTTCTGTGTTCCACAAAAGGCCCTACACCGGTCAACCGATGGTTATGAAATTTTGACCACAAATAATATTCACACATCGTTTATTTTTGACAGATGACAGATGACACACCTCAAATCAAGTAGGTAACATTCAAAGAAGTGTCAATCTATCTTTAATATTCTAATTTTTTGCATTGTGGTTTTGTTAATGGGGAACATTTTGAGCATTTGTTGCGTTAAAAACACAATGTTTTTGTTTTCTATTTTACTTACCTACTAAACTCAAGCTTTTAATTTTTTTTTTTTTAATTTTCTTATGTAAGGTATCAAATTTTTTATATGTATTGTCATTTTGACAATTGAAATCGGGGAAAAAATTTGAGGTTACGATTTAAAAAAAACTTCCGATGGCGTCATATCTCAAAATTGACAACCGAAATATGTTTTCTGACATGCACAATGTGCGCATTATTTCATCAAACAACTTTTGCCTTGAAAGTTTTGTGAGCACCCTGTATGAAAGTGAATGTTTCTCTGTCTGTTTCTGTGTTCCACAAAAGGCCCTACACCGGTCAACCGATGGTTATGAAATTTTGACCACAAATAATATTGACACATCGTTTATTTTTGACAGATGACAGATGACACACCTCAAATCAAGTAGGTAACATTCAAAGAAGTGTCAATCTATATTTAATATTCAAATTTTTTGCATTGTGGTTTTGTTATTGGGGAACATTTTGAGCATTTGTTGCGTTAAAAACACAATGTTTTTGTTTTCTATTTTACTTACCTACTAAACTCAAGCTTTTAATTATTTTTTTTTAATTTTCTTATGTAAGGTATTAAATTTTTTATATGTTTTGTCATTTTGACAATTGAAATCGGGGAAAAGATTTTGAGGTTATGATTTAAAAAAATGCCGATGGCGTCATATCTCAAAATTGACGACCAAAATATTTTTTCTGACATTCACAATGTGCGCATTATTTCATCAAACAACTTTTGCCTTGAAAGTTTTGTGAGCACCCTGTATGAAAGTGAATGTTTCTCTGTTTGTTTCTATGTTCCACAAAAGGCTACTACACCGGTCAACCGATCGCTATGAAATTTTGACCACAAATAATATTCGCAATGGGAAGTAACAGGGGGGTTGACAATCCCAATGTGTCACCTCATTTTCGTAAATAAATATTTAGTTCAAACCAATGCCAAACAGTTTTAGACAAAATGTCTCATCAATTTTCGTCAAATGTCAAGAGGATGTGTCCATTGTTTACCCATCGTGGTTTACCTGTTCGTTGCACCGGTCAAATCGGATAAGATGTTTTACTTTATTTTTGAATTGAAAAAAATAGAAACAAGTAAACTAAGAAAAGAATAAAAAACCTCTAGTGTGGTTCGGGTCAACAGATGACGGTCAAATTTGTGAAAGTTGGGTAGGCAGCTGACAGACATGCCGATAGGTGACGGTCACATAGTCCAGATAATGTCAAGTCGAAAGATGACAGTTGAGGTAGCACATATATTGTCGGCATCAAAAGTAGCACAAATTATTCATAGTAATTGTGTCTGATTATGTCACCGGAAGAGACACACACAGTACAACTTATACTTTAGAAATAGAAATATCTCTTTGGATGTCGATAAGTTTGCAAAAAATGTTCCAAAGGATGTTTTTCAAAGATGTCCAATCAACACTGGTGCGTGTTGTGGTGTTTTTGGACTGTCATCTGTCAATGCGGCTGTCAACTCAATGGTCGTATGTGGATACCCTCTTGTTTGATTGATTTGTCATCTTGAAGGCCATACGTGGACTGGATTATCATTGCCAACTCGATTTTCAAACTCAACAATTAACCCTATTATACAAGGTGACTTTGAACATTTGTCATTCCTTGAAATTTGGATAAATATTTTTGCAGAAAGAAAACACGGTGTCAATGGGTCTAAAATGAGCATTCAAAATTAATTTTATTATCTGCGCACACGATATTTTTGTTGGTTGAAAAATCTTCCATGCAAGACAAACAAATATTTAACAACCCCTATTGTTATTACAACTAAACTTTTTCAGGGGTTGGTCGACTACGAAGGTGGCGATTCGGACGAGGAGGACGAGGAAAACGGAGATGTAAATAAAAGGCCGCGGTTATCATAGTCGAGCAATCAGACTGCAGGTGAGTGCGACACAGACTGTCGTGACGTGCTGCCAAGTGTGATCTCATAGTGATGTGTATGGAAGAATGAACGGTCAATTAATTAACCGGTGCTGTGTTTTTCCCAATCCAATTCATAACGATTAAAAGTCGTGAAAGAAACGCTATATCAAAACGGAGTGGTTCGTTCTGACCAAGGACGAACTGACACAAACATCGTCTTACCACAGCCATCGCGCTGTAAAAAGCACAATTTTTTTAACTTCCTTTTGTATAAAAATCCTCGGTTGTATTGTACAATTTGCGAGTCAACAGGTTTAAAAAAATATATAATTCAATTCCATGTACATGATGAATTAGGGTTTTTCTAAAAGAATCTAGTTATTTATGAAAATGTTTCCTGAGTGTTGGGAAAAAGTTATATTTTTATGGAAGATGTTGTAAATAATTTCGTCAGGTTTTATGTCAAAATTTGCATATTTTAAGGGTCGAAATGAGGCGGTTATCTTTGGTCGGCACGTTATGAACGTAACGCGAGTTTACCTGCACTTATCGCACATTTTCCCAAGGAAGATGTGCGGCAATTCGGCAGGAAACGCCGTTGTTAACAGGCGATCAAAGATAAGCATCGGTGATGATGGTATTCATGTTATTGTAAAAGTTTTAGAGAACGATGTGAATTAATTGTAGGCTAAGTTATTATATCTAGACAGTAGATAGCATATAGTACCGAATATATCGTCTAAAAAGTGCGTGTAGTGTCATTGGAGTGCTTAGATTGTATAATAACTTCGTACTGTTATGTCGTCAGGTTCGCTATTTTTTAAATTGTGATACATCTAATCTAATTAATAGGTTAATTGACTTGAGTTGGACGCTGAAAATATCGTTTATTTAATGAGAAACTAAATTGATTTTATGTGTTGGTGTTTAAAACATTATTAAGTTGTCACTATTAATTCCATAGAAGTGTGGCAGTATGAAGTGTAAAAATTAGACTAAATCATTATTTTATTCTTAACTTTAATTTTGTAATTATTGTGATGAATAAATTATGTTTATTCCTATTTAAATATTTTATTTTGTCCATTTTTCTTAACAGTCTACATTACTTAATGGTTTTACTAAACGTACATAATTTATTGACCAGTATTGCATATAGAAAATGGTTCGAGACACAACATTTCGTAATGTGGGTATGTCAGGCGTCTCTACATGTTTATGATTTACTACTGTCATATGTTCGCTCAGTTGAGTCGGCGATAATCCAATAGCCGAGCGGTCCACCATTGTTACCGGCGCGCTATTGGATTGTCGACAATTACCACGAAAGCAAGTAATCTCATGTAACAAAATAGATTAAGTGCTAGCATTAAGAACAACACGTACAAACGAGCGAATATATAAACCATCTCCCACTGAAGGCCGTACAAACCCTTGATTTGCACGACCTTCAGTGCTTCCCCAAAATGGCAGCCTTATGATATTTTTTATACAAGCCGTGCATAAGTTTCTAAAACGAAGGCCATTTTCTATTTCTCATTTTATTTGTAATAAATTAATGTTTTTAAAAAGAAATGTAAAAATGTACTCGTTATATTTAGGTAATAAATATAAGTGAAAAATGGTTACATTTTATTCGACACCACTTCTGTTTTCAGCCGTTCCGCGAGCGTCTTCCGGAACTGCAGTTGTTGCGGTTCGATCGGCTTCTCGCCCGACAGGACCGCTTCCGCGGCCTTGGCGGATTTCGGTCTGACTTTGGTTTTGTCCTTGGAGGCTTCCTCGGCGTCCAGATGTTTCTTTCGGACTTCTTTTTTCAACGCCACCAGTTTGTCTCTTTGGGCTCGGAGATACTCTTGTCGCTTTTTCAGTTCAACGGCGTTTATCTAAAAAGATTAAAAAGTTGTACAATCGGTGGAAGTTTGGTTCCACAACCGCTACCTCTTTTGTTGGTTTCTTGTCATAATTTATTTCCACAGTTGTAGTTTCTTCTTTTACCGCCGGGGCTTTCTTCTTCCCACTCTCCTCACTTGTGCTTTGCTTTTGTTTAGGTAGCGACTTCTCTGAAAAAAAACTCCTGTATAAATGGTTTAATTAATATTTTTCATGATACAACGAAATAGACAACGCAGATGAATTTGTAAGGTTTGGAAATGTATAGAACTACTTCAAACTCGATGGTTTAAAAATATTTTTTTTGGTACCAAAATTTTGAATTTTTTAAAAATAGCTTATAACTTTCCAACTGGTTGCCTGAAATGGACGAATTTGAGTATTGTGGCACACTTTTATGCATTTTGTCAAGTCTCAAAGTAAAATATTTTAACAGGTATATTTCATGTTTTCAAGGTCGTATTTTGTAAATGAACAGAGATACAACAAAATAGACAACGCAGATGAATTTGTAAGGCTTGAAAATGTATAGAACGAGCCCAAACTCGATGGATTAAAAATATATTTTTTTGGTACCAAAATTTTTAATTTTTCAAAAATAGCTTATAGCGTTCCAACTGAAATGGACGAATTTGAGTACTGTGACACACTTTCATGCATTTTGTCAAGTTCCGAAGTAAAAATATTTTAATAGATATTTTTCATGTTTTCAAGGTCGTATTTTGTAAATGAGCAGAGATACAACAAAATAAACAACGCAGATTAATTTGCAAGGCTTGAAAATGTACAGAACGAGCCCAAACTCGATGGATTAAAAATATATTTTTTTGGTACCAAAATTTTTAATTTTTCAAAAATAGCTTATAGCTTTCCAACTGGTTGCCTGAAATAGACGAATTTGAGTATTGTGGCACACTTTCATGCATTTTGTCAAGTTCCAAAGCAAAAATATTTTAATAGATATTTTTCATGATATGTTTTCAAGGTCGTATTTTGTAAATGAACAGAGATACAACAAAATAGACAACGCAGATGAATTTGTAAGGTTTGGAAGCGTATAGAACCACTCCAAACTCAATGGATTAAAAATATATTTTTTTGGTACCCAAATTTTGAATTTTTCAAAAATAGCTTATAGCTTTCCAACTGGCTGCCTGAAATGGACGAATCTGAAAATTGTGGCACACTTTCATGCATTTTGTCAAGTTCCATAGTAAAAATGTTTTAATAGATATTTTTCATGTTTTCAAGGTCGTATTTTGTAAATGAACAGATACAAAAAAAAAATAGACAACGCAGATGAATTTGTAAGGTTTGGAAGCGTATAGAACGACTCCAAACTCGAGGGATTAAAAATATATTTTTTTGGTACCCAAATTTTGAATTTTTCAAAAATAACTTATAGCTTTCCAACTGGTTGCCAGAAATTGACGAATTTGAGTATTGTGGCACACTTTCATGGATTTTGTCAAGTTCCAAAATAAAAATATTTTAAAGGTTGAAGAAGGTCCATATTTTAATAGATATTTTATATTTTATATTTTTTATGTGTTCAAGGTCGTACTTTGTAAATGAACAGAGATACAACAAAATAGACAAAGCAGATGAATTTGTAAGGCGTGAAAATGTATAGAACGAGTCCAAACTCGATGGACTTAAAAAAAAAATTTTGGGAACCAAAATTTTTACATTTTTCAAAAATAGTTTATAGCCTTCCAACTCGTTGCCTGAAATGGACGAATTTGAGTATTATGGCACACTTTCATGTATTTTATCAAGTTCCATGGTAAAAATATTTTAATAGATATTTTTCATATGTTTCCAGGATCGTAATTGGTAAATGAACAGAGATACAACAAAATAGACAACGCAGACGAATTTGTAAGGTTTGGAAGCGTATAGAACGACGCCAAACTCGATGGATTAAAAATATTTTTTTTTGGTACCCAAATTTTGAATTTTTCAAAAATAGCTTATAGCTTTCCAACTGGCTGCCTGAAATGGACGAATCTGAGAATTGGCACACTTTCATGCATTTTGTCAAGTTCCATAGTAAAAATGTTTTAATAGATATTTTTCATGATGTTTTCAAGGTCGTATTTTGTAAATGAACAGAGATACAACAAAATAGACAACGCAGACGAATTTGTAAGGTTTGGAAGCGTATAGAACGACGCCAAACTCGATGGATTAAAAATATTTTTTTTGGTACCCAAATTTTGAATTTTTCAAAAATAGCTTATAGCTTTTCAACTGGTTGCCTGAAATGGACTAATCTGAAAATTGTGGCACACTTTCATGCATTTTGTCAAGTTCCATAGTAAAAATGTTTTAATAGATATTTTTCATGTTTTCAAGGTCGTATTTTGTAAATGAACAGATACAAAAAAATAGACAACGCAGATGAATTTGTAAGGTTTGGAAGCGTATAGAACGACTCCAAACTCGAGGGATTAAAAATATATTTTTTTGGTACCCAAATTTTGAATTTTTCAAAAATAACTTATAGCTTTCTAACTGGTTGCCTGAAATGGACGAGCCTGAGTTTGTCAAGTTCCATAGTAAAAATATTTTAATAGATATTTTTCATATGTTTCCAGGGTCGTATGTGGTAAATGAACAGAGATACAGCAAAGTGCACAACGCAGATGTATTTCTCAGACTCGGAAATGTATAAAACGAGTCCAAACTCGATGCATTAAAAAACAATATTTTTTGGGTACCAAAATTTTTTAATTTTTCAAAAATAGCTTATAGCTTTCCAACTGGGTGCCTGAAATGGAGGAATTTGAGTATTGTGGCTCACTTTCATGCAATTTGTCAAGTTCCAAAGTAAAAATATTTTAATAGACATTTTTCATGATGTTTTCAAGGTGGTATTTTGTAAATGAACAAAGGTGCAACAAAATAGACAACGCAGATGAATTTGTAAGGTTTGAAAACGTATAGAACGACTCCAAACTCTATGGATTAAAATTTAATTTTTTTTTGGTACCAAAATTTTGAATTTTTCAAAAGTAGCTTATAGCTTTCCAACTGGTTGCCTGAAATTGACGAATTTGAGTATTGTGGCACACTTTCATGTATTTTATCAAATTCCATAGTAAAAATATTTTAATAGATATTTTTCATATGTTTCCGGGATCGTATTTGGTAAATGAACAGAGATACAACAAAATAGACAACGCAGACGAATTTGTAAGGTTTGGAAGCGTATAGAACGACGCTAAACTCGATGGATTAAAAATATATTTTTTTGGTACCCAAATTTTGAATTTTTCAAAAATAGCTTATAGCTTTCCAACTGGCTGCCTGAAATGGACGAATCTGAGAATTGGCACACTTTCATGTAGTTTGTCAAGTTCCATAGTAAAAATGTTTTAATAGATATTTAGATACAACAAAATAAACAACGCAGATGAATTTGTAAGGCTTGAAAATGTATATAACGAATCCAAACTCGATGGATTAAAACTATTTATTTTGGGTATCAAAATTTTGAATTTTTCAAAAATAGCTTATAGCTTTCCAAATGGTTGCCTGAAATTGACGAATTTGAGTATTGTGGCACACTTTCATGCATTTTGTCAAGTTCCAAAGTAAAAATATTTTAATAGATATTTTTCATGATATGTTTTCAAGGTCGTATTTTGTAAATGAACAGAGATACAACAATATAGACAAAGCAGATGAATTTGTAAGGTTTGGAAGCGTATAGAACGACTCCAAACTCGATGGATTAAAAATATATTTTTTTGGTACCACGGCGAGCACGGAAATTTGAAACTGAAGGCATATTGCTGACAGTTTATTTTGAATTTCAGTCAAAATTAATTATTATGACAATTATGACAATAAAGCATAGACTACATTGTTGTTTTTTTTAAATGACATAAAAATTTCTGTCCGAAATTCCGTGCTCCCGATGGTACCCAAATTTTGAATTTTTCAAAAATAACTTATAGCTTTCTAACTGGTTGCCGGAAATGGACGAGTCTGAGAATTGTGGCACACTTTCATGTATTTTGTCAAGTTCCATAGTAAAAATATTTTAATAGATATTTTTTATGTTTCCAGGGTCGTATTTGATAAATGAACAGAGATACAGCAAAGTTCACAACGCAGATGAATTTCTCAGACTCGGAAATGTATAAAACGAGTCCAAACTCGATGCATTAAAAAACAATATTTTTTGGGTACCAAAATTTTTTAATTTTTCAAAAATAGCTTATAGCTTTCCAAGTGGGTGCCTGAAATGGACGAATTTGAGTATTGTGGCACACTTTCATGTATTTTATCAAGTTATATAGTAAAAATATTTTAATAGATATTTTTCATATGTTTCCAGGGTCGTATTTGGTAAATGAACAGAGATCCAACAAAATAGACAACGCAGATGAATTTGTAAGGTTTGGAAGCGTATAGAACGAGTCCAAACTCGATGGATTAAAAATATATTTTTTGGTACCAAAATTTTGAATTTTTCAAAAGTAGCTTATAGCTTTCCAACTGGTTGCCTGAAATTGACGAATTTGAGTATTGTGGCACACTTTCATGCATTTTGTCAAGTTCCAAAATGAAAATATTTTAAAGGTTGAAGAGGGTCCATATTTTAATAAATATTTTATATTTTATATTTTTTATGTGTTCAAGGTCGTATTTTGTAAATGAACAGAGATATAGTAGCCTCAAGCTTAAATTGTCACGGGGTTGGGAGGGGAAATTATGCAGGGCCAACTTATTTATGAACGTCCTAAACTGGTTCTGAAATAAACATTCTACTCTTGATCGACTTTTCGGCGAAGATGTAAAGGAATGGTGACAGGACCGTATTGCCAAAAATGTAAATTGAGTTGATCACTTCCCTCAGTACGTGTAACAAATTCATATTTTACTGTTCAACTTTAGAATACATTAAAAGTGCAAGCCTTAGAAAACATATTCTGGACCAAATAAATAAAAACAAATACCTTACTTTAGCTAGTAATAATTCATAACAAAATATTAAATACGTGACTGAAGAACGGCGTGTGCCGCCGTACAGAAACCCCGTCTTGCAATCGAGTCGACCAGTTGCAACAAGACAATCAAAACCGGTTAGAGTCCATATGATATCGGTTACGACTTACTTGTTCCGCAATGTCTCGATTCCGATAAAAAATTCGATAAAAAATTCGTGACAATTTAAGGTTGAGGCTACTATACAACAAAATAGACAAAGCAGATGAATTTGTAAGGCGTGAAAATGTATAGAACGAGTCCAAACTCGATGGACTTAAAAAAAAATTTTTGGGAACCTAAATTTTTAAATTTTTCAAAAATAGTTTATAGCTTTCCAACTGGTTGCCTGAAATGGACGAATTTGAGTATTGTGGCACACCTTCATGTATTTTATCAAGTTCCATAGTAAAAATATTTTAATAGATATTTTTCATATGTTTCCAGGATCGTATTTGGTAAATGAACAGAGATACAACAAAATAGACAACGCAGACGAATTTGTAAGGTTTGGAAGCGTATAGAACGACGCCAAACTCGATGGATTAAAATTTTTTTTTTGGTACCAAAATTTTTAATTTTTCAAAAAGAGCTTATAGCTTTCCAACTGGCTGCTTGAAATGGACGAATCTGAGAATTGGCACACTTTCATGCATTTTGTCAAGTTCCATAGTAAAAATGTTTTAATAGATATTTAGATACAACAAAATAAACAACGCAGATGAATTTGTAAGGCTTGAAAATGTATATAACGAATCCAAACTCGATGGATTAAAAATATTTATTTTGGGTATCAAAATTTTGAATTTTTCAAAAATAGCTTATAGCTTTCCAAATGGTTGCCTGAAATTGACGAATTTGAGTATTGTGGCACACTTTCATGCATTTTGTCAAGTTCCAAAGTAAAAATATTTTAATAGATATTTTTCATGATATGTTTTCAAGGTCGTATTTTGTAAATGAACAGAGATACAACAATATAGACAAAGCAGATGAATTTGTAAGGTTTGGAAGCGTATAGAACGACTCCAAACTCGATGGATTAAAAATATATTTTTTTGGTACCACGGCGAGCACGGAAATTTGAAACTGAAGGCATATTGCTGACAGTTTATTTTGAATTTCAGTCAAAATTAATTATTATGACAATTATGACAATAAAGCATAGACTACATTGTTGTTTTTTTTAAATGACATAAAAATTTCTGTCCGAAATTCCGTGCTCCCGATGGTACCCAAATTTTGAATTTTTCAAAAATAACTTATAGCTTTCTAACTGGTTGCCTGAAATGGACGAGTCTGAGAATTGTGGCACACTTTCATGTATTTTGTCAAGTTCCATAGTAAAAATATTTTAATAGATATTTTTTATATGTTTCCAGGGTCGTATTTGGTAAATAAACAGAGATACAGCAAAGTGCACAACGCAGATGAATTTCTCAGACTCGGAAATGTATAAAACGAGTCCAAACTCGATGCATTAAAAAACAATATTTTTTGGGTACCAAAATTTTTTAATTTTTCAAAAATAGCTTATAGCTTTCCAAGTGGGTGCCTGAAATGGACGAATTTGAGTATTGTGGCACACTTTCATGTATTTTATCAAGTTATATAGTAAAAATATTTTAATAGATATTTTTCATATGTTTCCAGGGTCGTATTTGGTAAATGAACAGAGATACAACAAAATAGACAACGCAGACGAATTTGTAAGGTTTGGAAGCGTATAGAACGACGCCAAACTCGATGGATTAAAAATATATTTTTTGGTACCCAAATTTTGAATTTTTCAAAAATAGCTTATAGCTTTCCAACTGGCTGCCTGGAATGGACGAATCTGAGAATTGTGGCACATTTTCATGCATTTTGTCAAGTTCCATAGTAAAAATGTTTTAATAGATATTTTTCATGTGTTTCCAGGATCGTATTTGGTAAATGAACAGAGATACAGCAAAGTGCACAACGCAGATGAATTTCTCAGACTCGGAAATGTATAAAACGAGTCCAAACTCGATGCATTAAAAAACAATATTTTTTGGGTACCAAAATTTTTAATTTTTCAAAAATAGCTTAAAGCTTTTCATGTATTTTATCAAGTTCCAAAGTAAAAATATTTTAATGGATATTTTTCATGATGTTTTCAAGGTCGTATTTTGTAAATGAACAGAGATACAACAAAATAGACAACGCAGACGAATTTGTAAGGTTTGGAAGCGTATAGAACGACGCCAAACTCGATGGATTAAAAATATTTTTTTTGGTACCCAAATTTTGAATTTTTCAAAAATAGCTTATAGCTTTCCAACTGGCTGCCTGAAATGGACGAATCTGAGAATTGGCACACTTTCATGCATTTTGTCAAGTTCCATAGTAAAAATGTTTTAATAGATATTTTTCATGATGTTTTCAAGGTCGTATTTTGTAAATGAACAGAGATACAACAAAATAGACAACGCAGACGAATTTGTAAGGTTTGGAAGCGTATAGAACGACGCCAAACTCGATGGATTAAAAATATTTTTTTTTGGTACCCAAATTTTGAATTTTTCAAAAATAGCTTATAGCTTTTCAACTGGTTGCCTGAAATGGACTAATCTGAAAATTGTGGCACACTTTCATGCATTTTGTCAAGTTCCATAGTAAAAATGTTTTAATAGATATTTTTCATGTTTTCAAGGTCGTATTTTGTAAATGAACAGATACAAAAAAATAGACAACGCAGATGAATTTGTAAGGTTTGGAAGCGTATAGAACGACTCCAAACTCGAGGGATTAAAAATATATTTTTTTGGTACCCAAATTTTGAATTTTTCAAAAATAACTTATAGCTTTCTAACTGGTTGCCTGAAATGGACGAGCCTGAGAATTGTGGCACACATGTAGTTTGTCAAGTTCCATAGTAAAAATATTTTAATAGATATTTTTCATATGTTTCTAGGGTGGTATTTGGTGAATGAACAGAGATACAGCAAAGTGCACAACGCAGATGAATTTCTCAGACTCGGAAATGTAAAAAACGAGTCCAAACTCGATGCATTAAAAAACAATATTTTTTGGGTACCAAAATTTTTAATTTTTAAAAATAGCTTAAAGCTTTCCAACTGGGTGCCTGAAATGGAGGAATTTGAGTATTGTGGCTCACTTTCATGCAATTTGTCAAGTTCCAAAGTAATAAATAGTTTATAGCTTTCCAACTCGTTGCCTGAAATGGACGAATTTGAGTATTGTGGCACACTTTCATGTATTTTATCAAGTTCCATAGGAAAAATATTTTAATAGATATTTTTCATGTTTCCAGGATCGTATTTGGTAAATGAACAGAGATACAACAAAATAGACAACGCAGACGAATTTGTAAGGTTTGGAAGCGTATAGAACGACGCCAAACTCGATGGATTAAAAATATTTTTTTTGGTACCCAAATTTTGAATTTTTCAAAAATAGCTTATAGCTTTCCAACTGGCTGCCTGAAATGGACGAATCTGAGAATTGGCACACTTTCATGCATTTTGTCAAGTTCCATAGTAAAAATGTTTTAATAGATATTTTTCATGATGTTTTCAAGGTCGTATTTTGTAAATGAACAGAGATACAACAAAATAGACAACGCAGACGAATTTGTAAGGTTTGGAAGCGTATAGAACGACGCCAAACTCGATGGATTAAAAATATTTTTTTTTGGTACCCAAATTTTGAATTTTTCAAAAATAGCTTATAGCTTTTCAACTGGTTGCCTGAAATGGACGAATTTGAGTATTGTGGCACACTTTCATGTATTTTATCAAGTTCCATAGTAAAAATATTTTAATAGATATTTTTCATGTTTCCAGGATCGTATTTGGTAAATGAACAGAGATACAACAAAATAGACAACGCAGACGAATTTGTAAGGTTTGGAAGCGTATAGAACGACGCCAAACTCGATGGATTAAAAATATTTTTTTTTTGGTACCCAAATTTTGAATTTTTCAAAAATAGCTTATAGCTTTCCAACTGGCTGCCTGAAATGGACGAATCTGAGAATTGGCACACTTTCATGCATTTTGTCAAGTTCCATAGTAAAAATGTTTTAATAGATATTTTTCATGATGTTTTTAAGGTCGTATTTTGTAAATGAACAGAGATACAACAAAATAGACAACGCAGACGAATTTGTAAGGTTTGGAAGCGTATAGAACGACGCCAAACTCGATGGATTAAAAATATTTTTTTTTGGTACCCAAATTTTGAATTTTTCAAAAATAGCTTATAGCTTTTCAACTGGTTGCCTGAAATGGACTAATCTGAAAATTGTGGCACACTTTCATGCATTTTGTCAAGTTCCAAAGTAAATATTTTAATAGATATTTTTCATATGTTTCCAAGGTCGTATTTTGTAAATGAACAGAGTGTACAACGCAGATGAATTTCTCAGGCTCGGAAATGTATAAAACGAGTCCAAACTCGATGGATTAAAAAAAAAAATTTTGGGTTCTAAGATTTTTAAATAGCTTATAGCTTTCCAACTGGTTGCTTGAAATGGACGAATTTGAGTATTGTGGCACGCTTTAATGCATTTTGTCAAGTTCTAAAGTAAAAATATTTAATATAGATATTTTTCATGATATGTTTTCAAGTATTGTAAATGAACAAAATAGACAACGCATATGAATTTGTAAGGCTAGAAAATGTATAGAACGAGTCCAAACTCGATGGATTTAAAATATATTTTTTTGGTACCAAAATTTTGAATTTTTCAAAAATAGCTTATAGCTTTCCAACTGGTTGCCTGAAATGGACGAATTTGAGTATTGTGGCACACTTTCATGCATTTTGCCAAGTTCTAAAGTAAAAATATTTTAATAGATATTTTTCATATTTTCGAGGTCGTATCTTGTAAATGAACAGATATACAACAAAATAGACAACGCAGATGAATTTGTAAGGTTTGAAAATGTATAGAACGAGTCCAAACTCGGTGGATTTTTTTTTTTTTCGGTACCAAAATTTTGAATTTTTCAAAAATAGATTATAGCTCTCCAACTGGTTGCCTGAAGTGACTGTTGACTGTTGTGGCGATTTGATTTAATTTTGAATTCATTCAATTGAGCACCTCTAATGATTTAATAATAAATCAATCAACAGGTAGACAGGTGGGGTTTCAACCATCCTTGAACTGTACAAAAGCTCCCGGCAACCCAAAATACACCCCGAACTCATTTCAGCCCAAACCTTTAGTCTCCTTAAGAGTTTGTTCAAGGATCTGCTTCTCCTCCAAAAGGTATTGCACCTCTTCCTGTTGCGACGACGCCTCTTCCCGTGGAAAATTCCTACAACAACCCCCTTTAGAGTTTACATCAAACACAACAACAAAAATCCCGACTTTGCAACTTCCTCCATGATCTCTTTCTCGAACGTCGACGTCTTCTCCACGGTCGCCTCCACTTCGCCCCTCTTTCTGGGCACGAAAGACTGCGGGGTGATCCCGTATTTCTGCTCGATCAACTCCAAAGCTTCCAACTGCAGCTCGACGTTCCTCTGGGCCATCATCCTCTTGAACATTTCGTAGTCGTTGGCCGCCCAAATTTGCTCGAAGATGTTCTTCGAAAGTGGCGTCGGTCATGAATGAATAATTAAGGGGGGTGAAATATTTACGTGATTGAAATTGATCGGGTACGTGTGGCCTTTGTTGCATGCCTCCTCGAACTGGTCGGGGGTGATTCCGATGTCTTCCATGAAGTTTCCCAACATGAAATCGACCTTTTGGGGTATTAGTATAAGGTTGTCGAGGAATGTGTGTACTTAGAGGAGGATGGAAGAATTTGGAATGTCATGTTTACACCATTCGTATTCAATAACAAAAACGTTTATGAATAAATAAATAAACTAACTATAAATAATATAAGTTGTTAGTTGTCCAGGATAGTATAGGCGACCAACACTTCAGTCTAACGTTCAACAGTTTTTTTTCATGATCAGATCAGTAGCATAAATAAAATTGTTTATTCTACATAAAAACTGAATCATTTACACTCACCAAATTTTTAAACTCGTCGAAGATCTTCTTATACTCCTCATTCTCTGGCATATTCGGCTCGAAAACTGCAACATTCCAACACAAATAAAATTACTCCGGAGCTGCGTCTGCCTACTTAGCGACTTCTCCTCTATGAAGCTGTCCAATGGGGCGCTCCAAATGGGCCCGTTCAAGAAAGCCACCAACGAGTCGAACACCCAGGAGTTGTCGTCTTCCATTTCTGTAGTTGTTATTCTTTCGGCTGCTGAAAGCAATATGTTGCACGCAGAACGATAAATCCAGGTTTACTGCAGGTCATTTCTGTATTCGTTGTTGTAGCCATGACAACTATATAGCAAGCGCTGGTGGTGTCTTGTCTCTATTGTTGCACTTCTTCGGTGTGATTGTTGAATGGGGTGCAGCAATAGGTGTGGAAGTAAAATGTTAAAAATTAACGCATAATGTAAAATTACTGATTAAATAATAATTAATGAATTAATTTTGGTTAAAAAAACTAACTCTTCCAGCTCGTAGAATAGTTTGTACTCCGGACAAGACAACACTTCTGAATGCCCGTGACGTAAGAATCTCTACACGAACATTTAGAAATTGCCTTACAGAAGATAATAATAATATGCGCATAAAAGTTCCTGCACCTGCTTCACTTCTCACCAGGGAACATCGAAAGAAGCGGAAAATTCGATCAGGGTTTTATCAAGCCTAGACTTATTTCATACTCGTCAGATAGACGTGACCCACTGAAGAGCGATTTTGGACCCTCAAGTACATTTTGGTGGAGGGTCCGTTATGGTCATATTATGGGCGCACAGAGTGGCCAGCAATGATCCCTGATCGATCGAACATGTTTGCAACCACAACGGGTCCCAAATTCGGCTAGAAAATGCGGTAGAAGAGGAATGGGAAAACTCACCCCAAAATGTAACCTACAGTCGAATTAAAAGTTTGCAAGATGTATGACAGGCATGGGAAGGATGTACAAGATGTTTTTGGGTAGTAGTAAATTTTCTCTTTCCACTAATCTGACAAGAGTTATGAGAAGAGAGACAAAAAGGTACAAACGGAGACAATAAAAAATTTATTCTACTACTTAATAGTATCATGTGTTCATTTAAAAAAGTCATCAAGTCGTCTATGAACTTGACATAACATTTTGAGGTATGTCTGTTGACAAATCAATAATCTAGTATGTATTGCTGGTTGCGGGCTTTTAACTTGTAGAATAATAAAACATGAAACAATAAATCACATGCGGTTTGTAATTCGTCTTCGTCACTCAAAAAATAATAACCAAATTGATGACTTTTCTGAATGAACACCTATTAGAAGAGATAGAAAAAGAAAAAAATTAAGAATACATAGAATAAGTTTAACACAAGTTTAGAAGAAGAAACAAAAAAATCAAAACTTGAATTATGAATAATTAACAAAACAATAAGAGAAAGAAAGTAACGGGGAGTCCTGTATTACCGACTGAGGCAGCATCACGTGGTGCAGATAAAAGTGAACTACATACCGAAAAAATTTAAGAAAGCAGCAGAGAAGGAGAAGAGAGATACCAACGAGAGGTAGGAAGAGGATAAAGGGGTATTACAACATTATAGAAATAGCAAAGTGGCGATATAGGAAAATAGAAAAAGAAGGAAAATACGAAATAGAACAATAACAACAAATTTTACAGCAAAAAAATCAAAATAGTAAAATGATGTATATGGATTCATTTCGTTATAGATTGAAAAATGACGAAATAACGAAAGTACGATATTAACGTACTATGGGATTACGAAGTTATAAAATTACGAAATAAAGAAACAAGTTAATGAAAAAGTAAAAGTGCAAAATAACGAAATTTTCAAATAACGAAATTACGATATACCACATAATAGAAATAGCAAAGTTGCGATATAAGGAAAATAGGAGATACAAGAAAATAACGAAATACAAAAATAACAAAAAATCAAAATATTAAAATGATAATGTAATAGTCTGATTTCGTTATAGATTTCAAGATGACGATATAACGAAATTCCGAAATTTCGATATTAGCGGATTAAGGGATTATAAAATTATAAAATTACTAAATAAAGAAACAACAAATTAATGAAATAGTAAAACTGCGAAATAACGAAATTTTCAAATAAAGAAATTACGAAATACCACATAATAGAAATAGCAAAGTTGCGATATAGGGAAATAGAGAAAGAAGGAAATAACGAAGTACAAAACTAACAAAAAATCAAAATAGTAAAATTATGTTATGGATTTCGAAATGGCGAAATAACGAAATTCCAAAATTACGATATTAGCGGATTATGGGATTACGAAATTATGAAATTCCTAAATAAAGAAACAACAAGGTAATGAAATAGTAAAAGTGCGAAATAACGAAATTTTCAAATAACGTAAATACGAAATACCACATGATAGAAATAGCGAAGTTGCGATATAGGGAAATGGAGAAACAACGAAATAACGAAATACAAAAGTAACAAAAAATTAAAATAGTATAATGATGTTATAGATTTCGAAATGACCAAATAAAGAAATTTCGAAATTACAATATTAGCGGATTAAGGGATTACAAAATTATAAAATTAAGAAATTATGAAATGAAGAAACAACAAATTAATGAAATAGTTAAACTGCGAAATAACGACATTTTCAAATTACGAAATTACGAAATACCCCATAATAGAAATAGCGAAGTTGCGATATAGTAGAGGAGTAGAGAAACAATAAAATAACGAAATACAAGACTAACAAAAAAAAAATTGTTGAAAGATGTAATAGATTAATTTCGTAATAGATTTCAAAACGACGAAATAACGAAATTCGAAAATTACGATATCACTTAATATGGGATTACGAAATTATAAAATTATGAAATTACGAAATGAAGAAACAACAAATTAATGAAATAGTAAAAGTGCGAAATAACGAAATTTTCAAATGACGAAATTACGAAGTACCACATAATAGAAATAGCGAAGTTGCGATATTGGGAAAAGAGGAGATACAAGCAAATACGAAATATAAACTAACGAAAGATCAAAATGGTAAAATGATGTAATAGTTTGAATTCGTTATAGATTTCAAAATAACGAAATAACGAAATTCCTAAATTAGGATGTTAGCGGATCATGGGATTATGAAATTATAAAATCATGCAATTACGATACAAGTTATAAATAGTAAAACTGCGAAATAACGAAATTTTCAAATTATGAAAGACCACATAATAGAAACAGCGAAGTTGCGATATAGGGAAATAGATAAACAAGGAATATAGGAAATACAAAAGTAACAAGAATGAAAATAGTAAAATTATGTATAATGGATTCATTTCGTTATATATTGCTAAATGACGAAATAACGAAATTTTCAAATAACGAAATTACGAAATACCACAAAAAAATTGCGGAGTTGCGATATAGGGAAAATAGGAGATACAAGCAAATACGAAATATAAACTAACGAAAGATCAAAATGGTAAAATGATGTAATAGTTTGATTTCGTTATAGATTTCAAAATTACGAAATACCACATAACTGAAGTAGCGGAGTTGCGATATAGGGAAATAGATAAACAGGCAAATTACGAAATACAGAAGTAGCAAAAAATAAAAGTAGCAAAATTGTGTATAATAGATTCATTTCGTTATAGATTGCAAAATGACGAAATAACGAAATTACGAAATACCACAAAAAAATTGCGGAGTTGCGATATAGGGAAAATAGGAGATACAAGCAAATACGAAATATAAACTAACAAAAGATCAAAATGGTAAAATGATGTAATAGATTGAATTCGTTATAGATTTCAAAATAACGAAATAACGAAATTCCTAAATTAGGATGTTAGCGGATCATGGGATTACGAAATTATAAAATCATGCAATTACGATACAAGTTATAAATAGTAAAACTGCGAAATAACGAAATTTTCAAATTATGAAAGACCACATAATAGAAACAGCGAAGTTGCGATATAGGGAAATAGATAAACAAGGAATATAGGAAATACAAAAGTAACAAGAATGAAAATAGTAAAATTATGTATAATGGATTCATTTCGTTATATATTGCTAAATGACGAAATAACGAAATTTTCAAATAACGAAATTACGAAATACCACATAAAAAAAATTGCGGAGTTGCGATATAGGGAAAATAGGAGATACAAGCAAATACGAAATATAAACTAATGAAAGATCAAAATGGTAAAATGATGTAATAGTTTGATTTCGTTATAGATTTCAAAATTACGAAATACCACATAACAGAAATAGCGGAGTTGCGATATAGGCAAAATAGGAGAAACAAGCAAATACAAAATGTAACATTTTGATTTCGTTATAGATTTCAAAATGACGAGATAACGAAATTCCTAAATTAGGATGTTAGCGGATAATGGGATTACGAAATCATGCAATTACGATACAAGTTATAAATAGTAAAACTGCGAAATAACGAAATTTTCAAATTTCGAAATACCACATAATAGAAACCGCGAAGTTGCGATATAGGGAAATAGATAAACAAGGAATATACGAAATACAAAAGTAACAAGAATAAAAATAGTAAAATTATGTATAATGGATTCATTTCGTTATAGATTGCAAAATGACGAAATAACGAAATTTTCAAATAAGGAAATTACGAAATACCACATAAAAAAATAGCGGAGTTGCGATATAGGGAAAATAGGAGATAAAAGCAAATACGAAAAATGAATTAACCAAAGATCAAAATGGTAAAATGATGTAATAGTTTTATTTCGTTATAGATTTCGAAATTACGAAATACCATATAACAGAAATAGCGGAGTTGCTATATAGGGAAAATAAGAGAAACAAGAAAATACAAAATGTAATATTTTTATTTCGTTATAGATTTTAAAATGACGAAATAACGAAATTCCTAAATTAGGATGTTAGCGGATAGGATTACGAAATTATCAAATCATGCAATTACGATACAAGTTGTAAATAGCAAAACTGCGAAATAACGAAATTTTCAAATTACGAAATACCACATGATAGAAACAGCGAAGTTGCGATATAGGGAAATAGATAAACAAGGAACTTACGAAATACAAAAGTAACAAAAATGAAAATAGTAAAATGATGTGTAATAGATTCATTTCGTTATAGATTGCCAAATGACGAAATAACGAAATTTTCAAATAACGAAATTACGAAATACCACATAAAAAATAGTGGAGTTGCGATATAGGGAAAATAGGAGATACAAGCAAATACGAAATATAAACTAACGAAAGATCAAAATGGTAAAATTATGTAATAGTTTGATTTCGTTATATATTTCAAAATTACGAAATACCACATAACAGAAATAGCGGAGTTGCGATATAGGGAAAATAGGAGAAACAAGGAAATACGAAATGTAATATTTTGATTTCGTTATAGATTTCAAAATGATGAAATAACGAAATTCCTAAATTAGGATGTTAGCGGATAATGGGATTACGAAATTATAAAATCACGCAATTACGATACAAGTTATAAATAGTAAAACTGCGAAATAACGAAATTTTCAAATTACGAAATACCACATAATAGAAACATCGAAGTTGCGATATAGGGAAATAGATAAACAAGGAATATACGAAATACAAAAGTAACAAGAATGAAAATAGTAAAATGATGTGTAATAGATTCATTTCGTTATAGATTGCCAAATGACGAAATAACGAAATTTTCAAATAAGGAAATTACGAAATACCACAAAAAAATAGCGAAGTTGCGATATAGGGAAAATGGGAAATACAAGCAAATACGAAATATAAACTAACGAAAAATCAAAATGGTGAAATGATGCAATAGTTTGATTTCGTCATAGATTTCAAAATTACGAAATACCACATAACAGAAATAGCGGAGTTACGATATAGGGAAAATAGGAGAAACAAGAAAATACAAAATGTAATATTTTGATTTCGTTATACATTTCAAAATGACGAAATAACGAAATTTTCAAATTACGAAATACCACATAATAGAAACAGCGAAGTTGATATATAAGGAAATAGATAAACAAGGAAATTACGAAATACAAAAGTAAGAAAAAATGAAAATAGTAAAATGATGTATAATAGATTCATTTCGTTATAGATTGCAAAATGAAGAAATAACGAAATTTTCAAATAACGAAATTACGAAATACCACTTAAAAAAATAGCGGAGTTGCGATATAGGGAAAATAGGAGATAAAAGCAAATACGAAAAATGAATTAACGAAAGATCAAAATGGTAAAATGATGTAATAGTTTGATTTTGTTATAGATTTCAAAATTACGAAATAACGAAAATCCTAAATTAGGATGTTAGCGGATAATGGGATTACGAAATTATAAAATCATGCAATTACGATACAAGTTATAAATAGTAAAACTGCGAAATAACCAAATTTTCAAATTACGAAATACCACATAATAGAAACAGCGAACTTGCGATATAGGGAAATAGATAAACAAGAAAATTGCGAAGTACAAAAGTAACAAAAAATGAAAATAGTAAAATGATGTATAATGGATTCATTTCGTTATAGATTGCTAAATGACGAAATAACGAAATTTTCAAATAACGAAATTACGAAATACCACATAAAAAATAGCGGAGTTGCGATATAGGGAAAATAGGAGATAAAAGCAAATACGAAAAATGAATTAACGAAAGATCAAAATGGTAAAATGATGTAATAGTTTGAATTCGTTATAGATTTCAAAATTACGAAATACCTCATAACAGAAATAGCGGAGTTGCGATATAGGGAAAATAAGAGAAATGAGGAAATACGAAATGGGATTACGAAATTATCAAATCATGCAATTACGATACAAGTTGTAAATAGCAAAACTGCGAAATAACGAAATTTTCAAATTACGAAATACAACATAATAGAAACAGCGAAGTTGCGATATAGGGAAATAGATAAACAAGGAAATTACGAAATACAAAAGTAACAAAAAATGAAAATAGTAAAATGATGTATAATAGATTCATTTCGTTATAGATTGCAAAATGACGAAATAACGAAATTACGAAATGCCACATAAAAAAATAGCGGAGTTGCGATATAGGGAAAATAGGAGGAACAAGGAAATAACGAAATACGAAACTAACTAAGAATCAGTTTTTTTAATATTTCCAATTTCCAATTAAATAATAAAAAAAAAACAGATTTACAGAACATTACAGAAAAGATTTAAACAAGTTAAAGAAAAACTTATTTTAAGTACAATAAAATGGCGACAAAGAAAGAAAAAGAAGAAGCCACAAACAGATATGTATTTACAAATACAAAAAAAAATATGTGGGTACAAAGAAATACATAAATATACCAGAGAAGAAACGAGTATTGTACGGGTCATCCATATAGTGATCTGTCCAAAATAAAGAAAATAAAGAAGTTCTCATAAAAAACCTGCTGATCGAGAATTCGTGTGTTGGCACGCGACTTTGATGAAACAGGATCGTACTGCTTTTTTTGTCGCGCCTTTTAAAGGCGTGTTTGTTGCATTTATTTATGCACTTCATTTCTTTTTTTTTATTTTATTATTGATGCAGAATGCAAATTTATGTTTCACAAGGATTGCTCGTACCTCCTCGTGGTCCTTGTTGGGTAAAATCAATTTATTTTAAAGGGTCTTTGCTACACCAAAAAGTGTAGACCAATAAAGTCATAATAATCAAAATAAATTGGTTTTTGCTAAATCGAGCAAATTATAGTCCATAATAATATTAATGTCATCTGTAACTAAACAAATAATTTTTAATCCGGCTCTGAGTTGCAGTCGGCAAACTCGCTTTGTATAGCACCTGTGCATGTCGGAAGGGGTTTTTTATGAGAACTTCTTTATTTTCGATAGATCACTAAATGGATGACCCGTTCTTTAGAAATGAAAACTCAAAGACAAAAACTAAGAAACCACACCAAAAACACTAGTTGGTGACGTGGTTGTGGACAACTATTTTTTTACAGAATCAGGCCAATAAATGCTGTATAAACAAGAAAAAGTGTTATCAAATAAAAGATTAATGCCGTAAAACAGTAAGATTAAAACAGTAAAAAAGGAAGAATAAAAAAAAAATTGTGAAATGATGTGCAAAAAATTGAAGGTGCAAAACAACCTCGGAACAATTTTTTATAATAAATCACATTGTAACTAAAGTTGATTAAATATTATTGTTTATATAAATTGCCTGTATTACACAGTAAAATCTTCAGAGATGCAGAGGCTAAATTTTGTCTTTCCCGCTGCCGGCCCGTCAATCTCGCCAACTCTCTCGTTGGTAAACACCAAACGTCAAAGTAACCAACTTTGCGTTGGTTACAAAATCGAAGCAACAAATAATGTGGAATTAAATCCACAACTTGGTTATTCAGACCATCTCGCTTTCCGGTTCCACCCTCCCGTAAAAATATACGTTTAACAAATTGTGATAAAGACGAAATATGTGTTCACGCGGTAAGTGATCGAGCTTCTGCAATTTCTAGGTTATACTAGTGGTATTTAACAAAAACGGCGGCACTTTTAAATGCTGACAAAGATGTCAAAGTCGCAGAAACTGGACGACAAGCAGATCCTCGCGAAGCTGTCGAAGGATTTCCACGAACTAGTCACCAATAAAGAAGTATTACGTACCTCAGTAGAGAGTTTCCTAAACAATATAGTAGACGAACTCACGTTAGGAATTATTTTTGACTTGCATCGCAAATACAAAACGAACGCTTACGACGTCGAGATGGAGGACGACGAGGGCGACGAGGACGAGCCGGAGCAGGTCGACATTTTCGCCCAACACGACGTCAAGAAGACTCAGGACTGCGTGTGTCCCATCTGCGATCGAGCGGTGGCAGCTACGAGGTTCGCGCCGCACCTCGAAGGGTGCATGGGGATGGGGAGGAGCAGGTTCAGGAACACGACGAGGAGGGTGGCGAGCAGCAGCAGCAATAACAATAATAAGGAGAAGGAGAACTCCACGTTCAGTGGGGTCCCCAGCGACGACGAAGCTGACATGGACTGGAACTCAGGGAACAAACGAGGGAAGAAGAAAAAACGGAACGGCAGCAAAAAGACTAAAAGTATGTTGATTGTTGGTTGCATTGAGTAGGTGTACAAAGTACAATGTACAAATTTTAGATCAAGTTGCTGGTTTTATACTTTTCTGTTATAATTATATCTCCATGTGAATATTGACACAATTTGTTGTGACTGAATGGAACAATGTGTAAGACATCCCATTGACGTAATATAGCCGGTTTTGTTCAGTTATGGCTTATGGAAATAAAAAATAATTACAGATTTGCAGTGTGGGCAGCTAACATAACGCATGCGTATTAATGGTTGCATAAATATTCTTTTTTGGGATGACGATATCATCATTATATTTTTTATTGACAATCATTATCTTGCCTTTTCCAATGTTGAAGTTATTTTCATCATCCGTCTCCTCGACCCATGTTCCTATAAACGTACATTTTAGATATTTTTTCTCAATACAAAAAGTGTCATAACTACGTTAAAACGCAATAAATAATTTAAATAATAAAAATATATTTAAGTAAGTCATGAGTTGTCAATAATTATCCAGTTTTGTTTTGATGAGAATTAAACCCCTATCCCACTTGTCGCGCTCTTTTATATCCTTATACAAAATTTACTTGTTAGATGTTCAAAGCCTACTCGATTCTATGCGAAATCACATGAAGTTAGGAATACTTTAAGGATTGACTTTCAGCCGGCGGTACTCCAAAAAAATCCTGCGACTCCAAACCCGCCGATTCCACCAACGTCGAAGTGGAAGCCGACGACGACGACCTGGCCAGCCTGCGCGACCTCCTCCAAGATCATTCCAACAGTTCCTCGCCGGCGGATTCGGTTTCGAGCAGCCACTCGAACTCGTCCCGGAAGAAAGACAAGTCTAAAATCAAGAAGAACAAACGGGACAGATCGTCGCCCAGTTCAAGCATATCAGCAGAGTAGGATAGCGGGAGTCGTATCGTGGTATATTTTAATTCTTACAAATTATGTGATTGTGTATGATGACATGACTTTATTTATTGTACTGTCTAAATTCAAATACCTCATTAAATGTATATAAGTGTTGATAAGACTTACGTCTAGTGATTTTATAATATATTTTACGCTTGTCCGCAGGTTGTACTTGTTCTGATGTTGAAGTATTTTAGAAGGAAATCGTGGAAAATACGATGCTGATTAATTTTCCCATGATTCGTTTAAATTATGTGGTGAAAATATTTTTATACATCTGTCCTTGTTTTAGTTCTATTCATTTTTGTATAATAAATCGATAATTTTGCAACGATTGTGCTTTTGTTGCGTGGTGTTTTTCTACTGAAATGAGCTTTACAAAGAATAAGGCAAACTTGACTTGTAGTTCACGGGATATGAGCGAAAATGTTTGTCAATTTTATTTTGACAGCTACATGAGCAAATGGCACTTTGATTAATCGTTTATGTTGTCGGAACAATTTTAAGAGTTGACACAGTGCTCCTGCTAATGTAACAAAAATTCAAAAACTGAGTAGTCAAATTTGACAACAGAGTCAATTTAGGCACGAATTTTAGAGAATCTACAGAAAAATCAAACCAGTCTGTTTGGAGGTCCAAAAACGTATGATTTGAGTACAAACATGGCATATCAAAAATGAAAATTATGCTCTTTCAAAATTTTCTAATTTTAAAAAAAGTCAAAACTCCTACTGTAATACAAACGGAACTGAGATGATGATGCATTTTGATGTAAATCCGATATTTTAAACCACCGTTAAAGTCGTCTTTCGAAAAATATAAAACACTTATTGTCAAGTTTTTGTGCAGTGGTATTTCGAAAACAAGGCGAAATTTCAAAAAAAGAGTTGAAGGAATCAATTGCTGAGGTCGAAAAACGTTTAAATCATGTACCAAACACGGTATACTAAAAATTAAAATTTTGCACTTTTAAAATTTTGTAATTTAAAAAAAAAGCCAAAACTTATATTGTAATACATATGGAACTGCGATGACTGTACATTTTGATGCAATAAGACTCGATATTTTAATCTAATGTCAAGTCGTTTATTGAAAAACTTGAGAAATTTTGATTTTCAACTTGTGGTATTTTGAAAGCAAGGCGGAATTTCACAAAAAGAGTGGCAGAAATGAATTTCTGAGGTCCAAAAACCTCTAAATCGAGTACAAACACGGCATATCAAAAATGAAAATTTTGTAATTTTCAAAAAAAATCAAATATTGTCACTTGTCAGTTTTGACAATTACGAGAACAAGTAGGGTGTCTTATTCATGTATCTATTACAACACTAAGATTTGACACAATTTTACTGAAATTACAAACAAAATTCTCAAATGGCAGTATTGACAATTATTATAGAAGCCAACTGGATACCTTGGTTTATGAGAATTTATGACTTGATGACAAATTTGACAGAAATATTTTATATTACAAAAAACAAAATTGTTAAATGTCAGTTCTAACAAACAAGAAGAATGTTCCTAAATCCAAGTGGAGTAAATTTAAATTAAAATTTAAATATATCTATGTATATATTTATATATTTAAATTTCAGTTCTAACAGTTTTACGGTTGTCAATTTTGACAATAACTGAACTAAATTAGGAATCTTTTACTGATTTTTTTGAATAATTGCGTATCTCCGGCCAAACAAGTTTTAAGATAGAATACAAAAATGTTACAATCTGTCAAATGTCAGTTTTGACAACTACAGAACCCAAAAAAGTCAAGTCTGCGAAATTAAAGATGTAACGAATTATTTCTCCAAAAATGTCAGTTTTTGACAATATTAAAATATTTATTTAATGCTGTTTATCCGGTTGCCGAAATTACAAAAAAGTGAAAAATGGACCATTGTCAGTTTAGACAATTACACAGCTAAATTAATTTAAAAAATCAAAAAACACCTAAAATTGTCGGTGTTACTAGAACTGCTTTAAAAGTTGTCAGAATCAGATAAATTTTTCAGAATCTACTGAAAAATCACTGTCAAACCAGCCTGTAAAAAATTTGTTTCCTGTCGTCGGTCATCCCTCGGATGACTTTGATACTGATGACAACTTACCTGATATTTTCGGAAAAAAGTCAAAAATAGTCATACCAGCAGCCAATTTCTTAGTTTCCCAATTTGTCCATTTCATAATTTCCTAATCTCTGGATTTCAGAACTTCTCAATTTCTCCAGTTATCCATTTCCTAATTTCCTAATTTCTCAATTTCTTAATTAAATTTTATTTCCATTTCCTAATTCCTAAATTTCTCAATTTCCTGATTTCCTTGATTTTTCAATTTCTTAATTTCTCAATTTTGCAATTTCCCAATTTGTCCACTTCCTAATTCCTCCATTCTCTAACTCTCTAATTCCCCATTTCTTAAATTTCCTACTTTCCTAATTTCATAATTTCCAAATTTCTAGATTTCCGAATTTCCATTTCTTATTTCTTAATTCTTTAACTTTATGATTTCTTAATTTCCTACTATCGTAGTTTCTCATTATCTCTATATCTCAATTTCATAATTTACCCATTTCCAAATTTCTAGATTTTCGAATTCCTGAATTTCTCCATTTGCTATTTTCTTAATTTCTCCTTTACCTAATTTTTCAATTTCTCAATTTCCCAATTTCTTAATTCCTCCATTTCCTAATACGCTAATTTCTGAATTTCTACACTTCTTACTTCTTACAGAAGCTAGATACTGAGCATTAAGATGGCGGCGGACGATGAAACGTCGTCGCAATCTGCTAGTGAATGTAAGTGTAAATGTGGGAAGAAACGGGCTAAGGATGGGCCCAACTGTATTGAGTGTGGCACAGGATATCACCCTGGCTGTGCCAAATTATATAAGAGGTGCTGTGGTGTCAGCTTAGTAGAAGGTAGTGATGAGGTAGAAGAAGTGTCAACTGTTATAGCGTTTTTGGAAAGTCAACGTTTTGCGGAAATTGTGACTTGTATTATGGCAGCAGAAACTTCAAGCTTACATAAGGAAATATCGGACCTAAGACGAGAAGTGTCAACTTTGAAAGAGTCGAACATCGATCTAGTTCGGCTACTTACTGCCCAACATGGTACAAATAATGTGTCTACTCTTAGCAAAACTGTTCCAACAGTAAGCCCTATGGAGGACTTACGGGATAAGAATTTCCATTTTCCCATGGTGACAAGTAAAACTAGCGTTAAAAAACCGAAGATTCCAGAACCAGTTGAAAAAGAGGTACGTCAGCCCTTCGCAAAAAAGGGAGATAAAATTTCATCAGAAAAAACCATAAACACCAGCGTGTCAGTTTCCAATGACAATGTCGATGTAGCTAGAAAGCAAACTGAATGGTCGGAAGTTGTTCGTCGACGCAGAAGACCGAAAACGTTTGTAGGAGCTAGTGAAAAAACGTCATTAGCAGTTGCTCCACGCAAACATAGTTTGTATCTTGGAAGATTAGCACCAGGTACAAGTGTGTCGGCTGTCCAGGATTATATCAACAATGAGTTGAAGATGGAGGGAATATCGTGTGAACTATTGGTTTCAAAAAACGAATATAGTTCCTTTAAACTGTCAGTTTTAGAGACCATGAAATCGGACCTCCTTAATCCAAATTTGTGGCCTAGAGGTGCATTGATCCGTGAATTTATTCCGGCACGTCGTAAGTCACCAGTGGTACCACCATTGCTGAAGTCCACATCCTTGGAGTCAGAATCAGCAAACAGCGATGCACAGGGTGAAACATCGGTGCCCAGGATTTCTTCGGGGAGCTCTGCGACGCTGGGGTTTCGCACCAGGTCCTTATCAACGATAAGCAAGTAAATAACTTAATGATATATTACCAAAATGTTAGAGGGTTACGGACGAAATTGTTAGATCTTTACTTGGCGATATTGTGTGATAATTATCATGTAATTGTGTTGACTGAATCCTGGCTTCTGGAGAATATCAATAGTAGTGAATTTATTGATGATAGGTACGTTGTGTATAGGAAGGATAGATCTTTCAGTGTCACTAATAAGTCACGTGGGGGGGGTGTCCTTATTGCTGTAAGAAAAGACATACCCTCTTGCTTAGTTAATATTAATATTGATAGCACTATTGAACAATTATTTGTATTACTATTTAGCAATATAATTCTTGGCACTGTATATATTCCACCCTGCTCCAGTAATGCTATCTACTCTGAACATACGGATTCTATTACATTTTTACGTACTAAATACCCTACAGCTGTGATATCTTTAATAGGTGATTATAATTTGCCAAATCTTAAATGGAGGTGTGATGATAACTGTGATTTTTTAATTCCTTACAATGTGATGTCCCAAAATGAAATAACCATCTGTGATAACTTTGCGTATTTAGGTTTATTCCAATACAATAAGTTAGAAAATTATAATGATGTGATATTAGATTTAGTATTTAGTAGTGTAAATTTACTAGTTGATAGTGGATTCCCTTTAATTGCCGAGGATAAAAATCATCCTGCACTGAATTTAATGATCTGTGATATTAATGCGCCAATAACATCTAGTGATAATGATACGTACTATCGTGATTTTAAAAATGCTCCTTATTATCTTATTAATAATTTTCTGGGCACTGTACAGTGGGAAACTCTATTTGAGAATACTGACATTGATGATTGTGTAGATAAATTTTATGTCACACTATATATAATAATTGATAATTTCGTGTCGTTCAGGTGTAGAAAACGTAGTAACTTTCCTTATTGGCTCAATAATAATGCCAAAGATTTAATTAGATGTAAGAAAGAAGCCCATAAAAAATTTAAGCAATCGAGACTAGATAGAGATTATAAGGTATTTAGTGATTTAAGAGTTAGGTGCAAGCAGTCATTAAATCAGTGTAAACGGGAATATATTGCAAAGATTGAGCATAACATTGTTAGTGATTCTCGACGTTTTTGGTCGTATGTTAAAACAAAATCTAGTAATTGTGGATTACCTGGAACAATGGTATTAGATGATGTTTTATGTGATAACGAGGAGGGCATAGCTAACCTTTTTGCCTCCCACTTTGAAATGGTTTATGCATCTAAAGGACCTGATAATTCTCTGCCAACCTCTGATTCTCAAAATACTACATTTCATGTGAGTCATATTTCAATTCCAGATGAGGTTATTCTAGACAAGCTAATGCATCTTGATGATAACTGTTCACCTGGTCCTGATGGTATTCCACAGATATTTTTAAAAGCATGTTCTGATCAACTTAAGTTGCCTTTGTCGATCCTATTTAATAAGTCGTTAATCCAATCGAAAATTCCAAAAGTATGGAAAATATCTCGAATAAGTCCCATTTTCAAGAATGGGGATCGTCGAAACATTGCTAATTATCGCCCAGTTTCGATATTATCTGCCATACCAAAAATATTTGATTCCATCGTAGCTGATTACATCTCATTCAAGGTTAAAGCTTTCATTATTGAGGAACAGCACGGATTTCTTAAAGGTCGTTCGACCACCACCAATTTATTTGTTTTTACTAATTACTTAATGAAAAATATTGCACTTGGACATGATGTGGATTGCATTTATACAGACATGTCTAAAGCATTTGATAAAGTCTGTATTGATCGCTTAATATTGAAACTGGACAAAATGGGTTTTGGCAATCCTTTGCTTAATTGGATTAACTCTTATTTGATAGATCGCACGCAATATGTTGCAATAAATAATAAATTTTCTCGTGAAATCTTTCCAACTAGTGGCGTACCGCAGGGCTCTCATCTGGGACCTATTCTGTTTTCCTTGTATATAAATGATGTGAAATCTGTTTTCCATGAATCATCATTTCTTTTATATGCAGATGATTTAAAATTATATAGAGTAATTGAAGACCCTACGGATTGTCAAAGTTTACAAAATGACCTTATTAATTTAGATAAATGGAGTACGGATAATGGATTAGAACTTAATATTATGAAGTGTAAATCGATTAGATTTTCTAGGAAAGTAAAATATCAGTCTCCATCTTACTTTATTAAAGGGGTGAAGATAGAATCAGTTTTATATTTCAATGATTTAGGGGTATATGTAGATTACCAGCTGAATTTTATGTATCATGTTGATGTAATTCTAACGAAAGCTAACAAGGTTCTTGGGTTCATAAAAAGGCACAGTGTAGAATTCTCTTGTCTGCGTGTTGTGTTGTTACTATATAATTCGTTTGTACGTCCGCTGTTAGAATACTGTACGATAATTTGGTCCCCATATCATAAGGTGCACATAGACAGATTAGAGGCAGTGCAGAAAAAATTTGTAAAATTTGTTTGTTATCACTTTAATATTCTTTATCATAGAGATAATTATGTAAATATCTTACAGTACTTAGGTTTAACTCAATTGTATGTAAGGCGGCAATTTTTTGATGCCTCTTTTGTGCATAAAATTTTATCTGGTGTTATAAATTGTAGCTCTATTTTAGCTTTGTTTTCTATTGTTGTTACATCCTGCAACATAAGAGAACCTAGATTATTAGATGTTCCATATTATCGTACATGTTATGGCATGAACTCATGTGTTGCAAGATTATCGAGCTTGGTAAATCATCTTTATCATGTAGATTTTGTAGGCGTTCCAGAAAATGTTTTTAAAATGCAGTGTAAACGTGAGTTAAAATTGTAATTGTTTTATGTTTATGTGTTGTAACTATTTATTGTCAATGGCCAAGTCCGTTAATAAACCTAAATCTTTCCTTGATTTGTCAATTGCTTAATTTCTTTATTTCCTAATTTCTTAATTTCTCAATCTCTCAACTTATCTTTTTCTTTATTTCCGGATTTCTCAATTTGTTAATTTCTCCATTGCCTAATTTCTCAATTTCTCCTTTTCTCCATTTTCTAAGATCTCAAATTATTAATTTCACAACTTCTCCATTCTCTAACTATCTAATTTCTTAGATTAGTTATCGATATCCTAATTTTCTAATTTTTCAATTTCTCTATTTCTTAATTTCTCCATTTCTCCATTTCTCAATTTCCTGAAATGCTCGATTTCTCAATATCAATTCCTTAATTAATTCATTTCCTAGTTCCCTAATTTCTCAATTTCCTGATTTGCTTGATTTCTCAATTTCTTAATTCTTAAACCAGCCGTTTAAAAAATGGAGGCAAAATAAAGATCTAATCCTTCAGATATCTAGTAAATTCATCGTAAAACTAATGACTTAAAACCAAGTTAAAAACCAGCCTGTAAAAAAATCATCCCGCGGATACTGATGATAACTTACTTGACATTGTCAGAAAAAAGTCAAAAATAGTCATACCAGCCGATTTCTCAATTTCTCCATCATCTAATTTCCCCATTTGCTAATTTCTTAATTTCTCTATTTCCTCATATCCAGATTTTTAAATTTTTCTATTTTTTAATTTCTCCATTACTCAATTTTCAGATTTCCTTGATTTCTCAATTTCTTAACTCCTTAATTAATTAATTTTTCAATTTTTCCATTTGTCCATTTCCTAATTTCGCAACTGCTCAACTTTTCAATTTCTCTATTTCTCCATTTCCTAAAATCTCAAATTATTAATTTCTCTATTTCTCCATTTCCTAATTTCTCCATTCTCCTCCAACTTTCTAATTTCTCAATTTATTAATCTCATACTTTCATAATTTCTGGATTTCCGAATTTCTCAATTTCTCCAGTTATCCATTTCCTAATTTCGTAAGTTTTCAATTTCTCTATTTCTCAATTTCCTGATTTCCTCGATTTCTCAATATCTTAATTCCTTAATTTATTAATTTCATAATTTCCCCATTTCTTAATTTCCTAATTTCTAGATTTCCGAATTTCTGAATTTCTCCATTTGCTAATTTCTTAATTTCTCAATTTCTCAATTTCTCAATTTCTTAACTTATCTTTCTTTATTTCCGGATTTCTCAACTTTTAAATTTCTCCATTTCCTAAAATCTCAAATTATTAATTTCTCAATTTCTCCATGTTCTAACTTTCTAATTTCTCAATTTCTTAATTTCTCCATTTCTCAATTTTCTGATATGCTTTAACTTTGATTTCTTAATTTCCTACTATCGTAGTTTCTCATTATCTCTATATCGCAGTTTCATAATTTTCCCATTTCCTAATTTCTAGATTTTCGAATTTCTGAATTTCTCCATTTGCCAATTTCTTAATTTTTCCATTTCCTATATCTAATTTTTCAATTTCTTAATTCCTCCATTTCCTAATTCGCTAATTTTCGAGTTTTTACACTTCTTACTTTCCTTGATTTGTCAATTGCTTAATTTCTTTATTTCCTAATTTCTTAATTTCTCAATCTCTGAACTCCTTAACTTATCTATTTCTTTATTTCCGGATTTCTCAATTTGTTAATTTCTCCATTTCCTAATTTCTCAACTTTTTAATTTCCTGATATATGCTCGATTTCTCAATTTCTGGAGGCAAAATAAAGATCCTTCAGATATCTAGTAAATTCATCGTAAAATTAATTACTTAAAACCAAGTTAGAAACCAGCCTGTAAAAAAAGGAGGCAGTTTCCTATCGCCAATCATCCGTCAGAAATAGTCAGCCAATTTCTCAATTTCTTAATTTCCCAATTTGTCCATTTAATAATTTCCTAGACTCTGAATTTCCGAATTTCTCAATTTCTCCATCATCTAATTTCCCCATTTGCTAATTTCTTGATTTCTCCATTTCCTCATTTCTTAATTTTTCCATTTATCTATTTCCTAATTTCCAGATTTTTCAATTTTTCTATTTCTTAATTTCTCCATTACTCAATTTTCAGATTTCCTTGATTTCTCAACTCCTTAATTAATTAATTTCTCAATTTCTTAATGTCCTAGTTTCATAATTTCTAGATCAATTTTTCAATTTCTCAATTTCTTAATTTCTCCATAATTTCTTAATATTACAATTTCTTGATCTCCCATCTTCTCAACTTCTCCATTTCCTAACATCCCAAATTATCAATTTCTTAATTTCACAATTTCTCCATCTCCTAATTTCTCCATTCTCTAACTTTCTAATTTCTCAATTTCTTAATCTCATACTTTCAGAATTTCTGGATTTCCGAATTTCTTAATTTCTCCAGTTATCCATTTCCTAATTTCCTAATTTTTCAATTTCTCAATTTCTCCATTTCTTAATTTCCTGATTTCCTCGATTTTTCAATATCTTAATTCCTTAATTTATTCATTTCTTAATTTCTCAATTTCTCAGTTTCCCGATTTGTCCACCTCCTAATTTCTAAATTCTCTAACTTTCTATTTTCCTACTTTCCTAATTTCATAATTTCCCCATTTTTTAATTTCCTAATTTCTAGATTTCTGAATTTCCATTTCCCAATTTTTTCATTCTTTGACTTTATGATTTCACAATTTCTTAATTTCCTACTATCGTAGTTTCTCATTGTCTCTATATCTCAATTTCATAATTTTCCCATTTCCTAATTTCTAGATTTCCGAATTTTTGAATTTCTCCATTTGCTAATTTCCTACTTTCTCCATTTTATAACCAAATTTTTCAATTTCTCAATTTCTTAATGTCCTAGTTTCATAATTTCTAGATTAATTTTTCAATTTCTTAATTTCTCCATTTCTCAATTTCCTGATTTGCTCGATTTCTCAATATCAATTCCTTAATTCATTCATTTCCTAATTTCTTAATTTTACAATTTCTTGATCTCCCATCTTCTCAACTTCTCCATTTCCTAACATCCCAAATTATCAATTTCTTAATTTCACAATTTCTCCATCTCCTAATTTCCCCATTTTCTAACTTTCTAATTTCTCAATTTCTTAATCTCATACTTTCAGAATTTCTGGATTTCCGAATTTCTTAATTTCTCCAGTTATCCATTTCCTAATTTCCTAATTTTTCAATTTCTCAATTTCTCCATTTCTTAATTTCCTGATTTCCTCGATTTTTCAATATCTTAATTCCTTAATTTATTCATTTCTTAATTTCTCAATTTCTCAGTTTCCCGATTTGTCCACTTCCTAATTTCTAAATTCTCTAACTTTCTATTTTCCTACTTTCCTAATTTCATAATTTCCCCATTTTTTAATTTCCTAATTTCTAGATTTCTGAATTTCCATTTCCCAATTTTTTCATTCTTTGACTTTATGATTTCACAATTTCTTAATTTCCTACTATCGTAGTTTCTCATTGTCTCTATATCTCAATTTGATAATTTTCCCATTTCCTAATTTCTAGAATTCCGAATTTTTTTATTTCTCCATTTGCTAATTTCTTAATTTCTCCATTTTATATATCAAAATTTTCAATTTCTTTATTTCTCAATTGTGTAATTCCTATTTCTTTATTTCCGGATTTCTCAATTTGTTAATTTCTCCACTTCCTAATTCCCTAATTTCTCAATTTGCTGATTTCTCAATTTCTTAATTCTTAAACCAGCCGTTTAAAAAATGGAGGCAAAATAAATCTTTATTAATCCTTTAGATATTTATATAGTAAATTCATCGTAAAATGAATGACTTAAAACCAAGTTAAAAATTGTCAGTTGTCAGTTTTGACACTACGAAACTGATTTAAGGACCTGATTTTCAGATTTTTTAATGAGCAATTGTGTATTTTCAGGATATTCAGGATTTCAGGATATTCATATTTCAAGTTTAACAATTACGAAAACAATTTGGGCGTCTTATTCTTATAACTATTACAACTATCTAAGATTTGACGAAATTTTACTGAGATTACAAGGAGTTAAAATTGTCAATTGGCAGTTTTGACAATTATAGAAGTAAAGTGGACACCTTGTTTCATGAGTAATCTACATAATATACAGAATAGTTTTAGAATTTTGACAGTATGTGACTGATGACAAAATTTGTAATTGTCAGTTTTAACAATAACATAATTTTTTTGCCTCATTTTATGATTAAACATCACTTCCTCGTTTCAATTTACATGAAATAGTGTTAGTATGGACGCGGTTTGAGATAATTTTTTTTTTGGAATTTTCAAAAACTTTTTTTAACCCTCTCCCACTAATAAACTATTCGACTTATTGGGACGTAGACCAGTAGATTTAGTGGTCCTCTTTCGATTGGCGCCCTCCCTATCTTACACGGTTCGTTCGCAAAAATTTTCAAAAAATGCAAAACAAAATCCCCCAAATGCAAGTGATCAAACTTTAAAACGTCATATATCCGAAACGGTTCGATACATTTAATTGGGAGTTGCACTGTTGTATTCGGGAGGTCGAGTTCTATCAGAGAACATTCTGAGGCTTTAAGAGAGTTTTCAAAAAACGTCCATAACTCAAAAAGGCTAGTAGGAATTGTTTACGAGATATGAGCAAAAATGGGTAATTTTGATTTTTTTTTCTTTCTTTCTACATTAAATTATTAAGAATTAAATTTAAAAAAAAAAAAATAAAAAAAATAGGTATATACTAGTATCGTATGTTTTATTCTAACAATAAGAAAACTGTCAATATGTTACAGTAAATACTATATTACAAATTAAGTTAACGTTTAAAATTAAATACACTTAAGAGACGGGGAAAACTATGACAAATATGTACAACAGTCGAAGTGGCTCGATCTTCTTTCACAATCCTAGAAAAAAACACGACTCAGTTTTGGGGCAATCGACCGATTTGCGTTACTCACCCATCGTTTCTTGCTGGATCTCAACTTTGTACGTCGGATTGTCGTAAGCCGATTGGCTCACCCTAGGCGGGGGCGGCGTGATGGACGCTTTATTCTGATTGTGCCTCCTCACCAAAATCAACAACAATATCAGGGTACTCATAATGGCAATAGAAGCTAGGATCGCTACAATGACTAGGGGTCCATAGTAATCTCCCTTTTCTCTCTGCTCGCCAGCCGAGAGCTTATCTTGGTGGGTGGCAGCCCCCAAGGCCGGCGCAGCCCTCGGCTTCGTTATGAAGTCTTGGACATTACTGGTTTTGATCTTCCCGTTGGTGAGGTAGACTTCCAACCACAATCTGTATCTGGTGCCCGGTTTGAGGTCCATGATGACAGTCTTGGTTGGCGAGTCTCGTTTGGCGATCTTGAAGGTGCTGTGGTCCTCCTTGCCAGAGTCGCTCTGATAGATCGCCCTGTATATGTTGACGTACTTGTCTTCGGGGTAGGGCACGCCCGACCACGCTATCTCCACGCTCGTCGACTTGACGTGCGAGATGTCCAAACTCACGTTGAACCCGTAAGTGTCGACTTCGTTGGCCGTGGTAAAGTGGAGCATGCGTTCTGCGTGCAATTCCGTCAACTGACCGGTGAAAGGTATGAAGAAAATACCGATTTCGTATTTCGTATTGGCTTTCAAGTTTTCGAGAGTGTAGCTCGTGACGGATCTATGAATCAGCGGCGTGGCGTCGTAGATTTTCCCGTCGATCTCTTTGAATCGCAACTGGACGCCGTCGATGAACTGCAGCTCGTATTCGGTGAACTTTCGCCAGATGACCGTCACCCAAGTGGCGTTGATGTCGCTGATGGCCAGTTCCGGCTCGATGGGGATCATCGGGGGCAGAGTGGTGGGGTTGAGGTCTCTGAGAGTTCGGATGGTGTAGATGCGCGACGTGGGGGCGTTGTGCAGGTCGCGCATGGTTATGGTGATTTTGATCTTGTATTCCGTGTCTGGCAGGAGGTCCAAGAGGTCGAATTCCAGTTGGGGGGTGGCGATGAGGTCGTTGGGGGGAGCGAAGACTTGGAGTTGCCAGGTGTTGACGTCGGGGTTGCTGGAAAATCGGGATTTTAGTGGCAAAAGACAAAGGATACGTTTACTCACTCGTGATGGGTGTATCGGACCTCTACACGCCCGTGCAGACCCACGATGATGGTCGGAACCACGAACGCCAACCTTACAGTGTGAGCATCGACGGCCTCCAAAGTGGTGACGGTGATGTCGTCTTGGTTCTGTATCGGGTAACCTCCTGGGAACACCTGACCTGTATTCAAACCCATTAGTGGTAATCCGCCTCAGAATTGCGTCTGCACAAACCTTGCAACGTCGAATTAAGTCTATTCGTTATAATTGGACTTTGTGGGGCTAGCAGTACCGGTCCGTTATTGAACTGATTCGGAGGGAAAGGCAGAACGTGTCCGTGAGGATTCGCGTTTTTATGGACTTCCTGCAGGATCTGTTCTATGGTTATACCGGGAGGCAAGTGGTCCACGGGACCGTTTTGGGGGATGACGTAGGGGACGTATTGTTGGGGGCGTCCGTTTGGAGGGAGGAAGGGATGTGTTGGTTTCGTTGGGACGTTGTGGATTTCCACCACGGAGCCCGTGGGATAGTTACTGATTTCTGGGTGTTGATGGATAAATTGCAGGAGCTCGTCCTGGGTGCCGTGGAACTGTTGGGATTTAACCGGGTTCGGCGGAGGTGGAGGCGTAACGAACATGGGACCGTCTTTGACCGGTTTGGGCTTCTGCCCTTTTTGCGGTTTGGTCTCAGACTTTTTGTAATTGGGATTGTAGGGACCCAGGAAGGGGTCCTTGTTCTCATCCTTGACGGTCTTGTGATAGAAGGGATTTTCGTCCGGAAGGACGTTCGGGGGAGCGTATGGGACCAACGGGTTGCCCTTGCTGGTGTCATTGTGGTTAGTGTACACCAACAAGGGACCCATGTTTTTGGAGGGAGCTTTCGGTATCGAATTTAGGGAGATTTCCGTTGTGGTCGCGATTTTTTCGTCTTTCTTTGTTTCGTTACGTCCAGTCTCTGAAAGAGAGTTACGGTCAGATTCCACTCTTATTTCGACCCACAACTACTACCAAAGCCGTGTCCAAAATATGTACAGAGTGGAAAGTAATCGACGGAGTGCGGAATAGTGGCTTAAATTATTTTTACAAATTGCAAATATGGAAACCTTTTGACCACATCTTCCGCTCTCTGTAAATTAGTCAGTCCTGTCAGTATGTACAGTATGTTAGTTCTCAACACCCCACAAAGTACTATCAAAAGCCAAATTGCGCCACTACATCTAGCACCACTTACCTGGCTTGGTGCTGCAAACCCAGTACATGCAGCAGTCGTCGTCGGGCGAATGGTCCACCACGGCTTGATGGGCAGGACATGGTAAAGTCGGCGGCGGTAAAGCGGTGACCGGCGGACATATATTCTGGCACTCGACTTCCCCCATCTCGCAGTAGCATTTCTTCTCGCAACCGGTGACGCTTTCTGGTATCTGCTGCCAGTTTTGGTAGGTCCGACCCTCGTGGACGCAGGATCCGTTGCTCTTGCATTTCAGTTTGTCTGCACAGCAGTTCGGCGGGGACGGTTGGAAGTTGGGTGGTTCGGTCTCCCATTCTATGCAGTTGGGGTCCAGGACGTCGACGCCGAAGTAGGTGGGACATTCTAGTTTCAGGCACTTCATGCCGGATTCCTTGCAGACGCAGAGGGACGTGCAGTTGTCGTTGTACTCCTCGTCGAGTTTGAAGTGCTTTCCGTTGTACTTGCAACCGTCAGCGGTGGCGCTGTCGTCTTCCACACTCTCGATCTTCACAATGTCGTCGTCGTTTTCCATCTTTAGATACTTGGTGTCACCCATAACGTCGACGTATTTCAGCGAGTGGATCTTGTATGTCTTCCAGTTGCTCCTATCGTCGCTCCCTTCTATGTACAGCACTGCCTCTTTGTCGCTCGGTTTGGGGTCAAGTTTCAGTTCGATTGTGGACGAATTGAGGAACTTGGCGTTGAGTAGTTTGTGCTTCTGCATGTCGGGTTCGTGGTCGTCCAGTGTTACATCGCAGAAGAGTTTCTTACAGCAGGGGTCGCTGGGGTCTTGGAGTTCCACGCATTGGTCACTGGTCCTGTTGATCGCGGGACATCGGGGTTTGCAAGACAGTTTACCGGCGATCTCGCAGGTGCAGACTTCGTCGCAGTCTTTGTCGAATTTGTCACCTCGCTGGTAGGTGCGATTACCGTATGTGCAGATTTCTAGAGGTTCCGTTTCTGTGTGGAAACGGGTCAAATGGTAAGTTGGGAATCTGTAGGTTGGAGTACACAGCAAGTTGACACCTTTTAGTGTTCCAGAACTCTAGATAAATATTTGGACTGTTATGATAGTGATAAATTTTGTTAATAGAGTGCCCAAAAAATATTTGGATTCCACAAACGTTTTAATACTTATTTCTACCTTCATTTCTGTTTATATACATGTGCTCTCACTTTACTTTCTTACTTACACCTTTTGTTTTCTATAACCTCCTATTTGCCAAAAATAACTACTTCCAATACTACTAAAAGCTGCCAACTTGAGTATATCTACCACAAACTATATCTATGACAACAAACCTGTATCGGCAGCACAAACTAGGATGGAACAGCAGGAATCTTCTGTGTCTTTCGCTGTACATAGGGGGTCATCTATCTTCTTGCCTTTTCTGAGCATGGGCTTCTTACACCTGTCTTCACATTCCATTTTGCCGTTGCGACAGGTGCATATGGAATCGCATCCAACTTCTAGTTTTTCTCCGTTGTCGTAGGTGAGGCCCCCTTTTTCACAGACAACTGTAAAATAATAAAAAAAATAATATAGATTGTGTTTGAACCAAAATTGTGGATTCAATAAATGCCTTTTTCTTTTTCGTTCCACTTGGTTTCAATTATTTTTGACACATCAACAATGTCTTATATTATGATGTCATTTCTTGAGGTTACCGTATTTAGTTCCCTAATTTGAGCTTCTTGTAAATTTTATTTCCACCACTCGCAGCATTGTTGTAATTATATTTTTTTCATTTTGTTTCATTGGGAACCTTCACCTTGGAATGGATACGTCTTTCTCTTATGATTTACAATTTATTTATTGCGGTGATATTTCTATAAAGGTATTAATTTATTACTTTTCTATATTAGTGAGGTATTAATGATAGGATTTGTTTTCCCTTTTAGTTCCTAGCGTAGTTACGCTACATATTTTACGATAATTGTGGATAAATAACTAACACTTTCATCGATTTATGGCAGTCCTTGTTATTTGCCTTTGGAAATAAATAATTGATAATAAACAATAATTTTCCACAATCACTGCCTTTTTTTCCTTACGTTATAACATTATTTTCAACAAGGTCGGTTGGTATATGCGAATTGAAAATCAGTTCTAAATTTTAAAAATATAAATACAATAAAAAAAAATTAAATAGAAAATATTACACCACTAAAATTCAGTTTCAACTACACTTTTACGCGAATTTTACTTTTCTTCGGAGTGCTCCAAGCTTTAACGACATTTTCAGTGTCAGACAACAGCTGTTGCAAATTGCTAACGAGCAAGTGTAATTACACTGCAGTCATATATCACATGAGTCTAACAATTTTACACTTATCTCATGTTTAATCTTGTAATAAATTACAATTTATGTCTTTCAACTCTGCCAGTCTTCAATGAAGTGTTTGGACATGTTGAAGGACATTTGATACTGTGTTTACTCATAATAGTGTTATTATTAGAGAATAGAATCCTACGAGTCTGAAGAACCAGAGAGACTGCAATACATGAGAAATTTAGAAAAAAAACTCGAGGGATCAAAATACTTGAGGAACTTGAGTGACCGATAAACCTGGGAGGATTCGACATCTGAAAACCTGGGAAACTTAAGATGCTGAGGAATGCAAAACCTGAGAAAATTGAGAAACATGAGTTGCTGAGAAAGAACTCTGAAGAATAAAACACTTAATTTACTGGGAATTCGATAAACTTAAGAGACAAAGGAAACGGAGGGACCGGGAAAACTGGAGAAATTGGGAAACCTGAGAGATTGATAAATGAGATGAATAATACTAAGAGATTGACGACCTACAGGGCCACAAAACCTTAGGAATTGAAGAATATGAAATGCTTAGTTATTGGTAAAGCAAAAACACTACGAAATCTCTGGACTTAAAAATTAAAAAATTCAAAATAAACTTGTGAGATTGGAGAATCTGAGGCACTGGAGAAGCTAGAAAACTGAAAATATTATCGACGCAAAAAGGCGGTGTCGCCGGGTGGCTGTGGTCCGTCGCTGTGATAGAGAAAGGGGTGATAACCTAAACTTGACCTGACCTTGATAAATTCGTATTCTAAAAACTAAGAACTACGTATTTGCGCGGAACGGGACCATGCGACGTGTAACATAGTAAACCTGAGAAACAGGGAAGTATGGAAAGATGAGAAACTGGGGAACCTGGAAGGTTGAGAAAAATCCTAAGCGAACCAGAGGTTTTAAGGAATCTGAGAAATTGAAAAACATGAGATGCTCAAAACATTTGAGATACCGGGAAAACGAAGACTGAAAAAGAAGAAACCTAAGAGACCGGAAAACTTTGGGAGATGAGAAACCTGAGAGGCTGAGAAATGAGAGAGATTAAAATCCAAAGAGACTGACTGAGGGATTGTAAAACCTTAGAAACCTGAGAGACAGGAAAAAGGAACCTGAAAAACTGAGGAACCAGGATCCATGAGAGAAAGGGTTCTGAGATACTGGGAAATAATCAAGGAGACCGTGAAACCTGATCACCTGGGAAACCTGAGAAGATCTCAAAAATTAAAAACCTGAGAGATTGAAGAACTGGAAAATCCGGGAAAATAAAAAATATGAGAAACTGGGGAACCCGAAATGCTGAGAACTGACAGACACTATAAGATCCTAAGAGAGTGAAGAACAAGAGGTACTGCAAAACCTGCGAAACTGGAGTCTGAGAATGTAATAAACCTGAGAAATTGTGAAACATGAGAAATGTGGGAGGAGGAGAAACCGGAGAAATTGGGGAACCTGGGAGGTTTAGAAAAATTCTAAGCGAACCAGAGGGATCGAGGAATTGCAAAATCTGAGAAATTGAGAAATATGAGATACTGGGAAAATAAAGACACCGAAACCTAAAAAACACAAATTTGAGAGCTTGAGGAACCTGAGGGACCGGAAACCTGGGAGTATGAGAAACCTGAAAGAAATCCTGGGAGACGGAGGAAACAAAGGGATTTTAAAAACCTGAAAAATGGGAAACCTGAGAGACCTGGTAAACTGAGGATCCAACACCCTTGAGAGATTGAGGAACTTGGGAGATTAAGAAACCTAAGAAACTGTGGAACATGAAAGGCTGATAAATGGGAGAGATCTTGAGAAAAATGAACTAATGAAAAAAGGAACCAGAGGAATTGTAAAATTTGAGAAAGTAAGGAACATGATTTGCAGAAAAATTTGAGGGACTAAAACACTTGAGTTAATGAGAATCCGATAAACTGAAGAGACTAAGCAACCTGGGGTACTGGAAAACCTGGAAGAGGAAGGGACTGATAATACTAAAAGACGGACGAACTAGAGGGACCACAAAACCTGTGAAATTGGAAAATATTTGATGTTGAGAAACTCGAGAAACACTAGTTATTTTAAATCAAAATCAATCCGCGAAAATAAATATAAAATTGTGAGATCGGAAAACCTGCGGCACCAGGAAACCAGGAGAATCTTGGAGGTTCAAAACTGAGTAAGATTAAAATCCGAAAAGACTGAGGATCCAAAAGGATTGCAAAACCTGAAATACTGAGAACCGGAAGGTACTGCAAAATTTGGGAACCTGGATAACCTAAAGAACTGAGAATATAATAAACTTGAGAAACCTGGGAGAATGAGAAACCAGGAAACCTGGGAGGCTGAGAAAAATTCTAAACGAACTAGAAGGATTAAGAAATTGCGAAGCATGAGATGCCGAAGAAACTGAAAGAATAAAACGCTTGAGATAGTGGGAAAACAAAGATTCTGAAACCTGAAAAACTGAAAATCTAATCAATTTGAGAGATTGAGGAGCCTGTGGGAGAATGCTGGGGGTGTGAGAAACCTGAGAGAATGAGAGATATTTAAATCCTAACAGACTGACTGACTAAACAAAGGAATAATTGTAAAACCTGAGAAACTTGAGGAAACGATAAAACATGATAAATTGTGGAACCTGAGAAGCTGAGGGACCTGAAAAATTCAGCAACTAAAATCCATGAGAGTAAGGCTTCTGAGAAACTGTGAAACGTGAGAGACTGTGTGGAACCTGAGAGACAGAAGAACCTGAAAGATTAAGAACTGAGAAAACAATAAACCTGAGAAATTGACAAACTTGAGAAACCTGGGAGAATGAGACCAAAAGGATCGCAAAACCTGGAAAATTAAAAAACGTAAGATGTTGAAGAACCTGAGGGTCTAAAACACTTGAGATACTGGGAAACCAAAAACACTGCGAAATGTGAGAAATTAAAAACCTAAAAATTGAGAATCCAACACACTTGAGAGATTGAGAAACATAAGAAACCGGGAAACTTGAAAGAATAAGAAACCTAAGAAACTGGGGGGGGGGGGTATTACAAAACTTAAAATACTGATAATCCAAAGATACTGCAAATCCTGGGAAACTAGACAAACTAAAAAACTGAGAATGTAATAAACCTGACAAATTCAGAAAACTGAAAAACAGGGAAATATGGCAGGAGCAGAAACCTGAAAAACCTGGGAGGCTGAGAAAAATCCTAAGCGAACCAGAGAGATCGAGGATTTTAAAATCTGAGAAATTGAGAAATATGAGATGCTGAGGAAGCTGAATGACTAAAACATTCGAGATACTGAGAAAACAAAGACACTGAAAACGTGAAAAACTACAATCCTAAGAAACTGAGAAATTTGGGAGACTTAATGAAAAAGGAAAGGGATTATAAAACCTGAGAAATTGAGGAACATGGTATGCTGAGAAACCTGAAGAACAGGAAAACGACAAAACATGATTACTTGTGGAAACTAAGAAGCTGAGAACTTGAAACACTTGAGAACTTAGGAGACTGAGAAATGAGGGAAATTAATAGGGACTGAGAAACCTGGGAGGATGAGAAACGTGAGCAATTTGGAAGATGACTTGTTGAAAAATTTGAGCGATTAAAATACGATGAGTTACCGAGAAGCCGATAAACTTGAGGCTGAGGAACCTGAGGGATTGGAAACCTGGAAGAATGAGAATGAGGCTAATAAATGAGAGAGATAACAATACTAGGAAACTGACGAATAGGAATATACTGGGGAAACCAAAAACACTACGAAATCCGCGAGACTTGATTGAATAAAAAATTGAAAAAAATCTTGGGAGATTGGGAAACCTGAGCCATCAGGAAACCTGGAGAATGAGAAACCTGAGAGACTGTTTAACCTTGTAGGCTCAGAAATGAAAAATCCTTAAAGAGGATTGCAAAACCTGAAATAGGGAGGATCGAATGCTGAAGAAACTGAAAGAATAAAACAATTGAGATACTAGGAAAATAAAAGACACTGAAAATCTGAAAAAAATAGAGAAATTGCGGAACCTGAGGGACCGGGAAGCCTGGAAAGATGAGAAAGCTGAGACGCTGGAACCTGAGAAGCTGAGGGACCTGAAAAACTGAGGAAAAAATCCCATGAGAGTAAGGGTTCTGAGAGACTGGAAAATCATGGAGGCTGTGAAACCTGATAACCTGGGGAACCTGAGAGACAGAAGAACCTGAAAGATTAAAAACCTCAACAACTGGGGAACTAAGAAAAATTTAGAGATTGATGGACTGGAAAAATAAAAACTCTGAGAAATTGTGGAACTCGAAAGCCTGAGAAATGACATACATTAAAATCTGTCTGTGTCTGTGATTGAAGAAATTGGAGAATAGAACATCCTGTGATACTGGGAAACCTGAGAGACTGAAAAACTGCGAAACTCGACAGGCTGAAAAATGGGAGACATTAAAATTCTAAGAGACTAAACCTGAGAAATTGACCAATATGAGATGTTGAGAAACCTGGGAGACCAAAAACCTGACCAGAAAGACTGAAAAGCCTGGTAAACTATAAAAAACTGATATGCTGAAAGAACTGAAGAGACTAAAAAACTCAGCAGTGAGACTTGAGAAACACTAAACCAAATATGGAGAATGAGATACCTGAGAGAATTATAAGCTCAGAAGTGAGAATAATTAAAATCCTGAAAGCAAAACCTGAAATACTGAGAATCAAAAGCTACTGCAAAACCTGAGAAACTGGAAACTATAAAAAACTGAGAAAAGTGGGAAGATGAGAAACTTGAGAAATTGGGGATCCTGGGAGGCTGAGAAAAATTCTAAGCGAACCAGAAGGATCGAGGAATTGCAAAATCTGAGAAATATGAGACTGGGAAAATAAAGACACTGAAACCCGAAAAACATAAATTTGAGAGCTTGAGGAACCGGAAACCTGGGGGTATGAGAAACCTGAGAGATAGAAAAACGATAAAATCTGATACATTGTGGAACCTCAGAACTGAGGAACTAAATTCCATGACTGTAAGGGCTGCTAAAGACTGTAAAACCTGATAACCTGGGAAACCTGAAAATCTGAGAAGAACCTGAAAGACTAAAAAACTCAACAATTGTAAAACTAGAGAACCTGACAACCTGGAGGGCCTGAAAAATTAAAAATCTAACAAACCTGAGAGATTGAGGGACTGGAGAACCTTACGAAAAAAAAAAAAAAATTGAGAAACTTTAAAACCCGAAAGGCTGAGAACTAACACACATAAAGATTCTAAAGAGCCAGAGGGATTGCAAAACCTGAGAACGAAAGCAAAGACACTGCGAAATTTGGGAAATTAAGAACCTGAAAAACTGAGAATTCAACACACTTGAGAGACTGAGAAACATGAGAAATCGGAAAACCTGGAAGAATAAGAAACCTAAGAAAGTGGGGAGGAACCTGAGAAGCTGATAAATGGGAGAGATCTTGAGAAAAATGAATTACTGAGAAACTTGAGGAACCAGAGGGATAGCAAAACTGGAAAATTGAGGAACTTGAGATGCTGAGAAACCTGAGAGTCTACAACACTTGAGATACTCGGAAAACAAAGACACTGAAAACGTGAAAAACTGAGAACCTAATAAATTTTAGATTTTAGGGACCCTGAGAAACAGGGAAATATGGCAGGCTGAAATATGGCTGGGAGGCTGAAAAAAATCCTAAGCGAACCAGAGAGACCTGAGACGCTGATAATTGGGAGAGATCTTGAGAAGAATAACTTACTGAGAAACTTGAGGAACCAGAGGTATAGCAAAGCTGAGAAATGAGATGCTGAGAAACCTGAGAAAACTAAGACTGAAAACCTGAAAAACTAAGAATCTAATAAATTCGAGAGATTGAGGAACCTGAGGGACCGGGAAACCTGGGGGATAAAAAATCTGAAGGACTGTGGAACCTTTGAGGCTCAGAAATTAAAAATAGAAGGACTACAAAACTTAAAATACTGATAATCCAAATATACTGTAAAACCTGGGAAATTCGAGAAACTAAAAAACTGAGAATGTAATAAACCTGAGAAATTGAGAAACCTGGGAGGTTGAAAAATCCTAAGCGAACCAGAGGTATTGAGGATTTTAAAATCTGAGAAATTGAGAAACATGAAATTCTGAGAAAGCTGAATGACTAAGACATTCGATATACTGAGAAAACAAAGACATTGAAAACGTAAAAAACTGAGAATCTAATAAATTTGAGATTTTGGGGAAACTGAGGAACCGAGAAATTAACGATTACAATCCTAGGAAACTGAGAAATTTGGGACACTTAATGAAGAACGAAAGGGATTATAAAACTGAGAAATTGAAGAAAATGGGATTCTGAGAAACCTGAAGGACAAGAAAACGACAAAATATTATAACTTGTGGAAACTGAGAAATTTGGAAGATGAGTTGTTGAAACATTTGAGCCAATAAAATACGATTAGTTACCGAGAATCCGACAAACTTAAGAGGCTGACGAACTAGAGGGACCTGAGAAATATTAGGTAATATGAGAGGCTGAGAAACCTGAGAAACACTTGAGATAGTGCACACTACGAAATCAGCGAAACTCTGGACTTGATTGAATTGAAAATTGAAAATAATCTTGGAAGATTGGGGAGTCTGAAGCACCAGGAAACCTGGAGAATGAGAGACTGTGAAACCTTAGAGGCTCAGAAATGAGAAATCCTAAACGACTGAGGATTGCAAAACCTGAAATAGTGAGGATCGAATGCTGAAGAAACTAAAAGAATAAAACAATTGGAATACTGGGAAAAAATTGTGGGACCGGGAAGCCTGGGAGGATAAGAAAGTTCAGACGCTGGAACCTGAAAAAAACATGGGAGTAAGGGTTCTGAGAGACTGGGAAGTCACGTCACGGAGTCTGTGAAGCCTGATAACCTGGGGAACCTGAAAGATTAAAAAACTAAACAAGTGTGGAACTAAAAAACCTGATCTGACTGCAGGTCCTGAAAAATGAAGATTCTATAATAAACCTAAGAGATTGATAGACTGCGAAACCTTGGAAAATAAAAAGTCTGAGAAACTGTGGAACCCGAAAGGCTGAGAAATGGCAGATAGGAACATCCTAAGAGAGTGACTCTGGAATTAAAAAATAAAAAATTAATTTGGAAAATTGGGGAACCTGAGGCACCAGGAAACCTGGAACCTGTGAACCTAAAAAACTGAGAAACCGGTGAACCTGGGACGCCGAGAAAAACTCAACGCGAATTGAGTAAGATGAGATGCTGAAAAAATTGAAGGAAGAAAACACAATTCTAAGAGACTAACTGAAGACACAAAGGGATTGTAAAACCTGAGAAATTGAGAAACAGGAAAACGATAAAACATTGTAGAACCTGAAAAACTGAGGAACTAAAATCCATGAGAGTGAGGGTTCTGAGAGACAATCATGGATGCTGTGAAACCTGATAACCTGGGGAACCTGAGAGACAGAAGAACCTAAAAGATTGAAAAACTGGAGAACTAAAAAAAATTGAGATTTTAATAAAAATGAAAAGTCTGAGAAAATGTGGAACCCGAAAGGCTGAGAAATGGGAGATATTAAAATCCTAAGAGACTAAACCTGAGAAATTGACCAATATGAGATGTTGAGAAACCTGGCGGACGAAAAACCTGACCAGAAAGACTGAAAAGCCTTGGAAACTATAAAAACCTAGAGGCTGAAAGAACTGAAGAGAGCTGATACTAGAACCTGAGGGACCGGAAACCTGGGGGTATGAGAAACCTGAGAGAATGACAGAGAAATAAGAGAGATTAAAATCCTAGGAGACTGAGGAAACAAAGGGACATTAAAACCTGAGAAACCCGAGAGATAGGAAATTGATAAAACATTATCCATTGTGGGACCTGTAAAACTGAGGAACTAAATTCCATGAGAGTAAGGGCTGCCTGAAACCTGATAACCTGGGGAAACTGAAAATCTGAGAAAGCTGATAAACTAAAACACGTAAGACACTGGGAAACCTGAGAGACTTAAGAGCTAGAGGGAAACCTGAGAGTCTAAAATACTGGGAAAGCAAAGACACTGCGAAATGTGAGAAATTAAGAACCTGAAAAACTAAAAATCCAACACACTTGAGAGATTGAGAAACATGAGAAACTTGAAGAGAGAGAGGTCTTGAAAAAAGTAAATTACTGAGAAACTTGATGAACCAGAGAAATAGCAAAACTGGGAAATTGAGGAACATGAGATGCTGAAAAACCTAAGAGTCTAAGACACTTGAGATACTGGGAAAACAAAGACAATGAAAACCTGAAAAACTGAGAATCTAATAAATTTGAGAAATTGAGGAACCTGAGGGATCGGGAAACTTGGGGGATGAGGAATATGAGGAGATAATAAATGAGATTAAAATACCAAAAGACTAACTGAAAGAACAAAGGGATTGTAAAGCATGAGAAATTAAGGAACATGGGATGCTGAGCAACCTAAAAAACTTAGGAAGTAAAATACATTAATAAGGGTTCTGAGAGGCTGGGAAATAATTCATGGAGACCTGATAATCTGGGAAGCTTGAGAGACAGAAGAACCTGGGGACGCGGAAAATAACTGCGGACCTGAGAAATTAAGAATCTAATAAACCTGAGAGATTGAAACCCGAAAGGCTGTGAACTGACGGACATTAAAATCCTAAGAGATTGAGAAATACGAGATGCTGAGAACATTGAGAAACACTTGAGTTACTGGTAAACCAAAAACACTACGAAATCCGTGAAACTATGGACTTGAAAAATTAAAAATAAACTATGGAGATTGGGGAACCTGAGGACCAGGAAACCTGGAGAATGAGAAACCTGAAGACTGTGGAACATTTGAGGCGCAGAAATGAGAAACAGTAAAATTCTAAAGGATTGAGGACATAGAAGGATTACAAAACTTTTAAAATAGTGATAATACAAACCTGAGAAAAACCTGAGAATGTAATAAACCTGAGAAATTGAGAATCCAGAGAAACAACAGGGAAATAGGGCAGGATCAGAAACCTGAAAAACTGAGGAACCAAAGGGATTGAGGAATCTAAAATTGAGAAGAGAAATTGAGAAACATAGGATGCTGAGAAACCTGAAGTACAGGAAAACGACAAAACATGATAACTTGTGGAAAACTGAGAAGCTGAGAACATGAAACACTTGGGAACTTAGACTTAAATTAAAATCCTAAGAGACTGAGAAACCTGGGAGGATGAGACACGTGAGAAATTTGGAAAGACGACTTGAGCGTTTGAGCGATTAAAATGAGTTACCGAGAATCCGATAAACTTAAGAGGCTGACGAACCTAGGGGTCTGGGAAACCTGGAACAACGAGAATGAGAGAGATAACAATACTAGGAACCTGATGATCTAGAGGGATCTGAGAAATTGGCAAATATGAGAGGCTGAGGAACCTGAGAAACACTTGAGATACTAAGGAAACCAAAAACAATCCGCGAAACTCTGGACTGGATTGAATTAAAAATTGAAAATAATCTTGGGAGATCGGGAAACCTGAGCCACTAGGAAACCTGGAGAATGAGAAACCTGAGAGACTGTTTAACCTTCGAAATAATGAGGATCGAATGCTGAAGAAACTCAAAAAATAAAACAATTGAAATAGGGAGGGACTGGGAAGCCTGGGAGGATGAGAAAGCTGAGACTGAACTGAGCTGGAACCTGAGAAGCCGAGGGACCTAAAAGACTGAGGAAAAAAACATGAGAGTAAGGGTTCTGAGACTGAGAGGCTGTGAAACCTGATAACCTGGAGAACCTGAGAGACTAAAAAAACTGAACAGGTGTGGAACTAACAAACCTGAGCTGACTGGAAGACCTGAAAAATTAAGAATCTATAATAATCCTGAGAGATTGATAAACTGCGAAACCTGGGAAAATGAAAAGTCTGAGAAACTGTGGAAGCCGAAAAGCTGAGAAATGACAGATAGGAACATCCTAAGAGAGTGAAACCAGTGAACTGGAAAACCTGAGAAATTGGGAGAATATGAGATCCTGTGATACTGGGAAACCAAAGAGAAAACTGCGAAACTCGAGAGGCTGAAAAATGGGAGATGATATTAAAATCCTAAGAGACTAAACCTGAGAAATTGACCAATATGAGATGTTGAGAAACCTGGGACACCAAAAACCTGACCAGAAAGACTGAGCAACTATAAAAACCTAAGAGGCAGAAAGAACTCAAGAGACTAAAAACCTTAGAGCTAATCCTCAACTATGAGACTAAAAAAATTTAGAGATTGAGGAACCTGAGGGACTGGGAAACCTGGGAAGATATAAAACCTGAAGAGATGAGAATTCAATAAACGAAGAGATTTCTTTGTATTTATTTGTATAATTTATTAATACTACAATAATTATTGATGCTGGGAATACTACTATTCTGAATTTACCTACTGACTCATATTTTACGTGCCATTTAACGAACATCTAATTATTGCAATCTGTAATTACATCCACAGAACCTCATCAATCGTCCTCTGAATCCCACAACCGCCGCTCGCAAATTAACCGTTCTCGAAGAAACATGCACAAAGTCGGTCATGCGAGTCAGGCACCAACCTTCAAAACAACGATAACTTTTATTGCAGAATGCCATACCTTGAACTGTACTGTTCGTCGTGACGTTATCGTGTCCAGTTACTCGAGGTGTCAATATTCTCTCGGTCTGCATGTCGTGGTCGTCGTCGTCTTCGTTGATGCTGACGTCGCTGAGGTCGCCGAAGACGTCGTGGGTGGCGTTCGCAGAAAGGGCGTTAGCCGCACTGGACTCGCTGATCGTGAAGTTGAGGGCTCGTCCTTTGAGCTCGTCGTTCATCTGGTCTTCGGCGAGCATGTTCATGGATTTGGGCAGTTCTATGGGCTTCGGCGTGTGGGATGTTTCTGAAAGTGAAAGGGCTTAATTTTAATTTTTACAAGTATAATTCTACACACAATACCAGTTATGTAAGAGCTAATTTTCCGGTCTGGCTTTTAATACCGTGGATATAGATTCTGGAGCAGATAATTTCAAAGCGTAAAAGACACTAAAAATAGTGAAAGTAGCAATTACTGCCGGCAACGAATAGTTCAAAAACAGAAGAGAGAAGAGAGTCAATTAGTTCTTAGACATCCACCTGCTGTTCCTCCTTATCGTGCTGAAAAACTGGTTCACACACAGCGTGAATCTCAATACTTATGTCATCTGGTACGTGGTTGCTGCATACAAAAAACGTAATCGCGTTTTTTCCAACGGTATTCAAATGTCCATCGCGAAGTGTAATAACCTTCCGAGCACAACAAAGTGGATGAACCTCAGGTCTATCTGAAAAGTGAGTGAAACTGGTTGCAATGCGGATAAATAATAACACCTCTGGATGCCACAGGGCGTATGCCATTAACCTGCATCTAATCTTCTTTCGTAATGTTAATGAATAACGACGTGACGGTATCTTCTTGCTCAACCTTTCGGATTCCTCGTTCGCCGCAGATTTTTATTTTGTAGAATGGAGGCTTGTAGTGACACCGAATTGGTAAAGTTTAAGTTTGTAATATATGAAAATACCAGTTACACGACTCATCTATAGTTTAATAATAGTATTGTTGCTTCAATTTTTATTGGAGATTTATTCCTTTACACAGAGCATGAAGCCCTCATACCATCCTACCATATCCCTTGCTTTCCCTTCACATTCTTGAATCGATTTGTTTACAATATTATCTTGGTACCCGTACTTACTATAATAATATCTTCGCGAAATAATTCAGATTGTATTTGAAAGTATGTAATCATCTTAACGTAACTTTCGCTTATACAACAGATGAGCCAAGTTTGCAGAAGAATAAAAAATATTTCAGGAACATGGGAGACTATAATGGTTATTTTTATATTCGTTCTGTAAAATACATAATGGAGAATAAAGTGGTAAATAACTAAATATATAAATATTATCGTATATCTATTCAATTGACAGCTGTCAAACTAACCTCAAAATTTGATGTTCTTTCTCATTTTACGTGAACGAATACTCGTGCGTTGTCACTTTTCAGGGGCTCGAGCTCATTGCAACACTCGGCTAGCGCTTCTAGAGGTTACCTAAGGGCCCAGGTTTCCTAAGACGTAAGATTTTCAAAATTCAAATTCGCGTTCTCAGGTTCCTCTAGTTGTCAAGTTTTGGGGTTGGTCAATAGTTCATATCCCCTAATATCTCCTCTGTTTCTGAGGTTCTTTATTCTTTGAATTTCTCACGTCCTTTTCTATTTTTCAGTTTCCCTAAAATGCCAGGTTGTCCGGAATCTCAGGTTTTCCAAATTTTCAGGTTCCCCAAATTCTCAAGTTCTCAAAATTTTTAGTTCCTCAAGTTTTTAGATTGAAAAGCTAAGAGCTCAGGTTTTCCAAAAGTTTCCCACGTTTTAATCGAGTTTTAGATCCACTAATAGCTCAAGTTTACCAGAATCTCATGTTCTTCTCAGGTGATATCCGCCCTACATTTTTCCGCAACTTCTTCACAACTTTTCAGATTGGGGACATTAATTAGCAAGTTCTAGCGACTTTGTTCGTTTGGTTGGCAACGATTTGGCAATTTAAAAACAATTTGCAGCCAATTAATTCTATTTACAATTTACAATAATCTTATCAGGTTATGACGTTAGATGATCTAATTTCCACACTGAGGTTTTTCGTTGATTTTACAGCAATTTCCATCAAACAAATGAAAGATATTGAAAAGCTATGAAGTTATCTGCCAGACTAATATAGGGTAAATGGACCATCATTAATCAGAAGGTGGAAAATACAATAGCTCAAGTGAATATTAAAGAAGAAAAACACGAATATAAGAAGAAGGCATAAAAAGAGAATGAAGCGGGACAAAATACAAAAAACTTGAAGGAAAATAACAAAAAGACAAATTACCCAAAAGTAAGAGGTAAAAAGAAAAAACTTCAAATACAGAACCAATAAAGGAACAATAGAAAAAATAAAAAAGTAAGAGGTATAAGAGACATTACAGAGTTGAAGAAGAGAACAGAAAGAAATAAAATAAGTCAAAGGAAAATAGATACAAACCATTAGAAAATTAAATAAATAAATTAACAGATGGGACAGAAGAATGTAACAAAAATTGATATTTTATGAAATAAAGAACAGAAAGACAGAAGTAAAGACAAAATAAAGAGAGGAAAAAGACAAAAACACAATGAGAATGAAGGGGGACAAAACACAAAAAACTTGAAGGAAAATAACAAAAAGACGAATTACCCAAAAGTAAGAGGTAAAAAGAAAAACTTCAAATACAGAACCAATAAAGGAACAATAGAAAAAATAAAAAAGTGAGAGATATAAGAGTCATTACAGAGTTGATGAAGAGAACAGAAAGAAATAAAATAAGTCAAAGGAAAATAGATACAAACCATTAAAAAATTAAATAAATAAATGAACAGATGGTACAGAAGAATGTAACAAAAATTGATATTTTATGAAATAAAGAACAGAAAGATAGAAGTAAAGACAAAATAAAGAGAGGAAAAAGACAAAAACACAATGAGAATGAAGGGGGACAAAATACAAAAAACTTGAAGGAAAATAACAAAAAGACGAATTACCCAAAAGTAAGAGGTAAAAAGAAAAACTTCAAATACAGAACCAATAAAGGAACAATAGAAAAAATAAAAAAGTGAGAGGTATAAGAGACATTACAGAGTTGATGAAGAGAACAGAAAGAAATAAAATAAGTCAAAGGAAAATAGATACAAACCATTAAAAAATTAAATAAATAAATAAACAGATGGTACAGAAGAATGTAACAAAAATTGATATTTTATGAAATAGAGAACAGAAAGATAGAAGTAAAGACAAAATAAAGAGAGGAAAAAGACAAAAACACAATGAGAATGAAGGGGGACAAAATACAAAAAAACTTGAAGGAAAAAAAACAAAAAGACGAATTACCCAAAAGTAAGAGGTAAGAAGAAAAAACTTCAAATACAGAACCAATAAATTAACAATAGAAAAAATAAAAAAGTGAGAGGTATAAGAGACATTACAGAGTTGAAGAAGAGAACAGAAAGAAATAAAATAAGTCAAAGGAAAATAGATACAAACCATTAGAAAATAAAATAAATAAATGAACAGATAGTACAGAAGAATGAAACAAAAATTGATATTTTGTGAAATAAAGAACAGAAAGACAGAAGTAAAGACAAAAGAAAGAGAGGAAAAAGACAAAAACACAATGAGAATGAAGGGGGACAAAATACAAAAAACTTGAAGGAAAATAACAAAAAGACGAATTACCCAAAAGTAAGAGGTAAAAAGAAAAAACTTCAAATACAGAACCAATAAAGGAACAATAGAAAAAATAAAAAAGTGAGAGGTATAAGAGACATTACAGAGTTGAAGAAGAGAACAGAAAGAAATAAAATAAGTCAAAGGAAAATAGATACAAACCATTAGAAAATGAAATAAATAAATGAACAGATGGTACAGAAGAATGTAACAAAAATGATATTTTGTGAAATAAAGAACAGAAAGACAGAAGTAAAGACAAACGAAAGAGAGGAAAAAGACAAAACACAATGAGAATTAAAGGGGACAAAATACAAAAAACTTGAAGGAAAATAACAAAAAGACGAATTACCCAAAAGTAAGAGGTAAAAAGAAAAACTTCAAATACAGAACCAATAAAGGAACAATAGAAAAAATAAAAAAGTGAGAGGTATAAGAGACATTACAGAGTTGATGAAGAGAACAGAAAGAAATAAAATAAGTCAAAGGAAAATAGATACAAACCATTAGAAAATGAAATAAATAAATGAACAGATGGTACAGAAGAATGTAACAAAAATTGATATTTTATGAAATAAAGAAAAGAAAGATAGAAGTAAAGACAAAATAAAGAGAGGAAAAAGACAAAACACAATGAGAATTAAAGGGGACAAAATACAAAAAACTTGAAGGAAAAAAACAAAACGACGAATTACCCAAAAGTAAGAGGTAAAAAGAAAAAACTTCAAATACAGAACCAATAAAGGAACAATAGAAAAAATAAAAAAGTGAGAGGTATAAGAGACATTACAGAGTTGAAGAAGAGAACAGAAAGAAATAAAATAAGTCAAAGGAAAATAGATACAAACCATTAGAAAATGAAATAAATAAATGAACAGATGGTACAGAAGAATGTAACAAAAATGATATTTTGTGAAATAAAGAACAGAAAGACAGAAGTAAAGACAAATGAAAGAGAGGAAAAAAACAAAACACAATGAGAATTAAAGGGGACAAAATACAAAAAACTTGAAGGAAAATAACAGAAAGACGAATTACCCAAAAGTAAGAGGTAAAAAGAAAAACTTCAAATACAGAACCAATAAATTAACAATAGAAAAAATAAAAAAGTGAGAGGTATAAGAGACATTACAGAGTTGATGAAGAGAACAGAAAGAAATAAAATAAGTCAAAGGAAAATAGATACAAACCATTAGAAAATGAAATAAATAAATGAACAGATGGTACAGAAGAATGTAACAAAAATTGATATTTTATAAAATAAAGAACAGAAAGATAGAAGTAAAGACAAAAGAAAGAGAGAAAAAAGACAAAAACACAATAAGAATGAAGGGGGACAAAATACAAAAAACTTGAAGGAAAAAAAACAAAAAGACGAATTACCCAAAAGTAAGAGGTAAGAAGAAAAAACTTCAAATACAGAACCAATAAAGGAACAATAGAAAAAATAAAAAAGTGAGAGGTATAAGAGACATTACAGAGTTGATGAAGAGAACAGAAAGAAATAAAATAAGTCAAAGGAAAATAGATACAGACCATTAAAAAATTAAATAAATAAATGAACAGATGGTACAGAAGAATGTAACAAAAATTGATATTTTATGAAATAAAGAACAGAAAGATAGAAGTAAAGACAAAATAAAGAGAGGAAAAAGACAAAAACACAATGAGAATTAAAGGGGACAAAATACAAAAAACTTGAAGGAAAAAAACAAAACGACGAATTACCCAAAAGTAAGAGGTAAAAAGAAAAAACTTCAAATACAGAACCAATAAAGGAACAATAGAAAAAATAAAAAAGTGAGAGGTATAAGAGACATTACAGAGTTGAAGAAGAGAACAGAAAGAAATAAAATAAGTCAAAGGAAAATAGATACAAACCATTAGAAAATGAAATAAATAAATGAACAGATGGTACAGAAGAATGTAACAAAAATGATATTTTGTGAAATAAAGAACAGAAAGACAGAAGTAAAGACAAATGAAAGAGAGGAAAAAAACAAAACACAATGAGAATTAAAGGGGACAAAATACAAAAAACTTGAAGGAAAATAACAGAAAGACGAATTACCCAAAAGTAAGAGGTAAAAAGAAAAACTTCAAATACAGAACCAATAAATTAACAATAGAAAAAATAAAAAAGTGAGAGGTATAAGAGACATTACAGAGTTGATGAAGAGAACAGAAAGAAATAAAATAAGTCAAAGGAAAATAGATACAAACCATTAGAAAATGAAATAAATAAATGAACAGATGGTACAGAAGAATGTAACAAAAATTGATATTTTATAAAATAAAGAACAGAAAGATAGAAGTAAAGACAAAAGAAAGAGAGAAAAAAGACAAAAACACAATAAGAATGAAGGGGGACAAAATACAAAAAACTTGAAGGAAAAAAAACAAAAAGACGAATTACCCAAAAGTAAGAGGTAAGAAGAAAAAACTTCAAATACAGAACCAATAAAGGAACAATAGAAAAAATAAAAAAGTGAGAGGTATAAGAGACATTACAGAGTTGATGAAGAGAACAGAAAGAAATAAAATAAGTCAAAGGAAAATAGATACAGACCATTAAAAAATTAAATAAATAAATGAACAGATGGTACAGAAGAATGTAACAAAAATTGATATTTTATGAAATAAAGAACAGAAAGATAGAAGTAAAGACAAAATAAAGAGAGGAAAAAGACAAAAACACAATGAGAATGAAGGGGGACAAAATACAAAAAGCTTGAAGGAAAGTAACAAAAAGACGAATTACCCAAAAGTAAGAGGTAAAAAGAAAAAACTTCAAATACAGAACCAATAAAGGAACAATAGAAAAAATAAAAAAGTGAGAGGTATAAGAAACATTACACAGTTGAAGAAGAGAACAGAAAGAAATAAAATAAGTCAAAGGAAAATAGAAACAAACCATTAGAAAATGAAATAAATAAATAAACAGATGGTACAGAAGAATGTAACAAAAATTAATATTTTATGAAATAAAGAACAGAAAGATAGAAGTAAAGACAAAAGAAAGAGAGGTAAAAGACAAAAACACAATGAGAATGAAGGGGGACAAAATACAAAAAACTTGAAGGAAAAAAAAACAAAAAGACGAATTACCCAAAAGTAAGAGGTAAAAAGAAAAAACTTCAAATACAGAACCAATAAAGGAACAATAGAAAAAATGAAATAGTTAGAGGTATAAGAAACATTACACAGTTGAAGAAGAGAACAGAAAGAAATAAAATAAGTCAAAGGAAAATAGATACAAACCATTAGGAAATGAAATAAATAAATGAACAGATGGTACAGAAGAATGTAACAAAAATTGATATTTTATGAAATAAAGAACAGAAAGATAGAAGTAAAGACAAAATAAAGAGAGGAAAAAGACAAAAACACAATGAGAATGAAGGGGGACAAAATACAAAAAGCTTGAAGGAAAGTAACAAAAAGACGAATTACCCAAAAGTAAGAGGTAAAAAGAAAAAACTTCAAATACAGAACCAATAAAGGAACAATAGAAAAAATAAAAAAGTGAGAGGTATAAGAAACATTACACAGTTGAAGAAGAGAACAGAAAGAAATAAAATAAGTCAAAGGAAAATAGAAACAAACCATTAGAAAATGAAATAAATAAATAAACAGATGGTACAGAAGAATGTAACAAAAATTAATATTTTATGAAATAAAGAACAGAAAGATAGAAGTAAAGACAAAAGAAAGAGAGGTAAAAGACAAAAACACAATGAGAATGAAGGGGGACAAAATACAAAAAACTTGAAGGAAAAAAAAACAAAAAGACGAATTACCCAAAAGTAAGAGGTAAAAAGAAAAACTTCAAATACAGAACCAATAAAGGAACAATAGAAAAAATAAAAAAGTGAGAGGTATAAGAGACATTACAGAGTTGATGAAGAGAACAGAAAGAAATAAAATAAGTCAAAGGAAAATAGATACAAACCATTAGAAAATAAAATAAATAAATGAACAGATAGTACAGAAGAATGAAACAAAAATTGATATTTTGTGAAATAAAGAACGGAAAGACAGAAGTAATGACAAAAAAAAAGAGAATAAAAAGACAAAAACACAATGAGAATAAAAGGCGAACAAAATACAAAAGACCTGAAGGAAAAAAACAAAAAGACGAATTACCCAAAAATAATAAGAAGTAAAAAGATAGACTTCAAATACAGAACGAATAAAGGAACAATAAAAAATACAGGAACAATAGAAAAAATCAAAATGTAGGAGGTAAGAAACATTACAGAGTTCAAGGAGAGAGCAGACAGAAATAAAATAAGTCAAAGACAAAAAAAAGAAAAGAAAAATAGATACAAACCTTTGGAAAATTAAATAAATAAATGAATAGATGGTACAGAAGAATGTAACAAAAATTTATATTTTATGAAATAAAGACCAGCAAGACAAAAGTAAAGACGAAAGAAAGAGAGGAAAAAAGACAAGAACACAATGAGAATGAAAAGGGAACCAAATCCAAAAGACCTGAAGGAAAAAAAAAAACAAAAAGACGAACTACTCAAAAATAAGAGGTAAAAAGATAAAAACTTCAAATGCAGAACGAATAAAGGAACAATAAAAAATACAGGGACAATAGAGAAAATTAAAAGTAAGAGGTAAGAGACATTTCAGAGTTGAAGAAGAGAACAGACAGAAATAAAATAAGTCAAACACAAAAGCCAAAGGAAAATAGATACAAACCATTAGAAAATGAAATAAATATATGAACAGATGGTCAGAAGAATGTAAAAAAAATTGTTATTTAATGAAATAAAGAACAGGAAGACCGAAGTAAAGACAAAAGAAAGAGAGGAAAAAGAAAAAACACAATGAAAATGAAAAGGGAACGAAATAGAAAAAACTTGTAGGAAAAAAAAACAAAAAGGCGAATTATTACTGAAAAATTGGAGGTAAAAAGAAAAAACTTCAAATACAAAACGGATAAAGGAACAATAAAAAATACAGGGACAATAGAAAAAATACAAAAGTATGAGGTAAGAGACATTACATAGTTGAAGAAGAGAACAGACAAATAAAATAGGTCAAAGACAAAAACCAAAAAAAAAAATAGATACAAACCATTAGAAAATGAAATAAATAAATGAACAGATGGTACACAAGAATGTAACAAAAATTGATATTTTATGAAATAAAGAACAGAAAGATAGAAGTAAAGACAAAAGAAAGAGAGAAAAAAGACAAAAACACAATGAGAATGAAAAAGGAAGAAAATACAAAAAACTTGAAGAAAAAAAAAAACAAAAATTCGAATTATTACAGAAAAATTAGAGGTAAAAAGATAAAAACTTCAAATACAAAACTAATAAAGGAACAATAAAAAATACAAGGACAATAATAAAAAAAATTAAAAAGTAAGAGGTAAGTGACATTACAGAGTTGAAGAAGAGAACAGAAAGAAATAAAATAAGTCAAAGGAAAATAGATACAAACCATTAGAAAATGAAATAAATAAATGAACAGATGGTACAGAAGAATGTAACAAAAATTGATATTTTATAAAATAAAGAACAGAAAGACAGAAGTAAAGACAAAAGAAAGAGAGGAAAAAGACAAAAACACAATGAGAATGAAGGGAGACAAAATACAAAAAACTTGAAGGAAAATAACAAAAAGACGAATTACCCAAAAGTAAGAGGTAAAAAGAAAAAACTTCAAATACAGAACCAATAAAGGAACAATAGAAAAAATAAAAAAGTGAGAGGTATAAGAGACATTACAGAGTTGAAGAAGAGAACAGAAAGAAATAAAATAAGTCAAAGGAAAATAGATACAAACCATTAGAAAATGAAATAAATAAATGAACAGATGGTACAGAAAAATGTAACAAAAATTGATATTTTATGAAATAAAGAACAGAAAGATAGAAGTAAAGACAAAATAAAGAGAGGAAAGAGACAAAAACACAATGAGAATGAAGGGGGACAAAATACAAAAAACTTCTTAAAGGAAAAAAAACAAAAAGACGAATTACCCAAAAGGAAGAGGTAAAAAGAAAAAACTTCAAATACAGAACCAATAAAGGAACAATAGAAAAAATAAAAAACTGAGAGGTATAAGAGACATTACAAAGTTGAAGAAAAGAACAGAAAGAAATAAAATAAGGCAAAGGAAAATAGATACAAACCATTAGAAAATGAAATAAATAAATGAACAGATGGTACAGAAGAATGTAACAAAAATTGATATTTTGTGAAATAAATAACAGAAAGACAGAAGTATGACAAAAAAAAGAGAGTAAAAAGACAAAAATACAACGTGTGCCAGAAATAAGTACATTAATTTGGAGAGGTGGTAGAACTCATCGAGTACAACAACTTTTTCCTGTACCATTTTTTCGAAATAACATTTTGAAATTAGAATTTTACAACCCCCAAAAATAACGATACGCTTATGGGTTTTGACACAGTGATAATGACCGTGAATTCTGTTGTTCTTCTGGGAGAAGGGAAGTATTCACACTTTATTATCTTATACTTTTTGTGAACTTTTTTGTCGCCGTGTCCCGGGTAGAAATGATAAGCGTATCTACCTGTTATTAATTAGTTTAATATCGGGCTTCACAACAGGTTGTAGTTAACAGTTCCGTGATTTTTTAATTCTTGTGGTTGACAAAGTTTGTGATCTGTTCTTGTGTGGTTTTGTTTTTAAAAATTTCCAATTTTACAAACAATGGATACTCCATGCCTTTATAAATCCGGACAAACATGTGGTTCCTGAACGACGAACGCTGCGCTTTCTCACTACGCTTTCAATTGGGCTTAGAAAGAAATGGGGGATCATTTTGAACATTTGTTGTAAATGTTTGTGGACATAAATGGTTTCTGTGTTCAACCTGTAGACGAAATGGAGGATTCTCTTATCGTAAGTACCCACTTCTGCATGTTGAGTGTAATTAAGCAATGAAAATAATGTGTAATTTTGATTTTGGTTTCACAAAGAAACAAAAACATAGTGAAAGTAAATGCATTTTTGTATGCTTGATTTATCAGCGCGGATTTATAGAAAAACAATCCAGTAGCGGGTAACGAAATTCATACCAAATCTTTACACAATTTTAACTCGAAAACCAGAGGGTTTTGTTTTTAGAAATTTTGTTTGCTATTCACTCGATCTATGTGCTGTTAAAATTAATGTACTTATTTCTGGGACATTCTGTATAAGCACAGTAAATGCTCTAATTACTGCCCATTTGAGTAATACAAAAGAACAGTTGCAAACAATATTTTTGTATTAATATCCATTATATCTTATCCAAATGATGGTAGATAAAGAAAGCGCCAGGAACGAGTGCAAAATAAAAAACCTGGTTATCGAGAATCAGCGTCGGCATTCTTTGATTGTTGGCGGCCGATCATTGAATAGCACGTGTACAAATCGGGGAGCAGATTTTTGCACTTGTTTATTTTTTCTAAATCACTATATTCCTGGCGCTTTCTTTACCCATATCCGCCAATCACCTCTCTTCACTGAAACCCTCAATCCGACAACATAACTCGAAATTTCTGTAATTTTTCCGTATTACAAAACACGCTCACTTATCTTACCACAAGGTCCAATTTACCACGGAAATACAACACCCGGAGCCGTTTAAGTTACCCGCTGCTCAAATCCAACACCTCAAGGTGTGCCCCCGCCAATGATCACGCCGTCATTACGGTGGTGCAAGAATGGTAATTCGAAAACCCATATGGGTCAAAATAAACAATGGGGCGTATTGTTAGCAGCGCCAAAACTTTCACTGTTACCTATACGCCCTTAATTTACATATTTCATTATATGTATTATTCGCTGTATGGAGGAACTACGGTGTGAGAATGGAGATTGCCGAGATGAGATTAGAGCAATTAACTGTGCCATTTGTGTTATTGGCGGTGCTTTCACGCTGGACGTGTTGGAGGCGCTTTTTAATGGTGCTGATAGAATTTAGTTCAACAATAAAAGTGTGCTGGATTTGAATTTTATTTTGTGGTATCTACTTGGAATTCGAATTGGCAGATTGACAAAAAAGAGGCTGTTAAAACTCAGCCGGGAAGCACACCCAAAATTTTATTATTTGTTAATTAACACTTCTACGTTTCCAGACATAAATTCGTGCCCAAATGTAATCCGTCTTTGAATCGCACCACTCAATTCTTAATTTCAATTTTTTTTATACAATCAATCTTATTCCACTCGCACTCTCCCGAATTATTTTCCACTTTCTGTCTAAAAAACGAAATTGATGGCATCCGGTTCCGCCGTTTTCGACTGATATCAAAATAATGAGTCGAAATGACACGGTCGTAATTCGCTATTTTCATCACAGTTTTGGCATTGAACTCTGGAGTCAGCAAAAAAGAAGTATATTCGCGTCTTAAGGTGTAATCTTCCACGTTTGTGAGATTTCGTGGACGATAACCACCGCGGCGGTATGGCTGGGAATTTCTAGCTTCTAGAAACGGTAAAAGTTAATCTGTGTGGAGATGGAATGCAAAATTGGCGGGCTTGGGGATGCTGCAAAGTTTTTTTTGCAAGTAATCAATAACTTTGGCAGTGACTACAATAATAGAAGGACTGTTACATCACGTACAGTGTGCGCATCCTGTTGCAGTGAACGAAAGGAAACCAATTACCGTTCCGATCGTTTAAAAGGAGGTAGTAAAGTGCTATCAGTAACTGCCCATATAAAGTTAAGATGTTTTTCTGAATAATAATAACGCATTAACAAAGCAATTTCGTTAGGAAGAACTAAATTATTTCCTTCTACATTGACAAAGTGACTTGCAACAGCGAAGACCGCAAGAGACACATTCGAGGACATCGAAGACGAATCCAACACTTTACTAAGAATAAAATATTATTTATAGATTCAACACCGATTGTGACCTTACTCGTTACTTAATGGATCGTCAGTAACCGCCCCCGGCGGTTACTGAATTTTTCCCTATCCGAAACGTCTTCGGGAAGTGCTTGAAACTCGCGTCGTGATCCACCGCCAAGGCTGACTCCTCGATTCGTGATCGGTTGTGTTCTTCTTCGTATAATTTTCTCTACGTCACCGGAGATCGTTTATTTGCTCGGGGAAACAAAGAAATTTCATTTCTGCTCGCATAATTTGTTCAAACGTCTCAATTTACGAGTCGGTAAATTGTCTTAGTGGGGACATAAATCTGTCTGATTTATTGGGGATAAAAATGACAACTGTTTATCAGCGACATGTAGTAGCATCGAATATAATTATAGTCCTTTTTTGATTGCTTGTGATAAAGTGTTGTCAACGCCTCTAGCAAGTGGGAGTCGGTGAGGTCCCCGACCTCGAAAAATTTATTATTATGAGAGAAGAAATTCTATTCTTATTTATGAAATTCGAAGAATTAATTGGGATTCACTATGCCGCTCTGAATAATCCGTCACAGTTACTCAATGTTACCCTAAAAAGATTGACTTTCCAATTTCCAAGACTGGCCAATTTTAAAATCCTGTTCTAATTCTTTTGGGTTGTGCAACAAGGATATTGCAAAAGAGTGATTCATACGTTTAATGGTTTTCGGATAAGTTGTTGAAATTATTTAAAAAAATCCAGAGAGACTTCAGATGGTACCCGAACCTAATTTTATTCGATCCCTCGTTTCATATTGCTGACGTAATCGAGCAGCAGTTTCCATAAATGCGAATTCCACTTTTACGTAAACGAGAAGTAAATGCGTTACTGGTATCCTATATTTATCGAATGGTAATTGGAGAGCGATTAGAGTATAGATTATTGAGTTGGCTGATGGTAGATGTTGACAGTCAAGGATGATTCAGATTTTCATCTTTTCAGGAAAGATGGTGAACACCCACCCACCGTTCGATTATTTATTTAAATACTATGTACAATTTATTTACAATTTACTAGGCCTTCTAGGCGCCTCCAGATAGTTCAATTGATGACATTATAGAGTCACTCTCGACAATTAGTCCAGAACATGACGTCATGTGTACGGAATAGTCCAGACGATCTTGAACACGCCACAGCAATCCTCACGTGCGTTACAGTACAACAACCAAAAAACATACGAGTGTGCTTTAGACAACACGGCCGAAGTAAAACTTCCATTCGCTTCGCCCTATCACACTATTCGTAACGCTCTCGTCACGCAGCCACCAGCTTACTCCCCAAGTCAAGCGTGCGTAAAGAAGTTTTACTTCAACAAAAATCCGATTATGAAATTTCAATTCAAGAAGTAATTGTCACTTATGCCATAAAAATGATTGTCTCTGAAAACACATGAAGTCGCCATATAAAGAACAGTTCGCCATTGTGAAAGTGCTCTTAATTTATGTAAGTTGGAGCTAGAGAATCCTGAATTAATACCGTCTGCAGTATTGGATAATGCATGTTTCAGTTTGTCGTCAGCGAAAAGTGGGCAATCAGGTGTAAGTAGCGCAACTGACACACGCAAATGGGTGTATGGAGAGAAGCTCGAATTCACAACCTATGAGACGCGGGTTCGAATCCCGTTAAGGCAAAAACAATTCTATGAATTAATTATTGTAAAATCGTGCATTAAAGAAAACTTCCGTCATCATTTCTCATTCCTCGGTATTTCTGCCTGTGTTTTAGTTCTCAGGATTTCTAAAATGTCAAGTCAATTTAGTTCTCAAATTTGGTTTCCCAGGGCTAGGTTACTCAAAGTCCCAGATTCATCTCAGGGTCATCCAGTTGTTCCTCAAAAGATGGGGTTTCTCAGGGTCCAAGGATCGCTTAATTCCCTGGTTTCTAAAATATTATGTTCCTTAAGTTCTTAAATTTGGTTTTCAAGTTCTCGGGTTTTGTTTTTCTTAATTTTTTCGATCCTTCTATCCTTTCTTCCTCTTTATTTCATTGGTTGTTGCTTTTACGTTTCTCGTTCTTGTCCCTCTCATGCCTCCGCTATTTTATTATTTTTCTGTCTCATTCCATTTCGTCTTCTAATGTTATCTTTTTTCGTTTGTCTCTATTCTATTTTCCTTATTTTTTAGTATGTTATTTTTCTTTTGCTTTAGTTTGTACATTTGTTTTCCTGTAAATCCGTGTTCGTCTGTTCTTATTCTTTTCATTTGTTTCCATTACTTTTTTTATTTCTACTTTTTAAGCGTTTCTTGTAAATTTGTATTCCCTCTTCATTTTCTTTCCGTCTATGTATTCTCCTTCCTTCTTTATTTTTCGTTTATTTTCCTGTTTCTGTATTCATTTGTTTCTTGATTTCAATGCCAAAGTTTATTTTTACATTGCCATTCAAGAGTCTACTTTTTGGCCTTCTTCAAATTTTATTTTATTTACTCATTTAGTATCTCCGTTGTTTAATATTCTCATTTTATTTCTTGTTATATTCTACCAACTTTATCCCTGTTTGTTACTTTATCATTTAGTAATAATTAATATTTTGGATCTTTTTCTTTCCTCATGCTCATTTGCCTTCCTAGATTTCACTATTCTTTGTTTAATCCCCTTTTATATGTTCACTTTCATTTCTTTATTTGCTTCACCTTATTCTTACTTTTGTAGTATTATATTAGATTAGATTAGGTGTTGAGAGGTGTGAGGGAATTTGCTCCCCTCACCGACACTTAGACCACACCGCGGGCCCATTGTGTCACCCCCTCGCGTCCCTCATTCCTGTCTCTCATCCAGCCATCCGACGTTGTCGAAAAAAGCTAGGATGGTTCCAGGCGAGGTACACCTCAAGTTGGCCCAGCTGGGCCATGTCTCCTCCAGTATGGACTTTCTGGTCGAGGCGAGAGCCGGACAGGATATGTTCGAGAGTCTCGTCCTCCTCTAAACACCCCCTGCACGTTGGGTCGTTGACCACCCCCATCACGTGGAGGTGTTTATTTAGCCTGCAGTGACCGGTCCAGATGCCCACCAAGTATTATAGTATTATATATATTATTTGTTTGTCCTTTTTTTTGTATTCCCCGTTATTTAGATTTTTCTTTTAAAAAATAAATAATAAATCTTTATTTGCCCTACGGGCTTTCTGATTCCTATACATATACAAGTAAACTTAACAATTATAATAATAAAAAACTATTCTCTATTTATTCTCCCCTCCCATTTTCTCTTCTCCATACCTCTTTCATCCATTTAATTTCCCTTCCATCTACATTCAGTATTTCCTCTCTCTTTGTTTCATCTCACTGCACTCGTTCCACATATGCTCAATCGTCTCTCTTTCCTCATAGCACATTCTACACATTCTTCCTCCATCTTCTGCCCAATACCTATTTTCCCTCTCTTCATTTCCGCACCTAAACCTCGCCATCATCTTTCTTTCTTTCTACATTCATCCACACGCCTCTTTCTCTCAGTCTCTCTATTTCTTTGCTTGCATACCCATTCCTCCTGTAGTAATTCTCCCTATCATTCTCCTCTGAATTCTTCTTTTTTTCTCTCCAGCACTCCTTTAGTATCCTACATTCTTTCCTCCCTTCCATCCTGTCTTCGAACTTGACCGCTCTTTTTCCCGCTTTCACTCTCAACCTATTCCTCTTGCATTCTTCTCTCACTATGTACCCTGGCGTTTCTCTCTCCACCCCTAGCACCCACCTGAAATATTTCTCTTGCACCCTCTCTATCACCTCTTGTTCTTTCCATCCCCAGATCTCTGCTCCGTACAACAACACGCTTTCAATAAGACTTTCAAACATCATCATTCTCCTCTTAAAATCGCCTCCCCACCTTCTCTCTCCTATTCCCCATACACATCCTATCACCTTGTTCGCTTTTCTTGCCAGTTCTCTAATATGTGCCTTATCTGTGGCTCTTTCATTGAACACATACCCCAAGTATTTGAATTCTTTTACTTGTTCTATTACTTCTCCCTCCCACCTCCAATCACTCTCTTCGTTCTTGCTTTTTCTCTTATTGAACACCAGCATTTTTGTTTTCTCTACACTCACTTCTAGTCTTTTCTTCTTCACATATTTTCCTAAACTCTTTATCATTTCCTTCATTTCTCTTTCACTCTTTGCCACCATTACCACATCATCCGCAAACGCCAGGCTCCACACTTTTTTTCTACCTACCACACACCCCCCCGCTTGTGCTCTCTAACATTCCGTCCATATCTGCCACATACATCGTGAACAACAAGGGGCTGAGCGGACAACCTTGCCTCACTCCCTTTGTTGTCACAAACCATTCACTTTCCCTCTCCCCTACTTTCACTTTACTTTTTGTCTCCTCCACCTTTCTTACCAGCCGTTCATTTACCCCTTTCTCCCTCAGCACTCAAATATCCTCTCTCTGTCCACCTTGTCAAAAGCCGCCTTGAAGTCTACTAATAATGCATACACCCTCCCCCCTTCCTTCTTTAACTCACTCTTCGTCCAATGGTCCAGGATGTATACATTATCCATAGTTCCCCGTTCCCCTCCCCTCTCTAAATCCTGCTTAGCTGTCTGGTAATGCTCCCTTTTCCTCTATCTCTCTGCTCATCCTTTCATTCAGAATTGATGCATACAACTTGTACCCTGTGTTTAGGAGAGTTATCCCTCGGTAATTTTCTACTTTATTTTTCTCCCCTTTTTTGTAAATGGGGTAAATTACCCCCTCTCTCCACCCTACCGGGAATCCTTCTCCTCTCCACACCCCATTCATTACCTCCACCAGCCTCTCTAGCACTCTTCTCGTCCCATACATCCACGACTCATTCTGTATTCTATCCCTCCCTGGTGCCTTCCCTTTCCTCAGTTTCTTCACATGCCTCTCCACCTCTTCCATTGTAATTTCTTCTCCTTCAGGTTCTACTCGGTTTCTCTTCGTCTCTATTTCCGTTTTCTTTTTTTCCTTTTCTCCCTCCAGCAGCCTCATGAAGTACTCCTCCCACTCATTCATCGTTATCTCCTCGCCCCCATTTTCTTTTTTCTGTCTCTCTCTATTAATATAGTTCCATACCTCCTTCTCTGTTCTTATTGCTTTTATCTCTTCCTCCTCTCTCTCCTTCTTCTGCCTCTTCTTCTCCCTGCATGTCTCTCTGTATCTTCTTTTCGCTTCTAAAAAGCCACTTCTGTTCCCTTTAGTCTTTCTCCACTTTCTTAGTTCTTTTGTTGCTTCCTTTTTACGTTGCTCACATTCTTTGTCCCACCATTTATTCTTTCTTTTTGTTCCTCCACCTCTTACTGTTATTTCTCTTTTTGTCGCTGCTTTTTCCGATATTTCTACCAATTCTTTCTCCTTTTTCCCTACTTCTTGTTCTTTAAATCTTGATTTTTTCAGTCTTCTCTTATACTCTTCCACCCCTTGCTCGTCCCATAGTTTAATTATCACCTTCCGCATTTCCTCTATTTTTTCTTCTCCTCCTCTCTTCTCTCTCCCCCTTCCTATACTTATCTCTATAGGCAGATGGTCTGACTCTACTCTTTCCCCTATTCTGAATTCTTCGACTTCTTCCCATGCTTCTTCGTTTACTATTCCGTAGTCTATCACCGTCTCTCCTCTACCGCCTATGTAGGTCCATTCTCCTTCTTCGTCCCCTTGTTTATTTCCATTCAGCACTTCCCATCCTTTTTCTTCTATCCATTCCATCAACTTCTTCCCTTCCGCGTTTGCTTTCTTGTCTTTGGATTTTCTTTTTCCCTCTCCTCGCTCTTCTTCCCAATCCCTGGCTCCTCTTTCCCCAATTCTCCCGTTAAAATCCCCTCCCAGAAGCAGACATTCTTCCCTGTTGTCTTTTAATGTTTCTTCTATCTTGCTTATTGTTTCTTTCATCTCTTTGCTGTACACTGTCACTATTTTCCACCATTTACTGTCTATTTTAACGTTTCTCACTATGTGACCTTCCTCTTCTCCCTTCTATTTAGTATTCTCTTTTGTTCCTTTTTTTTTCCCTGTTATTATTCCCCCTGCTGCTCTTTCTTTTTTCTTTCCCCTTCTCGCCCCTTGCCATTCCCACTTGAACTCCTTTGGTAACAGTTTTTCTATTTTTTCCCAGCTTTCTGACCATGTTTCTGTTAATCCAACAATATCGAACTCCTTCACATAGTCCCAAAAATCTTCTTCTTTTTTCCCTACATTCCAAAATAGTGCCCTCACCCCTGTTTTTCTCGTTACCTTCTCTGATTTCCCCCTTCCTTCCTTAGTTTCCCTCCTACTTCCTTCTTTGTTTCTTTTTTCCCGTTTCATTGTCCTTTTTACTTTGCCGTTGTCCCCCTTTTTCCCTCCTCCCCTTCTTCTTCTTATTGGAAAACCTCTAGTCTCTCTCTTTTCATTCCATCTCCATTGCTCCCCGTCCAATTTCCTGTATCCCACTCTTACTTCTTTCCCTTCTTCCCTTTTTTCCTTCGCCATACTTCTTAGTTTTTTCTGTAAATCTCTTTCTTTCTTTGTGCGGTCGTTGTCTATGTATATCCCCCTTGTTTCCCTCTTCTCCCTCAATTTTCCTTTGTGCTTCATTATTCTTTCCTTCTCACCCCATCCCTCCATCTCCACCAATACTTGATCCTTGTTAATCCTGTAACAATCTTTTACTTTACTATCCTCTACATTTTCCTTCAAAAACTTCTCTACATCCTCTTTTTTTACATGACTTTTTCTTTCCCCGTCCCATCCTGTTATCACGATGTTGTTCTTCCTCTTTCTTCTCTCTTCGATTTCCATTCTCTCTTCCAGCTTTTCCACTCTCTCCTTCCCATCTCTTATACATCTTATACATCTCTACATCTCCAATATTTTTTTCTCCATCTCTGTGTCCGTTTCCTTCTCTTTCTCTGATGTCTTCTGTGTTTTCTTTACTCCAGGAGACCTCGCCGTCTTTTTACTTCTTTGAAAAAAATTCTCTTCCTCCTCTTCTTGTTTTTCTGTTCTACCCTCCCCTTTTCTCTTTCTTTTCCTTTCCTCCAGGTAAGAGTCCAGGCTTCCCTGACTGAGCGAGCGGTTTCTATCGTCTTTGTTCATCCGCTTCCTGTGGCGCCTCCTAGATGTCGTTATCTTCCGGCTTCGTCGCTTTGTTCTTTTTTCTGACTATATCTCCTCTTCCCTTCCCAATTCTTTCTTCCTACCTTTCTCTAATACCTCTTCTCGCTTTTCTCAATATCTTCTCTAATTTTTTCTTTATATCACCTTCTATTTCTCTATTTTTCGCTACTTAACCTCTCTACCACATGTTTACCTTCAGCTCGGTAATACAGGAATCTAGATTTTTCTTTTATTTCTTGGTTCTTTCTTGCGCTTGTTCATTTGTTCTCATTTTTCTCCAGTTCATTTTTTGCATTTTTCACCCTGTGTTTTTATTCTTCATGCAATTGCAATTCCGTTTTATTTATGAGTTTAATCATTTTCTTATTGTCTTTGTGTCTGTCTTTCTATTCTCGCTTTGTGTCCGTTGTTACATCTTCTGATATTTTCTTCATCAAATATATAAAAATCTCGTGTCACGGTGTTTGTGGTCGAACTCCTCCGTAAAGGCTCGACCGATTTTTATGATTTTTTTTGTATATTCGGTAGGTATGAGAATGGGTGGTAAACTATTTTTGACATGGACATGGGCCCCCTTGGGCTGGACCGATTTTTCGGCTCGACTGATTTTCATGTTTTTTTCTTTTGTATATTTGGTAGGCATGACAATAGGTGGTAAACTATTTTTCACATGGACATGGGAGGCCAGGAGGGGCTCTAGGGCTGGACCGATTTTTATGATTTTTTTTGCATATTTGATAGGTATGAGAATAGGTCGTAAAGTATTTTTCACATGACATGGGGGTCACAGATGGCCTCCTTGGGTTGGAGCGATTTTTATGATCTTTGATTTGTTGGATTTGTCTCCGCCCCGAATAGCAGAATAACTAATAAAATATAGACATTGAGGCCCAGGGTGGCCCCTTTGGTGTATAACTCAAGAACGGCTTTTATGATCTTTGATTTGTTGGCTTCCACAAAATTATCAAAAATATTAAACAGAATGAAGACGTAAGAATAATTTCGGATATTTTTAAAAACGTGCCTCAGATGCAATTACGATGGGCGAAGGACGCAGTGGGTGATCGGGGTTCTGTGCTTTACCGCCCAGAATCCCAAATTTTACTTCTACTTTACTTTACTTCTGGTGCTGTTTGGTTCTCTTCATCTCCATTTCTGTTCTCCCTTTTCTTTTTCCCGCTCCAGCAGCCTCATGAAGAATTCACACCTCCTCTTCTGTTCTTATAGCTTTTATCTCTCCCTCCTGTCTCCCCTTCTTCTGCCTCTTGTTCTCTCCAGATGTCAATTTCAAAATCGTGGTAATACCCGTTTCAAAAAATATTGTACAATCCTCATGCGTGAACTCGCTCCTTCGTCGCTCATGGTTCAATACTGCATTCAAGGTTGTGTTGAAATTTGACTACTACATATCTTTTTTTTTTTTTGTTTTTTAAACTTTCATTGCATTTTTTCCAAAAAAAAAAATATCGTTTCGTTGATCTTTTTTTAAGAAAGTTGCACGTCGAAGAACTTGATAATTTCAGGGCGCCCCAAAAGGTGCAAAGACTCTCAGAAAAGTATGGAAATGGAAAAAAATGGAAAAACTTTTGTAGCCTACTTGATAAAATCGATTGATGATCGGTTTCTCTTTGCGTCATTGGCTTTCAATTTCTGAATTTTAAATAGTGCTAGTGGCAAAGCACGCATCACTAGTAGATGGAGAATTTAAATGATCAAAACACATTAATTCTGTCTACTGTCTGCATAGTTCGAAAATTCCGCCTAAGAAATACGTTAAAGAGAGATATTTGTAGTCAATTCGACACATTTGCATCAGATAGGAGATAATCTTTGGGAACGTGACGAACGATCCCACACTAATATACCGTAAAGGAAGATACTCTGCACCGGTGTAATGTATGTTCTTCTGTGATAACGACTTTCACGCAGCTTCCGTAAAGCAATTGCTCTAGATATTATGTACGTGCTTTTCCATATCCCATCAGCTGAATATAGCGTCCTTCCAAGTTTTTTTTTTAGGACTTGAATGAATCTGTAGTAATTATAATACTTTAATGGCCCGTTACGGCCAGTTGGCCTGACTAAAAAATGCACCAAGGAAGCATTCTCCTACGCCCCCACCTTCCTCTTTCCGTTCTAACATGGATATTTTATTTCACGTCAATTTACTACTAGCACCATTTTATTATGAACGGTCAATTACATGCAGTAACCTTCGGAAGGTTATTAACATTCAGCGACATTTCTCCACTTTCTACAGGAATTTCACTCGACCCTCTGAAAATCCCGAAATTCGCATCTTCACCACGGTCGTTCACCTACATCCTCCGCATAACAGGAGTCTTTTTAACGCCAAAATCGCAAATTGAAGCTCAAGAAGGTAACAGTCCGTTTGGCCTAGAAAGTAAGAAGTGCAGTTACAATCGCTCAAAGGCGCGGAAGAAAGTATCGATTGTTGGCCAGTTTTGCGATGTTTACAGTATGTCGTTCCGAGAAAAATCGACGTTTCCTTGGGAAGTCTGGCGATCTACTAACACGGTTGAAACGGCAAGCTGCTACGTAAATTACGATGGTAATTACCTAAGGCAATAATGTGTGTGCGGGTTACTCGCTTGACCCATCGTCGAAGTCGCCGCTGTACGCGCTTGTTTCTTCGAGTGACTCATTTGACAGGAGTGATATCGGTGCTGACGATGCCCACACTGTTGCGGCGTGTAATGGAAATGTTCGCACGTCATCTTGTTTATATAGCGAAGATCAACAATAATTTCTTTAATTTATTTTGGACTTTAAGATTGTGTTTTTTTTTATTTTAAGGCCGTCGGGTTCTCAAATTTCTTAAGTTTCTACCACTTCATCAAGCATTGAGTTGTTAACTGAAATTATGGTTCTTTTAGCAACTTGATGTTTTCCATAAGAATTCGTTCTGTTTTTCAGGTTATTTTTTCTTATTATTCTATCAAAAAGCTTTAATAATTTGAAATGTGAACCTCAAATCTGATATATCCAAAAGTTTAAATTGTAAATCTAATTAAATATTTGTTCTGGAATTCTTTTTTGTTCTGACTCTGGGGTGTTCTTGTTACAATTGTGGCTCGCCGTTTACTCAAGATATCCTCCTCCCTGATTATTTTATTTATTTGTTTTTATTTTTCACTGTTTTTTGGAATATTTTCAGCATTTTTGTTTACTTCTTTTATTTTATTTTACTTCTTTTTAATTTTTTTGATGTGTAACCGAATCGAATGTCGTCACGTAAACCTGCGTCAGGCCGCCTCACCACCCACGCTGTCTTTCTCCCATGTGTATGCGAGGAGCTCGTGTCTAAGTAATGTCCAAAACTTTTACTTATCCGATTTCAAAAATTCTTCCACCAGTATTTGGAATGGACCTTCAGGGTGGACATTATCCCGTTAAAATAAAAGGGCGTTTCGGAGAGATCACTTTTGCAAAGTAAATCGACGAAAAAAGGTTTGAGCGACGAATGCTGCCTGACAGTGACGATCAAGCAGCCAATCATTTCATTAATACCGTCTAATGCTCCCTCTGTCCAGAAATTAATTAAGTTAATTAATTATTTCATTAAAATTATTTTCTATTTTTAAATAATAAATTAGTCGAGAAAATTGCAAATATATTTTTCAAAAAATAATATATTTTTAAGAAAGTATTAATTGTGCTACAATTGTGCTAGATTTGTGCAAAAATAGCCCTTTGACTTTCTCTTCTAAAATGTTTTATTTTAAATTGGACACTTATTAGTGGACAATAAAAAAATTCAATTTGGACACTTATTTCCGAACAATAAATTAATAGGGGGGAGAGAACACAGAAAAAGTAAGGAAGAAAATAATATCCAAAAGACTACGGAATAAACAATGAATCAATGAAAAAATTTATGGAAATATAATAACACGCAAGGATCAAAGAGACAAAAATCACATGCTGTAGCAACAAACAAACATGGAATTAAAGATAATGAACTAAATAATAAATACATGATGGGTCATTGAAAAGATAAAACCAGAAAAGGGAAAATAAAGAAAAAATAAATAAAATGGAAACAAACTATGAAACAGAAACATAAAGACAAATGACAAAAGATTATATTATAAATGAAGAAAATAACAGAAGATGTAACAAAGGACATAAAACGAGAATAGAAAGACAGACACAAGGACAATAAGAAAATAATGTAAAGTGATAAATAAAACGAAAAATAAGAAGAGAAAGCTTACGTACTAAAAGAATAAGAAAATGAAGAATAAAAACACAGTGTGAAGAAATAAGTACCAAAATAAAACAGAATTATAAAATGCAAAAAATTAACGGTAAAAGAAAAAAGGAGAACAAATGAACATGCGCAAGAAAGGACCAAGAAATTAAAGAAAAAACTAAATAACGGGGAATACAAAAAAATGGAGACAAACAAACAATCTAATACTACAAAATAGTGGAGTGCTAAGTTGCTTATAAAACGATTCTGTGGGCCTTTCAATTCACAAAGCTAGAATTTTCAGGAATGAAAGCTAATGCCCTAAATATGTTAAATATGAATTCGTCAAGAAATCGTCCTGTGCAAAAAAAATATTATTAGATAGATATTTTTTCAAAACATTCTCTGTAGCCATTTGGCTAAAAATAAATGAAGTTTTTGCAAAAGCATTGAGTTTCCTATCTTGTAGCAACTTTAAGCTTCTAGGAGTACGCCTGGTTGCAAAGTTCTTTCAACTTCTTGGAATTATTTTCGGAATATAATGTTAGAACAAAAAGTGTAATTTCAGTTTAATATCCACATCGTTTGGGTTTGTTATTCTTTTTAAAAAGAGTTGTTGCTCAAAAAAGTTCCTGAATTAATACCGGGCTGCTGGCCATATTCAACATTCTTTTGAAGAACGGTAAAAGAAAATTACTATTCTGAGCGTTGTAGAAAACTAAAAGTGCTTTCATAATGAGGCCCGGTTCGTAGGAAAGCAACTGTAACAATGTAAACAAAACGGCGATATAATTTTCTGTCGAACTACTTATGTCACTTATTTATATTTTCACTAATTATTGTCTGTAAATCGTATCCTCCTTGTGAAAACTATACGTTTAAGGCTGCCACATTTGACCTTTCAATATTACCTCCTCTGTCCCGTTAAGTGATCTACTGCAAATTTTTCTTTGCTCCACATATCGATACGAGGCTTGCTGTTATGAAAAAGTTGTTTTCCTCGGCGGTTTCAATGCTCCGCAACAAGGATTTCATAACACATGATAAAGACGGCGACAACGTCTTTGACCTGATATAATTATTAATGTCAATATGTTCATACTCGAGGTAGAAGCATTCAAGACCCATTTTTTTTACAATACAAACCATAGAAAAATACTCGAGAAGAACCGGAGATCCACGTGTGTGTTATTAAATTAAATTCTGTCATTTTTGCCAGAAATGATTCATTTGCGAGATAAAATTCAAAATAGATTTGCTGCGAAAATTCGACCTAAATTTCATTCACGTTAGTTGGGAACAGAAAACGATAACACAGGTGCTTGGTCTCTTTACCGTACCTCTCCACCCCACGTCTCCCCCGCCGCCGGCCGCCGCAGTTCCACTCCAGAAAGAAACCCCAGGCACCAAGGGTTAATCGGCGAGAGAGCCATCGGGTTAATAAAGATAAAGACGTTCCCCTTGTATACATATATTGCCAGTGTATATATTGTAAATAAAGACCGTAACGCCAAACCTGTAATTATTTTACTCCCCTGGAGGGGACAAGTGTGGAGCATACCATGTTAAAAACCGGAGTGAGGGGGGTTAAGAAGAAAGGAGGAAAAGAATGAGTGTGAGGAACGAAACGGAGATATTGTGGGCTTGAGGAAAGAGAAGGATGGTTCGGAGAGAAAGAGAGATATGTGTAGGAGAGAAAGAGGCCTATATCAGAAAGATTATAAGAAGAGAAATTGAGGAGACAAAGAGCGAGAGATTGAGAATTATGAGAGAAGCGGAGATACTGAGTAATTGAAAAATGAAAGCAAAGCAACAGAGATTGAAGGAAAAGAGAGACTTAAGAGAGGGGACCAGAAATATTGAGAGGACGCACTTAGGGAGGACAAACGTCGAAGGGCGAGGGAGGGAAGAAGAAGGAAAATTTGTTGAGAGTCAAAAGGAAAAAGACAGAATCGAGGCACAGAAAGCTTGGAGGGAGAGGGGGCAAGGAGATAGATAAAGAGAAGTTTTTTGGGGAAAGGAAAGGTAAAATAGGGAGAGATAAAGAGATATGTTGAGTGGAGCAGAAGAGAGATGGAAGAAAGTCAACACATATACTCAGGGAAAAAATATTAATGCGGGAATGGAAGGAGGGTTTGAGTAGAGAGAGAGTTGAAAACACAGAAATTTGGAAGAGGGGAGATTGCGGATGGGTAATAGAGGATAGAGGAAAATAAAAAAACAAAGCCATTGAAGCCAAATAATACAAGGAAAAAAGGCAAATCTGAGCGGAGAAAAAGGCATGCTTACAAGAGACGATTTCGAAGAACTGTTTTTAAGAAAAGTTGTTTTGGGATGAGCTGTAACACCCTGTATATGTTGGAACAAAGCAAAAAGACTGAGATAATCAAAACACTGTCTTGTCTAATTTACCTTTCCAAACGTCAGATTTATTTCTAAAGATTATTTCATGGGCGACTCGTGGGACAAAGAAACGCTTCCATCAGCTCAAACCGCAAATGTTATTTGCAGTTCAATTATTCACAGGTTTTAATTGGATTGATCTGCTGTTAAAAAGTCTATTCCAATAAAAGAGAAAACAGACATTTATCTACGGAAGGAACAATTTCACTGTTTGTTTTCACAATTAAGCCATTTAGTGGTTGCATTGATTAATGCTCTATACCACGATCAACTGACTCTAAGAAGGATTTTAGAACCCTTTACAATTACTTTTAAATACGCCAGTGAAAATGGGAACACTGATATTGGGGTCAGGAGTTATGCCATAATATATTCAGCGTTGTTTTCCTACTCTTGTATTTATGATATGAGTGCCAGTTAATGACAATTGACTAATGCGTACAGTTGAGTAACATTCTCATATACAGCTTTACACCTTAAAAGTCTATATGCCACATTGATATATTGTAGTGTAGCTGCAGCAATTAAGTGACCAATTTACTGTTGACTATAAGATGAAATAGTTCTCATTTACACTCGTTCTGTGAATCGGCATTCTTGCGTAGTCCGTTCTACCTCTTTAATTAGCGAGTAACTTTGTTATATCTACAGTGCAGTAAAATTTCTGCGATAATAATTTAATAATGATCACGCAAGTATTGTTCCTTTCGGTCAACAGCTATTGTTCGTAATTATCGATGTTGTAAAATGTTAGTGCCACTTGAAACGTTTATGTGAGTTTTATTGTGTTAAATAGTAAAACAAATTTAATAGAGGATTGTTACAGAAATCCTAAAGCGATGTTTGTGTAGGCATGCAACAGTAATTTATAAAATTGGAAAATAAACTGTTGAAACATTTGTGAAATGAAGGAAAAGTTTCTCAAATATCTACCCTCCTGATGGGAGAATGTTTTCACCTGATGAGTAATAAATCGGTTCTTGCCTTTTGACTTCTGTAATTACGGAGCAAATCGTTCACCGACCATTTATGGATCGTATATACATTCTCCAGTAACTGTTTGAAAGTGCAGGGGTCGAACGAATTAATTTTCACTAGTTCAAACAAAAAAAAAATCAAATTTAACTTTTGATTTCATCCAAGTATCTCCACTATCTTCTTCCATCTTTTCATTATTTAATTTCGTTTGTTGTTATATTTAATTCTTCGCGAATGACACATGTAACATATAGAAACGACTACTAATATGTTTTTGTTTTAGCTTGTGTAAAAAATAGTATATGCACCTCGGGAGATAATGTTAATTGTCCTTCGATGCTTTGCAACCCTCGGGCTTCGCCCTATGGTTGCCAATTGCACCTCATGAAAAATAATGCATTTCTCTACTTCTATGTACAATCTACTATTTTTTCGTAGACCACTTTTATTTTGTATTTCTTCTCCTACATTTTCTGCCCTTCATCATTTATCAATGTCTGTTTTACTTTTTATATTGTTTCTTTTTTTTTAATAGAAGAAGAACGACGGCCAATATATGCGAGTCAGCAATTCAAAATATACTAAGACATTCAGCAAAAGAGTAACCAGTGGGCGAAATAGAATAAGAAAAGCAGTTCCTATCTCAATCCGAGCTCCTAAATTCCTAAGTTTGCAGATTTCTAGATATGCCAAAATTACCAACGACACAACTGTCCTTTTTTTAAGTTGCCAACGCTCTCTCTTTTCCGAAGTGCCAACCGTAGCACTATTTAGGTTCCTTAAAGTTTCGGATCCTCAAGTTTTCCAGTCCGTCAGGTTCTGCAAATTCTCAGGTTCCCCAAGTTCTCAAGTTTGTCAGGTTCTCCAATTCTTCAGGTTCTTTAACTCCCCGTTGTCAAGTTTTTCGGGTTCTTCAACCTTCAGTTGTCAAGTTTTTTAGGTTCTTCAACTCTCAGTTGTCGATTACTTTGGGTTCTTTAACTCCCAGTTATCAAGCTTTTCCGGTTCTTCAACTGTCAGGTTTCAACATTTTCAAATTTTTCAAGACTGAGTTGTCAAATTCATCAAGTTCTTTAACTCCCCGTTGTCAAGCTTCTCGGGTTCTTCAACCCTCAGTTGTCAAGTTTTTCAGGTTCTTCAACTCTCAGTTGTCAAGTTTTCCGGGTTCTTCAACTCTCAGTTGTCGATTTGTTCGGGTTCTTTAACTCCCCGTTTTCAAGTGTTTCGGGTTCTTCAACCCTCAGTTGTAAAGTTTTTTCAGGTTCTTCAACTCTCAGTTGTCAAGTTTTTCGGGTTCTTCAACTCTCAGTTGTCGATTTCTTCGGGTTCTTTAACTCCCAGTTTTCAAACTTTTCCGGTTCTTCAACTATCAGGTTTCAACATTTTCAAATTTTTCAAGACTCATTTGTCAAATTCTTCAGGTTCTTTAACTCCCCGTTGTCAAGTTTTTCGGGTTTTTCAACTCTCAGTTGTCAAGTTTTTTAGGTTCCTCAACTCTCAGTTGTCAAGTTTTTCGGGTTCTTCAACTATCAGTTGTCGATTTCTTCGGGTTCTTTAACTCCCAGTTATCAAGCTTTTCCGGTTATTCAACTGTCAGGTTTCAACATTGTCAGATTTTTCAAGTCTCAGTTGTCAAATTCTTCACGTTCTTTAACTCCCGGTTGTCAGGTTTTTCAGGTTCTTTACACCCCCCGTTGTCAAGTTTTCCGGGTTCTTCAACCCTCAGTTGTGAAGTTTTTCAGGTTCTTCAACTCTCAGTTGTTGATTTCTTCGGGTTCTTTAACTCCCAATTGTCAAGCTTTTCCGGTTCTTCAACTGTCAGGTCTCAATTTTGTCAGATTTTTCCAATCTCAGTTGTGCAATTCTTCAAGTTCTTTAACTCCCCGTTGTCAAGTTTTTCGGATTCTTCAACCCTCAGTTGTCAAGTTTTTCAGGTTCTTCAACTCAAAGTTGTCAAGTGTTTCGGGTTCTTCAAATCTGAGTTGTCGATTACTTCGAGTTCTTTAACTCCCAGTTATCAAGCTTTTCCGGTTCTTCAACTGTCAGGCATCAACATTTTCAAATTTTTCAAGTCTCAGTTGTCAAGTTCTTCAGGTTCTTCAACTCCCCGTTGTCAAGTTTTTCTTGTTTTTCAACTCTCAGTTGTCGATTTCTTCGGGTTTTTTAACTCCCAGTTTTCAAACTTTTCCGGTTCTTCAACTGTCAGGTTTCAACTTTTTCAGATTTTTCAACCCTCAGTTGTCAAGTTTTTCGGGTTCTTCAACTCTCAGTTGTCGATTTGTTCGGGTTCTTAACTCCCCGTTGTCAAGTGTTTCGGGTTCTTCAACCCTCAGTTGTAAAGTTTTTCAGGTTCTTCAACTCTCAGTTGTCAAGTTTTTCGGGTTCTTCAACTCTCAGTTGTCAATTTATTCGGGTTCTTTAACTCCCAGTTTTCAAACTTTTCCGGTTCTTCAACTATCAGGTTTCAACATTTTTAAATTTTTCAAGACTCATTTGTCAAATTCTTCAGGTTCTTTAACTCCCACCCCCCCCCCCCCCCCCGTTGTCAAGTTTTTCGTGTTTTTCAACTCTCAGTTGTCAAGTTTTTTAGGTTCTTCAACTCTCAGTTGTCAAGATTTTCGGGTTCTTCAACTATCAGTTGTCGATTTCTTCGGGTTCTTTAACTCCCAGTTATCAAGCTTTTCCGGTTATTCAACTGTCAGGTTTCAACTTTGTCAGATTTTTCAAGTCTCAGTTGTCAAATTCTTCACGTTCTTTAACTCCCGGTTGTCAGGTTTTTCAGGTTCTTTACACCCCCCGTTGTCAAGTTTTCCGGGTTCTTCAACCCTCAGTTGTGAAGTTTTTCAGGTTCTTCAACTCTCAGTTGTTGATTTCTTCGGGTTCTTTAACTCCCAATTGTCAAGCTTTTCCGGTTCTTCAACTGTCAGGTCTCAATTTTGTCAGATTTTTCCAATCTCAGTTGTGCAATTCTTCAAGTTCTTTAACTCCCCGTTGTCAAGTTTTTCGGATTCTTCAACCCTCAGTTGTCAAGTTTTTCAGGTTCTTCAACTCAAAGTTGTCAAGTGTTTCGGGTTCTTCAAATCTGAGTTGTCGATTACTTCGAGTTCTTTAACTCCCAGTTATCAAGCTTTTCCGGTTCTTCAACTGTCAGGCATCAACATTTTCAAATTTTTCAAGTCTCAGTTGTCAAGTTCTTCAGGTTCTTTAACTCCCCGTTGTCAAGTTTTTCTTGTTTTTCAACTCTCAGTTGTCGATTTCTTCGGGTTCTTTAACTCCCAGTTTTCAAACTTTTCCGGTTCTTCAACTGTCAGGTTTCAACTTTTTCAGATTTTTCAAGACTCAGTTGTCAAATTCTTCAGGTTCTTTAACTCCCCGTTGTCAAGCTTCTCGGGTTCTTCAACCCTCAGTTGTCAAGTTTTTCAGGTTCTTCAACTCTCAGTTGTCGATTTGTCCAGGTTCTTAACTCCCCGTTGTCAAGTGTTTCGGGTTCTTCAACCCTCAGTTGTAAAGTTTTTCAGATTCTTCAACTCTCAGTTGTCAAGTTTTTCGGGTTCTTCAACTCTCAGTTGTCGATTTCTTCGGGTTCTTTAACTCCCAGTTTTCAAACTTTTCCGGTTCTTCAACTGTCAGGTTTCAACATTTTTAAATTTTTCAAGACTCATTTGTCAAATTCTTCACGTTCTTTAACTCCCGGTTGTCAGGTTTTTCAGGTTCTTTACACCCCCTTTTGTCAAGTTTTTCGGGTTCTTCAACCCTCAGTTGTGAAGTTTTTCAGGTTCTTCAACTCTCAGTTGTTGATTTCTTCGGGTTCTTTAACTCCCAATTGTCAAGCTTTTCCGGTTCTTCAACTGTCAGGTCTCATTTTTGTCAGATTTTTCCAGTCTCAGTTGTGCAATTCTTCAGGTTCTTTAACACTCCGTTGTCAAGTTTTTCGGATTCTTCAACCCTCAGTTGTAAAGTTTTTCAGGTTCTTCAACTTTCAGTTATCAAGTTTTTCGGGTTCTTCAAATCTGAGTTGTCGATTACTTCGAGTTCTTTAACTAACAGTTATCAAGCTTTTCCGGTTCTTCAACTGTCAGGCTTCAACATTTTCAAACTTTTCAAGTCTCAGTTGTCAAGTTCTTCAAGTTCTTTAAGTCCCCGTTGTCAAGTTTTTCGGGTTTTTCAACTCTCAGTTGTCGATTTCTTCGGGTTCTTTAACTCCCAGTTTTCAAACTTTTCCGGTTCTTCAACTGTCAGGTTTCAACTTTTTCAGATTTTTCAAGACTCAGTTGTCAAATTCTTCAGGTTCTTTAACTCCCCGTTGTCAAGTGTTTCGGATTCTTCAACCCTCAGTTGTAAAGTTTTTCAGGTTCTTCAACTCTCAGTTGTCAAGTTTTTCGGGTTCTTCAACTCTCAGTTGTCGATTTATTCGGGTTCTTTAACTCCAAGTTTTCAAACTTTTCCGGTTCTTCAACTGTCAGGTTTCAACTTTTTCAGATTTTTCAAGACTCAGTTGTCAAATTCTTCAGGTTCTTTAACTCCCCGTTGTCAAGTGTTTCGGGTTCTTCAACCCTCAGTTGTAAAGTTTTTCAGGTTCTTCAACTCTCAGTTGTCAAGTTTTTCGGGTTCTTCAACTCTCAGTTGTCGATTTCTTCGGGTTCTTTAACTCCCAGTTTTCAAACTTTTCCGGTTCTTCAACTGTCAGGTTTCAACATTTTCAAATTTTTCCAGTCTCAGTTGTCAAGTTTTTCAGGTTCTTCAACTCTCAGTTGTCAAGTTTTTCGGGTTCTTCAACTCTCAGTTCTCTATTTGTTCGGGTTCTTTAACTCCCCGTTGTCAAGTGTTTCGGGTTCTTCAAGTCTCAGTTGTCAAATTCTTCAGGTTCTTTAACTCCCCGTTGACAAGTTTTTCGGGTTCTTCAACCCTCAGTTGTCAAATTTTTCGGGTTCTTCAACTCTCAGTTGTCTATTTGTTCGGGTTCTTTAACTCCCCGTTGTCAAGTGTTTCGGGTTCTTCAACCCTCAGTTGTAAAGTTTTTCAGGTCCTTCAACTCTCAGTTGTCAAGTTTTTCGGGTTCTTCAACTCTCAGTTGTCGATTTCTTCGGGTTCTTTAACTCCCAGTTTTCAAACTTTTCCGGTTCTTCAACTATCAGGTTTCAACATTTGTAAATTTTTCAAGACTCATTTGTCAAATTCTTCAGGTTCTTTAACTCCCCGTTGTCAAGCTTCTCCGGTTCTTCAACCCTCAGTTGTCAAGTTTTTCACGTTCTTCAACTCTCAGTTGTCAAGTTTTTCGGGTTCTTCAACTATCAGTTGTCGATTTCTTCGGGTTCTTTAACTCCCAGTTATCAAGCTTTTCCGGTTATTCAACTGTCAGGTTTCCACTTTGTCAGATTTTTCAAGTCTCAGTTGTCAAATGCTTCACGTTCTTTAAGTCCCCGTTGTCAAGTTTTTCGGGTTTTTCAACTCTCAGTTGTCGATTTCTTCGGGTTCTTTAACTCCCAGTTTTCAAACTTTTTCGGTTCTTCAACTGTCAGGTTTCAACTTTTTCAGATTTTTCAAGACTCAGTTATCAAATTCTTCAGGTTCTTTAACTCCCCGTTGTCAAGTTTTTCGGGTTCTTCAACTATCAGTTGTCGTTTTCTTCGGGTTCTTTAACTCCCAGTTTTCAAACTTTTCCGGTTCTTCAACTGTCAGGTTTCAACATTTTCAAATTTTTCAAGTCTCAGTTGTCAAGTTTTTCAGGTTCTTCAACTCTCAGTTGTCAATTTTTTCGGGTTCTTCAACTCTCAGTTGTCTATTTGTTCGGGTTCTTTAACTCCCCGTTGTCAAGTGTTTCGGGTTCTTCAAGTCTCAGTTGTCAAATTCTTCAGGTTCTTTAACTCCCCGTTGTCAAGTTTTTCGGATTCTTCAACCCTCAGTTGTCAAGTTTTTCAGGTTCTTCAACTTGAAGTTGTCAAGTGTTTCGGGTTCTTCAACTCTCAGTTGTCGATTTCTTCGGGTTCTTTAACTCCCAGTTATCAAGCTTTTCCCGTTCTTCAACGGTCAGGTCTCAACTTTTTCAGATTTTTCAAGTCTCAGTTGTCAAATTCTTCAGGTTCTTTAACTCCCCGTTGTCAAGTTTTTCGGGTTCTTTAACTCTCAGGTCTCAATTTCTTCAGGTGCTTCTACTCCCAGGTTTCAAGTTTGTCGGGTTCTTCAACTAATCACAGATGTCAAGTTTTTCGGGTTCCTGAATTCTGAATTCTTTCAGGTTCTTCAACTTTCAACTGTTAAGTTCTTCGGGTTCCTTAACTCTCAGTTGTCGAGTGTTTCAGGTTATTCAACTCTAAGTTGTCAGGTTTTTCTGGTTCTTCAACTCTCAGGTCTCGATCTTTCAGGTTCTTCAACTCTCAGTTGTCGATTTCTTCGTGTTCTTAAACTCTCAGCTGTCAAGTTTTTCGTGTTTGGCATCACTCTTGACTATGTAGTTTAATATAAAAAAAAAAAACATTTTATTGTCTCGTGGAAATAATGATTTAAAAAAAAACATAAAAACAATTTTATTGTTTATAATCATTTTTTTTATATTTCTAATGTTTAAATAATTAGTTAAGCAAATTAATTAATAAAATTTATAATTAATTCTAAAATTTCTAAAAAGTACAAAAAGAAAAACTGTGAAGCGTTGATCCAGAGGTGGGGAAAGTCATCTTGAATTTTTATTAAATTTCCAAAATTTGTTAAGTCTGTTTTTATTGGCACCACGAGATTTTCATTTTGTTTAAAGTTGAGGGTGTTCAATTTAGAAACCAATTCGTCAATCATTTGTTTTGGGGGGTAAAGACAGCTTCGGATAAACCGCGTGTCACGTGTTTAAATGATAAGCACACGTAAATGTAAATTGCAGACGATTGTTTTCCGTTCGTACATGACATTTTTGGCTAATTTTTCAAATGTTACCCTTTTTGTTCCGACCACGTGCTCTAGTGGCGTCATATCTTAAACGTAGCCGCCATCTTTTTAACAATTTCTTCAATTTTTCTGTGTCCATTAGCATTTTCTTTATTAGCCCTATTGTATCTTCGCCTATATTGATTAATTTTATTCCAAGAATGAATTTAAATACCTAATATCATCTCAGCTCATCATTAGCAAACAAGCAAACTGTTTATAAAACATGAAATTTAAATCGCAGCATTAAACGACCAATTACTATACCTGCATGCGGCATACATTAACATTTTTAGCGTTTGTAAGCATAACCTACGTGTCCTCAAGGAGATCAGCACCGCTCGTGGTTTTCCCATTTATGAAAACCGCGTTTTGGCATCTCCCCAATGAGACCCATCTCGATCGGTTTCGTGGCACCCAGCGGTGGTGTTACCCATGGTAAAAAATGCTTTTTCTCCGTAATTAAATCGCATTCCTGCGGTACACTTACTTAACAGTGGAAACAAATGACGACGGTAATGAATATCGTTAATTTACCGGCGCTTTGTGTTAAATGTTCGTTGAACTTGACTAAATTTGTTATGCGTAAAAATTACGAGCTCCTGAAGCGTGGCAATTACAAGCGCGATAACTTTAATCAGCTTTTTCGTTCGCATAGTTTCGGTTTCGTAACGCCCATCCTCGTGAAGCCGAAGAAGTTGCCGGAGGTTTCCGCAAACGTAAATTTTCTCACGTATCGTCGTCCCTGCCGGAAGTTACACTTACGGTCGTGCGACATCCGCCAGTCGATTACCGAAGTGCCGGTAAATAAAGTCGATTTACAGTCCGAAAATTGTATATTCCGGTTCGTAAAGCGGCCGCAACAATGGGCGATTAATTTGTTCCTACAAACCTATAAAAACACAATGAACGAATACTTTCAAAATTTTATTGTTAGGTTTGTACGAAGTGGAAGGAAGGTTGCAAAACTAATGAACTTAATAGTGCGAACTAAGTTTTGATGGTAAGAGATGCCGCAACCAATTGCGAAAGACGTCAGTTTTGGCTTGGAATTTAGAGTTTGTTTACATCTGCAACGACCAAGAACAAGTTTATTTATCGAGGCAGAGGCTGTAAGAATTTCAGCTGTAGACAACATCTCCTCCTACGTGCCAATCTAGCATAGAAACACCGAAGCAAGTAACAATAGTAACCATTTATTTTTACATTAACATTTTCGGTAATATTCTTACAGAGATCTTTAGATAAAACAGTTTTTTGACCACTCCTTTTCCTGGAATTAAAAAACGTTTTAATCGCGCGCCAAGCGGTCATGCTGTTAATGAATGCAAATCAGGTAATTCTAATGAATACAAGAAAAACATCAAGGCTATTTCATTACTGTGATCAAGTTCCCTGAAGACACTTTCTTTTGGTTTCTGTTTAGCGATGACAATGTTGACCTAAATTTGATCAATTCTGAAAGGTTATACATTATTCATTAATGCAACCGTAGTCATAATTTTCATATTGATCTCTACTCCTCAAGAAGGTAAACGAAAACCTCTAGTCTCTCGCTCGTTTCATATCATCTCAATTGCACCCCGTCTCTTACTTCTTTCCCGAATGGGAACCTGCCCGAATGTTCGCAGCGGATGAGATCATCATTCTAGAACAAGTCTAGAACATATAAAAATGGGTTAAACGATATGACGAGTCAGTACAGGCAAAGTAGTGAGCAAGAGAGAACGCAGTCAGCGAAGAAAGGGCGCCTAGATGTCGCTGCTATTATATTCAATTTTATCTGCACCACGTGTTGCTGTATCAGTCGGTAATACAGGATTCCGATAAAATGATACTAAAAAGGCTAAGACACCTTGAATTGCCATTTGTTACTAAACAATGTTATGGTAAAAGTACGTTTCATATATGTATAGATATTTTGAAAAATTTTGAGGAATCCTAAAACCACCCAAAATTCTGATTTATCGTAAAGAATCCTGAAAGACACTGAAGACCACTGAAGGATGCTGAATTATTTTGAACGATCCAGAAGCATTTAAAATGACCCTACAAAGCCCTGAAAATTCCTAAAATAAAGTCAACAAATCCTGAAGAGTAATGATGCATCCTGAAAAATGCTAAAAAATAATCCTGAAAAAATTGAGAAACGCTAATGAACCCTGACGCATTTTTCAAATATACAGAGAGATCCCCAAAGCCCTGAAAATTCCTAAGATAAAGTCAACAAATCCCGAAGAGTCCTGATGCATCCTGAAAATGCTCAAACATAATCCTAAAAAAATTTAGAAATACTGATGAACCCTGATGCATTTTGAATAACACAGAACAACTTTACCAAATTTTGAAAAATGTTGAGGGATCCTAAACCCACCCAAAAGTTATAAATATTTAAAATATACCTACAGAAAGATCCTGAAAAATTCTGATTTATCGTAAAAAATCCTGAAAGACACTAGAGACCACTGAAGGATGCTGAAATATTTTGAACAATCCAAAAGCATTTAAAATAACACTACAAAGCCCTGAAAATTACTGAAATAAAGTCAACAAAGCCTGAAGAGTCCAGATGCATCCTGAAAAATTTGAGAAACACTAATGAACCCTCACGCATTTTTCAAATACACAGACATCCTGAAAAAATCTGATTTATCGTAAAGAATCCTGAAAGACACTGGAGACCACTGAAGGATGCTGAATTATTTTGAACAATCCAGAAGCATTTAAAATGACCCTACAAAGCCCTGAAAATTCCTAAAATAAAGTCAACAAATCGTGAAGAGTCCTGATGCATCCCGAAAAATGCCAAACAATAATCCTGAAAAAATTGACAAACACTAATGAACCCTGGTGCATTTTTCAAATATACAGAAAGATCCTGAAGAATTCTGATTTATGGTAAAAAATCCTGAAAGACACTGGAGACCAGTGAAGGATGCTGAATTATTTTGAACAATCCAGAAACATTTAAAATGACCCTACAAAGCCCTGACACATTTTTCAAATATACAGAAAGATCCCTAAAAATTATGATTTATCGTAAAGAATCCTGAAAGACACTGGAAATCACTGAAGAATGCTGAACTATTTTGAAAAATCCAGAACCATTTAAAATCATCCTACAGAACCCTAAAAATTACTGAAATAAAGTCAACAAATCCTGAAGAGTCCTGATGCATCCTGAAAAAGGCTAAAAAATAATCCTAAAAAAATAGAGAAATACTGATGAACCCTGATGCATTTTGGATAACACAGAACAGCTTTACCAAATTTCGAAAAATGTTGAGGGATCCTAAACCCACCCAAAAGTTATAAATATTTAAAATATACCTACAGAAAGATCCTGAAATATTCTGATTTATCGTAAAAAATCCTGAAAGACACTAGAGACCACTGAAGGATGCTGAAATATTTTGAACAATCCAGAAGCATTTAAAATAACACTACAAAGCCCTGAAAGTTACTGAAATAAAGTCAACAAAGCCTGAAGAGTCCAGATGCATCCTGAAAAATTTGAGAAACACTAATGAATCCTGACGCATTTTTCAAATACACAGACATCCTGAAAAAATCTGATTTATCGTTGTTAGAATATCGAAATGAGCTATAGATTAGCATAGTGTGCGCCTAGCAATTCGAATGTCTAATTAAAATAAAATACAAGTTGTGTATCGTGTTGGTCTAAATAAAATAGTTTTACTTTGGTCCGTCTATCCCCAATTCCCGTCAGGTTATGGGCCCAGAACTCCCAGAAGTCCCAGAACGCCCAGAAGTCCCAAAACTCCCAGAATTCGAATAACGAAAAACAAAATATGGCTTCAACTACCGGTTTTGCAAATATTGAGAAATTAAATGAAAACAATTTTGAATTATGGAAGGTTCAGATGAAAAGTGTATTAATAATCAATGATTTGTGGGGATACGTTGACGGTATCGAAGTAAAAACGGAAGAAAACAGACAAGAATGGACCAAGAAGGACTCTAAAGCACTGGCGTTAATAAATTTAAGCATCACACAGAGTCAATTGAATCATGTAAAGAAAGCATCGTCTTCAAAGGAAGCGTGGGACGGACTCAAAGAAGTTTTCGAATCAAAAGGTCCGGTTAGAAAGGCTGTTTTGTACAAACAGTTGCTTCGTATGGAGAAGAAGTCCAATGTTACCATGGCGCAGTATGTAATAGAATTTAAACGGAAAGCGGAACAACTTGAAGAAGCTGGAATTGTAATTCCTGAAGATTTATTATCAATAATGTTGCTAGGTTCTTTACCGGCCGAATTCGAAAATTTCAGCGTAGCAATTGAGACCCGTGATGAAATACCTTCGTTCGAAAATTTGAAATTAAAATTAATTGAAGAAGAAGCACGGCTGAACGAAAAGAACGCCATGATCAAAGATAATGAAGATACAAACGACGCGTTACTGACGAAAAGACCATTTGCAAATTCAAAAACAAACACGCAAAAATGGAAACTAAAATGTTACAATTGTGGAAAATCAGGACACAAAAGTCGATTTTGCAGATCGAAGCGTAGTGAATTCAAGAAATCAACCGACGACGCCATGACAGTAGTTGCATGCAATACGGAATTAAGAAGTTTGGGGAAGAGAACGTGGTACCTTGACAGTGGTGCAACTAGACACATGTGCAACAATAAAAGTAATTTTGCAAGTTTAGATGAAAATGAACAATCGAAAGTGTATATGGCAGCAGAACATTTTGTAGGATCAATCGGCGTTGGTGATATTTATTTAGATGCGAAATTAAATGGACATCACGCAGTAAACACTGTAAAACTAAAAGATACATTGTGTGTTCCAGATCTTCGTAACAATCTTTTGTCTGTATCAAGCGTTACTGATAACGGCTACACTGTTACATTTGACAAAAATCGGGCAACAATCAATCGGAAAGACGGTACGGTAGTTCTCACAGCGATAAAACGTGATCAGCTGTACGTTGTCAACGAAAAAGAAGAATATGCAGCTTTGGCAGGTAGAAATGGAGATGAAGAATTACGAAAATGGCATCAGAGGTATGGACACTTAAATGTAAGTGATTTGAAGAAAATGAAGAAAGAACATATGGTGTCGGGTATGAAGTTTTGTGACAATGGCAATGACATAAAGTGTGAAATATGTGCGAAATGTAAAATCACTGTTCAACCATTTAAAAAATCTGACAATCGTGCAAGCGAACTTTTAGGGTTGGTACATACGGACATTTGTGGACCAATGAGCACCCAATCGCTTGGTGGTGCAAGATATTTTGTAACCTTTATAGACGACTGTTCTAGGTATACAGAAACTGTTATGCTACGACATCGTTCTGACGTTCTTCAGGCTTTCAAAGATTACAAACGAAGAGTAGAAAAACAGACTGGTCAACAAATCAAAAAACTACGTACAGACAACGGGACAGAGTATCTGTCAAGTGAATTCAACAATTTCATCAGAGAAGAAGGCATTTCGCGACAGCTGACTGTTGAATACACACCTCAACAAAACGGAGTGGCAGAACGAGCCAATCGTACGCTCGTGGAAATGGCACGTTGTATTATGGTACAAGCAAATCTTCCTGCTTCGTTGTGGGCCGAAGCAATTAATACGGCGACATATTTAAGAAATAGATGTGCAACAAAATGTCTAAATGAAATTACTCCTTATGAAGTATGGTCAAAACGTAAACCTTACGTTGGTTTCTTCAGAACAATAGGCAGCAAGACCATCGCTTTGAATAAAAGACAAAGAAGAGGTAAATTTCAACCGAAAGGAGATGAATATGTGCTGGTGGGTTACTCGGATGAATCGAAAGCGTATCGACTATGGAAACCAGGAACAAAAACAGTAATTAAAGCTCGAGATGTAAAATTTTTTGAAATAATTCAAGAACCCCAAAAACTATCGGAAGAAATTTTTGAATTGTCAAATCCCGATATTGATACATCACAAAATCAACACCAAGAAGACAGAAATCTCGAACATGGTCAAGAAGATGTACATTTCGAAGACGACCAAGACCAGCAAATTGATGAAGAAAAACAAGTTAATGAGCCACAACGAGGACCGGGTCGTCCAAGAATTGAGAGAACGGGTAGACCTGGACGTCCAAAGAAAGTTTATCAAACCAAAGAGAAAAGTTCCGATCCAGAATCTATTTCGTAAATTTACTCGCGAATTGGTAGAAGATAAAGAAATTGTGTACAATCGATGAGTAGAGATATTATGTTTAGTTAATTTTAGAAACTGATTTAGAAGAGCGCATTTCGATAGAGGGGGTGTTAGAATATCGAAATGAGCTATAGATTAGCATAGTGTGCGCCTAGCAATTCGAATGTCTAATTAAAATAAAATACAAGTTGTGTATCGTGTTGGTCTAAATAAAATAGTTTTACTTTGGTCCGTCTATCCCCAATTCCCGTCAATCGTAAAGAATCCTGAAAGACACTGGAGACCACTGAAGGATGCTGAATTATTTTGAACAATCCAGAAGCATTTAAAATGACCCTACAAAGCCCTGAAAATTCCTAAAATAAAGTCAACAAATCGTGAAGAGTCCTGATGCATCCCGAAAAATTCCAAACAATAATCCTGAAAAAATTGACAAACACTAATGAACCCTGGTGCATTTGTCAAATATACAGAAAGATCCTGAAGAATTCTGATTTATGGTAAAAAATCCTGAAAGACACTGGAGACCACTGAAGGATGCTGAATTATTTTGAACAATCCAGAAGCATTTAAAATGACCCTACAAAGCCCTGACACATTTTTCAAATATACAGAAAGATCCCTAAAAATTATGATTTATCGTAAAGAATCCTGAAAGACACTGGAAATCACTGAAGAATGCTGAACTATTTTGAACAATCCAGAACTATTTAAAATCATCCTACAGAACCCTAAAAATTCCTAAAATATAGTCAACAAATCCTGAAGAGTCCTGATGCATCCTGAAAAATGCTAAAAAATAATCCTAAAAAAATAGAGAAATACTGATGAACCCTGATGCATTTTGGATAACACAGGACAGATTTACCAAATTTGGAAAAATGTTGATGGATCCTAAACCCACCCAAAAGTTATAAATATTTAAAATATACCTACAGAAAGATCCTGAAAAATTCTGATTTATCGTAAAAAATCCTGAAAGACACTAGAGACCACTGAAGGATGCTGAAATATTTTGAACAATCCAGAAGCATTTAAAATAACACTACAAAGCCCTGAAAGTTACTGAAATAAAGTCAACAAAGCCTGAAGAGTCCAGATGCATCCTGAAAAATTTGAGAAACACTAATGAACCCTGACGCATTTTTCAAATACACAGACATCCTGAAAAAATCTGATTTATCGTAAAGAATCCTGAAAGACACTGGAGACCACTGAAGGATGCTGAATTATTTTGAACAATCCAGAAGCATTTAAAATGACCCTATAAAGCCCTGAAAATTCCTAAAATAAAGTCAACAAATCGTGAAGAGTCCTGATGCATCCCGAAAAATTCCAAACAATAATCCTGAAAAAATTGACAAACACTAATGAACCCTGGTGCATTTTTCAAATATACAGAAAGATCCTGAAGAATTCTGATTTATGGTAAAAAATCCTGAAAGACACTGGAGACCACTGAAGGATGCTGAATTATTTTGAACAATCCAGAAACATTTAAAATGACCCTACAAAGCCCTGACACATTTTTCAAATATACAGAAAGATCCCTAAAAATTATGATTTATCGTAAAGAATCCTGAAAGACACTGGAAATCACTGAAGAATGCTGAACTATTTTGAACAATCCAGAACTATTTAAAATCATCCTACAGAACCCTAAAAATTCCTAAAATATAGTCAACAAATCCTGAAGAGTCCTGATGCATCCTGAAAAATGCTAAAAAATAATCCTAAAAAAATAGAGAAATACTGATGAACCCTGATGCATTTTGGATAACACAGAACAGCTTTACCAAATTTCGAAAAATGTTGAGGGATCCTAAACCCACCCAAAAGTTATAAATATTTAAAATATACCTACAGAAAGATCCTGAAATATTCTGATTTATCGTAAAAAATCCTGAAAGACACTAGAGACCACTGAAGGATGCTGAAATATTTTGAACAATCCAGAAGCATTTAAAATAACACTACAAAGCCCTGAAAGTTACTAAAATAAAGTCAACAAAGCCTGAAGAGTCCAGATGCATCCTGAAAAAATCTGATTTATCGTAAAGAATCCTGAAAGACACTGGAGACCACTGAAGGATGCTGAATTATTTTGAACAATCCAGAAGCATTTAAAATGACCCTACAAAGCCCTGAAAATTTCTAAAATAAAGTCAACAAATCCTGAAGAGTCCTGATGCATCCCGAAAAATTCCAAACAATAATCCTGAAAAAATTGAAAAACACTAATGAACCCTGGTGGATTTTTCAAATATACAGAAAGATCCTGAAGAATTCTGATTTATGGTAAAAAATCCTGAAAGACACTGGAGACCACTGAAGGATGCTGAATTATTTTGAACAATCCAGAAACATTTAAAATGACCCTACAAAGCCCTGACACATTTTTCAAATATACAGAAAGATCCCTAAAAATTATGATTTATCGTAAAGAATCCTGAAAGACACTGGAAATCACTGAAGAATGCTGAACTATTTTGAACAATCCAGAACTATTTAAAATCATCCTACAGAACCCTAAAAATTCCTAAAATATAGTCAACAAATCCTGAAGAGTCCTGATGCATCCTGAAAAATGCTAAAAAATAATCCTAAAAAAATGAGAAATACTGATGAACCCTGATGCATTTTGGATAACACAGAACAGCTTTACCAAATTTTGAAAAATGTTGAGGGATCCTAAACCCACCCAAAAGTTATAAATATTTAAAATATACCTACAGAAAGATCCTGAAAAATTCTGATTTATCGTAAAAAATCCTGAAAGACACTAGAGACCACTGAAGGATGCTGAAATATTTTGAACAATCCAGAAGCATTTAAAATAACACTACAAAGCCCTGAAAGTTACTGAAATAAAGTCAACAAAGCCTGAAGAGTCCAGATGCATCCTGAAAAATTTGAGAAACACTAATGAACCCTGACGCATTTTTCAAATACACAGACATCCTGAAAAAATCTGATTTATCGTAAAGAATCCTGAAAGACACTGGAGACCACTGAAGGATGCTGAATTATTTTGAACAATCCAGAAGCATTTAAAATGACCCTACAAAGCCCTGAAAATTCCTAAAATAAAGTCAACAAATCGTGAAGAGTCCTGATGCATCCCGAAAAATTCCAAACAATAATCCTGAAAAAATTGACAAACACTAATGAACCCTGGTGCATTTTTCAAATATACAGAAAGATCCTGAAGAATTCTGATTTATGGTAAAAAATCCTGAAAGACACTGGAGACCACTGAAGGATGCTGAATTATTTTGAACAATCCAGAAACATTTAAAATGACCCTACAAAGCCCTGACACATTTTTCAAATATACAGAAAGATCCCTAAAAATTATGATTTATCGTAAAGAATCCTGAAAGACACTGGAAATCACTGAAGAATGCTGAACTATTTTGAACAATCCAGAACTATTTAAAATCATCCTACATAACCCTAAAAATTCCTAAAATATAGTCAACAAATCCTGAAGAGTCCTGATGCATCCTGAAAAATGCTAAAAAATAATCCTAAAAAAATAGAGAAATACTGATGAACCCTGATGCATTTTGGATAACACAGAACAGCTTTACCAAATTTCGAAAAATGTTGAGGGATCTTAAACCCACCCAAAAGTTATAAATATTTAAAATATACCTACAGAAAGATCCTGAAATATTCTGATTTATCGTAAAAAATCCTGAAAGGCACTAGAGACCACTGAAGGATGCTGAAATATTTTGAACAATCCAGAAGCATTTAAAATAACACTACAAAGCCCTGAAAGTTACTGAAATAAAGTCAACAAAGCCTGAAGAGTCCAGATGCATCCTGAAAAAATCTGATTTATCGTAAAGAATCCTGAAAGACACTGGAGACCACTGAAGGATGCTGAATTATTTTGAACAATCCAGAAGCATTTAAAATGACCCTACAAAGCCCTGAAAATTCCTAAAATAAAGTCAACAAATCGTGAAGAGTCCTGATGCATCCCGAAAAATTCCAAACAATAATCCTGAAAAAATTGAAAAACACTAATGAACCCTGGTGGATTTTTCAAATATACAGAAAGATCCTGAAGAATTCTGATTTATGGTAAAAAATCCTGAAAGACACTGGAGACCACTGAAGGATGCTGAATTATTTTGAACAATCCAGAAACATTTAAAATGACCCTACAAAGCCCTGACACATTTTTCAAATATACAGAAAGATCCCTAAAAATTATGATTTATCGTAAAGAATCCTGAAAGACACTGGAAATCACTGAAGAATGCTGAACTATTTTGAACAATCCAGAACTATTTAAAATCATCCTACAGAACCCTAAAAATTCCTAAAATATAGTCAACAAATCCTGAAGAGTCCTGATGCATCCTGAAAAATGCTAAAAAATAATCCTAAAAAAATGAGAAATACTGATGAACCCTGATGCATTTTGGATAACACAGAACAGCTTTACCAAATTTTGAAAAATGTTGAGGGATCCTAAACCCACCCAAAAGTTATAAATATTTAAAATATACCTACAGAAAGATCCTGAAAAATTCTGATTTATCGTAAAAAATCCTGAAAGACACTAGAGACCACTGAAGGATGCTGAAATATTTTGAACAATCCAGAAGCATTTAAAATAACCCTACAAAGCCCTGAGAATTCCTAAAATAAGGTCAAGAAATCCTGAAGAGTGCTATGCATCCTGAAAAATGCTAAAAAATCATGCTGAAAAAACTGAGAAACACTAATGAACCCTGATGCATTTTTCAAATATACAGAAAGATCCTGAAAAATTCTGATTTATCGTAAAGAATCCTGAAAGACACTGGAGACCACTGAAGAATGCTGAACCATTTTGAACAATTCAGTAGCATTTAAAATGAGCCTAGAAAACCCAGAAGATTACTGAAATAACCACACTCGACGCACCTTCATTTCCACACGGTTCCGCACACTTTTTTCCCCAATGCAATGCAATGTGTGACTGTGTGCTTATGACCACAGGATATTAGTGAAAACTTATATTAGTTTTATGATTTTATAATTTTAAAATATAATTACATTGATGTTATACAGGGTGTAATGGAAGTTGTAGCAGAAAATTTAACCACAAGTACAACTCGTCAAAATAAACATTTTTTCCACTTTGCTGAAATCCGCAATTTTTTTGACTCCGCCTATGCCGACATGAACTTGAACGCATCAGAACGTTTTTTTTTTTTGGCACAAAAAAATTGTCGTTGATAGTAAATTTTTGTTATCAGTTGAGTGTCGCGCCGCTATGTATTGTTATGATTATTTTATTGGGATTTCGGATTTTCCAGATGTAATCGCGTTTTGGAAATTCAACCTGAAATTTTTAAGTATTTGAAGATGTGCTTCGAAGTGTATTCGAACTGTCGGTGTGTCAACATTTATCGTTGATCGCACGTACAGCAACAAGAATTATCCCTGATCTAAGTTAGAGAGTTTATTAGTACATGGTAACCTACTTCAATATTATGCATATTATGGTAGGTGAGTACATGTTTCAATTTTTTTTCCGGATTTTGGTTTTAGGGGTCAAACTATTTTTAATTTTAACTCCGTAAGGGAGCGTTTGCAAAAAAAAAAAAATGATTTCGATATTTTGAAAGTCCAAGATCGCAGAATTAATTTTTTTTTCCAGTTTTGAAATTCTTGCGTTCTTTGAGGTCCCAAAATTTCCATAACTTCATTCCTTTGTGTTATACAAAGTAAAAAGAGAGATTATAAATTCCTGAGGTTTTATAGCATCGCGTGCGCAAGAAATAAATTTTTAACCCATTGTTCTGAAATAGAATGGGATCACCAAGCTGTACACAATTATCATTTCTTAATAAATAACCATATAGAATTAAAATAATATAAAAATAAACGAATTGTCAGTTGCGACAAATGTAAGTCTACAGGAAATAAATTTGCAGACGAAGATGGTATACTTCAAATATGTTAGTTTAAACATCTGGGAAGACATACATGCTCTGAAAGGATTTTATTTTCAGTGCTGATGTAATCTCCTTCAGATAAATATTGGTTCTGGTTAATGGGACTGTCTGGTATTGTTTTAAACGCCTCATCGTTCAATCGAAAATATTTGAAATAAAAATGTGAAGACAGCTACCAATTTGTGTAAAGAAGACTAAAATTGGCTCCTCAAAGTCCTTAGAAATTACGTGTGACTTTTTGTGTTCGAAAGGACTTATTCCTAGCGCCGAACTATTGGTTTCCCAAAAACAAAAGACAATTGTGACTTAACAATTTGTTAATCCTTAGAAATTGGGACTTTCCTTTGCAAAAAATTTACTGTTCAGAATTCCATTGTTACCGTAGACCAATGAACCCTGGATTAGCGATTATAGTTTCAAGTTTTTTCTTCGTTGAAGCTTTTAGACTTAATGAAAGATAACGGATGGCCACTACGTCGTTTAAAAGGCGGAGATTAATTTTAAATTAAAATATTGATGAGACATTTGACTCGGACAGGTATCCCCATAAGGAAACCAGCCGAATTCCTGAAAGTTCCTTCTCGGAATCCGCAAGATGTGGGTCAACACCAAACCCGGACACCACTCTTGATTACCGAGACCAATTTCGCTATTTTTTCCTTGAAGGTTAACACCACCAACTTTACCGTCCCGAGTACCGCAGGATCAGGAAGTAACGTAAACAAAGCCGCACCAATCGAAGGCTATCGTTGCAGAGCGGCGATGTTTACAAACAGTACCACGCAGAGGCCCAAACATACCATTCTGTGCACTCGCCAGACTGCAGTTCTTCCCTTGCTCTCCGTCGGGACACTCATCACCCGAAGTCCATGCCACCATCACCGTCACCACCGCCACAATCGCACTCCGTCTTAGCAGTACCATCGTTCCTCGGTCACTCCGCAACACCGGATCACTGGAAGTTTTAGAACAGCACGAGGTTCGTTAGATCACATCACTGAAAAAATCCCGTGAATGTTGGGTCTGCGGCCGGTCAGCGGTCTGTACCATGAGCCATGGTCGCTCTCCGACGAGCTTGCAACCTTCCTTCCAACTAGCGGCGCGCGATAGTGGGGCCGTGGCGAATAGACGCCGCTAAGAAAGCGACCGCGTTCACCTCCACCACGAGTGGAAGGAACTGATTTCTTCGGACGGAAAGATGAGATGGTTTATTTGCATTGGTGGGTTTGGACGGTGCCGATTTCTTTTCGTGGTTTCTTAATTTCGTGGTCGGCGAGTGGGTCGCCAGTGGCGTTCCTAGATGAGCAGCGGCCTCAGTACTATTTCTATTATTTGGCAGTAAAACGAATTAAAAAATTCTTTAACGAATGACATCCATAAAGAAATATAACATCTATAAAGTTATAAAGGAAACTATGTATTTCGTTTCCCCTGTTGTTCTTGGGCGTAGGGAGTGTCTAACTATTTCTTTTCCCCGTTGTTCTCAAGTTTAGAGCGTCTTTAGCAAATTCGTTTCTAGAAGTTTAGAAACTATCTTTAACCATTTGGCTTCCCTCGTATTTAAGGACTGTCTTTAATTATTCCGCCTCCGCCGCTGTTCTCGGGTTTAGGGACTAACTATCTTTAACAATTTTGTTTCCCTTGCCGATTAAGAATTGTCTAATAAATCTAGTTTCCTGCGTTGTTCTCTGTACATTGTTCTCTGGTTTGACAACAGTCATTGACTATTTCATTTCCTTTTTTATTCTAGAGCCAAAAAGTGTCTTTAACTATTTCGTTTCTACCCTAGTTCGCGAGTTTTGTCACTGTTTTTAACTATTTCGCTTTTTTCTGCTCTTTTCGGGTTTGGGGATTCTCTTTAAATATTTTATTTCCATTGCATTGTTCTCGGGTTTGGGGACCGCCTTTAACTATTTTTCTAATCTTTTGTCTTCGAGTTAAAAAAACTATTTCGTTTCTATCGTTGTTCATGGGTTTAAGGAGTCTCTTTAACTATTTCGTATCCCTTGCTGGCCTTAAGTTTAGAGACTGTCTTTAACATTTATGTTTGCTCGGTTGTTCTCGGGTTTAGGGACTGTCTTTAAGTATTTCGGTTGCACCATTGTTTCCTGCAATCTTCTCGAATTAGGAACGGTTTTTAACTATTTTGTTTACTTCTTTGTTCTTGAGTTAAAGAACTGTCTGTAACTACTTCGTTTCTACTGTCAATCGCGGGTTTTGTGAATGTATTTAATTATTTCGCTCCTTAAGCTGCTTTCGGCTTTAGGGACTCTCTTTAACTATTTTGTTTCCTTTTTTATTCTCATGCAAAAACTGTATTTAACTATTTCTTTTCTACAGTTATTATCGGTTTTAAAGATTGCCTTTAACTATTTCGTATCCCTCGTTGTTCTCGAGTTTAGAGAGTCATTAATAATAATTTTGTTTGCTCTGTTGTTTTCGGATTTAGGGAGTGTCTTTAACTATTTCACTTCCTCAGTTGTTTTCGGCTTTCTAGACTGTCTTTAACTATTTCGTTTCCTTCGGTGTTCTCGAGTCTAGAGACTGTCTTTAGTTATTTCGCTTCCTCCTCTGTTCTTGGGTTTAGAGACTGTCTGTAACTATTTCATTCCCCTTGTTGTCCTCGGGTTCAGAGACTCTCGTTAAGTATTTTGGTTCCCCTTGTTGTCATCGGGTTCAGAGACTCTTTTTAAGTATTTTGTTTACTCCGTTGTCCTTGGGTTTAGACACTATCTTTAACTCTTTCGTTTCCTCCGTTGTTCTAGAGTTTAGAAACTGTCTTTAACTATTTTGTTTCTTCTGTTTTTCTCGCACTTAGAGATTGTCTTTAACTATTTTGTTTCCTTTGTTTTTCTCGGCTTTAGAGACTCTCTTAACTATTTTGTTTAAGGGGTTTTTCACGGCTTTAGAGATTCTTTTAACTATTTCGTTTCCTTCGGTGTTCTCGGCTTTAGAGACTGTCTTTAACTATTTCGTTTCCTTTTTTGTCCTCGGGTTTAGACTACTGTCATTAACACTTTTGTTTCTTCTGTTCTTCCCGGGTTTAGAGACTGTCTTTAACTATTTCGTTTCCTCCGTTGTCCTCGGGTTTGGAGACTGTCTTTAACTATTTCGTTTCCCATGTTGTTCTGATATTTAGTGAGTGTATTGAGTAATTTTTTTTCCTCTCTTGTCCTCGCAGTTAGAGACTGTCTTTAACTATTTTGTTTCCTCTGTTTTTCTCGGCTTTAGAGACTCTCTAACTATTTTGTTTAATGGGTTGTTCACGGCTTTAGAGATTCTTTTAACTATTTTGTTTCCTTCGGTGTTCTCGGGTTTAGAGGCTGTGTCTAACTATTTCATTTTCTGTCTTGCACTTGGGTTTAAAGTCTGTTTTTAACTAATTCGTTTATTTTGTGGTTTTCATGAGGGTTTACGGAAAGTCTTTAGCTATTTCCCGTCCTCCGCTATTCTCTGGTTTAGACACTGTCCTTAACTATTTTGTTTCCTCTGTTTTTCTCGGATTTAGAGATTCTCTTAACTATTTTGTTTAATGGGTTTTTCACGGCTTTAGAGATTCCTTTAACTATTTTGTTTCCTTCGGTGTTCTCGGGTTTAGAGGCTGTGTCTAACTATTTCATTTTCTGTCTTGTACTTGGGTTTAAAGTCTGTTTTTAACTAATTCGTTTATTTTGTGGTTTTCTTGAGGATTTACGGAAAGTCTTTAGCTATTTCCCGTCCTCCGCTATTCTCGGGTTTAGACACTGTCTTTAACTATTTCGTTTCCTTCGGTGTTCTCAAGTCTAGAGACTGTCTTTAACTATTTCGTTTCCTTTGTTGTCCTCGGGTTTAGAGACTCTCTTTAACTATTTTGTTTTCTCCGTTGTCCTCGGGTTTAGACACTGTCTTTAACTATTTTGTTTTTTCCGTTGTTCTCGAGTTTAGAAACTGTCTTTAGCTTTTTCGCTTTCTTCGGTCTTCTCTGGTTTAAAGACTGTCTTTAACTATTTCGTCTCCCATATTGTTCTGAGATTTAGAGACTGTATTAAATTTTTTTTTTCGTCCCTTGTTCTCGGCTTTACAAACTGTCTTTAACTATTTTTAGTTTCGATTGTTGTCCTCGAGTTTAGAGACTGCCTTTAACTATTTTGTTCGCTCTGTTGTTCTCTGGTTTAGGGACTGTGTTTAACTCTTTCGGTTGGACCATTGATCTCGGGTGTAGATAGTGTCCTTTAACTATGTATCCTTTTCTATATTGTTCTAGAGTTAGGAACTGTCTATAAATATTGTTTCCTTCTTTGTTCTTGACTTTAAGAACTGCCTCTAACTATTTCGTTTCTACTGTCAATGGCGGATTTTGTGACTATTTCGTTTCTACCGTTAGTATCGGGTTTAAAAAGTGCCTTTAACTATTTCGTATCCGTCGGTGTTCTCATCTCACTATCATTAACAATTTGGTTTGCTCTGTTGTTTTCGGATTTAGGGAGTGTCTTTAATTATTTCGCTTCTTATATTATTCTCGGATTTGGAACTGTCTTTAACTACCTCGTTTCCCTTGTTGATCTGATTTTTAGAGAGTGCATTGAATTATTTTTTTCCTCCCTTGTTCTCGCATTTAAAGGCTGTCTTTAACTATTTGGTTTTCTCCGTTGTCTTCGGGTTTAGAGATTGTCTTGAGCTATTTCGCGCCCTCCGCTGTTCTCGGGTTTAGAGACTGTCTTTAACTATTTCGTTTCCTCTGTTGTTCTCGGCTTTAGACAATCTTTTAACTATTTCGTTTCCTTCAATGTTCTCGGGTTTAGAGATTGTCTTTAGCTATTTTGCGTCCTCCGCTGTTCTCGGGTTTAGAGACTGTCTTTAACTATTTTGTTTCATTTGTTTTTCTCGGCTTCAGAGACTCTCTTAACTATTTCGTTTCCTTCAATGTTCTCGGGTTTAGAGATTGTTTTTAGCCATTAGGCGTCCTCCGTTGTTCTCGGGTTAAGAGACTGTCTTTAACTATTTCTTTTTCTTCGGTGTTCTAGGGCTTAGAGACTGTCTATAACTATCTTGTTTTCTCTGTTGCCCTCGGGGTTAGACACTGTCTCTAACTATTTCGTTTCGTTCGGTGTTCTCGAGTCAAAAGACTGTCTTTAGCTATTTTGCTTCCTCCTCTATTCTTGGGTTAAGAGACTGTCTTTAACTATTTTGTTTCATCTGTTTTTCTCGGCTTTAGAGACTGTCTTTAACTACTTCGTTTCTCTTGTTGATCTGTTATTTATTAGAGAGTGTGTTGAATTATTTTTTTACTCCCTTGTTCTTGCATTTAAAGTCTGTCTTTAACTATTTTGTTTCTTCTGTTGTTCTCGGGTTTAGAGACTGTCTTTAACTATTTTGTTTCATCTGTTTTTCTCGGCTTTAGAGACTCTCTTAACTATTTCGTTTCCTTTGATGTTCTCGGGTTTAGAGATTGTTTTTAGCTATATCGCGTCCTCCGTTGTTCTCGGGTTAAGAGACTGTCTTTAACTATTTCGTTTCCTTTGGTGTTCTCAAGTCTAGAGACTGTCTTTCACTATTTCGTTTCCTTTGTTGTCCTCGAGTTTGGAGACTCTCTTTAACTATTCTGTTCTCTCCGTTGTCTTCGGGTTTAGAGATTGTCTTGAGCTATTTCGCGCCCTCCGCTGTTCTCGGGTTTAGAGACTGTCTTTAACTATTTCGTTTCTCTTGTTGATCTGTTATTTATTAGAGAGTGTGTTGAATTATTTTTTTACTCCCTTGTTCTCGCATTTAAAGTCTGTCTTTAACTATTTTGTTTCTTCTGTTGTTCTCGGCTTTTGGAGGCTGTCTTTAACTATTTTGTTTCATCTGTTTTTCTCGGCTTTAGAGACTCTCTTAACTATTTCGTTTCCTTTGATGTTCTCGGGTTTAGAGATTGTTTTTAGCTATATCGCGTCCTCCGTTGTTCTCGGGTTAAGAGACTGTCTTTAACTATTTCGTTTCCTTTGGTGTTCTCAAGTCTAGAGACTGTCTTTAACTATTTCGTTTCCTTTGTTGTCCTCGAGTTTGGAGACTCTCTTTAACTATTCTGTTTTCTCCGTTCTCTTCGGGTTTAGAGATTGTCTTGAGCTATTTCGCGCCCTCCGCTGTTCTCGGGTTTAGAGACTGTCTTTAACTATTTCGTTTCTCTTGTTGATCTGTTATTTATTAGAGAGTGTGTTGAATTATTTTTTTACTCCCTTGTTCTCGCATTTAAAGTCTGTCTTTAACTATTTTGTTTCTTCTGTTGTTCTCGGCTTTTGGAGGCTGTCTTTAACTATTTTGTTTCATCTGTTTTTCTCGGCTTTAGAGACTCTCTTAACTATTTCGTTTCCTTTGATGTTCTCGGGTTTAGAGATTGTTTTTAGCTATATCGCGTCCTCCGTTGTTCTCGGGTTAAGAGACTGTCTTTAACTATTTCGTTTCCTTTGGTGTTCTCAAGTCTAGAGACTGTCTTTAACTATTTCGTTTCCTTTGTTGTCCTCGAGTTTGGAGACTCTCTTTAACTATTCTGTTTTCTCCGTTGTCTTCGGGTATAGAGATTGTCTTGAGCTATTTCGCGCCCTCCGCTGTTCTCGGGTTTAGAGACTGTCTTTAACTATTTCGTTTCCTCTGTTGTTCTCGGCTTTAGACAATCTTTTAACTATTTCGTTTCCTTCAATGTTCTCGGGTTTAGAGATTGTCTTTAGCTATTTTGCGTCCTCCGCTGTTCTCGGGTTTAGAGACTGTCTTTAACTATTTTGTTTCATTTGTTTTTCTCGGCTTCAGAGACTCTCTTAACTATTTCGTTTCCTTCAATGTTCTCGGGTTTAGAGATTGTTTTTAGCCATTAGGCGTCCTCCGTTGTTCTCGGGTTAAGAGACTGTCTTTAACTATTTCTTTTTCTTCGGTGTTCTAGGGCTTAGAGACTGTCTATAACTATCTTGTTTTCTCTGTTGCCCTCGGGGTTAGACACTGTCTCTAACTATTTCGTTTCCTTCGGTGTTCTCGAGTCAAAAGACTGTCTTTAGCTATTTTGCTTCCTCCTCTATTCTTGGGTTAAGAAACTGTCTTTAACTATTTTGTTTCATCTGTTTTTCTCGGCTTTAGAGACTGTCTTTAACTATATCGTTTCTTACATTGTTCTCGAGTTTGGAACTGTCTTTAACTACTTCGTTTCTCTTGTTGATCTGATATTTATTAGAGAGTGCGTTGAATTATTTTTTTACTCCCTTGTTCTCGCATTTAAAGTCCGTCTTTAACTATTTTGTTTCCTCTGTTGTTCTCGGCTTTAGAGACTGTCTTTAACTATTTTGTTTCATCTGTTTTTCTCGGCTTTAGACAATCTTTTAACTATTTCGTTTCCTTCAATGTTCTCGGGTTTAGAGATTGTCTTTAGCTATTTTGCGTCCTCCGCTGTTCTCGGGTTTAGAGACTGTCTTTAACTATTTTGTTTCATTTGTTTTTCTCGGCTTCAGAGACTCTCTTAACTATTTCGTTTCCTTCAATGTTCTCGGGTTTAGAGATTGTTTTTAGCCATTAGGCGTCCTCCGTTGTTCTCGGGTTAAGAGACTGTCTTTAACTATTTCTTTTTCTTCGGTGTTCTAGGGCTTAGAGACTGTCTATAACTATCTTGTTTTCTCTGTTGCCCTCGGGGTTAGACACTGTCTCTAACTATTTCGTTTCCTTCGGTGTTCTCCAGTCAAAAGACTGTCTTTAGCTATTTTGCTTCCTCCTCTATTCTTGGGTTAAGAAACTGTCTTTAACTATTTTGTTTCATCTGTTTTTCTCGGCTTTAGAGACTGTCTTTAACTATTTCGTTTCTTACATTGTTCTCGAGTTTGGAACTGTCTTTAACTACTTCGTTTCTCTTGTTGATCTGATATTTATTAGAGAGTGCGTTGAATTATTTTTTTACTCCCTTGTTCTCGCATTTAAAGTCCGTCTTTAACTATTTTGTTTCCTCTGTTGTTCTCGGCTTTAGAGACTGTCTTTAACTATTTTGTTTCATCTGTTTTTCTCGGCTTTAGACAATCTTTTAACTATTTCGTTTCCTTTAATGTTCTCGGGTTTATAGATTGTTTTTAGCTATTTCGCATCCTCAGTTGTTCTCGGGTTAAGAGACTGGCTTTAACTATTTCTTTTTCTTCGGTGTTCTAGGGCTTAGAAACTGTCTGTAACTATCTTGTTTTCTCCGTTGTTCTCGGCTTTAGAGACTCTTTTTAACTATTTCGTTTCCTTTGGTGTTCTCGAGTCAATAGACTGTCTTTAGCTATTTTGCTTCCTCCTCTGATCTTGGGTTTAAAAACTGTCTTTAACTATTTCGTTTCCCTTGGTGTCCTCGGGTTTAGGGACTGTCTTGAAGTATTTTATTTCCTTTGTGCTTCTCGGATATAGAGACTTTCTTTTGATTTTTTTGTTTTCTTCGGTCTTCTCTGGTTTAGAGACTGTCTTTAACTATTTCGTTTCCCATGTTGTTCTAAGATTTAGAGACTGTATTGAATTATTCGTTTTATTATCGTTTTCTGTATTCTTCTCGAGTTAGGAACTGTCTTTAACTATTGTGTCTCCTTCTTTGTTCTTGACTTTAATAACTGTCTCTAACTATTTCGTTTCTACTGTCAATAGCGGATTTTGTGACTGTCTTTAACTATTTCGTTTCCTTCGGTGTTCTCAGGTTTAGAGACTGTATATAAGTATTTTTTCTTTTGTGCTTCTCGGCTTTAGAGACTCTCTTAACTATTTCGTTTTTTTCGGTGTTTTCGGGTTTAGAGATTGTCTTTAACTATTTCGTTTCCATCGTTGTCCTCGGGTTTAGAAACTCTCTTAACTATTTCGTTTCCTTCGGTGTCCTCGGGTTTAGACTACTGTCATTAACAATTTTGTTTCTTCTGTTCTTCTCGGGTTTAAAGACTCTCTTAACTATTTCGTTTCTTTCAGTGTTTTCGGGTTTAGAGACTCTTTTAACCATTTCGTTTCCTTCGTTGTTCTCGGGTTTAGACATTGTCTTTAACTATTTCCTTACTTCCGTGGTCCTCGGGTTTATAGACTTTTAGCTATTTTCTTTCCTCTGTTGTTCACAGCTTTAGAGACTCTCTTAACTATTTCATTTCCCGCGTTGTACTTGGGTTAAAAAACCGTCTTTAACTAATTCGTTTTTTTTATGTTTCTCTTTTTGGATTTAGCTATTTCGTGTTCTCCGTTGTTCTCAAGTTTAGAGACTGTCTTTAACTATTTTGTTTCCACTGTTGTTCTCGGGTTTAGAAACTCTCTTGACTATTTCGTTTCCTTAGTTGTTCTCGGGTTTAGAGGCTGTCTTTAACTATTGCGTTTCCCATGTTGTTCTGAAATTTAGAGACTGTATTTGATTATTTTGCTTCCTCCGTTGTTCTTGCATTTAGAGACTCTCTTTAACTATTTTGCTTCCTCTGTTCTTCTCGGGTTTAGAGACTCTTTTAACTATTTTGTTTCCTCAGTTGTTCTCGGGTTTAGAGGTTGTCTCTAGCTATTTCGTTTCATCCGTTTTTCTCCGGTTTAGAGACGGTCTTTAACTATTTTGTTTCCTCTGTTGTTTTCGGGTTTATAGACTTTCTTAACCATTTCGTTTCCTTCGTTGTTCTCGGGTTTAGACATTGTTTTTAACTATTTCGTTACTTCCGTGGTCCTCGGGTTTATAGACTGTCTTTAGCTATTTTCTTTCCTCTGTTGTTCACAGCTTTAGAGACTCTCTTAACTATTTCATTTCCTGCGTTGTACTTGGGTTTAAAGACCGTCTTTAACTAATTCGTTTTTTTTATGTTTTTCTTTTTGGATTTAGCTATTTCGTGTTCTTCGTTGTTCTCAAGTTTAGAGACTCTCTTTAACTATTTTGTTTCCACTGTTGTTCTCGGGTTTAGAAACTCTCTTAACTATTTCGTTTCCTTAGTTGTTCTCGGGTTTAGAGGTTGTCTTTAGCTATTTCGTTTCATCCGTTTTTCTCGGGTTTGGAGACGGTTTTTAACTAAATTAATTGAACGATGAAAGGGTATATAAAGGGAAAAAGAATGAAAGAAAGAAGGAGTTTGAGTTGTTTGCCGAAGGCGTCGATAATTTGCAGAACAGCATACATGCAGTTTTCGGACCCCAAAAGATTGTTCACTTCTTGGGTTACCTGTTTTTTTCAAAATATTTTTTTCTTCTTTAGAATGTCTTCGTTTCAAAATATTCTCTATAAGAATGAACAGAAATTAAACTTAAAAAATGTTTTAAAGCAGTGATGAAGTGTTTCGGAACCGATATACAGCATCAAAGATTCACAAAAATAAAAATAAAAGTTAAAGAACGAAATGTCAAAGAACCAAGAAAATAAGGGCGTTGTAAGGATGAAAATAAATAAAAGAATAAGATATTGAAAGCGGTAAACGGATAAAAGTACGAAAAGAATGACAGAGTGGAAACTGCTTTCATATGATATTTTTCAAAATATGTATATTTCATTGTGCCATTTTTTTTCTTTTGTTCATTTGAAACCTTCCGCGTTTATGCCCTTTCTTCCTTCCCTTTTACCCTTTCGTTCTTTTAGTTTATTATCCTTTCATCTCTTCACCATTCTTTAGTTTTTCATGCTTTTCATTTCATTCGATTCTTCTTTTCATCTATTTATGCCATTATTTTCTCATACTCTTGACGTCTTCAATTCCACAATATTTTTTCTTTCCTTTATCGTTCACTCTTTCATAATTCGTTCATTCTTTTGACTTTTCGTTTCCTACTTTTATCCATGCACCATGTTTGGTCCCTTTTCAATATTAATTTGGTTTGTTGTTTCATCTTTATTATTTTCTTTTTAGTTCCTATCGTTATCTGTAGTGATATTGCCAATGTCGCGATGTGTATTTTTTTAATTTTTTAATACTTTTTTTACTTTCATTCTTCTCCTTACTCTCATGTCTTTTCATATTATCGTTGCTCATCTTTTGGCTCACTTTTATACTTTTATTGTTTTGACTTGTTGATCATATTCATTTATCCTTTCGATTTTTATTTTTTATTCCCTCAGTCTTCTTATCATACTTTAATTCCTTATTTTCTCTTTTTATTCCTTTATCCCAGCTTCTCGATATTTAATTGTTGCATTGCCCATTTTCTTTCTGTTCTGTCATAATGTTATCCTTTCATACGTCTCTCTTTTCATTTTTCCCGTTTTTTCACCTATTTATCCTTCCGTTCTTCACCTCATTCTTTTATTCGATCATTCATTTATTTTATCTGTATAATTTATTTAATTTGACGTTTTTATTTTTACATTTCATTCTATAATGTTTCTGCCGTTGATTCCATTTTACTCTATTATTTAATTTTCAACCTTTTTTATTCTTTATAGTATTATTGCTATTCTTTTTTTCATAAATCTTTGATCCTTTTATTTCTTTTATTTATTTTGACGTGACAACCTACTATTTTCTCTAGACTATCTACGCCACTGTCGGGGTCCCCTCCTCCACCTGTTCCAGGTAGTTTGACTCTACGCTCACCTGCATTATTCACCTTTTATTTTCACATCGCGTAGTAATCTTCAGAGCTCACTTGATGCCCCGACATGGACACGACACGACCAGCAGTTATGATGTAACAGCGAGAAACGAAACTGATACAGGATAAAATATTGTAGCGACTACGAAGCGACTGATAACATTGTGTTTCGTTGTGGACAGTGAAAATGAAAAGCGCTTTCATGTCGTGGATGCTTTTACTGGCAATTTAACACTTTTCAAACCGTAGAACCGAGGCGCCATTGTCAGCAGCTTGTGTAGTAGAGCGAGAAATGCAGATGCAAGTGCTCGTTATAAAACTTAATCAAACTAAAATAATTTAGATGAAAATTTGTACTACTTTCTTGTACAGTATTTTCAATACGAAAATAAATTGTATTCATTGCGCAAAGATATGGAGTAGCACGAAAGTATGACTGAGAAGAAAACAATAACCATAAAATATAATAATTCAAAAATAGAATGTAGGCAAATGATTGTGAACAATATCTAAAATTAATAATGTATTCGTGCACAAAATTTTATTGCTTCTCTTAACAAAACGGCCAAATACCGCAGCATGAGCAAACGTGAGTCCTAGATGGCTATTTCCAATTAACAATTTAATTGGAGAAATCCATAAATAATTTACCACTGGTAAGGACATGACAATATTACTGAGAGCGTTCTGTGGGAAATCATTCAAGATCGAGCTTACTTAATCCGAAGTTGAGCTCAATGAAAGCATAAACTGTTGATTAACACTAGCGAATTACAAGAGAAGCGTAAATGTTAGGTTGGTCACGAATAGTTGTGGTTCCAATGTAGGACTTTTCAAAAGGGATTGTTTTACCATCATTTGCAAGAATTTCACAAAATATGGCCAGTTTTCTTCTAACACCTCATTTGAATTCATCTAAGGTTTTGTAAACACCATTGTGACTGATACGGTTTTCCCAACACGTGGTGGAAATTTAAATCTGCATTTTAACAGTGTCGGTTAGAATTTACACTTTTATTTGCGCAATAAAAACAATGTGTCAGCTTTAGTTTTATCAAATATACATAGATGGAAATTTGACAATTTTCTTCAAAGTTTTGGTCCTTTGATCAATTGAACCTACTTTCTTACATCTGTACGGTGACTCTTTGTATATTATTTAAATTATTTTGAAATTTTGTAAACATTTTTGCATTTCAACCGTGCATTAAAATCACCAAGTTTTAACAATCTAAATACAAGGTTGTTCAAAAGTATGGATACAGCTAAATATTTTCAGAATTTTCACACATTTGCGAAACAGTTAAATTCACCTGAGATCTTTTTCAATTTTCTACCACAATTTATTTTGAAAATACCAACAACATTTTTTTTTAGATGACACGAAGGGTCCAATTTAATAATTTTTAAAACAGCTTTTTTTTTAATTCAGTGATGTATGCCCACCTTTATTTTTATTAAAAGGTAAAAAAAAATGAAAATTCAAAAATTTTATTCGGGAAAAGTAAAATTATATTGGTCTGACCGAAATCCGCATTGGATGGAGCAGGTTCATACGCAGCGTCCACAGACAACTAATGCTTGGTGTGGTATCATTGGTCGGAATATCGTAGTTTTTTTCTTCATTAATGTCTGAAAGATATTTGTAACATCTAGAAGAACATATTCTTCCACGAGTTGGGGAAATATTTCCAAACCACGGCAATCACAATATAACCAGAAGAAACCATATGGTTTCAACAAGACGTAGCACCGCCACGTTTTGGTCGCTAAGTGCGCGAATATTTGGATGAAACATTTCCCGGTAGATGGATAGGCCGAATGGCCAGCTGGGTCTCCTGATTTGACTCCACTTGATTTTCTGTGGGATCATTTAAAAATCGAGTGTATGTCAACAGACCATTACAAATCGAAGACAAGAACGAATAAGAAACGAAATTGCCAATGTTTCTCCAAATTTTTTGATTGATTACAAAATTTTGCTCATTCATTATTACCAAGAAGTCAATGGAAATTATTTTGAACATCTTTTGTACCATAAAATTATGTATTTCGTGTTTTTTTTTTTATATTAAAATGTATCCTTTTTCAGCTAAAAGTGTTATTTTAACAATTATTATTACTTAAAATTTTCATTTTTTCAAAATTTTATTAAAATTTAAATTAAAATTTAAATATATCTAAGTCGAACTCCACAAATTTTATTAGTTCGATAATTTACATCACAGAATTTAGAAAAAAAATGCTCTTCTTAAAAATATCAAATTTAACCTTTCTTATAACTTATTAACTTTCTGTAAAGCATATACCAAATTTCAGTAAGTTTTGTTTAATAGTCTTTATGATATTTAACTGTATTCATACTTTTTAGAGACCCTGTATTATTTAAAATATTAGCTCAAGATGTGTATCGAACATTTACTTTTGTCTCTTAGTCCACCTGTAAATCCCGAAATCCGTAAATAAGTTAATACGTAATCCGTAAATACGTAATTCTTTAATTCTGTAAATCTGTAGTGAATTTGTAAATCTGTCGATTTTTTTTTGAGATGGTCTCAGTGGTCTTTGTATTATGATGGTGGATGCTGTTCCCATTTACTTTTATTTCTTTTTTAGTCTTCATCTAGTTTTGTGTTTTTTTTTATATATATACATACACTTTACAGTTCTCATTTTGTTTTTGCTCCAACCCTATTATATCTAATATGAAATAACCTGGAATCCCTAAAATAATTATTGTGTAAATCTGCACGTCTGTAAATCTAAACCTAATCTAAGGAGTTATATGGAAATGGGTCAAAATACTATTCCGAATTATCTTTGGACTGTCGTTCTTCTGTGTAAATTTGTAAATTTGTAAATTTGTAAATTTGTAAATTTGTAAATTTGTAAATTTGTAAATTTGTAAATTTGTAAATTTGTAAATTTGTAAATTTGTAAATTTGCAAATTTGTAAATTTGTAAAATTGTAAATTTGTAAATTTGTAAATTTGTAAATTTGTAAATTTGTAAATTTGTAAATTTGTAAATTTGTAAATTTGTAAATTTGTAAATTTGTAAATTTGTAAATTTGTAAATATGAAAACTATTAATAATAATAATAATATTCTTTATTCCCAACAGACAGTTGTCCACAAAGGGAAACAACATACATATATACACAATTACACAAAAAAGACTTCCTTACATTTCGATACAAAACCTAACTCACAAAAAATTTCAACACGGTCACAGATTTCATTGTAAATTCTAGAACAATTCAAAATAGGCGAATAAAAGTGTTGATTAGTTCTAGAAATAGGGATAAAAAACGTCTGTGGTCTCCTACTACCTATCCTTGAAACATGAAAATACAGCTTACTAAGCAGATGGGGGCAACTAATTGTATTATGCATGATTTTGAACAAAAATATACAGAAGAATTCCTTCTCAGGCATAAAGGTTGAAGATTAGATGTGTTGAAATCTTGAAATACCAACAACCTGAAAATTTGAAAGCGTTTTAAAATAATAAATAATCTCTTTTATGGGTCTGTGAGTCTGTAAGTCTGCGCGTCTGTAAATCTGAGAAATTTTGAGATACCCAAAACTCGAAAATGTGAGAGCATTTTACAATAATAAATAATCTCTTCATTAAATCTGTAACTCTGTAAGTTTGTAAATGTGTAAATCTATGAATCTGTGAATCTCTGAATCTGTGGGTCTGTGAGTCTGTGGGTCTGTAAGTCTGTGAGTCTGTTAGTCTGTGATCATGTGAGTCTGTGAGTCTGTGAGTCTGTAAATCTGAGAAATTTTGAGATACCCACAACCCGAAAATCTTAGAGCATTTTACAATAATAAATAATCTTTCATTAAATCTGTAACTCTCTAAGTCTGCAAATGTGTAAGTCTGGAAGGCTGTAAGTCTTAAATCCCTACATCTCTAGATCCCTAAATCTGTAGGTCTGTAAATCTGTAGATCTGTAAATCTGTAGGTCTGTAAATCTGTAGGTCTGTAGATCTGTAGATCTGTAAATCTGTAGATCTGTAAATCTGTAAATCTGTAAATCTGTAAATCTGTAAATCTGTATAATATATGCAGATTTGTAGATCTGTAAATATATAAACCTGTAAATCTGTAAATTTGTAAACCTGTAAACTTGTAAATCGGTAAATCTGTAAATCTGTAAACTAAAGACCCCCCCAATAAATAATTTCTTTTATTAAATCTGTAATTCTGTAAATGTGTAAGTTTGTAAATCTATGAATCTGTGAATCAGTGAATCCATGAATCCGTCAATTTGTGAATCTGGGTATCTGTGAATCTGTGAATCTGTGAGTCTGTGAGTCAGTGGGTCAGTGAGTCTGTGAGTCTGTGAATCTATTAATATGTGAATCTGTAAATCTGTAAATCTGTGATCTGTAAATCTGTAAATTTGTAAACCTGTAAACTTGTAAATTAGTAAATCTGTAAATCTGTATAATATATGCAGATTTGTAGATCTGTAAATATATAAACCTGTAAATCTGTAAATTTGTAAACCTGTAAACCTGTAAACTTGTAAATCGGTAAATCTGTAAATCTGTAAACTAAATACCCCCAACCCGAAAATCGGAGAACATTTTAAAATAATAAATAATTTCTCTTATTAATTCTGTAAGTCTGTAAATGTGTAAGTTTGTAAATCTGTGAATCTGTGAATCAGTAAATCCATGAATCCGTCAATTTGTGAATCTGGGTATCTGTGAATCTGTAAATCTGTAAATTTGTAAACCTGTAAACTTGTAAATTAGTAAATCTGTAAATCTGTATAATATATGCAGATTTGTAGATCTGTAAATATATAAACCTGTAAATCTGTAAATCTGTAAATTTGTAAACCTGTAAACTTGTAAATCGGTAAATCTGTAAATCTGTAAACTAAATACCCCCAACAATTTTAAAATAATAAATAATTTCTCTTATTAATTCTGTAAGTCTGTAAATGTGTAAGTTTGTAAATCTGTGAATCTGTGAATCAGTGAATCCATGAATCCGTCAATTTTTGAATCTAGGTATCTGTAAATCTGTGAATCTGTAAATCTGTAAATTTGTAAACCTGTAAACTTGTAAATTAGTAAATCTGTAAATCTGTAAATCTGTATAATATATGCAGATTTGTAGATCTGTAAATATATAAACCTGTAAATCTGTAAATTTGTAAACCTGTAAACTTGTAAATCGGTAAATCTGTAAATCTGTAAACTAAATACCCCCAACCCGAAAATCGGAGAGCATTTTAAAATAATAAATAATTTCTCTTATTAATTCTGTAAGCCTGTAAATGTGTAAGTTTGTAAATCAGTGAATCCATGAATCCGTCAATTTGTGAATCTGGGTATTTGTGAATCTGTGAATCTGTGAGTCTGTGAGTCAGTGGGTCAGTGAGTCTGTGAGTCTGTGAATCTATGAATCTGTAAATCTGTAAATCTGTAAATCTGTAAATCTGTAAATTTGTAAACCTGTAAACTTGTAAATCGGTAAATCGGTAAATCTGTAAATCTGTAAATCTGTAAACTAAATACCCACGACCCGAAAATCGGAGAGCATTTTAAAATAATAAATAATTTCTTTTATTAAATCTGTAATTCTGTAAATGTGTAAGTTTGTAAATCTGTGAATCTGTGAATCAGTGAATTCATGAATCCGTCAATTTGTGAATCTGTGAATCTGTGGATCTGTGGATCTGTGAATCTATGAATCTGTGAATCTGTAAATCTGTAATCTGTGGATCTGTGAATCTGTAAATCTGTGAGTCAGTGGGTCAGTGGGTCAGTGGGTCTGTGAGTCTGTGAGTCTGTGAATCTATGAATCTGTGAATCTGTAAATCTGTAAATTTGTAAACCTGTAAACTTGTAAATCAGTAAATCTGTAAACTAAATACCCCCGACCCGAAAATCGGAGAGCATTTTAAAATAATAAATAATTTCTTTTATTAAATCTGTAATTCTGTAAATGTGTGAGTTTGTAAATCTGTGAATCTGTGAATCAGTGAATTCATGAATCCGTCAATTTGTGAATCTGGGTATCTGTGAATCTGTGAGTCTCCGAGTCAGTGGGTCAGTGAGTCTGTGAGTCTGTGAATCTGTGAATATGTGAATCTGTAAATCTGTAAATCTGTGAATCTGTAAATCTGTAAATTTGTAAACCTGTAAACTTGTAAATTAGTAAATCTGTAAATCTGTATAATATATGCAGATTTGTAGATCTGTAAATATATAAACCTGTAAATCTGTAAATTTGTAAACCTGTAAACTTGTAAATCGGTAAATCTGTAAATCTGTAAACTAAATACCCCCGACCCGAAAATCGGAGAGCATTTTAAAATAATAAATAATTTCTCTTATTAATTCTGTAAGTCTGTAAATGTGTAAGTTTGTAAATCTGTGAATCTGTGAATCAGTGAATCCATGAATCCGTCAATTTGTGAATCTGGGTATCTGTGAATCTGTGAATCTGTGAGTCTGTGAGTCAGTGGGTCAGTGAGTCTGTGAGTCTGTGAATCTATGAATATGTGAATCTGTAAATCTGTAAATCTGTGAATCTGTAAATCTGTAAATTTGTAAACCTGTAAACTTGTAAATTAGTAAATCTGTAAATCTGTAAATCTGTAAATCTGTATAATATATGCAGATTTGTAGATCTGTAAATATATAAACCTGTAAATCTGTAAATCTGTAAATTTGTAAACCTGTAAACTTGTAAATCGGTAAATCTGTAAATCTGTAAACTAAATACCCCCAACCCGAAAATCGGAGAGCATTTTAAAATAATAAATAATTTCTCTTATTAATTCTGTAAGTCTGTAAATGTGTAAGTTTGTAAATCTGTGAATCTGTGAATCAGTGAATCCATGAATCCGTCAATTTGTGAATCTGGGTATCTGTGAATTTGTGAATCTGTGAGTCTGTGAGTCAGTGGGTCTGTGAGTCTGTGAGTCTGTGAATCTATGAATCTGTGAATCTGTAAATCTGTAAATGTGTAAACCTGTAAACTTGTAAATTAGTAAATCTGTAAATCAGTAAACTAAATACCCCCGACCCGAAAATCGGAGAGCATTTTAAAATAATAAATAATTTCTTTTATTAAATGTGTAATTCTGTAAATGTGTAAGTTTTTAAATTTGTGAATCTGTGAATCAGTGAATCCATGAATCCGTCAATTTGTGAATCTGTGAATCTGTGGATCTGTGAATCTGTGAATCTGTGAATCTGCGAGTCTGTGAGTTTGTGAGTCAGTGGGTCAGTGGGTATGTGAGTCTGTGAATCTATGAATCTGTGAATCTGTAAATCTGTAATCTGTGGATCTGTGAATCTGTGAATCTGTGAGTCTGTGAGTTAGTGAGTCAGTGGGTCAGTGGGTCTGTGAGTCTGTGAATCTATGAATCTGTGAATCTGTAAATCTGTAAATTTGTAAATCTGTAAACTAAATACCCCCGACCCGAAAATCGGAGAGCATTTTAAAATAATAAATAATTTCTTTTATTAAATCTGTAATTCTGTAAATGTGTAAGTTTTTAAATTTGCGAATCTGTGAATCAGTGAATCCATGAATCCGTCAATTTGTGAATCTGTGAATCTGTGGATCTGTGAATCTGTGAATCTGCGAGTCTGTGAGTTTGTGAGTCAGTGGGTCAGTGGGTATGTGAATCTATGAATCTGTGAATCTGTAAATCTGTAATCTGTGGATCTGTGGATCTGTGAATCTGTGAATCTGTGAGTCTGTGAGTTAGTGAGTCAGTGGGTCAGTGGGTCTGTGAGTCTGTGAATCTATGAATCTGTGAATCTGTAAATCTGTAAATCTGTAAATTTGTAAATCTGTAAATCTGTAAACTAAATACCCCCGACCCGAAAATCGGAGAGCATTTTAAAATAATAAATAATTTCTTTTATTAAATCTGTAATTCTGTAAATGTGTAAGTTTGTAAATCTGTGAATCTGTGAATCTGTGAATCAGTGAATCCATGAATCCGTCAATTTGTGAATCTGTGAATCTGTGAATCTGTGGATCTGTGAATCTGTGAATCTGTTAATCTGTGAGTCTGTAATTCAGTGGGTCTGTGAGTCTGTGAATCTATGAATCTGTGAATCTGTGAATCCAAAATCATATAATAAACAATAAAATAACAATACTAATCCTAATACTAATCCGAATTGTGTCTCTGCACTGTTGTCCTTTTTTTTTCCTTTCAACTTTAGTTTCCCACTTCAAAATTTTCAAAAACTGACTCTTTCTTTGCACTTTTTTCATTGTTGTGTTCTTAATTTACCTTTCTTTAATTTACTTTTATGTTTATCTTGATGTCTCTTTAATGACATAATTACATAAACCGAAAAGCAAATAGGAACGAAGAACGAAGTAAACAGAAGTAGAAGCAGAATAAGAATTATTACATCAGCAGAGATGTCGATACTAAAACCTTACGACCAGCAAAAAATGTATCCAAAACGAGAATCAAAATAGGCAATACGGAATAATAAATAAAAAGCCAATTAACAGACGAAATAGCCAAAATTGAGATTTAAGATAGTTATTTAAACCTGCGAGAGTCCCTAATATGAGGAGACTCAACATCTATATACGTATATGGTTTAATATTTACGCAAAAACCGATTGAGAATAGCTAGAATGATTGAAGAACCGTTAGTAAATAAACCCTTATCTCTTGGCCTAAACAAAAAAGGACTTTTTTGGTGGCATGAGTGTGGTGAACGACTGCCAAATAATTATTTATTTTCAAATGGTGACATGTCACCGATATGATGATGACCTACGGTGAAACCTGTGGGAACTCTCTTCGTCTCGGGACTTATTAGCCAACAACAAATGCGGTTCTTGCAAGACAGAGCTCCACCTCGTAGTGCCCCACGTTTGGGGCCACATGAAACGGCTTATTTATGCGAGTCCCATCAACACCGTGCAATAATTAGGTACGCGAAAGATAGTGCAGTATGCATTCGCGAAATGCCCGACGTTCAGGGAGGTCGTGATTTTGAACAATTTTTATAAATGGTACGTTGGCCTAGGTGAGTCTTTATCTTTTTCAATTAAAAGCAAGAGTAGTTTTTGTCGGTCGGAAAAGGTTAATCAATAAAAATCGAGAAAAACAATAGTTTGTATGGGACTTCCTCTATTCTTTATTATTTATAAATTAAGATGCTTTTAACTCATCTGTAGTCTGAGTGTGTACTGAGTGTATAAAAAACATTGTGGGTTCAAGAACAGAAATCTCTTCACTGCTGACTAATGGTATTTGTAGATACCCCATTAGGATAATAGACAGTGACTTTTTTATTTCACTTATTCCTTGATTGATCGCAAGGTTCTTGCAAACCTAACAATCAGTTACATGGTTCGTTGGTTCCCTCCACATTATTGTAATACCAAAACTACTAAACGCTTCTTTCCTGGCAGGCGATTTATTTAGCAAGATTTACAATCACCGCGTAGATATTAATTGCAGAAGTTTTGGCTCGGAAATTCAAATTCAAATTACGATGTTTTAGTCTCATTTAAAGCTGAATTTAATAAAATTTGCAAGTAAGATACCTCTGCAAGCATTGTTATACTTAACAGTAAATCTAATAATATCCTACTGGTAATTAGTGCATTCATTGCAGTCGTGTTTTACAAACCCATTTCTGAATAATTGTCCACGGTTCTCGGCAGTTGCATTATCACAATTGATTTCACATGCGCATACGTGAAAACCAAAGAATGATAAACGGCACACATTAATGTCGACTCCTTCGCGGCATGCAGATATAAACGTCAAACACCTGTGACCATCGGAATTAGAAAGTAAACTCGGCCAGAATATTGAATGAATTCCCAGTTTTCATAGAATTCTCACACGGATTTTTAGAATTTTCGACGCTTTCGGGTCCAATATGCGGCGGATTCTCAATCCGCAAGACAACCCAACCTTGACATAAAATCCATTAGGAGTGTGACAAGATTTAACATACTTTCTCCGTCCAATTCTTCGGAATGGTTACTCATTTGTCTGCTTTTTTAGCGCACTGGAAATTCCGTTATTCTTCCGTCCGAACAGATGGGAGAAGAGAAGGTTTGTGGTCAATATGTCTAATTTCAGGTGCATAATTGGGACGATTAGAAATCCGTAAAACCAACATGTTGCTACATTTTCTTTAGGTCCGGCAGGCTCGCGGAACCATATTTGCGACACTGGAATCTTCCAAACGATTCTGAAAATACTCATTAAGGTTTAATCATTCGAATGACTTAGGTAACATCATTAGTTTGCTTGTCTGTACGTAGCCTTGAGAAATCATTTGTAGGAAGAATTAATAGGCGTTGAAAGTAATCAAGAATGATGCCTACAAGAGAATACTAAGTCCGAAGAGGTTTGCGTGGCATTGTGACAGGTAGGATGGAACAGCTATTGCAAACAAATGTGGAGGTTGTTTTTTTTTCGTTAGGACGATTTTGAGTATTACCTCATTTTATAAAGCAGGTAGATCTCAGTAGGCAGGTATACGAATCATTGCCGTGGGGAACATTGTTGGAGACCCCAAAATATTTTTCGTCTTACCTGTGAAGAATTAACCCATTAACCGTAAAACAATGGGTTCAACATTATTTTCGTTCAAGGTCGTTCGTGGTTATTAAAAGTTCTCTTAGTATAGGCAATTCGTCGTGAACGTATGTGTATATTAAGTTGCCTATATTAACAACTAATTTATAACCTAAAAGTAAAGTGACTATCTTTTATAATGACGCCCGATACACTTTGTGAAATTTAACACAATAAAATGAGGAGCTAATAAAATTTATCTGTAAATTGAGAAAATATGTCAACCACTTTTTAGCATAATTAGTGTGCTGGTTAGAAACATTTTATTAGATTAGTAATTTTTGACCTACTCACGACATTGGCAAAGACAGTTCTTGGAAAGCTAATTTTGCACTTACTCAATCTTTTTATTATTTAAGAAATAACTTTGTAACAAAAAAAAATCTTTCCAAACGCCTGAATTAAAGACGTTTAAAAAAGTAAATATTTTTAGTTCCAAACAAATAAAGTATTCATTAAACCATCAATATGGAATACCAAAATATCAGTGGCATCATATCATAGGATTTCAACGAAATGCGAAAACGTGAAATTAACGAAACAGTAAAATATCAAAATAATGAAATATACAGTGTGATAACCCCCCTTTACAAACCCGAAAACCACGCTGAAAACTACAACCTAAGTTTGGCTCAGAAGTTAACAGTAACTCCACTTCGTAATACGCTGCAGCCCCGGGAGGAAGTTCAAGCGAGTTCGAAAACGACCCCCGTTTGACAAATGACCCCAGAGAGCAGGTTCGCACGATTGGGACCGTAGAAAATCTCGAAAGCAGTATTGCAACAAGAACTACAAAAATGAATGCTATTTGGTCTATCTGTTGATTCGAAACATATATGGACAAACAATAAAATATACAGTAACGCAACGATTTCTTCGCAGGCTATTTTGAAACGAGCGCGACGAGATGACACAGCTACAAACATGCACAAAGCAAAAACACTAGATATCGAAATTTGGCTTCCCGGTGTCTAAAATAGCTAGATGTCGGTTACATGCCACGGAATCGGAAATCGCAAGGGGGCGCAACACAACATAAAGATAAGACGCTTTTCAGAACCCCAACATTCGGCGTGTCGCAGAGCCTCTATTTGCCCTTTTGTTTTCAGTTCTTACTCAGTGTTGGTTAATTCACGTCAACAGAGACAAAATAGCTTTTAAATGACCGCAAGCTGCTGTCGGCCTCATACCAGGACATAAAGACAGGTAGTTATTAAGGATTTATCCAGGTTTGAATGAAAATAGTGGATATTATTAAAACGAGACCTAACAACAAAGGGGTGACTAATAGCTTTCCACCCTGGCAGCCATTTTATTAGTGATGCTGACAGATGGTGGCCGGACAACGGTAAAAATTGAAAAGCCATTATCTAGGAGTTTCTAGTATGCACGTGGAACAAACGCCGGTCAATTTCAGGGCCATCTCATTATGGTGAGTATGACAAAAAAATAGATAGAATAAAGAGGTTACCTGTAAATACGTCGGGCGGCACACCACACACGATTGTTAATTTAAATTCCACTGACGTGAAATTTCGACAATGCAATTTAAACATAGAGCACACTCAACTTTAAAAACAGGAGAACTCATAGTGGAATAAAATCAGATAAAAACAAAAAATTAAGCGTTTGTTACTACTTGATGCTTCTAACGTTAAAGTCTGAATGAATGTCCTGTAGAGGGGACGCCAACCGTTTTTTAGGGTGGGCAAGTCGAAGTTCTCCTGTGCATTTTACAGGTCTATTTTGGCGATATCTCAACAGAATAGAAAGAGAAGGATGGAACAAAAGAGATATAGATAAAATAGGAACACAGAAAGCACAAAAGAAACCGTAAAAAAGGGGGAAATTACAAAATTAAGAAATTGAGAAAATGGAAAATTGAGAAATTGAGAGATTGAGAAATTGCGAAGTTGAAAAATTGAGTAATTAATAATTTGAGAAATTAAGAAATTGAGAGATTGAGCAATTAAAAAATTGAGAGTGTGGGCGTGATTTTGTATTCACGAGAGAAAGACAGAAATAGAACACTAAAGAGAAAGGAAACGTCGAGTAAATGTGAAGTAAGAGAAATAACATAAAAGAACCGGAGAAGAAACTAATCCAAACATATGAAGGCGCGCATGAATGATAAAAAAATATAACACAGAGAGAGCAGAAGAACGCTCGCAAGGAAAAAGACAACATACACTAAAGACGGACAATAATAATGGGAAGGATAGAATAAGAGAGAGAGATGATATAAAAGACGTATACGAATATTATGTATAAACGGACGGATGGTATAAGAGATAAAATAAGAGAAAAATTGTAGGAAAACAAAAAAGAAGAACACGAAAAAGAAAATGATACAGAAAAAAAGGGAAAACATGGAAGAGATAAAAAACAAAAAAAACAACAAAAGCGATATAGAAAGTACGTCATACAAAGAGTGAACAGCAGAAAAAGGGGGACAACACCAAAAAAGTGGGTGCATGTACAGAAGATATACTTCTGTGAAGTGATTAAAATTATTTTTATTTTTCGTGAAAATAATTTATTCAAATAAAATAATAAAACCATTAGTGATTATACATATTTGTTTGATATGCAGTTATGTGTGTTATATGCACAATTTCGAAAGGGGAGGTTTGGGACGTTTTTTTCCTTTTCTAGGGTTAGAGCGAATGTTAAACCAATAATGTCTAACAATGAGAAGTTAATAAAGCTGTTACCGAATTTTCGGAAACCGTGTTGACAAATTCGCCGGAATAAAATACTTCCCGGCGCCGTATCGACACCGTTCTCAGTGAGTGAGCGCGCTTGTGATGCTGACGTTCCGAATCCTCTTCGCCGTCCAGTGAGCAGGGGAATCCGTCCGCCGAAGCCTATATAAAAGCGTGCTTCAACCATAACCGCCACGGGTGAAGAAGAGGAACCGAAGAGGGAGGGAGAGACGTGAAGAGGACCCGAGCAGGCCGAAGAGGGAAGAGAGAGACCGCCGCCGGAAGTACCTGCCCGTCACCTCTTCCCAACCACCGACGGGCCGCGACCGGCTGTGATATTCCCGGAGGTCTTTTCCCATGTCATCCCTACACCTTTATCTCGCTCACAAAAGAGAGAGAGAGAGAGAGAGAGAGAGAGAGAGAGAGAGAGGATTAATAAAGGGACGTTCCCATTCCTGCTTTGGGTACTGTTACAATTTGATTTTTTCCGCGCATTCACCACCCGGGTTCAGGAACGAATCCGCATTACAGATAACCGGCATATACAAAAAACACGATAGGTTTTGCAGTGCCGCGCGACTAAACCGAGATTCACATTCAGATTCAACGTAAAGTTTGCTCCTGGAAAAAGGGATTGCTCCAGACAAATCGCGTTAGCGGATAAGAAACGCTGAATGTGAGTTATTTCGATAACAAATCGCTTTAGCGGATAAATCGTTAAATGTTGAGATTTCGGAGAGAGGTAAGAGAAACTACTTTATTGCGTGCAGACCTTGACTATTCTCTTTCAATCAAATAGGCAGATTCACAAGCACTTACTAGGATCTTGTGTACCACCTCAAAGGGATAATAGCTGTGAAAATTCTTTCCTGGATGCAGTTTATTTCACGTGGAAACTGGCGTAATTTCCCAGGACCCACAGGAATTGCAGTATCACAGACTCGCAGGATTCGCCAGAAAGAAAATAGTAAGGTGTCAGGACAGCTCTAAAAACCAGCAGGAAGCGTAATAGTTTCAGAAGATAAGTAATAGACAATTTTTTTTATTATATTTTTTTTATGTGTTATCAATTCATCTAGTTTTTTTGTTATATTAGCGTTCATTTAAAAATTGTAAAGTTCAGTAATCTTCTTAATGTAATTTAAACATAGGTAAAGTGCAAAAGTCACAATTTAACTTGTCATATTTTTAATTATTTCATCGTTTATTTCGTAATTCATTGCAACAACTTTTTATTCAGTCATTATAATTCCAATTTTTACCACGTTATTTAATATTGTATAATTGTAGGAAGTTTCTGTATTATTATTTTTATTTGTTCATTATATGACTTTGGGGACTGTATTTCTTGTGTCACCATCCACACTTCTCAATTTTGTCAACAATTTAGGTTGTAATAGTACCGAGCAGTCTTCGGAGAGGGAGAGACCAGACGTGTAAATATTTACATCTCAAATTATATGGCCCCTAAACGTAGTTTTCACGGTATTAAAAAACGCTTAATGTAAAGTTGAAAAATTAATCGTAATTGGCGATGCACTCAAAACATTTTGATAGTCGCTAGATGTATTTTGGACAAAAAACTTACTACAAACTTAAATGGATTTAAGTCTGGAAAAGTAGGGGCCACAATATCGGGCCATTTCTGCCGACCCACCTTTCGTGTAAATTATTATCTAACCACTCTGACACTATACGTGCACTACGGGGAGGAGCTCCGTCTTGTAAGAACCGCATTTGTTGTCTTATGTTCAGACAAAGGTCCGCTAATAATTCCTCTAATAAATCACACACAGTACAACTCCTGAGCGGAAGAGCGTTCCCACGAGTTTCACCGTAAGCCTTAATCATATCGGTCATGTCACTATTGGAAAATAAAGGCATTTTTAAATATTTTGTCCACTGTCAACAGTTAAAGTAGACAGCAAAAAAGTCCTTTTTTGTTTAGGCCAACAGATAAGGGTTTATTTACTAATGGTTCTTCAATCATGCCAGCGGTTTTCAATCGGTTTCCGCGTAAATTTCAAAACCATGTATCTTGGATTTTTTTAGTTTTTAATTTTTTTTAGCTTTCTTTTAATTTTTCTAGGTAGACAAGCGGCACATAGCAATACTCAACAAATCTTCACGTTATTGAAGCAACTGGCCGGTTGATTTGACAGACGACAGTATTTTTGTATGTACGTATTTGTTGAGAAAACAAGAAAACGCAAAAATTGTAGATAGAATATAAAATAGAGAGGAAACATTTTGCAAGGAAAAAACATCAAAGGAAGTATGGAACAATAATAATAAATAAGTAATAAATAATAATAAAAAAAAGATAGAACACAACACAGACCATATTACTAATGAGTGGGATAGAACATGAGATCGACCAAATAAAAAAAGTATATGAATATTAAATAGAATAGAATATTAAAAGGAGGTGATATAACACGCATAATATCAAAGAAAAAGGAAATTGTGGATGAACAAGAAATAGAAAATGAATTGAAAAAAGGTGATGAATATGACACAGAAAATGGGAGAAAGCGGGAAATGATATGAGAAAGAACGAAAGATACAGTGAGCACAAAAGATAGAAAAAAGGATAAAAAATTAAAGTGGGAGAGAACAGAAAATGAAGGAGTACGAAGGCTAGTAGAGAAAAAGACACAGAAAGTGAGCACAAGAGCGAGATATATAGAGGGCAGGAAAACACGACGAGAAGGAAAGAGAACACAAGTTCAAAGAAACTAAGAGGAATAGATAATAAATAATAACGCGAAAGAAAAGTAAGAACAAAGAGGAGAAAGTGGGCAGTGTAGATAGAGAAAGAATAAAGCCAAGTTTTAAATTTAAATTAGGGAAATCGAGAGGGACAAGCAGATAAAGAAATAGATTGTGGAGAATCGGAGAATCACAAAAAATAATAAAAAAATATTTAGAGAGTTGAAATTCAGAGGAGATTTAAAAAAAAATACGAGTGTGCTTCAGACCACACGACTGAAGTAAAACTTCAGTTCGCGATTGTGAAAGTGCTTTTAATTTATGTAAATTTATAAACGGAGCTAGAGAATCCTGAATTAATACCGTCTGCAGTATTGGATAATGCATGTTTCAGTTTGTAGTCAGCGAAAAGTCGGCAATCATGTGCAGCGATTAAGATAAGTAGCGCAATTGCATACAAAAATGACACATGCAAATGGCTGAGTGGACTGAAGCGTGAATTTAGAATTCGGGGTGCGAATCCCGCTAAGGCAAACATTTTTTCTATGTATTAATTACTTCCGTTCCCTTCGCCCGATCACACTTTTCGTAACGCTCTCGTCAGGCATTCACCAGCTTACTCCCCAAGTCAAGTGTCCCTAAAGAAGTTTTACTTCAAAAATCTTGAGAACTGAAGACTCAAGAGAATCAGAAGAATGAAGAGGATCATAGAACCGGAAATTGAACAAGAATCAAGCGAATTTGAAAATCGGAAGAATTAAGAGACATAAAAGAAACTGAAATTAGGACAATTATTATAAAATTACTAGAATCAAGAGATTCAACAGAATCTAGGGAATCAGATATACACTTGAGTTTCAATAAAATACACAACAGACGCAGAATGTTTGTGGGCTTAGTGCGATCTAGACGAACAAATGATTAAAATTTGAAAAAAAAAGCTTGTAGTGCAAGAAAGGTTAATAATATGTGACATCGCCACGTACGTACTCCTCTTCTCATGGAGAAATTGTAATTATCTCTTGCAGCTGGAGGGATTTCGTCCCAAACAATCCGCAGCCGTTGTCGAAATTCTTAAATACTTCAATAGTGTTCGTGGGATGAGGTAATTGTCGCAAACGTCTGTCCATCAAGTTTCAGATATTTTCTATAGGTGATAAATCCAGCAATTTGGGAGGCCAATGTAAAATGTTGACATTATTTTGGTCAAGAACATCTCCCGTCATTATTGCCACATGAGCTCGTGCGTTGTCTTGTTGAAAGACTGCCCCTGGATGGTATGCCCAATTTTAACTCTTCAAACTGTCAAAATCAACCTATTTCTGTATACGTATTTTTGCTCTAAATTGTAAAAGAGATATGTTACTAGAGCAATAAAAAAGTACTTTTTGAATTCATATGTTTTTATAACCAATTAGTCCAGGCAATGGGTACAAAAAAGGGGGTTTTGATCGCAAAAGGTCGGACAGAAATGAAATTTGGTGGGATGGTAGACATAGGTCTCCTGATAGTACACCTGAGTTTGCGACCTCGGGGGCTTGCCGCTCAAGAGGTAGGGGGGGTTGAAAACTGAAATAATTCTGCAATATTTTTTTTCTGATAGAGCAATGCTTTCCGAGTTTGTGGATGTTTACCATCTCACCAAATTTCATTTCTGTCCAACCTTTTGCGAATAAAACCCCCTTTTTGTACCCATTGCCTGGACTATAGACTTTTTAGAAGAAATAATTTATAAAGTTTTGCAATTTTGGTTATGAACTCCCAGCAGGCACCCAAACAAAAATCCGAAGAGTTCCCACTCCCCTGGGGGGAGCTTCATCACCTTTTGTCCAAGAAACCGCCCCCGAACGTGACCTCATGAAGCCTTTCTGCCTTTTTCTCGTAAACGGTAACTCCAATGAGAAAATGTTTTATGACCTATGTTCTCCATTAAATTCTGCATAAAAATGCTCTTATGAAGTTTTTGCCTATCTCCCACCCACCGCTCATCAATGACACTGGAAAATGAGTATTGTTTTCAGCGCAAAGGCAAAAATTAGTCCACCCCTGTTTTTTGACCAATAACAATTTATTGCAAATGTTTTATTCAATATGGAACTGCTTTACAATTCTGTATCTACACATTTTTTGCTCCCTCAGTGGTTTTCGAGATAATCGCCGCAAAACATGGGGGTTGCCTTCACGCTGAAAACTAAACTCATTTTCCAACGTCATTGATGAGCGGTGGGTTGGAGATCTCATAAGGGGCAAAAATCTCATAAGACTAATTTTATACAGAATTTAATGGGGAAGATAAGTCCCATAACATTTTCTCATCGGAGTTACCGTTCGGAGTTAAGGCTTCATGACGTCACGTTCGGGAGCGGCTTTTTGGGCAGAAGGGGATGAAGCTCCCCCCGGGGAAGTGGGAACTCTTTGAATTTTTATTTGGGTGCCTGCTGGGAGTTCATAACCAAAATTTCTAAACTTTATAAATTGAAGCGTGGACGTACCAAAAGCGCTAAGTGACGGACATAGGATACTTTTTATCCACATGGGGGCCAAGGGGGGCCCCTTGGGTTTATTAGTCGAAAACGGCTGGACCAATTTTCATGGTTTTTGATTTGTTGGATTTGTCTCCGCCCCGAATAGCAAAATAACTATTAAAACATGGACAGGGGCGCTTAGCCCCCCCCCCTTGGCTCTATAACGCAAGAAAGGCTGGACCGATTTTTATGATCTTTATTTTATTGGATTTGTCTCCGCCCCAAATAGCAGAATACCTTTTAAAACTTGGACAGGGGGCCCCTCCTTGGGTTTATAACTCAAGAACGGCTGGACCGATTTTTAAAATTAATGGTATGTTTGGTAGGTGTAAGATTAGGTTGTGAAGTATTTTCACATGGACATGGGGGCCAAGGGGCCACTTTGGATTTATTACTCAAAGACGGCTGGACCGTTTTTTATGATCTTTGAATTGTTGGATTTGTCTCCACTCCGAACAGCAGAATAACTATTAAAACATCAGAAACATTACTTTGGGCGGGGAGCTTGGTACAGGGCAACGACAATAACGAAAGCCCCCCCGATACAGGGCTACAATAAGAAATAACGCCGGCCACGCAAATTTGTCGTAGCGGGCTTTAAAAATGATAATCGATTTTTGAAGAGTAAACTCCAAAGTTTCACTTCTGCTGCGCGTGGACTCCACACAATTTTTTTTTTTTTTGATGATGTCTTGAGAACGGATTGACTGACTTTTTTCGGGGGCGAATAACTATTAAAAAATCGGAAAAATTAACGAAAAAATTTTTTTCATACATTTTGTATGGGAACCGTATATAACGCTATCTTTGATACATGACAGAAACAAAAATCAACTCGGCGTTGTATGCTGGTTCCGGTAAAGCCAGTAGATGGCGCTGTGTGCATTATGCTTTGATGAAAAAAACTGAATTTGATTCAGCTACAATACGGTACAAAGTTCGCCGGGTCAGCTAGTATATAAATATTCCCGCATATGTATTCAATTTGACAGCTGTCAAGCTTAACCTCAAAATTTGCTGTTTATTTTTATTTGACAGCTCACTTGTATCCAAACATACTGTTTCTACAGGTGTGAAACATTGCTTTGCTGATGAATTTATTTTCCTACTGACCGTACCCACACCGATAACACAAGGTCAAGGCTAGCACGAATATAATAATTTGTTGTTGTATCGCGCGGAAACTGCCTCCGATCTCCTCTGCGATTTAAACGATGTCAGTAAACTTGTCTTAAACTGGTTGCAAACTTGGAATTCGCGCAGAAATTATCCCAGAAAATACTCAGTGTTGAATGAACCTCATCGAAGCGAGATGCGCCCGTCGACTCTCCTTCTTTTTGCGTCGATTTTCATCGAAGTGAACTGTGATTGCACACACTCGTACGTAACGTTCTGTGATAACTTGGAAGACTTCGGCAGATACAACGTGGAGAACTGGACGGAAGTGGTGGTTAGATCGGAGGATGCAGACATGCCATCGCGCACTGTCGACTACCCCTCCTTGGCCTTGTACAAATTCGATAAGCTGACATCGTTAACGATTCTCCGACAAATTAAAGACGTCAAGATGTTCACTTTTGCCCGGGATTTCAGTCGGCGGGACCCCGACCAAAGCAAGTTGCGCCATTTGAAGCTGTACGGCAATGAAATCCGCCGGATTCGGTTCACCACTTTTGATAACATGAAGTTGCAGAGGTTGATTTTGAGAAACAACAGCATCGAGAATATCCACAAATCCGCTTTCTACAACTGCAGAATTGCGGTCATCGATCTGTCCGACAACAACTTGGAGACGATCGAGGGCGGTACCTTCAGCGAAAAGTTTCTGGGGAACGACACCTTGGAACTGCGGATACGGAACAACAGGTTGGAGGCGATCGAATCGGACAGCTTCCCGTCCAGTCTGAAAGTCCTGGATTTGGCGTACAACAAACTCCAGATTTTGAACTTCACCATTCTTTGCAAACTTGACAACCTCCAAGAACTGGACTTGAGTCACAACAGACTGACATCTTTCCCGAGCTTCGAGCAACTCAAAAACATCAGAGCCATCGACGGTTCTCACAACTCGATATTGACCCTCAGGGTCGCAGAGTTCACCGAACTATCTCACCTGGAAGTGCTGGATTTGAGCCACAACAGGATCAGCTACCCTTTGACTTTCAACAAGTTTAATTTCCCCGAGAGATCACCCCCGCTGCAGATATCGCTGGCTTTCAATAGGTTGACCCATTTGCTCCTACAAGACGACAGTTTCCGACACCACATCGTGTTCTTGTTTGGGAATCCCTGGGATTGCAGTTGTTGGACCGCTATGGAGAAGTTTATGGTGGACCACAACGTGAAAAGGAACCCGTGCGACACACAGTTTTTTGGAAAGGGAGAGGTTCCCTATTGTCTATATTATGATAGCAATGATTGCAGTAAAAGTCAGAACAGACACCCGAATTTTACAAGTCCTGAGATTGAGCAGTTTCTGGGGATAATCAAGAGGAGAGCGGACAGTGTGATGTGTAGTTTGAAGCCGAAGATATGGTAGACTATGGTGTAAACATTTTGGTCCACAATGTATTGTCATCGTTTATTTTACAAATAGTTAGGAAACACCAAATGTCAACTTAAAAGTAAACGTAAAAGACCTCGCCTTCTCCAAAAATCAAAAATCCAAAAACAGTGTTGTAAAATTTGAAGAACCGAAAAATCATACAAATTCCTGAAAATTTCTTTGGAATTCCGTGAAATCTTGGAAAATCCCAAAAGATCCCAAATAATCCAAAAAAACTCACCTTAAGAAGTTATTTTTTAATCGCAACTTCAACTTAAGGCAAAATGAAAAACTCGTGGTCCGAGTAAAATTAGATTTTACAAATTTTGGACAGTTGTGGGCGGTTCCACGGTCAGGAAAATGAATATTATTCCGAAATTCCAGTTTGGATTTCCCCAGAATCATTCCACCTGCCATCAGTTGCAAAGAATATTAGACAAAATACAAATACTTTTATCAACGAACGCCTCATTTCTCGTGCGCGATAAACGTGGCTGATGACGCCTCTAGCCAGGGTCGTCTTGGGGGTTCCATTTCGTTCACTGTTCAGAAAGAGCCCAAGGTGAGCCTAAAGAAGTTTCCACTTCAGAAAAGTTTAGGAGCCAGCGTCACCGTGACGGTTCAGTTTCGTTCACTATTCAGAAAGAGCCCAAGATGCACTGAATATAATAAAATCCTGTATACATTTTCTTCGAAATTTACACAACAATCTGAAGAGAAAAATCTGAATGTAGGCCAAAATACTTGCACTAGTAATTGTATGATTAATGTTGACACTATAAGCGTTAAATTAAACGTTAATAAATCAATTTTTTATAAGAACAGTAAGTTAAGTGGCAAATGTGGAAATGTGTGTTCTGAATAAATAAAAAATCAGCCTTTAGATAATTTGGTTGCTTCTATCTCTTTTCCCATTTCCTCGTTAAAACATTATATAAGATCTAGATCACGAACAACGCATTAGAGTTAATGATGCAATATGAAGATATATTTTTTTTATTTTCTGGTCTTCCACCTTTCAAAGCAAAACAATTACAATTTGGCATTGAATAAATAGGTTTTATTTAAAAAGAAACAAAACGACCGGAATCTAGGACAAAACATACCTGCATTACTAATTGCGCGATTAATGTTGATAGTCTAGTTTACATCTTTAAAAACGTGGTAGTCAAAAGTGGGGGGAATTAAAATATAATCCATAGCTCGTTCGACTCGGAAAGAAGTCATGTCATTAATTTATAAATTGCAGTTTTATTTAACGTTCAGAATGGTTCAACTTAATTGTATTAGAAAACTTTTCTAAAACTAGTGGTGCTAATAAAATCAGATTTAACAAATTTTAAGAGAATGATAAGAGCTTGCTGCGAGGAACGTTGTTGTTCGTTCGACGGCCAAAACTATTCCCGATATTCTTCCCTCCGGATCAGTGCTGCCAACCTCGTCCCAGATCTCTCTCAAATTTGGGAGTTCTCAGCCCATATTTTCTGAAACAGCTGTGAATTCAGAGCGATATCAGCAGACCATTTTAGAGCAATTTATACACCACTTGGATGATGAAGATTTACAATATGGATACTTCCAGCACGACGGTGCGCCCTGCCATACTTTAAATGCAACAACGAATTTCTGGATGACCGCTTGATCTCGGTTGATTTGTGGCCCATTAAATCGCTGAACCTCTCCGTTTGGATTATTAAACAAAATTGTTTTTAGGAATCATCTCAATAATATGAAAAATGCAATTAAAGAAGTTCGTCAAGCCATTACATCTCAATGTTGCTGAAAATATGAATAGACGGGTTCGACTTTGCTTAGAACATAACGGAGGTCATTTTGAGTATGTGAATAGTTTTCAAAAAGTATGATTCCAAAGTCTCTAACCTATAGGCAACCAATAATACGTGATAACCGTATTGTGTAAACATAGACAATTTTCTTAATTTCCAAAGGGCCCTTTGATTAATCTGGATCACTAGATATTACAGCTACAAACTTGACTCGCAATTCAGTTGAAATTAAATTATTGTTCTATAAAATAGCTCTACCTGTTAATCATCGTATCTATAATAGTTTAAAGGTTATATATAGTCGTTTTCATTTTTTTTACTTTTTAAGTGATTGTTTATAACAAATTCTTTTTATGTTTAACAATGAAATTAATAATTAATAAAAAGAATTGTTTAAACAACCCAAAAGTGAAAAATTCCCTTGTAAACTACATACTGTTTACATTTTGAGTTCCACGTACAGGGGAATATGAAATTTTTGGAGTATGTTTTTTAATGGGTCGCGCGCAGCGCGAGGCACTAATTTCAGTGATCCACGGAAGTTGTCGTCTGTGAAAATTTGTTTTTCCGTAGATCATTGAAATTGGCGCCTCGCGCTATGCGCTCGATCGCTTAAAGAAACATACTCTAAGAAGGTCATATTTCCCTCTACGTGAAACTCGAGGCACCAATTTCAGTGATCCACGGAAGTTGCCGTCAGTGAAAATTTGTTTTTCTGTTCATCATTCATAAAATCATAAAATATGAGATACTCTCCAATTTCGAGTTTCACGTACAGGGAAATATGACCTTCTTGGAGTATGTTTCTTTAAGTGGTCAATCGCGTAGCACGAGGCACCAATTTCAGTGACCCACGGAAGTTACCGTCTGTAAAAATTTGTTTTTCTGTGGAACATACTCCAAATTATATTTCCCTGTACGTGAAACTCGAAATGTGGAAATTTTTTCATATTTTAAGTTTGGGCAACAAAACAGCGCCATAGTCCTACCCCTGTCGCAATAGCCAGAAAAAAGTTGAAACTGCCAGAAAAAAGTCAGAATTGACAGAAAAAATCGGAATTGCCAGAAAAAAAATTGGAACTGCCAGAAAAAAGTCAGAATTGTCAGAAAAAGTCAGAATTGTCAGAAAAAGTCGGAATTGCAAGAAAACAGTCAGAATTGTTAAAAAAGGTCGGAATTGCCAGAAAAAAAGCAGAATTGTCAGAAAAAGTCGGAATTGCCAGAAAAAAGTTGAAACTGCCAGAAAAAAGTCAGAATTGTCAGAAAAAGTCGGAATGGCCAGAAAAAAAATAGAATTGTCAGAAAAAGGCGGAATTGCCAGAAAAGAAATTGGAAATGCCAGAAAAAAGCCAGAATTGGCAGAAAATAGTCAGAATTGTCAGAAAAAGTCGGAATTGCCAGAAAAAGTTGTAACTGCCAGAAAAAAAGTCGAAATTGCCAGAAAAAAGTCAGAATTGTCAGATAAAGTCGGAATTGCCAGAAAAAAAGTTGGAACTGCCAGAAAAAAGTCTGAATTGTCAGAAAAAGTCGGAATTGCCAGAAAAAAATCATAATTGTCAGAAAAAGTCGGAATTGCCAAAAAAAAAAGTTGGAATTGCCAGAAAAAAGTCAGAACTGGCAGAAAAAGTCGGAATTGTCAGAAGAAGTCGGAATTGCCAGAAAAAAATCAGAATTGTCAGAAAAAGTCGGAATTGCCAGAAAAAAATTGGAACTGATAGAAAAAAGTCAAAATTGTTAAACAAGGTTGGAATTGCCAGAAAAAAAGCAGAATTGTCAGAAAAAGTCGGAATTGCCAGAAAAAAATTAGAATTGTCAGAAGAAGTCGGAATTGCCAGAAAAAAATTGGAACTGCCAGAAAAAAGTCTGAATTGTCAGAAAAAGTCGGAATTGCCAGAAAAAAGGCAGAATTGCCAGAAAAGGTTGGAATTGCCAGAGAAAAAATCGGAATTGCCAGAAAAAAGTCAGAAATGACAGGAAAAGTCAGAATTGCCAGAAAAAGACGGAATTGCTAGAAAAAAAGGCGGAACTGCCAGAAAAAAGTCAAAATTGTCAGAAAAAGTCGGAATTGCCAGAAAACAGTCAGAATTGCCAGAAAAGAGTCAGAATTGCCAGAAAAAAGTCTGAACCGCCAGAAAAAAGTCAGAACTGCCAGAAAAAGTTGGAATTGCCAGAAAAAAAGTTGTAAATGCCAGAAAAAAGTCAGAATTGGCAGAAAATAGTCAGAATTGTCAGAAAAAGTCGGAATTGCCAGAAAAAGTTGGAACTGCCAGAAAAAAAGTCGGAATTGTCAGAAACAGTCGGAATTGCCAGAAAAAAATCAGAATTGTCAGAAAAAGTCGGAATTGCCAGAAAAAGTCGGAATTGCCAGAAAAAAAGCCAGAATTGGCAGAAAATAGTCAGAATTGTCAGAAAAAGTCGGAATTGCCAGAAAAAGTTGGAACTGCCAGAAAAAAGTCGGAATTGTCAGAAACAGTCGGAATTGCCAGAAAAAAAATCAGAATTGTCAGAAAAAGTCGGAATTGCCAGAGAAAGTTGGAACTGCCAGAAAAAAGTCTGAATTGTCAGAAAAAGTCGGAATTGCCAGAAAAAAAAATCATAATTGTCAGAAAAAGTCGGAATTGCCAAAAAAAAAGTTGGAATTGCCAGAAAAAAGTCAGAACTGGCAGAAAAAGTCGGAATTGCCAGAAAAAGCCGGAATTGCAAGAAAAAAGTCAGAATTTCCAGAAAAAGTCGGAAATGCCAGAAAAAGTCGGAACTGCCAGAAAAATATCAGAATTGCCAAAAAAAGTCGGAATTGCCAGAAAAAAGGCGGAATTGCTAGAAAGAAAATCGTTATTTATTATTTATAATCAGTTACTTTTCCATTCATGTCCGTGCAGCACCTTCGTATTAAGGTGTTTGTTTATAATTAAAAAAAAAAAAAACAAATTTGAAAAATTATTTCAAATTTTTATTTTCTGTTAGCTTAAATAAAACAATTCTCAATTTTTTTTTCGACGGAATATTATTTAGCACTTTTCCCAGGAGGTGTACAGGCAAGTTTAAAACCACACAAGTGAGAAGTGCTTTTCACACGCGTTGCACACTATACTTTTTCAACGACCACACAATAAAATATCCAAATATATGTTTTAGATAATTTTTATCTAAATACATACAACTAATTAATAATAATTGAGACGTTTTCATGGAAATTAAAGTTAATAAAGCATTAAAGTTAACGGTACCGAAAGATCATGCTGCGGCGCTATAACTTGTTGAGGTCAGGTATATTTCCGATGGAACTTTTATTAGTCGTAATGTTTTTATTATTAAGTGAATTGTCAATATAGCTTTCTGCAACTTTATCCGACTTCCATCCGCCGTGTCTTTTTAAAATGAGTAGGTCAGCCCGCGTCCACTAGGATAGTGGCAGAAGTCCTTCTAAAACTATGTCCGGTATATAATTTCGGGCTGGGTAATTTTAAGGTCTGTGCTATTCGCTTAGGCAGATTTCTAAACTTATTTATACCAACAGCTTTCTTGGTATTGTTACCATTTTGGTAGCTAAGAAAAAGAGGTAAAATTTGGGTCTAAATATTTTTTGCAAATGGTATAAAAAATGGGACAAAAAATTTCTCGTTGATAGTAAATTTTAGTCATCAGTTGAGTGTCGCGCCGCTATGTATTGTTATGTGTGCTCGATTCTTGTGCTCGCTGGTTATTTTATTATGATTTCGGACGTCCCAGATGTAATCGCGTTTTGGAAATTGAACCTGAAATTTTTAAGTATTTGAAGATGTGCTTCGAAGTGTATTTGAGCTGTCGGTGTGTCAACACTTATCCCTGATCAAAGTTAGAGAGTTTATTATTACATGCTAACCTACTTCAATATTATGCATATTATGAGTTTTTGTGATTATGTAAAAAATAGTTCTTTCAGTTAGTAGTGGTCGTAGGAAAGGATAATTTCCAATATGATAATGAAGCTAATGCTTTTTATTACGCTGTTATATTACATATAGTTAAATTAGCTTGTTTTAGACAAACCACGAGCCAATGGAAAAATTAAACAATCCATTTACTGTGATTTTACGCTTGCTCATATAATAACGGATTAGAATTTTTCTCACACCCGTTCAAATGTTATCTGATTACTAAACTAATGGCCTGTTTAACATCCAAAGTCATCCTTACATAATTAAATTTACTGTAAACAGAACGTAATTTTCCACACAAAACAAAACTTTAATGGGTTCCAATAAATCTATCGATCTAACAATTCAAGTAGCTGAAAATATTGTTTCTCATACGCTCGTACAAAAAATCGCGTATGGTTTTTGTACGGAATATGGGTTAACCTACTGAAGACACTGCCGGGCAAACTAAAGTTAAGACACATTATTTTCTGTTTGTCATCTTGTGATGCAACTCGAGCGATAAAAGATAAGTAAATTATTTTACGTAGAGGTATTCTGCAATTTTATTACCTCGTATTAATTACTTCATTGAAAGGCTGTAACGGTTTAATTCTTCATCTTTCCTTCCAATGAAGCTTGCTAAAAACCGCAGGTCGTAATATACTTTACGACCCGCTGCTTTTGTAATAGTTGAAAAGATTTGATTTATTAACAGCGTTGTGCAATATTTTTTATAATTACAAGTTGTCAACAATGGTCATCTATTCTTCTGTTTTAACTATAATCAAGTCGTTAGTCTTTTGCTTTTTACAGTGTTTTCTGGGGTCTCAAAGTTTATAAATTTTTGTATTTAATATCGACATTTACTTATATTCCGACGAATATTTGTATTATTTCACTTCTGGTAGATTACCATTAATCCCAATAGTCGCCACCAGCAACGGATGGTTTTTAACGTTTCGCGAGTCATGCAGAGCAAAAAGGAACCAATTAACATTTCCGTTGATATGTAACAAATACCAATGTCAAAATTTTCATTTTATCTAGCACCATAACAAAAGTTGATCCAAAAATTATAAATTACAAGGATATTACGCATGTACCTATTGTAATCAGACGAAGATTGCAATAACAGACGTCACCATGACCTTTTCGATGGGAAATTTGTAAAATTGCAAGGCTGTCGCTCTGAGCTCGTTTCCACACAACTGATTAAAATTTTTAAAATAAATATGCGCTTTCCTTTGTCGGTTATTATTAGACGTTGTCCAACCTCTTTGTGGAGGCACTTGAGATGCAACATGCAACTGCATAGATATAATAAGTACGTATGCCTAGGTTATCGAGTCTTAGATATGGTCAGGTGCCACAGCCTGCATACAAATACGAGCCGCTCGTGATGGACTATTGTATTTAAAACAGGGTCTGTTGTAATGGTAATACCGAAATATGATAATGCCATCCCAATAACGCGACTAATATTAATCTGGTTGTGAAACTCGTTTCTTCATGACAGGGGCAGAAATTTTGTTGGGTATATACAGGGTGGAAAATTCAACTGGAGCCCGTAAAAAAATAAAATTGGCCTGTTTTAGGAATTTTCAGTGACATGGAATATAATCAAGTTACAGACTTTGTTCTAGTTACAACTTCCGCCCTATATACACAGGATGAGTCAATAGTGCAAGGACGGAAGATAGTGGTTTTGCTAATAAAAATAAAAAAAATCTTTTGATCTTATCATATATTACCATCAAAGCTGCACCGACTAAAATTATTTTCTGCTATATTTGGTGTTTCACTACTCCAGCGCCGTACTCAACTTAATTCACAAAAGTAGGCTTTGAACACATTTTTATAGCAATAGAAAATTTAAAAAAATAAAATACATATAAGGTGATTTTTTTTTTATTTCCGTTCTTGCACTATTGACTCACCCTGTATAAAATTAATAAATTCAAACAAAATGGAAGTGGGAATGGGAAATTAAATAGCAAACAGAAACTTAATAAAATTTAAATAAATCTAGGAAACAAACTGTAAAATTTTTGTTTAAAAAACATTTTTGTGTGTGTCGTAATTAACTTTCTCCAATGTTTTTAGAAACAGTAAGCAGACACTTTCTTCTCAATTTTTAAAATTATGTATGCAGTACTACAATGTTCACATATTCTGACCACATGTTCATGTAACGAATACAAACTTCCATAATATCAACCATTTTCCGTTTGGTCCTATATTGTGTTATTGTCTAAATTTTTTGTTGTCTTTTGCACCTACAAGCCATGTTGTAACAAGCAAGTATTTAATTTATGTAATTCTTATCAATGGAAACCAGTTTTCGTTAGATAATGGTGATCTTTTAAGACCTAGAAAATGACAATACATTTCACAATTATTCACTGTTTTAATTATTCTAATTGCTTAACTGTTTCTGATTCATTTCATAATTTCCCAGTGCCCCAACATCCACCTATTAGATTACAAAACCCGGGTGATTCACACACAACGGTTACGCGCCACAAATTCGGTTTTTTCATTAACAAACTTGAGGACATTTGCATGATCAGATCCGCGATTGCATTATACAACCCAATTAAAACAAGTTCCGAAGTTAAACATCCCGTTGCAAGAATGGCTTCGGTGCGGCCGCATTCAGCGATGCATGGAACATTTGGGGCGATGTGAAATTGGTATCCAGAAACTATTGTTGCTTTGTCCAGTTATTCATCTCTAGATGTGGGCAGCGCGGAAATGAAAGTTTCTCTTCTCTCAAATGTGATTTTAATGCGAGGAAATGAGCCGACGCTAGAGGCTGTGACCGTTTTGTTGTAGTTGTTCCAGTGTGTGGTTGCACTTCATTGGGTGTTGATCTATTTTTCAAAATTTCAAGTTACTCGATTTCTTAGATTGCTTCAATTCTCAGAGTTCACACATTTCTCAGGATCTCAGGTTTTACAAATCAGGTTCCTCCAGTTCTCAATTTATGTTTGTCAAGGTCTAAGGCTTGCCAGGTGTTTCAAAATCTCAGATTTCTCTAGAGCGCAATTTAGGTCTCAAGTTCCCTAACGTATCTGATTTTCCAAAATTTCAGGTTTTGCGTCTCAAATTTTCAGGTTTCCTAAGATTTCGGGTTCTTCAATTTCTCAATTTTTTTTAGATCTCTTCGTAAGTAAATCTTCCAAAATTTCAGGTTCTACATGTTGTCAGGTTCCCACAGTTTTTAAGATTCTCAGGTTCTAAGGTCCTCTAGTTCTCAGATTCCTTAACATTTCAGATTTTCCAAAATTTGTGGGTCCTCCAGTTCTCAAGTTTACTCAAGATCTGCGGACACCTAGGATCTCAGGTTTTCTAAGATCTCTCGGTTCTCAAATTCACCAGGTTACTTAATTTCTTAGATTGCTTCCATTCTCATAATAAAGTTCACAGATTTCTTAAGATCTCAGGTTTTCTAAATATCAGGTTCTTCAATTTCTCATATTGCTCAAGTTCACAGATCTCTCTAGTTCTCAGTAGCTTCGTAGGTTCCTCAAGTTCTCGAAGATCTCAGGTTCCTCCAGTTTTCAATATTCTCAAGATCTAAGGTCCTCTAAGTTGTCCGATTCCTCCAGTTCCCAAGTAGGTTCCTCAAGTTTCTAGTTTCTCAAGTTCCTCAAGTACTCAAGATCTCAGGACCCTTATAGGATCCCAAGTTTTCTAAGGTCCTCAAATTCATCAGTTTACTCCATTTTTTAAGATTGCTTGAATCCTCAAAATAAGTTTACACATTTATTAAGATCTCAGATCTAAATCTAAATCTCAGATTTAGGTCTCAGGTTCCCTACCATCAGGTTTTCCGAAATATCTCTTCAATTTTTCAGGTTGGTCAAGTCTACAGATCTTTCTGGTTCTCAGTAGGTCAGTAGGTTCCTCAAGTTCAAAACTTCTATCTGAGGTTCCTCCAGTTTGAAATATTCCTAAGATCTAAGGGCCTCTAAGTTCTCAGATTCCTCTAGTTCTCAAATAGGTTTCTCAAGTTTTCAGTTTCTCAAGTTTCCCAAATACTCAAGATCTGCAGACCCTTAGGATCTCAAGCTTTCTAAGAACTCAAGGTCCTTAAATTCATCAGTTTAATTAATTTTTTTAAATTGCTTTAATCCTCAAAATAGGTTCACACATTTCTTAAGGTCTCAGGTTTTCCAAATATCAGGTTCCCGCAGTTCTCAATTTATGTTTGTCAAGGTCTAAGGTTTCCCAGGTTTTTCAAAAACTCATATTTCTCTAGAGCTCTATTTAGGTTTCAGGTTCCCTAACATATCTGATTTTCCAAAATCGCTGGTGGTTCCGTCTGAAATTTTTAGGTTTCCTAAAATCTCAGGTTTGCTAACATTTCAGGTTCTTCAATTTCTCACATTGCTCAAGTTCACAGATTTCTTTAGTTCTCAGTAGCTTCGTAGGTTCCTCAAGTTCTCGAGAGTCTCAGGTTCTACAAGTTGTCAGGTTCCTCCAGTTTTAATATTCTCTAGATCTAAATTCCTCTAAGTTGTCTGATTCCTCCAGTTCTCGAATTGGTTCCTCAAGTTTTCAGTTTCTCAAGTTCCCCAAATACTCAAGATCTCCGGACCCTTATAGGACCCCAAGTTTTCTAAGAACTCAAGGTCCTCAAACTCATCAGTTTAGTTATTTTTTTAGGTTGCTTCAATCCCCAAAATAAGTTCACACATTTCTTAAGATCTCAGGTTCTCCCAGTTCTCAATTTATGTTTGTCAAAGTTTAAATTTCCCAAGGCTTTTCAAAATCTCAGATTTAGTTCTGAGGTTCCCTAACATCAGGTTTTTCGAAATATTTTTTCAATTTCTCAGATTGCTCAAGTTCACAGATCTTTCTGGTTCTCAGTAGGTCCGTAAGTTCCTCAAGTTCAAATCTTCCAACATCTCAGGTTCCTCCAGTTTGAAATATTCCCAAGATCTAAAGGTCCTCCAAGTTCTCAGATTCCTCTAGTTCTCAAATAGGTTTCTAAATTTTTCAGCATCTTATTTTCTCCAAGATCTCAGATTCCCTAACATTTCAGAGTTTTTAAATTTCAAGTTCCTCCAGTTCTTAAGATCTCTGGACCCTTAGGATATCATTTTTTCTAAAATCTCGGAGTCCTCAAATTCATCGGGTTGCTCAATTTCTTCTATTGCTTTCTCAAGATTCCCAAAATAAGATCACAAATTTCTTAAGATCTCAGGTTTTCTAAATATCAGGTTCTTCCAGTTTTGAATTTATGTTTGTCAAGGTATAAGGTTCCCAGTTTTTTCATTCTCTAGAGCTCTATTTAGTTTTAAAGTACCCTAACATATAATTTCCAAAATCTCGTGTTCTCAAAGTTTCAGGTTTCCTAAGATCTCAGGTCCTCAGTGGCTTCGTAGGTTCCTCAAGTTCTCGAAAATCTCAGGTTCTACAGGTTGTCAGGTTCGTCCGGTTTTCAATATTCTCAAGATCTAAGGTCCTCTAAGTTGCCTGATTCCTCCAGTTCCCAAATAGGTTCTTCAAGTTTTCAGTTTCTCAATTTTCCCAAATACTCAAAATCTCCGGACCTTTAGGATTCCAAGTTCTCTAAGAACTCAAGGTCCTCAAATTCATCAGTTTAGTTAATTTTTTTAGATTGCTTTAATTCTCAAAATAAGTTCACACATTTCTTAAGGCCTCAGGTTTTCCAAATATCAGGTTCCCGCAGTTCTCAATTTATGTTTGTCAAGGTCTAAGGTTTCCCAGGTTTTTCAAAAACTCATATTTCTCTAGAGCTCTATTTAGGTTTCAGGTTCCCTAACATATCTGATTTTCCAAAATCTCTGGTGGTTCCGTCTGAAATTTTTAGGTTTCCTAAAATCTCAGGTTTGCTAACATTTCAGGTTCTTCAATTTCTCACATTGCTCAAGTTCACAGATTTCTTTAGTTCTCAGTAGCTTCGTAGGTTCCTCAAGTTCTCGAGAATCTCAGGTTCTACAAGTTGTCAGGTTCCTCCAGTTTTAATATTCTCTAGATCTAAATTCCTCTAAGTTGTCTGATTCCTCCAGTTCTCAAATTGGTTCCTCAAGTTTTCAGTTTCTCAAGTTCCCCAAATACTCAAGATCGCCGGACCCTTATAGGACCCCAAGTTTTCTAAGAACTCAAGGTCCCCAAACTCATAAGTTTAGTTATTTTTTTAGGTTGCTTCAATCCCCAAAATAAGTTCACACATTTCTTAAGATCTCAGGTTCTCCCAGTTCTCAACGTATGTTTGTCAAAGTTTAAATTTCCCAAGTCTTTTCAAAATCTCAGATTTAGTTCTGAGGTTCCCTAACATCAGGTTTTTCGAAATATTTTTTCAATTTCTCAGGTTGCTCAAGTTCACAGATCTTTCTGCTTCTCAGTAGGTCCGTAAGTTCCTCAAGTTCAAATCTTCCAACATCTCAGGTTCCTCCAGTTTAAAATATTCCCAAGATCTAAAGGTCCTCCAAGTTCTCAGATTCCTCTAGTTCTCAAATAGGTTTCTAAATTTTTCAGCATCTTATTTTCTCCAAGATCTCAGATTCCCTAACATTTCAGAGTTTTTAAATTTCAAGTTCCTCCAGTTCTTAAGATCTCTGGACCCTTAGGATATCATTTTTTCTAAAATCTCGGAGTCCTCAAATTCATCGGGTTGCTCAATTTCTTCTATTGCTTTCTCAAGATTCCCAAAATAAGATCACAAATTTCTTAAGATCTCAGGTTTTCTAAATATCAGGTTCTTCCAGTTTTGAATTTATGTTTGTCAAGGTATAAGGTTCCCAGTTTTTTCATTCTCTAGAGCTCTATTTAGTTTTAAAGTACCCTAACATATAATTTCCAAAATCTCGTGTTCTCAAAGTTTCAGGTTTCCTAAGATCTCAGGTCCTCAGTGGCTTCGAAGGTTCCTCAAGTTCTCGAAAATCTCAGGTTCTACAGGTTGTCAGGTTCGTCCGGTTTTCAATATTCTCAAGATCTAAGGTCCTCTAAGTTGCCTGATTCCTCCAGTTCCCAAATAGGTTCTTCAAGTTTTCAGTTTTTCAATTTTCCCAAATACTCAAAATCTCCGGACCTTTAGGATTCCAAGTTCTCTAAGAACTCAAGGTCCTCAAATTCATCAGTTTAGTTAATTTTTTTAGATTGCTTTAATTCTCAAAATAAGTTCACACATTTCTTAAGGCCTCAGGTTTTCCAAATATCAGGTTCCCGCAGTTCTCAATTTATGTTTGTCAAGGTCTAAGGTTTCCCAGGTTTTTCAAAAACTCATATTTCTCTAGAGCTCTATTTAGGTTTCAGGTTCCCTAACATATCTGATTTTCCAAAATCTCTGGTGGTTCCGTCTGAAATTTTTAGGTTTCCTAAAATCTCAGGTTTGCTAACATTTCAGGTTCTTCAATTTCTCACATTGCTCAAGTTCACAGATTTCTTTAGTTCTCAGTAGCTTCGTAGGTTCCTCAAGTTCTCGAGAATCTCAGGTTCTACAAGTTGTCAGGTTCCTCCAGTTTTAATATTCTCTAGATCTAAATTCCTCTAAGTTGTCTGATTCCTCCAGTTCTCAAATTGGTTCCTCAAGTTTTCAGTTTCTCAAGTTCCCCAAATACTCAAGATCGCCGGACCCTTATAGGACCCCAAGTTTTCTAAGAACTCAAGGTCCTCAAACTCATCAGTTTAGTTATTTTTTTAGGTTGCTTCAATCCCCAAAATAAGTTCACACATTTCTTAAGATCTCAGGTTCCCCCAGTTCTCAATTTATGTTTGTCAAAGTTTAAATTTCCCAAGGCTTTTCAAAATCTCAGATTTAGTTCTGAGGTTCCCTAACATCAGGTTTTTCAAAATATTTTTTCAATTTCTCAGGTTGCTCAAGTTCACAGATCTTTCTGGTTCTCAGTAGGTCCGTAAGTTCCTCAAGTTCAAATCTTCCAACATCTCAGGTTCCTCCAGTTTGAAATATTCCCAAGATCTAAAGGTCCTCCAAGTTCTCAGATTCCTCTAGTTCTCAAATAGGTTTCTAAATTTTTCAGCATCTTATTTTCTCCAAGATCTCAGATTCCCTAACATTTCAGAGTTTTTAAATTTCAAGTTCCTCCAGTTCTTAAGATCTCTGGACCCTTAGGCTATCATTTTTTCTAAAATCTCGGAGTCCTCAAATTCATCGGGTTGCTCAATTTCTTCTATTGCTTTCTCAAGATTCCCAAAATAAGATCACAAATTTCTTAAGATCTCAGGTTTTCTAAATATCAGGTTCTTCCAGTTTTGAATTTATGTTTGTCAAGGTATAAGGTTCCCAGTTTTTTCATTCTCTAGAGCTCTATTTAGTTTTAAAGTACCCTAACATATAATTTCCAAAATCTCGTGTTCTCAAAGTTTCAGGTTTCCTAAGATCTCAGGTCCTCAGTGGCTTCGTAGGTTCCTCAAGTTCTCGAAAATCTCAAGTTCTACAGGTTGTCAGGTTCGTCCGGTTTTCAATATTCTCAAGATCTAAGGTCCTCTAAGTTGCCTGATTCCTCCAGTTCCCAAATAGGTTCTTCAAGTTTTCAGTTTCTCAATTTTCCCAAATACTCAAAATCTCCGGACCTTTAGGATTCCAAGTTCTCTAAGAACTCAAGGTCCTCAAATTCATCAGTTTAGTTAATTTTTTTAGATTGCTTTAATTCTCAAAATAAGTTCACACATTTCTTAAGGCCTCAGGTTTTCCAAATATCAGGTTCCCGCAGTTCTCAATTTATGTTTGTCAAGGTCTAAGGTTTCCCAGGTTTTTCAAAAACTCATATTTCTCTAGAGCTCTATTTAGGTTTCAGGTTCCCTAACATATCTGATTTTCCAAAATCTCTGGTAGTTCCGTCTGAAATTTTTAGGTTTCCTAAAATCTCAGGTTTGCTAACATTTCAGGTTCTTCAATTTCTCACATTGCTCAAGTTCACAGATTTCTTTAGTTCTCAGTAGCTTCGTAGGTTCCTCAAGTTCTCGAGAATCTCAGGTTCTACAAGTTGTCAGGTTCCTCCAGTTTTAATATTCTCTAGATCTAAATTCCTCTAAGTTGTCTGATTCCTCCAGTTCTCAAATTGGTTCCTCAAGTTTTCAGTTTCTCAAGTTCCCCAAATACTCAAGATCGCCGGACCCTTATAGGACCCCAAGTTTTCTAAGAACTCAAGGTCCCCTAACTCATAAGTTTAGTAATTTTTTTAGGTTGCTTCAATCCCCAAAATAAGTTCACACATTTCTTAAGATCTCAGGTTCTCCCAGTTCTCAACGTATGTTTGTCAAAGTTTAAATTTCCCAAGTCTTTTCAAAATCTCAGATTTAGTTCTGAGGTTCCCTAACATCAGGTTTTTCGAAATATTTTTTCAATTTCTCAGGTTGCTCAAGTTCACAGATCTTTCTGCTTCTCAGTAGGTCCGTAAGTTCCTCAAGTTCAAATCTTCCAACATCTCAGGTTCCTCCAGTTTAAAATATTCCCAAGATCTAAAGGTCCTCCAAGTTCTCAGATTCCTCTAGTTCTCAAATAGGTTTCTAAATTTTTCAGCATCTTATTTTCTCCAAGATCTCAGATTCCCTAACATTTCAGAGTTTTTAAATTTCAAGTTCCTCCAGTTCTTAAGATCTCTGGACCCTTAGGATATCATTTTTTCTAAAATCTCGGAGTCCTCAAATTCATCGGGTTGCTCAATTTCTTCTATTGCTTTCTCAAGATTCCCAAAATAAGATCACAAATTTCTTAAGATCTCAGGTTTTCTAAATATCAGGTTCTTCCAGTTTTGAATTTATGTTTGTCAAGGTATAAGGTTCCCAGTTTTTTCATTCTCTAGAGCTCTATTTAGTTTTAAAGTACCCTAACATATAATTTCCAAAATCTCGTGTTCTCAAATTTTCAGGTTTCCTAAGATCTCAGGTCCTCAGTGGCTTCGTAGGTTCCTCAAGTTCTCGAAAATCTCAGGTTCTACAGGTTGTCAGGTTCGTCCGGTTTTCAATATTCTCAAGATCTAAGGTCCTCTAAGTTGCCTGATTCCTCCAGTTCCCAAATAGGTTCTTCAAGTTTTCAGTTTCTCAATTTTCCCAAATACTCAAAATCTCCGGACCTTTAGGATTCCAAGTTCTCTAAGAACTCAAGGTCCTCAAATTCATCAGTTTAGTTAATTTTTTTAGATTGCTTTAATTCTCAAAATAAGTTCACACATTTCTTAAGGCCTCAGGTTTTCCAAATATCAGGTTCCCGCAGTTCTCAATTTATGTTTGTCAAGGTCTAAGGTTTCCCAGGTTTTTCAAAAACTCATATTTCTTTAGAGCTCTATTTAGGTTTCAGGTTCCCTAACATATCTGATTTTCCAAAATCTCTGGTGGTTCCGTCTGAAATTTTTAGGTTTCCTAAAATCTCAGGTTTGCTAACATTTCAGGTTCTTCAATTTCTCACATTGCTCAAGTTCACAGATTTCTTTAGTTCTCAGTAGCTTCGTAGGTTCCTCAAGTTCTCGAGAATCTCAGGTTCTACAAGTTGTCAGGTTCCTCCAGTTTTAATATTCTCTAGATATAAATTCCTCTAAGTTGTCTGATTCCTCCAGTTCTCAAATTGGTTCCTCAAGTTTTCAGTTTCTCAAGTTCCCCAAATACTCAAGATCGCCGGACCCTTATAGGACCCCAAGTTTTCTAAGAACTCAAGGTCCCCAAACTCATAAGTTTAGTTATTTTTTTAGGTTGCTTCAATCCCCAAAATAAGTTCACACATTTCTTAAGATCTCAGGTTCTCCCAGTTCTCAACGTATGTTTGTCAAAGTTTAAATTTCCCAAGGCTTTTCAAAATCTCAGATTTAGTTCTGAGGTTCCCTAACATCAGGTTTTTCGAAATATTTTTTCAATTTCTCAGGTTGCTCAAGTTCACAGATCTTTCTGCTTCTCAGTAGGTCCGTAAGTTCCTCAAGTTCAAATCTTCCAACATCTCAGGTTCCTCCAGTTTAAAATATTCCCAAGATCTAAAGGTCCTCCAAGTTCTCAGATTCCTCTAGTTCTCAAATAGGTTTCTAAATTTTTCAGCATCTTATTTTCTCCAAGATCTCAGATTCCCTAACATTTCAGAGTTTTTAAATTTCAAGTTCCTCCAGTTCTTAAGATCTCTGGACCCTTAGGATATCATTTTTTCTAAAATCTCGGAGTCCTCAAATTCATCGGGTTGCTCAATTTCTTCTATTGCTTTCTCAAGATTCCCAAAATAAGATCACAAATTTCTTAAGATCTCAGGTTTTCAAAATATCAGGTTCTTCCAGTTTTGAATTTATGTTTGTCAAGGTATAAGGTTCCCAGTTTTTTCATTCTCTAGAGCTCTATTTAGTTTTAAAGTACCCTAACATATAATTTCCAAAATCTCGTGTTCTCAAAGTTTCAGGTTTCCTAAGATCTCAGGTCCTCAGTGGCTTCGAAGGTTCCTCAAGTTCTCGAAAATCTCAGGTTCTACAGGTTGTCAGGTTCGTCCGGTTTTCAATATTCTCAAGATCTAAGGTCCTCTAAGTTGCCTGATTCCTCCAGTTCCCAAATAGGTTCTTCAAGTTTTCAGTTTCTCAATTTTCCCAAATACTCAAAATCTCCGGACCTTTAGGATTCCAAGTTCTCTAAGAACTCAAGGTCCTCAAATTCATCAGTTTAGTTAATTTTTTTAGATTGCTTTAATTCTCAAAATAAGTTCACACATTTCTTAAGGCCTCAGGTTTTCCAAATATCAGGTTCCCGCAGTTCTCAATTTATGTTTGTCAAGGTCTAAGGTTTCCCAGGTTTTTCAAAAACTCATATTTCTCTAGAGCTCTATTTAGGTTTCAGGTTCCCTAACATATCTGATTTTCCAAAATCTCTGGTGGTTCCGTCTGAAATTTTTAGGTTTCCTAAAATCTCAGGTTTGCTAACATTTCAGGTTCTTCAATTTCTCACATTGCTCAAGTTCACAGATTTCTTTAGTTCTCAGTAGCTTCGTAGGTTCCTCAAGTTCTCGAGAATCTCAGGTTCTACAAGTTGTCAGGTTCCTCCAGTTTTAATATTCTCTAGATCTAAATTCCTCTAAGTTGTCTGATTCCTCCAGTTCTCGAATTGGTTCCTCAAGTTTTCAGTTTCTCAAGTTCCCCAAATACTCAAGATCGCCGGACCCTTATAGGACCCCAAGTTTTCTAAGAACTCAAGGTCCTCAAACTCATCAGTTTAGTTATTTTTTTAGGTTGCTTCAATCCCTAAAATAAGTTCACACATTTCTTAAGATCTCAGGTTCTCCCAGTTCTCAATTTATGTTTGTCAAAGTTTAAATTTCCCAAGGCTTTTCAAAATCTCAGATTTAGTTCTGAGGTTCCCTAACATCAGGTTTTTCGAAATATTTTTTCAATTTCTCAGGTTGCTCAAGTTCACAGATCTTTCTGCTTCTCAGTAGGTCCGTAAGTTCCTCAAGTTCAAATCTTCCAACATCTCAGGTTCCTCCAGTTTAAAATATTCCCAAGATCTAAAGGTCCTCCAAGTTCTCAGATTCCTCTACTTCTCAAATAGGTTTCTAAATTTTTCAGCATCTTATTTTCTCCAAGATCTCAGATTCCCTAACATTTCAGAGTTTTTAAATTTCAAGTTCCTCCAGTTCTTAAGATCTCTGGACCCTTAGGATATCATTTTTTCTAAAATCTCGGAGTCCTCAAATTCATCGGGTTGCTCAATTTCTTCTATTGCTTTCTCAAGATTCCCAAAATAAGTTCACACATTTTTTAAGATTTCAGGTTTTCTAAATATCAGGTTCTTCCAGTCTTCAATTTATGTTTGTCAAAGTATAAGGTTCCCAGTTTTTTCATTTTCTAGAGCTCTATTTAGGTTTCAGGTACCCTAACATATCATATTTTCCAAAATCTCGGGTAGTTCCCTCTCAAATTTTCATTTCTTAAGATCTCAGGTTTTCCAAATATCAGGTTCCCGCAGTTCTCAATTTATGTTTGTCAAGTTCTAAGTTTTCCCGGATTTTTCAATTTCTCAGATTTTTGTAGATCTCTTCGTAAGTTCTTTCAAGATTTCAGGTTCTACATTTTGTCAGGTTCCTACAGTTTTTAAGATTCTCAAGTTCTAAGGTCCTCTGGTTCTCAGATTCCCTTCATTTCAGATTTTGAAAATTTGAGGTTCCTCCAGTTCTGGAGTTCTTAGTTTACTCAAGATCTGCTAACACCTGAGATCTCAGGTTTTCTAAGATCTTAAGGTTCTCAAATTCATCAGGTTACTCAATTTCTTAGATTGCTTCCATTCTCATAATAAAGTTCACACATTTCTTAAGTCTCTATCTCAGGTTTTCTAAATATCAGATTCTTCCAGTTCTCAATTTATGTCTGTTAAGTTCTAAGGTTTCTCAGGTTTTTCATTCTCTAGAGCTCTATTTAGGTTTCAGGTACCCTAACATATCATATTTTCCAAAATCTTGGGTGGTTCCATCCCAAATTTTCAGGTTTCCTAAGATCTAAGGTTTGATAAGATTTCGGGTTCTTCAATTTCTCACATTGCTCAAGTTCACAGATTTATCTAGTTCTCAGAAGCTTCGTAGGTTCCTCAAGTTCTCAAAAATCTCAAGTTCTACAAGTTGTCAGGTTCCTCCAGTTTTCAAAATTCTCAAGATCTAAGGTCCTCTAAGTTGTCTGTTTCCTCCAGTTCCCAAGAAGGTTCCTCAAGTTTTTAGTTTCTTAAGTTCCCCAAGTCAATGTCCTCAAATTCATCAGTTCACTTAATTTTTTATATTGCTTTAGTCCTCAAAATAAGTTCACACATTTCTTAAGATATCAGGGTTTCCAAATATCAGGTTCCTCCAGTTTTCAATTTATGTTTGTTAAGGTCTAAGCTTCTCCGGGTTTTTCAAAATCTCAGATTTAGGTCTTAGGTTTTCTAACATCAAATTTTTAGGTTTTATAAGATTTCAGGTTGTTCAATTTCTCAGGTTGGTCAAGTTCACAGGTTCCTCCAGTTGCAATATTCCCAAGATCTAAGGTTCTCAGATTCCTCTAGTTCTGAAATAAGTTTCTAAAGTTTTCAGCGTCTTATGTTCTCGAAGATCTCAGATGCTCAATAGTTTTGGTATTTTGATAATTTGATATTTCTCTGTTGTGATTGTCCGTTAACTTGTATATTTCGCTCATTTTATGTTTTGCTATTCCGGTAATTTGTTATGTCGCTATACAGTTGAAACGAAATTAGTCTTTTCCGTCGTATATTTGATATTTTGGTACATATCCATTTTATTAAATTTAATATTTCATTATAAATTTAGAATTTACTATTTCGATAACTTCATGTTTTTTAGTTTCGTTAATTTGACATTTCGTTTGTATGATATTTTAATAATTCGTTACTGTGATGTAATATCCCGTTAATATGACTGTGACATTTCACTGTTTTGATATTTGGTTAATTTCAAGTTTGATGTTTTGCTAAGTCGTTATTTTATTTCGTAAATTTTATATCTGGTCTTCATGAATGATCCATACATCATGCTGCCTGTGAAAAACAAATTTACATGTAGTTAGATAAAGGAAATTGACGTTCAAAGCCTACTTCGTGTGTCAAGTATTTATCAAGACTATATTAATTGTTTTTGTACACTTTATTTTGCAATTTCGTTGATTTGATAGTTTGATATTTCATTGAACTGACTTCATTAATTTGATATTTCGTTACTTTGCAATTATTTCTCTTTCGTCAGTCTGATATTTTGGTACATATTTCTTTATTTTGCTATTTCATTGATGTGATATTCGATATTCTTTTCTTTCAACAATCTGATATTTTGATATATTGATGTTTCATCATTCTTGTTTCGATAATTTGATATAATTTGGTTACTTTTTACATATTTTGATACTTCGTTAAGTTCCCGTTTTGTTAAAATTAAACTGGGAGGTTGGAGACCTGAAACACCACTAAACAGGGAAATATGGGAGGATGAGAAAAATCCCAAGCAAAGCAGATTGAGGAATTGCAAAATCTAAGAAATTGGAAAACATGAAATGCTCCTTTATTTTTATAACTAAACTAATTCAATTTTTGTTTTACCTAAGAATCAAAATAATATTTTTTGTTTTATTTTTGCTTTAAATTTTTATTTTTGCCTTCTGAGTCTTTGGATTTGTATCCATTTCACGGCATTTTCCTTATCTGTCCTTTCTCTTATCAGGGACAGGAAGCGTTGTAATAAATAATTTATGTATTTGGTTCGTTATGCGTTTAATGCCTTTGACATTAAATATATTAGAAATTTTTATTTTAAAAGCGAGGGTTTTCTTAAATTTCTTTACGCTTGGTCTATAGCTCTAGGGACTGAACTGTATATTGTTTCGTGTTTGCTATATTTCCAATTCGTTTTTTTTTTCTGTACATATATTAGTTCTTTGTTTACGCATGAGTAAGGGCTATCCCAGTTTGACTTAGATACTTCTTTGTAACTATATCGTCGATAGATTTTTTACTGTTGTAGCCGTCCTTTTAGCTCCCACACCCAATCAATAACTATAATTATACATTTATGTTCAAACGAAAGACTTGCAGATAATAATCTATCAATCATGCCATATCTTTTTAAAAAATATGTACTTCAATTTTACAATAAATATTTTTACATGCGCATCTTGCACAATTATCCTTGCAAATTTTGGAGGATTCTTGTGCAACCATCAATCGTAATCATCACGTTTCGATACGCATTTATTCGTGTTAGAACACCCAGCCCGTCTGGGTTTGTCCTCACCGTGCTATTTCACGTTTCGCGGGATATTTCGTAATTTCAATGCGAGAGTTGATCTGTTTTGTTGGTGTGCTCATTGTTCTTTTCGGTTTTAATGCCATCTCTAAATCGTTGATACAGTAAACGTAGATCGTGCACGTCCACGTGAGAAAATGTTACATCTGCTGAATAAATTCCGAGGCCTAACGTAACATTGCGAAGACATGCAGAGATGCAAAGAGGCTAACGGGGTTTTGGCGACTTTTGCGGAATTTCAGGAAAATTATTCCTCGATTTACGAAAGTTCATTTCTGGAAGAATTTGCTTTTCAGAAAGTTCGGATATTTAGTGATTCGCAATCTGAAGTTGAGGGGCACAGAAATGTCCTGAAATCCTGAAAAGTGCTGAAATGGACGCAATTACGAAATATGATACAAACACATGATACAAATCATGAAATGCAAAATTATTTATGAAATATTTTTTTTCTTGATTCAAATAGCCCTTTTCATTGTCTAAACGACAGTATAAACATTTTGTTATCTTAGATAATGAAAGTTTTGAAAAAAAAAATTGATTTTTTATGACAAACAAAAACAAGTCAAAAAATCAAGTAGGTAAATCAAACAGTCAAATGGTACTGTCATGCTGCAATCTCAATTCTGGTAAAAATAAAAAAATAAGTTTAATGATTTTTATCTTCTATGTAATAATAATGTGTATTTTTTGAACTAAAAAGTTGACGTTAGATTTTCAATGACCCCCTGCTCCCTTTAGATGAGATTTGATGAGATTTTACTGGACCCCTCCCCCCCCGCATTTTGAGCTCACGTAATTAATGAACGACCCCTCTGCTTATTCTTCTTGATTTTTGTTCTCCTTAATCTATGGTTGCTCTAGTCGATTAAACTGTTTTTAGTATATTTATTTCTTTTTCTCAAATCTTGTTTCTTTTGCGTTTCTTTCCTTTTTAGTTTTTTCGTCCCCTGTGCTCTTTTTTGTATTTTTTTTCTATAATCACTTTTTTTTATTATCTCTATAGTCTTATATGGTCTTTTTGGGATTTTAGGTCATGTTTTTTGTCTCTCGTCTCTCAGGTCTCACTAGCCTCTCTTGCCTCTTTTATCTCGTTTCTCTTTTGTTTTTTTTTTATCCTATTTAATATGTGGTACCTATTGGTCTTTTTAAACCCTTTTGTTTCCTCTGCCTTTTATGTTGATGTAGTTTTATTTTTTATCTCTTTAGTCTCTTTAGTCTCTTTGGTTTCTTTGGTCTCTTTGGTCTCTTCGGTCTCTTCGGTCTCTTCTGTCTCTTCAGTCTCTTCAGTCTCTTCAGTCTCTTCAGTCTCTTCAGTCTCTTTTTGTTTCGTTGGTTTATTTAGTGTCTTCGGTTTCTTCAGTCTCTTAATTCTCCCGAGTCATTTTAGTTTCTAAAGAGACAAAAGGGACCAATTTTGTCTCTTTACCCTTTTTACTTCTGTTTGGTGTCTTGTATATCTTCTGTGTCTTTATTTTTTTAAACGGTTCTATTTAGCTTGCCTTGTTTGTCTTATGTGGTTCAAATCTAGTAATTGAATTTTCACCCCTTTCTTGTTGACTGATTGATCTGAAATTTGCTACACACCTTTAGTTCTGACGACAATACAATAATTATGTATATTTACTGTCATTGCAAATCAAAGATGGCCGCGGCTACAAAATGGTGGATTTTTAATTACCTCAATATGGGTATCAAATAAAAGGGCTTAACTACTAGAATACTGTACACCATCAAAAAAATTCAATCCAAGATGGCTGCCACCACAAAATGGAGGATTACATATAATTTTTAATCCCTTTAAAATGGGTGTCAAATGAAAGAGCTTAACTAGTAGAATACAGTACACCATGAAAAATTTTAAAATCCAAGATGGCAACCAACACAAAATCGCGGATTACAGTTTTTTTCAATCCCCGCAATATCAAATGAAAGGGCTTTTACTAGTAGAATACAGTACACCATAGATAAATTCCAAGTCCAAGATGGCCGCCACCTGAAAATGGCGGATTACTTTTTTTAGTTTTCAATCTCCTCAACATGGGTATCAAATGAAAGGACTTGACAAGCAGAATACAGCACATTTTAGAAAAACAAGAAACTCGAAAATACAATAAGTAAAAAACATTTTTAAGTTAAACGATTTTTATTGTAAAAAACATAATAATGATGCAGATAATGTACTAAAAGCTAAATAAAAACGTGGGGCGTAGCATTACCTGAGTAAATTTTAATGTGTAAATGATCGTTCTGCGATGTCGCTCTTTTGTTTTTTTTTATCCTATTTAATATGTGGTACCTATTGGTCTTTTTAAACCCTTTTGTTTCTTCTGCCTTTTATGTTGATGCACTTTTATTTTTTATCTCTTTAGTCTCTTTAGTCTCTTTAGTCTCTTTAGCCTCTTTGGTGTCTTTGGTCTCTTCGGTCTCTTCGGTCTCTTCGGTCTCTTCGGTCTCTTAGGTCTCTTCGGTCTCTTTGGTCTCTTCGGTCTCTTCGGTCTCTTCGGTCTCTTTGGTCTCTTCGGTCTCTTCAGTCTCTTTAGCCACTTTAGTCTTTTTTTGTTTCCTTGGTTTATTTAGTGTCTTCGGTTTCTTCAGTCTCTTCATTCTCCTGAGTCATTTTAGTTTCTTTGGTCCCTTTTGTCTCTTTACCCTTTTTACTTCTGTTTGGTGTCTTGTATATCTTCTGTCTCTTTATTTTTTTTACGGTTTTATTTAGCTTGCCTTGTTTGTCTTATGTGGTTCAAATCTAGTAATTGAATTTTCACCCCTTTCTTGTTGACTGATTGATCTTAAATTTGCTACACACCTTTAGTTCTGACGACAATACAATAATTATGTATATTCACTGTCATTGCAAATCAAAGATGGCCGCGGCTACAAAATGGTGGATTTTTTTCAATTACCTCAATATGGGTATCAAATAAAAGGGCTTAACTACTAGAATACTGTAGACCATCAAAAAAATTCAATCCAAGATGGCTGCCACCACAAAATGGAGGATTACATATAATTTTCAATCCCTTTAAAATGGGTGTCAAATGAAAGAGATTAACTAGTAGAATACAGTACACCATGAAAAATTTTAAAATCCAAGATACAGTATTTTTACACACATTTTACATAAGTTGCCTATTGAGAAGATGCATTCAAAGCATACCTCTAACGATATGAGCGGTTGACTATAGATAATAGAAATTTTTTGACGGGTCAATTTTGGTTTATAAAAATGGATATTTTTAACCTAAATTAAATTTCAAGTAGTCATTTGTTTTCGAGTGATGACGTCATCGATTTTTTTTTTAAATAGAAACCCCTTATTTTTTTTCTTGATTCAGATAGCCCTTTTAATTGTCTAAACGACAGTATAAACATTTTGTTATCTTAGATAATGAAAGTTTTGAGAAAAAAATAAAATTTGTTTTTTTTATGTCAAACAAAAACAAGTCAAAAAATCAAGTAGGTAAATCAAACAGTCAAATGGTACTGTCATGCTGCAATCTCAATTCTGGTAAAAGTAAAAAAATAAGTTTAATGATTTTTATCATCTATGTAATAATAATGTGTATTTTTTGAACTAAAAAGTTGACGTTAGATTTTCAATGACCCCCTGCTCCCTTTAGATGAGATTTGATGAGATTTTACTGGACCCCTCCCCCCCCCCCATTTTGAGCTCACGTAATTAATAGACGACCCCTTTGCTTATTCTTCTTGATTTTTGTTCTCCTTAATCTGTGGTTGCTCTAGTCGATTAAACTGTTTTTAGTATATTTATTTCTTTTTCTCAAATCTTGTTTCTTTTGCGTTTCTTTCCTTTTTAGTCTTTTCGTCCCCTGTGGTCTTATTGGTGTTTTGTATTTTTTTTTCTAATCACTTTTTATTATTATCTCTATAGTCTTTTATATGGTCTTTTTGGGATTTTAGGTCATGTTTTTTGTCTCTCGTCTCTCAGGTCTCACTAGCCTCTCTTGTCTCTTTTATCTCGTTTCTCTTTTGTTTTTTTTTATCCTATTTAATATGTGGTACCTATTGGTCTTTTTAAACCCTTTTGTTTCTTCTGCCTTTTATGTTGATGTACTTTTATTTTTTATCTCTTTAGTCTCTTTGGTCTCTTCAGTCTCTTCAGTCTCTTCGGTCTCTTCAGTCTTTTCAGTCTCTTCAGTCTCTTCAGTCTCTTCAGTCTCTTCAGTCTCTTTAGTCTCTTCATTCTCTTGAGTCATTTTAGTCCTTTTGGTATCTGTTGTCTTTTAGTCTCTTTGATCTCTTCGGTCTCTTCGGTCTTTTGGGACTTCTCGGTCTCTTGAGTCTCTTCCGTCTCTTTGGTCTCTTCAGTCTCTTTAGCCACTTTAGTTTCTTTAGTCTCTTTTTGTTTTCTTGGTTTATTTAGTGTCTTCGATTTCTTCAGTCTCTTCATTCTCCTGAGTCATTTTAGTTTCTTTGGTCCCTTTTGTCTGTTTACCCTTTTTACTTCTGTTTGGTGTCTTCTGTCTTCTGTCTCTTTATTTTTTTAAACGGTTTTATTTAGCTTGCCTTGTTTGTCTTATGTGGTTCAAATCTAGTAATTGAATTTTCACCCCTTTCTTGTTGACTGATTGATCTGAAATTTGCTACACACCTTTAGTTCTGACGACAATACAATAATTATGTATATTCACTGTCATTGCAAATCAAAGATGGCCGCGGCTACAAAATGGTGGATTTTTTCAATTACCTCAATATGGGTATCAAATAAAAGGGCTTAACTACTAGAATACTGTAGACCATCAAAAAAATTCAATCCAAGATGGCTGCCACCACAAAATGGAGGATTACATATAATTTTCAATCCCTTTAAAATGGGTGTCAAATGAAAGAGATTAACTAGTAGAATACAGTACACCATGAAAAATTTTAAAATCCAAGATGGCAACCAACACAAAATCGCGGATTACAGTTTTTTTCAATCCCCGCAATATCAAATGAAAGGGCTTTTACTAGTAGAATACAGTACACCATAGATAAATTCCAAGTCCAAGATGGCCGCCATCAGAAAATGGCGGATTACTTTTTTTAGTTTTCAATCTCCTCAATATGGGTATCAAATGAAAGGACTTGACAAGCAGAACACAGCACATTTTAGAAAAACTAGAAACTCGAAAATACAATAAGTAAAAAACATTTTTAAGTTAAACGATTTTTATTGTAAAAAACATAATAATGATGCAGATAATGTACTAAAAGCTAAATAAAAACGTGGGGCGTAGCATTACCTGAGTAAATTTTAATGTGTAAATGATCGTTCTGCGATGTCGCACGATGATTTATTTTTACACACATTTTACATAAGTTGTCTATTGAGAAGATGCATTCAAAGCATACCTCTAATGATATGAGCGGTTGACTATAGATAATAGAAATTTGACTAGCCCCATGATTTTATTTTAGTCTGATCAATACTCTAGGTTGATGAGGAGAGTGGTGTGATGACTGGTACCTGGTACCTACCTAATTAGTAATATAAAACCGTTTAACTTAAGAATGTTTTCCGCTTTGCTCTTTTCGGTCTCCTGAGTCTCTTCCAGGGGGGAAGGGAATGGGCCAGAATTGCAAAAGTACCACAAGACTACAGGGACTACAGGAGTGACTCTAAGGAGACAAAAGATACCAAAGAGATCAAATAGAGCAAAAAGAGCGAAGACGGAGTTCAAAGAGACTAAAGAGATTAAAAGAAGGACAAAAAATTTAAGATGACAAAAGATAGCCGAATCAGGTAGATAAGAACAAATACCATCAGATAAGTCGAAAGATATAGAAGACACGAGAAAGGACAAAGAAACTAAAAAGAAAAGAAGGCAAAAAAAGAAACAATATTACTAAAAAGACATAAGGGATCAACTGGATCGGAAAGAAGAAAGCACAACAAACAAAGCAGAAGGATACAAAGATACTGAAGACGCTAAAATGGCTAAAAACAATTGTCTTTTTTTTTTTTTGTTTGGGCTAGTTTTTTTCCAGTTAGCATGTACTCTTCCCATTTCATTTATGGCCTTCCTCTTGTTCTGTGTCCTAACAATATCGCAATAATGCTACGGTTTATTGGTAAAATATGGTCGATGAAATAAAAAAAAGCGAAGTGTGGCTGTTAAGAAACACAAAAGTGTTTGGAGATTGGCAAAGAAAACTTTTACGGAAAACACTTAGACGGTTTATTGGAGCGAAGAACAGAGGATTACCGAAATGATTTTGAAAATCAAACGTCGTAGGTGTTTTATATAAAAACACAATGGTGGGCGTTCGGATAAAAAGAGAATTCCAAGAACGAGATGATTTTGCGAGTAAAAATAAGGACCGAAAGAAGTCATCAAACCGCAAAACCGCATTACTTAACACCCAACCGAACCGTTTTGCCTCTTCACCTGTCGCAACAAAACCATCGAACCGCATCACCGAATCTATCTCCCGATCCTCTCCGTCGAGACTCCCGGATGCGGCTGTGTCACCTGGTTGCGAAGAACCGTAATGACGTCACAGCTCTCACCTAGAGCACGGGAATGCCTCTTTCGAAAGTCGGTCAGTGTGCTGGGTACGAAACTCGAGAACACAGTCAGTCGAGCGCCAGAGTCCGCGTTAAAAAGACTTGCTTTTCGGTGGAGTGCCGTGTTCTGCGTTCGTGTGTGAAAAATAGGTGCATGACCGGTGAGGGAGATTATTAGTGACATAGAGGAAGTACAAGTGAGTTTTAAAACTACCGTTTTGTTTATTCGGTTGAAATTAACACTAAAAAAAAATTACCGGTGGCACGCATTCGTTTATCGGTAACACTGCTTTCACACTATTATTATTTCATGACCTGATGAGCAATACCTGGTGTCCGAAAAGCTTTCTAATTGTTACGTGGGTGAATCACCTACCTCCTTATTAATTTAGCGTCAGAAAGAAATACAAATTATTTGTAGGAAAATAAGAGTGCGGAAACGTTGCAAAATAACAAAATATAAACATTTATGTCTAATACACGAAATGCGACTTTAAAATGACAATAATAATGTCGACATAGCCTTCAAAAGATTGGAAACAGTTCCAACGTGACAATAAAAAATAATAAAATTGGGAAACGAAGCTATAGCTGCATCTAGTTCTTAAAAAAAAATGATTTTTTTTCAATAACCTTTACAATTGCACAAAATAGTGGAAAGCGTGGTTCAATGCTGAAGAAGAATTTAACGATTCCGGTCAACGAAACTTTCCTAGGTACGTACTTAAAGATAAAATTATTGAGAAGCATATGTCAGATGCAAATTCTTTGAAATTACAGAGAAATTGTACCTACTTAAAATGGATATATCCAGTTCTATAATAAATTATTACCGTCATATAGGTGATTTCAATGCTGGATGAAACGATAAAATACAAAGTAAAAAAAAAATTTTGTTTCTCAATTTTATTTTTATTCTTGGAGTTGAATTGCAGATTCCTCAAATTCTCCATTTCAGTCTCTGAATCTGTCATTCTCTCAGTTTTTTAAAATTATGAATTATGAATTTTTGAGCTGCAGCTGTATCATTTCTTTTTTCAAAAAAATTTCCCTAGTCTACTGAAAGGCTTTTATGACAATTTTTGAACGTTTTATATTTTGGAGAAGCAAAAGATTTTTACAGCACTTCTAAAACGTTTTACAGTTTGAAGAATCAAAAATGATTTTTTTAATAGTAATATCTTAACATTTTGAAAAATGTCAATAAGGAAGACACTCGGGAAAACTGAAATACAGCTTCTGTGACACTTTTAAAACGTTTTAGTGTTAAAGACTTTTTAAATCATTCTTGCAAAATCAGAAGATATTACAAATTTTTCGATCACATTGTGAAAATTTTCAACAAGGATGTTCTCATCTGCCAAAGAGCTTTTGTGACGCTTTATGTTTCCTGTGAGTGTCCTTCCCAATTATTAATAAAGATAATAAATTAAGATAATAATAATTATTAAATTAATAATAATAAATACAGCCACCCCATCGAAGTATCACCCGTTGTGCAATCTGGAGAGAATATTTAGAAGTCTGTATTGATAACTTTTTTATGTTTCACTTCAAGTATTCTATTCTGCTGCTCAAATTAAATTAATTTGGGTAATTCTCATTTTCAATGAAAAATCACCATTTTTCTAATCTGAGTACTTAATTACCGAACTGGTGATTTATCTTAGTGAATAATAGATGAAATACTATCCTCTCAAACTAAATTTATGTAAATGAACCACACAGTTAATTTTTTATTAAGTTTTAAAGCATCAAAAATGTCACTTCCGTGGGTGTGATCACCCCGCTTTCGCGAGAAATAAAATCAGAACTCTTTATTTCTTTATAATATCCACTTTTAAAGTGATTAGTTACACAGATTTTTATATGAACCGTCATATCAAAGTTCAGATGTGATCAGGTTGTTTGTCACTTCCATGGACCTATGCTATTTTAAAAAATATTGCGCGCGGAACAAAACCTGGCTAGTTTGCTTGTTATAAAATTACAAAAAAGATATAAAATTGCAAATCTTAGTTGATATGGAGTCATTTCCATGGAAGTTTTTTTTTCAACCCCCTCTAATTAAGGGCTGTCGGGGCTGCGAGCTCAGCGACTATTTTTTTCTTGTACATTACGTACTTGTTACAAAAATTATTAATTATTATATTATTCTCGTTACTAGTTACACCAACATTTTTTCAGTCGTGTTTAAGCAGGAATAATTTTCTCCGCAATTAGTAAATTCAGAAAATGGTGATTACATTGTTCCCCTCTCTTCACGCTCGAAGGGTTAATACCAACTTTCCTATAATTTGTATTATAATCGATTTTGTAATGTAACTACAACAGAAAGTTTTATTTTAATTCAACAGCTTTCGCTAGTAATTTTGAGTAAGCACATATTTCATAGGCCACCAACAAATTGGTGCTACTAATAAAATAATTGATCAATTAATTATGTAATGGTAATCTAGGAAAATAGACCAAAAAATGTAAATTGTAATAAAACTGTAATTTAAATTATTTTAAATGGACTGCAATAACTGGGTTTTAGTTTGTTTAATTTTTCAACACGAGGTAAAAGGAGAAAACATTCTGCTCTAAAATTAAAATTTTTTGACATTACATTTTTGAATATATGAGCTGAAATTGAAATATATGTAAAAAATTTAACTATTGCATAAACTCTTTAAACCGTTCTAGTTGTGGCGTTCATGAAGTAATAAAGTAACAGTAGAAGTCGACATGGCAAGAAACTGATCAGAACAACGCCCACGCTTAACTTGAAATTGGCACTTGACATTGAACTTGACTTACCTGCCTCAATAACATTATAATAAATGCCCAAAATGACGTCCCTCATTTTGAACACATAATTATGCTTGGGCTCCGGCTGTTGTCTTATTGTTAATGCAGCATGTTCACCTCGCTGGCGACGTTCCTCTTCTGGTGTAGCCTAAACGATCTGCTTCACAAAAAAAAGTCGCACACCAATTAAAAACTCCAGGTTGCTATGAGTCAGCCGATTGGGAAGCACGTGGGGTCGTCGGGGTTTTCGTCGCTCCAAACATATGTGTTGTGATTGTTTTGCACACCTTCACGTGTAAAACCCGCTTCGTCCGTGAACAACACAATGTTTAAAAAATTTGGCACCTCTCGACACTAGGTAAATCTTCAGGTGACAACGCCTGAACTCTTTGTAGATGGCACGGATGCAATCCTTGTTCTTTTAATGTTCTGTGCACCACAAAAATTAGCCATTTTGACAACCACCGGTACTTTCGGGAAAAGGAAGAACGCACGGTTTCGGGGCTCGGTCAGATCTCCAAAAAGAGGATGACGTAGTTTTTGTCTATTATTTATGCCCTGTTTGTGATGTCACTTGTTTAACCTTTTTGTATAATGTTATGTAAGAGGCAATGTAGCTCTTTGATATTTACAAAATTTTACTTAGCACACCGAATCAAATACATACACCAGTTGACGCAGTTACAAGTCACGCACTACCCGACTCGCATACAAATTGCCCATTATTCACCATCTTCAACCTCATTGTTGATAATTGCCCCATTACAGAAACAAAACATGAAGAAAATTCTCCTGGAAATGTCAGCAGCTTTCATCAACTGCCCGCTCTTACTAATTAACCGTCTATTGTGGACTTTCATGCTGCTCGATCCGTAGAAAGTGTTTAATTGACAAATCACATTCCCGAAGAACACACGTTTCGTATTTTTACCACCGGCCTCTCGGATTCCGTTGCAGAATAGCGGTTGATCTGCAACAATGCCATTATTGCGAGTTCCTGCAGCGGTCACGTTATGTGTGTTAAAACGCATTGTGGTGAAACTGGGTTGAAGACCGCGTTTGGGATTTGATGTTTATTTGCTTTGTTTTTAGCATCCGCAATACTTTGCGTCAGTCGTAAGCCCACGTACCCCTTACGTAACGTCTCCATCACATGAAAGAAAATTTTCAAAATCCTGCGGAATTACGCAACCGTTGGTTAAAAACCGTTGCGGAGACAAAAACGGTTTATTGTCGGATGTAACTGCCTTGTTGCATAAATTTAGATAATCTCGAAGGAGTAAAAAGAGGAACGTGTTTGGAGCGAGCTTCTTGATGGGGTTTTGATTAAATCTGAATGCTCTGAGTTATTGTTATTTTCGCCACAGAGTAATGAGAATTTAAGTGCTTCAGACCCGCGAGTTTAGTGCGCAAATTTAGTGTTCTGGTCTATAAAAACACAACGTTGACTTTGATTCATTAAAAGCAAATTAACATATTTGTGTCGTTTGAAGGCAGACAGAAGTTTTATTTTAAGAAGAATAGTTGTAATAAAAGTTATGGCCACATTAGTTGAATGATGTTTTTATTCAAATACACAAAAATGTTGTACGTTGTCAAAACGAACAATAAAAAGGACATTCTTAATGCTTCAATTCGCAGCAGTAACATCCGCCATCTTGGAACGGCGGCCATATTGAATTTAGTGTGATGTCACTAACTTTATAGTTTTCTACTCTTCAGACTCTTTCATTTGTGTCCCATATTAAGGTGTTGAAAAGAAAGTGTAATCCACCATCTTGGAGCGGCCACCATATTGAATTCGTTTTCTACTTTTCAAGCCCTTTCATTTGATACCCATATTAATGGGATTGACATCTTTTGGCGAAGGCCATTTTGAAAGTATTACATTGTCACCAGAACTCAGGCGTATACAAAAATTTCGGCTCAATCGGACGTCAAGAAGTGATTCTAATTTAGCTTGCAATATTTGAAGCACACATACTAACATACTAACAGGGCAAGTTAAATAAAAGCTTGTAAAAAAGACACTCTCCAAAGAGAGGTTGTCAAAACAAACATTAAAAAACACCTTCCAAGGATGTGTTGTCAAAGCAAACAAGAAGAAAGATGCTTTATAAAAGAACGCTGTCAAATCCAAAAAAAGGGCGTATCAAACATAAAGAAAAATCCAAGGGGACTTTGTCGAACTTAACAGTAAAAAGGACACTTTCTAAAGGGATGTTGTCAAAGCAAACATTGACAAGGTTAACGGGACGTTGTCAAACCCTACATTAGAAAAGACTTTCTAAGAGGGCATGAAACATTCTAAGGGAGTGTTGTCAAACCCAACATAAAGTAAAGAAGATACTTTCCAAAGGGGTGTAGTCAAAGCAAGTAGGAAAAAAACACTATCTTAAGCAATGTTGTCAAACACAATAGTTAAAAACACATTTTCTAAAGCTGCGTTGTCAAGACAAACGGGTAGAAGGACACTCTGAAGGGACATTGTTTGACAACATTACAAATACACTTTCTAAGGGGGTGTTGTCAAAGCAAATAGGAAGAAAGGAACGTTGTCAAACGCAAGAGGAAAAAAAAGACTTTTCAAGAGAGTGTTGCCAAAGAAAACAGAAAAAAAAAACACTTTCGAAGGAGAAAGCTAAAGCAAACGCTGGCAAACTGAACCATAAAAAGACACTCTGGAAAGGGACGTTGTCAAAGCCAACATTACCAAAACAACTTCTAAGGCGGTGTTGTCAAAGCAAACAAAAAGAAAGACTCTAACAATAATAAGAACGACATTTTCCAAAGAGGCATTGTCAAGACAACAGAAAGAAAGACACACTCTAAATGGAGGTTGTCAAATCCAACATAAAGAAAAAACAACTTCTGAGGGTGTGTTGTCAAACAAATAGGAAGAAAGACAATTTTTAAAGGAACGTTGTCAAATCTAACAGAAAAAAAAACATTTTCCACGGAGGGGTTGTAAAGGCGAACAAGAAGAAAGTCAGTCTCTAAGGGGACGTTGTCACACCCAACAATAAAAAGGACTATTCTAAGGACGTATTGTCAAAGCAAACATAAAAAAGGCCCTCTCCAAGGAAGTTGTCAAATCCAATAATAAAAACGACATTTTCCAAAGCGGCGTTGTCAAAACAAACACTAAGAAAGATACACACTAAATGGACGTTGTCAAACCCAATATAAAAAAAAAACAACTTTTGAGGATGTGTTGTCAAACAAATAGGAAGAAAGACAATTTTTAAAGGGACGTAGTGTCAAAGCAAACATTATGAAATAGATTCTAAGAGAAGGTTGTCAAAGCCATAAATAAAAAAGACACTTTCTAAAGAGGTGTTGTCAAAGAAAACATTTTCTAAGGGAACGTTATCAAACAGTAAAATGGGTGTTGTCAAAGCAATTAGGCAAAATAGATACTCTCCAAGGGAAGGTTGTCAAACGCAACAATGGTAAAAAATATATTTTACAAAGCGGCGTTTTCACAACAAATAAGAAGATAAACACCCCTAAAGGGACGTTGTCAAACCCTACATTACAGAAAATACCTTCAAAGACATTTGCCACGGAGGTGTTGTAAAAGCAAACAAGAAGAAAGACAGTCTCTAAGGGAAAGTTGTCAAACCCAACAGTAAAAAAAACACTCTGCTAAGCGAGGTTGTCAAAGCAAATAGGAAGACAGGAACGTTGTCAAACGCAACAGTAAAAAAAGACACTTTCTAAGCGTACACTGAGAAACTCAACAGTAAAGAAGACACTCTGGAAAGGGACGTTGTCAAACCCAACATTACCAATACACATTCTAAGGGGGTGTTGACACTTTCTAAAGACGTAGTGTCAAAGCAAACAAGAAGAAATACACTCTAAGAGGAAGTTGTCAAATCCTCCAATACAAAAAACACTTTCTAAAGAGGTGTTGTCAAAGAAAACAGTAATAAAGTCACTTCAATGGGATTGTTGTCAAAGCAACCATAAAGAAAAACGGTGTTTGGAAAGGGACAGTGTCAAACCCAACATTACCAAAACAGCTTCTAAGAAGGTGTTGTCAAAGCAAACAGGGAGGAAGACACTTTTAAAGGAACGTTGTCAAAATCAACAGTAAAAAAGACATTTTCCACGGAGGTGTTGCCAATGCAAACAAGAAGAAAGACAGTCTCTAAGGGTGCATTGTCACGCCCAACAATAAAAAAGACATTTTCTAAAGGCGTATTGTCAAAGCAAACATGAAAAAATGCATTGTGCAAGAGGAGGTTGTCAAACCCAATAGTACCAAAGATATTTTCTAAAGCTGTGTTGCCAAAACAAACAGGAAGAAATCCAATCTTTTAAGGGAGGTTGTTAGACCTCAGCAAAAAAGACAATCTCTAAGGACGTGTTGTCAAAGCAAACATAAAAAAATGCACTGTCCAAGAGGATGTTGTCAAACCCAATAGCAAAAAAGACATTTTCCGCGGAGGTGTTGTAAAAGCAAACAAGAATAAAGACAGTCTCTAAGGCAGTGGGGACGTTGTTAAACCCAACAGTAAAAAAGACACTTTCCAAAGCGTTGTAGTCAAAGCAAGCAGGAAAAAAAAACACTCTGCTAAGCGAGGTTGTCAAAGCAAATAGGAAGAAAGGAGCGCTGTCAAACGGAACAGTAAAAAAATACTTTCCAAGAGACTGTTGCCAAAGCAAACAGAAAGAAAGACACTTTCTAAGGGTACACTCTCAAACTCAACAGTAAAAAAGACACTCTGGAAAGGGATCACCAAAACACTTTCTAAGGGGGTGTTGTCAAAGAAAACAGTAATAAAGACACTTTGAATGGGAGTCAAAGCAACCGTAAAGAAAAACAGACTTTGGAAAGGGACAGTGTCAAACCCAACATTACCAAAACCGCTTCTAAGGGGGTGCTGTCAAAGCAAACAGGGAGGAAGACACTTTTAAAGGAGCGTTGTCAAAATCAACAATAAAAAAGACATTTTTCATGGAGGTGTTGTCAATGCAAAAAAAAGGCAAGACCGTCTCTAACAATAATAAGAACGACATTTTCCAAAGCGGCGTTGTCAAAACAACAGGAAGAAAGACACCTCTAAATGGACGTTGTCAAATCCAACATAAAGAAAAAACAACTTCTAAAAAAGACATTTTCCACGAAGGTGCTGTCACTGCAAACAAGAAGAAAGACAGTCTCTAAGGGGGCGTTGTCACACCCAACAATAAAATGGACATTTTCTAAGGACGTATTGTCAAAGCAAACCTGAAAATTGTACTGTCCAAGAGGAGGTTGTCAAGCCCAATAATACACAAGACATTTTCTAAAGCTGTATTGTCAAAACAAAGAGGAAGAAATACAATCTCCAAAGAGACGTTGTCAAACATCATAGTAAAAAGGCACTTTCTACGAACGTGTTGTCAAAGCAAACATCAAAAAAAGCCATCTCCAAGGAAGTTGTCAAATCCAACAATAAAAACATTTTCCAAAGCGGCGTTGTCAAAACAACAGGAAGAAAGACACTCTAAATGGACGTTGTCAAAATCAATAGTAAAATGATATTTTTCACGGAGGTGTCAATGCAAACAAGAGAAAGACAGTCTCTAAAGTGGCGTTGTCAAACCCAACAATAAACAAGACATTTTCTAAGGGGGTATTGTCAAAGCAAACATGAAAAAATTTACTGTTCAAGAGGAAATTGTCAAATCCAATAATAAAAACGACATTTTCCAAAGCGGCGTTGTCAAAACAAACAGGAAAAAAGACACACACTAAATGGACGTTGTCAAACCCAACATAAAGAAAAACATCTTCTAAGGGCGTATTGTCAAAGCTTACAAGAAGAAAGACACTTTCTAAAGGAACGTTGTCAAATCCAACAGGAAAAAAACACTTTTTAAAGATGTGTTCTCAAATCTAGTAGTAAAAGAGACCTTTTCTAAAGGAGTGTTGTCAAAACAAATAGGAAGAAAGACACTTTCTAAAGCGACGATGTCAAACCCAACTGGAAGAAAGACACTTTCTAAGGAGAAAATTAGCGAAATGAAATCGACACTAAAATATTCCCAAGATTTTTTGACACTTTTAGGAACGTTATGAAATAAAACAGAAAAAAACACCTTCTAAAGATGTATTGTCAAATCTAGTAGTAAAAAAGACCTTTTCTAAAGGGGTATTGTCAAAGCAAACAGGAAAAAACACACTTTCTAAGGAGAAAATTAGCGAAATGAAATCGACACTAAAAAATTCCCAAGATTTTTTGGTTCTATTTTGTTTCTAAATTTGACTCTAATTTTTATTTTTTCATGAGTTTAACAGACACTTTTTAAAGGAACGTTGTCAAAATTAACACTAAAAAATGTTCTATGGGGGTGTTGTCAAAGCAAACAAGAAGAAAGACTGGCTGTAAAGGGACATTGTTAAACTCAACACTACAAAAGACACCTTCAAAGGGCGTATTGTCAAAACAAACAGGTTGACACGAGCATGTCAAATCCAATAATAAAAAGACGTTTTCTAAAGCAACGTTGTCAAAACAAGTAGGGAGAAAGACACTCAAACCTAATATTACAAAAACACCTTTCAAGGGAGTGCTGTCAAAGCAAACAATATCTAAGAAGACGTTGTCAAACCCAGCAGTAAAAAAGACACTTTCTAGGGGTTGTTGTCAAAGCAAACAGAAAAAGACACTACAAGGAGATGTTGTCAAAGTCATGTAAAAAAGCGACGTTGTCAAACCCAACAGAACAAAAGACACTTTTTAGGGGGACAATCTCAAACTCAAACATCTCAAACAAAAAAGAAACTTTCTTTTAAGGTGTTGTCAAAGCAAACCATATCTAAGAAGACGTTGTCAAACCCAGCAGTAAAAAAGACACTTTCTAGGGGTTGTTGTCAAAGCAAACAGAAAAAGACACTCTACAAGGGGAGGTTGTCAAAGTCATTAGTAAAAAAGCGACGTTGTCCAACCCAACAGAACAAAAGACACTTTTTAGGGGGACAATCTCAAACTCAAACATCTCAAACAAAAAAGAAACTTTCTTTTAAGGTGTTGTCAAAGCAAATAGGAAGACACGGATTTTCTAAGGGGACGTTGTCAACCCAACTGTAAAAATTGTTTTTAGAAAGTGTTTCTTTTCTGTGGGATTTGACAATGTCTTTCTTCGTGTAAGCTTTGACAACACCTCCGTGGAAAATATAATTTTTTATTTTTGAATTTGACAACGTTCTTATAAAAATTGTCTTGCTTCCTGATTGTTTTAACAACACACTTTTAGAAAAGGTTTTTTTGCTATTGGGTTTGTTAATATCGCCTTAGAAAGTGTCTTTTTCTTGTTGGATTTGACAACACCTCCGTGAAAAATGACATTTTTTACTTTTAAATTTGACACACACTCTCAGAAGTTGGTTTTTCTTTGTGTTGTTTTATTTCTGTTGATTTTGACAACATTCCTTTAGAAGTGTCTTCCTTCCTGTTTGCTTTGACAACACCCCCTTAGAAGGTGTTTTGGTAATGTTGGGTTTGACACTGTCCCTTTCCAAAGTCTGTTTTTCTTTTTTTACTGTTGCGTTTGACAACGTTCCTTTCTTCCTATTTGCTTTGACAACACCTCCTTAGAAAGTATATTTGTAATGTTGGGTTTGACAACGTCCCCCTTTCTGTTTGTTTGCTTTAACAATACGCCTTTAGAAAATATGTATCTCTTTTTTATTGTTGGGTGTGACAACGCCCCTTTAGAAACTGTCTTTCTTCTTGATTACATTGACAACATCTCCGTTAAAAATGTCTTTTTTACTGTTGATTTTGACAACGTTCCTTTAAAAGTGTCTTTCTCCGTGTTTGCTCTGACAACACCCCCTTAGAAGCTGTTTTGGTAATGTTGGGTTTGACACTGTCCCTTTCCAAAGTTTGTTTTTCTTTACTGTTGCTTTGACAACAGTCCCATTGAAAGTGTCTTTATTGCTGTTTTCTTTGACAACACCCCTTTAGAAAGTGTTGATTGTATTGAACGATTTGACAACCTCCTTTTAGAGTGTATTTCATCTTGTTTGCTTTGACACTACGTCCTTAGAAAGTGTCAACACCCCCTTGGAAGGTGTTTTGGTAATGTTGGGTTTGACAATGTCCCTTTCCAGAGTGTCTTTTTTACTGTTGAGTTTGACAGTGTACCCTTAGAAAGTGTCTTTCTTTCTGTTTGCTTTGGCAACAGTCTCTTGGAAAGTCTTTTTTACTGTTGCGTTTGAGAACGTTCCTTTCTTGCTATTTGCTTTGACACCCTCGCTTAGCAGAAAGTTTTTTTCCTGCTTGCTTTAACTACACCGCTACTGTTGGGTTTGACAACGTCCCCACTGCCTTAAAGACTGTCTTTCTTTTTTTTTTTGCTTTTACAACACCTTTGTGGAAAATGTCTTTTTTGCTATTGGGTTTGACAATCTCCTCTTGGAGAGTGCATTTTTTCATGTTTACTTTGACAACACGTCCTTAGAGAGTGTCTTTTTTGCTGTGAGGTTTAACAACGTCCTTTAAAAGATTGTGTTTCTTCCTGTTTGTTTTGACAACACAGCTTTAAAAAATGTCTCTTGTACTATTTGGTTTAGAAAATGTCTTTTTTATTGTTGGGTGTGACAATACCTCCCTGTCTGTCTTTCTTTTTGTTTGCATTGACAACACCTCCGTGGACCGTTTTAAATTTGGAATTTCATAGATAATGTGCCATCTTTAATGGCCATCTTAATTACTTCAGTTTTTGATCTCCCTGTATATGCAAACATAATTTAACAAAAGCAATTATTACTGATTGACGTTTTTTTTTTCATTTTATCTTTAAACAAATTATATTGTAGGATCGTTTTCATCCTTAAAATGTCAAGAGTTGTATTTGCAATTGTCGATTTACGACGTTGGTGGGTGTGAAATGCTTGCAACTGCAATGAAACACAAGTTGAAAATTAGTATTTGTACTAGAATTTTAGTGTCATTTTATTTAATTAAATTTGTGATGATAAATGATCCAATTCAAATTTTAAGTATGTAACACAGCGGTGTTGCTAATCACTATAAAATCAAACCCATTTGTGGCCAAATAGAACGTAAAAATCGCAGAGAAAACGGAAGACTTCACGAAGGCATTTAATGCATGAAGGCATATTACGAAACTGAGTGAAGTAACGCGAAATTCTTCGTCAATGAAACCAGATATCGGTCAATTAATCACTGAAATGCCATCAGCCTTATACAAGAAGGTAGGGCCAAACTGGTTGGTAGGTGGTGTGTAAGTACAATGCCGCATACAAATTACTGTTGTGCTCGGAAGTGTGCGTACACACGGTCGTAGGTATTTATAAACAATTTATATTAATTAATTAGATTACTCGAGACCCAGTTTTATCTTTCGATTAGCATCCACATATTTATGGTCGTCGACAATTGACACATACCGACGGCAAGATCCTTGATTGCAATAGACCATTGTGCAATTTTTACAACAGTTAATGTGTGTAGCCTTTTATTTATGTGTCTTTTTAAGCGTTAAATTGCGGCAATCTTGTAAACATACTTATTCAGTACACGATGCGGTTGCAATTTAATTTCTATATCGGATGGCGGTTATCGATGTGTGCTGTAAAACACCCGTAATTGCATTCCTGCATTGCAGTCACAATGAAAAATATTGTAATAATTGATGTAAACTTTACAGGTAAATGCCAAAGAAATTATTTATAATGCACCATTATGAAACAGGCTACATTTTTGTTGGTGTTTATTTACTCATTGATTTTATTTTTAAATATTACTGTTGTGTAAGAACACATTAACATGTGGAGTTCGCACATCAACAACGCAAACATCCAAATACAATATCAAGGTAACATTGAAGATGACTCATGTGAATTTTTTTCATTGCGTTTCAGGTCTAAAGACGATGATCATCCGGTGGGAACTAAGTCTAGGACTTCTCTTAGTGCTGCTCTCCATAGCCATCGCCAAGAAAAGTAAGTCCATCCCGGCCTTCATCGAACATCTTGTCGTTGCATCAACCGCTCAATATGAAATTTAATTACTTCATTTACGCTTTCTAAACAAAAAACTGCGGAATTACGTAAATAATCACGACGTGACGCACTCTTCAGTTAACGGTTTTCAGCTGCAATCAAAAGTTGAATTTGTGTGGGAGAGTCTGAGGTCAAAACGGTGTAGTCTCCAACAAGGGGATAACTGTACCAAATGAGGACTACCGCAATGATTTTAATTTCTGCGAGAAATTACATTTAATTAAGTTCGAGTAGCGCCCGGGGTGCTGTAACTGTACCCGTGCTTTCTTTTGGATTGACACTGGTGGTAATTTTTCCCGGTTATAGATGTCAAAACATTGAAAAGCTTTTGGGATGTTGTTGCTCGTGGAGCTCTTAATTGCATCCGCTCATTTGGGATCAGAAATCTGACCTCGAAACTTTCTTTGACTCATTCTGGCGTCAGATATTTTAAGTAAATGTAGCTAAACTCATATCCGGTTTGGTGTTGGCTTCAAATTAACACCACGCTGGGGTTTACCAAGATACAAAATTTTTAAAGTGTATTTATTTATTAGTATTTTATTATTAATGTAACTAGAACGGAATTCAAACATTCAATCAATTATCAGGTGCGGAATCATGGTTCGTTATAAACAAATTAAAATTAAATCATAAAAAGACGCAAATACCACAATTTTCTATAATAAGTCATTTTACTATTAACCTTGAATGTTCATAAAAAAAGGTAACACAATAATTTGTCAACACCAATTTTTTGTTACATATTAATTTGTGTTACCATGCTTCTTCTACTTTTAAACAAAGCATTAAAATAAAATTGCATTTGGGAACTGCAACCATCAGATTTCAGGAAGAATTTTCAGCAGATTACAGATGAGTGGATTGGCGGAATCCGAATCTCGATATTTTATTTAATTTTTTGATTATTATGAGCTTTTGAAGTCAAAAAAAAATGGAATTTGATGTTTTCCGGAAGCAATCAAATGTTAACTTTCGAACTAAACTTGTTAGGTCGGAGACTACCTCATATTCGTGTTCAGTAGCTCCCAAAACGTACAAAAAAGACTAAAAAATCTCGGAAAAGCTTTTAAAAGGTTTGTTTGAGCTTTAGCTTTTTGAGGCATCATTGGAACAGACATGCAAGAAGGATGTCTAAATCTACCACTTCAAACTCAATCCCGATATTTTACGTAGTTTTTGAGTTATGAGCTTTCAAAATCAAAAAATTGTAAGTTGACATTTTTTCGGAATATCGCAACGCTAATTTTTGAGATACACCTTGTATATCAGGCATTACAGCATATTTGTCTTGAGGGCGTTCCAAAACGTATGTAAATTTTACAAAGTTATAAGAAAAAGCATCACGAGAAAAGCTCTTGAGGTTTCTTGAGCTTTAGCTTTTAGAGGCATTCCTAGTGGTTCAAAAATCGTATAAAATCAGTCCGTTTTTCTATATGTTTGGCATATTGAACAGACATGCAAGAAGGATGTCTAAATCGACTACTTCCAACTCACTCCCGATATTTTACGTAATTTTTGAGTTATGAGCTTTCAAAATCAAAAAAATGTGAGTTGACATTTTTTCCGAATATCGCAACGCTAATTTTTGAGATACACCTTGTGTATCAGGCATTACTGCATATTTGTCTTGAGGGGGTTCCAAAACATATGTAAATGTTGCAAAGTTATAAGAAAAAGCATCACGAGAAAAGCTCTTGAGGTTTTTTGAGCTTTAGCTTTTTGAGGCATTCCTGGTGGTTCAAAAATCGTATAAAATCAGTCCATTTTTCTAGATGTTTGGCATATCGAACATACACGCAAGATGGATGTCTAAATCGACTACTTCAAACCCAATCCCGATGTATTACGTAATTTTTGAGTTATGAGCTTTCAAAATCAAAAAATTTTGAGTTGATATTTTTTGGGAATATCTAAATGCTAATTCTCGAGATAGATTTTGTATGTCAGATATTACTGCATATTTGTCTTTAGGAGGTTTCAAAACATAAATGTGGCAAAGTTATAAGAAAAAGCATCACGAGAAAAGCTCTTGAGGTTTCTTGAGCTTTAGCTTTTTGAGGCATTACTGGTGGTTCAAAAATCGTATAAAATCAGTCCGTTTTTCTAGATGTTTGGCATATCGAACAGACATGCAAGATGTATGTCTAAATCGACTACTTCAAACCCAATCCCGATATATTACGTAATTTTTGAGTTATGAGCTTTCAAAATCAAAAAATTTTGAGTTGATATTTTTTGGGAATATCTATATGCTAATTCTCGAGATAGATTTTGTATGTCAGATATTACTGCATATTTGTCTATAGGAGGTTTCAAAACATATAAATGTGGCAAAGTTATAAGAAAAAGCATCACGAGAAAAGCTCTTGAGGTTTCTTGAGCTTTAGCTTTTTGAGGCATTACTGGTGGTTCAAAAATCGTATAAAATCAGTCCGTTTTTCTAGATGTTTGGCATATCGAACAGACATGCAAGATGGATGTCTAAATCGACTACTTCAAACCCAATCTCGATATATTACGTAATTTTTGAGTTATGAGCTTTCAAAATCAAAAAATTTTGAGTTGATATTTTTTGGGAATATCTAAATGCTAATTCTCGAGATAGATTTTGTATGTCAGATATTACTGCATCTTTGTCTTTAGGAGGTTTCAAAACATATAAATGTGGCAAAGTTATAAGAAAAAGCATCACGAGAAAAGCTCTTGAGGTTTTTTGAGCTTTAGCTTTTTGAGGCATTCCTGGTGGTTCAAAAATCGTATAAAATCAGTCCATTTTTCTAGATGTTTGGCATATCGAACATACACGCAAGATGGATGTCTAAATCGACTACTTCAAACCCAATCCCGATATATTACGTAATTTTTGAGTTATGAGCTTTCAAAATCAAAAAATTTTGAGTTGGTATTTTTGGGGAATATTTAAATGCTAATTCTCGAGATAGATTTTGTATGTCAGATATTACTGCATATTTGTCTTTAGGAGGTTTCAAAACATAAATGTGGCAAAGTTATAAGAAAAACCATCACGAGAAAAGCTCTTGAGGTTTCTTGAGCTTTAGCTTTTTGAGGCATTCCTGGTGGTTCAAAAATCGTATAAAATCAGTCCATTTTTCTAGATGTTTGGCATATCCAACAGACATGCAAGAAGGATGTCTAAATCGACTACATCAAACCCAAACCCGATATTTTACGTAGTTTTTGAGTTATGAGCTTTCAAATTCAAAAACTTGTAAGTTGACATTTTTTCGGAATATCCCAAGGCTAATTTTTGAGATACACCTTGTATATCAGGCATTACTGCATATTTGTCTTGAGGGGGTTCCAAAACATATGTAAATGTTGCAAAGTTATAAGAAGAAGCATCACGAGAAAAGCTCTTGAGATTTCTTGAGCTTTAGCTTTTTGAGGCATTCCTGGTGGTTCAAAAATCGTATAAAATCCGTCCGTTTTTCTATATGTTTGGCATATTAAACAGACATGCAAGAAGGATGTCTAAATCTACCACTTCAAACTCAATCCCGATATTTTACGTAGTTTTTGAGTTATGAGCTTTCAAAATCAAAAAATTGTAAGTTGACATTTTTTCGGAATATCGCAACGCTAATTTTTGAGATACACCTTGTATATCAGGCATTACAGCATATTTGTCTTGAGGGCGTTCCAAAAAGTATGTAAATTTTGCAAAGTTATAAGAAAAAGCATCACGAGAAAAGCTTTTGAGGTTTCTTGAGCTTTAGCTTTTAGAGGCATTCCTAGTGGTTCAAAAATCGTATAAAATCAGTCCGTTTTTCTATATGTTTGGCATATTGAACAGACATGCAAGAAGGATGTCTAAATCGACTACTTCCAACTCACTCCCGATATTTTACGTAATTTTTGAGTTATGAGCTTTCAAAATCAAAAAAATGTGAGTTGACATTTTTTCCGAATATCGCAACGCTAATTTTTGAGATACACCTTGTGTATCAGGCATTACTGCATATTTGTCTTGAGGGGGTTCCAAAACATATGTAAATGTTGCAAAGTTATAAGAAAAAGCATCACGAGAAAAGCTCTTGAGGTTTTTTGAGCTTTAGCTTTTTGAGGCATTCCTGGTGGTTCAAAAATCGTATAAAATCAGTCCATTTTTCTAGATGTTTGGCATATCGAACATACACGCAAGATGGATGTCTAAATCGACTACTTCAAACCCAATCCCGATGTATTACGTAATTTTTGAGTTATGAGCTTTCAAAATCAAAAAAATGTGAGTTGACATTTTTTCCGAATATCGCAACGCTAATTTTTGAGATACACCTTGTGTATCAGGCATTACTGCATATTTGTCTTGAGGGGGTTCCAAAACATATGTAAATGTTGCAAAGTTATAAGAAAAAGCATCACAAGAAAAGCTCTTGAGGTTTTTTGAGCTTTAGCTTTTTGAGGCATTCCTGGTGGTTCAAAAATCGTATAAAATCAGTCCATTTTTCTAGATGTTTGGCATATCGAACATACACGCAAGATGGATGTCTAAATCGACTACTTCAAACCCAATCCCGATATATTACGTAATTTTTGAGTTATGAGCTTTCAAAATCAAAAAATTTTGAGTTGATATTTTTTGGGAATATCTATATGCCAATTCTCGAGATAGATTTTGTATGTCAGATATTACTGCATATTTGTCTTTAGGAGGTTTCAAAACATATAAATGTGGCAAAGTTATAAGAAAAAGCATCACGAGAAAAGCTCTTGAGGTTTCTTGAGCTTTAGCTTTTAGAGGCATTCCTAGTGGTTCAAAAATCGTATAAAATCAGTCCGTTTTTCTATATGTTTGGCATATTGAACAGACATGCAAGAAGGATGTCTAAATCGACTACTTCCAACTCACTCCCGATATTTTACGTAATTTTTGAGTTATGAGCTTTCAAAATCAAAAAAATGTGAGTTGACATTTTTTCCGAATATCGCAACGCTAATTTTTGAGATACACCTTGTGTATCAGGCATTACTGCATATTTGTCTTGAGGGGGTTCCAAAACATATGTAAATGTGGCAAAGTTATAAGAAAAAGCATCACGAGAAAAGCTCTTGAGGTTTTTTGAGCTTTAGCTTTTTGAGGCATTCCTGGTGGTTCAAAAATCGTATAAAATCAGTCCATTTTTCTAGATGTTTGGCATATCGAACATACACGCAAGATGGATGTCTAAATCGACTACTTCAAACCCAATCCCGATGTATTACGTAATTTTTGAGTTATGAGCTTTCAAAATCAAAAAATTTTGAGTTGATATTTTTTGGGAATATCTAAATGCTAATTCTCGAGATAGATTTTGTATGTCAGATATTACTGCATATTTGTCTTTAGGAGGTTTCAAAACATAAATGTGGCAAAGTTATAAGAAAAAGCATCACGAGAAAAGCTCTTGAGGTTTCTTGAGCTTTAGCTTTTTGAGGCATTACTGGTGGTTCAAAAATCGTATAAAATCAGTCCGTTTTTCTAGATGTTTGGCATATCGAACAGACATGCAAGATGGATGTCTAAATCGACTACTTCAAACCCAATCCCGATATATTACGTAATTTTTGAGTTATGAGCTTTCAAAATCAAAAAATTTTGAGTTGATATTTTTTGGGAATATCTATATGCTAATTCTCGAGATAGATTTTGTATGTCAGATATTACTGCATATTTGTCTATAGGAGGTTTCAAAACATATAAATGTGGCAAAGTTATAAGAAAAAGCATCACGAGAAAAGCTCTTGAGGTTTCTTGAGCTTTAGCTTTTTGAGGCATTACTGGTGGTTCAAAAATCGTATAAAATCAGTCCGTTTTTCTAGATGTTTGGCATATCGAACAGACATGCAAGATGGATGTCTAAATCGACTACTTCAAACCCAATCCCGATATATTACGTAATTTTTGAGTTATGAGCTTTCAAAATCAAAAAATTTTGAGTTGATATTTTTTGGGAATATCTATATGCTAATTCTCGAGATAGATTTTGTATGTCAGATATTACTGCATATTTGTCTTTAGGAGGTTTCAAAAGATATAAATGTAGCAAAGTTATAAGAAAAAGCATCACGAGAAAATGAGCTTTAGCTTTTTGAGGCATTCCTGGTGGTTCAAAAATCGTACAAATTTAGTCCATTTTTCTAGATGTTTGGCATATCTAACAGACACGCAAGATGGATGTCTAAATGGACTACTTCAAACCCAATCCCAATATACTACGTAATTTTTGAGTTATGAGCTTTCAAAATAAAAAAAAATTGAGTTGATATTTTTTGGGAATATCTAAATGCTAATTCTCGAGATAGATTTTGTATGTCAGATATTACTGCATATTTGTCTTTAGGAGGTTTAAAAACATATAAATGTGGCAAAGTTATAAGAAAAAGCATCACGAGAAAAGCTTTCGAGGTTTTTTGAGCTTTAGCTTTTTGAGGCATTCCTGGTGGTTCAAAAATCGTATAAAATCAGTCCATTTTTCTAGATGTTTTAAACCCAGTTGCAATATTTTTAGTAATATTTGAGTTATGAGATTTCAAAATCAAAAAAGTTTGAACTCAATTTTAATATTGGACCGTTGTATACTCTTGAACAGTTTAAACCATAAAATTAGAAGACTTTTGGCCCTTCGAGCCTCGACATCTTAAAATAAAGTTCTTAAGAAATTTTGGAAATTTTTCCACCCTTTCCACTTATCATCCTTTCATTCTTTTTGTATTTCTATACATTTACCACTTTTAATATTTTTGTAATGTATTCTCATTCTTTTACTGTCGTATTTTCTTAGTCTCTTGCCGTTTCAGTCTTTAATTTTATATTATTTGGTACCACATCATCCCTTTTCATTTTCAAGCTTCAAAGAATAGAATAATATAAAGATGAAACGGATAAAAACATAACAAGAGATCAAAATAATTAATAATAATCAATGGAAAATGAATACGCCTAAAGAAGTTTTCACTTCAAAAACTCAAAACCATTACATCTGTTAAAAGTTCTGATCATTAATGTCGCGAACAGTTTGCAGATCAGCTGAAGTGGAAGTTCAGTGGCTTTAATGTGAGCATTGTTTCTACTCTTCAAGTTATATGAAAATAAAATTATAACTATTATCTAACTAACATCAAGAAATCGAATTAGCTATTTTTACATGAGTCAGAATAGGTGTAAAACAACGTTACTTTATGGTCGCCTGTCGGAAGTTGTCAATGTAATGCAATTACTTGATACTGATGACATATGAGTGTTCCAATCTTTTCACTTAATGAGATTCAAAGGACTGAGCACAATCCGTAATAAAACAATGCATTACCTTGATTTTTACACGACGTTGAAGTGTTGAGAATTCTTTAGCAGTCTCGGAAATGACAGACTGCAAGCACTCCTACATTTTATTATTATTGCGTTTATTGAATACCAATCAGTTACGTAACTACGACTTCATTGCAGATTCCTCCGAAGCGAAATGCCCCATGCTGACCGAATGCCCCTTCAGAGCCCAACAGTGCGCCGAAGACGACGACTGCTCCGTGGACAGCATCTGCTGCAAAAGTCCTTGCGGCAAAGTCTGCACCAAACAACTTTTTACAGGTACCGAAAAAGTTAAAGAGCCGTTGACCCCCGCTTTACGTCTAATCTAATTTTCGCGCTATAATCGGCCGAGAAATTGTCTCGACTAAATCGCTTTTCATCGCAGGGTGTCAAACGCTGAGGATGGCGGCTTCGCGACGCGCCAAAGCTCTGGGCGTCGACACGAAGAGCGTCAGGATGCCGAGGTGTACCAAGACCGGAGGCTTCGAACCCGTGCAGTGCGATAACGAGATCGTGAGTTCCTGCTGGTGCGTGGACGAGGCGGGATTCGAGCTGCCGGGGACCAAGGCTCCTGCTGCCGCTTTGGTCAACTGCACGGGTGAGGAACCGATTTTGTGTTTCAAGGAGTTGAAAGTTATTAACAAAAAACTAAAAAAAAAATTAGGGGTCTAGTTTTTTGCGAATAACACAAAAACTATGAGTGATAGCGAAAATAGGGCTGGGCGTAGCCGTAACGGGATGGGCTTCTGAAGAGAGTACGTCACATAATTTTTTTTTTTTTTGTAGTATTAAGTACGAATTTAAAAATTTGAATAAATTATGGTGTGTTCTTAACACTCCATGGAATGAGATCCCGTTCGAAATATCGATTTAACTTCATTTTTCAATAAGTTAGGCAATTTTTAATTAACAAAATTTTATGGGAGCTCCACTTTCATTGAAGAGAACAAAAAATGTTTAAAAAATTGACCTATAAATTTTTCACTTCTTGTAGCCTTTAATAATGGAGACAGAACTCCAGGAGAAATTTCCTCCTCTTTTCACTTATAGTTTTTGTGTTATTGCCAAAAAACTAAACCCCTTATTTTGTTAGTTTTTTGTTAATAATAATTGTAATTTTTATTTGCGCAACAAACATAAAAACGCTGTCTCTCATATTTTTCGGATCCTTGTAACTATTTTTCGCAAGTTTTCAACTTCTTGACCAGACTATTGACTAATCTAATTTAGAAAATGTCTTTTTTACAGTTCAGTTGACAACGTCTTCTTAGAAAATCCCTTTCTTCCTATTTGCTTTGACAATACCTTAAAAGAAAGTTTCTTTTTACTGTTGGGTTTGACGACGTCCCCTTGGAGAGTGTCTTTTATTCTATTTGCCTTGACAACACCTCCTTTAAAAGTGGTGTCTTTCAACCTGTTTGATTTGACAATACGCCCTTTGAAATAGGCTTTAACAACGTCCCGTTAGAGCCTGTCTTTTCTATTATATTTTGCTTTGACAACACCTCCATAGAACATGTGTTTTTTAGTGTTGATTTTGACAACGTTTCTTTAAAAACTGTCTGAAGAAGACCGATGAAAAAATAAAAATAAGAGTTAGAAACAAAATAGAACCAAAAAAATCTTGTAAATGTTTTAGTGTCGATTTTAGAAAAGGGCTTTTTTACTACTGGATTTGACACTCTCCCCTTATAAAGTGTCTTTTTCCTGTTGGATTTGACAACGTTCTTTTGAAGAGTATCTTTCTTCCTGTTTGTTTTGACAACACACCTTTAGAAAGGGTTTTTTGCTATTGGGCTTGACAATCTCCCTTTGGAAAATGTTTTTTCCTGTTGGATTTGACAACGTCCCTTTAGAGACTGTCTTTCTTCTTGTAAGCTTAGATAACACCTCCGTGGAAAATGTCATTTTTTTACTGTTGAATTTGACACACTCTCAGAAGTTGGTTTTTCCTTATGTTGGCTCTGACAACACCCCCTTAGAAACTGTTTTGGTAATGTTGGGTTTGATAACGTCCCTTTCCAGAATGTCTTTTTTACTGTGGAGTATGACAATGCACCCTTAGAAAGTGTCTTTCTTTCTGTTTGCTTTCGCAGCAGTCTCTTGGAAAGTCTTTTACTGTTGCGATTGACACCGTTCCTTTCTTTCTATTTGCTTTGACAACCTCGCCTAGCACAGTGTTTTTTCCCCTGCTTGCTTTGACTACACCTCTGTGGAAAATGTCTTTTTTATTATTGGGCTTGACAATCTTTCCTTGGAAAGTGTTTTTTTTTGCTGTTGGATTTGACAACACCTCCGTGTAAAATGTCATATTTTACTGTTGAATTTGACAACCTTCCTTTAAAAATTGTCTTTCTTCCTGATTGTTTTGACAACACATTTTTAGAAAGAGTTTTTTGCAATTGAGCTTGACAATCTCCCCGTAGAAATTGTTCATTTCCTGTTGGATTTGACAACGTTTCTTTATAGAGTGTCTTTCTTCTTTTTAGCTTTGACAACACCTACGTGGAAAATGTAATTTTTTACTGTTGAATTTGACAACCTTCCTTTAAAATTGTCTTTCTTTCTGATTGTTTTGACAACACATCTTTAGAAAGAGTTTTTTGCAATTGGGCTTGACAATCTCCCCGTAGAAATTGTTCATTTCCTGTTGGATTTGAGAACGTCTCTTTAGAGAGTGTCTTTCTTCTTTTTAGCTTTGACAACACCTCCGTGGAAAATGTCATGTTTTACTGTTTAATTTGACAACCTTCCTTTAAAAATTGTCTTTTTTCCTGATTGTTTTGACAACACATCTTTAGAAAGAGTTTTTTGTAATTGGGCTTGACAATCTCGCCGTAGAAATTGTTTATTTCCTGTTGGATTTGACAACGTCTCTTTAGAGAGTGTCTTTCTTCTTTTAAGCTTTGACAACACCTCTGTGGAAAATGTAATTTTTTACTGTTGAATTTGACAACCTTTCTTTAAAAATTGTCTTTCTTCCTGATTGTTTTGACAACACATCTTTAGAAAGGTTTTTTTGCAATTGGGCTTGACAATCTCCCCGTAGAAATTGTTTATTTCCTGTTGGATTTGACAACGTCTCTTTAGAGAGTGTCTTTCTTCTTTTTAGCTTTGACAACACCTCCGTGGAAAATGTCATATTTTACTGTTTAATTTGACAACCTTCCTTTAAAAATTGTCTTTTTTCCTGATTGTTTTGACAACACATCTTTAGAAAGAGTTTTTTGTAATTGGGCTGGACAATCTCGCCGTAGAAATTGTTTATTTCCTGTTGGATTTGACAACGTCTCTTTAGAGAGTGTCTTTCTTCTTTTAAGCTTTGACAACACCTCTGTGGAAAATGTAATTTTTTACTGTTGAATTTGACAACCTTCCTTTAAAATTGTCTTTCTTTCTGATTGTTTTAACAACACATCTTTAGAAAGGTTTTTTGCAATTGGGCTTAACAATCTCCCCTTAGAAATTGTCTTTTTCTTCTTGTATTTGACAACGTCCCTTTAGAGAGTGTCTTTCTTCTTTTTAGCTTTGACAACACCTCCGTGGAAAATGTCATATTTTACTGTTTAATTTGACAACCTTCCTTTAAAAATTGTCTTTTTTCTTGATTGTTTTGACAACACATCTTTAGAAAGAGTTTTTTGCAATTGGGCTTGACAATCTCCCCGTAGAAATTGTTCATTTCCTGTTGGATTTGACAACGTCTCTTTAGAGAGTGTCTTTCTTCTTTTTAGCTTTGACGACACCTCCGTGGAAAATGTCATATTTTACTGGTTAATTTGACAACCTTCCTTTAAAAATTGTCTTTTTTCCTGATTGTTTTGACAACACATCTTTAGAAAGAGTTTTTTGCAATTGGGCTTGACAATCTCCACGTAGAAATTGTTCATTTCCTGTTGGATTTGACAACGTTTCTTTAGAGAGTGTCTTTCTTCTTGTACGCTTTGACAACACCTCCGTGGAAAATGTAATTTTTTACTGTTGAATTTGACAACCTTCCTTTAATATTGTCTTTCTTTCTGATTGTTTTGACAACACATCTTTAGAAAGAGTTTTTTGCAATTGGGCTTGACAATCTCCCCGTAGAAATTGTTCATTTCCTGTTGGATTTGACAACGTCTCTTTAGAGAGTGTCTTTCTTCTTTTTAGCTTTGACAACACCTCCGTGGAAAATGTCATATTTTACTGTTTAATTTGACAACCTTCCTTTAAAAATTGCCTTTTTTCCTGATTGTTTTGACAACACATCTTTAGAAAGAGTTTTTTACAATTGGGCTTGACAATCTCCCCGTAGAAATTGTTTATTTCCTGTTTGATTTGACAACGTCTCTTTAAAGAGTGTCTTTCTTCTTTTAAGCTTTGACAACACCTCCGTGGAAAATGTCATATTTTACTGGTTAATTTGACAACCTTCCTTTAAAAATTGTCTTTTTTCCTGATTGTTTTGACAACACATCTTTAGAAAGAGTTTTTTGTAATTGGGCTGGACAATCTCGCCGTAGAAATTGTTTATTTCCTGTTGGATTTGACAACGTCTCTTTAGAGAGTGTCTTTCTTCTTTTAAGCTTTGACAACACCTCTGTGGAAAATGTAATTTTTTACTGTTGAATTTGACAACCTTCCTTTAAAATTGTCTTTCTTTCTGATTGTTTTAACAACACATCTTTAGAAAGGTTTTTTGCAATTGGGCTTAACAATCTCCCCTTAGAAATTGTCTTTTTCTTCTTGTATTTGACAACGTCCCTTTAGAGAGTGTCTTTCTTCTTTTTAGCTTTGACAACACCTCCGTGGAAAATGTCATATTTTACTGTTTAATTTGACAACATTCCTTTAAAAATTGTCTTTTTTCCTGATTGTTTTGACAACACATCTTTAGAAAGAGTTTTTTGCAATTGGGCTTGACAATCTCCCCGTAGAAATTGTTCATTTCCTGTTGGATTTGACAACGTCTCTTTAGAGAGTGTCTTTCTTCTTTTTAGCTTTGACGACACCTCCGTGGAAAATGTCATATTTTACTGGTTAATTTGACAACCTTCCTTTAAAAATTGTCTTTTTTCCTGATTGTTTTGACAACACATCTTTAGAAAGAGTTTTTTGCAATTGGGCTTGACAATCTCCACGTAGAAATTGTTCATTTCCTGTTGGATTTGACAACGTTTCTTTAGAGAGTGTCTTTCTTCTTGTACGCTTTGACAACACCTCCGTGGAAAATGTAATTTTTTACTGTTGAATTTGACAACCTTCCTTTAATATTGTCTTTCTTTCTGATTGTTTTGACAACACATCTTTAGAAAGAGTTTTTTGCAATTGGGCTTGACAATCTCCCCGTAGAAATTGTTCATTTCCTGTTGGATTTGACAACGTCTCTTTAGAGAGTGTCTTTCTTCTTTTTAGCTTTGACAACACCTCCGTGGAAAATGTCATATTTTACTGTTTAATTTGACAACCTTCCTTTAAAAATTGCCTTTTTTCCTGATTGTTTTGACAACACATCTTTAGAAAGAGTTTTTTACAATTGGGCTTGACAATCTCCCCGTAGAAATTGTTTATTTCCTGTTTGATTTGACAACGTCTCTTTAAAGAGTGTCTTTCTTCTTTTAAGCTTTGACAACACCTCCGTGGAAAATGTCATATTTTACTGGTTAATTTGACAACCTTCCTTTAAAAATTGTCTTTTTTCCTGATTGTTTTGACAACACATCTTTAGAAAGAGTTTTTTGTAATTGGGCTGGACAGTCTCGCCGTAGAAATTGTTTATTTCCTGTTGGATTTGACAACGTCTCTTTAGAGAGTGTCTTTCTTCTTTTAAGCTTTGACAACACCTCTGTGGAAAATGTAATTTTTTACTGTTGAATTTGACAACCTTCCTTTAAAATTGTCTTTCTTTCTGATTGTTTTAACAACACATCTTTAGAAAGGTTTTTTGCAATTGGGCTTAACAATCTCCCCTTAGAAATTGTCTTTTTCTTCTTGTATTTGACAACGTCCCTTTAGAGAGTGTCTTTCTTCTTTTTAGCTTTGACAACACCTCCGTGAAAAATGTCATGTTTTACTGGTTAATTTGACAACCTTCCTTTAAAAATTGTCTTTTTTCCTGATTGTTTTGACAACACATCTTTAGAAAGAGTTTTTTGCAATTGGGCTTGACAATCTCCCCGTAGAAATTGTTCATTTCCTGTTGGATTTGACAACGTCTCTTTAGAGAGTGTCTTTCTTCTTTTTAGCTTTGACAACACCTCTGTGGAAAATGTAATTTTTTACTGTTGAATTTGACCTTTTTTTAAAAATTGTCTTTCTTCCTGATTGTTTTAACAACACATCTTTAGAAAGGTTTTTTGCAATTGGGCTTGACAATCTCCCCTTAGAAATTGTCTTTTTCTTCTTGGATTTGACAACGTCCCTTTAGAGAGTGCCTTTCTTCTTTTTAGCTTTGACATCACCTCCGTGGAAAATGTCATATTTTACTGTTTAATTTGACAACCTTCCTTTAAAAATTGTCTTTTTTCCTGATTGTTTTGACAACACATCTTTAGAAAGAGTTTTTTGCAATTGGGCTTGACAATCTTCCCGTAGAAATTGTTCATTTCCTGTTGGATTTGACAACGTCTCTTTAGAGAGTGTCTTTCTTCTTTTTAGCTTTGACGACACCTCCATGGAAAATGTCATATTTTACTGGTTAATTTGACAACCTTCCTTTAAAAATTGTCTTTCTTCCTGATTGTTTTGACAACACATCTTTAGAAAGATTTTTTTGCAATTGGGCTTGACAATCTCCCCTTAGAAATTGTCTTTTTCTTCTTGGATTTGACAACGTCCCTTTAGAGAGTGTCTTTCTTCTTGTACGCTTTGACAACACCTCCGTGTAAAATGTCATTTTTTACTGTTGAATTTGACGTTGCTTTAAAATATTTCTTACTTCCTGTATGCTTTGAGAACACCTCCGTCTAAAACGCCTTTTTTTTTGCTGTTGGATTTGACAATATTCCTAGAAAAAGTATCTTTCTTGATGTTTGTTTTGACAACGCCGCTTTATCAAATATCTTTCTTACTATTGGCTTTGACAACCTCTCCTTGGAGAGTGTCTTTCTTTCTGATTGTTTTGACAACACTCCTTTAGAAAGGGTTTTTCCTATTGGGTTTGACAATCTCCCCTTAGAAAGTGTCTTTTTCCTGTTAGATTTGACACCGTTCCTTTAAAGAGTGCTTTTGTCCTGTTAGTTTTGATGACGTCGCTTTATCAAATTTTTTTTTACTATTGGGATTGACAATCTCCCCTTAGAAAGTTTTTTTTTCCTTTTGAATTTGACAACGTCCCTTTAAAGAGTGTCTTTCTTCTTTTAAGCTTTGACAACACCTCCGTGAAAAATGTCATTTTTTACTGTTTAATTTGACAATCTTCCTTTAAAAATTGTCTTTCTTCCTGATTGTTTTGACAACACACCTTTAGAAAGGGTTTTTTGCTATTGGGCTTGACAATCTCCCCTTAGAAAGTGTTTTTTTTTTGTTGGATTTGACAACGTTTTTTTAGAGAGTGTCTTTCTTCTTGTAAGCTTTGACAACACCTCCGTGGAAAATGTCATTTTTTACTGCTGAACTTGACACACTCTCAGAAGTTGATTTTTCTTTATGTTGCGTTTTGTTCTGTTGATTTTGACAACGTTCCTTTAAAAGTGTCTTCCTCCCTGCTTGCTTTGACAACACCCCGTATGAAGGTGATTTGGTAATGTTGGATTTAACAATGTCCCTTTCCAAAGTCTGTTTTTTTTTACGGTTGCTTTGACAACACTCCTATTGAAAGTGTCTTTATTACTGTTTTCTTTGACAACACCTCTTTAGAAAGTGTTTTTTGTATTGAAGCATTTGACAAACCTCCTCTTAGAGTGTATTTAATTTTGTTTGCTTTGACACTACGTCCCTAGAAAGTGTCAAGACCCCCTTAGAAGGTGTTTTGGTAATGCTTCGCTTGACAACATCCCTTTTCAGAGTGTCTTTTTTACTGTTGAGTTTGACAGTGTACTTTTAGAAAGTGTCTTTCTTTCTGTTTGCGTTGGCAACAGTCTCTTGGAAAATCTATTTTTACTGTTGCGTTTGACAACGTTCATTTCCTATTTGCTTTGACAACCTCGCTTAGCAGAGTGTTTTTTTTTTCCTGCTTGCTTTGACTACACCGCTTTAGAAAGGGTCTTTTTTACTGTTGGGTTTGACAACGTCCCCACTGTCTTAGAGACTGTCTTTCTTCTTGTTTGCTTTTACACCTCCGTGGAAAATGTCTTTTTTGTTATAATTTTTATTTGCGGAACAAAAAAAATTTTTCTCGTGTTTGTAGGGAAGTTTGGACGTCAAAATTCTCCACAATTACAAGTGAATTTTAATTTCCACAGGTAACATGATGTATGAATTGTTGATTTATTTAAAAAATTTAAACAATTTATGTATTTACATTATTTATACTTGGAAATAACATTGACGTCATTCACTTCTGAGCGCTTCACAGTGTTTTTTAATGCATAAATTTTATTCAATGTAAATCAGGTAAACACAAGCATTCTGAATTTAACCTCCACTTGGGAGAGGAAGTAATTTTATTTTAAATTAGTACATTGTTTGCTGAGCCCACTCTTTCTATTTTATTTCTAATAAGTGACCTAGTTTTCAGACACAAGGGATACAGTTTTTGGTAAAAAAAATATCACGTCACGTCCCAAAAGATAAAAACGACCAAACTCTATGGCAACACGAGAAGACGTCAAAAGTTCATTTCAATACGACCGCCAGACCGTTGCTCCCATAAGTCAACGAACAACTAAAACATTTACTTTCATCCGCTACCAGCAGCAAGAACGAAGAATCTTAATAGTCAATAAAAGAGAAAGTACCCACTTTGTTACACATATGCATCACGAATTTCTTTAGAAATCTCGGGTTTATTGCACAAAAGCTCCATAGATCCATACGAAACGACGAGGCTTTATTAATAAATTGCTTAATGACTCACTTCCAATTATCGGCTTTCACCGGTGGTTGGTGGCAAACCCAAGGGTGTATAAAAAGTTGTCTGGTTCTTGCGTACACAGTGCGTAGCATTTAGGTGTTCTAATGGATGGAGAAAATATGCGAATGAAAAGGTGTTATTAATTAACCCAACGAAGGATTGGAACATAATTGGTAGTAAGAAGACACAGCAAAATGACTTCATACGGTAATAACCGACATATTTCTTGAGAAAGTAAAAAAGAATGCCGTTCTTACACCATTTCTTCCATTGCGACGAAGATTTAAAAATTCGCTAGATTTACAAATTCACTGAACGGTTTCGATACGGTGCCGGGAAATATTTTATTTCGGTGTATTCATCACCACGGTGGTGTCGGAAAATTCGGTAACTTTGTTAAAAAAGGATGGGGTGGGCAAAGAAATAGTAAACGGCAGGCTAAATGAGGAGAAGTAAAAAGGAAAACTAAGGGGATAGAAAGAAAAAGAGATGATGTTTATACATAATAACCTCATAAAGCAAAAAGAACGGGGATAGAGGAAAATAACAATAGACGGAGTTTAGTGAAGATGAAATGAAACGAGAGAGACTAGAGGTTTTCCAATAAGAAGAAGAGGAGAAAAGAAGAACAAGGGGGTAACAAGAAAGGCGAAAAAACTAAAAAGGTATCGCAAATGACAAGGGCAAGGGCACTATTTTGGAATGTGGCGCGACTAAGAAAAAAGGAAGATTTCTGGGACAGAGGCAATCCGAGAGAATGGGTTTATCAGAAACATGGATAGAGAAACAAAGCTGGGGAAAACAGAAAAGCTACTACCAAATGGGAGAAAAGGAAAAGCGACAGGGGGAATAATAGACAACTTCATAACCTGACTAGTCCTCAAGGCATCTTGCCTATCTCTGCCTGGGGATCGCTGCTAAGGCGTGCGCGATACATCAACTGCCACCGCTCTAACACGGCCAGACTGACGAGTGTCCCGCTCTCGAAATACCTCCAATCCTTGCATATCTGGGAAATAATTCAATGTCATTATCGCTGAGGGTAGCGACCCACTCATCAAGTTCTCCTCGATTCGACCCGTATCATTACGTCCGTCGTTTAAAGCTCGTCCCAGCTTTCCTGATAGTCGACTTCCACAATTCAGACTTCTGCTACCAATATGTGATGTTTTGCCCACTGAGTCTCTTTGGGACTTTGGGTTCACTATCCCACTTCTGAAAACAGATTCTATGACTCCAAAATACTAATTTATATTAAACACATCTAATAAACTACGAACAGGTTAGAATTAGAGTAGAATTAGAGGGGAGGCGAGAAGAAATGAAAATGCGTTACTTTGAAATTAATACAGAATCTATAAGCCCGTAGGGCAAGCAAAGATTTTAAATGATACTTTCTCGAAAGGTCGCATCTTCCAAATTTGGAATATCGCACCGAAATTGAAGCGTCATCCTGCAGGCGTCTTAACTTACACACCACTCGTAAATATCGCACCGGCGGAGATAACAAATTCGCAACATACGCCTGTCGTCCCGCGAGTTTTTCGAAACTCATTTCGTTCAGTAAGATACGGATCTCGAAATTTATTACTCGAAAGCGGACTGCGGGATGTTTTTATTTTTCGTTCGGCGAGGTTCATCGACTGGAGAGTAAAAAGTGGAGATTTTCACGGTTTGTCAGGTGCGGATTAATTAATGTCGTTTGTGAATACAATGTAGCGCATCTCGTGCTAACGAGTCTCTACGTAGAGAACGCGACCATTGAACTAGTTGCATTCGTAATGAGGCCGAATGGGGTCAGTGGCGTATCCGCATACTGCGTTATCGGCGGCGGTTTATTTGGAGGTTTTAACACCATTTTGGTGGTATGTTTTATTCTTTTTGTTTCCAGGAGATTTATCTTCCAGGTCACATTTAGTAAAAAGTGAAGCGACCTAAAATGAAAAAGTTCTTAACGTGATTAATATTGACCTAATTTACTAAGTACATACTACATTTGTTATTATTTTCGAGACGAGGCCTACATATAATCAAGATCGAACTTCACTTGAGTAAGTTTGTTGGATAGAGTATTTTCTCCTTAAACAGTCTGCTTCTTGATTAGATCTTTCTGGGTTATATTTTATTTTAAAATTGTATTTGGATAAATAATATGTCAGGTCACCGACTGCTTCATCAGTTCTAGCCATATTTTCTAAAGGTTTATGATCCTGTCTCCGTTTTTATCCTCTTGTTTCAACACCGCTCTCACTCCTTTGATGATTGCATCCGTGTAAATGTTTATTAGTAGTTCAGGATCATTGATCTTCAGAATAGGTTTTTATTGTATCAAATGCACTGTATGGTACGAATTTATAATGTCCAAACGGGAGGCACGTCCATTGGAAATGCCCCTCCTGTGTAACAAATGAAATTTTGTATCTGTCTTGAATTTTCAATGGAATTTACCAAAATGCTGAATTTATATCCAAAGTAGAAAAATATTTACGCTTTACAGTTTTTATCATAAAATCTTCAATTAATGGCAATGGTTGTGATTGAGGGACCACAATTTGATTCAGTTCTCTGAAATCTATACATAACCTTGTTTTATACTCGACTGGGATTCCAAAAATCTGTCCACCGGTTGTAGCTAGTGAGGTTATGCAAATGATGTTTCTCTGTAAAAACAAGTTTTATTTACAATATGTTACATTTAACCTATTAAATTATATTACAAATAATATAGTGTATCTGACCTGGACGTAACCTTCAGTTTATAAAGTCCCTACATACCTATCTAGGGACTTATCAGTTTAATGCATTGAGCACCATCTACAGGATAGACGCAATAACCTCGTTTGGGTATACGAGCGGGTAACACCCCCTGTCGTCACCCATGACGATAACGCGGCAAATTCAAATTTAAAGAAAAGCGCCAACACCAGCGTAGAGGTTTTATTTACATGTATTAAATAATAAACACCTATAGGATATCAACATTTTTTTGGAAAATGCTTTTAATTCTTGTAGAAATTGTTTGTACTTTTTATACTGTAAACTGGGTTGCTTATGGGAAATAAAACAAAAAAGACTGCGATCATCGAGCAAAAAACAGTACTTCCTGGTGTTGGAGGTCAAAATCTGAATATTTGTGTTTAGATAATAATATCTGTGAGGAAATGAGTGTGCCTGATTTACATTGAATAAAATTTATACACCAAAAAACCCCCTGAAGCTTAGAATTGAATGGCGTCATTATTATTTCTATGCTATATTGCCCAAGTACAGTGCTTGTTCACTTCGAAGATAATTATTAACAAGACATCATTTATTTCCATCGTTTTACTATTAAAATTGACACAAACAGATTCGCGGGTTCACCATTATTGAAGCTACTTTCACATTCCTTTGAGGGGGCTTGCCTGATGAATGTAATACATTGTAGACTTCTTCTCGACTGCTAAGATATCCTATTATAGTATACAAAACTATGGATTCAGAATGCGGTAGCGAATAAATTTTGAAATATTACTTGATATAGCCGTCGGCGACCTCAAAGTTCTTCCAACCACTGTGTTCCTGAAACTCCTTCCAATCATTTGTTTCCAACATTTTCTATTATTGCGTAATGGAAAAATAGTGAATATTCATTGATTCGATCTTGCACAACAATATTTTATTGGTTTGTAGTAATTCTTTATTAACAACTTGTCACTTTGATGCCGCGATTAAATGGCACTAAATTTTGCGTTCACTTTCCAGTTCCCAAGCCCTGCGCGGACCACACCTGCCGAATGTTCTGCCCGCACGGCTTCGCCCTGGACCCCCAGGGATGTCCGCTGTGCCGGTGTCGCGACCCCTGCGACGGCGTCCGATGTCCAAACTCTCTGGAATGTCACTTGGAGGACCTGGCTTGCGCGGACCCCCCGTGCCCCCCCGTGCCGACCTGTAAGTATCGTCGCGTTACGCAACGCCGACCTTGTAAGGGACGGAGATGTTACAAAAGTGAAAGTGTGTGTAACTGCATCAAACATTTCAAAGTGCACGAAGGTGTGTTTGACTCACGCCGATGGCATGGGAACGATCGTTCGGGTCGATTTTCAGTTCGTTGCCTCTCCTTGTTTTAAAGTTCACGGATGTTGCGTAATCGGGATGGTTTTCAGGTAAACGAGGAAGGAGTTTGGAGAATATCTGTCCGGTCGGGGATCCGCTGAGGATCAGCGACACCGTGAGGCCGTTCCTGTGCGGGACCGACCCCGGGAAGCCCGCGTGTCCGCCGATGTACCAGTGTTTGGTGCAGAAAGGTAAGATGAAAGATTTTTTTTTTTCATTTTGGCATTTAGTGTGAGCTAGCTGACAGTGACCAACAACAAAAGATGGTATAAATATTTCTATCAACAGTAGATATGTAAATTGCAATGGAAAAAAAAAGAAGTTAAACATTCTCCCATTTTCTGAATATTTTATACATTGATCCGTTCACTACTTTGTCCTTAAATCCTTTCTTCTCCTTTCATCCTTTCATCTTTTTATATCCTTTGATTCCATCACTTTATTATCTGCCGCATTTTTTCTCTCGATGATTTGTACATTCATTTTTAACTCCATTCTATGCTTGAATTTTTTATCTTTATTCATCCTGTCCAAAAAGACAAAAAGGACCAAAACCAAAAATCAAAGATACAAACAGGACCGAAAAGATCAAATAAACCAAAAACACTAAAGAGACCACATAGACTAAAGACACAAAGGGGACAAAAAAGAGACAAATGAAACAAATGGCACCAAAGAGATCAAGAAGGTGTAAAAGACGATCAAAAGAGACGAAAGAAGCAAATGAGGCAAAGTAACGAAAGAGGCCAAAAGCGCCAAAGAGACTAAAGAGATAAAAGAAAAAGTACAAACGGGACGAAACAAACTATAGAACTAAAAGCGATAATAGAGACCAATCAGACCAAAGAGATTAAATTGAGTAAAGAGACTGAAATAACTACAGACTACAAATATTTTCATTCCTTCATATAGACTAAAGAGATAAAATGCATTATAGAAATAAATTAACAGTGCAAAAAATATAGAAAACACGAAAAAGAACAATGAGACCAAAAAGACAAATTAGTAAAAAAAGACAAAAGAAATCAAAAATGTTAAAAAACGTTTCACGGAGTTAATGGACGATCCCTAGAGACAGTCTCAAACCAAAGAGCAAAGGAGCAAAAACAGTCAATAAACCCGATAACAAGAAGGAAACCAAATAGTTAAAGACTAAAGAGGAAAAGAAATAATTAAATCAATTAATTAATATTCATGTCCCGAATTGGCAACTTTCAAAAATTATGTGTTGAGACTTTCGAAAGTTGTGAAAGAGCAAAAAAATCTCCGTTTGTAAAAAGACAGTTTTCTACTTTTTATTTATTTGTTTCATTTGTTTTATTATTTTAATATTGGCAATCTTAACCAATCCTAATCCTAACCTACTTCGCTGTCAAGTCCAAGTGAACAGCTGTCAATTGGCATTACCATTGTTGGCACGTATTTGGACGGTATACACCTGGCGCATTGGAGTGGGACGGGGGTTGTCGGTTTGGATGGCTCGCACTGATGGTGCTTGCCGAAGACTGTGATGCCGTGGCTCAGGAGATGGTTGAGGGTGTTTGTGTCTTCGGTGATGACGCTGATGAGGGGGGTGAAGAATTTTAGAACTCATTTTTGGAAGGACTAAAATACGAGTATTGACGTTTCAAATTAATTCTTTTTCATAACCGAATTTAATGCACCTCGCAAACTTGGCCAACCGCCGCGAAACTCATTTTGATTATTTTGTACAAAAAGTGGCAAAGTAGAAAAAGTACGGTATGATAACCTTTATAACAATGTACTATTTCCACCTTCTGAGAGGAAATAAACATTAATATTATTTTTTTTAAATATGTATTTATGTCCCGAATTGGTCTATAAACTCGAAAGCAACGGAGGAAACGGAATAGCTAAAGACATTTCCTAAACCCAAAAACAATGGAGGAAACGAAATAGTTAAAGACAGTCCCTAAACTCGAAAACAAAGGAGGAAACGAAATAGTTAAAGACAGTCCCCAACTAGAAAACAACGAAGGAAAGAAGATAGTTAAAAACAGTTCCTAAACTCGAAAACAACGGAGAAAAAAAAATAGTTAAACACAGTCCCTAAACCCAAAAACAATGGAGGAAACGAAATAGTTAAAGACAGTCCCCAACTCGAAAAGAATGGATGATACGAAATAGTTAAAAACAGTCCCTAAACTCGAAAACAATGGAGGAGATGAAATAGTTAAAGATAGTCCCTAAACCCGAAAAGAATGGATGAAACGAAATAGTTAAAGACAGTCCCTAAAGTCAAAAACAATGGGGGAAACAAAATTGTGAAAGACAGTCATCAACTCGAAAAAAATGGAGGAAAAGAAATAGTTAAAGATAGTCCCCAACTCAAAAGCAATGGAGGAAACGAAATAGTTAAAGACAGTCCCCAACTCGAAAAGAATGGAGGAAACGAAATAGTTAAAAACAGTCCCTAAACTCGAGAACAATGGAGGAAACGAAATAGTTAAAAACAGTCCTTAAACCCGAAAACAATGGAGGAAAAGAAGTAGTTAAAGACAGTCCCTAAACTCGAAAACAGCGGAAGAAAGAAAATAGTTAAAGACAGTCCCCAACTCGAAAAGAATGGAGGAACCGAAATATGTAGTTAGATACAGTCTCTAATCTCGAAAACAATGGGGGAAACGAAATAGTTAAAGACAGTCCCTAAACCCGAAAACAAGAGAGGAAACGAAATAGTTAAAGACAGTCCCTAAACTCGAAAACAACGGAGGAAAGAAAATAGTTAAAGACAGTCCATAAATCCGAAAACTATGAGGGAAACAAAATAGTTAAAGACAGTCCTTAAACCCGAAAACAACATATGAAACGAAATAGTTAAAGACAGTCCCTAAACCCGAAAGCAATGGGGGAAACCAAATAGTTAAAGACAGTCCCTAAACCCGAAAATAATGGAGGAAACGAAATAGTTAAAAACAGTCCCCAACTCGAAAACAACAGAGGAAAGAAAATAGTTAAAGACAGTCCCTAAACTCGAAAACAACGGAGGAAATAAAATAGTTAAAGACAGTCCATAAATCCGAAAACAATGGGGGAAACAAAATAGTGAAATACAGTGCCCAACCCGAAAAGAATGGAGGAAACGAAATAGTTAAAGACAGTTCGTAAACCCGAAAACAACATATGAAACGAAATAGTTAAAGACAGTCCCTAATCCCGAAAACAAGAGAGGAAACGGAATAGTTAAAGACAGTCCATAAATCCGAAAACAATGGGGGAAATAAAATAGTGAAATACAGTGCCCAACCCGAAAAGAATGGAGGAAACGAAACAGTTAAAGACAGTCTCTAAACCCGAAAACAAGAGAGGAAACGAAATAGTTAAAGACAGTCCCTAAACCCGAAAGCAATGGGAGAAAGGAAATAGTTAAAGACAGTCCTTAAACCCGAAAACAAGAGAGGAAACGAAATAGTTAAAAAGAGTCCCTTAACTCGAAAACAATGGAGGAAAGAAAATAGTTAAAGACAGTCCATAAATCCGAAAACTATGAGGGAAACAAAATAGTGAAATGCAGTCCTCAACTCGAAAAGAATGGAGGAAACGAAATACTTAAAGACAGTCCTTAAACCCGAAAACAACATATGAAACGAAATAGTTAAAGACAGTCCCTAAACCCGAAAGCAATGAGGGAAACAAAATAGTGAAATACAGTGCCCAACCCAAAAAAAATTTAGGAAACGAAATAGTTAAAGACAGTCCCAAAACCCGAAAGCAATGGGGGAAACGAAATAGTTAAAGACAGTCCCTAAACCCGAAAACAAGAGAGGAAACGAAATAGTTAAAGACAGTCCCAAAACCCGAAAGCAATGGGGGAAACGAAATAGTTAAAGACAGTCCGTAAACCCGAAAACAACATATGAAACGAAATAGTTAAAGACAGTCCTTAAACCCGAAAACAATGGAGGAAACGAAATAGTTAAAGAGAGTCCCCAACTCGAAAACAACAGAGGAAAGAAAATAGTTAAAGATAGTCCCTAAACCCAAAAGCAATGGGGGAAACGAAATAGTTAAAGACAGTCCTTAAACCCGAAAACAACATACGAAACGAAATAGCTAAAGACAGTCCCTAAACCCGAAAGCAATGGGGGAAACAAAATAGTGAAATACAGTGCCCAACCCGAAAAGAATTTAGGAATCGAAATAGTTAAAGACAGTCCCTAAACCCGAAAGCAATGGGAGAAACGAAATAGTTAAAGACAGTCCCCAACTCGAAAACAACAGAGGAAAGAAAATAGTTAAAGATAGTCCCTAAACTCGAAAACAACGGAGGAAAGAAAATAGTTAAAGATAGTCCCTAAACTCGAAAACAACGGAGGAAAGAAAATAGTTAAAGACAGTCCATAAATCCGAAAACAATGGGGGAAACAAAATAGTGAAGTAAAGTCCCCAACCCGAAAAGAATGGAGGAAACGAAAGAGTTAAAGACAGTCCGTAAACCCGAAAACAACATATGATACGAAATAGTTAAAGACAGCCTCTAAACCCGAAAGCAATGGGGGAAACGAAACAGTTAAAGACACTCCCTAAACCCGAAAACAAGAGAGGAAACGGAATAGTTAAAGACAGTTCCGAGGAAACGAAATAGTTAAAGACAGTCCCCAACTCGAAAACAACAGAGGAAAGAAAATAGTTAAAGACAGTGCCTAAACTCGAAAACAACGGAGGAAACGAAATAGTTAAAGACAGTCTCTAAACCCGAAAACAAGAGAGGAAACGGAATAGTTAAAGACAGTCCCTAAACCCGAAAGCAATGGGGGAAACGAAATAGTTAAAGACAGTCCGTAAACCCGAAAACAACATATGAAACGAAATAGTTAAAGACAGTCCCAAAACCCGAAAGGAATGGGGGAAACGAAATAGTTAAAGGCAGTCCCTAAACCCGAAAACAATGGAGGAAACGAAGTAGTTTAAGACGGTCCCTAAACTCGAAAACAACGGAGGAAAGAAAATAGTTAAAAACAGTCCCCAACTCGAAAACAACGGAGGAAAGAAAATAGTTAAAAACAGTCCCCAACTCGAAAACAACGGAGGAAACAAAATAGTTAAACACAGTCCCTAAACCCAAAAACAATGGAGGAAACGAAATAGTTAAAGACAGTCCCCAACCCGAAAAGAATGGATGATACGAAATAGTTAAAATCAGTCCCTAAACCCGAAACAATGGAGGAAATGAAATAGTTAAAGATAGTCCCTAAACCAGAAAAGAATGGATGAAACGAAATAGTTAAAGACAGTCCCTAAAGTCAAAAACAATGGGGGAAACAAAATTGTGAAAGACAGTCATCAACTCGAAAAGAATGGAGGAAAAGAAATAGTTTTAAAGATAGTCCCCAACTCAAAAGCAATGGAGGAAACGAAATAGTTAAAGACAGTCCCCAACTCGAAAAGAATGGAGGAAACGAAATAGTTAAAAACAGTCCCAAAACTCGAAAACAGCGGAGGAAAGAAAATAGTTAAAAACAGTCCCTAAACTCGAGAACAATGGGGGAAACAAAATAGTGAAAGACAGTCACCAACTCGAAAAGAATGGAGGAAACGAAATAGTTAAAAACAGTCCCTAAACCCGAAAACAATGGAGGAAACGAAGTAGTTTAAGACGGTCTCTAAACTCGAAAACAGCGGAGGAAAGAAAATAGTTAAAGACAGTCCCCAACTCGAAAAGAATGGAGGAAACGAAATAGTTAAAAACAGTCCCTAAACCCAAAAACAATGGAGGAAACGAAATATGTAGTTAAAGACAGTCCCTAATCTCGAAAACAATGGGGGAAACGAAACAGTTAAAGACCGTCCCTAAACCCGAAAACAATGGAGGAAACGAAATAGTTAAAAACAGTCCCCAACTCGAAAACAACAGAAGAAAGAAAATAGTTAAAGACAGTCCCTAAACTCGAAAACAACGGAGGAAAGAAAATAGTTAAAGACAGTCCATAAATCCGAAAACAATGGGGGAAACAAAATAGTGAAATACAGTGCCCAACCCGAAAAGAATGGAGGAAACGAAATAGTTAAAGACAGTCCCTAATCCCGAAAACAAGAGAGGAAACGAAATAGTTAAAGACAGTCCCTAATCCCGAAAACAAGAGAGGAAACGGAATAGTTAAAGACAGTCCATAAATCCGAAAACAATGGGGGAAATAAAATAGTGAAATACAGTGCCCAACCCGAAAAGAATGGAGGAAACGAAACAGTTAACGACAGTCCCTAAACCCGAAAACAAGAGAGAAAAGAAAATAGTTAAAGACAGTCCATAAATCCGAAAACTATGAGGGAAACAAAATAGTGAAATGCAGTCCTCAACTTGAAAAGAATGGAGGAAACGAAATACTCAAAGACAGTCCTTAAACCCGAAAGCAACATATGAAACGAAATAGTTAAAGACAGTCCTTAAACTCGAAACCAACGGAGGAAAGAAAATTGTTAAAGACAGTCCCCAAACCTGAAAGCAATGGAGGAAACGGAATAGCTAAAGACATTTCCTAAACCCGAAAACAATGGAGGAAACAAAATAGTTCAAGACGGTCCATAAAACCGGACGCAACAGAGGAAACGAAATATGTAGTTAAACACAGTCCCCAACTCGAAAACTACGGATAAACGAAATAGTTTTAAACAGTCCCTAAACCCAAAAGCAAATGAAGAGATGAATTAGTTAAAGACAGTCCCTAAGCTCGATAACAACGTAGGAGTCTAAGTAGTTAAAGACAGTTCCCAAACCCGAAAATAACGGGGGAAACGAGCTAATTAGAGACAGTCCCTAAACCTGAAAACAAGGAGGGAACGAAATCGTTAAAGAGAGTTCCTAAACAAAATAGTTAAATACAGTCCCCAACTTGAAAACAACGGAAGAAAGAAAATAGTTAAAGACAGTCCCTAAACTCGAAAACAACGGAGGAAACAAACTAGTTAAAGACAGTCCCTAAATCCGAAAACAATGTAGGAAACGAAATAGTGAAAGACAGTCCCTAAACCCGAAAACAAGGAGTCTCTAAGCATGAAAACAACGGAGGAAACAAAAAAGTTAAAGGGAGACCCTAAGTGCGGATTAAGAGATTTTTTTATACCCTATGGATCTATACGATGCAAGTAGTGGATGTGCTAGAGGAAAATAAATAGAAAAATACAAAATGACTTAGGGCTCGATTTCAACTCCTAGCACGGCTTAAGACCCATAACAATCCATAGCTCTACGCTTTTTGTAGATCGGTAATATGATATGTACCAGTTTGCCATTCTTTTGATATATTCTTTTCTTCCCAGCACATAATAATATTTATAACGCATAACTCAACAACGTTTCAGGCAACGACTACGGCGTCTGCTGCCCGGCCTCCCTCAAAATCCAAAAAACCGGGACCTGCCCGGAAAAAATCGACAAGGACTTCGCCTGCGGGCAGATGTGCGGCCACGACCTGGAGTGCCCCTCCGTGCAGAAGTGTTGCCAAACCGAACAATGCGGATCCTCGTGCGCGCATCCGAAGAATGTGACAGGTGGGTACAATCAGATGGCATTTAACGTTTCGTACAAATTGTATAATGACGACTTTTTCTTGTTCGTGTAGAGTGCCTCCATCAGCGCGCTTTATCTGAGATCTTGGCCGTCAACGAGCGGGCTGGGAGAGGCTACGTCCCGCAGTGCTCCACCGACGGGCAATTCGAGCCGAAGCAGTGCAGCAGGAACGGGCTGGTGTGTTGGTGTGTGGATCGGATGGGACGGAAGATTAGGGGGTCGATGGGGCCGGCGGAGAGCATCAACTGTTCCATATCTGATGGTATTTACTCCCAACGATGGTTGCCGTAAATTTTCTTTTCTTTTCTTTGCTTGATAAGGTGTGACCACTTACTGTTAATTAAAGAGTTAATTGGAAAATACTTGACATTCCCCCCAATAATATTCCAAAACGTCCTCTTTATATTACCAATACATATTTTCTTCCTCAGTGCGTGTTCAGTCATCTGCAAGAAGCCTCGACAAAAACGGTAAACAATGCGAATTCTTGGAATGCGCGGCGGTGTGCGAATATGGATTTAAATTGGATGAGGATGGGTGTCCGACATGCAAATGCGATGACCCCTGCGATGGATACATGTGTCCCGAAGACGAGGAATGCATAAACGTTAAAGAGGCATCCTGCGCTGACTTCTTATGCCCGTCGCTACCAGTCTGTACGTTGCAACTCTTTGATTATTTTTTTTCACTCTTTGACATCGATTTTATGGCAGGTCGCCCCAAAGCCATTTATGCGAATCCCTGCGACCAAGGGGCTCCACTCACGGATGACATTAGCGGAGCGCCGGTGGCTTGTGCCCTGAGGTCCGAAGATGGTACTCTTTGCCCGTCGACCTATGAATGCACTGCTGTTCCTGGGTCAACACAAGCAGTGTGCTGTTTGAAGATGGAAGAGGAGGCCACGGAGATCTACAATGCCACGGAAGCCAGGCCACAAACAAGTGAGTAAAAGGACAGACCAATTGTACCTACAAATTGTCCAAATTTCCAATTTATAAATAATTGAAATTCAAGATTTTATGGATTCAGGTTTTCCAAAATAATTCCAAATTTTCTGGTTTTTCAAGTTTCCAGTTTCAGCATTTCAAAATTTCCAAAGAATAAAAATTTGCAAGTTCAAAGATTCATCGATCCAAACGTTTCAAAATCATGACTCAAAATTTAAACTCGCAGATTTCAAATTTAAGATGCCAGATTTGCTAGCTGACCCGGCGAACTTCGTACCGCCTCAGAATCAACAAATTAGAGATAGCGTTGTATACGGATTCCATACGAAATGTATGAGAAAATGAATTTTCTTCATATTTTTTTTTCCTGAAATTTTCCGATGTTTTAATACATACTTATTCGCCCCCGAAAAAGAAAATCATCGAAATCAGCCAATCCGTTCTCGATATCATCAAAAAAATTGTGTGGGGAGTCCACGCGCGACAGAAGTGAAACTTTTGGAGTTTACTGCTTCAGAATCGATTTTCATTTTTTAAAGCCCGGTACGACAAATATTGGTTGCCGGCGATCTTTGTTATTGTCGTTGCGTCGTACCAAGCGGGTTTGCCTGGGCTGCGTGTATCAAGGGGGGGGGGGCGTAATTTTTCCGATGTTTTAATAGTTATTCTGCTATTCGGGGCGGAGACAAATCCAACAAATCAAAGATAGTAAAAATCGGTCCAGCCGTTCTTGAGTTATAAATCCAAGGAGGGGCCCTGGGTCCCCTTGTTCATGTTTTAATAGTTATTCTGATATTCCGGACGGAGACAAATCCAACAAATCAAAAATTATAAAAATCGGTTCAGCTGTTCTTGAGTTATAAATGGTGTAACTAAGCCGACTTTGTTTTATATAGACAGATAATTAAAAATTTAAGTTTAAATTTATAATTTAACCGAGTCAAAATTTGAAATTTTCCAAGTAGAAATTTTCAAATTCGGGAATTGGAGATTTCAATAATTCGAAATTTGAAAGATTCTATTCTATTCTTGGTTGTTAATATGTTGACAACTGAAATAAAAAATGACTCGAATTAGAAGTATATCAAAACAATATTACAAACAACAGAAAGAAATACCAATACATATTTTGAAATCTCGAATACGCGAATGTCAAATTTTGAATGCATGAATTTTCAGTCCTGGAGTTGAGAATTTTCAAAATTTGAATACATACTCAAGTTTAGAAATTCAGTTAATAGTTGATGATCGATTGTCGACGGTCGTTGACGGATGATCGATAATAATCTATGGTCGATGGTCGATGGTCGTTGATCGATGGTCGCTGGTCGTTGATGGATGATTTATAATCGATGATCAATGGTGGACGGTGGATTGTCGATAGTCGATGGTCGATGGTCCATGGTCGATGATCGATGATTGTTGATATTTATGAAATTATAAAATCATAAATTTGCTCTCGTTTTCCTTTATTCTTGTTTATTACTATGTTGACAACAGAAACAAAAAATGACTCGAGGAAATATCGAGGAATATAAAAAAACAATATTAAAAATAATATAAAAACACAAGCTCTACCAAACAACAAAAAGAAATTTTGATATCTCGAATACAAATTTTGAAACCATGAAACATTGAATTCCTATATTAAAACTCTAGTTAATTGTTGATCGATAGTCGATGTCTAATGCTCGATGGTCATTGATCGATGGTCGATGGTCGTTGATCTATAATAATCGATGGTGGATGGTCGATAGTCGTTGATCGATTACGGATAGTCTGAGGCATAGTCGATGGGTCGATGATCGATAATCGATGATCGATGGTCGATACTTTTTAATCGAAGATCGGTGATAGATATTTATGCAGGGTGTTTTTTATTTTTTTAATAAAAAGTTCATATAAACATGGGTCCGCAAGGCCTTCATTTTTGAGATAGATGGTGCTAAAAAAAATTGTTTTTTCTAAATCATTTTGGTACTAGGGGTTTTATTAACATGAGAAATAGAAATTTCATCTTAGTTTGGATCTTATCTGTAGAGTGCGTTATCTACAGGCTCAAGTAGGCTAGTAAGCTGCAGGTTTTTTTTGGTTTGTCATGTCAAAAATACTTGACTTACAGTTAAGTAGTAATAATTATAATTGTGATTATTTGTCAAAAAAATATAACACCCTGTATCTCAAAAATTAAGGCCTTGCAGACCATGCATTCTTGGAGTCCTGGATTTGGGAATTTACAAATTTTGAAACCTATATTTTGAAATTTTGAATTTCTATTTCTATTTGATTGTCTGAGTCGGTGTTCGAAGGTCAATAGTCGATGGTCGTTAATCGATGGTGGATGGTCGTTGATCGATGGTCGATTGTCGATGGTGGATGGTTGATAGTCGTTCATCGATGATCGATGATGTATAGTTTATGAGGATGTATAGTTTATGAGGTGTGGTTAATGGTCGATGATCGATGGTTGATGTTCTATGGTCGATGGTCGATGGCCATTGATTGATAATCGATAGTCGATGGTCGATTGTCGATAGTCGTTGATCGATTATCAATGGTAGATGATCGAGGGTCGATGGTCGATGATCGATGATCGGTGGTTGTTGATCGAAGATCGATGATTGTTGATATTTATGAAATTATAAAATTATAAATTTGCTCTCGTCTTCCTTTATTCTTGTTTATTACTATGTTTACAACAGAAATAAAAAATGACTTGAGGAAATATCGAGCAATATAACAAAACAATATTAAAAATAATAGAAAAAAAATCTCTACCAAACGAAAAAAAGAAATTTTGATATCTCGAATGCGCGAATACAAATTTTGAGACCATGAAATATTGAATTCCTATATTCAAACTTTAGTTAATTGTTGATCGATAGACGATGTCTGATGCTCGATGGTGGATGGTCGATAGTCGTTGATCGGTTACCGATAGTCTGAGGGATAGGCGATGGGTCGATGATCGATGATCGATGGTCAATGGTCGATGGTCGATGGTGGATGGTTGATGGCCGATAATCGATAGTCGATACAAAAAAATTTAACACCCTGTATCTCAAAAATGAAGGCCTTGCAGACCATGCATTCTTGGAGTCCTGGATTTGGGAATTTACAAATTTTGAAACCTATATTTTGAAATTTTGAATTTCTATTTCTATTTGATTGTTGATCAATAGTCGGTGTTCGATGGGCAATAGTCGATGGTCGATGGTCGTTAAACGATGGTGGATGGTCTTTGATCGATGGTCGATTGTCGATGGTGGATGGTTGATAGTCGTTGATCGATGATGAATAGTCTATGAGGGATGGTCGATGGTCGATAATCGATGGTTGATGTTGTATGGCCGTTGGCCCACGGTCATTGGTCGATAATGATGGTCGTTGATCGATTGTCGATTGTCGATAGTCGTTGATCGATGATCAATGGTAGATGATCGATGGTCGATAGTCGATGAGTGATGATCAATGGTCGATAGTCGATGAGTGATGATCAATGGTCGATGATCCATGATCGGTGGTTTTGATCAAAGATCGATGATATTTATGAAGTTAGAAAATCATAAATTTGCTCTCGTTTTCCTTTATGCTTCTTTATTACTATGTTGACAACAGAAATTAAAAATGACTCGAATACGGAATATAACAAAACAATATTAAAAATAATAGAAAAAAATAAACTCTATCAAACAACAAAAAGAAATACCAACATTTTGATTTTCAGTCCTGGATTTGAGAATTTTCAAATTTTGAAATCATAAATATTAAAAATTAATATTGAATTCCTATACTTGGAAATTCAGTTAATTGTTGATGGATTGTCAATGTCCGATGGTCGATGGTCGATGGTCGTTGATCTATGATCGATGGTGGATGGTCGATAGTGGTTGATCGATTACCGATAGTCTGAGGGATGGTCGATGGCCCATGGCCCATGTCCGATGATCGATAATCGATGGTCGATGGTCGATGGTTGATAATTGGTTTTTAATCGAAGATTGGCGATTGATGATATTTATACAGGTGTCCGATATTTCAGAGGACGATTCCTCATTTATTTTTAAAATAAAAAGGCCTTTATTTTTGGGATACATGGTGTTAAAAAAAATTATTTGGTGGTGGATGGTTGATGGTGGATGGTTGATACTCGTTGATCGATGATCGATGATCGATGATGGATAGTCTATGAGGGATGGTCGATGATCGATGGTTGACGTTGTATGGTCGATGGCCCTTGGTCATTGATCGATAATAATCGTTGGTCGTTGATCGATGGACGATTGTCGATGGTCGATTGTCGATTGTCGTTGATCGATGATCCATGGTAGATGATCGATGGTCGATGAGCGATATTTATAAAGTTATTATAAAACCATAAATTTGCTCTCGTTTTCCTATATTCCTTGTTATTGCTATGTTGACCACAGAAATAAAACATGACTCAAATAAGAAATATACTAAAACAATATTAAAAAATAATGGAAGAAAGCAGGCTCTACCATAAATAAGAGAAAGAAATACCAACATTTTGAAAAATCGAAGACGTGAATGTCAAATTTTGAAAAGATATAATATTGATTTCCTATGTTTAGAAATTTAATTGGTAGTTGATAATCGATGATCGATAGTCGATGGTCGGTGATCGATGGTCGATGGTCGTTGATCGATGATCGATGCTCGTATCAACTAAATTTCTAAATATAGAAATTCAATATTTCACGGTTTCAAAATTAGTACAAATTTTATTGTACCCGATAAAAAGTGTAAGAAGTTTACTAAAACAGGAAGAGAAATGGATGAGCGAAGAGAACAAAACCAATAATGCAAAGATGGAAAAGTAAACAAAACCAATGAACAAAAAGAAAGGTGGTAGTGCAAAATTAACAAATAAATACAAAAATTGAGAAAAGAATAAGAAAGACAGATGCAGATAAAAAAAAATAAAAAAAATCGATAACACTAAAGAAAGAAATATAGGAACGTAAAAGCAAAAAATAAAAGTAAAACTCGAAAAAACAACTCAAAAACTAAATCCAACTGGAACGACACAAATACATAGAAACGAAACCAATAAGGGAAGACCAGAAAATGAAAGACAAAACAAAGAGGCAGAATAAACTTATACAGAAACAAGTTAAAATTGAGAATAAATCAGAGAGTAATTAAGGAAAACAGTAAACTGTATTGCTACTTATAAATTAATTGTTATTTCTTGGTCCAAAAATATTTCCTGTGGTCAGGGGCATGTTAAGTAGAGGCGTAATAATTTAGTTGTCCTTGGGGTGTCGCAAAAATTCGTCAAACTTCTTAACCTGACTTGACGGTTTTAACATTCACGTCCTTGTCGCAGTGTGCGAATACCTCCACGACTTCTCCGAGAGCATGGAAGGCACCCGCGAAGGCATGAACCTCGCCCTCCCCAGCCCCACCTGCGACGCCGAAGGCAACTACGTGGCCACCCAATGCCACAACTCAGAATGTTGGTGCGTGGACCACTTCGGCACGGAAATCCCGCGAACCCGCGGCAAATACAAAGCCTCCAAGAACTGCGAAGAACTCAGAGAGACGATGGACTGCCTGGACCTGACATGCAGAATGGGCTGCGAGTACGGCTTCGTCCTGTCCGAAGACACAGGCTGCCCCCAATGTCAATGCAGAGACCCGTGCAGTGGCGTCACCTGCCAGGAAAACGAACAGTGCCAACTCGTCGAAGTGAGTTGTAAAGACCACTATTGTCCGCCGGTACCGGCGTGTCTCCCGAAGAAGGTCGGGCAGTGCCCATATTTGGTACCTGCGACCTCCACGTCCTGCGACTTCGAATGCAACTCGGACATGGCCTGTAACGGCACCATGAGGTGTTGCTCGAACGGGTGCGGCACCCAATGCGTGGAACCACTCATGATGACGGCCTGCCAACACCAAAACGGTCTGTCGCAGCATCAAGCCCACGAATCGGGGGTTCCGGCCGGAAAGGTGTACATCCCTAAATGCAAAGAGGACGGCAGCTATGAACCCAAGCAGTGCCATCCAGGAACCCGTGAGTGTTGGTGCGTCGACTTCAGAGGCTTCGAAATATCCCAGACCAGAACCCGAAACGAAACCCTGTCGTGTGAAGCCCCGCCGACATCTTCCTGTCCGCTTCACAAGTGCGCGAAAGACTGCGAACACGGCTTCGAGATCGACGAAAATGGCTGCCGCACCTGCACGTGTGTGAATCCCTGCAATAAGATCAGTTGCAGAGGTGAAGGGGAGATCTGCCGGTTGGTCGCGGTGGAGTGTGTGAGTTGGCCGTGTCCGCCGGTACCCATGTGCCTCCCAAAGAAAGAAAATCCTTGCCAGAGCGGGGAACCACTCAAACTCGGTAGCAGCGACGAAGTTGTGATCTGCGGCCCGGATTACGAAAGTTGTCCGTCTTCGCACAAGTGCCAGTTGAGTCCGGTGGGAGAGTACGCCGTCTGTTGCCCCAAACCAAGTAGGTTCACACTATTTGCTGTTCGACAACATGTTAATTTACTTGTTAAAGGGGACGTGTGCTTCGAGCCTTTGGACAGGGGTGTCTGCGATGAAAACTTTTCGAGAAATCTCACGAGGTACCACTTCAATTCGAGGACCAATAAGTGCGAGATGTTTACGTATAGTGGATGCAACGGGAATCACAATAACTTCCATTCTGAAGACATGTGCAACGTAGTCTGTCCGGGTAAGTTGGCAACGACACGTCAAATTCGAAATTTGAAAAACCGGGAAATTTTTGCTTGGCCGGGTGGTCGTCTGGAAAAAGAAATGAAAGAATGAAAAGTCTTACGTTGTTTTTTTTTGACAATACAGTTTGCGTGAGGTTAGAAACCTGCAGGAGGTTCAAGAAACTTGTAATTTGGCAAACAAATCTAACCTCACATTTACATATGACATTCCGCCAACTTAAAGGCAAAAAATTGAAAAATGACAGAAAAGATAACAGACAGTCCCTCGAGAACGAAGTCATGAAGTATTAAAAATATTTCGTAGAAATCTGGAGAGAAAAAATAATTGACACAAGGGAATCGGTAGGAATTAGAAAGAATCAGGAGCCCAAAAAAAAAACTAAAATAAATTAGAAAATGACATGTGGAATTGAAAAAGGGAAACTGACAAAATAGTGCAGCAAAAAAATCGCACAAAACAGAATTGAAGAAAAAAGAGTTGAGACAAAAAAAATTACAATTTAAAGAACAGAGACGATTCAGGAGTAATGAGCAGCGCTAGAATTATGTACATATTATTATAATTATATTAATTTTTAATATTATTAAAAATAATTCGCAGAAATCACAAGTGAAGAAAAAAAAAATTATATAAGGGAATCTATAAGAATAAGAAACAAAATAGTTAACTACAGTCCCTAAATCCGAAGAAAACACAGGAAACGAAATAGTTAAAGACAGTCCTTTAATCCGAGAACAAAAGAGAAAACGAAGATAGATATAATGACCTCTGTGTTTGTTTTTAAAATTTTCACAAATAAAAAAATTACCATTATGCATTTCATTATAGTAAATCCAGATTTGGACTACTCTTGGGAGTCAAAACATGCAAAAAGAACATAACACGCCAAGAATTCTGAGCCAAAGTACTCAAGAAAGAAAATGATTCAGCTAGGTAGTCAAAATTTTAATCACGAATCTCGTAAAACTTTCAAATATTCGCCAGACAAAAATACTGAAACCGTTTGAAAATCGAATGTCCATTAAAAATTGCCATAAAATCAAATCTACATCCAAGTCATTTTTTTTATGAAAATATTACAAAAACAAAATTTTGTTTGTCTAATTATAATAAAAAAGTATAATCGGAAATAAATTCGGACAATGAACTGTGATTCTCTTTGAGATTTTTAATTTTGATGGCCATTATTTGCTTATAGTAAGTTCAGATTGGGACTACTCTTGGGTGTCAGAAAGTACAGACTAAGAAAGCACTATAATAATTCTGAGGCCAAGTATTTCTCCGACCAGGAATATGACTTTCGGTTAGGAAGTCCAAATTCTGATAAACAAGAAAATTCAAATTTTCGCTAGACAAAAACTGTTCAAAAAAACATGCAAAACAACATAACACGCCAAAAATTCTGAGTTGAAGTACTTCTCTGAACATAAAAACGATTTAGCTAGGTAGTCCAAAATTTGATCATGTATCTCGTATATTCGCCAGACAATAATATTAAAACCGTTTAAAAACCGCATATTCTTTAAAAAATGGCATAAAATCAAATCTACATCCAAGTCAATTTTTTTTATTAAAATATTACAAAAACACAAAATTTAGGTCTTTTGGCTAATAAAATTGTCATAAGAAAGTCCAAATTATAATCGAAAATAAATTTAGATACTTAGATAATTGATGGCCATTATTTCCTTGTAGTAAGTTCAGATTTGGACTACTCTTGGGTCTCAGAACGGACAGACCAAGATAACACCGTAATAATTCTGTGGCGAAGTATTTCTCGTAACCTTCGGTTAGTAAGTCCAAATATAATCGTATATATATAAAATATATTTCGTAAATCGTTCAAATATTCTTCAGGCAAAAATACTGAAACCGTTTAAAAATCGGATATTCTCTAAAAATGACATAAAATCAAACCTACACCCAAGTCAATTTTCTTTACACAAACTAATCGTAACAGAAAAGTCCAAATTATAATCAAAAATAAATTTAGGTAATGAAAGTTAAAGACAGTCTCTAAATCTGAGAACAAAAGAGGAAAAGAAATAATTAGAGAAGTAGTGACACAAACACCCTAAACCCAAGAACAATGGAGGAAACGAAATTGTCAAACACAGTCCTTAAACCCGAGAATAACAGAAGAAACAAAATAGTTAAAGACAGCCTATAAAACCCAAGATCGACTCAGAAAATTTAATAGTTAAAGACAGCGTCTAAATCTGAGAACAAAAGAGGAAACGAAATAGTTAGAGAAGTAGTGACAGAAACACCCTAAATACAAGAACAATGGAGGAAACGAAATAGTTTAAAAAAGTCCTTAAACCAGTGAATAACAGAAGAAACGAAATAATTAAATACAGTCCCTAAATCCGAGAACAAAACACGAAGCTAAATAGTTACAGACAGTCCCTAAATCCGAGAACAAAAGAGGAAACGAAATTGTTAGACAGTCCATTAATACGAAAAGAACAACAAAGAAACAAAATAGTTAAAGACAACCCCTAAACCCGATGTCAATTTAGGAAACTAAATAGTTAAAGACAGCGTTTAAATCTGAGAACAAAAGAGGAAACGAAATAGTTAAAGAAGTGGTGAGACAAACACCCTAAACACAAGAACAATGGAGGAAACGAAATAGTTAAAAAAAGTCCTTAAGCGGGAGAATAGCAGAAGAAACGAAATAATTAAGTACAGTTCCTAAATCCGAGAACAAAAAACGAAGCTAAATAGTTACAGACACTCCTTAAACCCGAGAACAATAAAGGAAACGAAATAGTTAAAGACAGTCCTTAAAACCGAGGATAACGCAGGAAACGAAATAGTTAAATACAGTTCTTAAATTCGACAACTAAAAAGAAAACAAAATAGTTAAAGACAGCCCCTAAACCAAAGAACAACATAAGAAACAAAATAGTTAAATACAGTCCCTAAACCCGAGAACAAAAAAAGAAACAAAATAGTTAAAGACAGCCCCTAAACCCGATATCAACTCAGAAAACTAAATAGTTAAAGACAGCGTTTAAATCTGAGAACAAAAGAGGAAACGAAATAGTTGAGAAGTGGTGAGACAAAAACCCTAAACACAAGAACAATGGAGGAAACGAAATAGTTAAAAAAAAGTCCTTAAGCGGGAGAATAGCAGAAGAAACGAAATAATTAAGTACAGTCCCTAAATCCGAGAACAAAAGAGGAAACGAAATAGTTAGACAGTCCCTAAATCCGAGAACAAAAGAGGAAACGAAATAGTTAAAGACAGTCCATTAAAACGAAAAGAACACAAGAAACAAAATAGTTAAATACGGTCCCTAAACCCGAGATCAACTCAGGAAACTAAATAGATAAAGACAGTGTCTAAATCTGAGAACAAACGAGGAAACGAAATAGTTAGAGAAGTAGTGACAGAAACACCCTAAATACAAGAACAATGGAGGAAACGAAATAGTTAAAAAAAAGTCCTTAAGCGGGAGAATAGCAGAAGAAACGAAATAATTAAGTACAGTTCCTAAATCCGAGAACAAAAAACGAAGCTAAATAGTTACAGACAGTCCTTAAACCCGAGAACAAAAGAGGAAACGAAATAGCTAAGACAGTCCTTAAAACCGAGGATAACGCAGGAAACGAAATAGTCAAATACAGTCCCTAAATTCGAGAACAAAAGAGGAAACGAAATTGTTAAAGAAAACCCCTAAACCAAAAAACAAAAGAGGAAACGAAGTAGTTAAAGACAGTCCATTAAAACGAAAAGAACACAAGAAACAAAATAGTTAAAGACGGTCCCTAAACCCGAGATCAACTCAGGAAACTAAATAGTTAAAGACAGTGTCTAAATCTGAGAACAAAAGAGGAAACGAAATAGTTAAAGAAAACCCCTAAACCCGAAAACAAAAGAGAAAACGAAATACTTAAAGACAGTGTCTAAATCTGAGAACAAAAGAGCGAACGAAATAGTTAGAGGAGTAGTGACAGAAACACCCTAAATACAAGAACAATGGAGGAAACGAAATAGTTAAAGACAGTAAATTAATACGAAAAGAACACAAGAAAGAAAATAGTTAAAGACGGCCCCTAAACCCGAGATCAACTCAGGAAACTAAATAGTTAAAGACAGTGTCTAAATCTGAGAACAAAAGAGGAAACGAAATAGTTAGAGAAGTAGTGACAAAAACACCCTAAATACAAGAACAATGGAGGAAACGAATAGTTAAAGAAAACCCCTAAACCCGAAAATAAAAGAGAAAACGAAATAGTTAAAGACAGTGTCTAAATCTGAGAACAAAAGAGCGAACGAAATAGTTAGAGGAGTAGTGGACAGAAACACCCTAAATACAAGAACAATGGAGGAAACGAAATAGTTAAAAAAAAGTTCTTAAACCGGAGAACAACACAAGAAACAAAATAGCTAAATACAGTCCCTAAATCCGAGAACAAAAGAGGAAACGAAATAGTTAAAGACAGTCCATTAATACGAAAAGAACACAAGAAAGAAAATAGTTAAAGACGGCCCCTAAACCCGAGATCAACTCAGGAAACTAAGTAGTTAAAGACAGTGTCTAAATCTGAGAACAAAAGAAGAAACCAAATAGTTAGAGAAGTAGTGACAGAAACACCCTAAACCCAAGAACAATGGAGGAAACGAAATAGTTAAAAAAAGTCCTTAAGCGGGAGAATAGCAGAAGAAACGAAATAATTAAGTACAGTTCCTAAATCCGAGAACAAAAAACGAAGGTAAATAGTTACAGACAGTCCTTAAAACCGAGGATAACGCAGGAAACGAAATAGTTAAATACAGTTCTTAAATTCGAGAACTAAAAAGAAAACAAAATAGTTAAAGACAGCCCCTAAACCAAAGAACAACACAAGAAACAAAATAGTTAAATACAGTCCCTAAACCCGAGAACAAAAAAAGAAACAAAATAGTTAAAGAAAACCCCTAAACCCGAAAGCAACAGAGGAAAGGAAAAAGTTAAAGACAGTCCATTAATCCGAAAAGAACACAAGAAACAAAATAGTTAAAGACAGCCCCTAAACCCGATATCAACTCAGAAAACTAAACAGTTAAAGACAGCGTTTAAATCTGAGAACAAAAGAGGAAACGAAATAGTTAGAGAAGTAGTGACAGAAACACCCTAAATACAAGAACAATGGAGGAAACGAATAGTTAAAGAAAACCCCTAAACCCGAAAATAAAAGAGAAAACGAAATAGTTAAAGACAGTGTCTAAATCTGAGAACAAAAGAGCGAACGAAATAGTTAGAGGAGTAGTGACAGAAACACCCTAAATACAAGAACAATGGAGGAAACGAAATAGTTAAAGACAGTAAATTAATACGAAAAGAACACAAGAAAGAAAATAGTTAAAGACGGCCCCTAAACCCGAGATCAACTCAGGAAACTAAATAGTTAAAGACAGTGTCTAAATCTGAGAACAAAAGAGGAAACGAAATAGTTAGAGAAGTAGTGACAAAAACACCCTAAATACAAGAACAATGGAGGAAACGAATAGTTAAAGAAAACCCCTAAACCCGAAAATAAAAGAGAAAACGAAATAGTTAAAGACAGTGTCTAAATCTGAGAACAAAAGAGCGAACGAAATAGTTAGAGGAGTAGTGGACAGAAACACCCTAAATACAAGAACAATGGAGGAAACGAAATAGTTAAAAAAAAGTTCTTAAACCGGAGAACAACACAAGAAACAAAATAGCTAAATACAGTCCCTAAATCCGAGAACAAAAGAGGAAACGAAATAGTTAAAGACAGTCCATTAATACGAAAAGAACACAAGAAAGAAAATAGTTAAAGACGGCCCCTAAACCCGAGATCAACTCAGGAAACTAAGTAGTTAAAGACAGTGTCTAAATCTGAGAACAAAAGAAGAAACCAAATAGTTAGAGAAGTAGTGACAGAAACACCCTAGACCCAAGAACAATGGAGGAAACGAAATAGTTAAAAAAAGTCCTTAAGCGGGAGAATAGCAGAAGAAACGAAATAATTAAGTACAGTTCCTAAATCCGAGAACAAAAAACGAAGGTAAATAGTTACAGACAGTCCTTAAAACCGAGGATAACGCAGGAAACGAAATAGTTAAATACAGTTCTTAAATTCGAGAACTAAAAAGAAAACAAAATAGTTAAAGACAGCCCCTAAACCAAAGAACAACACAAGAAACAAAATAGTTAAATACAGTCCCTAAACCCGAGAACAAAAAAAGAAACAAAATAGTTAAAGAAAACCCCTAAACCCGAAAGCAACAGAGGAAAGGAAAAAGTTAAAGACAGTCCATTAATCCGAAAAGAACACAAGAAACAAAATAGTTAAAGACAGCCCCTAAACCCGATATCAACTCAGAAAACTAAACAGTTAAAGACAGCGTTTAAATCTGAGAACAAAAGAGGAAACGAAATAGTTAGAGAAGTAGTGACAGAAACACCCTAAATACAAGAACAATGGAGGAAACGAAATAGTTAAAGACAGTAAATTAATACGAAAAGAACACAAGAAAGAAAATAGTTAAAGACGGCCCCTAAACCCGAGATCAACTCAGGAAACTAAATAGTTAAAGACAGTGTCTAAATCTGAGAACAAAAGAGGAAACGAAATAGTTAGAGAAGTAGTGACAAAAACACCCTAAATACAAGAACAATGGAGGAAACGAATAGTTAAAGAAAACCCCTAAACCCGAAAATAAAAGAGAAAACGAAATAGTTAAAGACAGTGTCTAAATCTGAGAACAAAAGAGCGAACGAAATAGTTAGAGGAGTAGTGGACAGAAACACCCTAAATACAAGAACAATGGAGGAAACGAAATAGTTAAAAAAAAGTTCTTAAACCGGAGAACAACACAAGAAACAAAATAGCTAAATACAGTCCCTAAATCCGAGAACAAAAGAGGAAACGAAATAGTTAAAGACAGTCCATTAATACGAAAAGAACACAAGAAAGAAAATAGTTAAAGACGGCCCCTAAACCCGAGATCAACTCAGGAAACTAAGTAGTTAAAGACAGTGTCTAAATCTGAGAACAAAAGAAGAAACCAAATAGTTAGAGAAGTAGTGACAGAAACACCCTAAACCCAAGAACAATGGAGGAAACGAAATAGTTAAACACAGTCCTTAAACCTGAGAATAGCAGAAGAAACAAGATAGCAGGAAACGAAATAGTTTAAGACAGTCTCTAAATCCGAAAACAAAAGTAGAAACGAAATGGTTAAATATAGTCTCTAAATCCGTGATCAAAGGACGAAAATAAATAGTTACATACAGTCCTTAAACCCGAGAACAACACAAGAAACGAAATAGTTAAAAACAGTCCTTAAACCAGAGGAGAAAGGAGGAGACAAAATAGTGAAGAAGAGTCCTTAAATTCGAGAATAACGAAAAATAAAGAAATAGTTAAAAACAGTCCCCTGGAACAACGGTAGAAATGAAATAAATAGTGCCAGTTTCTAAATTGGAGAAAAAAAACGAAACGAAATAGTTAAGGACAATTCCTAAAGCTGAGAACAAAGGAAGAAACGAAATAGTTAAAGACAGTCTCTAAATCCGAGAACAAAAACGGAAACGAAATAGTTAAAGAGAGTCCCTAAAACCGGGGAAAACTCTGGAAAGAAATAGGAACGAAATGGTCTTTAAACCAGAGGAGAAAGGAAGAAACAAAATAGTGAAGAAGAGTCCTTAGCTTCAAAAATAACGAAAAAAAAAAATAGTTAAAGACAGTCCCCTAAAGCCTGGAACAACGGTAGAAATGAGTCCCTAAACCTGAACACAACTTATTGTTGGTTACTTTTATAACCTTCTTTTTTAATATATCATAATACAGACAACCACACATCTAGCAACTGTATCAATCTAAAACCATCTTTTCTCTTCAGTCCTGAGCCAGTGCGAGCGACTTCGAGAGAAGAACCAACGAGCCGCCGAACGCTACAACAAACCCACATTCATGCCCAGATGCGAGTCAGACTCGGGAGCTTGGCAAGCAGTTCAGTGCCTGGAACACGTGGGAGTGTGCTGGTGCGTGACCCCCCAAGGTGAACCGCTGAAGGGAACCCTGACCAGAGGAGCGGAACCGCAGTGCAACTTCAGGCAGGCCAGGAACCGAGCGAGCGACCGATCTGATTTCGTCAGCGAAGCCGATTTAGGTAACTACCACTTCACCGAGTCCCCCACTCGTTACTGACACGATCGTTACAGTCCTGGAAGAACTGATGATGCAAATAGGCTCCTTCGACGACGAGGAAGAGCCCAACGACATCGACGAAGCAGACAGTGCTCCGGCTAGATTCGAAGTGCCGTCTTCCAGTCGCTGTGAAGCACTGGGCGGTCAGTGTGATGAACTCGGCAAATTTTTACCTACTCAATGTGAGGAAGACACCTGTTGGTGCGTGGATGAAGCCGGTAATCAACTTCACCATACCAACACCTTCAAGAAGGGAGAAATCACTTGCAGTATGTCAATCCGTTTTGCTACGAACCTTCATAACACTTCTAACTTTTCAGTGAGAGTACCTGTGGAAAGCGTGGAGGTCACACTAGGGTTCCGTGGGGAATTCGACGACGTCTCCGCCGTACCAGTGGTGAACCAGATCACCACCATCATCAAGAATCTCGGTGGGATCATCAGCAGCAACGGCTTCAAAACGGAAAGCAACTCGGATGCCCTGTACGTCAAGTTCTCTCTGATTGGCATCAACAAGGTCGACGTCGCTTACAAACTGGAACAGATGGTGATGCAGCAACGCCTCCCAGGTCTCACGGCCGACATCACCAGATCCAGAATCACCCACAAACTTATGACCCAGGACTCCAACCTAGGCGATCAAATCATAGCTCTGGAACACAGAGAAATCGTATCCCAATCTCCGGTATCAGTGATAGCTCCGTATCACACCGCGCTGATAGTGATAGCAGCGGCATCGGCCTTCGTCATCTGCGTCCTACTCCTTCTGGTCATCCTCTACAGGAGGAAAATGAACAACTTGAACGCCAACAAAGTTGTGGACAACAACAGGTTTCTAGCCAACAGCAGGCCGATCTACATCGAGCTTCCCAACGAGAAGAGTGCCGCAACAACGACAGAGCAGAAGCCGAGTACATAGATTAGTATGCCATTTGACTACAGCTTTCGGGTGTCCTGTAGTAGCGACACTTACTGTTTGTGATTGTATTTTATATTTTTGTAGTATTAAAGACTTGTACGGAACTTCTTTGGTTTCTGATTCATCCACTATTAAACATCCAGTATTTATAAAATTTATTTATTGAAGTTTGACAATAAAGCTCGTTGTAAATATTAATTTAGGTTGTAATAAAAATTTAAATACCATATCTAACGACTTTTTCTGTTCTCCACGACCACCACATGAGAGTTACCACGCCCGAATTTGTAGTACGCCAGAAATGGGAAGACCCTCATGAGCCACATTGAGAGGTACTGAGTGTAGTTGTGGTAAGTCTTGAATACCCTAAACTGTACAGTCCATACCGTGAATATCAAAAAGTAGTAGGTGATTGTTTGGATGAAAGTCAGAGGTAGCAAGTACTTCTTGGTTTCGATGTTGTTGTTCTCCGATGGGCTCAAGAGGCGGTACGCGAGGTTCAGGTAGATTTTTACGTTCAAGGTTGGGTTCATCGCCCACATTCCTTCAGAGAGGTACGTGGCCATAGCTAGGAAGTCTTTATCTCGTGTTTCGATGGCGGGTTTGAGCACTTTGGCGGAAAGGAGCTGGCAGATTGTTGTTGTTTCTTCGACGGAGTCTCTACAAATGTTGAATCTGGAAAAAGAATTTTTAACATGATCGCATTGAAGAATCATAAAACAATAAAACCATGAAATCATCAAAAAAATTATAGAACCAAGAAGTGGAAAAAACACGGAACCAAATTGTCAAATCAGGAAATTGTTTCCTTTTTGTTTCTCTTCTTACTGATCTGGTCCTCTGGTCTGTAATTCTTTATCTTCAAGTTCCTCTTGCAACTTTTGTTTCTCATTTTCCACTGAATGCTCTTGTTTCCATTGTTCCTATTGTTTTTTGTATTGTTCCGTTTGTTCTACTTTTTTTCTTTCTTTTATTCTCCTTTCCCACTTGTTCTTTTTGTCAGTCTTGTAATCTTTTTGTTTAATTTATTCCCTTTTCCTTATGTTCCACTTTTATCTATTTTCTTTTATCACTTGCACTTGTTCTTTTGTCTCTTTTGTTTTTGATACTTTAAACAGTTTTTGTCCTTGTTTCCTTAATACCTTCTTCAGTTTTTTTTTCTGCAGCCGTCTTTCTTACAGTGCTTTTGTAACCCTTGTTTCTCATATCTCTCTTATTCCTCGTCAATAATTTGTTTCCTATGATCCTGTTATTTTTGTTGTGCCATTTGTTCCAGTTGTGCCTTTTCTTTTTGTCGTTTAATGTTCCTCTTGTAACAATGGTTTCTTTTGTTTCGTTTTCCTTCTTTTTATTTTGCTCTTTATTGATTATTATTAGATACTTTTAATATTTCTTTTCAATTTGTTCCTGTTCTCCCATCCATTCCTCATGTTATTCTTATCTAGTTTGTTCCTATTGTTTATTTCGTTTTTCATGTTATACATGTTTCATTTGTTCCTGTGTAATTCATCGTTTGTCTTGTTCGCAAAATACCATTTTAATAGTTTTCGAGAATGTCCTAAAATTTTGATCTCATTTTTAATTTTAGCATAAAATCACCCGTAACACGTTTAAAAGTAAATATCCTTTTTGCTACAAACTGATAACCTCAATAATGTTATCGTCTACTGGTGGCAACGAATTTGTTAAAATATGTCAATGTGGTGTAAATTTTGAAAACTATAATCAATGAAAGACAGACCCTAATCCCAAGAACAACGAAGGAGAAATAGTTAAAGACAGTGTCTAAATCCGAAAACAAAAAAAGAAATGAAATAGTCAGTCCCTCAACAAGAGAACAACAGAGGAAACGAAATAGTTAAAAAGAGTTCCTAAATCAGAGAAAAACGCAGGAAAGAAAATAGTTAGAAACAGATTTTAAATCCCAGAATAAAAAAGGAAACGAAATAGTTAGAATAGAATTATTGAAAGAAAGACCTTAAGTAAAGTTCATAAATCCGGGAACAAAAGACGAAACGAAATAGTTAAAGACAGTTCCTAAACCCGAGAACAAAGTGGGAAACAAAATAGTTAAAGTGAGTCCCTAAAACCGAGGAAAACGCTGGAAACAAAATAGTTAAAGACAGTATTTATATCCGAAAACAAACGAAGAAAGGAAATAGTTAAATACAGTCCCTATATCAGAGAACACAAGAGGAAACAAAATAGTTAAAGACAGTCTCCAAATCCGAGAACAAGAGACGAAACTAAACAGTTAAAAACAAGACGGTTGTTAAACCCGAGAACAACTCATAGCTAAAAAACAGTCCCTAAATCCGAGAACAAAAGAGGAAAGGAAATAGTTAAAAACAGTCCCTAAATCCACAAACAAAAAAGAAACGAAATAGTTAAAGACAGTCCCTAAACCCGAAAACAACACAAGAAACGAAATACTTAAATACAGTCCTTATATCAGAGAACACACGAGAACACGAAATAGTTAAAGACAGTCCCTAAATCCGAGAACAATAGACAAAACTAAATAGTTAAAGACAGTCCCTAAACTCGAGAACAACACAAGAAACGAAATACTTAAATACAGTCCTTATATCAGAGAACACACGAAAACACGAAATAGTTAAAGACAGTCCCTAAATCCGAAAACAAAAAAGAAACGAAATAGTTAAAGGCAGTCCTTAAACCCGAGAACACCACAAGAAACGAAATAGTTAAATACAGTCCCTAAATCAGAGAACACACGAAGACACAAAATAGTTAAAGACAGTCTCTAAATCCGAGAAACAAAAGACTAAACTAATTAGTTAAATACATTCCCGATATCAGAGAACACAAAAGGAAACGAAATAGTTACAGACAGTCCCTCAATCCGAAAACAAAAGAGGAAAGGAAATAGTTAAAAACATTCCCTAAATCCGAAAACAGAAAAGAAACGAAATAGCTAAAGACAGTCCTTAAACCCGAGAGCAACACAAGAAACGAAATAGTTAAATACAGTCCCTAAATCCGAGAACAAAAAACTAAACTAATTAGTTAAATACAGTCCCAATATCAGAGAACACAAAAGGAAACGAAATAGTTAAAGACAGTCTCCAAATCCGAGAACAAGAAACGAAACTAAACAGTTAAAGACAGTTGTTAAATCCGAGAACAACTCATTAAACAAAGTAGCTAAAAAACAGTCCCTAAATCCGAAAATAAAAGAGGACAGGAAATAGTTAAAAACAGTCCCTAAATCCGCAAACAAAAAAGAAACGAAATAGTTAAAGACAGTCCCTAAACCCGAAAACAACACAAGAAACGAAATACTTAAATACAGTTTTTATATCAGAGAACACACGAGAACACGAAATAGTTAAAGACAGCCCCTAAATCCGAGAACAATAGACAAAACTAAATAGTTAAAGACAGTTGTTAAACCCGAGAACAACACAAGAAACGAAATAGTTAAATACAGTCCTTATATTAGAGAACACACGAGGACACGAAATAGCTAAAGACAGTCCCTAAATCCGAAAACAAAACAAAAAAAGAAATAGTTAAAGACAGTCCCTAAATTCGAGAACAAAAGAAGAAATGAAATAGTTATAAACAGTCCCTAAATCCAAAAACAAAAAAGAAACGAAATAGTTAAAGAGAGTCCTTAAACCCGAGAACAACACAAGAAACGAAATACTTAAATACAGTCCTTATATCAGAGAACACACGAGAACACGAAATAGTTAAAGACAGTCCCTAAATCCGAAAACAAAAAAGAAACGAAATAGTTAAAGGCGGTCCTTAAACCCGAGAACACACGAAGACACAAAATAGTTAAAGACAGTCCCTAAATCCGAAAACAAAAAAGAAACGAAATAGTTAAAGGCAGTCCTTAAACCCAAGAACACCACAATAAACGAAATAGTTAAATACAGTCCCTAGATCAGAGAACACACGAAGACACAAAATAGTTAAAGACAGTCTCTAAATTCGAGAAACAAAAGACTAAACTAATTAATTAAATACATTCTCGATATCAGAGAACACAAGAGGAAACGAAATATTTACAGACAGTCCCCAAATCCGAGAACAAGAGACGAAACTAAACAGTTAAAGACAGTTGTTAATAAACCCGAGAACAACTCATTAAACAAAGTAGTTAAAAAACAGTCCCTCAATCCGAAAACAAAAGAGGAAAGAAAATAGTTAAAAACAGACCCTAAATCCGAAAACAAAAAAGAAACGAAATAGTTAAAGACAGTCCTTAAACCCGAGAACAACACAAGAAACGAAATAGTTAAAGACAGTCGATAAATCCGAGAACAAAAAACTAAACTAATTAGTTAAATACAGTCCCAATATCAGAGAACACAAAAGGAAACGAAATAGTTAAAGACAGTCTCCAAATCCGAGAACAAGAGACGAAACTAAACAGTTAAAGAAAGTTGTTAAACCCGAGAACAACTCATTAAACAAAGTAGCTAAAAAACAGTCCCTAAATCCGAAAATAAAAGAGGAAAGGAAATAGTTTAAAAAAGTCCCTAAATCCAAAAAAAAAAGAAACGAAATAGTTAAAGACAGTCCCTAAACCCGAGAACAACACAAGAAACGAAATACTTAAATACAGTCCTTATATCAGAGAACACACGAGGACACGAAATAGTTAAAGACAGTCCCTCAATCCGAAAACAAAAGAGGAAAGGAAATAGTTAAAAACAGTCCTTAAACCCGAGAACAATACAAGAAACGAAATAGTTAAATACAGTCCCTATATCAGAGAACACACGAGGACACGAAATAGTTAAAGACAGTCCCTAAATCCGAGAACAAAAAACTAAACTAATTAGTTAAATACAGTCCCAATATCAGAAAACACAAAAGGAAACAAAATAGTTAAAGACAGTTTCCAAATCTGAGAACAATAGACGAAACTAAACAGTTAAAGACAGTTGTTAAACCCGAGAACAACTTATTAAACAAAGTAGCTAAAAAATAGTCCCTAAATCCGCAAACAAAAAAGAAACGAAATAGTTAGAGACAGTCCCTAAACCCGAGAACAACACAAGAAACGAAATACTTAAATACAGTCCTTATATCAGACAACACACGAGAACACGAAATAGTTAAAAACATTTAAAAAAATAGCTAAAAGACTAAACAAAAAAGTAACGAAATGGTTACAGACAGTCCCTAAATCACAGAACACACGAGGACACGAAATAGTTACAGACAGTCCCTAAATCCAAGAACAAAAGACTAAACTAAATAGTTAAATAGAGTCCCAATATCAGAGAGCAAAGGAGGAAAAGAAATAGTTAAAAACATTTCCTAAATCTAAAAACAAAAAAGAAACTAAATAGTTAAAAACAGTCCTTAAACCCGAGAAGAACACAAGAAGCAAAATAGTTAAATAGAATCCCGATATCAGAGAACACAAGAGGAAACGAAATAGTTAAAGACAGTGTCCCCAAATCCGAGAATAAGAGACGAAACTAAGCAGTTAAAGACAGTTGTTAATAAACCCGAGAACAACTCATTAAACACAGCAGCTAAAGACAGAATCTAAAAGCTAAAAACAATCTCTAAACGCGAGAACAATGCAAGAGACGAAATAGTTAAAGATATCCCCTAAATACGAAAATAACGAGGCAAACGAAATATTTAAAAAATAGTCACTATGCCAAAACTATAAAATAAAAACTTGTGTACGCATTAACTTTTTAAATATACATTTTTTATTAGTTAGAGAGTTTTAAATTTCTATCCTATAGTTAACAGCTTCAAGGTAATCTTAAACGAAAAAAAAATGTCATTATTGCATTAGTGCAATAATAGTTATTTATATATTAAGGCACTAAAGCCAACTTTTTTTTATTAGTTAAATGTGTATTTAGTTAAAACAAATAAAACACATAGTAATGAAATCGCAAATTCGGACAAAATTTGTGCGAAAACTGAAACTAAAATCTATTGTATAAATTTTTTCGGGACAATCGAAGAAGAAATCTTGTATGAAACACATATAAAATGTATTACGGCACTTGACGTCTGAACCTTGGCATCGCAGGACAATTTCCACATCACTCTTTTTGTGTAAATTACTCTTTTTGAATGTATACAGGATTTCAAAAAATACACAATCGTTTTATTACAAAACTTTGTATTACATATTTGGTTTCTTAATTTCTGTACCTTTATTTTCTTGTTTTTTTCTTTTTGATCTTTCGTTTTGGTAATCATACTTTTTACTTTAGTTCTTTCTGGAGGTTCTAAGGTTTCTGGTGTCTTTATTCCTTACCTTCTTTTTGTCCTGTTTTGTCTGAGATGCAATTATAAAGTATTTTTGGTTTTCTATTTTATTTCCTATTTCTATATTGTTGCTACTTTTTGATGCATATGTCTAAAGATTCTATTTTTTTTGTGTTTGTCATTCTTCTCTTTAGATGTTTCTTTCAAAATTTTTTTGTTGTTTCATTTGTTATTGCATATTTTCTTTTTTTAATTTGTTAATTTTGTCCTTTTTCTTTATCAAACTTTTGAAGATACTTTACACATAATTATTTAGACTACTATAGTCCTTTTCACCTTCTGCTTTGTAACCAATTTTGCAATGAATAATTTCTGAATGAAACATCTTCAAAATCGTTTTTCATTAATTTATTATTTTATTATGTTGTCTTTTTATTTTTTTTATATATCACACTGTTGAAGATCTTTACACATATTATGTACTATTGTTCACTTTCTGCTTTCAATTTTTTGACATTAAACACCTTTAAAATCGGAGACCAGCCCAGGAGGACAGAGAGTACACTTAACAACTTCTTCGAAACCAAAACATTTTAACCGGTTAAATTATTTATTTTATTATGCTGCTTTTCTTTCTTTTTAGTGTTCTATTAATGTACATATACTTCCATCTTTTTTTTAGTTGTATTTCTCGATATCCTCCTTGCTTTTTTTGTTGTCTGGCTCTTTTACTTTTAATGTTAGTCTTTTGTTCTTTATAGTTGTAATTTTAAAGATTGTTATTTTGAGTACAACAATAATAATTAAAAATTCTCTCCCACTGCTATATAAAAATTATTCTTTTAGTATTTTGCTTTGTTCTAGAATTTACCAGATCCACGAAATTTGCAATAAAAGACAGAAGAAACAAGAAGAAATTAAAATTATTTTGCTAAATGAATAATAATATAATTAATTATTACCTATCTTCAATCCCCATGATAAATCCAATCACTCTCCACAGATGCACGAAGCCCTTCCAGTCCTCATCCTCGGCGTGAAACAACCCGATCTTCTCCTTCTTCGCCAGCGCATACCCCATGAACCCGAACTGAGTCAATGCCATGTCTTTCTGACTAATTCGTCCCCCTACAGAACTGTACCTTTTACTGGCACTGTTGTGCTTGTTTTTCACTTCCTCGAGTGACATCCACAATCTGCAAATTCTCGCCTACAATCTAAACCACAAACTTGGAGGTCGTACTTGGATCCAGGAGTTAAATCGTCTCGGTACCAGATATACATGTGGAAGACCGTACCCAGGTACCTCCTGTACGCCGTCAGGGGACATCCGGACATTTTGGTGAACTCGAGGAGCTTTCGTATGGACGGTATGGCAAGTATGGAGAGGAGACCCAGGAATTTTCCGTAAAGCATGGCGAATATGTTGTCGTAGAAGAATTCCTGGCCCCTGCGGTGGCACCAAATCAATGTTATCATAAAAAATAATTTTGAACGTTACCTTCTATATAGTTTTTCGTCATAGAAAGGCGGCAAGCGGGTATTTTCGTTGAAAGCGGAGGAAGTCTCGTCACACGGGCACTTAGCACCTTCGTCTAAGAGATTTTGAACGAATTCTTCAGCGTCAAAACGATCTGTCCAATAGGGTAAATATTAATACGATGCAATAACACTAATAAGTTGAGTTGTTTACCCATATTAGTGGTGGTTTTCGTAAGCTCGCTGCTTCTAGAGTGATTCGTAGCCTCTATAAATCAATCGATATAAGTGGATTAATTATTGGAGTTGGGATTATACAGGGTTGCTAAAAAGTGTGGATACAGCTAAATATTTTCAGAAAGGTTTAGCAGAAAAAATGCTCTTCTTAAAAATATTGAATATAACCCTTCTTGCCATTTAAAAAAAAATGGATGAAATTTAAATACCAAAGTTTTTATAATATTTAACCGTGTCCATACTTTTGAGCGACCCTGTATTTTCAAAGTCTAAGTAAACAACGGAATTTGGAACAGTGTTATTTACAGGTCTAATGAAAATTTTTTTGAATAAATATTACGGACATTTTCACAGAAAATGGTAATTCTGTAAAAGTGGGACACATGATTAATTCCACAAAGAGAAACTGTTATTACATTCACATTTAATGTAATTAAAAATATCACTGCACACGTACTTACAATTTAGTTACTTAGTCCAATTCACTTAACTAGACCATTCTTCTGACGGACTTCACTAATCACAAATGCTTGGGTCTTTACCGCATAACTTTCTTCAGTTACAGAGGAGCCGTGATATCAAACCATGATGTGGTGGAGGAAAGTGAAAGTAAAGTTTCTCAGTTCGATTGGCAGTTTCACAACGAAGAGACGCTTCTCTATTCAGTGTCATTACCACATGATTAAATTAATTCTTGACCTCGCATGTGGTAGGCTCTAGATGGTTTAGGGATTTGTCTAAAGTTTTTGTGTTCCTTCATTTGAAAGGTAATTTTGTAACTTGTAACTTCGATAATTGTATTCACTTCCCTATTGGATTTGGTACAAATTTAGTAGCGATACTTGAGTAACACATAATAAAGTGTTGTGTATGGCTTTAAGTCATTACAACATGCCTATTATAAACCGCATGACCACCATGTTGAAATTAAAATTCTCGTAGTATTCGTCTAGCAAAATAGTGTGGTCCATTACCAGTCATCAGTAGGAAAATTTGTAAAGACACTCCCGATTTCTTACGGTTCATTTTTATTCCAGCGGCCACACGGGACGAGAGAAAAATGTTAAGATTCAACTTCAAGTCGGCTAAAAATATTTTCCTTTTGTTTGGACGAACATACATAAATAATTCATTTATGTGGTAATTGTGTAGGCATCTAAAAACAAAGACGGGACAATCTTGTCTCTGATTAGCTCAGCAGCGGCAAATTCCGACTTCTCTGCCTCAACCTTCATAGCACTGAGTTAAAAACGTTATGACTAAATACACACGTAGTACCCTAAGGTTTTTTTGTCAGATTGTCCTCGTCGATCGAGAGCAATCAGACTAAAGCAAAATCGTGGGGCGTAGCGTAACCTGAGTAAATATAATGTAACGTAGCCTGGGCCGGGCGGGTTCGAGGATTTAAAGAAATATTCTGGCGCACACCGTATTTACAAACTTAAAAAGACTACTAAGACTAACTTTTCACAATGTACAGACTTTCACAATACCACGCGCTGATCACTTGTTCACGATGCTTCCAAAGACTGACTCGCTCCGTTGTTTGATCCCTTCTTATACCGCTCCCTTCGTTCTCGATTTCTTCTATTCCCGGAATCATGAGATCATGTTTCCGACGCAAAGGATTATTCCAGAAGCATGAGATCAGTCTCTTGTACGAGCGTGGTATGGCATGAGATCACCGCCACAGAGTCTTCTAAACTTATGAGAGCATCCCATGTGAATAATTATTCCCAGACGTTCTCATGTGGACTATTCCAGATTAATTACGTTACCATACGTGGTGAGATCATCATGACATCATCCGCTTCCGGGCCGTCGCGCCGTCGTCTCACTGCCCCCCTTTTAACGATTGTTCGTCCCGAACAATCTACTTCAATCCTGTTGATTTGTCCCGGAGTAGGGTGCCAAACGATCCAGGTGAACCACCTTCATCTTGGCTCGGGGACTGCGTTGAATCCGGTACACTACGTCGTTGATCCTCTTTACAACCGTGTACGGGCCTTCCCAACTGGGTTGTAACTTTGGGCAGCGACCTTTCTTTCGTCGAGGGTTGAACAACCATACCAAGTCTCCATCACTGAATCCTGCCGAATTCACCCTCAGATCGTAACGCGTCTTCATCCGGTCGCTCGCCACGCGTTAGTTCATGTATACTGGACATGGCTTCCTGTAGTTCGTCTACGTAGTTTCCAACGTCCTTCCGCTCTTGTCCCGGTGATCCGAAAGCCAGATCGCATGGTAAACGCATTTCCCGTCCAAACAGGAACTTCGCCGGTGTCTAGACGCCGCGCCGGTCCCAGTCCCGCTGATGTTGATCGACCACCTTGGACAAGTGCTGCTCCATGGTCTTGTTGAAACGCTCGACCATTCCATCTGACTGAGGATGCAGGGGTGTCGTCCTTGTCTTCCGCAGGCCCAATAGTTTGCAGACGCCCTGGAACACTCCAGATTCAAAGTTCCGCCCTTGGTCCGAGTGCATTTCCAGTGGAAGTCCGTAGCGGCAAATCCAGTTTTCTACCAACGCCCTGGCAACCGTCACAGCTTCTTGATTGGGTAGGGCATAGGCTTCCGGCCACTTGCTAAAGTAGTCGATGACCACCATAATGTACTTGTTTCCCGAATCAGTGGTAGGAAACGGTCCTGCTACGTCGAAGGCTCTCGAATGGTGCCCCAACGTTGTACTGCTCCATGGCTCCTCGACTACGCGTCTGTGGACCGTTGCTCGCCGCACAAGTGTCACATTTTCGACACCAGCTCTCGACATCGTTTCGAACGTTCACCCAATAGAAGCGTTCACGGACTTTCCCCATGGTCTTATTCACGCCCAGATGTGCGCCGGACACTCCACCGTGGATTTCTTGCAAGACCTAATTCACGCGACACTTGGGCAAAACCAGTTGCATCGTCACCGACTTTCCGTATGCACTCTCCCATGCTCGCTTCAGCAGCCCATTTTCCACCTTCAGTGAATCCCATTGGGCCCATAGTGCTTTGTGGTCTCTGATTTCCGTTCTCTTTGCTTTTCAAAATTGCACTAATCTCGCTATCTCCAAGTTGTTCTGCCCTCATCTCCGCCGTTGTCCATCCATCTTGAGGTTGCAGAACCAATCTTTTCACGCCCTCGAATTCTTTGGATGCCTCTCTCCGACTGCAATGTTTGCAGTCATTCCGGCACGGTCTCCTAGAAAGTGCGTCCGCATTCTGGTGTGATCTGCCTGGTCGGTGTTCGATTTCAAAATCATACTGCTGCAGCCTCTCCAACCATCTGGCTGTCTGTCCTTCTGGATCCTTAAGGCTTAACAGCCACCTCACCGCAGCATGATCCGTTCGGATTTTGAAGTGTTGACCGTACAGGTACTTGTGAAAATGTCCTACTGCATTTACGATCGCCAATAACTCCTTCCTCGTAACGCAGTAGTTTCCTTCCGGCTTAGAAAGCACCTTGCTATAGTATTCGATGACTTTTTCTTCGCCTTCCTGCACCTGCGAAAGAATTGCCCCGATACCGTTGTTACTGGCGTTTGTATCCAGGACATACCGCCCCTTTACTCTCGGGTAAGACAGAATAGGACCCGTGCACGGCGAGATCTTCAAAGTTCTAAACGCTGCTTCGCTCTCGTTATTCCAGATAAATGGGGTTTTGTCTTCCGTGAGTCTGTGCAGAGGCTTGGCAATGTCAGCAAACCCTTTGACAAATCTGCGATAGTAGGTACAGAGGCCCAAGAAGCTTCTCAGCTGGTGCTTGTCCCTTGGTCGTGAGTAGTTAAGTAGTGCCGGTTCTGGCCCACTTTGACCTGAATTGACCTTTGGCCTTGAGAATATAGTGCCGGTTCTGCCCCAGTTCAATGACCCAGTCGTCAGAGGACAAGTCTGGACTTGAGTGGAGTTTAGCCTTCAGATTATAACGCCGGTCCTGGCCCAGTTTGATGACCCAGCCTTGACAAGTGTTGACTTGTAATTCAGACGGAAACGTTCCGAATTGAATCGAGTATTAGCGAAGCTCCCCACGATTTAGCCTTGAGATTATAACGCCGGTCCTAGCCCAGTTTGATGACCCATCTCTGGCAAGTGTTGACTTGTAGTTCAGACGGAAACGTTCCGAATTGAATCGAGTATTAGCGAAGCTATACACACCCCGCGCCCGCCCTGGCCTTACTCTGTTTTTAAACAGTTTCGAACTGAACCGAGCATTAACGAACAAACTGGGGCGGAACCGTTTCGAATTGAATCGAATATTATTGAAGCTAACCACACCCCGCGCCCACCTTTGCCTTGCTCTGTTTTGAAACAGTTCCGAACTGAACCGAGCATTAACGAACAGACTGGAATGGAACCGTTCCGAATTGAATCGAACATTAGCAAAACTCCCTCCACCCCGCGACGACCCTGGCCTAGCTACCCCCTGCGCCGAGCCTGGCCTAGCTACCCCCTGCGCCCACCCTGGTCTAGCTCCCCAACCGACCGAGTATGGGCAGACATGTTTTACCTACCTCCACTCCTGTACCCTTCTAATTACAAGCTCTTTTATAAATATGTAAGATTTTTGCTCACAATTTTTTATTATTAATTTGCTCTTTTAAGTTATAAACTATTAAGCAGAAAACATGGGTGCATTTTTAAAGAAATTAAATAACCATATTTTTTGCAAAAGTTTGTTGTACCACATCGATTCACTGCAAAATTTACGTCTCAAGTGATAGATGATTTGAATAAGAAAATCAAAAGTGAGAAAAAATAATTATATTTAATTAGTAAAGGTGCAGTAGGTCAAACAATCAACTTTAAGTTTACCAAAGGATGAAGTGTACGAAAGAAAAAGCTTTTAAAATAGAAAAAGATCTAGCCATATTAAAAGTTATAAGCATGTACCAACTACAATATAGAATTTAAAATATAAAAATATTTGATGTAGAACGTTGTTTTGTAGAAAAAAAATATGTATTATTTAAAATTATTTTATCATTTGAATGAGCATGAAATTTGACACAAAAAATTGCAGTCAGTAAAACGTGAAATTTGCCACCAAAAATTATTAAGAAAAGAAAAAAATAAAATTTGAAACCAAAATATAAAATATACTGTTAAAAAAAATAAATTTAACATGAAAATGTGAGGGTTGGTAATGAAACTCAGATATGATAACTTTTATTAATATAACACATACTTTAAAATTATTTACAAAAAAAAAAAAAAAAAATTACCTAATATGTACAGTTGTGGCCACATAAATCTCGTACAAAATACATAAATTTTAATATAACATTAAATTAATAATAATTGATACTATAATATAAATGCTTTTTAATTATTACAAATTTCATTTCAATAAAATTTGATAGTTTGATTAACATAAATTCATGTTTTTTTGTCAAAATTTGTTTTACAACAAACGTTATTGGAAAAAGAATGATGATGTCATAATGAGGTTGTACGACATTCATATGGCCAAAACTGTACATGCTAACAAAATTAAACATAAAAAAATCATTGCATAAACATTAAATTAAATATTATATGTATATTCTAACACTAAATATGTTATTAACCTACCCAATTACTGTTGTTCCACTCTTTTAAGTACATACTTGCTTTGAACTAAAACACGTATTCTTACAAAAAATAAAAATATTAATAATATAATTTGACACCAAAATAATAAGCTGAGTTAACAAAAAAATTAAATTGCAGATTCGGCAAAAATAAAACTAAAAACATAAAAAAAGTTAAGCAATTACCTAATACTCATATTTTTTTTTTACAAAATTATAACAATAAAAAAACTTAATAAACAAACATTAAGGGCCGGTTTCACCAACATCGATTATCTTTAACTGATAAATAACTGCATAGATAAGTTTGTTAAAACTATAGCAACAATGATTAAGTTTAACGGAGATTGTTGAAATCGGCCCTAAATGAATTTATATATTCCAATGCAATTATTGAGCAAAAATAATTATAAATCTACCACTAATTAATGTTGTTCCAGACTTTTAAGAGTTCTTGTTTTAAACTAAAACATGTATTCTTAGAAAAAAAAAATGCAATTTGACACCAAAATAATATGCTGTTCCAGTCATATAAGTTATTGTTTTAAACTAAAACATGTATTCTTACAAAGAAAAAATGAAATTAGACAACAAAAATTTCAAATTCGGCAAAAATCAAATTTTAAATCAAAATTGCATAGAAAATATTATTGGTAATGAAACCCAAACATAAAAAAAGTTAAGCAGTTAACTAATACTAATAAAATTTATCATAAAAAAATTAACAAAATTATAACAATAAAAAAATTAATAAACAAACATTAAATGAGTTTATATATTCCAACGCAATTATTCAGAAAAAATCATTGTAAACCAAGCACTAATTTTAATGTTGTTGTAGTCTTTTAAGTTTTTGTTTTAAACTAAACATGTATTCTTACAAAAAAAATGACACCAAAATAATATGCTGAATTAACAAAAAAAATGAAAATTGTAAACAAAAATTGGAGAGTCGGCAAAAATCAAATTTTAAATCAAAATTGCATAGAAAATCTTATTGGTAATGAAACCCAAACATAAAAAAAGTTAAGCAGTTAACTAATAACAATAAAATTTATCATAAAACAATTAACAAAATTATAACAATAAAAAATTAATAAACAAACATTAAATGAGTTTATATATTCCAACGCAATTATTCAGAAAAAATCATTATAAACCAAGCACTAATTTTAATGTTGTTCTAGTCTTTTAAGTTTTTGTTTTAAACTAAACATGTATTCTTACAAAAAAAATGACACCAAAATAATATGCAAATTTAATGAAAAAAATTAAAATTGTAAACAAAAATTGGAGATTCGAGAAAAATCTAATTTTAAATCAAAATTTCATAGAAAATCTTATTGGTAATGAAACCCAAACATAAAAAAAGTTAAGCAGTTAACTAATAATAATAAAATTTATCATAAAAAATTAACAAAATTATAACAATAAAAAAATTAATAATAAACATTAAATGAGTTTATATATTCCAACGCAATTATTCAGAAAAAAATCATTATAAACCAAGCAGTAATTTTAATGTTGTTCTAGTCTTTTAAGATTTTGTTTTAAACTAAACATGTATTCTTACAAAAAAAATTACACCAAAATAATATGCAAATTTAATGAAAAAAATTAAAATTGTAAACAAAAATTGGAGATTCGGCAAAAATCAAATTTGAAATCAAAATTGCATAGAAGATCTTATTGGTAATGAAACCCAAACATAAAACAAAGTTAAGCAGTTACCTAATACTAATAAAATTAATCAGAAAAGAAAATTAACCTAAACTTATAACAATAAAAAAAATTAAATGAATTAATATAATTATTCTAACATAAGTATTTAGAAAAAATCACTTTAAACATACCAGTAATTACGGTTTTTTCAGTCATTTAAGTTCTTCTTTGAAACTAAAACATGTATTCTAACAAAACAAATAAATAAATATGTATGTATATTACCCATATCAGCCTTGGGTTTCCTCTGGACCTCAACCTTCTGTGAGTGTTTTTCAAGTGTCAGAGTTAAGGGTACCTACAGTTTTAGGTGGACTACGAACCACAGGAAATAATCCCATTTGCAGCGTAATTATGGGCCATTATACTCTGCAAGTTGGCCAGATCTTGGCAGAGAGAAGACAAGCATCCGAAAAATTCTGATGGTTTTGTCGGGAATTGAAACCAACATTTCTGCGTCAGAAGCCAACACGCCAGCCTCTGCCCTACAGCTGTACCTAAAAAATAAATAAATAAGCAAATTTGACACCAAAATAAACCGATTGAGCAAGAAAAATGAAATTTTACACCAAAAATTGAAAATTCGGCAAATATTAAAATTGAAATCAAAATTGTATAGAAGATCTCATTGGTAATGAAACCCAAACATGTTAATTTTTTTTACAAATTTTTTTAAAAGTATGTACAAAGAAAGTTGAAAAATTATTACTAATAAAATTAAATCTATAAAAAAATAATCTGAAATTATACCAATAAAAATATAAATAGATAAATAAATAAACATTAAATTAATGAAGTATCACCTACTCTAACACCATTATTCAAAAATATATTATAAGCCAAGCACTAATTACTCTTGTTCCAGTATTTTAAGCCTTTGTTTCAAACCAAAACACGTATTCTTACAAGCAACACATTCCGCTTCTAATCCTTGCGTCCTTTTTCAAATTTTTGTTAACTGTTGTTCCAGTTTCCCAAATTTCGAAAAAAGGATAATAAAATCTAACTACAAAAAAAAAGAAACGAAAAACCTACTTACTTGGACGACCACGCAACCTTTGAGTAGTTTTTAATTTAGAAAACTTCTCTTCGACAATTTCCACTATTAAAACAGATCAACAAATATGAAGAGCTTCACTCCTACTAAACTTTACATAAGAATAAAATTAGCAACGCTCTGCAAAAATGATTTCCACAGGAAAAATACAATTTTGCTGATTCACAAGGTAAATGCACCGTAAATCTCATTCTAAAGGTGTGTACATACTGTTTTGAGCAAATTTATTTACACGAACGGTAAAATGTCAAAATGGTCAGATGAGTACGCACGATTTTAATAAACAAATAATTTTCGCTAAATAAATATATTTACGTGTGTTCTTTTTGTGTGCGCACAGAAATCATATGAGTAAATTTGCGCAAATCAGTAGGTACCGGCCTTAACGATAGATATGTGTAACATACGATCTGGAGTGACCTTCACTGTTTTAGCTGAAACAGCGGAAAGGAGAGGTTTGCATTCTCTAAAGCTGAGTAAAGACTTACAGACATTTTTCGCTACTGAAGTTAACCTTTTTGCTTATTACAAAAAGTCTTGATGTTTTTCAATAGAATTTAAAAATCAATGTAATGAAAACTTGTAATAATACAGATATAAAGTTGGAACTTTCAGAGCATACTATAGGATGCTCAGAGGACTGGTGCCTTTTCTCTTGAACTTAAATTCTCCATAATACGCCAAAAGAACATTTTCGTTTGTAAACTCCACTATTTTTTCGGAACGTCAACTATTATTAAAAAAATTATATTCTTTATGTTTTGATTTAGAAAGCAGCAATTTATTAATTTCAATTTGAGCAGCGACGCGTAATTCTGGGGGTGTCTAACTTAATTCTTCCATATAACTCTTTCACAAAAATATCAAACTTAATTTAATTTGATTTTAAATTTGAAATTTTAGTTTACATATTATGACAGATGACAAATATCAACACAATCAGTACCTAATCGTCAAAGTCCCTATTATATTTAAAAAGAAATATTTTAAAATTTTCGTAAAACGAAGAGCTCCAAAGTAAAAAAAAAATTGTGTATATTACACTCGTTTAACAAAGATGCATTATGACATTCGTTCTATTTGAGTACTGCTCACTGCACTCGTCGTGCCCCAAACCCACTCATGTCGCAATAAGCCATACTGTTAAAGTTGTATGATAATGTATGCTAAAATGGATGCTAAAATGGACCCGACTCAGCAAGATGGAGGTCTGAATAGCTGAAGGACTATAAGGAAATCTATTTCATAATATGTATTGGAAAACTAGATGAGATAATAAATAAAAGATTATTAGATTTATATTGGGTGTTTATTTAAAGCCATATAACCCCACAACTGTATCACCAAATACAGAAGCCGTTTTCCGGAAAACCGTTTAACCGGAAAACCGCTTAACCAAAAAACGGGTTTTCAGGTTAAGCGCTTAACCAGAAAACCGGTTTTCATGAAAACCGCTTAACCGGAAAACCGATTAACCGGAAAATCTTTTTTCCGGAAAACCCCTTAACCGGAAAATCGTTAATATACAATACAATATAATTTACAATATGTCCCTAGATGGGGTGCCCATGAGGTGATTTTTTTCTAGTAAGTTGGTTGGAGAAGAATATGTTTGGGCTTGACTGGTTTTGCTTCTTATAAAATTACAAAATTTTATAAAAAGATTAAAAATTGTACATCTTAGTTGATATGTTTTGTAGGGGGCTTTTTTCTTTGAATAGGGTCGGATTTTTGTTCAAATTTTTTTGTTCAATCTAGTATTCAAAGCCGAACATTGCCTAGCAACGCTTAAAGACTACCAATGAAATTTTATTAAACTTCATTTTTGTCAAAAAAAAATCGGAATGCCAAGTCAGCAAATTTTTTTTTAATTCAGTGTTCCCGTCTTGGCGACGCGACGTATCATATCGATACGTAATCCAAGAAAATTTTTCTATGGTTCATTGAGCCGCTATCTGTTGAAAAAACTTGTAAACAAATTTCACAAAAATATAAAAAAAGGTATCAGCCGTTACTGCCACTGTGTTCAGGCTGCTTTACCTTCATCAGTCTATGAACTTTACCTTCATCAGTTTATATCCTCAACAATAAAGAAAATACCGCTTAATTTAAAACTGTCTGATTAAAATGTTTGACTGTTTTAGTTTTCTACAATTCTATAAGCAAAACCAGTCTAGACCAAAAATATTATTCTCCAAACAACTTACTAGAGAAAATCACCTCATCAGGGATAATATATTTCATCCTGTAACAAATTAATATAAACAAAAATTATAAAAATCTTCAAACTTTAGTTGATGAGTTCATATGTGAAGCGGCTTATCTGGCCAAACAGGATTCCTGAAAACCGCTTAACAGAAAAACCGCTTAACCGGATTTCAGAAAACCAGTTTTCAGAAAAACCTCTTAACTGGAAAATTGATAAACGGGAAAACCGCTATGATGTACAATTATTATACATCCACCAAAAATGGTTTATTGTTTTACAATAAATTCTGGAATGTTAAAACCTTGAATAAACCGGTAAACCACACAGCTCTTTTTCTATTAATACAAAGCAGATTAACGAAAAATAGTCACCGTTCTAATACTTCCGATTGTAATTCAAATAATATCTATGGAATTGCCAAAAAAAAGTGTTAAAAAATTAAAACGATCGACAAGATCTTCCATCAGAAATATTACATTTAACGATTACAAAAACTCTATTTGATCGTGAGGAAATTGAAAGAAATCAAAAGAACAATCATTAGATCCAAATATCGTTAAATAAAATAAATCGTTATTAGTCCGTATATGATGAGAAACGCATGCTTAATTTTCCACAGACATACAAAACCTTGGGGCTATCAATATCATTAAGGGAAAGAAGAAAACGTAAGAGTTGAAATTTCTTCCGAAAAAGTTTATGTAAACTATTTGAAAAACGCAATACGTAGATATGAAGCGGTTAAATTTAAAGACTTGTTTCGTTTCGTTCTTTGATATTTAAAAAAAAGTTTCTCTAAAGTACGTCAAGAACTATAAAGACCTCCATCTTGCTGAGTTTAGGATATCAATATGCTTCCTGGAGTTTGTTATAAATTACAAATATTCTTCTTTATCCAAGTTCGAATCGTGGAATCTTGTTCTATGTATATTTGAAGGTTGAAACTTATAATCTATATTTCTTATAAATAAAGCTACAAAATTTTTTTTAAATATTTTACAATTGGCTAGATAAGCTGCTTCATTTATATGAACTTATCAACTAAAGTTTGAAGCTTTTTATAATTTTTGTTTATATTAATTTGTTACTACATAAAACATATATATGATGCTTCACCAAGGCTCGGTTTTCCAGTTAAGCGGTTTTTCGATTAAGCGCTTTTAACGAAAAACCGGTTTATCGGTTAAGCGCTTTTCCTGAAAACCGGTTTTCCGCTTAAGCGCTTTTCCTGAAAACCGGTTTTTTGGTTAAGCGGTTTTCCGGTTAAACGGTTTTCCGGAAAACGGCTTCTGTATGTGGTGATACAGTTGTGGGGTTATATGGCTTTAAATAAACACCCAATATAAATCTAATAATCTTTTACTTATTATCTCATCTACTTTTCCACTACATATTATGAAATAGATTTCCTTACAGTCCTTCAGCTATTCAGACCTCCATCTTGCTGAGTCGGGTCCATTTTAGCATACATTATCATACAACTTTAACAGTATGGCTTATTGCGACATGAGTGGGTTTGGGGCACGACGAGTGCAGTGAGCAGTACTCAAATAGAACGAATGTCATAATGCATCTTTGTTAAACGAGTGTAATATACACAATTTTTTTTTTACTTTGGAGCTCTTCGTTTTACGAAAATTTTAAAATATTTCTTTTTAAATATAATAGGGACTTTGACGATTAGGTACTGATTGTGTTGATATTTGTCATCTGTCATAATATGTAATTCTATTCTGGGCTCGAATGAAAAACAGTGTTTCTACTGACTTCGTGCCCTTTTGCAGCGTTATGTATTTTGTATGTTTGTTATGTATTTTGCTTGATGTATGTTTATATTGTTTGTACTATATGTTGCTGCAAATAAACTTTATTTATTTATTTATTTATTTATTTATTTATGTAAACTAAAATTTCAAATTTAAAATCAAATTAAATTAAGTTTGATATTTTTGTGAAAGAGTTATATGGAAGAATTAAGTTAAGACACCCCCAGAATTACGCGTCGCTGCTCAAATTGAAATTAATAAATTGCTGCTTTCTAAATCAAAACATAAAGAATATATTTTTTTTAATAATAGTTGACGTTAAAAATAGTGGAGTTTACAAACGAAAATGTTCTTTTGGCGTATTATGGAGAATTTAAGTTCAAGAGAAAAGGCACCAGTCCTCTGAGCATCCTATAGTATGCTCTGAAAGTTTCAACTTTATATCTGTATTATTACAAGTTTTCATTACATTGATTTTTAAATTCTATTGAAAAACATCAAGACTTTTTGTAATAAGCAAAAAGGTTAACTTCAGTAGCGAAAAATGTCTGTAAGTCTTTACTCAGCTTTAGAGAATGCAAACCTCTCCTTTCCGCTGTTTCAGCTAAAACAGTGAAGGTCACTCCAGATCGTATGTTACACATATCTATCGTTAAGGCCGGTACCTACTGATTTGCGCAAATTTACTCATATGATTTCTGTGCGCACACAAAAAGAACACACGTAAATATATTTATTTAGCGAAAATTATCTGTTTATTAAAATCGTGCGTACTCATCTGACCATTTTGACATTTTACCGTTCGTGTAAATAAATTTGCTCAAAACAGTATGTACACACCTTTAGAATGAGATTTACGGTGCATTTACCTTGTGAATCAGCAAAATTGTATTTTTCCTGTGGAAATCATTTTTGCAGAGCGTTGCTAATTTTATTCTTATGTAAAATTTAGTAGGAGTGAAGCTCTTCATATTTGTTGATCTGTTTTAATAGTGGAAATTGTCGAAGAGAAGTTTTCTAAATTAAAAACTACACAAAGGTTGCGTGGTCGTCCAAGTAAGTAGGTTTCTCGTTTGTTTTTTTTTGTCGTTAGATTTTATTATCCTTTTTTCGAAATTTGGGAAACTGGAACAACAGTTAACAAAAATTCGAAAAAGTGTTGCTTGTAAGAATACGTGTTTTGGTTTGAAACAAAGGCTTAAAATACTGGAACAAGAGTAATTAGTGCTTGGCTTATAATATATTTTTGAATAATGGTGTTAGAATAGGTGATACTTCATTAATTTAATGTTTATTTATTTATCTATTTATATTTTTATTGGTATAATTTCAGATTATTTTTTTATAGATTTAATTTTATTAGTAATAACTTTTCAACTTTCTTTGTACATACTTTTAAAAAAAATTGTAAAAAAAATTAACATGTTTGGGTTTCATTACCAATGAGATCTTCTATACAATTTTGATTTCAATTTTAATATTTGCCGAATTTTCAATTTTTGGTGTAAAATTTCATTTTTCTTGCTCAATCGGTTTATTTTGGTGTCAAATTTGCTTATTTATTTATTTTTTAGGTACAGCTGTAGGGCAGAGGCTGGCGTGTTGGCTTCTGACGCAGAAATGTTGGTTTCAATTCCCGACAAAACCATCAGAATTTTTCGGATGCTTGTCTTCTCTCTGCCAAGATCTGGCCAACTTTCAGAGTATAATGGCCCATAATTACGCTGCAAATAGGATTATTTCCTGTGGTTCGTAGTCCACCTAAAACTGTAGGTACCCTTAACTCTGACACTTGAAAAACACTCACAGAAGGTTGAGGTCCAGAGGGAACCCAAGGCTGATATGGGTAATATACATACATATTTATTTATTTGTTTTGTTAGAATACATGTTTTAGTTTCAAAGAAGAACTTAAATGACTGAAAAAACCTTAATTACTGGTAGGTTTATAGTGATTTTTTCTAAATACTTATGTTAGAATAATTATATTAATTCATTTAATTTTTTTTATTGTTATAAGTTTAGGTTAATTTTCTTTTCTGATTAATTTTATTAGTATTAGGTAACTGCTTAACTTTGTTTTATGTTTGGGTTTCATTACCAATAAGATCTTCTATGCAATTTTGATTTCAAATTTGATTTTTGCCGAATCTCCAATTTTTGTTTACAATTTTAATTTTTTTCATTAAATTTGCATATTATTTTGGTGTAATTTTTTTTGTAAGAATACATGTTTAGTTTAAAACAAAATCTGAAAAGACTAGAACAACATTAAAATTAGTGCTTGGTTTATAATGATTTTTTCTGAATAATTGCGTTGGAATATATAAACTCATTTAATGTTTGTTTATTAATTTTTTATTGTTATAATTTTGTTAATTGTTTTATGATAAATTTTATTATTATTAGTTAACTGCTTAACTTTTTTTATGTTTGGGTTTCATTACCAATAAGATTTTCTATGCAATTTTGATTTAAAATTTGATTTTTGCCGAATCTCCAATTTTTGTTTACAATTTTCATTTTTTTTGTTAATTCAGCATATTATTTTGGTGTCATTTTTTTTGTAAGAATACATGTTTAGTTTAAAACAAAAACTTAAAAGACTACAACAACATTAAAATTACTGCTTGGTTTACAATGATTTTTTCTGAATAATTGCGTTGGAATATATAAACTCATTTAATGTTTGTTTATTAATTTTTTTATTGATATAATTTTGTTAATTTTTTTATGATAAATTTTATTAGTATTAGTTAACTGCTTAACTTTTTTTATGTTTGGGTTTCATTAGCAATAATATTTTCTATGCAATTTTGATTTAAAATTTGATTTTTGCCGAATTTGAAATTTTTGTTGTCTAATTTCATTTTTTCTTTGTAGGAATACATGTTTTAGTTTAAAACAATAACTTATATGACTGGAACAGCATATTATTTTGGTGTCAAATTGCATTTTTTTTTTTTCTAAGAATACATGTTTTAGTTTAAAACAAGAACTCTTAAAAGTCTGGAACAACATTAATTAGTGGTAGATTTATAATTATTTTTGCTCAATAATTGCATTGGAATATATAAATTCATTTAGGGCCGATTTCAACAATCTCCGTTAAACTTAATCATTGTTGCTATAGTTTTAACAAACTTATCTATGCAGTTATTTATCAGTTAAAGATAATCGATGTTGGTGAAACCGGCCCTTAATGTTTGTTTATTAAGTTTTTTTATTGTTATAATTTTGTAAAAAAAATATGATAAATTTTATGAGTATTAGGTAATTGCTTAACTTTTTTTATGTTTTTAGTTTTATTTTTGCCGAATCTGCAATTTAATTTTTTTGTTGACTCAGCTTATTATTTTGGTGTCAAATTATATTATTAATATTTTTATTTTTTGTAAGAATACGTGTTTTAGTTCAAAACAAGTATGTACTTAAAAGAGTGGAACAACAGTAATTGGGTAGGTTAATAACATATTTAGTGTTAGAATATACATATAATATTTAATTTAATGTTTATGCAATGATTTTTTTATGTTTAATTTTGTTAGCATGTACAGTTTTGGCCATATGAATGTCGTACAACCTCATTATGACATCATCATTCTTTTTCCAATAACGTTTGTTGTAAAACAAATTTTGACAAAAAAACATGAATTTATGTTAATCAAACTATCAAATTTTATTGAAATGAAATTTGTAATAATTAAAAAGCATTTATATTATAGTATCAATTATTATTAATTTAATGTTATATTAAAATTTATGTATTTTGTACGAGATTTATGTGGCCACAACTGTACATATTAGGTAATTTATTTTATTTTTTTTTTGTAAATAATTTTAAAGTATGTGTTATATTAATAAAAGTTATCATATCTGAGTTTCATTACCAACCCTCACATTTTCATGTTAAATTTATTTTTTTTAACAGTATATTTTATATTTTGGTTTCAAATTTTCTTTTTTTCTTTTCTTAATAATTTTTGGTGGCAAATTTCACGTTTTACTGACTGCAATTTTTTGTGTCAAATTTCATGCTCATTCAAATGATAAAATAATTTTAAATAATACATATTTTTTTTCTACAAAACAACGTTCTACATCAAATATTTTTATATTTTAAATTCTATATTGTAGTTGGTACATGCTTATAACTTTTAATATGGCTAGATCTTTTTCTATTTTAAAAGCTTTTTCTTTCGTACACTTCATCCTTTGGTAAACTTAAAGTTGATTGTTTGACCTACTGCACCTTTACTAATTAAATATAATTATTTTTTCTCACTTTTGATTTTCTTATTCAAATAATCTATCACTTGAGACGTAAATTTTGGAGTGAATCGATGTGGTACAACAAACTTTTGCAAAAAATATGGTTATTTAATTTCTTTAAAAATGCACCCATGTTTTCTGCTTAATAGTTTATAACTTAAAAGAGCAAATTACAAATAAAAAATTGTGAGCAAGAATCTTACATATTTATAAAAGAGCTTGTAATTAAAAGGGTACAGGAGTGGAGGTAGCTAAAACATGTCTGCCCATACTCGGTCGGTTGGGGAGCTAGACCAGGGTGGGCGCAGGGGGTAGCTAGGCCAGGCTCGGCGCAGGGGGTAGCTAGGCCAGGGTCGGCGCGGGGTGGAGGGAGTTTTGCTAATGTTCGATTCAATTCGGAACGGTTCCGTTCCAGTCTGTTCGTTAATGCTCGGTTCAGTTCGGAACTGTTTCAAAACAGAGCAAGGCAAAGGTGGGCGCGGGGTGTGGTTAGCTTCAATAATATTCGATTCAATTCGAAACGGTTCCGCCCCAGTTTGTTCGTTAATGCTCGGTTCAGTTCGAAACTGTTTAAAAACAGAGTAAGGCCAGGGCGGGCGCGGGGTGTGTATAGCTTCGCTAATACTCGATTCAATTCGGAACGTTTCCGTCTGAACTACAAGTCAACACTTGCCAGAGATGGGTCATCAAACTGGGCTAGGACCGGCGTTATAATCTCAAGGCTAAATCGTGGGGAGCTTCGCTAATACTCGATTCAATTCGGAACGTTTCCGTCTGAATTACAAGTCAACACTTGTCAAGGCTGGGTCATCAAACTGGGCCAGGACCGGCGTTATAATCTGAAGGCTAAACTCCACTCAAGTCCAGACTTGTCCTCTGACGACTGGGTCATTCAACTGGGGCAGAACCGGCACTATATTCCCAAGGCCAAAGGTCAATTCAGGTCAAAGTGGGCCAGAACCGGCACTACTTAACTACTGTCGTGGCCACTCGCGGACGGCCGCGATCTTGTCCGGATCTGTTTGTACTAAGCTGGGCGAAACCACATGGCCCAAGAACTTCACTTCTGTCTGGAACAATCGGCATTTCTTGGGGTTGAGCTGAAGGTTGGCATTCCGCAGGCGGCTGAAGATCTCTTCCAAATTTTTCAAATGTTCTTCGAAGGTTCTTCCAACTACCATGACGTCATCGAGATACACCAAGCAGGTTTTCCATGTCAGCCCTAGCAGAACCAGTTCCATCAACCTCTCAAAAGTGGCTGGAGCGTTGCAGAGTCCAAATGGCATGACGTTAAACTGGTAGAGACCGCTTCCAGTCGAGAACGCCGTCTTCTCTTTGTCATCGGGGTGGATCTCAACTTGCCAGTAGCCGCTCTTCAAGTCCAGAGTTGAAAACCACTGCGATCCCGACAACATGCTTATAGTGTCATCGATACGTGGCAACGGATAGCTGTCCTTCTTAGTTACATCATTCAGCCGTCTGTAGTCAACGCAAAAGCGCGTGGAGCCATCTTTCTTCGTTACCAAAACAACTGGTGACGACCACGGGCTTGTGACTTGACAATTATTCCGTCTGCTTTCATTTTGTCCACCATCTGAGCCACCTCTTGGTGTTTTGCGAACGGAAGGAAGTCTTCTTGGCGGTTGTCGTATCGGAGCAACATCTCCTGTGTTGATTCTATGCTGCACCATATTGGTTCTGCCGGTGCTTCGGTCTTCGGTAGCAAAGATGTCATTCTCCTTGCGGATAAATGCCATGGCCTTCTCTAATTGATGGTTCGTAAGGTGTTTCCAGTCTTCTAGGAAAAGCTACTCCACACTCGTCCGGTGAGCCTCTTTTCTGTTACACTCAACAGGTTGTTCTTCGCAACGGACGACCCGTAGTACAGGATGGTATAGTCCGATCGTCTGCCCTTTCTGTAGTGTAACACGACTTTCACCTAAATTCGCTACACGGATAGGAATTCGTCCGTTAGCCTCAACGAGTGTTCTTGCTACCATGATCTGTGTTTTTTGTGTCACATCCGGGTTGATGGTCATGTTCGGTTCTATTATTCCAGTCCGGTATCCCCCAGGGTCTTCTTCTAACTCTGCCAGCACGATCTGTTCCGAGTTCTTCTGTACACGGACCGTTTCGGAGACTATCACTTTCACTTCGTCGGCGGATGGTATCGCAGAGTGCATGGAGATTTCTTCGTTACCAACTAGCAGCATGCGATTCTTGATGTCCAGCACAAATCCGAACTTTTTCATGATGTCAAGACCCAAGATGAAATCGTCCACTATATCAGCTACAATAACCTTGTGGACAAACTCGAACCTCCCCAACTCGAGTCTTGCCTCAACTTCCCCGAATACTCGTGCTGCTTCTCCCGTTGCTGTTTTTAACACCAGGTCGCTCTCTGCCAATTGGAAATCTCCCAGCGGTTTGAAGATGTCTGGTCTTCCGATCGAGACGGTCGCTCCGGTGTCGACGGTCATAGAACAGCCAGCTCCGTTGATTCGACCCTCGAGCAACAGACTGTCGTTCCTTCTTCGTAACTGCGAGACGGTGATGACCCTAGGGGCTTTTGTGGGTCCAGCTAGCACACGCCCCAAAGCGCTAGCTGGACTTAGTTTTCCGACTGCCTCGGGCTTGAAGGGCCAGACTCCGGATTCCTATGGGTCTGCTCCGGCGATCTCCTTAAGCGGCAGTCCCTCCTCAGGTGACCCACTTTTCCACAATTAAAACATCTGGGCCTGCCTGTCATGCTTCCGTGCCGCATTTCTTCTAACAAAGTTCTCATCATCTCGCTCATCCCTCTTAGTAAGTCGTTTCCGTCCTTCGGGGGTTCCTCTGTGGTTACTGTTCGCAGACGGTGAATCGCCGGATGACAGGCGTTTTTAGCCGCTTCGAACTCCAGGGGGTGTACGAGGGTGTCGGCGCATTTTTGATGTCTACCTAACCTCAACATTTGCTGCAGCTCACTGTCGCGGACCCCATCAATAAACGCGCTTTTTCCAAGTTGGTGGTGGAACACGCTAGGGGCGCTTGGGTAGGCCAGATGTACCAGTCTCTCAACGTCCGCCGCAAACTCCTGCAGGCTTTCGCCATTCCTCTGAACTCGTGACTTCAGCTGCGACTGGTACACTTGGTTCAAGTGGACGTCTCCATACCGCAGCTCGAGAGCGTTGACCACGGCGACGTAGTTCTTTTGTTCCCTCTCCGGGACGGTTTGCAACAGCTGAAGAGCTTGTCCTCGCAAGGATAACACCAGTGCAGTGGCTTTCTCTTTTTCACCCCAGTTGTTCATTTCGGCCGCTGCCTCGAATTGCCTTCTGTACATAAACCATGAGGTCTGGTCATCAAAAGTCGGAGGTTTTAGCCTTTGTGATGACGGCTCTGTCACGACCGACTGCCCCATTGTTATCCTTTTCAGCTTTGTTTCCATTTCCTTGACTTTCTTTTCCAAATCTTCTGTTATCCCTTTTACGTCTTCTTTCATTTCCAGAATTTCTTCTTTTACACCTTCTTGAATTTCCAGAAATTTCCTTTCCACAACTTTGTGAATATCGCAAACCTTCTCTTCCACGTCTTCTCTAAAGGTGTTTTGCAAAATGTCGAGCTGTTCGAAAATTCTCTTCTGTTCCTCTTGTCGTCGTTTTTCTTGTTCTTCTTTTTCTACGTGAAGTTGTTCCAGAAGTTTCATTTGTTCTTTTCTTTCTTCTTGTCGTCTTTTTTCGTGCTCTTATTTTTCTTCTTGTCGTCTCTTGTCTAGTTCTTCTAGAAGTGCCATTTGTTCTTTCCTTTCTTCCTGTCGTCTCTTTTCTAATTGTTCCAGAAGAACGGCCATTTGTTCTTGTAGAGCCTCCATGGTTTTACTTCTCGTGACTCTTCCAGAAGGTTGCTTTGACATGCGTCACGTACCGGTTGGTTCGATGTTTCTTTTTTTTACGTCCGCTTCTTTAAATCCCACTTCTGACACCAATGTAACGTAGCCTGAGCCGGGCGGGTTCGAGGATTTAAAGAAAATTCTGGTGCACACCGTAGCTACTAACTTTTATTAAAAAGACTAACAATAAGACTAACTTTTCACTATGTGTAAACTTTCACAATAACACGCGCTGACCACTTGTTCACGATGCTTCCAATAGACTTCCTTGCTCCGTTGTTTGATCTCTTCTTATACCGCTCCCTTCGTTCTCGATTTCTTCTATTCCCGGAATCATGAGATCATGTTTCCGACGCAAAGGATTATTCCAGAAGAATGAGATCAGTCTCTTGTACGATCGTGGTATAGCATGAGATCACCCCCACTCATCTTCTAGACTCATGAGAGCATCCCATGTGAACAATTATTCCCAGACGTTCTCATGTGGACTATTCCAGATTAATTACGTTACCATACGTGGTGAGATCATCATGACATCATCCGCTTCCGGGCCGTCGCGCCGTCGTCTCAATAATATAAGTTGTTATAAGATTGATAAGGAAAGTGGTGTGATGACTGGTACCTGCTACCCACTTAATTATTTTTTAGCTTTTAATACATTATCATTATTAATTTCTTTGCAATAAAACCGTTTAACTTAAAAAAAATATACTTATTTTTTGTTCAAGTTTTTTTTTTTTTTTCTAATGTGTACTGTTTTCTCCTTGTAAAGCTCTTTCATCTGATACCCATATTGAGGGGATTAAAAACTAAAAAAAAGTAATCCCCCATTTTGTGGCGGCAGCCATCTTGGATTTACAGTGATACTGAAGGTGAGTACTAAAGGTGAGTACAAAATTTCAGATACTAGATTTAACCCACACAAAACACAAACCAACTAAATAAAACCGTTTAAAAAAGAACTAGTAGTAAGAGTGTGTTTATTAAGCCACTAACAACGCTGACAACAAACAACCAACCTTAGTAACCATACAGCAGCCTTTCTAAAGTCGGGTAGGCAATCCGCATTTCTCCTTGGTGCATTACAGGCTACGTACTTCAACGGTGAGTTACAATACAAAATGGTCAATTTAGGATCTCTCACCCTCTATATTTATTGGTCTTATACAGTATCAGCCGTTCCAAAGAAACCTTCTATTCCTTCACCTCTCTCCTGCCTCCGCCACCGACCGCCGCAGCTCCACTCCAGAGAGTGAGACACCGAGTAATTAATAAAGACAGCGAGCACCGTTTCTATAAAGTTAAAGACTTTCCCTATTCTTGCTTCTACTCCCCGTCATCGTGTACACTTTGAGTCCCTGGACATATTGTAAATAAGGACCGTAACGCCGACCCTGTATTTGTTTTGCTTCCCTCCCGCCAAACCTGTGAGCTGACCCTCGGCTCAATGGTCGAGCATACCGCGTTAAAAGATTGGCGCACGAGGAGTTTTCTGTTTTATCCTTCGATACTCTTCTCGCTTCTTCTGAGTCATTATTTCGTCTTCCCAATCATGTCCCAATTCTCGCATTGAAGTCTTTTACATTTCGTATACCTTATTTCGTTTTGCGGTCTGTCCTATTTTTCTTTCTCGTTTCCTTTTCCCTTCAAAAATTTTCCATTCGCCCGATTTTGTGATTCCATCTCCTCCAATTTCCCTCTACCTGAAGTTTCCATCTTTCTCTCTATTCTTTCCTACGAAGATTTTCTCCATATTTTCTCTTTTTCTTCCTTCGCCTTCTTCAGTTGGTTAATTTCTCTCTTCTGAGCTGTCTGTTGTGGTTCTTCTTCTTCTTCTTCTTCATTTCTTGTTTGTGTATCTGCTTTTACTTGTTTTATATTATCCACCGCGATGACACAAATACCGAAATAAAATACTTCCCGATACCGTATCGAAACCGTTCCTTCTCCCAGTTACCATGTGAAATAGTGCGCTTTCGATGCTGACGTCCAGAAGCGCAGCGGTCCCCCACTATATGGTCTATTTAAGTAAGACCACTGGCCGTGACCGGCAGGATGAGTCCACCAGCCCTCCAAGAAGAAGCCGGAGAAGACACCCGAGCAAGGAAAACCAAAGGTAAATTCACCACCGGAAGTACCCGCCCTCACTGCGTCCGGACCACCGACAGGTAAGGGCAGACCCGAATATCCCGGTGCCGACTGGTTGAACGAGGGAAGAGCCCCGGGTAGGTCCGCGGTTTGGCAGGGTCCAAGCTTAGCGGTACTTCCACTCGCACCTCGCCACTTCAACCCCGCCTCCGCCGCCGACCGCTTCAATTCCTCCCCGGAGAGAGAGACCGTGTAAATAGTAGATTATTTTTGTACAGGGTGTTTTTATAATAAAAACCGTAAATACAGACAGAGTGTTTTACTTCCCTCCCGCTAACCTGACAGCTGACCCCGCTTAAGTTACCCGTGGCCACGTGGAGCATACCACGTTAAAAAACTGCCCCTCGAAGCACAGTTTCCTCTTTATCTTATTCTTGAATTTCTCTTTTGTATGCCTTGATACATTCCCGTGTATTGTTGGTTGCCGGAGTTTTTTGTTATTTAAATAATTTAATAGAATAGAGGAGATCGGGGCACAAATAGGGTAGATATATTAAAATACAAAGGAGTAAAGTAAAGAGACTAGAATGTATTCAAATTATGATATTACTGAATGGAATAAGTAGAACTGAGAAGAATAAAGTAAAATTGATTAGATTGTAACAAAGTGAAATAAAATGGCAGATAATTTAACAGAATGGAACAGATAGGAAAACAATAAAGAAATGAACAAACTAAGTGAGACAACGGCGCGACGGCCCGGAAGCGGATGATGTCATGATAATCTCACCACGTATGGTAACGTAATTAATCTGGAATAGTCCACATGAGAACGTCTGGGAATAATTGTTCACATGGGATGCTCTCATGAGTCTAGAAGACTCTGTGGCGGTGATCTCATGCTATACCACGCTCGTACAAGAGACTGATCTCATTCTTCTGGAATAATCCATTGCGCCTAAAACATGATCGCATGATTCCGGGAATAGAAGAAATCGAGAACGCCGGGAGCGGTATAAGAAGAGATCAAACGACGGATCAAGGAAGTCTATTGGAAGCATCGTGAACAAGTGGTCAGCGCGTGTTATTGTGAAAGTTTACACATAGTGAAGAGAGTAAACTAGAATGAAATATTTTGGAGTATAATGGAACAGAATGAAATGCAGCAGACCAAAAAAAATTAAGCCGTCACCACCGATAAATCAATATGGAGTAAAATAAATAGAAACAGAGTTATTATTTTTTTTCTTCAGACGTCAGAAAAACATTGTATACGTCAGTGGGTTATGACAAATGGCCATTTGTGTATTCGTTTTCACATAGGAATAGTCATATTTTATCAATTTATTAATTAACCTTAACTTTGCTATAGGCCTTTTAAGCTCTACAACTTTTCTACAGAAAGCATTCGTATGTATATCTCTTATTCGTCGCTCAAACGTTTTTTCGTCGACTTACTTTGCAAAAGTGATCTCCACGAAAAGCCCTTTTATTTTAACGGGATAATATACAGACTATGTCAACCCTGAAGGTCCATTCTAAATACTGGTGGAAGAATTTTTGAAAGCGGATAAGTAACAGTTTCGGAAATTACTTAGACACGAGCTCGAGAAGAAAGCGCGGGCGGCGATGGTGCCGGCCGTCGTTTTACGTGACGACATTCGATTCGGTTTTACTCCCAGATGTTACACATCAAAAATCAGAATAATGCTTTTAGGTTCTCAAGTTCCTAATTTGTCGAGTACATAATACAACCTAATAATTCCACAATTTCCATTTATAACACTTCGCAACATGGTCAGTAGTAGTCTTAATGCTAAAATTAAAGCAATGCGTTATCGATATAACATATCACAAATACTGGCTAATAAATTAACAGCTTCGACGGACCAAACGCCATCTCACAGCTTGATTACCGGTTGGTCGCTTTGCAACATTCGCACGTGGGAATTGGCAACCCCGAACTGATAGTACGCCAAAAACGGACACACTCTCATCAACCAGAACGCCAGATGTTGAATGCAGTTGTAAAAGTACCTCACGACGGTAAACTGCAAACTCCAAATTGTAAAATATATATGCTGGAGGAGCAAGTTTTGGAAAAAATTCAGCTCCATGAAGTGTGCCTCGCAATTCGGCTGCAGCAGCTTGTGGACTATGGTCAAAAAAATGTTGGCGTTGAGAGCGGGGTTCATGGACCACATGCCGTCCGAAAGATACGTGGCCATGCTTATGAAGTCTTTGTCTTTTCGTTCTATCATTGGTTTGAGTACGTCGTCGGCCATCAGTTTGCAGATTTGGTAGGTCTCTTCCAACGAATCTCTGCAGATGTTGTATCTGCAAAATGACAACTTGTTGGGTGGGTACCCCAAATGGTAGTTATTTACCTGTCTTCGAGTCCCAGTAAATACCCCACGACTCTCCAAACGTGCACGAACGCCTTCAAGTCCTCGTCATCGACGTCGTGAAGCCCCACTTCTTTTCGATTGATGATGGCGAATCCCATGAACCCGAACTGGGTTACCGCCATGTCCTTCTGGGTTATCCGTCCCAGTCCTTCGGCGCAGCAGATTTTACTCACGAAGTTGTGTTTGTTCTTGACTTCCGACAGGGACCTCCAGAGTCTGCAAACTTACTTAAATACTTTGATTTACTACTTATAATCAGAGTTACTTGGAGCCGGGAGCGAAATCGTTTTGGTACCATATGCACATGTGAAAGACCGTCGACAAATATCTCTTGTAGGCCGCCATTGGCGAACCGGATTTGTTCGTGAACATCAGCATCCGGATCACCGAAGGAATGGCGAGCACCGAAAGTAGGCCCAGGAATTTGCTGAAGAGGAGGGCGAAGATGTTGTCGTTGAAGAATTTCTGACCTCTGCGAAAGTGTAACCATGTAATTATTCTAATTCAACTGTTGGACCTGGGGCCCGTTTAATAAAAAAACTTGTCACTTGTAATACAAGTGTGTAGTCAAGGAAGAGCTTCATTAATTGGTTGCTGCTCAGCAACGAATTGGTTTTACAAGTGACTTTGTGAGTGAGTTTTTTATGAAACGGGCCCCTGGTTGTGAAGAAAAATGACTAATTGTAAGCAAAAATTTAATGGTGTCAAAGTTCAAATTTTTGGATGTTGCCAGTTAATTAATAGATATTTACGTAACCAGTTATGAAAAGAGCGATATTGTTCATCAAGCGGAATATTTGCCAAAACGAGCGCCAGCGAGTTGAACAATATCGCGTTTGCAATTGCAACAAAGTGCAGATATTAAGTAGTAAAATGTTGCCTTTTTTCGTTGTTTCTATTTCCAGAAAAGCATAATTTCGTGGTGTTGAAAAAGAGACAAAGAGACTAAATTAGAAAAGCAATATTGGAGATGCCACCGAGACAAATTACAAAAGCATGAAAAAAATTGAGAAAATGAAAGAACCGGATTAATAAAGAAATCAAAAAGGCAAGGCAAGAAAATTGAATGGATAAAAGTTTTTCATGGTTTTGAGCGTACTACTTTTAGTCTCCCAGTTTCTTGATTCCTTGAATTGTAATTACTGTTTTCCTTATTTTTTAGGTTTTCAGATTCTGTCTTTCAGTTTCAACTTCCTTCAGGTTTTCAGATTTTCGCACCTGTAACTTTTAATTTCCAGGTTCTCCAGTTATTAGAATTTAAGGTTTTTCCAGATTGTAAATTTGCAGAATCTCAAGTTTTCAGATTCAGATTTTCAGCATTTCAAATTTTCAGCTTAGAATCACAACTGAAACTTTTAAGAAATGGTGAGTGAGTAAACATTTGAGAAATTTTTATTTTACATTATTTATATAGTAATTTTGTATAGATGTTATATTATGTTAGCTTACAAGTAAAGACTTTATAGAAACTGAGAGAAAACTAAAAAATACATAGGAGAATAAAAAAATATAAAAATAAACAAGGCAAAAAAAAAGCACATGGATATAATTCCACACCTAGTTCTCTGTACTTCCTGCTTTTATTTCCCCCTTCTGCCTCTTCTGCTGTCTATATCTTCTTTTCGCAAGCCGTTTCTGCTTGTTTTCGTCTTGTTCCATTCTCTTATTTCTCTTATTGCTTCCTTTTTAAGTTGTTCACATTCTTTGTCCCACTTTCAATCATTCTTCTTCTTCTCGTGCTTCTTTCTTTACTATTACGTAGTCTATTACCGTTTCTCCTCTGCCGTCAATGTATAGTTCAATTCTCCTTCTTGATCTCCTTGTTCATTTCCATTCAATAACTCCCACCCTTCCGCATTTTGTACTGTCTTTAATTTCCGTCGGCGTTGTCGAGTTTAGAGACTGTTTTGAATTACTTTGTTACTTTCTTTGTCCACCCATTAGGGGACCCATAGTATTTCATTTTCCCCGTTATTCCCGGTTTAAGGTTTGGGTTTAGGGAGTGTCTTTAACTACTTCTTTCTCTCAGTTCTTATCGGGATTAAGAACTATCTTTACTATTTTTCCTCTGTTGTTTTTGTTTTTAGGAACTGCCTTTAACTATTTCGTTCCCCCTGTTGTTCTCGAGCTGAGGAACAGTATTTTAGTATTTCGTTTCCCCCGTTGTGGAGTGTATTTAACTATTCGTTTCCTTCGGTGTTCTCGGTTTGATAGTTGTCTCTAACTATTTCGCTATATTCGTTCTTCTCGGGTTGAGGAACTGTCCTTAACTACATATTTCCTTACTTTCGTAATTCTCTGGTTTAGGGACTCTCTTTAAGAATTTCGTTTCCTTATTTGATCTCGGATTTAAGAACTGTTTTTAACTATTTCGTTTCCTTTCATTGTCTCGGGTTTAAGAACTGTCTTTAACTATTTCGTTTCTCTTGTTGTTGTCTGATTTAGGGACTCGCTTTTAGTATTTCGTTCCCTCCGTTGTTCTCGGGTTTAAGGGTTTCTTTAACTATTTCGTTTCCTGCATTGTTTCGGGTTTAAAAACTATCTTTAACTATTTAATTTTTTTGTTGTTCTGGAGTTTAGGGAGTATCTTTAACTATTTTGATTCCCTTGTTGTTCTCTGATTTAGGAACTCGCTTTTAGTATTTCGTTCCCTCCGTTGTTCTCGGATTATGGGGTTTCTTTAACTATTTCGTTTCCTGCATTGTTTCGGGTTTAAAAACTATCTTTAACTATTTCATTTTTTTGTTGTTCTGGAGTTTAGGGAGTATCTTTAACTATTTTGATTCCCTTGTTGTTCTCTGATTTAGGAACTCGCTTTTAGTATTTCGTTCCCTCCGTTGTTCTCGGATTATGGGGTTTCTTTAACTATTTCGTTTCCTGTATTGTTTCGGGTTTAAAAACTCTCTTTAACTATTTCATTTTTTTGTTGTTCTGGGGTTTAGGGAGTATCTTTAACTATTTCGTTTCTCTTGTTGTTCTCTGATTTTGGGACTCGCTTTTAGTATTTCGTTCCCTCCGTTGTTCTCGGGTTTAAGGGTTTCTTTAACTATTTCGTTTCCTGCATTGTTTCGGGTTTAAAAACTCTCTTTAACTATTTCATTTTTTTGTTGTTCTGGAGTTTAGGGAGTATCTTTAACTATTTCGTTTCCCTTGTTCTCTGATTTAGGGACTCGCTTTTAGTATTTCGTTCCCTCCGTTGTTCTCGGGTTTAAGGGTTTCTTTAACTATTTCGTTTCCTGCATTGTTTCGGGTTTAAAAACTCTCTTTAACTATTTCATTTTTTTGTTGTTCTGGAGTTTAGGGAGTAGCTTTAACTATTTCGTTTCCCTTGTTCTCTGATTTAGGGACTCGCTTTTAGTATTTCGTTCCCTCCGTTGTTCTCGGGTTTAAGGGTTTCTTTAACTATTTCGTTTCCTTTGTTGTTCTCTGATTTAGGGACTCGCTTTTAGTATTTCGTTCCCTCCGTTGTTCTCGGATTATGGGGTTTCTTTAACTATTTCGTTTCCTGCATTGTTTCGCGTTTAAAAACTATCTTTAACTATTTCATTTTTTTGTTGTTCTGGAGTTTAGGGAGTATCTTTAACTATTTTGATTCCCTTGTTGTTCTCTGATTTAGGAACTCGCTTTTAGTATTTCGTTCCCTCCGTTGTTCTCGGATTATGGGGTTTCTTTAACTATTTCGTTTCCTGCATTGTTTCGGGTTTAAAAACTCTCTTTAACTATTTAATTTTTTTGTTGTTCTGGGGTTTAGGGAGTTTCTTCAACTCTTTCGTTTCCTTTGTTGTTCTCTGATTTAGGGACTCGCTTTTAGTATTTCGTTCCCTCCGTTGTTCTCGGATTATGGGGTTTCTTTAACTATTTCGTTTCCTGTATTGTTTCGGGTTTAAAAACTCTCTTTAACTATTTCATTTTTTTGTTGTTCTGGGGTTTAGGGAGTATCTTTAACTATTTCGTTTCTCTTGTTGTTCTCTGATTTTGGGACTCGCTTTTAGTATTTCGTTCCCTCCGTTGTTCTCGGGTTTAAGGGTTTCTTTAACTATTTCGTTTCCTGCATTGTTTCGGGTTTAAAAACTCTCTTTAACTATTTCATTTTTTTGTTGTTCTGGAGTTTAGGGAGTATCTTTAACTATTTCGTTTCCCTTGTTCTCTGATTTAGGGACTCGCTTTTAGTATTTCGTTCCCTCCGTTGTTCTCGGGTTTAAGGGTTTCTTTAACTATTTCGTTTCCTGCATTGTTTCGGGTTTAAAAACTCTCTTTAACTATTTCATTTTTTTGTTGTTCTGGAGTTTAGGGAGTATCTTTAACTATTTCGTTTCCCTTGTTCTCTGATTTAGGGACTCGCTTTTAGTATTTCGTTCCCTCCGTTGTTCTCGGGTTTAAGGCTTTCTTTAACTATATCGTTTCCTGCATTGTTTCGGGTTTAAAAACTCTCTTTAACTATTTAATTTTTTTGTTGTTCTGGGGTTTAGGGAGTATCTTTAACTATTTCGTTTTCCTTGTTGTTCTCTGATTTAGGGACTCGTTTTTATAGTATTTCGTTCCCTCCGTTGTTCTCGGGTTTAAAGGTTTCTTTAACTATTTCGTTTCCTACATTGTTTCGGGTTTAAAAACTCTCTTTAACTATTTCATTTTTTTGTTGTTCTGGAGTTTAGGGAGTATCTTTAACTATTTCGTTTCCCTTCTTGTTCTCTGATTTAGGGACTCGCTTTTAGTATTTCGTTCCCTCCATTGTTCTCGGATTTAAGGGTTTCTTTAACTATTTCGTTTCCTGCATTGTTTCGGATTTAGGGAGTGTCTCTAACCATTTTGTTTCCTTCGTTGGTCTCGAGCATAAGAGTGCCTTTAACTATTTCGTTTCTTTCGTTGTTTCGGATTAAGGGAGTGTATTTAACTATTCGTTTCTTTCGGTGTTCTCGGTTTAAGAGTTGTCTTTAACTATTTCGCTATATTCGTTCTTCTCGAGTTTAGGAACTGTTTAACTACATATTTTCTTTCTTTTATTATTCTCTGGTTTAGGGACTCTCTTTAAGAATTTCGTTTCCTTCTTTGATCTCTGATTTAGGAACTGTTTTTAACTCTTTCGTTTCTTTTCATTGTCTCGGGTTTAAGGACTGTCTTTAACAATTTCATTTTTTCGTTGTTCTGGCGTTTAAGGAGTATCTTTAACTATTTCGTTTCCCTTGTTCTCTGATTTAGGGACTCGCTTTTAGTATTTCGTTTCCTCCGTTGTTCTTGGGTTTAAGGGTTTATTTAACTACTTCGTTTCCTGCATTCTTTCGGATTTAACGAGTCATTTTAACCATTTCGTTTCCTACGTTGGTCTCGAGCATAAGAGTGCCTTTAACTATTTCGTTTCTTTCGTTGTTTCGGATTAAGGGAGTGTATTTAACTATTCGTTTCCTTCGGCGTTCTCGATTTAAGAGTTGTCTTTAACTATTTCGCTATATTCGTTTTTCTCAAGTTTAGAAACTGTTTTTAACTACATATTTCATTTCTTTTGTTATATTCTGGTTTAGGGACTCTCTTTAACAATTTCGTTTCCTTCTTTGATTTCGGATCTAGGAACTGTTTTTAACTCTTTCGTTTCCTTTCATTGTTTCAGGTTTAAGAACTGTCTTTAACTATTTAATTTTTTGTTGTTCTGGAGTTTAAGGAGTATCTTCAACTATTTCGTTTCTCTTGTTGTTGTCTGATTTAGGGACTCGCTTTTAGTATTTCGTTCCCTCCGTTGTTCTCGGATTATGGGGTTTCTTTAACTATTTCGTTTCCTGCATTGTTTCGGGTTTAAAAACTCTCTTTAACTATTTCATTCTTTTGTTGTTCTGGGGTTTAGGGAGTATCTTTAACTATTTCGTTTCTCTTGTTGTTCTCTGATTTAGGGACTCGCTTTTAGTATTTCGTTCCCTCCGTTGTTCTCGGATTATGGGGTTTCTTTAACTATTTCGTTTCCTGCATTGTTTCGGGTTTAAAAACTATCTTTAACTATTTCATTTTTTTGTTGTTCTGGAGTTTAGGGAGTATCTTTAACTATTTTGATTCCCTTGTTGTTCTCTGATTTAGGAACTCGCTTTTAGTATTTCGTTCCCTCCGTTGTTCTCGGATTATGGGGTTTCTTTAACTATTTCGTTTCCTGCATTGTTTCGGGTTTAAAAACTCTCTTTAACTATTTAATTTTTTTGTTGTTCTGGGGTTTAGGGAGTATCTTTAACTATTTCGTTTCCCTTGTTCTCTGATTTAGGGACTCGCTTTTAGTATTTCGTTCCCTCCGTTGTTCTCGGATTATGGGGTTTCTTTAACTATTTCGTTTCCTGCATTGTTTTGGGTTTAAAAACTCTCTTTAACTATTTCATTTTTTGTTGTTCTGGAGTTTAAGGAGTATCTTCAACTATTTCGTTTCTCTTGTTGTTGTCTGATTTAGGGACTCGCTTTTAGTATTTCGTTCCCTCCGTTGTTCTAGGATTATGGGGTTTCTTTAACTATTTCGTTTCCTGCATTGTTTCGGGTTTAACAACTCTCTTTAACTATTTCATTCTTTTGTTGTTCTCTGATTTTGGGACTCGCTTTTAGTATTTCGTTCCCTCCGTTGTTCTCGGGTTTAAGGGTTTCTTTAACTATTTCGTTTCCTGCATTGTTTCGGGTTTAAAAACTCTCTTTAACTATTTCATTTTTTTGTTGTTCTGGAGTTTAGGGAGTATCTTTAACTATTTCGTTTCCCTTGTTCTCTGATTTAGGGACTCGCTTTTAGTATTTCGTTCCCTCCGTTGTTCTCGGGTTTAAGGGTTTCTTTAACTATTTCGTTTCCTGCATTGTTTCGGGTTTAAAAACTCTCTTTAACTATTTCATTTTTTTGTTGTTCTGGAGTTTAGGGAGTATCTTTAACTATTTCGTTTCCCTTGTTCTCTGATTTAGGGACTCGCTTTTAGTATTTCGTTCCCTCCGTTGTTCTCGGGTTTAAGGCTTTCTTTAACTATTTCGTTTCCTGCATTGTTTCGGGTTTAAAAACTCTCTTTAACTATTTAATTTTTTTGTTGTTCTGGGGTTTAGGGAGTATCTTTAACTATTTCGTTTTCCTTGTTGTTCTCTGATTTAGGGACTCGTTTTTATAGTATTTCGTTCCCTCCGTTGTTCTCGGGTTTAAAGGTTTCTTTAACTATTTCGTTTCCTACATTGTTTCGGGTTTAAAAACTCTCTTTAACTATTTCATTTTTTTGTTGTTCTGGAGTTTAGGGAGTATCTTTAACTATTTCGTTTCCCTTCTTGTTCTCTGATTTAGGGACTCGCTTTTAGTATTTCGTTCCCTCCATTGTTCTCGGATTTAAGGGTTTCTTTAACTATTTCGTTTCCTGCATTGTTTCGGATTTAGGGAGTGTCTCTAACCATTTTGTTTCCTTCGTTGGTCTCGAGCATAAGAGTGCCTTTAACTATTTCGTTTCTTTCGTTGTTTCGGATTAAGGGAGTGTATTTAACTATTCGTTTCTTTCGGTGTTCTCGGTTTAAGAGTTGTCTTTAACTATTTCGCTATATTCGTTCTTCTCGAGTTTAGGAACTGTTTAACTACATATTTTCTTTCTTTTATTATTCTCTGGTTTAGGGACTCTCTTTAAGAATTTCGTTTCCTTCTTTGATCTCTGATTTAGGAACTGTTTTTAACTCTTTCGTTTCTTTTCATTGTCTCGGGTTTAAGGACTGTCTTTAACAATTTCATTTTTTCGTTGTTCTGGCGTTTAAGGAGTATCTTTAACTATTTCGTTTCCCTTGTTCTCTGATTTAGGGACTCGCTTTTAGTATTTCGTTTCCTCCGTTGTTCTTGGGTTTAAGGGTTTATTTAACTACTTCGTTTCCTGCATTCTTTCGGATTTAACGAGTCATTTTAACCATTTCGTTTCCTACGTTGGTCTCGAGCATAAGAGTGCCTTTAACTATTTCGTTTCTTTCGTTGTTTCGGATTAAGGGAGTGTATTTAACTATTCGTTTCCTTCGGCGTTCTCGATTTAAGAGTTGTCTTTAACTATTTCGCTATATTCGTTTTTCTCAAGTTTAGAAACTGTTTTTAACTACATATTTCATTTCTTTTGTTATATTCTGGTTTAGGGACTCTCTTTAACAATTTCGTTTCCTTCTTTGATTTCGGATCTAGGAACTGTTTTTAACTCTTTCGTTTCCTTTCATTGTTTCAGGTTTAAGAACTGTCTTTAACTATTTCATTTTTTGTTGTTCTGGAGTTTAAGGAGTATCTTCAACTATTTCGTTTCTCTTGTTGTTGTCTGATTTAGGAACTCGCTTTTAGTATTTCGTTCCCTCCGTTGTTCTCGGATTATGGGGTTTCTTTAACTATTTCGTTTCCTGCATTGTTTCGGGTTTAAAAACTATCTTTAACTATTTAATTTTTTTGTTGTTCTGGAGTTTAGGGAGTATCTTTAACTATTTTGATTCCCTTGTTGTTCTCTGATTTAGGAACTCGCTTTTAGTATTTCGTTCCCTCCGTTGTTCTCGGGTTTAAAGCTTTCTTTAACTATTTCGTTTCCTGCATTGTTTCGGGGTTAAAAACTATCTTTAACTATTTCATTTTTTTGTTGTTTTGGAGTTTAGGGAGTATCTTTAACTATTTTGATTCCCTTGTTGTTCTCTGATTTAGGAACTCGCTTTTAGTATTTCGTTCCCTCCGTTGTTCTCGGATTATGGGGTTTCTTTAACTATTTCGTTTCCTGTATTGTTTCGGGTTTAAAAACTCTCTTTAACTATTTCATTTTTTTGTTGTTCTGGAGTTTAAGGAGTATCTTCAACTATTTCGTTTCTCTTGTTGTTGTCTGATTTAGGGACTCGCTTTTAGTATTTCGTTCCCTCCGTTGTTCTCGGATTATGGGGTTTCTTTAACTATTTCGTTTCCTGCATTGTTTCGGGTTTAAAAACTCTCTTTAACTATTTAATTTTTTTGTTGTTCTGGGGTTTAGGGAGTTTCTTCAACTCTTTCGTTTCCTTTGTTGTTCTCTGATTTAGGGACTCGCTTTTAGTATTTCGTTCCCTCCGTTGTTCTCGGATTATGGGGTTTCTTTAACTATTTCGTTTCCTGCATTGTTTCGGGTTTAACAACTCTCTTTAACTATTTCATTCTTTTGTTGTTCTCTGATTTTGGGACTCGCTTTTAGTATTTCGTTCCCTCCGTTGTTCTCGGGTTTAAGGGTTTCTTTAACTATTTCGTTTCCTGCATTGTTTCGGGTTTAAAAACTCTCTTTAACTATTTCATTTTTTTGTTGTTCTGGAGTTTAGGGAGTAGCTTTAACTATTTCGTTTCCCTTGTTCTCTGATTTAGGGACTCGCTTTTAGTATTTCGTTCCCTCCGTTGTTCTCGGGTTTAAGGGTTTCTTTAACTATTTCGTTTCCTGCATTGTTTCGGGTTTAAAAACTCTCTTTAACTATTTCATTTTTTTGTTGTTTTGGAGTTTAGGGAGTATCTTTAACTATTTCGTTTCTCTTGTTGTTGTCTGATTTAGGGACTCGCTTTTAGTATTTCGTTCCCTCCGTTGTTCTCGGATTATGGGGTTTCTTTAAGTATTTCGTTTCCTACATTGTTTCGGGTTTAAAAACTCTCTTTAACTATTTCATTCTTTTGTTGTTCTGGGGTTTAGGGAGTATCTTTAACTATTTCGTTTCCCTTGTTGTTCTCTGATTTAGGGACTCGCATTTAGTATTTCGGTCCCTCCGTTGTTCTCGGGTTATGGGGTTTCTTTAACTATTTCGTTTCCTGCATTGTTTCGGGTTTAAAAACTCTCTTTAACTATTTAATTTTTTTGTTGTTCTGGAGTTTAGGGAGTATCTTTAACTATTTCGTTTCCCTTGTTGTTCTCTGATTTAGGGACTCGCTTTTAGTATTTCGTTCTTGGGTTTAAAAGTTTTTTTTTAACTATTTCGTTTTCTGCATTGTTTCGGATTTAGGGAGTGTCTTTAACCATTTCGTTTCCTTCGTTGTTCTCGGATTTAGTGGCTGTCTTCAACTATTTTTACAAGCTTTTATTTAACTTGCCCTGTTAGTATGTTAGCATGTGTGGGTCAAATCTTGCAAGCTAAATTAGAACCACTTTTTGACATCCGATTTAGCAGAAATCTTGTATCCGCCTTTAGTTCTGGTGACAATACAATAAGCGATACTTAATATTGTTATACTTTTAAAATGGCGGTCGCCACAAGATGGCGGATAATCTATTTTTAATCAAGCCCATTAATATGGGTATCAATGAAAAGGGCTTGAAGGGCAGAATACGAATTCAATATGGCCGCCGCTCCAAGATGGCGGATTACATTTTCTTTTCAACACCTATAATATAGGTAATCAATGAAAGGGCTTGAAGAGAAGAAAACGGTAAAGTTAGTGACATAACACTAAATTCAATATGGCCGCCGTTTAAAGATGGCGGATTATATTTTCTTTTCAACCCTCTTAATATGGATATCAAATGAAAGGGATTGAAGAGTAGACTTAGAAACATGTTCAGCAAAAAAAATAAATAATAAAAAAAAATGTATTTTTTTTTTAAACAAACTTTTGTTTAATTTCTCTGAAAACATGAAAATAAATCAAATCAAAGCAAACCCATAATTTTGTTACATCATACAATTGCATATGTTATAAAAGCTATGATATAAAAGCAAAATTTATTTTCTTCTTTTCAGAACATTTAAATAAAAGCTTGTTTTTAAAAATATTTTTTTACATATATTTTTATTATTTTTTTCTCACCAGTGGTACTCCATGTTACTATTACGTTTTCTTCCTTGTTTTCGATTTAAAAGAGTCTTGCCTTTAACTGTTAAGTTCCCCCCGTTACTTCCGCTTTTAGGGACTGTTTTTAACTATTTCGTTTTCGTAGTTATCCCCGTATTTAGTGACTCTGTTTCAGTATTTCGTTGCCTCCGCTTTTCTCGTGTTTAAGAGTTTTTTATAACTATTTCTCGGGTATTGAAACTGGGCCGTATTATTTCCCATTGATTAAATGAAGTTTTTAAAGATTCTTATCTCTGTCTGATATGTTTGCTCTTTGTATATTAAATTTTTTAGAGAATAAATCAAGGTTTAATAAATGGGATATAATTCGGGCCACTGTCTTTCATTATTTCACTTCCTTCGTGGGTCTTGGTTTGATGGAGTGTCTTTAACTATTTCGTTTCCTCCATTGTTTCGGATTTATTTCCTTCAGTGTTCTCGGGTTTAGGGACTTTAGTCTTTAACTAATTCGTTACTTTTGTTGTTCTCGAGTTTAGGGAGAGTCATTAACTATTTCTCTGCTGTTCTCTTGTTTGAGGAGTATCTTTAACCATTTCGTTTCCTTCATTGTTCTCGAACAGAACATAAGGAGTGTCTTTAACTACTTCTCTAGCGCACTTCTTTTCGGGATTAGGAACTGTTTCGTTTCCTTTGTTGTTCTCAGATTGAACCATTTTATGGACTCATTTTTATTATTCCGCTTCCTCCATTGTTCTCGGTTTAAGTGTTTATTTAACTATTTCGTTTCCTTCGTTAATGTCGGTTTTCGTTACTATTTCGTTTCCTTCGATTTAGGGACTCTCTTTTACTGTTTCGCTGCCTCAGTTATTTTCGGGCTTAAGGCCTGTTTTAACTATTTCGTTTTCTCCTTTTTTCGGATTTAACGGACATCAGTTCAAGCAACTGACCACCAAATGAATTCTTCAATACAAATCTGTTAACACCATCCACAGTTTTTTTCTCGATGGTATGTATAGACATTAATTTTGTTCGATAGTTGAGTTATAGAAAATGCTACCAATAGAAATGCGGAATTTGCGTAGACTTTTTGATAGTCTAAAATGTAGTCTTTAATATTTTGTTGTAAAATAATTAGAGGGGCGAATTTGCATTAAAAAATCCACCTGGTATATATGGGCAAGCGTGCATCTGACAAAAAAAATCAAAATGCTTACACGTTGCACGATCCCATTTCGCGCAAATGCGTAGTTTTTTATTACTATTATTATTTATCATTATTATTAGAACAAACTAAAACTTCGAAGACTTTCAAAATATACTGATACACTTTCAATAAAAAGCGGCTGTTATATTTATTTTAAATGAATACAATCATAAACCCAATAGTTTTCTTGAATTCACTGTGAATGTTGAGAAGAAGGTCTGAAAACCCTTATAAGGAAAGATTTATATAAAATTTATAATACAATTATGTATGATCAAGGTAAAATGAACCATAATAGATTGCGTGTGTTGCATGGGATAAGTTTCTACCCGCATATTATTTCCATAATAAAGATTGTTACCTATAATTTGTTGCAAGCCTAGGCTTGGCGCCCATTTTACGATCCAGGCTGTATATTAAAGACACTTAAACTAACTAACCTTCGGAACACGTCTTCCTTGTAGAATTCCGGCAGATTGCTCTGATCTCTGAAGGAGCCGATGGTCTCATCGCAGGATCTTTTGGTTCCTTCTTCCAATAAGCTCTTGATGAACGCATCCGCACTGAATTTTTCTGAAATTGTAATGAAAATTTTTACGTGGGTTTGGACGGAGGACCTATTTACCTTCACCGGCTTTTTCGGCCATGACACACTTAACACATCCAATTCCAATTCAAATTAAAAAACTTGAATATCGAGAAAATTTGAATACTGAGCACCTAGCACTCCCTGCTTACCGGCTCGCAAACTGTGGAATGATACTCTTAATGATTTCCGACTCAAGGTACGAATGCGAAAGCAGGTTCTCTCTCCCGCATTTTGTCTTCAATTCGAAAAAATCCGTGTGCCCGTGGCGACACTGATCAGGGATTTTCATTTTAAACGAAATATGTTCCAAAACCCATTTACCCCTTCTTGGCAACAAGAACCAGGAAGAAGAAAGTCGTAAACCCACTTACGCATTGGCCCAAAAATCAATTAAAATTGGGTCAAACGTCCCACAAAGCCCCCTTCAGTCGACGTCATTGTTTATTTTGCGATTTTTGGCCATAAGTGCTAACTAAACGGACCGTGGCAAGTGTCAATGTTTCAATAACACGCAAATAGAAGATAAAATGAAAGGATATTAGCAATTATAACGGCATTGAGTAAATGTTGTAACCTCTAGTTAGACAAATTTGTTTTGCGTGTATGTATTATTAGTGCTTGGTTAAAGACAATAAATGTTGTAGGTACTTCTTGGTTCCACTTCCTAATTATTATTACTATTAATTAAATTAATTACATTACATATGACCTCACTTTCGCACATCTACATGCGTCCAGTAATGTAATATTACTTATAAATAATTATGAACAATGCAATTAACGCCTGAAATTATCGAGCACTTTCTACACATTTTCATAACTGATCCAGTAAAATCCCTAACAAGTCGGAGAAAACCTCATGTATATGTAAATGGCTTCTGCTGTTTTTACACATTTACATTAACCTATCCACCGAGGCGTAATTATACAAAAATAATTCTTATGCATTTTCATTACCCACTTGTCCCTGACATATTATCTGCTTTACGTTTTACTGAATCCTGATAAAAAAATGCAAGAACTGCATTCTCTTTATTGCAGATACTTGATGAGTTAACGAGAAGTTTGGCTTAATTACTATTGTTATTTTACAGTCCGTTGTAAAATTATTATTGGTATTTACTCGTGAAGCCATAAAGTTTATAGTTGAAGAAAATTACAAATTGGGGAAAAAATTTCACTGACGTAGTGGAAACTACGATTAGTGGATTGTTCAGGTCGAGAAAGTAAAACACAAATTGAGATTGTCAACTAAAGTAACGACATAAATTATCAATTAGAGTCGGCAGTGTCATCAGAGTGTTTCTACAAGCAGTTTAAAGCTATCGGGTGTTCATAAATGATGTTGCCTGTGGAAAAGAAAATTTACGTGTAGTTAGATGGAGATGTACCGATCCTTCTGGATGTATGAATAATTTATGAAAACGAGCTTCTTCTAGAACGTAACAGTTCATATTAAAAGAACACCACGTGGGGGGGGCTAAGCTGCTTGATGCTTTCTAGATCCGTTTTTTGGGTTAATTAGTTAATCCTTTTGTGATGAGCTTAAGCTCTTCCCGCCAACAATTTGAAATTAAACGTTAAATGAAATGTCAATGACGTCACCAAACGTCAAATTTGAAGTAGTATTATGTATATTTATTACCTTTACAGGTTTATAAAGTTTTCGATACATTTCCCATAACTCAAATAAAATAAAATATAATTTAACAATTAATTCAACACAATAACTAGCAGCTTTTATCCCTTCCCACTTATTGTCCCTCTTCTCCACTCAACCTTCCTCATCCATTCGATCCCTCTTCCGTCCTCATTCAAAATTTCTTCTCTGCTCTCATCTCTCCGTCTCAATTCTACGCATTCCTTCAACAAATGCTCTATCGTCTCCTTTTTTTCTCCACACATCCTGCATACTCTATTATTATCCTCACTCCAATATCTCTTCTCTCTATTTATCCTCATTTCCACATCTAAATCTTCCTTTATCACTCTCTCTTCTTGGGTACTTTGGCATTTCTTCCGTTATTATTTTTTCATACTTCCCATTGTACCTAGACTCCCTAATTCTCGTTCTTCTTTCCTGCACTTGCACATCTCTATCTCTCTGCACTAATTCATCTGTCATTACTCTGCCTCTCTCTCGCATTCTTTTTATCTCCGCGCCTGCATAACCGTTCCTTTCGAAATATGCCTCCCTCTCTTTCCATATCCCCTTTCGTATTTCTTTCCTTTTTTCTTTCAAACATTCTTGCAAAATTCTGCACTCTCCTCTCTCTATCATTATCTCCTCAAATCTTATTGCCCTTTTTCCTGCTTCTATTCTTATTCATTCTCTTTTTGTTTCCTCCATCACTATATACCCCGGTGTCTCTCTCTCTCTCTACCCCTAGCACCCATTTCATATATTTTCCTTGTACCCCTTCCAATTCTTCTTGCTCTCTCCATCCCCATATTTCCGCTCCATACATCATCACGCTTTTCGCCAAACTATCAAACATCATTACTTAAATACTTAAATTCTTTCACTTCTTCAATTTTCTCTTTCTCCCATCTCCACTCATTTACTTTTCTCCTATCACCCCCTTTTCTGAACACCATCATCTTTTTCACCGTCAACTTTTTCCTCCTCATATATTTCTCCATGCTTCCTATCATTTCTTACATACCTTTCTCTTCTCTCGCTAGCACCACCAACTCATCCGCATATGCTAAAGACCACACTTTTTCTTTGCCCATATACATTATCCATGGTCCCTCTACCTTTCCTAAATCCCGCCTGTCCGTCTGGTAACACCCCCCTCTCATTAATTTCCTTCATCAGCCTCTCTTCCACAATCATCGCCTATACCATATAATATGGTGTATTTAGGAGAGTGATCCCCCTATAATTACTGACTGTATCCTTTTCTCCTTTCTTATATATGGGGCCTATTATCCTCTCTTTCCACTCTTGGGGGAATCCCTCTCCCTTCCACACTCCATTCATTATCTCTAACAACCTGTCAACTTCCCTTTCCGCTCCATATATCCACGCTTTATTCTGTATACCATCCCTCCCCGGTGTCTTTTTCCTTTTCAATTTTCTTAGTTGTACTCTCTTGTACTCTCTCCATTCCTCCATAGTAATTCCATCACTCACACTCTCTCTCTTTTTCTTTTTTTCCTTATTTATGTATCTCCATAGCTCTTCTTCCGTTTTTATACCCTTCATCTTTACCTCTTCTTCCATCCGTTTCTTTTGCTTCTTCTCTTTGCATACTAAATTGTACCTCTTGCTTGCTTTCTTGTACTCTTCCGTGGTTGCTTTTTCTTTTTTCCAATTTCTTAGTTTTCTTCTTGCTTCCTGCTTCCTTTCCCTGCTTTCTTTATCCCACCACTCGTTCTTGCCTTGCTCTATAATTTTCTTTTCCTTCTTCCGTCCAAATATTCTTCACAATTTTTCTTCTAAACTCATTCACACTTCCTCTATCTTTCTCTCTTCCTTTTGTCTTTACTTCTAAAGGCATATGGTCCGACTCCATTCTTTCTCCCACCTTGAATTTCTCTATTTCATCCCATGCTTCTTCATTTACCATAACATAATCAATAACTCTCTCTCCTCTTGATCCAATATACGTGTACTCCCCTTTCTCATCTTCTGTGCAGTTCCCATTAAGTATGTCCCACCCTCTTTCTTCTACTAAACTAATCAGTACTCTCCCTTCTGCGTTTTCTGTTCCATCTTTCGTTGATCTTCCTTCTATTGTTTCTTGTTCCTCTTCTATCCGTCTTCCTTTTCAACCAATTCTTGCATTAAAATCCCCCCCAATCACCAAAGTTCCTTCTTCTTGCTCTTTTACTCGCTCTTCTATTATTCTCTTTGTTTCCTTCATACTTCTGCTGTACACTGTTACAATTCTCCATTTTCTCTGTTTACTTTTCACCGTTCTTTCCATAATCTCTCTTTCTTCTTTTGCTTCAGTTCCATTTTCTAATTCCAGTCCCTCTTTCACCCCCATTATTATCCCACCTTTAGCTCTCCCTTTCTTGCTTTTCCTCTCTGCATATTGACATTTCAACTTATACTCTTTCGACATTCTTTTTTCAAATTTTTCCCACCCCTTTTCTTCCACCCACGTTTCTACCATTCCCACTACCTCAAATTCTCTCAAATACTCCCAAAATTCATTCTCTTTGTTTTTATTCCCGCTACGTTCCAGAATACTATTCTTATTTGCTCCTTTTCTCCTTTATTCCACTCCGTCTTCGTTTTCCCTTTTCTGCCCTGTCGTCTTTTTCTTGTGCTCTTATTCAAAAAATTTCTGTGTATAACTCCCCCTTTTCTTCGTCCCACCTAAGCAATTTTCACTCTATCCATATCTTTTTATAACCCACTTTCACCCGCTGTCCTTTTTGTCGCTCTTTTTTGGCTATCGCTCTTAATTCCTTTTGTATATCTCTTTCCTTCTTTGTCTAATCATCTTCTATGTATACTCTCTTTCCTTTTTTTTCCTCTTAGTTTTCTTTTATTTTCCATAACTTTCCTCTTTTCCCCCCAGCTCCCAAGTTCCGCCACAATCATTTTTCATCCATTTATTTTATACATTTCTCTCAGAGTCACTTCTACCTCTAATTCAACCTTCATCCATTTTTCCAGTTTCTTCTCGCTCTCGCATTCCTCTTCGTCCGATCCCGTTACTACAATATTCTTTTTTCTCACTCTTTTTTTCTGCTCTTCCATTTTCTCCTCCAATTTTTTCATTTTTTCTTTTAGTTCCATCTTTTCTCTTTCCCATTTTTCTTCCTTTTCACGCATCATAATTTTCAACTGTTCCAGTTCCCGGCTCATCTTCCGATTCTCTTCCTTTATCTCCCCTACATCCTCCATAATTTTTTTCAGCATCTCTTTCATTTCCTCATCCATTGTCTTTTCAACCGGTGATCTTTCCAACTTCTTACTTTTCCTAAAGGGGTTAATCCTCTCTTCCGATTCTCGTCCTTCTTCTCTTTTTCTTTTGTAATCTTCTGCTCTCTCGCTCTCACTACCACTTTTTTCATTCTATTTCTTTTCCCTTTTTTTATCCGCTTATCTTATCGAGCGCCGTAAAACACGTCCGCTCGGTTCAACTGCTCAAATCGGAATCACGTCAAATTTGAAAATTTGAAACAAACCAGTCGGCCAGTGAATCGTCATCGTCTAGAAACAAAGACAGAAGAGCGGACCTACGTTGTGTTCTTTTTTTTTGACAAGACAACACTGGCGGGAAGTTCAAACCAAACGTACCCAGACAAGGGTGCGCAGCGTTGGAGGCGGAGCGTAGATTAACAACACAAACTAGGGATTTATCAATGTATTTGCTTTATTTTATTTAGTGTTGAAAAGTGAAGTTCTTACAATATCCCATACCCATATTAAGCAAATCCATCAGTACAAGTTACAGTTAATCAAAGCATTGAGTTTCCTTTTCTTTCGACATTACCAAACCGAAATCTACGATGAATGACCCCCTTTTAATTTTATATGAATTCAAACACAGGTACAGAGATAAGTTACAGTTTGAACGCCTTTCCAGATTATCAATTCAATGAATCAACATTTAAATTGACAATTAAAGTACAAGAACTTTCCCAACTCGCTTCACAGTCCCGTTACAGCCCGAGCTAAGGGCACGCAACCCGCTACACGAGGGGGTTAGTGTGGAACTCGTCATGCATATCAAATTTTGAAAACAACCCAAAACGAACAAAAGACACATTTTTAAAGTGCACCACTGCACACTCCTTGTCACCGCCGTACTAGGGGCGCGCAACCCACTTAGCGAGAGGGGTACAATGCGGTGCAGTGTTACACATCAAATGTACAACAAACAACTACACACATAGATAATAAAGACATTTAAGATTTTTCATTTTGGATTTTGTCGTTTTGGTTCACCAACTAGTAAATTAAATTTCATTGATGTAAAAATATAGATATATGTTCAGTAGCGCAGGAGAACATACCCACTACCTGCGCCGTTACATCAATAGACTCCCATTTTATTTCACCTTGCTTGCTTTCACCAAAATTTAGTCTTAATTTTAAATCTTATCAAAAAAAAATTGGAGAGCAATTCAAACCATAAATCACCGTTTAAATGAAATTTGGACCGCTTTGAATATCAAATAAAAGAAAGCAAAACTCTACGCCATGTTTCCCTTATGCAAACAAAGAAAACGACCGTTACAAAACGTAGCGTCCCGTTAACCCTCTCTCTCTCTCTTTCATTATAATTTTTAATCAGTTATAATATAAACTTTCTGAAAGTGGACAGGTGAATCCCCGGGAAGCCCTCCTCGACTGATATAAATATAATTTAAAAGTTTACCTTTGTTTCGGGCCCAAATCAGGTACGAGACACTCTTCTACCCGAACCACAAACAGCTCGCAAAGAGGACTAGATAAAATTGTAATAACAAACCACTAACACAGGTCAAGACAACGAAATTAACAATTATTAACAAAACTGCGTGTGATGCAACTTGAATAATTTTGGGAACTCTCTCCGAACAGGTCTGAATTGAACAAAAACTAAAAACAGAATTACTAGCATCCCTTGTCTGTCAACACCCTGCCTCGCCACAACTCTCGTGGAGGCAACGGTCGGCAACCCATTTGGCGCCCAAGCGTTGCAAGTCTTTACATTTTATCTATATTTTATGCAAGATAAAATAAAGATAAAAGAAGAAGAGAATTTGATAGGGTTGCCGCCCCATATCCTGGCAAAGCTGTTTTTAATAAAAAAATAAAATCATTCTTTTTTTTTTAATAATTCTATTTAAAATTTTAAGGCATAAATAGCATGCCCAAATTGGGTTGCCTACCTTTCTCTTGGCAAGACACCGGGTTGCCAGGTAATATAAAATGAGCAATTTACCCTCATCGTTTTTTCTCATGAACCGTATATTAAAATGTAAATATCACGTAATCTCTTTCTGCAGGAAACAATGTGGCTAACTCGTATACAATAATATTTTTCTTCAAACGTCAGAAAAACGTGACATTGTGTACCTCAATAGGGGAATGACAAATATCCGTTTTGTCTTCCACTCAATTAACCCTTATTTACTGCCTAGCCAGACAAAGTCTTTTGTCTGCCGCTCAATTTACCAATCGTGTGGTTTGAAAATTTCGAGAGGCCAGTCAAACCGGCAGCGTATATAATTTGGAATTTTTTAAGTTTATATTATTTCATTGTTTTAGAGATTTAGCGCCGAAGTTTAGTACTGAGAAACCCCCAAAATGGACTTGTATGCACAGAGGAACTTTGGCTTGCTCACCGCAACTCGCATTTCCTTATTTATGTTATCTCCATAGCTCTTCTTCCGTTTTAATACCCTTCATCTTTACCTCTTCTTCCATCCGTTTCTTTTGCTTCTTCTCTTTGCATACTAAATTGTACCCTTTTTCTTTGTTCCAATTTCTTAGTTTTCTTCTTGCTTCCTGCTTCCTTTCCCTGCTTTCTTTATCCCACCACTCGTTCTTCCACACCCTTGCTCTATAATTTTCTTTTCCTTCTTCCGTCCAAATATTCTTCACAATTTTTCTTCTAAACTCATTCACACTTCCTCTATCTTTCTCTCTTCCTTTTGTCTTCACTTCTAAAGGCATATGGTCCGACTCCATTCTTTCTCCCACCTTGAATTTCTCTATTTCATCCCATGCTTCTTCATTTACCATAACATAATCAATAACTCTCTCTCCTCTTGATCCAATATACGTGTACTCCCCTTTCTCATCTTCTGTGCAGTTCCCATTAAGTATGTCCCACCCTCTTTCTTCTACTAAACTAATCAGTACTCTCCCTTCTGCGTTTTCTGTTCCATCTTTCGTTGATCTTCCTTCTATTGTTTCTTGTTCCTCTTCTATCCGTCTTCCTTTTCAACCAATTTTTGCATTAAAATCCCCCCCAATCACCAAAGTTCCTTCTTCTTGCTTTTTTACTCGCTCTTCTATTATTCTCTTTGTTTCCTTCATACTTCTGCTGTACACTGTTACAATTCTCCATTTTCTCTGTTTACTTTTCACCGTTCTTTCCATAATCTCTCTTTCTTCTTTTGCTTCAGTTCCATTTTCTAATTCCAGTCCCTCTTTCACCCCCATTATTATCCCACCTTTAGCTCTCCCTTTCTTGCTTTTCCTCTCTGCATATTGACATTTCAACTTATACTCTTTCGACATTCTTTTTTCAAATTTTTCCCACCCCTTTTCTTCCACCCACGTTTCTACCATTCCCACTACCTCAAATTCTCTCAAATACTCCCAAAATTCATTCTCTTTGTTTTTATTCCCGCTACGTTCCAGAATACTATTCTTATTTGCTCCTTTTCTCCTTTATTCCACTCCGTCTTCGTTTTCCCTTTTCTGCCCTGTCGTCTTTTTCTTGTGCTCTTATTCAAAAAATTTCTGTGTATAACTCCCCCTTTTCTTCGTCCCACCTAAGCAATTTTCACTCTATCCATATCTTTTTATAACCCACTTTCACCCGCTGTCCTTTTTGTCGCTCTTTTTTGGCTATCGCTCTTAATTCCTTTTGTATATCTCTTTCCTTCTTTGTCTAATCATCTTCTATGTATACTCTCTTTCCTTTTTTTTCCTCTTAGTTTTCTTTTATTTTCCATAACTTTCCTCTTTTCCCCCCAGCTCCCAAGTTCCGCCACAATCATTTTTCATCCATTTATTTTATACATTTCTCTCAGAGTCACTTCTACCTCTAATTCAACCTTCATCCATTTTTCCAGTTTCTTCTCGCTCTCGCATTCCTCTTCGTCCGATCCCGTTACTACAATATTCTTTTTTCTCACTCTTTTTTTCTGCTCTTCCATTTTCTCCTCCAATTTTTTCATTTTTTCTTTTAGTTCCATCTTTTCTCTTTCCCATTTTTCTTCCTTTTCACGCATCATAATTTTCAACTGTTCCAGTTCCCGGCTCATCTTCCGATTCTCTTCCTTTATCTCCCCTACATCCTCCATAATTTTTTTCAGCATCTCTTTCATTTCCTCATCCATTGTCTTTTCAACCGGTGATCTTTCCAACTTCTTACTTTTCCTAAAGGGGTTAATCCTCTCTTCCGATTCTCGTCCTTCTTCTCTTTTTCTTTTGTAATCTTCTGCTCTCTCGCTCTCACTACCACTTTTTTCATTCTATTTCTTTTCTCTTTTTTTATCCGCTTATCTTATCGAGCGCCGTAAAACACGTCCGCTCGGTTCAACTGCTCAAATCGGAATCACGTCAAATTTGAAAATTTGAAACAAACCAGTCGGCCAGTGAATCGTCATCGTCTAGAAACAAAGACAGAAGAGCGGACCTACGTTGTGTTCTTTTTTTTGACAAGACAACACTGGCGGGAAGTTCAAACCAAACGTACCCAGACAAGGGTGCGCAGCGTTGGAGGCGGAGCGTTGATTAACAACACAAACTAGGGATTTATCAATGTATTTGCTTTATTTTATTTAGTGTTGAAAAGTGAAGTTCTTACAATATCCCATACCCATATTAAGCAAATCCATCAGTACAAGTTACAGTTAATCAAAGCATTGAGTTTCCTTTTCTTTCGACATTACCAAACCGAAATCTACGATGAATGACCCCCTTTTAATTTTATATGAATTCAAACACAGGTACAGAGATAAGTTACAGTTTGAACGCCTTTCCAGATTATCAATTCAATTAATCAACATTTAAATTGACAATTAAAGTACAAGAACTTTCCCAACTCGAACAACAGACACATTTTTAAAGTGCACCACTGCACACTCAAAAAAATGTACACACAAACAACTACACACATAGATAATAAAGACATTTAAGATTTTTCATTTTGGATTTTGTCGTTTTGGTTCACCAACTAGTTAGTAAATTAAATTTCATTGGTGTAAAAATATAGATATATGTTCAGTAGCGCAGGAGAACATACCCACTACCTGCGCCGTTACATCAATAGACTCCCATTTTATTTCACCTTGCTTGCTTTCACCAAAATTTAGTCTTAATTTTAAATCTTATCAAAAAAAAATTGGAGAGCAATTCAAACCATAAATCACCGTTTAAATGAAATTTGGACCGCTTTGAATATCAAATAAAAGAAAGCAAAACTTTACGCCATGTTTCCCTTATGCAAACAAAGAAAACGACCGTTACAAAACGTAGCGTCCCGTTAACCCTCTTTCTCTCTCTCTTTCATTATAATTTTTAATCAGTTATAATATAAACTTTCTGAAACTGGACAGGTGAATCCCCGGGAAGCCCTCCTCGACTGATATAAATATAATTTAAAAGTTTACCTTTGTTTCGGGCCCAAATCAGGTACGAGACACTCTTCTACCCGAACCACAAACAGCTCGCAAAGAGGACTAGATAAAATTGTAATAACAAACCACTAACACAGATCAAGACAACGAAATTAACAATTATTAACAAAACTGCGTGTGATGCAACTTGAATAATTTTGGGAACTCTCTCCGAACAGGTCTGAATTGAACAAAAACTAAAAACAGAATTACTAGCATCCCTTGTCTGTCAACACCCTGCCTCGCCACAACTCTCGTGGAGGCAACGGTCGGCAACCCATTTGGCGCCCAAGCGTTGCAAGTCTTTACATTTTATCTATATTTTATGCAAGATAAAATAAAGATAAAAGAAGAAGAGAATTTGATAGGGTTGCCGCCCCATATCCTGGCAAAGCTGTTTTTAATAAAAAAATAAAATCATTCTTTTTTTTTAATAATTCTATTTAAAATTTTAAGGCATAAATAGCATGCCCAAATTGGGTTGCCTACCTTTCTCTTGGCAAAACACCGGGTTGCCAGGCATAAAAAGGTAATATAAAATGAGCAATTTACCCTCATCGTTTTTTCTCATGAACCGTATATTAAAATGTAAATATCACGTAATCTTTTTCTACAGGAAACAATGTGGCTAACTCGTATACAATAATATTTTTCTTCAAACGTCAGAAAAACGTGACATTGTGTACCTCAATAGGGGAATGACAAATATCCGTTTTGTCTTCCACTCAATTAACCCTTATTTACTGCCTAGCCAGACAAAGTCTTTTGTCTGCCGCTCAATTTACCAATCGTGTGGTTTGAAAATTTCGAGAGGCCAGTCAAACCGGCAGCGTATATAATTTGGAATTTTTTAAGTTTAAATTATTTCATTGTTTTAGAGATTTAGCGCCGAAGTTTAGTACTGAGAAACCCCCAAAATGGACTCGTATGCACAGAGGAACTTTGGCTTGCTCACCGCAAGTCGCTAGTCGCGAGTCCTTTGATACGGGCAGCAGCGCCCATTACACCTTGAACGTTCAAATCAACAAGTTGTTGTAACTAGTCTTGTCAAAAAAATAACACAACGTAGGGTTCCGCTCTTTCTTTCATTGTCTTTCAGTGGCCAACCTTTTTAAATTTCGCGGTTTGTTTCAACTTTTCGAATTTGACGTTTGGTGACGTCATTGACATTTCATTTCATGTTCAAATTCAAAATGTGGCGGTAATGTAAAGGGGGGTTATCACAACATTTTATCTATATTTTATGTAAGATAATGTATAGAAGAAGAGAATTTGATAGGGTTGCCGCCCCATATCCTGGCAAAGCTGTTTTTAATAAAAAATTATATTGCGGATTTTTTTATTTACCTCATTCTTTTTTTTAATAATTCTATTTAAAATTTTAAGGCATAAATAGCATGCCCAAATTGGGTTGCCTACCTTTCTCTTGGCAAGACACCGGGTTGCCAGGTAATATAAAATGAGCAATTTACCCTCATCGTTTTTTCTCATGAACCGTATATTAAAATGTAAATATCACGTAATCTCTTTCTACAGGAAACAATGTGGCTAACTCGTATACAATAATATTTTTCTTCAAACGTCAGAAAAACGTGACATTGTGTACCTCAATAGGGGAATGACAAATATCCGTTCTGTCTTCCACTCAATTAACCCTTATTTACTGCCTAGCCAGACAAAGTCTTTTGTCTGCCGCTCAATTTACCAATCGTGTGGTTTGAAAATTTCGAGAGGCCAGTCAAACCGGCAGCGTATATAATTTGGAATTTTTTAAGTTTAAATTATTTCATTGTTTTAGGGATTTAGCGCCGAAGTTTAGTACTGAGAAACCCCCAAAATGGACTCGAATGCACAGAGGAAGTTTGGCTTGCCCACCGCAAATCCTTTGAAACGGGCAGCAGCGGCCATTACACCTTGAACGTTCAAATCAACAAGTTGTTGTAACTAGTCTTGTCAAAAAAATAACACAACGTAGGGTTCCGCTCTTTCTTTCATTGTCTTTCAGTGGCCAACCTTTTTAAATTTCGCGGTTTGTTTCAACTTTTCGAATTTGACGTTTGGTGACGTCATTGACATTTCATTTTGTGTTCATATTCAAAAAGTGGCGGAAATGTAAGGGTTATCGCAGTACATTATTTTGAAGAAAATGGAATTTCATAAAACTTGTGACGTCTTAGAAAATAATCTGGAAGTTAGTGAGATGTTCACTTTTAGACATAAATTCGTATGTATTATACACTGATTTTAGTAAACTATCAGATTTGTATTTGGTGGGCGATTTTGGGCATTTGAAGAAAAAATTGCGTGTTCTATTCGGATAAAAGTGACTTTTCGTGGCTCGTCTGTAGTTGCTGACCCCGCGCGCTCGGCCGTCCAACCTACAGAGTTTCCATGAAAAGCGAGATGAAAAGTCAAACTTTTACTCCTAATAAAACAGATTATAGAAGAAAGAGAGGTGGGCGGCACTCCCTCCAAGAATTAATTTCATCTAGAGAACCCAACAGTGGCGTAACTTTTAAGGATTAATATTTTGACAGGGATCCTTAAGGTACATCTACACAAAAAATTGGATAGGTGTTAAGCTACCTACAAACGTGAGCTATAAAATACTTTATTGTACACAAACGAAATAGCTATAAAAAAACTTAAGCATAATAATTTAGGTTGGCCTTCTTCTTAGCTTGAACCTCCATGATGGCATCCATATAATCCTCATGGGTGACAGCCGTAGCATTACGCCTCAACGCGATCATCCCCGCTTCGACGCACACGGCCTTGCACTGGGCCCCGTTGAAATCGTCGGTGGACCTCGCCAACTCCTCGAAGTTAACGTCAGGATTTACGGTCATTTTCCTGGAGTGTATCTGCATGATTCTGGCTCTAGCTTCTTCGTTGGGATGAGGAAACTCGATCTTTCGGTCCAGCCGACCCGATCTCAAGAGGGCGGGGTCCAGAATGTCGACACGGTTTGTGGCGGCGATTACTTTGATGTCGGCGGTTGAGCTGAATCCGTCCAATTGATTCAGGAGTTCCAACATGGTACGTTGGACTTCTCGGTCTCCGGCCTTCTCGGAATCGAAACGTTTGGTTCCTATGGCGTCCAGTTCGTCTATGAAGATGATGGCGGGGGCCTTTTCCTTGGCTAGGGCGAAGGCGTCGCGTACTAGTTTGGCGCCGTCTCCGATGAACATTTGGACTAGTTGGGGTCCCGCCAGTTTGAGGAAGGTCGATTTGGTTTGGGCTGCACATGCTCGGGCTAAAAGGGTTTTGCCGGTACCGGGGGGGCCGTAGAGTAGCACTCCTTTCGGGGGGTGAATACCGAGGTTGAAGAACTTGTCTTTGTGTGTCATAGGTAGGACTACAGCTTCGATTAGTTCTTGAATCTGTTTGTCTAGACCCCCGATATCGGAGTATTGTTCCGTGGGGCGCTCATCTACCTCCATGGCTTTGACACGAGCGTCGTATTCAGCAGGTAGAGTTTCCAAAATCAAATAAGAGTCTTTGTTAACACCAACCAGATCACCCGGTTTTAACTTCTCTTCATCAACCAAACCGATCACCGGGAGGAAGTACGTTTGCCTTGTGGAAGTCTTCACGACGGCGCATTTGCCCTTCCGCTGGCTATCTAGATCGACGACAGCCCCATCTTCCTCTTCCTCTTGAGGGTCCACATCAAGAAGTTCAATGACGTTCGAAACAAGATACGGTAAAGTCTTGTTAACTTTAATTTTCTCGGTGTTCTCTTTGATCTTTTCGTTCTGAGCTTGCAGCTCGTGGTTTATTCGCATCACTTCGCTCTTCATTATCTTAATTTCGTTGTCGAGGAGTCTGGTGCGACTGACGATTTCATCGGTGGACATTCGGAGCACTTCTTCGCCCAGAGATTCCTCCCCATCTTCGAACAACTTCTCGTCTAGTGTGGACATTTTTGGGGCTACTTATCACCACTTCATACACTTTAAACGCCTTTTAGCGGTGACCGAGCTTTATTAAATGTGAACTGTTGTGCTGTCAAAATTTGTATGGCCGAGTCATGGTGTCAAATCGAGGTTCTGTGAGATGTCAAATGTCATCTATAGATATTTTAGGATTTAATAGCGAATTCGGGTAATTAGTCACTAAATCCACTTGTGATTAGTGGTTTCTATGTTTGGGGTACGAATATTAGGAAAAATCAATAAAATTATTGTTGTTGTCAACAAAAGACTTTATGTTGGTAGCCCTGCTACGATGATTTTGATTTTTTAGTTTTTGAAATTATTTCTTCCATAACAAAGGACTGTTGCAAAGACTAGCAAATAACTGCAAATGTTTTCCTACAACTGAGCTAAATATTCATTAAAACATAATAGCAGCTAAATACTAAACTAAATATTGCAGTGAAGTAATGATGGTTGCCTAAACCGGCCGGAAATTGTGGACAAGTGTGCAAGAGAGACAAATATATCGGAAAAGTAATTAGCTGTTTTTGAAGCCGTTTTTGACTTTTTATTTTTTTAAAACGGCTTGAAGGACCTGAAAAACTATTAGAAATTACGCTAACGGAGCATTTTTTTAATTTTTGCCCTCCTCCAAAATTTTTGAAAAAAAAAACCAATTTTGGAAATCGAAATTCAAAAAGTGGCAGCCGTCGTCGAAAGAGATGTACTTTTTAAGTAATGTGCAATTTTTGTTTTTAATTTTCCACCAAGTTTGGTTCATCAAAACCGAAAAATAAACTTTCATTTGATAAACTCAAATGCCGCCAAAAAAAGTCATAATCTCTGGTAATTTATTAGGACGATAAAGTTGTGACAGTTATTTTAGAATTGTTTTGCTGAATAAGATGGAAAATCTAATGGAAAATAGCTGGTGCGTGTGCAAAGGGGTATAAAGTATGTCGATAAAACAATTCGTAATTATGTATTCGCATTTTTGATAAATTATTATTTACGACAAACTTTGACAGTAATTTTTCTATTAAAAAAAGTAAGCAATATAATATATAGTTATAGTTATAATATAATATACAGTATGTCCCCGGATTGAGTTTACAAGAGGAAAATATTTTTTATTTTTTTTATGTTAAGGTTGTCATTTAGTGAGAGACAAATTTCTTCCGATGTTGAAGTGAGATAAAATTTTGTACATTCGTCGTGAGATGCTGTAACCTGGTGTACAATAGTTGAACTAAAATGTCTCGGTGAGATCTGCTTTGTGATATTACAGTGACGTGTTGCTTTTAGGGACCAAGAAAATACCCAGTTAACCAAAGATTATTTTCTGTGTTATTCCGTAGGTTCAAACTGAAAATTGACCTGGGTGACCATATCTCTTTACAATAGGGTCCAACCTATTGCTTCTACCTACCCACAATAAAACTAAGTAATAAATATCTCATTTATTTTAAACGTTGTTGAGCGAATCCTTTCTCGCTTGGTGTGTAGTATTTATTGAATAAAGAAATTATGATAAATATAAAATAGCAATATTTATGGTGGCGTAAAGAAATGTATTATAAAAATATAGAAGTAATATTCTGAGAATATAATTTCGACAAAAATTCAATGTGGATTCAGTGTTGTCGTTTGTTATTGATAAGTAACAATACAATACTGTGGTATTGTCACTGTGTAATGCTAGACTTTAAAACAATTAATTATTAATTAATTGCGTTATGTAATGTTTTTAACACGTTCGCTACGGCCATTTAAAAAATAATTAATTAAAAAAAAAGAAACGACTTCAAAAAATCCAAAGTTAACTAAAAAGTAAAAAATTAAAATTCTCAATTTCAGAGTTATATTTGTTGTTCCGCTTAATGTAATTATTTATTGTGCCGTTTAATGAAATTCAGAAATTATTGTTTATTATCTAATTATGAATTGTTTTATAATTTTGAAGTTGGTACCAAGTAAAACATAAAATTATACATTTTAAAGTTATAATTCCCTGATAATTTCAGACTTCTTAATTCACGATTATGATTACGGAATTAAACTTTTCAGAACTTATTTCATATATTAGGTAAAAGATATATATTCGTAGTATGTCCCAATTTTGCATGGTTTAGGTGGGATATACCGACAGATGAATAAATTATTGTTAGATTTGAAATAAATAAATAATTATTATTTATTATGTAACGTATTATGAATTGTTTTTATAATTTTATTCGTAGTAACTAATTTGTTATTGTAGGAAGGTATATAAATGTTTTTATGGCACCGACTTCAAAATTATAAAACAATTAATAATTAGATAATAAACAATAATTTCTGAATTTCATTAAACGGAACAATAAATAATTACATTAAGCGGAACAACAAATAACTCTGAAATTGAACATTTTTATTTTTTACTTTTTAGTTAATTTATTACTTTGGGTTTTTTGAAGTCGGTTTCTTTTTTTTTTAAGTTAATTATTTTACAATTTTAAGTGATTAAACAAAAATTAAATACTATAAAATCTATATAAAAACCAAAATTAAATGCCATAAAATCTATGCAATACAAAATGGTTGTTGGTTTTTATTCTATGACGTCATGATAATTTTTTTTTAAATGACAAGCACATTTTTTTTCGTTTTGGTAGACTTCTTTCCTCCCTAAATGGTGACCTAAAAAATTGATACGTTCACGTAGTTACCCTTATTATCATAATTTTTATTCCTAATTATCTGTAAGATACCTTTATAATTTTTCTATTCCTTTTCACTTTGTTCCATTTTAATTGTTTATTATTCCGTAACCCTTTTTTAAGTTAATTTTTTTCTTCTTTTTTTCTCCGTTCCCTTTCTTTATCAACTCTTAATTCTTCTTTATTTTGAATTGCTTTTAAAATATAGGGAAAAAAATTCATTCATCATACTCCTAAAAATGAAGCAACTTTGTCATTTTTTTATGAATAATCAAATGCTGATATGGGGTTTGTAATACCGTCTTACCCTGAAATAAGCTGTCCTTTATCGATTTTTCACAACCGCATATTCAAATAATCAAAACTAAACCCGTGAAGTTCAATAATCGGCTGACCTCTCGGCCACAAACAACAGATGCATCCCAAAAAAGATTACGGCGTCGGTACATACACAAACTACTATAAACATTGTTGAGTGGACCCTTTTTCGCTTGTGGGGCGTAGTATTTATTGAATAAGGAAATTATAATAAACATAAAATAACAATATTTTACCTGACCTGAGGATGATACCTCCCTGTAAAATAGGAAAAAAATTTCATTCTTTATACTCCTAAAAATGAAGCAACTTTGGCATTTTTTTTATGAATAAACAAATGCTGATATGGGATTTGTAATACCGTCTTACCCTGAAATAAGATGTCCTTTACCGATTTTTCACAACCGCATATTCAAATAATCAAAACTCCTTTCGCTTTCGCTCCAAGGCCACACTAAATTTAAAATTTTCTACCCAAGTTCCTACCCAATTATACAGCTTTCTGTATTATTCAAGCTTACTTCAGAAATAATTTTCCCGACAAACATTATTGAATTTTATAGACGAACAACAATGCTAAAGTTTTTTTCTAACGAAAGTTTAATTCTTGCTACAGGGTAACGTCTATTTGAAATTTACGAATTATGCGTTGTTTTTCAGGAATAAAATTCCAGACATTTATTTATACTCCTGAAAATGAAGCAACTTTGTCATTTTTTTATGAATAAACAAATGCTAATATCGGCTTTGTAATACCGTCTTACCCTAAATTAAGATGTCCTTTATCGATTTTTCATAACCGAATAGTCAAATAATCAAAAATAAACCCGTAAAATTCAATGAAATGGTGACATGTTTCCCGTGTATTTGGTATAGGCTCTATCGCTGGTAAATGACAACCTTAAAGGTGTTTCTTTGAGTTGCCATTTTTTTATTAAATTAATTTTAATTTATTTAAAATAATTCTTTTCACAAACATTTTTGTTATTTAACTTGCGTAAACTCATTTGTCAACGTGACTTCGTTGTCAAAAAAATAAAATCGCCAATGTGGTGGGATTTAAAGAGCAGAGAAGTCCAAAATTAAGAGAAAAATTAAGTTTTCTTTCCACTGAGTCAAAATAATGAAGTTTTAATTACAGATTTGCTGGTTTCAGGACAAGCAAAAAATCTTATTCCTTTGAGGTTTTGGCATAAAATCAAAAATAATTTTTTTTTTCCTCTTGTAAACTCAATCCGGGGACATACTGTATATAGTTATGATTGTGTGAATACCACCAGGAAATGAACATTTCTATGGTATAATTATGTACTTACTTTTACAAAAATGTAAAAATTAACAATAATATCGTTACTTTTACCTTATAACAATGCGAGCCTTCGACTTAACTCGATTTGCCTAAAATATCGAGAAATATTGGCAAAAATCACGATCGTCAGAGGGCGCTTCGAAATGACAGTTGACAGGTCAAATAAAGGAAAATAAATGTTATCTGCCATTTTTCATTAATTGTTTCTAATGTTTATTCACTTATTACTGCAAACTATGAGAGAAAACTATGTATAAACTCAACAACAAAACTTAAACGAAATGGTTTTACTACAATATTTCACAATGTTTTCCTTCGTTCGAAGCTTATAAAATCTAAGACCAGAGGTCAGCCACTTTGCTGATTTTCGCCAATTATAACCATTTGCACACTAGCGAAATAAATGCTAATTGTATAAATAAATAAATGTAAAGTAAAAAATAGGTCGTTGTAATAATTTTTATACCCGACTAACATCTAGATGACTATTTTTGCCACGCAAAAGGAAGGTATAATGGAGTATTTTTTTCACAAGTGATATAACGATAAAAAGGGGTGAATTACTATGGTTACACAATGGTAAGACATGAATAATTTTTTGAAACGTCATTTTGACACTTTCATTAATTTTTTGATTTTTAACTTTTAAAGCATAAAACGTCGTATCTTACACGTGACCGAAATAACAGTGTAAGCTCGTGAGATGTGTATCACTCGTGCTATCGCACTCGTTATTCAAAGATCTCACTTGCTGACAATGAAGCATTTCTGTCACTTATAATATAATCTACTATTATTCGGGTTCTCTTATTGCCATGCTACGAGATTTTCGTGGATCTATGATTTCAGGTAGTACAGCCTTTTCAAAAACGAATACAAGTTTGGGTAAAACTTTTTCGTTCTAGAAAGTCTTGTCTTCATAAATCCGTTCTAAGTAGATGTCCTTCGGAGTCCATACCACGAAGTCACAATGTGGCTTATTTGTGATATGGAGCTGGCCTTGGACCTGGTAATAATAGTTGTGGTTTCGTTTTAGTTTTCCATTTTTTTTTATCTAAGCAAAAACTTTTCCAGAAACGTTTAAAACAAGGAACATTCTTCATTTTATTTAACATGGTTTTAGTGTTGTCAAATAGTGACATCTGTGGTGATTGTTACCATTTGATTAGGAAAATCACAACACAAAACAAAACATAAAATAATAAAAAAACAAAAAAACAGGTTTTATATTCGGACGCCTCAATTATCATCTTGCGATATTCATAATACATTTATTATAAATACAGAGTGATCATAAAGTTCCGCACAATTCACAATTTAGTTATGTAATGTTTCTGCTAAAAACGCTCGATTTTTGTTTTTTTGTTTTCAAATCGCCATCTTTTGACATAATTTTGATGTCATCTGTTTTTGAACTATGACACCGTCATCAATTTTTTTAAATGGGAAACCACAACTTTTTTTTTCGTTTTAGATGCACTTTTCAATTCTCCATTCAAAAAGAGTAAAAAAGTGATACCTCGCATTTACTTCAAAAAATTAAATTTTTATTCCTTGAAAAAATACTATTTCACTACGAATCCGTGGTGAAATGGCGCAGATTAGTCCCAAAGCGTTAAAACACGTCTGGGAATTTGTCAAATAGTTGGCGGGTGGGAATTTGAGCACTTGCGTTAAATTTTATTAAATGGTTTTTAATTTTTCGTTGTTTGCTTTCCAAATTTATTGTTATTTTTTATATTTTTTCAAGGCATAAAATTTTTATTTTTGATGTAATAAAACGTAATATTTTCAAAAAAAAAGTTATGCAAAGTATCAATTTTTTACTCTTGTTGAATTGAAGTGTATTTAAAACCCAAAAAAAAGTTGGGGGTTGCCATTTAAAAAAATTGATGACGGTGTCAGTTCAAAAACAGATGACGTCATCAACAAAATTTTTACGTCAAAAGATGGGAATTTAAAAACAAAAATTGACTTGTTCGAGTGTTTATCGCAAAAACAGTGTATAACTAAATTATGAATTCTGTGCGAAACTTTATGATCACTCTGTATGTATGTTTGTATGTATACAGGTCTAGTCAATAGTGCGAGGACGGAAGATGGCTTTACTTAAGAAAATTAAAAAAATGTTTTGATGTCATCATATCAAATCAGCCATCAAATCTGCGTCGACTAAAATTATTTTCAGCAAAATTTTGTGTTTCACTATTTCGGGGTCGCAATCAACGTATTATTATTATTTTTTTTAATGGAACCCGATAGAATTATATATATTTTTTATTTTCATTAGTAAAGATGCTTCCGTCCTCGGACTATTGACTCACCCTGTATATGTATAAGTAGGAATATATGCTATTTATTTTTCATAAGTTTGGGTACTTTATTTGGGTAGTTTATTTTTCGATTTTGATGGACAAAAATTTGAGAAAAAACAAAAATAAAAATTGCTATGTACTTAGAAAATATGTCTCTTTGGACGACGGCTGCCACTTTTTTAATTTTCATTTTCAAAATTTGTTTTTTTTTAATTTTAGAAATCAGGCGAAAATTAAAAAAATCCTTCGTTAGCGTGAATTTGATTAATTGCATAGTTCTATTAAAACAAAAATCACTAAAATTAACCAAATGGTTTTCGTACAGCGCCATCTAACGGATCAGAAACACACTAGACGGTCGACCGGATTCGCTTTAAGGCGACTGGCCCGTTTTTGTTTACTTTACTATTTTGTTATCTTTTTAAGAACGAGCTGCGGCACACACGAAAGATAATACGGTCAGCTGTCGATACGTCTGCCTGCCGCTGAGGGGCGGGGCCTGTGTTACCTTGAATCACGCCAACATTGCTTGAAACTAGCAAACTTTGGGAACAAATTGCAAATTTATTTTTCAATATTTATAAAAACACCTTGCATTTACCGAATACAGAGATCAGTAAAAATCAAGCACCAACACGTTTGTTAAAGAAAAAAAATTTTTGGCTTCTCATTTTGGCAATAATTTTTTTTTCTGAACAAACAACGTTTTGCCGTGATGAAGGTTTTTTTTTTACTAATTTTGATGCCCAATACGTTAAGATAGCCTAACAATGAAAGCCGTAATTCGGTTCCAAAGTTGAGGCGACTGAGCGTTTCGCCTTAATATTTTGTTATTTGTATAACAGTTGCCTCTTATAATTGCTTGTTATTTTCAGAGAGATGTATTCCCCTTAGTTTGTCTCCTATACAATATTTTCTTAAAATAAATTAAAAATTGGCCCATCACACTAAATTCGAGTGGGCGTTTTTAAACACATCTACAGGTCAAGACCTTTCCAACGGTGTACATATTGTTTAGGTGAAAATAGCTTTAAAGTATACCAAGCCCAAAATTTAGGAAACTTAAAATTCCAAATTCCATAACTTTATTTGGCAACTCAGTAATTCTATAATTCATGATTTTCTAATTAAAAAATTCAGTAACTTCATAATTTAATAATCACATAATTTCTTAATTCCAAAATTTAATAATTTTGCGATTTCGTAATTGCATAATTTTATAATTCTATAAAAGAGCGAGTCTGCAATTACATAATTTGGTAAATGCCTAATTCCATAAATAATTAAAATTCCAACGATGCAAAATTAACTCTCCAATTCAGAAATTCATCATTTCACGTATAAAAATTTGCGATTAACTATTTTGTCAATTTTGAATTTAGTTTTAAAATTTCATAAGTTTTCAGTATTTCATAACTTCGTAGTAATTCCATAATTAAACAATTTCATAATTCCATAATTAGATATTTTCATAATTCCGTAATTTTTAGTTTCATAATTTTATGATCCTACGGTTCACACAGTTCTATAATCACCTAATTGCAAAATTCTTTATTAGGCTATTTCATAATTTCGTTAGTCCGTAATTCTATAATTCATGATTTTCTAATTAAAAAAATCAGTAACTCCATCATTTAATAATTTTATTACATAATTTCTTAATTCAAAAATTTCGTAATGCGATAGTTTCGTAATTCCATAATTTTACAATTCCAAAAATTTCCTGAGTGCATAAGTCCCTAATTTCGTAATTTTATAATTCCGTAAATACATAATTCCATAACTAATTAAAATTCCAACGATTCAAAATTTACTCTCCAATTTTAACATATAAAAATTTGAGATTAACTATTTGTCAATTTTGAATTTAGTTGTAAAATTTCATCATAACAATCATTCATTTCATAACTTCGTAGTATGTAATTCCATAATTATATAATTTCATGATTCCGTAATTCCACAAATTCGTCATTCTATTAGTCACCTAACTGCATAATTCCATAATTAGATATTTTTATAATTCCGTAATTTTTAGTTTCATAATATTATGAGCCTGCGGTTTACATAGTTCTATAATCACCTAATTGCATAATTCCATAATTTGATTTCGCTATTTCATAATTCCATAATTAGATATTTTCATAATTCCGTAACTTTTAGTTTGATAATTTTATGATTCTACGGTTTACATAGTTCCTGAAAACCGTGCTGAAAACTGATGATAGTTTTTCAAGGTTTACTAAAAATGATTACATAGTTCTAAGGGTTTCAGAATTTAATGGTTCTATAGGTTTCATAGTAACTGAGACCTAAAATGGTCTTTTACATAATTATAGTTCCTCAGGTTTCATAATTTCATGGTTGGACAGGGGGTTTGATGGGTAATTTCATGGGTTTTATAGATGCCGAGACAAAATAGTCTTTCACGTTTTATAGTTTTTCAGGTTTCATAATTTTCAGGCATCGTGATCTTTTTGGTTTCATAATTATACATGCTTCTACAAATTTTATAATTCCTCAGATCTAAGGGGGATTTCTAATGTTTCGGGTTAATTCATAATTACTCAGGTTTTATAGTTTCTTAGATTTCATAATTTTTCGGCTCATAAGTTTAGGGTTTGAAAGGTTTTATAAATTCTGAGACCTAACACGTGATGGTCCAAAAACGACAAAACAAACTGGCGGAAAACCGAAATGTCGAATGACATTTTACACATCATTATTGCTCTGCCCATAAACGCCGTTACACGAATTCAAAATTCGGTTTCACTGCTGTCTTGTATTGTTTTTCGTTTGCAGATAGGCTTTGATTACACATATACATAAAATAATTATTACGCAATCAATAGAGTTCGGCGCAATGTGTGCTCCAGACACATTAAAATCCTCACAGCTGCGTGCGGCCACCATGCGTGTCGCACGTGTGTTCCAGACCCATTACCATCTATGGTTTTGAAACTGTAATGTACGCCAAGAAAGAATATTTACCACGTGTGAACTGCACTCCATTAAAATCAACTCAAACCACAATTGGACTCTCGAAACCTAGAACTATGAAAGGAAATAGGAAACACGTAAACGTGGATCTTTTTGCAGGTAATTTAATTTTTCGGCTCATAACCTTAGGGTTTGAAAGGCTTTATAATAAATTGTGAGACCTAACACGTGATGGTCCAAAAACGACAAAACAAACTGGCGAAAAACCGAATGACATTCTACACAAAAAATATATTATTATTGCTCTGCGCACAAACGAGGTTACACGAATTCAAAATTCGGTTTCACTAGTCTTTGTTGTTTTTCGATTGTAGATAGGCTTTGTTACGCCATCAATAGTATTTTGCGTATGCTGGCGCAATGTGTGCGGTCGCACGTGTGCTCCAGACACCTTACCATCTATGGTTTGTGATTGAAACTGTGTAAGAAAATGTGTCATATTTACCAGGTGTGAACTGCACTCCATTGAAATCAACTCAAACCACAATTCGACTCTCGGGACCTGGAACTATAAAAGGAAATAGGAAACACGTAAAAGTGGATCATCTTGCAGGTAGGTCTTAAAACTGATCAATAATTAGCCATATATTTTTATATAATGTACACAGTACAATACAGTGCTAGCTATCTACGAAAAGACCTTTTTGTCAGATGATCTATAAGCCTGACACTTAAGTAATACTTATCTAACTTAAATTTTAGAATTAGTATAATTATAGAAAAGGACAGTATGTTACAACATGATATACACAGACATCAGTCATATCAAAACATAAATAAGTAGGGTCGCGTTTTGAACTGCTTTGCATTTTGAGTCATCAAAATTTACACCTAAACTGAGCTTCCACGATTTTTACAGTAACTCAAACCCTTATCCGCATACAACAATAAAAATTAATTGGAAAAGAGTTATTCTTAAAATAACTATGGAATTCGTATATATATCAGCTACTCTCTTACATAACAATGTTTTGCCATTTACAAATCACAATACCGTTATAAAAGTCATCGTTGCACCATCCAGTGTCTTCACTCAGCTGTGGCAAGATAATTTAAAATTAAGTTTTCACTAAACCATCTATGTATACATCAGTCAACGTAAGAAAATGGTATAAAAAGAATTACACTATGTCTTATATTATTAATTATCTATGGGTATTCAGCTAGCTACTTGATAAATGTGTAAATGTGAATATGGCACCAGTTTTTAAACTGCACTTTATTTATTGTACCTATACAATATATAACAGTACAGGCGTCCCAGATCAAAGTATTGGGTTTCTTATGTTGGTCGGCCTGCTTTTGTAATCGTGAAATCATATATTGAAAGCTCTCGGTTAAATTACTGATTGCGATTTATATACAACATACATACACATTAACTTACACAATCCTATCAAACAACCAGTTTAAGTTTCTAAAACCAAATTGTTTTTCAATACTGATATTTTACATTATTTGTCATACATGCATTAACATTGTTCTGTATAAACACAACACAACTCCTCAAATTTTCACACGCTCGATCTCAAGCATAATCGCACAACCGTCCGTTATTTACATCAGATATAGTTAAAGCTATCTTCTCTAATACAATAAAAGAACGAAACGTCATAGCCACTCGCCTCGACAACAGTTCCATGATTCTGGTCTGGCTGAACATAGGAAATACGCGAACCGTTGGCACAGTTTCCGAATGGCTACAGCTTCATGCAAGAAACTAAACTAAATAAAATAAATAATTAAAATAATAATAACAGTAACTTAATTTTAAACTTAAACAGCGATATTTTCAATTCTAACAATTAATTCTGTACAAAGCTCACCAGATCAACATTATAAACACTCTCGACTGCTCGAAATGGTTATTGTACACTGACCAAACGGGGAAATAAATAACCGTAAATAAAGTATTGCTATAAATTATGGTGCTGGTGGTGCGTCTCCCTTATTACACCTTTTGAGATTCAAAGCAAATTAATATCACCATTAAATGGAAATAAAAGCACAATTGCAAACGTGATGAAGATAACTTACGCGGTAAAGATGCGGCGTCGCAGCCCTGACATGACAGATATGTACGTGTATGTGTCGTAGGCCTTCGCGAAAAGCCTGCGACATATGCAATGATTCGACTCTCGCCCAACACGATAAAAAACATTTTTTCCCAAACAGAACGGTTTATGGCACTAAGAACAAGTTCTGTACACGCACATGCCCCCGCCGGACCGAACGCAATTCCGAATAGAAGCGTGATAAATTTGAATAGAGAGAACGAGAACGAAACCTTCGGTTAATGGAAGCGCCTGTGTTGATTGTCTAACTCTAAAGTGGTGTAAACTGATCAGTCGTGCAGTAATATTGCTAAAGCTTGTAGTAGGTAACACCAAACATGGATTTGTGCAAAAAACAACACTGATACCTCAACTTCTTTATCGACACTGTTCTGAACACTTTATTATTTATGTCCATGGAGATTAAATAAATTAGTAGTACGGCGATAAGAGATTTGAATTTGCAAAACTTAGTTGACCATTAAGGTGTGAGATTCCATTGGCGCGGCTGAGTCGTATAGAGTATCGGTGTCCTGGGTGGGCTCCCCTTGGAGTTGGCACTGGTTCGTTAAGGTGCCGGCTCCGCAGTCGCAGAAGAATCTGGGGAGAAAAGAAAAGCTTTATCTATTATATTTAATATGAAATATTTATAAACGAAACAAACATTTTGTCATATATAATTATTTACACAATTCCTTTTTACTATTTAATTTATATACACTCCATTAAATATATTGGCCATATATTTCTAGACCGCCCTCGAATGTTCATTTTTTTGAAAACTGGCGTTAAATTAACAGTAATACCGTAAGTCGTACCAATCGAGGTGAAATGGCCACCAGAGAGACTTGGATCGCGACTGAATGGAAACTGTAATAAGGTGGCCAAAACTCGAATAACTGTCAACCGTTGAAAAAATTGTCAAAACAACGTAAACAAAATAAGAACTTCAATCAAATTATCGGCTTTTAGATAAAATTTAATAAATCCAGTGTTCTATATTACTTCTTAGTGCTCTTTTACTTTTAACCCGCCGTCCATCAGATGACAGCAAAAATAAATGAATAAAACCAGCTCCTTCAAAAACGTTTCATAAAGATAAGATTTGTTTTGAAAAAAATTAATCAGTTTTAATTTTGACATTCGAATTAATTTTTTCTACGACCTGTAACTATTTGTGCGAGGTGGTGATGTCTAGCGATATTTCGTCTGTTTTCCATACGCAAGGTTCTGAGCGATTGTGACTACTTGAATAATAATAATTTAACAAATAATTGAGTAACAATAATCTTGCCATATTTATATTTTGTCAATCGATGGTTAGGTAATCGGTGGCATTTCGAGCATTTTTTAAACCGAAATCTTGGCTGCAGTTTTGTATTTTTTATTGATTCATTTTTTACTTTACTGCAGTGTTATTCAGTTTTTTCTTTCAATATTTCGTCATTTAATTATCTGAGTCACTCATTAATTCCTTTATTTATTTGTCAGTTTTTTATTTCTTTGTTGTCCAGTTCAGCGATTTCTCCGAATATTTCGACATCTCTGTCTCTCTTTGTTGTAATATTTATTGCTTTTATTAATATTTATTTGTCGCTCTACATTTATCTCAATCACTCTATATTTTTATTATTTATTGTTCATCCTTTATTTGGTTGTGTATTTCAATGATTTCTATCAATCAGACGGTGGCATCTTATCTGAATCACTCTGTATATTGGTCATTTTTGAATTTTCCTCGTGTCGTGATTTCTCTTAATATTTCGTCATAGTTGTCTTTCTTTGTAGTAATATTTTTTATTTTTATTAATATTTATTTGTGACTACATTATTATCTGACGGTGGTATCTTATCTGAATCATTCTATATATAGTCAATTTTTCTTCGTTGTCCATTTCAGTAATTCCTCTTAATTTTTCGTCACTGTTAGTCGTTTTTTTGTAGTAATATTTATTACTTTTATTAATATCTATTTGTGGCCTAGAGTTATCTTTCATGTTTTATTTCCTTTTCCATTTCAGTAATTTCTCTTAAATTTCGTCTTCGTTGTCTTCCTTTGTTGCATTATTTATTACATACTTTCATTAATATGTATTTGTCACCCTGTATATAATATTTCTCTCAATATTTCGTCATCGCTGTCTTCTTTTATTGTAATATTTATTACTTTGTTTATTTGTAGCTCTACATCTGTCAAACGCGACATTATATCTGAATCTGTCTGTATATGGTCATTTTTTATTTTTCCATTGTCCATTTCAGTGATTTCTCTCCATGTTTCGGAATCGATGTCTTTCTGTTATTGTAATATTTATTGCTTTATGTATTTGTCGCTCGCCATTTGTCTCAATCGCTCTGTATATGGTCATTATTTAATTATTTATTTTTTCATGTTTTATTTTCTTGTTGTCCATTTCAATTATTTCTCTTAACATTTCGTTTCGTCATCCTTTGTTGTATTATCTATTATTTTCGTTAATATTTATTTGTGGCTCTACATTTGTCTGACACGGCAGCTTATCTGAATCACTCTGTATATAGTCATTTTTTATTTTTCTGTTGTCCATTTCAGTGATTTCTCTCAATATTTCGTCATTGCTGTCATTCTCTGTTGTAATATTTATTGATTTTATTAATATTTATTTAGCCCCCTACATGTACATATATATACATATTAATCACTCTGTAGATGGTCATTATGTATTTTATTTTAATCACTTAATTTTTTATTTCCTTGTCCATTTCATTGATTGCTTTTAATATTTCTTTGCAGGAATACAGATTTAAAACTTTTGTTAATACAGGGTGTTTTAGAAATAAGTGCAATAATTAAAACCAGTGATAACTTATCAAAAACAAATTCCCCTCTACAAATTCACGAGCCGCATATGGATATTTATTTTAATTTTAGCTTAATTTGTCTTGCCAAATTGAAATTTCGATGTCGGTGCACATCTTATGTTTTGCTTATATTTTATGTATTCTGTTTTTAGTAATTTCAAATGTTATATTGAGTTTTTTATCGTCTTTAATATTCTCATTATAATTTTGACCAGTTTTGTCATGTTTATGTAGTTCATATTTGGGTATCTGTAATTCCGCTTCTTCTTTTTTGTCACTTTTAGTTTCGATAAAGTTGCTTAACAATAAGAACAAAAAATTGCGCTGGTACTTTCTTTGTTTGAACATGTAATTTATTTTTTGTTAGAGCAATTAAAGGGGTTTTGAGTCAGTTCTGTTCGAAGGTTCGAACAATAAAGACGTGTTCGTATGCAGAGTGTTTGATTAAAAGCCACACCGTAACAGATTCAGAAGTGGGATATAATCCACAATTTCGAGTGGTAAATGAGGTGAAATATTTAGTGTCATTTGGAATCCACGCGCTCGTGACGCACGCATCAAATGCTCGCAATTTACATAAGAAGCCGCTACTCACCTATCGTGTCTTATGAACTCCACGTCATGTCCAGCGTGACAGGTCTTAATACAATTAACGCAAATCGCGTTCCGATCCGTCGTGTTGCACGTCTGGCATCTGTAGAAGTCGTGCATGGGAAACGACGTGTAACTCGATATCTTGTACAAACACTGTCCATTAGCCACAGCCTTCTCCACCGCGTCTTGGTTATTGAAAATCTTGTTACCGCGAACAATCGGTTGTACACCACTCGCTAAACACAAACCACCGAAACGGTTATTGAAGATTTGATTCGACTCCAACGTTGCGGTCGCGTTATTGGTGATCTCCACACCGGCGGCCAGACCGTCGAAAATTCGATTACGTCTCAGAATCGGGTGACTCTGAGTGGAAATCAGCACCCCAGCTTGGGCGTTCCTGAATATATCGTTCTCTTCGAGTATACCTTTGCCCCCGTTGAATATACAAATCCCGCCGTCGCGACCGTCGAATATCTTGTTGCGTTTCAGCGTGGGATTCGAGTCGGTTTTGATCCACACCCCGGCCATGGCGTTGTCGAAGATCTCGTTCTGCTCCAACAACCCCAACCCCCCGTTGTAGACCAACACTCCCCCGTTCTGTCCGCCCCAGATCTTGTTGCCCCTGATCACCGGGTTGCTCCCAGTCCTGATCTGCACCCCCGAGTACAGATGGTTGAAGATGTCGTTGTCCTCCAACTTGCCGTGACCGTTATCGTAAAAATACACCCCCACCTGCTTCCCCGAATGGATGCGGTTACGCCGCAGCACCGGGGAACTCCCCGTCGTGATCCACACCCCCGCCAACGTGTTCGCGTACACCTCGTTCTCCTCGATCAACCCCTGTCCCTTCTCGTGGACGTAGATCCCGCCGTGTTGCCCGTGGTGGATTTTGTTGTGGCGCACGATCGGGTCGCTATTAGTCCTTATTTGTATGCCGGCCAACGCGTTACCGTAAATGTTGTTGTGTTCGATCAAGCCGCGACCTTCGCCGAATATGTAAACGCCGCCCTGATGACCGTTGTAGATTTCGTTGCGCCGGATCGTGGGGTTGCTGTTCGACGTGATCCATACGCCCGCGAAGTTATTGGAGTGGATTTTGTTGTCGATGAACTGGCCGAGGCCGTTCTCGTGGACGTAAATACCGCCGGTCTGACCGTGGTGGATTTCGCATTGCACCACGGTCGGGTTGGCGCCGGCCTTCACTTCGAAACCCGCGATTCGGTTGTTGTGGATGTCGTTCGCTTCGAAGTAGCCCTAGAAAACAAAAACCCAATCATGATTAAGCCGCTAATTCAGGTCGTAAACATTTTATTTTGCCACTGCATTCTTCACAGCTGTTAATGACAACAAATCCATATACAGATCTTCATAAATTATTTATACATCCAGTAGGCATTGTACGTCCAAATTCTTCTTTTAACAAGATACATGCATGGAAATTTTGTTTTCCACAGGCAACATGATTTTGAATCATTTATGAAGACCCGATATAATTTACAACCACTTCAAAACCACAAAATTTGGGATTTTTGTAAATTTCAAAATTTTGAGTTCAGAAAAAATCATTTTTGACATCATTCGGCCCTGGAAAGCCCATTTTCAGTGTAAATTTTTAAATATCACTTATATGTTCCTATAATCCAAGATACAGCTTGAACAAAAAGGCAAAATTAAGAATAGAGTAATTTTTGGATAATGTGTAGTCAAGACGCCTTAAAATATGTCTACATACTTAATTTTACATTTTAAAAATTTCAAAATTTTGAGTTAAAAAATTTGTTGTTTGGCTCGATTCATGTTTTCGAAGTCTATTTTCATTATCAAGATATATATTTGCGTTACAAATATTCACATATGGCGTATTAATATTTTCAATATTTACGATACTGCATTATTTTGAAGCATTAGGGGAGTTTTTGTTTGTGATCATTGAAGTACCTAAATACCAGATTCTACGAAATTTCCAGTCATCCCTGAAGTCTGTCAAATGTCAAATTTAATAAGTCATTTTGTAAACAACGACAATTATAGTAAAGTGCACGATAATCTGACACCCATAAAACGAGACCCATTGCCCACAATTTCCGAGACCAAAATTTCGAGTCCGGTCCGTTTCATCCACCAATAAATGAGCACCTCAAATACGTTGCCGCTTCCTGTTGTTTTACAACACTGAACCTTTCTCATTGTGCATCTAATTTGAGGCAATGGACCCCGGTTTATGCCTATCGGATTACAGTGACTCGCACTTTATTTTATTTCCAAAGGACTCTTTGATTAAAGTTCAAATAAAACTTGCTATAACTGGAAAAAAAGTCAAAACAAAGAATCCAGATGTTTTTGGATCTAATCAGTGAAGACGCCTAAAATGCATCAACACACCATAATATACGAAGGTATAATGTAATGTGATTTTCGAAATTTTCTAAATTTTGAGTAAAGGAAAAACATTTTTGAAATATCGAGTTTGGTACTTTGTATTTTTTGATATCACTAGTAAATTTCAAGATACATATAACCTCAACAAAAGGTCAAAACAAGGAATCCAACTGTTTTTGGATCTAAAACAGTGAAGACGCTTAAAATGCACCTAAATAAAACAAAAATCTACCACATTTCTAAATTATTTTGCAACGTATAGGTAGGTGAATTTTTGAAAATTTCAAAATTTTCAGTTTAGAAAAACTCACATTTTATATATCGAGTTTGGATTCCAGATATGTATATGTTTTCGGACCTGGAATACCTATTTTCACTATCAATTTTTAGATATCCCCTGCAGATCTCGAGATATAACCTAAACAAAAAGTCAAAACAAAGAATCAAACTGTTTTTGGATCTAAAATAGTAAAAACCATATTCTTCAATTATTTCGTAATGTACAAAATTCAGTTCAGAAAAAATTATTTTTAAAGTATCGAATTTTATCTCGATTTATGTTTTCGGACCCGAAGTAGCTATTTTGTTGTAAGTAGGTACGAATCGTTGCTGTTTCCGGACGAGTCGAAGCCGAGTCTAGAATATCAAATGAGTCCGCAAAACCATTTTAGGTACGTGCAACAACAATGTTTTTTTAGAGCTCCCCAAATTTTTAAATAAAGAATATTTCATTGTGATTCTTGGAGTCTTTGTACTTTATCATGGTAAAAAACTCATTTATAGTTCCGGGAAAAATTTGACACCCTCAGAAAACGGTCTTTTTTCTAGGAAAATTGTTTTCGTTCAAATCGATCGGTAAATAGTTATTTAATCAAAAATAATCCGCAAAAGGTTGCTATGCCAACTTTTAGGGACTAGGCCTTAAATGTACCATTTTATGGACTCAAATAAATCCCTAAAGCTGTAATTTTTGGGAGCGTGTACACTATCAATTTCATCTACCTAATTCAAGACCTAAACTCGACCACATTATTGAATTATTTTTCAAAGTACACATATGCGATTTTTAAAAATATCAAAATTTTGAGTTTAGAAATGATCATCGCAGATTCGGAAATACAAGTTCAAGAAAAAGACAAAACAAAGAATCAAACAGTTTTTGGGGTTAAAACAACTTAAAATTTATCAACATACTTAATGTTGATTTTTTTTCCACAACTTCATAATTTTGAGTTTGTAAAAAATCATTTTTAATGTATAGACTTTGGACTCGAAATATATATTTTTGTTTTCATGGTCAATTTTAAGGTATCACTCCTGTATTCAAAGATACATCATCGATTCTCTCCATATAAATCGGCTAGTGCTCCAATTGTGAAAACGTTTAGTATTTTTTTACCTTAAAAAATCAATTCAAAATCAATGCAATTTATTAGTTCCCCGTTGCTACTCGTTTCGTGGTTTTTATTCAATTAAATAATCATAAGCTATGTGGTTTTACATAAATATTAATGCTGGTTTCACCATTCTATATACAGTTAGTAACCTTTAATTCCATTCAAGGATTTCAAAAGTAATTAAATATACACATCAACAAAAGAATATTATATACAGTGTGACCACACGTTTTTTTTTATATTTTAGGGTGGTATTAGGAACGCACGTCGTTGATCATCCCCTGTTACTTGATGATTTTATATGATTATATTGACGAATTAGAATGTTGACGTCAAAGCCTACTTTGATGTATGAATCTTTTATGAAGGCGTTGTAGGAGTTATAAGAGACATGCATTCATGACAAAGGGGTATTTAGTTCCCCTGAAATAAATATATAATTAATTTAGAATTCAAGAAACTGGGGTAATGACACGATAAAAAAGAGGGTTGAGACATTAGAAAATGCAATAAAAACTGGCCCATTTGGAGAGATTAAGAAATATTTTACAACTGATATTGGAGTTTTGCGAAACGGGAGAGTAAATTTGGAGCAACAGAAAAAAATTAAAAACTAAAAGCAAAGTGGCACTAAAATGTGGGGAACTTGGAGGAATTAAGAGACAGACGAATTTTTTTTTCCATAAAACTGTTTCAGCAACACCACTTACCATTCCACTGTCAAAAGTAAATATCCCCACGTCCCTGCCATGATGTATGTGGTTCCTACGCATGATCGGATTGGCGTTGTTCTTAACCCAAATACCGGCCAATGCGTTCCTGCTGATCTCGTTATCCTCGTACGTGCCCTGAGCGAAATCGGTCACATACAAGCCGACGTTTTCGCAATCGCTTATATCACAATGACGAATGATCGGGTTCGCGCCCGTTCCGCTGACGCAAACGGCCGCTCCGACTGAAATATCCAACAATCAATCCATTGCCGTTACTCCGAAAACGGTCTACATACCCACTGAGGTACTTCTTATGATACAATGGTCTATTGTGGGACTGCAGTTTTCTCCAACTTCTAAACAGTAGTGTTTATGGTGAGGTACAGTAGAGGTGACGTCGGGTGAGAACTTCAACGTCAGATGGCCGCAGTAGGCGTTCTTGGCCCCTTCGACGAACATCACTGTCGATTCGGATTCCCTTTCTAGGATTACCGATTCGGCGACGTTTCCGGGGGCGGCACCTGGAATGAAGACGTTGTGTCAAAGTTTGCCGTTTGAGGGTGGTGGTGTATTTTGGGTTGCATGACGTTTTTCAGTGGTCAGACAATCCTACTAGAGTACCGAAGGACGTTGAAATTTCGAAATTTCGTCTATTCAACATCAAAGAGATCCGTCACAATAGATAGCTGATGCTTTATTTAACCTTTCAAATTTAAAGACAACTCGTGTCTGGGCGGAAACAAAAGCTTCCATTTTAAAAATGACTCAACAAGGTCATCCCTGGCCATGCCAGTTGCACACTCTATTTCAACATGTTCAGAGTGCGTGACCTGAAGCTGAATTCTATGAAAATGACGAAACGTCCAGAGAAAATAATGGACGAACGAAACTTACCTATCAATGCAATATCAGAATCATCGATAACTAGAAATTCTCCTCGATAAGTGCCGGCGTGTAGAAATATCAGAGCCCCTTGATTGGTGCCCTCCGAATGACTCCCGGACCCCGACATCGACCCGGTCGTGCTGTTACTGCCACTACGCTCGTCGGCGTAGTCCAAAGCTGCTTGTATAGTGTTGAAGTACACCAGATTCCGACCTTTGAAAGTCAGCTCTTGGTAGCCGGGTCTCACGTGAATCCCGCGGTACAACTGTCGGAAGGACTCCTTCCAAGGATTCGCCAATTCCGACTCTTCCGGACTGACGAACTGGAACATGCACGGGGCGGGATTGAACAACGGCAGGTCGTACTCGTAGACGCTTTGATAGAGACGTTTCCTGAAATAATATCGATGTATGGTTGTTGGAGCTGTCCGAAGAAGTACTCACCAAATTTCGGTATCGTTGGCGATGGCCTGGAAACGCTTGCAGACCTGGCTGACGCGACACAAGTCCTGCTCGAGTAGGTAGTTGAAGATGGTGAGCAGGACCTCGTCGGGGAGCTCATATTGTAGGTAATGAGCGGCCGTGTTGGTGCAGTCTAAAATGGAAACGCGATATAATTAGATGGTGCTCAATTATTCAAATTTATGCGTTGGAGACGAACAATATTAATCGTAGTAAAGTCAGACGGAATGCTCCGCTTTACTCGTTTCCAAGTCATTCATTAAGAATTCATTCATCTGTAATCGATTCATTAAAATCAGCAGTCATTATCCCAAACGTCGGCTGCGTTGATTTGACATTTAGCTATTTTGTGAATTTTGCTATTTTCACAAAACATCTCTGAGTAAAAATCAACGCAGACAACGTTTAAAATTTTCTTTTTGATGTGACACCCAAACGAGAGCCCCTGTGCTACATGAGGCTCTTTCCGACTCCCACCTCTGACGTTAATAAAGACCCCATTATGCAACAACCGTCAAAACCGAGGAGACGCCTAACGTAATTACCGGCCCGATCATAACGATCGTCCTCCTTTCTAATCCCACGCCATATAGAACGCCAACAAAAACTCACTTTCGTACGAAGCCGAGCAGGTCCGCCGAGGACGCTTCCTTGCCGGAAGCATCGCAGAAGTGTATCCTTGGGCGGGGGCCGTGGGGGTGGCCGGTGACGTGGGGGATCCCGCCGTCGCTGCCGATGTGCTGGGTCCTGGACCGTCGTGGTGGGACGGAGACTTACGTCGGAGGTCGTAAGGGGAGTGATGGGCTGGAATGGCACCGCCGCTGCTCCCAGGGGCCAATGCCGAGGGCCCCCCCGAGCCCGGGGCGGCTGCCGTGGGTGCTGGAATGTTTTGGTTAGGTACAGGACAGGATGGCTCACATGGCTCAGCTGCGAAACAAGTCGAAATGTCAGAAATGAGAAAATGTTTTCGAGGCAGTCAGACAACAGATAAACACTTGATTTCTTCTTCTCTTGTAGGTTTAAGTTATTTTCGGGGTTAATTACGTTGTTACGAACTCGCTACTCGGAGACGCACCGGGCAACCCGCAAAATATAAAAATAATAAATAGTGGAAGTGCGCTATTTTTGGGGTTAGTGGGCCACGAGATACCAAAATGTGGTGCAAATATACGTCAAAATTCCCCATCGAACTATGAATCATAAAACGTGCGTTCAACAAAAATCGACGACGAAACAAGCCTCCTCAAGTCATGTCTGCTTCAATGTCTGGCCGCGTGGATGAGGCGCCACCATAACCTAATAATTTGACATGTCAAATGTCAGATGTCAGGTGACAAATTTGTCACCATCTACGCCATACGTTCTTTAATCCATGGCCCACTTGACGTCGTTTTTTGTTATGAAGACTACACTTCTGAAGAGCATTATAAGAACGCCTTCAAATTTAGAAAACGAGTCGAAGACGAGATTTCAGGTTTAGCACTCACATTTCAATGTTTAGACTTGCAGATAAGCTTGTAGTTTGTTACGTTTTATTATTCTCAAACCCTCAAATTTTCCATTTTTCAGAATCTCAATTTCTCAGACTTCAGCTTGCTCATACTCTCAGATTTTTCAGGTTCTCAATTATAGATTTCGCAATTTTAAGAATTTTAGGTTTCAAATTACCCCGATTTTCGAGTTCTCAAAATTTCAGTTTCACAACCCTAGCCTTTTGGATTCTTAATTTCCTTGTGTTTCCTTTATTCTTCACCTTTCATTCATCGTCGTCTATTTTGTTTTTATTTTTATCTTCCTTTTTATTCTTTACGATTTATACATTATCTTATCTTTCATTATCCAACCTTTATCCTTCGTTCTCTATAATTTGTTTTCCATTCTTTTTGGATTTTTGTTCCTTTTTTTCATTTCGTCGTTTTTTTTATCGCCCTTTTAGCTTTTGTTTTTCAGTTTTCGTTTATTTTTTGTTACTTCAAATTATTATTCCTTCAACTGTCATTCTCATGTTTTTTTTTTTCCTTTTCCTTTCAGTCCCAAAATGTGACACATTAAATCAGTCTGTCAAATCAAACAGTTTAGATCTTATCCTGACCGGATCAGGACTTGGATTTAGATTTTATGATTTTGAATTTAGTTCTTTTGATTTAAAATTTTGCCAAAGTCAAAAGTTTGCTTCTGATTCTTGACTTGGATTCGGGTTTGATTTAAGTATGGAAATGATTTGATTTTGAATCCCAATTTAATAGTAATTCTGGTTTGATTCAGGATTTGACCCTATTTTGATTTCCAATTTAATTTTGAATTTTTTGACTTCATTCCGACGTGATTTGATTCGAATCCGTTTTCTAATTTGATTTAATTCTGGATTTGGCACAATTTGTTTTTGTTTAATTTTGATTTTACTTTTTATTCCAATTCTCGATTTGATTCTTCATGTGAATCTGATTCTATTGGATTTTCATTCTGGAATTGATCATATCTGATTCTAAATTTGATTTTGATTGGAATTGTGAAATTGTGACTCTGCATTCCATTCTGCATTTGATGTGATTCTGAATTCCAACGTAATCTGAATTCCGACTTGATTCTGGACACTGATTTTGCATTATGTTTCGATTTTGATTTAATTTCGTTTGATTTGATGAAGATTATTTGAATCTCTTTCGATTATGATTCTCAATAAGATTCTGGATTCTGATTTGACTTTGGACTCCGATTTTATTTTCCGTTTTAAACTATAAAATTTGATCGAATTCCCAAAGTCAAAAGCTGGAAGTCAAAAGTCTGATTCTTGACTTGCTCGGACACGATCTCGGATTTGAACTTGATTTCCGAAAATTATTTGATTTTAATTCTGATTCTGGATTTAATCTGATCCAACTTTAATTCTCGATTCTAATTTGATTTATCATGGGATGTGATTTGACTTTGAATTCCATTTTAAGTTTTGAGATTTAGTTTTCAATTTCTTAGGTTTTTAGGGTTTGTTTTAAAAGGTTTCAGTTACGGTTTTCATATTCTTCGGTTTTACTTTTTTAGAATCTGAATTTTTTATATGGTTCCCCGTTATGATTTTCAGCTTCTGAAATTTTGAGGTTGCTAGCTCAGGCTTCCAGGTTATTAGGTTTTTAACTACCCAAGTTTCCGGATTTTCAGGTTTCCTGATTCCGAGATCTTCAGGTTGTTATTTTCAGTTTCTCGGACTTTCAATTTCCTAGGTTTTTACGTTGTCCAGTCTTTCTATTTTCAGCTTTTGGTTTTCCTAATGCAGTATAGTTGATATTACAAGTCATGATGTTTGGAAATCTTGGAGCACTGCTGAAAGTAGCGTGTAAAATATAATATCGTAAAACAAAAATTGGACAAAAGCTGTCTGTATTAGATATTATGTTTATACTATTTTATTTCCACAGAATTACTAGTAGGCTACTAAAATAGTCCGACTTATGTTTGTTAGACAATTGTGACGTTAAAGATACGGGCGCATTTTTGGATTATAATGACAGCCAACGGAGTTTCGTAATGACCTCATTACGAAACTAAATTTTCAGTTTTATAAAGAATGTCGTTATGATACCCAAATCAGTGTTATGACTTCTTGAAAAACACTATTAGTGAACGCGGCTCTCTTTCTAGTAATTTCTATATGGACAGTGAAATATGCCTTTTACTTTATGGATTTTGAGGGTACAAACTGAAAAAGGCAAAATGGACAACTGAAAGACCAGAAAACTCTCAAGATTAGTGGTACTCATAACTGGAACTATTTCCCACTGCACCCAGCCGACGTGATCGTTTGTAAAAACCGTTACTTAAGCCGACATCGTTAGGAAGTAACGCTTTGTAAATATCCAAAAATTACTACAACTTTCTCCAATCAATTACCGTGCGAAAATCTACTTACGTGGCTGTGCGGTTAGCAAACAAGCTCCACTAAAAAATGGATTTATGACAGGGCATTCCAAAAACAAAAACTGGAGCTACAGCTATGTTTAACTTGTTTTGAACTGTATATTTGCTTACGCGTATTTTTAGATATCAACGAAAGTCATGTTTTCGGCCAGTTTTGAATAAAACACAACGTCGAGCTGGCAAGCCAAGTATTTAGTCCACAACAATAAAATTTGGCACAAAATTGGAGCTGTAAATGTCGATGGAGGTCCCACGGATGATAATAATATGTCTCTGGTATGGAGTTATAAACCATAACAAGGATATCCGCACAGTTAGACAGGTTTACAAAATTCGAAACGTGACGGCTGGATTTAGCGTTCGAAAGAATAAAGAAAAACAAAAATCTATAGTGTTCGTCTAACTTAAAAGGGAATCGAGAGAGCTCGTCTAGACTATTTTAACATAAAACTTCTTATGAAACATAAATGCTCAAAAACTGGAATCGGGACACTCCCACGAACATTTTATTATTCTCAACCGACACTGACCTTAATACATCAATCTAATCTCTACTCTTTATTCCATCAAAAGTGCATTTTCTTCCCACAAAAAGAACATAACAGACACAAGGCGAGGGTGTATTCCATAGTTCGGGTGGCGATGTATGGTGCCCCCGCGGATGTTTACGGATAAAGATAAAAATCGTTATCCGCAGTTGTGTAGTTGCGAGTTGGTTCGCGTTTATCTATTATGTGGGCTGGCCTGTTATGCAGATGGGTTCACAATTTGTCCGAACCACATTTTGGGTGCATTTATTCGTGAGTGACACATGTTCAAAATCACCCTGTACATGCGAAGTTCCACTTTCGGTTATTGCACCTCGTGTTTTTCTGTTTCTGTTTCATTATTGTAAAATTTTCTCTCCAGTCGGTTCAATGAGATCGGGGACTGTCAAGGGCGAGAAATGCAAAAAAGGGTTCCGCCTGTAGTCTAAAAACAAAGTCTGGGAAAGAAGGGTCGGATCATCCCCCTTGGAATTTCCAAAGTCGTCTGGCAACCTCATTTGTCACGAAACGTCCGTGAAAATGACATACACTGCTGAATATTATCTTCGTTCCACAATGGTCATCACATCTTGGAGAAGCGCAATAAAGGATAATGTACGCTAGCACGCAAAATAATACGGTGTGAAGCGCTTGTCGAGAAAAAATTAAATGTAAACACATTTTACGACATTTTTGTCCACTTTAATATTTTTGTTGAAACACGCTTTTCAATACGACGCCCCCATAACAAATTTTAATGACCCCTTTGTGTTCCAAAATAACACCGGTACCCACATGAATTCTGTTTTTTTTTGCGCATTTGAAAACGGGTTCAACTTATGCACATTTTTCGGTGTATTTGGGCATCTTTCTGAAATGTTTTAAAGCGGGAGTAAACTTGGCCCCAAAATATCAGATAAATTAATTTTAAAATGTTTTGAAGACAATTTTATTTTATGTATCATTTGTGCAATCTAGGCAAAACACAGCGGTGACGGTTTTTTGTCAGTCACCGTGTATAACATTATTGTTGTTTTTGTTGTCATTACGCTTTTTATGCCTTTTTTAATAAAATTTAATCATTTCTATTATTTTATTATATTCCATACATACAAATTTGATCGATTGTTGTCCATTTTTAATTCTAAATGTTTTTTTTTTACAAAACACTACGCAAATCCAAGGTTTAAAGAATTTCCTGTGTCTACTGGCACCGACTTTGACTCTACCAAAAATTTTGTGACAGTCATTTAAAACTTCAGCAACATTTTTTTTTTTTTAAATTAAATAATACATATTATTACAAATCTTAAACCAAGTACATAATGTATGTATTGGCTTCGGGTTTGGGTCGCGTCATCTTTAAGAAATCCCTTTTTTCAGAATGGCACGTTCTAGGTAAAGTCTGAACAATGGCATTACCGATTTTGGTCGTAAAATCTTTTTCCATGTTATACCTCCGTTTCTGAAAAACTTGAAAATTTTAAATAGTTATTTACGTACAAAAGTGCACAGGTAAAATTTACCAGGTGAGGCCTTGTGCAGGGTAGTCAAAGTGACCCACGTCCGTCGAGGCACGATTTTATCAGCCCTCGTGGCCACATGGCATCTTGCGGCTTGATAACCGAAGCGAACGCACTAGCTGATATTGCAATAAAAAGTCATGGTGGTTGGAAATCTTAGAGCACTGCTGAAAGTTGCGTGTAAACTATAATATTGTACAACAAAAATATCAGAAAAGCTGTATGCATTCATCATCAACATGGAGCATATTCACTCGTTTGTTCGTATTGCGAACCTTAACATAATACCGGACTTCCAAAACGAATCAAAGTAGGCCATGCACTAAAAGCCGCTTGTCGCAGTCTAATAGAATTATTTATTAAATAAATCAAGATCCATCATAGCAGACTATTGTTCAACAAAAAACGTAAAGATGTACAATCGGTGTGCTATGATAAAGACAATATAAAATTTTATTGACAATTGTGCTGAGACATTGTTCAAACTTTACTTGTACATACTACATAGTTTTATAATTATCTCCACCCTGTTTTTATTTTAAGTTCTCTTTTGTCTCCCCTCCTTCTGTCTTATTTTTCAGTCAGTTTCTAGATCATTTCTCCGTCTTGTTTTTTCGTTTCTTTCATGTTTTCTCTTATTTCATTTGTTCTTTTTCTAGGTGTTCTTTATTTCCATCTTTTTTCTATTATATCGGGTCTTCATAAATGATTCATACATCATGTTGCTATGGAAAACAAAATTAAATGTATTTACATGTAGTTAGATGATCCTGTATATCTGTTCCGATTCCTTGATTTTTCTGCGCTTTTAATAGACAAATTTTACTCGTCTCTTTGATATACAGTGAGCGGCAAAAGAATGGAATAAATTCATTAAAAATTTAAAAAAAAATAAAAAATTCAAAGAAGTCTTTAGACGGGTCAATTTTAGGTTATAAAAATACATATTTTTGTACCGAATAAAATTCCAAGCAGTCATTTGTTTTCGATATTTTTTTTTAATAGAAACCCTTGATTCTGATAGCCCCTTTGTCTAAACGACAGCGTAAAAATTTTGTTATCTTACATAAGGAAAGTTTTGAGAAAAAAAAACGAAAGCTTGCTGACAATAAGCAAGTATGAAGAAATTCCTTTTAGACATTATGAATTACTTCTTCACTAATTCTACTTATTTCGTATCGAATCCTAATTTTTAAATCTTCTAGATTTTGTGGTCCAACATAAATCTTAACGCCATAAAAAATAATCAAGGGGTATGAGATCTGGAGACCTTGCAGGCCACTCTGTCGGTCCTCGTCTCCCGATCCACCTCCTAGGAAACCAATTGTTCAAGTAATGGCGAACAGGAAATGCAAAGTGTGGGGGTGCACCGTCTTGCCGGAACCACAAATCATCATTTACTAAGGTCTCATCATTGTCATTTGGAAATTTTTTTACAAGGACGTATCTTCGTTAATTTTTGGAAGGCCCGTTCTTGGAATCGCTTTAACATGCCCGGTTCTTCTAAATTTATTTTCAATTTTACTGACTGTAGATTGGCTGATGAAAAATTAGATTAAATAGAAATTAAAATTTCTATACGTTGTGTTTCTGTTAAATGAACCATTTTCAAAAACGTTTTGTAAAACAATTTACATATACAAATGAAACTGACAGTACCATTTGACTGTTTGATTTACCTATTTGATTTTTTGACTTGTTTTTGTTTGTCATAAAAAATCCATGATTTTTTTTCTCAAAACTTTCATTATGTAAGATAACAAAATTTTTATACTGAATCAAGAACAAAAATAGGGGGTTTCTATTTAAAAAAAAATCGATGACGTCATCACTCGAAAACAAATGACTGCTTGGAATTTTATTTGGGATAAAAATATTCATTTTCATAAAACAAAATTGACCCGTCCAAAGATTTTTTTGAAAAAAAAATTGTTTAATTTTTAATGCATTTATTCCATACTTTTGACGCTCACTGTATATTTCCTCTTTTGTGCTTTTTTGTAAGTTCTGCATGTTTCTTATATCTCCGCCTTTTCTGTTTTCTTCTACTATATTGTCTTTTTGGTCTTGTTTGTGTCTTATCTCTCATCTTTGTCATCTGTTTCTTCATATCCTTTATTTCTGCTTCCTTGTTTGCATTTTCTGTTTCTTTTGTCTCTTTACTTTGTTCGATTACTTTTTTTCAAAGCAGATGTTTAGTGGAGATTTTCTGAAATTTCAAATACATTTTACAAAAAAAAAAAAAAAAAAAATAAAACCGTCGCTCTATTCAACGTTGATGCGCTCAGTCGGTGCACAGATATTGTATGATATTAAGAGATACAATACAGTGAAACCTCGGTCACTAGAAGTCTGCAATAGCTGTTGTTTGTTTTATGTTAATATGTAAATACAAAAATTTGATGTTTCACCCATCAAGTAGTCCTTGAACGTCAAAATTCTACAGAGAAACGCAAAACTAACTTGATGGGGGAACATTTTGAACAACCGTTGATGCTCTTACAATAAACTCGTGGTGATTGGAAATTTTCCAACACTGCTGAAAGTTGCTGATGAAAATATTTTATGACAAAAATTTGGCGAGGGAGCTGTCTGCATACATCGTCTGGTCTTGGGTACTTCAGATGTACATAATAATGAAACAAGTATGAAAAATTATGAAGCACAGTGTGGTACTTACTCGCTCGTTTGATTTACACCCATAATCGGAGAAAGCTGTAGCTTATTTTTGGTTAACTTCAGCGAACGTAATTGTTTTTTTTTTTTTTTGTTGGAACAAATTTAATGTCAAGTTTTTTGGGATCCTTCCGTTTTGTTTATTTTTGGCGTCTCGTTTCTTCAGTTTTTTAAATGTTTTCTCTTCCTCCATTTCTTTTATTTTTCAGGTTTCTTTGTTCTTTTCTTTTCTTTCTTTTATGTCTTGTTTATTTTCTTTATTTATATATTTGTGTTTTTTTTTGCGATTTTGTTGCATCTTTGACATTTTTGTTCTCATTTTTTGTCTCTTATGTTTCTCTTACCTTTCCTGTAGCTTCTGGATATTCATGCCTTTCCAACCTCTGCTGTTTTCTTTTTAGTCATTTTTGTGTCTTATCTCTCGTATCTGTCATCTAACCCTTCATGTCGTGCTTCATCTGTCACTCACTTTTTTCTCGGCCGCATCTTCTGTGCTTACGTTTTTTTAACAGATCTGTAGGAGTAATTGCGAACAACTGAAATACACCGTGATTTAAATACAATTTTAAAAAATCCCTTAATTTCGCCAAAATTTACAAATTACGTACGAGGAAACCTCAAAAGCCGCAACCCTGAAAACCTAAGGACATGCAAAATTCGAGAACCTGAAAATATAAACCTAAGAACCACAAAACTCGAAAACCTGAACTTAATAATATGAAAATCCGATAATCTGGATACCTGCGAATTAGATAGAAATTGTAAACCTAAAAATGGAAAGGCTTAACCTAAACCTAGAAACATACAAATCTGAAAATTTAAGAAATTGCAAGCGTAGACGTAAGAAAACGGGAGACAAGGCTGAGAAGCCTAAAACCTAATGGGTTCAGAAATTGAATGGTGAATACTGAAAAGTAATAAAAGAGGTTATGTTTACGATTTAGAGAATCTTGGGAGCACTTGCGTTGTTCTTTTGGAAACACCCGTTATGAAGATCATTTTGACAAATTGTAAAAACAGTAAGCCATGAATTTGACACGAACGGCAGTCATTAAAAATTCCATGGCAGGCTCGACCATTATACGACTCGGTATTTTCCTCAACAATATCAATAGAGAGATGGGGCGCACTGTTATTTTCGTTAGCTGACATTGACCCTGATACACCTATCTAATCGCGGCTGCCAGGAGCGCATTTCTGTCGAACAAACACCGTGCAGCCCCCCTGGGTGGCTCCGGGCGGAACGATTGCCCCCGCGGATGTTTACAAATAGACGAACGGAGATAAAATCGTTATCTGACAACGTATAACCGGCGACTTATTTGGGTTGCCGTGTGTCGTTTCATGTTTATCTGTTATGTGGGCTGCCCTGTTATTTTTATGCAGATGGGTTTGACATTTGTGTGGCCGTTTTGACAAATAAATGAAGCCCGACCCTGGTAAAACAAAACCACCGCCAAGCCTGGAAATCGATCGACGTTTCGGGGGCGAACGAACGGTCGCCGGAGGTCCGGCGGGGCCCCGTCGCGGACCCCCGTCAGGCCGGACGGCGATCTCGAGCCCAGTGTTGCGTTCCGAATGCGAACGTCCGAAGTGTCCGACTTACCAGACGTGGTTCTGGAAGGCGTGGGAATTCTGTTAGCGCCCTTCCTGCGGGACCTCCTCACGTACGACCTGGAGGCCGTGAAAGAGGCACTCGGCATCTTCACAGCACTGCACCAGTTCACCACCAAATGCAAACTCTAAACAAAGGATACACTGGAACTTGCACTGGCGGCCATATTTACTACCGTTCAGACACCACGGAGCTAACGGCCAATGGGACGGGCTCGACGAGTTCACGTGACCGTTAAAATGTCAAAATGGTGCAGGATTTCTATGGAATTTTTCATTGTTTCCTTTCGGTCGGGATATGCCTGCTGCTCTCCGTCACTTACGTGGCCAGTTTGCACGTCTGGAACTCTCCGCACAACAGGTAAAATTCACCGATTGCGATTTGCATCACCCGCGCGACCTTTTTCGTTCGACTTGGGTAAAGCGACCAGACTTACGGCCGCGTCCCTCGCGTCGCGCCCCTCGCCACGGCCCGCTAACCGTCCGCCGAGCGGGAGTACAGTTCGCGACAAGTTTAATGTCTGGGAACCGGGTTGTACACGCGATAATGCTCGGCTCCGTTGGAATGTGCCGAATTTCTGTCGCCGACAATACGATCGGTAAAAAAGAATCACTTTTTGGCACTGATCCTTAGTTACAACCACGCAATCATTATCGTTCTTATCATCCCAGAAAACTGAAGTAGGATTGAAATTTAATGCTCACAGATTGTCTTATAAAAACAATTGAATTATGTAATTATAATAGGCAACCAACATTACATTGCAACAGATTTTTTTTTATTTTATTTTGATACGTCAATCGAAAGTACCAAATTATTTATTATTTGAATTATTTTTATATTATTAACTGGCACCCAATGTTGTAAGTGTCAACTGTGTGATATCTGAATATAATGTAACCTAACCTCAACAAACTGACATGCAAGCTCAGGCCAGATTTATTATTAAATCTAGCTAGCTAGCCCCGTTAAAGCCCCCGTTATTTTTAACCAACCTACTTCTACTTTTTCTTACACGTTGTCTTCCATTTTTTTCTTATCTCCTTGTTCTCCTCCTTTAGCATTGCGTTTTATTTCTTTTATATTATGCACCGAAAACCATTTTATAATTTAATATGTAATGTTTTATTTTGTCTAATCATCTAGTTTTTCCTTTACTTCACTCTTCTTCTTCTTTCTACTCTTTTTCCTTTTATTTCTCTCCTGCTCCTGTTCACTCTTTGAAAATAAAAACGTATTTAATCCTTTCTAATTTTTTTTTCTCCAAGGATTTCATCTGCACATTTTTCCTCTTTGTTGTATTTTTATTTGGTCCATTTTTGTTTTTTTATGTTTTATCCCTCTATCTTCTTGTGCTATTTTTCCACTATCTAAAGTGTACCTCCTTTTGAGATTTGTTCTGTGATTTCTTCATTTAGTCTTCCTTCCTCAGATATCATTGAATCTAGGTATTTAAATTTTGTCACTTTCTCATCTTCCTACACCATTTTCCTTTATTTTATTTCATGTATTCGTTTCTTGCCTTTTTGTCTTGTTTTCATTTATTCTCTTTGTTCCCTCTGTCATTCCGTTCATTTTATTTTGTAATTTTGCTCCTATCTTTATCTACGTGGTTATCATTCTTACCGTTTCTATTTTCTTCTTTCTATTCCGCTATTGCTTAATTTTTAAATTTCAAAGAAAAATATAAATTTCAATTTTTCTAGTTTATTTTTTTGTTTGTTTGTTATTAATTTTTTCTTTAATTGTGCTTTCATTCATATAATAATAATTTCATTCGTATAATAATTTTTAGATTTTTTTTTACCTTTCTTCTCATTTGTATAATTCTATGATTTATTGTTTCTTTATTGATCCCTTTATTTTTCATGAACTAATTTTTTGCCTTTTTATTTCTGAAATCTCTCTTTTTCTTTTGTCTTTGTTGATCTTGTCTGGCTTTTATTCCCGTTGTTCAATTTCAAATTTGTATATTTTTTTCTTACTGTTTTTGTCTTTATATTATAAATCTATTATTTCTATTATAAATCTTGGAAGCTATTTTATTACTATTCGTTAATTGTAGCTTTTTATTCTTTGTCACTATATCAAATTGGCATCTATTGATTTTATGTAACATTTGTTTCTTTATCCACATGTTGTTTTTACTACATAATTATAACTACATTCTTATTCTGTCATTTACATACTGTTTATGTACTACTTTTCATAACTTCTTTTTTCCAGCTCGAACGTGTTTTTCTTCTTTTCACACTTCTTTTTTTATTTCTTTTTTTTTTTGTAATTTTGCTCTATATTGAAATTTTTTGTTTGTCTGTCATTCTTGTTCCTTTAATTAGTTCCTTTGTTTTCTCTCTGCCTTCCTCTCTTCACTCTTTGGCTTTTATGTGTCATTACAATTCTTTTAGTTGAAGTTGCTTTTCATCATTTTTTTATTTCTTTGTTGGCTTCTTTCTGTTCTTCTTTACTTTTCTTTTTAATCTTTTCTTCCCTACCTCTTCAAGTTTTTGCTCCCATGAGTTGTTTTCTTCCTTCCTCAACTCTGCCCACTGTTTTTTACTTCCTTCCTTTTCTGTACTTGTGTCGTTCCTTTTTTCCTCATTTTTGCCTTCACCAACTTTCCTTCTTAACTGTTTTTCTTCCATTTACGGTCTCTCATTCACATTCTCTTCTTATGTTTTTGCCATTTGATATTCTTCCTCTTTTTTGCTTTTGTTGTATTTAATTTACATATCCTGATGTTTGTATTCTTTCTTCTTAATTTTTCTTTGTCGAATTTTCATTTTTTTGTTTTTTGATTTTTCAAGGCTTTCACATTTTGTTCTTTGTGTGCACAGATATCTGTCATCCAACGGCAATCGTAGACCGGTCGTATTAGACCTTACCAGTTTTCTTATTGTTATTTTTTCCTATTGTTATTTTTCAGTAATTATTGTTCTTTTTATTGTGTTTTTTCTTTACTGACTAAATTTATAATTACTTTCTTACTTCCTTCTGTTCTTGTTTTTTTTACGTTTCTTCCTTTTTTCATTTTTTTTATTGTTCTCTTTTTTGCTTTTTTTTCCAGATTGTGTTTCTTACTTTTTGCTTTTATATTTTAAATTTTTCATTCCGGATTTCTTCTTTACTTTCCTCCTTAATTTTTGCTCCCTGAGTTATTTTCTTCCGTCCTTATTTCTTTCTTCTATTGTATACTTATTTTTTGTCTTGTATCTCTCAAGTTTTTTGTGTTTCTTTTCTTACTTCTTCTTGTCTTTCTATCTGTACATTTCGCACATCTAGATTTATTTCTGTTTTCTTTGTTTATCCTGTTTCTGATCTTTGTTCACTTTATATCTATTGTATTTTCTCCTAATTCTTAATTGTATTTTTTTCCTTCCGTGTTACTTTTTTTTCTTTTACCCTTTTTTGTCATGTCATGTCATTTCTCTAATTCTTTGCTGGTGTTTTGATCTCGTTCTTATTTTCGGAATATTTTTCATTTTATATTTTTTTCCTCCTCAGCTCGTCCTGTATGTAGTACCTTGTATTTTTGTTCATTTTTGACCAGGGGGTTCTTGTACTAATTTTCCCTTTCCTTTTTTTGTTTTACTTGATTTCATTTTTGTTCTTTCGTGTTTTTTGTCTTTTGTGTTTTTTCCCTCCTTCCATATGTCCCACAAGTTCCCTGACTAGTTTGTATTTTTTTTATCTATTCGTCCTTTTTTGCCTTTTTCCTCTTTTGTTATTTCTGCCTCTTGCATGTATTGTCATTTTATGTCACTCATTTCGACATTTATTTTTTAATGTTTTATACTTTCATCTTCATGTACCTCTTATTCTTTATGTTATTGCCTCGTTATGTCTTTCTCAGTTTGTAATTTATTTTTTTGGTTCTTTGCAACTTTTTTTATCCATTTGGTTATTATCGGTTCTTGTTCACTCTTCGACTGTTTGTTTTTTCCCTTTTATTTTGTTTATGTCTTTCGTTTTTAAACAGTTTTATTTAGCTTGCCTTGTTTGTGTCTTGTGTCGTTCAAATCTAGTAATTGAAATTTTACTCCCTTCCTTTACTTTTGATGACAATACAATTATGTATATTCAGTATCAATGTAAATTCAACATGGCCGCCGCCTCAAAATGGCGGATTACATATACTTCTTCAATACCCTCAATATGGGGATCAAATTAAAGGGCTTAACTAAGAGAATACAGCACACCATGGAAGTATTCACAATCCAAGATGGCCGCCACTACAAAATGTAGGATTACATATAATATATTTTTTCAATCCCTTGAACATGGGTATCAAATGAAAGGGAGTAACTAGTAGAATACAGTACACTATGAAAAATTTCAAAATCCTAGATGGCCGCCGCCACAAAATTGCGGATGTCATTTTTTTTCTATCCCCTCAATATGGGTATCAAATGAAAGGGCTTAACTACTAGAATACAGTACACCATTAAAAAAATCAAAAGCCAATACAAAATGGCGGTTTTTTTTTTAAATTTTTATTTAATCCCCTTACTGTGGGTATCAAATGAAAGGGCTTAACTAGTAGAATACAGTATATCATGGAAAAATATAAATCCAAGATGGCCGCCGCTTCAAAATGGTGGATTACATATTTTTTAGCTTTCAATCCTCTCAATATGGGTATCAAATAAAAGGCCTTGGTAAGTGCAACACAGTACACTTTAGAAAAACTAAAAACTTGAAGATAAAATAAGTAAAACAGATTTTTAAGTTAAACAAGTTTATATTGTAAAGAAACATAATAATGCAGATAATGTACTAAAAGCTAAAAAATAATCAGACTGAAATAAAATTGTGGTGCGTAGCGTAACCTGAGTAAATAATGTACATGATCGTTCTGCGAAATCGCACGCACACATTTTGCATAAGTTGTCTATTGAGAAGATGCATCCAAAGCATACCTAATAAAAATTAGACTCGCCCCACGATTTTATTTTAGTCTGATCAATACTCTAGATTGATGAGGAGAGTGGTGTGATGACTGATACCTACTGGTACCCACCTAATTATTTTGTACCTTTTTACTTCTTTTTTATTATAATAAAGACATACTGTATTGCACCTTTTTTTTCTTTCAGAGACCATCCGTCCACGATAAAAAAACGTTTCCTAAGCGTGTTTGTCATGCTCTTTATTTCGCCATGCTTCCTTTACGTCGGCATAAACAAAAACATCCTGGAACAGGTAAGCGACCCACATGGAGATTCACCCAAACGACATTTTCTTCTAGACCTCTCTACCCGAGCTAATGGGGCTGAAGACAAAAGGACTATGCCCAGCTTTCATCATGCCTTTATTTCTAACGATGATCTTGTTCCTGGGACCAATAGCCATGAAAGTCAACAGCGGCCTCCTCAAACTGTACACGGAGCCCATGTACTGGATCAGCAACTTCAAGAACTTGATTTGGTTGCGGAACCATCTGGTGGCACCGTTTTCTGAAGAGTTTACGTACAGGAGTTGCATGTTGCCGCTGCTAATTCAGTGTTGTTCGCCCATGAAAGCCGTGTTTATATGTCCGTTGTTCTTCGGAGTGGGTTCGTATGTCTGTTTGGTAAGTCGATTGTGTCTAGAGTACTGTGATTTCAGCACATTTCCATCACATGCAGGAACGGATCAAATACGGGATGGATTTTGGGACGGCGTTCAAAGTAGCTTGTAAGTATCACCGTACCACAGGGTGTTGGACATCTCACTTATCTCTTGTCAGGCTTTCAGTTTGTCTACACGACCATATTCGGCATGTATTCCGCGTACTTGCTCCTCAGGACGGGTCACTTCGCATCGACATTCATCGTCCACGCGTTCTGCAACCACATGGGTTTTCCCGACATCGTGGAAGTCACAACGTACGCGGGGACCAAAAAAATCGTCGTAGTGACCTTGTTCTTCGTCGGTTTTTTCTTGTGGTGCGTCCTGCTCGGCCCGCTAACCGAGCCCAGTTGGTACGACAACAGTCCCCAATGGTACAACTTCTGACGTCTAGCGTCGATTATAAAAAATATTATTTCGGTGCGCAAATTTGCTCAACTTTTTATACTCTTGACCTAGAGTAGTTTTATTAAGCGATTGTTGTGGCGACCCAATGAATATGGTCGGACGGGAAAGTACTTTCACTTTTCCAAGCCTGAGATCGCATGTAGTTAAGATAGAAATGTGTGACTTATTGTTGCTGTTTTGAAACCGTCGTTGTTGTATTCGGACGTTCTTGTTATATGATCGTTATCGTGAATATATTCATTTGTTAACTTCTATATTATAACACCGTCGTTTTCATGTATTGCATAGATAGCTAATGGTTAAAATAAGTATTATAACGGTAAGTGTCCGTCCTTTGCAGGATGGCGTGGATGGACATTCACCTCTAGCAATTATTTTTTAGTTTTCTAAGTCAAAGAGAAAATGTCAATTAAGGCTAATTGTACACAGTGATCAATTTGTTTTTTATTCAGGAGGTGCATCACGAACGCCTCTCACCCGTTGATACGTAACAGTCTGCTAGAAAAATTCGTTGGATCATACTGTATTAAGAAATAAATATATTTTTTTCTTGGAATGTTTCTTCACATTGATAACTCACCACCACCAAGACGAAAGAGGTAATCTCGTTGCTTTTTGGAAAAAAAAATCTTATCCTACGGCCATTTTGGTGGCATGGACGGCCATTTTGTTCTAGCACCTTTTCGGGGGTGGCCACTATCGAGCCAATACGGTAACAGATTATAGAAATTATATTATATATATAGTAGAAATTGTTATGTGTGTTTTATTGGTGTTCTTTCACCAAACTCGGAATCTGTATTTGAAACTATTTTTTTTTGTCGGCAACAGAAATTTTAATTTTGGCGACTTTTTTAAAATCTGGTTTTACGGCGGGCGACGCATAATGCTACAGTTTTATTTTACTAATACAGAGTATCCGGAAAATACCGCACTAAATATCCACCATGAGGAAAAGCAATTGATTCTGGTCAGGCATTCGTTTAAAAAAAGTTACAGGACCTATTCTTAAAAAAATATATTAAATAATGAAATGTGCCCTTTCTGGTTTAAAACAATTTTTTTAAGTTAAGCTTTTTTTTACTTTGAGAAATCTGTATTGTTATTAAAGGTTAAATTACTATTTTGAACTGATGTTGGTGCCATTTCTCAAAACCTCGTAACACCAGCTGATGTGTTTAAAACAATTCCTAAAATGTTATTGCAGTATTTATTAGGAACAACACTTCAGACATTTGTCGAATTGAAGAAATCTGTGGAATCTGTTAATTCGGTTCGTACCACTAAAAATTACAGAGCTGCCGCGTGGTGGCTCTGAGGTAAAATGTGCACGCCGCCAAATTTCGCGGGTTTTTTCGAATTTGACATTTCATCTTGATGTTCAAAAAAGTGGCGGGAACGTTTTCGGGGGGTTCTCACAGTACGTATGTGTAACAACTGATTTATTTTCGCCCCTTTAATGTAATTAATCTTTGAACTTAAAAAAAAACTCACGTCACCGAATCGTATCGACCAAATCGCAGGCGCAGGCGCAGACAACCCGAAGTGTGTCAGTTTCGTGTCAGTAACCTGTGGAAATGTCAAAATAAAAATTGTTTTGGTTCCGTTCCCACTGCCACCTAACGTTTTTTCCATTTCTTTGACAGCGTTTCGGTGTTAAATATGCGTAGTGCTGCATTGCTCAAATAATGGGCTCGCACCAGCAATATTCGGGTGATATAATCCACCTGAATGTCGGCGGAAAAAGGTAATTTACTTTTCCTTCGGGCGATAGTTTATCTCGTTGTTTTGTAGATTCTCTACGTCCAAACAGACCCTCACTGTGATCCCGGACACCTTCTTCACGGCGCTGTTGAGCGGAAGAATATCCAGTCTGCGGGACGAAAATGGGGCTATATTCATTGACCGCGACCCGGAGATTTTCTCCATAATTTTGAACTATTTACGAACTAGGGAGATCGAACTGCACGGGACGAACGTGCGGACTTTGCGACACGAGGCCGAGTACTACAATATAGCCCCCTTGGTGAAAAGGCTGATTTTGTGCGAGGAGCTGACCCAGTCCACGTGTGGGGACGTGCTTTTTTATGGATTTTTGCCCCCACCATGTATGTTTGGTCTCCCATTTTTATTATAAGACAAACCCCATCTTGTGCAGATATTCCAGTCCAAGAAACTCCGCCCTCCAGCGCTAACCAGTTCGTGGAAGCCACAGCAGTGCACTCGGTCAGACCAGGGTCGAGCATAAGAATCCCAGATACGACACCTACTTCCTCCGGCACGAACGGTGAGGGCGGCGGAGAAGGTTCCCAAAATGGCAGCAACCAGTGCCAGTCGCATCCGGCACAAATCCCTCCAAATCAGCTGATATACGGCAGACCACAAGGTACTCCGGTTTACCTAAAGTGTAAAATTTTGTCACATTGTTATAGGTCACTCCCGAAATTCGTCCATGGAGCTCAGATTGGGCATCTCGGCGACGTACAGTAGGAGTTCGCAGGATTTACGGGGGCTGTCGAGCAGAGGTCATTCGCGTGCCGCGTCTTTGGACCTGAGACACGTGCGGAATTCGTCGGCGGATTTGAATAAGCTGTTTAGGAACGAGATTGGACTTGTTTTCGGCAGTATGGGTAATGAGATGGGCTTTTGGTCGGTTTGTTGTTGACTGGTTTGCTGTAGGGTCCAGCTGGGCTGACCCATTGAGGGTGCAGATAATTAAGGCTCATCATAATTGGATTGTGGTCGGTTACGCACATTTTATCGTTAGTTACAGGTAGGTTGTGAGTATTTGATTAGACAACCCAAAATACATAAATACATTGGAGTAGAAGGCGAATTTCAGTTGGCAACAATACATTTTACATCAAGATTGGTAATCCCGTGATTTGGTTGTCAGCCGATGACAGATGGTTGACAGCTACATTTAAATTTTGCGCTAAACAAACATAACCTTGCATTTGTAAATGCCATTCCGCCAACTTAAAGGCCAACTGAAACATTAATTGTTGATCATTCTGTATAAAAACCCAGTAATACCGAGTCACCAAAATTTTTGCCACAAATGCTTTCAATAGATTTAAATGCAAAGTGTATTTTGGGTTGCATCATCAAACCACTATGTATTCAATACTTATTATTATATTTTATTTTTTGTCCGGTCAATTTCAATGACATGGAAAATCTTAAAAAGACAGGGAATTTTGTTTCCTTCTGAACAGATTTTTTTTAATTTATAATAAACAAAAAATACCTGACTAATTTTACGGTATGTATTTTGAGCTTTCATATGAAAAATGAGAAATTGAATAAAAACGAGCGCTGATAGCCTCGTTAAAAATTTCAAAATATCTCAAAAATGGTGGATGCGCTTTTGCATATAAAATTTTCAAAACATCGGAAATAATAATTCTAAATAGTGAGAAACAGACTAATAAATGAGCGCGTACAGCGTAATTAGGCATTTAAAAATGGTGGATGCGCCTTTGCAGATCTAATATTTTGAAACAATTCGACGTGAGAAATATACTAATAAAATTTCTCAACACATTGGAAGCAACTTTGAGGTTCTAACATTACACTATTTGAGTGTTTTTGATATGTATTATTCAGAAATTAACTGATGTCGAGTGCAGACAGCGTCGTTAGACATTTAAAAATGGTGGATGCGCTCTGGTTAATAGGATTTTCAAAACATTGGAAACAATTCTGGGGGTCTAATATTACAGTATTTCAGTCATTTTCTATGTAAAATTATGAGAAATGGACTAATAATGGGCACGGAGAGCGTCATTAGACATTTAATTTTTTTTAATTCAAAATGGTGGATGCGCAATTCTAAATTTTCAATTAATTGGAAAACATTTTAAAATTATAATATTACCTTTTTCAAGTGATTTTTGATGTAAATAAAATAACCATAAAAGAGTATTAATAAGCGAGGACAGCGTCGTTAGACATTTAAAAATAATTAAAAAATGGTGGATGCGCTCTGGCTAATAGGATTTTCAAAACATTGGAAACAATTCTGGGGGTCTAATATTACAGTATTTCAGTCATTTTCTATGTAAAATAATGAGAAATGGACTAATAATGGGCACGGAGAGCGTCATTAGACATTTAATTTTTTTTAATTCAAAATGGTGGATGCGCAATTCTAAATTTTCAATTAATTGGAAAACATTTTAAAATTATAATATTACCGTTTTTAAGTGATTTTTGATGTAAATAAAATAACCATAAAAGAGTAATAATAAGCGAGGACAGCGTCGTTAGACATTTAAAAATAATTCAAAAATTGTGGATGTGCTCTGGCTAATAGGATTTTCTAAACATTGGAAACAATTCTGGGGGTCTAATATTACAGTATTTCAGTCATTTTCTATGTAAAATAATGAGAAATGGACTAATGGGCGCGGAGAGCGTCATTGGACATTTAATTTTTTTTAATTCAAAATGGTGGATGCGCAATTCTAAATTTTCAATTAATTGGAAAACATTTTAAAATTATAATATTACAGTTTTCAAGTGATTTTTATGTAAATAAAATAACCATAAAAGAGTAATAATAAGCGAGGACAGCGTCGTTAGACATTTAAAAATAAATAAAAAATGGTGGATGCGCTTTGGCTAATAGGATTTTCAAAACATTGGAAACAATTCTGGGGGTCTAATATTACAGTATTTCAGTCATTTTCTATGTAAAATAATGAGAAATGGTGTAATAATAGGCGCGGACAGCGTCGTTAGGAATTAAAAAATGGTGGATGCCCAATTCTAAATTTTCAACCAATTTGAAAACATTTTGAGAGTCTAATATTACACTCTCCAAGTCATTATTGATGTATTTATTATTTGAAGTTACAAATAAAAAACTTTGCAAACACATGTGAGGGTGTAATATTTGTGTATTTGAGTTATTTTTGATTTAAAATAATTTTATTAGACGAATAATGAGGGTGGACAGCTTCGTTAGACATCTAGGAAATTAATAAAACGGTGTATGAAACTGAAAACCGGTTGATAACAAACTGAAAAGAAGAAAGGAATGGTGAGGGGCCCTGAAAATAAAAGCAGAACAGAAAGAGAATTTGAAGTTTCCTTAAAAATAAATTTAAAAAAGACCAAAACAAGACTGAAATAGATAGGGATGGACTAAAAAGGAGACTGAAAAGCAGATGAAGAGAAATTGAAAACAGACTCAGAAAGAAAAACAGAGATTGAGGAGAAACCGGGGAGAGACTAAAAATAGAAGACGAAGAGAAAAAAAGGAACACAACGATTGAATTGAGACTAAAAGAAGACAGAAAAAAGAATAAAATGGGGTTGAGAATAAACCGAAAAAATTGGCCGGAAGGAGACTAATTTGAAAAGTCATTAAACAGAAACTAAAAATAAAAGGGGAATAGACAGAGAATGGAAAGAATCTAAAAAGCTTTTGGAAACAAAAGACGGTCTAAAAGGGATCAAAGAAAAACTGAACGTGGCTGAAAAGAAATTCAGAAGAAACTATATAGAGATTGAGGTGTGAAAAGATATTGTTGAGAAACTAACGAATTGTGAGAAGACAATTAAACCCAAATACGTATTACGGTGTTGAGAAAATCAGAAATAAAATAATAATAAAAAGGGCGGACAGCGTCGTTAGACATAATATAGAAGTTAGGAAAAATGTTCCCTGGGAATATGCAAATTTTATTTTCATTTCTCCATCTTCAGTTCTCTTCTTTCATTTTACAGGTTAAAAGACTCCAGCGGTTGGCAACAAATATTTACCAGCCCCCATATAGAGCAATGCATCGAGCGCATTGCCATCAATGCCAAAATGGGCAGTGGGGAGAACTCAAAAATGGTGGCGATTTCGTACGGAAGCCAAGTACGGTTGTGGGGTATAGCAGACAACGGCGAGAAAACCAACATAGGTATACCAATTCTGAGGCAAAAAAAAATAAATTTTGGCTGCACATCCCTCTTTGTAGGTATCTTCAACTTGCACGTCCGCGTGGAATATTTGTTTTTCATAGGTAGCCAGTTGGTGGCGCTGTCGCCATCCGGTAAGTTGGGCGTCTGGCACGCCATGACCCAGCATTGGCAGACGCAAGATGTCATGCCAATCGCTTCTTTCGACACGGCTGGTTCGATTCTTCTGCTCGGGTGCAACAATGGGTGTATCTATTATATAGGTGCGTGAACAGAATTACGGTTTATGTTGTGACGGCCCACCCTAAAATACACTTACATTATTATGATGTTACCCCACTTCTGAACAATGCTAAATGTATTTTGGGTTGCCTATCCAAATTACTCCCACTACATTCAGTTTCATCGTCAGATATGCAAAAATTCCCGCTCAGAATGAAAGACAACGACTTGCTCGTGACGGAGCTTTACCGAGACCCGAACAATGATCCCGTGACAGCTATATCCGTATACCTGACTCCCAAAACAAGTAAGTACGTTACGACGTCAGTCTGTTATTGAATTGCACATTTATGTGACTTATTTATCACATTTTCGTAAAATAGCTTCACTTTAATTTATTACACGCAGCAGATTCCGTAATTTCGATGTTTCAATCCTTGAAAGCGGAAAGTGTTTGGTGAAAATCGGCAAAGCAAGGACGCAACAATCATTCAAAAAATACTAGTAAAAAATATGTTTTTAAATTTTTGGTCCTGCTATGCAAAATATCAGGTTTGGTTTAATTCCTAATTTGTTTTTTGCTACTTCAGATGGTTTAAATAGATTTAACTGCAATAAAGACAGTAGAATTATGTAAAATTCAATATCAAGCTCCAAGAATTTTTTTTTTTTTAGAAATATCTTTTTTAATGGTCTCCAGGTTAGCACTAGAGAACACCGATTCTGATAATTTGAAATACCATTTTTAGAACTAATATTTTAAGTTGACTTTGACGAAACACTTTTTCGTTCATTGCGACGACGTCTGCTGCGCTTTTGTCATTTCCCTGTAACTTAGGCCTTGTGTTTCATCCCAGCGTCAGAGAGAGGTCGGGAAGGTATGCCACTATTTTGAAGCTTACACGTTGGTTCATTTAGTTCTACAGTCTTGTACATTGGATTTAACAGTTGAATACTCGAGAAGGCTTTACATTTTACGGAATCCCATTGTTGTATAGTGGTTTTGGTGAGAGAAAACTGAATGTTCCGTGTAAAATGTAAGGCTTCAAAGGACAGAAAGAAACATTTGATTTGTGCACAGTTCAATTTTGCATTCATTGGTTTGCTGGTATGTCAACACAAGGACACCAAGCTACCAATACTACAAAGACTAGTGTCGTGTTCTTGTTTTCGTTGGACATTTGTTTGCATTTCTTTATCGTTTACTTTTGCATTGTGCTTCTGTGGAGTTCGTGTCAGATTAGCGCACGCTTGGGTTTCGTCTAAATTAGGTGTTTCATAGATTTGTGTGGCAATTGGATCGAGATCGCCTACGGGACGACGTCGGGGTCGGTGCGAGTTATCGTGCAGCATCCCGAGACTGTGGGGCACGGGCCGCAGTTGTTCCAGACCTTCACCGTTCATCAGAGTCCCGTCACGAAGGTAAGGGCGACAGTCAAAAAAATAACAAAATTAGTCGGGTCCGTGGCCGTTTTTAAAACATTAAAAATGTATATCATTACATGTAAAAGATCAAAGCTGAAATTCATATGCAAAAAATATCTTTGCAGCACAGTTTCTAAGCACTAAAGAACTGTCATCTGGTTTTTGTTTCATTAAAATCAAAATAAATAAGAAAGATACAGCTCTGTCCGTTTTTTTAAACACTTTGCATATCCTATATTCCTTTATCTGTTTTAATTAGAATCTGTGTTTCATTTTTAGCTCCTTATCTGTTGCGTTTGATCGATGCATTTTTGCTTTTAAAGTTCTGATGAATCGTTCAACCACAGCGGCTTTTCGTATGTTTTTATTTCTACTCATTGTATAACTATGTTTTCTCTTCTCTTTTCTTTTCCATTCAATCTGATTTACCCTCTAAGTGCTCCTTATCGATTGCGTTTGATCTTTACTTCAAATTTGGTCGATGCAGTTTTGCTTTTAAAGTTCTGATAAATCGCTCAACGACAGCGGCTTTCATGTTTTGATCGTTGTTTTGATTTCTACTGCTTGTATAACTATGTTTTTGCTTCTTTTTTCTTTTCCATTTAACCCATTTTACCTTCAAAGTGCTCTTTATCGATTTCAGATATTAATTAGTTGTAAAACTCATGTCGGCTTCTGTGCTTTGCCTTTCTGGCTATCCTGTAAAATTAACAACCCCGGACATGTTAAGTGTTGGGAATAAGCTACTCGCTGTGCACTTTCGATAAGAGATCCAATTTCCAGGTCACCTTATCGGAAAAATACCTCGTATCAGTCTGCTGCGAATACAACCACGTCAGAAGCTGGAGGGTGACGAGATTCAGAGGCATGTTGTCCACCCAGCCGGGCTCCACCCCCGAAGCCTCCTTCAAAATCGTCTCCTTGGAGGCAGTGGAGCCCTCGATCAGTCACGCGACCTCGAACGACTGCGGTCCCTTCGGGGAGCAAGACGACGAACAAGTTTTCGTCCAGAAGGTGGTCCCGGACGCCGACCAGTTGTTCGTCCGCCTCGCCAGCAACGGGAAAAGAGTCTGTGTCATAAAAGCCGTGGATGGCAGCACCGTCAGCGCTTTCTGCGTCCACGAGTGTGAGGGTTCGAGCAGGATGGGGTCGAGGCCCCGACGGTTCATCTTCACGGGACATTCGAACGGGTCGATACAGATGTGGGATTTGACGACCGCTTTGGATTTATCCTATAAGACTGACTTAGGTGAGTCGGAAGCGGTTTTGGGAGGAACTAAGTTTGTGTTTTAGCTGATAAAACGAACGGGGGTCCGTCTCCTGAAGAGCTCCTGCAGATGTTGGATCAGTGCGATCTGAGCAATAGTCTTTGCTCGACTCCTTGCATGTCACCGTTGCCGTCAGTGGCTGCGGCTGCTCGGCTGAAGTCGAGCAACGTGGCGTTCCTGAATCAGCAGCAAGACGCCGATCGGGCTTCTACTTCGAGTTAGAGGTGTTTTTATTGTTTTTGTTCTCTCGTTCCTGTCGGTAAAGTTCTCTATATATTGTTTTCTTATTTTGCATACAATAAAGCTCTTGCCCTTATTGTTACGATTGTGTATATTGTGATGTCCCAAACGCGCTTGCCGCCACATTTTAGTTCAACACAATATGATCGTCTAGAAAAAAACATGCATTGGTAAATTGATTTAGAAAAACGTACATTATAATTTTTAAAGGTTTTTAATCCATATCAAGAGACAACGCTTTGTTGACGAGCTCATCAGCTTGCTGTTGATGCAAGGTACCAATTCCAACAGCTGGAGCAGCTTGAGTGGGTCGACCACAAAACCGAATCTGAAAAAAGTAAAAATTTATAATTCCAGACATTTTTTAATCAACTCATGACTAACTTTTCTCCCTATCAGGTTTTCGAAACGGGATTTCACAAAGGTCCAAGCCCCCATATTTCGTGGCTCCTCTTGACACCACATGTACGCTAATGATAAAATTGCATAACTAAACTGTAGTTTGTATTTTTGACTACTCACCTTTTGCAACAGGAAACTTTGCGACTTCTTGTTGAAGTTGCAAGGTCGGGAATGGGCAGTAAGATTCCAGTCTGATTATGGCAATATTTTTAATCCCCAGATTCTCTCTCTTTTCAGATAGTGTGTAGTAGTGTTTTCCTGACGTGATAAGCACCCTGTCAACTTTCATGGGATCACACTTTTCGTCACCTAAAATTGTTAAAGTAGTTTTTTGCACATCTCGGTAAAACTCACCTATAACAGGCAAGAAGCTGGTTCGCGGAGAGATGTCCGAAAAATTGGATGTTGCAGCCGCCAGCCTTAGCAACGTCTTGGGGGCTACGACCACCAAAGGTTTCCTAAAATTTCTTACCATCTAAACATTTTAAGTATCTTAGTTGGTTTATTAGAAGTACCTGCCGCCTCAACAAATGGAAATACTGAGCCGGGGTACTCGGATGGCAGACCTCCATGTTGACGTTGTCCCCATCGACGCGATCTTCCTTGGAGTCTGTCATTTGAAGAAACCTCTCGATTCTTGCAGAGCTGTGTTCTGGGCCTGCGCCGTCGTACCCGTGTGGCAGCAGTATGACGAGACCGGTACTCCACAGCCACTTGACTGAAAGTCAAATTTAACACCCTTGACTCAAGACTATGAGTAGTACCTTCACTGGTTGATACAAAAGTGTCCAACATAATTTGAGCCCCATTGAAGAAGTCCCCGAACTGCGCCTCCCATATGATCAAGTTCCTGGGACTCTCTATGCTCATCCCGTACTCATACCCCAACACTGCCTCCTCCGACAGAATACTATTGGCAATCTCCAAGAACCCCCCTTGATTCTCGTGCAGATTATTCAAAGGTATGTAGATATGATTGGTTTTTTGGTCGACCAACATTACGTGCCGGTGCGAGAAAGTGCCTCTTCCCACGTCCTGGCCGCTGATCCGCACGTTGTAGCCTTCGTGTAGAAGCGATCCGAAGGCGAGTGTTTCGGCAGTCGACCAGTCCACGGCCAGGCCGTCGGCCACTTTCGCCAACCGGTTTTTGACATGAGTTTTCAGTAACGTGGGGTGGATGTTCTATACTATGTTTTGTTTCAATATTGTATGATGGGGTGGTGACGAAACTTACAAAATGTTCCGGGTACTTGACGGATTTGCTACCGATGAATGTGAGGAGGTCCAGGTCGCACCCGGTGTCCCATGTGGTCACTGAATCTTCGGCTTGGGTGAAGCCTTGCCATTGTTTCTTGTAGTGTACGTCCTATGAAAGGAAAGGTAAATGGTGCAATTTGGTCAATGTAACTACCTCTGGAATATAGCTGTCGACGGCCTTGAGATGTTGGTTAAGCCACTTGGTGTGTTCTTCAACTACGGTGTCTATTTGCTCCTCCGTCATGACCCCTTCTTCGATGAGCTTCTTGGAGTACTGGTCTGGTACCGTTCTACAACAACCGTTCTTAATTTTTTTCTTAAAAAAATCCGCTCACTCACTTTCGCGATCGAATAATTCCGTACAGCGAAGGATTGGTAAAGGTAGGATCATCCAACTCGTTGTGGCCCCACTGTCTGTAGCAATTCATGTCAATGAAAACATCCTTCCGGAATTTCCTCTGATATTGGAAAGCCAGCCTTGTTGCTTTGAGTACCGTCTACAAATCTTTGTTTATTCTATAGCCTTCCATCGACTTAGACTCACTTCTGGAAAGTCGCCATTGACGTGAATCACAGGAGCCGAGATCATCTTCCCCAAATCCGTACAGTATCTAGAAGACCTTCCTCTATCGGCAGGAGTGGTAAAGCCCAGCTGATTGTTGACGACAAGATGGATGCTGCCTCCAATGTCAAAGTGGGGCGTTCCGCTTAAAGATAGACACTCTTGGTTGACACCCTGGCCGATGATGGCTGCATCTCCGTGGACCTTGAAATTGTCTTATTACTTTCGTCCCAGTGTCATTCTGATCTCTACTTGTAAATTAATTATCTTGTCACTCCATCTCCGATTTTCACCGTAGTCTCCATCCAGGTTTTCCAGCTGTTTTGCTCTAGTCTTTCCCATGGATACAGGATTGACAGCTTCCAAATGCGAAGGATTGTAAAGGAGAGACACGTGGAGGCTCTTATCGTCGAAGTGGAGATCCGTGGACGAAACTGCAATTCCAGGTTAACGTTGAGTCATTTAGGAAATTGAACTCACTGAAATGACTGAGAACGTCTCCAGTGACGTCGTACTTCTTGGGAAAGTTGCTTCGACCTTTAAGTTTGGCAAACATGGTGACCGGTGGAAAGTTGAGCATTCCAGTGAGGAGGTTCAGACGGCCTCGATGGGGCATGGCAACGACCAGTTGCTCTACGTTTCCTCGGGCCGACAACTGGAAAAATTCGCTAAAGAAAGCCATCATGCTCTCGGCGCCTTCCCCCCCGTATCTCTTAACGCCGGTAAATTTATTCGCCAAATAGTTGTCGAAATTTTGGGAACGGATCATCTCGACAGCTATGCGGACTTTCGTTTCTCTGTCCAGCTCTTTAGGTATCAGCTCTTCCGTATAGTGTGAAAACCACTCGATCTCCTCTTCATTCTAAAACCCGACTTAAATTTCTACTTTCGGTACTCTTTGGGACTACCTCCAGATGCATAAACTCCACGGCGATGTTTCTGGCATAGATGGCATCCAGAAAAGTCAGAGCTTCAGAAACTGTGCCTGCTTCGGCACCATGGTTGATGATTCCACGAAAAACTACTTTATCGTTTTTATCCAGACCGTATCGTTGTGGATCCAGTTCCGAGGGAACACTTAAATGATAGTTAGGTCATATTAGCTATTTTTAGTTAGTCATTACTTGATTTCTCTAGTCAATGCCACCGGATTAATGTCGGCATTCTTATGGGCGTGCTGCCTGTAGGCTGTTACCAACCGGTAAAAGTTGCTCTCATCGGCCCGATTTTTTAAAACTTCTTCAGGTACTGCAAAAAAATGAAATAACAGTCTTTATCAATTTTGTTTGTTTACCAGACTCACCTTTGTACACATTCCTAGTTTTTCCCTTGAATCCAAACACATGGTCACTGTGATAGTTTCTGACTTTGTTCGTTGTTTTCAACAAACGTCTTAAGTACATTTTCACAACTGCAAGAATGAGGAGGATGTTGATGTCCGGATCACGCGACTTGCCTTTTGAACTTGTAGATTGACCTCAGCAAGTTGGGTTGCGTATTTATCGCAGATAGAGAACGTTATCGGTGTGTTTGAGTAACAATGTGTTTGTGACACACTGAAAAATGCTAATCATTGTTTTTGGTAAAGATGGACACGGACCTCTTGCGTTGTTAGGACTGTTGTTGCGTGAACAAAATTATGTGAAAACAGTGTGGCATTTTCCATTTCTTATCTAGTAAAACAATCCATTAATAAAATTTCAACAATCGGATTGTCGGTTCATTACCATTTATTTTTATCTTAAATTGCTCTTTATTTCGTAGGTAATACATTGTTAATTGTGAAAGTACATAAATACATTTATTATTTTATTATTCAAAACACACTACTCGACAAAAGTAATGCCGCATTATAGAAATTTTTATTAGTTTATTAATTAGTTGCGATATAGTGGAATAGGAAACGAAATAACGAAATAGAATAAATTACAAAATTATAAAATTCCTAGCTCACCCGACAGACGTTGTCCTGTCCAAATTTCAATAAATTTGTTTTTGGACAGATTAATTATATTTATTTGATTTTTATTAAATAGATTCGTTGGTAACCGCATCGCTTGAGAACGGCTGGACCGATTTGGTGTTTTTTTAATAATAATTAAAATCCAAATTCTTGATCTCGACAACAGTGCTACCTACCGGGTTCAACTGTAGCTAAGAACCATTCAGGTGACCCCATACGTACAAAAAAAATCATCAAAATCGGTCAAAAAATTTTAAAAAATCTGGAACGAGACAACAGCGCCACCTACCAGGTCCAACTGTGGCTAAGAACCATCCAGGTGAACCAATAAATATAAAAAAATCATCAAGATTTTGTCAGAAGATTAAAAAAATCTGGATCTCTACAACACCGCCACCTACCCGGTCTAACTGTAGCTAATAACCATCCAGGGATCCACTCAAACATACACAAAAAATTTCATCAAAATCGGTAAATACGTTTAGGAGGAGAAGAATTACGAACACACGCACACCGGAATTTAATACTGGGTGTTCCAAAATTAACGGAAAAAAGGTGAAAGGTAACCATGAAAAAAAAAAAATTAATAAAACGTAAAATTAAAAAATCATGTTACAAACCAAGATGTAATGCTTTTTTATTCACAAGTACAATTGGTAATTACGTTTCTGAAACCGAAGATTTATTTTCACGAAAAGTCACAGTAACAAGGAATTTTAATTTTTGTTTCTAATGTTTACTACCTTATAACTTTTCAACTAAGTTAAGAGTCTATATTTTTAAAGCATATTATTCGCACCATTTTTAATTGATTTTGGAACACCCTGTATATAAAGATGAAATTACGAAATGAAGAAACAAGTGAATTAAAAGTAATCACGATATACCACAAAATAGAAATATCGAAGTTGCGATATACGGAATTAAAGAAACAAATAAATAACGAAATAGAAGAAAACTAACAAAAAAGGAAAATAGTAAAATGTTGTAATAGTATGTAATTTCGTTATAGACTTCAAAATGACGTCATAAAGAAATTCCGAAATTACGATATTAGCGGATTATGGGATTACGAAATTATCAAATTATGAAATTACGAAATGAAGAAACAAGTGAATTAAATACTAAAACTGAGAAATGACGAAATTTTGAAATTACGAAATCACGATATACCACAAAATAGAAATATCGAAGTTGCGATATACGGAAATAAAGAAACAAGGAAATAACGAAATAGGAGAAAACTAACAAAAAAGCAAAATAGTAAAATGATATAATAGAATGTAATTTCGTTATAGACTTCAAAATGACGTCATAAGGAAATTCCGAAATTACGATATTCGCGGATTATGGGATTACGAAATTATAAAATTACGAAAGGAAGAAACAAGTGAATTAAATAGTAAAACTGCGAAATTACGAAATTTTGAAATAACGAAATCAGGATATACCACAAAGTGGAAATAGCGCAGTTGCGATATACGGAAATAAAGAAACAAGGAAATGTCGAAATACAAGAAAACTAACAAAAAAGGAAAATAGTAAAATGATGTAAGAGTATGTAATTTCGTTATAGACTTCAAAATGACGTCATAAGGAAATTCCGAAATTACGATATTAGCGGATTATGGGATTACGAAATTATCAAATTATGAAATTACGAAATGAAGAAACAATTGAATTAAATAGTAAAACTGAGAAATTACGAAATTTTGAAATAACGAAATCACGATATACCACAAAATAGAAATATCGAAGTTGCGATATACGGAAATAAAGAAACAAGGAAATGTCGAAATACAAGAAAACTAACAAAAAAGCACAATAGTAAAATGATGTAATAGTATGTAATTTCGTTATAGACTTCAAAATTACGTCATAAGGAAATTCCCAAATTACGATATTAGCGGATTATGGGATTACGAAAGTATCAAATTATGAAATTACGAAATGAAGAAACAAGTGAATTAAATAGTAAAACTGAAAAATTACGAAATTTTGAAATTACGAAATCACGATATACCACAAAATAGAAATATCGAAGTTGCGATATACGGAAATAAAGAAACAAGGAAATGTCGAAATAGAAGAAAACTAACAAAAAAGCAAAATAGTAAAATGATGTAATAGTATGTAATTTCGTTATAGACTTCAAAATGACGTCATTAGGAAATTCCGAAATTACGATATTAGCGGATTATGGGATTCCGAAATTATCAAATTATGAAATTACGAAATGAAGAAACAAGTGAATTAAATAGTAAAACTGAGAAATTACGAAATTTTGAAATAACGAAATCACGATATACCACAAAATAGAAATATCGAAGTTGCGATATACGGAAATAAAGAAACACGGAAATGTCGAAATATAAGAAAACTAACAAAAAAGGAAAATAGTAAAATGATGTAATACATAGTATGTAATTTCGTTATAGACTTCAAAATGACGTCAGAAGGAAATTCCGAAATTACGATATTAGCGGATTATGAGATTACGAAATTATAAAATAAAGAAACAACAATGAAATAATAATAGTAAAACTGCGAAATAACGAAATCACGAAAACCACATTATAGAAATAGCAAAGTCTCTCATAGGGAAATAGAGAAGCATAGAAAAAATATATAGTTGTGTGCCTCAGCTTTATAAGTACACAACTGAAAGTGAGATTTGCTAAGACGGTGGTAGGAATCGAGTTTATTTCATTATTTTCTGATACAGATGTTACAAATGGCTTATGGTAACTAAAACAAGGGGATACCCAAGAAGGCAGAAGTGGGCCTCCTTGAGACAGAGGCCCCCCTTAAGACGGGCACCCTTGGGACATCCTTAGGACGGGGGGTCTCGGGACACCCTTGGGACATGGGGGCCCGCCTTGGTACAATCTACAAGCGGGTTGAAAAAGTCACACCTGTCGCGTGTCCTGACTTACCTTTGAAGTGCTAGGACAAGATATTTTATGCCTTTGTGGCTTTCTTGAACTCGTGTTAGCTGTTTTGATCCCTGAGAAAACTAAAAGATGTAAAATGTTTTTGAGAAAATTTTAATTCTATTTATACATCTGGATTTTCTTTATCAGACACTGTGCTAAATAGTGTTATCATGTGTAAATTTACTTTAGATCCTATTGAATTGTATCTCTTGCTCTTGCTTTTCCATCTCATTGAAGGTAAATATTTGTTAGCATTCCTTCCAAACAATTTTATTTTTTAAGCTCCACCTGCCTTATACAAAGTTGCAAAACGAAACTAAATATCTGGGAACGCACTCCCGATCAAATTTTTCCCGTGATATCTGTACGTGTAAGTCCGGATAATGAACCTGTTGCCGTTCAGCTTCAAGGGACAAATCTTATCCGCCCTTAACACGAAACATGTCGTATATAGCGCCATTTCAAATTCCGGACTCGTTCCTATGAACATGGATCCAACCGGCTTGTCGATCCCCCGAAAAGTAAAGTGGTATTTCAAGATGGCACCTTTCTGGAAAGTTAACACGATTTGTAGAAATTGGTCACAGCTAGAAGAAACTTACACTTCCAAGATCGATTTTTTTCATGTACCCCAGGTAATTGGCTTCGTGGCCCTGTTCGGCCTTGTCGAAATACAGCCAGTTGTGCAGACCGGAAATCTGGTGGTTTTTTATTTCGGTGAGGAAGACGTGTTCGAACCCGCTGGACCCGACTTTGCGGCCGCCTCTTGTGTACATGTTGAACCAAATTTCGTTTAGTAAGTCTTTGAATGCCTTCGGGTCTTGGCCAATCTTACCTGGATTGTCACATTTGGTAAACAACAAGACTGTTTAGTAAGTTACCTTTCTGGATCAAAAATCTCTTGACGTTTTGCATCACAGGGGTCTCACTGACGGCATTGATGAGACTGTCTTCTTCTTGCTTCTCCTGGGACGTGTAGTCTTCACTTGCGTTACTCTCAACTATGTAATTATCGTACAGTGGTAGAAGTTTCGCAATGGTAGGGATTTTGAATGCCTGCTTGTCAACCGACAACAGTCTAAAATCAACAGAATTGGTTCGGTCGGTTGGATCCACCGATACTTACGGCAATGGAGCCTCGTCCTTTTCGGACCGCGAAGTCGTCTTACTTTGGACGTTGATGTTAACATACTGTGCGGCATTGTTAACGTCTTCGTCCAGCAGACTTTCAGAAAACTGTCTCAGCTCGTCGTCTGTTACTTCACTTGTTGTGGTTGGAACAGCCGGCCTGGCTTCTTGTTGATTGGTGCCCTGGTGAGCCCCTGCATTGACATTATTACGATTTAGTCCTGGATTTTGAGATGCGATTGGGCTTTGTCGAGTTGGTGGTCGCACCCACGTGGGATTCTTTACGACGGCATTATAGGGGCGATAGCGGCCACTGCCTAGAGCCGGCCAAGGGGTGGTGGAATTTTTTTGTCTGTCCCAAGTCGGTGGATCGCCCCAGTTATTTATGGGGTTGGACTGTTGGATGTAGGTAGCATCTCTGCCTACATTTCAAAGGAATTTATGTAATAAAAAAATGTATTGCATAGTATACAGGGTGAGTCATTAGTGTGCGATCGGTCTCTTATGCCTTTGCTATTAATTTAAAAAAATGGTCAATGGAATAAAATTATACAGGGAAAACTAAATACATTTCCTAAAAATATTTAGAGTTACCTAAGTAAAGTATTTTTTCTTTAATGAAACCCCCTGTATATTTTTTTATATTATTGTTTGCCGTAGTAAGTGCTATACAGCTGTGTAATTTTTATTGAAGAACAATGCAGTTATGATTTTTTTTTTCAAAAAGTGGTTAAAAACACAGATTTACCAAAAAATATATAGGGGCTTTGCTATTAACCATACAATTATAATAGTTTGTACGTAGGTAAAAGAAGGCTCATACTTTTTGATTTCAATGTAGTAGTTAAGAAGTCTTTTAAGAGGATGTGCCACTAGACGTTCGAGCAAATATGTGGTTCCAACATGATGGGGCGCCATCCCACTATAGCCAAATTGTGAACTAAATGGCCAATAAGATCACAGACCTCACGAAATTGGACTTTTTTAATGGGGTTATGTAAAAGACTTAGTATACCAAGATCCTCCCACATATTCTTCTTTGTCTTTTATGCTGAGATTTTCGATTTCACAGCACACTATCAATGGGTAAATGATAATACCTAATTAATTTTAAGAAAAATTTTAATAAGTTCAAATTAATAATACTGCAAAAATGTACAGGGTGATCTATTTGAAAAGTTTTGGCGATGGAACTATATGAAAAGTTGTTTTTTTTTCTCTTTTAAGTACTACATTGAAATCAAAAAGTATGGACCACACATGACGTCTCTAACCTTCTTTTATCTTCTTACAAAATATTATAATTTTATGGTTAACAGCAAAGCCTTTATAGACTTTATAAAATAAAAAATTAAAAAACATTACACAGCTGTATAGATTTACTACGGCAAACAATAATATAAAAAAATTCACAGGGGGTTTCATTTAAAAAAAAGTTTAATACGGTCCTGGAAAATTGGGTCCGGTTAGGTGACTCTAAATATTTTTAGGAAATGCAGTTTTTCCTGTATATAACGAAAGGTGTTGAGGGGGTGGGCGCACCGAGCAATTTTATAATGACTTCAACCACGGTCCTTCAACAGTTGTTCCATTTATTTATTTCTACTGGTTTCCGCACTTACACTTACATATTATTTAATTATTTAAAAAATATTACCGAACAACTGGTATCCTGCATAACAATGTAACCTTGACCATAATTGGTCTTGTTCAAAGTACTCATTTCAAAAATTTCCAACATTGTATTCAGCAAACATATAATTATTTTTTGTCGTTTTCCTGTCCTTCAGGTTTCTCAGCATCCCATGTTCCTCAATTTCTCAGTTTTATAATCCCTTTCCTTCGTCATTAAGTGTCCCCAATTTTTCAGTTTCTTAGGATTGTAATATCTTAAATTTCTCGGTCCCTTAGTTTCCTCAAAATCTCAAATTTATTAGATTCTGTTTTTTACGTTTTCAATGTCTTTGTTTTCTCAGTATATCGAATGTCTTAGTCATTCAGCTTCCTCAGCATCTCATGTTTCTCAATTTCTCAGATTTTAAAATCCTCAATACCTCTGGTTCGCTTAGGATTTTTCAACCTCCCAGGTTCCTCAGTTTCTCAGGTCTCTGCTCCTGCCACATTTCCCTGTATTTTAAGTTTTGTAATCCTTCTATGTTTCAATTCTGAGCCTCAAAGGTTCCACAGTCCTCAGATTTTTTATCCTCCAGGTTTCCCAGTCTCTCAGGTTCCTCAATCCCACGAATTTATTAGATTCTTAGTTTCTCAGGTTTCTTAGCTTTGCTATACCTCTGGTTCCTCAAGTTTCTCAGTAATTTATTCTTCTCAAGATCTCTCCCAATTATCAGCCTCTCAGGTTTTTCTGGTTCGCTTAGGATCTTTCTCAGCCTCCCAGGTTCCTCAGTTTTTCAGGTTTCTGCTCCTGCCATATTTCCCTGTTTCTCAGGGTGCCCAAAATCTAAAATTTATTAGATTCTCAGTTTTTCACGTTTTCCCAGTATCTCAAGTGTTTTAGACTCTCAGGTTTCTCAGCATCTCATGTTCCTCAATTTTCCAGTTTTGCTATCCCCCTGGTTCCTCAAGTTTCTCAGTAATTCATTTTTCTCAACATCTCTCCGATTTATCAGCTTCTCAGGATCTTAGGTTTCTTATTCTTCCAAGTTTACCGGTTTCTCATGTTTCTCAGTCTCTCAAGTGTGTTGAATTCTCAGTTTTTCAGGTTCTTAATTTCTCAAATTTCGCAGTGTCTTTGCTTTCAGACTCTCAGGTTTCTCAGCATATCACGTTCCTCAATTTCTCAGGTTTTGCAATCCCTCTGGCTCTTCAGAATCTTAATGTGTCAGTTCTCAGCCTTTCGGGTTTTAAAGTTTCTCGTTTTTTTTTTCGCAAGGTTCTCCAGTCCCTAAATCTCTCAGGCTTGTTAGATTTTTAATTTTTCAGGCCCTCCAGGTTGATGTCAGGTTCTCTTGTTGAGTTTTTTAGTCTTTCAGGTTCTTCTCAGATTTTCAGGTTCCCCAGGTTATCAGGTTTTGCAGTATCTTTAGATTCTCAGTATTTCAGGTTTTGCTTTAATTATTCTCACTTCTGAGCTTATAATTCTCACAGGTATCACTGCTGAGTTTTTTTAGTCTCTTCAGTTCTTTCAGCATATCAGTTTTTTTTATAGTTTTCCAGGCTTCTCAGGCTTTCTGGTCAGGTTTTTGGTCTCCCAGGTTTCTCAACATCTCATATTGGTCAATTTCTTAGGATTTTAATATCTCCCATTTTTCAGCCTCTCGAGTTTCGCAGTTTTTCAGTCTCTCAGGTTTCCCAGTATCACAGGATGTTCTATTCTCCAATTTCTCAGGTACCACTGGTTGTTCAGTCTCTTAAGATTTTAATGCCTGTCATTTCTCAGCCTTTCGGGTTCCACAATTTCTCAGTTTTTATTTTTCCAGTTTTATTAGATTCTCAATTTTTCTTAGTTCTCCAGTTGTTGAGTTTTTTAATCTTTCAGGTTCTTCTGTCTTTCAGGTTCCCCAGATTATCAGGTTTCACAGCCTCCATGATTTTCCAGTCTCTCAGAACCCTTACTCTCATGCAATTTTTCCTCAGTTTTTCAGGTCCCTCAGCTTCTCAGGTTCCAGCGTCTCAGCTTTCTCATCTTTCCAGGCTTCCCGGTCCCTCAGGTTCCACAATTTCTCTATTTTTTTCAGATTTTCAGTCTCTTTTATTTTCCTAGTATCTCAATTGCTTTATTCTTTCAGTTTCTTCAGCATTCGATCCTCCCTATTTCAGGTTTTGCAGTCCTCTTTAAGGATTTTTCATTAAGATTTTTTAGTCGCGTTTTTTGTACAAATTGACCATGTGGCACTGAATAACACTTAGACACTACAAAGAAGACTGAGAATGGACTGGAGTAAAGGAAAATGCGAAACGACATGCAACCTGATTTCATGTTGAGTTGCGACGGGTCTTAAACGCCGTTGCTATGGAGACGTCTTAAATAAAGATCAGGCACTAAGGCTCAATTTTAGGTAAAATGAAACATGAAATTGGCCCCTACTGCCTGGTGTTTAGATAAGACGTAAAACCCGTCGCAACTTAACATGAAATCATGCAAAGAGACCTGATTGGTCATCGCTATGACAATTTAATTTAACGGCGTTTGAAATTTAGAGGAGCAGGTGAGAATAACTTCGCCTGCGCTATGGTGGCCGATGTCGACGAGCCGATTAATTTAGAAGAAGCGATGAGTTCACCAACGGCTGATAACTGGAGACAAGCTATGAGAGAAGAGACGGACCCCAACATTCGACGTGGCGCTTTGCCGCTTTTTGCCCTTTAGTCTTCAGTTCTTACTCAGTGTCGGTTAATTCAAGTCAACAGAGACAAAATAGCTTTTAAATGACCTCAAGCTGCTGTCGGCCTTATGCTGAGTAGTGGATGTTATTTAAACAAGACCTAACAACAAAGGAGTGACTACGCCGGGCAATTTCAGGGCCATCTCATTTATGTTGAGTATGACAAAAAATAGCCGCCGGTCCTCCTTCCACCCTTTAGAAGGGACGCCAACCGTTTTTTTTAGCCACGCCAGCTTCAGCGCGTTGCCAACCACCGCAGGATGTTGCTAACTTCAGAGTACCTTGCCGGATAGGCAAATCGAAGTTCTCCTATGCATTGCATGGTCTATTTTGGGGATATCTCAAGTTAAGTTCCATACTTAGTTATCGGTTGTCTCGGGGATTCACACAACCGGTTGCCGACCCTTGTGTGTACAGATGCGCCAGCAATGGTGAAGTTATATTGTTATGACGATGGACTAACGGCCAGCACTTCGCAAGCGATGCTAATCGCAGAGATGGAAGAGCTGCAGACTGTTATGCTGGACTTCACATCAACGCCAGCGAGACGAGACAGTAGTGTCACAGCAACACTACCTGAAGGGAACGAAAAACTATGCTGGATGTCGAGTGGTTTCGTGTTCACGCTTGCGAAGGGAACCATTTCCTGGACATCAACGCGCCAGCGGTCAGTATCAATGTTGACCACCGAACCAGAATACGTGGCCGCATGTAAAGCGACTGATCAAAGATCTGGGCGCCGTCGATGTGGAACCGACACCTCTGTTTGTGACAGAGCAGTGTGCGGTTCGTCCTGAATCCGGAATTCCACAAGAGGACTAAGCATATCGACATTCATTCGGCAGTGCAATAAGTCCTCATTGAAAGTGTTCATTGTAATCCTTTTGATATTACTGTGAAACCCCCAAAATAGACCCGTATGCCCAGAAGAACTTTGGCTTGCACTGCCAGGCGCGAATTTTGGCAGCGCCCTGAAGTTGGTTGGTTTTCAATGTCTTTGTTTTCTCAGTATATCGAATGTCTTAGTCATTCAGCTTCCTCAGCATCATGTTTCTCAATTTCTCAGATTTTAAAATCCTCAATACCTCTGGTTCGCTTAGGATTTTTCAACCTCCCAGGTTCCTCAGTTTCTCAGGTCTGCTAATGCCATATTTCCCTGTTTATCAGGTTTCTCAATTTCTCAGGTTTATTACATTCTCAGTTTTTTAGTTTCTCGAGTTTCCCAGGTTTTGCAGTATGTTTGGATTATCAGTATTTTAAGTTTTGTAATCCTTCTATTTTTCATTTCTGAGCCTCAAAGGTTCCACAGTCCTCAGATTTTTTATCCCCCAGGTTTCCCGGTCCCTCAGGTTCCTCAATCCCACGAATTTATTAGATTCTTAGTTTCTCAGGTTTCTCAGCATCTCATTTCTCAGATTTGCTATACCTCTGGTTCCTCAAGTTTCTCAGTAATTTATTCTTCTCAAGATCTCTCCCAATTACCAGCCTCTCAGGTCTCTCTGGTTCGCTTAGGATCTTTCTCAGCCTCCCAGGTTCCTCAGTTTTTCAGGTTTCTGCTCCTGCCATATTTCCCTGTTTCTCAGGGTGCCCAAAATCTAAAATTTATTAGATTCTCAGTTTTTCACGTTTTCCCAGTATCTCAAGTGTTTTAGACTCTCAGGTTTCTCAGCATCTCATGTTCCTCAATTTTCCAGTTTTGCTATCCCCCTGGTTCCTCAAGTTTCTCAGTAATTCATTTTTCTCAAGATCTCTCCGATTTATCAGCTTCTCAGGATCTTAGGTTTCTTATTCTTCCAAGTTTACCGGTTTCTCATGTTTCTCAGTCTCTCAAGTGTGTTGAATTCTCAGTTTTTCAGGTTCTTAATTTCTCAAATTTCGCAGTGTCTTTGCTTTCAGACTCTCAGGTTTCTCAGCATATCACGTTCCTCAATTTCTCAGGTTTTGCAATCCCTCTGGCTCTTCAGAATCTTATTGTCTGTCAGTTCTCAGCCTTTCGGGTTTTAAAGTTTCTCATTTTTTTTTCGCAAGGTTCTCCAGTCCCTAAATCTCTCAGGCTTGTTAGATTTTTAATTTTTCAGGCCCTCCAGGTTGATGTCAGGTTCTCTTGTTGAGTTTTTTAGTCTTTCAGGTTCTTCTCAGATTTTCAGGTTCCCCAGGTTATCAGGTTTTACAGTCTTTGTAGCCCTTACAGTCATGGAATTTAGTTCCTCAGTTCTGAGGGTCCACAATGTATAATGTTTTATCGTTTTCCTATCTCTCGGGTTTCTCAGGTGTCCTAGGATTTTAATCTCCCTCATTTCTCTGTCATTCTCTCAGGTTTCTCATACCCCCAGGTTTCCGGTTCCTCAAGCTCTCAAATTTATGTTTTTCAGGTTTCAGTGTCTTTATTTTCCCAGTATCTCAAGTCTCATATTTCTCAGATTTTGCAATTCCTCGATCCTTCTGGTTCGCTTAGAATTTTTGTCAGCCTCCCAGGTTCCCCAATTTCTCAAGTTTCTCATCTTCCCACTTTTCTCAGTTTTTTATAGTTTCCAGTTTCTCAGGTTTTGCAGTATCTTTAGATTCTCAGTATTTCAGGTTTTGCTTTAATTATTCTCACTTCTGAGCTTATAATTCTCACAGGTATCACTGCTGAGTTTTTTTAGTCTCTTCAGTTCTTTCAGCATATCAGTTTTTTTATAGTTTTCCAGGCTTTTCAGGCTTTCTGGTCAGGTTTTTGGTCTCCCAGGTTTCTCAACATCTCATATTGGTCAATTTCTTAGGATTTTAATATCTCCCATTTTTCAGCCTCTCGAGTTTCGCAGTTTTTCAGTCTCTCAGGTTTCCCAGTATCACAGGATGTTCTATTCTCCAATTTCTCAGGTACCACTGGTTGTTCAGTCTCTTAAGATTTTAATGTCTGTCATTTCTCAGCCTTTCGGGTTCCACAATTTCTCAGTTTTTATTTTTCCAGTCCATTAATCTCTCTCAGTTTTATTAGATTCTCAATTTTTCTTAGTTCTCCAGTTGTTGAGTTTTTTAATCTTTCAGGTTCTTCTGTCTCTCAGGTTCCCAGATTATCAGATTTCACAGCCTCCATGATTTTCCAGTCTCTCAGAACCCTTACTCTCATGCAATTTTTCCTCAGTTTTTCAGGTCCCTCAGCTTCTCAGGTTCCAGCGTCTCAGCTTTCTCATCTTTCCAGTCTTCCCGGTCCCTCAGGGTCCACAATTTCTCTATTTTTTTCAGATTTTCAGTGTCTTTTATTTTCCTAGTATCTCATTTGTTTTATTCTTTCAGTTTCTTCAGCATTCGATCCTCCCCATTTCAGGTTTTGCAATCCTCTTTAAGGATTTTTCATTAAGATTTTTAAGTCGTGTTTTTTTGTATTTTTTTAGATGTCAATTTTCTTCTCGTTAATCTAGGAATCTGCCAGGGCCATATTTAATCTTGTCATTTGTTTAGCAATTTAAAAATAGTTCTAAAAGGTAAGTGTGCAATGTAGTAAGATATGTGAATGTCATATTAACGGATTAAATACTCGGTAACAATTTGAAGGTTATGTGAACCTGTGTCAGTCAATCTGGCGTGAAGAAAATAGAACAAATTGACCATGTGGCACTGAATAACACTTAGACACTATAAAGAAGACTGCGAAACGACATACAACCTGATTTCATGTTGAGTTGCGACGGGTCTTAAACGCCGTTGCTATGGAGACGTCTTAAATAAAGATCAGGCACTAAGGCTCAATTTTAGGTGAAATGAAACATGAAATTGGCCCCTACTGCCTGGTGTTTAGATAAGACGTAAAACCCGTCGCAACTTAACATGAAATCATGCATGGCAACTTAATTTAACGGCCTTTGAAATTTAGAGGAGCAGTTACAGAATACGAGCAACAGAGCAAATTTTTAGTGCGCTGTGACTCTACTAGTAGCTGTAATCAGTTAATTGCTAATAGTAACCGATGCAGTGGTGTCGCCAGCGATTTTGCGACATGAAGAAGTGGGAGTAGTGACATCGAGTTACGACTAAACGAGAGACGAAAGAGAGAAAGATACTCGGAAATGTTTCACCTGCTTTCGAGTTGGACACATCAAAACTCACTGCAAGAAGAAGTCGATGAAGAAGTCCAGCTGGATGTGATGAAGAAGAAAACACTAGATACCGAAATTTGGCTTCCCGGTGTCTAAAATAGCTAGATGTCTTGAATACAAGATAAAGATAAGACACTTTTTAGAACCCCAACATTCGACGTGGCGCTTTGCCGCTTTTTGCCCTTTAGTCTTCAGTTCTTACTCAGTGCCGGTTAATTCAAGTCAACAGAAACAAAATAGCTTTTAAATGACCGCAAGCTGCTGTCGGCCTTATACCGAAAGACAGGTTTGAATAGCAATAGAGGATGTTATTTAAACAAGACCTAACAACAAAGGGGTGACTACGCCGACAATTTCACGGCCATCTCATTTATGTTGAGTATGACAAAAAATAGATAGAATAAAAAGGTTACCTGGAAATACGTCGGGCGGTACCGCACACGCGATTGTTAATTTAAATTCCACCGACCCTTCTGGTAACGTGAAACTTCGACAATGCAATTTAAACATAGAGCACTCTCAACATTAAAAACGGGAGAACTCTTAAAGTCTGCATGAATGTAAAATGGCCGCCGGTCCTCCTTCCACCCTTTAGAAGGGACGCCAACCGTTTTTTTAGCCACGCCAGCTTCAGCGCGTTGCCAACCACCGCAGGATGCTGCTAACTTCAGAGTACCTTGCCGGATAGGCAAGTCGAAGTTCTCCTATGCATTGCATGGTCTATTTTGGGGATATCTCAAGTTCCATACTTAGTTATCTGTTGTCTCGGGGATTTACACAACCGGATGCCGACCCTTGTGTGTACAGATGCGCCAGTGAAGTCATATTGTTATGTCTATATATCGACGATGGACTAACGGCCAGCACTTCGCAAAGCGATGCTAATCGCAGAGATGGAACAGCTGCAGACTGTTATGCTGGACTTCACATCAACGCCAGCGAGACGAGACAGTAGTGTCACAGCAACACTACCTGAAGGGAACGAAAGACTATGCTGGATGTCGAGTGGTTTCGTGTTCACGCTTGCGAATGGAACCATTTCCTGGACATCAACGCGCCAGCGGTCAGTATCAATATTGACCACCGAACCAGAATACGTGGCCGCATGTCAAGCGACTGATCGAAGATCTGGGCGCCGTCGATGTGGAACCGACACCTCTGTTTGTGACAGAGCTCAGTCTCTCAGGTTTGCCGGTATCACAGGATGTTCTATTCTCCAATTTCTCAGGTACCACTGGTTCTTCAGTCTCTTAAGATTTTAATGTCTGTCATTTCTCAGCCTTTCGGGTTCCACAATTTCTCAGTTTTTATTTTTCCAGCCCAACAATCTCTCTCAGTTTTATTAGATTCTCAATTTTTCTTAGTTGCCCAGTTGTTGAGTTTTTTAATCTTTCAGGTTCTTCTGTCTCTCAGGTTCCCCAGATTATCAGATTTCACAGCCTCCATGATTTTCCAGTCTCTCAGAACCCTTACTCTCATGGGATTTTTTCCTCAGCTTCTCAGGTTCCAGCGTCTCAGTTTTCTCATCTTTCCAGGCTTCCCGGTCCCTCAGGATTTCTCTATTTTTTTCAGATTTTCAGTGTCTTTTATTTTCCTAGTATCTCATTTGTTTTATTCTTTCAGTTTCTTCAGCATTCGATCCTCCCTATTTCAGGTCTTGCAATCCTCTTTAAGGATTTTTCATTAAGTTTTTTAAGTCGTGTTTTTTGTACAAATTGACCATGTGGCACTGAATAACACTTAGACACTACAAAGAAGACTGAGAATGGACTGGAGTAAAGGAAAATGCGAAACGACATGCAACCTGATTTCATGTTGAGTTGCGACGGGTCTTAAACGCCGTTGCTATGGAGACGTCTTCGTATAACTAGAGAAGTAGAACACCGTAGTGTGAGAATAACTTCGCCTGAGCTATGGTTGCCGATGTCGACGAGCCGATTAATTTAGAAGAAGCGATGAGTTCACCATCGGCGGATAACTGGAGACAAGCTATGAGAGAAGAGACGGACCCCAACATTCGACGTGGCGCTTTGCCGCTCTTTGCCCTGTAGTCTTCAGTTCTTACTCAGTGTCGGTTAATTCAAGTCAACAGAGACAAAATAGCTTTTAAATGACCGCAAGCTGCTGTCGGCCTTATACCGAAAGATATTTAGTTATTCAATGATTTCTCCAGGTTTGAATAGCACTATTATTATTATTATTATTATTATAAACAAGACCTAACAACAAAGGAGTGACTACGCCGGGCAATTTCACGGCCATCTCATTTATGTTGAGTATGACAAAAAATAGATAGAATAAAAAGGTTACCTGGAAATACGTCGGGCGGTACCGCACACGCGATTGTTAATTTAAATTCCACCGACCCTTCTGGTAACGTGAAACTTTGACAATGCAATTTAAACATAGAGCACTCTCAACTTTAAAAACAGGAGAACTCTTAAAGTCTGCATGAATGTAAAATGGCCGCCGGTCCTCCTTCCACCCTTTAGAAGGGACGCCAACCGTTTTTTTAGCCACGCCAGCTTCAGCGCGTTGCCAACCACCGCAGGATGCTGCTAACTTCAGAGTACCTTGCCGGATAGGCAAGTCGAAGTTCTCCTATGCATTGCATGGTCTATTTTGGGGATATCTCAAGTTAAGTTCCATACTTAGTTATCGGTTGTCTCGGGGATTCACACAACCGGTTGCCGACCCTTGTGTGTACAGATGCGCCAGCAATGGTGAAGTTATATTGTTATGACGATGGACTAACGGCCAGCACTTCGCAAGCGATGCTAATCGCAGAGATGGAAGAGCTGCAGACTGTTATGCTAGATTTCACCTCAACGCCAGCGAGACGAGACAGTAGTGTCACAGCAACACTACCTGAAGGGAACGAAAGACTATGCTGGATGTCGAGTGGTTTCGTGTTCGCGCTTGCGAATGGAACCATTTCCTGGACATCAACGCGCCAGGCATATTATGGTTGAGACGACTGATCAAAGTTCTGGGCGCCGGCGATGTGGAACCGACACCTCTGTTTTTGTGACAATCAGAGCGCTGTGCGGTTGGTCCTGAATCCGGAATTCCACAAGAGGACTAAGCATATCGACATTCATTCGGCAGTGCAATAAGTCCTATCGAGTGTGTGTTCATTGTAATCTTTTTGATATTACTGAGAAATCCCCAAAATGGACCCGTATGCACAGAAGAACTTTGGCTTGTCCTGCCAGGCGCCCTGCAGTTGGTTGGCGGTGCGACACAGACATGGCGTTAGCACCGGTCTAGTCGCAAGTCTTTTGATGGGGGCAGCAGCGGCCATTACGCCTTGAACGTTCGAATCAACAAGTTCTTGTAACTAGTATTTTAATTTTGTTTTTTGTCTGATTCTATTGTACGATTTTTCATGTTTTTAAAGTCGGGTTGAATAAAAAAAAATTGCGTGTATCGTGCCGCCGGATGTACAGTTCAGGTAACCTTTTTATTTTATCTTTTTTTTCTGTCTTGCTCATCGTAAGGAGATGCCATGTAATTTCCCAACGATTATTAGATAAATTCTTAGATAAAATCTTTTCAATTTTACCGTTGTCCGGCCATCTTTGGAGCGTCATTGTAATAAAACGACCGCCATTGTGGGAAGCGAGTCATCAGTCCTTTGTTTTGTCAGATATTGATAAATCACCAGCCTTTGTTTAAATAATATTCACTATGGCTATTCAAACCAAGTGCCTATTTTCGACAGCAGGTTGCGTTAAATTTAAAAGCTATTTTGTCTCTGTTAACCAATAACTTAATACAACAAAAAGAAAATAAAAAAAGAAGGCTCAGCGCCCCTGACACAATTTAATAAGTAACGATCCGTTACGATTTCTAGCTAGTTTAGGCATCGTGAGACCAATTTATTTTTTATGCATGTTGTAGTCTGAGTTTAGTTTGCGGTTTGCGCTCCTAGATATCGTTGCGTTGCGTAGAGATGGTGTCCGAAAAACATTTGCGTCTTCGTCATTACATTTAGTTTCTGTGTTTTTTATCTTGTTATGTATCGAATCAACAGATAGACCAAATAGCATTCATTTTCTTGGTTCTTGTTGCATGCTGCTGTTGGAGGGTTATGCGGTCTGGGTTATCTGGCCAACGTGTACCCGGGGGCTAGGATTTGGGTTTTCTCCTAGTCTGCAGCGGTACCCAGACCTGGAGCTACTGCTAACTTCTGAGCCAAAACTGAGTTGGAGTTTACAGCGTCGTTTTCGGGCACCTCATTGCTTGCTTCACAAGCACTGAACCCCGAGATCAGTTTTGTTAACTTGGACTTGATTTGTTCCTGAAGAACTAAATTGTTAACCTGTCAAAATTGTTGTAATTTATTGTCCAACTTGTCAAATCGAATTGTTACCAACCTACTACGAAGTCACAAAAATTTGTAATCACAGTACACAATCGCAATACTCAAATCCACTGCTCTCGCCATGTATCCAAAAGAACCTAGGGTTTGTTTTTGTTTGGGTAAGTTCGAATTTCCCGCCACTACTTTGTCTTGCCAAAAACATAACACAACGTAGAGTTCCGCTTTTTTTTCCTTTCAACCTTTTTAAATTTCGCGGTTTGTTTAAACCTTTCGAATTTGACGTTTGGTGACGTCATTGACATTTATTTCATGTTCAAATTCAAAAAGTGGCGGTAAGTGGTGTAAAGTCCCACTTTCTTTTACTTGATAATTTATTATTTTTATTTATATCGTTTATAATTATCTTACTTGGTTTAATTTTTTTTTTATGATATAATATTTCGGTTTGTACTTTTTACTTGTCTAACTTGTTAGTGTATGTTATTGTATTTTCTCTATTACCTTTGTTATTGTATGTGTTTGGAGATTTGTGAAATGTATTCTTTTCTTCTACAGACAATTTGGGATTGCAGTACCAAATAAACACACCTAATATTTGAAATTACCGCCATCTCAATGTCCTCAATACATGTCAATAAGTTAGGTTAACCACTTGTCACATATTTTATTTTGTTATTTGTTTCATTGCATCATTTATGAATCTCCCACAAGATTTTGCGGCTTCTCTAAATAAGACCCTCCACCTTATCAGCTCTTATCGACCGTCACAGGTGGGTGAAAAGTTCAAGTGTCACTTTTATCTCTCCAGTCGACAGAAGTAGGTTATGGACCGAAAAAATTGTAAAAATCGGGCGATTCCTACTTAATGATAAGCGATGATAACGGGATGAAACAAAGAAGTAAAATGTACTTACAGTAGACCTCAGTTAGTATCACACCGGCCACAAATATTACGGAGGAAGCAACATAGTCAGATAGGGGCATTTTTCACACATTAGCTGTTGCGTCCGGTTTGATAAACATGAGCTGAGATTGCTTCTTTTATATTATATGAATAATAATTTAAAATAATAATTATAACTGTTGTTGCCTTGAAACCGACCATGAAGCACTAATGCGTGGGTAGGCAACCAACCGTGCGTCTAAATTTGAATTTCCACCTTATCGGTCAGGGACTGGATTCATCGATAACGATAATAATGAGAGTTGATTTCACGTACGTCTATTCAAGAAAGGTAACAAGTATTTACATTTTAATTAAAACCAACTGAGTCGTAAAAGTGAAAGTGGTCATTTCATCAGAGGGAAGTACACACAAGCCCAGACGACAAAACAGAGTGAAAGTCCGAGAAAAGTGAACGACTTCTGGCGGTCCCAAGGCACTATCACCTGTTGCGGCTTGGGGTTTTGGGGCGAACTGACAGGTACATTGGGCACCTGGACGTAAAATCAGTTAGTGGTCGACGGTAAAAAGGTACTCACCTCTGCACTTCGCCTGGTCAGAACTTCCGTGCTGCTGTTCATTGTCTCGCAAAGATTGGACTGATTACTTTTACTTGAGACTGATAACTATTGATAAAGTGGAACGTCGCCAATTCGGTGCTTTATTGCGCTTGTTTCTAGAAAGTCCACACACACTTATTTTTATTTTCCCTACTGTCTGACATTCGCGCCAGAACCTTGAAATACAACAACAAACAAGTTGTGTCTGACTAAATATGCGTTCCCACTCGGGTTCGGATTATGTCACCAATACAACATCGAGACTGTATAATATATTGAATCATTTAAAATAATACTATATTTACAATTGCACCTTAAAATTAGACAGCGTGTCTTTGCTTACTCTAACAGTTATGTACATAGGAAACAATACCGCGTGGATCACAAAAGTCCCAGCTGGCTCACAGTCGTAAACACTATGATCCAGATAATTAAAAGCACTATTATACCTATCAAAAAAATAGTCTTTTTTGTGTGCCAGGGACTACCGGCCAAATCCGGAGGGGGGTTCCTCTGCCTGGCCGTCCTGCATACCTCCGGGGTGCACACCAAGCTCTCGCCGGTCCCCGAGGAACTCCCGTTCGTGTTCGATATCGACAGCTCTATTCCTTCCTTCTCGTTCTTCTTGTCGTCTTTCCGAAAAGTGGGGTTGTCCATCTGCAACAAAAAACTCAATCTCACCATCGACGCCACTGGGACTATAGTTACACGGGCGAACATTTTGACTAGTTGTTTTCGTAAACCCCGTCCGTGGACAGGTAAACGCGATTCACTCGGCAGTCCACATGGCGATGGAATGAAATCAAAGTAAACACGACTTGGCTATCGCTTCGTATAATTTTTTCAATGGAAGTTAGACCTCAGATAAGCGGTATCTTATTCTAGTGGTTCAACACTGTCATTCTAGTAAATAAAAATACATGGGTTTGTGGGTTTTATCTGTGCGTGGTTGTTGGGGCTTTATCTGGAGAGCTGTGTGCAGCAGGGGCGAAAAGTCCTTGTAATTTTTTTTAATTTCGGAAACTGATAATAAATAATTTGTGGAGGCAAATAGTCAAGTTGTTATTATTATTGCTTTCAATGGAAATACCGTAAGTGCGATAATGTCCTCCCGCGCAATTCATTAATTTAATTTAGCTGATACGCCCGGCGTAAGTGTTAATTTAAGCAAAGTGTTTACAAACGACTTCCTTTTTACGGTAACTTCTATTTAGCGAAATTAGTCCTCAGCATAATTAGTATGTGTATTAGTTATTAGTATTCAGTCCAGAGAAGCTAGTTACCGTAAGACGGTGTTAATTCAGACATTAAAATGTTTGTGTATACAAAATTACGTATTTTGGATTTTCAAAGCCCTCTCTGAATGCTCTCAAGTGTACAGTATTCAAAATCGTCCTAAAAGCTGATGTTGTTTGACCCTATTAATTTTAAATATAGTTTTTATTTTACTTGATCAGACTTGCCTCTTTGCGGAGGCGCATCCACCATTTTCGATTTGGTTTTTAGGTCATTCTTCAACGACGCTGTCCGCGCTCGATGTTGGTATAAAAACAGGAGATTGACACTGATGGTGAGCGCGGACAGCATCGTTAAATGCATGTGAAACAACTTTTGAAAATGGTGGATGCGCCCCTTTAAGAAAAAATCAGTAAAATACAATAACGTCTCGGATGTTTGTGACGCCACTGATCTCCCTTTTTAGTGTTTAGAATTTACAATAAATTTTGAGCTTCTACCATTTTAAATATAACTTTCATTTTGCTTAACGACGCTGTCCGCGCTTAATATCGCTGCAGATTAGATGATTCGATTTGTTTGAATCACCGATTTGACAGTGATTCTGATTTCGCAAAGAGGAAAAACTGTTTAACAGAAGAGGAATTGGCTGTAATAAGATCGTTTCAACCCGACACTAAAAAATTCGTAAATCATTGTGATTTTGCATGAAGAATAATCAAAGCCGTTATGGATGTTCAAAAAATGAACGATATTCAATCTTGATGCAAGATATAGATATTTGACAATTTTTTTAATGCTTTCGTCTCGGTTTCCTCCTTTAGAATTAACATTTTGTTTAATCAATAAAGAGTATCACTTTTTAAACTTTCGAAAGTCTGCGAAGTCACTACATCAATTTTAAAATGTCCTTGTCTCATTTTTCTCTCCTCCAATATAAGAAAGACTTTTAATAATCGATGAAATTAGACTATATTCACTTTCTAACCTTTCGAAAGTCTGGGAAATCATTAAATTGTTTTTGAAAAATCCTAATGCAAGATATAGATATTTTACAATTTTTTGAATGCCTTCGTCCCGATTTCTTCTTTTAGAATTACGATTTTGTTTAATCAATAAATAGTATCACTTTTTTAAACTTTCGAAAGTCCGCGAAGGCACTACATTAATTTTGAAATGTCCCTGTCTCTATTTTCTCTCCTCGAATATAAGAAAGACTTTTAATAATTGATGAAAATAGCCTATATTTACTTTCTAACCTTTCGAAAGTCTAGGAAATCATTGAATTGTTTTTGAAAGATCCTAATGCAAGATATAGACATTTTACAATTTTTTTAATGCTTTCGTTTTGGTTTCCTCCTTTAGAATTAACATTTTGTTTAATCAATAAATAGTATCACTTTTTAAACTTTCGAAAGTCTGCGAAGGCACTACATAAATTTTGAAATGTCCTTGTCTCATTTTTCTCTCCTCGAATATAAGAAAGAGTTTTAATTGATGAAGTAGACTATATTCACTTTCTAAACTTTCTAAAGTCCAGGAAATCATTGAATTGTTTTTGAAAGATCCTAATGCAAGATATAGACATTTTACAATTTTTTTAATGCTTTCGTCTCGGTTTCCTTCTTTAGAATTAACATTTTGTTTAATCAATAAAGGGTATCACTTTTTAAACTTTCGAAAGTCTGCGAAGGCACTATGTACATCAATTTTGAAATGTCCTTGTCTCATTTTTCTCTCCTCGAATATAAGAAAGAGTTTTAATTGATGAAAATAGACTATATTCACTTTCTAAACTTTCGAAAGTATAGGAAATCATTAAATTGTTTTTGAAAAATCCTAATGCAAGATATAGATATTTTACAATTTTTTTAATGCTTTCGTATCGGTTTCCTCCTTTAGAATTAACATTTTGTTTAATCAATAAAGAGTATCAGTTTTTAAACTTTCGAAAGTCTGCGAAGGCACTAGATCAATTTTTAAATGTCCTTGTCTCATTTTTCTCTCCTGGAATATAAGAAAGAGTTTTAATTGATGAAAATAGACTATATTCACTTTCTAACCTTTCGAAAGTCTGGGAAATTATTAAATTGTTTTTCAAAAATCCTAATGCAAGATATAGATATTTTAAAATTTTTTTAATGCTTTCGTATCGGTTTCCTCCTTTAGAATTAACATTTTGTTTAATCAATAAAGAGTATCACTTTTTAAACTTTCGAAAGTCTGCGAAGGCACTGCATCAATTTTGAAATGTCCTTGTTTCATTTTTCTCTTCTCGAATATAAGAAAGAGTTTTAATTGATGAAAATAGACTATATTCACTTTCTAAACTTTCGAAAGTCTAGGAAATCATTGAATTGTTTTTTAAAGATCCTAATGCAAGATATAGACATTTTACATTTTTTTAATGCTTTCGTCTCGGTTTCCTCTTTTAGAATTAACATTTTGTTTAATCAATAAAGAGTATCACTTTTTAAACTTTCGAAAGTCTGCGAAGGCACTGCATCAATTTTGAAATGTCCTTGTCTCATTTTTCTCTCCTCGAATATAAGAAAGACTTTTAATAATTGATGAAAATAGCCTATATTCACTTTCTAACCTTTCGAAAGTCTGGGAAATCATTAAATTGTTTTTGAAAGATCCTAATGCAAAATATAGACATTTTACAATTTTTTGAATGCCTTCGTCCCGATTTCCTCTTTTAGAATTACGATTTTGTTTAATCAATAAAGAGTATCACTTTTTAAACTTTCGAAAGTCCGCGAAGGCACTACATTAATTTTGAAATGTCCTAGTCTCATTTTTTTCTCCTCGAATATAAGAAAGAGTTTTAATTGATGAAAATAGACTATATTCACTTTCTAAACTTTCGAAAGTCTAGGAAATCATTGAATTGTTTTTGAAAGATCCTAATGCAAGATATAGACATTTAAATTTTTTTTTAATGCTTTCGTCTCGGTTTCCTCCTTTAGAATTAACATTTTGTTTAATCAATAAAGAGTATCACTGTTTAAACTTTCGAAAGTCTGCGAAGGCACTACATCAATTTTGAAATGTCCTTGTCTCATTTTTCTCTCCTCTGGAATATAAGAAAGAGTTTTAATAATTGATGAAAATAGACTATATTCACTTTCTAACCTTTCGAAAGTCTGGGAAATCATTATATTGTTTTTGAAAGATCCTAATGCAAAATATAGACATTTTACAATTTTTTGAATGCCTTCGTCTCGGTTTCCTCTTTTAGAATTAACATTTTGTTTAATCAATAAAGAGTATCACTTTTTAAACTTTCGAAAGTCCGCGAAGGCACTACATTAATTTTGAAATGTCCTAGTCTTATTTTTCTCTCCTCGAATAGAAGAAAGAGTTTTAATTGATGAAAATAGACTATATTCACTTTCTAAACTTTCGAAAGTCTAGGAAATCATTGAATTGTTTTTGAAAGATCCTAATGCAAGATATAGACATTTTACAATTTTTTTAATGCTTTCGTCTCGGTTTCCTCCTTTAGAATTAACATTTTGTTTAATCAATAAATAGTATCACTTTTTAAACTTTCGAAAGTCTGCGAAGGCACTACATCAATTTTGAAATGTCCTTGTCTCATTTTTCTCTCCTGGAATATAAGAAAGAGTTTTAATAATTGATGAAAATAGACCTTTCGAACGTCTGGGAAATCATTAAATTCTTTTTGAAAGATCCTAATGCAAAATATAGACATTTTACATTTTTTTTAATGCTTTCGTCTCGGTTTCCTCCTTTAGAATTAACATTTTGTTTAATCAATAAATAGTATCACTTTTTAAACTTTCGAAAGTCCGCGAAGGCACTACATCAATTTTGAAATGTCCTTGTCTCATTTTTCTCTCCTCGAATATAAGAAAGACTTTTAATAATTGATGAAAATAGCCTATATTCACTTTCTAACCTTTCGAAAGTCTGAGAAATCATTAAATTGTTTTTGTAAGATCCTAATACAAAATATAGACATTTTACAATTTTTTGAATGCCTTCGTCCCGATTTCCTCCTTTAGAATTACGATTTTGTTTAATCAATAAAGAGTATCACTTTTTAAACTTTCGAAAGTCCGCGAAGGCACTACATTAATTTTGAAATGTCCTAGTCTCATTTTTCTCTCCTCGAATATAAAAAAGAGTTTTAATTGATGAAAATAGACTATATTCACTTTCTAAACTTTCGAAAGTCTAGGAAATCATTGAATTGTTTTTGAAAGATCCTAATGCAAGATATAGATATTTTACAATTTTTTTAATGCTTTCGTCTCGGTTTCCTCCTTTAGAATTAACATTTTGTTTAATCAATAAATAGTATCACTTTTTAAACTTTCGAAAGTCTGCGAAGGCACTACATCAATTTTGAAATGTCCTTGTCTCATTTTTCTCTCCTCGAATATAAGAAAGACTTTTAATAATTGATGAAAATAGCCTATATTCACTTTCTGACCTTTCGAAAGTCTGGGAAATCATTAAATTGTTTTTGAAAGATTCTAATGCAAAATATAGACATTTTACAATTTTTTGAATGCCTTCGTCCCGATTTCCTCTTTTAGAATTACGATTTTGTTTAATCAATAAAGAGTATCACTTTTTAAACTTTCGAAAGTCCGCGAAGGCACTACATTAATTTTGAAATGTCCTAGTCTCATTTTTTTCTCCTCGAATATAAGAAAGAGTTTTAATTGATGAAAATAGACTATATTCACTTTCTAAACTTTCGAAAGTCTAGGAAATCATTGAATTGTTTTTGAAAGATCCTAATGCAAGATATAGACATTTTACAATTTTTTTAATGCTTTCGTCTCGGTTTCCTCCTTTAGAATTAACATTTTGTTTAATCAATAAAGAGTATCACTTTTTAAACTTTCGAAAGTCTGCGAAGGCACTATGTACATCAATTTTGAAATGTCCTTGTCTCATTTTTCTCTCCTCGAATATAAGAAAGACTTTTAATAATTGATGAAAATAGACTATATTCACTTTCTAACCTTTCGAAAGTCTGATAAATCATTAATTTGTTTTTGAAAGATCCTAATGCAAGATATAGATATTTTAAAATTTTTTGAATGCCTTCGTCCCGATTTCCTCTTTTAGAATTACGATTTGGTTTAATCAATAAAGAGTATCACTTTTTAAACTTTCGAAAGTCTGCGAAGGCACTACATTAATTTTGAAATGTCCTAGTCTCATTTTTCTCTCCTCGAATATAAAAAAGAGTTTTAATTGATGAAAATAGACTGTATTCACTTTCTAAACTTTCGAAAGTCTAGGAAATCATTGAATTGTTTTTTAAAGATCCTAATGCAAGATATAGACATTTTACAATTTTTTTAATGCTTTTGTCTCGGTTTCCTCTTTTAGAATTAACATTTTGTTTAATCAATAAAGAGTATCACTTTTTAAACTTTCGAAAGTCCGCGAAGGCACTACATTAATTTTGAAATGTCCTAGTCTCATTTTTTTCTCCTCGAATATAAGAAAGAGTTTTAATTGATGAAAATAGACTATATTCACTTTCTAAACTTTCGAAAGTCTAGGAAATCATTGAATTGTTTTTGAAAGATCCTAATGCAAGATATATACATTTTAATTTTTTTTTAATGCTTTCGTCTCGGTTTCCTCCTTTAGAATTAACATTTTGTTTAATCAATAAATAGTATCACTTTTTAAACTTTCGAAAGTCTGCGAAGGCACTACATCAATTTTGAAATGTCCTTGTCTCATTTTTCTCTCCTCGAATATAAGAAAGACTTTTAATAATTGATGAAAATAGCCTATATTCACTTTCTAACCTTTCGAAAGTCTGGGAAATCATTAAATTGTTTTTGAAAGATCCTAATGCAAAATATAGACATTTTACAATTTTTTGAATGCCTTCGTCCCGATTTCCTCTTTTAGAATTACGATTTTGTTTAATCAATAAAGAGTATCACTTTTTAAACTTTCGAAAGTCCGCGAAGGCACTACATTAATTTTGAAATGTCCTTGTCTGATTTTTTTCTCCTCGAATATAAGAAAGACTTTTAATAATTGATGAAAATAGACTATATTCACTTTCTAACCTTTCGAAAGTCTGGGAAATCATTAAATTGTTTTTGAAAGATCCTAATGCAATATATAGAAATTTTACAATTTTTTGAATGCCTTCGTCCCGATTTCCTCTTTTAGAATTACGATTTTGTTTAATCCATAAAGAAAAAAAACTTTCTAAACTTTCGAAAGTCCCCGAAGGCACTAATGTCTTGTTTCATTTTTCTCTTCTCGAATATAAGTGTACAGTATTCAAGTATTCAAAAATGTTTTGAAAATGGTGGATGCACCAGGAGAAAATATCCAAGAATTCCATAATATCATTTTGAATGCTTATTTTCCGCTAATAAACATTCATATATTTTAAAACATCAAGGTTCCGGATTCGATGATTAAATTACATATTTGGGAATGACAAGATTTTAAATTTGCAAGACTTTTTAATTCTAAAAGTTATCTTTCGTTCTATTATTTGCAAATTCGCAGATACCAAAATTCTGATATTGTAATATGATAAGTTCCAAGATTTAAATATTCCAAAATTCCAAGGTTTAGATTCCAGCATTCTAAGAGACAAACGATCTAGGGAATTTAGTCGAGAAAACAGAAAGAAAAAAAACAAGAAAGAAAGGGGCGACGGATTCTTCATAATAGAAAAAAATTGAAAATTGAGATAATCGCAGCAATAAAAAGAGGTACGCTAACTCGTTTACACAGCGTAAGTACGAAAAGAAAACTATAATCTTCTTCATGACTTTAAAGTAAGTAGAACCCTAGCTGTTTGGCTGAAAGCAGTGTCCGGCTGCAATGTATCTGGCTGAAATGTCATTAATATATTTTCTGGAGACTTCTTTCTTTGAATTTTATATTGCTTTGTGATTTCAGATTACAAATTGCGGGTTGAGGATGTCGCATTCTAGATTTCGGATTTCGTATTTTAAATTACAGAATACAGGTTTGATATATTCCGGATTACCCATTCCCTACTTCACATTCCAGATTGCAGATCTTCAATTTAAAGTTTTCCAAATTTCAGATTCCTGATTACAGATTTCCAATTTTAGATTTCAGATTGAGAATGCAGATTTAAAGTTTCATATTCCAAATTGCGGACTGTGGATGTCACATTCCAGAAATAAAGTTTATACAGATTTCATATTGCATATTCTAGACAAATATTAGATTCTAGATTTCACATTCCAGATTTCAGTTTCCAATATCAGGTTTTCGACTTCAGACTCACAATGCAGTCTTAGATTTTCGATAACAGATTTCACATTCTAGCTTTATAAATTTCAATTTTCAAGTTTTGCATTTCAGATTCAGAATTCAGTTTCAGAATTGAAGGTTGTGGATGTCGCATTCTAGATTTCGGATTTAGCATTTTAAATTTCAGAAAACAGATTTCAGATTTTAGGCTTCACGGTTCAGGTTTCGCATTTCCGGATTGCAGATTTACAATTTCAGGTCTTAAATTTCCGATTATATTGTAGAATTTATTGTTTCAGTGATACATTTTAGATTGCAGATTTCTCTACATTTTACGCTTCTAGCTTTTGATATTACATTCGGGCCGTGCATATCACATTCCAGAGATCGGATTCCCAAGTGAAAATCTGGAATTCCTTGAAGCAGACTGCACAAACAAGAGAAAAAGACGTACCTGCAGTTGTTGCTTCATATTTGGGTATTCTAGAATTCACACATATTCCAAAATTCGCAAAAAAATTTACAACGCTTTTTTGGAGTCCATTTTTGTAGTCGTTGTGCAACCTGCATAATTGCAATTTTTACACCGCAAATGTTCGGAATTCTCAACTTTAAAAATGTAAAATCCGGTAAAGTGTTTCAAGGTTTCTTCAATATCATAGTAAAAAATTCAAGCTCATACAGTGTGATATTTTATACATCGCAGCACGACTCTCTAAATCGCACCCAAAAATTGCCAAACAGCAATTAATATTGGTGCGGTTATTGACACCCACCTTTGGCCCGGGGATCCACAATATTTAACACGATAATTATTGACTGTGTACAACGCGGAAGAACGGCTTTCTTACCTTGAGACTTTGCTGGTCTTCCGCGATTTCGACACTAATCGCACATCACAGATGCAAATCGGTTTTGCCGCAAAGAAACAGTAAAAGAAACATCTCTTCTTGTACCGGCAGTACTTTCACTCCTAACGTCAGTGGCTGGTTCTAACGTCGAGCAACCGCGGCGAAAATGTTTAACACTCGTGAATAACAGAACAATCATCATTGCGTCATTTATCTTTCTTGTATCGATATTAAAAGAAAAGAAATCTTGTATTGATAAAGTGATATTATTTCCAGATTTGTTCGGTATCAAGTAGCGGTTGACGAAAATTGGTCAGTAAACTTGGAGGCGATGATAAGGCAGAATTTTGAGCGATCGTTGTGGTTACATAGAGGAAGTTGGGAGTCCCCAAAGATTTCCTAGACTGTCTGTGGCCAGTTCTGAATACCAATTTCAGCGGAAATCAAAGAATCATTGTTTGTCGACACAAAAACAATCTTATCTTATGAAGCTAGAGCACTTCGGTATTTACATGCCAACTATTAAGGAGGTGGGAAAATAATGTCTAAAGAAGTCTAGGGGTTAGGATGTAGAAGAAATGTCAAGCGGCAGGAAAGAAGTACTAAGTACCGGAAAAAATGTCTTAAAATTTGCAAAATAGTAGTCAATGACCTCACAAAGCAAGAAAGAGCTTTTAGAGAAGCGGCACTTCACCACCACAGTTTTAGATTTCAGATTCAGAATGCAGATTCCAAATTTCAGATTTCAGAATATACGGTTTAAGGTTCTAGATTTCAGGCTTCTGGCTTCGTTAACATTAAATTAGAGATTTCACATTTAGGATTCCACATTCTAGATTTCCAGTATTCGATCTCAGATTCCGAATGCGGATTTAAAGTTTCATATTCCAACTTGCGGGCTGTGGCTTCCACATTCCAGATTACAAATTTTTAATTTTAGATTCATTCACATTCCAGAAATAGAGAATATATAAATTTAAAATTGCATATTCTTTACAAGTATTAGATTCTAGATTTCAGAATTCAAATTCCACATTCCAGATTGCAGTTTTCCACTCTAAGGTTTTCGACTTCAGATTCAGAATGCATTCTCAGATTTTCGATTACAAATTTCATATTCCACATTCCAGATTACAGATTTTTAATTTTAGATTCATTCACATTCCAGAAATAGAGATTATATAAATTTCAAATTGCATATTCTAGACAAGTAGTAGATTCTAGATTACACAATTCAAATTCCACATTCCAGATTGCAGTTTTCCACTCTAAGGTTTTCGACTTTAGATTTAGAATGCATTCTCAGATTTTCAATTACAAATTTCATATTCCACATTCCAGATTACAGATTTTTTATTTTAGATTCATTCACATTCCAGAAATAGAGATTATATAAATGTCAAATTGCATATTCTAGACAAGTATTAGATTCTTGATTTCACAATTCAAATTCCACATTCCAGATTGCAGTTTTCCACTCTAAGGTTTTCGACTTTAGGTTTAGAATGAATTCTCAGATTTTCGATTACAAATTTCATATTCCACATTCCAGATTACAGATTTTTAATTTTAGATTCATTCACATTCCAGAAATAGAGATTATATAAATTTAAAATTGCATATTCTTTACAAGTATTAGATTCTAGATTACACAATTCAAATTCGACATTCCAGATTGCAGTTTTCCACTCTAAGGTTTTCGACTTTAGGTTTAGAATGCATTCTCAGATTTTCGATTACAAATTTCATATTCCACATTCCAGATTACAGATTTTTAATTTTAGATTCATTCACATTCCAGAAATAGAGATTATATAAATTTAAAATTGCATATTCTTTACAAGTATTAGATTCTAGATTTCAGAATTCAAATTCCACATTCCAGATTGCAGTTTTCCACTCTAAGGTTTTCGACTTCAGATTCAGAATGCATTCTCAGATTTTCGATTACAAATTTCATATTCCACATTCCAGATTACAGATTTTTAATTTTAGATTCATTCACATTCCAGAAATAGAGATTATATAAATTTCAAATTGCATATTCTAGACAAGTATTAGATTCTAGATTACACAATTCAAATTCCACATTCCAGATTGCAGTTTTCCACTCTAAGGTTTTCGACTTTAGGTTTAGAATGCATTCTCAGATTTTCGATTACAAATTTCATATTCCACATTCTAGATTACAAATTTTTAATTTTAGATTCATTCACATTCCAGAAATAGAGATTATATAAATGTCAAATTGCATATTCTAGACAAGTAGTAGATTCTAGATTACACAATTCAAATTCCACATTCCAGTTTGCAGTTTTCCACTCTAAGGTTTTCGACTTTAGATTTAGAATGCATTCTCAGATTTTCGATTACAAATTTCAGATTCTACATTCCAGATTACAAATTTTTAATTTTACATTCATTAACATTCCAGAAATAGAGATTATATAAATTTCAAATTACATATTCTAGACAAGTAGTAGATTCTAGATTACACAATTCAAATTCCACATTCCAGATTGCAGTTTTCCACTCTAAGGTTTTCGACTTTAGATTTAGAATGCATTCTCAGATTTTCAATTACAAATTTCATATTCCAGATTACAGATTTTTTATTTTAGATTCATTCACATTCCAGAAATAGAGATTATATAAATGTCAAATTGCATATTCTAGACAAGTATTAGATTCTTGATTTCACAATTCAAATTCCACATTCCAGATTGCAGTTTTCCACTCTAAGGTTTTCGACTTTAGATTTAGAATGCATTCTCAGATTTTCGATTACAAATTTCATATTCCAGATTACAGATTTTTTATTTTAGATTCATTCACATTCCAGAAATAGAGATTATATAAATTTCAAATTGCATATTCTAGACAAATAGTAGATTCTAGACTACACAATTCAAATTCCACATTCCCGATTGCAGTTTTCCACTGTAAGGTTTCTGACTTCAGATTTAGAATGCATTCTCAGATTTTCGATTACAAATTTCATATTCCACATTCCAGATTACAGATTTTTAATTTTAGATTCATTCACATTCCAGAAATAGAGAATATATAAATTTAAAATTGCATATTCTTTACAAGTATTAGATTCTAGATTTCAGAATTCAAATTCCACATTCCAGATTGCAGTTTTCCACTCTAAGGTTTTCGACTTCAGATTCAGAATGCATTCTCAGATTTTCGATTACAAATTTCATATTCCACATTCCAGATTACAGATTTTTAATTTTAGATTCATTCACATTCCAGAAATAGAGATTATATAAATTTCAAATTGCATATTCTAGACAAGTAGTAGATTCTAGATTACACAATTCAAATTCCACATTCCAGATTGCAGTTTTCCACTCTAAGGTTTTCGACTTTAGATTTAGAATGCATTCTCAGATTTTCAATTACAAATTTCATATTCCAGATTACAGATTTTTTATTTTAGATTCATTCACATTCCAGAAATAGAGATTATATAAATGTCAAATTGCATATTCTAGACAAGTATTAGATTCTTGATTTCACAATTCAAATTCCACATTCCAGATTGCAGTTTTCCACTCTAAGGTTTTCGACTTTAGGTTTAGAATGAATTCTCAGATTTTCGATTACAAATTTCATATTCCACATTCCAGATTACAGATTTTTAATTTTAGATTCATTCACATTCCAGAAATAGAGATTATATAAATTTAAAATTGCATATTCTTTACAAGTATTAGATTCTAGATTACACAATTCAAATTCGACATTCCAGATTGCAGTTTTCCACTCTAAGGTTTTCGACTTTAGGTTTAGAATGCATTCTCAGATTTTCGATTACAAATTTCATATTCCACATTCCAGATTACAGATTTTTAATTTTAGATTCATTCACATTCCAGAAATAGAGATTATATAAATTTAAAATTGCATATTCTTTACAAGTATTAGATTCTAGATTTCAGAATTCAAATTCCACATTCCAGATTGCAGTTTTCCACTCTAAGGTTTTCGACTTCAGATTCAGAATGCATTCTCAGATTTTCGATTACAAATTTCATATTCCACATTCCAGATTACAGATTTTTAATTTTAGATTCATTCACATTCCAGAAATAGAGATTATATAAATTTAAAATTGCATATTCTTTACAAGTATTAGATTCTAGATTACACAATTCAAATTCGACATTCCAGATTGCAGTTTTCCACTCTAAGGTTTTCGACTTTAGGTTTAGAATGCATTCTCAGATTTTCAATTACAAATTTCATATTCCAGATTACAGATTTTTTATTTTAGATTCATTCACATTCCAGAAATAGAGATTATATAAATGTCAAATTGCATATTCTAGACAAGTATTAGATTCTTGATTTCACAATTCAAATTCCACATTCCAGATTGCAGTTTTCCACTCTAAGGTTTTCGACTTTAGGTTTAGAATGAATTCTCAGATTTTCGATTACAAATTTCATATTCCACATTCCAGATTACAGATTTTTAATTTTAGATTCATTCACATTCCAGAAATAGAGATTATATAAATTTAAAATTGCATATTCTTTACAAGTATTAGATTCTAGATTACACAATTCAAATTCGACATTCCAGATTGCAGTTTTCCACTCTAAGGTTTTCGACTTTAGGTTTAGAATGCATTCTCAGATTTTCGATTACAAATTTCATATTCCACATTCCAGATTACAGATTTTTAATTTTAGATTCATTCACATTCCAGAAATAGAGATTATATAAATTTAAAATTGCATATTCTTTACAAGTATTAGATTCTAGATTTCAGAATTCAAATTCCACATTCCAGATTGCAGTTTTCCACTCTAAGGTTTTCGACTTCAGATTCAGAATGCATTCTCAGATTTTCGATTACAAATTTCATATTCCACATTCCAGATTACAGATTTTTAATTTTAGATTCATTCACATTCCAGAAATAGAGATTATATAAATTTCAAATTGCATATTCTAGACAAGTATTAGATTCTAGATTACACAATTCAAATTCCACATTCCAGATTGCAGTTTTCCACTCTAAGGTTTTCGACTTTAGGTTTAGAATGCATTCTCAGATTTTCGATTACAAATTTCATATTCCACATTCTAGATTACAAATTTTTAATTTTAGATTCATTCACATTCCAGAAATAGAGATTATATAAATGTCAAATTGCATATTCTAGACAAGTAGTAGATTCTAGATTACACAATTCAAATTCCACATTCCAGTTTGCAGTTTTCCACTCTAAGGTTTTCGACTTTAGATTTAGAATGCATTCTCAGATTTTCGATTACAAATTTCAGATTCTACATTCCAGATTACAAATTTTTAATTTTACATTCATTAACATTCCAGAAATAGAGATTATATAAATTTCAAATTGCATATTCTAGACAAGTAGTAGATTCTAGATTACACAATTCAAATTCCACATTCCAGATTGCAGTTTTCCACTCTAAGGTTTTCGACTTTAGATTTAGAATGCATTCTCAGATTTTCAATTACAAATTTCATATTCCAGATTACAGATTTTTTATTTTAGATTCATTCACATTCCAGAAATAGAGATTATATAAATGTCAAATTGCATATTCTAGACAAGTATTAGATTCTTGATTTCACAATTCAAATTCCACATTCCAGATTGCAGTTTTCCACTCTAAGGTTTTCGACTTTAGATTTAGAATGCATTCTCAGATTTTCGATTACAAATTTCATATTCCACATTCCAGATTACAGATTTTTTATTTTAGATTCATTCACATTCCAGAAATAGAGATTATATAAATTTCAAATTGCATATTCTAGACAAGTAGTAGATTCTAGACTACACAATTCAAATTCCACATTCCCGATTGCAGTTTTCCACTGTAAGGTTTCTGACTTCAGATTTAGAATGCATTCTCAGATTTTCGATTACAAATTTCATATTCCACATTCCAGATTACAGATTTTTAATTTTAGATTCATTCACATTCCAGAAATACAGAATATATAAATTTAAAATTGCATATTCTTTACAAGTATTAGATTCTAGATTTCAGAATTCAAATTCCACATTCCAGATTGCAGTTTTCCACTCTAAGGTTTTCGACTTCAGATTCAGAATGCATTCTCAGATTTTCGATTACAAATTTCATATTCCACATTCCAGATTACAGATTTTTAATTTTAGATTCATTCACATTCCAGAAATAGAGATTATATAAATTTCAAATTGCATATTCTAGACAAGTATTAGATTCTAGATTACACAATTCAAATTCCACATTCCAGATTGCAGTTTTCCACTCTAAGGTTTTCGACTTTAGGTTTAGAATGCATTCTCAGATTTTCGATTACAAATTTCATATTCCACATTCCAGATTACAGATTTTTAATTTTAGATTCATTCACATTCCAGAAATAGAGATTATATAAATTTCAAATTGCATATTCTAGACAAGTAGTAGATTCTAGATTACACAATTCAAATTCCACATTCCAGATTGCAGTTTTCCACTCTAAGGTTTTCGACTTTAGATTTAGAATGCATTCTCAGATTTTCAATTACAAATTTCATATTCCAGATTACAGATTTTTTATTTTAGATTCATTCACATTCCAGAAATAGAGATTATATAAATGTCAAATTGCATATTCTAGACAAGTATTAGATTCTTGATTTCACAATTCAAATTCCACATTCCAGATTGCAGTTTTCCACTCTAAGGTTTTCGACTTTAGGTTTAGAATGAATTCTCAGATTTTCGATTACAAATTTCATATTCCACATTCCAGATTACAGATTTTTAATTTTAGATTCATTCACATTCCAGAAATAGAGATTATATAAATTTAAAATTGCATATTCTTTACAAGTATTAGATTCTAGATTACACAATTCAAATTCGACATTCCAGATTGCAGTTTTCCACTCTAAGGTTTTCGACTTTAGGTTTAGAATGCATTCTCAGATTTTCGATTACAAATTTCATATTCCACATTCCAGATTACAAATTTTTAATTTTAGATTCATTAACATTCCAGAAATAGAGATTATATAAATTTAAAACTGCATATTCTTTACAAGTATTAGATTCTAGATTTCACAATTCAAATTCCACATTCCAGATTGCAGTTTTCCATTCTAAGGTTTTCGACTTTAGGTTTAGAATGCATTCTCAGATTTTCGATTACAAATTTCATATTCCAGATTACAGATTTTTAATTTTAGATTCATTCACATTCCAGAAATAGAGATTATATAAATTTAAAATTTTATATTCTTTACAAGTATTAGATTGTAGATTTCACAATTCAAATTCCACATTCCAGATTGCAGTTTTCCACTCTAAGGTTTTCGACTTCAGATTCAGAATGCATTCTCAAATTTTCGGTTACAAATTTCAGATTCCACATTCCAGATTACAGATTTTTAATTTTAGATTCATTCACATTCCAGAAATAGAGATTATATAAATTTCAAATTGCATATTCTAGACAAGTAGTAGATTCTAGATTACACAATTCAAATTCCACATTCTAGATTGCAGTTTTCCACTCTAAGGTTTTCGACTTCAGATTTAGAATGCATTCTCAGATTTTCGATTACAAATTTCAGATTCCACATTCCAGATTACAAATTTTTAATTTTAGATTCATTAACATTCCAGAAATAGAGATTATATAAATTTCAAATTGCATATTCTTTACAAGTATTAGATTGTAGATTTCACAATTCAAATTCCACATTCCAGATTGCAGTTTTCCACTCTAAGGTTTTCGACTTTAGATTTAGAATGCATTCTCAGATTTTCGATTACAAATTTCATATTCCACATTCCAGATTACAGATTTTTAATTTTAGATTCATTCACATTCCAGAAATAGAGATTATATAAATTTCAAATTGCATATTCTAGACAAGTAGTAGATTCTAGATTACACAATTCAAATTCCACATTCCAGATTGCAGTTTTCTACTCTAAGGTTTTCGACTTTAGGTTTAGAATGCATTCTCAGATTTTCGATTACAAATTTCATATTCCACATTCCAGATTACAGATTTTTAATTTTAGATTCATTCACATTCCAGAAATAGAGATTATATAAATTTCAAATTGCATATTCTAGACAAGTAGTAGATTCTAGATTACACAATTCAAATTCCACATTCCCGATTGCAGTTTTCCACTCTAAGGTTTCTGACTTCAGATTTAGAATGCATTCTCAGATTTTCTATTACAAATTTCATATTCCACATTCCAGATTACAGATTTTTAATTTTAGATTCATTCACATTCCAGAAATAGAGATTATATAAATTTCAAATTGCATATTCTAGACAAGTAGTAGATTCTAGATTACACAATTCAAATTCCACATTCCAGATTGCAGTTTTCCACTCTAAGGTTTTCGACTTCAGATTCAGAATGCATTCTCAGATTTTCGATTACAAATTTCATATTCCACATTCCAGATTACAGATTTTTAATTTTAGATTCATTCACATTCCAGAAATAGAGATTATATAAATTTAAAGTTGCATATTCTTTACAAGTATTAGATTCTAGATTACACAATTCAAATTCCACATTCCAGATTGCAGTTTTCCACTCTAAGGTTTTCGACTTCAGATTCAGAATGCATTCTCAGATTTTCGATTACAAATTTCATATTCCACATTCCAGATTACAGATTTTTAATTTTAGATTCATTCACATTCCAGAAATAGAGATTATATAAATTTAAAGTTGCATATTCTTTACAAGTATTAGATTCTAGATTACACAATTCAAATTCCACATTCCAGATTGCAGTTTTCCACTCTAAGGTTTTCGACTTTAGATTTAGAATGCATTCTCAGATTTTCAATTACAAATTTCATATTCCAGATTACAGATTTTTAATTTTAGATTCATTCACATTCCAGAAATTGAGATTATATAAATTTCAAATTACATATTCCAGACAAGTATTATATTCTAGATATCACAATTCACATTCCACATTCCAGATTGCAGTTTTCCACTCTAAGGTTTTCGACTTCAGATTCAGAATGCATTCTCAGATTTTCGATTACAAATTTCATATTCCAGATTACAGATTTTTAATTTTAGATTCATTCACATTCCAGAAATAGAGATTATATAAATTTCAAATTGCATATTCTAGACAAGTAGTAGATTCTAGATTACACAATTCAAATTCCACATTCCAGATTGCAGTTTTCCACTCTAAGGTTTTCGACTTTAGATTTAGAATGCATTCTCAGATTTTCAATTACAAATTTCATATTCCACATTCCAGATTACAGATTTTTTATTTTAGATTCATTCACATTCCAGAAATAGAGATTATATAAATGTCAAATTGCATATTCTAGACAAGTATTAGATTCTTGATTTCACAATTCAAATTCCACATTCCAGATTGCAGTTTTCCACTCTAAGATTTTCGACTTCAGATTCAGAATGCATTCTCAGATTTTCGATTACAAATTTCATATTCCACATTCCAGATTACAGATTTTTAATTTTAGATTCATTCACATTCCAGAAATAGAGATTATATAAATTTAAAATTGCATATTCTTTACAAGTATTAGATTCTAGATTACACAATTCAAATTCCACATTCCAGATTGCAGTTTTCCACTCTAAGGTTTTCGACTTTAGGTTTAGAATGCATTCTCAGATTTTCGATTACAAATTTCATATTCCACATTCCAGATTACAGATTTTTAATTTTAGATTCATTCACATTCCAGAAATAGAGATTATATAAATTTCAAATTGCATATTCTTTACAAGTATTAGATTCTAGATTACACAATTCAAATTCCACATTCCAGATTGCAGTTTTCCACTCTAAGGTTTTCGACTTTAGGTTTAGAATGCATTCTCAGATTTTCGATTACAAATTTCATATTCCACATTCCAGATTACAGATTTTTAATTTTAGATTCATTCACATTCCAGAAATAGAGATTATATAAATTTAAAATTGCATATTCTTTACAAGTATTAGATTCTAGATTACACAATTCAAATTCCACATTCCAGATTGCAGTTTTCCACTCTAAGATTTTTGACTTCAGATTTGATATTCCAGATTTCACATTCTAGCTTATAGACTTCCATGTTCAATTTTTACATTCCAAATTCAGAATGCAGTTTGAAAATTACGGGTTGTGGATGTCACATTCCAGGTTTCGGATTTCGTACTTTGGATTCCTGTATTACCGACTGATGCAACAACGCGTGGTGCAGATAAAAGGGAAGTAAATATTGAGAAAAGGGCAGAGAAAATTGAAGAAACCAACAAAGAAGAACGAAAGTTAGGAAGAGGTTGGAGAGAGAAAGAAAAATTCTTGGGGAAGAAGATATTTTTGATTGAGGTTGACAGTGGGAGTGACACAGCTGGGAGAGAAAGTGGAGTAAGAAGAAAGGAGAAGGACAATATTGTTATAACATATTGTGGGTGGGATAAGGAGAAGTAAACAGCAGGTCAAAGAGGGGATAGAGGAGTATAAATTAATAGAGATCAAGTACTTGTGAAAAATGACGCAACCAAAAGGAAATCTAGGAGGAAAGGAAGAAATATTCACAAAGAAAGAAAGAGAGAAAGTTACAGAAGAAATGAAGAGGCATAGCGAAGGAAGAACGGGGAGACGGGAAAGAAGTAAGTTACAGAAAACTCACTCAATGGAGATGGAATTAAACGAAAGTAAGAGAGAGGGCAATAAGAGGGGCGAGAAAATTAAAAAGGCACCAGAGAAAACAAAGGCGAGGACACTAGTTTGGAATGTAGAGGGACGAAGAAAAAAAGAAAAACACAAGCTGGAAAAAAAAAACAGAAAAACTGCTACCAAAAGAATTCAAGTGAGAATGTCAGAGGAAAGAAGAAAGGAAGAGCGACATGGGGAATAATGACGGGGGTAATCAAGGGAAGGGGGAAGAAGAAGGAGACATAAAATAGTGGCAATATCTAGCAGAAAGATGAAGACAACAATAGGCAAGATAGAAGAAATATTAAAAGACAACAAACAAGAATGTATATTTCTTGGGGGAGGGAGGATTTCTACGGGACAATCGGAGAAAGAGGAGCCAGGGATTAGGAAGAATAAAGATGGGATGGAAAAAGAAAATCCAAAGACAAGGTAGAAAACGCGAAGGGGAAGAAGCTGATGGGATAGATAGAGGAAAAAGAGTGGGAGGTGTTGAATGGACGCAAACAAGGGGACGAAGAAGTAGAATGGACTACATAGGCGGCAGAGGGGAAGACGAAGAAGTAGACGAATTCAGAGATCATCTGCCTGTAGAAATAAGGATAGAAAGGGGGAAACAAGAGAAAATAGATGAAGAAAGAACAGAGGAAGCGCAGAAGAGGGTGATGACCAAATTTTGGAACAAGGAGTGGAGAACTACAAGAGAATCGAAGAACGAGAAATAGTGAAGATGTAGAAAGAATTGGACGAAATATTGAAAGAAGCAGCGACAAAAAGAGAAATAACAATAAGTGGTAAAGGATCAAGAAAGAAAAATTAATGGCTACGTCAAGGTATATGGTGCTAGAGGAATGCAAGAGGCAGAAAATGAGAGTAGAAGCGGTCAAAAGAGCAAGTAAATTCGAAGAAAAGCATTGGGAAAGAAAGGAAAAAAACTATTGCAAGAATGCCTGGAAGAAAGAATAGCAGGAGAGAAGGAAGAAAGACGAAGTATTATGAGAGGAAGTGGAAAACAGAAGATACAGAGGAGAAAGTATATGGGCAGAGACAACAGAGAGGGATAGGGACATATGCACACAGGAGAGAAGAGAAAAAAATAAGAGAGGGTCCAATAAAGCTTTCGGATCGAATTTTGTGCCGCCGAGTGTATATCCACACAATGCTATCATATTTCCCGAAGGTTAAAGAAAATTGCCGCAACTAAACTAGCATAAATACCTGTTGGCGCTGTCATACAGGAATCGCACTTCTTGCCACCGAAGAACTAACTATGTCGACACGAATAAATAATTGTTGCAATTGCACCGGAAATTTCCCCACTCGGTAAATTAAATCGGGACGAAAAAAACGTAATTTACCGAGACCGTCGGACCCATTTTCACTTATGTCAGGATGACAACAGAACTGTCAGGCTGACTGCAAACTTGGTTATTCATTGTTGTTAACCGTGACTGGAGGCGACTTTAATGCTAATTTTAAGTAATGGAAATTGTTGTTTTTATTCAACGGTAAACCGAGGAGATCCTACTTTGTTTGTTCATGTTAATAAATTCTGATAAGGGGTCTGAGCAATAAATTGTTTCGCAGGTACGGTTGAGGTTGACTCAACAAATAAATAGGCACTCTATTAAACAATACATGCAGATAAGTTCGTTTATCAATTAATTAAGAGAGTAGATAAAGAAAGTGCTGATGTTTGTTGTCAAAATTAAAAGGAAAGATGTATGTATACCGTTTCGTTGTCACACCTACACCGCTTAATAAATATTTATTTTGCAGGTTTTCATACGGTTTTGTCGGGCTCCGTTATGTTAACTTTTTGCGATAAAAATAAATAATGGGATAGGCGACAACATGTGAATAAGTTACGCTAGTTTGGATAATAATTCACTCATTCATATGCGCGTTACATAATGGAGTGTTCTATAAAGGGGGGGGGGGGTTGTTGGTGCGTCACGAATGCACGTCCACAGAGATCATTTGAGGACTGGTTTACAACACGCGTTTGAAATTTTTGAGTTTGTTTATTGATACCATAAATCTGTTTATTTTTTATATATTGTAATTCAGACAATATTTGATTTTCAATTCAAAAAATAAGTAAAAAACATCTTTAAGTTAAACGGTCTTATTGTAAAGAAACATAATAATGATGTAAATAATGTACTAACCAGGTATTGGTGGAGATGGAGGGATGGGGTGAGAAGGAAAGAATAATGAAGCAAAAAGGAAAATTGAGGGAGAAGAGGGAAACAAGGGGGATATACATAGACAACGACCTCACAAAGAAAGAAAGAGATTTACAGAAGAAACTAAGAAGTATGGCGAAGAAGGGAAAGAAGTAAGAGTGGGATAAAGGAAATTAATAGTGGACGGGGAGCAATGAAGATGGAATGAAAAGAGAGAGAGACTAGATGTTTTCCAATAAGAAGAAGAAGGGGAGGAGGGAAAAAGGGGGACAACGGCAAAGTAAAAAGGACAATGAAACGGGAAAAAAGAAACAAAGAAGGAAGTAGGAGGGAAACTAAGGAAGGCAGGGAGAAATCAAAGAAGGTAACGAGAAAAACAGGGGTGAGGGCACTATTTTGGAATGTAGCGGGACTAGGGAAAAAAGAAGAAGATTTTTGGGACTATATGAAGGAGTTCGATATTGTTGGATTAACAGAAACATGGCCAGAAAGCTGGGAAAAAAATAGAAAAACTGTTACCAAAGGAGTTCAAGTGGGAATGACAAGGGGTGAGAAGGGGAAAGAAAAAAGGAAGAGCAGCAGGGGGAATAATAACGGGTAAAAAAGGAATAAAAGAGAATACTAAAAAAAAAAGAAAGAAACGGTGAGAAACGTTAAAATAGACAGTAAATGGTGGAAAATAGTGACAGTGTACAGCAAAGAGATGAAAGAAACAATAAGCAACATTAGAAGAAACATTAAAAGACAACAGGGAAGAATGTCTACTTCTGGGAGGGGATTTTAACGGGAGAATTAGGGAAAGAGGAGCCAGGGATTGGGAAGAAGAGAGAGGAGAGAGAAAAAGAAAATCCAAAGACAAGAAAGAAAACGCGGAAGGGAAGAAGTTGATGGAATGGATATAAGAGAAAGGATGGGAAGTGCTGAATGGAAATAAACAAGGGGATGAAGAAGGAGAATGGACCTACATAGGCGGTAGAGGAGAGACGGTGATAGACTACGGAATAGTAAACGAAGAAGCATGGAAAGAAGTCGAAGAATTCAGAATAGGGGAAAGAGTAGAGTCAGACCATCTGCCTATAGAGATAAGTATAGGAAGGGGGAGAGAGAAGAGAGGAGGAGAAGAAAAAATAGAGGAAATGCGGAAGGTGATAATTAAAGTATGGGACGAGCAAGGGGTGGAAGAGTATAAGAGAAGACTGGAAAAAGCAAGATTCAAATAACAAGAAGTAGGGAAAATGGAGAAAGAATTGGTAGAAATATTGGAAAAAGCAGCGACAAAAAGAGAAATAACAGTAAGAGGTGGAGGAACAAAAAGAAAGAATAAATGGTGGGACAAAGAATGTGAGCAACGTAAAAAGGAAGCAATAAAAGAACTAAGAAAGTGGAGAAAGACTAAAGGGAACAGAAGTGGCTTCTTAGAAGCGAAAAGAAGATACAGAAGAAGGAGAGAGAGGAGGAAGAGATAAAAGTAATAAGAACAGAGAAGGAGGTATAGAACTATATTAATAGAGAGAAAGAAAAAAGAAAATGGGAGTGAGGAGATAACGATGAATGAGTGAGAGGAGTACTTCATGAGGCTGCTGGAGGGAGAAAAGGAAAAAAAGAAAACGGAAATAGAGACGAAGAGAAACCGAGTAGAACCTGAAGGAGAAGAAATTACAATGGAAGAGGTGGAGAGGCATGTGAAGAAACTGAGGAAAGGGAAGGGACCAGGGAGGGATAGAATACAGAATGAGTCGTGGATGTATGGGACGAGAAGAGTGCTAGAGAGGCTGGTGGAGGTAATGAATGGGGTGTGGAGAGGAGAAGGATTCCCGGTAGGGTGGAGAGAGGGGGTAATTTACCCCATTTACAAAAAAGGGGAGAAAAATAAAGTAGAAAATTACCGAGGGATAACTCTCCTAAACACAGGGTACAAGTTGTATGCATCAATTCTGAATGAAAGGATGAGCAGAGAGATAGAGGAAAGAGGAGCATTACCAGACAGCCAAGCAGGATTTAGAGAGGGGAGGGGAACTATGGATAATGTATACATCCTGGACCATTTGACGAAGAGTGAGTTAAAGAAGAAAGGGGGGAGGGTGTATGCATTATTCGTAGACTTCAAGGCGGCTTTTGACAAGGTGGACAGAGAGAGGATGTTTGAGTGCCTGAGGGAGAAAGGTGTAAATGAATGGCTGGTGAGAAAGGTGGAGGAGATATATGAGAAGACAAAAAGTAAAGTGAAGGTAGGGGAGAGGGAAAGTGAATGGTTTGTGACAACAAAGGGAGTGAGGCAAGGTTGCCCGCTCAGCCCCTTGTTGTTCACGATGTATGTGGCAGATATGGACGGAATGTTAGAGAGAGCACAAGCGGGGGGGTGTGTGGTAGGTAGAAAAAAAGTGTGGAGCCTGGCGTTTGGGGATGATGTGGTAATGGTGGCAAAGAGTGAAAGAGAAGTGTAGGAAATGATAAAGAGTTTAGGAAAATATGTGAAGAAGAAAAGACTAGAAGTGAATGTAGAGAAAACAAAAATGCTGGTGTTCAATAAGAGAAAGAGGAAGAACGAAGAGAATGATTGGAAGTGGGAGGGAGAAGTAATAGAACAAGTAAAAGAATTCAAATACTTGGGGTATGTGTTCAATGAAAGAGCCACAGATAAGGCACATATTAGAGAACTGGCAAGAAAAGCGAACAAGGTGATAGGATGTGTATGGGGAATAGGAGAGAGAAGGTGGGGAGGCGAGTTTAAGAGGAGAATGATGATGTTTGAAAGTCTTATTGAAAGCGTGTTGTTGTACGGAGCAGAGGTCTGGGGATGGAAAGAACAAGAGGAAATAGAGAGGGTGCAAGAGAAATATCTGAGGTGGGTGCTAGGGGTGGAGAAAGAAACGCCAGGGTACATAGGGAGAGAAGAATGCAAGAGGAATAGGTTGAGAGTGAAAGCGGGAAAAAGAGCGGTCAAGTTCGAAGACAGGATGGAAGGGAGGAAAGAATGTAGGATACTAAAGGAGTGCTGGAGAGAAAAAAAGAAGAATTCAGAGGAGAATGATAGGGAAAATTACTACAGGAGGAATGGGTATGCAAGCAAAGAAATAGAGAGACTGAGAGAAAGAGGCGTGTGGATGAATGTAGAACTAAGTGAAAGAGATAAGGATACGGAGGGAGAAGGGAGAAGAGGAAAGGGGAGGGGAGAAGAAATAGAGAATTTTATTTAGTTTTTTTTTTATTATTATTATAATTGTTAAGTTTACTTGTATATGTATAGGAATCAGAAAGCCCGTAGGGCAAATAAAGATTTATATATGTACTAACCAGGTACCAGTCATCACACCACTCTCCTCATCTATCTAGAGCATTCATCAGACTAAAATAAAATCGTGGGCTGTAGCGTATCTTGCGTAAATATGTAAATGATAGTGACGGATTTACTTTTGCAGATATTTTGCACAAGTTGTCTATTGAGAAGATGCATCCAGAGCATACCCATAATGATATGAGCGGTTGACTGTGGATAATAGAAATTCGAATTACCTAATAATTTTACAGTACATATTTGTGATGATAATGAATTTAATACGATTATTACGTGATTTCGTTTGAATTCAACCAAAGTTTCCAAATTCGTCAAACTAATGAGAGATCCTAAATTCGACTTTTTTTATTAACCACCAAAGAAAAATTCGGATTGCCTACTGGACTCATGACCTCATAGTCAAAAAGGAGGAAGGGGAGCCAATCTCTTATTAAGTGAAGCCGTGAAAATAATTTGGTACTTATTTGGTTTGTAACTGTACACTAATTGAACATCTAAAATTTCGTTAATATCCTTTAAGTTGTCAGTCAATTCAATGAAGTGTTTATACTGGATCGATTGTACTGCTTTCTTGCACTGATTTTTTGCCCAGAATGACTTTCAAGTTTCTATGTAGGATGTAATTTGCATATCATAATGGGCTTAAAAATAAGTTAAATTAGAAACTGTAAATGTTATCAAAACAAAAAGTAGTCCGAGAGACCAGGTGCATAAATCAGTTTAAATTTCGCGCTCTCGAGTTCGCCGTCTGACATCTATGCGCCGCCATTTTGACCGCCATTACAGTGAGCGATGTAAACACGTTTTTGATAGTCACAAGTGGAAGAAAATATTTTTTGTGTTTCTACATTACAAACGGGAAGAATGTCGATGAATCAAAATGGAGTAAATTTAAATTAAAATTGAAATATATTCAAGTCAAACTCCACAAACTTTAAGAAACGCAAATTACAATAGGAACATGTTGCGGGAGAAAACTACCCTCATCTCCAGCCCTAATTTTCCAAGAGATTAATGATACAATTGATAAATTACAGTGGGGTTCTTACTTTAAAGAATGTTTAAATTTGACATTTTGAGGTTAAATTTTTTTAAAATTATTATTTTTTTAATTATAAAAATTAAAAATGGATCGAGGAGAATCTGGTAAGTTTGTTTAAACTATATTTGAATGGTATAAAGGTGATAAATAATGAAATCATTATAAGTGAAAGAAGTGACATTTGAGGTTAAAATAATGGAAAAAATAATTGAAAAATTAAAACAGTGAATTGATAATGGGATTATTCTGTTCTGTTCGTTTAAACAAGATCCGTTTTCAAGGCTTTTCTTATTTTCAAAGTCTCAAGAAAATCTAATTTCGGGCTTTTATTTCATTAATTTGTGAATCAATTTGGAATTGTATGGTGAAAAACTATGTTTGGTTATTAATATATGATATGCGAAGGCAGAAGATGTTGAAGGATTAGGGTCTAGATCTGTGTTATAGTAAAAATGTATTTTTTTTCCAAATTAAAAAAAAAACATGTAACCTTTTCAAAATGAGAAATTTAATAATGTTTCAAAACAACGTGTCATAATTTGAACATTCTTTAAGGTAAGAATCCCACTGTAATTCATCAATTATGGTATCATTAATCTCTTGTAAAGTTAGGGCTGAAGATGGGAGTAGTTCTCTCCCAAAACATATTTGATTTGAATATATTTAAATTTGAATTTCTACATTACATTGACAAATACTAATAAACGCAATGTTTTATATATTAGTCAGATTATAGAATTCATATACTTTTATAAATTTAATGTGGTGTTTTTTTTTCTTCTATTTATCCAAAAGTCCAGAAAAAGACCCTACAAATGCACCAGAAGGCTGACTGTGATTTGGCATATGCCTTTGGAATATTAATGTCTAACTATTGATCCCTAGATAAGATGCTTAATTAATTAATTAAATATTCTTGATGTTTGGCATTGCTTGTATCAATCAAATTTGATTATACAACTTGTCTTTCTCTATTTATCTTATTCAAAGAGATATGGTTAAGTCTCCCTACAATTGTGGTGTACTCTCCCTTGCGTTGGGGGTTTGAACCACAAATCAATAATTATTATGTGAAATTAACTGATTAGCGATTACTCTACATTACAAAATGTTACCTATTTATCAGTACGTTTTTTAAAGTTAAAGGGGATTCAACTCTCCCGGACTTCCCTATGCATTAGAGTATTACATAAAAATTAATTGAACTAGTTAGAGTGTATAGTTGGTTGCTTACATCCACTTTGTTACTAAACATCAGTCATCAAAAATTTGTATCTTTAATCCCAGAAACACTGACCAGACTTTTAATACATTGAACAAAATACTGTTAGATTTATCGCTTGATCGTAAACGCATCATAAGTATAGTTTGTAATCTCCTTCTCATTAGTGAAGTCTGCCTTCTCGATTCTAGACTGGGGACTTCCTTTACTCTGAAGCCAACGTTTCCTACAACAGTGTCCATCTCAACCAGTTACCACCAGAAATTATATTCTTTACATGTCGGAAACTTTATTGACATCCCCCTCCAGAACGCCCTTCACAGTACCAGCACTGGTGTTTCTACACCAACCCTTGAGGCCCAGCTTTGTCGCCTCCTGTTGCGTGTACTAACGACATGCGTTTAGTTACAAGTTAATTCATGAACCGGAAATGGCTTACCTTTCTGAAGAAGACTCCTGGAAAATTATGTAACAGTCATCGCCGGTGGGGGCAGAATTTGAGGTTACTATAAGTGTTAAATGCGAATAATACGATTACCTTGTACGCGTCCGTAGACCTCGAAGTCGGTGGATATTAATTTTAGTGCGTTCATTTGGGGGAGGTTCGATAAAAAGGGTAAAACGGAGAGGAAGACAGCTGAGAGAGTTAATAAACAAACGTGTGACAGCTTGGTTTCCATGGTCACACGTGGTTGCCAAGAGAGAGCGCGTGGCGGCAGATTTGAATTTCCATATCATTACAACGTTACTATTTTTGTGCACCTAACTTAATTTTTGTTTATAATGGCAGAAAAAACACCAGCCGTGTTGCCACTTGTATTTTCGATAATCTTGAACTCTAAAGAACCTCGAAATCAGAATCTGAAGAATCTAAACACCCCAAAGAACTACATACATATCTAAAAACTTAAGAAACCTAAATAACCTAAAGATCTAAAGAATTTTAAGAAGATCAAGAATCTCAATAACCTGAACAACTTTAATTTATTAAAGACACGATTATAGGCTACTTTTTTTATTATTTGTCCACCACCTGTTGCATTATGTTTGTTAAAACAAAAATCTCTATGTTAATGTTACTAAAAAATTGTGTTGGCAATAACTCGGATGACATTTGTTGTCAACTGTCAGTGATACGTCAGCTCGACCGCGTGTAACAACGATGTCTTACGAGTGGATGCGGCGCAAAGCAAAATGAGTGAAGCCAACATGACGTCACACTTGGGTTCAATATTATGCAGCCAACTATGCAAGTATAAGGAACAATTATTTAGGAAATCTACAAAATAAATAAAACAAGCGATAATATTTTTTATTATCATGATAATTAATAGCGGGATATAGAAAAACAACAAATCATTTTTAATTTTTCTAACTGATAATAATATTATAATTAAACAGAAAAAAATCGCGAGAAGCGGGAAGGCATCGTTGGTGTAACTTTAATTTATTAAAGTGACGAATATAGGCTATTATTTTATTATTTATCCACCACCTGTTGCATTATGTTTGTTAAAACAAAAATCCCTATATTAATGTTACTAAAAAATTGTGTTGGTAATAACTTGTATGACATTTGTTGTCAACTGTCAGTGACACGTCAGCTCGCGTGTAACAACGATGTCTTACGAGTGGATGCCGTGCAAATCAAAATGAGTGAAGCCAACATGACGTCACATTTGGGTTGAATATTATGCAGCCAACTATGCAAGTATAAGAAACAATTATTTAGGAAATCTACAAAATAAATAAAACAAGCGATAATATTTTTTATTACCATGATAATTAATAGCGGGATATAGAAAAACAACAAATCATTTCTAATTTTTCTAACTGATAATAATATTATAATTAAACAGAAAAAAAATCGCGAGAAGCAGTAAGACATCGTTGGTGTAACTTTAATTTATTAAAGTAACGAATATAGGCTACTATTTTATTATTTTTCCACCATCTGTTGCATTATGTTTGCTAAATCAAAAACCCTATATTAATGTTACTAAAAAATTGTGTTGGTAATAACTCGGATGACATTTGTTGTCAACTGTCAGTGACACGTCAGCTCGACCGCATGTAACAACGATGTCCCACGAGTGGATGCGGTGCAAAGCAAAATGAGTGAAACCAACATGACGTCACATTTGGGTTCAATATTATGCAGCCAACTATGCAAGTATAAGGAACAATTATTTGGGAAATCTACAAAATAAATAAAATAAGCCGTAATATTTTATTATCATGATAATTAATAGCGGAATTTAAAAAAGCAACAAACAATTTATAATTTTTCTCACTGGTAATAATACTATAATTAAACAGAAAAAAATCGCGAGAAGCGGTAAGACATCGTTGGTGTAACTTTAATTTATTAAAGTAACGAATATAGGCTATTATTTTATTATTTATCCACCATCTGTTGCATTATGTTTGTTAAAACAAAAAACCCTATATTAATGTTACTAAAAAATTGTGTTGGTAATAACTCGGATGACATTTGTTGTCAACTGTCAGTGACACGTCAGCGCGACCGCGTGTAACAACGATGTCGTACGAGTGAGTGCGGTGCAAAGCAAAATGAGTGAAGCCAACATGACGTCACAATTGGGTTCAATATTATGCAGCCAACTATGCAAGTATAAGGAACAATTATTTGGGAAATCTACAAAATAAATAAAATAAGCCGTAATATTTTATTATCATGATAATTAATAGCGGAATTTAAAAAAGCAACAAACAATTTATAATTTTTCTAACTGGTAATAATGTTATAATTAAACAGAAAAAAATCGCGAGAAGCGGTAAGACATCGTTGGTGTAACTTTAATTTATTAAAGTAACGAATATAGGCTATTATTTTATTATTTATCCACCATCTGTTGCATTATGTTTGTTAAAACAAAAAACCCTATATTAATGTTACTAAAAAATTGTGTTGGTAATAACTCGGATGACATTTGTTGTCAACTGTCAGTGACACGTCAGCGCGACCGCGTGTAACAACGATGTCTTACGAGTGGATGCGGTGCAAAGCAAAATGGGTGAAACCAACATGACGGCACATTTGGGTTCAATATTATGCAACCAACTATGCAAGTATAAGGAACAATTATTTGGGAAATCTACAAAATAAATAAAATAAGCGGTAATATTTTTTATTATCATGACAATTAATGGTGGAATATAGAAAAACAACAAACAAATTTTAATTTTTCCAACTGGTAATAATTTTATAATTAAACAGAAAAAGATCGCGAGAAGCGGTTATACATCGTTGGTGCACCGCTAATTTATTAAAGTAACGAATATGGGCTATTATTTTACTATTTATCCACCGCCTGTTGCATTATGTTTGTTAAAACAAAAATCCCTATATAAATGTTACTAAAAAATTGTGTTGGTAATAACTCGGATGACATTTGGTGTCAACTGTCAGTGACACGTCAGCTCGATAGCGTGTAACAACGATGTCTTACGAGTGGATGCGGTGCAAAGCAAAATGAGTGAAACCAACATTACGTCACATTTGGGTTCAATATTATGCAACCAACTATGCAAGTATAAGGAACAATAATTATTATTTAGGAAATCTGCTAAACACAATAAAATAAGCGGTAATCACAAACGATTAAAAAGAAAAGACGGTTAGGACAACGATAAAAAGAGGCCAACACGAACGATGGCAGCGCGGCGCGAGAAGCAGGGTGAACTAGAGTTAAAGCGGCGGGAAAATTTAAACATCCTGTTCGTATGTGCCTTAAATTATATAACATGTGCCCATCATCTTCCTCACAATTTCTATTGTAGCTTTTATGGAACATTAAATTGTTTTAGACACTAGATTTCAATGCAATTGCGATTTGATGGCAGTTGGTTTTAAAAGTGTCGGTAATGTCACTGCCTTTATACCGTAGTTCATACCAGCGCTCACCGCAGCGCTGCAACTCACGTGTTTCCTTTTTTGCTATCCGTTCTAACCGTCTTCTACAGGATGTTATGGAAGTCGTAGCAGCAACTTTAACCCCAAGTAGAACTCGTCAAAACAAACATTTTTTATCTATCATTTTTTTCGCAAACGCTCCCCGTCAAGAGTTAAAATTAAGAATAGTTTGACACCTAAAACCAATACCCGCCTATGGGTTCGATAAAGAGGATGCACAAAAAAGTTACCCGCTAAACGAATTAAAATAAAAACTGTTTAAATGGAAACATGTACTAACCTACCATAATATGCACACGAAATCTGCAGTTTGCCATAATCACAAACGTTGGACGTTGGATTTGAAAAACGTTACAATGTACAGAGAAGCAGAGGGCCTCGTTTCAATTACCTAACGCTTAATTAACAAATTATTATTAGTATTTGCTCAAGAATCGAGCGAAGGTAAAACACATAGCCCGACACTTGACTGAAGACTGTTATCGAAACGATACATTTTTTGTCCCATGTGTTTACACCGATGGCACAAAAACTTCGTCTTTTATTCAAGTTCATGAACCTATAAGCGGAGGGTGAAATAAATGTTAAAGAAAATTGCGGATTTCAACAAAGTGGTAAATAGAAAAAATGTTTATTTTGGCGAGTTCTACATGTAGTTAAATTTTTTGCGCGGACTTCCATAACAGCCTGTATGCTAGCGTTAGACTAGGGTAAAACCAAGACGTCTCAACGTCTCAGAATTCAGGAGACGCTTGGTTTTAGCCTACGCGCGTGCGTCTGGTCGTGTATTTATTGTACATTTGTTTTCGAGTGATGACGTCATCGACATTTTTTTTAAATAGAAACCCCCCTTTTTTTTTTCTTGATTCAGATAGCCCTTTTAATTGTCTAAACGTCAATATAAAAATTTTGTTATCTTAGATAATGAAAGCTTTGAGAAAAAAAAATTGGATTTTTTTTAATGACAAACAAAAACAAGTCAAAAAATCAAGTAGGTAAATAAGCAGGAAAATGTTTCCAAGACGATTTCCGGAAAAACAATTTACACATACAAATGAAACTGACAGTACCATTTGACTGTTTGATTTACCTACTTGATTTTTTGACTTGTTTTTGTTTGTCATAAAAAACTCCAATTTTTTTTTCTCAAAACGTTCATCATCTAAGATAACAAAATTTTTATACTGTCGTTTAGACAATTAAAAGGGCTATCTGAATCAAGAAAAAAAATAGGGGGTTTCTATTTAAAAAAAATATCGATGACGTCATCACTCGAAAACAAATGACTGCTTGAAATTTAATTTGGGATCAAAATATTAATTTTTATAAACCAAAATTGACCCGTTCAAAAAAAAATTTAGAAAAAAATTTTGTTTAATTTTTTATTAATTTATTCCATACTTTTGCCGCTCAGTGTATATATGCGCGATAGACTAGGTTAAGACCAATACATCTCAACGTCTCAAAATTCAGGAGACGCTTGGTTTTGGCCTACGCCGCTTTCGTCTGGTCGTTTATTTATTATATTCTAGTATACAAAGTCAATACTTACCCTTACATTACAAAACTGGTGTAAAACTAGCGGACTACGTACAAAATTAGACTGTTGTGAGCGTAACAAATATTTTATATGTTTTTTATGGTTCACTTAAAAACGCGTTCCTCCTGTAACATATCGTAGTTTCTTTTCTTAGTTAACTTCCAGATAACCATCACGTAACTGATTCAAGAAGAAGTGGAAAACATCATTGAAGAGGACAGTATAAAAAAAAAACTGAGGAAGAATATTTAAGACTTGGCCCCATTCTTCAAAATCAAGTTCCATTTATAATTGATTTGGGAGAAAGTAGTGATTTCAGTGATGAAGTATTGGACACGGAATAAATACTGAATCTGACAAAAATAATGACCTGACGCGACCTACTACTAAGAGTAAGTAATTATTTTTTAGATTGGAAGAGTAAGTATTTAATTTTTAGAAGACATGATATTTTCTTTACTTTTTGTCAGAGAAAGCTCGTACCTCCTCGTGGTCTCTGACGGGTAATAGCAATTTTGATCGGATATGCAGTTTTCATCTAGGTTCACTTTAAGTTAATTGTCGCCTAAATTGGGACTTAATAAAACAACGTTCAATAGCACTGCATAAATCGAAATTGTTATTAGCGAAATCGAGCATGTGTTTTACTAATACCTTAAATTCTCTGAATACGTCCCTGTCTTTAGAAGTGTCATTTAGAAAGTTCAGACGGTGTCTTGTTTTTCGCGTTTCAAATACATTTCAATCGTTTCGAATTTAAACAAGAAAATTATGTCGACAAATTCAGAGGCGTCTTGATATCACGTTTCAAATACATTTCAATCGTTGCGAATCTAAACAAGAAAATTATGTCGACAAATTCAGAGGCGTCTTGATATCGCGTTTCAAATACATTTCAATCGTTGCGAATCTAAACAAGAAAATTATGTCGACAAATTCAGAGGCGTCTTGATATCGCGTTTCAAATACATTTCAATCGTTGCGAATCTAAACAAGAAAATTATGTCGACGAATGTCTTTGGGAAATTGAAAAAAAAAAAGCAAGAGTAAAAATGAAGGATGTCCCGCTCAAGGTAGGTTCCAAAGAGCGAAAAAAAAAAGAGTAAGAATGAAAGATGTGCCCGTTCAAGGTAAGTTGCAAATAGATTTATATTTGTGTGTTGATATCGTGTTTCAAATACATTTCAATCATTTCGAATTTAAACAAGAAAATTATGTCGACAAATTCAGAGGCGTCTTGATATCACGTTTCAAATACATTTCAATCGTTGCGAATCTAAACAAGAAAATTATGTCGACAAATTCAGAGGCGTCTTGATATCACGTTTCAAATACATTTCAATCGTTGCGAATCTAAACAAGAAAATTATGTCGACAAATTCAGAGGCGTCTTGATATCGCGTTTCAAATACATTTCAATCGTTGCGAATCTAAACAAGAAAATTATGTCGACGAATGTCTTTGGGAAATTGAAAAAAAAAAAGCAAGAGTAAAAATGAAGGATGTCCCGCTCAAGGTAGGTTCCAAAGAGCGAAAAAAAAAAGAGTAAGAATGAAAGATGTGCCCGTTCAAGGTAAGTTGCAAATAGATTTATATTTGTGTGTTGATATCGTGTTTCAAATACATTTCAATCATTTCGAATTTAAACAAGAAAATTATGTCGACAAATTCAGAGGCGTCTTGATATCACGTTTCAAATACATTTCAATCGTTGCGAATCTAAACAAGAAAATTATGTCGACAAATTCAGAGGCGTCTTGATATCACGTTTCAAATACATTTCAATCGTTGCGAATCTAAACAAGAAAATTATGTCGACAAATTCAGAGGCGTCTTGATATCGCGTTTCAAATACATTTCAATCGTTGCGAATCTAAACAAGAAAATTATGTCGACAAATTCAGAGGCGTCTTGATATCGCGTTTCAAATACATTTCAATCGTTGCGAATCTAAACAAGAAAATTATGTCGACGAATGTCTTTGGGAAATTGAAAAAAAAAAAGCAAGAGTAAAAATGAAGGATGTCCCGCTCAAGGTAGGTTCCAAAGAGCGAAAAAAAAAAGAGTAAGAATGAAAGATGTGCCCGTTCAAGGTAAGTTGCAAATAGATTTATATTTGTGTGTTGATATCGTGTTTCAAATACATTTCAATCATTTCGAATTTAAACAAGAAAATTATGTCGACAAATTCAGAGGCGTCTTGATATCACGTTTCAAATACATTTCAATCGTTGCGAATCTAAACAAGAAAATTATGTCGACAAATTCAGAGGCGTCTTGATATCACGTTTCAAATACATTTCAATCGTTGCGAATCTAAACAAGAAAATTATGTCGACAAATTCAGAGGCGTCTTGATATCGCGTTTCAAATACATTTCAATCGTTGCGAATCTAAACAAGAAAATTATGTCGACAAATTCAGAGGCGTCTTGATATCGCGTTTCAAATACATTTCAATCGTTGCGAATCTAAACAAGAAAACTATGTCGACGAATGTCTTTGGGAATTTGAAAAAAAAAGCAAGAGTAAAAATGAAGGATGTCCCGCTCAAGGTAGGTTCCAAAGAGCGAAAAAAAAAAGAGTAAAAATGAAAGATGTGCCCGTTCAAGGTAAGTTCCAAATAAATTTATATTTGTGTGTTGATATCGCGTTTTAAATACATTTCAATCATTTCGAATTTAAACAAGAAAATTACGTCGACAAATTCAGAGGTGTCTTGATATCGCGTTTCAAATACATTTCAATCGTTTCGAAATTAAACAAGAAAATTATGTCGACAAATTCAGAGGCGTCTTGATATCACGTTTCAAATACATTTCAATCGTTGCGAATCTAAACAAGAAAATTATGTCGACAAATTCAGAGGCGTCTTGATATCGCGTTTCAAATACATTTCAATCGTTGCGAATCTAAACAAGAAAATTATGTCGACGAATGTTTTTGGGAAATTGAAAAAAAAGCAAGAGTAAAAATGAAGGATGTCCCGCTCAAGGTAGGTTCCAAAGAGCGAAAAAAAAGAGTAAAAATGAAAGATGTGCCCGTTCAAGGTAAGTTGCAAATAGATTTATATTTGTGTGTTGATATCGCGTTTCAAATACATTTCAATCATTTCGAATTTAAACAAGAAAATTAGGTCGATAAATTCAGAGGCGTCTTGATATCGCGTTTCAAATACATTTCAATCATTTCGAATTTAAACAAGAAAATTATGTCGACAAATTCAGAGGCGTCTTGATATCACGTTTCAAATACATTTCAATCGTTGCGAATCTAAACAAGAAAATGATGTCGACAAATTCAGAGGCGTCTTGATATCACGTTTCAAATACATTTCAATCGTTGCGAATCTCAACAAGAAAATTATGTCGACGAATGTCTTTGGAAAATTGAAAAAAAAAAGCAAGAGTAAAAATGAAGGATGTCCCGCTCAAGGTAGGTTCCAAAGAGCGAAAAAAAAAGAGTAAAAATGAAAGATGTGCCCGTTCAAGGTAAGTTGCAAATAGATTTATATTTGTGTGTTGATATCGCGTTTCAAATACATTTCAATCATTTCGAATGTAAACAAGAAAATTATGTCGACAAATTCAGAGGTGTCTTGATATCGCGTTTCAAATACATTTCAATCATTTCGAAATTAAACAAGAAAATTATGTCGACAAATTCAGTGGCGTCTTGATATCACGTTTCAAATACATTTCAATCGTTGCGAATCTAAACAAGAAAATTATGTCGACAAATTCAGAGGCGTCTTGATATCGCGTTTCAAATACATTTCAATCGTTGCGAATCTAAACAAGAAAATGATGTCGACAAATTCAGAGGCGTCTTGATATCGCGTTTCAAATACATTTCAATCGTTGCGAATCTAAACAAGAAAATTATGTCGACAAATTCAGAGGCGTCTTGATATCGCGTTTCAAATACATTTCAATCGTTGCGAATCTAAACAAGAAAATGATGTCGACAAATTCAGAGGCGTCTTGATATCGCGTTTCAAATACATTTCAATCGTTGCGAATCTCAACAAGAAAATTATGTCGACGAATGTCTTTGGAAAATTGAAAAAAAAAAGCAAGAGTAAAAATGAAGGATGTCCCGCTCAAGGTAGGTTCCAAAGAGCGAAAAAAAAAGAGTAAAAATGAAAGATGTGCCCGTTCAAGGTAAGTTGCAAATAGATTTATATTTGTGTGTTGATATCGCGTTTCAAATACATTTCAATCATTTCGAATGTAAACAAGAAAATTATGTCGACAAATTCAGAGGTGTCTTGATATCGCGTTTCAAATACATTTCAATCATTTCGAAATTAAACAAGAAAATTATGTCGACAAATTCAGTGGCGTCTTGATATCACGTTTCAAATACATTTCAATCGTTGCGAATCTAAACAAGAAAATTATGTCGACAAATTCAGAGGCGTCTTGATATCGCGTTTCAAATACATTTCAATCGTTGCGAATCTAAACAAGAAAATGATGTCGACAAATTCAGAGGCGTCTTGATATCGCGTTTCAAATACATTTCAATCGTTGCGAATCTAAACAAGAAAATGATGTCGACAAATTCAGAGGCGTCTTGATATCGCGTTTCAAATACATTTCAATCGTTGCGAATCTAAACAAGAAAATTATGTCGACAAATTCAGAGGCGTCTTGATATCGCGTTTCAAATACATTTCAATCGTTGCGAATCTAAACAAGAAAATGATGTCGACAAATTCAGAGGCGTCTTGATATCGCGTTTCAAATACATTTCAATCGTTGCGAATCTAAACAAGAAAATTATGTCGACAAATTCAGAGGCGTCTTGATATCACGTTTCAAATACATTTCAATCGTTGCGAATCTAAACAAGAAAATGATGTCGACAAATTCAGAGGCGTCTTGATATCGCGTTTCAAATACATTTCAATCGTTGCGAATCTCAACAAGAAAATTATGTCGACGAATGTCTTTGGAAAATTGAAAAAAAAAGCAAGAGTAAAAATGAAGGATGTCCCGCTCAAGGTAGGTTCCAAAGAGCGAAAAAAAAGAGTAAAAGTTAAAGATGTGCCCGTTCAAGGTAAGTTGCAAATAGATTTATATTTGTGTGTTGATATCGCGTTTCAAATACATTTCAATCATTTCGAATTTAAACAAGAAAATTACGTCGACAAATTCAGAAGTGTCTTGATATCGCGTTTCAAATACATTTCAATAGTTGCGAATCTAAACAAGAAAATTATGTCGACAAATTCAGAGGCGTCTTGATATCACGTTTCAAATGCATTTCAATCGTTGCGAATCTAAACAAGATAATGATGTCGACAAATTCAGAGGCGTCTTGATATCGCGTTTCAAATACATTTCAATCGTTGCGAATCTAAACAAGAAAATTATGTCGACAAATTCAGAGGCGTCTTGATATCGCGTTTCAAATACATTTCAATCGTTGCGAATCTCAACAAGAAAATTATGTCGACGAATGTCTTTGGAAAATTGAAAAAAAAAGCAAGAGTAAAAATGAAGGATGTCCCGCTCAAGGTAGGTTCCAAAGAGCGAAAAAAAAAAGAGTAAAAGTTAAAGATGTGCCCGTTCAAGGTAAGTTGCAAATAGATTTATATTTGTGTGTTGATATCGCGTTTCAAATACATTTCAATCATTTCGAATTTAAACAAGAAAATTAGGTCGATAAATTCAGAGGCGTCTTGATATCGCGTTTCAAATACATTTCAATCATTTCGAAACTAAACAAGAAAATGATGTCGACAAATTCAGAGGCGTCTTGATATCGGGTTTCAAATACATTTCAATCGTTGCGAATCTAAACAAGAAAATTATGTCGACAAATTCAGAGGCGTCTTGATATCGCGTTTCAAATACATTTCAATCATTTCGAAATTAAACAAAAAAATTATGTCGACAAATTCAGAGGCGTCTTGATATCGCGTTTCAAATACATTTCAATCGTTGCGAATCTAAACAAGAAAATTATGTCGACGAATGTCTTTGGGAAATTGAAAAAAAAAGCAAGAGTAAAAATGAAGGATGTCCCGCTCAAGGTAGGTTCCAAAGAGCGAAAAAAAAGAGTAAAAGTGAAAGATGTGCCCGTTCAAGGTAAGTTGCAAATAGATTTATATTTGTGTGTTGATATCGCGTTTCAAATACATTTCAATCATTTCGAATGTAAACAAGAAAATTATGTCGACAAATTCAGAGGTGTCTTGATATCGCGTTTCAAATACATTTCAATCATTTCGAAATTAAACAAGAAAATTATGTCGACAAATTCAGTGGCGTCTTGATATCACGTTTCAAATACATTTCAATCCTTTCGAAATTAAACAAGAAAATTATGTCGACAAATTCAGAGGCGTCTTGATATCACGTTTCAAATACATTTCAATCGTTGCGAATCTAAACAAGAAAATGATGTCGACAAATTCAGAGGCGTCTTGATATCGCGTTTCAAATACATTTCAATCGTTGCGAATCTAAACAAGAAAATTATGTCGACGAATGTCTTTGGGTAATTGAAAAAAAAAGCAAGAGTATAAATGAAGGATGTCCCGCTCAAGGTAGGTTCCAAAGAGCGAAAAAAAAGAGTAAAAGTGAAAGATGTGCCCGTTCAAGGTAAGTTGCAAATAGATTTATATTTGTGTGTTGATATCGCGTTTCAAATACATTTCAATCATTTCGAATGTAAACAAGAAAATTATGTCGACAAATTCAGAGGTGTCTTGATATCGCGTTTCAAATACATTTCAATCATTTCGAAATTAAACAAGAAAATTATGTCGACAAATTCAGTGGCGTCTTGATATCACGTTTCAAATACATTTCAATCGTTGCGAATCTAAACAAGAAAATTATGTCGACAAATTCAGAGGCGTCTTGATATCGCGTTTCAAATACATTTCAATCGTTGCGAATCTAAACAAGAAAATGATGTCGACAAATTCAGAGGCGTCTTGATATCGCGTTTCAAATACATTTCAATCGTTGCGAATCTAAACAAGAAAATTATGTCGACAAATTCAGAGGCGTCTTGATATCACGTTTCAAATACATTTCAATCGTTGCGAATCTAAACAAGAAAATGATGTCGACAAATTCAGAGGCGTCTTGATATCGCGTTTCAAATACATTTCAATCGTTGCGAATCTAAACAAGAAAATGATGTCGACAAATTCAGAGGCGTCTTGATATCGCGTTTCAAATACATTTCAATCGTTGCGAATCTCAACAAGAAAATTATGTCGACGAATGTCTTTGGAAAATTGAAAAAAAAAGCAAGAGTAAAAATGAAGGATGTCCCGCTCAAGGTAGGTTCCAAAGAGCGAAAAAAAAAAGAGTAAAAGTTAAAGATGTGCCCGTTCAAGGTAAGTTGCAAATAGATTTATATTTGTGTGTTGATATCGCGTTTCAAATACATTTCAATCATTTCGAATTTAAACAAGAAAATTAGGTCGATAAATTCAGAGGCGTCTTGATATCGCGTTTCAAATACATTTCAATCATTTCGAAACTAAACAAGAAAATGATGTCGACAAATTCAGAGGCGTCTTGATATCGGGTTTCAAATACATTTCAATCGTTGCGAATCTAAACAAGAAAATTATGTCGACAAATTCAGAGGCGTCTTGATATCGCGTTTCAAATACATTTCAATCATTTCGAAATTAAACAAAAAAATTATGTCGACAAATTCAGAGGCGTCTTGATATCGCGTTTCAAATACATTTCAATCGTTGCGAATCTAAACAAGAAAATTATGTCGACGAATGTCTTTGGGAAATTGAAAAAAAAAGCAAGAGTAAAAATGAAGGATGTCCCGCTCAAGGTAGGTTCCAAAGAGCGAAAAAAAAGAGTAAAAGTGAAAGATGTGCCCGTTCAAGGTAAGTTGCAAATAGATTTATATTTGTGTGTTGATATCGCGTTTCAAATACATTTCAATCATTTCGAATGTAAACAAGAAAATTATGTCGACAAATTCAGAGGTGTCTTGATATCGCGTTTCAAATACATTTCAATCATTTCGAAATTAAACAAGAAAATTATGTCGACAAATTCAGTGGCGTCTTGATATCACGTTTCAAATACATTTCAATCCTTTCGAAATTAAACAAGAAAATTATGTCGACAAATTCAGAGGCGTCTTGATATCACGTTTCAAATACATTTCAATCGTTGCGAATCTAAACAAGAAAATGATGTCGACAAATTCAGAGGCGTCTTGATATCGCGTTTCAAATACATTTCAATCGTTGCGAATCTAAACAAGAAAATTATGTCGACAAATTCAGAGGCGTCTTGATATCGCGTTTCAAATACATTTCAATCGTTGCGAATCTAAACAAGAAAATTATGTCGACAAATTCAGAGGCGTCTTGATATCACGTTTCAAATACATTTCAATCGTTGCGAATCTAAACAAGAAAATGATGTCGACAAATTCAGAGGCGTCTTGATATCGCGTTTCAAATACATTTCAATCGTTGCGAATCTCAACAAGAAAATTATGTCGACGAATGTCTTTGGAAAATTGAAAAAAAAAGCAAGAGTAAAAATGAAGGATGTCCCGCTCAAGGTAGGTTCCAAAGAGCGAAAAAAAAAAGAGTAAAAGTTAAAGATGTGCCCGTTCAAGGTAAGTTGCAAATAGATTTATATTTGTGTGTTGATATCGCGTTTCAAATACATTTCAATCGTTGCGAATCTAAACAAGAAAATGATGTCGACAAATTCAGAGGCGTCTTGATATCGCGTTTCAAATACATTTCAATCGTTGCGAATCTAAACAAGAAAATGATGTCGACAAATTCAGAGGCGTCTTGATATCGCGTTTCAAATACATTTCAATCGTTGCGAATCTAAACAAGAAAATTATGTCGACAAATTCAGAGGCGTCTTGATATCGCGTTTCAAATACATTTCAATCGTTGCGAATCTCAACAAGAAAATTATGTCGACGAATGTCTTTGGAAAATTGAAAAAAAAAGCAAGAGTAAAAATGAAGGATGACCCGCTCAAGGTAGGTTCCAAAGAGCGAAAAAAAAGAGTAAAAGTTAAAGATGTGCCCGTTCAAGGTAAGTTGCAAATAGATTTATATTTGTGTGTTGATATCGCGTTTCAAATACATTTCAATCATTTCGAATGTAAACATGAAAATTATGTCGACAAATTCAGAGGTGTCTTGATATCGCGTTTCAAATACATTTCAATCATTTCGAAATTAAACAAGAAAATTATGTCGACAAATTCAGTGGCGTCTTGATATCACGTTTCAAATACATTTCAATCGTTGCGAATCTAAACAAGAAAATTATGTCGACAAATTCAGAGGCGTCTTGATATCGCGTTTCAAATACATTTCAATCGTTGCGAATCTAAACAAGAAAATGATGTCGACAAATTCAGAGGCGTCTTGATATCGCGTTTCAAATACATTTCAATCGTTGCGAATCTAAACAAGAAAATTATGTCGACAAATTCAGAGGCGTCTTGATATCACGTTTCAAATACATTTCAATCGTTGCGAATCTAAACAAGAAAATTATGTCGACAAATTCAGAGGCGTCTTGATATCGCGTTTCAAATACATTTCAATCGTTGCGAATCTAAACAAGAAAATTATGTCGACGAATGTCTTTGGGTAATTGAAAAAAAAAGCAAGAGTATAAATGAAGGATGTCCCGCTCAAGGTAGGTTCCAAAGAGCGAAAAAAAAAGAGTAAAAATGAAAGATGTGCCCGTTCAAGGTAAGTTGCAAATAGATTTATATTTGTGTGTTGATATCGCGTTTCAAATACATTTCAATCATTTCGAATGTAAACAAGAAAATTATGTCGACAAATTCAGAGGTGTCTTGATATCGCGTTTCAAATACATTTCAATCGTTGCGAATCTAAACAAGAAAATGATGTCGACAAATTCAGAGGCGTCTTGATATCGCGCTTCAAATACATTTCAATCGTTGCGAATCTAAACAAGAAAATTATGTCGACAAATTCAGAGGCGTCTTGATATCACGTTTCAAATACATTTCAATCGTTGCGAATCTAAACAAGAAAATTATGTCGACAAATTCAGAGGCGTCTTGATATCGCGTTTCAAATACATTTCAATCGTTGCGAATCTAAACAAGAAAATGATGTCGACAAATTCAGAGGCGTCTTGATATCGCGTTTCAAATACATTTCAATCGTTGCGAATCTAAACAAGAAAATTATGTCGACAAATTCAGAGGCGTCTTGATATCGCGTTTCAAATACATTTCAATCGTTGCGAATCTAAACAAGAAAATGATGTCGACAAATTCAGAGGCGTCTTGATATCGCGTTTCAAATACATTTCAATCGTTGCGAATCTAAACAAGAAAATTATGTCGACAAATTCAGAGGCGTCTTGATATCACGTTTCAAATACATTTCAATCGTTGCCAATCTAAACAAGAAAATGATGTCGACAAATTCAGAGGCGTCTTGATATCGCGTTTCAAATACATTTCAATCGTTGCGAATCTAAACAAGAAAATTATGTCGACAAATTCAGAGGCGTCTTGATATCGCGTTTCAAATACATTTCAATCGTTGCGAATCTCAACAAGAAAATTATGTCGACGAATGTCTTTGGAAAATTGAAAAAAAAAAGCAAGAGTAAAAATGAAGGATGTCCCGCTCAAGGTAGGTTCCAAAGAGCGAAAAAAAAGAGTAAAACTGAAAGATGTGCCCGTTCAAGGTAAGTTGCAAATAGATTTATATTTGTGTGTTGATATCGCGTTTCAAATACATTTCAATGATTTCGAATGGAAACAAGAAAATTACGTCGACAAATTCAGAGGTGTCTTGATATCGCGTTTCAAATACATTTCAATCATTTCGAATTTAAACAAGAAAATTAGGTCGATAAATTCAGAGGCGTCTTGATATCGCGTTTCAAATACATTTCAATCATTTCGAAATTAAACAAGAAAATTATGTCGACAAATTCAGAGGCGTCTTGATATCACGTTTCAAATACATTTCAATCGTTGCGAATCTAAACAAGAAAATTATGTCGACAAATTCAGAGGCGTCTTGATATCGCGTTTCAAATACATTTCTATCGTTGCGAATCTAAACAAGAAAATTATGTCGACAAATTCAGAGGCGTCTTGATATCGCGTTTCAAATACATTTCAATCGTTGCGAATCTAAACAAGAAAATTATGTCGACAAATTCAGAGGCGTCTTGATATCGCGTTTCAAATACATTTCAATCGTTGCGAATCTAAACAAGAAAATTATGTCGACAAATTCAGAGGCGTCTTGATATCGCGTTTCAAATACATTTCAATCGTTGCGAATCTCAACAAGAAAATTATGTCGACGAATGTCTTTGGAAAATTGAAAAAAAAAGCAAGAGTAAAAATGAAGGATGTCCCGCTCAAGGTAGGTTCCAAAGAGCGAAAAAAAAGAGTAAAAGTGAAAGATGTGCCCGTTCAAGGTAAGTTTCAAATAGATTTATATTTGTGTGTTGATATCGCGTTTCAAATACATTTCAATCATTTCGAATTTAAACAAGAAAATTAGGTCGATAAATTCAGAGGCGTCTTGATATCGCGTTTCAAATACATTTCAATCATTTCGAAATTAAACAAGAAAATGATGTCGACAAATTCAGAGGCGTCTTGATATCGCGTTTCAAATACATTTCAATCGTTGCGAATCTAAACAAGAAAATGATGTCGACAAATTCAGAGGCGTCTTGATATCGCGTTTCAAATACATTTCAATCGTTGCGAATCTAAACAAGAAAATTATGTCGACAAATTCAGAGGCGTCTTGATATCGCGTTTCAAATACATTTCAATTGTTGCGAATCTAAACAAGAAAATTATGTCGACAAATTCAGAGGCGTCTTGATATCGCGTTTCAAATACATTTCTATCGTTGCGAATCTAAACAAGAAAATTATGTCGACAAATTCAGAGGCGTCTTGATATCGCGTTTCAAATACATTTCAATCGTTGCGAATCTAAACAAGAAAATTATGTCGACAAATTCAGAGGCGTCTTGATATCGCGTTTCAAATACATTTCAATCGTTGCGAATCTAAACAAGAAAATTATGTCGACGAAGGTCTTTGGGAAATTGAAAAAAAAAGCAAGAGTAAAAATGAAGGATGTCCCGCTCAAGGTAGGTTCCAAAGAGCGAAAAAAAAAAGAGTAAAAGTGAAAGATGTGCCCGTTCAAGGTAAGTTGCAAATAGATTTATATTTGTGTGTTGATATCGCGTTTCAAATACATTTCAATGATTTCGAATGTAAACAAGAAAATTACGTCGACAAATTCAGAGGTGTCTTGATATCGCGTTTCAAATACATTTCAATCATTTCGAATTTAAACAAGAAAATTAGGTCGATAAATTCAGAGGCGTCTTGATATCGCGTTTCAAATACATTTCAATCATTTCGAAATTAAACAAGAAAATGATGTCGACAAATTCAGAGGCGTCTTGATATCGCGTTTCAAATACATTTCAATCGTTGCGAATCTAAACAAGAAAATTATGTCGACAAATTCAGAGGCGTCTTGATATCGCGTTTCAAATACATTTCAATCGTTGCGAATCTCAACAAGAAAATTATGTCGACGAATGTCTTTGGAAAATTGAAAAAAAAAAGCAAGAGTAAAAATGAAGGATGTCCCGCTCAAGGTAGGTTCCAAAGAGCGAAAAAAAAAAGAGTAAAAGTGAAAGATGTGCCCGTTCAAGGTAAGTTGCAAATAGATTTATATTTGTGTGTTGATATCGCGTTTCAAATACATTTCAATCATTTCGAATTTAAACAAGAAAATTATATCGACAAATTCAGAGGCGTCTTGATATCACGTTTCAAATACATTTCAATCGTTGCGAATCTAAACAAGAAAATTATGTCGACAAATTTAGAGGCGTCTTGATATCGCGTTTCAAATACATTTCAATCGTTGCGAATCTAAACAAGAAAATGATGTCGACAAATTCAGAGGCGTCTTGATATCGCGTTTCAAATACATTTCAATCATTTCGAATGTAAACAAGAAAATTACGTCGACAAATTCAGAAGTGTCTTGATATCGCGTTTCAAATACATTTCAATAGTTGCGAATCTAAACAAGAAAATTATGTCGACAAATTCAGAGGCGTCTTGATATCGCGTTTCAAATACATTTCAATCGTTGCGAATCTAAACAAGAAAATGATGTCGACAAATTCAGAGGCGTCTTGATATCGCGTTTCAAATACATTTCAATCGTTGCGAATCTAAACAAGAAAATTATGTCGACAAATTCAGAGGCGTCTTGATATCGCGTTTCAAATACATTTCAATCGTTGCGAATCTAAACAAGAAAATTATGTCGACAAATTCAGAGGCGTCTTGATATCGCGTTTCAAATACATTTCAATCGTTGCGAATCTCAACAAGAAAATTATGTCGACGAATGTCTTTGGAAAATTGAAAAAAAAAAGCAAGAGTAAAAATGAAGGATGTCCCGCTCAAGGTAGGTTCCAAAGAGCGAAAAAAAAAAGAGTAAAAGTGAAAGATGTGCCCGTTCAAGGTAAGTTGCAAATAGATTTATATTTGTGTGTTGATATCGCGTTTCAAATACATTTCAATCATTTCGAATTTAAACAAGAAAATTATATCGACAAATTCAGAGGCGTCTTGATATCACGTTTCAAATACATTTCAATCGTTGCGAATCTAAACAAGAAAATTATGTCGACAAATTTAGAGGCGTCTTGATATCGCGTTTCAAATACATTTCAATCGTTGCGAATCTAAACAAGAAAATGATGTCGACAAATTCAGAGGCGTCTTGATATCGCGTTTCAAATACATTTCAATCATTTCGAATGTAAACAAGAAAATTACGTCGACAAATTCAGAAGTGTCTTGATATCGCGTTTCAAATACATTTCAATAGTTGCGAATCTAAACAAGAAAATTATGTCGACAAATTCAGAGGCGTCTTGATATCGCGTTTCAAATACATTTCAATCGTTGCGAATCTAAACAAGAAAATGATGTCGACAAATTCAGAGGCGTCTTGATATCGCGTTTCAAATACATTTCAATCGTTGCGAATCTAAACAAGAAAATTATGTCGACAAATTCAGAGGCGTCTTGATATCGCGTTTCAAATACATTTCAATCGTTGCGAATCTAAACAAGAAAATTATGTCGACAAATTCAGAGGCGTCTTGATATCGCGTTTCAAATACATTTCAATCGTTGCGAATCTCAACAAGAAAATTATGTCGACGAATGTCTTTGGAAAATTGAAAAAAAAAGCAAGAGTAAAAATGAAGGATGTCCCGCTCAAGGTAGGTTCCAAAGAGCGAAAAAAAAAAGAGTAAAAGTGAAAGATGTGCCCGTTCAAGGTAAGTTGCAAATAGATTTATATTTGTGTGTTGATATCGCGTTTCAAATACATTTCAATCATTTCGAATTTAAACAAGAAAATTATATCGACAAATTCAGAGGCGTCTTGATATCACGTTTCAAATACATTTCAATCGTTGCAAATCTAAACAAGAAAATTATGTCGACAAATTTAGAGGCGTCTTGATATCGCGTTTCAAATACATTTCAATCGTTGCGAATCTAAACAAGAAAATGATGTCGACAAATTCAGAGGCGTCTTGATATCGCGTTTCAAATACATTTCAATCGTTGCGAATCTAAACAAGAAAATTATGTCGACAAATTCAGAGGCGTCTTGATATCGCGTTTCAAATACATTTCAATCGTTGCGAATCTAAACAAGAAAATTATGTCGACAAATTCAGAGGCGTCTTGATATCGCGTTTCAAATACATTTCAATCGTTGCGAATCTCAACAAGAAAATTATGTCGACGAATGTCTTTGGAAAATTGAAAAAAAAAAGCAAGAGTAAAAATGAAGGATGTCCCGCTCAAGGTAGGTTCCAAAGAGCGAAAAAAAAAAGAGTAAAAGTGAAAGATGTGCCCGTTCAAGGTAAGTTGCAAATAGATTTATATTTGTGTGTTGATATCGCGTTTCAAATACATTTCAATCATTTCGAATTTAAACAAGAAAATTATATCGACAAATTCAGAGGCGTCTTGATATCACGTTTCAAATACATTTCAATCGTTGCGAATCTAAACAAGAAAATGATGTCGACAAATTCAGAGGCGTCTTGATATCGCGTTTCAAATACATTTCAATCATTTCGAATGTAAACAAGAAAATTACGTCGACAAATTCAGAAGTGTCTTGATATCGCGTTTCAAATACATTTCAATAGTTGCGAATCTAAACAAGAAAATTATGTCGACAAATTCAGAGGCGTCTTGATATCGCGTTTCAAATACATTTCAATCGTTGCGAATCTAAACAAGAAAATTATGTCGACAAATTCAGAGGCGTCTTGATATCGCGTTTCAAATACATTTCAATCGTTGCGAATCTAAACAAGAAAATTATGTCGACAAATTCAGAGGCGTCTTGATATCGCGTTTCAAATACATTTCAATCGTTGCGAATCTAAACAAGAAAATGATGTCGACAAATTCAGAGGCGTCTTGATATCGCGTTTCAAATACATTTCAATCGTTGCGAATCTCAACAAGAAAATTATGTCGACGAATGTCTTTGGAAAATTGAAAAAAAAAAGCAAGAGTAAAAATGAAGGATGTCCCGCTCAAGGTAGGTTCCAAAGAGCGAAAAAAAAAGAGTAAAAATGAAAGATGTGCCCGTTCAAGGTAAGTTGCAAATAGATTTATATTTGTGTGTTGATATCGCGTTTCAAATACATTTCAATCATTTCGAATGTAAACAAGAAAATTATGTCGACAAATTCAGAGGTGTCTTGATATCGCGTTTCAAATACATTTCAATCATTTCGAAATTAAACAAGAAAATTATGTCGACAAATTCAGTGGCGTCTTGATATCACGTTTCAAATACATTTCAATCGTTGCGAATCTAAACAAGAAAATTATGTCGACAAATTCAGAGGCGTCTTGATATCGCGTTTCAAATACATTTCAATCGTTGCGAATCTAAACAAGAAAATGATGTCGACAAATTCAGAGGCGTCTTGATATCGCGTTTCAAATACATTTCAATCGTTGCGAATCTAAACAAGAAAATTATGTCGACAAATTCAGAGGCGTCTTGATATCACGTTTCAAATACATTTCAATCGTTGCGAATCTAAACAAGAAAATGATGTCGACAAATTCAGAGGCGTCTTGATATCGCGTTTCAAATACATTTCAATCGTTGCGAATCTCAACAAGAAAATTATGTCGACGAATGTCTTTGGAAAATTGAAAAAAAAAGCAAGAGTAAAAATGAAGGATGTCCCGCTCAAGGTAGGTTCCAAAGAGCGAAAAAAAAGAGTAAAAGTTAAAGATGTGCCCGTTCAAGGTAAGTTGCAAATAGATTTATATTTGTGTGTTGATATCGCGTTTCAAATACATTTCAATCATTTCGAATTTAAACAAGAAAATTACGTCGACAAATTCAGAAGTGTCTTGATATCGCGTTTCAAATACATTTCAATAGTTGCGAATCTAAACAAGAAAATTATGTCGACAAATTCAGAGGCGTCTTGATATCACGTTTCAAATGCATTTCAATCGTTGCGAATCTAAACAAGATAATGATGTCGACAAATTCAGAGGCGTCTTGATATCGCGTTTCAAATACATTTCAATCGTTGCGAATCTAAACAAGAAAATTATGTCGACAAATTCAGAGGCGTCTTGATATCGCGTTTCAAATACATTTCAATCGTTGCGAATCTCAACAAGAAAATTATGTCGACGAATGTCTTTGGAAAATTGAAAAAAAAAGCAAGAGTATAAATGAAGGATGTCCCGCTCAAGGTAGGTTCCAAAGAGCGAAAAAAAAAAGAGTAAAAGTTAAAGATGTGCCCGTTCAAGGTAAGTTGCAAATAGATTTATATTTGTGTGTTGATATCGCGTTTCAAATACATTTCAATCATTTCGAATTTAAACAAGAAAATTAGGTCGATAAATTCAGAGGCGTCTTGATATCGCGTTTCAAATACATTTCAATCATTTCGAAACTAAACAAGAAAATGATGTCGACAAATTCAGAGGCGTCTTGATATCGGGTTTCAAATACATTTCAATCGTTGCGAATCTAAACAAGAAAATTATGTCGACAAATTCAGAGGCGTCTTGATATCGCGTTTCAAATACATTTCAATCATTTCGAAATTAAACAAAAAAATTATGTCGACAAATTCAGAGGCGTCTTGATATCGCGTTTCAAATACATTTCAATCGTTGCGAATCTAAACAAGAAAATTATGTCGACGAATGTCTTTGGGAAATTGAAAAAAAAAGCAAGAGTAAAAATGAAGGATGTCCCGCTCAAGGTAGGTTCCAAAGAGCGAAAAAAAAGAGTAAAAGTGAAAGATGTGCCCGTTCAAGGTAAGTTGCAAATAGATTTATATTTGTGTGTTGATATCGCGTTTCAAATACATTTCAATCATTTCGAATGTAAACAAGAAAATTATGTCGACAAATTCAGAGGTGTCTTGATATCGCGTTTCAAATACATTTCAATCATTTCGAAATTAAACAAGAAAATTATGTCGACAAATTCAGTGGCGTCTTGATATCACGTTTCAAATACATTTCAATCCTTTCGAAATTAAACAAGAAAATTATGTCGACAAATTCAGAGGCGTCTTGATATCACGTTTCAAATACATTTCAATCGTTGCGAATCTAAACAAGAAAATGATGTCGACAAATTCAGAGGCGTCTTGATATCGCGTTTCAAATACATTTCAATCGTTGCGAATCTAAACAAGAAAATTATGTCGACGAATGTCTTTGGGTAATTGAAAAAAAAAGCAAGAGTATAAATGAAGGATGTCCCGCTCAAGGTAGGTTCCAAAGAGCGAAAAAAAAGAGTAAAAGTGAAAGATGTGCCCGTTCAAGGTAAGTTGCAAATAGATTTATATTTGTGTGTTGATATCGCGTTTCAAATACATTTCAATCATTTCGAATGTAAACAAGAAAATTATGTCGACAAATTCAGAGGTGTCTTGATATCGCGTTTCAAATACATTTCAATCATTTCGAAATTAAACAAGAAAATTATGTCGACAAATTCAGTGGCGTCTTGATATCACGTTTCAAATACATTTCAATCGTTGCGAATCTAAACAAGAAAATTATGTCGACAAATTCAGAGGCGTCTTGATATCGCGTTTCAAATACATTTCAATCGTTGCGAATCTAAACAAGAAAATTATGTCGACAAATTCAGAGGCGTCTTGATATCGCGTTTCAAATACATTTCAATCGTTGCGAATCTAAACAAGAAAATGATGTCGACAAATTCAGAGGCGTCTTGATATCGCGTTTCAAATACATTTCAATCGTTGCGAATCTAAACAAGAAAATTATGTCGACAAATTCAGAGGCGTCTTGATATCACGTTTCAAATACATTTCAATCGTTGCGAATCTAAACAAGAAAATGATGTCGACAAATTCAGAGGCGTCTTGATATCGCGTTTCAAATACATTTCAATCGTTGCGAATCTCAACAAGAAAATTATGTCGACGAATGTCTTTGGAAAATTGAAAAAAAAAGCAAGAGTAAAAATGAAGGATGTCCCGCTCAAGGTAGGTTCCAAAGAGCGAAAAAAAAGAGTAAAAGTTAAAGATGTGCCCGTTCAAGGTAAGTTGCAAATAGATTTATATTTGTGTGTTGATATCGCGTTTCAAATACATTTCAATCATTTCGAATTTAAACAAGAAAATTACGTCGACAAATTCAGAAGTGTCTTGATATCGCGTTTCAAATACATTTCAATAGTTGCGAATCTAAACAAGAAAATTATGTCGACAAATTCAGAGGCGTCTTGATATCACGTTTCAAATGCATTTCAATCGTTGCGAATCTAAACAAGATAATGATGTCGACAAATTCAGAGGCGTCTTGATATCGCGTTTCAAATACATTTCAATCGTTGCGAATCTAAACAAGAAAATTATGTCGACAAATTCAGAGGCGTCTTGATATCGCGTTTCAAATACATTTCAATCGTTGCGAATCTCAACAAGAAAATTATGTCGACGAATGTCTTTGGAAAATTGAAAAAAAAAGCAAGAGTAAAAATGAAGGATGTCCCGCTCAAGGTAGGTTCCAAAGAGCGAAAAAAAAAAGAGTAAAAGTTAAAGATGTGCCCGTTCAAGGTAAGTTGCAAATAGATTTATATTTGTGTGTTGATATCGCGTTTCAAATACATTTCAATCATTTCGAATTTAAACAAGAAAATTAGGTCGATAAATTCAGAGGCGTCTTGATATCGCGTTTCAAATACATTTCAATCATTTCGAAACTAAACAAGAAAATGATGTCGACAAATTCAGAGGCGTCTTGATATCGGGTTTCAAATACATTTCAATCGTTGCGAATCTAAACAAGAAAATTATGTCGACAAATTCAGAGGCGTCTTGATATCGCGTTTCAAATACATTTCAATCATTTCGAAATTAAACAAAAAAATTATGTCGACAAATTCAGAGGCGTCTTGATATCGCGTTTCAAATACATTTCAATCGTTGCGAATCTAAACAAGAAAATTATGTCGACGAATGTCTTTGGGAAATTGAAAAAAAAAGCAAGAGTAAAAATGAAGGATGTCCCGCTCAAGGTAGGTTCCAAAGAGCGAAAAAAAAGAGTAAAAGTGAAAGATGTGCCCGTTCAAGGTAAGTTGCAAATAGATTTATATTTGTGTGTTGATATCGCGTTTCAAATACATTTCAATCATTTCGAATGTAAACAAGAAAATTATGTCGACAAATTCAGAGGTGTCTTGATATCGCGTTTCAAATACATTTCAATCATTTCGAAATTAAACAAGAAAATTATGTCGACAAATTCAGTGGCGTCTTGATATCACGTTTCAAATACATTTCAATCCTTTCGAAATTAAACAAGAAAATTATGTCGACAAATTCAGAGGCGTCTTGATATCACGTTTCAAATACATTTCAATCGTTGCGAATCTAAACAAGAAAATGATGTCGACAAATTCAGAGGCGTCTTGATATCGCGTTTCAAATACATTTCAATCGTTGCGAATCTAAACAAGAAAATTATGTCGACGAATGTCTTTGGGTAATTGAAAAAAAAAGCAAGAGTATAAATGAAGGATGTCCCGCTCAAGGTAGGTTCCAAAGAGCGAAAAAAAAGAGTAAAAGTGAAAGATGTGCCCGTTCAAGGTAAGTTGCAAATAGATTTATATTTGTGTGTTGATATCGCGTTTCAAATACATTTCAATCATTTCGAATGTAAACAAGAAAATTATGTCGACAAATTCAGAGGTGTCTTGATATCGCGTTTCAAATACATTTCAATCATTTCGAAATTAAACAAGAAAATTATGTCGACAAATTCAGTGGCGTCTTGATATCACGTTTCAAATACATTTCAATCGTTGCGAATCTAAACAAGAAAATTATGTCGACAAATTCAGAGGCGTCTTGATATCGCGTTTCAAATACATTTCAATCGTTGCGAATCTAAACAAGAAAATGATGTCGACAAATTCAGAGGCGTCTTGATATCGCGTTTCAAATACATTTCAATCGTTGCGAATCTAAACAAGAAAATTATGTCGACAAATTCAGAGGCGTCTTGATATCACGTTTCAAATACATTTCAATCGTTGCGAATCTAAACAAGAAAATGATGTCGACAAATTCAGAGGCGTCTTGATATCGCGTTTCAAATACATTTCAATCGTTGCGAATCTCAACAAGAAAATTATGTCGACGAATGTCTTTGGAAAATTGAAAAAAAAAGCAAGAGTAAAAATGAAGGATGTCCCGCTCAAGGTAGGTTCCAAAGAGCGAAAAAAAAAAGAGTAAAAGTTAAAGATGTGCCCGTTCAAGGTAAGTTGCAAATAGATTTATATTTGTGTGTTGATATCGCGTTTCAAATACATTTCAATCGTTGCGAATCTAAACAAGAAAATGATGTCGACAAATTCAGAGGCGTCTTGATATCGCGTTTCAAATACATTTCAATCGTTGCGAATCTAAACAAGAAAATGATGTCGACAAATTCAGAGGCGTCTTGATATCGCGTTTCAAATACATTTCAATCGTTGCGAATCTAAACAAGAAAATTATGTCGACAAATTCAGAGGCGTCTTGATATCGCGTTTCAAATACATTTCAATCGTTGCGAATCTCAACAAGAAAATTATGTCGACGAATGTCTTTGGAAAATTGAAAAAAAAAGCAAGAGTAAAAATGAAGGATGACCCGCTCAAGGTAGGTTCCAAAGAGCGAAAAAAAAGAGTAAAAGTTAAAGATGTGCCCGTTCAAGGTAAGTTGCAAATAGATTTATATTTGTGTGTTGATATCGCGTTTCAAATACATTTCAATCATTTCGAATGTAAACATGAAAATTATGTCGACAAATTCAGAGGTGTCTTGATATCGCGTTTCAAATACATTTCAATCATTTCGAAATTAAACAAGAAAATTATGTCGACAAATTCAGTGGCGTCTTGATATCACGTTTCAAATACATTTCAATCGTTGCGAATCTAAACAAGAAAATTATGTCGACAAATTCAGAGGCGTCTTGATATCGCGTTTCAAATACATTTCAATCGTTGCGAATCTAAACAAGAAAATGATGTCGACAAATTCAGAGGCGTCTTGATATCGCGTTTCAAATACATTTCAATCGTTGCGAATCTAAACAAGAAAATTATGTCGACAAATTCAGAGGCGTCTTGATATCACGTTTCAAATACATTTCAATCGTTGCGAATCTAAACAAGAAAATTATGTCGACAAATTCAGAGGCGTCTTGATATCGCGTTTCAAATACATTTCAATCGTTGCGAATCTAAACAAGAAAATTATGTCGACGAATGTCTTTGGGTAATTGAAAAAAAAAGCAAGAGTATAAATGAAGGATGTCCCGCTCAAGGTAGGTTCCAAAGAGCGAAAAAAAAAGAGTAAAAATGAAAGATGTGCCCGTTCAAGGTAAGTTGCAAATAGATTTATATTTGTGTGTTGATATCGCGTTTCAAATACATTTCAATCATTTCGAATGTAAACAAGAAAATTATGTCGACAAATTCAGAGGTGTCTTGATATCGCGTTTCAAATACATTTCAATCGTTGCGAATCTAAACAAGAAAATGATGTCGACAAATTCAGAGGCGTCTTGATATCGCGCTTCAAATACATTTCAATCGTTGCGAATCTAAACAAGAAAATTATGTCGACAAATTCAGAGGCGTCTTGATATCACGTTTCAAATACATTTCAATCGTTGCGAATCTAAACAAGAAAATTATGTCGACAAATTCAGAGGCGTCTTGATATCGCGTTTCAAATACATTTCAATCGTTGCGAATCTAAACAAGAAAATGATGTCGACAAATTCAGAGGCGTCTTGATATCGCGTTTCAAATACATTTCAATCGTTGCGAATCTAAACAAGAAAATTATGTCGACAAATTCAGAGGCGTCTTGATATCGCGTTTCAAATACATTTCAATCGTTGCGAATCTAAACAAGAAAATGATGTCGACAAATTCAGAGGCGTCTTGATATCGCGTTTCAAATACATTTCAATCGTTGCGAATCTAAACAAGAAAATTATGTCGACAAATTCAGAGGCGTCTTGATATCACGTTTCAAATACATTTCAATCGTTGCCAATCTAAACAAGAAAATGATGTCGACAAATTCAGAGGCGTCTTGATATCGCGTTTCAAATACATTTCAATCGTTGCGAATCTAAACAAGAAAATTATGTCGACAAATTCAGAGGCGTCTTGATATCGCGTTTCAAATACATTTCAATCGTTGCGAATCTCAACAAGAAAATTATGTCGACGAATGTCTTTGGAAAATTGAAAAAAAAAAGCAAGAGTAAAAATGAAGGATGTCCCGCTCAAGGTAGGTTCCAAAGAGCGAAAAAAAAGAGTAAAACTGAAAGATGTGCCCGTTCAAGGTAAGTTGCAAATAGATTTATATTTGTGTGTTGATATCGCGTTTCAAATACATTTCAATGATTTCGAATGGAAACAAGAAAATTACGTCGACAAATTCAGAGGTGTCTTGATATCGCGTTTCAAATACATTTCAATCATTTCGAATTTAAACAAGAAAATTAGGTCGATAAATTCAGAGGCGTCTTGATATCGCGTTTCAAATACATTTCAATCATTTCGAAATTAAACAAGAAAATTATGTCGACAAATTCAGAGGCGTCTTGATATCACGTTTCAAATACATTTCAATCGTTGCGAATCTAAACAAGAAAATTATGTCGACAAATTCAGAGGCGTCTTGATATCGCGTTTCAAATACATTTCTATCGTTGCGAATCTAAACAAGAAAATTATGTCGACAAATTCAGAGGCGTCTTGATATCGCGTTTCAAATACATTTCAATCGTTGCGAATCTAAACAAGAAAATTATGTCGACAAATTCAGAGGCGTCTTGATATCGCGTTTCAAATACATTTCAATCGTTGCGAATCTAAACAAGAAAATTATGTCGACAAATTCAGAGGCGTCTTGATATCGCGTTTCAAATACATTTCAATCGTTGCGAATCTCAACAAGAAAATTATGTCGACGAATGTCTTTGGAAAATTGAAAAAAAAAGCAAGAGTAAAAATGAAGGATGTCCCGCTCAAGGTAGGTTCCAAAGAGCGAAAAAAAAGAGTAAAAGTGAAAGATGTGCCCGTTCAAGGTAAGTTTCAAATAGATTTATATTTGTGTGTTGATATCGCGTTTCAAATACATTTCAATCATTTCGAATTTAAACAAGAAAATTAGGTCGATAAATTCAGAGGCGTCTTGATATCGCGTTTCAAATACATTTCAATCATTTCGAAATTAAACAAGAAAATGATGTCGACAAATTCAGAGGCGTCTTGATATCGCGTTTCAAATACATTTCAATCGTTGCGAATCTAAACAAGAAAATGATGTCGACAAATTCAGAGGCGTCTTGATATCGCGTTTCAAATACATTTCAATCGTTGCGAATCTAAACAAGAAAATTATGTCGACAAATTCAGAGGCGTCTTGATATCGCGTTTCAAATACATTTCAATTGTTGCGAATCTAAACAAGAAAATTATGTCGACAAATTCAGAGGCGTCTTGATATCGCGTTTCAAATACATTTCTATCGTTGCGAATCTAAACAAGAAAATTATGTCGACAAATTCAGAGGCGTCTTGATATCGCGTTTCAAATACATTTCAATCGTTGCGAATCTAAACAAGAAAATTATGTCGACAAATTCAGAGGCGTCTTGATATCGCGTTTCAAATACATTTCAATCGTTGCGAATCTAAACAAGAAAATTATGTCGACGAAGGTCTTTGGGAAATTGAAAAAAAAAGCAAGAGTAAAAATGAAGGATGTCCCGCTCAAGGTAGGTTCCAAAGAGCGAAAAAAAAAAGAGTAAAAGTGAAAGATGTGCCCGTTCAAGGTAAGTTGCAAATAGATTTATATTTGTGTGTTGATATCGCGTTTCAAATACATTTCAATGATTTCGAATGTAAACAAGAAAATTACGTCGACAAATTCAGAGGTGTCTTGATATCGCGTTTCAAATACATTTCAATCATTTCGAATTTAAACAAGAAAATTAGGTCGATAAATTCAGAGGCGTCTTGATATCGCGTTTCAAATACATTTCAATCATTTCGAAATTAAACAAGAAAATGATGTCGACAAATTCAGAGGCGTCTTGATATCGCGTTTCAAATACATTTCAATCGTTGCGAATCTAAACAAGAAAATTATGTCGACAAATTCAGAGGCGTCTTGATATCGCGTTTCAAATACATTTCAATCGTTGCGAATCTCAACAAGAAAATTATGTCGACGAATGTCTTTGGAAAATTGAAAAAAAAAAGCAAGAGTAAAAATGAAGGATGTCCCGCTCAAGGTAGGTTCCAAAGAGCGAAAAAAAAAAGAGTAAAAGTGAAAGATGTGCCCGTTCAAGGTAAGTTGCAAATAGATTTATATTTGTGTGTTGATATCGCGTTTCAAATACATTTCAATCATTTCGAATTTAAACAAGAAAATTATATCGACAAATTCAGAGGCGTCTTGATATCACGTTTCAAATACATTTCAATCGTTGCGAATCTAAACAAGAAAATTATGTCGACAAATTTAGAGGCGTCTTGATATCGCGTTTCAAATACATTTCAATCGTTGCGAATCTAAACAAGAAAATGATGTCGACAAATTCAGAGGCGTCTTGATATCGCGTTTCAAATACATTTCAATCATTTCGAATGTAAACAAGAAAATTACGTCGACAAATTCAGAAGTGTCTTGATATCGCGTTTCAAATACATTTCAATAGTTGCGAATCTAAACAAGAAAATTATGTCGACAAATTCAGAGGCGTCTTGATATCGCGTTTCAAATACATTTCAATCGTTGCGAATCTAAACAAGAAAATGATGTCGACAAATTCAGAGGCGTCTTGATATCGCGTTTCAAATACATTTCAATCGTTGCGAATCTAAACAAGAAAATTATGTCGACAAATTCAGAGGCGTCTTGATATCGCGTTTCAAATACATTTCAATCGTTGCGAATCTAAACAAGAAAATTATGTCGACAAATTCAGAGGCGTCTTGATATCGCGTTTCAAATACATTTCAATCGTTGCGAATCTCAACAAGAAAATTATGTCGACGAATGTCTTTGGAAAATTGAAAAAAAAAAGCAAGAGTAAAAATGAAGGATGTCCCGCTCAAGGTAGGTTCCAAAGAGCGAAAAAAAAAAGAGTAAAAGTGAAAGATGTGCCCGTTCAAGGTAAGTTGCAAATAGATTTATATTTGTGTGTTGATATCGCGTTTCAAATACATTTCAATCATTTCGAATTTAAACAAGAAAATTATATCGACAAATTCAGAGGCGTCTTGATATCACGTTTCAAATACATTTCAATCGTTGCGAATCTAAACAAGAAAATTATGTCGACAAATTTAGAGGCGTCTTGATATCGCGTTTCAAATACATTTCAATCGTTGCGAATCTAAACAAGAAAATGATGTCGACAAATTCAGAGGCGTCTTGATATCGCGTTTCAAATACATTTCAATCATTTCGAATGTAAACAAGAAAATTACGTCGACAAATTCAGAAGTGTCTTGATATCGCGTTTCAAATACATTTCAATAGTTGCGAATCTAAACAAGAAAATTATGTCGACAAATTCAGAGGCGTCTTGATATCGCGTTTCAAATACATTTCAATCGTTGCGAATCTAAACAAGAAAATGATGTCGACAAATTCAGAGGCGTCTTGATATCGCGTTTCAAATACATTTCAATCGTTGCGAATCTAAACAAGAAAATTATGTCGACAAATTCAGAGGCGTCTTGATATCGCGTTTCAAATACATTTCAATCGTTGCGAATCTAAACAAGAAAATTATGTCGACAAATTCAGAGGCGTCTTGATATCGCGTTTCAAATACATTTCAATCGTTGCGAATCTCAACAAGAAAATTATGTCGACGAATGTCTTTGGAAAATTGAAAAAAAAAGCAAGAGTAAAAATGAAGGATGTCCCGCTCAAGGTAGGTTCCAAAGAGCGAAAAAAAAAAGAGTAAAAGTGAAAGATGTGCCCGTTCAAGGTAAGTTGCAAATAGATTTATATTTGTGTGTTGATATCGCGTTTCAAATACATTTCAATCATTTCGAATTTAAACAAGAAAATTATATCGACAAATTCAGAGGCGTCTTGATATCACGTTTCAAATACATTTCAATCGTTGCGAATCTAAACAAGAAAATTATGTCGACAAATTTAGAGGCGTCTTGATATCGCGTTTCAAATACATTTCAATCGTTGCGAATCTAAACAAGAAAATGATGTCGACAAATTCAGAGGCGTCTTGATATCGCGTTTCAAATACATTTCAATCGTTGCGAATCTAAACAAGAAAATTATGTCGACAAATTCAGAGGCGTCTTGATATCGCGTTTCAAATACATTTCAATCGTTGCGAATCTAAACAAGAAAATTATGTCGACAAATTCAGAGGCGTCTTGATATCGCGTTTCAAATACATTTCAATCGTTGCGAATCTCAACAAGAAAATTATGTCGACGAATGTCTTTGGAAAATTGAAAAAAAAAAGCAAGAGTAAAAATGAAGGATGTCCCGCTCAAGGTAGGTTCCAAAGAGCGAAAAAAAAAAGAGTAAAAGTGAAAGATGTGCCCGTTCAAGGTAAGTTGCAAATAGATTTATATTTGTGTGTTGATATCGCGTTTCAAATACATTTCAATCATTTCGAATTTAAACAAGAAAATTATATCGACAAATTCAGAGGCGTCTTGATATCACGTTTCAAATACATTTCAATCGTTGCGAATCTAAACAAGAAAATGATGTCGACAAATTCAGAGGCGTCTTGATATCGCGTTTCAAATACATTTCAATCATTTCGAATGTAAACAAGAAAATTACGTCGACAAATTCAGAAGTGTCTTGATATCGCGTTTCAAATACATTTCAATAGTTGCGAATCTAAACAAGAAAATTATGTCGACAAATTCAGAGGCGTCTTGATATCGCGTTTCAAATACATTTCAATCGTTGCGAATCTAAACAAGAAAATTATGTCGACAAATTCAGAGGCGTCTTGATATCGCGTTTCAAATACATTTCAATCGTTGCGAATCTAAACAAGAAAATTATGTCGACAAATTCAGAGGCGTCTTGATATCGCGTTTCAAATACATTTCAATCGTTGCGAATCTCAACAAGAAAATTATGTCGACGAATGTCTTTGGAAAATTGAAAAAAAAAGCAAGAGTAAAAATGAAGGATGTCCCGCTCAAGGTAGGTTCCAAAGAGCGAAAAAAAAAGAGTAAAAGTGAAAGATGTGCCCGTTCAAGGTAAGTTGCAAATAGATTTATATTTGTGTGTTGATATCGCGTTTCAAATACATTTCAATCATTTCGAATTTAAACAAGAAAATTATATCGACAAATTCAGAGGCGTCTTGATATCACGTTTCAAATACATTTCAATCGTTGCGAATCTAAACAAGAAAATTATGTCGACAAATTTAGAGGCGTCTTGATATCGCGTTTCAAATACATTTCAATCGTTGCGAATCTAAACAAGAAAATGATGTCGACAAATTCAGAGGCGTCTTGATATCGCGTTTCAAATACATTTCAATAGTTGCGAATCTAAACAAGAAAATTATGTCGACAAATTCAGAGGCGTCTTGATATCGCGTTTCAAATACATTTCAATAGTTGCAAATCTAAACAAGAAAATTATGTCGACAAATTCAGAGGCGTCTTGATATCGCGTTTCAAATACATTTCAATCGTTGCGAATCTAAACAAGAAAATTATGTCGACGAATGTCTTTGGGAAATTGAAAAAAAAAGCAAGAGTAAAAATGAAGGATGTCCCGCTCAAGGTAGGTTCCAAAGAGCGAAAAAAAAAGAGTAAAAATGAAAGATGTGCCCGTTCAAGGTAAGTTCCAAAGAGCTTCATATTTATGTGTTGATATCGCGTTTCAAATACATTTAAATCGTTTTGAAATTAAACAAGAGAGTTAGGTCAAGAAATGCCTTTAGAAGTGTTAGGGACCTGACGTGACCTACTACTAATTGTAAGAGTAAGTAATTATTTTTTAGAATGGAAGAGTAAGTATTTTATTTTTAGAAAACTTTATGTTTTCATTTCTTTTTGTCAGAGAAAGCTCGTACCTCCTCGTGGTCTCTGACGGGTAATAGCAATTTGGATCGGATATGCAGTTTTCATCTAGTTACACTTTAAATTAAGTGTCGCCTAACTTGAGACTTAATAAAACAACGTTTATTAGCACTGCGTAAATCGAAATTGTTATTAGCAGAATCGAGCATGTCTTTTACTGAAACCTTTTAAATTCTCTGAACACGTCCTTGTCGGCCAAGTGTTGGCACGAGTATAGTCCGTTGCGGTTTGCGTTTAACAAGTTTTCTATATGACTCGAAACTCCACCTCCGTACGATATATCTCTTGAGTTTACAATAAGTTCCTAAAAGTTTCAGATGAGTCTTGATATTGCATTTCTAATACATTTAAATCATTTTGAAGTTATTAAACAAAAGAGTTATGTTAACAAATGTCTTTAGAAGTACCTGCTGCCGGGAAGTGGCCCATTCTTTGCGAGTAGATGGTAAGTCCAGTTATTGGTTAATAAACTAATAATCTGTTATATCGTTATTACAGTCGCAACATGAAAAACCGATTCAAATCTCTTTGAGAGAAATACCGGAGGGGGGTAAAATTTGAAGCCGAAGCCACAAGAAGCGGTGCTCGTAGTAATACCACTATATAGAGTGGCCCTACATGAGTTTCTTCCGTTATATGAATGACGGGAGTAAAGCACGAAACTAAAAAGTTAAACTTCTATCTGTACTTTTTGAATTTTCGAAAGTTTTTATAGAACAACATCCAATGAAAGCATAATTTGGAGGAGATTAGTGTGCCACAAACCAAAAAAAATGCGGTTGGATGAAAACCTCGACAGCGACATTACAGCCGCATTAACATCGGTTTAGGACGCAATCCGTAATGTTGGAGCCCCTGCCAATCAAGATGCCAATAACCTCCCTATCCAAAACTTTTTAATTATTTGCAATCAGAATTGTAAAATTTGAGACCATCCGATGCGGATGTCTTCATGGACCAGCTTGCAAATATGTTAAATTTCAAAGCTGATGTAAGAAATATGTAAATAAAATACCGATAAAATTGTGAAATAGTATTATTTTTATTAAGAAGCTCCTGAAGAAGTGATTTAACAACGCGGCTCCTATACCATTAACATAATGTTTTAAATAATTCCTGACCTCTACAGCTAACAATAAGATTACGTGTTTCTAATCTCCTCTGCAGAGTTGTGAGATCCCAGATGTGTTTTCTGTTGTTCTCTTTTGGCCATTTGGTGCCTCATCGAGTTGTCAAATCTAATTTGAAATAAAAATCTGTTTTTTTGCAAAAGTTCACTTGAGTGGAACCCTTTTTCAGTCGAGCAAAAGTCTTTTTTACTGGAATCTTATTTTCACAATACAACAAAAGTAAACGGGATTTGGAAACATTCTATTCCGGATTCCTGGCAAGAATTTCGAGCTGAATATCCTGATATCGTTATAAGCTGCAGTTATTAAAATATGGGGTGAGAAGAAGAGCTTGTCTGTGTCTACAACAAAATGGCGAACATAAAAATGACAAAAATAATTTTCATCTGGTACGCAGATGGGTGCAGGACGACGACCTCCCTTTGGATCTTGTATTATTATTTTTATAGTTCAATTTAAGTCGTAAGCCGAGATTTCGACGAACGCAACGTGATAAATGACGGTTTGTTTGTTAGTTTTGGATTTGCACTGTCTAGATAATAAACTGTATAATTTATTAGGAGTTTCACGCTTTAGATTTGCCTATATAATCATGGAGATCGAGGAGTTACTCACAAAAAGTGATTTTGTAGCAGTCTGAGATGACCAAGAAAGCATATCTTGTAAGTTAATTAAAAATACTAAAAAAAGATGTTTTTATCTGCAACACAAAATACACGTACTATTTTAGTTCTTTTTGGTAACAACTATGTCTGCCAGTACAATAACGGGAGACTCGTCTATAACAGAACCCTCTTGTCCTGGTCCTGGTAATCACCCGGCCCAGAACTGTTATCAGTATTATCAATGTGTCTCAGTTTGGTGGTGGTATGAACCTAGATTATTATCATGCCAGGATGGTTATGCATTCGATATAGGATCATCTGTATGTCAAGTTGTTACTTCTGTCGATTGTCAAAATCGCGATTCAACACCAGCTCCAGTCACAACAACAAATAAAGCTTCTAGAATCACTACAAAAACTCCCACAACCACAAATTCGACGACCACAACTCCTACAACCACAAGTCCTACAACTACCACAAATCCCACGACTACAACACCTACAACTACCACAAATCCTACGACCACAACTCCCACAACCACAACTTCTACAACCACAAATACTACGATCACAACTCTTACGACCACAAGTCCTACAACTACCACAAATCCTACGACCAGAACTCCTACAACCACAAGTCCTACAACCACCACAAATCCGACGACCACAACTCCTACAACCACAAGTCCTACAACTACCACAAATCTTACGACCACAACTCTTACAACCACAACTCCTACGACCATAACTTCTACAACCACAAATTCGACAAGCACAACTTCTACAACCACAAATCCGACAACCATAACTTCTACAACCACAAATCCGACAACCATAACTTCTACAACCACAAATCCTACGACCACAACTCCTACGACCACAAGTCCTACAGCCACAATTCTTACAACCACAAGTCCTACAACTACCAAAAATCCTATGACCACAAGTCCTACAACCCCAAATCCTACGACCACAACTCCTACAACCCCAAGTCCTACAACTACCACAAATCCTACGACCACAACTCCTACAACCACAAGTCCTACAACTACCACAAATCCTACGACCACAACTCCTACAACCACAAGTCCTACAACTACCACAAATCCTACGACCACAACTCCCACAACCACAAATCCGACAACCACAACTTCTACAACCACAAATCCGACAACCATAACTTCTACAACCACAACTCCTACGACCACAAGTCCTACAGCCACAATTCTTACAACCACAAGTCCTACAACTACCAAAAATCCTACGACCACAAGTCCTACAACCCCAAATCCTACGACCACAACTCCTACAACCCCAAGTCCTACAACTACCACAAATCCTACGACCACAACTCCTACAACCACAAGTCCTACAACTACCACAAATCCTACGACCACAACTCCTACAACCCCAAGTCCTACAACTACCACAAATCCTACGACCACAACTCCTACAACCACAAGTCCTACAACTACCACAAATCCTACGACCACAACTCCTACAACCACAAGTCTTACAACTACCACAAATCCTACGACCACAACTCCTACAACCACAAGTTCTACAACTACCACAAATCCTACGACCACAACTCCTACAACCACAAGTCCTACAACTACCACAAATCCTACGACCACAACTCCCACAACCACAAATCCGACAACCACAACTTCTACAACCACAAATCCTACGACCACAACTCCTACAACCACAAGTCCTACAACTACCACAAATCCTACGACCAGAACTCCTACAACCACAACTCTTACGACCACAACTCCAACGACAACAATTCCTACAACCACAACTTCTACGACCACAACTCCTACAACCACAACTCCAACAACCACTACCACTCCTACAACAACTACACCAGCTCCAAGAAGTACAAGTAGGACACCACCATCAATTCCCAAATGCGAGGGTTACTCCAGGCACCCCGCCCCCCACTGCTACCAATACTACGAGTGCGCCAAAGTTTATTGGTGGTCACAACTATCCCTTAAGACTTGCCCAGATGGGCAAGGTTACGACGATTCGATCCAGAGATGTGTCTGTGGCGATTCTGTGGGCTGCACTGTAATTTGTAAGTACCGTTAGTTATTTACAAAATATTTCTCCCACTTCTAGCATGGGTTACTGTCTCCATTTATTCCTATCTTTAGATTCACGTTTAGTTTCCACTCCATTCCTTTCCTCCTTAGTGTGTCTATTATTTCATCATTCTACGTTTTTTTTTAATTTCAAGATAAAGCACCGAAATGTACCGGCGATTATGGGAAGTACCCGGCTCAACGGGGCAACCAGTACTACCGGTGTGTGCAGAGGCTGTGGTGGTGGTTACCGGTTCTATACACTTGTCCTGAGGGGCAGTCTTTTGCGAAGTCGGTGATGAAGTGTGTGAACTCTGGTTCTGGGGTAGATGAAAATCATGATCATTTTACATAAGCTTCCATTTGTTGTGAAAGAAAATTATGATAAACGAATAAAATAAAGTAAATAAAAATTATTATCGACCTTTGTATATTGCAGCACCACCATGAACTTGCAAGAATTATTTTATAGAGTAAAATTAACAATACAATTTATGGTTTAATTTAGGTCATAAGGCAAGATTTCTACAAACTTCCATAATACAATTAGGCACCGTTTGTTGGATTTGGATTCGTATTATCTAGATAATAAAGCGTATAATTAAAATTTTTCCGCCGGATATATAATCCTGCAAACAGAGACATTATACCCAGAACGTCCATTTTCAGCATTCCAAGATGACCAAGAAAAAAATTATAGTAAGTTAATTATTACATCTACTAAGAATACCTAGATTTTTGTTGCTACACACAGTATTTTCATTTAGTTTTTTTTGGTAACCACAATATCTATCACTACAACAACTGTAGCTCCAATAACCGAACCACCTTGTCCCGGCCCCGGTAACCACCCGGCCCAAAACTGCTACCAATACTACCAATGTGTCTCATCGTGGTGGTGGTACGAACCCGAATTATTATCTTGCGATGATGGTTATGCCTTCGATATTGCGTCGTCCGAATGCCAAGTTGTCGGTGCTGTTGATTGTCAACAACGTGATTCAACACCAGGTCCAACCACAACGACAACAGCGGCTCCCACCACAACACCTCCACCACCTATACCCCAATGCGACGGCTACTCCAGACACCCCGCCCCTCTCTGCTACCAGTACTACGAATGCGCCCAAGTCTATTGGTGGTCAGAGCTTTCGCTACGGACGTGCCCAGATGGGCTAGCGTACGACAAATCGATCCGCAGATGTGTCTGCGCCCAGTCTGTGGGCTGCGTGGTACCTGGTGAGTACCATTAGTTGATTCGTAAGAGACGAGTAAAATAACGTTTTCAAGATAAAGAACCGGAATGCAACGGCGATTATGGGAAGTACCCGGCGCAACAGTGCAACCAGTACTACCGGTGTGTGCAGACGTTGTGGTGGTGGTCACCGGATCTGTACACGTGTCCGGAAGGGCAGAGATTTGACAAGTCGGTGATGGAGTGTGGGGATTCTGGCCCCGAGTGCAGTTTGTCTGGGAGTGAATAAAAGTTCACTACTGTAATTTTTGATATCAATATAAATACAACAGAAGTTTGTTGATAGTCTTCTCAATATCGTAACTTCCTTTTCTTTCTTATTGTGAGACCAAACAGCTAGCCAAATGAAAACATTAAACAAAAATAATCACCAAAGTATACGAATATAGTAATAAAAGATATCGTTGTTAACAAAAAAATAAAATTAAACGACGATTTTATAGAGCAGAATTAAGAGTTTACGATTTAATTTGGGTGATAAAAGTCGAGATTATGCAAATTTCCTAAAACGAAATAATGGACTGTCTGTTTTGAAGTTGCATTATTTAGATAATGCAGATTTTTTAACAGATTAGTTTATATAATCTTGGAGATAGAGGGCTGAATTGCAAAACGTGATTTAGTAGCAATCTGAGATGATCAAGAAAACATTTATCGTAAGTTTTTTTTGTAATTTATTACGAAATACAAATCACTTTTTGTGTAGTTGTTTTTGGTAACAAATATATTTTACACCATCGAAGCATCAACTACCTTACAGTCACGAGCTGTGCCCAAATGTACCGGCTACGAAAAGTACCCCGCCGACTCCTGCTACCAGTATTACGAGTGTATATTTTCGGGTTCAACTGCCACTCTGCAAACCTGTCCATCCGGATATGCCTTTGACGTGGGAGCAGTCGATTGCAAAGCTGTCTACCTGGTCGATTGCCAGCAAAGGACGACCACTGGCAAGTCATCAACAACAAAAGCAGCGACAACAACAACCGTGGCTCAAACTGCTAGTCCTCCCAAATGTACTGGGTACAACAAATATTCAGCACAGTTGTGTAATCAGTATTACGAGTGCATCCTGAATGGGCTGACGTGGGTGGCGCAGCTACAGACTTGTCCAGATGAGTATGCTTTTGATTTGAGTACGATAGAGTGCAAGGCGGTGTACCTTGTTGACTGTCAAAATCGAGGGAAAACAACAACAGCTCATACAACCGGTACAACAACCACTTCAACAAAGACACCAACAACCTCTACAGCAACTACAACACCCACCACCACTACACCAGTCAGTAAAACAACAACAACAATAACTGTGGATCCAGCTATAACCGAGCCACCTTGTCCTGGCCCTGGTAACCACTCAGCTCAAAACTGTTATCAGTATTATCAGTGTGTCTCAGTTTGGTGGTGGTACGAACCCACATTATCATCTTGCCAGGATGGTTATGCATTCGATGTTGCGTCATCTGAATGTCAAGTTGCCAGTTCTGTCGATTGTCAACATCGTGATTCAACGCCGGTTCCAGTCACAACTACAACAGCTTCTATAACCACTGCAACAACTTCTACAACCACTACAACAACTCCTACCACTACAACAACAACTGGGGCGCCAGCTATAACCGAGCCACCTTGTCCTGGCCCTGGTAACCACTCAGCTCAAAACTGTTATCAGTATTATCAATGTGTCTCAGTTTGGTGGTGGTACGAACCCACATTATCATTTTGCCAGGATGGTTATGCATTCGATATTGGGTCATCTGTATGTCAAGTTGCCAGTTCTGTCGATTGTCAACATCGTGATTCAACACCAGCCCCAGTCACAACTACAAGAACTTCATTGGTCAATGGAAAATCTAAATAATCCTTTGTAATTTGTTCAGGTGTAAAAAGTGGTTGGATATTATTAAATAACACCGTTTTATTTTGTTTGCATTAGTTACACAACGTTTTACGTCTTTATTATTTATTTCTGTACAAGAATGCTTTCAATCTTCGAAAAAACATTAATAACCACGGGCGTTGATTCAGAAGAGGTTACTACCTCTTGCGGAAGCTCTGGTAGTACCCCTCCCACGAATGCGGATAAATCTTCAACTAAATCACATGTTGATTAAAAAAGCGCGCTCCGGATACCGCCATCCCCGACTCGCTGCGGTGCTCTCTACCGCCAACGTCACCGTCTCCCTTCCAGCGTCTCTATAAAAGAAGCTCCGCTCAGCTGCAGAAGTCAGATGTGGACCATTACGTCCCAACCCTTGATACCCCCGACCACCACCATCCCCACCGGGGAGACTCGCTGCGATCAAGAGGAATGGTTGCGTGCCGAGTGTAGTGTAGATAGTGGCATTGTACATAGTGTAAATAATTGTATATAGAGTGTTTATTAAAAACCGTCGCACCGTGTCACTTTTATTTTTCCCTCCCGCCAAACCAGACAGCTGGCGTGCCGTACTCCAGTGTAGCTACCCGCGGTCCCGTGGAGCATACCACGTAACCCACGAGGCAACCCGACCGCAGAAAGCGTCACAAGGTTCCTTATGGTCTGTCATGCTCGGCTATATAACTGGATGCTTGCCAAGCGGTTGCTAGTTGCCTCTGGTAGCGTCCCGAGATACCAAATAAATGATTCCCTTCTAGCAACTCGTGACTTAACCCAAATAACAGAACACCACAGCTTACAAAAAATAAAATTAAAAGAACTATAGCGACACTACTGAACATCCTGGGCGACTTCAGGACCACGTGCACCTTGATGGAGATGACGAAGCTCAAAAAGCTACCCAAGAAGGACATCGTCTTCCATTAATTCTAAGGAGAAGTTGAATTTTAACTGAAAATACTCTTTAAGATATGTATTGATGTATATTATGACTACCGTCATGAGTTTGCAATAACGATTTTATACAGCAGAATTAACTGTTTACGATTTAATTTGGGTGATAAAAGTCGAGATTTATGCAAATTTCCAAAACGAAATAATGGCCCGTTTGTTAGCTTTGAAAGATAATACAGTGCACAATACAGATTTTTTTTCCACCTTCGGATTAGTTTATATAATCTTGGAGACAGAAGACTGATTTGCTAAACGTGATTTGGTAGCGCTCTGAAATGATCAGGAAAACATTTATTGTAAGTTATTTTTTGAATTTACGAATTCATAACAAATACATCACTTTTTTTAGTTCTTTTTGGTAACCATATACACCATCGAAGCATCACCTGCCCTACAATCACGAACTGTGCCCAAATGTACCGGCTACAACAAGTACCCCGCCGACTCCTGCTACCAGTACTACGAGTGTATATTTTCCGGTTCAACTGCCACTCTGCAAACATGTCCATCCGGATATGCCTTTGACGTGGGCACAGTCGAATGCAAAGCTGTCTACCTGGTCGATTGCCAACAAAGAACGACCACTGGCAAGTCGTCATCAGCAGCGGCAACAACAAAAGCAGTACCACCACCTCCAACAACAACAACAACAACAACCGTGACCCCAAATGGTCCTCCTACATGTAATGGATATAATAAATATCCAGCGGCGTCATGTAACCAGTACTACGAGTGTGTACTGAATGGGTTGTCATGGGTAGCGAAGCTACAAACCTGTCCAGATGGGTATGCCTTTGACTTGGGTACCGTGGAGTGTAAAGCTGTCTACCTTGTCGATTGTCAACAAAAATCGAGCACAAGTAAAATATCAACAACAAAAGCAACGACAACGACAACTGTGGCTCCAACGGCTAGTCCGCCCAAATGTACTGGGTACAATAAATATCCAGCGCAGTCGTGTAATCAGTATTACGAGTGCATCCTGAATGGGCTGACGTGGGTGGCGCAGCTACAGACTTGTCCAGATGGGTATGCTTTTGATTTGAGTACGATAGAGTGCAAGGCGGTGTACCTTGTTGACTGTCAAAATAGGGGGAAAACAACAACACCAACTCAGACAACTGGTACAGCAACCACTTCAACAAAGAATCCTCTCCCTACCACTATCAGACCAATTCCCACAGTAACTACAACTTCCACCACCACTACACCAGTCAGTAAAACAACAACAACAACAACTGTGGCTCCAGCTATTACCGAGCCACCTTGTCCTGGCCCTGGTAACCACTCAGCTCAAAACTGCTATCAGTATTATCAGTGTGTCGCAGTTTGGTGGTGGTACGAACCCAGATTATTATCTTGCCAGGATGGTTATGCATTCGATATTGGGTCATCTGTATGTCAAGTTGCCAGTTCCGTCGATTGTCAACATCGTGATTCAACACCAGCTCCGGTCACAACTACAAAAGCTTCTATAACCACTACGACAACTCGTACAACCACTACAACTCCTACGACCTATACACCAATTCCCACAACAACAACGCCTAAAACTACTACAACTTCAACTACAACAACCCCTTCAACCACTACAACAACTCCTACCACAATTACACCAATTCCTACAGCAACAACTCCTACAACTACAACAACAACCCCTACAGATACTTCTTCAACCACTACAACAACTTCTACCATCACTACACCAATTCCCACAACAACTACTCCTAAAACCACTACAACTACCCCTTTAAGTACAACAACTCCTACAACCACTACAAGTACTCCTTCAACCACCACAACAACTCCGACAACCGCTTCAACTTCTACCACCACTACACCAATTCCAACAACAGCAACTTCTAGAACTACTACTACTTCTCCTTCAACTACTTCTTCAACCACTACAACAACTCCTACCACCACTACACCAATTCCAACTACAACAACTCCTAAAACAACTACTCCTTCAACCACCACAACAACCCCTACAACTACTACAACAACTCCTACCACCACTACACCAACCCCTACAACCACTACAACTACTCCTTCATCCACCATAACAACTCCTACCACCACTACACCAATTCCAACTACAACAACCCCTAAAACAACTTCAACTACTCCTTCAATCATCACAACAACCCCTACAACCAGTACAACAACTCCTACCACCACTACACCAATTCCAACTACAACAACTCCTAAAACAACTTTAACTACTCCTTCAACCACCACAACAACTCCTTCAACCACTACAACAATTTCTACCACCACTACACCAATTCCAACTACAACGACTCCTAAAACAACAACAACTACTCCTTCAACTACCACAACAACTCCTACATCCATTACAACCCCTAAAACCACTACAACAACCCCTTCAACCACCACAACAACTCCTACCACCACTACACCAATTCCAACTACAACAACTCCTAAAACAACTACTCCTTCAACCACCACAACAACCTCTATAACTACTACAACAACTCCTACCACCACTACACCAATTCCTACAAGAACAACTACTACAACAACCCCTACAGATACTTCTCCAACCACTACACCAATTCCCACAACAAATACCCATTCAAGTACAACAACCCCTACAACTACTACAAGTACTCCTTCAACCACCATAACAACTCCTACCACCACTACACCAATTCCAACTACAACAACTCCTAAAACAATTTCAACTACTCCTTCAACCACCACAACAACTCCTTCAACCACCACAACAACTCCTTCAACCACTACAACAACTTCTACCACCACTACACCAATTCCAACTACAACAACTTCTGCAACCACTACTACTTCTCCTTCAACTACTTCTTCAACCACTACAACAACTCCTACCACCACTACACCAATTCCAACTACAACAACTCCTAAAACAACTACTCCTTCAACCACCACAACAACCCCTACAACTACTACAACAACTCCTACCACCACTACACCAACCCCTACAACCACTACAACTACTCCTTCAACCACCATAACAACTCTTACCACCACTACACCAATTCCAACTACAACAACTCTTAAAACAACAACAACTACTCCTTCAATCATCACAACAACCCCTACAACCACTACAACCCCTAAAACCACTACAACAACCCCTTTAACCACCACAACGACTCCTACCACCACTACACCAATTCCAACTACAACAACTCCTAAAACAACTACTCATTTAACCACCACAACCACCCCTACAACTACTGCAACAACTCTTACCACCACTACACCAATTCCTACAAGAACAACTACTACAACAACCCCTACAGATACGTCTTCAACCACTACACCAAATCCCACAACAAATACAAATTCAAGTACAACAACCCCTACAACTACTACAAGTACTCCTTCAACCACTATAATAACTCCTACCACCACTACACCAATTCCAACAACAACAACTCCTAAAACAACTTCAACTAGTCCTTCAACCACTACAACAACTTCTACCACCACTACACCAATTCCAACTACAACAACTTCTGCAACCACTACACCAATTCCAACTACAACATCTCCTCAAACAACTACAACTACTCCTTCAACCACCACAACAACCCCTCCAACCACTACAACAACTCCTACCACCACAACAACCCCTACGACCACTACAACAACTCCTTCCACCATTACAACAACCCCTTCAACCACCACAACAACTCCTACCACCACTACACCATTTCCACTAACAATAACTTCTGCAACAATTACTACTTTTTCTTCAACTACTTCTTCTACCACTACAACAAATCCTACCACCACTAATACACCAATTCTAACAACAACTACTTTTGCTACCACTACAACAACTCCTACCACCACTACACCAATTCCAACAACAACAACTCCAAAAACAACTCCTTTAACCACCACAACCCCTACAACCACTACAACAACTTCTACCACTACTACACCAATTACCACAACAACTACTCTTAAAACCACTACAACTACCCCTTCAAGGACAACACCCCCTACAACCACTACAACAACCCTTTCAACCACCACAACAACTCCTACCACTACTACACCAATTCCAACAACAACTACTTCTGCAACCACTACTACTTCTCCTGTAACTACTCCTTTAACCACTACAACAACTCCTAAAACAACTACAACTACTCCTTCAACCACCACAACAATCCCTACAACCACTACAACAACTTCTACCACTACTACACCAATTCCCTCAAGAACTACTCCTTTAACCACTACAACAACTTCTACCACTACTACAGCAATTCCCACAACAACTACTCCTAAAACCACTACACCTACCCCTTCAAGTACAACAACCACAACAACTCCTACCACCACTAAACCAATTCCAATTCCAATAACAACAACTTCTGCAACAACTACAACTTTTTCTTCAACTACTCCTTCAACCACTACAACAAATCCTACCACCACTACACCAATTCCAACAACAACAACTCCTAAAACATCTACAACCACTCCTTCAACCACCACAACTACCCCTACAATTACCACAACTACTCCTTCAACTACTACAACAACTCCAACAAACAGTGCAACTACTCCTACCACCACTAGACCAACTCCCACAACAACAACTCCTAAAACCACTACAGCTACCCCTTCAACCACAACAACCCCTACAACCACTACAACTCCTACAATCACCACAGCAAACCCTACTACCACTACAACTCCAACAACCACTGCAACTACCCCTTCAGCCACAACAACTCCTATCACCACTACACCAATTCCCACAACAACTACTCCTTTAACCACTACAACAACTTCTACCACTACTACACCAATTCCCACAACAACCACTCCTAAAACCACTACACCTACCCCTTCAAGTACAACAACCACAACAACTCCTACCACCACTAAACCAATTCCAATAACAACAACTTCTGCAACAACTACAACTTTTTCTTCAACTACTCCTTCAACCACTATAACAACTCCTACCACCACTACACCAATTCCAACAACAACAACTACTAAAACATCTACAACTACTCCTTCAACCACCACAACAACCCCTACAATTACCACAACTACTCCTTCAACTACTACAACAACTCCAACAAACAGTGCAACTGCTCCTACCACCACTAGACCAACTGACACAACAACAACTCCTAAAACCACTACAGCTACCCCTTCAACCACAACAACCCCTACAACCACTACAACTACTCTTTCAACCACCATAACAACCAAACCCACTACATTGATTCCCACAAGTACTCCTTCAACCACTACAACAACTCCTACAACCACTACAACTCCTACAATCACCACAGCAAACCCTACTACCACTACAACTTTTCCTTCAACCACTACAACTCCAACAACCACTGCAACTACGCCTTCAGCCACAACAACTCCTATCACCACTACACCAATTCCTACAACAACAAATCTTACAACCGCTAGAACAACCACTATAACAGCTCCGACTATCACTACAACCACCACACGAATTCCAACAACAACTTCTATAACTACTACAACATCATCTACAAGCACCACAACTACGCCTTCAACCACCACAACAACTCCTACGACCACTACAACTTCTCCTTCAACCACTACAACGACTCCAACAACCACTGCAACTACGCCTTCAACCAGAACAACAACCTCTACAGCCACTACGACTACCTCTTCAACCAGTACGACAACTCCTACCACCATCACACCAATTCCCAGAACAAGAACTTTTACAACCACTACAACAACCACAACAACTACACCAACTACAGCCGAGCCACCTTGTCCTGGCCCTGGTAACCACCCGGCTCAAAACTGTTACCAGTATTATCAATGTGTATCAGTTTGGTGGTGGTACGAACCGTCCTTAGTGAGTTGCGAAGAAGGATTTGCTTTTGATCCTGTATCATCTCAATGTCAGATTGCTACTGCTGTTGACTGTGAACAACGTGATACAACTCCACTTATAACCGAACCATCTTGCCCTGGTGCTGGTAATCACCCGGCTCAAAACTGTTATCAGTATTATCAATGCGTTTCATCTTGGTGGTGGTACGAACCTAAATTATTATCTTGCCAGGATGGTTATGCATTCGATATTGGGTCATCTGTATGTGAAGTTGTCAGTTCCGTCGATTGTCAATCTCGTGATTCAACACCAGCTCCGGTCACAATTACAAGAGTTCCATTGGTCAATGGAAAATCACAATAATCCTTTGTAATTTGATCAGGTGTCAAAATATGTAATTATACACTGATCCTTAAAACATTTAAAGTCTTTATTATTTATTTCTGTGTCGAAACAATAACATTAGTAAACAATCGATTGGTAGTCAAAACTGGTGCTACCGTAGAAGAGGCTGCTACCTCCTGTGGTAAAAATGACAGTACCCTTGCTACTGCCACGCACTGACTACTCTCCACGTCGAAATTTTGTCCATCCGGACAAGTCTTCAACTGGGGTTGCCACTGGAACCATATGAACTGACAGTCGTAGTACTGGTTGGGGGCGGGTCCTGGTAACAACCCTTCGCCGTTACACTTGGGCACCTGGGGTCCTGAAACTTTTCCTTTAGTAATCACTTTAACTGAATGGGTCTATACCTGGAGTAACGGTGGTGCTAGTTGTACCACATCTGTACTCTTCCGCAGAAACACACTGACTAACTAAAGGACTGAAGTTCTGCCCGTCCGGACACCTCCGAACTTCAGGCTGGAACCACCACATGACCTGGATACACTGGAAGTAGCTGTTACAAGAGTTCGTGGAGAAGTTGCTGGGACCGAAACAGGCCGGGACCGTTGCTGAAATTTTACTGTACCTTGTGGTACTGATCGAGTTAGAAGTACTTACTGGGCGGTGGCAAGGTTGTGGGTATTGGTACCGTCCCAATTTTGCATCTGCAACACAGCCAATCACTCGGTGATGGTGAAACGAGCGGTACTTACGGGAAGAGTCCCTGGTCGGTGCAAATGGCACCATCTGGACACCGTTGGGGGTCGCTGGTGCCGACGGCGTATTCGCTCATGTTGACGCAGATCTGGAAGGTGTATGGATCCGTGCATCTCACCCCGGAGGCTTTACAGTTGTCCTTGCAGAAAATGGCGAAGGTTGAGGCCAAAACGGTGGTCTGGAAAATTTTCAAATTATTTTGGGTGGTACCGGTGGTGAGTGAGTTACAGCGAGGAAGAGCTTCAGCAGCATTTTGAGCAGTGCTATCGTTGAGACTGACAATGAGTCAATTTAATAATTTCACTTGGCTTGACGTGTGTGTAAATATTTGGTTGGATTTGGGAAGATTTTTGAGAGTGACTTGTAAGAATAATAAAAAAAGTGTTTGTAAAATTAAGTACTTTTATTGGTCAAGTTCAGTGATAAGTAAAACAAACGAGTTACGTAATAGGAAGACAAATGGAGGCTGTTATTTACAAACAAAATCAAAATACGAGGAAAAGATTGCACTAAGCATTTCTCACAAATTGGAATAAGAGTATAAATACTGTAGTGAATGGAACTTTTCCGTTAGTAGTTGTGACAGTCGGTGGATCTAAAATGGTACCATCAATACTAGAACCTCTGGTGGACCCACTATAATTACAATTTTTTAATGGGACATGGTTCTAGGATGTGTTCTTCATTTGGTGCTGTACAACCGTGGTACTGGTCGCATACTATCTTGGTCCGTATTTCTAGCAACTTCAAAATCTGTTCTGAATTATTCGAATAAAACACCACAACTAAGACCTTCGAGCATTTATAAAATGTTAATATACAACCGGAACAAGTATAACAAATAAAATATAAACAATAAATTGACACATCAATTTAAAACGATATTAGTAAAAAAGACAATCACAGCACATTCACTAGACATTGACCAGCAACTCCTCCTTCTTGTTGGAGGTTTTTTCCCCGTGGTAGAGTTCCACGGGATTGGAGTACTCGTGCTGGCCGGGCTCCAATATGGACTTCTCCAGGTCGTCCTCGTGGAGACCATAACCGGGGTTGTGGAACTTCATGCTGATGACGTTGAACGTACCAGTGTTGCGTTTCTTCACCACGTAAAACAGAAGGACCGCGATAGTCACCAGGCAAACTGAAATGACTACGCCTGCGATCGCCGGTCCCGCGTGGGTGGGGTAGTGTTCGTGGTGGTGGACGGTGAAGACCTTTCTTTCGTTGGAGTCGGCATCTCGCTGTAAAAAGGGTTTTACCCGTTGTCTTTATGGGTGAGGAGAGACTTACCGCTGTGGTACTACACTCCTCATCGGGGAGCATCACCTTCCCGTCGGCACACAGGCACTTGTATTGGTGCTTAGCAGCGACGCAGAGATGCGAGCAGGTGTGGTTCGCGCACACGTTGTCTCCCATCGGCTGTCTCGTCTGCTGCACTAGTGCGAAGAGGTCGCTCTTCAAACGGAAGGCGTCACAAGTCATGGGTTTGTACAGCCGGCACTTTTGCATGGAGGCGGAGCTCTGGAAGAAGGCCTGGTTCTCGAAGATGGCAAGTCCGTTGGGTCTGGTCAGGTTGGAGAAGAGCGACCGCTTCTTGGTGCCGATGTAGCTAATCTTGCTAAGTTGCCCCTGGTGCTGATCCACAAAGAAGAGCTCTCTTTTATCGTGGTCGAACGAGAGGCCCGTGATGTAGCCCGCGGTGCTCGCGACCAGCTCCTGGCTGTCCGTCCCGTCGAGGTTGCACCTGTAGATGACGTAGCTTGGGGAGTTGAACATCCACCAACTGACTAGGGTGTAGAAGAGGTAGCGGTTGACGGAGTCGACAGCTACGGCGGAGATCTGCCGGTGCAGATCAACGGAGAAGAGAGTCGAACAGAGCTTCTCGTCGAAGTTGCACACACTGATGGACTTGGCCATGGGCTCGTTGTTGACGTAGTAGATGTTATTGGTGAGATGATCTACAGCGAGCTTCTGGGGTTGGCCAACATCTTCCATGACCTGGGAGTTGGAGTTATTCCTGTTGATTTTAACGATGACGCCGGTCATCTCGACGGAGAAGTAGACTGAGTCGGTGGTAGCGTCTAGACCCGTAATTGTGGCGCTGTCGTCGGAGTGGATCAGCGAGAGAGAGTTGTCAGTTTGGGACATCTCCCGGATTTGGTTGTCGGAGAGGAAGACCAGAGACATGGCTTTGCCTTCGGCTTTGCACGACTTCCTGTCGGAGCGGAGGACGAAGCCTTCGTAACAGTCGCAGATATAGCTACCGGGGATGTTGTGGCAGATTTGACCGCAGACTGGGGGGTCCAGGGAGCACTCATCGACGTCTTCACATTGCTTTCCGTCGCCTGAAAGTCAATTGAGTAATATAAGTGGTCAAGTGAAAGACATATGTACCTAGGAGGTAGAAGCCGTCTTGACACCCACAAGTGGGACCGATCGGGGTCTTGATGCAAATCTGGGTGCAGGGGTCGTTGAGGCTGTTGCAGGAGGTGTTGCAAACCCCGTCTTCGTCCGACCCGTCGAAGCAGTCCTTCTTGCCGTTGCAGACCAAGGAGAAGTCGATGCAGTTGCCGGCTGTGCACTGGAACTTTCCGTGGCAGGAAGTGTGCATCTCTGTTGGGTGCCCGGAGGTGGTGTTGCACATCGCCTTGTCTTCGTCGGAAGCATCCCCGCAGTCATCGGCGTGGTCACACACCCACTCTCTGGTTATGCATTTACCGTTCTTGCACTCAAACTCGTCGAATTGACACTGTTGGGAGCAGTTTTGCTCGTCTTCGTGGTGCAGACATTCGGCGGTGCCGTTGCAGCGGGCACTGTTCGGAAGACAGGTCAACGACCGTAAAGAGCAAGCGAACTCGCCTTCTTTGCAGGTTTGGGAAAGGTCCGAGCAGTCCAGCTCGTCGGAGTGGTCCCCACAGTCGTTCTCGTCGTCACAGACGAAGCTGCGGTCGATGCACTTGCCGTTGGTGCAGGTGAACATAGACTCTTTGCATTTAGCTACAAACGACAAAATTAAAGAAGGTCGGATTTATAGAAATTGTAACTTACGACAACCGGAATGTTCGTCCGACATGTCGGGGCAGTCGAAGTCGTGGTCGCACTCCCAATCCTTGGAGATGCACGCCCCGGAGAGACACCTGAATTCCTTCTCTCTGCACACGGTTGTCTCACAGTTGGCTTCGTCCTCGCCGTTGACACAGTCGTGAATGCCGTCACAAACCAGACGTTCACTGACGCATTTGCCGTCGCCGCACTTGAAGTGCTTGGAAGGACAGTTGTTGTGGACCACGTGGCTGCAGTTGCGCTCGTCGGATTTGTCGCGACAGTCGAACTTGTTATCGCAGGTGAAGGCGTTGTCGATGCACTCTCCGTCTTGGCACTGGAAGCTGTTGGGAGAACAGTGGGGTTTGGCGCAGTCGAGTTCGTCTTCGCCTTTGAGGCAGTTGGTGGTACCGTCGCAGCGGAACTTGTTCGAAATACAAACGTTGCTGCTGGAACAGAGGAACTCGTCGGGGAGACACTGGACTCGTTTGGTGCAGGTCTTCAGGTCGGAATCCAGGCTCATGCCGACGGGGCAGCTGCAGACTATCTTTTGGTGGGACTGGAGGCAGAGGTGGGAGCAGCCGCCGTTGTCTTCCTGGCAGGGGCTCAAGCCGATGCGATGGGGGGTGATGGAGACGATGTACATGTGGGACACCTCTTGTGGCAAATCTAAAGTGATCTTCCTGTTGTAGATCCTTTGGGCAGCGTTAAACTTGTCGGCCCAGTAGACCGTCTTCGAGTGCTTGTTGACCCAGAAGATGTCAGAGTTGAGGGCGGCCACGCCCACGGGGGACGTCTGCAGGGAGCGGAAGCCGTGTCTGTCGTCCCCGTCAACGCTGGTGCTTTCGATGTTTCCGGTTCTGGAGTCAGCTATGAAGACGCGGTGGAGAGTGTAATCGTAGCAGAGGCTCACAGGGCCCAGGAGGCCACTCTCCATGGTGTGGGTCCTACTGGTGCCGTCCATGAAGAGACGATCCACGTGGGCTTGGTGAGTGCCAGGTTGTCGGAAGGCCACAAACATCACCCTGAAACTCAGTTCGTTGTAGCCGAAGGTGGTGAAGAATAGCCCTTACCCTTCTTCGGGGACCAGGACTAAGTCCTCTGGAATTTCGCCACCCATGTCGTGGAGCAGTATGGTTCTGGAGTCGGTGTTGAGGTTGAAGATCTCAATGGTACCGCGTTCCGAATCGCACCAGTAAAGATTGTTGCCCAAGTAGTCTGAAAACGAAGAGTTGTTAGTTTAATTTAGTTACCACGATGGGAGCTCACCGTAGTCCATAGCAACAACCTGACCCAGCTCACCAACAGCTAAAGGCCTTGCCATCTGTGTGTGCATCTGCACTGCTATAATCTTCCTGAGGACCAAGTCACTTACATACAACACGTGGTCGGCACTGTTGTAGGCCAAAGCTCCAATCTTCTTCACCGTGACACTCATGGCTTCCACCGAGTGCTTCCCCAGCATTTTGTGCTCCAACTCCAATAAGAGATTGTCCGCTCCAATCACCAACTTCTGCTTCTTCTCCACCTCGCGACACGTGTGACCATCAATTCCCATCTGCTTCTCTTGGGGACAAGCGCAGGTGTAGGTATTTCCGCTCAACAGACAGATGTCACTGCACATAGCTCCCTGGCAGGGGTTCTCCAACTTCTTGTGGTTGTTTGGATGGTAGACGGTGATACCGTAGACGAACTCCTTCTGTTCCTTGATCAGCGTCTCGTGGTTCTTCCCAGTAAACTTATCGCAGGATTGGATGGACCGAGTGACCCAGTCTGACCAGTACAATTTTCCTTCGAACACCGCGATGGAGTAGGGGTGTTTGACGATGCCATCCAGAACCACACGTCTGTCGGTACCGTCCAAACGGATGCTCTCGATGGTCAGCAGCTTAGCGTCGGTCCAGTACAGCCTCGAGTTGGGGCGGTCGATAGCCAATCCATTGGGCCACTTGATGTCATCCGAGACGAAAGATATGGGGTTAGATCCGTCCATTAGAGAGCGAGCAATCTCTGGTTTAGTACCCCAATCGCTCCAGTACATCTCCCTACAATTTACAATGACAAAAACCAGCTTCTACAACATGTAACTTACCCATCGATGGGACTCAGAACAATGCCTCTGGGCTTGTGTATGTCCTTGTTGACCAAAACGGCGCAGTGCGCCCCATCGTTGGTACACACCCCGATGTGTTGTCGTCCGGCATCGGTGAAGTAAATATTCTTGGTAATGTAATCTACGTGGAGGTCCTCGGGGGCGGTCAGGCCGGAAGTCACCAACAGCTCCTTTTGGGTGCCTTCTTTCAGAGATCTGACGATGCTTTCGTGCTCGGCGAAGATGTCGGTCCAGTAGACGTGCTCACCGTCGAAGTCCACCCCGACGACCTGCTGGAGGTTCTTGGCAACTGAAAAATAAATACCGCTGCGGAGAAAGTAGGCGCGAATCTCTTTCTTGGTGCTGAAATAAAGGGTGGCTTCTCCAAAGTGGGCCTTGCAGGTCTTGTTGTCCGACTGGAGACTGTAGTTTTCTTCGCAGATGCACTTGTAGGAGCCTTGGGTGTTCTTACAGCTGTGGTCGCAGATTCCTGGAAGGCAACAACAAAAGAAATAGGTCAATCTGTTTTTTTGTCTAAACTCACCATAGGTCTCGCACTCATTGATATCTTCACAGTGTCGATCATCCACAGTCCTGTAGCCCTCCGGACAAACACACTTGGGGCCCGTGGGCAGCCGGATGCACCTGTGTTCACAGTGATCGCAATTGGCTTTGCACTGCGACCCCTCGTCTGACTTGTCAGGACATTGAGCCTTTTCATCACAGACCTGACTCATCGTAATACAGGTCTTCCCATCCGAACAAAGAAAGTGTCCTTTATCAAACGTGCACTGCTTGGGATCGACCATACCACCTACAAGCAAAACGGTACTATCTGGTACTACCTCAAATCCACCGTTACCGCAATTCTCTTCATCGCTGTTATCTCTACAGTCATCCTGACCATCACATTGCCACTCCTTGAAGATGCAGTGACCATTCTTACATTTAAACCCATCACAGTCTATATGGGCACTGCACCCTATGGCCTCGTCTGATCCATCTATACAGTCCGATTGTCCGTTACAAACCCACTCCTTGGGAATGCACAGCTTGTCGGTGCACTGCCACTGGTCTTCCGGACAGGTGATGTTCTTCCCGAGATTCTCCTTGAAGTCCGCGCAGTTTTCCTCATCGGAGAAGTCGTCGCAGTCGTTCTCCCCGTCGCAGACGAAGGAAGAACTGATGCAGCGGCCGTTTTTGCAGCTGAAGAAGTCGGGCTTCTTGCACGTTATCATTTCTGCAATCAGAGAGTCAGGAAACGTCGGACGCGGAAGGGGTCTTACCGCAGTCGAGCTCGTCGGTACCGTCGCTGCAGTCTTTGGTACCATCGCACTGTTTGGATAACGGTATGCACTCGAAATTTCCGCAGTAGAACTCGCTATCCGTGCAATTGCTGGTAAAGAAGGGGTGGACTGCAGTCGCCGAAGCCACGACTCCGGCCAAGAATAAAATGTGGTACATGCTGTGGTGGTACAATTAGAGCCCCATCTTCAAAAATTGCGAATTTTCTTACCTTTGGTGTGGTTAAAATCGGGATTAAAACGTGCTCGATGGGAGTTCGAGCGGAAAAGAACTTGTCGCGGAGATATCGGCGGAACAAAAAAAGTTTTTTGTGTCGCAGTAAAAAGGTGGAGAACTGAATAAAGGCGCAGTTAATTTGAAATGTTATTTATTGGTAACGACCGATGTTTATTGATTGATAAGAGATCCAAATATTGTTGTCAGACGCGGGACGACAATACCAAGATTACATCAGACATATTATCTTATTGTATTTACACAGTGTGATTAGCAACAAAACTATAATTTATTACATCTACAGGAGTGGTACCAAAGACAGCACCATTAATACCACCCTTAGTACCGCAGCGTTATTTTTAGAGGAAACATTGATGGAGGGTACTGCTGTTGTAGTATCATTGACTGTGGATTCTGCTGTTGTAGTATCACTGACTGTGGATCCTGCTGTTGTAGTATCACTGACTGTGGATCCTGCTGTTGTAGTATCACTGACTGCGGGTACTGCTGCTATTCCTGTAAAAAGTTTCAGCTTTGTCTTAAAAAAATTTAAATCACACACCTGAACTGGTACCATTGCTAACATTGGTAACATTACCGGAAATCGTGGAGTTTTGAGGTACCACCAAAGCGATACCGGCACAGAGTACCTTAAATAAACCAGTTTTAGCAAAAACACATATATTGAAGGAGGAAAATTACCACAAAACTCAGTTGGTACTTCATGTCGTTCTAAAACAACCCAATTAGTACCGAATTCGTTTTCATGCCGTTTATAACACCTCCACGAAACGCATTTGTTTACAAACGGTGATAAGAGTTGCAGGGATTATAAGGAACGTCATTAGACTAACAATAAATTTATATTGTTTCATTAGTTAATAAACGCATTAAGATCAGGAAGGGATTTCACACTCTGTGTTGAATTTACTTAAATGAATAATAGCTCACGTCAATGCAAACAAGGAAAATTAGTGGCGACCAGCGTTGTACCATTGTGTGCAGGAGTTGGTACAATGGTAGTACTTATGTACAGGACCTGGTTAAAAACAGCTTTCAAAAATAAAATTATAAAGGCTTTGCTGTTAACCATAAAATTATAATATTTTGTGAGTAGATGAAAGAAGGTTAGAGGCATCGTGTGTGGTTCATACTATTTGATTTCAATGTAGTACTTAAGAGGAAAAAAATCCAACTTTTGATTTTTCCATCGCCAATTTTTTTTTCTTTTCAAATAGAACATCCTGTATATTTTTGCACTATTATGTTACTGTTATTCACCTCTTTCTTTTTTATTAAGCATTACCTATACTTAAACCTACAGAATTTCAAGCTATTAAAATTTTTCTTAAAATTGATTGTAAAATTTGCTATTATCATCATTTTTGACTGAATGGTTGACAAACTGGTTTGGAATGACAACCATTTTTATATTGTAACCATATGGTTCATGGCACCACTTGTGAATGCGGTGGGCGGGGATACCGCCGCGCCTACAACTGACTGATTGACTAAGGGTATTGGAATGACAACCATTTTTTGACTAAAAAATTTTGAAATTGGATTGAACCCGAGAGCGAGTTCGAGTTTCATTTAAAAAAAAGTTGAATACGGTGCTGGAAATAAAGTTTTTCCGGTATAATTTTAATCCATTGAAATTTTTTTTTAATTAATAGTAAAAGCATAATAGACCGATCCCACACTAAGGGGGCGTCCATTAATTAAGTAAAATCACGTATTTTTTTCCTGCAAGAAACAGTGTAAAATTGTAAGAAAGCGGTTATCTCCATAAAATATGGCTAAATCCTACACAATCATATTTTTCTTCAAACGTGACATTGTCCATTTCTCTGCCTAGACAGACAAAGTTTTTTGTTTTGAAAGCAATTATTAAAGATTTGAAATGACTTGAAAATATTTTGAAGGGACTGAAAGTGACTTGAAGAGAAACAAAGCGACTTGAAGGTACTGGAAGCCACTTGAAAAGACTTGAGATGTTTTGAAGAGACTTGAAGCGACCTGGGAAAATCCGGTATATCTTGGAAAAAATTGGAAGCGACTTGAAAGGATTTGAATTGTCTTAAAACGATTTGAAAGACTTGAAGCGAATTGAAAAAAACTTGAGATGTTTGGAAGGGACTGGAGGTGACTTGAAATGTTTTGAGGGGAACTGAAGCGACTTAAAAAATATGAAATGTCTTGAAAAGTCTTGAAGCGACCTGGGAAGACTTGAAAAGACTTGGAATGTCCTTTACCGACTTGAAGAGAGATGAAGTGGCTTGGAAAAAACTTGAAACGACTGGGAAGGACTTGAAATGTTTTGAAACGACTTGAAAGACTTGAAGCGAATTGAAAAGACTTGAAATATTTTGAAAGTTCTTGAAGCGACTTGAAAAAACTTGAAGCGATTTAAAAGGACTTGAAATGTCTTGAAGCGACGTGAAATATATTAAAAGGACTTGAAAAGATTTAGAGCGAATTGAAACGACTTGAAATGTCTTGAAGAATATTAAAGCAACCCGGGAAGACTTGAAATATTTTGAAGGGACTCGAAGCGACTTGAAAAGACTTGAAGAGTCTTGAAGCGACCTGAGAAGACTTCAAATATCTTGAAGGGACTGGAAGCGACTTGAAAAAACTTAAAATGGCCTGAAGCAACTTAAGGAAACTTGAAACGAAATGAAGGAACTGGGAATATTTTGAAACTACTTGAAAGAATTGAAACGACATGAAATGTTTCGAAGGAACTTGAGGCAACTTGAAATTTCTGAAGAAATACTTATAGAGTCTTGGAGCGATTTGGGAATATTTCAAATAATATCTTGAAGGGACTGGAAGCAACTTGAAAGGATTTGAGATGTATTGAAACGACGTGAAACACTTGAAGCAAATGGAAAATTCTTGAGATGTTTTGAACTGACTTGAGGTGACTTGAAATGTTTTGAAGGGAATTGAAGCGACTTGAAAAGTCTTGAAATGTCTTGAAGAGTCTTTAAACGACTTAAAGAGAGATGAAGCGACTTTGAGAAACTTGAAGCGATTTAAAAGAACTTGAAGCGAAGTGAAATATGTTAGAAAGACTTGAAGCGACTTGAAAATATTTAGAGCGAATCGAAACGAAGTGAAATATTTTGAAGAGACTTGGAGCGACTTGAAAAGTTCTGAAAAAAATTGAAGAGTCTTGGAGCGTTGTAGGAACACTTAAAAAAATATCTTGAAGGACTAGAAGGCACATGAAAAGATTTGAAGCGAGTTGAAAGGATTTGAAATGTCTTGAAACGACTTGAAAGACTTGAAGTGAATTGAAAAGACTTGAGATGTTTTGAAAGCACTTGAGGTGACTTGAAATGTTTTGAAGGAAATTGAAGCGACTTGAAAAGTCTTGAAGAGAATTGAAACGAGTTGAAGAGAGATGAAGCGCTTTTGAGAAACTTGAAACGACTGGAAAGGACTTGAAGTGTTTTGAAACGACTTGAAAGACTTGAAGCGAATTTAAAAGACTTGAAATATTTTGAAGGGACTTTGGCGATATGATTTATTTTGAAAGGTCTTGAAGGGACTTGAAGAAACTTGAAGCGATTTAAAAGAACTTGAAATGTCTTGAAGCGACGTGAAATATGTTTGAAAGACTTGAAGCGACTTTAAAAGATTTAGAGCGAATTGCAACTACATGAAATGTTTTAAAGAGACTTGGAGCGACTTGAAAAGTTTTGAAAGGAATTGAAGAGACTTTAAAAGACTTGAAATGTCTTTAAGAATCTTAAAAGGACCTGGAAAGACTTCAAATATTTTGAAGGGACTGGAAACGACTTGAGGAGACTTGACTGAAGTGACCTGGAAAGATTTGAAATGTTTTTGATGGAATTGAAGGGACTTGAAAAGACTTGAAATGTCTTGAAGCAACCTCAGAAGATTTGATATATTTGAAGGGATTGGAAGCGACTTGAAAAAAACTTGAAATGTCTAGAAAATACTTGAAGAGTCTTGCAGCGATCTGGAAGCCACCTAAAAAGATTTGAAATACCTTGCAGCAACTTGAAAGGATTTGAAATATCTTGAAACGACTTGATGTTTTGAATGGACTGGAGGTGCCTTGAAATGTTTTGAAGGGAATTGAAGCTACTTAAAAATCTTGAAATGTCTTGAAGAATCTTGAAGCGACCTGGGAAGGTTTGATATATCTTGAAGGGATTGGAAGCGACTTGAAAAGACTTGAAATACCTTGAAAGTATTTGAGATGTTTTAAAACGATTTGAAAGACTTGAAGCGAATTGAAAAAACTTGAGATGTTTTGAAGGGACTTGAGGTGACTTGAAATGTTTTGAGGGGAACTGAAGCGACTTAAAAATTTTGAAATGTCTTGAAGAATCTTGAAGCGACCCGGGAAGACTTGAAATATTTTGAAGGGACTCGAAGCGACTTGAAAAGACTTGAAGAGTCTTGAAGCGACCTGAGAAGACTTCAAATATTTTGAAAGTTCTTGAAGCGACTTGGAGAAACTTGAAGCGATTTAAATGGACTTGAAATGTCTTGAAGCGACGTGAAATATATTAAAAGGACTTGAAAAGATTTAGAGCGAATTGAAACGACTTGAAATGTCTTGAAGAATATTAAAGCGACCTGGGAAGACTTGAAATATTTTGAAGGGACTGGAAGCGACTTCCTTCAAAAGACTTTAGAAGTCTTGAAGCGACCTGGGAAGATTTGAAATGTTTTGGATGGAATTGAAGCGACTCGAAAATACTGGAAATGTCTTGAAGAGTCTTAAAGCGACCTGGGAAGATTTGAAACATCTTAAAGCAATTGGAAGCATTGGAAGCGAGTTGAAAAGACTTGAAGCGACCTGGGAAGACTTCAAATATCTTGAAGGGACTGGAAACGACTTGAAAAAACTTAAACCGTCCTGAAGCAACTTGAAGAAACTTGAAACGAAATGAAGGAACTGAGAATATTTTGAATCTACATACTTGAAAGACTTGAAACGAGTTGAAACGACATGAAATGTTTCGAAGGGACTTGAGGCAACTTGAAATGTCTGAAGAAATACTTGAAGAGTCTTGGAGCGATCTGGGAATATTTCAAATAATATCTTGAAGGGACTGGAAGCAACTTGAAAGGATTTGAAATGTCTTGAAACGACGTGAAACACTTGAAGCAAATTGAAAAGACTTGAGACGTTTTGGAGGGACTTGAGGTGACTTGAAATGTTTTGAAGGAAATTGAAGATACTTGAAAAGTCTTGAAATGTCGTGAAGAGTCTTGAAGCGACTTGAAGAGACATGGAGTGACTTTGACAAACTTGAAACGAATTGAAAGGCTTGAAGCGAATTGAAAAGACTCGAAATGTCTTGAAGAATCTTAAAGCGACCTGGAAAGACCTTAAATATTTTGAAATGACTGGAAGTGACTTGAAAAGACTTGAAGAGTGTTGAAGCGACCTGGGAAGATTTGAAATGTTTTGGATGGAATTGAAGCGTCTTGAAATGTCTTGAAGAACCTTGAAGCGACTTGGGAAGGTTTGATATATCTTGAAGGGATTGGAAGCGACTTGAAAGACCTGAAATGTTTTGAAGGGAATTGAAGCGACTTGAAAAGTCTTGAAGAGTCTTGAAACGACTTAAAGAAAGATTAAGCAACTTTGAGGAACTTGAAACGACTGGAAGGGACTTGAAGTGTTTTGAAACGACTTGAAAGACTTGAAGCGAATTTAAAAGACTTGAAATATTTTGAAGGGACTTTGGCGATATGATTTATTTTGAAAGGTCTTGAAGCGACTTGAAGAAACTTGAAGTGATTTAAAAGAACTTGAAATGTCTTGAAGCGACGTGAAATATGTTTGAAAGACTTGAAGCGACTTTAAAAGATTTAGAGCGAATTGCAACTACATGAAATGTTTTAAAGAGACTTGGAGCGACTTGAAAAGTTTTGAAAGGAATTAAAGAGACTTTAAAAGACTTGAAATGTCTTTAAGAATCTTAAAAGGACCTGGGAAGACTTCAAATATTTTGAAGGGACTGGAAACGACTTGAGGAGACTTAATTGAAGTGACCTGAAAAGATTTGAAATGTTTTTGATGGAATTGAAGGGACTTGAAAAGACTTGAAATGTCTTGAAGCAACCTCAGAAGATATCTTGAAGGGATTGGAAGCGACTTGAAAAAAACTTGAAATGTCTAGAAAATACTTGAAGAGTCTTGCAGCGATCTGGAAGCCACATAAAAAGATTTGAAATACCTTGCAGCAACTTGAAAGGATTTGAAATACCTTGCAGCAACTTGAAAGGATTTGAAATATCTTGAAACGACTTGATGTTTTGAATGGACTGGAGGTGCCTTGAAATGTTTTGAAGGGAATTGAAGCTACTTAAAAATCTTGAAATGTCTTGAAGAATCTTGAAGCGACCTGGGAAGGTTTGATATATCTTGAAGGGATTGGAAGCGACTTGAAAAGACTTGAAATACCTTGAAAGTATTTGAAATGTTTTAAAACGATTTGAAGGACTTGAAGCGAATTGAAAAAACTTGAGATGTTTTGAAGGGACTTGAGGTGACTTGAAATGTTTTGAGGGGAACTGAAGCGACTTAAAAATTTTGAAATGTCTTGAAGAATCTTGAAGCGACCCGGGAAGACTTGAAATATTTTCAAGGGACTCGAAGCGACTTGAAAAGACTTGAAGAGTCTTGAAGCGACCTGAGAAGACTTCAAATATTTTGAAAGTTCTTGAAGCGACTTGAAGAAACGTGAAGCGATTTAAATGGACTTGAAATGTCTTGAAGCGACGTGAAATATATTAAAAGGACTTGAAAAGATTTAGAGCGAATTGAAACGACTTGAAATGTCTTGAAGAATATTAAAGCGACCTGGGAAGACTTGAAATATTTTGAAGGTACTGGAAGCGACTTCCTTCAAAAGACTTTAGAAGTCTTGAAGCGACCTGGGAAGATTTGAAATGTTTTGGATGGAATTGAAGCTACTCGAAAATACTGGAAATGTCTTGAAGAGTCTTGAAGCGACCTGGGAAGATTTGAAATATCTTAAAGCAATTGGAAGCAGTGGAAGTGAGTTGAACAGACTTGAATTAAGCAATCTGGGAAAACTTCAAATATTTTGAAAGACTAGAAGCCACATGAAAAGATTTGAAGCGAGTTGAAAGGATTTGAAATGTCTTGAAACGACTTGAGATGTTTTGAAAGGACTTGAGGTGACTTGAAATGTTTTGAAGGAAATTAATAATAATAATAATAATAGCGTTTATTGTAGTGCTGTACACATACAAAAGGTTAAGAGTACAGGAAACTGGTTTATAAAAAGAAACTTGAAAAGTCTTGAAGAGAATTGAAACGAGTTGAAGAGAGATGAAGCGACTTCGAGAAACTTGAAACGACTGGAAAGGACTTGAAATGTTTTGAAACGACGTGAAATATCTTAGAAGGACTTGAAGCGACTTGAAAAGATTTAGAGCGAATTGAAACGACATGGAATTTTTTGAAGAGACTTGGGCCGACTTGAAAAGTTTTGAAAGGACTTGAAGAGACTTGAAGCGACCTTGGAAGATTTGAAATGTTTTGGATGGAATTGAAGCGACTTGATAATACTGGAAATGTCTTGAAGAGTCTTAAAGCGACCTGGGAAGATTTGAAACATCTTAAAGCAATTGGATGCATTGGAAGCGAGTTGAAAAGACTTGAAGCAACCTGGGAAGACTTCAGATATCTTGAAAGGACTGGAAACGACTTGAAAAAACTTAAACCGTCCTGAAGCAACTTGAAGAAACTTGAAACGAAATGAAGGAACTGAGAATATTTTGAATCTACATACTTGAAAGACTTGAAACGAGTTGAAACGACATGAAATGTTTCGAAGGGACTTGAGGCAACTTGAAATGTCTGAAGAAATACTTGAAGAGTCTTGGAGCGATCTGGGAATATTTCAAATAATATCTTGAAGGGACTGGAAGCAACTTGAAAGGATTTGAAATGTCTTGAAACGAAGTGAAACACTTGAAGCAAATTGAAAAGACTTGAGATGTTTTGGAGGGACTTGAGGTGACTTGAAATGTTTTGAAGGAAATTGAAGATACTTGAAAAGTCTTGAAATGTCGTGAAGAGTCTTGAAACGACTTAAAGAGACATGGAGCGACTTTGACAAACTTGAAACGACTTGAAAGACTTGAAGCGAATTGAAAAGACTCGAAATGTCTTGAAGAATCTTAAAGCGACCTGGAAAGACCTTAAATATTTTGAAATGACTGGAAGTGACTTGAAAAGACTTGAAGAGTGTTGAAGCGACCTGGGAAGATTTGAAATGTTTTGGATGGAATTGAAGCGTCTTGAAAAGTCTTGAAATGTCGTGAAGAATCTTGAAGCGACCTGGAAAGATTTGATATATCTTGAAGGGATTGGAAGCGACTTGAAATGTCTGGAAAATACTTGAAGCGTCTTGGAGCGAACTGGAAACACATCAAGTAATAGTTTCAAAGGACTGGAAGCCACTTGAAAAGACTTGAAATACCTTGAAGCGATTTGAAAATGTCTTGAAACGGCTTAACACTTGAAGCGAATTGAAAAGACTTAAGATGTTTTGAAAGCACTTGAGGTGACTTGAAATGTTTTGAAGGAAATTGAAGCGACTTGAAAAGTCTTGAAATGTCTTGAAGAGAATTGAAACGAGTTGAAGAGAGATGAAGCGACTTTGAGAAACTTGAAACGACTGCAAAGGACTCGAAATGTTTTGAAACGACTTGAAAGACTTGAAGCGAATTGAAGACTTGAAATATTTTGAAGGGACTTGAGGCGATATTAAATATTTTTAAAAGACTTGAAATGCCTTGAAAAATCTTAAAATTACCTGGAAAGACTACTTCAAATATTTTGAAGGGACTGGAAACGACTTCAAAAGACTTGAAGAGATTTGAAGTGACCTGGTAAAATTTGAAATGATTTTGATAGACTTGAAGGGACTTGAAAAGACTTGAAATGTCTTGAAGCAACCTGAGAAGATTTGACATATCTTGAAGGGATTGGAAGCGACTTGAAAAGACTTGAAATGTCTGGAAAATACTTGAAGAGTCTTGCAGCGATCTGGTAACACTTCAAATAATATCTTGAAAGGACAGGAAGCCACATAAAAAGATGTGAAATACCTTGCAGCAACTTGAATGGATTTGAAATGTCTTGAAACGACTTCAAAAACTTGAGATGTTTTGAATGGACCGGAGGTGCCTTGAAATGTTTTGAAGGGAATTGAAGCTACTTAAAATTTTTGAAATGTCTTGAAGAACCTTGAAGCGACTTGGGAAGGTTTGATATATCTTGAAGGGATTGGAAGCGACTTGAAAGTATTTGAATTGTCTTAAAACGATTTGAAAGACTTGAAGCGAATTGAAAAAACTTGAGATGTTTTGAATGGACTGGAGGTGCCTTGAAATGTTTTGAAGGGAATTGAAGCTACTTAAAAATTTTGAAATGTCTTGAAGAACCTTGAAGCGACTTGGGAAGGTTTGATATATCTTGAAGGGATTGGAAGCGACTTGAAAGACCTGAAATGTTTTGAAGGGAATTGAAGCGACTTGAAAAGTCTTGAACAGTCTTGAAACGACTTAAAGAAAGATTAAGCAACTTTGAGGAACTTGAAACGACTGGAAGGGACTTGAAGTGTTTTGAAACGACTTGAAAGACTTGAAGCGAATTTAAAAGACTTGAAATATTTTGAAGGGACTTTGGCGATATGATTTATTTTGAAAGGTCTTGAAGCGACTTGAAGAAACTTGAAGCGATTTAAAAGAACTTGAAATGTCTTGAAGCGACGTGAAATATGTTAGAAAGACTTGAAGCGACTTTAAAAGATTTAGAGCGAATTGCAACTACATGAAATGTTTTATAGAGACTTGGAGCGACTTGAAAAGTTTTGAAAGGAATTGAAGAGACTTTAAAAGACTTGAAATGTCTTTAAGAATCTTAAAAGGACCTGGGAAGACTTCAAATATTTTGAAGGGACTGGAAACGACTTGAGGAGACTTAATTGAAATGACCTGGAAAGATTTGAAATGTTTTTGATGGAATTGAAGGGACTTGAAAAGACTTGAAATGTCTTGAAGAGTCTTGAAGCGACCTGGGAAGATTTGAAATATCTTAAAGCAATTGGAAGAAGTGGAAGCGAGTTGAAAAGACTTGAATTAAGCAACCTGGGAAAACTTCAAATATTTTGAAGGACTAGAAGCCACATGAAAAGATTTGAAGCGAGTTGAAAGGATTTGAAATGTCTTGAAACGACTTGAAAGACTTGAAGCGAATTGAAAAGACTTGATGTTTTGAAAGGACTTGAGGTGACTTGAAATGTTTTGAAGGAAATTAATAATAATAATAATAATAGCGTTTATTGTAGTGCTGTACACATACAAAAGGTTAAGAGTACAGGAAACTGGTTTATAAAAAGAAACTTTGAAGCTACTTGAAAAGTCTTAAAGAGAATTGAAACGAGTTGAAGAGAGATGAAGCGACTTTGAGAAACTTGAAACGACTGGAAAGGAGTTGAAATGTTTTGAAACGACGTGAAATATCTTAGAAGGACTTGAAACGACTTGAAAAGATTTAGAGCGAATTGAAACGACATGGAATTTTTTGAAGAGACTTGGGCCGACTTGAAAAGTTTTGAAAGGACTTGAAGAGACTTGAAGCGACCTGGGAAGATTTGAAATGTTTTGGATGGAATTGAAGCGACTTGAAAATACTGGAAATGTCTTGAAGAGTCTTAAAGCGACCGGGAAGATTTGAAACATCTTAAAGCAATTGGATGCATTGGAAGCGAGTTGAAAAGACTTGAAGCAACCTGGGAAGACTTCAGATATCTTGAAAGGACTGGAAACGACTTGAAAAAACTTAAACCGTCCTGAAGCAACTTGAAGAAACTTGAAACGAAATGAAGGAACTGAGAATATTTTGAATCTACATACTTGAAAGACTTGAAACGAGTTGAAACGACATGAAATGTTTCGAAGGGACTTGAGGCAACTTGAAATGTCTGAAGAAATACTTGAAGAGTCTTGGAGCGATCTGGGAATATTTCAAATAATATCTTGAAGGGACTGGAAGCAACTTGAAAGGATTTGAAATGTCTTGAAACGACGTGAAACACTTGAAACAAATTGAAAAGACTTGAGATGTTTTGGAGGGACTTGAGGTGACTTGAAATGTTTTGAAGGAAATTGAAGATACTTGAAAAGTCTTGAAATGTCGTGAAGAGTCTTGAAACGACTTGAAGAGAGATGGAGCGACTTTGACAAACTTGAAACGACTTTAAAGACTTGAAGCGAATTGAAAAGACTCGAAATGTCTTGAAGAATCTTAAAGCGACCTGGAAAGATTTGAAATGTTTTGGATGGAATTGAAGCGACTTGAAATGTCGTGAAGAATCTTGAAGCGACCTTGAAAGATTTGATATATCTTGAAGGGATTGGAAGCGACTTGAAAACAGTTGAAATGTCTGGAAAATACTTGAAGAGTCTTGAAGCGATCTGGAAAGACTTCAAATAATATCTTCAAAGGACTGGAAGCCACATGAAAAAAACCGAAATATCTTGAAGCGACTTGAAAGGATTTGAAATGTCTTGAAACGACTTGAAAGATTTGAAGCAAATTGAAAAAACTTGATATGTTTTGAAGGGACTTGAGGTGACTTGAAATGTTTTGAAGGGAATTGAGGCGACTTAAAAAGTCTTGAAATGACTTGAAGAATCTTGAAGCAACCTGGAAAGACTACAAATATTTTGAAGGAACGGGAAGCTACTTGAAAAGACCTGAAATGTACTTTACCGACTTGAAGAGACATCAAGTGGCTTAAAAAAACTTGAAACGACTGGAAAGGACTTGAAATGTTTTGAAACGACTTGAAAAACGCGATAATAGTAGATCGTTTTATTAGCAGTATAAAAGTGGGACTTTTCGTGGTTCGTCTGTAGTATGTAGTATTTTATTGTTCGATTTTCTCATTGTGATTCTAAATTACGTTCATAGTAGTCTTAAATATGTACTAGTCTTAACTAGTTTTAAATAAAAACAATTGAGCAAATTATGTTTTCTTTTAATAAAGCCGACGCAATCAAGCATAGTTTAACGTATTTACACTAAAAATACGCATTTTGAAAAATCTCACGTGTGATTATATAGGGGGGGGGTCCAAATCTCACAACATCTCACCAGGGGGGGGGGGTCGAAAAATCGCCAAAATAGACTCACGTAATTAATGGTTCCATTTGCATTATCAAATACATCTGAAAAGATATTTATATACTTTAATCTATTTTATGGCACTGTTGATAGATCAACTGCTAGTAGTACTAACGGCCGTTATAAAAGAAGCTGCCACAAAATTGGAAAGTCATCAATAGTGGAGAGGAGAGATTAGAATACAGTCAATCCAAATACATAGTTTACTCAAAAAAGATTACATCTGGTGATGATAATGCTGACCTTCGCATGTGAGGTCGATTATGCAAATTTTTATTTATTTTTATTGCGTACTACGTATTGTTTAATTTATGGTACACTTGTTTTTATTAATTAAGATCAAATAATTGCAAATGTTGGTACCATCTGGTTCACGGTATTCTGAAGTCATGAAGTTATTAGTTATTACTATTTTTTTTTCAAATGTCCGACTTCGCCATTTTCTTTTAAATGTTATAAGAGTCTCCAGATTTCCTTAACACTGCTTAAAACTTTGTAGACCTATTCAGAATCTTTTTGGGATTATTCAGATTAATTGCTCAGTATTCCAAATTTCAAAAATTTACAAACTTGTATCTTTGGTTTTATTCTTGCTTTCCCAGATAATTAATTCCTCCCTTTCGGATTCTCACTGTTCGTCAATGATAGTTGTCTTGTTTGTATGTACTTCCACCTAATTATCGGCAATCAATAACCTTTCACTGCTACTAACAACAACAACAAAATGTGTTTGCTGAAAAACACCCCGACATATCTAAAATTCATTTATAAACTCGTAGGAGTCGTCCAATTTCCAACCGATTCTTCAGATTCTCCCAAAATGGTCCATCGCGTTTGCTGTTTGCCCTTTTACTCTTACCTACTCTACGCTTTTGCATTCTACCACCTGACACTATCCACCGAAATTGGTATCTTCAATGTTATAGATCTTCTGGAAGACATAGGTAACGTCATTTGTATCTTAATCTACATATTCTTCTTCTTCAGACGCAGCAAGCGACTGCAGCAGCAACTGCTGCAACTTCAGTCAGTAAAGACAAAAAGAAGTAACTTTGACGATGGCTTAGTCGTGATGATTGGTATGAATAGTCTTTTTCTGCCATTTTTAAAAGCATCCCCAGGAAAAGTTATTTATCTTTATTATTCCCCCTTATTAATTACCTGTTTCGATCTGTTATTCTTAAGAAACACTCTGGATTTAGTTCTGGACAAACTGCGACTGATCAACGAACGCTTTGAAAAAGCCACAAATGTTAGAGAAATCGAAGAGCTGTCTCACTACCACACCACCCTCATGGATTTGTGTCTGAAAATAGTCCACAATTTTGAACTGCCTCTAATCCCCACACTGATCCTGTGGTTCGACAACATGATCGAAACGATCTATTATCTTGTCTACTTGGCCCACATAGGCACAGAAAGACCGTACGTTCAGTACGGCTGTAATCTATGCTACGTGCTTCTACAGGGTTTCTGGTTCTTCCTGCTAATTCACACATTCAGTTGTGTGGAAACGGAAGGCGAGAAAGTCGTCATTTTGGTGCACGAGTTGTGGAATAGGAGTCCCAGTGTGAAAATGAGGCATCTTCAGCTGGTCTCTCTCCGGTTCTCCCTTACCAGGGTTCGGTTCAACGTCCTGGGTTTCTTTAATCTTGATTGGGCGTTCTTTCATGCAGTGAGTGGAATTGGTAGCTTTGTGTTGAATAATAATAAGTGGGGATGTTGTAGGTCCTGGCTGCGGTTGCGAGCTACGTTGTGATTCTTATACAGTTCAGATTTTAGAACTTGTTGAAGAGGAGGAAATAGGACGAGAATAATTGGAGATTTGAACGTTCAAAATACTGTTTGTCAATTAATTATTTCGCTTGAAAAAATATTGTGGGTAACACACATTTACGTTTCATGAAAAAGTTTAAATTTGTCACTGTAGACGACTCTGTGCTATCGAATTTATTGCCCAGCTTGCGTTTAAAAGTAGGCAATTTGAATCGTCGAAAAATATTGTGAGTAACGCACTAGAAGAGTTTTGCTTCTACCTTCCGATTTTATTAAACCTAGAATTAAATAGATAATAAACTTACATTCTTATCGGTGAAAGTGCCTCTAGACAATCGTGTTTTAATGGGTCGCTTTATTAACCATTATGTATACATACAGGTGTATATTAATGTACAAATAAATAAAACCAGAATCAATAAAACAATTTATCATAATTATATTAAAATCAAAATTAACGGTAGAGCTCACACATCAGTGAGGACTCAAAAAGTATTGGTAATTATTACATTATTACGTACTTCTCTCCTTAGGGCTCTCAGAAAGGATTATAAAAGATAGGGATCTGTATTGCCGGCCCATCATTATAACCTCCAAACTAGTTGCGCCAAAATTGACGGAAAATAAATAGCCATAGTTGGCTATGTAAATCTGTCATTTTAAATTTAATTGACTGTTGTGTGGTGTTTATTTGGTATTGTTGTGGTTTTTCATAATTTTAGTCAGTTTTGTGTAGAAATCGAAACAAATAAGTTTTTGTGATGCTGTGATTGTGAAAACACTTGCCCGCACCACACGCACTTGCCAGTTGTGAATCTTCGCAGTAGTTCTGGAGACTGCTCAGGAAAGTCAGGAAGTTAAAAAGCCTTTGTATATTGCTTACAAACACAAGAATACACGGCAATGCAGAGGTAGGCAACCAAATATACACATTATTTTGGATTTTGTTATCAAGTGTTTCATCTTGTATTGTAACGCAAAACATACCCATAGATATCGGGTGAAAACCATTTTTTTTTATAAAATCGGGCGAAAAACTTACTTGTCGTAATAAGAAAGTGGGCAACTAAATATACCTACTAGATCACAACATTGTACACGGTGTGATTTTACATCAAGTTGGCTTTGGAAAATATGTCAACGTATTTTTAACGACCATTTGGCGCTAACTTTAATTAATTAGTAGACAACTAATTTACTTCATTGTGCATTTTGAAGCGGCAAATGGTCGTTAGAGTGGATAACTCATTCCGAAAAAGGTATTACTCCTACTGGGTAACCTTTATTCATGTGTGTATCAATACATTTTTGGATTTTTCTGTGACCAAAATTCTCTTAAAATTCTTTTAAGTCAGTTTACCTTTGTATCTTCGCAATTTAAATATACAGAAAATATTGTAGGCAACATAACGGAAAAATGGTTTTACTTCTGTTGTTGGTTATTACTGCTTTTAGAGCATTTGTTTTTATTTCACTGTCATGGCAATTAATGAACGTCGGAATTTACATGCCCTAAAAATATTGTGGGTAACACACTCAAAAGTAGTTTGTTTCTAAACTTATAATTAAAAGCGAGAATGAACTTGAAATCTTATTTCTCAAACTGTGTCTGATTGTGGGTTTTTCTTTAATATCATTATTAGCAAATTACCATTGTAGGATTGACTTCAGTGCCCGTAAAAATATTGTAATCTAGAAAACTGCTTTTTTGACCTTTGAAGGTGGACATTTACGTGGTATTTTCTTACGAAATTTATGTTTGACTTTTATATTGTCTCAAGTTGCCTTTGAACTTGAGAAATTTAGACACTGGAAAAAATATTGTAGGTAACATAACGGAAAAGTGGTTTTACTTCTGTTGTTTGTTATTACTACTTTTGGAGTATTTGTTTTTATTTCACTGACATGGCAATTAATCAAGATGTCTTTGAACGTCGGAAGTTACATGCCCTAAAAATATTGTGGGTAACACACTCAAAAGTAGTTTGTTTCTAAATTTATAATTAAAAGCGAGAATGAACTTGAAATCTTATTTCTCAAACTGTGTTTGAATTGTGTTTTTACTTCTACTTCGTAGAATTTTTTTTCAATATGTACTACCTAGGAGGTACTTATTTAAATTTCTTTAATATCATTATTAGCAAATTACTATTGTAGGATTGACTTGAGTGTCCGTAAAAATATTGTAATCTAGAAAAGTGCTTTTTTGACCTTTGAAGGTGGACATTTATGTGGTACATATTTTCTTATGAAATTTATGTTTGACTTTTATATATAAAGTTTCCTTTGAACTTGAGTAATTTAGACACTGGAAAAAATATTGTAGGTAACATAACGGAAAAGTGGTTTTACTTCTGTTGTTTGTTATTACTACTTTGGAGCATTTGTTTTTATTTCACTGACATGGCAATTAATGATCGTCGGAATTTACATGCCCTAAAAATATTGTGGGTAACACACTCAAAAGTAGTTTTTTTTCTAAACTTATAATTAAAAGCGGGAATGAACTTGAAATCTTATTTCTCAAACTGTGTCTGATTGTGGATTTTAACTTCTACTTCGTAGAATTTTTTTTACCATATGCACTACCTGGGGGACTTATTTAAATTTCTTTAACATCATTATTAGCAAATGACCATTGTAGGATTCACTTCAGTGCCCGTAAAAATATTTCAATCTAGAAAAGTGCTTTTTTGACCTTTGAAGGTGGACATTTATGTGGTATTTTCTTATGAAATTTATGTTTGACTTTTATGTATAAAGTTGCCTTTGAACTCGAGAAATTTAGACACTGTAAAAAATATTGTAGGTAACATAACAGAAAAGTGGTTTTACTTCTGTTGTTTGTTATTACTACTTTTGGAGCATTTGTTTTTATTTCACTGACATGGCAATTAATGAACGTCGGAATTTACATGCCCTAAAAATATTGTGGGTAACACACTCAAAAGTAGTTTGTTTCTAAACTTATAATTAAAAGCGTGAATGAACTTGAAATCTTATTTCTCAAACTGTGTCTGATTGTGGGTTTTAACTTCTACTTCGTAGAATTTTTGTTTACAATATGTACCACCTGGGGTGTACTTATTTAAATTTTTTTAACATCCTTATTAGCAAATTACCATTGTAGGATTGACTTCAGTGCCCGTAAAAATATTGTAATCTAGAAAAGTGCTTTTTTGACCTCTGAAGGTGGAAATTTACGTGGTATTTTTTTACGAAATGTATGTTTGACTTTTATATTGTCTCAAGTTGCCTTTGAACTTGAGAAATTTAGACACTGGAAAAAATATTGTAGGTAACATAACGGAAAAGTGGTTTTACTTCTGTTGTTTGTTATTACTACTTTTGGAGTATTTGTTTTTATTTCACTGACATGGCAATTAATCAAGATGTCTTTGAACGTCGGAAGTTACATGCCCTAAAAATATTGTGGGTAACACACTCAAAAGTAGTTTGTTTCTAAATTTATAATTAAAAGCGAGAATGAACTTGAAATCTTATTTCTCAAACTGTGTTTGAATTGTGTTTTTACTTCTACTTCGTAGATTTTTTTTTCAATATGTACTACCTAGGAGGTACTTATTTAAATTTCTTTAATATCATTATTAGCAAATTACTATTGTAGGATTGACTTGAGTGTCCGTAAAAATATTGTAATCTAGAAAAGTGCTTTTTTGACCTTTGAAGGTGGACATTTATGTGGTACATATTTTCTTATGAAATTTATGTTTGACTTTTATATATAAAGTTTCCTTTGAACTTGAGTAATTTAGACACTGTAAAAAATATTGTAGGTAACATAACGGAAAAGTGGTTTTACTTCTGTTGTTTGTTATTACTACTTTGGAGCATTTGTTTTTAATTCACTGACATGGCAATTAATGAACGTCGGAATTTACATGCCCTAAAAATATTGTGGGTAACACACTCAAGAGTAGTTTGTTTCTAAACATATAATTAAAAGCGAGAATGAACTTGAAATCTTATTTCTCAAACTGTGTCTGATTGTGGGTTTTAACTTCTACTTCGTAGAATTTTTTTTTTTACAATATGTACCACCTGGGGTGTACTTATTTAAATTTTTTTAACATCCTTATTGGCAAATTACCATTGTAGGATTGACTTCAGTGCCCGTAAAAATATTGTAATCTAGAAAAGTGCTTTCTTGACCTCTGAAGGTGGAAATTTACGTGGTATTTTCTTATGAAATTTATGTTTGACTTTTATGTATAAAGTTGCCTTTGAACTTGAGAAATTTAGACACTGGAAAAAATATTGTAGGTAACATAACGGAAAAGTGGTTTTACTTCTGTTGTTGGTTATTACTACTTTGGAGCATTTGTTTTTATTTCACTGACATGGCAATTAATGAACGTCGGAATTTACATGCCCTAAAAATATTGTGGGTAACACACTCAAAAGTAGTTTGTTTCTAAACTTATAATTAAAAGCGAGAATGAACTTGAAATCTTATTTCTCAAACTGTGTCTGATTGTGGATTTTAACTTCTACTTCGTAGAATTTTTTTTACAATATGCACTACCTGGGGGGTACTTATTTAAATTTTTTTAACATCCTTATTAGCAAATTACCATTGTAGGATTGACTTCAGTGCCCGTAAAAATATTGTAATCTAGAAAAGTACTTTTTTGACCTTTGAAGGTGGAAATTTACGTGGTATTTTCTTAGGAAATTTATGTTTGACTTTTGTATATAAAGTTGCCTTTGAACTTGAGAAATTTAGACACTCGAAAAAATATTGTAGGTAACAGACTCGTGATTTTTCGGTAATATTTATTAGCCTCTTAATATTGTTTCTTTCCGTTTTGAGTATTTTATTCCTAACGCCCTGAAAATGATGAGATGATCTTTCCTTATAGTTAAGTATATTATTATTATCTTAAGTATTCAAAAATATTGTAGGTAACACAAAGGAAGTCGCTTTACTACAACTTTCTGAATTTTATTTGTGGTTTATTACTGTTTCCGTCTATTTCAATACTTCTGATTTTTTTAATGTTTTACATTTGAATTTTGTTCGCAATTTAAATACACAAAAAATATTGTGCGGAACTCTTAAAGGCGTGTTGCTTCGACTTTGGTGATGATTCTTTATCACAATATTCTTATATTAGTCACTGTTAAAATGCCCGATATTCGTGCGCGAAAAAATAATGTATGTAACAGACCCGAAAAGTACTTTTAGTAGACCAAAAGTTGCTTTTAAACCTAGAAATTTACATTATTTGAAAAAATAATAATCTTGATGTGGTTTCAGTATTTTTGAAGTATTTTTGACTTTATACTTTTAATTCATTTTTGTTCAAGTTTCCTTCGAACTGTAGACAATTAAATATTTGAAAAAATATTGTAGGTAACGAACTTTGAGAATAATTTCTACGAATTTAATTTGTTTATTTCCTTTTTTAGAATTGTTACGTTAGAAATTTTGATTTTTTCTAAAAGCGAACTAAAACGAAAATACAACCTTTATAAATACACCGGAAGCGGATAATGTCATCTGTCTGGGAACAATTATTGGAATGACCACATATGGTAACGTGATTAATCTAGAACAGTCCACAGGCCATGAGAACGTCTGGGAATGATTGTTCACATAAGATGCCGTCATCAGCCTAGAAACTTCTGTCGCGGTGATCTCATACTATACGTCGCTCGCACAAAGAGGATGATCTCACCCTTCAGGAATAAATGCTGACGCAATTTTGTCCTGTGTTTCTTTAACATACATTATTCGATTTATCGAGTTTAAAGGTTGGCGAACAAACTAAATTTCCATAAAAATGGAACTTACTAGGTCCTGCGTTGAGGCCGTCGACATCTTGTTTTATTTTTTATTTTTCAAGGTCTCCTCATACTAGGGAGTGTCACAGGTTTAAATAACTACCACACCTCGTGAATCACCTTGTATATTTGAGTGTTTCAGTGATAGTTCCAATAGTTCCTGCAGTCTTCGTATCTTTCTTTTCAGACAACAATGGACATAGATCTAGAGATAGACTACTCCGATCGCATCAGCGACTTCTTGCGCTCAAGACTCCAGGAGATCCAGTCCGAAAATGCCCACCTGGAGGAGTCCCTTCGCCACCGCGAAGACGTCCTCGCCCAACTCCACGCAGACTTCTCAAAGACCAACGACGATTCGGTGGTCTTGGGCGAGGTCTGGAAACGCGTGGTGAACGACAACTACGTCGTGGGATTGGATATCCAAAATAGAGACTCCAAGTGAGTGACTTTGTTAGGAGGGATTGGGGACGAAAACTCGAACCACCGAGTACCAAAATAAAGCGAATCTATATTTACGGTGTAGGTAACACACTAACTATCACAAGGTAACAGTGCTAATGCCGAAAATTGATGATAACAAGTTAAAACCTTACGTAAACCTAAACCTAGTTATCACAATGTCAAAGTATTGCGAACGCTCATCGGTAGAGCTGCGGCATGGGATTATCTTTGTTTTGGGGGAAATCTTTGAGGGTGATGGCCGCCAGCAGGGTGGAGGGGTCGTCGTCGGGCTGGCCGAGTTCCAGGTAGCCCTTCAGCGAGTAGTTGAAGAGTTCGAAGTCGTACCTGAAAAAGGTCAAACCTTAATACTTCCGGTTATCGTGACCAAATACCTCACCTATAAATGTGGTAAAGCTGCAGTATCTGCGACCTCGTCAGCTGCGAATAGTACTTTTTCACCTGCCTGGACGTCGCCCCGTGCCCCGCGTTCCTCCACTGGGGCTCCACCAGCCCGTCCAGCCGCGCCTTCTTGATCAGGAACTGCTGGTCTTCTTGCAGCGTCTCCGTGTGAGCGATGACGTCGAAATCGAACATGCACGGCGTGCAGAACTCCGTGATCGGCGTCCAGTGCATGTCCAGCGGTTGGTTCTGCTTGACGCAGTCCAAGAGGTACAGCACGAATTCGGGAAACGTCGGCCACTTCTCGGGCTTGAAGCCTTTCTGGCGCTGCCGGTAGAAAAAAACGTGTTGGTAACGGCTTGGGGAAGATGGGGGCGTGGTTACCTTGACTTTGGACCGGTACTTGATTATGATTTCGTTGCCCAGCTTGCGGTGGTGGGTGTGGGGCAGGGCGAAGAGCAGCTTGTCCCTGTAGGCCGAAAGGAGGCGCTCGAAGGGGTGGCGGGTGATGAGGAACGAGACGGAGTTGTTGAACGCTTTCTTGAGGCTCTGGAGGGAGGGGCGCGGGTATTTCTGGCGGGCGAGACTCAGAGGTACCACCTTGCTCTTCTTGAGGAATTTAGCGCTGTATCTGGAAACGCAGTTGTCAGTTAAGGGCGCCGAAAGTAGATCTCTTCCTTACTCACCCTGCCAGAATGTTGAAGTTGTACATCCACGAGGTGCTCGCGGCCTTGAACACGTTGCACCACACCAGCCGGTGCTTGGTGTCCACCAGGAACTCCCAAGGGTTCGGCTTGTGCAGGGAATCGTTTCCCGGAGTGCTCAGGCCCAGGTACTTGCAGGCTTTCCGCAGGTGCAGCCTTCGTCTCTCCAGCCTCTTCTCCACGGCCGTCAGGTTGCCGAGGTTCAGCTCTGGCTGATCCACGTGGTCGAACTGGAAGAATTTTAGAACCTGTTTAGTTTGAACTGAATTTTGCGGTGTCGTTGTATTTTAATATTGAGCGCGGACAGCGTCGTTAAACAAAAGAAAAAAAGCATAAATGGGTTCAAGGGAGTATTTAACACAACTCTGATTGTATTAATTTAACGGCGCTGTCTGCGCTCAATATTAGTGTAGATAAAAATATTTGTGTATATAAATTTTGAGCAAGCAGAACCTGAAAATTTGGGAGCAAAAAGCTGACATTTTGAGGCTCTAAAAGAGGGCTGGACAGCTCAGAATTAGAGAACCTGAAAACTAGGCAATAGGTATAAAGAGAATATTACACAAGAATTTTTAATTAATAAACAGCCGGAGAAGTAATTCTAAAACTTTATCAGCTTAAAAACTATTAGAGGTAAACGTTCCGTGTTAGTTTTCTTTCAAATGTTGTCATCAACAGGAATTCAAGAACACGTAGACGAACAAATGGGAAAAAATATTCATCCTGATAAAAAGTTCACGAGGGAATAAATATAATAAAAATTAGACCCATGGGATCTAAGGGGAACTTTTGAAGTTGTAAACACTTCTTTTTTAATTTGTTTAATGCATAGATCCCCACACCTTTTAAATTGGGTTAAAGACGATCCAATTCGCCCACCATCAACCTCTTGATCGACCTTTTCGAACGCCACGTATCATCCATTACAGTGTGAAACCCTTAACCTTGACCAGGCTTCATATTTTTCTCGGTGCGACAATGCGGAGAGAGGAAGGAAGGAAAATCAATATGACGGAGTTTCGAATACGGGTTATTTAAATAGTTTGCACGCGGATGTTTCAATTTATCGCGGTGGTGTAATTAAGGCTTCCTGGCGGATTGATGACGCTTAGTAAACGAAAATGCGTGAATTCGGTTCTGGGTTTGGTCTTAGCTGAATTTTTTGTTGTTTGGACATTTTGTCATCAAGACGAAAGTCTATGCAAGGGCGGTAGTGGCCAAATTCAGAGCCGTTTCGATCTTTTTGTTGCAAACACTATTGAGTAAACACACTGATATGATGTTACCACACGTGGGGGCAATTACTGTAGACAAACATTGCTGTAATAAATTTATTTGGCCCGAATTCACCCAAAACTACCAACTATCGCCATTAAAAGACTATAACTTTCTTATCACGACGAGGCGCCATTAATCAAACCTTCCGCAAACATCCCAAACGTAAAATATTTATTTTCGGTCGGTGGCCATGAAATGGTCATTTTATCACCGAGCGGTTATCAGCACGACATTGATGGCGCTTTATTGACGATTAGAAGCGCACGGCTGTTTATACTTGGCTCTATATTATTCAATTGGTGGAAGTGTTATCGTGTGATAAAAATACACTGTAATGGTTCGTGTCGATTTAAATGAAAATGGATTGTCTTGTGAATTGATATAGCGCAGTCGCTCCCGGTTTTGCAGTTGCCTGTATTTTTGGTTCAAGCATGAAAATACAAATTTTCGTCTCGATTCCATTTTCCGACCACAAAATGTTTAAGGCCGGGACGTGTCTATTTACATAATTTACAGGAGTGTCGATAAAAAAACCTGTACATAATTAACTGTACAGTTATTTAAATACATGAGCACTTAGTGGTACATTATTTTTACACAATTCTTGTTTACAGAATATTTAAAAGTCTCTTAATTGTGTAAAAAAATCCACCATTTTTGAATAATTTTTGCATGTCTAACGGCGCTGTCCGCGCTCACAGTTAAATCAGAGGGAAAATCAGGAAGAATTTGGGGCAAGCGAATCGGTAGCAATCAGGAAGAATCCAGAGGACTAAAAGAAATGCAAAAAAATCGAAAGTGACAGATAGAATTGAGAAGGGAGAACTAGTAGAAAAGAACAAGACGAACCAAAAATAGAATTAAAAGATTGCAGAAATCGAGAGTGAATAAAAATGAACTGACAAAGAAAGAGATTTTTTTTAAATGTTTCTTTATCGTTTTTAGGTGTCTAACGGCGCTATCCGCACTCAATGTTAAATTTCACATCGATTTCTAACAATAAGTACTGTCTTGTTTATATTAATTTATTCTTTGGGTATGCTGCTATTGGATTTGCTGCTTAATTTATTTATCACTTAACACAACTATCTTTTTTATGACTTGTTTTATCAAATTTGGTTTTTCTTACATTATTATTCATAGTTTTGCCACACATAAGGTAACAAAAAGCGATTGGACACGTTGTAATCATTCGCCACGTAAATAATGACGTGATTGCAAATTTTGCTAAAATTGAATTTTATGTTATCAACTGTTGGACAAAATAATTTTTATTTATTTTTGTGCAGCTGTTGTGATAACGAATAAATATAGGAAACGGAAATCTTTACAAAGAAGGATAGTGTTTTTTTTTTGTTGACTCACAGTTAAGAATGTATTTGCATTATTGGAGTCATGTTTGTGAAGAAACTAAATGTTGACAAACGTCTATTACTAGATTATACCCATTAGTTACACGGACTATATCTTTAACGAATTTATATTAAATTTGAACGCTATGGGTAATTTTATAAAATAAGAAATACATACAACAGTACAAGGATGTGGTGAGAATAAACAAAGAGAAAGAGTTGAACCGCGAACTAGTGGAAATGGAAATAAAGTCGTTCTAACCTGAGGTCGGATGAACGAGGCCTGCCTCACCGGCCGCATGTAGCTGTCCGTCGTGACGATGAGCACCAGCAGCACCGGCACGACGCAGATGGTCGTGAAAAACACCACGCACCTCCTCACCGCCCTCCACGCGCTCTCTTCGGTCCTCTTCCTCCTTCGCAACCTCATCATCTGCACGCACTCCACCGCATCTCGAAATTTCGACGGCTCGGATTCACATGGAAGACTCTTGATTGCGATATATCGTGATTATGTCGATCGTGGTAAGCGCCGCGCCGTTCAGCGATGGCTCATGTCGGAACAAGAGGCGTCCCGCTCCAACATGAACACGCGCGTCCTGCTGCACTGAACCGAACCGCACTGCAGCACTCGAATTCCTGCCGGCCGGCGGTCGATGGCGGCCGCGATTCTGCGTCGAGAGAGGGTGTCTAATGACCTGATTTGGGGCTGCGGAATTGCGGGGTCGTATTCAGGGGTTTCAAAATTTGAATTTTTTCAGTGTTTTGGACAACATCGAGGTCTTTCTCACCTCGTCGTCATCCGCCCCATTATCCTACAGATCTTACCTCATCTCCTCGACAGACCCACTCAAACCAACGTCACGTCTCTCCCATTCCGGCCAGATCGTCTTCGTCTTGCCTATTCCTTCCTTCAGTGATAGTCTTTCTCACACCCTTTCTGGTTCCATCCGGGTCCAAAAACACAAGAAGAAACTTCTCCTTCAGTTTCCATCTACAGTCTTATTGACACCAGAAGATCTAACGGATGAGTCTCTCATTGTACACTCTTCCACACTCATCGAGGGCAGCCTTAGAAACCTCCTGGCTGTTAAGTTCAGTGGAGAAAAGCACGACTTCGTTGTGGTAACCCCCGAAAACTTGTCGCTTCATTTAGAGGTCGATTGTAATTTAACCAAACTGAACTTTCCGTACGAACGGAATTTTTTCCTGGTCCAAAAGACTTCTCCGGTGGTTGATGGCGCTCTGCTGGAGGTCGAGGAAGAGTTGGGGGAGAAGCCACAACTTAGCCTGTATTGCAAGTAAGTAGGTTTTTATTAATGAACAAGATACCAAGAAGTAGTTGCAGAAGTGGGGAGGTCGCCTTGGCAGTGTTGCACTACTTGCATCGACATCTTTGTGGGTCCGTTATTATTCCGAGGTCCATGTATCAACCCGATTTGAGTCTAGAGGAGTTGGTGGAGCAGTTGAGATCCGTATTTACACAGATGGGGGATTTAGCACGTTCCCATTGTAAGGAGGAGAAGGTGCTCAAAATGATGGAGTTAGATCATGAGGGAGATGTTTTGGTGGCGAGAATAAATAGTAGATATCCAAATGTTACTTCTGGTACATAAAAAATACATAGGAGGCCAAAAAAAATTTTTTTGCTTACCTCAAAAGCACCCAAAAAGCCTCACAAAATTACCCATGTTCGTACCCCTCCCCCCCAAATATTTTTTTAATGATGTTTATCAGAGAGAATTTTAAATTTTGGAAATAGTTAGACTAGCGCCATCTAGAATAGAGGAGACGTATCACAGTTGACACGATTACGATGAATACAGTTTCCGCATAAGGACGCCGTCCTAACATACTCAGAAATGTTGTAACCAGGATCGACAAATGTATCGAAGAGCATGGAGGATACATCGAAAAAAAAATACGGGGTGTTCTATTTGAAAAAAAAAAGAAAGTTTTGGCGATTGCCAAGAGATATCAAAAGTTGGATTTTTTCTCTCCTAAGTATGTACTACATTGAAGTCAAAAAGTATGGGCCACACACGATGTCTCTAACCATCTTTTACCTACGTACAAAATATTATAATTTTATGGTTAATAGCAAAGCCTTTATATTTTTTTTTGTAAAACTGCGTTTTTGACCATTTTTTGAAAAAAAAAAAAATCATGACACTGCATTCAATAAAAATTAAAAAAAAAACATTACACAGCTGTATAGCATTTACTACGGTAAACAGCAATAAAATACAGGGGGTTCCATTAAAAAAAGAAGTTGAATACCATCCTGGAAAATTTTATTCCATTGACCAATTTTATATAAACCACATTAATGACTCTCCCTGTATATAAAAATCGATGGTCAGGGTGTAACAGAAATAAGTACATATTAAAATTTTAATGGGTAATAGAACTCATTGTCAACAATTTTTAATTTAATTTAGTTACCCGCCACTGAACGACTGTGCTGATAATAATAATTTAAAATACCGCAAGTGTCTAGAAAGTTGTCTAATTTTTTACGATTTTTAAATTATTATTTTATGGGGTAACAAAGTTAAAATCGTTGTGTGCTTATGACCACACGATAGAAGTACCATGAGATCATTTAAATTATAAATTAGAGTAGGCTGTGAAATTTAAATTAGGTTGGCACTACTATAACTTTTGACAATTTGATTCAAAATTTGAATGTCAGTGACTTCAAAAAAAAAACGGCAACAAAATGGTGAATGGGAGTATTCTATAGAACGCTGTGTTAAAGGTCCTAATTTTCCCGCAGATTATAAATGCGTGGTGTGGCGGAGCCGATTTAGTTTTATGATGATTGTGTCATTCAATTTCCCGCCTACTCTAATTTATAATTTAAATGATCTCGTGGTAAAAAGTTATAATTATGATTTTCTAATCTTAAAATATAATTACATTGATGTTATATAATGGATTTTAATCCGATGAAATCAGGAACAAAGGAACCATGTGATATTATTATTTAAAATACTGCTAAAATATTATACGTAAGGCGTATATTTTATTTTCACTTCTATCGTGTGGTCATAACCACACACATATTTTTTATGTGTCGGGATATTGTGAAACGCCAAGTTGGTTACATACACTTGGGTGGAATCGGGTAGTACTGGGAAGACCACTTGACGCAACGGACAGTGTCACGAGAGACGTGCACCCGGGATCACCTGTTTTGCAGTATCTCTCGGTTTTTGTTGTTATTGTTGTTAATAAAGTGCGTGGTGAGCCAGCATAGAGGGGGAGGGTCAATCTCCGACATCAGAAGTGATGTAGTTCATTTTCTTTATCGCTGCATGTAAGTGATAAAGTTAATTTTGTTTAAATTTTGTTTATCACTGGAAAGAAGTGATGTTAGTTAATTTTCTTTATCACTGGAAAGAAGTGATGTTATTTAATTTTCATTATCACTGGATGTAAGTGATGAAGTTAATTTTGTTATCACTGGAGAGAAGGATGTAATTAATTTTCTTAACGCTGGATGTAAGCGATGAAGTTAATTTTCTTTTTCACTGGATGGAAGTGATGAAGTTAATTGTGGTGTATCACTAGAAGGAAGTGATAAAGTCATTTTTTTTTCGAGTTAATAGAGTAATAATTTTTTTATCACTGGAGAGAAGTGAGGTAGTTAATTTTCTTTATCGCTGGATGTAAGTGATAAAGTTAATTTTGTTTAAATTTTGTTTATCACTGGAAAGAAGTGATGTTAGTTAATTTTCTTTATCACTGGAAAGAAGTGATGTTATTTAATTTTCATTATCACTGGATGTAAGTGATGAAGTTAATTTTGTTATCACTGGAGAGAAGGATGTAATTAATTTTCTTAACGCTGGATGTAAGCGATGAAGTTAATTTTCTTTTTCACTGGATGAAAGTGATGAAGTTAATTGTGGTGTATCACTAGAAGGAAGTGATAAAGTCATTTTTTTTTCGAGTTAATAGAGTAATAATTTTTTTATCACTGGAGAGAAGTGAGGTAGTTAATTTTCTTTATCGCTGGATGTAAGTGATAAAGTTAATTTTGTTTAAATTTTGTTTATCACTGGAAAGAAGTGATGTTAGTTAATTTTCTTTATCACTGGAAAGAAGTGATGTTATTTAATTTTCATTATCACTGGATGTAAGTGATGAAGTTAATTTTGTTATCACTGGAGAGAAGGATGTAATTAATTTTCTTAACGCTGGATGTAAGCGATGAAGTTAATTTTCTTTTTCACTGGATGGAAGTGATGAAGTTAATTGTGGTGTATCACTAGAAGGAAGTGATAAAGTCATTTTTTTTTTCGAGTTAATAGAGTAATAATTTTTTTATCACTGGAGAGAAGTGAGGTAGTTAATTTTCTTTATCGCTGGATGTAAGTGATAAAGTTAATTTTGTTTAAATTTTGTTTATCACTGGAAAGAAGTGATGTTAGTTAATTTTCTTTATCACTGGAAAGAAGTGATGTTATTTAATTTTCATTATCACTGGATGTAAGTGATGAAGTTAATTTTGTTATCACTGGAGAGAAGGATGTAATTAATTTTCTTAACGCTGGATGTAAGCGATGAAGTTAATTTTCTTTTTCACTGGATGAAAGTGATGAAGTTAATTGTGGTGTATCACTAGAAGGAAGTGATAAAGTCATTTTTTTTTCGAGTTAATAGAGTAATAATTTTTTTATCACTGGAGAGAAGTGAGGTAGTTAATTTTCTTTATCGCTGGATGTAAGTGATAAAGTTAAATTTTGTTTATCACTGGAGAGAAGTGAGGTAGTTAAATTTCATTATCACTGGAGAGAAGTGAAGGAGTTAATTTTCATTATCACTGGATGTAAGTGATGAAGTTAATTTTGTTATCACTGGAGAGAAGTGAGGTAGTTAATTTTCATTATCACTGGATGTAAGTGATGAAGTTAATTTTGTTATCACTGGAGAGAAGTGATGCAATTAATTTACTTAACGCTGGATGTCAGCGATGAAGTTAATTTTCTTTAACGCTGGATGTTAGTGACGAAGTTAATTTTGTTTATCACTGGAGAGAAGTGATATATGTAGTTAATTTTCTTTATCCTGGTTATAAATGATAAAGTGAATTTTGTTTATCACTGGAGCGAAGTGCTGTAGTTAATTTTCTTTACCACTGGATGTAAGTGATGAAGTTAAATTTTTGTTTATCACTGGAAAGAAGTGATGTTAGTTAATTTTCTTTATCACTGGATGGAAGTGATGAAGTTAATTGTGGTGTATCACTAGAAGGAAGTGATAGTCATTTTTTTTTTCTAGTTAATAGAGTAATAATTTTTTTATCACTGGAGAGAAGTGAGGTAGTTAATTTTCTTTATCGCTGGATGTAGTGATAAAGTTAATTTTGTTTATCACTGGAGAGAAGTGAGGTAGTTAAATTTCATTATCACTGGAGAGAAGTGAAGGAGTTAATTTTCATTAACGCTGGATGTTAGTGACGAAGTTAATTTTGTTTATCACTGGAGAAAAGTGATATATGTAGTTAATTTTCTTTATCCTGGTTATAAATGATAAAGTGAATTTTGTTTATCACTGGAGCGAAGTGCTGTAGTTAATTTTCTTTACCACTGGATGTAAGTGATGAAGTTAAATTTTGTTTATCACTGGAAAGAAGTGATGTTAGTTAATTTTCTTTATCACTGGATGTAAGTGATGAAGTTAAATTTTGTTTATCACTGGAAAGAAGTGATGTTAGTTAATTTTCATTATCACTGGATGTAAGTGATGAAGTTAATTTTGTTATCACTGGAGAGAAGTGAGGTAGTTAATTTTCATTATCACTGGATGTAAGTGATGAAGTTAATTTTGTTATCACTGGAGAGAAGTGATGTAATTAATTTTCTTAACGCTGGATGTCAGCGATGAAGTTAATTTTCTTTAACGCTGGATGTTAGTGACGAAGTTAATTTTGTTTATCACTGGAGAGAAGTGATATATGTAGTTAATTTTCTTTATCCTGGTTATAAATGATAAAGTGAATTTTGTTTATCACTGGAGCGAAGTGCTGTAGTTAATTTTCTTTACTACTGGATGTAAGTGATGAAGTTAAATTTTGTTTATCACTGGAAAGAAGTGATGTTAGTTAATTTTTGTTTATCACTGGATGTAAGTGATGAAGTTAAATTTTGTTTATCACTGGAAAGAAGTGTTGTAGTTAATTTTGTTTACCACTGGATGGAAGTGATGAAATCAATTTTTTTTATCACTGGATGGAAGTGATGAAGCTAATTGTGGTCTATCACTAGAAGGAAGTGATAAAGTCAATTTTGTTTTTTTTTGTTTTTTTTTTCCTTTTCGAGTTAGGGGCCGTCCATTAATGACGTGAGGTGTTTTTCTGTTAATTTGGACCCCTCCCTCCCCCTTGATGAGATTTTGTGAGATTTGGTGGAACCCCCCCCTCCCCCTCACGTGAGATTTATCCCTTATAATTTTTAAATAATTAATTTTCATGTATGTTTATGTATTTTGCTAAATACCTAAGCGCTAATACTGATGGAATATAAAGGGGAAAAATAATAGCGCGTTAAGGGACACTATAACAAATGTATTTAAATTACATAACAATAAAAATAGACTACCTTCCCTAATTGTTTACTTACTCTATGGACATGGGCGTTCTCTATTGTTCGTTGAAAGATTTTTTAACCCGGCCGGGATTTGCACGAAATAGTCTGGTAAATAAATTGTGCCGCAATTGTCTCAATTCGGGGAATCCCATACATAGAAGATATTTAATACTGTCTATACTCGAGATTGCTATTGTAATAAAAAAATTGTTTGCGGACAAAATAGAAAACCTTTAAAAAAGTAGAATAATAAGTTTTATGTTTTTTTTTTTTTATATTGAATGTATTAATGTAAGAAGTTGACGTGAGATTTTCCATGACCCCCTGCTCCCTTTAGATGAGATTTGATGAGATTTTACTGGACAATAGAGGGGGAGCGTCAGTCTCCGACATATGTATACCTACCTTATCACTTCTTTTTTTTTTTGTTTGATGTAAAGGGTCCGCTGAAGCTTGTAAAGTGAGGGAGGATCTTTACATTTTATGAAGCTTTTGGGATCTGGTCTATTTTCAATAATATTAGGAGCTAAACAATTCATATTGAAGCTATAACTAAGTTTGGCAACATTTCCATTTGTCACAATTCTTGGTTGAAAGAGATTTCTTCAACGGACAGGTCATTTCTTTCGGCTGTATTCAAGAAAGTAACAAATTTTTGTCTAAACTGTACGGCCTCCAACCCCCCTTAATTTAACACACTCATAGCCCACCTGCGAACATTTGAAATGAAACATGAAACTGCCTGGTCTTTAGATAAGACGCCTCCATAGCAACCGGCATTTAATACCGTCGCAACTCAACATGAAATCCTGTATTCCAGAATTCCGAAGTTTTGAATTCTGTAGTTGTTGGGATTTGATTGGGTCTGTTTTATTTGTCTCCTTTTTGTGGAAGGCACAGAATGAAATAAAATCTAATTAACACGAATATATTATTTGTTTACTGTAACAAAATATACAGGGCGATAACCAATAAGTACCACCACCGTCCTAACCGTCCCATGCAGCACGGCACCCAAATCCCGACTTTATACAACACAGGTACGTGGAAGCTTGCACGTTACGCCATCTGTAGATTTATGTGTATATACATTGTGTTGAGCGAATATAACTTAGTAAATAAAACTAATAACCTAAATAAAATATTGCACGTGAAGTGATTGCACATGATTATCACGCGTAGTTGAATTTTCTTAAGGTACTGGATTACAGCAAGGTAGCAAACATTGCACTCGATTCTAACCTAACCTAGATTATTTGGCTGGAGCTGCGTTCAGCAGTGTGTTGCCGCCCTAACCTAACTTAACCTAATATTGCATCAATTATTTATCGACTAAGATTGCACTTCCGGCCCGCTTAAACTATATCACAACAGTAAGAGAGAAGAATGGGTTACGAGAACGACCTCTCGTTAATTACAAGTATTTTGTGCTGGGATTCCATCATGCTGTCGACCCCGCTGTCCATGGACCCGAACCCGAAGTTCGGTTTGCGGAAAGTCCCGAAGAACACCGAATGCGTTTCGACACTTTCCGCTCCCGACTCGCTGTGTCCGTCCAGGCTCTCCTCGCTCTCGCTCTTCCCTTTCGGGGAACCACTCGAGTCGCTCAAGTAGCCCGGGTCCTCGTGTTTCTGCCATTTGACGTCAGGAGTGCCAACCTTACCCTCCTTGGCACTCCTGCCAATCACGTTTTTTGGAGGTAGGGGAGGTTTGGCCGAGTCGTCGTTCGGGAGGACTTTCCGAGGCGGTTTGGGTTTCTCGTAGATGGGGGAGGTGTCGAGGGGTGGAGGGGGGATGAGGTCGGGGGGAACGATGTTGCCGATGGTGGTGAGGCGACGTTGCCGCTTCGAGTGGCGGTCTTCTAGAGTGAGGAGGCGGCCTTCCGGAAGCTTCTTCGTTTTGGCTTCGTAAATCTCGCGCAGGCTGCCGAAGACGCGGTTGAAGTTGCCGCTGTTCGGGGGTGGCGGCGACGGGGAGGTCTTCTTGAAGCTGCCGTTGCTGCGCAGGAGGATCCTCGACGGGCGCTCCAAGGAGTCTATGTATTCGTCGTCGGGTTGGAGCTTGAGCTTGGCGGGTTTGCGGTCGAGGGTGTCGGGTTCGAATCCGTCGGAATCGTGGACGGGGATGTAGTGGTCAGCGCAGTCTTTAACCTCGATGAGGAGTTTGCCGGGTTTGTCGCCGTCTTCGTAGCTGGAAGAAGAGTTGTTGAAGAACGTTGAAGAGTGTTAGGTTGGAACACTTACCGAACTTTGAGGGTGCGTCTGTCGAATGTGGAGCAGTTGGAGTCGCTCGGTGATGACGGCGCACTGCTGTAGTTGTACCCGTTGTTGACGTAGACTTCGCTCACCAGACTGTAGCCGTTGCTTCGTTGTAGAAGCTCCGGCAGTTTGTAGAAGGTCTGCTTCTTGAGGGACCCCTTTTTCAGAACTATGAGCTCGTAGTCGTGTTCGTCCTCTCCGTTCGTGTTTGCGGCTTTAGTGAGTACCGCGTTACGTATGGTCATTTCTTCATCCAAGGGTAAGGCAGCACTCAAACTAGGACTCGGTTGTGAAGATGACAACTCGGCGTACTCGCTCGGAGTGCTGTAACCTCTATTTCCCGATCTCTCCAGACTGTCTGCCTCGTAGGGGACCGGCTCCACGTTGATCCCTCTCTGGTTGGCGAACTCCTCGATTACGGCCTTCATCTGCTTCTTCGTCAAGGTGGGGATGTGGACCTCGTCGCTCTGATCGACTACCATCGCCTCGTGGATCATATCCGGGGGTGGCAAGCCTATCCGCTGTTCCGACACGGTATCGTATTGGTGTTCGCTCGGAGGCGGCGGTGGCGGCAGCTTCGGTTTCAGCAGCTTCCGCCGGCTCTTGTCGGATCTGTCGCTGATGGGAGACACCGCTCGTTCGGAAGCGGGGCGCGGAGACACTGTTCGGACCGCGGGGGAGTCGGGAAGCGACCTCGTGGGAGACCTCAACCTCTTCGGGATCCGCTCGTACACCGACTCCTCGTTTTTCAAAACCGGAACGTTCTCGAGCCACTTCTGGATGCTCCGTTGCTTGCAGTCGCCGGTGCTGCAGTTCTGGCACGCCCCCAATGAGGGCAAGTCGGGGAGTTTACCACACAGCCGCCCCAAGTTTTGGGGTTGGCAGCCCGGACACCCGGTGCAGGTTTTCCTCCGGGAATTCTCCCGCTTGAGGCTGATCATGCTGCTGTGGCGGCTCATGGCGGGCTTGGGATTGTCGTAGGTGAGCTCGACCCCGTAGGCGGGTTCTTCTTCGGGGATGCCCATGAGGCTGGGGGCGAACTTCTTCGCGGCCATCTTCTGTTTGGCTATGGCTATGACTTCACGGATCTTGGCGAGGAACTCGAGGGCTGCTGGAGGCGGCGCCTGATGGTGGAGAGAAAGAGTGTCACATGTTTAAAGGTATGGTGAAGTAGTACCATTAGAAGCTGAGGATCGAAATACGCCGGGTTGAAGTACAGCTTCCTCCTCGCCGTCCCCGTGAGGGCCTTGAGAGAGTCGCTCCTCTCGTCCAGCGTTTCGACGATGGACACGTTCTCTTCAGGCAGCTTCTCGATGGACTGCTCCTGATGGTTGATTTCCGGGAAGGGCTGAAAGTTGTGGTGGCGCTGGTACTGAGAATGGATCAACGCTGCCGTCACCTGCGCCTGCAACATTTAATATCAGCGGACCGAAAAATAGAACAAAGTTTACTAACAGATTTGTTCTTTTTGTCTTCGCTGTGCGGCACTGGATCGGCTGACAACTCCGCATCGGAACTGACAGATTCGCTATAGATGGCCTCCGCGGGCGGAAAGTGCTTGACGTTCAACAAGGGGTTGTTCTTAACGACTCCTTCTTCGGCGCTCGTCACGTTTTGTTCCTCCGGTTTCCGACCCTTGTTGCGCTTGCGCAGGTGGACGTACAAGAACACGGAGGCGACGTAGATGAGCCCCAGGAGGATGCTGCACGTGCCGATGGCGACGTATTCGGACACGCTGAGGCGGTTGGAATCGGAAGTGGAAGAGTGGGCGTCGGGAGCGAACGCCACTTCGCTGACGTCTGCATCAAAGAAATACTGTTACACAGTTTCGACGGCGCAAAGCGGCGACTTACTGCTCAGATATTTCGTCGGGGAGCCCACGACCCTGAAGGCCACACAGGGCGAGAAGAGGGTGTAGCCCGTGGGGGTGAGAGGCTCCGTCGTCGCCAATTCCCGACACATGAGGTAGACGAGGACCAGTCTTCCGGACATCTTGGTGCGGAGGTCCGACTCGCCCACCCACTTTTGACACACATTAGTAGAGGACGATTCACGAGGGGTCGGATTTTTGAAATATACAGAGTCATTAGTGTGGGATAGGTCTCTTATGCCTTTGCTATTAATTTTTAAGAAAATTGGTCAATGGAATAATGTTAAACAGGAAAAACTGCATCTCCTAAAAATATTTAGAGTTACCTAACCGGACCCAATTTTCCAGGACCGTATTCAACTTTTTTTTTTAATGGAACCCCTGTATATTTTTTTATATATTGTTTGCCATAGTAAACAGACATGTAATTTTCAAAAAATGGTTAAAAATAGCTTACAAAAAAATTTATAAAGGCTTTGCTGTTAACCATAAAATTATAATATTTTGTGAGGAGATTAAAGAAGGTTAGAGACATCGTGTGTATTTTTTTATTTCAATGTAGTACTTAAGAGTACTTACTTAACTTTTGATATCTTTCCATTATCAAAACTTTTTTTTAAAATCGAACATCCTGTTAAATTTTGCACTGTTATGTTACTGCACCTCTTTCTTTTTTATTAAACATTACCTATACTTATATCTACAGAATTTGAAGTTATTAAAATTTTTCTTAAAATTAATTGTAAAATTTGCTATGTGACTGAATGGTTGACAAATTGGTTCGGAATGACAACCATTTTTATATTGTATTCAAATTTCGTTTAATGTATTTCACAGTTGTTCTCTGTGACTAAAAACCATATGGTTCATGGCACGACTTGTGAATGCGGTGGGCGGGTGGGCCGCCGCGTCTACAACTGACTAATTGACTAAGGGTATTGGAATAACAACCATTTTTTTACTTAAAAATTTTGAAATTGGATTGAACACGAGAGTGAGTTCTAGTTTTTAAAGGAAAAAATTGCCAATAAATGATTTTTATTTCTCATCCATTTAGTCAGTCGATGAGTATAGTGGACAGGCCGGCCCACCCACCCGCCGCACTCAAAATGGTGCCAGAACCATACGCTTTTTAGTCACAAACATACCTTATACCAGCAAAGAAAATCAATGCAGATTGCGATTTACAACAAAATATATACTCAAATTTACATTTTTGACAAAATGGTTGACAAAATGGTTCGGAATGACAACCATTTTTATATTGTATTCAAATTTCGTTTAGTGTATTTCACAGTTGTTCTCTGTGACTAAAAACCATATGGTTCATGGCACGACTTGTGAATGCGGTGGGCGGGTGGGCCGCCGCGTCTACAACTGACTGATTGACTAAGGGTATTGGAATAACAACCATTTTTTGACTTAAAAATTTTGAAATTGGATTGAACACGAGAGTGAGTTCTAGTTTTTAAAGGAAAAAATTGACAATAAATGATTTTTATTTCTCATCCATTTAGTCAGTCGATGAGTAGGTATAGTGGACAGGCCGGCCCACCCACCCGCCGCACTCAAAATGGTGCCAGAACCATACGCTTTTTAGTCACAAACATACCTTATACCAGCAAAGAAAATCAATGCAGATTGCGATTTACAACAAAATATATACTCAAATTTACATTTTTGACAAAATGGTTGACAAAATGGTTCGGAATGACAACCATTTTTATATTGTATTCAAACTTCGTTTAGTGTATTTCACAGTTGTTCTCTGTGACTAAAAACCATATGGTTCATGGCACGACTTGTGAATGCGGTGGGCGAGTGGGCCGCCACGTCTACAACTGACTGATTGACTAAGGGTATTGGAATAACAACCATTTTTTGACTTAAAAATTTTGAAATTGGATTGAACACGAGAGTGAGTTCTAGTTTCATTTTTAAAAAAAGTTGAATACGGTGCTGGAAAATTGGGACCACTTAGGTAAATATTTTTAGGAAATGAAGTTTTTCCTGTATAATTTTAATCCATTGAACAATTTTTTTTTAGATTAATAGTAAAGGCATAAGAGACCGATCCCACACTAAGGGGGCGTCCATTAATTAAATAAGGGTCTAATGACTCACTCTGTATTTTGGGTTGCATGCTCAGGCGTAACTAGCTAAACCTACAGGCTCAAGATAAAGTTGTTTACCTGTAAGAATGTGCGGCCTTCATCGCGGAACAACCGGAACGGCACGTCCGTATCCACAGGGTTCCGGAGGTCTACCCATCCGGAGTCGGTGAGGAACTTGGCTCCAGAAACGGCACATACCGGAGTTTGAATGCCTGCAACACAAATCGTAGAAAAAAGGCTTTAGAAAATGTAAATATGAAGATACGTGGTAGTGTTGCAAATCACGGTTTAAATATTTAAAGATCCAGGATTGTAAATCATGTCAACAATCTGTTCCGACTATTTCTTGTTTTAAAAGGCATGTATATCTAATTCGACATGTGTATAGAACATGGTACATAAATAACCGACGAATAAATCAAAATCTGACTGGGATTTTTAGAAAAGTGGATAAAAAGCAGGTCGTTCCTTTTTTATGCTAATTTATCGTTACTGCGAAAGTACTAGTAATAGATGCGATCGCTGAATTTATTACCGTTGGGTGTATTCTATTTATTTTGCCATTCCGTAGGTAAATCAACGAGAATTTTTATGCAAATGTGACAAGTTACGCTGGTAACCTTTCTATTTTTCTGGGTAAATTAACTAATATATCAAACTAATTCGTCCGCGGTAGCGTTTTAACCTGTGTGGTTGTTGGAGTCATCTTTGTCGTTGTTGCTGATTTTATTAACAGCTTAATTATAATAAATCTCATTTTATTACACTCCTAACAGTATATTAAAAAATATATATAATCTGTAGAACTAAGAAATTCAGAAGAAATTGGGAAACTGAGAACTTAAAATTGAAAACTTGAAAAATCTAAGAAACTGTAATATTGAGAAACTGCGATTCCGCAGGTAAATCAAAATAATTCGAACCAAAAAGGATTTCTATGCAAATATAAAGCTGTTGGGCTTCATAATTCCTTGGTAAATTACCCAATATATCAAATAAATTCGTGTTAACCTGTGTGGTTGGAGCCATCTCCGTCGTTTGAAATTGTACTTGCCGATCTGACGTCACGGCTTAATTATCATCAATAAATCATATCTTCCTAACAGTAAACCATTTTTCTGGCACTAACGAACCTCGATGTACGAAAATCTGGTATGGAAATTACCGTACGAACGAGGTGAAAACGCGTCGAAAAGCAATCAAAGTAAAACGTAACTTCCACATCCTCGTTCCTGTGCCGTAATTACGCCGAAGAATGTAGCAAAACCAAGACGCTTTGTGGGTCAACCTCCTGACATAAAATGAGTAAGACGTTCGTTCGGTGCGGACGAAAAGAAGCGAATTGGTGTTTCTCGAATTAATTAATCAACGCGGTGCTTTCTGGCAAAAACTTTCGATGTGGGAAACCGAAACGAACGGGGATTTCACCAGCTGGGCTACTTTGTTTCCCAGAATTGGGAAAAGTATCGATTTTAGGAGCGGCAATAACAATGGGGATAAGAAGAAAAAACACAAACAATATCTTCAAAAGGAAAGAAACAGTCCCGAGAGCTAAAAAATCCGTGTTAGTGGATGCAATTAACCATTAACCCGTGACCTGCGTCTCAAGACAGTTAAACGACCACAGGTTCTTTCTTGCCGGCTCGTCTTAATGGTGTTAATTACACTTAATTCGGAATTAGATGACTGACACTACATTGTTGAGTGTGGATAACTGGAGCGGCAAGTACGCGTCAAATTAGCGTGTCGTTTGTTCAGATAAAGTTTGGATATTTGGGTTAGCACAGTGTGAAATTTTGCTTTGTTTTAAAAGTTTTTCAAAATCCCAACATCACGTTGCATTTTTCGTCATTCCGAAATCGTTTTTACTTTCACAGTTTCTGAGATTTTGGGTTCCTCAACCTGTCCGAAATTCACCTTCTCAAACTCTAGTTCTCAATTTCTTGGTTGGCTCAACTTCTGATGAAGTTTTCCGTTTTCCGCTCATTTTTCAGCTTCCCAGGTTTCTCAAGATCTTAGGTTAATTAGGCATCTCAAATCTTTCAGTTTCTAATTTCTAATGATTTTTTCCTCGTTTTCTAATTTCCCCAAGTGTCTCAAAGTTTAGGTAATGTGTCTCAACTTCTCGTTAAGTTCTCCGTTTAATTCATTTCTCAGCTATCTCACGGTTCTCAAGATCTCGATCGTGTTTCATATTTTCAAGTTCCTCGTTTTCTGAATTTTATAATTTCTCAATTTGTTTTTTTCAATTCTATTTTGTTTTATAATTTTTAAAAATGTATAAGGTACTTCATTTTTTCGGATTCTATATTTGTAGATTTCGGAAGTGTTTCGAGCTTCCTGATTTTCAACCTCTCGTAAGATTTTCGTCATTCTTCGGTTTCTCAATCTCGTTTGTTCTCTCATGTTTAGGGACTACTACTATTTCGTTTTCCTCTTTGTTGTCGAATTCAGGGACTATCATTAACTATTTCGTTTCCACCATTATTCTTGGGTTTAAGGACTGTCTTTAACTAGTTTGTTTCCCTCTCTTTGTTGCCGAATTTGGGGACTATCTTTAACTAATTCGTTTCTTCCGTTAATCTCGCGTTTGGGGACTGTTTTTAACTATTTCGTTTCTCTCGTTTGTTCTCTCAAGTTGAGGGACTATCTTTAACTATTTTGTTTCCCTCTCTTTGTTGTTGAATTTGGGAACTATCTTTAACTATGTATTTCGTTTCCTCTGTTAATCTCGTGTTTGCGAACTGTTTTTTAACTATTTCGTTTCTCGTTTGTTCTCTCAAGTTTAGGAACTGTCTTTAACTATTTCGTTTCCCTCTTTATTATCTTTATTGTCGATTTTAGGGACTGTCTTTACCTCCGTTATTCTCGAGTTTAGGGACTGTCTTTAACTAGTTTGTTTCCCTCTCTTTGTTGCCGAATTTGGGGTCTATATTTAACTAATTCGTTTCCTCCGTTAATCTCGGGTTTGGGGACTGTTTTTAACTATTTCGTTTCTCTCGTTTGTTCTCTCAAGTTGAGGGACTATCTTTAACTATTTCGTTTCCTCCGTTATTCTCGGGTTTAGGAATGTCTTTAACTATTTCGTTTCCCTCTGTATTAGCTTTCTTGTCGAATTTAGGGACTGTCTTTACCTCCGTTATTCTCGAGTTTAGGGACTGTCTTTAACTAGTTTGTTTCCCGTCTCTTTGTTGCCGAATTTGGGGACTATCTTTAACTAATTCGCTTCCTCCGTTAATCTCGGGGTTTGGGGACTGTTTTTAACTATTTCGTTTCTCTCGTTTGTTCTCTCAAGTTGAGGGACTATCTTTAACTATTTTGTTTCCTTCTTTATTGTCGCATTTAGGGACTGTCTAAATCTTTAACTATTTCGTCTCCTCCGTTAATCTCGGGTTTGGGGACTGTCTGCAACCAGTTCGTTTCTCTCGTTTATTCTCTGAAAACACTTCAGTGTAGGGATTGTCTTTAACTATTTTGTTTCCGCCCTTAATGTCGGGTTTATAGACTGTCATTAGCTACTTCGTTTCCCTCTGTTTTTTGTCGAATTTAGGGATTATCTTTAACTATTTCTTTTCCTCCGTTATTCTCGGGTTTAGGGACTGTCTTTAACTATTTCGTTTGCTCCCTTAATATCGGGTTTGGGGTCTGTTTTTAACTATTTCATTTCTCTCGTTTGTTCTCTCAAGTTGAGCTTTTGTCTTTAACTATTTTGTTTCCCTCTCTTTGTTGTCGAATTGTTTACTTTCTTTAACTATTTTGTTTCCCTCTTTATTGTCGAATTTAGGGACTATCTTTAACTACTTCGTTTCCTCCGTTATTCTCGGGTTTAGGGTCTGTCTTTAACTATCTCGTTTCTCTCGTTTGTTCTCTCAAGTTTAGAGACTGTAACTATTTCGTTTCCACCGTTATTTTTGGGTTTAGGGTCTGTCTTTAACTATCTCGTTTCTCTCGTTTGTTCTCTCAAGTTTAGAGACTGTAACTATTTCGTTTCCTCCGTTAATCTCGGGTTTGGGGACTGTTTTTAACTATTTCGTTTCCCTTTTGTTGTCGCATTTAGGAACTATCTTTAACTATTTCGTTTCCACCGTTATTCTCGCGTTTAGGGTCTGTCTTTAACTATCTCGTTTCTCGTTTCTCTCGTTTGTTTTCTCAAGTTTAGAGACTGTAACTATTTTGTTTCCTCCGTTAATCTCGGGTTTGGGGACTATCTTTAACTATTTCGTTTCCTCTCGTTATTCTCGAGTTTAGGGACTGTCTATTTTGTTTTCCTCTCTTTGTTGCTGAATTTGGGGACTATCTTTAACTATTTCGTTTCCACCGTGGTTCTCGGGTTTGGGGACTGTTTTTAACTATTTCGTTTCCCTTTTGTTGTCGCATTTAGGAACTATCTTAACTATTTCGTTCTTCCGTTATTATCGAGTTTAGGGACTGTCTTTAACTATTTTGTTTCCCTTGTTATCAAATTTAGGGACCATTTCGTTTTCCTCTTTGTTGTCAAATTCAGGGACTATCATTAACTATTTTGTTTCCCTTTTTGTTGTCGAATTTGGGGACTATCTTTAACTATTTCGTTTTCTCCGTTATTCTCGAGTTTAAGGACTGTCTATTTGGTTTCCCTCTCTTTGTTGCTGATTTTGGGGACTATCTTTCACTATTTCGTTTCCACCGTTATTCTCGCGTTTAGGGTCTGTCTTTAACTATCTCGTTTCCCAGTTTCTTTCGTTTGTTTTCTCAAGTTTAGAGACTGTAACTATTTCGTTTCCTCCGTTAATCTCGGGTTTGGGGACTATCTTTAACTATTTCGTTTCCTCCCGTTTTTCTCGAGTTTAGGGACTGTCTATTTTGTTTCCCTCTCTTTGTTGCTGAATTTGTGGACTATCTTTAACTATTTCGTTTCCACCGTTATTCCCGGGTTTGGGGACTGTCTTTAACTATTTCGTTTTCCTCTTTGTTGTCAAATTCAGGGACTATCATTAACTATTTCGTTTCCCTTTTTGTTGTCGAATTTGGGGAGTATCTTTAACTATTTCGTTTCCTCCGTTATTCTCGAGTTTAGGGACTGTCTATTTTGTTTCCCTCTCTTTGTTGCTGAATTTGTGGACTATCTTTAACTATTTCGTTTCCACCGTTATTCTCGGGTTTAGAGACTGTTTTTAACTATTTCGTTTTCCTCTTTGTTGTCAAATTCAGGGACTATCATTAACTATTTCGTTTCCACCGCTATTCTTGGGTTTAGGGACTGTCTTCAACTATTTCGCTTCCCTTTTTGTTGTCGAATTTGGGGACTATCTTTAACTATTTCGTTTCCTCCGTTATTCTCCAGTTTAGGGACCGTCTATTTTGTTTCCCTCTCTTTGTTGCTGAATTTGGAGACTATCTTTAACTATGTCTTTTCCACCGTTATTTTCGGGTTTAGGGTCTGTCTTTAACTATCTCGTTTCTCTCGTTTGTTCTCTCAAGTTTAGAGACTGTAACTATTTCGTTTCCTCCGTTAATCTCGGGTTTGGAGACTACCTTTAACTATTTCGTTTCCACCGTTATTCCCGGGTTTGGGGACTGTCTTTAACTATTTCGTTTTCCTCTTTGTTGTCAAATTCAGGGACTATCATTAACTATTTCGTTTCCCTTTTTGTTGTCGAATTTGGGGACTATCTTTAACTATTTCGTTTTCTCCGTTATTCTCGGGTTTAGGGACTGTTTTTAACTATTTCGTTTCCCTTTTGTTGTCGCATTTAGGAACTATCTTAACTATTTCGTTCTTCCGTTATTATCGAGTTTAGGGACTGTCTTTAACTATTTTGTTTCCCTTGTTATCAAATTTAGGGACCATTTCGTTTTCCTCTTTGTTGTCAAATTAAGGGACTATCATTAACTATTTTGTTTCCCTTTTTGTTGTCGAATTTGGGGACTATCTTTAACTATTTCGTTTTCTCCGTTATTCTCGAGTTTAAGGACTGTCTATTTGGTTTCCCTCTCTTTGTTGCTGATTTTGGGGACTATCTTTAACTATTTCGTTTCCACCGTTATTCTCGCGTTTAGGGTCTGTCTTTAACTATCTCGTTTCCCAGTTTCTTTCGTTTGTTTTCTCAAGTTTAGAGACTGTAACTATTTCGTTTCCTCCGTTAATCTCGGGTTTGGGGACTATCTTTAACTATTTCGTTTCCTCCCGTTATTCTCGAGTTTAGGGACTGTCTATTTTGTTTCCCTCTCTTTGTTGCTGAATTTGTGGACTATCTTTAACTATTTCGTTTCCACCGTTATTCCCGGGTTTGGGGTCTGTCTTTAACTATCTCGTTTCACAGTTTCTTTCGTTTGTTTTCTCAAGTTTAGAGACTGTAACTATTTCGTTTCCTCCGTTAATCTCGGGTTTGGGGACTATCTTTAACTATTTCGTTTCCTCCCGTTTTTCTCGAGTTTAGGGACTGTCTATTTTGTTTCCCTCTCTTTGTTGCTGAATTTGTGGACTATCTTTAACTATTTCGTTTCCACCGTTATTCCCGGGTTTGGGGACTGTCTTTAACTATTTCGTTTTCCTCTTTGTTGTCAAATTCAGGGACTATCATTAACTATTTCGTTTCCCTTTTTGTTGTCGAATTTGGGGAGTATCTTTAACTATTTCGTTTCCTCCGTTATTCTCGGGTTTAGAGACTGTTTTTAACTATTTCGTTTTCCTCTTTGTTGTCAAATTCAGGGACTATCATTAACTATTTCGTTTCCACCGCTATTCTTGGGTTTAGGGACTGTCTTCAACTATTTCGCTTCCCTTTTTGTTGTCGAATTTGGGGACTATCTTTAACTATTTCGTTTTCTCCGTTATTCTCGAGTTTAAGGACTGTCTATTTGGTTTCCCTCTCTTTGTTGCTGATTTTGGGGACTATCTTTAACTATTTCGTTTCCACCGTTATTCTCGCGTTTAGGGTCTGTCTTTAACTATCTCGTTTCCCAGTTTCTTTCGTTTGTTTTCTCAAGTTTAGAGACTGTAACTATTTCGTTTCCTCCGTTAATCTCGGGTTTGGGGACTATCTTTAACTATTTCGTTTCCTCCCGTTATTCTCGAGTTTAGGGACTGTCTATTTTGTTTCCCTCTCTTTGTTGCTGAATTTGTGGACTATCTTTAACTATTTCGTTTCCACCGTTATTCCCGGGTTTGAGGTCTGTCTTTAACTATCTCGTTTCACAGTTTCTTTCGTTTGTTTTCTCAAGTTTAGAGACTGTAACTATTTCGTTTCCTCCGTTAATCTCGGGTTTGGGGACTATCTTTAACTATTTCGTTTCCTCCCGTTTTTCTCGAGTTTAGGGACTGTCTATTTTGTTTCCCTCTCTTTGTTGCTGAATTTGTGGACTATCTTTAACTATTTCGTTTCCACCGTTATTCCCGGGTTTGGGGACTGTCTTTAACTATTTCGTTTTCCTCTTTGTTGTCAAATTCAGGGACTATCATTAACTATTTCGTTTCCCTTTTTGTTGTCGAATTTGGGGAGTATCTTTAACTATTTCGTTTCCTCCGTTATTCTCGAGTTTAGGGACTGTCTATTTTGTTTCCCTCTCTTTGTTGCTGAATTTGTGGACTATCTTTAACTATTTCGTTTCCACCGTTATTCTCGGGTTTAGAGACTATTTTTAACTATTTCGTTTTCCTCTTTGTTGTCAAATTCAGGGACTATCATTAACTATTTCGTTTCCACCGCTATTCTTGGGTTTAGGGACTGTCTTCAACTATTTCGCTTCCCTTTTTGTTGTCGAATTTGGGGACTATCTTTAACTATTTCGTTTTCTCCGTTATTCTCGAGTTTAAGGACTGTCTATTTGGTTTCCCTCTCTTTGTTGCTGATTTTGGGGACTATCTTTAACTATTTCGTTTCCACCGTTATTCTCGCGTTTAGGGTCTGTCTTTAACTATCTCGTTTCCCAGTTTCGTTCGTTTGTTTTCTCAAGTTTAGAGACTGTAACTATTTCGTTTCCTCCGTTAATCTCGGGTTTGGGGACTATCTTTAACTATTTCGTTTCCTCCCGTTATTCTCGAGTTTAGGGACTGTCTATTTTGTTTCCCTCTCTTTGTTGCTGAATTTGTGGACTATCTTTAACTATTTCGTTTCCACCGTTATTCCCGGGTTTGGGGACTGTCTTTAACTATTTCGTTTTCCTCTTTGTTGTCAAATTCAGGGACTATCATTAACTATTTCGTTTCCCTTTTTGTTGTCGAATTTGGGGACTATCTTTAACTATTTCGTTTTCTCCGTTATTCTCGGGTTTAGGGACTGTTTTTAACTATTTCGTTTCCCTTTTGTTGTCGCATTTAGGAACTATCTTAACTATTTCGTTCTTCCGTTATTATCGAGTTTAGGGACTGTCTTTAACTATTTTGTTTCCCTTGTTATCAAATTTAGGGACCATTTCGTTTTCCTCTTTGTTGTCAAATTAAGGGACTATCATTAACTATTTTGTTTCCCTTTTTGTTGTCGAATTTGGGGACTATCTTTAACTATTTCGTTTTCTCCGTTATTCTCGAGTTTAAGGACTGTCTATTTGGTTTCCCTCTCTTTGTTGCTGATTTTGGGGACTATCTTTAACTATTTCGTTTCCACCGTTATTCTCGCGTTTAGGGTCTGTCTTTAACTATCTCGTTTCCCAGTTTCTTTCGTTTGTTTTCTCAAGTTTAGAGACTGTAACTATTTCGTTTCCTCCGTTAATCTCGGGTTTGGGGACTATCTTTAACTATTTCGTTTCCTCCCGTTATTCTCGAGTTTAGGGACTGTCTATTTTGTTTCCCTCTCTTTGTTGCTGAATTTGTGGACTATCTTTAACTATTTCGTTTCCACCGTTATTCTCGGGTTTAGAGACTGTTTTTAACTATTTCGTTTTCCTCTTTGTTGTCAAATTCAGGGACTATCATTAACTATTTCGTTTCCCTTTTTGTTGTCGAATTTGGGGACTATCTTTAACTATTTCGTTTTCTCCGTTATTCTCGGGTTTAGGGTCTGTCTTTAACTATCTCGTTTCTCTCGTTTGTTCTCTCAAGTTTAGAGACTGTAACTATTTCGTTTCCTCCGTTAATCTCGGGTTTGGGGACTGTTTTTAACTATTTCGTTTCCCTTTTGTTGTCGCATTTAGGAACAATCTTTAACTATTTCGTTTCCACCGTTATTCTCGGGTTTAGGGTCTGTCTTTAACTATCTCGTTTCTCTCGTTTGTTCTCTCAAGTTTAGAGACTGTAACTATTTCGTTTCCTCCGTTAATCTCGGGTTTGGGGACTATCTTTAACTATTTCGTTTCCTCCCGTTGTTCTCGAGTTTAGGGATTGTCTATTTTGTTTCCCTCTCTTTGTTGCTGAATTTGTGGACTATCTTTAACTATTTCGTTTCCACCGTTATTCCCGGGTTTGGGGACTGTCTTTAACTATTTCGTTTTCCTGTATGTTGTCAAATTCAGGGACTATCATTAACTATTTCGTTTTCTCCGTTATTTTTGAGTTTAGGGACTGTCTATTTGGTTTCCCTCTCTTTGTTGCTGATTTTGGGGACTATCTTTAACTATTTCGTTTCCACCGTTATTCTCGCGTTTAGGGTCTGTCTTTAACTATCTCGTTTCTCTCGTTTGTTCTCTCAAGTTTAGAGACTGTAACTATTTCGTTTCCTCCGTTAATCTCGGGTTTGGGGACTATCTTTAACTATTTTGTTTCCTCCCGTTGTTCTCGAGTTTAGGGATTGTCTATTTTGTTTCCCTCTCTTTGTTGCTGAATTTGGGGACTATCTTTAACTATTTCGTTTCCACCGTTATTCCCGGGTTTGGGGACTGTCTTTAACTATTTCGTTTTCCTCTTTGTTGTCAAATTCAGGGACTATCATTAACTATTTCGTTTCCCTTTTTGTTGTCGAATTTGGGGACTATCTTTAACTATTTCGTTTTCTCCGTTATTCTCGGGTTTAGGGTCTGTCTTTAACTATCTCGTTTCTCTCGTTTGTTCTCTCAAGTTTAGAGACTGTAACTATTTCGTTTCCTCCGTTAATCTCGGGTTTGGGGTATCTTTAACTATTTCCTTTCCTCCCGTTATTCTCGAGTTTAGGGACTGTCTATTTTGTTTCCCTCTCTTTGTTGCTGACTTTGGGGACTATCTTTAACTATTTCGTTTCCACCGTTATTCCCGGGTTTGGGGACTGTCTTTAACTATTTCGTTTTCCTCTTTGTTGTCAAATTCAGGGACTCTCATTAATTATTTCGTTTCCCTTTTTGTTGTCGAATTTGGGGACTATCTTTAACTATTTTGTTTTCTCCGTTATTCTCGAGTTTAGGGACTGTCTATTTGGTTTCCCTCTCTTTGTTACTGATTTTTAGGACTATCTTTAACTATTTCGTTTTCACCGTTATTCTCGGGTTTAGAGACTGTTTTTAACTATTTCGTTTTCCTCTTTGTTGTTAAATTCAGGGACTATCATTAACTATTTCGTTTCCACCGCTATTCTTGGGTTTAGGGACTGTCTTCAACTATTTCGCTTCCCTTTTTGTTGTCGAATTTGGGGACTATCTTTAACTATTTCGTTTCCTCCGTTAATATCGGGTTTGGGGACTATCTTTAACTATTTCGTTTCCTCCCGTTATTCTCGAGTTTAGGGATTGTCTATTTTGTTTCCCTCTCTTTGTTGCTGAATTTGGGGAGTATCTTTAACTATTTCGTTTCCACCGTTATTCCCGGGTTTGGGGACTGTCTTTAACTATTTCGTTTTCCTCTTTTTTGTCAAATTCAAGGACTATCATTAACTATTTCGTTTCCCTCTTTGTTGTTGAATTTTAGGACTGTCTTTAACTATTTCGTTTCTTTCTTTTTAATCCTTAAAATGGTCAATTTTTAATTCGGGGAAATTACAGACTAAAAGTAATTTTTAATAGTTAAAATTTTCTATTTCTGCATTGTAAAATTTAAATTCGAAACTTGATTTTAAATCTTGGGAATTTTGAATCGTTGTCACCGACTAATTTGTAAATAAAATTAAAATTCTCCAAGTACATAATAATTTTGTTTTCTTTAATTCCTAAAGTTTTGAATTGTGGGGATTCCGAGTCTGGAAATTTGGAGCAAATTATATCTAACTTTCCAAATGTTGAAATTTTGAATAGACAAGTCGTGAAATTTGGAAATTTTGAACGGTCGAAATCTTAGATTTTTTTGTATCAATGAAAGATGAAATTCCTGAATTTCGAATTATGAATCGTCAATATTTGGAATTTCAGAATCCTCAAAATTTGAAATCGTGAATTCAAGAATTCAAATTTTGAAACGTGAAAATTTGAATTACTCAACCTGCAAGTTTATCGTTAAAGCCCAAAATCTTTGAATTTGCAAATTTTGAAATGGTGTGACACAGTTGAATGAGGGAAAAATGGTGGATGCGCCGCGCCACTTTATGTTCAAGAGATTTTTGAAGACGCAATCTGTCGAATTTGAGCAACTTTTCACCATCATAATGTCGCATTTGTACAAAAAAGACACCCATTAATATATGGAACTGAGTTGAAGAATGGCAAAAGATTGGGAATGGCGAATCTGTTGAAGGTGTAATTTGTAGAATTTGGAAATTTTCTATTGATGAACGTTGGAGATTAATTATTATGGCAAATTTCAATTAGTTCTATAACAGCGTATGTGTTAGTATAAAAGCCTCAGAAAGTGAGCATCATAATTTCTGGACCGTTGGAGATATCATGATGAAACAACATTAGTTAACAGATACATACTTAAATACCGCATATATTCTACATTAATTATGCATCTTGATGTTCCGAATCACATATATATCTCCATAATTTGGACTCATTACGTCAGATGCAACAACAAACATCGAGGTTGCTTTCTACCTTTTTTACCCACTTTTGCATCTCAATGCTGGCAACGTTTAGAATTCCGCAGCTCTTAAAACTCGACGACGACAACCTGCTGCCGTAAATCGCGCTTTATGAGTGAGTTTAACGTCTTATTAAATATGTCTTTATGCTTCGGCTGTTTTGTAATCCAATACCATCCACTGCTGCTAGTTGAACTTCCCATTTATTATTCATGGAATGACAAATACTATAAGTGGCAATCTGACGGCGATCTATTCAAATAAAAACGTTGATTAGTTGTCTAACGCCATTATCGCTGCTGATCTCATTTGCTTTTGCTTGTTACGACGTCGAGAAAGATACGAGATTGCTACCAGATGACACGGCGACACGTATCAGCTCTTTGGGTGTGGATTTGCATTTTTCGGGCGTTAATTGGATAAAAAAGGTGTTATTATCTTCGACACCACTATATGTTAATATCTTAATTAGTTAACAACTGTCTCCGACGGCCTATCCGGAAGACATCTCGACCTCGTCCGGTGGCTTACCATCTCTTGCCACGCGCCCGCTGATTACGGCTATTACGACCACGGTGATCGACCGGACGTCACGGTTAGTGGGAATTATGAATTGTAAAATTTATTCCGATTAATTACCGCGATGGTACTCACCCGAAAAGCTGATCTCCTTGCTGGGGTGGATGATTTGCCCCTTGAGCGGTAGAAAGACGAAGGGAATGCTCTGGGAGGTGGAGCCTCCGACGAAGGGGGCCAACAGGCATTCTGAAAATTATTAATTTCATTAGTGCAAGTAAACAAACCAGGCACGGATTCCTCCGGCACGCAGTAATTAATAACACCAGCTTTCACTCGGACAAATTGTCCGAACCGAAAAACGAATCTATCGTCCATCTGCCGCTGAAAATTATTCAGTTTCGAAAGGCGAGTTCAACACCTGTTGTCGGCCGAAGGAAATGTCTTCACTGTCGAACCAAAAAAACTTTGGATGCGTACACGTGCTTGGAACTGTTTCAAATTTAAAAGGTAATTGAATTGTCTCTTAGACCGTCGAGATTAATTGAAGTTACAACGTCCACGGTGACGTTTTCAATGCATTCCGTGACTGGATGAATGTCTGACTGATCTTGATGTAGAGCAACATACTCTTCAGAATGAAATAAATCTTGCTAACGCTCCTTGTGATGAGATGCTGATGCATTTTTCCCTTCCGTAAAACTTTTACACACTGCCATAAATTATACACAGTTCCAGGCTTGCATTTTATATATCTATGCAGATTTACCAATGTAAGCATTGTTTAACACGAAGCTTACGTCATAAACTACCAACTGCAGCGGCTCGTTCTTCGTGTGCATACAGTTACAACATCTCGCAAAACGAACGGTTCTTAGATCCAAAAAACGCTAGATTTGATTTGTGTAATAATTTAATTCGGGTTCTCATTAGCCAGAAATTGATTAAGATTGGGCGAGATTTAGATCTAGATTGCACAAGACTCACCAAGAGCTGTTAGACGCTGCGATGAAGTAATAAATCACCGTTTCTCTATTCAAAACGCGTCTCTATGGTGCGGGTCGTAAATCACAAGATTGTTTAAGAGTCATCAACAGATATGCCTCACAGGTTGTTATGAGGAAATGGTAAATAAGGAGGAGGGCATCAGAGAAAATTGGTATACATGAGTCGTTGCGAAAGTTTCGAGGATGTCACTCAATATTTTTTATAAGATAAATCACCAAACTCTCTATCTGTACGGTTAGTTCTACATCATACTTTTTCTAACGTCCACAAATCTTCGATAGGAATCAGTGGATCACTCACTTTGTAATAAATCCTTACCATTACTTTCCCATAAAATACACTCAACACACCATTAAACCCGCACGTCCCGTCAGCGTTCTTCCTAATAATTAAAGTGCTTCCAAGATTTAATAGCATCTCGATATTCGACTCAAATTTCGCCCATAAATCTTCATTCCCAGCGTTTTAATTAATTTTAAAATTTCGTCTCGGCTCTGGCTGCTTTATCTATCGTCTCGATTCTCTGATTATGTCACAGTTGCATTAAAACAAGCGCCCGTTCGCCCGAGAATGTGGTAAAAAATGAATATTAAACGAGTGAAATTTCGGTGGGATTTTTAGGAAGAACATGTGGCATGCGACGGAATCTCGCCCAATTTGTTATGCGTTGATTAGTGGTGCGATTTGGAATTGTCGGATTCTTGGGCGGAAGCGTAAATCATTAACATACCGATGCAATGGATCAGGATTTGCCTGGGGCTGGTTCATGCGATCGAGGAAATCGACTACACGTGCTTTGAGGTTAAGACAAAAATTGAAAATTGTAAAAAAGAAATTTCTTAAAAAAAAAAAAAAAATTTTCATTTCAACAAAATAGAGCAAACAGAGAACATCTAACAAACCAAAGTGAAAAGAAATTGATATATAGAAATCTAAGAATCTGGGATACTGAGAATAACCTAAAAACCAGAAGAATGTCGATAAATCCAAGTGGGGTAAATTTAAATTAAAATTTAAATATATCTAAGTCGAACTCCACAAACTTTAATAAGTGTAAAATTACAAATGGAACATGTTTCGGCAGAACACTACTGCCATCATCAGCCCTAATTTAACAAGAGATTAATGATACAATTGAATTACAGAGGGGTTCTTACCTTAACTCTTGGTTCAAAATCCTTCAGAAACAATTTCCTTTTCAAATTCATTAACATACTTTGGTGTCGTCTCAGAGAAATGTTCTAAAATACTTAAGAAAAACGGTTTTAAAGTTTTATTTAAAACAGATAACAACTTATCCAGATTTTTTATTAAAAATAAAGATCCATTAGATTACAAATCATCATCAGGTGTATACAAATTAAACTGCTCTTCTTGTGAGTCATTCTACATAGGTCAGACAGGTCGCAAAATATCAGACCGTATTAAAGAACATTTTAGGCACCTCTATAACAACACAGATCTTGATCCTCCACCATCAACACCTTCTTCTTTCGCCAATCATATATTAATAACGAAACATAGTTTTTCACCATCAAATTCCAAATTGATTCATAAATGCAATAAAGGCCGGAAATTAGATTTTCTTGAGACTTTGGAAATAAGGAAAGCCTTGAAATTGGAAAACAGATCTTGTTTAAATGAACAGAATAACTTCAATAATCCCATTATTAATTCACTATTTTATTTTTTCACCACTCAAACAAACTTACCAGATTCTCTTTGATCCATTTTTAATTTTTACATTTTATAAAATGTTGTTTTTACGAAATCTTTTAAAAATCATGTAACCATTTGAAAACGTCAAATTTAATTCAAAATTACGTCAACTTCATAATTTTTTATATTCTTTAAGGTAAGAACCCCTCTGTAATTCAATTGTATCATTAATCTCTTGTTAAATTAGGGCTGATGATGGCAGTAGTGTTCTGCCGAAACATGTTCCATTTGTATTTTTACACTTATTAAAGTTTGTGGAGTTCGACTTAGATATATTTAAATTTTAATGAGAATAACCTGTTCAATAAAAAATCTAAGAACTTGAAATTGTTAAAAATTGAAGATCAGAATTTGACAGCCTGAGAATTTGAGATTTTAAAAACTGAGATTTGCGGAAACTAGGACACTGAGAAAATGAGCTAGAGGTAATCTTATAAACCGAGAAATTGGTTTAAAAGATACCCAGAAACTGAGGATCTGTGAAATTCAAGATACGAAATTAAAAAAATAAAACCGAGATTCTGAGAAATAGACAATAAGAATTTGAGCAACTGAGAAACATAATTGGGGAACTACGATACTGAGAATCTGAGTTACAGAAAATCTTAGAAACTGAGAAATTGGTTTACAAGATACCCAGAAACTGAGCATCTGAGAAATTAAGATACGAAGTTTAAAAAATTAAACCAAGAAAAACTAAGATTCTGAGAAACAGACAATCTGAGAATTTGAGGAACTGAGAAGCTGAGAATTGGGGAACTAGGACACTGAGAATCTGAGCTAGAGGAAACCTTAGAAACTGAGGTTCTGAGAAATTCAGATACGAAATTAACAAAATAAAACCAAGAAAAACTAAGATTCTCAGAAATAGACAATTTGAGAATTTGAGCAACTGAGAAACTGACAATTGGGGAACTAGGGCACTGAGAATCTGAGCCACAGAAAATCTTAGAAACAGTTTCCAACGTCTGAGAAATTAAGACACCAAATTATAAAATTAAAAGAATAACTAGGACACTGAGAATCTGAGCTACGGAAAATCTTAGCAACTGAGAAATTGGTTTACAAGGTACCCAGCAACTGAGCATCTAAGAAATGAAGATGCGAAGTTAAAAAAATAAAGCCAAGAAAAATTCTGAGAAATACACAATCGGAGAATTTTAGGAACCGAGAAGCTGAGAAGTGGGGACCTAAGACACTGAGAATCTGGGCTACAAAAAATCTTGGAAACTGAGAAATTGGTTTACAAGACACTCAGCAACTGAGGATTTGAGAAATTAAGATACGAAATTATAAAAATAAAACCAAGAAAAACTAAGAGTCTGAGAAACAAACAATCTGAGAATCTGAGGAACTGAGAATCCGAGCCACAGAAAATCTTAGAAACTATTTCCAACGTCTGAGAAATTAAGACACCAAACTATAAAATTCAAAGAGAAGAAACTAATATTCTGAGGAACAGACAATTTGCGAATTTGAGGAACTGAGAAGCTGAGAATTGTAGAACTAGAACACTGAGAATGTGAACTAGAGGAAGTCTAAGAAACCGAGAAATTGGTTTACAAAATACCCAGAAACTGAGAATCTGAGAAATTAAGATACAAAATTATAAAAATAAAACCAAGAAAAATAAAGATTCTGAGAAATAAACAATCGGAGAGTTTGAGGAACTCAGAAGTTGAGAAGTGGGGACCTAAGACACTGAGAATCTGAGCTACAAAAGATCTTGGAAACTGAGAAATTGATTTACAAGATACTCAGCAGCTGAGGATTTGAGAAATTAAGATACGAAATTATAAAGATAAACTCTAGAAAAACTAAGATCTGAGAATCTGAGAAACTGAGAAGCTGAGAATTGGGGAACTAAGACACTGAGAACCTAAGTTACAGAAAATGTTACAAACTGTTCCCACTGTCTGAGAAATTAAGACACCAAACTATAAAATTAAAACAGATGAAACTAAGATTCTAAAATCAGCCACTTTGCGAATTTGAGGAACTCAAACCGAGAAACTGAGATTTGGGGAACTGGGACACTGAGAATCTGAGCTAGAGGAAACCTTAGAAACTGAGGATCTGAGAAAGTTAGATACCAAATTAAAAAAATAAAACCAAGAAAAACTAAGATTCTGAGAAAGAGACAATATGAGAATTTGAGGAACTGAGAAGCTGAGAATTGGGGAACTGGGACACCGAGAATCTGAGCTAGAGAAAATATTAGAAACTGTTTCCAAAGTCTGAGAAATTAAGACACCAAACTATAAAATTAAAAGAGAAGAAATTAAGATTCTGAGAAACAGACACTTTGCGAATTTGAGGAACTGAGAAGCTGAGAAGTGGGGAACTGGGACACTGAGAATCTGAGCTAGAGGAAACATTGGAAACTGAGGATCTGAGAAATTTAGAACGAAATTAATAAAATAAAACCAAGGAAAACTAAGATTCTGAGAAATAGACAATCTGAGAAAGTGAGAAACTGAGAATTGGGGAACTAGGACACTGAGAATCTGAGCTACAGAAAATATTAGAAACTGTTTCCAAGGTCTGAGAAATTAAGAGACCAAACTATAAAATTAAAAGAGAAGAAACTAAGAATCTGAGAAACAGACACTTTGCGAATTTGAGGAACTGAGAAGTTGAGAATTGGGGAACTGGGATACCGAGAATCTGAGTTAGAGGAAACATTGGAAACTGAGGATCTGAGAAATTTAGAACGAAATTAAAAAAATAAAACCAAGGAAATCTAAGATTCTGAGAAATAGACAATCTGAGAAACTGAGAATTGGGGAACTAGGACACTGAGAATCTGAGCTACAGAAAATATTAGAAACTGTTTCCATGGTCTGAGAAATTAAGAGTCCAAACTATAAAATTAAAAGAGAAGAAATTAAGATTCTGAGAAACAGACACTTTGCGAATTTGAGGAACTGAGAAGTTGAGAAGTGGGGAACTGGGACACTGAGAATCTGAGCTAGAGGAAACATTGGAAACTGAAGATCTGAGAAATTTAGAACGAAATTAATAAAATAAAACCAAGGAAAACTAAGATTCTGAGAAATAGACAATCTGAGAAAGTGAGAAACTGAGAATTGGGGAACTAGGACACTGAGAATCTGAGCTACAGAAAATATTAGAAACTGTTTCCAAGGTCTGAGAAATTAAGAGACCAAACTATGAAATTAAAAGAGAAGAAATTAAGATTCTGAGAAACAGACACTTTGCGAATTTGAGGAACTGAGAAGCTGAGAAGTGGGGAACTGGGACACTGAGAATCTGAGCTAGAGGAAACCTTAGAAACTGTTTCCCAGGTGTGAGAAATTAAAACACCAAACTATAAAATTAAAAGAGAAGAAACTAAGATTTTGAGAAACAGACACTTTGCGAATTTGAGGAACTGAGAAGTTGAGAATTGGGGAACTGGGACACTGAGAATCTGAGCTAGAGGAAACATTGGAAACTGAAGATCTGAGAAATTTAGAACGAAATTAATAAAATAAAACCAAGGAAAACTAAGATTCTGAGAAATAGACAATCTGAGAAAGTGAGAAACTGAGAATTGGGGAACTAGGACACTGAGAATCTGAGCTACAGAAAATATTAGAAACTGTTTCCAAGGTCTGAGAAATTAAGAGACCAAACTATGAAATTAAAAGAGAAGAAATTAAGATTCTGAGAAACAGACACTTTGCGAATTTGAGGAACTGAGAAGCTGAGAAGTGGGGAACTGGGACACTGAGAATCTGAGCTAGAGGAAACCTTAGAAACTGAGGATCTGAGAAAGTTAGATACCAAATTAAAAAAATAAAACCAAGAAAAACTAAGATTCTGAGAAAGAGACAATATGAGAATTTGAGGAACTGAGAAGCTGAGAATTGGGGAACTGGGACACCGAGAATCTGAGCTAGAGAAAATATTAGAAACTGTTTCCAAAGTCTGAGAAATTAAGACACCAAACTATAAAATTAAAAGAGAAGAAATTAAGATTCTGAGAAACAGACACTTTGCGAATTTGAGGAACTGAGAAGCTGAGAAGTGGGGAACTGGGACACTGAGAATCTGAGCTAGAGGAAACATTGGAAACTGAGGATCTGAGAAATTTAGAACGAAATTAATAAAATAAAACCAAGGAAAACTAAGATTCTGAGAAATAGACAATCTGAGAAAGTGAGAAACTGAGAATTGGGGAACTAGGACACTGAGAATCTGAGCTACAGAAAATATTAGAAACTGTTTCCAAGGTCTGAGAAATTAAGAGACCAAACTATAAAATTAAAAGAGAAGAAACTAAGAATCTGAGAAACAGACACTTTGCGAATTTGAGGAACTGAGAAGTTGAGAATTGGGGAACTGGGATACCGAGAATCTGAGTTAGAGGAAACATTGGAAACTGAGGATCTGAGAAATTTAGAACGAAATTAAAAAAATAAAACCAAGGAAATCTAAGATTCTGAGAAATAGACAATCTGAGAAACTGAGAATTGGGGAACTAGGACACTGAGAATCTGAGCTACAGAAAATATTAGAAACTGTTTCCATGGTCTGAGAAATTAAGAGTCCAAACTATAAAATTAAAAGAGAAGAAATTAAGATTCTGAGAAACAGACACTTTGCGAATTTGAGGAACTGAGAAGTTGAGAAGTGGGGAACTGGGACACTGAGAATCTGAGCTAGAGGAAACATTGGAAACTGAAGATCTGAGAAATTTAGAACGAAATTAATAAAATAAAACCAAGGAAAACTAAGATTCTGAGAAATAGACAATCTGAGAAAGTGAGAAACTGAGAATTGGGGAACTAGGACACTGAGAATCTGAGCTACAGAAAATATTAGAAACTGTTTCCAAGGTCTGAGAAATTAAGAGACCAAACTATGAAATTAAAAGAGAAGAAATTAAGATTCTGAGAAACAGACACTTTGCGAATTTGAGGAACTGAGAAGCTGAGAAGTGGGGAACTGGGACACTGAGAATCTGAGCTAGAGGAAACCTTAGAAACTGTTTCCCAGGTGTGAGAAATTAAAACACCAAACTATAAAATTAAAAGAGAAGAAACTAAGATTTTGAGAAACAGACACTTTGCGAATTTGAGGAACTGAGAAGTTGAGAATTGGGGAACTGGGACACTGAGAATCTGAGCTAGAGGAAACATTGGAAACTGAAGATCTGAGAAATTTAGAACGAAATTAATAAAATAAAACCAAGGAAAACTAAGATTCTGAGAAATAGACAATCTGAGAAAGTGAGAAACTGAGAATTGGGGAACTAGGACACTGAGAATCTGAGCTACAGAAAATATTAGAAACTGTTTCCAAGGTCTGAGAAATTAAGAGACCAAACTATGAAATTAAAAGAGAAGAAATTAAGATTCTGAGAAACAGACACTTTGCGAATTTGAGGAACTGAGAAGCTGAGAAGTGGGGAACTGGGACACTGAGAATCTGAGCTAGAGGAAACCTTAGAAACTGTTTCCCAGGTGTGAGAAATTAAAACACCAAACTATAAAATTAAAAGAGAAGAAACTAAGATTTTGAGAAACAGACACTTTGCGAATTTGAGGAACTGAGAAGTTGAGAATTGGGGAACTGGGATACCGAGAATCTGAGTTAGAGGAAACATTGGAAACTGAGGATCTGAGAAATTTAGAACGAAATTAAAAAAATAAAACCAAGGAAAACTAAGATTCTGAGAAATAGACAATCTGAGAAACTGAGAATTGGGGAACTAGGACACTGAGAATCTGAGCTACAGAAAATATTAGAAACTGTTTCCAAGGCCTGAGAAATTAAGAGACTAAACTATAAAATTAAAAGAGAAGAAACTAAGATTCTGAGAAACAGACACTTTGCGAATTTGAGGAACTGAGAAGCTGAGAAGTGGGGAACTAGGACACTGAGAATCTGAGCTAGAGGAAACCTTAGAAACTGAGGTTCTGAGAAATTCAGATACGAAATTAACAAAATAAAACCAAGAAAAACTAAGATTCTCAGAAATAGACAATTTGAGAATTTGAGCAACTGAGAAACTGACAATTGGGGAACTAGGGCACTGAGAATCTGAGCCACAGAAAATCTTAGAAACAGTTTCCAACGTCTGAGAAATTAAGACACCAAATTATAAAATTAAGAGAATAACTAGGACACTGAGAATCTGAGCTACGGAAAATCTTAGCAACTGAGAAATTGGTTTACAAGGTACCCAGCAACTGAGCATCTAAGAAATGAAGATGCGAAGTTAAAAAAATAAAGCCAAGAAAAATTCTGAGAAATACACAATCGGAGAATTTTAGGAACCGAGAAGCTGAGAAGTGGGGACCTAAGACACTGAGCATCTGGGCTACAAAAAATCTTGGAAACTGAGAAATTGGTTTACAAGACACTCAGCAACTGAGGATTTGAGAAATTAAGATACGAAATTATAAAAATAAAACCAAGAAAAACTAAGAGTCTGAGAAACACACAATATGAGAATCTGAGGAACTGAGAATCAGAGCCACAGAAAATCTTAGAAACTATTTCCAACGTCTGAGAAAATAAGACACCAAACTATAAAATTAAAAGAGAAGAAACTAATATTCTGAGAAACAGACAAATTGCGAATTTGAGGAACTGAGAAGCTGAGAATTGTAGAACTAGAACACTGAGAATGTGAACTATAGGAAATTTAAGAAACCGAGAAATTGGTTTACAAAATACCCAGAAACTGAGGATCTGAGAAATTAAGATACAAAATTATAAAAATAAAACCAAGAAAAATAAAGATTCTGGGAAATAGACAATCTGAGAGTTTGAGGAACTCAGAAGTTGAGAAGTGGGGAGCTAAGACACTGAGAATCTGAGCTACAAAAGATCTTGGAAACTGAGAAATTGATTTACAAGATACTCAGCAGCTGAGGATTTGAGAAATTAAGATACGAAATTATAAAGATAAACCCGAGAAAAACTAAGATCTGAGAAACTGAGAAGCTGAGAATTGGGGAACTAAGACACTGAGAACCTAAGTTACAGAAAATGTTACAAACTGTTCCCAAGGTCTGAGAAATTAAGACACCTAACTATAAAATTAAAACAGATGAAACTAAGATTCTGAGAAACAGACACTTTGCGAATTTGAGGAACTCAAACTGAGGAGCTAAAATTTGGAGAACTGGGACACTGAGAATCTGAGCTAGAGGAAACCTTAGAAACTGACGATCAGAAAGTTAGATACGAAATAAAAAAAAATTAATCAAGAAAAACTAAGATTCTGAGAATTTGAGGAACTAAGAAGCTGAGATTTGGGGATCTAGGACACTGAGAATCTGAACTAGAGGAAATCACAAAATATGTACCCAGAAACTGAGGATCTGAGAAATTAAGATACGAAATTATAAAAATAAAACCAAAAAAATAAAGATTCTGAGAAATAGACAATCTGAGAGTTTGAGGAACCCAGAAGTTGAGAAGTGGGGACCTAAGACACTGAGAATCTGAGCTACAAAAAATCTTGGAAACTGAGAAATTGGTTTACAAGATACTCAGCAGCTGAGGATTTGAGAAATTAAGATACGAAATTATAAAGATAAAACCAAGAAAAATAAAGATTCTGAGAATTTGCGGAACTGAGAAGCTGAGAAGTGGGGAACTAGGACACTGAGAACTTAAGTTACAGAAAATGTAACAAACTGTTCTCAAGTTCTGAGAAATTAAGACACCAAACTATAAAATTAAAGGAGAAGCAACTAAGATTCTAAGAAACAGACACTTTGAGGAACTGAGAAGTTGAGAATTGGGGAACTGGGACACTGAGAATCTGAGCTAGAGGAAACCTTAGAAACTGAGGATCTGAGAAATTTAGAACGAAATTAAAAAAAATAAAACCAACGAAAACTAAGATTCTGAGAAATAGACATTCTGAGAATTTGAGGAACTGAGAAGCTGACAATTGGAGAACTAGGACACTGAGAATCTGAGCTACAGAAAATATTAGAAATTGTTTCCATGGTCTGAAAAATTAAGACACCAAACTATAAAATTAAAAGAGAAGCAACTAAGATTCTGAGAAACAGACACTTTGAGGAACTGAGAAGTTGAGAATTGGGGAACTGGGACACTGAGAATCTGGGCTAGAGGAAACCTTAGAAACTGAGGATCTGAGAAATTTAGAACGAAATTAAAAAAATAAAACCAACGAAAACTAAGATTCTGAGAAATAGACATTCTGAGAAGCTGACAATGGAGAACTAGGACACTGAGAATCTGAGCTACAGAAAATATTAGAAATTGTTTCCAAGGTCTGAGAAATTAAGACACCAAACTATAAAATTAAAAGAGAAGCAACTAAGATTCTGAGAAACATACACTTTGCGAGTTTGAGGAACTGAGAAGTTGGGAATTGGGGAACTGGGACACTGAGAAACTGAGCTAGAGGAAACCTTAGAAACTGAGGATCTGAGAAATTTAGAACGAAATTAAAAAAATAAATCCAACGAAAACTAAGATTCTGAGAAATAGACATTCTGAGAATTTGAGGAACTGAGAAGCTGAGAATTGGGGAACTGGGACACTGAGAATCTGAGCTACAGAAAATATTAGAAATTATTTCCAAGGTCTGAGAAATTAAGACACCAAACTATAAAATTAAAGGAGAAGCAACTAAGACTCTGAGAAACAGACACTTTGCGAATTTGAGGAACTGAGAAGCTGAGAAGTGGGGAACTGGGACACTGAGAATCTAAGCTAGAGGAAACATTGGAAACTGAGGATCTGAGAAATTGAAAACGAAATTAAAAAAAAATAAAACCAAGGAAAACTAAGATTCTGAGAAATAGACAATCTGAGAAACTGAGAAACTGAGAATTGGGGAACTAGGACACTGAGAATCTGAGCTACAGAAAATATTAGAAATTATTTCCAAGGTCTGAGAAATTAAGACACCAAACTATAAAATTAAAGGAGAAGCAACTAAGACTCTGAGAAACAGACACTTTGCGAATTTGAGGAAGTGAGAAGCTGAGAATTGGGGAACTGGGACACTGAGAAACTGAGCTAGAGGAAACCTTAGAAACTGAGGATCTGAGAAATTTAGAACGAAATTAAAAAAATTAAACCAAGGAAAACTAAGATTCTGAGAAATAGACAATCTGAGAACTTGAATAACTGAGAAGCTGACAATTGGAAAACTAGGACACTAAGAATCTGAGGTGCAGAAAATATTAGAAATTGTTTCCAAGGTCTGAGAAATTAAGACACCAAACTATAAAATTAAAAGAGAAGCAACTAAGAATCTGAGAAACAGACACTTTGAGAAACTGAGAAGTTGAGAATTGGGGAACTGGGACACTGAGAATCTGAGCTAGAGGAAACCTTAGAAACTGAGGATCTGAGAAATTTAGAACGAAATTAAAAAAATAAAACCAAGGAAGACTAAGATTCTGAGAAATAGACAATCTGAGAACTTGAATAATTGAGAAGCTGACAATTGGAAAACTAGGACACTAAGAATCTGAGGTGCAGAAAATATTAGAAATTGTTTCCAAGGTCTGAGAAATTAAGACACCAAACTATGAAATTAAAAGAGAAGCAACTAAGAATCTGAGAAGCAGACACTTTGAGAAACTGAGAAGTTGAGAATTGGGGAACTGGGACACTGAGAATCTGAGCTAGAGGAAACCTTAGAAACTGAGGATCTGAGAAATTTAGAACGAAATTAAAAAAATAAAACCAAGGAAGACTAAGATTCTGATAAATAGACAATCTGAGAATTTGAGGAACTGAGTAGCTGACAATTGGAGAACTAAGACACTGAGAATCTGAGCTACAGAAAATATTAGAAACTGTTTCCCAGGTGTGAGAAATTAAAACACCAAACTATAAAATTAAAAGAGAAGAAACTAAGATTTTGAGAAATAGACACTTTGCGAATTTGAGGAACTGAGAAGTTGAGAATTGGGGAACTGGGATACCGAGAATCTGAGATAGAGGAAACATTGGAAACTGAGGATCTGAGAAATTTAGAACAAAATTAAAAAAATAAAACCAAGGAAAACTAGGATTCTGAGAAACAGACAATCTGAGAAACTGAGAATTGGGGAACTAGGACACTGAGAATCTGAGCTACAGAAAATATTAGAAACTGTTTCCAAGGTCTGAGAAATTAAGAGACCAAACTATAAAATTAAAAGAGAAGAAATTAAGATTCTGAGAAACAGACACTTTGCGAATTTGAGGAACTGAGAAGCTGAGAAGTGGGGAACTGGGACACTGAGAATCTGAGCTAGAGGAAACCTTAGAAACTGAGGATCTGAGAAATTTAGAACGAAATTGAAAAAATAAAACCAACGAAATTGAGAAGCTGACAATTGGAGAACTAGGACACTGAGAATCTGAGGTACAGAAAATATTAGAAACTGTTTTCAAGGTCTGAGAAATTAAGACACCAAACTATAAAATTAAAAGAGAAGCAACTAAGAATCTGAGAAACAGACACTTTGAGGAACTGAGAAGTTGAGAATTAAGGAACTGGGACACTGAGAATCTGAGCTAGAGGAAACCTTAGAAACTGAGGATCTGAGAAATTTAGAACGAAATTAAAAAAAATAAAACCAACGAAAACTAAGATTCTGAGAAATAGACATTCTGAGAATTTGAGGAACTGAGAAGCTGACAATTGGAGAACTAGGACACTGAGAATCTGAGCTACAGAAAATATTAGAAATTGTTTCCAAGGTCTGTGAAATTAAGACACCAAACTATAAAATTAAAGGAGAAGCAACTAAGATTCTAAGAAACAGACACTTTGAGGAACTGAGAAGTTGAGAATTGGGGAACTGGGACACTGAGAATCTGAGCTAGAGGAAACCTTAGAAACTGAGGATCTGAGAAATTTAGAACGAAATTAAAAAAAATAAAACCAACGAAAACTAAGATTCTGAGAAATAGACATTCTGAGAATTTGAGGAACTGAGAAGCTGACAGTTGGAGAACTAGGACACTGAGAATCTGAGCTACAGAAAATATTAGAAATTGTTTCCAAGGTCTGTGAAATTAAGACACCAAACTATAAAATTAAAAGAGAAGCAACTAAGAATCTGAGAAACAGACACTTTGAGGAACTGAGAAGTTGAGAATTGGGGAACTGGGACACTGAGAATCTGAGCTAGAGGAAACCTTAGAAACTGAGGATCTGAGAAATTTAGAATGAAATTAAAAAAATAAAACCAACGAAAACTAGGATTCTGAGAATTTGAGGAACTGAGAAGCTGAGAATTTGGGAACTAGGACACTGAGAGACGGAGTTACAGAAAATCTTAGAAACCGTTCCCAGAAAACAGAATTTTATAAATTTTGAAACTGGAGAACTGGGAATTTGGGAACCTGAGAAACTGGGGATTTGCAAATTGGGACATTGAAAATTTAACAATGTTGGAAATTGAGAAAAAGAGGGTCTAGGAATACAAGAAATCGAAAAATTGAGAAACAGTGCAAATGGGAAAAACACTGAACCACAAGAAAACCAATGATGACATACTCGTTGAAAATAATTTGAAAATCTGAAAATAATAGGAACAAAAAGGATCAATGCAATTTCTTAACATTTATATGAAATTGAAATCTATAAATTATTGGAGCTACTTGAGAAATTAAATCTTAAAGAAAGTTGAAAACCATACTGTAAGAAATTTTCGGGTATATTTTTTCATCTAGTTGGTCGATAATTAAAATATATCGCCTAAATAATAGTACGGCAAGCAATGGTCCTTTTTCTAAACCCATCCATCCACTTTAAGACTGCACCTCACTAGATCCGTCCCTAGCAGGAGGAAGCCTCCAATTTACGACTGTCGATCGTCAAGAACCTGTTGTCGTAGATCGTTAATGATTTTATTGGAGGTCAAGTTCGCTGTTAGAAGATAATAGGATTTGTTTGATGTCGCAGATCTACAAGCTTGCACATTTCGCAACAGTCACACACGCATTCCTGCGGCCATAAATCCCGAATTTACATATTACACATACGCGAAAGCGATACCGGCAATACGTTATCCCGCACAACCGCACATGTGCGACAGTTATCTCCTCGCGGAAAAACTCAAAACTGCGACACCTTCGTCCACCTGCAGTTTGTTCCGCTATCAGATCGTCGGTTAATCACCATTATTAGCGTCGTTAATTGTTAGCTGCACTCGGACATTAATCTGCGTCTTTTGATAGTGTGAAAATAGCAATATCTGTGTACTGTTAGATTTCTGTGGTTTTAATCTGCGATGTGTCAAGCTGATCAAATCTTGCCCGCATCGCGCTCGATGCGGCGTTATTGATGGGGTGCCGCAGGGAGCTGCCCAAGGGCCGCTGCTATTATTAGTTTCTATTAAAGGCTGCTACTGATGTGTTTTGCGACAACACTTTTATCTCGTCCAGTAACAATTACGGTTATCTAACAATGTAATCGGAGCTGCTCGGGCGCGATGAGGAAGTGCAAACTCGGTAGGTCCTAGAACTTTCGATGCATGTATTTAGTTAGCGTCTCCCTCGAGGCTCCTGCAGCCAACGGGGTCTCCGTCCAATGGCGGATAAACCCAGAAATTGTGCAATAAACACTCTCATGATAATAATTTAGTCGTTAATCGTTTTTTACCTTCGAGACAAGCCAGCTGGTGCACAATTAACGGCTGCTCTTTACCATAAAACCGTCAGCGCACCAGGCGCATCTCTTATTATGATCATTTTCAATTTTCCATCTCCAACCGACAATTTGTACCACCTACTAGCCACACGCGATGCTAAAAAGTGTGTTGAAACTACTTAGTTTTTTGAAATGTGAAATGTAATTGTCAAAGATCCCAATACGGCCTTTATAGATTATCCAAACAACTATTCGGAATCCTTGTAATGTTCAAAATTTGGAATAGTGTTCTGAATCTTTACCAAATCGTTTCAAGCATTATGGATCTCGTTATTTTTTTACCATAGCTGTGAAAAGATCTGTCTTTATTTTCTTTATGAAGGGCTTTTGTAAAATACCCGGTTCCACACAACAAACCGCACTTACAACCTGCAGAATCACTCGCAGGAATAATAAGACGTACCAATCCAGATATCAATGCGTCATTCGAACCGATAGCGGTCGGACTTGCTGTACATTCCCCCAACAAAACACATATTCTCAGCAGGAACATTTGAATATAATACCGATCGTGAGCGTACATAATTGAAACGAATTTTTCTCGGATCGTCGCAGTATTCTCGCTGGCATAACAGGATCGGAACGGAGGGCCTGTGCTGGCAGGAATGAGTGTTTTTATTTGTGGTAATGACGTGCGTGATGGGACTGCGATGGTAAAAGTCTTCATGCCGTTTTTGGACGGATTAGAAGAATGTGGACGGGAAGTTCGTGGAAGAGACGTCTTGGTTTTGTTTTAGTTGGATGGAATAAAAATAACGGGTTCTGGGAAGCGAGGGACCGGAGAATGGGAAATGCGTGAAGACGGGTGATGGTCGAAGGAAATTTGCTGGGTTTTTTCTCCGATGCGGCTTGTTTTCACAATGCGATAAAGGTGAAGAAAAGCGCCAATAGTTTGTGGCGTTTAGCGTGCATAAACGCACAAAGAGACAAAGATTCCAAAAAAATTTGTGTTAGACTTAGTGGTCTCTCTTCAATAGGTAGCACTGATTTTTACTTAAGGGGGCACTGCACGCATCTTAAAAATCTGTGTTGGTGAGTACCGCAAAGTTCGGAATAAGACATAAGATACCTACGTGCGGAAAATTTTATTGTTGATACTGTGTTTGATATCTACTACTGCTTGAGTGTCGAGCTACATCGAGCGCTCGGCTCGATTACTTCTCAGAAAAAGATCTGCCGTGAATAATTTAGTTGGGAACTCATTATCTTCATTTACGGATTGGATTAATTATTTGAGTTTTCAGATTGTGGATTTGCCGAAATATAAATATGATTGAAATTAGTTTGTCCTGGACCAAAGGATAAAACAGATAAATTAAATAGAGCGTGATTAAACAAAATAATGTTTTTAATGTATCAAATTATTGTGTATTTACATTTCTAACATAATAGTGTTGCACATAATATCACATTTAACACATTAAAAACAAGTACTTGTACTGCAATGTTTTACAATAAAAATCCTACGTTAACAATTTAAAATTGGTGACACCTACATATTATATACCGGGTGTCCCAACTAAAATTTGTACCGCCTAACAATTCCAATTTCGAAAGACTCACAAGAAAACGCTCAAGCAGGTCAATTTTGTTATCAAGGAGAACCAAATTGTACCAAACTTTCAAGTCTTGTATCTCACCCCTTTAACCAGGGGATCCACCCCCTTAATCATTTTAAAGCTTATTCGATTCTCTATTCAGACCCAACATTTATCGATTCCTTTCTACAAAAAGAAAGCATGAATTCGATATTTTCCAAATCTACATAAAATACTTTACAAAAATTTGTACCCCCTAAAAATTCGAATTTCGAAATACTCAGAAGAAAACGCTCGAACAGGTCAATTTTGTTATCAAGAGGGACCAAATTGTCCCAAACTTTCAAGTCTTGTATCTCACCCCTTTAGCCAGGGGAGCCACCCCGTTAAAAAATTAAATGGCATGGGGGGTCGTGTGATAAATAATTTTAAAGCTTATTCAATTCTCTATCCAGACCTACTTTTATCGATTGGTCTCTACAAAAAAGAGTATGAATTTGTCTACATAAAATACTTTTGATTTGGAAAATAACAAATTCATGTTTTTTTTTTTGTCGAAACAAATTGATAATAGTAGGTCTTGATAGAGAATTGAATAAGCTTTAAAATGATGTATCACATGACCCCCTTGCCATTTAATTTTATTAAGGGAGTGGCTACCCTGGCTAGGGGGGTGAGATCCAAGACTTGAAAATTTGGTTCCCCGTGATAACTAAACCTGTTCGAGCGTTTCGAGTCTTTCGAAATTGAAATTGTTGGGGGGTACAAATTTTAGTTGAGTGTTTTATGTAGATTTGGAAAAGAACGAATTCATGCTTTTTTTGTAGAAACGAATCGATAAAAGTAAATCTGGATAGAGAATTGAATAAGCTTTAAAATGATGTATCACACGACCCCCCCCCATGCCATCTAAATAAGGGGTGGCTCCCCTGGCTAAAAGGGTGAGATCTAAGACTTGAAAGTTTGGTACAATTTGGTCCCCCTTGATAACAAAATTGACCTGTTCGAGCGTTTTCTTCTGAGTACATATTTCGAAATTCGAATTTTTGGGGGGTACAAATTTTAGTTGGTACACCCTGTATACATATGTACCACATTATAATTAATGCTTACGTAATATGCCGTGACTGTAGATGCTGAAAAATATGAAAGAAAAAATATGTTTCTCTTTCCTATGGAATTATACGTACAAATTAAACACAATAGTCGAGCAGAAAAAATATCAGCTCTTTGTTTACAAGTGGAGCTTGGTTGTTTTAAAAACAGTATCGAGAAGTCGAATACAAAAGAGCGTTTCATGTTCCGCGATATTCAATATATCGACTGCCCTACGTCATCTTTGAATTACTTCTCGGTTGCCTATATTAAATTGTTCCAAAACATGGGTTCACTTGAGCCAAGATTACTCGACAACCCTTTGATAGATTTCAAAAATTTTTTGTTTTATGAAAAGAAGAAAGTTCAACGTCGGTACTTACGAAGTCCTTTTTTGATTTTTTCCCTTTGGTACAATCAAAACTTTGATGCAAAAATAACATATGTTTCAGCGTCTTTAGCAAAGTCCCTATGGACTTTTCGAAAAAAAGGACTTCGTAGGTACCGTCCTTCAACCTTTCTCAACGAGTCCTTTTTTTATTTTTTTAATTTGGATCAAAAATAAGGTCAGAATCCTGTCCCACACAACACGTTGCAAATTCATAGCTGCAGTACCCCCTTAAAAATATTAGATGTAAAGACTCAAGAAGTTCATATAGAGTTGCCTTTTCGGTTTTAAGGTTTACCCAATTATTCAGTTCCTCGATTCTCTCAATTTCTTAATTTCTCAGTTCGCCAGTTTTTTACTATCTTCGTTCCACAGTTTCTTACTTTCTCGGTGTATGAATTTGAAATATTTGCAGCGGCCGTCGCGTCGTCCAGTTGGGAAAGCCAAAGAGTCGTAAAACCCTTACCTGACTGGCGACACTCACGCTCGCCCATGAGTCTAAATCCAAGTCTGAATACAACCACAGTCTCTATTCAACAGCCGCACGGGCACAATTCGAAATCTAAAATCAGAACACGGTTCCTTTATTCAAAATTACTACTAAAGTAAAACTGGAGAAGAAACGTTCATTATTATCAATCGCCAAATATTCGTTATTATACAAGTTCATTAAGTTCGCGATTGTGTTACTACAAATTTAAATCAACAGTCCTTCGAGCAACACAATTCTACTTCCAAAACGACTAGACCTTCAGGCCTCTCTCGAACCAATCTACCCCAATTCATTACAGAATTTCTTAGTTTTCCAATTGCTTAAATTTTTTATCTCTTATTTTTCCAGCTCCTCGCTTCCTCAGTTTATTAATATCTCAGTTTCCAATTTCCCAATTTCTCAGCGTCTCAGTTCCACAACTTCTCGGTTTCGCAGTGCCTCAGTTCTACAGTTCCTTTATCAGTATCTCAGTCCGTCACTGTTTGGGAGTCTCAGTTCCCCACTTCTTCAGTATCTCAGTTCAGTTGTTCATTGCCTCATATTCTTAATATCTCAGTTGCACAGACTCTGATATCTTCAATCCTTTATATCCACGGTCCTACAGTTTAGTAGTATCTCAGTTCCGGATTTGCACAATTTCCCGGTGCCTCAATTCTTTATTTCGCAGTTTGTCAGTATTTCTCAGTTTTTAGGTTGGTAAATTTTTCAGTTTCTCGGTGTATGAATTTCTCAAATTCCTCACTCCTCACTTCCCCAGTTTATTAATATCTCAGTTTCCAATTTTCCAATTTCTCAGCGTCTCAGTTCCACAACTTTTCGGTTTCGCAGTGCCTCAGTTCTATAGTTCCTTTATCAGTATCTCAGTCCGTCACTGTTTGGGAGTCTCAGTTCCCCAGTTCTTCAGTATCTCAGTTCAGTTGTTCATTGTCTCATTTTCTTAATATCTCAGTTGCACAGACTCTGATATCTTCAGTCCTTCATTTCCACGGTCCTACACTTTAGTAGTATCTCAGTTCCGGATTTGCACAATTTCCCAGTGCCTTAATTCTTTATTTCGCAGTTTGTCAGTATTTCTCAGTTTTAATGTTGGTAAATTTTTCAGTTTCTCGGTGTATGAATTTCTCAAATTCCTCACTTCTCACTTCCCCAGTTTATTAATATCTCAGTTTCCAATTTTCCAATTTCTCAGCGTCTCAGTTCCACAACTTCTCGGTTTCGCAGTGCCTCGGTTCTATAGTTCCTTTATCAGTATCTCAGTCCGTCACTGTCTGGGAGTCTCAGTTCCCCAGTTCTTCAGTATCTCAGTTCAGTTGTTCATTGTCTCATATTCTTAATATCTCAGTTGCACAGACTCTGATATCTTCAGTCCTTCATTTCCACGGTCCTACACTGTAGTAGTATCTCAGTTCCGGTTTTGCACAATTTCCCGGTGTCTCAATTCTTTATTTCGCAGTTTGTGAGTATTTCTCAGTTTTTATGTTGGTAAATTTTTCAGTTTCTCGGTGTATGAATTTCTCAAATTCCTCACTCCTCACTTCCCCAGTTTATTAATATCTCAGTTTCCAATTTTCCAATTTCTCAGCGTCTCAGTTCCACAACTTCTCGGTTTCGCAGTGTCTCGGTTCTATAGTTCCTTTATCAGTATCTCAGTCCGTCACTGTTTGGGAGTCTCAGTTCCCCAGTTCTTCAGTATCTCAGTTCAGTTGTTCATTGTCTCATATTCTTAATATCTCAGTTGCACAGACTCTGATATCTTCAGTCCTTCATTTCCACGGTCCTACACTGTAGTAGTATCTCAGTTCCGGTTTTGCACAATTTCCCGGTGTCTCAATTCTTTATTTCGCAGTTTGTGAGTATTTCTCAGTTTTTATGTTGGTAAATTTTTCAGTTTCTCGGTGTATGAATTTCTCAAATTCCTCACTCCTCACTTCCCCAGTTTATTAATATCTCAGTTTCCAATTTTCCAATTTCTCAGCGTCTCAGTTCCACAACTTCTCGGTTTCGCAGTGCCTCAGTTCTACAGTTCCTTTATCAGTATCTCAGTCCGTCACTGTTTGGGAGTCTCAGTTCCCCACTTCTTCAGTATCTCAGTTCAGTTGTTCATTGCCTCATATTCTTAATATCTCAGTTGCACAGACTCTGATATCTTCAATCCTTTATATCCACGGTCCTTCACTTTAGTAGTATCTCAGTTCCGGATTTGCACAATTTCCCAGTGCCTTAATTCTTTATTTCGCAGTTTGTCAGTATTTCTCAGTTTTAATGTTGGTAAATTTTTCAGTTTCTCGGTGTATGAATTTCTCAAATTCCTCACTTCTCACTTCCCCAGTTTATTAATATCTCAGTTTCCAATTTTCCAATTTCTCAGCGTCTCAGTTCCACAACTTCTCGGTTTCGCAGTGCCTCAGTTCTATAGTTCCTTTATCAGTATCTCAGTCCGTCACTGTTTGGGAGTCTCAGTTCCCCAGTTCTTCAGCATCTCAGTTCAGTTGTTCATTGTCTCATTTTCTTAATATCTCAGTTGCACAGACTCTGATATCTTCAGTCCTTCATTTCCACGGTCCTACACTTTAGTAGTATCTCAGTTCCGGATTTGCACAATTTCCCGGTGCCTCAATTCTTTATTTCGCAGTTTGTCAGTATTTCTCAGTTTTAATGTTGGTAAATTTTTCAGTTTCTCGGTGTATGAATTTCTCAAATTCCTCACTTCTCACTTCCCCAGTTTATTAATATCTCAGTTTCCAATTTCCCAATTTCACAGCGTCTCAGTTCCACAACTTTTCGGTTTCGCAGTGCCTCAGTTCTATAGTTCCTTTATCAGTATCTCAGTCCGTCACTGTTTGGGAGTCTCAGTTCCCCAGTTCTTCAGTATCTCAGTTCAGTTGTTCATTGTCTCATTTTCTTAATATCTCAGTTGCACAGACTCTGATATTTTCAGTCCTTCATTTCCACGGTCCTACACTTTAGTAGTATCTCAGTTCCTGATTTGCACAATTTCCCAGTGCCTTAATTCTTTATTTCGCAGTTTGTCAGTATTTCTCAGAATTTATGTTGGTAAATTTTTCAGTTTCTCGGTGTATGAATTTCTCAAATTCCTCACTCCTCACTTCCCCAGTTTATTAATATCTCAGTTTCCAATTTTCCAATTTCTCAGCGTCTCAGTTCCACAACTTCTCGGTTTCGCAGTGCCTCAGTTCTATAGTTCCTTTATCAGTATCTCAGTCCGTCACTGTTTGGGAGTCTCAGTTCCCCAGTTCTTCAGTATCTCAGTTCAGTTCTTCATTGTCTCATATTCTTAATATCTCAGTTGCACAGACTCTGATATCTTCAGTCCATCATTTCCACGGTCCTACACTTTAGTCGTATCTCAGTTCCTGATTTGCACAATTTCCCAGTGCCTCAATTCTTTATTTCGCAGTTTGTCAGTATTTCTCAGTTTTTAGGTTGGTAAATTTTTCAGTTTCTCGGTGTATGAATTTCTCAAATTCCTCACTCCTCACTTCCCCAGTTTATTAATATCTCAGTTTCCAATTTTCCAATTTCTCAGCGTCTCAGTTCCACAACTTTTCGGTTTCGCAGTGCCTCAGTTCTATAGTTCCTTTATCAGTATCTCAGTCCGTCACTGTTTGGGAGTCTCAGTTCCCCAGTTCTTCAGTATCTCAGTTCAGTTGTTCATTGTCTCATATTCTTAATATCTCAGTTGCACAGACTCTGATATCTTCAGTCCTTCATTTCCACGGTCCTACACTGTAGTAGTATCTCAGTTCCGGTTTTGCACAATTTCCCGGTGTCTCAATTCTTTATTTCGCAGTTTGTGAGTATTTCTCAGTTTTAATGTTGGTAAATTTTTCAGTTTCTCGGTGTATGAATTTCTCAAATTCCTCACTCCTCACTTCCCCAGTTTATTAATATCTCAGTTTCCAATTTTCCAATTTCTCAGCGTCTCAGTTCCACAACTTCTCGGTTTCGCAGTGCCTCAGTTCTATAGTTCCTTTATCAGTATCTCAGTCCGTCACTGTTTGGGAGTCTCAGTTCCCCAGTTCTTCAGCATCTCAGTTCAGTTGTTCATTGTCTCATTTTCTTAATATCTCAGTTGCACAGACTCTGATATCTTCAGTCCTTCATTTCCACGGTCCTACACTTTAGTAGTATCTCAGTTCCGGATTTGCACAATTTCCCGGTGCCTCAATTCTTTATTTCGCAGTTTGTCAGTATTTCTCAGTTTTAATGTTGGTAAATTTTTCAGTTTCTCGGTGTATGAATTTCTCAAATTCCTCACTCCTCACTTCCCCAGTTTATTAATATCTCAGTTTCCAATTTTCCAATTTCTCAGCGTCTCAGTTCCACAACTTTTCGGTTTCGCAGTGCCTCAGTTCTATAGTTCCTTTATCAGTATCTCAGTCCGTCACTGTTTGGGAGTCTCAGTTCCCCACTTCTTCAGTATCTCAGTTCAGTTGTTCATTGCCTCATATTCTTAATATCTCAGTTGCACAGACTCTGATATCTTCAGTCCTTCGTTTCCACGGTCCTACAATGTAGTAGTATCTCAGTTCCGGTTTTGCACAATTTCCCGGTGTCTCAATTCTTTATTTCGCAGTTTGTGAGTATTTCTCAGTTTTTATGTTGGTAAATTTTTCAGTTTCTCGGTGTATGAATTTCTCAAATTCCTCACTCCTCACTTCCCCAGTTTATTAATATCTCAGTTTCCAATTTCTCAGCGTCTCAGTTCCACAACTTCTCGGTTTCGCAGTGCCTCGGTTCTATAGTTCCTTTATCAGTATCTCAGTCCGTCACTGTTTGGGAGTCTCAGTTCCCCAGTTCTTCAGTATCTCAGTTCAGTTGTTCATTGTCTCATATTCTTAATATCTCAGTTGCACAGACTCTGATATCTTCAGTCCTTTATTTCCACGGCCTTACAGTTTAGTAGTATCTCAGTTCCTGATTTGCACAATTTCCAAGTGCCTTAATTCTTTATTTCGCAGTTTGTCAGTATTTCTCAGTTTTTATGTTGGTAAATTTTTCAGTTTCTCGGTGTATGAATTTCTCAAATTCCTCACTCCTCACTTCCCCAGTTTATTAATATCTCAGTTTCCAATTTCTCAGCGTCTCAGTTCCACAACTTCTCGGTTTCGCAGTGCCTCAGTTCTATAGTTCCTTTATCAGTATCTCAGTCCGTCACTGTTTGGGAGTCTCAGTTCCCCAGTTCTTCAGTATCTCAGTTCAGTTGTTCATTGTCTCATATTCTTAATATCTCAGTTGCACAGACTCTGATATCTTCAGTCCTTTATTTCCACGGCCTTACAGTTTAGTAGTATCTCAGTTCCTGATTTGCACAATTTCCAAGTGCCTTAATTCTTTATTTCGCAGTTTGTCAGTATTTCTCAGTTTTTATGTTGATAAATTTTTCAGTTTCTCGGTGTATTCCCACTCTTCTCAAGGTCTCAAATTCCCTGAAATTGCAGATTTTTCAAAATCTCAAGTTGTCCAAATTCTCAAGGTCCTTATGTCTCAGAGTTTCTCTAAAATTTTAGGTTTTCCGCTATTTCGGGTTCTTCAAACTCTCAGGTTCCTCAAATTCTCAAGTTCTCGAAGATAACAGGTTTTCCAAGATCTCAAATTCTCCAAGTTCCTGAAGTTCTCAGGTTGCCTAAGGTCTCAGGATGCTCTGGGTCTCAATTCTTGTTTCTCCAGTTGTCAAGTTTCAAGTTCCCTCTAATTGCAGATTTTTCACAATCTCAAATTATCCAAATTCTCAAATTCCTTATGTTCTCAGGTTTACCAAGATATTAGGTTGCCCAGGTCTCAAATTCCGTTTTTCCAGTTCTCGGGTCCATAGGTTTCTGATGGTCTAAGGTCGCTTGGTTTCCAAAATCTCAGGTTTTCTAAGATCTCAGTTTCCCACTCTTCTCAAGGTCTCAAGTTCCCTGAAATTGCAGATTCTTCAAAATTTCAAATTGTCCAAATTCTCAAGGTCCTTATGATCTCAGAGTTTCTATAAGATTTCAGGTTTTCCGCTATTTCGGGTTCTCCAAACTCTCAGGTTCCTCAAATTCTCGGGTTCTCGAAGATAGCAGTTTTTCCAAGATCTCAAATTCTCCAAATTCTAAGGTTCCTGAAGTTTTTAGGTTCCCTAAGGTCTTAGGATGCTTCAGGTCTCAATTTAAGTTTCTCCAGTTTTCAAGTTTCAATAGGACCATAGGGAATTTGAGCATTTGGACAATTTTAGATTTTGAAAAATCTGCAATTTCAGGGAACTTGAGACCTTGAGAAGAGTGGGAAAGTGATATTTTACAAAACCCAAGATTTGGGCAACCAAGCGAGCCTTAGCCCTTGGGAAACCTAAGGACCTGACAACTGGAAAAACGAAATTTGAGACCTGGAGTAACCTGATATCTTGGAGAACCTGAGAACATCAGGAATTTGAGCATTTGGACAATCTTAGATTTTGAAAAGTCTGCAATTAGAGGAAACTTGAAACTTGAAAACTGGAGAAACATAAATTGAGACTTGGAGCATCCTAAGACCTTAGGGAACCTTAGAATTTGGAGAATTTGAGATTTTGGTAAACCTGTTATCTTTGAGAACCCGAGAATTTGAGGAACCTGAGAGTTTGGAGAACCCGAAGTAGCGGAAAACATGAAATTTTGGAGGACCTCTGAGACCATAGGCAACTTGAGCATTTGGACAATTTTAGATTTTGAAAAATCTGCAATTTCAGTTAACTTGAGACCTTGAGAAGAGTGGGAAAGTGAGATTTTACAAAACCCAAGATTTGGGCAACCAAGCGAGCCTTAGACCTCCGGAAACCTAAGGACCTGAGAACTGGAAAAACGAAATTTGAGACCTGGAGTAACCTGATATCTTGGAGAACCTGAGAACATCAGGAATTTGAGCATTTGGACAATCCTAGATTGTGAAAAGTCTGCAATTAGAGGTAACTTGAAACTTGAAAACTGGAGAAACATAAATTGAGACCTGAAGCATCCTAAGACCTTAGGTAACCTGAAAACTTCAGGAACCTTAGAATTTGGAGAATTTGAGATATTGGATAACCTGTTATCTTCGAGAACCCGAGAATTTGAGGAACCTGAGAGTTTGAAAAACCCGAAATAGCAAAAAACCAGAAATCTTAGACAAATTCTGATACCATAAGGACCTTGAGGATTTGGAAAATTTGGGATTTTGAAAAATCTGCAATTTCAGTTAACTTGACACCTTGAGAAGAGTGGGAATCTGAGATCTTAGAAAACCTACGATTTTGGTAACCAAGCGAACTTTAGACCTTCAGAAACCTAAGGACCTGAGAACTGGAAAAACGAAATTTGAGACCTGGGGCAACCTAATATCTCGGAGAACCTGAGAACATAAGGAATTTGAGCATTTGGACAATCTTAGATTGTGAAAAGTCTGCAATTAGAGGAAACTTGAAACTTGAAAACTGGAGAAACATAAATTGAGACCTGAAGCATCCTAAGACCTTAGGGAACCTTAGAATTTTAGATTTTGAGAAATCTGCAATTTCAGGAAACTTGAGACCTTGATAAGTGTGGGAAAGTGAGATTTTACAAAACCCAAGATTTGGGCAACCAAGCGAACCTTAGACCTTCAGAAACCTAAGGACCTGAGAACTGGAAAAACGAAATTTTTAGAACTGGGGCAACCTGATATCTCGGAGAATCTATTTTCCAATTTCTCAAATTCCTCACTCTTCACTTCCCCAGTTTATTAATATCTCCAATTTTCGAATTTCTCAGCGTCTCAGTTCCACAACTTCTCGGTTTCGCAGTGCCTCAGTTCTATAGTTCCTTTTATCAGTATCTCAGTCCGTCACTGTATGGGAGTCTCAGTTCCCCAGTTCTTCAGCATCTCAGTTCAGTTGTCCATTGTCTCATATTCTTAATATCTCAGTTCCACAGACTCTGATATTTCCACAATCCTACACTTTAGTAGTATCTCAGTAACTGTTTCGCACAGATTTATTTCTCCGTCGCCAAATTAGACAGCTGACCCCTGGCTTACCGAACTCAGATTTAGCTATCCGCGGTTCCGTGGAGCATACCATGTAAAAAACTGGCGCTCGAGGCAACTCGACCGGAGTAAGCGTCACAGTTCTTTAGTTTAATACTTTCGCAATTTCTCAGTGTCAGCTCCATAGTGCTACAGTTTCCTACTTTTTCCGTGAATAGTTTCTCAGTTTCCAAGTTCATAAATTTCTGTTTTCCTTTCTTCAATTTATAGTGTCTCAGTTTCCAACATTTTCTGAGAAATTTGAGAAGAACTTTGTAAATTTGAAGAACCTAAGATTCTGTATTTATTTATTTTTATTATATTTATTTATTTATTTATTGTATTAATTTTTTCTATATTTAGAATCAGTTTCTGTTTTGTTTCCATAGTGTACCTCGAGCTCTGGCAAATGCAGTTTCCAATCATCAGCCGCTAAAAAAGCACCATCTAGAGAAAGCCCGGCTCAGACAGGTTTTGCTGTATTTTTTAAATCTGCCAGATCCCCACCAATCCGACAGTTCCACAAAGCCCTAATTGCTCCAACTCCTGCATTCGTCCGCTTAACGAGAATTAGACCATCAATCCATCGGATGCCGCGGATTCCGGATCGGAGCTTTACCATACCGGATTCGCTACAGACGCTATACAAATAACCGTCACGAATCGGCGCGCCGCCCGGAAAAATGCATTCTATAACAATTAGTCCGGAGGATTTTTCGAAATTTTTCGCCGCTCGAGCGTGACTCGAATGTCTCTCATTGTATCTCTAGATCTTTGTCGGACTGGCAGCCTAAAGGTTCTTTAAATAGTTCAGCTCAATTATTATGATGTTGTCTGCTTCTTGTAGCCGGGGATTTTTTCGCTTCTTCGGCATGTTGTAACTGTTAAGGTAATAGGTGAAGAATGGTATGTTTATCGTGTTTCCTCGTTCGATGTGACAGGAGGAATATGCACGCGAATCGGGAAGGACGTGGGCATGCTCGAGATGTGAAGTATGCGTGCGGTTATGAAGTGGACGTTTTGTCTTACACTTGCTGTTTTGCTGTTTATTGCTCTCGTGGTCTGTGGGAGCACAGGTAGCGTTTCAAACGCAACGGTTGTCGGCAGTTTTTCAGAGTTTAGTTTCCCTTAGAGATCTTGAGAGTCCCGAAGAAAAATTATGGGGATTAATTAATTAATTAAAGTATCCGATTAATACATTTACAACACAATAACTAGCAGCTTTTTATCCCTCCCCACATATTGTCCCTCTTCTCCACTCAACCTTCTTCATCCATTCAAAATAGTCTGCAGTGTCACAGCCGGATAATTTTTTCATCAACACCACCGGAAAATTAGCGCGCTCCAGACGGGCCTACTCCGGAGTCACGCCCTTGCGTCGAACCGGAAACATCTTAACCAGCGAAGAAGCGCTTTCCGGACGCCGCCGATCCGGAGCCGATACGATGCCCGGAACCGATTTCACTTCGGAGGGAAGACAACACGATGATAAGACCCTCACTCCTCACGTCATTATCACCCCACCGTAGGTCTATAAAAGAGGCTGCGCTCCCTTAGAACGACAGTGAAGAGTCGTGCCCGCTCCGAAGAAGACCATCCAGAAGGAAGCCGCCCAGGGAGAAGAAGCTGACTAAGGTGAGGGGCTCCAAGCATCCTGCCCACTTTCTTCTTAGTCCTCTCCGATAACTAGCCTACGTAATAAGTTATCCCGGTTTTTACAGGTCTCCGGAAGGTTGGGTTCACGCGGGGGATCCCAGGGTTCAACGCTGGCTAAGCTTCCGGACCAACCAGAGCTGGCGGCTGCCTAACTTTTATCATCGACCGCCCGGGTTCCGAAATCATTACCTCGCCGTCTACAGGGGGCATCATAACTTTTGTCAGAACCGCACGGGTTTCGAAACTTCAGATAACCGAACCACTGTACATACGGGTACATCAGTGTCCACAGGGTGTCTCATAACTTTTGTCACCGAAGGCTCCGGTTCCGAACTAACCGAACCATTGTATTCAAGGGGTGGGTGCATCAAGGTCTAGAGGGTGCATCGTAACTTTTGTCACTAACCGCTCGGGTTCCGAAACTCATACCAACCGAACCATCGTATACAGGGGGCGGGTACATCGCGTAAATAGTAAACATGTAAATAGGGGAACACTAAACTGTAGCACCGAATCGGCTTTATTTTTCCCTCCCGCCAAAGTAGGCAGTTGACCCCTGGAGTTCCGTACTCCGACTTTTAGCTACCCGTGGTCCCGTGGAGCATACCACGTAAAAACTGGCTCTCGAGGCAACCGCCGCCGTAAACAAGCATCACAGGGTTAATCTCTATTTACTTTCTATTCTATTTAACGCGGAGAACTAAGGACGCTATACCAAGCATCTATGAGATAGAGGAGTTGAAACGTGTTTTCACCGCCAAATTGGCGACTGAGGGCGTGCAGAAAAATTATTACCAAACAGTTTTGCCCGAGCCTGTGAAAGGAAACAATGGCAAATTTTACACACACACGATAATTAATTTATTATCATAACAAAAAGAAAAACTACTGAATAATAGAAGAGTTTACTTGTCTCGATATGGACAAGAGGAACCACACATGGAACTAGTCTGGGTCCCCTCTTATAAAAAAAAACTAACAAACTAAGCACCATTTGGAGATTGTAAACTCCTAAAATAGCGATTGATATTTAGATTTTTTTTCTAAAAATGGCGGCACATGTGTGCAAGGAGCGCACGTCCATTCGGAAGCAATTACGCGCGGCTTTCTGTTTGCGTTCGCGAGTAAACGATCGGATTTGTGTGAGAATCGTAAATATGCGAGCTGCCTCTTCGTCCCATCTGTTCTGGGTGATTAGTCGTGGTTGAATACAACCGTTGGGACTGCCTGCGACAACCCGTCCAATAAAAATTCTGACGTTTTCATAGTAAACAGATCCGTTAAACGGCTCGAAATGAGTATATGTCGCATTTTATGCGCGCATCTCGTTGAGATATAAATGAGGTTCGAGATTTCGTTGTACAGGGTGCTTCAACTTTACTGTCCATCTCTCAAACCGTTTTGGTGTGCTGTAGCAGGATGAAATTCGAACGCATTTGTTCCACCATAGTGCCGAGCCTTTTGTAGAATGTGGAGGATGTCGACGAGTGAGCAAAACATAGAATACCAGAAGTGGACCAAACTGTACATACATTATGATCGCAACAATTCCACCATCTACCGCTCCAAGAAAACTGAAAACCGAAAAAATGCCTTTGCCGACTGCTCATCCGTTACACCGCGAAAAATACCATGAAAACAGTGCGTCGAATTTTGCGAAAATAATTATTATCCCATGAAATAAATCCACACGCGCAACAAAGACAAACAGGTTCATCGAACCAAATGCTGTAACGGCCGTAGCATCTGCCATCTCGGTGAAAAACAAATTCGAACATAATAAAGCGGGATGTTTCAATCGATGGCATGCTGGGACTGCACGACATATGGTCGATGGGAGGGATTGCGTTACGTTCGATAGCGGACCGCGAAAACCGTGACCTTGACGGTGGTCGCCGAAATTTGAGCGTGAGCCGGTAACGGTCACCCGGCACCGTGACCTACGACCCAGAATGGAGGTTTCTCCGGTTCCGCGTAAGAGGTCATTAGTGGTAATTGGATTAGAGATGTTTTGGCTTCCTCTGGCGGGAAAAAGGCTCTTTATGGGCAATCTCTCTGCTTACCCTATATTGTTGGTATCTTTTGTTGTTCTAACAAATTCAGTTGTTCTTCCTGGTGTTTTTGCCAGGTCGGTTTCATTCTTTCCAATTTCAAATCTATGGAATCTGCCGCGTTCATCGCCTTACTACCTTCTTACTTACAAATTAACAAGCATCAAGAGATGTTCAGCTTACAACCATCAGAGTTAATTGACAATTTAAAAACAGTTAAATCGCCGAGATTAAAATTAAAAGTTCAATGGTGTAAAGCCGTAAAGCTTTACTGCTCCCCGACAAGAATTAAAATACCCAACCGAGCAAATGGTCTCTGAACAGAAGTCTAAACCCGTCAACGAGGAAAAAATATAATCATTCTACTATCTATTCAACGTCGGTAACGGCAAGCCGAACCATAAAAACAAAGCGAGATGAAGTCGTTAGCATGACTGTATCAGTGGCATAGCAAACGGAGATGGTCGGGAGGAGCCCCTGAGGCACTCCGTCGATATCGCCACGTTTTCCGGACAACATTCCTCCAATATGTAGGTTTTTGCGCGCGACGGCGTTGCAGATGGAATCTGATTAGTTTGACACATTAAAAACGACGATTACGGAAGAGCTGACAAGGAAAAACGAGACAAAAAGGTCGAGTGAGATCGTCAATGTGTCGCCGATTATGAAATGGCCTGGTGTTGGTGACTGCATACATACATTCCCAACATAGATAAAATGCTCCCAAAGATCGGCTAAATTACAAAATAGATTGGTTCTGCAAGAACAACAGTTTGTGCAATTTTGTCCTGGAACTAAATTCATAATTTCATTTGATAGTTAAATACGCGCTCTGTGTGATTAAGAATTACCTTCTGATGAAACTCAATACTGAAAATTATAGTCTGCCGCTGAGTGAGTTACAATTAAATCTTTCTGGTAAAATCGCGTGATCGCATTCTTGATGAGGGTAAATTCCATCAACTACATATGTCGTGGAACATCAGAATTCTCCATCTAACTATATGTAAAATTTGTTTTCCAGAGGCTACATGATGTAAATATACGACGTGTCCCAGAAATGACTGCATTAATACGCCGAGAGCAACAACATTTTTATATACCACTTCTTCGGAATCTGAAATTTCTTTCCAACAAATTCACGAGCCGCATATGGATGTTTATTTTAACTGGACCTACTGAGAAACAATTGTGGCTTTTTTTATCCCGGCCTGCTTATCAACATTCTAAAGTCCAGTGCTATTTATACCTGAAGTCAGTTTTTAAAGTTATTCATCATAAAGACTTTATGTGCAACGCTTCCAAAATCGCCGTGTACCTAATATGTGTCTTGTGTTTGTGTTTTGCAAAATATTGAAAACCGACCAGTAGCCGAAGGTTAGAAAATCAGTTTTTAGCAATTTTATCATTTTATGATGGGTTTGGTAGAGAGCATCTAGAAGATCCTACCTGACATCGATGGCCCACTGTAAAATATGACATCTCCCGTCTTAAAGCTATAGCAAATTTTTAATTTTTTACCCAATTATACAGCTTTCTGTATATTTTAAGCTTACTTCAGTATTGAATTTTATTCACGAACAACAATGCTAAGGCCCGCGAGTTTTTTACTAACGAAAGTTTAATTCTTGCTACAGGGTAACGTCTAGTTGAAATTTACCATTTGTGCGTTGTTTTTCAGAAAAAAAAATTCAAATTCAGACCCAGGTTTTCAATGCCTTAGATCTTCAGATTTAAATTTTATGGTTCAGGTTTCCAGGTTTTAGGCGTTATATTAATCAAGTCTTTGTTCATTTTGATTTTTTCCTTATTTAATATTTAAGTGGTTTGAAGGTCATTAATCCGATATGAGATATGAGATATCCGATATGAGTTTTTTAATTTCTGACAACTATGTACTCAGTGAAATAGTAAATTACTCACGAATGTGTATAATAATGTCAATTCTACACGAAAATGAAATTTTGACCCACGAGCTGAAGGCGAGTGTAGCAAATCATTTGAGTGAATAACTGACGTTACGCATGAGTAAATACTATACTTTTTCTACGACTATCAATAGCCTTGACGTTTCACCTGTTTCAATTTATAATTCAAATATTCAATGCAAATAATTCGTCAGCACGGCAAAATCCCATTATGCCCATAATTAAATCATATTTTAAAAATCATTAATTAACGGCAATAACTAATAAAATAAAATTCTGAATTATTAATTGTGTTAGTTACAAAATAAATTTCATCGGGGTATAGATTAATTAATTAATTAGTTTCAGCCGGAGATCTTTTTGTGTGTTTTTTTTATGATCCCAGCTGGAATATATACCGAGTGTACCAGAGGTGTGTGGACCATCATTTACGCCGTTATTTTGAAAGATATCAAAACGGGGTTTTCGGGGAACGATAGCCACACAGTGTCCTAATATACCAAAATTATGTTTTTTTTTAATGGAATGCCGTCTATATTAGTAGGTGAATTGAAAGGGCAATTAATGCTGAGCAAAATGATATAACATACTACAGGTTTATTAAGGATCGTTCTTGAGTTATGAAGAATCTTAGGTCAAAATCTTAAAGGGACCTGGGAAGACTTCTAAAAGCAATGGCAGATTTGAAATGACTTGGAAATATTTTGTAGGGACTGAAAGCGACTTGAAGAAACTTGAAGCGACTTCACAAATTCTTGAAATGTTTTGAAGAGTCTTGAAACGACTTGAAGAGAGATAAAGCGATTTTGAGAAACTTGAAACGACTGGAAAGGACTTGAAATGTTTTGAAGCGACTTGAATAAACTTGAAGCGATTTAAAAGGACTTGCAATGTCTTGAAGCGACTTGAAGAAACTTGAATCGGCTTCGAAAAGAATTTGAAATGTATTGAAGAAACTTAAAGAGAACTAAAGAAACTTGAATCGGCTTTGAAAAGACTTGGAATGTCTTGAAATGACTCCAAAGACTTGAGGGGACTTGAAATGTTCTGAAAGCAGCTGAAGATTTGAAATGACTTGAAAATATTTTGAAGGGACTGAAAGCGACTTGATGAAACTTGAAACGACTTATAAGGACTTTGAAGCGACTTGAAATGTCTTGAAGAGTCTTGAAGAGACTGAAAGCGACTTGATGAAACTTGAAACGACTTGAAAGGACTTTGAAGCGACTTGAAATGTCTTGAAGAGTCTTGAAGAGACCTGGGAAGATTTGAAATATCTTAAAGGGATTGGAAGCATTGGAAGCGACTTGAAAAGACTTGAAGCAACCTGGGACGACTTCAAATATCTTGAAGGGACTGCAAGCGACTTGAAAAAACTTAAAAACTCCTGAAACAACTTGAGGAAACTTTGAAATGAAATGAAGGAACTTGGAATATTTTGAGACTATTTGAAAGACTTCTTGAAAGACTTGAAGCGACTTGAAACGACATGAAATGTTTTGAAAGGACTTGACTTGTTTTATTTTTTAATGTTTTAAAGGAAATTGAAGCGACTTCAAAAATTCTTGAAATGTCTTGAAGAGTGTTGAAACGACTTGAAGAGAGATGAAGCGATTTTGAGAAACTTGAAAAGAATGGAAAGGACTTGAAATGTTTTGAAACGACTTGAAGAAACTTGAAGCGATTTATAAGGACTTGAAATATTTTGAAGGGACTTGAGGCGATATGAAATATTTTGAAGGGACTTGAGGCGATATGAAATATTTTGAAAGGTCTTGAAGCGACTTGAATAAACTTGAAGCGATTTAAAAGGACTTTAAATGTCTTGAAGCGACTTGAAGAAACTTGAATCGGCTTCGAAAAGAATTTGAAATGTATTGAAGCGAATTGAAGAAACTTAAAGAGAACTAAAGAAACTTGAATCGGCTTTGAAAAGACTTGGAATGTCTTGAAATGACTCCAAAGACTTGAGGGGCTTGAAATGACATGAAGTGTTTTGAAGGGACTTGAGGCAACTTGAAATGTTTTGAAAGCAATTGAAATTACTTGAAAATATTTTGAAGGGACTGAAAGCGACTTGAAGAAACTTGAAACGACTTTGAAGCGACTTGAAATGTCTTGAATATTCTTGAAGCGACCTTGGAAGATTTGAAATATCTTAAAGGAATTGGAATCATTGGAAGCGACTTGGAAAGACTTGAAGCAACCTGGGAAGACTTCCAATATCTTAAAGGGACTGCAAGCGACTTCAAAAAACTTAAAAAGTCCTGAAACAACTTGAGGAAACTTTGAAATGAAATGAAGGAACTTGGAATATTTTGAGACTATTTGAAAGACTTGAAGCGACTTAAAACGACATGAAATGTTTCGAAAGGACTTGAGGTGACTGAAATGTTTTAAAGGAAATTGAAGCGACTTCAAAACTTCTTGAAATGTCTTGAAGAGTGTTGAAACGACTTGAAGAGAGATGAAGCGATTTTGAGAAACTTGAAAAGAATGGAAAGGACTTGAAATGTTTTGAAGCGACTTGAAGAAACTTGAAGCGATTTATAAGGACTTGAAATATTTTGAAGGGACTTGAGGCGATATGAAATATTTTGAAGGGACTTGAGGCGACTTGAAGAAACTTGAATCGACTTCAAAAAGAATTTGAAATGTATTGAAGCGAATTTAAGAAACTTAAAGAGAACTAAAGAAACTTGAATCGGCTTTAAAAAGACTTGGAATGTCTTGAAACGACTTCAAAGGCTTGAAGCGACTTGAAACTACATTAAATGTTTTGAAGGGATTTGAGGCGACTTGAAATGTTTTGAAAGCAATTGAAGATTTGAAAAGACTTGACATGAATTGAAAATATTTTGAAGGGACTGAAAGCGACTTGAAGAAACTTGAAACGACTTTGAAGCGACTTGAAATGTCTTGAATAGTCTTGAAGCGACCTTGGAAGATTCGAAATATCTTAAAGGGATTGGAAGCATTGGAAGCGACTTGAAAAGACTTGAATCAACCTGGGAAGACTTCAAATATCTTGAAGGGACTGGAAGCGACTTGAAAGAAATTAAACTGTCCTGAAACAACTTGAGGAAACTTTGAAACGAAATGAAGGAACGTGGAATATTTTGAAACTACTTGAAAGACTTGAAGCGACTTGAAACGACATGAAATGTTTCGAAGGCACTTGAGGCGACTTGAAATGTTTGAAGAACTACTTGAAATACCTAGAAGCGACTTGAAGTGACGTGAAATATTTGAAAAGGACTTGAAGCGACTTGAAAAGATTAAGAGCGAATTGAAACAACATGAAATGTTTTGAAGAGACTTGAGGCGACTTGAAAAGTTTTGAAAGAAATTGAAGCGACTTGAAAAGTGTTGAAACATCTTGAAGAGAGATGAAGCAACTTTGAGAAACTTGAAACGACTGGAAAGGACTTGAAATGTTTTGAAACGATTTGAAAGACTTGAAGCGAATTGAAAAGACTTGAAATATTTTGAAAGGTCTTGAAGCGACTTGAAGAAACTTGAGGCGATTTAAAAGGACTTGAAATGTCTTGAAGCGACGTGAAATATGTTAAAAGGACTTGAAAAGATTTCGAGCGAATTGAAACGACATGAAATGTTTTGAAGATACTTGAGGCGACTTGAACAGTTTTGAAAGGAATTGAAGAGACTTGAAAATATTTCAAATAATATTTTGATAGGACTGGAAGCCACTTGAAAAGACTTGAAATATCTTGAAGCGACTTGAAAGGATTTGAAACGTCTTGAAACGACTTGAAAGACTTGAAGCGAATTGAAAAAACTTGAGATGTTTTGAAAGGACTTGAAATATTTTGAAGGGAATTGAAGCGACTTAAAAAGTCTTGAAAGACTCTTGATGCGATCTGGGAAGACTTCAAATATTTTTTAAATAGTTTACTCCTCGCCTGATGATGCCAACATTGTTGGCGAAACGTGCGTTTGCAGTTGTAATACAAATTGTTTTTGGTGTTTTAGGGAAAATCTGATTAAAAGTAGTTATCTACCACCAAAAGTGATCCAGACAATTCTTTTGTTTTTTTATAGGCATTCCATTGAAAAAAAAAAACAAAAACATAACTTTGGTATATTACTAATATTAAAACATTCTGTATATGATTTCTAATAATTTTAAAGTATGGAGCTGTCGTGTGGCTATCGTCCCCCGAAAAGCCCCTTTTGATATCTTTCAAATTAAGGGCGTAAATGTGTGTGGACCGACCTCTGGGACACCCGGTATATTACCCATGTATCAGAAACATATTAAAATGTATTTTTTTTCGATAGCCTCTTTTTAACTTTAGATCATCAAGCCCGTCACTCTCCGAGAACCGTTCACCTTTCCCCTAACCTAACCCAAAACCAACCCACAGAAAGTCAGCAAGGCTGCTCGTGACCGACCCGACCTGCCTCACACCGCAGGCAGGCCGGTACCGTCGACCCATCGCGACAAATCACGCGCTGATTTATCTGCCCATCACGAACACAATAAGGAAACTTGCCGCGAAATGCTGACCACATTCGAGCCATTTGTCGACGATGCGCGCAGCCAGCGAGCCATTTGTCGGCACCGCTCCTTCGATTATAAACAATACGATTTCTCCTCTCCACCGGAGGAAGATGAGTCCAATCGTTTACGTGACCCGTGCGGAAAAAACCATTCGATTTACGCGAGATTCTTCCGAGCACAGTTACGAGTTATCGTCGCTAATCTCGACCTTTCATTGTGGCGTGCGTAGGTCTGGGGGATTTTTCGCGGTCGAGGTGGCGGCGCACCTGCGATTGTTGGAACGGCGCTGCCGACGTGGGGAAGACGATCGGGGACGGCGATACGATTGATACTAATAACTTATACAACACTGAATGGCTAATGGGAGGTTGGTCGAGATGCGGCGGAGAGATACAAGAGAAATAAATTTGTGCAGGATGTCAATTAAAATGCAGGATATGCATGCATGTTTAGCACATCTAGATTTGTCCTGATGATTGGTGCCGTTACCTCTATGATTTTTTGAGGTTCACAGATGATCTTTTCGCAATTTCCACTTCTTCAATCCGAATCAAAATGAGGACCTACATCTCCTCTGCGGAGAGTCGAAAGCTAAACTGAGAGAACGGTGATCATGATCATTGAGGAAGTTTTCAATTTAGAAATTTTAAATTTTGAAACTGTTATCATGGTTCTTCTAAAAAAATACATTCCCATAAATTTTTCGATATTTGCTAATTATTCCCTCTTTGAACATCGTCAGATCCTTCGCACATCCTTTATTGCGCCAAAAACGGCAAAAAAGCGATGGACGTCAATAAATCGGCCGTAAACGAGTTGATATGCGGGAACAGTTAGTCACTAAATGTCTGTTAAGTTGGCGAAATTGTCACGTTTGAATGGGATTTACACGGAGGAGTGGCGTTTGAAATGCGAAACGCTGCAGATTACGGATTAGCGCTAATGATGATATGTAAATAAAACGTAAAATGAGATTCCAAATAGCTGGAATTTAACTACCAGCAGCGTGATGCGCGTGCGAAATCGCAAACCTGGAGAACTAATTTTGTGTGATGGATACGTGTGAGAAACGAACGGTTGTAAACCTCTAAACCTAAAACACCGAAAAATAAAAAACTTTCGATTCGGTGTGCTCCCCGCACCGCAACCACCGCTATTAAAACCAATTTCCGCACGTCGGTTTCAAGAACCGGCCGTCATTCAAATTGCTCCAGGCCTGTCTCCAAGATCATAAACTACACCCATTAAACAATTATTTCTCTCGTTAGTCTCCGGCATTCTTCTCCGTTCGTTCTGTATAAATGAATTTTCTCCAAAGGAATAACTGAATTAAATGAATCTTAATTGCGTTTTGTTACTGCCGAGCGCATAATGCATGTCGCGTTATTCCGTTCTTATTGTCGAGTGAAGAATCAGGATGCAAACGATAACTGGGAAACGGATTTGATTTTTTACGTCGGACAGAGTTTGAACTTCTGCTTCGTAGAAGTGGCGTCAAACGTGAGGTCGATTTCTGTGGCGTCTAGTCTAATACAAACATTTATTTCTTCTTATTTGTCATAAAAGTTCCCCATTTCAGCATGACACAAATACAAAACTCACCGTGGATGTCGTCGACGCAGATGCGCAGATCCTCCCTGAACGCCGGCAGATGGGGGTGGCACTGACAGGTGCAGGGGGCGGAGGCGGCGGGGGCGGAAGCCGTTCCGCTGCTCAAACCGACGCACGTTTCGGGACCGCAGGATTTCTGACCTGCGAACAACAACCCATTCGCTTTATAGGAATTTTAAAAGGCTCCACTTTTGTGAGGTTTATACGACCGCTATAAGAGCAGATTTTATTGCGATGATGGGATTCGGTCTGCTACCGCCATTCAAAGGAGTGAAGACATAAAATGCGGTTTTCATAGCTTAACGCTTTTTTCAAAATCGCCCTGTACAAATATCTTCGTTACCTTCAGGATGGAAGACGTCGCCCTTGTTCTGCCTGAGCACCTGCAACCCGACGTCCTTGCTTCCTCCCATTCCGTTCGCCAGCCATGGTAGCATCAACATCAACAAGCCCGCTACCGCCATAAGGGATCCGACCTCACGACCATCTTATCTGTAAACAACCGTGCGACATCACCACATAAATTAATATTCTTTACGATTTTTTAAGAGACGCCAAGCGCCAACAGGTTCTCGACCAGCGAGTCCCGTGTGGTAGCGGTTAATTAAGAAACGAGCTGCGATGACACGTCCCAATGACCCTTACAGGTGAGGTAGTGGGAAAGTGGCGACGTGATTGTGTCATGGGTTTGATGGGTTAGGGCGGGGTTCCCGATCTCATGTGAGACTAATTACTAATTTTAAACTAATGATTCTAAGATAAAACTTTTCAAAAGATTTCAAAATTCGAAGAAATCCAAGATTTAGAAATGTCAAGACTGAAAGATATCAAGATTTCAAAATACAAACTTTAAAATTAGAAAGATTCAATCTTGAAATGTCAAAATCAAAAGATCAAGAAATTGCAAGTTCTAACGAATCAAAATTTGAATTTTCCAATTCTTGATTTCTACGATTCCAAACTTGTAAACTTTGGAATTCAGGTATTCATGATTCCATAGGCTGAAAGTTTGAGAATTCAAGAGAAGAATGACTCAAAATGTGCAAATTTACGAATTCTAGACTTCAAAGATTCACAAATTATAATTTTAGAATTTCAAAATTCTAACAATTCTAAATTTCTAAATTGAAAACTTCCAGCACCAAATTTAAAACCTGGGTATCTCTACGCTCTTAAATTTACGAATTCAGGAATACGAGATTTGAGCCGCCCAAAATTTCAAACAGTTCAAAATTCTAACGAATCAAAATTTGAATTTCCCAATTCTTGATTTCTACGATTCCAAATTTGTAAATTTCGAATTCAGGTATTCACGATTCCATAGGCTGAAAGTTTGAGAATTCAAGAGGAGAATGACTCAAAATGTGCAAATTTACGAATTCTAGACTTCAAAGATTCACAAATGATAATTTTACAATTTCAAAATTCTAACAATTCTAAATTTCTAAATTGAAAACTTTCAGCACCAAATTTAAAACATGGGTATCTCTAGGCTCTCAAATTTACGAATTCAGGAATACGAGATTTGAGCCGCCCAAAATTTCAAACAGTTCAAAATTCTAACGAATCAAAATTTGAATTTTCCAATAATTCTTGATTTCTACGATTCCAAATTTGTAAATTTGGAATTCAAGTATTCATGATTCCATAGGCTGAAAGTTTGAGAATTCAAGAGGAGAATGACTCAAAATGTGCAAATTTACGAATTCTAGACTTCAAAGATTCACAAATGATAATTTTACAATTTCAAAATTCTAACAATTCTAAATTTCTAAATTGAAAACTTCCAGCACCAAATTTAAAACCTGGGTATCTCTACGCTTTCAAATTTACGAATTCAGGAATACGAGATTTGAGCCGCCCAAAATTTCAAACAGTTCAAAATTCTAACGAATCAAAATTTGAATTTTCCAATAATTCTTGATTTCTACGATTCCAAATTTGTAAATTTGGAATTTAAGTATTCACGATTCCATAGGCTGAAAGTTTGAGAATTCAAGAGAAGAATGACTCAAAATTTGCAAATTTACGAATTCTAGACTTCAAAGATTAACAAATTATAATTTTAGAAATTCAAAATTCCAAAAATTCTAAATTTCTAAATTGAAAACTGCCAGCACCAAATTTAAAACATGGGTATCTCTAGACTCTCAAATTTACGAATTCAGGAATACGAGATTTGAGCCGCCCAAAATTTCAAACAGTTCAAAATTCTAACGAATCAAAATTTGAATTTCCCAATTCTTGATTTCTACGATTCCAGATTTGTAAATTTGGAATTCAGGTATTCACGATTCCATAGGCTGAAAGTTTTAGAATTCAAGAGGAGAATGTCTCAAAATGTGCAAATTTACGAATTCGAGACTTCAAAGATTCACAAATGATAATTTTACAATTTCAAAATTCTAACAATTCTAAATTTCTAAATTGAAAACTTCCAGCACCAAATTTAAAACCTGGGTATCTCTACGCTTTCAAATTTACGAATTCAGGAATACGAGATTTGAGCCGCCCAAAATTTCAAACAGTTCAAAATTCTAACGAATCAAAATTTGAATTTTCCAATAATTCTTGATTTCTACGATTCCAAATTTGTAAATTTCGAATTCAGGTATTCACGATTCCATAGGCTGAAAGTTTGAGAATTCAAGAGGAGAATGACTCAAAATGTGCAAATTTACGAATTCTAGACTTCAAAGATTCACAAATGATAATTTTACAATTTCAGCACCAAATTTAAAACATGGGTATCTCTAGGCTCTCAAATTTACGAATTCAGGAATACGAGATTTGAGCCGCCCAAAATTTCACAGTTCAAAATTCTAACGAATCAAAATTTGAATTTTCCAATAATTCTTGATTTCTACGATTCCAAATTTGTAAATTTGGAATTCAAGTATTCATGATTCCATAGGCTGAAAGTTTGAGAATTCAAGAGGAGAATGACTCAAAATGTGCAAATTTACGAATTCTAGACTTCAAAGATTCACAAATTATAATTTTAGAATTTCAAAATTCTAACAATTCTAAATTTCTAAATTGAAAACTTTCAGCACCAAATTTAAAACATGGGTATCTCTAGGCTCTCAAATTTACGAATTCAGGAATACGAGATTTGAGCCGCCCAAAATTTCAAACAGTTCAAAATTCTAACGAATGAAAATTTGAATTTCCCAATTCTTGATTTCTACGATTCCAAATTTGTAAATTTGGAATTCAGGTATTCACGATTCCATAGGCTGAAAGTTTGAGAATTCAAGAGGAGAATGACTCAAAATGTGCAAATTTACGAATTCTAGACTTCAAAGATTCACAAATGATAATTTTACAATTTCAAAATTCTAACAATTCTAAATTTCTAAATTGAAAACTTCCAGCACCAAATTTAAAACCTGGGTATCTCTACGCTTTCAAATTTACGAATTCAGGAATACGAGATTTGAGCCGCCCAAAATTTCAAACAGTTCAAAATTCTAACGAATCAAAATTTGAATTTCCCAATTCTTGATTTCTACGATTCCAAATTTGTAAATTTGGAAATCAGGTATTCACGATTCCATAGGCTGAAAGTTTGAGAATTCAAGAGGAGAATGACTCAAAATGTGCAAATTTACGAATTCTAGACTTCAAAGATTCACAAATGATAATTTTACAATTTCAAAATTCTAACAATTCTAAATTTCTAAATTGAAAACTTCCAGCACCAAATTTAAAACCTGGGTATGTCTACGCTCTCAAATTTGCGAATTCAGGAATTCGAGATTTGAGCCGCCGAAAATTTCAAACAGTTCAAAATTCTAACGAATGAAAATTTGAATTTCCCAATTCTTGATTTCTACGATTCCAAATTTGTAAATTTGGAATTCAGGTATTCACGATTCCATAGGCTGAAAGTTTTAGAATTCAAGAGGAGAATGTCTCAAAATGTGCAAATTTACGAATTCTAGACTTCAAAGATTCACAAATGATAATTTTACAATTTCAAAATTCTAACAATTCTAAATTTCTAAATTGAAAACTTCCAGCACCAAATTTAAAACCTGGATATCTCTTCGCTCTCAAATTTACGAATTCAGGAAGATGAGATTTGAACCGCCCAAAATTTCGAAAAGTTCAAAATTCTAACGAATCAAAATTTGAATTTCCCAATTCTTGATTTCTACGATTCCAAAGTTGTAAATTTGGAATTCAGGTATTCACGATTCCATAGGCTGAAAGTTTGAGAATTCAAGAGGAGAATGTCTCAAAATGTGCAAATTTACGAATTCTAGACTTCAAAGATTCACAAATGATAATTTTGGAACTTCAAAATTCTAACAATTCTAAATTTCTAAATTGAAAACTTCCAGCACCAAATTTAAAACCTGGGTATCTCTACGCTCTCAAATTTACGAATTCAGGAATACGAGATTTGAGCCGCCCAAAATTTCACAGTTCAAAATTCTAACGAATCAAAATTTAAATTTCCCAATTCTTGATTTCTACGATTCCAAATTTGTAAATTTGGAATTCAGGTATTGAAGATTCCATAGTCTGAAAGTTTGAAAATTCAAGAGAAGAATGACTCAAAATTTGCAAATTTACGAATTCTAAACTTCAAAGTTTAACAAATAATTTTAGAATTTCAAAATTCCAACAATTCTAAATTTCCAAATTGGAAACTTCCAGCACCAAATTTCAAAACTGGGTATCTCTACGATTTCAAATTTACGAATTCAGGAAGATGAGATTTGAACCGCCCAAAATTTCGAAAAGTTCAAAATTCTAACGAATCAAAATTTGAATTTCCCAATTCTTGATTTCTACGATTCCAAAATTGTAAATTTGGAATTCAGGTATTCACGATTCCATAGGCTGAAAGTTTGAGAATTCAAGAGGAGAATGACTCAACATGTGCAAATTTACGAATTCTAGACTTCAAAGATTCACAAATGATAATTTTACAATTTCAAAATTCCAACAATTCTAAATTTCCAAATTGAAAACTTTCATCACCAAATTTCAAAACTGGGTATCTCTAGGATTTCAAATTTACGAATTCAGGAATATGAGATTTGAATCGCCCAAAATTTCGAAAAGTCCAAAATTCTAATGAATCAAAATTTGAATTTTCCAATTCTTGATTTCTACGATTCCAAACTTGTAAATTTGGAATTCAGCTATTCATGATTCCATAGGCTGAAAGTTTGAGAATTCAAGAGAAGAATGACTCAAAATTTGCAAATTTACGAATTCTAGACTTCAAAGATTCACAAATGATAATTTTACAATTTCAAAATTCCAACAATTCTAAATTTCCAAATTGAAAACTTTCATCACCAAATTTAAAACCTGGGTATGTCTACGCTCTCAAATTTACGAATTCAGGAATACGAGATTTGAACCGCCCAAAATTTCGAAAAGTTTAAAATTCTAACGAATCAAAATTTGAATTTCCCAATTCTTGATTTCTACGATTCCAAATTTGTAAATTTGGAATTCAGGTATTCACGATTCCATAGGCTGAAAGTTTTAGAATTCAAGAGGAGAATGTCTCAAAATGTGCAAATTTACGAATTCTAGACTTCAAAGATTCACTAATTTTAGAATTTCAAAATTCCAACAATAATTCTAAATTTCCGAATTGAAAACTTCCATCAACAAATTTCAAAACTGGGTGTCTCTAGGATTTCAAATTTACCAATTCAGGAATATGAGATTTGAACCGCCCAAAATTTCAAAAAGTTCAAAATTCTAACGAATCAAAATTTGAATTTCCCAATTCTTGATTTCTACGATTCCAAACTTGTAAATTTGGAATTCAGGTATTCACGATTCCATAGGCTGAAAGTTTTAGAATTCAAGAGGAGAATGTCTCAAAATTTGCAAATTTACGAATTCTAGACTTCAAAGATTCACAAATGATAATTTTACAATTTCAAAATTCTAACAATTCTAAATTTCTAAATTGAAAACTTTCACCACCACATTTCAAAACTGGGTATCTCTACGCTTTCAAATTTACGAATTCAGGAGTACGAGATTTGAGCCGCCTAAAATTTCAAACAGTTCAAAATTCTAACGAACCAAAATTTTAATTTACCAATTCTTGATTTCTACTATTCCAAATTTGTAAATTTGGAATTCAGGAGTATTCAAGATTCCATAAGCTGAAAGTTTGAGAATTCAAGAGAAGAATGACGATTCAATTATAATTTTAGAAACTCAAAATTCCAAAAATTCTAAATTTCGGAATTCAGGAATATGACATTTGAGCCGCCCAAAATTTGAAAAATTCAAAATTGCAATTTCTAAATTTTGAAAATTTGGAATTGAGGTATTGCAAGATTACATAGGTTGAAAGGCTGAAAATTCAAGAGAAGGATGCCTAGTCTGAGAATTTTGAGAGATCAGATTTGGGAAAACTTGGACATTTTAATAAAGCTGACAAACCTGGAAAGGGAGAAAACCTGAAAAATCAGAAACCTAGACAAACTTACAAAAGATTATGGATCCCATAGGGAAACCTGGTCAACGCGGCCATCCAATGGATCTAAGAATCTTTAGCACCCCGAACCGAAAAAAATTAATCACGGTACTACTCACAAGTCCACAGAACATATCGTTTCCTAGAATTAATATCCACTCGAAATTATACCAATCAGGACCTTCCCGGCTTCCGCGACGAATTTACAGCCCGCAAGTGGTACCTTCGGTGTCGGGCCGTCCTCCACCTGCGCATTATCCGCTTGATTTATAAACCGGCCACAATTACGCATTTACCGGCCTCGGCTTCCGTTGTGATCGTTCTCCTAGCCAACAACGGCTTTAATTATCCTTCTTCATTCCTGCTGCATTATTCATTCCCTTTTGTCCCTGACCAGTACCGCTTTTTCTTCCATTACTCACTAGGTACTATTGACCATTCGGTGGAATCGCAGCATGTCTGCGGCTTTGTACAGCAGTGGCCTTCGCGTCGAAGAGCATCTCCACGAGCAATTTTAGGCCGTAAGACGCTTTGAAAGCAGCGAATAAAGCTCTCCTCGGATCTCCGCAACGGCAGCACGACCTCCGTTTGCCATCTGCCGTCTCCATACTGTACGAAGTCACTCACCCTGATCCTCGTCCTTGTCCTTCCTATCTTCCGAACGAGTCATTTATGAGTTTACGCGCTTTTTTGCGGTAGTACCGATCGATCAATTATCCGCCGAGAAAGAGAGAAATGGTACCGTTTAATGGCCATCGAGTTCTTTTCTCACAGTGAAGAGAACGCCGGCCATAAATCCGCGTAATTCCGATATAATTTGATATAAAGGAGTGCTGACAGCTTAATGGGGTTGACAGAAGGCAGAGTGAATCGTCGCCGACGGAACTGTCGAAGGTACGAAGGTGAGAGCACTCAGAGCTGTGAGTATTTGCATTCAAATTGGCGAAAATGGTCTAATGCGGCCTTATCGGGCCTCGATGGCGGTCTTATCGAACCCGGTAATGGTGGCAAACGGTGAAGGAGCTTTTGCAGAGATTGCATTTACATAATTATGATTTCTACTGGTAAAGATAAAAATGCCAAAAAAGAAAAACCTCCAAATTAAAATGTTAGCAACCACCGTGCTTAATGGCCAGGTTCGAGCCAGAAATATATTCAGGTGGTAAAAAATATATTTACCAACACCAAAGACGGAACTAATTCGACAATGGATCTTCAACGGTATCAGCAATCAAAGGTGCGAAGTTGCGCAACAAGAGGAAGATGGTCAAAGCTCATTAGCAATTTTAAGAATCATTGTTACGCCAATGGGAGCCGGAACGTAACGAATTCCACTGCTTTCGGAACTGTGAAACAATTTTATTGCAGTCATAAAAGAAGTGACTTCTTCTTTCATAAATGTTACATGAATTGGTGAGCCCAATTTTTCAGCAAGATGGAGTTGGACGTTGTTCAAATAATTGGCTAAAAGCACTCAGAGATGTGTGTGTTTGCTGACCACATAGAACTTTTTTCAAAGCTCGGAGGAATGGTATGTTTTGCATACAAGCTGATTCGGTCAATAGTACTACCGCTGGTCGTCTTTGAATTATTATCGCCAACAGACGGAAATTGGATATTTATCCATGTAGTACCTTGTTCCAATCCGGTACTACCTCCATTCAAGAACGGTCCTTTGTTTCCTATTCCAGCATCTGGCGCCATTAACCGCATCGCCTGTCCCATACGTCGATCGACCCATCCGTCTCGTTATGGCGAACCGTTAAAAGTACCATGAAATATTGACGCTGGTCTCCGTTTCTATATTTGCCATATGCCGGAACGTGCGCCGAACAAACACTACCATTTTACCCATGTTACGTCGGACTGCCATTGTTCCGCGTGCATTCAATGCAAACGAAAGTGTTTCTGAATTTTCCCGCGAACTCGTCACACGCAAAAGTAAAAATCGGTTTCTCGACGGGTTGTTCGAAACGGGAACAATGCCCAAATAGGAAAGTGGCCATCGATTGTGGGAATGACGAGGCGGTCGCGGCGGGAAATATTCAGCACTCAAAAGGCACTGCAATTCCGGCTCGAAGGACCATTTTTATGCAACGGTACTGGGTCACGCTGGGTTTTAAATATACCCGTACATGTACATAATGAAACTAAACTTCACGTTTTTCAGTCCTCTTTTTTTCCGAGGCTTTCAGATTCAATTACTAATTTTCCAGGTTCTCAAATCCCTTTATACATTTTCAGATTTTTAGGTTTTCACGTTTTCAGGTTTTCAGGTGGTGAGACACAGGTTTTTACGTTTTCAGGATCTTATAGGTTTTCAGGCTTTAAGACTCAATTTTTCAAGTTGTATTTTTTGGGTTCTTGAATTCTCAGGTCTCTCATTTGAGAACTAGAGAAATTGTATGTTGAGAAATATTTGCAGCGGTCGTCGCGTCGGCCAGTTGGGAAACCCAAAGGGTCGTAAAACCTTTACCTGACTGGCGGCGCTCACAGTCAAAATCCAACTCTCAATCAAACAACACTCAAAATCGAACACTCAATCCGACAACAGTCACAATTCAATCTAAGACCAGGACAAGGTTCCTTTATTCAAATTCAGTACAAAACCAAACCGGGAAACGAAACGGTCACTATTAATCACCAACTACCTATTCGTAATATACAAGTTCATTAAGTACGCGAGTGCTTCAATACAAATGGTCCTTCGAGTAACACAAATCTACCCCCAATTCATTACATTGTAGAATCTGCGAACTTAAGTAACCTGAGGAGTTGAGGAAGCTGGGGATCCTTGAGAACTTGAGAATTGGAGCAATCTAAGAAGGCCTTGGGGGCCTTGAGAAATTCGAGTAACCTGGGTACCACCTGCCCCAAAAGAATCCGGGGAAGAACGCTGATGATGCCAATCCCCAAATGGTCCTTCTAAAAATCGCCCCCGTCCATGAAGCCCACCGACCGTGTCATTCCGCCGTAACACCTCGATCAATTTTTCGCCCATTTTCGCTCGCTCGTGAGAAATTGGACAATCGTGAAAGTCGTCGCATTGTGCCGACCGAGATGCAGCTCCGTCGACGCATTTTTGAAACGTCCATCTCGTTTTTTCTGGGCGAGATGAAAGCGAATTCCGAGGATGTTCGATATAATCGATGTGAGCGCGCGTCTTGAATGATTTACGATGGCGATGCGAAGAAAGTTCTGGTGTTAATAATGCGACCTTGCCGAGCCATCATCGTGAACTCGTGTTTTACTAGTGTTCTACAATCGGCGGCCGATTCCCGGAACGTGACTTGAGAAATTCGTTTGCGTTACTGTATTGGAATTTTTAATTGGTGCTGGCATTGTGACGAACTTGAGGAAACGGGAAGATATTCTGACAGACTGCGTATGTTGAAAAAACTTCCGGTGCGGCTTGGCTGAATCTGTAGGAAAAATGGTGTCTAATTTGAGCGGAACAGATGGAGCCGCAAAATCTTTATTAGTTCTCTGGGGAAAATGCAAAAACTAACTAAAACTAAAAATTTACGAAGAAACTTAAATAGAAATAGAGGAGACTTAAGAAATCGACGAAGAGAGGAAGATTCCCGAAGGACATAAAAACCAAACTGCGAAGAATGGACGAAGCATGATGGGATACAGAGAAGGTGAAAGAGAGGAGTGAGACGGACGCAAAACAAGATACTAAATCAGTCCACATAAAAGGAGAACGAAAAATAAAAAAATAAAAAGAACGAGAGGTGTCGTTGGACACCCGGTTGGAAGTTCCTTTTGCTATAATTTATATTCTGTATTAAATAACAGGCACAACGAAATAAAAACGGTCGAGCTAATGAATTTCTTACAAACGCTGCCTTAACGGTAAAATATGTGATTATATAACACATAATAAATTCAGCCAATAGCAATCACAGATTTTCCATAGTTACGATGTATATAAGCGAGTAGCCCCTTGACGACGGGGTATATTCATTTCGGTGTTTCGGCTGGCTTCAACAATGAATTTTGCCATAGGAACGATTTTTTTATGATAGTTAATAAACGTCAGAAAAGATGTTCTGTCAAAATTTCGCATTTTTTGGTTATATAATCGTAATGAATACCACTCGAGCATTGAAAATAATCTGACTAAACTTACCTCGTCATTCGACGTATTCCGCGAAATACGTCTCATGTCTCGGAAGTTTAATCGATTATTTTCTACGCTCTTGTGATATTATAACTGAATATTTTCCATAGAAAAGTTCTAGAGCTTAAAAAGTCCCTGACGACTGACGAATATATGTTAAGTTCAAGGTAGGTTCTTATGACGTAAAACATGGACATGGGGGCTCAGGGGATCCCCTTTGGTTTATAACTTAAAAACGGCCTGGACCGATTTTTATCATCTTTGATTTGTTGGATTTGTCTCCGCCCCGAATAGCAGAATAACTATTAAAACATCGGAAAAATTGACAAAAAAAATGTTCTCATACATTCTGTATGGAATCCGTATATAACGCCAAATTTGATACATGACAGAACATGGCGTTGTATGCTGGTTCCGGTAATGTCAGTAGATGGCGTTGTGTACATTATCCTTTGATAAACAAAACTGTATTTAATTCAGCTAATAAGTTAACACAACATTTATTGATTCTGATGGGGTACAAAGTTCGCCGGGTCAGCTAGTTATAAATAAAATTAATTTAAAAAATCTTTCACCAATATTTAGAATGGACCTTCAGGGTAGACATAGACTGTATATTATCCCGTGAAAACAAAAGCGCTTTTCGTGGAAATAAATTTTGCAAAGACGAGAAAACGGTCGAGCGGATCCGTTTCTTACGAACGCTGCCTTAACGGTAAGAGATATGTAAATATTTCCTATAGAAAAGTTGTAGAGTTTAAAAGGGCATATAAAAAAGTCCCCGACGACATATATCTATATGTTAAGGTTAATTCACAAATTGATAAAATATGATTGATTATTCCTATGCAAAAACGAATATACTGCGTGAGAGAAGCCAGCTATTATAAATAAAATTAATAATTAAAAAAAAACTTTCACCAATACTTAGAATGGACCTTCAGGGTGGACATAGACTATATTATCCCGTTAAAACAAATGCGCTTTTCGTGGAGATAAATTTTGCAGAGACGAGAAAACGGTCGAGCGGATCCGTTTCTTACGAACGCTGCCTTAACGATTAGAGATATATATGTGGATATTTTCTATAGAAAAGTTGTAGAGCTTAAAAGGGTCTATTAGAAAGTCGAATACATACTGCATGAGAGAAGCCAGCTATTACAAATAAAATTAAGAAAAAAAATATTTCACCAATATTTAGAATGGATCTTCAGGGTGGACATAGACTGTATATTATCCCGTGAAAACAAAAGCACTTTCCGTGGAGATCAATTTTGCAGAGACGAGAAAACGGTCGAGCGGATCCGTTTCTTACGAACGCTGCCTTAACGATAAGAGATATGTGGATATTTTCTATAGAAAAGTTGTAGAGCTTAATGGGCCTATCAAAAAGTCCCCGACGACATATATCTACCTATATGTTAAGGTTAATTCACAAATTGATAAAATATGATTGATTATTTCTATGCGAGAACGAATACATACTGCGTGAGAGAATCCAGCTATTAAAAACAAAATTAATAATAAAAAAAAACTTTCACCAATATTTAGAATGCACCTTCAGGGTGGACATAGACTATATTATCCCGTTAAAACAAAAGCGCTTTTCGTGGAGATGAATTGTGCAGAGACGAGAAAACGGTCAAGCGGATCCGTTTCTTACGAACGCTGCCTTAACGATAAGAGATATGTGGATATTTTCTATAGAAAAGTTGTAGAGTTTAAAAGGGCATATAAAAAAGTCCCCGACGACATGTATCTATATGTTAAGGTTAATTCACAAATTGATAAAATATGATTGATTATTCCTATGCGAAAACGAATACATACTGCGTGAGAGAAGCCAGGTATTAAAAACAAAATTAATAATAAAAAACTATCCCGTTAAAACAAAAGCGCTTTTCGTGGAGATAAATTTTGCAGAGACGAGAAAACGGTCAAGCGGATCCGTTTCTTACGAACGCTGCCTTAACGATAAGAGATATGTGGATATTTTCTATAGAAAAGTTGTAGAGCTTAAAGGGCCTATCAAAAAGTCCCCGACGACATATATCTATATGTTAAGGTTAATTCACAAATTGATAAAATATGATTGATTATTCCTATGTGAAAACGAATACATACTGCGTGAGAGCAGCCAGCTATTATAAATAAAATTAAGAAAAAAAATCTTTTACCAATATTTAGAATGGAGCTTCAGGGTGGACATAGACTGTATATTATCCCGTGAAAACAAAAGCGCTCTTCGTGGAGATCAATTTTGCAGAGACGAGAAAACGGTCGAGCGAATCCGTTTCTTACGAACGCTGCCTTAACGGTAAGAGATATGTGAACATTTTCTATAGAAAAGTTGTAGAGCTTAAAGGACCTATAAAAAGTCCACTTCGACAAATATGTATATGTTAAGGTTAATTCTCAAATTGATAAAATATGATTGATTAGTCCTATGCGAAAACGAATACATACTGCGTGAGAGAAGCCAGCTATTATAAATAAAATTAATAATTAAAAAAAATCTTTCACCAATATTTAGAATGGACCTTCAGGGTGGACATAGACTGTATATTATCCCGTGAAAGCAAAAGCGCTTTTCGTGGAGATCTATTTTGCAGAGACGAGAAAACGGTCGAGCGGATCCGTTTCTTACGAACGCTGCCTTAACGGTAAGAGATACATATGTGGATATTTTCTATAGAAAAGTTGTAGAGCTTAAAAGGGTCTATTGGAAAGTCGAATACATACTGTATGAGAGAAGCCAGCTATTATAAATAAAATTAAGAAAAAAAATATTTCACCAATATTTAGAATGGATCTTCAGGGTGGGCATATACTGTATATTATCCCGTGAAAACAAAAGCGCTTTTCGTGGAAATAAATTTTGCAAAGACGAGAAAACGGTCGAGCGGATCCGTTTCTTACGAACGCTGCCTTAACGGTAAGATATATGTGAATATTTTCTATAGAAAAGTTGTAGAGTTTAAAAGGGCATATAAAAAAGTGCACTTCGACATATATCTATATGTTAAGGTTAATTCACAAATTGATAAAATATGATTGATTACTCCTATGCGAAAACGAATACATACTGCGTGAGAGAAGCCAAATATTAAAAACAAAATTAATAATAAAAAAAAAATACCAATATTTAGAATGCACCTTCAGGGTGGACATAGACTATATTATCCCGTTAAAACAAAAGCGCTTTTCGTGGAGATGAATTGTGCAGAGACGAGAAAACGGTCGAGCGGATCCGTTTCTTACAAACGCTGCCTTAACGATAAGAGATATGTGGATATTTTCTATAGAAAAGTTGTAGACCTTCAGGGTGGACATAGACTGTATATTATCCCGTGAAAACAAAAGTGCTTTTCGTGGAAATCAATTTTGCAGAGACGAGAAAACGGTCGAGCGGATCCATTTCTTACGAACGTTGCCTTAACGGTAAGAGATATGTGAATCCGCGGCGACATATATCTATATGTTAAAAGGTTGATTCATAAATTGATAAAATATGATTATTCTTATGTGAAAACGAATACACACTGCGTGAGAGCAGCTATTATAAACTAGAAAATGACGGAAGAACGACTAGAAATAGTAAGAAAGTGTCTAAAGCGAAAACCTGTTTTGAACAATAAAATAAATATAAATTCCAAATAAAGTGTCGAAAGACACATAAGGGACAAAAGAAATAAAATAAGAAAGGTGGGGAACTCAATAAAGGGACAAAAAGAGATTTGAGAAGAAAAGAGATCATAGAGAAAAGAAAGCGAGAGACCAGATCAAGAACAAACATTGGAGGGACACAAAAGGCAAAATCGAGAGCGATTATTACAGAGATATATATAGAGAGAGAGAGAGAAAGGCGAACGAAATATTCGGAAAAGAGTAAGAGGCTTGTGAGAACAATGGAAGAGAGAGGAATACTAGAGAAAGTAAAATATCTAAGGATGGGACCTGCGAAAAATTTTGAAGAAAGAGATAGATAGAAAAAGAGTGAGTGTACAGAAAAGCAAAACGAGAACGAGAGAGATAAGTCTAAGAATGAGACAAACGAAAAAGAAAAGAAATAAAATTTTTAAATACATATAAACGAAACGAGATTCCAAAGAAAAACAAACGAACTGTGCGTGAAATTGAAACTTTTAATAATTGAGGATAGTAGGGATACAGCATAAAATATATCCCCCCCACTTATATTACTGAACGTTACGTAGTTTCCTGCGAGATGCGAATTAGGCTTACACCGTGCGAAAAGAAGTTCCACCTCAAAAATACAGAGAATGTCATGTAGGATTCAAGGACAATAGATAGACTCTTGTAGGTGATTCGAGAAACCTGGGGATTTAGAGAGAGAAAGAGTGTGTATGTGAGACCGAACAAAAGCTTGATAAAGTGAGTCCCAAATTTTACCTCACAATCTGCGACCAGCAGCAGCTGAAGACCGACTCACCGACGGAAGAACCAACAGCCTCTGGTAAAATTCTCGACGCAAAGAGCAAAAAACGACCACTAACAGTTTAGATACTCTTTAATAACTGCCTTAATGATCGCATTAATAAAAATTTTTCCCCGTCATTCCTGCAGATAAATTAGTGTGATACAGTGTGTTAAACTGCGGAATGTAGGTACTCGGCGATAAGTGCCGGCAGAGTTTTAAAAGCCCGCAATTGATTCATAGTTACACCGCGATCGCAAATAGATGGATATTTTCTCTCGCAGGAAATAATAATTTAATCACTTTTCGTATTTCTGCACGTGCTATCTCGATTACAGGCTGGCTAATAATTATAACGGAGCCCAGCACGATCCAGTTGCATAAGCGAACACGTGTTTTAGTCCCGTTCTGGTGTTTCATTTTCGCGCGACAAATCCTCCGTCACGCCGGCCGCCATCCCAGGAATGTCTTCGTAGTCGGAGGAATTGCAAAAATGGGGACCACCGACCATTTCATTCAATGCGACGCTCCATTACCTCCGGTGATCCTTCAATGGTTTATTAACTTTACAATTTTGTCGGTGCTGATGGACATTTTTAGTTTTTCTTCTAGTCTGGATGCCAAGGATGATGTTGTACATCACGGCAGAATATGGTGTTCAAAAGTACACGTTTAATTGCGCGATACCAAGATGGTGTGAGTACGTACGTGACTGTTTTTAACCTGGAGATTTATAAGCGGTAGGTGTCGATCCCGACCAGAATTAGAAATGTATCCGGACGCCATCAACAGTTAGAGGAACTTCTTCTTCGTCAAAAACCAAAAACATTTCTGACCCACTTAATTCAGTCGGAAATGCAAGAACGACGTTAAATATACACCTCCTCGTCACGAAACCCGACTCACGTCCAACAATAAAAGATCTGAAGAGAGTGTTAATAAGCGCCAAATTATCGCTATCCGACTCCGTTTGACCCCTCATCTCTTCACCGGTTTTCAGGTAGAGATACGCAATTAGATTCCTCGGCACTCGAGGTTTTTTGGCCACCACTCCATAAGTGGAGTTCTTCGTGAATGTTGACCTCGTAAGCGTTCTTGTTGTGTTAAGAGCTTTCAAATTTGTCGTACAAGTTTGTGGTCAAGAGACCTGAACCTATGCGCTATAACGGCAATTATACAAGGTGCGAAGGTTTGCACTAACTCCTCAAGATTATAGTAGGGGTAGTACGAATGGTTTACAATGAAATGTCTAATAAGTCTGTTATCAAAGAACTCTCGTAACATAGCTATTGTGGTCCTTGCTGAATGTGCTGTAGTCCCATCTTGTTGAAAATAGCCGAGTACCAATTCGTCATCATGAAGTTCGTTAATAAAAGTTTCCAAAATCGCTTGTTGATATGCAAGTGCAGTTAGGTTACCTGAAGGAGGATTAATTTCTTTTAGGTTTAAATAACTAATAATGAATGATTTACCGTCAAAAAATATTGGTCCTATTATACGTCGTCGGCTAATTGCTGCCTAAACACCAATTTTTTGTGGATGTAATAGGCCTCTACATAAACATGAGGTTTTTTTACTGCTCCAAAAAGCATTTTTTTCGCACCTGTTAAAAATGTATTTTCTAAATTTTTTGAAACCTCGAAATTATTGTTTAAACTTCTTGAATGGCGTAACTTTAGATGCCACAATTAAGCATATCAATCGCGAAAGACACGGATTCGAATTCATGGATGACTCGATTACAAATTATCTTGATCGCTCGATATTTATAAATTAATAAATTTTGATACACTCTGTATATAAGCAGCTTAATAACGAAAAAGAAAGTTCAGAAGAAGGATTTCTCTAAACTTTTCTTCCTTTCAATGAATTCTCCACCTTTATTTTCTTCTGCCCCTTGATTTGTCTCTTAGTTTATTGCTTATTTGTGTTTTATTCTATTTTACTTCGATTTCCCATTTCTTTTCCATACTTTCTCTTGTTTCTATATTTTTAGTGTCTTTTATTTCTTTTTTCTTATTCTCTTCTTGTCTCTTCATGCATTTAGGCCTTTCTTATTCTTTTCGGATTTCCCGAAATTTTTCCTTTTTCTTTAGGTATCTTTTCATACTTTTTTTATAACCCTCTTTCAGCCTTTTCTTTTGAATTTCTTCTCTTGCTATCGGGTTTTTCAAACGTTTTTCTGCAATCTCGATTTGGGATCGCTCTTCTTTCTCTCGAATGTCTGTCTCCCTTCCTATCTTATCTCTTGTTCTCATATCTTCCTTTATCTCTTTCTTTTTTTCAGGATCTTATGTTGTTTTTCCTTTTTTAGTTTTTCTTTTTGGTTTATTTTCTCTCTTTCTTCGTTATTTTATTTATTTTATCTCTTTTTCACATACTTCGTCCTTCATACCTTCTCTTTCTATTGAGTTACTATTTTCCATTCTTTCTACATTTTCTTTGGGTCTTAGTTTTTCTTTGGTATTTATCTTTTCTGTACTCTTTCTGTTGGTCTCTTGTCTCATTAAATGGAGTCTGTATTTCGTTTGATTTTTTTCTTCTTTATTTCTCTCTCTCTCTCTCTCTCTCTCGTGATTGCTCTTATCTCTTTTTGGATTTGTTAATTTCTCTCTTTTTCTCTGGAGTATTCTTTAAAAGGACTTTTTTGTCTCGTCATTCTCAATCAATTTGATCTTGCCCTCATTTCTCTCTCTCGGGTCTTATCTTTTTAGTGTGGTTTCTTTGCACCTTGCTTTTGTCCCTTTATTTGGAATTTATGTTTCTTCCCTTTCAATATTTTCTGCCTCTTGTTCTCTTCGCCTTTGTTCAATTTATTTTATTACTAGCTGACCCAGCGAACTTTGTACCACCTCAGAATCAATAAATGTTGTGTTAACTTATTAGCTTAATTAAATTAAGTTTTCTATCAAAGGATAATGCACACAACGCGATCTACTGCATACAACGCCAAGTGCATTTTTGTTTCTGTCATGTCTCAGAGATGGCGTTATATACGGATTCCATACAAAATGTATGAAAAAATTTGTTCGTTAATTTAGTTTAGTTTAGTTATTCCCCCCCGAAAAAAAAAACAGTCAATCCATTCTAGAGACATCATCAAAAAATTTGTGTGTGGAGTCCACGCGAAACAGAAGCTAAACTTTGGAGTTTACTCCTTAAGAATCGATTTTCCTTTTTAAAGCCCGGTACGAGAAATCTTGGTCACCGGCGTTATTTGTTATTGTCGTTGTCCTGTACCATAGAGGTCCCCCTGTCCCCAGGAGGGCTTTGTTATTGTCGTTGCCCTGTACCAAGCTCCCGCCCCCTGTAATTCTTCCGATGTTTTAATAATTATTCTGCTGTTCGGGGTGGAGGCAATCGGTCCAGCCGTTCTTGAGCTAAAAACCCAAGGCCCCCCCCCTGAGCCTCCATGTCCATGTTTTAATAGTTATTCTGCCATTCGGGGCGGAGGCAAATCCAGCAAATCAAAGATTATAAAAATCGGTCCCCAAGGGGGCCGCCATGTCTCTTCATAAGAACCTTCCTCGAACTTCAAGGAATATTTCCAAAAATTACTAAATTGGTCCAGCCGTTCTCAAGTTATGGCGTGACCAAGGAAAATAGGGATTCAATTTTTTCTCTTGATTTTAGTTTTAGTTGTTTAACCTAGAGTCTCTGACGTTTCTTTCTCTCTTGATACCTTTGAGTCTCTCTTTCATATTTCTCTCATCTTGTCTTTCTTTCTCATTGTCTTTTTGTTGGGTTCTCACTTTTTGTATTTAGCTTATGTTTCTTCTTTTCCTATGTGGTCTTACTTTACTTTGCCTCCCCTTCTTCTGAGTTTTGTTTCTTCCGTTTCTTTCTCTGCGTTTTTATCTTTATTTTTTCTCGTTCGCAGGTTTTTCTTTCTGTATCCTACTCGCAGGTTTTTATTTCTTGTTTTTCTTTCATTCTCTTGAACTTTTCTTCTTTCGAGTCTCTCCTGTATTTTTATTTTGTGTTGTTTTTCCCATGCCTTATCCTTAGATTTTGCCTTTTGATCTCGCTCTCTAAAACTTTGCCCCTTCCTCGTAAGTGTTTTTATTTACTCAAATATCTTTTTATGCAGTCTTTCTCACTTTGTCTCTCTCTTTTGTCTCCGTATTTAGCTCTCTTTCTCTGTCGCTGTTTCCACCTTCCCTCTCGGGTCTTTACCTGAAAATGATATTTAATGATCTCTTGTTATGGTCGGGTTGCTTTTAGGGCCAGTTTTTTTACGTGGTATGCTCCACACTTGTCCACAGTACATCAGGGGTCAGCTGTCCGGTTTTGCGGGGAAAGGGGAAGCGGTGTGGGCCACTAAACGGCGGCAGTTCTGGGCGGCGTAGAAAGTTCGGGAGCGCCCTAACTGGTCATCGAGATGCAAGCACCGCGGCGTCCGAAATTTGGTAACTTCGTTGCAGTTATATTTAAAATGATTTCCACTAAGTCCCAATTGGTCTCATCTTGTTGGTTTTGTTTCTTTTCATGTTTTTTCGTACTTTTCGTTGGGACTTATAGTTCTTCTGTTTTTCTTTTATTATTTTTTGCCTTATTGTTTTCTTTATAAGTAATTAATTCGTATTTATCTAATTATAAGTTTCTTTTCTTTCATTCTGTCATTTATTTTTGTTGCGGTTTCTGTTGAGTCTGTCATTGTTTTTAATTTCTTTAATTCATTCTCTCTCTCTCGCCTTTTGTTTCTTTCATTTCCTCTAAAGGTTACTTTCTAAAATATCACTTTTGTCTTCGTATTTAGTTCTCTTTCTCTGTCGATGTTTCTACCTTATAGGTTTCTCTCTCCAGTCTGTCTAATGTGGCTTCTCTTTGGCATCTTTCATCCCTCCTTCGTTTTTTTACCTGAAAATGATCGATTCTCTATTCTCTAGTGATCGCTCTCATTATTTTTTTTTGTGTTTTTTTTCTTTCTTTATCTCAGTGACTTCTATTGGAGCATTTTAATCTCTTTCTGTTCGAACACCACTCTCGTTGTTTTTTTTTTCCTTTTTTAAACAGTTTTATTTAGCTTGCCTTGTTTGTGTCTTGTGTCTTGTGTGGTTCAAATCTAGTAATTGAAATTTTACCCTCTTCCTGTTGACCGATTGTCCTGAAATTTGGTGCACGCCTTTAGTTGTATCATTGTAAATTCAACATGGTCGCCGCTTCAAAATGGCAGATTACATTACGCTTTTTCAATCCCCTCAATGTAGGTATCAAATGAAAGGGCTTAACTAGTAGAATACAGTACACTATGAAAAATTTCAAAATCCAAGATGGCTGCCACTACAAAATGTAGGATTACATAATTATATATTTTTTTAATATTTTAATTTTCTGTATCCTTCTCGCAGGATTTTATTTCTTGTTTTTCTTTCATTCTCTTGAATTTTTCTCTTCAATTTTTCTTCTTTCGAGTCTCTCCTGAATTGTTGTTTTTCCCATGCCTTATCCTTAGATTTTGCCTTTTGAAATCGCTCTCTAAAAGTTTGCCCCTTCCTCGTAATTGTTTTTATTTACTCAAATATCTTTTTATGCAGTCTTTCTCACTTTCTCTCTCTCTTTTACCTCCGTATTTAGCTCTCTTTCTCTGTCGCTGTTTCCACCTTCCCTCTCGGGTCTTTACCTGAAAATGATATTTAATTTTTCTTTCTTGATTTATCTTTGCCGCGGGTCTCTAGTGATCTCTTGTTATGGTCGGGTTGCTTTTAGGGCCAGTTTTTTACGTGGTATGCTCCACACTTGTCCACGGTACGTCAGCTGTCCGGTTTTGCGGGGAAAGGGGAAGCGGTGTGGGCCACTAAACGGCGGCAGTTCTGGGCGGCGTAGAAAGTTCGGGAGCGCCCCAACTGGTCATCGAGATGCAAGCACCGCGGCGTCCGAAATTTGGTAACTTCGTTACAGTTATATTTAAAATGATTTCCACTAAGTCCCCATTGGTCTCATCTTGTTGGCTTTGTTTCTTTGCATGTTTTTTCGTACTTTTCGTTGGGACTTGTAGTTCTTCTGTTTTTCTTTTATTATTTTTTGCCTTATTGTTTTCTTTATAAGTAATTAATTCGTATTTATCTAATTATAAGTTTCTTTTCTTTCATTCTGTCATTTATTTTTGTTGCGGTTTCTGTTGAGTCTGTCATTGTTTTTAATTTCTTTAATTCATTCTCTCTCTCTCGCCTTTTGTTTTTTTCATTTCCTCTAAAGGTTACTTTCTAAAATATCACTTTTGTCTTCGTATTTAGTTCTCTTTCTCTGTCGATGTTTCTACCTTATAGGTTTCTCTCTCCAGTCTGTCTAATGTGGCTTCTCTTTGGCATCTTTCACCCCTCCTTCGTTTTTTTACCTGAAAATGATCGAGTCTCTAGTCTCTAGTGATCGCTCTCATTTATTTTTTTGGTGTTTTTTTTTCTTTCTTTATCTCAGTGACCTCTATTGGAGCATTTTAATCTCTTTCTGTTCGAACACCACTCTCGTTTTTTTTTCCTTTTTTAAACAGTTTTATTTAGAATGCCTTGTTTGTGTCTTGTGTCTTGTGTGGTTCAAATCTAGTAATTGAAATTTTACCCCCTTCCTGTTGACCGATTGTCCTGAAATTTGGTGCACGCCTTTAGTTGTATCATTGTAAACTCAACATGGCCGCCGCTTCAAAATGGCAGATTACATTACGTTTTTTCAATCCCCTCAATATAGGTATCAAATGAAAGGGCTTAACTAGTAGAATACAGTACACTATGAAAAATTTCAAAATCCAAGATGGCTGCCACTACAAAATGTAGGATTACATAATTATATATTTTTTCAATTATGAATATCAAATGAAAAGGCTAACTAGTAGAATATAATACATCATAAAAAAATCAAAATCCAAAATGGCCGCTACAAAATGGCAGATTACATATTTTTTAATTTTCAAGCCTCTCAATATGGGTATCAAATGAAAGGGCTTGGCAAGTGGAACACAGTACACTTTAGAAAAACTAAAAACTTGAAAATAAAAGTAAAAAACATTTTTAAGCTTTATATTGTAAAGAAACATAATAATGATGCAGATAATGTACTAAAAGCTAAAAAATAATTAGGTAGTTACCAGTCATCACATCACTCTCCTCAGTATTGATCAGACTAAAATAAAATTGTGGGGCGTAGCGTAACGTGAGTAAATAATGTCCATGATGCTTCTGCGATGTGATGATTTACTTTTACACACACTTTGGCATAAGTTGTCTATTGAGAAGATGCATCCAAAACATACCTATAATGGTATGAGCGGTTGATAGATAATGAGAATTAGACTCGCTCCACGATTTTATTTTAGTCTAGATTGATGAGGAGAGCGGTGTGATGACTGGTACTTGGTACCAACCTAGTTATTTTTTAGCTTTTAGTACATTATCTGCATCATTATTATGTTTCTTTACAATATAAAACTGTTTAACTTAAAAATATTTTTTACTTATTTTATTATCCTTTCTCTTCTGTTTTGTCATGTCTTTTATTTTCAAATCTTATTCTTTTTATTTATCTATCCTTCCACAGTCTTTTCTTTTAGTTTCTTTCCTTCGAATCTCTCTCCCTCTTTCCCTTCTCTATTTCCTTCCCCAGACCTGTTCTTTATTGTTTCCCTATTTTTTTTCTCTTCTTTGTTAGAACCCCTTTCTGTTAATTTTTCATTTTCTTCTGTCAAGTCTGTATTTCGTTTATTTCTATCGCCTCTTACTCTTTGTAGCCTTTCACTATTCCTATATATTTTCTGATGGTCCATCTCTTCATATTGCGTTTCTATACACTCTCAAGTCTTTCAATTTAGCCTCTTTTCTTTCTTTCTCCCATTTTTTTTAATTTTTCTCTGTTAAGTTGGTCCTTCGTTTTACTCCTTTTATAGTTCATTTTCCCCATTCTATATTTTCTCTTCTTCTCGTTACTCGTTACACATACTCGTCTTTTTCTCGCGGGTTTTTATATTTTGTTTTTATTTCTTTTATTTTCTTAAAATTTTCTTTCAACTGACCTTCTTTCGAGTCTTTTGAGTATTTTAGTTTGTACTTTCTTTCTTTTGATCTATTATTACTCTTCCTCGTCTCTTAGGTCAATTTCTGTTGAATTTTTTCTTGTCTCTTAAGTATCTCAAAATACCAAATTAACGAGAGGGCAATTAACGAAATATCTTTCGAATATTAAATGGTTTGATTTCCGAATCTTTAGAAGCTCGAGATTTGGATATCTTTTAGATTTTGGGATTTTTTTTCTTTTTTTTTTGTAGGTTTATTTCACCTCTGTTGTTAGGTCTTCAAACTTTCTTTCCTTTCTTCTTATTACCACAGCCTCTGTGTTTATTTTTTTTTTGCGGCGATCTAGCAATAATATGGGCCCACTTTCGCCGCCCATCCAACACGATTGGATTACCATTACACCTCCTGTTATCGAATCTCCCGATCAGCGATCACTTAATTATTATTATTGTCGATGGTAGCCAATTAAGATACAAGAGCTCCTCCGCTCGCACAATAATTTTAACAGGTAATTGCCGCGAGGTAGCTCGTTAAATATGCCTAATCAAAAACTGAAAATAAACATCTCGTAATTATAATATGTGATTAACTAATACGTACAGGAGCCAACGTATTATTATCAGCAAAGGAGAGAAACTATGGCAGAAATGCAGGAAAAGTGAAGATGTTTGACGGTGGAATTTTCATGGGTTGGTATATCGGGAAAGTTTTTAATCAAAGCTGTTGATGGAAAATGTGGACGACCAATTAAGGATGTGGAAACGTCTGAAAGTCGGGGTACTGATTGGAAAAGATAGTGTCATAAATCCATAAATTTTGAACCGTCTGTATAAGGTTAGCTTGCAATTTCTTGATTTTTTGCACACAGTTTTGAATCACCCTGTATACGCTGATCGCATTCCGACATTGATTTCCGTCAAATTTCGCATTTCGATAGTGAAATCTCCTAAATCTCACCATCACCAGATCGACTTTCCCCAATTAATAAACGATAGTTTGGAACAAATTAAAAATAATTGCACTTCCCGCCAAAAATCGCCTCTTTCTTCCCATCTCCAACCCAGGAATCCATTGAATTTTCATGTATTCCGTACGAGTGATTAGAACTGCCACACCTCCCGAGTTCCGCTCATTCCGATTGTCACGACGATCGAAAAAACGGAAGAAGTTTCACATTTTCGATTTGTAAACTCTCCGACGTAACGGCACCCATTATCTCGCCGACCCCACCATATGGTTCCGAAATTCCTCTCGGGTTACGGCATTCGCACATTCGATGATCGCAATTAATGCAGAATTTTCTTTTTCGTTCTATTAGCCGGGTACCCATCTGCTTCCGACCATCGCGGTTGCCATTGTGTAATGCGCATAATTGGTTCGCGTGATTGGTAACAATGCATTAGCTCCATTACGGCGGTGGAGTGTGGCTGCTGATTTATTTATTTATTTATTTATTTAATCGCTCGGAGAAACAATTGTTGAGAGAGCAGGATTTACTCACGGTATTGGATGCTTTGATGGTTTTGAGTTGGGTTCGTCGTTTGACTGGGCGTCGGATGTTCTCCGACGGGGGGCTCAGTGGAAATCATTTTTAGATAAAACTCGAGTTCTTTAAGGACTTCTTGTATGTTTATTTTTTATTTTGCGGGAGCAAAAATGAACGAAACACTCGATAAGAGATCTGAAATAGAGACGCAAGGAAAAGAGGGAGAAAGAGAAAGGGGGAAAGATTGAGGGAGCTAGAGGGACTCAAAAGGCACAGTCTAAGGATTGGACATGAGAAAAAGAAATAAAGTACAAAATAAAAAGACACGAAAGAGATGGAAGAAGAAAAGAAATAGAAAAGTAAAACGAGGGGGGCAAAAAGAACAAGAAGGCAGAAAATATTAGAAGAGAAGAAATATAAATAAAATCGATTCTTTCCAAAGAAAGGGACGAAAGCAAGATGCAGAAGGAGATAAGGAAGGAGAAAAAAAATAAATTTGTCAGAAAACATAAAATTCTGATTTTTTTGGAAATTTTGGCAATTCTCGTATTATTTTTGGTGACCCAATCTTTTACTAAAACTACTTTATTGACCACACTACACAACAACGAAGAAGCTACATGTTTATTTACCACTCAAAGAAACACCTATCTGGTCTTCCGATCAAAGAACCCGCATCAATTCCTCGCGGAAGCACACAACATAACACTTTTAATATGAAAATCATCCGCACGCAATTACGGCTCGCGCAAAACATAAAAATGAATATGGAAGCACCAGCCGCTGTCGAATTCAAATGGGGCTCGTTCCGAATCGGCGACCCAACGTTATTTTCGCACCAATTACTCCTCGCAGGGGGCAGTGTTGAATTGCCGAAAGTGGGGCCGGAAGAATAATTAATAAAAATGTACTCACGCTTACGCCCAAGAGGTGTTCCGATCTGTGGGAAGAGGGAAGAAAAAAGGGGGCACTGTCACACCAACGGTCAGATTTTCAAGAGACGCAGCAGCTCGTAATCGGAGGAAATCATCGCGCGGCCGGTGCTACCGATGAGACCGCAAGAACTGGCCAGCGCGAGGTGCGCTCGAGAAGCGGGACACTTTCATTCATTTCGATGATGGCAGGTGGAGATGGACGGCGAGATGAGTCCGAGATTTAGAAATGGGCAGAATGAAGGATATCGGGATCTCAAAGATTGGGAATATTTTGTTTTCGAAAATTTAAGATCTTCAAAGCGAATTGAAGAAACTTACAGAGAATTAAAAAAAACTTGAATCGGATTTGAAAAGACTTGGAATGTCTTGAAATGACTTCAAAGACTTGAGGCGACTTGAAACAACATGAAATGTTTTGAAATTGAAAATTTGAAAAGTTTTGAAATGACTTGAAAATATTTTCGAATTTTTTGAAGGGACTGAAAGCGACTTGAAGAAACTTGAAACGACTTGAAAGGACTTGAAGCGAATTAAAAAACTTGAGATGTTTTGAAAGGACTTGAGGAATGTTTTAAAGGGAATTTAAGCGACTTAGGGACCTATTCTATAACTGTTAGAGGGGCGTTAAAATTTTAGCGTTCTTTAAAATTCAAAATTTCAAGCCCTGATTGGTCATTGTCGTGACAATTTAATTTAACGGCCTTTAATAAAATTTAGAGGGGCAGTTACAGAATACGCCCCTTAAAAAGTCTTGAAGAGTCTTGAAACGACTTGAAGAGAGATGAAGCGACTTTGAGAAACTTGAAACAACTGGAAATGACTTGAAATGTTTTGAAACGACTTGAAAGACTTGAAGCGAATTGAAAAGGCTTGTAATATTTTGAAGAGACTTGAGGCGATATGAAATATTTTGAAAGGTCTTGAAGCGACTTGAAGAAACTTGAAGCGATTTAAAAGGACTTGAAATATCTTCAAGCGACGTGAAATATGTTAAAAGGACTTGAGGCGACTTGAAAAGATTTAGAGCGAATTGAAACGACATGAAATGTTTTGAAGAAACTTGGGGCGACTTGAAAAGTGTTGAAAGGAATTGAAGAGACTTGGAAAGGACTTGAGATGTCTTGAAGCGACGTAAAATATGTTAAAAGGACTTGAAGCGACTTGAAAAGATTTAGAACGAATTGAAACGACATGAAATGTTTTTTGTATGTTGGTTGCGAGATGCTGTAACCTCGTGCAGAATAGTGGAACTAAAGTGTCTCGGTGTAATTTGCTTTGTGATATTACAGTCTCCTGTTGCTTTTTGGGACCAAGAGAAAACCCAGTTAACCAAAGATTGTTTTCTGTGTTATTCCGTACGTTCAAACTGAATATTGGCCTGGGTGACCCTATCTCTTTACAATAGGGTCCAACGTCCCACGTCTGTTCGTACCCTCAATAAAAAGCATCATAAAAAAAACCTGCTGTGTTTGTGTTCGCCCAATTTTATCATTTTATGATGGGTTTTGTAGAGAGCATCTAGAAGATCCTACCTAAGCTATAGCAAATTTAAAAAATTTGCAAATTTAAAAATTTAAAAGTTTTTACCCAATTATACAGCTTCCTGTATATTTTAAGCTTAGTAAAACTGAGTTTTTTAATTTCTGACAACTATGTACTCACGAATGTTTATAATAGCGTCAATTATTCACGAGAATGAAATTTTGATCCACGAGCTGAAGGCTAGTGTAGCAAATCATTTGAGTGAATAACTGACGTTACGCATGAGTAAATACTATACTTTTTCTACGACTATCAATAGCCTTGACGTTTAACCTGTTTCGATTTATAATTAAAATATTCAATGCAAATAATTCTTCAGCACGGCAAAATCCCATTATGCCCATAATTGAAGCAGATTTTAAAAATCATTAATTAACGACACTAACTAATTATAAAATTCTGAATTATTAATTGTGTTAGTAACAAAATAAATTTCATCGGGGTATAGATTAATAAATTAATTAATTTCAGCTGGAGATGCTTATGTGTTTTTTTTTAATGATCCTAGCTGGAATATATACCGAGTGTACCAGAGGTGTGTGGACCATCATTTACGCCCTTATTTTGAAAGATATCAAAACAGGGTTTTCGGGGGACGATAGCCACACAGAGTGTCTTAATATACCAAATTTTTTTTTAATGGAATGCCCTGTATATTAGGTGAATTGAAAGGGCAATTAATGCTGAGCAAAATGATATAAGGTACTATTTAGGTTTATTAAGGATGGTTCTTGAGTTATAAAGAATTTTAGGTCAAAATCTTAAAGGGACCTGGGAAGAAATATTTCGAAAGGACTTGAAACGACATGAAATGTTTTGAAGGGACTTAAGGCAACTTGAAATTTTTTGAAAGCAATTGCAGATTTGAAATGACTTGAAAATATTTTGAAGGGACTGAAAGCGACTTGAAGAAACTTGAAACGACTTGAAAGGACTTTGAAGCGACTTGAAATGTCTGGAATTGTCTTGAAGCGACCTGGGAAGATTTGAAATATCTTAAAGGGATTGGAAGCATTGGAAGCGACTTGAAAAGACTTGAAGCAACCTGGGGAGACTTCAAATATCTTAAAGGGACTGGAAACGACTTGAAGAAACTTAGAATGTCCTGAAGTAACTTGAGGAAACTTGAAACGAAATGAAGGAACTTATTTTGAAACCACTTGAAAGACTTAAAGCGACTTGAAACGACATAAAATGCTTCGAAGGGACTTGAGGCGACTTGAAAGGTTTGAAGAAATACTTGAAGAGTCTTGGAGCGATCTGGGAACACTTCAAATAATATCTTAAAAGGACTGGAAGCCACATGAAAAGACTTGAAATACCTTGAAGCGACTTGAAAAGATTTGAAATGTCTTAAAAGACTTGAAGCGAATTGAAAAGACTTTAGAAGTTTTGAAGGGACTTGGGTCGACTTGAAAAGTGTTGAAAGGAATTGAACAGACTTGGAAAGGACTTGAGATGTCTTCAAGCGACGTAAAATATCTTAAAAGGACTTGAAGCGACTTGAAAAGATTTAGAACGAATTGAAGCGACATGAAATGTTCTGAAGACATTTTAAAAGGTTTGAAAGGAATTGAAGAGACTTGAAAAGACTTGAAATGTCTTGAAGAATCTTAAAGCGACCTGGGAAGACTTCAAATATTTTAAAGGGACTGGAAGCGACTTGAAAAGACTTGAAATGTCTGGAAAATACTTGAAAAGTCTTGGAGCGATCTGGGAAAACTTGAAATAATATCTTGAAAGGACTGGACCCCACATGAAAAGATTTGAAATACCTGGAAGCGACTTGAAAGGATTTGAAATGTCTTTAAAAGACTTGAAGCGAATTGAAAAGACTTTTGTTTTGAAGGAACTTGGGTCGACTTGAAAAGTGTTGAAAGGAATTGAAGAGACTTGGAAAGAACTTGAGATGTCTTGAAGCGACGTAAAATATGTTAAAAGGACTTGAAGCGACTTGAAAAGATTTAGAACGAATTGAAGCGACATGAAATGTTTTGAAGACATTTTAAAAGGTTTGAAAGGAATTGAAGAGACTTGAAAAGACTTGAAATGTCTTGAAGAATCTTAAAGCGACCTGGGAAGACTTCAAATATTTTAAAGGGACTGGAAGCGACTTGAAAAGACTTGAAATGTCTGGAAAATACTTGAAAAGTTTTGGAGCGATCTGGAAACACTTGAAATAATATCTTGAAAGGACTGGAAGCCACATGAAAAGACTTGAAATACTTTGAAGCGACTTGAAAAGATTTGAAATGTCTTGAAAAGACTTGAAGCGAATTGAAAAGACTTTAGAAGTTTTGAAGGGACTTGGGTCGACTTGAAAAGTGTTGAAAGGAATTGAACAGACTTGGAAAGGACTTGAGATGTCTTCAAGCGACGAAAAATATCTTAAAAGGACTTGAAGCGACTTGAAAAGATTTAGAACGAATTGAAGCGACATGAAATGTTCTGAAGACATTTTAAAAGGTTTGAAAGGAATTGAAGAGACTTGAAAAGACTTGAAATGTCTTGAAGAATCTTAAATCGACCTGGGAAGACTTCAAATATTTTAAAGGGACTGGAAGCGACTTGAAAAGACTTGAAATTTCTGGAAAATACTTGAAGAGTTATGGAGCGATTTGGGAACACTTGAAATAATATCTTGAAAGAAAGAAAGAAAGAAATTTATTGGTGCTATCAGTTTTTAAACATACATACAAATAATTTAAAAAACTACATATAAATAAATTTAAAAATTGTTACACAGGTCATAAATATAAAATAAATAGACAATTTATAGGTTACACATTACTTTTGACCAGGACCTAAATAGGTCAAAAAATATAAAATAAATGGACAAACCCACACTCAAACTTTTCTGCTAGTGAAAGGACTGGAAGCCACATGAAAAGACTTGAAATATCTTGAAGCGACTTGAAAGGATTTGAATTGTCTTGAAACGACCTGAAAGACTTGAAGCAAATTAAAAAAAAAACTTGAGATGTTTTGAAGGGAATTTAAGCGACTTAAAAAGTCTTGAAATGTCTTGAAGAGGCTTGAAACGACTTGAAGAGAGATGAAGCGACTTTCAGAAACTTGAAACGACTTGAAAGACTTGAAGCGAATTGAGGCGGTATGAAATATTTTGAAAGGTCTTGAAGCGATTTAAAAAGACTTGAAATGCGACGTGAAATATGTTAAAAGGACTTGAGGCGACTTGAAAGGATTTAGAGCGAATTGAAACGACATCAACTGTTTTGAAGAGACTTGGGACGACTTGAAAATTTTTGAAAGGAATTGAAGAGACTTGAAATGTCTTGAAGAATCTTAAAGCGACCTGGGAAATATTTTGAAGGAACTAGAAGCGACTTGAAGAGTCTTGAAGCGACCTGGGAAGATTTGAAATGTTTTGGATGGAACTGAAACGACTTGAAAGACTTGAAACGAATTGAAACAACTTGAGATGTTTAGAAGGGACTTGAGGTGACTTCAAATGTTTTGAAAGGAATTGAAGCGGCTTAAAAAGTCTTGAAATGTCTTGAAGAGTCTTGAAGCGACCTGGGAAGACTTCAAATATTTTGAAGGGACGGGAAACTACTTGAAAAGAAGGAACTTGAAACGACTGGAAAGGACGTGAAATGTTTTGAAACGACTTGAAAGACTTGAAGCAAATTGAAATATTTTGAAGGGACTTGAAGCGACTTGAAGAAACTTGACTTGCCATAAAAATTCCCATTTTTACTCCTAATAAAACAATCTACTATTATCGCGGTTATGCAAAAGCCACCAAGAATTTTAATAGTTACCGCAACCATAACCGTAAACGTAGCCGCAAGCGTAACCGTAAATGTTACACAAAATTTTGCAAATTCCTTATTTTATAGTCAATGCTTTACATGTCTCATTTTAGTGTGATCCACACGAAAATATAGATAATCAAAACCAAAAGATATAACATAACATAACCACCACAAACATATCATTAATATAAAGGTGAACACTTAAACCAATCCATAATCGCAGATCCAAACGTAAATCTAACCGTAAACGTAACCACCACAAACGTATTGTTAATATAAAGAAAAAACACGTAAATCAATCCATAACCGTACCCACAACTGTAAACGTAAGCGTAATCGTAACCATAAACGCAAACGTAACCGTAAACATTCTACACATTCCTTGTTACATATTTTTCACTTTCCGTGTTTTGTATATATTTGGTGCTTTATATCTTCTATTTTGTGTGCTTGAATATTATACAGACAAACATAAAAATTAACCAAACCGTAACCGTAAACGTAACCGCAAACGCAACTGTACACATTCTTCCATATTTTATTTTCGAAGTTTAATGTTTTATTTTTGCCAATCGACAAGGCGCAGAGAAAATTTTTGAGGAACTTACCTCAAGTGAAGTTCAATCTTGATTATATGTAGGTCTCGTCGAAGGAAATAATCCCACCCTGCCCGTACATCAAGTCCCTATTTGCAACACAATGGCTTTAAAGAATGAGATCATGGAGGTAGTACCGGGTGAGGAGACGGCGGGCGCAGCACTTTTTTTTATTCTTTTGTGCTTTAAAACTGTGAGTTTGACAGGAAACGAGGTACTACATTTGTTATTATTTCCTTCGACGAGACCTACATATAATCAATATCGAACTTCACTTGAGGTAAGTTCGTTTGATCTAGTAAACATTTTTCATTCTGTTTCATATTCGATGTTTCAGGTCTTATTTTTTGTGTGATTAACGTATCCTTACGAAATCTCATTTTTCTTAATAGATTTTAGCACTAAACCCCGTAGTTATCGAGTTAAAATCAGTGGAAGTTTTGACGATAATTTAGTTACCCTCCACTGAACGGCTCGACTGATGATAACGCACAACAAAAAAACTTTAGCAAAAGATTCGAAAATAATAATCTAAACCGCCCGCCGTAAATAAACTAAAAATAGAAAACTCAAGTACTAAACGTCATTACTTCAAACATTTAGAAACATGAGAAACTTTTCCGGACAAAAACAATTGATTCTCAGTAGCGCAAATTAAAATAAATATCCATATGCGGCTCGTGAATTTGTAGGGGTGAAAAATGTAATAATAATAATAATAATAATAAATCGTCTTTATTGATTCATCATGTGATGGCGAAGTCTAGCATCGCTGCCACTCCACTTAACCACCACAAGAGACAACAAAACAAAAACAAAAATAATAACAAATAAAAAAGGAAAAAAATTACAATATACAATAATTAACTTAGATTAAATTAGATTAAATTCTGCAAGCAAACAACAAAAAGAGCAAGAAACAAAAAAAAAAACAGAGAAAAGAGAAAAAAAAAAAGAAAAAAAATGTAACTTTTCGGAAAAGTCGTGTATAGAAAAGTTGTTGCTTTTGATGACTCCTACCACTGGTTTCAGTTATAGCACTTATTTCTGAAACAGCCTGTACGTTTAAAAACGGACAGATCTGTATCTTTCTTTTTTATTCTTATTATTTATTCAAGTACAACAAGAGGATTTTCATGCGTGGCCAACTTTGACTAATTTAGTTTTCAATCTCTCTTTAGGCTTAGCTTAGGTGCATCTGCAGCGGCAATGGTAAAAAAAACAAAATATGAATATTCAGTAAAAGTGATTTTATATGCCTCATCTCAGACACATCTCAGTCGGACACTGCTCAGCCGAACGGCCGTGGTTCCACTTTTTCAATTGACTTTTTTTAGGAATCTCAATTTCCACAATAAAGTAGACCGCCAAGTGAAACGAAGAAACTGCACCTAGAACAGGAAATGGCGAAGTATAAATTACCCGATTTTGTGTTGTGTTTTAATAACACTTCGAACGTTTCCTTCCTCGCTATAACGTATCGCAGTCCAAAAAACAAAACGAACTCGATTCTTCCTCAATCTCTCTAGTTCTTCTCGTAATTCAACAGCATCACTGTGGCGAATTTTTCCACGCGTTCCTTCATTAAAACTTTCTAACTGCTCCTCGAGTTCTCGTCTCAATCGAAGCAATTAGTTTTTACAACGTACACGTACTCATTTCAATAATATTCCGATTAATTTCAGTAGCAATTTGCTCACTGCCCCGCCTAAACGGTCGCAACAATGACCAATCGGCTCATTTTCGAAATTACGGTTTGTTATTAAAAGTGGAAATGTAAATCAAAGTTCCGTTAACGACTGGTCGATAAATGTCGGAGTCGTGTATTTTGGGTTGCCTAGGGCGACAGAGTGATCAATTCCGGGATTTACATAATTCCAGTGCACGGGACTGTATAACTGGTGCATTTGACGTTTATTTCGTTAATTATTAGACGTGGAGGAATGGGGCTTTTTAATGTTAATCCCGCGTTCAGATGTGGTCTTTGTTGGATCGTTGGGTGGTGGAATAATTAATGATGATTAATTTCACCGAGCAAACGAAAAAACTTTAATTTTACAAGACATTAATGATACAATTGATGAATTACAGTGGGGTTCTTACCTTAAAGAATGTTTAAATTATGACGTTGTTTTGAATGATTATTAAATTTAACGTTTTGAAAAGGTTACATGATTTTTTAAAATTGCGGTGGCACTTCAACGGTCAGCGCCATCAGATACGGATTCATTCCCAAAGGCTGGACTATAAAGGTTTCATTTCACCCTTGCTCAGCTACTGCACCGTCATGTTCTGGAACTTACAATTTTGTAAACAAATTCTTGTGCGCTCTTCACTGACGAGATTTCCACCCACCACAATTTTTCCAGCTCCACGGATGTGTTAAATTCGTCACGTCCAAAGTCGGTAAATCACCGGGAAGAAAACCATTAAACACCATCTCCATTCGCAATCGCTAAAGATGTCACAATGTCGTTTGTGCCTTTCTCGAAATTAGCATAATATTTATTTGCGTCCGCCTCTATCGGAGTTTTCTCTTTGCGAATTTAGTGAAAATTTTTTAGACAGCTGCGGCGGATTTACGATGGGCCGTTGACCGTCACTCGATTCAACAATCTAATCTAACCATTATAATATTTGCGGAGCTGATTAATTATAATTATATTAAATACATACTTCCTTTATTTCGATTTTTGTGCCTATGATTTATTCCGTGCTGATTGCAAAATGACGTAATAGCGTTTTGATCGGTTTCATCAAGTCCAAACAGATTAATCACTCGTCGGATAAATTGCGGTTAAATTATGGGATTGTGGAAGGAGCATTTCAAATATGAAACTTTATCAGGACAACTTAGTCTTAATATGGTAGCTATAATTCTAAAGGTATTTCGAATGGATATGCATCAAAGTTTTTCAACGAGAAATATTTTTTAGCTTTTCAATAAGTGTCGTCTCTAAGTAATTATACGTCGTTGAAATAGTTTTAACAGAACGATGTGAATACAGTGGAGGTAATTGTGCCTGACTAATAATTTAATAGAGAATAGCACTATCGTCTCCTTTTTAAGCATTTTTCCTCTTGAACCACATCTCTGGAATATTTGAAATTCTGGAAGCACGGTTAGAATCTTTAAACCTCCAATAAAATTACAGTTCTTTAAATTTTTTAATTTCTAATAGTCTGTTATTGTTATAAAATTATATCGCTAAAGTTTTATCGAATTCTCAGGATTTTTTGAACCCGAGAGGATAAGTGGCAGGCCACACAAAAAACGAGTTTGTATTGTTGGTTGTATAAAAGGTTATTGTTTCTACCGTTCTAATTTGTAGTAGTATTCCATTCTGAGTTGGAAAAAGGTCCCTGAAGAGAATTCAAATGTACCTATATTTTTTTTTGTTTGTTATTTAGTTTTGTGTTAACACCTATGGAAATATAGTGACTCAATTTACTTTACACGGTGTAGTTATATAGTTTGTTATTTAGCTTTAAATTAATATTAATATCGGTTCGGATTATTTTCCTGACTCTTCAATAAATAATTTTAATTTAGCCTGGAATGCGTTTTACAGATCTTTCTCCAGATCTTCCTGTTTTTTTTTTGTTTTTTTTTTCTTAATTGAAAACATTCAATTGAGTTATTTCAATCCCTGGAGCATAACGAACAAAACAAAAAAGAATCAACCAAATAATATGTCGATCCTGTCGTCAGTTATGATCGAGACTGTTCATACTAAAATCCCAGAAAAAAGCACGCAAATTGTTTTCCGCTCTGACAATTACGTACACAAAAAAAAAACTGCCAAATCGGTCGCGCCTACATGCGGCAATTGATTTTAATTCATTGTTAGCTGATCCGACAGACGTTATCCTGCCAAATTTCAATAAATTTGTTTTTGGACAGATCGAGAAACAACACAAAAGTAAAAACAGCGTTTTTACAGATTTTTCTTCAGATCACCCCAATGTTTATTTTTGTGGGTTATGGTCTTGAGTTCATACAAAAGTCTTTCAGTTATTTCAAGACATTTCAAATCCTTTCAAGTGGCTTCAAGGTACTTCAAATCTTTTCAAGTCGCTTCCAATCCCTTCAAGATATATCAGATCTCCCCAGGTCGCTTCAAGACTCTTCAAGTCTTTTAAGTCGCTTTCAGACCTTTCAAGTCTCTTAAAGTATTTTCCAGACATTTTAAGTCTTTTCAAATCGTTTCCAGTCCCTTCAAAATATTTGAAGTCGTCCCAGGTCGCTTCAAGACTCTTCAAAATATTTCAATTCTTTTCAATTCGCTTCAAGTCGTCTCAAAACATTTAAAGTTCTTTCCAGTCGTTTCAAGTTTTTTTAAGCCACTCTCTTCAAGTCGATAATGCACATTTCAAGTCTTTTCAAGTAGCTTCCTGTTCCTTCAAAATATTTGAAGTCGTCCCAGGTCGCTTCAAGACTCTTCAAAACATTTCAAGACTTTTTAAGTCGCTTCAATTCCCTTCAAAACATCTCAAGTCACCTCAAGTCCCTTCAAAATATCTCAAGTTTTTTCAATTGTCTTCAAGTGTTTCAAGTCGTTTCAAGTCATTTCAAATCCTTTCAAGTCGCTTCAAGGCATTTAAAATTTTTTCATGTGGCTTCGAGTTCTTTCAAGAGATTATTTGAAGTGTTCCCAGATCGCTCCAAGACTCGTGAAGTATTTTCCAGACATTTCAAGTCTTTTCAAGTCGCTTCCAATCCCTTCAAGATATATCAAATCTTTCCAGGTCGCTTCAAGACTCTTCAAGAGATTTCAAGTGTTTTCAAGTCGCCTCCAGTCCCTTCAAAATATTTGAAGTCGTCCCAGGTCGCTTTAAGATTCTTCAAGACATTTCAAGTCTTTTCAATTCGCATCAAGTCTATCAAGTCGTTTCAAAACATTTCAAATACTTTAAAGTTGTTTAAAGTTTTTCAAGCCACTTCATCTCTCTTCAAGTCGCTAAAGCACATTTCAAGTATTTTCAAGTGGCTTCCCGGTCCTTTAAAATATTTCCACTTCGCTTCAAAACTCTTCAAGACAATTCAAGACTGTTCAATTCACATCAAAACATCTCAAGTTTTTTCAATTCGCTTCAAGTCTTTCAAGTCGTTTCAAGACATTCCAAATCCTTTCAAGTCTTTTCATGTCGCTTCCAGTCTTTTCAAGTCTCTTAAAGTATTTTCCAGACATTTTAAGTCTTTTCAAATCGTTTCCAGTCCCTTCAAAATATTTGAAGTCGTCCCAGGTCGCTTCAAGACTCTTCAAAATATTTCAATTCTTTTCAATTCGCTTCAAGTCGTCTCAAAACATTTAAAGTTCTTTCCAGTCGTTTCAAGTTTTTTTAAGCCACTCTCTTCAAGTCGATAAAGCACATTTCAAGTCTTTTCAAGTAGCTTCCTGTTCCTTCAAAATATTTGAAGTCGTCCCAGGTCGCTTCAAGACTCTTCAAAACATTTCAAGACTTTTTAAGTCGCTTCAATTCCCTTTAAAACATCTCAAGTCACCTCAAGTCGTTTCAAGTCATTTCAAATCCTTTCAAGTCGCTTCAAGGCATTTAAAAAATTTTCATATGGCTTCCAGTCCTTTCAAGAGATTATTTGAAGTGTTCCCAGATCGCTCCAAGACTCGTGAAGTATTTTCCAGACATTTCAAGTCTTTTCAAGTCGCTTCCAATCCCTTCAAGATATATCAAATCTTTCCAGGTCGCTTCAAGACTCTTCAAGAGATTTCAAGTGTTTTCAAGTCGCCTCCAGTCCCTTCAAAATATTTGAAGTCGTCCCAGGTCGCTTTAAGATTCTTCAAGACATTTCAAGTCTTTTCAATTCGCTTCAAGTCTTTCAAGTCGTTTCAAAACATTTCAAATACTTTAAAGTTGTTTAAAGTTTTTCAAGCCACTTCATCTCTCTTCAAGTCGCTAAAGCACATTTCAAGTATTTTCAAGTGGCTTCCCGGTCCTTTAAAATATGTCCACTTCGCTTCAAAACTCTTCAAGACAATTCAAGACTGTTCAATTCACATCAAAACATCTCAAGTTTTTTCAATTCGCTTCAAGTCTTTCAAGTCGTTTCAAGACATTCCAAATCCTTTCAAGTCTTTTCATGTCGCTTCCAGTCTTTTCAAGTCTCTTAAAGTATTTTCCAGACATTTTAAGTCTTTTCAAATCGTTTCCAGTCCCTTCAAAATATTTGAAGTCGTCCCAGGTCGCTTCAAGACTCTTCAAAATATTTCAATTCTTTTCAATTCGCTTCAAGTTTTTTCAAGCCACTTCATGTCTCTTCAAGTCGCTAAAGCACATTTCAAGTCTTTTCAAGTAGCTTCCTGTTCCCTCAAAATATTTGAAGTCGTCCCAGGTCGCTTCAAGACTCTTCAAAACATTTCAAGACTTTTTAAGTCGCTTCAATTCCCTTCAAAACATCTCAAGTCACCTCAAGTCCCTTCAAAATATCTCAAGTTTTTTCAATTGTCTTCAAGTGTTTCAAGTCGTTTCAAGTCATTTCAAATCCTTTCAAGTCGCTTCAAGGCATTTAAAATTTTTTCATGTGGCTTCGAGTTCTTTCAAGAGATTATTTGAAGTGTTCCCAGATCGCTCCAAGACTCGTGAAGTATTTTCCAGACATTTCAAGTCTTTTCAAGTCGCTTCCAATCCCTTCAAGATATATCAAATCTTTCCAGGTCGCTTCAAGACTCTTCAAGAGATTTCAAGTGTTTTCAAGTCGCCTCCAGTCCCTTCAAAATATTTGAAGTCGTCCCAGGTCGCTTTAAGATTCTTCAAGACATTTCAAGTCTTTTCAATTCGCATCAAGTCTATCAAGTCGTTTCAAAACATTTCAAATACTTTAAAGTTGTTTAAAGTTTTTCAAGCCACTTCATCTCTCTTCAAGTCGCTAAAGCACATTTCAAGTATTTTCAAGTGGCTTCCCGGTCCTTTAAAATATTTCCACTTCGCTTCAAAACTCTTCAAGACAATTCAAGACTGTTCAATTCACATCAAAACATCTCAAGTTTTTTCAATTCGCTTCAAGTCTTTCAAGTCGTTTCAAGACATTCCAAATCCTTTCAAGTCTTTTCATGTCGCTTCCAATCTTTTCAAGTCTCTTAAAGTATTTTCCAGACATTTTAAGTCTTTTCAAATCGTTTCCAGTCCCTTCAAAATATTTGAAGTCGTCCCAGGTCGCTTCAAGACTCTTCAAAATATTTCAATTCTTTTCAATTCGCTTCAAGTCGTCTCAAAACATTTAAAGTTCTTTCCAGTCGTTTCAAGTTTTTTTAAGCCACTCTCTTCAAGTCGATAAAGCACATTTCAAGTCTTTTCAAGTAGCTTCCTGTTCCTTCAAAATATTTGAAGTCGTCCCAGGTCGCTTCAAGACTCTTCAAAACATTTCAAGACTTTTTAAGTCGCTTCAATTCCCTTCAAAACATCTCAAGTCACCTCAAGTCGTTTCAAGTCATTTCAAATCCTTTCAAGTCGCTTCAAGGCATTTAAAAAATTTTCATATGGCTTCCAGTCCTTTCAAGAGATTATTTGAAGTGTTCCCAGATCGCTCCAAGACTCGTGAAGTATTTTCCAGACATTTCAAGTCTTTTCAAGTCGCTTCCAATCCCTTCAAGATATATCAAATCTTTCCAGGTCGCTTCAAGACTCTTCAAGAGATTTCAAGTGTTTTCAAGTCGCCTCCAGTCCCTTCAAAATATTTGAAGTCGTCCCAGGTCGCTTTAAGATTCTTCAAGACATTTCAAGTCTTTTCAATTCGCTTCAAGTCTTTCAAGTCGTTTCAAAACATTTCAAATACTTTAAAGTTGTTTAAAGTTTTTCAAGCCACTTCATCTCTCTTCAAGTCGCTAAAGCACATTTCAAGTATTTTCAAGTGGCTTCCCGGTCCTTTAAAATATGTCCACTTCGCTTCAAAACTCTTCAAGACAATTCAAGACTGTTCAATTCACATCAAAACATCTCAAGTTTTTTCAATTCGCTTCAAGTCTTTCAAGTCGTTTCAAGACATTCCAAATCCTTTCAAGTCTTTTCATGTCGCTTCCAGTCTTTTCAAGTCTCTTAAAGTATTTTCCAGACATTTTAAGTCTTTTCAAATCGTTTCCAGTCCCTTCAAAATATTTGAAGTCGTCCCAGGTCGCTTCAAGACTCTTCAAAATATTTCAATTCTTTTCAATTCGCTTCAAGTTTTTTCAAGCCACTTCATGTCTCTTCAAGTCGCTAAAGCACATTTCAAGTCTTTTCAAGTAGCTTCCTGTTCCCTCAAAATATTTGAAGTCGTCCCAGGTCGCTTCAAGACTCTTCAAAACATTTCAAGACTTTTTAAGTCGCTTCAATTCCCTTCAAAACATCTCAAGTCACCTCAAGTCCCTTCAAAATATCTCAAGTTTTTTCAATTGGCTTCAAGTCTTTCAAGTCGTTTCAAGTCATTTCAAATCCTTTCAAGTCGCTTCAAGGCATTTAAAAAATTTTCATGTGGCTTCCAGTTCTTTCAAGAGATTATTTGAAGTGTTCCCAGATCGCTCCAAGACTCGTGAAGTATTTTCCAGACATTTCAAGTCTTTTCAAGTCGCTTCCAATCCCTTCAAGATATATCAAATCTTTCCAGGTCGCTTCAAGACTCTTCAAGAGATTTCAAGTGTTTTCAAGTCGCCTCCAGTCCCTTCAAAATATTTGAAGTGGTCCCAGGTCGCTTTAAGATTCTTCAAGACATTTCAAGTCTTTTCAATTCGCTTCAAGTCTTTCAAGTCGTTTCAAAACATTTCAAATACTTTAAAGTTGTTTAAAGTTTTTCAAGCCACTTCATCTCTCTTCAACTCGCTAAAGCACATTTCAAGTATTTTCAAGTGGCTTTCCGGTCCTTTAAAATATTTCCACTTCGCTTCAAAACTCTTCAAGACAATTCAAGACTGTTCAATTCACATCAAAACATCTCAAGTTATTTCAATTCGCTTCAAGTCTTTCAAGTCGTTTCAAGACATTCCAAATCCTTTCAAGTCTTTTCATGTCGCTTCCAGTCTTTTCAAGTCTCTTAAAGTATTTTCCAGACATTTTAAGTCTTTTCAAATCGTTTCCAGTCCCTTCAAAATATTTGAAGTCGTCCCAGGTCGCTTCAAGACTCTTCAAAATATTTCAATTCTTTTCAATTCGCTTCAAGTTTTTTCAAGCCACTTCATGTCTCTTCAAGTCGCTAAAGCACATTTCAAGTCTTTTCAAGTAGCTTCCTGTTCCCTCAAAATATTTGAAGTCGTCCCAGGTCGCTTCAAGACTCTTCAAAACATTTCAAGACTTTTTAAGTCGCTTCAATTCCCTTCAAAACATCTCAAGTCACCTCAAGTCCCTTCAAAATATCTCAAGTTTTTTCAATTGGCTTCAAGTCTTTCAAGTCGTTTCAAGTCATTTCAAATCCTTTCAAGTCGCTTCAAGGCATTTAAAAAATTTTCATGTGGCTTCCAGTTCTTTCAAGAGATTATTTGAAGTGTTCCCAGATCGCTCCAAGACTCGTGAAGTATTTTCCAGACATTTCAAGTCTTTTCAAGTCGCTTCCAATCCCTTCAAGATATATCAAATCTTTCCAGGTCGCTTCAAGACTCTTCAAGAGATTTCAAGTGTTTTCAAGTCGCCTCCAGTCCCTTCAAACTATTTAAAGTCGTCCCAGGTCGCTTTAAGATTCTTCAAGACATTTCAAGTCTTTTCAATTCGCTTCAAGTCTTTCAAGTCGTTTCAAAACATTTCAAATACTTTAAAGTTGTTTAAAGTTTTTCAAGCCACTTCATCTCTCTTCAAGTCGCTAAAGCACATTTCAAGTATTTTCAAGTGGCTTCCCGGTCCTTTAAAATATTTCCACTTCGCTTCAAAACTCTTCAAGACAATTCAAGACTGTTTAAGTCGCTTCAATTTACATCAAAACATCTCAAGTTTTTTCAATTCGCTTCAAGCCTTTCAAGTCTTTTCATGTCGCTTCCAGTATTTTCAAGTCTCTTAAAGTATTTTCCAGACATTTTAAGTCTCTTCAAATCGTTTCCAGTCCCTTCAAAATATTTGAAGTCGTCCCAGGTCGCTTCAAGACTCTTCAAAATATTTCAATTCTTTTCAAGTTTTTTCAAGCCACTTCATGTCTCTTCAAGTCGCTAAAGCACATTTCAAGTGTTTTCAAGTAGCTTCCTGTTCCCTCAAAATATTTGAAGTCGTCCCAGGTCGCTTCAAGACTCTTCAAAACATTTCAAGACTTTTTAAGTCGCTTCAATTCCCTTCAAAACATCTCAAGTCACCTCAAGTCCCTTCAAAATATCTCAAGTTTTTTCAATTGGCTTCAAGTCTTTCAAGTCGTTTCAAGTCATTTCAAATCCTTTCAAGTCGCTTCAAGGCATTTAAAAAATTTTCATGTGGCTTCCAGTTCTTTCAAGAGATTATTTGAAGTGTTCCCAGATCGCTCCAAGACTCGTGAAGTATTTTCCAGACATTTCAAGTCTTTTCAAGTCGCTTCCAATCCCTTCAAGATATATCAAATCTTTCCAGGTCGCTTCAAGACTCTTCAAGAAATTTCAAGTGTTTTCAAGTCGCCTCCAGTCCCTTCAAAATATTTGAAGTCGTCCCAGGTCGCTTTAAGATTTTTCAAGACATTTCAAGTCTTTTCAATTCGCTTCAAGTCTTTCAAGTCGTTTCAAAACATTTCAAATACTTTAAAGTTGTTTAAAGTTTTTCAAGCCACTTCATCTCTCTTCAAGTCGCTAAAGCACATTTCAAGTATTTTCAAGTGGCTTCCCGGTCCTTTAAAATATTTCCACTTCGCTTCAAAACTCTTCAAGACAATTCAAGACTGTTTAAGTCGCTTCAATTTACATCAAAACATCTCAAGTTTTTTCAATTCGCTTCAAGCCTTTCAAGTCTTTTCATGTCGCTTCCAGTATTTTCAAGTCTCTTAAAGTATTTTCCAGACATTTTAAGTCTCTTCAAATCGTTTCCAGTCCCTTCAAAATATTTGAAGTCGTCCCAGGTCGCTTCAAGACTCTTCAAAATATTTCAATTCTTTTCAAGTTTTTTCAAGCCACTTCATGTCTCTTCAAGTCGCTAAAGCACATTTCAAGTGTTTTCAAGTAGCTTCCTGTTCCCTCAAAATATTTGAAGTCGTCCCAGGTCGCTTCAAGACTCTTCAAAACATTTCAAGACTTTTTAAGTCGCTTCAATTCCCTTCAAAACATCTCAAGTCACCTCAAGTCCCTTCAAAATATCTCAAGTTTTTTCAATTGGCTTCAAGTCTTTCAAGTCGTTTCAAGTCATTTCAAATCCTTTCAAGTCGCTTCAAGGCATTTAAAAAAATTTCATGTGGCTTCCAGTCCTTTCAAGAGATTATTTGAAGTGTTCCCAGATCGCTCCAAGACTCGTGAAGTATTTTTCAGACATTTCAAGTCTTTTCAAGTCGCTTCCAATCCCTTCAAGATATATCAAATCTTTCCAGGTCGCTTCAAGACTCTTCAAGAAATTTCAAGTGTTTTCAAGTCGCCTCCAGTCCCTTCAAAATATTTGAAGTCGTCCCAGGTCGCTTTAAGATTTTTCAAGACATTTCAAGTCTTTTCAATTCGCTTCAAGTCTTTCAAGTCGTTTCAAAACATTTCAAATACTTTAAAGTTGTTTAAAGTTTTTCAAGCCACTTCATCTCTCTTCAAGTCGCTAAAGCACATTTCAAGTATTTTCAAGTGGCTTCCCGGTCCTTTAATAATAATAATAATAATAGCGTTTATTGTAGTGCAGTACACATACAAAAGGTTAAAAGTACAGAAAACTGATTTATAAAAACTCTAACCTAATAAGAATAAAAATAGGAATTAGTACACATAATAAAACAATGATACCTACATAATACATAACACAAGTAAAAATTTTAAAATTTGTTTATATCGACTTTGAAGGGTACATTGTTCAATATATCAGTCTTCAACTGATTTTTTATTGTAGTGCTAGAAAGGTCCAGACTGACCGAGAGACGATTTAGAATATATGGAACAATGTATGAAAATGATGACTGGAATGCAGCTGTTTTATGCAGAGGGATCGTAAATTGATGATCTACGTGTCTCAATATTTTTGGATGTGCATCAGAGCGCTTAATTAGCTCAGTAAACAAATAGTCAGGAAATTGATTATTGATTATTCTTTTCACAAATCCAACATAGTGGACAAAACGACGTTCATTTAATTTTAGTTGGTTTAGAGACCTTAAATAAGGGGTTACGTGGTCAAATCGAGGTATGAATGTAACGAACCTTATACACATGTTTTGGATTTTTTGCAACTTAAGTTTATCCTCATTAGATAGACAGGGTCCGTACACCTGATCACAATAATTGAACGTTGACAATACCAAAGAGTTGATCAGCAATAACTTTATGTCTTGATTTAGGAACGTTTTTAAAGGATATAATCGCTTGAGTTTAAGGAAACCTTGTCTGCAGAGATTCGATACATGAGTCGAAAAATTTAAACAGCTATCAAAAGTTACTCCAAGATTCCTAACTGCCTGTTCGCTGACAATTACGTCATTGTTGATACATAGTGAGTGATCCAGATTTATCAAATTGTTAGCTGTGCCAAGCACGATGTTTTTGGTTTTTTTGGTATTTATTATTAGCGAGTTGCTAAGGGTCCATTTAAAGATTTTGTTAAGATCATCGTTAATTACTTGCTGAGCTCGCAGGTTATCATGCGGCCTAAAACTGTAGTAAAGTTGAATATCGTCAGCGAACAAGTGCAACTTGCAATTTTTTGGAACAAACTGGATATCGGCTATAAATATTGAGGATAAGAGGGGTCCGAGAACAGAACCCTGCGGGACACCACTCTTGACGTCACGCAGATTAGACACTAGCCTAGATGTAGTGGAGTTAATACGGCAGACTTGTTTACGATTAAGTAAGTAATTTTGAAACCATTTGTAAGTAGAGTCACATATACCGTAGTAACTAAGTTTTTCTAACAAACAGTGAATGTCGATTGAGTCAAAAGCCTTAGATAGGTCCAGCAGGGTTAAAGATGTAATGTTACCTAGATCCATGTTCCGAAGGATGTCATTTGTTATAGAGACTAGGGCAGATGTTGTGCTATAACCTTTGCGGAAGCCGGACTGTATGGGGGGCAGTATATTATAGCCACACACATATTGATTTAATTGTTTATAAATTATCGACTCAGCAATTAGTAGACAAACAGATTGAATACTAATAGGTCTCAAGTCACTTAGGCCAGAAACTTTTGTGTTTTTTGGAATTGGCGTAACGGATGAAATTTTCCAAAGAGATGGTACATAGCCATATTCGAAACAGATATTGATTAAATGAGTGAGGGGAGCACATACAAAATGTAGAGCTTGCTGTAGCATTCGTCCAGAAATTCCATCGATTCCTTCAATAGAGGGTTTTAATTTAAGAATGAACTCTTTAACAGTGTCAACATCTACAGGTGTGTAACGAAACTTATTATCACGTGAAAAATTGGCAATTTGGAGAAATTGCTTAAAATTTGGGGTAGATGAAACTCTGGGGATGGAATCCATAAAATAGTTATTTACTAAGTTAGCATCGCACAGCTCATTTGGTAGTGCATCATTTGATTTGGAGTCAATAATATTCCAGGATTTTAAATCTGACCAAAGTTTTTTCGCATCGGTTTTAGAATGAGGATTAAACTTAGATTGCAAAAAATGTTTTTTCTCTTGTTTGAGAGCAACGTTATAGATATTTCTAAGTTCACAGTAGTATCTCCTGTGAGTCTCAAGTCCAGAATGACAATAACGATTCCATGCTTTTTGTTTTAAAGACTTTAAACGTTTAAGGGTGTCAGTAAACCACGGCTGACTTTTGAGTTTAGCTTGCCCTCTGGTAGTAACCAAGGGCGCGTGAACGTCAAATAATTTTGTTAACGAGGCATTGAAATAACTCACCTTTTCATTTATGTCTTCAATTTTATATATACGATTCCAGTCAACATTTCCAGCGTCGCAACTGAATTTTTCTATGTCAAAATGTTTAAAAGAGCGTACAATTTTCTTGACAGAACACTGGACATCTACATGAAAATCAATTACACAGTTAACACAATTGTGATCTGAAAAAGTAAATTCTGAAACCCATGAATTAACAATAGGCAAGTTGGAGTTAGTGATTATTAAATCAAGAAGGGATTCATGATCATTAGTGACCCTAGTAGGATTTTTAATTAGTTGTTTACAGTCTAGTTCAAATAAAATCGAGTTAAGGTAGTCACTGGCCAGATTGGCGGTTAACATATTTATATTGAAATCTCCTAACAAGATGAAGTTATTAAAGCCGCTCACTGACAGAGAGTGAATAATGTCAGAAATAAATGATATATTTTTATAATTGCTATTTGGAGGTCTATAGAATACTCCTAGCACAAAGTACTTCGAACCAATTTTGATCTGAACCATGACAAAATCAACCATTTCAACAACCGGAAATTCTAAAATTTCATACTTCAAGCCTTCACGAATGTACGCAGCCACACCACCTCCACGAGAGGTCTTGTCCTTACGTACAAGCTGGTAACCTGGGATATTAAAATGTTCATCGGGCATTTCTTCTTGGAGCCATGTTTCGCTGACAGTAATAACTGAGAATTTGTTCTGAAGAACAAAACTCTGAAATTCAGGGAACTTGTTACACAAAGATCTTGCGTTTACGTGACCCACTAAAAAATTAGGTCGCTCTTGCCTTAACCCTAGGGTGGTGCGTTCAGTGTTGTACGTTTCTGAAAAAAATGATTTATTGTCACTCCTTCTGGCCATGTTGTAGGGTCCAAAACTTTTCCTTCTAACATCGAGGGAACAGTTATTTTAAAGGACGAGTACACTTCAGGTTTTTTCGATTGTAGTTTTTGGCAGCTGACACGGCTGGTGATAGCTCTAAGATGCTGAATAATATCATCAGTTGTAGTATCGGGATGTAGACGGCTGATGTGATAATTTCTTGTAAGAGGCTTCGGAACGCTGATGAGATTTTTACTTGAAGAACTACCGGTACCAACAATTGGTTTTGACTTGGATGCGCCCGATTTGAACTTGAAATCTTCTTTGCGGGTGTCTACTGGGCCGTAGGCTTGACTACCTCGAGATTTTATATTCTTGCGATTTTTGTAAATTACAGTTTTAAACACACCATCCATTGGTGGTGTGGTTTCAAAGTCTTGTGTTTCCTGCTTGTCCAAATTAATTATATCGTTCATGATCTCTAGTTGTTTGTCATGAAGAAGTTTGTGGGCTTCTTCATTCTTCGCGTTAGACTCAGCAATGACGTTATTAACTGTATTAACTGTATTTGTTAACGACTTCCCATTTTTGTTGCTATATGAAGGAGATGGGACAGATTCCTTTGTTTGTTTGCAATAATTAATCAAGGGAATCAGCTGTTTATTTACTTCTTTCTTAAAGTCGTTGATAAGGTCGATTATCTCTTTTTTGAACGTTTCACAAGAAATAGTTTCATGGCCATCGCCGTGCTGATTATTCCGTACACTTCTAATCCTAATTTCTTCTTTGAGCTCTTGAATTTCCCTTGCTTGAATTTCATTTACTTTCTTGAGATTTGCAATTTCGGCTGTCATTGCAGTAATTACGTTTTCATTCGAAGTAGGTGAGCTAGTAGGTTGCAAGTCGTTATCATCACTTCCATGATTAATACAGATCATTTCAGATTCACTTATAAAGTTAAATTTCTTCTTATTGTCATCCAAGGCAAGTGCACAACTTTTATGATAGATTACGTAGCACTTAATACACTGCATGGACACATTTGTAACTTGTTTTTTGCACTTTTTACAGTACTTTTCACTATTTGAACTGGGAGCTCCAGTCGGCTTATGTTTATCGCCCGGCATCGTGCCGCGCACTTTAAAATATTTCCACTTCGCTTCAAAACTCTTCAAGACAATTCAAGACTGTTCAATTCACATCAAAACATCTCAAGTTTTTTCAATTCGCTTCAAGTCTTTCAAATCGTTTCAAGACATTCCAAATCCTTTCAAGTCTTTTCATGTCGCTTCCAGTCTTTTCAAGTCTCTTAAAGTATTTTCCAGACATTTTAAGTCTTTTCAAATCGTTTCCAGTCCCTTCAAAATATTTGAAGTCGTCCCAGGTCGCTTCAAGACTCTTCAAAATATTTCAATTCTTTTCAATTCGCTTCAAGTTTTTTCAAGCCACTTCATGTCTCTTCAAGTCGCTAAAGCACATTTCAAGTCTTTTCAAGTAGCTTCCTGTTCCCTCAAAATATTTGAAGTCGTCCCAGGTCGCTTCAAGACTCTTCAAAACATTTCAAGACTTCTTAAGTCGCTTCAATTCCCTTCAAAACATCTCAAGTCACCTCAAGTCCCTTCAAAATATCTCAAGTTTTTTCAATTGGCTTCAAGTCTTTCAAGTCGTTTCAAGTCATTTCAAATCCTTTCAAGTCGTTTCAAGGCATTTAAAAAATTTTCATGTGGCTTCCAGTCCTTTCAAGAGATTATTTGAAGTGTTCCCAGATCGCTCCAAGACTCGTGAAGTATTTTCCAGACATTTCAAGTCTTTTCAAGTCGCTTCCAATCCCTTCAAGATATATCAAATCTTTCCAGGTCGCTTCAAGACTCTTTATGAGATTTCAAGTGTTTTCAAGTCGTCTCCAGTCCCTTCAAAATATATGAAGTCGTCAAAGGTCGCTTTAAGATTCTTCAAGACATTTCAAGTCTTTTCAATTCGCTTCAAGTCTTTCAAGTCGTTTCAAAACATTTCAAATACTTTAAAGTTGTTTAAAGTTTTTCAAGCCACTTCATCTCTTTTCAAGTCGCTAAAGCACATTTCAAGTATTTTTAAGTGGCTTCCCGGTCCTTTAAAATATTTCCACTTCGCTTCAAAACTCTTCAAGACAATTCAAGACTGTTTAAGTCGCTTCAATTCACATCAAAAGATCTCAAGTTTTTTCAATTCGCTTCAAGTCTTTCAAGTCGTTTCAAGACATTCCAAATCCTTTCAAGTCTTTTCATGTCGCTTCCAGTCTTTTCAAGTCTCTTAAAGTATTTTCCAGACATTTTAAGTCTTTTCAAATCGTTTCCAGTCCCTTCAAAATATTTGAAGTCGTCCCAGGTCGCTTCAAGACTCTTCAAAATATTTCAATTCTTTTCAATTCGCTTCAAGTTTTTTCAAGCCACTTCATGTCTCTTCAAGTCGCTAAAGCACATTTCAAGTCTTTTCAAGTAGCTTCCTGTTCCCTCAAAATATTTGAAGTCGTCCCAGGTCGCTTCAAGACTCTTCAAGACATTTCAAGACTTTTTAAGTCGCTTCAATTCCCTCCAAAACATCTCAAGTCACCTCAAGTCCCTTCAAAACATCTCAAGTCTTTTCAATTCGCTTCAAGTCTTTCAAGTCGTTTCAAGACATTTCAAATCCTTTCAAGTCGTTTCAAGTTTCTTCAAGTCGCTTTATCTCTCTTCAAGTCACTTTCAGTCCCTTCAAAATATTTTCAAATCATTTCAAGGCTTTTCAATACGCCCCCGAAATTTGGTGCACGAGCGGAAATGAAATGTCAAGTAATTGATTCCTCCGAGAGTTTATCATGAAAAATAGTCTAATATTTGATTTCAAAAACATACATACGACACTCGGGGGGTTGCACAGAAGACACTCAGAAACAGGCCCTTTGGTCATCAAGTCACCAAAAACACCTGAAAAGACATTTAGAAAAGAATTGGGGCTAAATTTTACTTTTTTTACCCCAATTCTGGGCTAGCATCACGTGTTACACGTGTTACAGTTGCCGAATTGTTCAAACCATCTAGTGTCCGTGCTTGTGACGTCACAATGGTCAGGTAACTTGTTTGAGACATTAATTGCTGTAATTATTATTGAAAGACACCAAAAGGGGGCTCAATGGACGCTGTACCCCCGTTTGATTAACAATCTTTTTTCTGTAATGAAAAACCGTCCCTGATATCGCTTTTTTCTCCAATGAGTCCAAATTGTGTTTACGAAAGGCAAAAACCTCATTGTATTCATCGGAATGACTACTTTAGTTGCTCTGTTACGGCACAACGTTATATCGACATTGCGCTACGTTCAACTGTCACCATGCATATCTTCGGCGATTAAAAAAACACATTTCAACAAGACAATGCACAACCACATACTGCAGAAGGAAACCATGTTAACATAATTTTACCATGGCCGTTACGATCATCCGATCAAACATGTATGGGATCTGCTAGACTACGTTGGCGCCGCCTAGTGTACCCAATAACCATCCTGTAGAATACTATTTTTGTTCACAAAAACAAGGTGTTTTTTATTGCTGTCCCTCTAATTTATTATGTGATACAAATTATTTTTAAAATTCAGAACCATTTAGAATACAGGAAAACTCATTAGAAGACATTTTGCGGCTAAAATAGAGAAGAAAACTCAAACGATTATATTGGTGTTTGATTTTATTTCTGGGGATATACGTACCTATATAATATAGCCCCCTATATAATATATGTTTACACAAATAAAAAAGTATGAAAGGAGCAGATCAATTTTGTCTAGATCGATAACGCAGCTTTCTGCGATGAATGTGTGCGCGTTAACTAGTAATACTGTAAACGAACGACAGATGTCCGTCTCCTCCTTTTGTAACATTAAATTGAGTTATCTCTAGGCTACGTCACGTCCGGTAATGACAGAGTTCTGCATTATTCACCTCCGTCATCGTTCAATTCGTTTGGCAAAGGCGTGTTGCTGGTGGTAAGTAATTTTAAATTTATAAAGTCGATTTGTTGGTTGTGATTTTGAAGGTAAACGCACACGCAACAGTTTGTCTTTATACCGGCACCTAATTACATTTAACCTTGAAATTCAGAGAATGCAATTTTATCTTATCTTGTTCCACTATGGACTTAGACTTAGAAGCGTTTTTATTCTTGTAAGTTGTGTTAATTGTATTTTTCAACATCCTTGAAGTGACAACTTCTTTAGGCGCACTTGTACAAATTTTGGTTGTAGCACACTGTCACTTTATTTTGAAGAATGCAATCATTGTACAGGGTCTTCAAAAATCCAGTAGACATTGAACGTTAAAATTCCGTAAATTTGGTTTTCACAGCCAACATGATGATGTATGAGTCATTTATAAATTTCTGATATATCTAATATAAGTGGCAGGGGAAAACTAAAACTGGAAGTGAAATTAAGAAGTTGCGAATCATGAAATTACATTATGAACTAACAATATTATAAAATTTTGTGTAGAATTAGACTTTGAAATCATTTGTTTTTGTTAATGCGTAGATTGGAAACAAAATAATACAAAAATTAAAATTATACGAAGGTTTTTTATTTGTACTTCTGTCAATAATTGTTCATTGTCGTTCGTCTAATACATAACATTTAATTCAGTTTTCTTTACCAGTGTCCCAATTGGTACCCAACTTGAGGAAAAATGGCGGATCCATCAATCGCTAACAGGGTTGAAGAGACACAAAGGGTAATTAAAATTATTTTATTCAATCTTTAATGTTAAATTTAGATTTAAATAATGTTAAATGTTAAGTAAATACGGGTCCCCATCAAAATTCTTTTAGAAATTTCTTTTTTGTTTTCAATAAATTCTTCAATATATACCCTTCTACCACAGAAGTACTCTTCCAGCCACGATGTCTTTCCGCCAAGAGAAAGACATCTTATAAAATAAAATGTATTATTTCCACCGCTTGTCTTGTGCATTTTTCATTTCGCTAAACCAAAAAGAAACTCCTGTTATTCGGTACCTCCTTCAGAAATTTCGGCAATATCTTCAGGGACATACAGTTCTTCTTTAGAGATAGATTCAGCTATTATTTTCTCACAAAACTTTGAAGGAAACGCTTTCGTTAGTATAGTTATTCCTTTTTTTATGTCAAAGCGATTTTTTTGGACAAGACAAAGTAGTGGCGGGAAATTTAATCGAACCTACCCAAGACGAAGAGGATGGATGACGTGAGCAATCAGGAGCAGAGCGTAAATATGCTTTTATTGGCTTTAACAAATTTGCTGATTTGATTTTTGAGATTGTGTACTTTGATTAACAATTACTAATGACTTTGTTCGTTTGACAAGGGTTTGACAATTTAATAACAATTTGCAGCCAATTAATTCCATTTACAGTTTGCGATAATTTCAGTGAGGTTCTGATTACCGCCCTAAGCTTTTCAATTATTACAGGAATTTACATCAAACAAATGTAATGAAATGCCCCCATTGGTCTACACCCAAGTCAAGCCAAGTCGAAATACATTTATTGGGTTGTTGTTTTGTTACAATATTTTTCTTAGGAACTAACAGTTGTTAGTTCTGGCGTCCGGGGTCCCTGGAAGAGAGGACTGCAAGAGATGGGGGATAAACCTTAATTAGTCAAATATCTTATTTATTTTGTCTTCAAAATACATCCTTTTTTTTTAATTTTAGACAAATAAATAGAACCGCTACTTATAAATACCGTTGGGCTAAAACGACAAATCGTTCTTATTTACAAATAATACAACTAAAACTTTGAGTGTCACCATTACCAACTGAAGTAGCATAAAATTCCTAAAATATACAGAGTACCAACGGGCCAGTTGACAGCATTTCCATCATACATGGAATTATAAGCAATTTAAAAAATGGGGACTTCTAAGTACCGTCGGTCAACAAAGGTATAAAATATTTCGTATCATAGAAACACTATTATTCAGATATTCTTGCAGAAAATGCTTCAAAAATAAAAAAGGTACATTCAACGCCGCACATTATTGTACATTTTTGCCCGCCGTTGAATGTAACTTTTTTGAAGATTTTTCGTTTAAATTTTGTGGGCGTGTTGATAAAATATAGATCTTTGCAGCTACAGAGCGATTTTTTGAAATTCTTAAATTAAAAGAAAGATATTGCGGGAAAATGTACTTCGACCGGCAGAAATGTACCTGCCCCTGGAGAACCCTCTTAAGGTTGCGTTTACGACACGACGCCACTAGAACACATGTTCGGAACAACGATAAAATTTATTACAACTCTGCCCCTAGCCAGCAGGTCCGGTAGGCAATCCGAATTTCTCCTTTCTCCAGGTTCGGTACTCCAACGGCGATTATAAAATGGTCAAATTTAATAATTCTAACTACAGTTTTTTTCTTCATAAAACACACTGTAGAAAGCTGTAGAAACTGTTGAAAGCTATGTATTTCCATAATAAGAACAAGGCAAGTTTTAGTAGCCCAGGTTTTCGTTTTCTGCTGTCATGGTACCCCAGTTTTTGAAACTATTGTAACGTAGCCTGAGCCGGGCGGGTTCGAGGATTTAAAGAAATTCTGGTGCACTAACTTTTATTAAAAAAAAAAACTAACGTTTTACTAGATTCCTATATTATCGACCGTCACGATAGTACGTAAAAAGAAGTGTCGAGAAGAAAATTGAGGAAAATAGAGCAAACAAAACAGAGGAAAGTGAAGACAACAGCAGAGAAGGGAAACGCAACATAAACAAAAGGTAGGAAGAGACAGTGCGAGGAGTGGAGAAAAACCAGAGGAAGAAACAGGGAGAAAACAAACGAGGAATTCAAGAAGATAAAGAAGAAACTAAAAGAAAAAGAGACTTCAAAAAAGTAAAAAAACAGCAAGATCTCCAGAGGAAGAAAGAAGGCAAGAAGAAGATGGCGGAAATGACAAAAAAATAATGGAGGACCTTAAGCAAATGAAAGAAGACACAAGAGAGACGAGGAAAGAAGTGAAAGAGCTGAAAACGACAACAGACAGCTCAGGGAAGATATGGAAGAGCTGAAGAGAGAAGTGAACCAACTGAAGAAAGCGATGGAAGAAAAAGAGGAAAAATGGAGAGAAGAGAAAAGAAGATAGGACAGATGGAGTCGAAGATGGAGGAAAAAGAAAGAGGTGAAAGAAGAAATTATATAGTAATAGCAGGGCTAAGACTAAAAGAGACGGGACAACACATGCAAAAAGAAATCGAGAAATGGGTTGGAAAGGAGTTGGAAACAGAAGTGAAGATAACAGAGGCCTACGCTATAAAGGGAGAAGAGATGATAATAGCAAAAACTGAGAGTTGGGAACAGAAGCTGAACGTCATGAGAAATGAAGAAAAACTAAGAAATAAGACAGGACCGAAAATTTTTGTAAACAACGACCTTTCAAGGAAAGAAAGAGATACAGAAAAAGATAAGAGAGATAGCGAAGAGGGAAATGGAAGAAGAAAAGACTGTAAGGGTAAGCTACAGGAAACTGCAGGTAGAGGGAAATTGGGGAAAATGTTTAAAGGAGAAACCGTGAAAGAAAAAGCAGACAGAAGGCAAACAGAAAGAAGGTACATGATTCAACGGGAAAGCAACAGAAGAAAATAAAAGGAAGAATAAAATTGGTATATTGGAATGTAGCGGGGATAAGAAACAAAGGAGAAGACTTCTGGAATTACATAAGTGAATTTGACGTAATTGGAATGGTAGAAACGTGGGTAGATGAAAAGGAGTGGAAGAAGATAGAAGAGAGAATGCCGAGAGACTATGTATGGAGATGTCAAGCAGCAGAAAGGACGAGCGAAAGGGGGCATCATCACAGGAGTAAGGAAAGAAATTGAGGACGAAATAAAAACAACAAACATTTTGAATTTGAACATGAAATGAAATGTCAATGACGTCACCAAACGTCAAATTTGAAAATTTGAAACAAACCGCGAAATTGAAAAGGTTGGCCAATGATCGTCAGACAATGAAAGAAAAAGCAGAACCCTACGTTGTGTGATTTTTTTACAAGACAAGCAATGGCGGGACATTCAAACTTACCCAACAAAACAGACCCCAAATTCTTTGGATACATGGCGAGAGCTAATCAGGAGTGGAGCGCAAATTGATAACACAAAAATTATGGTTTTAAATGTTTCTTCAGTTTGAACAACTTGAAGTGTCTTGAGTTTAGTGATTGCGTACTGTGGTTAACAATTTCTGGTGTCTTCGAGTTAAGTTGGTACACATGCGATTTCATAATGTTAACAATAATGATTCCAAATAATAAATAACAACGGACAATTTTACATGACTTCAACAGAGTAACAATTGGCGGCAAATAATAAAACAATAATACAATTAAACAATCCTGCGGTACATGATGAGTGAGGTTAGATCAGCTAAATACATTCCACCCTTGAGCTTTTGTAGTTTACAGGAATTTACAACTGACTGATACAATGAAACATCTGAGAGGGAAACACAAGAATATCGAAACGCGTGGAGTTATCAAAGTGGGGTGCATGTAAGTCGGAGAGTGGTGGGCCACAGGTAGATCCAATGGAAAGACTAAAGCGAAGCCAACAAGATAATTGTCTGTCAGTGAGGCCAGATTGTAGAGAGAGTTTACGATCGTGGGGGCAAAACTTGCACATCCAACCGACCAAGAGAAATGAGTTTATTACGGAATTTTCCTGGACATAGTTACGTTGGTCTTTCTGGGAGGCTTGTACAAACCAAGTCCAAGTTAACGGCACTTCTCTCAGGGACTATTCTTTTAGTGATTTAGTATTTTAAAGATTAATGAAGTAAGCAATTAGTGAGTAACTCGAAAACAGTGCTGCAACTTTGACTTCGTAGGTTCAAGGAATTAGTGGCAACTCCCTTTTTCTGGGCCCCTATGCACCCAAGAGACAATGGGCATAGGTATCCCCGAAAGTAGGGCGACCTAACTCCTTCTAACAGCAGCCTGCAACGCGGACCACGAACTGAACACTATTATACAGTAACGCAACGCTTGGTTTGGAAGCCATTTTGACACGGATACAATGCGATGACATCAGCGGGCGCAACACGGAACGGGGCACAATGTAACTACAACATTACAACATGCACAAACTACACTAAAAACCGATCTTTGGCTTCCACGATGGCGAATAAGCGCTAGATGTCAGTTAACAGCGAACGACAAGAAATCGCAAGGGGCCGCAAAACAACGATAAGACACCTTTTGGAACCTCTGGCTTTTTGCCGCTGTTTGCCCTTTATTCATCGGTTCTTACTCAGTGTTAGTTAATTCAAGTCAACAGAGTACAAAATAGCTTTGTAACAACCGCAAGCTGCTGTCGGCCTCAGAGCGAAAGACAGGTAGTTATTAACAAATTTATCTAGTTAATTTGAGTTAGGGAATCACTTTGTTTTAAATTGAACGCGCGAGCCCTTTAACTAGAAGTCAACAACACATTGGAACTTTCCGAAATTGACAACAATAACTAAAAACAAATTACAACGATTTTAGCAAGTTATTCGGGGTGCCTGTGACTCATCAGCTTGGTAATTTAGGCTACTGCAGAGAAAAGAAGGGCCGAAGGCAACTGATATGAAATTGGGGGGCTCACGGAATACTTCCAGGGACAATTGTGAACATTATTTTAAACAAAGACTAGCGTTCTTTACAAGACATGTAGGTGCAAAGTAGGAACGACTCTATTTTCAAGATGGCGAGTTTTATGACGTCCTAGCGTCCAAAATGGCGGCTAGCGGTAAAACTTGAGATGGTTTTACCTAAAGGTTTCCGAGATGCACATGGAATAAACGTCGGTCAATTTCCTGGCCTCTCCGGACGGCGAGTCGGAAGAAAAATATAGAGCAAATGGTTACCTTATTTCCAGGAATACAATCACCTCACTTGGCTTAGGGACGCGACGGTGGAACTTTAACTCACTCGAACTAAACAAAACTGGAACCTCCGCGAGATGGATCTCCCTTTCGAAGTCGAACGAACGCGTACAATTCTTTTACAACAAAAGGAAGCTCAACGGTGGAGATATAACTATGCTTTAACAAAATGGCGAATTTCGTGAACAAAAATAACGTGGTGTAACTTCAACGAAAGCAGAACACCCACTGCCGCCCTTTCATCAAGCGTGGTTCCTCGTTCCCACCGAAACTTCCGCTAGCTCCCTCTAGCGTATCCATCTCGGGCGGTAACGGTCGCTAAAGGCTAGGCTTCCAGGGCATTTGTCATACTTTGGCGGTGAACGGGTTGCAGCTCTCTTGGATGGTATTAATTTTGAATTGGGATATCTCAACAGAGAACTGGAATAACAGAAAGAAATATAAAACTAGGAATAAATCACAGTATAGAGTAAAGAGATGAGTAAACCAAAACAAATGTTAGACGAGACCATAAGTGAGACAGAAAAAAAATTGTAATAATTGGGGGCGACTTTAATGCGAGAATTGGGACAAAATTAGGAAGACGGAATAATGAGACAGAAGATGCGAGAAGAACATCGAAGGACAAGACAGAAAATAAAGAAGGAAGAAAAATGATCAAATTTATTGAAGGGAGAGGATACGAGGTACTGAACGGGAACTGGGAAGAGGATACAGGGGAATTTACGTACGGGGGGCCGAGAGGCGAATCAGTGATTGATTACGCAATAGTCAATCAACATGCATGGGATGAAGTAAGAAGATTCGAAGTGGGAAACAGAGTGGAATCAGACTGCTAGAAATAGAAATCGCCGAAGAAATAAAAAGAAAAAACCCGAGGAAGAAGCAATTCTAAACAATCTGGGAAGAAGAAAGCATAGAAAAGTACAGAAGTGCGCTGCAACATATTGAAAGAGAAAAAGAAAAACAAAAAGACACCGAAACAAGAATGAAAGAACTCAAAAGGAGAATGAGAGAAGCAATGACAACAAAGAAAATAGAAGTAGAAGTGGGAAGAAATATATGGTGGGATAAAGAATGCAAATGAGAAAATGGAGAAATGGGAAGGGATCGAGAGAAGAATACCGGAAGCAAATAAAGAAATACAAAGACACTTGTGAGAAGAAGAAGAGGAAATTAGATCAATCAACACAGAAGAAGAAGTTTGGAAATACATAAACAGAGAACGAAGAGTGAAAAAGAGGGCAGGCGAGAAGATAAGGATAGAAGAATGGAGAGAATACTTTAAAGAATTACTAGACGGAAAGAAGACAGAAGGGAGAAAAAACAAGAGAACAAGAGAAGGGGGAAGAGATTACGAAGGAAATGATTAAGAGGGGGATAGAAAGAATGATGAAACGAAAAGCGGCGGGACAAGATGAACTGCAAAATGAAGCGTGGATCTATGCAACAGAAGAAATAATAGAGATAATGAGGGAGATAGTAAACGACGTCTGGCAAGGAAAGGGGTTACCAAGCCAATGGAGGATGGGGCTAGTGTGTCCGATACACAAAAAAGGAAGAAGAGAAGAGGTGGAGAACTACCGAGGAATAAGTCTGCTGAGCACGGCGTACAAGATCTACGCAATGATACTGGAAGAGAAATTGAAGGAAGAACTGGATGAAAAAGATTTGTTACCAGATGGACTAGCGTGTTTTAGGAGAGGAAGAAACACCATCGAGGACGTGTACATCTTGAAACATCTAATAGATCTAACAGAACTCGATAAGAAAGGAGGCTGTTTGTAGACCTGGAGGCGGCTTTTGATAGTGTAAATAGAGAGAGATTATGGGAGTACCTAAGAGAGAAAGGAATCAACGAGCAGCTGGTGAGCAGGATAGAGGAAATTTACCTAGAAACGGGAAACAGAGTAAAAGTAAACGGGAAAACGAGTAAAAGATTCTGGACGACGAAAGGAGCAAGACAAGGATGCCCACTCAGCCCCAGTCTATTCGCGGCATATATAAGCAACCTGGAAGAAAAACTAAGACTAGCACAGGCAGGGGGAGTGGTGGTAGGAAACACGAAAGTGCACTCGTTGGCATACGCCGATGATATGTTGCCAATAGCGAGGGAGGCCAAAGAAATGAAGGGAATGATAAGATGTCTAGAAAGATACCTGAAAAGAAAGAAGCTAGAATTAAACGTGGAGAAAACAACAGAATGGAGGGAGAAGAAAGAAAGAGGAATGTAAGTGGGAAAGAACTAGAAAAAGTAAAAGAATTTAAATACTTGGGTTACACCTTTAACGAGACTAACAACGAGAAGAGTCATATAAAGGAACTAGAAAAGAAAGACGAGATATAAGAAGGAGAGGACTGATGTACGAAAGGCTAGTAAAGAGTGTCATGATGTACGGAGCGGAGATATGGGGATGGAAGGAGCAGGAAAAGCTGGAAGCAATCCAAGCGAAGTACTGGAGATGGGTACTAGGATTGGACAGGGAAACGCCAGCATATATCGTACTGGAAGAAGTAAAGAGAGACAAGATAAGAGTGGAAGCAGGAAAAAGAGCAGTAAGATTTGAAGAGAGAATAAGAGAAAGAACGGAATGTAAGATCTTGCAAGAGTGTTGGAAAGAGATAAAGAATGGAAAGAGCGGGAAAAGAGGGAAGAAAATACTCGGGTATACAGTGGAGGAGGTAGAGAGGCGAAGAAACAATGGAGTTAATGTAATAAGAGAGATAGTTGAGGTCGACCGAGACGTACAGAAGCAGGAAAGGAGAACGAGGATAAATGAGTCAAAGGTATAATGGACAGTATAGGTCACTAATCACGGAAGAATTTCCGGCATACGTGAGAAGGGAAAAGGAAGGTTTAGATGTGGGCACGAGGAAAGAGAAAACAAATACTGGAAAGAGAGAGACGAGAGAGTGTGCAGACTGTGCAGAGAAGGAGCAGAAACAATTGAGCACGTCATGATGAAAGAATGTGAGGAGCTGAGAGAGGAGAGAGTACCGATAGGAGAAGAAGGGAAAGGACTAGGCTGGATGAAAGGAGTTTTAGACAGAAGAAAGAATGTAGAGAAAATGAGGGAAGAGATGGAAGGAAAATAAAATTAATTTAGCTATTGTTAATGTTTATGTTTTATAGTTTTATTTACTCAGTTATTTATTTAGTATTGTATGGGAATAGGAATCCTTTTCAAAGCCGAAAGGCAAGGAAATAAATCTTATTAACTAACGTTTTACTATGTACAAATTTTCACGGTAACACGCTGATCCCCTTCTTATACCCCTATTGGTCTTCTCGATTCCTTCTATTCCGGGAATAATGAGATCATCCTTTCGGCGCGACCGAATATTCTTGAAGGATGAGATCGTCCTCTTTGTGCGAGCGTCGTATAGTATGACATCAGCGCGACCGAACCTTCTCGGCTGATGAGAGCATCTTATGTGAACAATCATTCCCAGGCGTTCTCACGGTCTGTCGACTAGTCTGGATCAAGATAGATGACATCATCCGCTTCCGGTGCCGTCGCGCCGTCGTCTCACTATGTACTCGTGCTATCACTTTAGTTTTTTATAAATTTCTTTTGAATCTTATTCAATCAACAGTACTCATTTTCCCAACTAATCTAATTAAGTTATTTTTGCCAAAAAATTAACTCGAATTTATTTAACACCACACTACGGTTGACAATGAGTTTTAATTATTTTATTTTAACTTGATTCAGGAATTCACACCACGCGCTGGTACCACAGACAAGGGAAAGTCCTATGAAGTATACAACATCGTGAATGCACTTCTAAGAGCAGTAGATGATGCGGATATAAGTCAATTTCACCTCTCTTCAAATAATCCTGACTTTGGAGATTTTGATGACATTGTTTTGGCTGTGGAGAATAAGAAGAACGAAAAGGAAACATTGTGCTACCAGTTGAAGCATAGTGCCACGGGAAAATCAATTTCAGCCGAGCAACTAAAAGCGAACAAAGGAGATTATAGTCTTGAAAAATACTACAATTCCGTTAAGAACCTCGACTTCGACGAGGAAATAAAATTTATTTTATATACCAACTGCAAATGTTATCTGAAGGAGGGTAATAGACTTCAAGTGAAACTTGATGGTGCCGATATCAACATTACCTTTTCGAAAGTAGTACCTACAACTATTTTTAAAATTTCAGATAATATTAATTCTTGTTATAAGTTAGCTGTTGAAGACAGCCGTTCTATCGAAAAGATTAAAAGATTCTTTGAGAATTTCTATTTGCTCGTGGGGCAGGATAGACTTGAAACTCTCGAAAAAAAAGTTACGCAACATTTTCAAAAACGGTTTCATTGCGATGAAACAGAATTTAGAGAATTTGCGAATGTAATTTCAAAATGGTTTGCGAAAGACAAACGAAAAGAAATGCTAAGTAAAGAATGGGTACAAACTGCAATTGCTGTCCATCTATTAAACAAACGCATCAAACCGTTTGATTTCCAGGCCCAAAATAAAAATTCCAAATTGTTGTGTGATGCCATTGCGGCTTTTGACATTACAGTTTTTGGTATAAATTCATACGAGAAAGTTTGTAAGATTTGGGATAAACCTAATATTGATACTGCAGTTTTGTTAAAATTATGTGGTAAATTTCAGATTTCTGGTTTGAATGAAATGGAACCAAAATTAGTCTGTACGTTGCTTTGGTTGAAGGGTATCTGTCCGTTGATTGTGACTGACGATTCCACGGTAAGTGAAGCAATTAACTTGTGTCCAGGCGCAAAGTTTATTGTTCTCACCGAAAATTTTGATCAAACTTGTGTGAAAAATAATATTCAATTTAAGAAACTATCTGATCTTAAAAATAAAATTAATGAATATTCGAATATCGTGAAGAATTTCACATGTTCGCTGCAAGGAAAAGATGCAGTTCCATTGAAAGTTTTAATCGAACAATATGAAGGATTTTTGGACTTTATAAAAACAGACGACTTATTAAGAATGGTAGACGGTCCGTGGAATATTGCAGGAAGTAAAGAGACTCTGTCAGAACCTTATGTTAAGAGACGTTTGAAGCTTAACATCATTGATCCAAATTTTTTTGAACACGTTGACAGCCACACTTTGGTATTAATTGACAATGTAGACAATTTTGAAAAACTGAAAGCAATTTTGAAACACCGCAAACTTATTGATGTCGATGATATTGCTGACAATGTAGAAGAAGTAGAATCACCGAAATGGGGCTTGGATAGTAATATTTATTTCAGTAGAAATATATGCAGTATAACACAATATCAAGAAATTTTCAAAAAACGTGACATAAAAAAAGGTCACCACTTTCGATGTAACGATTACAAGTTTGAATGGCTTCGAAGCAATAACGGACTTGAGGAATTAAACAAATATAAAATAACAAACGATGACTTTGTTGTGAACGAGACAGATTTGTGGATTTGCAAACCAGAAAACAAAACAAATTTAATTATTGCTGATCCAGGAATGGGTAAGTCAGAATTAACGAAGAGTTTAAAAAATTGTATTGGACCAGAATTGTGTACCGTTATTATAGAACCCGCAGACATTTCAAAATTTATTAAGACTTCAGAGAATACAAAAAACAACATGGACAATCTGAAGAAATTTATTTTAGATTCAAAATTTAATCATATCGGCAAGAAGGAAAGAGACTTCCTCAAGATGTGCGTTGATGAAAATAAGTTGATATATGTCTGGGATGCTTTGGATGAAATTCCGAAATATTTAGATAAAGTGCTCGAAATCATCGACGAGTTTGCTAAGCAAGATCAGGTTCAATGGCTAACGAGTCGGTTTCATTTACAACAGTGTTTAGAATCGCGCTTTCAAATTTTTTGTAGAAATTTAATGCCATTTGAACTTGAAGAACAGAATAATTATATCACACAACGACTCACGAAATTCCAAAAACTAGAAGTCAAAACAATCATTGAAAAGATACGCTGCACATTTCTCTTAATTGACAATAATAATATCCTAAGTATTCCGCTGCAACTACATATGGTCACAGAACTAATTCTACAAAGACAAAGTGTTGACTTTTTTCACCGACGCTTTTCTTTGGCCGATCTATATGACTATTTCATTGAAGAAAAATTTAAGATATATTTCAAAGATAAAATTAGAATTCTGAATGACGATGAAGATTTTTTATCAGAAGCAAAAAAAACAATCTTGCATGCCCATACAACATTTGCACTGAAAGATGTGGGCCCTGAAGACTTCATAAACGGACTCACTTTGAAAGTTCCAGAAAAAATAGTCAACATAGGTTTATACTCAGTTGTGATGGATAATACCGTACATTTCGTTCACAAATCTTTTGCCGAGTATCTAGTGGCCTTTTATATCACCGAGCATGTAAAGGAACTAAGAAATACTTTAGAAAAAATTATTTTTGACTCACAGTTTCTAAACGTTCGCTTTTTTCTTGATCTAATATTCGCCAAAAATTCTATCGCTCATGTGGCGTTCTTGAATAAAAGATTTGATTTGTTGAAAGAATATAGTGATGAAGAAATACGAAAAAGAGACCAAGTTGGACGTACAGTTTTACATTTAGCGTCTTCTTGGGGCACGAGACATCCATTCTTAAATGTCGTTTATGAGAGTGAAAATTATGTAGTACAAGATAGAGTCAATGAGAACACAAAAGAATCTGATGATTACCTCAGTATCGTGGGATATTTAACTGAAAAGTATGAGAAGCTAGAAGTCGATGAGCTCTTCGAGTTGACTCCACTAGAATTCGCCAGAAAATTCAACTGCCTTGCAGTAGAAATCCTAATAACGAGTAAATTTAACACGAGAGTAGCTGAATCAGATGACGAATCGACTGTGTTAAATATGATGAATTATGCCGCCGAACACGGTTATAATGCTATTATCAACTTGTTCAAGGCTAATTTGTATAGTTCTGATACTTTACGTAAAGTTATAAGTGCAGAACTTCCTTATCGGAGCTCCATACTTCACACTTCCTCATCAAAAGGACATTTAGAGATTGTAAAATTTTTAATCACACATGGAGCTGAAGTCAATCCAACTGACAGATTCGATTCTACACCACTGCACTTTGCAGCTGCAAACGGACACGACAACGTTGTCAGTGTTTTGCTGTCACACGGCGCCCAAATTAATCCAATTGACGAAACCGGTTGTACACCATTTCACTGGGCAGCTCAATACGGACACGACAACGTTGTCGGTTGTTTCCTATCAGCTGGTGCCCAAATTGATCTAATGGACCAAATCGGGCGTACGCCAATGCACTTGGCAGCTCTAAACGGACACGACAACGTTGTCGGTTCTTTGCTATCAGGTGGTGCCCAAATTGATCCAATTGATCGAAGCGGTCGTACACCGTTTCACTGGGCAGCTGCATTCGGACACGATGACGTTGTCGGTTGTTTGCTATCAGGTGGTGCCCAAATCGATCTAGCTGACAAACTCGGTCGTACACCATTGCACTTGGCAGCTCAAAACGGACACGACGACACTGTCGGTTCTTTGCTATCGGGTGGTGCCCGAATTGATCTAGTTAACAGATATGGTTGTACACCATTGCACTTTGCAGCTGCAAACGGACATGACAAAGTTGTCGGTTGTTTGCTATCACGTGGTGCCCAAATTGATCTAATTGACAAATTCGGTTGTACACCATTGCACTTGGCATCTGTAAATGGACGTGACAAAACTATCGAATTATTGAAATCTTACGTGACTCACCCCACTTGACGATATTTACATCTGATTATTATTGGAAACTAATTAAAATCCGCAAAATCCTTGTTTATTTCTTACTGGTATCTAAAGTCTAATTTTTTGGATTATCATTTATGATACAAAAATGGAACTTTAACGTCCTAGTACTATAGAGTCTTAGTACTTCATTAGTCTTAGTAACGTCATTTTTGAAGTGAAAACTTCTATAGGGATCTATCTTATGAGTTCGAGTCACCGACAGCTTCGCTTCTGGGGTTGTTTTCGTGTTGTTGATTTTGTTAGTTTAGAGTTTTATTTTAGTGTATTGTGAATTACGGTAGTTTTTTTGAAACTAATTTAATTTAGTATTAAGGAAATATTGTTGATATAGTTTTAGGTAAACAAAATATACAATATTCAATAAATAGAGTCTATAATTTGTCATTAAGTAATATCAATCTTGAGATATCCCGATTCAAAATTAATACCATCCAAGAGAGCTGCAACCCGTTCACCGCCAAAGTGTGACAAATGCCCTGGAAGCCTAGCCTTTAGCGACCGTTACCGCCCGAGATGGATACGCCAGAGGGAGCTGTCGGAAGTTTCGGTGGGAACGAGGAACCACGCTTGAAAGGGCAGCAGTGGGTGTTCTGCTTCCGTGGAAGTTACACCACGTTATTTTTATTCGCTAAATTCGCCATTTTGTTAAAGCATAGTTATATCTCCACCGTTCAGCTTCCTTTTGTTGTAAAAGAATTGTACGCGTTCGTTCGACTTCGAAAGAGAGATCCATCTCGCGGAGGTTCCAGTTTTGTTTAGTTCGAGTCAGTTAAATTTCCACCGTCGCGTCCCTAAGCCAAGTGTGGTGATTGTATTCCTGGAAATAAGGTAACCATTTGCTCTATATTTTTCTTCCGACTCGCCGTCCGGAGAGGCCAGGAAATTGACCGACGTTTATTCCATGTGCATCTCGGAAATCTTTAGGTAAAACCATCTCAAATTTTACCGTTAGCCGCCATTTTGGACGCTAGGACGTCATAAAACTCGCCATCTTGAAAATGGAGTCGTTCCTACTTTGCACCTACATGTCTTGTAAAGAATGCTAGTCTTTGTTTAAAATAATGTTCACAATTGTCCCTGGAAGTATTCCGTGAGCCCCCCAATTTCATATCAGTTGCCTTCGGGCCTTCTTTTCTCTGCAGTAGCCTAAATTACCAAGCTGATGAGTCACAGGCACCCCGAATAACTTGCTAAAATCGTTGTTGTAATTTGTTTTTAGTTATTGTTGTCAATTTCGGAAAGTTCCAATGTGTTGTTGACTTCCAGTTACAGGGCTCGCGCGTTCAATTTAAAACAAAGTGATTCCCTAACTCAAATTAACTAGATTGCCACTCAGATGAATTTGTTAATAACTACCTGTCTTTCGCTATGAAGCCGACAGCAGCTTGCGGTTGTTACAAAGCTATTTTGGACTCTGTTGACTTGAATTAACCAACACTGAGTAAGAACCGATGAATAAAGTGCAAACAGCGGCAAAAAGCCACGCCGAATGTCAGGGGTTTTGAAAAAGTGCCTTATCGTTGTTTTGCGGCCCCTTGCGATTTCTTGTCGTTCGCTGTTAACTGACATCTAGCGCTTATTCGCCATCGTGGAAGCCAAAGATCGGTTTTTAGTGTAGTTTGTGCATGTTGTAATGTTGTAGTTACATTGTGCCCCGTTCCGTGTTGCGCCCGCTGATGTCATCGCATTGTATCCGTGTCAAAATGGCTTCCAAACCAAACGTTGCGTTACTGTATATTTGATTTATTGTGTTGTTTGTTCGTACATGTTTCGAGACAACAGAGCGACCAAATAGTGTTCAGTTCGTGGTCCGCGTTGCAGGCTGCTGTTAGAAGGAGTTAGGTGGCCCTACTTTCGGGGATACCTATGCCCATTGTCTCTTGGGTGCATAGGGGCCCAGAAAAAGGGAGTTGCCACTAATTCCGTGAACCTACGAAGTCAAAGTTGCAGCACTGTTTTCGAGTTACTGACTAATTGCTTACTTCACTAATCTTTAAAATACTAAATGACTAAAAGAATAGTCCCTGAGAGAAGTGCCGTTAACTTGGACTTGGTTTGGACAAGCCTCCCAGAAAGACCAACGTAACTATGTCTAGGAAAATTCCGTAATAAACTCATTTCTCTTGGTCCGTTGGATCTGCAAGTTTTGCCCCCAGGATAGTAAGCTCTCTATCTTATCTGGCCTCACTGACAGACAATTATCTTGTTCGCTTCGCTTTAATCTTTCCATTGGATCTACCTGTGTTCCACCACTCTCCGACTTACATGCACTCCACGCGTTTCAAGATTCTTGTGTTTCCCTCGCAGATGTTTCAGTGTATCAGTCAGTTGTAAATTCCTGTAAACTACAAAAGCTCAAGGGTGGAATGTATTTAGCTGATCTAACCTCACTCATCATGTACCGCAGGATTGTTTAATTGTATTATTGTTTTATTATTTGCCGCCAATTGTTACTCTGTTGAAGTCATGTAAAATTGTCCGTTGTTATTTATTATTTGGAATCATTATTGTCAACATTATGAAATCGCATGTGTACCAACTTAATTCGAAAACACCAGAAATTGTTAACCACAGTACGCAATCACTAAATTCAAGACACTTTAAGTTGTTCAAACTGAATAAACATTTGAAACCATAATTTTTGTGTTATCAATTTGCGCTCCACTCCTGATTAGCTCTCGCCATGTATCCAAAGAATTTGGGGTTTGTTTTGTTGGGTAAGTTTGAATGTCCCGCCATTGCTTGTTTTGTAAAAAAAATCACACAACGTAGGGTTCTGCTTTTTCTTTCATTGCCTGACGATCATTGGCCAACCTTTTCAATTTCGCGGTTTGTTTCAAATTTTTGATGACGTCATTGACATTTCATTTCATGTTCAAATTCACCATCTATAGTTTATCAACACTATCACCACAGCTGTCATCTTTACTGTTATCATTATCTTTATATTCTTTATCTTTGAATACATTGACAGTTGGTGCTTTAAGTAAATTTATTGCTTCTCACGGCAAATTTTGTGTTTTTTTCTTTTGTTTGCTGGTGATCACAGGATCAAAACTTATTAAAAAATATATACATTTTTGCATTAGTTTGTCCCACAACATTTTCTAGGATTCCTTCAGCGTCAATCTCGTAGCCCAAATATACAAGACGGATGTATAAGAATTTACACTGGACAATTTAAGTGTAAGTCCTAAGCGTTGTGAGACTTTCAGCACCCCTATTTTCGAGTTCGAGAGAAGGGAATTGTCACCAGCGATTATTCCTATGAAAAGTTTATACCACGCCAAGAGTTTTGAAACTCGGAAATATGCCTTTCCGACAGTTCAAAAGCATTTTCGCTTTTTCAAAAATGTCGTACCGGAATTTAGACCGCTTCTTCACCTACCTCCAAGTTATTTACCACCATAAACGCTGCCGCTAGGGCATCGTCATCCATTTTCCGAGAATATTTTCACATTTCGTCAATTTTCCAGTTTGCAATGACAGTTGTCACGAAAATTCTCAGGAGAAGAGATTCTCTCGATTTGTGAGAGAAGTGAATGTTTCCCTGTTTTTTAAATAGCTGTTCCCCCACTTTTCAGGAGAAACTCCTACGAACTCGAAAATAGTCCATTGTTTTACTCGGGATTAATAAGTCCATTTCCAATTTGTAGTACAACCATGTCCATGAGTCTGGTGAAGACACTTGGGGCATTAACGAGCCCAAATGGCATTTTGTTGAATTGGTATTGCCCTTCTTGGATGAGTACCACTAGCTAGATCGAAAGTGGTAAAGTACTTATTTCCAGAAATTTTGTGTAGCTCTTCGTCAATCAACGGCATTGGTGAATACTCCTCCTTCGTAATGGCGCTCAGTCCTCGATAGTCCACGCATAGTCTCTTTCCTCCACCCTTCTTTCCAACTAGGACGATGGGGTTGAATACTCGGAATTGGATGGGCTGATTATGTTGGCGTCGAGCATGTCTTGAACCAGTGCTTTGACTTCTCCAAGTTGCGTATGGGGCCGCTTGGTGAGTTACTGAGCTTCTTTTTCATTTCGTTTGCTAATTCGGGATTAATGTCGACGTTTTGTAATTGGGCATTGACCTTCATACCTCTTTGTTCTAGAGCACAGTAGTAATATAGGTACTTTTTGCCCCCCGGTACTTTTGACCCCGGTACTTTTGCTCCCGGTACTTTTGTTCGCGGTACTTTTGGTCTCGGTACTTTTTGCTCCGGCACTTTTGTTCCCGGTACTTTTGATTGGAATCTCTTTACATCGACATGTTAAGACTTGATTTTAAATATTTATGAGAAATCATTAATTTAAGCCCATATTTACATAAGAGCGGATAATTTGGATGTTTGGTTGATTGCATAATTCATCTGTAAATTCATAAAGCGTTTAAAAATATTAAAGCAGATTTATTGTAAAATATAAACTATTTAGAAAAATCACTGTGGACACATTACAAAGTTTTAAACGTCTTGACAATAGGTAAAAATAGAAAAAGATACAGAAAAATTTGAAACTTTTTTAATTGAGCAAATACGGTAAATGTTACAGTTTTTTGTGAATTTCATAAGATAAGGATGCTTGGATGGTTGCATAATTCATTTTTAAATACATTGTTAACAACAATAAATATTAAATAACAATAATTAAATGTGACGGGTTTTTATAAAGAGTTTTAAGCTACACAAAATTCAAGAAAAAAATTAAAAATATCAAAGTAAATTTATTGTGAAATTAAAAACTATTGAGAAAATAGTATAATTCATCTGCATTTTAATTTCATTTCCCTCAATTTTACAGGTTCAAAGTTTCATAAATTCTTATTTTTACTCAAGTCCTGAATATCTTTACGGTGTGTAACTTGTCGTCTCAAGTTCTTAGTTTCCACTTTTAAGTTTTAACTTTTTTCAACACTTCAATTTTCTCAACTTACAGGTTTAAAGTTTCATAAATTCTTATTTTACTCAAGTCCTGTAAATCTTATTACCGGTGTGTAACTTTAGGTATCAAATTCTGAGTTTTCATTTTTAGTCCGTCTCAAGTTTTTAGTTTTTTAACTTTTAGGTTCTAACTTTTATAGACATTTCATTTCTCTCAATTTTACAGATTCTAAGTTTCATAGATTTTAGTTTACTCAGATCCTGATCTCAAATTCTTAGTTTTCACTTTTAAGTCCAACTTTTCTCAATACTTCAATTTCCCAATTTATAGGTTTAAAGTTTCATAGATTCTTGTTTAATCATGTCCTGAATATCTTAATACCTGTGTAAGTAGTCGTCTCAAGTTCTTAGCTTTCACTTTTTAAGTTTTAACTTTTCTTTTCAAGTCCCCAATTCAATCCAATTCAAAGTCGCTCGGACGCGACGCGGAACCCGGCATTAATTTTAAACGCTCAAGATAAACTGGCAAACTTCTTCTTATCACCTCAGAATCTCTATCATCCGATGTTACCGTATAGATGTAACGGTGAATTGACGTTCCTCCTAGAATTTTCGTTTACGCAAACCGATGATGCTGCCTTAGTAACCACAAAAAGGAAATGAAATAAATAAATAATCTCAATGAACATTTGTTAGGTACTGAGAATTAAACAATCGGGTTGGTTTTTTACAATTGCTAGATACGAAATTAAGCGGACTCTCGGCAAGTGAGAAGTGCGATAGTCTAAAAGATGTGACGGTAGGGCCGTGAGAGTTCTTTTGTTTAAGCAATCCGAAACAGATATAATATTTGAATAAACCACGACTTGGTAATAATATTTATCTGTGAGGAATTTTAAACCACTTTTCAAGTTGCCTTAGTAATATCAAAAGGAAATAAAATAAAATAAATATTCTCAATGAAAATTGGCTGCTGTGGATTAAAAAAGACGGACGCACGGCCTTACCTGAGTAAACAAGAATCTGTTAAACTTTAAACATGTAAATTGAGAAACTGAAATGTTTAGAAAAGTAGAACCTAAAATGAAAAACTAAGAACTTGTACTTACACGTAGGCGTTAAGACATTGAAGAGCTTAGTAAAACAAGAATCTATATGAAACTTTAAACCTATAAATTGAGCAATTGAAGTGTTGAGAAAAGTCAGAACTTGAAACGAAAAGTTACACACCGTTAATAAGATACTCATGATTTGAGTAAATGAGAAATTGAAGTGTTCAGAAAAGTTAAAACTTAAAAAGTGAAAGCTAAGAACTTGAGACGAAAAGTTACACACTGTAATAAGATCTTCAAGACCTGAGTAAAATAAGAATTTATGAAACTTTAAACCTTTAAGTTGAGAAATTGAAGTGTTGAGAAAAGTTAAAGCTTAAAAGTGAAAATTAAGAACTTGAGACGAAAAGTTACACACCGTAATAAGATCTTCAGGACTTGAGTAAAATAAGGATTTATAATATTTTAAACCTATAATTTGAGAAATTGAAATGTTGAGAAAACTTAGAACCTGAAAACTATAAACTAAGAACTTGAGACGAATAGTTACATACCGTAAAAAGATCTTCAGGACATGAGTAAACTAAATCTATGAAACTTTAAACCTCTAAAATGAGAAAATGAAAATGTTGAAAAAAGTTGCAACCTAAAAAGTGAAAGAACTTGAAAAGAATAATTACCAAGACACTGGCGTTAATAAGATATTCAGGAAAGTTAATAATAATCATTATATTTGATATTTTAATTAATCTAAACAAAGTTTACGTCTTCACAATAGGTAAGTAACAAATTTCAAAAAACCGCTCTGTAGCTGCAAAGTTCTATATTTTATCAACACGCCCACAAAATTTCAATGAAAAATCTTCAAAAATAAAAAGTTACATTCAATGCCGCACATTGCTGTACATTTTTGCGCGCCATATGTAGTAAGGCCAGAAAATCTCATTTTGCAAGTGCGAGCACAGTTTGTGGAGGCGAGGCGTTACCCAAAACAGTTTCGGGTCGTGTGATAAACGAAACTTTTTCGGCCGACAAAAGATTTTCATTGTTCACTTTTGTGTCTCAAAAAGCCCCTTGGGCCCCCCTATCACAGGGGCCCCCACAAGTCTAAAGGGACCCTCATAACGCGTAGAGGCCCTCGTGTCTCAAAGATCCCCCTTGGGCCCCCATGTTGCAGGGGCCCCAACAAATCTAAAGGGGCCCTTATAACACATGGGGGCCCTCGTGTTTTAAAGAGCCTCCTTGGGCCCCCCTGTCTCAAGAGCTCCACATGCCAAAGACAAATCCAACGAACATAAAAGCTTGCATTGAAAAATCCCTAGTTTCCATTTTCTAGCTTAGACAGGCAAATATCGTTTTAAAAATTTTTAAGGGGTGATGATGGCAGTAGTGTTCTGCCGAAACATGTTCCATTTGTAATTTTACGCTCATTAAAGTTTGTGGAGTTCGACTTAGATATATTTAAATTTTAATTAATAATTAGAAAAAAAATAAACAATTATTTTAAACAAATGGATTAATTACATTTTTTTTAATTACATATTTTGTTGCCATATTTTCTAATATATAATATACTAGCTGACCCGGCGAACTTTGTAAGGCCTCAAAATCAATATGGATATGGGGGCACAAAGCCCCCATATCCTTGTTTTAATAGTTATTCTACTATTCGGGACGGAGACAAATCCAACAAATCAAATATCATGAAACCCCTTCTTGAGTTATAAACCAAAGGAGAGGGCTGCGCTCCATGTCCATGTTTTAATAGTTATTCTGCTATTCGGGGCGGAGACAAATCCAACAAATCAAATATCATAAAAATCGGTCCATCCCAAGGGGCCCCCCTGGGCCCCCATATCCATCTGAAAAATAGTTTACCACCTATTCTCATACCTACCAAATATTGGATAAAATATATCAGCAGTCAGCGTTCCAGGGGCCATTAGGAATTACTGGAGTCGATGAAAAATCTAAAAGGGATGGTAAAACGCCGGAAAACCACAGTTTCAAATTTTTCTGTATCTTTTTCTATTTTTCACCTATTGTCAAGACGTTTAAAACTTAGCAATGTGTCCACAGTGACTTTCTGCGGGTGACGACTTTTGATAAATTTATAAGCCGTCTGGTAACAACTTGCTATGAGGAGCATTTTTTCACACCCTTGATATTAACGGCCACGCCTTTTTAAGAAACAACCGCTTTTATGTAAATATGGGCTGAAATTAATGATTTCTCATAAAATATTTAAAAATCAAGTCTTAACATGTCGATGTAAAAAGATTCCGACAAATTCTTCCAATAATCCAAACAGATTACAACTTGATTAACCTGCAGGTTAGAACTTGATTGGAGAAATTATCCGCTTTATGTAAATACGGGCTGAACTTAATGATTATATTAATTAAAATATCTATTATAATAATCATTATTAACTTTGTAATTTCCTTTTTCGGATATTTTTCTCAATTTGTAAGAAATCATGTGAAGTTCGTTTTTTGTTCTTAAGTTGGCTACATTGAGTTCTTCGCGAGAAGCCGTCACTTATTGTTATTATTTAAGATGAATTATGCTATTTTCTCAATAGTTTTTAATTTCACAATAAATTTACTTCGATTTTTTTATTTTTTTCTTGAATTTTGTGTAGCTTAAAACTCTTTATAAAAACCCGTCACATTTAATTGTTATTTAATATTTATTGTTGTTAACAATGTATTTAAAAATGAACTATGCAACCATCCAAGCATCCTTATCTTATGAAATTCACAAAAAGCCGTAACATTTACCGTATTTGCTCAATTAAAAAAGTTTCAAATTTTTCTGTATCTTTTTCTACTTTTTACCTATTGTCAAGACGTTTAAAACTTTGTAATGTGTCCACAGTGATTTTTCTAAATAGTTTATATTTTACAATAAATCTGCTTTAACATTTTTAAACGCTTCATGAATTTACAGATGAATTATGCAATCAACCAAACATCCAAATTATCTGCGTTTATGTAAATAGGGGCTTAAATTAATAATTTTTCATAAATATTTAAAATCAAGTCTTAACATGTCGATGTAAAGAGATTCCAATCAAAAGTACCGGAGCCAAAAAGTGCCGGGAGTAAAAAAAGTGGTAGATATATGGAAATAGAAACAGTCATGAGAAACAAAGAAAAACTGAGGAATCGGCCAGGATTAAAAATCTTCATAAACAACGATTTAACAAGGAAATAGAGAGAGCTACAGAAAAAGATAAGACTGATAGCGGAGAGTGAAAGGGAAGAAGGAAAGACATTAAGAATAAGCTATAGGCAACTCGGAATTGGCGGATATGGATGATGAAATCGGGCAATAACAAAGAACGCCGGCAACCAACAATACATGGCACAATGCGGAGGGTTATTGAAAACATAACGCTTTTTGTTAATGCTGGATTTTACTACCCATCAATTTGCCGTAACGGTTTTTAAATATCGACTCTTAAGGAATAAACTCCAAAAACAAGTAATGCAGACGAAATGTTGAAGATAAAAGAGTTAAAAGAAATGTACATATTATTAGGAAATGACGGAGCACATCAAACAGACCAAAAAAGGCATACAGAACAAAATGAAAAATTGGAGCGAATGCTGTAAGGAAAAGTTTAAGTAGAAAAACATAAGAAAACAAACGCAAAGGATAATAAGATAAAGAAAAAAAAAGTCAAAGAAAATTAGTGATGAAACATGCGTGAAATGGAGGAAAAAGAAATTCAAAAGAATAAGAAAACGAAGCAAAAATGTAACGGAATCAAGCCAAAATGGCGTACAAGAAAGTAATAATAAACGATGAGAAATGAGAAAAACTGTTCAAAGCAAAAAAGAACAGCGAACACACACTTTATTCGGACGATGAATTAAAAAGAAAGAATGTAAACTTGTGAAGTACATTAACTGATGTGGTGATGTGTCATTTCTTGAATGGAGTCATTACCAAAATGTCATTGATGTCATGGTACTCCTACACCTGTGACCGTACTTTATGCGCACCCATATTCATAATTTACACGTTTATCCTGAAAAATACTCCTCAAGTCTTCCCCCGGCGTCGACACCGTGGTGAGTACTGAAAGCACATTTTGACAGCACGCCTGTAAATAACCCATTTCGTCCCTTATAAACACCACAAAGCCCCAGATCGACGCCTTTTGAAATCGTAAAATTTGGCGCACACTGCGGCCGCCCGACCCACCGGCGCATCCCGGCCATTACATAACGAAAATAACTGACCCCAATAAAAATAAGCATCACGTCAAAACCACGCCTCGCACTTAACGCGAGCGATGAGCATACACAAGAGTTACAGAAAAATGTGCCCCGACCGCATCGTCGACGACTTCGTCACCAACGTGATCAAGACGGTGCCCCTGCGTCCCGGCTACAACACCGTCCGAGTGACCTTGAAGAGCGAGAAGGCCCTGGGGTTCTGCGCGCTGACGACGCTGTCGGCGGTCTGCAGGAAGGGGTGTCTCGTGGACATCGTGGACGTGGTGGTGAAGAGCGCGCCGAGGAACCAAAAGCTGAGGGAGGTGGTCCCGGTGAACGCGTTGTTCAGGAGGGAGGCCTATTTTTACAACACCGCGCTGGTGGAGCTGCAGAGTGAGAGCGAGAGGTTCGTCGAGGTCGAAACGTTGCTGGCTGCCGCGACCGAAGAGGGCGACGAAGCTATCGTGTTGTTGAACAAGGGCGAGAAGTGGGTGGGTGAGCTGACGGAGGAGCACGTGGGGGCAGTGCTGCGGGAGTTGGGGCGGTTCCACGCGCTCTGTCTGGCCCGGCCGAAGAAGCTGCAAGAGTTCCGGGAGGAGTTACGCGGGGGATACTTGACCACTTTGGAGAACAGCAACACCTTGAAGATTATTCACCGGAATGTGGAAGCGGTGATTGGGTTCCTGGAGGAAGCGGTGGCTGCGAAGTTGAGGAAGTTCGTCGGGGAAGTGGATGACTTTTTGGGGAACGTGCTGAACGGGTCGGGCGATCTGCAGGTGCTGGTGCACGGTGACCTCACTACGAATTTCTTGTTCAGTCACGAGGTAAAAATTTTGAAAAGTAAAAAAAAAATATCATTTAGGTATATACAATTTTTATACTTATTCTATGGCTTTTCTTGTGTATTTACTATTTTTTGTTTTAGAAACCCCCAACAAGCAACACCGTCTCAAGAGCCAAACTCCTCAACTGGCAGTTGGTCAAACTCGGCTCTCCGGTCCTAGACCTCGCCGTCTTCCTCTTCACAAACTGCTCCTACGACGATCTCAACAACCTCCACACCTTCCTCACAGTTTACCACAACTCCTTGAAGCAGTCTCTGGTAGAACTCCAGTGCGACGTGGAGGACGTCTTCTCTTACCACCGCTTGGAAGAAGAATGGAGGAGGTTTGCCAAATTCGGTCTGGCTCTCGCTTTCTTCAATTTCAAGATCTTGTCTCTGGGCACCAGTAAGCGGCCGAACGCCAATGAAGACGAGACCGTGGAGGAGTTCCTTCAGTGTTTCACCACGCCGCCCAATGAGGAGTTCGTCAGGAAGATAAAGGAGCTGGTCAAGTATTGTGCGGATAGTGATCTGATATGAACGATTTTGGTTTGCTTCTTACTATGCAGGCTGTGCTAACTATATGTCTTGTGATTGTTTAACACTGTTGTACTCAAGTTTATGAAGAATAAAAGTATTTTTTGAAACGGTTTGTGTATGAGTGGTGTGTGGTACTAAACCTTTCCTACCATCGCAAGAAGAAAAAAAAAGTTATTTTGTTATCGAGTTTGAATGAATTATTAGAAAATTCTTTAAAGAATATAAAAAGTGCAACAATAACATGGGTCACTCTTAGTACCCGGTGTGGTACCTTTATTAAAAATATCTACACCTTAAGCGTGACACACAAAGTTAGGCTAAAATGTTCCCAAAAAACGCAATATCATGACAGGTTACTAGATTTGTGTTTCTTTACCTTTCAAAAATTAATATCTTTATCAAATTGAGAAAAAATATTGCTCAAAATTGTTATCAACAAACAAAGATTAAAAATGGAGCCACCAATCGATTGATGGGACAATTTTAGTGTGATTTGATGTGTCACACTTAATATCTAATTTAAAATTTGGTGAGTACCCAATATGGTACCTATATCAAAAATTTCGTAAACACCTTATGTGTGATAGGCTAGAATAATCTCGCAAAGCAGAATATTATGTTAGGTTGCCACGTTTCCTTTTTGTTACTTTTGAAAATGCGATTTCTTAATCGAATTTAGAAAAAATGGTTCCACTAACAAAATATCAACTAACAATAAAGTTACCAATCGACTTATGAGACAATTTTACTGTGATTTGATGTGTCACACTTAATATCTAATATAAAATTTGGTAAGTACCCAATATGGTACATTTCAAAAATTTTGTAAACACCTTATATGTGACACATTATATTAGGTTAAAATGTGCCAGAACAGCAAAATATCAGGTCTGATTAAAAAAATTTTTGCTATATTTCAAAACGTATTTTTTACTACATTGAAGAAACCTGGTTAAAAATTGTCCTCAACAGACGTTTGAATACAATAAATTACTAATCGTGTATTAAGTTATTTTTGGTACAATTTTATGTGCCACACTCATTCTTAATTTCAAAATTTGGGAGGTACCCAATATGGTACCATTGTTAAAAATATTAAAACACCCATGTGTGACACATCAAATTAGGCTAAAAAGTTCCAAAAAAGCGAAATAAGATGTCAGGTTTCTATATTTGTGGTTTTACATCTTTGAAAATTGTTTCATTACCAAAATTTGTAAATTTCGACTAAAAATTGTTACCAACAAACGATCAAGGAACAGCACAGTTTCCAATCGACTTACGTGGCAATTTTAGTGTGATTTTATGTGTCACACTTAATATCTATTTTAAAATTCAATAGGTACTCGATATGGTACCCTTTTTAAAAATATTGAGACACTTATGTGTGACACATCAGATTAGGCTAGAATGTTCTCTTAAAGCAGAATATCATGTTAGGTTACTAAGTTTGCTTTTTGTTACTTTTGAAAATGCTATTTCTTTATCGATTTTAGCAAAAATGGCCCAAAACTGCTACCACCAAACAAACAACTAACAATAAAGTTACCAATCGATTTATGAGGTAATTTTAGTGTGATTTCATGTGTCACACTTAATATCTATTTTAAAATTCAAAAGGTACTCTATTATGGTACCCTTTTTAAAAATATTGAGACACTTATGTGTGACACATCAGATTAGGCTAGAATGTTCTCTTAAAGCAGAATATCATGTTAGGTTACTAAGTTTGCTTTTTGTTACTTTTGAAAATGCTATTTCTTTATCGATTTTAGCAAAAATGGCCCAAAACTGCTACCACCAAACAAACAACTAACAATAAAGTTACCAATCGATTTATGAGGTAATTTTAGTGTGATTTCATGTGTCACACTTAATATCTATTTTAAAATTCAAAAGGTACTCTATTATGGTACCCTTTTCAAAAATATTGAGACACTTATGTGTGACACATCAGATTAGGCTAGAATGTTCTCTTAAAGCAGAATATCATGTTAGGTTACTAAGTTTGCTTTTTGTTACTTTTGAAAATGCTATTTCTTTATCGAATTTAGCAAAAATGGCCCAAAACTGCTACCACCAAACAAACAACTAACAATAAAGTTACCAATCGATTTATGAGGTAATTTTAGTGTGATTTCATGTGTCACACTTAATATCTATTTTAAAATTCAAAAGGTACTCTATTATGGTACCCTTTTTAAAAATATTGAGACACTTATGTGTGACACATCAGATTAGGCTAGAATGTTCTCTTAAAGCAGAATATCATGTTAGGTTACTAAGTTTGCTTTTTGTTACTTTTGAAAATGCTATTACTTTATCGAATTTAGCAAAAATGGCCCAAAACTGCTACCACCAAACAAACAACTAACAATAAAGTTACCAATCGATTTATGAGGTAATTTTAGTGTGATTTCATGTGTCACACTTAATATCTATTTTAAAATTCAAAAGGTACTCTATTATGGTACCCTTTTCAAAAATATTGAGACACTTATGTGTGACACATCAGATTAGGCTAGAATGTTCTCTTAAAGCAGAATATCATGTTAGGTTACTAAGTTTGTTTTTTGTTACTTTTGAAAATGCTATTTCTTTATCGATTTTAGCAAAAATGGCCCAAAACTGCTACCACCAAACAAACAACTAACAATAAAGTTACCAATCGATTTATGAGGTAATTTTAGTGTGATTTCATGTGTCACACTTAATATCTATTTTAAAATTCAAAAGGTACTCTATTATGGTACCCTTTTCAAAAATATTGAGACACTTATGTGTGACACATCAGATTAGGCTAGAATGTTCTCTTAAAGCAGAATATCATGTTAGGTTACTAAGTTTGCTTTTTGTTACTTTTGAAAATGCTATTTCTTTATCGATTTTAGCAAAAATGGCCCAAAACTGCTACCACCAAACAAACAACTAACAATAAAGTTACCAATCGATTTATGAGGTAATTTTAGTGTTATTTCATGTGTCATACTTGATATCAATTTTAAAATTGAGAAGGTACTTTATACGGTACCATTGTTAAAAATATTAAAACACCCAATGTGCGACACATGAAATTAGGCTAAAAAGTTCCAAAAAAGCAAGGATACCATGTCAGGTTTCTAGACTTGTGGTTTTTTACCTTTGAAAATTATTTCTTTACTGAAATTTGTGAATTTCGTCAAAAAATTCTTACGGACAAACGATCAAGGAACAGCACAGTTACCAATCGACTTACGTGACAATTTTAGTGTGATTTCATGTGTCACACTTAATATCTATTTTAAAATTCGAAAGGTACTCCATGTGGTACCCTTTTTAATAATATTGAGACACCTTATGTGTGACACATCAAATTAGGCTAGAATTTTCTCAGAAAGCAGAATATGATGTTAGGTTGCCACGTTTCTTTTTTGCTACTTTTGAAAATGCGATTTCTTTGTCGAATTTAGCAAAAATGGCCCAAAACTGCTACCACCAAACAAACAACTAACAATAAGGTTACCAATCGATTTATGAGGTAATTCTAGTGTGATTTGATGTGTTATACTTGATATGTATTTTAGAATTGGGAAGGTACTTCATACGGTACCATTGTTAAAAATATTAAAATACCCAATGTGTGACACATCAAATTAGGCTAAAAAGTTGCAATGAAGCGAGATATTATGCCAGGTTTCTATATTTGTGGTTTTTCACCTTTGAAAATTGTTTCATTACCGAAATTTGTGAATTTTGACTAAAAATTGTTACCAACAAACGATCAAGGAATAACACAGCTACCAATCGACTTACGTGGCAATTTTAGTGTGATTTTATGTGTCACACTTAATATCTATTTCAAAATTCGAAAGGTACTCCATGTGGTACCCTTTTTAATAATATTGAGACACCTTATGTGTGACACATCAAATTAGGCTACAATGTTCTCAGAAAGCAGAATATGATGTTAGGTTGCCACGTTTCTTTTTTGCTACTTTTGAAAATGCGATTTCTTTGTCCAATTTAGCAAAAATGACCCAAAACTGCTACCACCAAACAAACAACTAACAATAGGGTTACCAATCGATTTATGAGGTAATTCTAGTGTGATTTGATGTGTTATACTTGATATCTATTTTAAAATTGAGATGGTACTTCATACGGTACCATTGTTAAAAATATCAAAACACCAAAGGTGTGACACATCAAATTTGGTTAAAATGTTCCGGAAAATCCAAAATATGGTGTTAGGTTACCACATTTGTGTTTTTTTTTTACCTTCCAAAATCCGTTTTCTTTACCAAATAAAGGAGAACGGTATTCTAATTTTTGGGACTAAATTTATGATGAACTGAGCGCTTTGTCACACTCTGAGTGACGTTATCTCCGCTCGTGGGACGTCTATATATTTCTCTAACTTGGATCCAGCCGGTTTTTCTTTGTTGTTTTCGACCACCCGAACCCGCCACACCAAGAGATGTTAGAAAACCAACAGCGAAATAAATAAAGCCCACAAACGCCCCATTACAATGCAAATGCGACCGCATCCACAGACCCCAATTAACAGCCCGACCTTTACCACCATCATCTTGCCATTTGCAGCGCCCATTACTGAATCACTCTCCGTCGGCAATTAAGCCAACTCGAACCGGAACAGCCAATAACTCCACCCGGAAGCCGCAATTGACCACGAAGCCGGCAGCACCCATCGCCCACGCCGCGCCCGAAATTGGTCAACCGCCGGCGCCCCACGAATGCACCCAGCAGATGTTTATGGTAATGTGGTAATGTGTCGTTCCGAAATTTATGCGTGCGTCCACACACCTAACCGGAGCAGCAGGACAATTGCCTCGATAAGGAGCAGATGACGAAATCCTACGCCGCGCTACCAATAAGTCCGGCCAAGAGTTAGTGAGCGGTCTCCAGTCGCGATCCGACTTGACCATCGTGCAGTGCTTCCGCTCCGGGTATCCAAGATGCGGGCTGTGCTGGTCGTGCTGCTGTGGGGCGTCGCGGCGCTCTACACCGACGCCGTCTCTTTGGACACGAGTAAGACATTCTTTGATAATAATTGGGGTAATTGCCGGGAGGTCGTGCCACCCCCGCGGTCGCGACGGCCTTCGCGGTGACGTCGAGCTGTTGCTTCATTGCTATTTGAATGCTAATGGGGATCGTTGGTGTTTGAATGGGTTCGCCTTGTTTGGGAAAAAAAGCCGCGGTGTAATGGGAGAACTCGGAATGAAATTCTACACGAAAAAGTTCGATGGGTACTCCATGGTCTCCACATCTTCATTGAAATGTTTAGTAGTTTGACAGTGGAATAAAAATTTGGTGACTTCACAGTGCACATCCTCAGAAGTTTACGTCTATAGTTTAAAATTTTCAAAGCTTCAAAAATTGTATTCATTATCCAGTTTCGTAGTTTCAGAGTTTCGTAGAATCTGTATTTTGCAGCTTCACAGCTTCATAGTTTGATAGGTCCGTAGTTGTAGAGCTTCAAAGTTTCATATTTGCACAGTTTTCTACAATCTTTGCTTCGCAGCTTCAGAGCTTCACTATTTCACTGTCACATCGTTCGGATCCTTATAACTTCAGCTTCAAAGCTAAAAAGATTCAGTTTCGTAGCTTAAACGTTTCAAAGCTTCAAAATTCCAAATTTTATTCATTCGCGTGTTCAATATAGTTTCAAAGTTTGGTAGAATCTTTATCTTACAGCTTCAAAGCTTCATAGTTTGATGGCTTTCTAGTTGTAGAGCTTCATGGCAAAATTGTTTGACAATTTCATAGCTTCAAAGTTTCATATTTTCACACTTTCGTACAATCTTTGCGTCGCAGTTTCACATCTTCATAGTTTTACTGGCACGTCTTTCAAGCCTCATAACTCCAGCTTCAAAGCTTCAAAGTTTCGGTTTTGTAGCTGAAACGTTTCAAAGGCTTCAAAATTCCTAATTTTATCTATTCGCGTATTCAGTAGTTTCAAAGTTTTTTTAGAATTTCTGTCTTGCAGCTTCAAAGCTTCATAGTTTGATAATTTCTTGGAAAAATTGTTTGAAAATAATATTGATTTGCGTTTTTAGTTTGGCTGCTTCATCGCTTCACACTCTCATAGTTTCAGGGCTACAAAGCTTCATAGCTTCAAACTTTCATATTTTCACAGTTTCGTACAATCTTTGCCTCGCAGTTTCACAGTTTCATAGTTTTACTGTCACGTCTTTGGACGCCTCATAACTCCAGCTTCAAAGCTTCAAAGTTTCAGTTTCGTAGCTGAAACGTTTCAAAAGCTTAAAAATTCCAAATTTTATCTATTTGCGTAATCAGTAGATTCAAGGGTTTTTTAGAATTTCTATCTTGCACCTTCAAAGCTTCATAGTTTGATAACTTCTTGGAAAAATTGTTTGAAAATAATATTGATTTGCGTTTTTAGTTTGGCTGCTTCATCGCTTCACACTCTCATAGTTTCAGGGCTACAAAGCTTCATAGCTTCAAAGTTTCATATTTTCACAGTTTCGTACAATCTTTGCCTCGTTGTTTCACAGCTTCATAGTTTTACTGTCCGTTTTTCGAAGCCTCATAACTCCAGCTTCAAAGCTTCAAAGTTTCAGTTGCGTAGCTGAAACGTTTCAAAGGCTTCAAAATTCCAAATTTTATCTATTCGCGTAATCAGTAGTTTCAAGGTTTTTTTCGAATTTTTATCTTGCAGCTTCAAAGCTTCATAGTTTGATAACTTCTTGGAAAAATTGTTTGAAAATTTTATCGATTTGCGTTTTTAGTTTGGCTGCTTCATCGCTTCACACTCTTATAGTTTCAGGGCTACAAAACGTCATAGCTTCAAAGTTTCATATTTTCACAGTTTCGTACAATTTTTGCCTCGCAGTTTCATAGTTTCATAGTTTTACTGTCACGTCTTTCGACGCCTCATAACTCCAGCTTCAAAGCTTAAAAGTCTCAGTCTCGTAGCTTAAACGTTTCAAAGCTTCAAAATTCCAAATTTTATCTATTCGCGTATTCAGAAGTTTCTAAGTTTTTTTAGAATTTCTATCTTGCAGCTTCAAAGCTTCATAGTTTGATAACTTCTTGGAAAAATTGTTTGAAAATTTTATTGATTTGCGTTTTCAGTTTGGCTGCTTCATCGCTTCACACTCTCATAGTTTCAGGGCTACAAAGCTTCATAGCTTCAAAGTTTCATATTTTCACAGTTTCGTACATTCTTTGCCTCTCAGTTTCACAGTTTCATAGTTTTACTGTCACGTCTTTCGACGCCTCATAACTCCAGCTTCAAAGCTTCAAAGTTTCAGTTTCGTAGCTGAAACGTTTCAAAAGCTTCAAAATTCCAAATTTGATCTATTCGCGTGATCAGTAGATTCAAGGTTTTTTTAGAATTTCTATCTTGCAGCTTCAAAGCTTCATAGTTTGATAACTTCTTGGAAAAATTGTTTGAAAATTTTATTGATTTGCGTTTTTAGTTTGGCTGTTTCATCGCTTCACACTCTCATAATTTCAGGGCTACAAAGCTTCATAGCTTCAAAGTTTTTATATTTTCACAGGTTTGTACAATCTTTGCCTCGCAGTTTCACAGCTTCATAGTTTTACTGTCACGTTTTTCGAAGCCTCATAACTCCAGCTTCAAAGCTTCAAAGTTTCAGTTTCGTAGCTGAAACGTTTCAAAAGCTTAAAAATTCCAAATTTTATCTATTTGCGTAATCAGTAGTTTCAAGGGTTTTTTAGAATTTCTATCTTGCACCTTCAAAGCTTCATAGTTTGATAACTTCTTGGAAAAATTGTTTGAAAATAATATTGATTTGCGTTTTTAGTTTGGCTGCTTCATCGCTTCACACTCTCATAGTTTCAGGGCTACAAAGCTTCATAGCTTCAAAGTTTCATATTTTCACAGTTTCGTACAATCTTTGCCTCGTTGTTTCACAGCTTCATAGTTTTACTGTCCGTTTTTCGAAGCCTCATAACTCCAGCTTCAAAGCTTCAAAGTTTCAGTTGCGTAGCTGAAACGTTTCAAAGGCTTCAAAATTCCAAATTTTATCTATTCGCGTATTCAGTAGATTCAAGGGTTTTTTAGAATTTCTATCTTGCAGCTTCAAAGCTTCATAGTTTGATAACTTCTTGGAAAAATTGTTTGAAAATTTTATTGATTTGCGTTTTTAGTTTGGCTGTTTCATCGCTTCACACTCTCATAGTTTCAGGGCTACAAAGCTTCATAGCTTCAAAGTTTCATATTTTCACAGTTTCGTACAATCCTTGCCTCGTAGTTTCACAGCTTCATAGTTTTACTGTCACGTTTTTCGAAGCCTCATAACTCCAGCTTCAAAGCTTAAAAGTTTCAGTTGTAGCTCAAACGTTTGAAAGCTTCAGAATTCCAAATTTTATCTATTCGCGTAATCAGTAGTTTCAAGGTTTTTTTAGAACTTTTATCTTGCAGCTTCAAAGCTTCATAGTTTGATAACTTCTTGGAAAAATTGTTTGAAAATTTTATCGATTTGCGTTTTTAGTTTGGCTGCTTCATCGCTTCACACTCTCATAGTTTCAGGGTTACAAAGCTTCATAGCTTCAAAGTTTCATATTTTCACAGTTTCGTACATTCTTTGCCTCGCAGTTTCACAGTTTCATAGTTTTACTGTCACGTCTTTGGACGCCTCATAACTCCAGCTTCAAAGCTTCAAAGTTTCAGTTTCGTAGCTGAAACGTTTCAAAAGCTTCAAAATTCCAAATTTTATCTATTCGCGTAATCAGTAGATTCAAGGGTTTTTTAGAATTTCTATCTTGCATCTTCAAAGCTTCATAGTTTGATAACTTCTTGGAAAAATTGTTTGAAAATTTTATTGATTTGCGTTTTTAGTTTGGCTGTTTCAGCGCTTTACACTCTCATAGTTTCAGGGCTACAAAGCTTCATAGCTTCAAAGTTTTATATTTTCACAGTTTCGTACAATCTTTGCCTCGCAGTTTCACAGCTTCATAGTTTTACTGTCACGTTTTTCGAAGCCTCATAACCCCAGCTTCAAAGCTTATAAGTTTCAGTTTCGTAGCTCAAACGTTTCAAAGCTTCAAAATTCCAAATTTCATTCAAGTTTCGTAGAATATAATATTTATCTTGCAGCTTCAAAGCTTGATAATTTGATAACTTCGTAGTTGTGGAGCTTCATGACAAAATTGTTTGACAATTTCATTAATTTGGATTTTTAGTTTGGCTACTTCATCGCTTCACACTCTCATAGTTTCAGGGCTACAAGACTTCACAGCTTCAAAGTTTCATATTTTTACAGTTTCGTACAATCTTTGCCTGGCAGTTTCACAGCTTCATAGTTTTACTGTCACGTCTTTCGAAGCCTCATAACTCCAGCTTTAAAGCTTAAAAGTTTCAGTTTCGTAGCTCAAACGTTTCAAAGCTTCAAAATTTCAAATTTCATTCAAGTTTCGTAGAATATAATAATTATCTTACAGCTTCAAAGCTTCATAGTTTGATAACTTTGTAGTTGCGGAGCTTCATGGCAAAATTGTTTGACAATTTCATTGATTTGCGTTTTTAGTTTGGCTGCTTCATCGCTTCACACTCTCATAGTTTCAGGGCTACAAAGCTTCATAGCTTCAAAGTTTTTATATTTTCACAGTTTTGTACAATCTTTGCCTCGCAGTTTCACAGCTTCATAGTTTTACTGTCACGTTTTTCGAAGCCTCATAACTCCAGCTTCTAAGCTTAAAAGTTTCAGTCGTAGCTCAAACGTTTCAAAGCTTCAAAATTCCAAATTTTATCTATTCGCGTATTCAGTAGTTTCAAAGTTTTTTTAGAAACTTTATCTTGCAGCTTCAAAGCTTCATAGTTTGATAACTTCGTAGGTGTAGAGAGCTTCATGGCAAAATTGTTTGACAATTTCATTTATTTGTGTTTTTGGTTTGGTAACTTCATCGCTTCAAATTCTCATAGTTTCAGGACTCCAGATTATTATATTATTTATAGCGTCATAGTTTCTTATTTTCACAGTTTCGTTGTATATTTGGTTCGCAGCTTTACGGATCTTGATCTTTTTTTGTCTGTATTTATCTTTGACTCTTCTTTTTGTTGCCTTTATTGTAGTATTTAATTTCTATGATCCATCATATTTGTAGGTATTTCTTATTTTTGGTAATTCACATATTTCTTTTTTCTCACATTCTTGACTCACTCACTCTCACTTTTCTTTTTATTTGTTCTAGTCTGTTTACTTATTTATCTAAGTATTTAGAATAGACTTGCAAACTCTGCTCTTAATTTTGAAAAGGTGTTACCAATATAATTGGGACTAATCCAGAAATAGGGTTGTCTAAAAATACACGTATCTACTTCCTTTTTAATTAACACCTTAATGTGTCATCCTACGAAGTGGAGCGACCCGTTCAAGCAGCTGCATAAACCCGGTCAAATAACACCAATGTTTGCAGAATAAACAGGGGAAAACCACAAATTAAATTGGCTTTTTTACTCGAAATAGTCACCAATAAAGTTTTAGAATTTTCCCAACCGTCTTTTTGATCAAATAAATTTTGTAAACTCTTCTGTCCAAACCCATAAGCCTCTAAATCACACACCATTGTGAAACGCTTTTCTGGAATCCCGTCCGACCGCAGGTTTTCACCAAGATGGCAATATGGGACACTTGCAGTGCGCAGATGTCGTCGAAACCGTCACCGACGTGCATCTTCAGGTGTGGCGATCGCTTGCGGAGCGCGAAAAATCCGGCAAAAAAATCCCAACGGCCCAAGCTTCGCGAATGAGTCCCAGGTGGTCGTTGCGCAACGATTTAGAGAGAAAAGCGGTTTCATGGCTTTCGAGAATTTCCTCGGATGTCTGACCTCACGACGGACTGTTTGTAAACAGTGATGTGGTGCCGGAGTGTTTAGAACATAAATATTAATTGGCGAAATTTTTTCGGAGACTTGTCGTGAAATTCGGAAACACGTCATGGTTTAGCAGTGGATGCTTGTCCTTCAAGATGAAAAGATTTGTATCTTCAAATACTCTACTGGAGATGCTTTTATTGACGGAACAAATAGGTTAACGAGTGATACAATTATTTTGTCATGCAACCATCTGTTCAGTCTTTATGTGTCACTTTATGACTAATTTATTGCCTCACACCCTTGACCTTTTTCTTTTTCCTCAAAAGGATTTCTAAGAGAGTGTTTGGTCTTAAATATTGATCAAGATTCAATAAGGACAGAAAGGGCATTATGAAGAGTGGAAAAATAAAATAAAGCAATATCCTCTTAGAAAATGTACTTTTTAATATAGGATTTGACAACATCCCTTTAGAGTATGTGGTCTTCAATTTTGGATTTGACAACATTCGATTAGGAATTGACATTTTTATTATTAGATTTGACATCTTCTTTTTAATTAATGGTTTCACAACATCCTCATAGAAAGTGTCCTTTTAATGTTGGATTTGGCAACATCCCCTTAAGAAGTGTCTTTTTTCGATGTTATATATTGGGATATTCTTAGAAAGTGTTTTTTTAATTTTCGGTTTGACAACATCCTTTTAGAAAGTGCCATTTTTACAGTTATATTTGACAACATCTTCTTAGAAAGTGTCCTTTTTGCGATGTTAGATGCTGACATGTTCTTAGAAAGTGTTTTTTTTTTTATTTTTTGGCTTCACAATATCCTTTTAGAAAATGTTCCTCTTAAGGTTGGATGTGACAAAATTCATTTAAAATGTCTTTTTCTTTTTACTTTAGGTTTGACAACATCCTCATAGAAAATGTCCTTTTTAATATCGGATTTGGCAAGATCCTTTTAGAGTACGTGTTCTTAAACTTTGGATTTGACAACATTCCATTAGGAATTGTCATTTTTACTGTTAGATTTGACATCTTTTTAATTTTTGGTTTCACAACATCCTCATAGAAAATGTCCTTTTAATGTTGGATTTGACAACATCCCCTTAAGAAGTGTCGTTTTCCGATGTTGAATTTTGGCATATTCTTAGAAAGTGTTTTTTTTACTTTTCGGATTGACAACATCCTTTTAGAAAGTGCCATTTTTACTGTAATATTTGACAACATCTTCTTAGAAAGTGTCCTTTTTGCGATGTTAGATGTTGGCATGTTCTTAGAAAGTGTTTTTTTTTTAATTTTTGGTTTCACAATATCCTCTTAGAAAATGCTCTTAAGGTTGGATGTGACAAAATTCATTTAAGATGTCTTTTTCTTTTTACTTTAGGTTTGACAACATCCTCATAGAAAATGTCCTTTTTAATATCGGATTTGGCAAGATCCTTTTAGAGTACGTGTTCTTAAACTTTGGATTTGACAACATTCCATTAGGAATTGTCAGTTTTACTGTAAGATTTGACATCTTTTTTTTAATTTTTGGTTTCACAACATCCTCATAGAAAGTGTCCTTTTAATGTTGGGTTTGACAACATCCCCTTAAGAAGTGTCGTTTTCCGATGTTGGATTTTGGCATGTTCTTAGAAAGTGTTTTTTTAATTTTCGTTTTGACAACATGCTTTTAGAAAGTGCCATTTTTGCTGTTATATTTGACAACATCTTCTTAGAAAGTGTCCTTTTTGCGATGTTAGATGTTGACATGTTCTTAGAAAGTGTTTTATTTAATTTTTTGGTTTCACAATGTCCTCTTAGAAAATGCTCCTCTTAAGGTTGGATGTGACAAAATTCATTTAAAATGTCTTTTTCTTTTACTTTAGATTTGACAACATCCTCATAGAAAATGTCCTTTTTAATATCGGATTTGGCAAGATCCTTTTAGAGTACGTGTTCTTAAACTTTGGATTTGACAACATTCCATTAGGAATTGTCATTTTTACTGTTAGATTTGACATCTTCTTTTTTATTTTTGGTTTCACAACATCTTCATAGAAAGTGTCCTTTTAATGTTGGGTTTGTCAACATCCCCTTAAGAAGTGTCTTTTTCCGATGTTGGATTTTGGCATATTCTTAGAAAGTGTTTTTTTATTTTTCGGTTTGACAACATCCTTTTAGAAAGTGTCATTTTTACTGTTATACTTGACAACATCTTCTTAGAAAGTGTCCATTTTGCGATGTTAGATGTTGACATGTTCTTAGAAAGTGTTTTATTTAATTTTTTGGTTTCACAATGTCCTCTTAGAAAATGCTCCTCTTAAGGTTGGATGTGACAAAATTCATTTAAAATGTCTTTTTCTTTTACTTTAGATTTGACAACATCCTCATAGAAAATGTCCTTTTTAATATCGGATTTGGCAAGATCCTTTTAGAGTACGTGTTCTTAAACTTTGGATTTGACAACATTCCATTAGGAATTGTCATTTTTACTGTTAGATTTGACATCTTCTTTTTTATTTTTGGTTTCACAACATCTTCATAGAAAGTGTCCTTTTAATGTTGGGTTTGTCAACATCCCCTTAAGAAGTGTCTTTTTCCGATGTTGGATTTTGGCATATTCTTAGAAAGTGTTTTTTTATTTTTCGGTTTGACAACATCCTTTTAGAAAGTGTCATTTTTACTGTTATACTTGACAACATCTTCTTAGAAAGTGTCCATTTTGCGATGTTAGATGTTGACATGTTCTTAGAAAGTGTTTTATTTAATTTTTTGGTTTCACAATGTCCTCTTAGAAAATGCTCCTCTTAAGGTTGGATGTGACAAAATTCATTTAAAATGTCTTTTTCTTTTACTTTAGATTTGACAACATCCTCATAGAAAATGTCCTTTTTAATATCGGATTTGGCAAGATCCTTTTAGAGTACGTGTTCTTAAACTTTGGATTTGACAACATTCCATTAGGAATTGTCATTTTTACTGTTAGATTTGACATCTTCTTTTTTATTTTTGGTTTCACAACATCTTCATAGAAAGTGTCCTTTTAATGTTGGGTTTGTCAACATCCCCTTAAGAAGTGTCTTTTTCCGATGTTGGATTTTGGCATATTCTTAGAAAGTGTTTTTTTATTTTTCGGTTTGACAACATCCTTTTAGAAAGTGTCATTTTTGCTGTTATATTTGACAACATCTTCTTAGAAAGTGTCCTTTTTGCGATGTTAGATGTTGACATGTTCTTAGAAAGTGTTTTATTTAATTTTTTGGTTTCACAATGTCCTCTTAGAAAATGCTCCTCTTAAGGTTGGATGTGACAAAATTCATTTAAAATGTCTTTTTCTTTTACTTTAGATTTGACAACATCCTCATAGAAAATGTCCTTTTTAATATCGGATTTGGCAAGATCCTTTTAGAGTACGTGTTCTTAAACTTTGGATTTGACAACATTCCATTAGGAATTGTCATTTTTACTGTTAGATTTGACATCTTCTTTTTTATTTTTGGTTTCACAACATCTTCATAGAAAGTGTCCTTTTAATGTTGGGTTTGTCAACATCCCCTTAAGAAGTGTCTTTTTCCGATGTTGGATTTTGGCATATTCTTAGAAAGTGTTTTTTTATTTTTCGGTTTGACAACATCCTTTTAGAAAGTGTCATTTTTACTGTTATACTTGACAACATCTTCTTAGAAAGTGTCCATTTTGCGATGTTAGATGCTGACATGTTCTTAGAAAGTGTTTTTTTTTTTATTTTTTGGTTTCACAATATCCTCTTAGAAAATGCTCCTCTTAAGGTTGGATGTGACAAAATGCATTTAAAATGTCTTTTTTTTTTACTTTAGGTTTGACAACATCCTCATAGAAAATGTCCTTTTTAATATCGGATTTGGCAAGATCCTTTTAGAGTACGTGTTCTTAAACTTTGGATTTGACAACATTCCATTAGGAATTGTCATTTTTACTGTTAGATTTGACATCTTCTTTTTTATTTTTGGTTTCACAACATCCTCATAGAAAGTGTCCTTTTAATGTTGGGTTTGACAACATCCCCTTAAGAAGTGTCTTTTTCCGATGTTGGATTTTGGCATATTCTTAGAAAGTGTTTTTTTATTTTTCGGTTTGACAACATCCTTTTAGAAAGTGCCATTTTTACTGTTATATTTGACAACATCTTCTTAGAAAGTGTCCTTTTTGCGATGTTAGATGTTGACATGTTCTTAGAAAGTGTTTTTTTTTTAATTTTTTGTTTCTCAATTTTCTCTTAGAAAATGCTCCTCTTAAGGTTGGATTTGACAAAATTCATTTAAAATGTCTTTTTGTACTTTAGGTTTGACAACATCCTCATAGAAAATGTCCTTTTTAATATCGGATTTGGCAACATCCCTTTAGAGTATGTGTTCTTAAATTTTGGATTTGACAACATTTCATTAGGAATTTTTATTTTTACTGCTAGATTTGACATCTTTTTTTTAATTTTTGCTTTCACAACATTCTCATAGAAAGTGTGCTTTTAATGTTGGATTTGACAACATCCTCTTAAGAAGTGTCGTTTTCCGATGTTGGATTTTGGCATGTTCTTAGAAAGTGTTTTTTTAATTTTCGGTTTGACAACATGCTTTTAGAAAGTGCCATTTTTACTGTTATATTTGACAACATCTTCTTAGAAAGTGTCCCTTTTACGATGTTAGATGTTGGCATGTTCTTAGAAAGTGTTTTTTTAATTTTTGGTTTCACAATATCCTCTTAGAAAATGCTCCTCTTAAGGTTGGATGTGACAAAATTCATTTAAAATGTCTTTTTCTTTTTACTTTAGGTTTGACAACATCCTCATAGAAAATGTCCTTTTAAACTTTGGATTTGACAACATTCCATTAGGAATTGTCATTTTTACTGTTAGATTTGACATCTTCTTGTTAATTTTTCGCTTCACAACATCCTCATAGAAAGTGTCCTTTTAATGTTGGATTTGACAACATCCCCTAAGAAGTGTCTTTTTCCGATGTTGGATTTTGGCATATTCTTAAAAAGTGTTTTTTTTTATTTTCGGCTTGACAACACCCCTTTAGAAAGTGCCATTTTTACTTTTATATTTGACAACATCTTCTTAGAAAGTGTCCTTTTTGCGATGTTAGATGTTCACATGCTCTTAGAAAGTGTTTTATTTTAATTTTTGGTTTCACGATATCCTCTTATAAAATGCTCCTCTTAAGGTTGGATGTGACAAAATTCATTTAAAATGTCTTTTTCTTTTTACTTTAGGTTTGACAACATCCTCATAGAAAATGTCCTTTTTAATATCGGATTTGGCAAGATCCTTTTAGAGTACGTGTTCTTAAACTTTGGATTTGACAACATTCCATTAGGAATTGTAATTTTTACTGTTAGATTTGACATCTTTTTAATTTTTGGTTTCACAACATCCTCATAGAAAGTGTCCTTTTAATGTTGGGTTTGACAACATCCTCTTAAGAAGTGTCGTTTTCCGATGTTGGATTTTGGCATATTCTTAGAAAGTGTTTTTTTAATTTTCGGTTTGACAATATCCTTTTAGAAAGTGCCATTTTTACTGTTATATTTGACAACATCTTCTTAGAAAGTGTCCTTTTTGCGATGTTAGATGTTGACATGTTCTTAGGAAGTGTTTTTTTTTAATTTTTTGTTTCACAATGTTCTCTTAGAAAATGCTCCTCTTAAGGTTGGATGTGACAAAATTCATTTAAAATGACTTTTTCTTTTTACTTTAGGTTTGACAACATCTTCATAGAAAATGTCCTTTTAAATATCGGATTTGGCAATATCCTTTTAGAGTACGTGTTCTTAAACTTTGGATTTGACAACGTGCCATTAGGAATTGTCATTTTTACTGTTAGATTTGACATCTTCTTTTTTATTTTTGGTTTCACAGCATCCTCATAGAAAGTGTCCTTTTAATGTTGGGTTTGACAACATCCCCTTAAGAAGTGTCTTTTTCCGATGTTGGATTTTGGCATATTCTTAGAAAGTGTTTTTTTATTTTTCGGTTTGACAACATCCTTTTAGAAAGTGTCATTTTTACTGTTTTATTTGACAACATCTTCTTAGAAAGTGTCCTTTTTGCGATGTTAGATGCTGACATGTTCTTAGAAAGTGTTTTTTTTTATTTTTTGGTTTCACAATATCCTCTTAGAAAATGCTCCTCTTAAGGTTGGATGTGACAAAATGCATTTAAAATGTCTTTTTTTTTTACTTTAGGTTTGACAACATCCTCATAGAAAATGTCCTTTTTAATATCGGATTTGGCAAGATCCTTTTAGAGTACGTGTTCTTAAACTTTGGATTTGACAACATTCCATTAGGAATTGTCATTTTTACTGTTAGATTTGACATCTTCTTTTTTATTTTTGGTTTCACAACATCCTCATAGAAAGTGTCCTTTTAATGTTGGGTTTGACAACATCCCCTTAAGAAGTGTCTTTTTCCGATGTTGGATTTTGGCATATTCTTAGAAAGTGTTTTTTTATTTTTCGGTTTGACAACATCCTTTTAGAAAGTGCCATTTTTACTGTTATATTTGACAACATCTTCTTAGAAAGTGTCCTTTTTGCGATGTTAGATGTTGACATGTTCTTAGAAAGTGTTTTTATTTTATTTTTTGGTTTCACAATATCCTCTTAGAAAATGCTCCTCTTAAGGTTGGATGTGACAAAATGCATTTAAAATGTCTTTTTTTTTACTTTAGGTTTGACAACATCCTCATAGAAAATGTCCTTTTTAATATCGGATTTGGCAAGATCCTTTTAGAGTACGTGTTCTTAAACTTTGGATTTGACAACATTCCATTAGGAATTGTCATTTTTACTGTTAGATTTGACATCTTCTTTTTATTTTTGGTTTCACAACATCCTCATAGAAAGTGTCTTTTTAATGTTGGATTTGACAACATCCCCTTACGAAGTGTCTTTTTCCGATGTTGGATTTTGGCATATTCTTAGAAAGTGTTTTTTTTTAAATTTTCGGTTTGACAACATTCTTTTAGAAAGTGCCATTTTTACTGTTATATTTGACAACATCTTCTTAGAAAGTGTCTTTTTTGCGATGTTAGATGTTGACATGTTCTTAGAAAGTGTTTTTTTTTATTTTTGTTTTCACAATATCCTCTTAGAAAATGCTCCTCTTAAGGTTGGATGTGACAAAATTCATTTAAAATGACTTTTTCTTTTTACTTTAGGTTTGACAACATCTTCATAGAAAATGTCCTTTTAAATATCGGATTTGGCAAGATCCTTTTAGAGTACGTGTTCTTAAACTTTGGATTTGACAACATTCCATTAGGAATTGTCATTTTTACTGTTAGATTTGACATCTTCTTTTTAATTTTTGGTTTCACAACATCCTCATAGAAAGTGTCTTTTTATTGTTGGATTTGACAACATCCCCTTACGAAGTGTCTTTTTCCTATGTTGGATTTTGGCATATTCTTAGAAAGTGTTTTTTTTAATTTTCGGTTTGACAACATTCTTTTAGAAAGTGCCATTTTTACTGTTATATTTGACAACATCTTCTTAGAAAGTGTCTTTTTTGCGATGTTAGATGTTGACATGTTCTTAGAAAGTGTTTTTTTTATTTTTGTTTTCACAATATCCTCTTAGAAAATGCTCCTCTTAAGGTTGGATGTGACAAAATTCATTTAAAATGTCTTTTTCTTTTTACTGTAGGTTTGACAACATCCTCATAGAAAATGTCCTTTTTAATATCGGATTTGGCAAGATCCTTTTAGAGTACGTGTTCTTAAACTTTGGATTTGACAACATTCCATTAGGAATTGTCATTTTTACTGTTAGATTTGACATCTTCTTTTTAATTTTTGGTTTCACAACATCCTCATAGAAAGTGTCCTTTTAATGTTGGATTTGGCAACATCCCCTTAAGAAGTGTCTTTTTTCGATGTTATATTTTGGGATATTCTTAGAAAGTGTTTTTTTAATTTTCGGTTTGACAACATCCTTTTAGAAAGTGCCATTTTTACTGTTATATTTGACAACATCTTCTTAGAAAGTGTCCTTTTTGCGATGTTAGATGTTGACATGTTCTTAGAAAGTGTTTTTTTTTTATTTTTGGTTTCACAATATCCTCTTAGAAAATGCTCCTCTTAAGGTTGGATGTGACAAAATGCATTTAAAATGTCTTTTTTTTTTACTTTAGGTTTGACAACATCCTCATAGAAAATGTCCTTTTTAATATCGGATTTGGCAAGATCCTTTTAGAGTACGTGTTCTTAAACTTTGGATTTGACAACATTCCATTAGGAATTGTCATTTTTACTGTTATATTTGACATCTTCTTTTTTATTTTTGGTTTCACAACATCCTCATAGAAAGTGTCCTTTTAATGTTGGGTTTGACAACATCCCCTTAAGAAGTGTCTTTTTCCGATGTTGGATTTTGGCATATTCTTAGAAAGTGTTTTTTTATTTTTCGGTTTGACAACATCCTTTTAGAAAGTGCCATTTTTACTGTTATATTTGACAACATCTTCTTAGAAAGTGTCCTTTTTGCGATGTTAGATGTTGACATGTTCTTAGAAAGTGTTTTTATTTTATTTTTTGGTTTCACAATATCCTCTTAGAAAATGCTCCTCTTAAGGTTGGATGTGACAAAATGCATTTAAAATGTCTTTTTTTTTACTTTAGGTTTGACAACATCCTCATAGAAAATGTCCTTTTTAATATCGGATTTGGCAAGATCCTTTTAGAGTACGTGTTCTTAAACTTTGGATTTGACAACATTCCATTAGGAATTGTCATTTTTACTGTTAGATTTGACATCTTCTTTTTATTTTTGGTTTCACAACATCCTCATAGAAAGTGTCTTTTTAATGTTGGATTTGACAACATCCCCTTACGAAGTGTCTTTTTCCGATGTTGGATTTTGGCATATTCTTAGAAAGTGTTTTTTTTTTAATTTTTGGTTTGACAACATTCTTTTAGAAAGTGCCATTTTTACTGTTATATTTGACAACATCTTCTTAGAAAGTGTCTTTTTTGCGATGTTAGATGTTGACATGTTCTTAGAAAGTGTTTTTTTTTATTTTTGTTTTCACAATATCCTCTTAGAAAATGCTCCTCTTAAGGTTGGATGTGACAAAATTCATTTAAAATGACTTTTTCTTTTTACTTTAGGTTTGACAACATCCTCATAGAAAATGTCCTTTTAAATATCGGATTTGGCAAGATCCTTTTAGAGTACGTGTTCTTAAACTTTGGATTTGACAACATTCCATTAGGAATTGTCATTTTTACTGTTAGATTTGACATCTTCTTTTTAATTTTTGGTTTCACAACATCCTCATAGAAAGTGTCTTTTTATTGTTGGATTTGACAACATCCCCTTACGAAGTGTCTTTTTCCGATGTTGGATTTTGGCATATTCTTAGAAAGTGTTTTTTTTAATTTTCGGTTTGACAACATTCTTTTAGAAAGTGCCATTTTTACTGTTATATTTGACAACATCTTCTTAGAAAGTGTCTTTTTTGCGATGTTAGATGTTGACATGTTCTTAGAAAGTGTTTTTTTTTATTTTTGTTTTCACAATATCCTCTTAGAAAATGCTCCTCTTAAGGTTGGATGTGACAAAATTCATTTAAAATGACTTTTTCTTTTTACTTTAGGTTTGACAACATCTTCATAGAAAATGTCCTTTTAAATATCGGATTTGGCAAGATCCTTTTAGAGTACGTGTTCTTAAACTTTGGATTTGACAACATTCCATTAGGAATTGTCATTTTTACTGTTAGATTTGACATCTTCTTTTTAATTTTTGGTTTCACAACATCCTCATAGAAAGTGTCTTTTTATTGTTGGATTTGACAACATCCCCTTACGAAGTGTCTTTTTCCGATGTTGGATTTTGGCATATTCTTAGAAAGTGTTTTTTTTTAATTTTCGGTTTGACAACATTCTTTTAGAAAGTGCCATTTTTACTGTTATATTTGACAACATCTTCTTAGAAAGTGTCTTTTTTGCGATGTTAGATGTTGACATGTTCTTAGAAAGTGTTTTTTTTATTTTTGTTTTCACAATATCCTCTTAGAAAATGCTCCTCTTAAGGTTGGATGTGACAAAATTCATTTAAAATGTCTTTTTCTTTTTACTGTAGGTTTGACAACATCCTCATAGAAAATGTCCTTTTTAATATCGGATTTGGCAAGATCCTTTTAGAGTACGTGTTCTTAAACTTTGGATTTGACAACATTCCATTAGGAATTGTCATTTTTACTGTTAGATTTGACATCTTCTTTTTAATTTTTGGTTTCACAACATCCTCATAGAAAGTGTCCTTTTAATGTTGGATTTGGCAACATCCCCTTAAGAAGTGTCTTTTTTCGATGTTATATTTTGGGATATTCTTAGAAAGTGTTTTTTTAATTTTCGGTTTGACAACATCCTTTTAGAAAGTGCCATTTTTACTGTTATATTTGACAACATCTTCTTAGAAAGTGTCCTTTTTGCGATGTTAGATGTTGACATGTTCTTAGAAAGTGTTTTTTTTTTATTTTTGGTTTCACAATATCCTCTTAGAAAATGCTCCTCTTAAGGTTGGATGTGACAAAATGCATTTAAAATGTCTTTTTTTTTTACTTTAGGTTTGACAACATCCTCATAGAAAATGTCCTTTTAAATATCGGATTTGGCAAGATCCTTTTAGAGTACGTGTTCTTAAACTTTGGATTTGACAACATTCCATTAGGAATTGTCATTTTTACTGTTAGATTTGACATCTTCTTTTTAATTTTTGGTTTCACAACATCCTCATAGAAAGTGTCTTTTTATTGTTGGATTTGACAACATCCCCTTACGAAGTGTCTTTTTCCGATGTTGGATTTTGGCATATTCTTAGAAAGTGTTTTTTTTAATTTTCGGTTTGACAACATTCTTTTAGAAAGTGCCATTTTTACTGTTATATTTGACAACATCTTCTTAGAAAGTGTCTTTTTTGCGATGTTAGATGTTGACATGTTCTTAGAAAGTGTTTTTTTTTATTTTTGTTTTCACAATATCCTCTTAGAAAATGCTCCTCTTAAGGTTGGATGTGACAAAATTCATTTAAAATGACTTTTTCTTTTTACTTTAGGTTTGACAACATCTTCATAGAAAATGTCCTTTTAAATATCGGATTTGGCAAGATCCTTTTAGAGTACGTGTTCTTAAACTTTGGATTTGACAACATTCCATTAGGAATTGTCATTTTTACTGTTAGATTTGACATCTTCTTTTTAATTTTTGGTTTCACAACATCCTCATAGAAAGTGTCTTTTTATTGTTGGATTTGACAACATCCCCTTACGAAGTGTCTTTTTCCGATGTTGGATTTTGGCATATTCTTAGAAAGTGTTTTTTTTTAATTTTCGGTTTGACAACATTCTTTTAGAAAGTGCCATTTTTACTGTTATATTTGACAACATCTTCTTAGAAAGTGTCTTTTTTGCGATGTTAGATGTTGACATGTTCTTAGAAAGTGTTTTTTTTATTTTTGTTTTCACAATATCCTCTTAGAAAATGCTCCTCTTAAGGTTGGATGTGACAAAATTCATTTAAAATGTCTTTTTCTTTTTACTGTAGGTTTGACAACATCCTCATAGAAAATGTCCTTTTTAATATCGGATTTGGCAAGATCCTTTTAGAGTACGTGTTCTTAAACTTTGGATTTGACAACATTCCATTAGGAATTGTCATTTTTACTGTTAGATTTGACATCTTCTTTTTAATTTTTGGTTTCACAACATCCTCATAGAAAGTGTCCTTTTAATGTTGGATTTGGCAACATCCCCTTAAGAAGTGTCTTTTTTCGATGTTATATTTTGGGATATTCTTAGAAAGTGTTTTTTTAATTTTCGGTTTGACAACATCCTTTTAGAAAGTGCCATTTTTACTGTTATATTTGACAACATCTTCTTAGAAAGTGTCCTTTTTGCGATGTTAGATGTTGACATGTTCTTAGAAAGTGTTTTTTTTTTATTTTTGGTTTCACAATATCCTCTTAGAAAATGCTCCTCTTAAGGTTGGATGTGACAAAATGCATTTAAAATGTCTTTTTTTTTACTTTAGGTTTGACAACATCCTCATAGAAAATGTCCTTTTTAATATCGGATTTGGCAAGATCCTTTTAGAGTACGTGTTCTTAAACTTTGGATTTGACAACATTCCATTAGGAATTGTCATTTTTACTGTTAGATTTGACATCTTCTTTTTATTTTTGGTTTCACAACATCCTCATAGAAAGTGTCTTTTTAATGTTGGATTTGACAACATCCCCTTACGAAGTGTCTTTTTCCGATGTTGGATTTTGGCATATTCTTAGAAAGTGTTTTTTTTAATTTTCGGTTTGACAACATTCTTTTAGAAAGTGCCATTTTTACTGTTATATTTGACAACATCTTCTTAGAAAGTGTCTTTTTTGCGATGTTAGATGTTGACATGTTCTTAGAAAGTGTTTTTTTTATTTTTGTTTTCACAATATCCTCTTAGAAAATGCTCCTCTTAAGGTTGGATGTGACAAAATTCATTTAAAATGTCTTTTTCTTTTTACTGTAGGTTTGACAACATCCTCATAGAAAATGTCCTTTTTAATATCGGATTTGGCAAGATCCTTTTAGAGTACGTGTTCTTAAACTTTGGATTTGACAACATTCCATTAGGAATTGTCATTTTTACTGTTAGATTTGACATCTTCTTTTTAATTTTTGGTTTCACAACATCCTCATAGAAAGTGTCCTTTTAATGTTGGATTTGGCAACATCCCCTTAAGAAGTGTCTTTTTTCGATGTTATATTTTGGGATATTCTTAGAAAGTGTTTAATTAATTTTCGGTTTGACAACATCCTTTTAGAAAGTGCCATTTTTACTGTTATATTTGACAACATCTTCTTAGAAAATGTCCTTTTTGCGATGTTAGATGTTGACATGTTCTTAGAAAGTGTTTTTTTTTTTATTTTTGGTTTCACAATATCCTCTTAGAAAATGCTCCTCTTAAGGTTGGATGTGACAAAATGCATTTAAAATGTCTTTTTTTTTTACTTTAGGTTTGACAACATCCTCATAGAAAATGTCCTTTTTAATATCGGATTTGGCAAGATCCTTTTAGAGTACGTGTTCTTAAACTTTGAATTTGACAACATTCCATTAGGAATTGTCATTTTTACTGTTATATTTGACATCTTCTTTTTTATTTTTGGTTTCACAACATCCTCATAGAAAGTGTCCTTTTAATGTTGGGTTTGACAACATCCCCTTAAGAAGTGTCTTTTTCCGATGTTGGATTTTGGCATATTCTTAGAAAGTGTTTTTTTTAATTTTCGGTTTGACAACATTCTTTTAGAAAGTGCCATTTTTACTGTTATATTTCACAACATCTTCTTAGAAAGTGTCTTTTTTGCGATGTTAGATGTTGACATGTTCTTAGAAAGCGTTTTTTTTATTTTTGTTTTCACAATATCCTCTTAGAAAATGCTCCTCTTAAGGTTGGATGTGACAAAATGCATTTAAAATGTCTTTTTTTTTTACTTTAGGTTTGACAACATCCTCATAGAAAATGTCCTTTTTAATATCGGATTTGGCAAGATCCTTTTAGAGTACGTGTTCTTAAACTTTGAATTTGACAACATTCCATTAGGAATTGTCATTTTTACTGTTAGATTTGACATCTTCTTTTTTATTTTTGGTTTCACAACATCCTCATAGAAAGTGTCCTTTTAATGTTGGGTTTGACAACATCCCCTTAAGAAGTGTCTTTTTCCGATGTTGGATTTTGGCATATTCTTAGAAAGTGTTTTTTTATTTTTCGGATTGACAACATCCTTTTAGAAAGTGGCATTTTTACTGTTATATTTGACAACATCTTCTTAGAAAGTGTCCTTTTTGCGATGTTAGATCCTGACATGTTCTTAGAAAGTGTTTTTTTTTTTATTTTTTGGTTTCACAATATCCTCCTAGAAAATGCTCCTCTTAAGGTTGGATGTGACAAAATGCATTTAAAATGTCTTTTTTTTTTACTTTAGGTTTGACAACATCCTCATAGAAAATGTCCTTTTAAATATCGGATTTGGCAAGATCCTTTTAGAGTACGTGTTCTTAAACTTTGAATTTGACAACATTCCATTAGGAATTGTCATTTTTACTGTTAGATTTGACATCTTCTTTTTTATTTTTGGTTTCACAACATCCTCATAGAAAGTGTCCTTTTAATGTTGGGTTTGACAACATCCCCTTAAGAAGTGTCTTTTTCCGATGTTGGATTTTGGCATATTCTTAGAAAGTGTTTTTTTATTTTTCGGATTGACAACATCCTTTTAGAAAGTGGCATTTTTACTGTTATATTTGACAACATCTTCTTAGAAAGTGTCCTTTTTGCGATGTTAGATCCTGACATGTTCTTAGAAAGTGTTTTTTTTTTATTTTTTGGTTTCACAATATCCTCTTAGAAAATGCTCCTCTTAAGGTTGGATGTGACAAAATGCATTTAAAATGTCTTTTTTTTTTACTTTAGGTTTGACAACATCCTCATAGAAAATGTCTTTTTTAATATCGGATTTGGCAAGATCCTTTTAGAGTACGTGTTCTTAAACTTTGGATTTGACAACATTCCAATAGGAATTGTCATTTTTACTGTAAGATTTGACATCTTCTTTTTAATTTTTGGTTTCACAACATCCTCATAGAAAGTGTCCTTTTAATGTTGGATTTGACAACATCCCCTAAGAAGTGTCTTTTCCGATGTTGGATTTTGGCATATTCTTATTAAGCATATTCAATTAAAGGGATTAAGAAACTGACAGATTAAAAACCTGACAGGGCACCTGAAAACCTGAAAATTTGGGGGTCTCAATGCTCAATACCATGAAAAGCTGAAGCCGGGGATTTTGAACAGCTTTATCTCTTCTCGTTCTTCTTCCTACATTTATCATTTCAAGTTTCCTCTTTTTATCCATTCAATTTTTGATTTCTTTATTAATCCTGTTTTTTTATTTTCTCAATTTTTTTTCATGGCTTTGTAATTTTAGGTCTGTCTTACCGTCTCCACTGTTCAATTTTTGGCATCTTTAATACATATTGCTTTCCTAATTTAGTCTTTGTCAGTTTATCTTTGTTCAACACCCAAAAATTATGCTTTTCTCGAAATACACACAACGAAAGAATTACAACATTGTACTACTTAGTATCTGTATTCAAGAATTGCTGCTACCTCTTAATGTTACTACACTTAAATGCATCGTAAGTAACCGGTTCACCCACTTGCACCTCATTACCCCATCCGTCAACTCAAATTCCCAACAATGTCTTCCTCATCCATATTCCTCAAAGTGACACGGAACTGCCATCCGTCTATCAACGCGCGGTCCCGTTGTCACTAATCCGTCCATATTTGTCACGACCACTCGGATAAAACGGTAAATACTCATTCTCGTTGCAGTGACGACCAAGGAGCTGGAGGAGGTGGTCAAGAAGAACGATTTCGTACTGTCGCTCAACCACGTCAAGCCGAAGAGACGGATCGTGCACGGGGAGGAGACCCTCTTCGCCGTGGAATTCCCCGGGACGAAGCAGAGGTTCGCGCTCAAGCTGGACAGGAAGGCCAAGAAAGGTTTGTATATTTAAAACTTTTGTACAAAAAAAAATGTAACCGCCTCAAAAGCTTTGTAACTTTAATTGCATTAAGAGTATTATTTTACTTCTTTATTTTTCTCAAATTTCGTTGTCATTTTTTTTATAGTTTATTAGTTCTCTCCTCTACCAGTTTCTTTTCCGATGGCTTAGCAAAAGAAAGAAATGAAATTATACAATCACCCCCGATCACTATTTTTTGACCTGAAAACGTCTACTCGCTGGTCAAGTCCAGTGATAGCCGGTCAAACTTTCTTGCGTTACAAATATCGTCAGATTTGAATCGCTAATGACTACGAGACTAATAATGCGTTGACAACGGTTGAGCCCACAACGGGTAGGGCATGTCTGTACATGTTTGTCGTTCCTGCATTTGTTTTGTCTATGTCGTCATCGGACTAATGGAGATGCATGTTTGTGAATTATCGTTGCATAAAGTTATAAATTAGTATAGCGTGAAAACGCGTTTAGCTAGAACGTTGATTCAGGTGCCATTGTAAAGAGCTTAATTGAAAAAAGTCATTTTAACTGCCTTTTCTTTTGAAGTGATTGTGGAAACAGTCGAAGACGGTCGCCATCGCAACCAGCACTTCACCGTCGACACGCTCCACGAAGACAGCAGCATCCGTTCTTTGATCTTAGCGGTCAACCAGACGCAACCGGGAGCTCACGCCAACCTCTACATCAACTGCGCTTCGTACGGAATGGTGGCCACGCCCAAATCCATCAGGGACATGTACGTGTCCATGGAGAATCCCAGACTGGAAGTGGTAAGTTTTCCTCCAATTTCCCTTTCAACGCTAACCGGTGATTTGGTGTAGTTCCGCGAGAAGAAGTACCCCATGTTGGTCGAAGGCCACAAGGACCTACGGATGGTGCTGAGCAAGAACGACTGTCCTCTGCTTCCCGAAGACGACTACGACGACTCCTTCAACTTTTTAAAGGACGAGGCGATAGTGGGAGCGCGGAAGGACCATCGGGCCGACATTCCCATTTTGGACAACATCGACACGAGTGAGTCCTCTTAAGTGGTTTGAATGTCTTTGTAGGTTTCTTTGTTTTCCAGACGCCCTCTTCGACGTGATCAACAAGCTCATCGTCGCAGTGAACCGCCTCGACGACGAGATCGGCCAGCACTCCGTCGTCATCGACCACCTCCGGCGCTTCATCGAGGACTGCGACGTGTGCAAGGCCCGTCCTCCGGAGCTGCCCCGCTGCGCCACCCACAACCCCTGCGCCTCCGGCGTGCAGTGCGTCGACTCCGAGACCGGTCCCCGTTGCGGGAAGTGCCCCGCCGGCTACCTCGGGGACGGCTACCATTGTCGACCAGGTCGCACCTGTCGTGACCGCCCCTGCTTCCAAGGCGTGGAGTGCTACGACACCCAGGACGGCTACCGTTGCGGCAGCTGCCCCCAGGGCTACGAGGGCAACGGAGAGATCTGCCGACAGCGCAACCCCTGCGAGTTCAACCCGTGCGCTCCAGGTACGTTTCCAGATGTCTAGATGCTTGGTAGGTACTTAAGTCGAGGGACCTCTAGCGGCTTCTGGCACGTACTAGCTTAAGCGAGTTTCGGCACCTGCTACCTAACACGTGACTAAAACTACCTTAGACGTAGCGCACGTAGCCTGGGCTGTTCCGGTATTGTGGAGACGTCACGATATCGGACCACTTTTGGCCACGCAGAACCACTAAAACCGCTACACCGGGACGTAGTGACACGATCGAATCGTAATTGGTACGGTTTTCTGTATTACAGGGTTCTGTAGGTGTTTTTAGCTGCGTTTGTGTGTGAAATACAATTAATCCTTTGTAATAATCCTGTATGTTCTCAATATAGTTGGTTTGAACTCAAGTTTTTGTTTTATTTGTGTTTCTCTTTTGCTAGGGTGCGTGCCAGTCTGGGGGCACCAAAAACCACAGACCAGTCCAAGAGTCGTGCCGCAATACGGCGCGCGTCGCTACCCTTCGTATTAAATAACGATGAGACACACTGTATAGTCAAGGCACCGTACGATTAACCCACAAAAAAATAAACAAAAACACGGTAACTCGCACACACCGCACCGGTAGTTCAATTTAGTACCTGTCTAGTACACACGAGTATTATTATTATTATTGTTAGTACCTAGGAATAAGACTTGTCTCTGGACGTTTCTCTTTAAATAAACTCGATGAAACTGAACTTTTCGTTATTCATGAGCACTCCAATTATAGGAGTGAGATGTTATCCCACCGAAGAAACTCCTTTTTACCGTTGCGAAGGTTGTCCGGCCGGGTTCACGGGGAACGGTACTAGCTGCCACGACATAGACGAGGTAAGACGCAGGCGCGGCGTAGCCCGATTTGCACTTTCTTCCGTTTGCAGTGCGACTTGGTCCAGCCCTGTGGAGAGAACGTGGAGTGCCAGAACCTCTCGCCCGGATACAGATGCGGAGCGTGTCCTCCCGGATTCACCGGAAGTCGGGGCACCAGGGGGGTAGGGATCGAGGAGGCGCTAAGGAACAGACAGCAGTGTGTGGATATAGACGAGTGTAGGGAGGCGGCGCCCTGTCGAGGCAACGCCTATTGCGTCAATACTGCGGTAAGTGATTCTTTAGTAAATTGGAGTGTTTGAAAAATTATTGTTGTCTCTTCCAGGGTTCTTACCACTGCGCGGAGTGCAGCGGCGGCTACTACGACCGATACTCCGGCACCTGCAGGGGCGAAAATTACTGCCCCAACGGGGTCCAGTGCGACCAGCACGCCAGATGCGTCCAACACGACCAAACCCATTTCGCCTGCGAGTGCAAAACCGGATGGGCGGGCGACGGGCGTGTCTGCGGCCCCGACCACGACCTCGACGGGTGGCCGGACATCCAACTGCCCTGCCGAGACTCGCACTGCAGGAAGGACAACTGTGTCGAGGTTCCGAATTCCGGTCAGGAAGACAGCGACCGCAACGGGGTGGGAGACGCCTGCGACAACGACGCCGACAAGGACGGCATCGTCAACGATGACGACAACTGCCCTTTCACCCCGAACCTGGACCAAAGAGACAGCGACCGCGACAAGGTGGGGGATGCTTGCGACAACTGTCCCAACAGTCCCAACACGAACCAGAGAGACACAGATCGTGACGGGAAAGGGGACGCCTGCGATGAGGATATTGACGACGACGGGATAAGGAACGAAAGGGATAATTGTCGTTACGTCCAGAATAGGGATCAGAGGGATAGGGACAATGATGGCGTTGGTGATGTGTGTGACAACTGCCCGAATGCCTACAATCCCCTCCAAGAGGATACAGATCGGAACAACATCGGGGACGTGTGCGACGTGGGGCCGGATCAGGATGGGTAAACATATGAATAACATTTTTCAATGACGTCAATAATTCTTGTGGCTTTCAAGTGACGGCATTAACGACAACATCGACAATTGCATCGTTCACCCCAACCCAAATCAGCTCGACACCGACGGGGACGGTAAAGGTGACGCCTGTGATGACGACAAGGACGGAGACGGTGTCAAAGACTCCGAGGATAACTGCTACCTTATTTACAACCCCGACCAGAAGGACACTGATGGTATAACTTCTCTCATCTTTCTTCTCTTGTTAAACATCCTTCACCCAACCTTACAGGCGACGGCAAGGGCGACGTGTGCCAGTGCGACAGCGACAACGACACCCACTGCGACAACGTCGACATTTGCCCCAACAACTCCCTCATCTACCAGACCGACTTCAGCAAGTACCAAACGGTGGCTCTAGACCCGGAGGGCGGCTCCCAGATTGACCCCATCTGGGAGATCTTCAACCAAGGCGCGGAAATCACCCAGACCCAGAACAGCGACCCCGGCCTGGCCGTCGGTGACGCCAAATTCGAAGGCGTAGATTTCGAGGGAACCTTTTACGTGGGCACTAACGTCGACGACGACTACGTCGGCTTCATCTTCAGCTACCAGAGCAACAAGAGGTTCTACGTGGTGATGTGGAAAAAGCGAGCACAGCCCTACTGGCAGAGCAACCCCTTCCGAGCCATCGCCGACTCGGGCATCCAAATCAAACTGGTAGACTCCGAAACAGGACCCGGCGTGATGTTGAGAAACTCCCTATGGCACACCGGCAACACCCCCAACCAAGTAAAATTACTGTGGAAGGACCCCAGGAACCAGGGCTGGAAAGAAAAGACATCGTACCGTTGGAACTTGATCCACAGGCCCAAGATCGGACTGATCCGACTCCAAATATACGAAAAGGACGTGAAAGTCGCCGATTCTGGAAACATCTTCGACAAGACTCTGCACGGAGGGCGACTGGGAGTGTTCTGCTTCTCGCAAGAGATGGTGGTGTGGTCCGACTTGGCCTACAGGTGTAACGGTAAGTAGTGAGGTCCCACGTAGTGAGGTCCCACCGTCCAGATCCAGATCCAAATTGTTGCTGGTTTACAGATGACCTCCCCGAGAGCATGTGGAACGAGCTGTCCGGAGACCTGAAAGGCCGCATCTCCAAAGATTTCAACAGGGCGCGCCGGGTTCAGTCGGGGAACCCCTTCCAGTAGGAAGAGGCGCAACAACTTGCCACAACGACGTGTTCGGATAGGCTAGGTGTTAGAGACTAATTGATTTGTTGTTTATTACTATGTACTTACCATGTTTTGTAGATGCATTTAATGAGATTATTTTAATTGTATTTTTGTCCATTGACAGTAAAATATTAACTTAACGTTGTCGTTGATGTATCTCTAGCTCTACTTTGTCAGTAGCAAACTTAAGGTCATCTAACATTGCAGGACATTTCAGTTTGTTGTGGAACTTTGTCACACTTAAATTTGTATATCCAACTTCTTTAATCGATTCACAAGATGTAAATATTATTAAAGAAAGGAGAAATATACGGAGAAAGAAACGGCAATGACAATAACAAAGAACGCTGGCAACCAAAAATACAGGGCACAGTATAGAGGGTCAAGAACAGGAATGCCTCATGCTCCACTTTTCCACGCGGTATGCTCCACGTTACCAAATCCGTAGGTCAGCTGTCAATTTTGGCGGGAGAAAGAGCAAGAAAACAGTAAGATCACTAGAGCAAAGAAGAGGTCAACTAGAAATGGTGCTGAAAATGGTAAAGATGATGGAGAAAATATGGAGAGAAGAGAAAATCTTCCTATATAAGAAGATAGGGCAGATGGAAGAAAAAGAAAGAGACGAAAAAAGAAATAACTAATAACTGAGACTAAAAAGACACGGGACAAAGCATGAGGAAAAAAGACAGTCTTTTCTGTTTTAATCGTTCATTTTCTTCGAAAATATGAGTGCGATCTGTCCCTTCATTTCCTTTTGATCCTCTTCTATATCTTCCTACACTCTTATCTTCTTCTTCAGATGGTTGCCTTTTAGATAGGGGAAGGGTAGATATGATAAATTCATGTATCAATTTATTATTTTTATATTGTGTATTATTGTACGTAAATTACTATAAAAATTCTGTCTTAAGAATAAGTTAAATCACAGATAGAATCACTAAAAAACTCCCGTTACTAATCTTGATCAAGCTCCAATTTCTTTATCACTTCCTCCCTGTGCGTTCTATACAGAATTCTTAGCGGTGTATTCCCCTTGTTATCAAAAGCGTAGATGTCCGCCCCAGCTTTGAACAGCATCTCAATCAACTCACAGTCAAACCTCTTCTGCTTGCAAGCATCCATAATAGGGGTCACACCTTGCTTATTGCTAGCATTAACATCAACCTGTTCTTCTAGCAAACACTCCACGATCTTTCTAGACGCGTTCCTGCAGGCCCAATGCAAGGAGGTGTTCCCGTTTTGGTCTGCAGCTCTAACATCACTTCCTGCTTTGATCATTGTCTTCACCACCTCGTCGTTACCGCTCATGCATGCTGAAATAAGAGGTGTCTTTCCTAACAGATCGCAGACTTTGATGTCACTCCCGGCGTTAAGCAAGTCTTTGACCATTGAAATTTTACCTCTCCTACAAGCACTGAGTAAGGGGCTGTTGCCACTGTCGTCTACAGCATTTGGGTCAGCGCCTTGGTCCAACAAATATTTAAAAATTTGGTCGTGGCCTTTGTAACAAGCCGAGAGTAGAGGTGTGGTTCCGAACTTGTTGGGAGCGTTGATGTCAGCTGCTCCCAAATTGACCAGCAGTTCGACGACTTTCTGTTTGCCCATTCTACAGGCCGTATTAAAGGGCTTGTTGCCAAAGCTGTCAGAAGCGTTGACGTCAGCGTGGTTCTTCAGCAGGAAGTCTACAAGTTGTGCGTTGCCACTTCTACAAGCACAGATTAGCGGTGTTTCTTTCATGCAGTTGGAAGTGTTGATATCGGCATGAGCTTCTAGTAGCAGTTTGGCGGCGGCCTCGCGGTCGAACTTACAGGCGACGATTAAAGCGTTGTTGCCTTTCCGATCGGAAGCGTTGACGTCACTTTCGGGTATGAGCAGTTGGACAATGGTGTCGTTGTCTTTCTTGCAAGATGCGATCAGTGGAGTAGTGCCGTAAATGTCGGGAGCTTTAACGTCAGCCTTGGCTTTTAACAAGATCCTTACTATCTTCTCTTGACCACTTCTACAGGCTGAAATGAGGGGGGTGGTTCCTTCTTTGTAGGAACCATTGACGTCAACACCTTCTTTCAAGAGGCGTCTGACCAATGCTTCATTTCCGTCCTCACAGGCAAAGATGAACATTACAATCACGTCCGGATCCGAAGAATCGATTTCAGCGCCACAGGCTAAGAGACGTCTGATGAGTTTCTTGTTGCAAGTCTTACAGGCTATCACCAGGGGGTTGGGGTGTCCGTTGACTTTAGCTTTGGAATCTAATAGGATGTCGACGACGTTTTCGGAGTTGTTCCTACAGGCCGAAATCAAAGGCGTTACGCCCAATTTGTTGGAACCGTTAACGTCAGCGTTGTTTTTAAGGAGACAGTCGACGACTTTCTTGTAGTTCTTGATGGACGCAATGATGAGAGGGGTGTTGCCTTTGTCATCTGAAGCATTGACATCTGCTCCTGCGTCGATCAACATGGCGACGATGTTGTGGTGTTTGTCTTTGCAAGCGAGCATGAGGACTGTTGTGCCGTTTTTGTATGAAGCCTTGACACTGTAAAATGTTAGGACTGTATGATGAGTCAAACATCGAACAAGGTACTTACTTGGCCCCGTTCTGGATCAACAAGTAGACCGTTTCCTTGGTGCCGTTTCTAACAGCGAGCATAAGTGGGGTCTCTCCTTTGGCGTTGACAGCATTCACGTCAGCTCCATTGTCCACCAATAGCTTGACAATAACATCTTTGCCTCTCCCACAGGCAAAGAACAAGGCCGAGTTGCCATTGCCATCAACAGCATTGATATCGGCGCCTTTACTCAACAGGAAAGTGATTACGTCTTTTTTACCATTTTTTGTAGCAAAAATCAGAGGGGTGTTACCGTCCTTATCGCTAGCATTAACGTCAGCTCCAGCATATTGCAAGACTTTCACAACGTCTTGATCATGTTTGCATGCCAGAATCATCGGTGTGGTACCGTCTTCGTCAGGGGTGTTGACGTCAATACCGGCTTCTATCAACAACTTCAGGATTTCTTGGTTGCAGTTCCGGCAAGCAGAGGCCAGAAGCTTTCCATCTGTGTTCGATGCGTTGACGTCCACCTTAGCGTCAATAAGGAATTTTACCACTTCTTCGTCAGGGTTGCCGCAGGCTAGTTGTAAGGGGGTGTGACCAGTCTTGGTGGTGGCCTTGAGGTCAGCTCCTGTTTCGAGAAGAAGTCGGACTGTCTTTCGGTCGCCGCTCTTACAAGCTAGATGTAGGAGAGTATGCTCATTGGGTCCGATGACTACTCGGTTTATGTCTGCTTTCAGTAGTAGGACGAACTTTTCTAGATCGAACTTGACAGCGTAGTATAAGGTACTGAGTCGTCTGTTTATCTGTAGCGACCGTCGTTGGAAAAACGAGGCAAAGAGCTTTGGCCACTTGTCAAAACAATGCAAGAGTTTGATATGATAATCCAAGAGATATGTAGACTCGTGTCCATCCAAAAGTGCTAGCGCAAATGTGGAGTCGGTAGCTACGGCGTAGTCAACAGCACTCATGGCAAAGTTGTGGTCGACTTCTTTAGAATCACACCTGGTGACTAGAAACTCGATGAGGTCCAGGTACTGACCGGGATTCTCCTGGTTGATGCATTGATTCAAACTTAGATGAAATCTGCCTTGTTTGTACTTGAAATGCAGCATCTTCCAAGTGCTTCCCCAAGAGCATGCCAACTGCAAAGGATTCCTCCCCGCTGCATCTTTACACTGGATTTTATCTTCATGCTTTGTCAGTTCCGACAAATTACCACAAAGGACGGCCATGTGCACGGGACAGTTTTCAGCCAGCACCATGTCGAAGAAGAAACGCACATTTTTGTACTTCTCTTCGAAAATAAACTTAAAGTTGTAGACTTTCAGTCTGGCCAAACGACAGGCTAGGAAGTACTCAGCAAACGATATGTGTGCGAACTTGATGGTCGGTGTTGTGTCTACTATAATTTCGGTAACAAAGCCGAAACGGTCCGACGAATATGTTATTTCTTCTACGTCAAAGTGGAGCATGGTTAAATGGTCAGTGTCGAGTACCGCGCGAGCAGCTGCCGTTTCCAGTCTGCTGATAAAGCCACTTTTTTTGTCTTCAAAATCGTCCCAGTCATACTCCGGCTTTTTCTTGTAATGGAACCTCAGTTTTTTATCAACAAAGTCCTCGTAAAGTTTTGCTAACGAAAAGACTCCTTTGCTCAAATCGTCGATACTGGTGGGATCGTTTGTGCAGATCTCCGTCATCATGTATATTTGGAGGGGTGTACTCAGTATGTCCTTATGTCTAAAGACAGCAATGTTGTTGACAATTCCGACTTTTAACCGGTTGAGAGCATCTCGGGTGGAACATACCGATTGCAAACGCTGTTCGATGTACTGGTTTTGCTGTGCCTCATTGAACTCTAGCAGTGTTTGGGATAGGACTCCAAACTGCGTTTCTAAAGTGTTCTTCAGATGGCACCTACTGGCTATAAACTGAACTATCCCTCTTTGAGCAAACTTTTGGATGACTTCAAATATGATCTTCCGGTTAGAATTACTGACCACCTCATCTATAGCGTCCCACAGGTACACCACCTCGTTCTTCTTCCCAAGCGCTCCAGCCACACGTCGATCGAACTCTGGTTGTGGATATTTCAATTCCAGGATGTATTCATCCAGTTGCTCCTCACTATTGTTCTTCAAAAAAGCACAAATCTTTTTCATGTCTGAGGAACCAAATAGTATGCAAAATGCAGGTATTTTGGCCTTCAAACTTTGCAACAACCAGGACTTTCCCAGTCCCGAGTCTCCAATCAGCACATTCGTGTTTCCATATCCCTCATGGAACAGCTCGTCTTCCTCCACAACATCAGTTTTGACACAGTACTGATAGACCTTTGAGACTCCATTCCAAGGGCGGCTTCCCAGCAGCTCTAGCTTTCCTTCGACTAACTTGAAATGGTACCATGCAGTCGCTCTTTTTTCACCACAAATTTCGTCAAACTTATTAGCCCCACTTTCCTTGCTGGTAAAGACTTGGGTTCTACCGATTTCTTTACTCTCCACGTCCACAGGCTGATACTTCTTTAAGTACTTTTTGCTTTGTTCCGGTTTGACATTACTGACTAGTACTAAGGTGTCTTTGTCTATCACATCTAGAAACTTGATATGTATTAACTGTTTTGATACGTCTCTGGAAATGTAAGGTGCAGGCAGCTCTTCAGACTCTCTTTTGATTTTGTAGGGACTGTCCAGCATCAACAACAAGTCGTTCGTGGTCACCACTTCCTCGAGATCCAAGTATTGCAAACTCAATTCCTTTTCACAGACTAAACAGCTAAAGCGTTGTAGTACTTCTTGACGGAGCTCCTGGAAGCTGTTGAGGTCTGACAGTTTTCGGAAAGCTGGTACGTCTATGCTCCCACCAACCAAAATGAAATTTCTATCGGTGCACAGTTTGATTCCTTCGTAAACTGCTGGGTTTGTCGCTGTTACAACAAGTGGACACTTTCCCATAAGCCACAACAGCTTGGTGCAGTCTTCATCACTCAAGCTTTGGGGGTTAATGTCTTTGTTGATGCTGATCTGGTAGTTCTTGTTGGTTTTACTCCCTTCCGCTAGATGGAATTGTTTTTTGGCACTCAGCCACATGCTAGTCACAACTTCAACGTTTACAGCATCGAAGGTAGTCACATGGAAATTCATGATGGCAGTTTCTAGGATCCTTCTGTTGCGATCGCTTCTCTTAAATGACAGCGGCTGGATGTTGACCCCCATCAAATGCAGCGAAATGAGTCGCTTCATCATCGCCTTGTTCAACGTTTCCTTAAAACTTTCAACAAGATTCCATTTTGTAAAAAAAGAAACAAACTTTTCTACTACGTCGTTAGTACAACAAAATCGTTGCTGGATCTCTTGGCAAACTTGTCGGTGTAGTTCTTCCGCATTCAGCTGGTTGTCATACAACCGAAACTTTTGAAAGAAGCTCTCGTATTCTTCATACTTCTGCACTGTTTTGTCGGCAATTTTAAACTGAAAAGCAGTGTAATTTTTCCCATTGGTGTTGACCATCTCGTTCACGGGAACCTCAACAAAGGTAACCTTAAACGTGTCCTCATCGAATTTCAGCTCCAACTCCTGGTTCGCATTTGTCTTGCAATTCGTAAACAAGACAAGTAGATCGCAGCTACGAAGAATCGCGTCCTTTCTGTACGTCTCGAAATACTTCTTTATGCTAAAATTGCCTTTAGATGCTTGTAATGAATCTATCGCCAAGTTCTTGTCGTTCTGCGCAACGTGCTTCAGCTGCACAGCACAGTTGAAGTTTTCTGTTTCCAAGATGACGTCATCGAAAGCGCCGTAGACCTTGTCGTTGGACCAGAGGTGGAAGTCCACGTCGTCTTTGATTAGCCTGCATATAAGGTGGACCAGTAAGAGGTTTTCGTAGTCTTTTCCCTGGTCGGTGGTACCTGATCTTTTCTTGAAAGTCTGCAAAAACAAAATTGGAATTTTTTTGTTATAATGTTGTGTTTGTACCTTTTTCTTGATTTTTGTTTCTTCAGATGTGGTCTTCAACATGTTGATGCCCTGTTTGGTTATGGTTTACATCTGGAACCATAATTGCAGAGTAAATATTTACAAGTCTGTTTTGGACGTTGTCACAGAATATATAAAAATGTAGGAGATGAAAAATTGTTACACATGGTGTAACGAAGTTACCGAATTTCTCGCTACTACCGCTGCGCTCTCAGTAGAGAAGCCGACCCCCACGCCTTAAATCGCACCTTTACGTCGTATAGAGATAATTCTTTTACTCTGGTAACCAGAATAATAGCGTGCAGTAAACACAAATGTCCGGAAACCGCTACGACCGCTCCCAGCCACCGGCCCTTTTTATCTCGGGTCATCGTACCTTTAGCATGTCGGAAAAATACTTCCAGATGTCGGATAGGGATAGGGGTCTTCCATTTTGCGCGGCGCTTCCCACATCAGGCCAACATCGGTGGCTGTGAAGAGGAACCTGCACCCAGGTTTTTCGCGGTAACTTTCCGAGGAGGCTACCTGCATGCCTCCGGCGCTGACCAGGTTACCAAGGACGTCCCCAAACCCGTGAGGGTAGTGACGTGGATTCTACTGGACGAGCACTCCTGGACCAAAGTGTAGGAGAAGCTGCAGAGCAAGCTTTACTTGAACCTTTTCAGGGTGATATTTAAAGTCTTGGAGGGAAACAGACCCCGAACCCGAACCCCAAGGAGAAGAAACAGGGGTCAACTCGGAATCCGAGTAGGAACCTTTTTTCTCCGAGTGTAACAGAAATAATCGTGGGCATTTTTAAGGCCTTACAAGTAAATATGCACCATTGCAAGGCGGCGTCAGCTGCGCTGCAAAGATAGATAACCAAAAACGATATCGACATCGTGCTGATACAGAAATGACTGGGAACTTCTAGCACCTGGAGGAAAACTTTCCACGATGAGAGTGGAGATACGAATACAATACGGTTACGCCGTGAGGGAGGCGAAGAACACCTCCTTTCGGGGTAAGATCGGAACTCTGCAAAAACCTCATGGAGGTGAGGAGTCACAGAATTCGGTGAGGAGTCACAGAATTCGGTGAGGAGTCTCTGGAACTACTTTTAGACACACTTTTTGTAGACTGCAGCAACAGGCTGGTAAACAAAACAAGACTTCGATGGGCAGTGAAATCTTTCAAACCATTCAAGTCTCCAGGAGTCGACGGAATTCTTGCGCTGATGCTTCAACAGGGATTCGAGGAATTAGCCTACCCCTTGTACGCATTCTTCATGGCCAGCCTCGCCAGCCATTTAAAACCAGCAAGCTGGAAGAAAGTGAAAGTGATATTTATACCAAAACCAGAGCGAGAACCATGTGCCCAGACGAAATCCTCTCGACTGATAAGTCTAATATCATTTCTCTTGAAGACCTTGGAGAAGCTGATTGATAGGTATATCAGGGGTGAAGGGAACCGGAAAGAGATTCTTGGCATGGGCGAGAGAATCCCCAAAGAAGGGAAATCGGCCAGAGAGGAAGGAAAATGAGGCGGAAGACCGGTCCGACACCGTGGGAAAGAGCCGAAACGCGTTCATCCGGGGGTAGGGAGGACGCGCGGCTAAAGCGAGGGACATCAACCGCGATGGACTGATGGGGTTGCGGTAAGTGGACTCCGGAGGTAAGGCGGCGATGGAAAAAACGGTGCTGCAGAAGGAAGGAGCCATGCGTTGCGAAGTAGGAGCAGTGATGAAGAAGCCGAAAGACAAAGCAAACTCCCCCTGAAGTTATAAAAAAATCGTCAGGTCAGGACAATCAGGTGGGGCCGAACTAGGGAGCACTTGTCTGGTAAGCCACGGCGCCAGCTAGCCCCCCCCCTCCCTCCTTAAAAATGGCAAGGTCAAGTCAAGTCAGGACAATCAGGTAGCGCCAAAAGCTATGGAAAGCATCAAAGGACGCTCCAGATTGATTCAAGGATGTGATGAAAACCAGTGGCACACGCTAGAGTGACTCTATGGTGGGTGCTGGAATATAAGGGATTTGACCTCCTTGCACATGAGACCTCAAAGAGGGCGGTTTAGGGCTAGATCAACAGTCCAGAAGACAACTGAGAAAGGCAACTGAAACATCTAAAGACAGTCGGGGTGAAGCAGAATCTTTATTGCAGGTGGTGTAGTGAGGAGGAAGAAACTCCACTATATATACTGAACGACATAAAACTTAAGCCCATAGAGCTTGTGCTAAAGTCTGTTGACAGCACAGGCCTTATGGAGTAAATAGCAGCTTAAGAATAATAAAAATATTAATAAATTTTCAAACAATGAACAGATGTACAATAGAAGAATTACATGTTATGAAAGATGAATTTTTCGAATTAGATTTGATAATTATTTCAGTATGAAGTGGGCAGTTTAACTTACTTTATTCATTTCCGCAACTGTGTAAATATCCGAAACCACATCTGTTATCACAAACACACCCAACAAACCTGGAAAACACGATTTAATGGCGATATGTAAATTATCATTCGGATCGACGACAATGTGATTCTCTCTTCAGATCCGTTGAGTACAGAAACCAAACATGTTTTATAATTACCATTAAGTATAATATTATCATTATTGTCACGTATTGTGTGTGAGATGTGCCAATAGACAAAAAAAGACGTGTCATTTTCTAACTCTTTTGTTAATGCATAACATTAAGCTATTAATGGACCTACCAGTATCGGCCGAGATTTCACAAAATCGCAACAAAACTGAAACATGGAACACTGCACGGATGGTGCTGCGGAAGTGTCGGCAAAATTCTAGAAGTGATTGGCGACAAACTGTGATAAAACTCTTATCTACAGTTAATACCTCACTACGGTTAAATATTTAGATACAGGTTGAGAAAACGTATTGAATGTCTTATCTAAACACTTCATCGATAGCTTTTAGCAATTAAATAAATGTAGAAAAAAGTTTTCTTAAAAGACAAAAATTTGAAAAAAAAATCTCGTTTGAATTCATCTATCCTCTATCCTATATTCTATCTCCGCGTTCATTCTTTGTTTACTTTGTCGTTTCGTGTAGTGTCATTTCCGTTGCCCAAAATATTATAGAATTTCATAGGAACTGTATAATTAATGCTATTTTCCCAGGTAACTCGTTGTTATTGCATTTGTCCTCATGTGAACTTGTTAATGCAAACCCCTCTCTCGAACCTAGTTGATAAAAGGCCTGAAATGTTGAATTCTCATTCACTATTCTAATCGAGTCATTCTGATTTGTTCATGTAAGTGTGCAATGTAAAAGTGTGTACAATATAGAAATGTCCAGTGACTTAGATATTTTATTCCGTCTCCACTAACATACTCCCCAAATAAGTGAAGGATTCTCTAAAAAGGGATCCACCACACCGGAATGATGACTTCATAAGCTGCGAACATTCGGGCGGTAACGAACCTCGACCCAATCCTCGCACTATACAGTAATGAGCAAAACAAATGTTAGAAGAGACCAGAGGCCGAAAAAATAAATATTATAAAAAATGTGCTCGTTGTTTGTAGACCTGAAGGCGGCCTTCGGCAGTGTAAATAGAGAGAGATTATGGCAGCATCTGAGAGAGAAAAAAAAATGAAATAACACCTGCTGAGCAGAATAGAGGGAATCTAGCTAGAAACGGAGAACAGAGTAATGAAGGGAATGATGAGATGCTTCCGAAGAGACCTGAAAAGAAATAATCTGGAATTAAACGGTGAGGAAACAAAAACTATTTTTTTAGTAAGGATTCAGGGAAAAAAGAGAAAGGGAAGTGGGAATAAAAAAATATGTACACCGTTTGCACCTTTAACGAGAGCAATAACGAAAATAGACATATGAAAGAGCTGGAGAGAAAAACGAACAAGTATGGGAATAGGCGAGAGAAAATTCGGTTTAGACAGATGAAGGAAAAGGCTGATGTACGAAAGGCTAGTACAGAGTGTCATGATGTACCTTCGGAGCAGAAATATGGGGATGCATATAAAGTCTAAATCTCAAAAATGTGAGAAATTGGAGAATAAGAGAACCTCAAATCTGAAAAACAAAGTTTCCAAAGACCCAAAACCTTGAAAACCTTATAATCCCGAATTTGAAAAAATAAAAACCTGCAACCTTAAAAACCTAAGAACATGAGATCTTGATCGAGCAAAATCTTAACAATTCAGATCTTGAGAAGCAAAAATTTGAGATTCTTAAAGTTGAAACCATTAAAATCCCGAGAACCTCAGAATATAAAAGCCTCCTGTTGAATATTAAAAATTGATTAAATAACCTTAAAACCTGAGAATCGGAAAACCTTAGAAATTGAGAACATGTGAACCTGAAAACTTTGGAACTCAAGAACATAAAAGATTAAGAATTTCAGAAACTACGATTTCAAAAACTTGAGAATTCCAAAATCTTCCAATAAAATTCAGAAATTTTGAAAATCTTAGGAACCAAAGAATCTCCAAAATTCAGATCTTTGAGAATTTGAAAATCTAAGTTTAAATCTCAAAATTTCTAATTTCTGAGGACTTGAAAAACTGAAAGCTAGACAACCTGATCTGAATTAAATTACTACCTGAAATTTTCAAAACCTGATCTCCGATTAAAATTTGAGAATATGAAAGTCCAAATCTCAAAAATGTGAGAAATTGGAGAATATGAAAACTAGAGTGTATAAGAACCTCAAATCTGGGAAACTAACTTTCCAAAAACCTAAAACCTTAGAACCTAAAATCTTGAGAGCTAGATCGAGAAATATATTAAAAATTCAGATCTTGAGAAGCAAACATTTTAGAATATGAAAGTTGAAATCATTAAAATCTTGAGAACCTAAGAATATAAAAGCTTCCTGGTGTGTATTAAAAATTGATTAAATAACCTTAAACACCTGAGAGAATCGGAAAGCCTTAGAAATTGAGAACTTGTGAACCTGAAAACTTGAGAATCCAAGAAAATAATAGATTGAGAATCTCAGACACTTAAGTTCCAAAAACTTGAGCACTCCAAAATCTTCCAATACAAATTCTGAAATTTTGAAAATCTTAGAAACGACAAAATCTCAAAAATGCAGATCTTTGAGAATTTGAGAACTTACGTTTAAATTTCAAAAATTCACTTTTTGAGGACTTGAAACCTGAAAGCTAGACAATCTTATAGCTAAAATCTTCAAAAATTGATTTCTGATTAAAACTTGAGAATATGAAATTCTAAATCTCAAAAATGTGAGAAATTGAGAATATGAGACCCTGAGTGTATTAGAACCTCGATTACGTAAACTTAAACACTAGAAAATCGGAAAACCTTAGAAATTGAGAGCTTGTGAACCTGCACAATTGAGAACCCAAAAACATAAAAGATTGAGAATCGAGAAACTAAGATTCCAAAAATCTAAAAACTTGGAAATCTTACAATCCAGAATTTGAACAAATAAAAACTGCAAACTTAAGAACTTAAGATTTAAATCGAGAAAAATTTTAAAAATTCTAATCTTAAGAACCGAAAACCTTGAGGATCTGTAAGTTGAAAGCATTAAAATTCCTATTACCTGGGGATATAAAAACTTCCTGGTGAATATTAAACCTTGATTATGGAACCTTAAACACCTGACGAGAATCCGAAAACCTTAGAAATTGAGAACTTGTGAACCTGAAAACTTCAGAACCTAATAAATTAAGTGTTTGGGAATCTCAGAAACTAAAGTTCCAAAAACTTGAGAACTCCAAAATCTTCGAAAACAAATTCTGAAATTTTGAAAATCTTAGGATCCAGAAAATCTCAAAAATTCAGATTTTTGAAAATTTGAGAACTTAATTTTAAATTTCAAAAATTTCCCTTTCTGAGGATTTGAAAACCTGAAAGCTAGATAACCTGACACCTGAAATTTTCAAAACCTGATCTCTGATTAAAATTTGAGAATATGAAAGTCTAAATCTCAAAAATGTGAGAAATTGGAGAATAAGAGAACCTCAAATCTGAAAAACAAAGTTTCCAAAGACCCAAAACCTTGAAAACCTTATAATCCCGAATTTTAAAAAATAAAAACCTGCAACCTTAAAAACCTAAGAACATGAGATCTTGATCGAGCAAAATCTTAACAATTCAGATCTTGAAAAGCAAAAATTTGAGATTCTTAAAGTTGAATGCATTAAAATCCCGAGAACCTGAGAATATAAAAGCCTCCTGTTGAATATTAAAAATTGATTAAATAACCTTAAAACCTGAGAATCGGAAAACCTTAGAAATTGAGAACATGTGAACCTGAAAACTTTGGAACTCAAGAACATAAAAGATTGAGAATTTCAGAAACTAAGATTTCAAAAACTCGAGAATTCCAAAATCTTCCAATCAAATTCTGAAATTTTGAAAATCTTAGGAACCAAAAAATCTCCAAAATTCAGATCTTTGAGAATTTGAGAATCTAAGTTTAAATCTCAAAATTTCAAAACCTGATCTCCGATTAAAATTTGAGAATATGAAAGTCCATATCTCAAAAATGTGAGAAATTGGAGAATATGAAAACTAGAGTGTATAAGAACCTCAAATCTGGTAAACTAACTTTCCAAAAACCTAAAACCTTAGAACCTAAAATCTTGAGAGCTAGATCGAGAAATATATTAAAAATTCAGATCTTGAGAAGCAAACATTTTAGAATATGAAAGGAAATCATTAAAATCTTGAGAACCTAAGAATATAAAAGCTTCCTGGTGTGTATTAAAAATTGATTAAATAACCTTAAACACCTGAGAGAATCGAAAAACCTTAGAAATTGAGAACTTGTGAACCTGAAAACTTGAGAATCCAAGAAAATAATATATTGAGAATCTCAGACACATAAGTTCCAAAAACTTGAGCACTCCAAAATCTTCCAATACAAATTCTGAAATTTTGAAAATCTTAGAAACGACAAAATCTCAAAAATGCAGATCTTTGAGAATTTGAGAACTTACGTTTAAATTTCAAAAATTCACTTTTTTGAGGACTTGAAACCTCAAAGCTAGACAATCTTATAGCTAAAATCTTCAAAAATTGATCTCTGATTAAAACTTGAGAATATGAAATTCTAAATCTCAAAAATGTGAGAAATTGAGAATATGAGACCCTGAGTGTATTAGAACCTCGATTATGTAACCTTAAACACTAGAAAATCGGAAAACCTTTGAAAATGAGAGCTTGTGAACCTGCACAATTGAGAACCCAAAAACATAAAAGATTGAGAATCGAGAAACTAAGATTCCAAAAATCTAAAAACTTGGAAATCTTACAATCCAGAATTTGAACAAATAAAAACTGCAAACTTAAGAACTTAAGATTTAGATCGAGAAAAATTTTAAAAATTCTAATCTTAAGAACCGAAAACCTTGAGGATCTGTAAGTTGAAAGCATTAAAATTCCTATTACCTGGGGATATAAAAACTTCCTGGTGAATATTAAACATTGATTATGTAACCTTAAACACCTGACGAGAATCCGAAAACCTTAGAAATTGAGAACTTGTGAACCTGAAAACTTCAGAACCTAATAAATTAAGTGTTTGGGAATCTCAGAAACTAAAGTTCCAAAAATTTGAGAACTCCAAAATCTTCGAAAACAAATTCTGAAATTTTGAAAATCATAGGATCCAGAAAATCTCAAAAATTCAAATTTTTGAAAATTTGAAAACTTAATTTTAAATTTCAAAAATTTACCTTTCTGAGGACTTGAAAACCTGAAAGCTAGACAACCTGACACCTGAAATTTTCAAAACCTGATCTCTGATTAAAATTTGAGAATATGAAAGTCTAAATCTCAAAAATGTGAGAAATTGGAGAATATGAAAACTAGAGTGTATAAGAACCTCAAATCTGGGAAACTAACTTTCCAAAAACCTAAAACCTTAGAACCTAAAATCTTGAGAGCTAGATCGAGAAATATATTAAAAATTCAGATCTTGAGATGCAAACATTTTAGAATATGAAAGTTGAAATCATTTAAAACTTGAGAACCTAAGAATATAAAAGCTTCCTGGTGTGTATTAAAAATTGATTAAATAACCTTAAACACCTGAGAGAATCGAAAAACCTTAGAAATTGAGAACTTGTGAACCTGAAAACTTGAGAATCCAAGAAAATAATATATTGAGAATCTCAGACACATAAGTTCCAAAAACTTGAGCACTCCAAAATCTTCCAATACAAATTCAGAAATTTTGAAAATCTTAAGAACCAGAATCTTCAAAAAGTGATCTCTGATTAAAACTTGAGAATATGAAAGTCTACATTTTAAAAATGTGAGAAATTGAGAATATGACAACCTGAGTTTATGAGAACCTCAAATCTGGGAAGCTAAGATTCCAAAAACCTAAGAACTTGGAAACCTTACAATCTAAAATTTCAAAAAATAAAAAATTGCAACCTTAAAAACCTAAAAACTTGGGATCTAGATCGAGAAAAAACTTAAAAATTCAGATCTTGAGAACCGAAAAACTTGAGAATGTGAGAATATAAAAGCCTCCTGGTGTATATTAAAAATTGATTAAACTTTAAAATTGAGAACTTGTGCACCTGAAAACTTGAAAACCTAAGAAAATAATAGATTGAGAATCTCAGACACTAAAGTTCCAAAAACTTCTAATAAAAATTCTGAAATATTGAAAAACAGCGCGGGTGTTTAATTGGTTGCCTATGCACCAATCTGCCAAGTCAACTTCTTTCGGTTCTTCAGCCATTGTGGTGCGAATATGTGTTTTGGGGCTGTTCGATGCGAAAGAGACTTCCCGTCTGCAAAGCCTGCACACCGTTTTGAGATAAGTACAATTTTATTTCATGTTGCAGAATGCTATTTTATTTTTTACTTATATCAAATTAATCTTCACCCACAACTTTTTTTCGCTACCCGGCTTCAGCGATAACGTAGTATTCGAGGTTTTTCCGCATGCAGTGGGTATAAAAGTTGAATCTAACTTGGCCTTGGTGGAGGCGTGAAATCTCCAAACATTTACTGTCTTAAGAATTACTTGAGCGAAAATGAAATTTGAGGTCAGTATTCTCAATTTCGACTTTTTAATTTAATTGTAATTTTGTATATTATGTGCTTTTTTACTCATTCTTGTTTTGTTCCTCGAGTTGGAAATATTACAAACAGTATGAGAAACAAAGGAATGAGGATCCCGACGACGACGTCTTCCTTGGACCTCACAAAACCTAGAGATTTTTTTAGTTTTTTTTTAAAGGTGCTTTGTGACACTTTTTGGCATTTCGTCGAATTTTAAATTTCCATCTGTAGCCAAAATTTCTTATACTTTTGTGAGTAAGATCACTTTCAACCTTATATACAAGTTATCAAAAAAGTTGTGCCAACACTACTAAACTTTTGGGCTTCCTGGCGACATATTTTAATACTTCTGAGTCAAACTCCCAAATATTACACAAATACTCAACCAGAATTAAGCTTTATTTGTTCCTCCACTTGCGGTCCCCGCCAAATTTATTTAAGCACGAGTTCCTTCTCGCTCCAATTTAAAATTTCTCCCGCAATTACGCAGTTAAGCCGCTGCGAAAATTATATCTCAATGGATATGTTGTGACATCTGCAATAATGAATCAACTCCGTAATTCTACACATGTATTATCAAAACAAAATTACAAATCGAAAATTAAGCTAAAAGTACCTGCATAGATCTATGGCACCATTACTTACACTTAAATTACAATGTAACGGCAGTTATTGTCTTGAAATTTGATCCAAACCCGCGAAACCGGCGGCCGGTTTCGCAGGTCTCGTCATCCCCTATACGTAAGTTACACAACAACGATAAACTCTACAATAAACTATATTTATCCAACAGGTCGACCCAATAGCTACAACTTATCTTAGACTTGATTAGTAATTAACATACATTTAAGTTAAATAAAAATTGGTCCCTAAACTTGAACAAAACGTAATAATAAATAACCCAACGGACGTAAATGCGCCGCCGGAAAAAGGTCGCGGACGACCTCTTTCCGGCGGCCCATTTGGGGCAACAACAAAATCCACTAGTGACACAGGGATGGTCTCTAAACGACATCGACTATCATGACATGATATGTACACTGAACAGTGTCGGAACCGCCGGGTTCATTGTCGGGGGCGGCGGAGAGTCCGAAAACGGAAACGCTCAGGCTAATTGACGTCTTTCGACATCTCGATCAGCTCCTGGGGGTCGGCGTTGATCCGGTCGGCCTCGGCGAACTTGTCCAGTTCGCCGACGCTGAGGATGTCCACGAGACGGGCGCCGATGCAGTCGCACATCACGTTGACGGTGGTGCGGAAACGATCCCTGCAAAAAATGTGACGTTATAATCCTCGTCTGCGTTGATTTTGACAGAACGTAATGATCTATAACTTTCCACAAGGATTTCTCCTTTATAATTTACATATTTATTTTGATGCCACTCCCAACAAACAATCGAAAACAAAACAAATCAGATTCCAACATCCTTGACAGCCTGGTAGTAAACTTAATTGCTGAAGTCTGTAATAGAAACAACAACAACGGGGCCGTATTGCCGGTATTACCAACATGTTTAAGCAGCTCGGGCTCACGGCCGTTGCATCTGTTAACACAGAATGCTCTTGGGATTATGCAATTCCGATTATGTCATTATTTAAATATAGGTCTTCCAAGTGAAAGGAATCAAAACGAAATAACAACGTTGGGCTTGTCTCGTCTGTGGATAAGAGAATTGCTTTTTAGATAATCGGGTCCACAAAAGGTCGTCCTTGAGATCGTAAACATGAAATCGGCTGTCCGTGCTGTTAGAGAAGAATTGGCAATTTTTTTGAAGTTTTTGGGACCGGCGCATCCACCATTTACCACTCGGAGAGGCCGTGTTGCCAACAGAAACCTGTAAATCGCAATTCGGTGCGGCGAAGCGTGAATTCGACTCGCAATATTCGCATGAAATATCCTACATAATAACTAACTAACTAGGAACAAAGCAGCGCTTCCACGGTACTCACAATAGCCAATCGACCGCCAGGATGTTAATTACTTCCTCTGCCGGCAATCCCACAGTATCCAGCACCATCACCATAGTGACTAGGCCGGCTTGCGGGATCCCCGCCGCCCCTATGCTCGCCGCCGTCGCCGTTACGCTGCAACAGAAATGTATCGTTAATTTACCTACATTAAATCGCACGTGCTGATTTTTTTAGCGAATGTTTTGTTGGTCTTGAATCCAATGACTCTTTTGAATTCATAAAGCAGTTGCAAAACTAATTAAATAAATATACAAAAAAGCGTCGCTTTACATTTTATTCTTTTTGAAGAGACTGTTCCAGCTAGAGCGATATTATTTACACCAAAAGAAAGACAACTAAATCTTCTATGAAATAGATAATTTTTATGGTGCTAAATTAAAAAACTTAAAAATTAGAAATTTTTGAAATGGGAACTGAAACTTCGAGAAGATCCCAGACACAATAATAATTTAGATTTTTTTTGTGAATAGACTGTTTTAGCTAGAGCGATATTATTCATATCAGAAAAAAGACAACTAAATCTTCTCTGAAAGAGATCATTTTCATGGTGCTAAATTGTAAAACTTGTAAATTTTTTAACTAAAAGTAAAACTTTGAATGGATTATGAGTCACAATAATTATTTTGTTTTTTTACTGAAGAGACTGTTTTAGCTAGAACTAGCTAGAACGATATTCTAAATCTTCTATGAAATAGCTAATAATTTTCAGGGTGCTAAATTAAAAAACTAAAAATTTATAAATTTTTGAAATAAAAACTAAAACTTCGAGAGGATATCCTAGAGATACAATCATAATTTAGATTTCTTCGTGAACAGACCGTCGTAGCTAAAGCGATATTATTTATATCACAAAAAAGACAACTAAATCTTCTATGAAATAGTTAATTTTCATAGTGCTAAATAAAAAAAATTAATAGTTACAAATTTTTGAAATGAGAACTAAAATTTCGAGAGTATCCTAGACACACAATAATATTTTAGACTTTTCTTGTGAAAAGACTTGTAGCTAGAGCGATATCGCTCATATCAGAAAAAAGATAACTAAATCTTCTATGAAAGAGATCATTTTCATGGTGCTAATTGAAAAATTTAAAACTTGTAAATTTTTGAACTAAAACTAGAATTTTGAATGGATTATGAGACACAATAATTATTTTATTTTTTTAGTGAAGAGACTGTTTTAGCTAGAACTAGCTAGATCAATATTCTAAATCTTCTATGAAATGGCTAATAATTTTTAGGGTGCTAGATTAAAAAACTAAAAAATTAGAAATTTTCGAAATAAAAACTAAAACTTTGAGAGGATCCTGGAGATACACTAACAATTTAGATTTCTTCGTGAACACACCGTTGTAGCTAAAGCGATATTATTTATATCACAAGAAAGACAACTAAATATTCTATGAAATAGTTAATTTTCATGGTGCTAAATTAAAAAAAAATTGAAATGAGAACTAAAATTTCGAGAGTATCCTAGAGACACAATAATATTTTAGACTTTTCTTGTGAAGAGACTTGTAGCTAGAGCGATATCGCTCAAATCAGAAAAAAGATAACTAAATCTTCTATGAAAGAGATAATTTTCATGGTGCTAAATTGAAAAATTTAAAAGTTGTAAATTTTTGAACTAAAAGTAAAATTTTTGAATGGATTATGCGTCACAATAATTATTTTGTTTTTTTACTGAAAAGACTGTTTTAGCTACAACTAGCTAAAACGATATTCTAAATCTTCTATGAAATAGCCAATAATTTTCAGGGTGCTAAATTAAAAAACTAAAAATTTTGAAATTTTCGAAATAAAAACTAAAACTTCGAGAGGTTCCTAGAGATACAATAATAATTTAGATTTCTTCGTGAACAGACCGTTGTAGCTAAAGCGATATTATTTATATCACAAGAAAGACAACTAAATATTCTATGAAATAGTTAATTTTCATGGCGCTAAATAAAAAAAATAAAAGTTAAAAATTTTTTAAATGAGAACTAAAATTTGGAGAGTATCCTAGAGACACAATAATATTTTAGACTTTTCTTGTGAAAAGACTTGTAGCTAGAGCGATATCACTCATATCAGAAAAAAGATAACTAAATCTTCTATGAAAAAGATAATTTTCATTGTGCTAAATTAAAAAATTTAAAACTTGTAAATTTTTGAACTAAAACTAGAACTTTGAATGGATTATGAGACACAATAATTATTTTGTTTTTTTAGTGGAGAGACTGTTTTAGCTAGAACTAGCTAGAACGATATTCTAAATCTTCCATGAAATAGCTAATAATTTTCAGGGTTCTAAATTAAAAAACTAAAAATTTATAAATTTTCGAAATGAAAACTAAAACTTCGAGAGGATCTAGAGATACAATAATAATGTAGATTTCTTCGTGAACACACCGTTGTAGCTAAAGCGATATTATTTATATCACAAGAAAGACAACTAAATATTCTATGTAATATTTAATTTTCATGGTGCTAAATAAAAAAATTAAAAGTTACAAATTTTTGAAATGAGAACTAAAATTTTGAGAGTATCCAAGAGATGCAATAATATTTTAGACTTTTCTTGTGAAGAGACTTGTAGCTAGAGCGATATCACTCATATCAGAAGAAAGACAGCTAAATCTTATATGAAAGAGATAATCTTCATGGTGCTAAATTGAAAAATTATAAACTTGTAAATTTTTGAACTAAAAGTAAAATTTTGAATGGATTATGCGAAACAATAATTATTTTGTTTTTTTAGTGAAGAGACTGTTTTAGCTAGAACTAGCTAGATCGATATTCTAAATCTTCTATGAAATAGCTAATAATTTTCAGGGTGCTAAATTAATAAACTAAAAACTTAGAAATTTTCGAAATAAAAACTAAAACTTCGAGAGGTTCCTAGAGATACATTTCTTGGTGAGTAGACCATTGTAGATAAAGCGATATTATTCATATCACAAGAAAGACAACTAAATATTCTATGAAATAGTTAATTTTCATAGTGCTAAATTAAAAAAATAAGTTACAAATTTTTGAAATGAGAACTAAAATTTCGAGAGTATCCTAGACACACAATAATATTTTAGACTTTTCTGGTGAAGAGACTTGTAGCTAGAGCGATATCACTCATATCAGAAGAAAGATAACTAAATCTTCTATGAAAGAGATAATTTTCATGGTGCTAAATTGAAAAATTTAAAACTTGTAAATTTTTGAACTAAAAGTAAAATTTTGAATGGATTATGCGAAACAATAATTATTTTGTTTTTTTAGTGAAGAGACTGTTTTAGCTAGAACTAGCTAGATCGATATTCTAAATCTTCTATGAAATAGCTAATAATTTTCAGGGTGCTAAATTAATAAACTAAAAACTTAGAAATTTTCGAAATAAAAACTAAAACTTCGAGAGGTTCCTAGAGATACATTTCTTGGTGAGTAGACCATTGTAGATAAAGCGATATTATTCATATCACAAGAAAGACAACTAAATATTCTATGAAATAGTTAATTTTCATAGTGCTAAATTAAAAAAATAAGTTACAAATTTTTGAAATGAGAACTAAAATTTCGAGAGTATCCTAGACACACAATAATATTTTAGACTTTTCTGGTGAAGAAACTAGTAGCTAGAGCGATATCACTCATATCAGAAGAAAGACAGCTAAATCTTATATGAAAGAGATAATCTTCATGGTGCTAAATTGAAAAATTTAAAACTTGTAAATTTTTGAACTATAACTAGAATTTTGAATGGATTATGAGACACAATAATTATTTTATTTTTTTAGTGAAGAGACTGTTTTAGCTAGAACTAGCTAGATCGATATTCTAAAACTTCTATGAAATAGCTAATAATTTTCAGGGTGCTAAATTAAAAAACTAAAAATTTAGAAATTTTCGAAATAAAAACTAAATCTTCGAGAGGTTCCTAGAGATACAATAATAATTTAGATTTCTTCGTGAACAGACCGTTGTAGCTAAAGCGATATTATTTATATCACAAGAAAGATAACTAAATCTTCCATGAAATACTTAATTTTCAATGTGCTAAATTAAAAAAATTTAAAGTTACAAATTTTTGAAATGAGAACTAAAATTTCGAGAGTAACCTAGACACACAATAATATTTTAGACTTTTCTTGTGAAGAGACTTGTAGCTAGAGCGATATCACTCATATCAGAAAAGATATGACTAAATCCTCTATGAAAGAGATAATTTTCATGGTGCTAAATTGAAAAATTTAAAACTTGTAAATTTTTTAACTAAAAGTAAAATTTTGAATGGATTATGAGACACAATAATTATTTAGTTTTTTTAGTGAAGAGACCGTTTTAGCTAGAACTAGATAGACCGATATTCTAAATCTTCTATGAAATAGCTAATAATTTTCGGGGTGCTAAATTTAATAAACTAAAAATTTAGAAATTTTCGAAATGAAAACTAAAACTTCGAGAGGTTCCAAGAAATACAATAATAATTTAGATTTTTTCGTGAACACACCGTTGTAGCTATAGCGATATTATTTATATCACAAGAAAGACAACTAAATATTCTATGTAATAGTTAATTTTCATGGTGCTAAATTAAAAAAATTAAAAGTTACAAATCTTTGAAATGAGAACTAAAATTTCGAGAGTATCCTAGACACACAATAATATTTTAGACTTTTCTTGTGAAGAGACATGTAGCTAGAGCGATATCACTCATATCAGAAAAAAGATAACTAAATCTTCTCTGAAAGTGATAATTTTCATGGCGATAAATTGAAAAATTTAAAACTTGTAAATTTTTGAACTAAAACTAGAACTTTGAATGGATTATGGGACACAATAATTATTTTGTTTTTTTTTTTAGTGAAGAGACTGTTTTAGCTAGAACTAGCTAGAAAGATATTCTAAATCTACTACGAAATAACTAATAATTTTCAGGGTGCTAAATTAAAAAACTAAAAATTTTGAAATTTTCTAAATAAAAACTAAAACTTCGAGAGGATCTAGAGATACAATAATAATGTAGATTTCCTCGTGAACACACCGTTGTAGCTAAAGCGATATTATTTATATCACAAGAAAGACAACTAAATATTCTATGAAATAGTTAATTTTCATGGTGCTAAATAAAAAAAATTAATAGTTTCAAATTTTTGAAATGAGAACTAAAAGTTCGAGAATATCCTAGACACACAATAATATTTTAGACTTTTCTTGTGAAGAGACTTGTAGCTAGAGCGATATCACTCATCAGAAAAAAATAACTAAATCTTCTATGAAAGAGATAATTTTCATCGTGCTAAATTGAAAAAATTTAAAACTTGTAAATTTTTTAACTAAGAGTAAAATTTTGAATGGATTATGAGACACAATAATTATTTAGTTTTTTTAGTGAAGAGACCGTTTTAGCTAGAACTAGCTAGATCAATATTCTAAATCTTCTATGAAACTAAAACTAGAACTTTGAATGGATTATGAGACACAATAATTATTTTGTTTTTTTAGTGGAGAGACTGTTTTAGCTAGAACTAGCTAGAACGATATTCTAAATCTTCTATGAAATAGCTAATAATTTTCGGGGTGCTAAATTTAATAAACTAAAAATTTAGAAATTTTCGAAATGAAAACTAAAACTTCGAGAGGTTCCTAGAAATACAATAATAATTTAGATTTTTTCGTGAACACACCGTTGTAGCTATAGCGATATTATTTATATCACAAGAAAGACAACTAAATATTCTATGTAATAGTTAATTTTCATGGTGCTAAATTAAAAAAATTAAAAGTTACAAATTTTTGAAATGAGAACTAAAAGTTCCAGAGCATCCTAGACACACAATAATATTTTAGATTTTTCTTGTGAAGAGACTTGTAGCTAAAGCGATATCACTCATATCAGAAAAAAGATAACTAAATCTTCTCTGAAAGTGATAATTTTCATGGCGATAAATTGAAAAATTTAAAGCTTGTAAATTTTTGAACTAAAACTAGAACTTTGAATGGATTATGAGACACAATAATTATTTTGTTTTTTTAGTGGAGAGACTGTTTTAGCTAGAACTAGCTAGAACGATATTCTAAATCTTCTATGAAATATCTAATAATTTTCAGGGTGCTAAATTAAAAAACTAAAAATTTAGAAATTTTCGAAATGAAAACTAAAACTTCGAGAGGTTCCTAGAGATACAATAATAATTTAGATTTCTTCGTGAACACACCGTTCTAGCTAAAGCGATATTATTTATATCACAAGAAAGATAACTCAATCTTCCATGAAATAGTTAATTTTCATAGTGCTAAATTAAAAAAATTAAAAGTTACAAATTTTTGAAATGAGAACTAAAAGTTTGAGAGTATCCAAGAGATACAATAATATTTTAGACTTTTCTTGTGAAGAGACTTGTAGCTAGAGCGATATCACTCATATCAGAAAAAAGCTAACTAAATCTTCTATGAAAGAGATCATTTTCATGGTGCTAAATTGAAAAATTTAAAACTTGTAAACTTTTGAACTAAAAGTAAAATTTTGAATGGATTTTGATACACAATAATTATGTATTTAGTTTTTTTTTTTTTTTTAGTGAAGAGACTGTTTTAGCTACAACTAGCTCGATCGATATTCCAAATCTTTTATGAAATAGCTAATAATTTTCAGGGTGCTAAATTAAAAAACTAAGAATTTAGAAATTTTCAAAAAACTAAAACTTTGAGAGGATCCTGGAGATACACTAACAATTTAGATTTTTTTAGTGAACAGACTGTTTAGCCTAGGACAATATTATTTGTAATACAAGAAAGTTAGTTTCTATGACAGAGCTAATTTTCATGGTGCTAAATTTTAAAACTTAAGAGTTGTAAATTTTTCAAAAGAGAACTGAAACTTAGAGAGGATCTGAAAGACAAGAACAGTTTAGATTTTTTTGTGAAAAGACTGTTGTAGCTACAGCGTTATCACTCATATCAAAAGAAAGATAACTAAATCTTCTATGAATTAGTTAATTTTCATGGTGCTAAATTAAAAGACTTAAAAATTAGAAATTTTTGAACTGATAACTAAAATTTTGAAAATATTATCATACAATAATAATTTTTTTTGTGAATATATTGTTTTAGCTAGAACTAGCTAAAACGATATTCTAAATCTTCTATGAAATAGCAAATTTTCATGATAAGTTTGAAAGATTTTTGTTTTGTGAGGAGAATATTTTAGCAAAAACTAGCTAGAATGATATTCTAAATCTTCTATGAAATAGTTAATTTTCATGGTGCTAAATTAAAAAACTTCAATTCAATTTTGATGTTTTGGAAGAGACGGTTTTAACTAGTGCGACAACATTGATATCTTAATAAATAAATTTAATTGTAAAATTTCTAAGTAAAAAATTCTAATACTCTTCTAGATTTTGGAGTTCTAGCATCTACTTTATTCTTCTGACCTTCTAATTCTCGCTTCATTTAATTGTTCAGATCTGTTAAGTTTAGAGCGCTAAACTAAAACTTACCAAACCGCCACCGTCTGCCCGAACGACAACGTCATGTTCTGCAGCTGCGCGATGAAGATGGCCGCCACGGCCTCGTACAGGGCCGTCCCGTCCATGTTGATGGTGGCGCCGATCGGGATGACGAACCTGGTGACCCTAGGGTCGAGCCCCATTCGGTCGAGGGTCTGGATGGTGATCGGCATGGTGGCCGAGCTGGAGGCCGTGCCGAAAGCCGTGGCCAGCACCTGACTCAGCTGTGCTATGAACTTGAAGGGGAGACGGCGCACCCCGATGAAGAAGATCAGCGAGATGGTGCCGAAGCCGTGGATGAAGAGGCCCAGCAGCACCGTTATGAAGTAGTAGCCGAGACGCTGCAGTTGGCCCCAGAAGCTGTCCGTCTCGACCATTTTGCTGGCGACGAGGAAGAACACTCCGAGGGGGGAGATCCTGGATTTCAAAATGAGTTATTTTCATTTTGTTTATTGATGTCTGGTACAATTTTTTTCTTGTAAATTTAAATTGTCCGAATACGGTTAATCTTTTAGTTACGGTAAACAAGCGATAATTTTGTTTTCGCGACCCTTCTAACATCTTCTGGCAAATGCTTTCATTCTTGATCACTTCCAGATTTGGTATGTCTAACCGGCAATCAATCTGTTTGTTATTTACATTAAAGAGGTTATCACCTCGTGCAACCGCAGTATCTTTCAACAACGCTGGAAACAACTGCTGCCGACCGGATTCAGTTCCTGGTCGAGTACATATTTGCTCCCCTCGAGACCCGAAAAGTTTCAGCCGTCTAAAACCGCGGCAAACATCGTCGTCGAAAGCCGATATTTGATACGGACAAACACAGAGCACTCACTCACCAAATGACCCAGCCGGTTATGTTCATCATGGCCTCGCTGAGGGTGTGGAAGAACTCCACGAGGGGTTTGCCCTTCTCCCCCATCTGTCCCAGGCTGATGCCCATGATGATGCTGAAGACGACGAGGCCGAGGACGTTGGTGGTGTTGTCGTAGTTTTCTTTGAACGGCCATTTCAGCAGCTCCGAGCTGGGCACGTTGTCTGTGGGCGATAAGGGTTAGAAAAAGGGGGCGACTGTTAAGGGCGGGGCGTACCTTCATCGCCGGTGAAGTTCTTCGGCTTGACCAGGATAGTTTGTGACTGTAACAAATTAGGTGGATATTAATTCCTCATATTCTATATTCTAGCATCTCTTTGTGGCAAAAGCGACGCCGCGAGAATAAAAACTTTTTGAATAATTGCTGCGACGAACGGCAAAGCCGCTGTTCTTTTCTTCGGATGCGCTTGCATCGTCGGTTACCACGACGACCGTTCGATCTCCGGCAGGATTTGCAGGATTTATTCCTGTCGACTTATTTTCCGGCCAATCGATACTCAATTAGCCGTGGAAGATGACGGGAAGGCAGGAAGGAAGAGACTCACCTGTTGGATGCAGGCCTGGACCAAGTTTGGCGGGAAGAGGTTCCTGCAACGATAAAACAGTGTTAACTTCAAGATTTTTTTTTATTACGGCTGGCAACAGAGCTAAAAACACCTGCGAGGGCGTCCGAAATAAAACTAAATGGGCCACATTGTCTTTCGTAATGACGAAACTGGCAAGGCGACAAATGGGGAGATTGACACATTTGTCTAATGTTTTTAATTGGCAAAATAAACAGACGAAAATAGTTGACACGATTAATAAAAGAATTAGCGCCTGTGGGACACTAAAAAACTAATCTGCGAGCCATTTTAATTATGCTTGGAATTGTGCCATTTGCGAATTTTTCATTTTGCTATTTGCAGTTGTGGTGCCGTCTAAAATAAGATATAGCCATTGTTAAAAAATGCGATATTTCGTAACGATCCCGCAGTCACAATTAACGCGAAATCCGAAATTTTTAAGCTCTGTGTTACTCTTATGTAATATTCGTTTTTCGCACCGTTCTCTGCGGTGTCGTTTCCGCACTCGTCTTCACACAACGGCAGCCTGCGGCGAAATGCAGCAGGACATGGCTTGTTGCGGCAGGAAATTTTGATATGCCCGCTAATGATCTGATGTGTAACGTAACGTATCCGTTCGGTGAAAGAGCGTCTACTTCGGTAGTTTTTTCTTATGGTCTCAGTGGTGCTATAAATAACGCATAAATTCTATTTTGAAACTGAAAATTCCACACGACCGCAGTTATCATTATATTGTTTGAATATTTGTTTTGGTTATAAGTAATTAAACCACGAGTGGGACCAAGAAACTCATGAAGACATGATGTATTGTCGGACGAGTTAATTAAATAAAAATGGTGCTACAATATGGAATGTTGACGCAAATCCAGAAAACACTTTAAGACCTTAAGCGCTGGAAAACTTGGCCATCAGACAAATATTTCATTCCACAATTTCAGTTGAAGCAAGGTCGGAAGTAATTGCAACATTTTACGTTACTCCTGAAGACGACATTTCACTGATTGGAAGAGACACAGCTATACGGTTGAGGTCTTGAAATTGGGGTCAAATGGTCCAGTGACAACTCCATAAAACCAGTCCAACATCCAGTGTCTGTGCAGACTCTATACAATTCCAAGATGTTCGAACTATAGGCCATTTCAAATAGCGGCTCGCTGCTATAGACTACTGCCTCTTCAGCGGAGGCAGTCCAGGATCTTCTGGAGAGGTCGGATGTGATTTGCATTCACACACGGCTGCTGCCTTTCATTTGATTCCCATATTTGGGAAACCGCAGAAAACCTGTGCCAGGATCGTCGTCGTGAATACGCGTTCAGAGGCTCACCCATCGACGTTGTTTTCGAACCGAATGGGGACACAAGAATATGTGTAGACATGCGAAGGGCTAATGTGACGCGGAAATTACCCATCGCCCACAGATATTGACAGTGGCCCATGAGGGATATGGTGATGAAACGCAATCTAGTTGTGAGAGCACCACAAAGTTTTCCCAAACCCTAATGTCAATTTTTTTAGGTGTGTTGAGCCTTTTAAGATGTTCTTGTTTTCTTTTTTAATTTTTTAATATCTCGATCCTTTTCGATATGTCTAGACCTTGAGATGCAGAATGAACGAGTGAATAGTCTGCGAGAGATTCAAAAATGTCTTCAGGCACTTCTTCCAGCACCAAGTGTCCACCTGTTACTCCAAAATGGAGCTCAATTTTTCTCAATGGTCCAGTGACAACTCCATAAAACAACTCCATAAATCCAGTGTCTGTGCAGACTCTATACAATTCCAAGATGTTCGAACTATAGGCCATTTGAAATAGCGGCTCGCTGCTATAGGCTACTGCCTCTTCAGCGGAGGCAGTCCAGGATCTTCTGGAGAGGTCGGATGTGATTTGCATTCACACATGGCTGCTGCCTTTCACTTGATTCCCATATTTGAGAAACCGCAGAAAACCTGTGCCAGGATCGTCGTCGTGAATACGCGTTCAGAGGCTCGCCCATCGACGTTGTTTTCGAACCGAATGCTGACACAAGAATATGTGTAGACATGCGGAAATTACCCATCACCCACATTGGATTACAGAAAGCCTCAGGTCACAGATATTGACAGTGGCCCATGAGGGATATCCGGGCGAGACGGTTATGAAACGCAATTTAGTTGTGAAAGCACCACAAAGTTTTCCCAAACCCAAATGTCATTTTTTTTAGGTGTGTTGAGTATTTTAAGATGTTCTTGTTTTCTTATTTAATATCTCGATATCCTTTTGATACTTGCTTTTATACTGCTCGTCGAGTCTACCAAAACTTAATTTTGAACACAGTGGCGATCCTTTTCGACATGTCGAGATGTTGAGATACAGAATGAACGCGAGAAATTCATGCACTTCTTGGGTGACTCCAAATCGGAACTTCCAGAATGCAGAGTCATAAACTCTTCGAATCCACCTTGCAGTTCACTGTGTGTCCACCTGTTACTCCAAAATGGAGCTCAAGTTTTCCACAATAATCCTTTCAACACCTTCATTAATCCTTCCAAGGTTGCAGGAGCACTGCAAAGGCCAAACGGCATTACAGTAAACTGCCGCAGCCCTGTGCCGACGGTAAATGCTGTTTACTCTTTGTCTCCAAGCGCCAATCCAACTTGCCAGTAACCCCTTTTTAAGTCATAGAATTCGGAGGAGTGGATAACTGTCCTTTTCCTCACGTTCAGTTGACGATAGTCCACACAGAATCTAGTTGCACCATCCTTTTTTTTACTAAAACTAGTGCCAATATCGAGACCATGGCTTTCTTCTTGCTTCGAACTACTGGATGTATTCTAGAAACTTCCATTAAACCACTTGTCGTCTGTTTTTCACTACTCTCAAGCCGTCCTAAGTTCGCGATCTTGCTCTCAAGTTCTCTCTGCTTAATTTCAATCATTACCAGTTAATCGTCATTAATTAGTAATTCCTCAAACCGTCCGATTGTCCAGAAGGTTCTCTTCGGTCGAATCAATTTTCGGTTCCAGCTTTCCCGAAACTTAGTAGTTCTTGTTTTAAACTGGTAGAATTTTCGAGAAGGCTTTCTTGAAGTTTCAAATCTTGCCTGAGGTTGGTCAAGTTCTTCATGTGTTTCCAAATCTATCAACACTACTTTTCTTGGTTTCTTTGAACTACTTCTAGATTCATTTAATCTTCAGACCTGTAAACCTGCAACCCGAAGGTTCTTAGGAGCCTGAGAAATTAAGAAACCGAGAAGGTTCTTGAATTCTCAAGCTTCAAGGTTTTCAGGTTTTTAAACTCTTAAATTTCAATTCATCGGGTTCATCTTTCAGGTTTTCAGGTTCTGTTGTTTTTAAACCTGAAAACCTTTCAACAAAAAAATGGGAAGTTGCGATCCTGAGAACTCTAGAAACCTCTTAGTGAGTCCCTATATTTTATCTTCTTGCTTTTTAGCGTTTTGATTCATTTTGTTTGTGTTTGTGTAGTTCCTTTGGTACCTCTTGTTGTTCCTTGTCGCTGTACATCCCGTCCTTCCTTTTTTTACACGCGCTGCGGCCTTTGAATTGATCCCCACATTTGTGTTACAGCACTGGGAAACCGCAGAAAACCAGTGCCAGGATAGTCGTCGTGAATACCTGTTGCGCACATTCGATCCCGTTTGCTTTTTGTCTAACTTGTGTATTTGATTAATTCCTTTAATGTTTTGTTATTTTCTATGTTTTTTTCATCATTCCATTTGGTTTTGCCTTCTGCTGTTACTTATTTTGTGTTCTTCCACGGTGTTCAAGTCTATATAAATATTTTTTTACTGTTACTTTGATAGAAGACCTGCGGACAACATCGGCATCCGACTGTTACCGCTCCACTACAACTTCTTACAATTCCTTCGCGTACTTCGCGGCATCTCCGAGGCCAAGGTTGACATTTTTGCCGCAATTTATAACACCACCGTTCCTCTTGAATAACAATCGGAACAGGTGTTGAAATTAGATGGTGATTCGACGTTGAAATTGAAACGAGGAGCGTCGTAATTGTTGTTTTGTCGTCTGGGACAATTTATGTGTCGTGACCCCGCATCTGGGTCAAGCAGATGGACTCGGTTTAATTGGGGCAAGCGGGCAGTAAATATTATTCAAAACACTATTTTTCTTTTAGAAATAACTACAATAACATTCCAGTGTAAATACTTAATAAATTTTTCTCTCACCTAATCAAATCTAATAAAGTATCTTGCGTAAGTACTTTTCTCTGGAGCCCTTCCTGGGAGTCCTCCCGCTCAATGGGCGTCCCGCCCACGCCGGGCCGGATCGCCAACACCAGGATGATCCCCAGGATGACAGCGCATATCGTCGTCGCCGAATAGTAGACGATCGACCTAATGGCGATCTTCTTGGAAAGACCGAGGTCCAAGGTGCCGACCGCCGAGACGATCGACGCCACCAGGAGGGGAATGATGAGGGACTTGAGCATCCGCAGGAAGAGCTCCCCGGGGAACATGAGGTACATGGTGTCCCGCTGACTCCATTTGTTCGTCGAGAGGGAGCGGAGGCCGCATCCCACCGCCGTACCGGCCACCACTCCGACGATCGTGAAGATGGTAAGCAGATTGTTCCGGACGAAGGAGCGCCACTTCGCCATCTTCTTGGTTTACCTGGAAATTCATGGTTTAGTTTCTTTAACAATTAAAAAATCCTTCGAGCTCTGGATTGATTTGAGCTTCAAAGATGGTTAAAAAAAATCAAAAAGACGATTTTTTTTTATATTTAGTTAATTTAATATTTTAATATTACATTAATCTCATATTTTACTATATATCCCACGGTACGTTTTTAATGCCACCAAACAGATGGCGTCACAATGCGTCTCCCGATCCTCCAAGTCACCCACTCCGGGCATAAGGAGAATAGCATTCTATAAAACCGAAACCGATTTCTTTAATTTCATATTTTGCAATTACGTTTACATCAATTTGATATTTTTTAATATCGATATTTTCTGTATTTGATATGTCTCTAATGTAATATTTTTACTGTGACTCACTACTACAATTTGCTCGAGATAGTCTGACATCATCTTCTGGAATGTTCGGTACACCTCGAGGCCATGACGTAATCAATGACGTTCTGGAGATGGTAGTGTGTAATAACCCCTTAGAGGTGTCTCAGGAACGGTTTTACAAAGCCTTTAACAATTAAAAAATACTTCGAGCTCTGTATTGATTTGAGCTTCAAAAATGACAAAAAAAAATTTAAACGATGATTTTTCGATAGTTTTAGTAATTTTGTTTTGATATTTAGTTCATTTAATGTTACATTAATCTCGTATTTTACTATATATCCCACGGTACGTTTTTAATGCCACCAAACAGATGGCGTCACAATGCGTCTATGGCGTCACAATCCAACTCACCCACTCCAGGCATAAGGAGAATAGCATTCTATAAAACCGAAACCGATTTCTTTAATTTCATATTTTGCAATTGCGTTTACATCAATCTGATATTTTTTAATATCGATATTTTCTATATTTGATATTTCTCTATTGTGATATTTTTACTGTGACTCACTACTACAATTTGCTCGAGATAGTCTGACGTCATCTTCTGGAATGTTCCGTACACCTCGAGACCATGACGTAATCAATGACGTTCTGGAGATGGTAGTGTGTAATAACCCCTCAGAGATGTCTCAGGAACGGTTTTACAAAGCCTTTAACAATTAAAAAATCCTTCGAGCTCTAGATTGATTTGAGCTTCAAAAATGGTAAAAAAAAATTGACACGACGATTTTTCGTTAGTTTTATTAATTTTGTTTTGATATTTAGTTCATTTAATGTTACATTAATCTCGTATTTTACAATATATCCCACGGTACGTTTTTAATGCCACCAAACAGATGGCGTCACAATGCGTCTCCCGATCCTCCAAGTCACCCACTCCGAGCATAAGGAGAATAGCATTCTATAAAACCGAAACCGATTTCTTTAATTTGATATTTTGCAATTACGTTTACTTCAATTTGATATTTTTTAATATCGATATTTTCTATATTTGATATTTCTCTATTGTGATATTTTTACTGTGACTCACTACTACAATTTGCTCGAGATAGTCTGACATCATCTTCTGGAATGTTCGGTGCACCTCGAGACCATGACGTAATCAATGACGTCCTGGAGATGGTAGTGTGTAATAACCTCTTAGAGGAGTCTCAGGAACGGTTTTACAAAGCCTTTAACAATTAAAAAATCCTTCGAGCTCTAGATTGATTTGAGCTTCAAAAATGGTAAAAAAAAAATTACACGTCAATTTTTCGTTAGTTTTGTTAATTTATTTTTTTTGATATTTAGTTCATTTAATGTTACATTAATCTCGTATTATACTATATATCGCACAGTACGTTTTTAATGCCACCAAACAGATGGCGTCACAATGCGTCTATGGCGTCACAATCCAACTCACCCACTCCAGGCATAAGGAGAATAGCATTCTATAAAACCGAAACCGATTTCTTAATTTCATATTTTGCCATTGCGTTTACATCAATTTGATATTTTTTAATATCGATATTCTCTGTATTTGATATTTTTCTAATGTGATATTTTTACTGTGACTCACTACTACAATTTGCTCGAGATAGTCTGACATCATCTTCTGGAATGTTCGGTGCACCTCGAGACCATGACGTAATCAATGACGTTCTGGAGATGGAAGTGTTCTTGCGTTCTCTGTTTATCACATTTTCACTTTTATAGCATCTGAGATTACAGTTTTCTCAATTTTTTTTCTATTTCTCAATTTCCCAGTTTCTCATTGTCTCAGTTTACTAAATTTCCCAGATTCTCAAAACTTTACTGTCCCAAACTTTCAGCTTTTAAATTATTTACTCACTATAAAAATGTAACTAAAAAAAATTGTTGCAAATTATAAAAGGAATCAATTGGGTGCAAATTGTTATTAAATTATCAAACCGTTGCCAACAAGCACTTGTTAATCAACGTACACAATCTCAAATTCAAATCAAGAAAATTCTTGATTGTTAAATTTCCCGCCACTGCTTCGTCTCGTCAAAAAAACACAACGTAGAGTCTCGCTGGGCTTTTCTTTCTCTTTCTAACTGTCATTTCCTTGCCGGACGATCGCTGGCCCAAATTTTAAGTTTCGCGCTTAGTTTCATGTTTTCGTATTTGACGTTTCGTTGACGTCGTTGACATTTCATGTTCATGTTCAAAAATGTCAGAGGGAGTTTTCACGTTATTATATTATACAGGGTGAAATCGAAAAACCCGGTGCAATGAAAACGAGGAATTTTTGCGACATATCTTTTGTTCATAAATAATAGACAAAATCCTCTTTTTGGAGAATCACCGCACGTGCTTCCTTTTTCCCGCAAAATGTACCAAAAACTGATGTGATGGATTTTTGAATTTATTTTGTATTTTATGATATCACTGAAACAATGCTAACCACATTGAAATTTGAAGCATTAGTACAGTAGGTGCATGTATTTTTTAAGTGATTAACACGAAGCGCATTAAATATCTATCGAAACGGAGATCATGTGCCTCCCAATCGACTGACAAAATGAGGGACGTTATTTTGGGCATTTATAATAATGTTATTGAGGCGGATAAGTCAAGTTCAATGTCAAGTGCCAATTTAAGCCTTATCGTTTTTCTGATCATTTGGAACGATCAAGTACTGTGCCCTGACGTAAGTTCAATAGGTATAATTTTTTAGTACCTATTTGTGGCAAGTACTTGCTTTTCTTTGATACTGAATCAATAATGATCTGGTCTTCGATTCTTTAACGCCCAGATATCTTATCTACGAACTTCTCGTGAAAGAGCAAAACAAAGAGCAAAGCAAAAAGCAACAAAGAAGAGTGTATACTATTGGATTTCAACAGGAGAATGGGAAAAAGAGGAGCCAGGGATTGGGAAGAAGAGAGAGGGGACGGAAAAAGAAAATCGAAAGACAAGGTAGACAATTTGGGGGGAAAGAAGCCGATGGAATGGATAGTGGAAATAAACAAGGGGACCAAGGAGTAGAATACTCATGTGGGCATGTGAAGTTGGTTTTAAAGAATTTGTGGCTCAAATTCTGATTAAATCATTGCAACTTTAGTCAATATGAGAAAGATGTTTTCTTATCGATAGATTCACCTAAAAATCATTTTGTCATTAATCGATTGGGGGCAAATAAAACAGTGCGTACTGCACCGATTTTTATACTTGTTCTTACGAATGAAAGACATTGATAAGATACACCAGTAGATTACTTTTCATTTTCAAAAATTTCACAGGTTCACTGACGATTCGCATTTTATTTTCGGCGAAAATCAGCCCATTACAGTCATCGACTTGAAGCAGCGTCATTTTAAGTAAGAAGCTGGCGAACTACAGCTAAATATAATTTGCCCCTTCCCTGAGGTTTGGGTGCCCGGTGAATTCAGAGACTTGAGTATTCGAAGTAGCCAAAAAAGATTTGCAATTTGCTCCTCAATAGAAATGGCAATCATTTTCTGATCTTCCAATTGCATTTTTTCGGATATTTTAGTTTCTTTGTTAATTTACCGGACAGCCAAATAAACATCAAGATCCATTTATTGATTCAAAATTTAAATGTTGAGTATCCAGAAGTGCGCTTCTATTTAGAGCCAACGACCACCCACAACTTCCTTTCCATCAACAAGATGACCAGCTCTTTCTACCAATTACCATTTCGACATCCACATGAAACCTCGTCCGTCAGTTTTGATTATAAGAACCGATTCAAATTGCATTATTTTTACAACCGACTGATAGCTCTATGACACGATAATTCAGTCAACATCCCCGCTCTCCTTTTAATTCAACTAACTCTTTCCTTCCGCATTAAATCGTACCTCCATTACCTTTAACTTCATTGTTCTGACAAAAAGGGAGGATGTCGATGAAAAATGGGAATCGATGGCGCACGGAATATAATTCGCCTAATTGGGCGAGCGGGAAGTTGAGAGCTTAATGTCATTAGGGTTGTGCCTTCCATTAGGTTGGCTGATTGGGTCCCTTTGTCTAAGACCTTCGTATGTAACATCACTCTCTTGTAACTGGTTACAACCGGACGCTTCGTGGCGTGGGGACCGAAGTTTTTAATTGCTTATAAATTGGTACCACATAAAGCAAACAAAAAGTTTGGTCATCGCTACTCAATTCCATTGTTGGTATTTTTTTGGGTCACATTCACTTCGAGGGACCCAAACGCTGTGTAGATAAGTAATGTTTGAGATAATCTTGATTGCGAAACCCGCTCCGCTGGAGGCGGTTGTGCAATTACATAACGAAGACATAAATAGAAGTGTTTTTCGATTAAAGCTTCTGGGGAATCGACAAAATCTTGAGCGATTTTGCAGCGCCTTGTTAATTAGGGTTGTTAGCAATCCTTGCTCCTTCCAAACCATTACCCCGAGTTCTATTTATATCAAACATTCGAATTTAGATAACTTTTTCTTCTACCAATGATTCCAAAGACACAAAGCTGCACAACAGGAAGTAATTTGTTGTGTTCGTAATTTCGGCAAAAAAAAACTAGTTTGGCATTTTGTACGCATATTTTAGAACAGCTTATACATAGTTATATCTAAATTTCTTGCGGCGATATCGAAATCGTTAAAAAAAAAAAAAAACAAAAAAAACCGATTATCTAATGTCTTGCACTAATGACACATGTATGTATGATCCAAAAATTTCGTTTCCAAAGTTTTGCTGTCAAACCTGCTCTTTTTTACAAATTTCTAACTGTCTCGATACGAAATCCATTATGACAAAAAATTATACAACAATAATCTCGACTTTCCAACCTAGGGCTATGACACTTTCTGACTACACCAATTTATGTAGAATCCAAAAATTGCAATGGAAAACTTCTATTGTCAAAAATGATTTTTTGCGAATTTCTAACTATCTCAGACATATTTCGTCCACGATATCGAAATCGACCATTACAAAAAATTATTCAATAATAATACCGACTTTCCAACATATATAGCTGTGACACTTTCCGAGTACGCCAGTGTACGTAGAACCCAAAAATTGCATTGTCAAAGTTTTATTGCCAAATGTAATTTTTTACGAATTTTTAACCGCCTCCTTCATATTTCGTCTGCGATATCCAAATCAATCTTTACAAAAAAATATTCAACAATGATCTAGACTTTTCAACGTATTATTGCTATAACACTTTCTGAGTACCCCAGTGTACGTAGAATAGAAAAATTGCGTTGTCAAAGTTTTATTGTCAAACTTGAATTTTCTACGAATTTTTAACTGCCTCACTCATATTTTTTTAGCAATATCCAAATCGATCTTTACAAAAAAATATACAGACTTTCTAACGTATTGCTATGACACTTTCTGAGTACCCCAGTGTACGTAGAATAGAAAAATTGCGTTGTCAAAGTTTTATTGTCAAACTTGAATTTTTTACGAATTTTTAACCGCCTCTTCCATCTTTGGTCAGCAATATCTAAATCGATTTTCACAAAAAATTATCCAGACTTTCTAACTTATTGCTATGACACTTTCTGAGTACCCCAGTGTACGTAGAATCCAAGAATTGCATTGTCAAAGTTTTATTGTCAAACTTGAATTTTTTACGAATTTTTAACCGCCTCACCCATATTTTTTAGCAATATCCAAATCGATCTTTACAAAAAAATATCCAGACTTTCTAACGTATTGGTATGACACTTTCTGAGTACCCCAGTGTACGTAGAATAGAAAAATTGCGTTGTCAAAGTTTTATTGTCAAACTTGAATTTTCTACGAATTCTTAACCGCCTCTTCCATCTTTGGTCAGCAATATCCAAATCGATTTTCACAAAAAATTATCCAGACTTTCTAACTTATTGCTATGACACTTTCTGAGTACCCCAGTGTACGTAGAATCCAAGAATTGCATTGTCAAAGTTTTATTGTCAAACTTGAATTTTTTACGAATTTTTAACCGCCTCACCCATATTTTTTAGCAATATCCAAATCGATCTTTACAAAAAAATATCCAGACTTTCTAACGTATTGATATGACACTTTCTGAGTACCCCAGTGTACGTGGAATAGAGAAATTGCGTTGTCAAAGTTTTATTGTCAAGCTTAAATTTTCTACGAATTTTTAACCGGCTCTTCCATCTTTGGTCAGCAATATCCAAATCGATTTTCACAAAAAGTTATCCAGACTTTCTAACTTATTGCTATGGCACTTTATAAATACCCTAGTGTACGTAGAATCCAAGAATTGCATTGTCAAAGTTTTATTGTCAAACTTGAATTTTTTACGAATTTTTAACCGCCTCACCCATATTTTTTTAGCAATATCCAAATCGATCTTTACAAAAAAATATCCAGACTTTCTAACGTATTGCTATGACACTTTCTGAGTACCCCAGTGTACGTAGAATAGAAAAATTGCGTTGTCAAAATTTTATTGTCAAACTTGATTTTTTTACGAATTTTTAACCGCCTCTTCCATCTTTGGTCAGCAATATCCAAATCGATTTTCACAAAAAAATATCCAGACTTTCTAACTTATTGCTATGACACTTTCTGAGTACCCCAGTGTACGTAGAATCCAAGAATTGCATTGTCAAAGTTTTATTGTCAAACTTGAATTTTTTACGAATTCTTAACCGCCTCACCTATATTTTTTTAACAATATCCAAATCGATCTTTACAAAAAAATATCCAGATTTTCTAACGTATTGCTAGGACACTTTCTGAGTACCCCAGTGTACGTAGAATAGAGAAATTGCGTTGTCAAAGTTTTATTGTCAAACTTGAATTTTTAACCGCCTCTTCCATCTTTGGTCAGCAATATCCAAATCGATTTTCACAAAAAAATATCCAGACTTTCTAACTTATTGCTATGACACTTTCTGAGTACCCCAGTGTACGTAGAATAGAGAAATTGCGTTGTCAAAGTTTTATTGTCAAGCTTAAATTTTCTACGAATTTTTAACCGTCTCTTCCATCTTTGGTCAGCAATATCCAAATCGATTTTCACAAAAAATTATCCAGACTTTCTAACTTATTTCTATGGCACTTTATGAATACCCCAGTGTACGTAGAATCCAAGAATTGCATTGTCAAAGTTTTATTGTCAAACTTGAATTTTTTACGAATTTTTAACCGCCTCACCCATATTTTTTTAGCAATATCCAAATCGATCTTTACAAAAAAATATCCAGACTTTCTAACGTATTGCTATGGCACTTTCTGAGTACCCCAGTGTACGTAGAATAGAAAAATTGCGTTGTCAAAGTTTTATTGTCAAACTTGAATTTTCTACGAATTCTTAACCGCCTCACCCATATTTTTTTAGCAATATCCAAATCGATCTTTACAAAAAAATATCCAGACTTTCTAACGTATTGCTATGACACTTTCTGAGTACCCCAGTGTACGTAGAATAGAAAAATTGCGTTGTCAAAGTTTTATTGTCAAACTTGAATTTTCTACGAATTCTTAATCGCCTCTTCCATCTTTGGTCAGCAATATCCAAATCGATTTTCACAAAAAATTATCCAGACTTTCTAACTTATTGCTATGACACTTTCTGAGTACCCCAGTGTACGTAGAATAGAAAAATTGCGTTGTCAAAGTTTTATTGTCAAACTTGAATTTTTTACGAATTTTTAACCGCCTCACCCATATTTTTTTAGCAATATCCAAATCGATTTTCACCAAAAATTATCCAGACTTTCTAACTTATTGCTATGACACTTTCTGAGTACCCCAGTATACGTAGAATCCAAGAATTGCATTGTCAAAGTTTTATTGTCAAACTTGAATTTTTTACGAATTTTTAACCGCCTCACCCATATTTTTTTAGCAATATCCAAATCGATCTTAAAAAAAATATATCCAGACTTTCTAACGTATTGCTATGACACTTTCTGAGTACCCTAGTGTACGTAGAATAGAAAAATTGCGTTGTCAAAGTTTTATTGTCAAACTTGAATTTTCTACGAATTTTTAACTGCCTCACTCATATTTTTTTAGCAATATCCAAATCGATCTTTACAAAAAAATATACAGACTTTCTAACGTATTTCTATGACACTTTCTAAGTACCCCAGTGTACGTAGAATAGAAAAATTGCGTTGCCAAAGTTTTATTGTCAAACTTGAATTTTCTACGAATTTTTAACTGCCTCACTCATATTTTTTTAGCAATATCCAAATCGATCTTTACAAAAAAATATACAGACTTTCTAACGTATTGCTATGACACTTTCTGAGTACCCTAGTGTACGTAGAATAGAAAAATTGCGTTGTCAAAGTTTTATTGTCAAACTTGAATTTTCTACGAATTTTTAACTGCCTCACTCATATTTTTTTAGCAATATCCAAATCGATCTTTACAAAAAAATATACAGACTTTCTAACGTATTGCTATGACACTTTCTGAATACCCCAGTGTACGTAAAATCCAAGAATTGCATTGTCAAAGTTTTAGTGTCAAACTTGAATTTTTTACGAATTTTTAACCGCCTCACCCATATTTTTTAGCAATATCCAAATCGATCTTTACAAAAAAATATCCAGACTTTCTAACGTATTGCTATGACACTTTCTGAGTACCCCATTATAATTAGAATAGAAAAATTGCGTTGTCAAAGTTTTATTGTCAAACTTGAATTTTCTACGAATTTTTAACCGCCTCTTCCATCTTTGGTCAGCAATATCTAAATCGATTTTCACAAAAAAATATCCAGACTTTCTAACTTATTGCTATGACACTTTCTGAGTACCCCAGTGTACGTAGAATAGAAAAATTGCGTTGTCAAAGTTTTATTGTCAAACGTGGATTTTATACGAATTTTTTAATTTCCTCATCCATATTTGGTCAGCAAGATCCAAATAGATCTTTACAAAAATTATTCAATAATAATACCGACTTTCTAACGTATTGCTATGGAACTTTCTGACTACTCTAATGTATGTAGACTCCAAAATTTACGTCAAAAAAAAAATTATTATCAAAGCAAATTTTTTTACGAATTTACAATGGTCGAAATTTCGTGCGGCGATATCGAAATCGTTGATAACAAAAAAACTATCAAAAACAATCCCCACTTTCCAATGTATTCCTATGACAATTTCTATGTAATCTAGTGTCTGTAGAATCTAAAATTGCGGCTATTGACTCATTTATTTATTTCTATTGTAATTGTATAATTTTTTTGCAAGTCTCTTATCCAAGTTTCGTCTTACCTTAGATATGGGTGTCCTTAATTTAAAGTATCGAAGTATGGCAAAGAAAGTAACAAGATACGTGAAAGAAGGGAAACCTAACTAGGGATTTTTGTAAAATTATTGTCTGTCCCTAATGTTCTTTTTTATTAATTTTAAGATCTGATTAATTTTTATTTGCACGATAATAGCTGAAACCTTGATCTTTTAGAAGCAGCACAACGGGAAGTAATTCTATCTCTTGAAAACATTGCCCGAAATTTTTTTCTTATTTTCTCGTGTCTCAGCCAGTACCCAAAATAAACTGGTGGTGGGCGAGACTTACACTTTTTGAATTGCATTAGCTTAGTGTATTACAAATTGACATCCTGACTTAAATGTGTAGAATCTCAAATCCAATTCATGCAAATTTATTCCTGCGATTATCGTAATTTCAACAATGCCGTCGTTAGTTTCGATGCAGGAATGTCGGAATATCGATGAGATAAATCTATTATGTTGCTTCTCGTACGTGTTAGCCATTAATCATTGCCAGGAAGCAACAGATGAGTGCCGAAACATTTAGTCTGCGGCAGTAAGTAGGTGCGTTTTGGCACGTTGCCGAAATGTGTAATCAAATTGGTGTTTATGCAGGTACATGTGGATACGTGGACATTAATTATTGATGAAAGTCTATTGATTGAGCTGTACGAGACGTGTGTTCGTGAAATAAAAACATTGGTTTGTGGTTTTATTGTGGTTGCGTGATGATAGCGATGGTGGTTTTAACAACAAAGTATAATTTGAGACGTAATTTGGAGCGTTGCAAACAGCTGGTTTCAATTATTCGTATTTACTATACCAACTACTGTTAAAAAATTCATATGACGACGACGACATTGTCCAATTTGAAACTGTGCCAACACACGACACCATTATCAAATTAAAACAATTCTCCCAAAATATCCGAACTTCAGCACATTGCTCACGCAGATTTTGTAAATCTCCTATATCGATTTGTGTTCCAGCAAATCCCTAAAACACCACCGCAAATTTAAAAGGCAGATGTTTGTTTTCTTTCCGAATGTAGTGTAGGAGTAAGTGGAACATGTGTTCATTCGGTTTTTACATGCTTTGTTTCGCAGGCTCATAAATTCTAATCTACTTATTGGTAATCAATCTACCTGATGTTAAGCAGTGATTTACCGTTGGGATTGTTTTTCGAGAGGCTTTCTTGGGGTTTTATTCAATTCCGAAAACTATAAAAGTACTCAGCGATAACTTTTTATAAAGTTCACGAAAAGATAATTATTTGCATGGCATTGTTCTATATTTGGAACCATCTCATGTCTGTACAAAACTAAATAAACCTGTGAGTCTTACATAACGTTAAACGTAATAAGTGATAAGAAGATTATTATTTAATGTGAATTTGGGGTTATCACGGGTTCAATCCGGCTGCGAAGAGGCCAGCAACCTCAAAATGTAAAACCAAAAAGAGCACGTGTCTTCAAATTGTCATAAAAACTTGAAGAGGCTGGACCGAGACTTGAATGTAAAAGTGCAAGACAATCAAAAGCAAGTTCTGCAAAAACTAATCGTATAATGTTAGTCGCCGACGTTACATTCATGAAAGCATAAAGAATGCCGTTCTCAAGAGTTTTGTGATTTTTTTAAATCTTGAAATATTGTGATGTGTTAAAACATTTAAAAGTTACTAAAAAATCTGTAGAAAAAGCCCCAAGACAAAAACGGTTTTAAGGTGTTTTTGAGCTTATGCTTTTTGAAGCATTCCTGTAATTATAAAATCGTAAAAATTAATCCGTTCCTCGATAAAGCTTTTTGATTGGACACAGATGTACAGAAAGAAGGGATGAATTAATTACTGAAATAGAAATCTCGCCATTTTATTTATTTTTTTATTATGAGCTTTCGAAGTCAAACCAATTTAATTTGATGTTTTCCAGAAGCATTCAAATCTTAAGTGTTGAACTAAATCTGGTAGGTCAAAGACTATTTCAGATCTGTGTTCGGCAGGTCCCAAAATGTACAAAAAATCTCGGAAAAGCTTTTGCTTTTTGAGACATTTCTAGTAGTTCAAAAATCTTAAAAAAAGTAATCTGTTTTTTCAGACGTTTGTGATGTTCTACTGGAAACCCAATCCCGATATTTTACGTAGTTTTTGAGTTATGAGCTTTCAAAATGAAAAAATTATGAATTGATGTTTTCCTGAGTATCGAAATGCTAAGTTTTTAAATAGACCTTGGATGTCAAATATTACTGCATATGTGTCTTCAGGAGATTCCGAAACATATAGAAATGTTATAGGAAAAAGCTTCGCGAAAAAAGCTCTTGAGGTTTCTTCATCCTTAGCTTTTTGAGGCAGTCCTGCTTGTTCAAAAATCGTATAAAATCAGTCCGCTTTTCTAGATCTTTGTGATGTTGGAAAAACATGCAAAAAGGATGTCTAAATCGACTACTTTAACCCCAATCCCGATATTTTACGTAGTTTTTGAGTTATGAGCTTTCAAAATGAAAAAATTATGAATTGATGTTTTCCTGAGTATCGAAATGCTAATTTTTGAAATAGACCTTGGATGTCAAATATTACTGCATATGTGTCTTCAGGAGATTCCGAAACATATAGAAATGTTATAGGAAAAAGCTTCGCGAAGAAAAGCTCTTGAGGTTTCTTCATCCTTAGCTTTTTGAGGCAGTCCTGGTTGTTCAAAAATCGTATAAAATCAGTCCGCTTTTCTAGATGTTTGTGATGTTGGACAAACATGCAAAAAGGATGTCTAAATCGACTACTTTAACCCCAATCCCGATATTTTACGTAGTTTTTGAGTTATGAGCTTTCAAAGTCAAAAAGTTGTGAGTTGATATTTTCTCAGACTATCGAAATGCTAATTTTTGAAATAGACTTTGGATGTCAGATATTACTACATATGTGTTTTCAGGAGGTTCCAAAACAAATAGAAATGTTGCAAAGTTATAGGAAAAAGCTTCGCGAAAAAAAGCTCTTGAGGTTTCTTCAGCCTTAGCTTTTTGAGGCATTTCTACTTGTTCAAAAATCGTATAAAATCAGTCCGTTTTTCTAGATGTTTGTGATGTTGAACAGATCTGCAAGAAGGATATCTAAATCGACTGCTTTAAACCCAATCCCGATATTTTAAATGGTTTTTGAGTTATGAGCTTTCAAACTAAAAAAAATTATTTTATATTTTTCCGGAGTATCGAAATGTTAATTTTTGAAATAGACCTTGTATGACATATATGAATGCAGATTTGGCTTCAGGACGTTCCAAAACATACAGAAATGTTGCAAAGTTATAGGTAAAAGCTTCGCGAAAAAAGCTCTTGAGGTTTCTTGAGCTTTAGCTTTTTGAGGCATTCCCGGTAGTTAAAAAATAGTATAAAATCAGTCAGTTTTTCTAGACGTTTGTGATGTTGAACAGATATGCAAGAAGGATGTCTAAATCAACTACTTTAAACCAAATCCCGATATTTTACGTAGTTTTTGATTTATGAGCTTTCAAAGTCAAAAAGTTGTGAGTTGATATTTTCTCAGACTATCGAAATGCTAATTTTTGAAATAGACTTTGGAGGTCAGATATTACTGCATATGTGTTTTCAGGAGGTTCCAAAACAAATAGAAATGTTGCATTGTTATAGGAAAAAGCTTTGCGAAAAAAAGTTCTTAAGGTTTCTTCAGCATTAGCTTTTTGAGGCATTCCTGCTTGTTCAAAAATCGTATAAAATCAGTCCGTTTTTCTAGATGTTTGTGATGTTGAACAGATCTGCAAGAAGGATATCTAAATCGACTGCTTTAAACCCAATCCCGATATTTTAAATGGTTTTTGAGTTATGAGCTTTCAAAGTAAAAAAAAAATTATTTGATATTTTTCCGGAGTATCGAAATGTTAATTTTTGAAATAGACCTTGTATGACATATACGAATGCAGATTTGGCTTCAGGAGGTTCCAAAACATACAGAAATGTTGCAAAGTTATAGGTAAAAGCTTCGCGAAAAAAGCTCTTGAGGTTTCTTGAGCTTTAGCTTTTTGAGGCATTCCCGGTAGTTAAAAAATCGTATAAAATCAGTCAGTTTTTCTAGATCTTTGTGATGTTGAACAGATATGCAAGAAGGATGTCTAAATCGACTACTTTAAACCAAATCCCCATATTTTACGTAGTTTTTGAGTTATGAGCTTTCAAAGTCAAAAAGTTGTGAGTTGATATTTTCTCAGACTATCGAAATGCTAATTTTTGAAATAGACTTTGGAGGTCAGATATTACTGCATATGTGTTTTCAGGAGGTTCCAAAACAAATAGAAATGTTGCAAAGTTATAGGAAAAAGCTTTGCGAAAAAAAGCTTTTAAGGTTTCTTCAGCCTTAGTTTTTTGAGGCATTCTTGCTTGTTCAAAAATCGTATAAAATCAGTCCGTTTTTCTAGATGTTTGTGATGTTGAACAGATCTGCAAGAAGGATATCTAAATCGACTGCTTTAAACCCAATCCCGATATTTTAAATAGTTTTTGAGTTATGAGCTTTCAAGGTAAAAAAAAATTATTTGATATTTTTCCGGAGTATCGAAATGTTAATTTTTGAAATAGACCTTGTATGACATATATGAATGCAGATTTGGCTTCAGGAGGTTCCAAAACATACAGAAATGTTGCAAAGTTATAGGTAAAAGCTTCGCGAAAAAAGCTCTTGAGGTTTCTTGAGCTTTAGCTTTTTGAGGCATTCCCGGTAGTTAAAAAATAGTATAAAATCAGTCAGTTTTTCTAGATGTTTGTGATGTTGAACAGATATGCAAGAAGGATGTCTAAATCGACTACTTTAAACCAAATCCCGATATTTTACGTAGTTTTTGAGTTATGAGCTTTCAAAGTCAAAAAGTTGTGAGTTGATATTTTCTCAGAGTCTCGAAATGCTAATTTTTGAAATAGAGTTTGGATGTCAGATATTAATGCATATGTGTTTTCAGGAGGTTCCAAAACCAATAGAAATGTTGCAAAGTTATAGGAAAAAGCTTTGCGAAAAAAAGCTCTTAAGGTTTCTTCAGCCTTAGCTTTTTGAGGCATTCTTGCTTGTTCAAAAATCGTATAAAATCAGTCCGTTTTTCTAGATGTTTGTGATGTTGAACAGATCTGCAAGAAGGATATCTAAATCGACTGCTTTAAACCCAATCCCGATATTTTAAATGGTTTTTGAGTTATGAGCTTTCAAAGTAAAAAAAAAATTATTTGATATTTTTCCGGAGTATCGAAATTTTAATTTTTGAAATAGACCTTGTATGACATATATGAATGCAGATTTGGCTTCAGGAGGTTCCAAAACATACAGAAATGTTGCAAAGTTATAGGTAAAAGCTTCGCAAAAAAAGCTCTTGAGGTTTCTTGAGCTTTAGCTTTTTGAGGCATTCCCGGTAGTTAAAAAATAGTATAAAATCAGTCAGTTTTTCTAGACGTTTGTGATGTTGAACAGATATGCAAGAAGGATGTCTAAATCGACTACTTTAAACCAAATCCCGATATTTTACGTAGTTTTTGAGTTATGAGATTTCAAAGTCAAAAAGTTGTGAGTTGATATTTTCTCAGACTATCGAAATGCAAATTTTTGAAATAGACTTTGGAGGTCAGATATTACTGCATATGTGTTTTCAGGAGGTTCCAAAACATATAGAAATGTTGCATTGTTATAGGAAAAAGCTTTGCGAAAAAAAGTTCTTAAGGTTTCTTCAGCATTAGCTTTTTGAGGCATTCCTGCTTGTTCAAAAATCGTATAAAATCAGTCCGTTTTTCTAGATGTTTGTGATGTTGAACAGATCTGCAAGAAGGATATCTAAATCGACTGCTTTAAACCCAATCCCGATATTTTAAATGGTTTTTGAGTTATGAGCTTTCAAAGTAAAAAAAAAATTATTTGATATTTTTCCGGAGTATCGAAATGTTAATTTTTGAAATAGACCTTGTATGACATATATGAATGCAGATTTGGCTTCAGGAGGTTCCAAAACATACAGAAATGTTGCAAAGTTATAGGTAAAAGCTTCGCGAAAAAAGCTCTTGAGGTTTCTTGAGCTTTAGCTTTTTGAGGCATTCCCGGTAGTTAAAAAATCGTATAAAATCAGTCAGTTTTTCTAGATGTTTGTGATGTTGAACAGATCTACAAGAAGGATGTCTAAATCGACTACTTTAAACCCAATCCCGATATTTTATGTAGTTTTTGAGTTATGAGCTTTCAAAGTAAAAAATATATTATTTGATATTTTTTCGTAGTATCGAAATCCAAATTTTTGAAATAGACCTTATATGTCAGACATTTGTGTTCAGGAGGTTCCAAAACATAAAATTATAGGAAAAAGCTTCGCGAAAATGCGCTTGACGTTTCTTGAGCTTTAGCTTTTTGAGGCACTCCTACCGTTTAAAAATCATAGAAAATCACTCCGTTCTTCTAGAGCTTAGTGAGCTTTCAAATTCCAATACTGAAAAAAGAATTAGACAGCTGGAAATATTATACTACAATGATGTCTAATCTAGTGGTCGTAACTAAGAAACCTAGGATTAGTTACATAGAAACCTGGGACTATTAGGACGTGAGGAAACCTGGCTATTAAATTTTAAGATCCTTAGATTCCTAGGAAATGTATAAAAACCTAGAAACTTGCAAACCTGGGATCTCTGTGGAAAATATCCTAAAACGTCTGTAAAACCTTTAAACCTAAGAAGAGTGAAAAGTATATTACACTTGGGTAGAAATATTTTCATAAGATAATTAAGTCTTCAGTCACGCCAAAGAATTGAGGTTGGGCTACTGGAATAGTATTACGTGAAGGAATCCTGCTAACAATTTTGAAACATTTTTGAAAGTCGTCTGCTCACATTTGATTTTTATTCTACGTGTTCTTGTACATTTTTTCTTAACCCTACATTCGATACTTTTCACACCATATATTTTTTCTGTTTTTTTTTTCGCTTCTTTTATTCAGAATAATTTTTACACAGTTCACTATTGGCTCTTACAGAGTTCTGAGAAATTCTGCAAACTGCTGAAGAGACGCAGTAAGCTCAGAGGGATCCTGAATCAATCCTAAATTCTAAGATGCGAAGGCTGCCGAAAGGCCTTTTCGCTCCTTTTCACAATCCAAAACAAAAAAAACTGTAACCCTATTTTATGTCCCTTTTTTCATTCCGCGACTAGCAACTAAGACAGTTGTTGAAATTATACAATTAACATTCGCAGCACCGCTCCCGAACAAAAAATTCGTTGTACACCCAGGTGCGTGACCCGAATGTTGTTCCCGCAGGAATCGTCGCCGCCCCCGCGACCACCACCTGTGGCTCGCCGGCCGAAAATAGCGCCGCGACGAGGAGCATCCCGAGCACGCATACAACAGGCAATGATCGCAAAGGAAGTGTTTAATCAAAGCAAATTATCAATGGAACGCCAGTGGGAAAAGCCGCCGGGAAGACACACGTGGAGATCACGTACCGTTCAACAGGTAGTAGTTCGACTTCTTCGTCCAGAGGAGGGTTAGCACATCCGTCGCTCACCGGCACCACCGCAACAAAACACCACTGGGACCACACTCCGTGGAAGCGAACCGACGACGACACCCGGCGAAGATTGGCACTGCCGCGAGAACGAGAACGCCGTCTGCCCTGTGATGTAGCTGCTGCTGCTGCTGCCCAAACTCTGCTGGCCGACCGATTCTGTGCAGAGCATACGCCAATTGCACTCCCACCGGATCTCGCGAATCTCTCGCCGAGGGGATGCCAAAGCCAATTGTAATTGACGCCGACGTTTTCACGTTCGACGTAAGAGTTGTATCATCAAATACGACAATTTTACAAAATGGATATACCGGGTCGCTCATAATCACTTCTTTGAATGAGCCGCTTTTAATTTTTTTAAACAAACATTTTTTTTTTTTAATTATAACGTTGGCCAAAATTTTCACGTTATTCTCCATTTTCACTTTCGTTTTTTGTTTCGTTGCTACTTTCTTGGTCCTCCTTCATTGATTATGCTTTATTTTACATTTATCTTTTTTCTCATTCATTGTGTTTTATTTCATTGTTGTTGTTTGTCGTTCATCTCTGGACATTTTCCACATTTCAGTCCCCATTCTTTCTCTATTGTTCCTTTCTTTTTTCTTGTTTTCAGTTTTCCTTTCAATTTTTTATTATTATTTCCGCGTTTGGTAAACTCTTGCATAACTTTACACCAATCCGGGTTGCGTCATATCTGCGTCAACAGGTAAGACTGCTAAAGCTGAAGGTCTTTCTAGGGCCATTGTGCTTCCCAAATAATATTTTATTAGTTTTAGCTTAGAAAACTTTTTTAACCTGTGGCTCTACTGACAAGTGGTGTCAGCATTGTGTGAAAATATATTTAGATAAATCACGTTCAAATATTTTTTTTTTCTATTCACTAATGGAAAAGCTGCTTTTTGTAATCGATTTGTAAAATACATTTGCGCTTATGTATTTAACCTCAAAATTTGATGTTAATTCGTACTTTTTCTCAGTTTTCGTGAACGGACACGATACAAAAAATGTTGTGCAATGCTCGTGCGCTGTTACTATTCAGGGGCTCGGGCTTATTTGCAACACTCGGCTGCGTCTCGTGCTTCAAGAATTGGAAATGTGATTCCTTGAATTTTCACTCCTCGATATTTTCAATTCCTCTTATATTAATGTTTCATTTTCTGATTCTCACCATTGTATTGATTCTCTTATTTCCCAAATTTTTATCGATTATGCCGATTCTTTCACTATTCTATGATTTTCTTGATACGTCTGATTCTTCCAACTTTTTAATTGTCTGTCAACTCCCGTTATTCTCCCAATATCTACAGGGTGACTTAAAAAACTATTTCACTCTGTATCTTGCTTATTTTTAACACGATTTGAACAAGCGATTCATCAAATAAAATTAGTTCAGAAAGATTTCAAGCAAGATACAGTCAAAAGTTTTTTCTCAGTCACTCTGTAGATCTATTTCTATTGAGTCTACAGTTGCTCAATTTTTTAAAATTTTATTTGTTAGGTTTTTTAGTCTCATTTGTCTCTATAAACCTTCAGTCTTTTCAATTTCTTTGTTTCCTTCGCTTTTTTTATATTTATTCGATATTTTCAGTTCCTTTAGTTTCTTTGAAGGAAAGAGATATTTTTTAAATCTTTAATTCTCTAATTCCCTTTAACTATTTTAGTCCCTTTAGTCAAAAATTTAAAAAGAAGTGTACCACGTACGACCCATAAGAGGCCAAAGAGTCGCATTGTTCCGGTCGGGTTGCCTCAAGCGCCAGTTTTTTTAACGTGGTATGCTCCACTTGACCACGGTTAGCTTATTCGGAGTACGGTATTACGGTTTTTATTTACACTATATACAGGGTCTCAAACTCAAACTCCACAAACTTTAATAAACGTAAATTACAATAGGAACATGTTTCGGGAGAAAACTACTCCCATCTTCAACCCTAATTTTACAAGAGATTAATGATACAATTGATGAATTACAGTGGGGTTCTTACCTTAAAGAATATTTCAATTATGACGTTTGGAAAATTATTAAATTTGACGTTTAAAAAAAATAATTGAAAAATTCAAACAGTGACTTGATAATGGAAAGTTATTCTGTTCATTTAAACAAGATCCGTTTTCCACTTTCAAGGCTTTCCTTATTTTCAAAGTCTCAAGAAAATCTAATTTCCGGCTTTTATTGCATTTGTGAATCAATTTGGAATTGGATGGTGAAAAACTATATTTCGTTATTAATCTATGATTTGCGAAGGCGGAAGGCAAACAGGAATCCAGGGCATCGAGGAGCTACGAGGGGCTCCACCAGTGAGGTCTACTTCCTGAGCACCCAGTCGGCACCTGGATACCAAGGCTTGGGAGGCGGTGGCGGGCAGCTAGTGGTTCCGACGGTATGTCTCTACCTTCTTTTCTTCCTTGGGGTCGGATCCTCTTGAACGTTTTTCTGTCTTGTGGTGGTAGACCTTTTATGGACGGGTCTGAGTGGCGTGTCCTCTTCTCCAGGTGATGGCGACGGCATGAAGGATTCTTGATGTCGGCATCAGGAGCGCGCTAATTTACTAAGCGACTGGAAACAAGAACGGTTTCGATACGGTACCGGCAAGTACTTTGTTTTGGTGTATTTGACACCACGGTGTTGAAAAATTTGGTATAACTTCGTTACAAAACCACTAAAGCAAAATGATTAAAGAAGACAAAGGAGATAAGAAAACTAAAGAAATGAAAGGGATAAGAAAATAACCACTGCAAAAGAAGCTAAATGGACGAGAGGTTAAAGGGAGGAAAGGGCCAAACATCTAGAAGATACCAAAAAGACTTAAAATATTAGAAAGTAAAAAAAAAAATAGACGAAACGAATCAAAGAGACAAAAGAGCCTAAAGAGGGTAAAGGGACATAAATGTAGAAGAAACAAAGGAGACAAAATACACCAAAAACATGAAAGAGACTAAAGAGACAAAACATACAAAAGAGACCAGAACGACCATAGAGACGAAGGGCTAGACACGAAAGAGAGGAAAGTGAGCAAAAGGACCGAGGAAAGGGACAAAAGGGATAAAAGAGGTAACAAATATAAAAAATATACATGTAAGGCCAAAACGAGATAGAAGAAAAGATAGAAGAAACCAAAAAAGCAAAGAGAATAAAAGAGACTTAAGAAAGAAAAACGACAAAAAGAAAGATCCAATAAAGGTAAGGTACTAAAGACACAACACAGATTAAAGACAGTTAAGAGACAAAAAAAAGGCAAAAAGACACTAAAAAGGTTGACACCACAGAGACTAAAGGGTCCAGAAAGACAAAAAGACAAATGAAACAAGAAAAACAAGAGAAAAAAGGGAAAAAGGACAAAAGAAACTAATTAGACAAAGTGACAAAAAAGACTAAAGAGCTTTTCGAGACAAATAGACAAAAGGTTCAAACGAGACGAAACAAACAATAGAGCTAAAAGAGACGAAAGCGATAAAAAAGACCAAAGACACTAACAAGACTGAAAGACACCAAACAGAACCTAAAGCCAAAATAAAAAATACTAAAAGACAAAGAGACACAACAGACAAAAGACGCAAATAGGGACTAATGAAAAAAAACAAAAAAGACTAAAGACCAATCAGAAGAACAGAGTGAAACGACCAAATCAAATCCAAAGTATAAACAAGACTAAATACAGGGTGTCCATTTTATCTGTTCACGCCTGAAGATTCAGAAGTAGGCAACATATTAAACATTTCATCCACAGCTGTTTTTTAAGGATTTACATTTTATATTTGATTAAAAGATCGCTTTTGATTGACGTTTTGAGTTTAATTTTAGACCCACCATGATTCTTCATTTCAAAAATAAATAGTTTACGCAAAGTGATCTGTAAAATGTTTAATATGTTGCCTACAACTATAACACCTTGTAACTAAAAGAGATCCAAGAGACAAAATATACTGAAGAGAACTTAAGCGAGCTACCATAGACACTAAGGAGACCAAAGAAAAGAAACTAATGTAGCGTTTACGGGTTCTCAAACTATTTATTAAAAAAAAGTATTTACAATTTTTTTCAACAAGACTTAACAGTTCGCACGAATCACACGGATTGTGTCGCTCAGTAGTTTCGACTTCTGACTGCCTTCGGTCGGGGGATTTTGTATCACATGACCCCCCATGCCGTTTAAATTTTTTAAAGGGGTGGCTCCCAAGACTAAAGGATCTAAGACATAAAAGTTTGGTACAATTTGGTCCCTCTTGATAACAAAATTGACCTGTTCGAGTCTTTCGAAATTGTAATTGTTGGGGAGTACAAATTTTAGTTGGGACACCCGGTATAGTCTGGTTCATAAGTCAGAAATTCGAGTTAAGAGGCACCAAAAATTATGATTGATGTGATTCATTCGATTCGTAATTGCACCAAGAATAAATTGTTTAGTTGAAAATCAATATCCGCAAATAAAAATTACAAAAGTTATAAACAATTAAGTAACCAAAAAAAAGGTGGTTGTTTTTTGCAAATATTTCAAAAGCTCCGAGATATCCGAAATTTGAAAAGACATCCTTAAAGAGCAGGAAATTTCCCAAAAAAAGTCACCCCTCCCGGAATTGTCCCGGCAATATTTATAATTTTAATTTAGCGGCGAAAAAAGACAAAAATCGCTTCTTGAAAAAAATGTTTATTGGTAAAAACGCCTTTATTAATTAACAATTTTTTTTATTGCTAAATTTTAAAATTAAGAAACCGTATTTTTAATAATTATATTTATATTGCTTTTCTATATTATGGAAGGATTTTTTTACTTTTTGTTTATTTAAAAAAAAAAATGTTATAAACAAATCAATTTTTCGGTTATATTTTTTCTTAGTTCTTTGAAAAATACTGAAAACAACCATGCAACCATAATTTTTTACATTATTTTTCTTATAGACATTCATCCAAAAATTAAATAAAAAATAGAAAAAAATATTATTATTATTTTTCATAACACACGATGCATGGTTGTTTTCGGTGTTTTTCAAAGAATTAAGAAAAAAATATAACCGAAAATAGCTAAAAACAGTTTTTGCGGACGAATCGTTTCTGTTTCCGGACGAGCCGAAGCCGAGTTTGGAATAGCAGATGAGTCCGCAAAAGCTTTTTAGTTACGTGTAGCAAAAAATGTTTTTTTGTTATAGCTCCCCAAATTTTTAAATAAAGAATATTTTATTGTGACTCTTGGAGCCGAAATTTTTTTTCCCCGTGGTGTCAGAACTGGTATTAGGCCTTCTGTTCTCTTCTGCAATAAGTTTAAAGTTTGACAATTTTTTGACTTTTCTCTAATATACCGGTGCGTTCATGCTCATCCAAGCTACTATGTTAAAAACTTTATCATGGTAAAAACCCATTTCTGGTTTCAGAAACTTTTCGAAAAAAATTTGGCACCCTCAGAAAATTGCCCTTTTTCGAGGAAAATTGTTTTCGGCCAAATCGATCGGTAAATAACTATTTAATCAGAAATATCCGCAAAAGGTTGCTATGACAACTTTTAGGGACTAAGCCGTAAATATACCATTTTACGGACTCAAATGAGTCCCTAAAATTGTAATTTTGGGGAGCGGGTACAAAAAAATTCATTTGTTAGAACTTTTTTTTTTAAATAAACAAATAAAAAGTAAAAAAAAAAACTTCCATAAAACTTCCAAAAACTTATTTTCTTCCTTGGGGTCGGATCTTCTAGTAGACCTTTTATGGACGGGTCTGAGTGGCGTGTCCTCTTCTCCAGGCGACGGCGACGGCTGGGAGGCGGCATGAAGGATTCTTGATGTCAGCATCAGGAGCGCGCTAATTTACTAAGCGACTGGGAACAAGAACGGTTTCGATACGGTACGGGTAAGTATTTTGTTTCGGTGTATTTGTCAACACGGTGTTGAAAAATTTGGTATAATTTCGTTACAAAACAACTAGAGCAAAAAAATTAAATAAGACAAAGGAGACAATAGAACTAAAGAAATAAAATGGATAAGAAAAGAACCACTGCAAAAGAAGCTAAATAGACGAGAGGTTAAAGGTAGGAAAGGGCCAAACATCTAGAAGATACCAAAAGACTCAAAATATAAGAAAGTAAATAAAACAAAATAGACGAAACGAATCAAAGAGACAAAAGAGCCTAAAGAGGGTAAAGGGACATAAATGTAGAAGAAACAAAGGAGACAAAATACACCAAAAACATGAAAGAGACTAAAGAGACAAAACATACAAAAGAGACCAGAGCGACCATACAGACGAAGGCCAAGACACGAAAGAGAGGAAAGTGAGCAAAGGGATCGAAGAAAGGGACAAAAGGGATAAAAGAGGTAACAAATATAAAAAATACACATATAAGGCCAAAACGAGATAGAAGAGACCAAAAAAGCAAAGAGAATAAAAGAGACTTAAGAAAGAAAGACGACAAAAAGAAAAATTAAACAAAAGAGATAAAATAAAAAACAATTCAATATTCACGAAAGAGACAAAAAGGAGCAAAAAGATCCAATAAAGGTAAGGTACTAAAGACACAACACAGATTAAAGAGAGTTAAGAGAGAAAAGAAAGGCAAAAAGATACTCAAAAGGTTGACACCAAAGGGACCAAAGGGTCCAGAAAGTCAAAAAACAAATGAAACAAGAGAAACAAAGAAAAAAACAAGAGACAAAAGGGAAAAAGGACAAAAGAAACTAATTAGACAAAGTGACAAAAAAGTCTAAAGAGCCTCTAGAGACAAATAGACAAAAGGTTCAAACGAGACGAAACAAACAATAGAGCTAAAAGAGACCAAACAAACCAGAGAGTGACGAAAGCGATAAAAAAGACCAAAGACACTAACAAGACTGAAAGACACCAAACAGAACCTAAAGCCAAAATAAAAAATACTGAAAGACAAAAGACGCAAATAGGGACTAATGAAAAAAAAAACAAAGAAAGACTAAAGACCAAACAGAAGAACAGAGTGAAACGACCAAATCAAATCCAAAATATAAACAAAACTAAATACAGGGTGCCCATTTTATCTGTTCACGCCTGAAGATTCAGAAGTAGGCAACATATTAAACATTTCATCCACAGCTGTTTTTTAAGGATTTACATTTTATATTTGATTAAAAGATCGCTTTTGATTGACGTTTCGAGTTTAATTTTAGACCCACCATGATTCTTCATTTCAAAAATAAATAGTTTACGCAGTGATCTGTAAAATGTTTAATATGTTGCCTACAACTATAACACCCTGTAACTAAAAGAGATCCAAGAGACAAAATATACTGAAGAGAACTTAAGCGAGCTACCATAGACACTAAGGAGACCAAAGAAAAGAAACTAATGTAGCGTTTACGGGTTCACAAACTATTTATTAAAAAAAAGGATTTACAATTTTTTTCAACAAGACTTAACAGTTCGCATGAATCACACGGATTGTGTCGCTCAGTAGTTTCGACTTCTGACTGCCTTCGGTCGGGTGATTTTGTGTCACATGACCCCCCATGCCGTTTAAATTTTTTAAAGGGGTGGCTCCCAAGACTAAAGGATCTAAGACATAAAAGTTTGGTACAATTTAGTCCCTCTTGATAACAAAATTGACCTGTTCGAGTCTTTCGAAATTGTAGTTGTTGGCGGGTACAAATTTTAATTGGGACACCCGGTATAGTCTGGTTCATAAGTCCGAAATTCGAGTTAAGAGGCACCAAAAATTATGATTGAGGTGTCATTCGATTCGTAATTGCACCAAGAATAAATTGTTTAGTTGAAAATCAATATCCGCAAATAAAAATTACAAAAGTTATAAACAATTAAGTAACCAAAAAAAAGGTGGTTGTTTTTTGCAAATATTTCAAAAGCTCCGAGATATCCGAAATTTGAAAAAACATCCTTAAAGAGCAGGAAATTTCTCAAAAAGTCACCCCTCCCGGAATTGTCCCGGCAATATTTATAATTTTAATTTAGCGGCGAAAAAAGACAAAAATCGCTTCTTGAAAAAAATGTTTATTGGTAAAAACGCCTTTGTTAATTAACAATTTTTTTATTGCTAAATTTTAAAATTAAGAAACCGTATTTTTAATCATTATATTTTTATTACTTTTCTATATTATGGAAGGATTTTTTTTACTTTTTGTTTATTTAAAAAAAATGTTATAAACAAATCAATTTTTCGGTTATATTTTTTCTTAGTTCTTTGAAAAATACTGAAAACAACCATGCATCGTTTGTTATGAAAAAAATTTGTTTTCTATTTTTTATGTAATTTTTTACATTATTTTTTTTATAGACATTCATCCAAAAATTAAATAAAAAATAGAAAAAAATATTATTATTATTTTTCATAACAAACGATGCATGGTTGTTTTCGGTGTTTTTCAAAGAATTAAGAAAAAATATAACCGAAAATAGCTAAAAACAGTTTTTGCGGACGAATCGTTTCTGTTTCCGGACGAGCCGAAGCCGAGTTTGGAATAGCAGATGAGTCCGCAAAAGCTTTTTAGTTACGTGTAGCAAAAAATGTTTTTTTGTTATAGCTCCGCAAATTTTTAAATAAAGAATATTTTATTGTGACTCTTGGAGCCGAAATTTTTTTCCCCCGTGGTGTCAGAACTGGTATTAGGCCTTCTGTTCTCTTCTGCAATAAGTTTAAAGTTTGACAATTTTTTGACTTTTTTCTAGTATACCGGTGCGCTCATGCTCATCCAAGCTACTATGTTAAAAACTTTATCATGGTAAAAAAACCCATTTCTGGTTTCAGAAACTTTTCGAAAAAAATTTGGCACCCTCAGAAAATTGCCCTTTTTCGAGGAAAATTGTTTTCGGCCAAATCGATCGGTAAATAACTATTTAATCTATTTAATCAGAAATATCCGCAAAAGGTTGCTATGACAACTTTTAGGGACTAAGACGTAATTATACCATTTTACGGACTCAAATGAGTCCCTAAAATTGTAATTTTGGGGAGCGGGTACAAAAAAATTCATTTGTTATAACTTTTTTTTTAAATAAACAAATAAAAAGTAAAAAAAAAACTTCCATAAAACTTCCAAAAACTTATTTTCTTCCTTGGGGTCGGATCTTCTAGTAGACCTTTTATGGACGGGTCTGAGTGGCGTGTCCTCTTCTCCAGGCGACGGCGACGGCTGGGAGGCGGCATGAAGGATTCTTGATGTCAGCATCAGGAGCGCGCTAATTTACTAAGCGACTGGGAACAAGAACGGTTTCGATACGGTACGGGTAAGTATTTTGTTTCGGTGTATTTGTCAACACGGTGTTGAAAAATTTTGTAAAATTTCGTTACAAAACAACTAGAGCAAAAAAATTAAATAAGACAAAGGAGACAATAGAACTAAAGAAATAAAATGGATAAGAAAAGAACCACTGCAAAAGAAGCTAAATAGACGAGAGGTTAAAGGGAGGAAAGAGCCAAACATCTAGAAGATACCAAAAAGACTCAAAATATAAGAAAGTAAATAAAACAAAATAGACGAAACGAATCAAAGAGACAAAAGAGGCTAAAGAGGGTAAAATAAATGTAGAAGAAACAAAGGAGACAAAATACACCAAAAACAAGAAAGAGACTAAAGGGACAAAACATACAGAAGAGACCAGAGCGACCATACAGACGAAGGCCAAGACACGAAAGAGAGGAAAGTGAGCAAAGGGATCGAGGAAAGGGACAAAAGGGATAAAAGAGGTAACAAATATAAAAAATATACATATAAGGCCAAAACGAGATCGAAGAGACCAAAAAAGCAAAGAGAATAAAAGAGACTTTAGAAAGAAAAAGGACAAAAAGAAAAATAAAACAAAAGAGATAAAATAAAAAACAATTCAATATTCACGAAAGAGACAAAAAGGAGTAAAAAGATCCAATAAAGGTAAGGTACTAAAGACACAACACAGATTAAAGATAGTTAAGAGACAAAAGAAAGGCAAAAAGACACTAAAAAGGTTGACACCAAAGGGACCAAAGGGTCCAGAAAGACAAAAAAACAAATCAAACAAGAGAAACAAAGAAAAAAACAAGAAACAGAAGGGAAAAAGGACAAATGAAACTAATTAGACAAAGTGACAAAAAAGACTAAAGAGCCTCTAGAGACAAATAGACAAAAGGTTCAAACCAGACGAAACAAACAATAGAGCTAAAAGAGACCAAACAAACCAGAGAGTGACGAAAGCGATAAAAAAGACCAAAGACACTAACAAGACTGAAAGACACCAAACAGAACCTAAAGCCAAAATAAAAAATACTAAAAGACAAAAGACGCAAATAGGGACTAATGAAAAAAAAACAATGAAAGACTAAAGACCAAACAGAAGAACAGAGTGAAACGACCAAATCAAATCCAAAATATAAACAAAACTAAATACAGGGTGCCCATTTTATCTGTTCACGCCTGAAGATTCAGAAATAGGCAACATATTAAACATTTCATCCACAGCGGTTTTTTAAGGATTTACCTTTTATATTTGATTAAAAGATCGCTTCTGATTGACGTTTTGAGTTTAATTTTAGACCCACCATGATTCTCCATTTCAAAAATAAATAGTTTACGCAAAGTGATCTGTAAAATGTTTAATATGTTGCCTATTTCTGAATCTGAAACACCCTGTAACTAAAAGAGATCCAAGAGACAAAATATACTGAAGAGAACTTAAGCGAGCTACCATAGACACTAAATAGACCAAAGAAAAGAAACTAATGTAGCGTTTACGGGTTCACAAAATATTTATTAAAAAAAAGTATTTACAATTTTTTTCAACAAGACTTAACAGTTCGCACGAATCACACGGATTGTGTCGCTCAGTAGTTTCGACTTCTGACTGCCTTCGGTCGGGGGATTTTGTATCACATGACCCCCCACGCCGTTTAAATTTTTTAAAGGGGTGGCTCCCAAGGCTAAAGGATCGAAGACATAAAAGTTTGGTACAATTTGCCCTCTTGATAACAAAATTGACCTGTTCGAGTCTTTCGAAATTGTAATTGTTGGGGAGTACAAATTTTAGTTGGGACACCCGGTATAGTCTGGTTCATAAGTCCGAAATTCGAGTTAAGAGGCACCAAAAATTATGATTGAGGTGTCCTTCGATTCGTAATTGCACCAAGAATTTTTTAGTTTTGTTAATTACTTTAATTGTTCTTGTTAAAAGTTAACATACCAAACCCTAAAAATTGTTAAACTATAATCCTGGAATTTTTTTCCATTCTTGGAGCTTGAAGGCTTTAGAAAATATCCCCGTTGGAAAGATAAAAAAACATAAATCAAACAATGAAAGTTTTTTTTTCTTTATTAACTCTACAGATATGTTTTGTTATTGCTAAAAGCAATATATATATTTTTTTAATTTTTAACTCCTATTGTTTAAAAAAATTGTTATAAACTAATGTTGTTGACATAATTTTCAGTTTTTTTTTTTTAAATCTAATCCGTAATGGAAATAATGATTTAAAAAAATCCTTTCTTAAAAAAAATTATTGGTAAAAAAAAGCTTTTGTTAACTAACAATTTTGTTTTGTTGCTAAATATTAAAATTAAGAAACAGTTTTTTTTTAATTATTATTTATATTGCTCTTCTATATTATGGAAGAATTTTTTTCTATTTGTTTATTTAAAAAAAATTAATTTTTTTTCCTAATTCTTTGAAAAATACTGAAAACAACCATGCATCGTTTGTTATGAAAAAAATTGTTTTCTATTTTTTATTTAATTTTTTAAATTTTCATGCACTTTTTTATTTCAGCCGAATGTGACACCTCAACAAAAAAAAATATTTTAACCGAGTAAATAGTAATATTAAGGAAAAAAAAAAATTTGGTATAATCTAGACATATCAATAAACAATAATCCGTCGGTAAAAAAATGTACCTCAATTTTTCTAGTAACAATGTATTTGTTAATTGCGGTAATTGTTCTTGTTAACATACCAAACCCAAAAATTGTTAAACTATAATCCTGGAATTTTTGGAGCTGTCCCTTGAAGGCTTTGGAAAAAAAAAATTAACAATCAAAGGCTTAACAAAATTAAAAACATAAATAAAACAATGAAAGATTTTCAAATTAAATAAAAAATAGAAAACTAGTTTTTTCATAACAAACGATGCATGGTTGTTTTCAGTATTTTTCAATTTTTTATTTAATTTTTTAGACTTTCTCATAGACACTCATGCAAATAAGAAAATAATGAGAGATAATAGAGAAAAAAAAATTCTTTCATTGTTTTATTTATGTTTTTAATTTTGTTAAGCTTTTGATTGTTAATAAAAAAGTGGAAAATCATTTTTTTTCCAACGGGGAATTTTTCTAAAGCCTTCAAGGAACAGCTCCAAGAAGGAAAAAAAATTCTAGGATTTTAGTTTAACAATTATGTATTATGTATCAGTTAACTTTTAACAAGACTTTTTTGGGAAATTTCCTGCTCTTTAAGGATCTTTTTTTCAAATTTCGTAAGTACCTTTTTTTGTTTACTTAATTGTTTATAACTTTTATTTGCGGATATTGATTTTCAACAATCATAATTTTTGGTGGCTCTTAACTCGAATTTCGGAAAAAGACTTGTGAACCAAACTAACAACAGACAATTATTGTTTGACGAGATAAGAAAAACCATCCACTAAGCTTTATGAGAACAAACGTAAAAATAGAAAATGTCTTCAAATAGGGACAAAAACATTGCAGTCAAAGAGCATGAACCGCTGTTGATAAAAGTAATTCAAATAATAGATAAAGCGGTTGCTACACATTGTTGCGAAACCCGAATCCCTCTAAAAATATTTTTCGGCAATTTTAACACATTACGAAGAAATCGATATTCGCACGTGCCTCTTTTATCCCACCATAGCCTTTGCAAGGTCGCAAATATGACTAACCGAATTCAGAAAATGCAAATGCACCTCCGAGTGGTAAACACCATTTAATGTCGCTGCCAGGACGAAAATCGTCTCCATCATCAATCACAACTCCATTTATGAGTTTGCTTTGTGTATTGACCCAAGATAAAAAGAACAATCGTAAATTTGGGCGACGAACTGGTGGAATTCTCCCAAAGCACAGATGCACCCTTGACGGCCAAACCATGCTCCGGTTGCGTCACTGGTGACATCACCCTTAATTACTCCTCTCGTAATTTGAATAATGAACGGATGTCCGCGTATCCATCTGCAGAAATTAAGTTGATTAATTGTTTGGAATGTGTTGGCAAAACAGTCCCACGCTCCAAAATTTGTGCCGACACGTGAACCGGCGCTTCCTATGTTAGGCTTTTCGGTTTCGGCCAAGAGATTCCGGTTTCGACTGGATGGCCCGGCACACCTATGCCAAGAAGACAAAAAATAAATATGCATAAGATTGCGGGAATAATTGCGCGACGTCAGTGCCACTGGAACAATAAATTACTCCAATAGAAGAAACAGGTCGTCGAGATAACACCGTTTACATTGGTCTTTGGAGAAAACTTAATTTTCCTCTTTGATCTTGACACTTTTTATGGGGCATTAAAATGGCAAAATTAGACAAACAGATGGCCGTTACGTCAGGTCAACCTGCTTGTCTGGGTGTTATCGTGCGATAATTAATAACTTCTTGGAATGAGATTACACATGGAACTGTTTTATCACCGGGTCATTCTTATAAATGTACGATCAGAAGACACAACTAGGTCGGAGAGTTGTTTTCTTTTATTAGACGAGAGGTTTAAAAATAGCCCATGTGTTAACAGTTTCTTAATTCTTAAGTTATCACGACGGATTAAGGAAATTATCTATCTAGATGAAACGGTGGACTTCTATAGAAGAAGCTATTTTTTTCTTCTTTTCAAAATTGTTATTGTCTTCTATTTTTTACAGTCTTGAGGGGATCAGTGATGTTTACTCTTCCCAGTTCCACCGAGAAACCTCAGAAGCTTGACCACCTGAAAAGTTAGGAAAGAAAAATTTTATAAACTGAGTTCTTGACCATCTAACAACCTGAAAACCCTTAGAACTCGAAAGCTTCGTAGTTAATTCCTTGGGGGTACGAAACACCCACCGGTATGAAACGTTAAATGAATTTTAGGTCAAGGAGGAATGCTAACAGAAGGAAAAATACAAGGACCACAAGTGCATAGGCAACCAGTTATACACTTAGCCAAGTTGGTATATTTGTGGATGGGTATAATTGTTACGAACGAAGGCCAGAAAGTTGGATTTTCTAACGTGCGTGAATTGTTGCTCCGATTATTTTATAAAACCACACAATATTTTTTTCAGCTCTATAAAAATCTGATCACGTGACAAAACAAAAGCCAGCCTTGACAGTTGCGAAGTAAACATAACCTCTAAACAATGCCCTTAAAGGGGGCACCCCCCGTGTGTCTAAAATGCGAAACGAGCGAGTCCCCCATATGGACCAACGCCGAGAACCTGGGGGCCATCTGCCTGGACTGCGTCAACGAGGCGAAAGATAACCTCAAAGCCGAACAAGAGGAAGAGAACGACGACAGATCCGAAGACTCGAAATCCCTGAAGCGCAAACAACGCATAACCCGATCTTACAAGACCAGACTGAACCCCTTCGCCCTCCCCAAGACATCCGTGCCGAAAGGCAGGGGGCGCAGAGCCCTGTTCAAGAAGGTCCCCATGAAGGCGCCCGCAGCGGTGGCCACGACCATCACTTCGGACTCAATTTTCTACAAAGTATGTATTAACTTTCCATCATTAGTTATTAGTGCTGTATTTTAGGGGAGTTATATTCAAATTGGAGACATAGTCTCAATGGAGGACGAAGATGGGGGCACGTACTACGCGCAGATTAAGGGGCTGTTGACGGATCAGTATTGCGAGAAGAGTGCGGTGGTGACGTGGTTGCTGCCCACGCAGGAGAGCCCCCCGCCCGATGAGGGGTTTGACCCCGCGACTTACATCATAGGTGTTGTGGTTGTAGTTTTGTTTTGGACTAATGGGTGTTTTTAGGGCCCGAGGAGGATATTCCGCGGAGGCTGGAGTGCATGGAGTTTGTGATGCACGCCCCATCGGACTACTACAAGTCCAAGACGACGCCGTATCCGATCGTGCATGCTCCAGCCAGGCCGGGGTACATCTGGACTTCTCTGGACACTATAAAGAAGTTGCAGGGGAAATAATACTAAAATTAGAAACTATATTACCTGTGCATTTTTAATATAAAATATTAAGTCTCTAGTTTTCCACTTTAGTATGTTTTTCCATCTCTTTCTACATCAACTACCTGAAGGAAGTTCTCTTACAATTACATATATTTAAGTACCTACCTGTGAGAAGTTTTTTGTTCACAAATTTTCTATATTTTGTTAGCTTGCTGTAAGAGGTTCTCTCTGGCGTCTTCTGGGTGGCTGAAAGTATTTTGTAAAATTTATTGCAATTACTTTCCAAAATGCAGAAACCACAGGAGAAACCAAAGCAACAGAAAGAATGAGTGCAAAAAAAAAATTGGAGTAGCCACTAAAGAAATAGAATGACCATAAGGAACTGGAAAAAACTAAACCAGTAGCAGTAGACAATAAGAAAGTCCCTGATGACTAGCCAGAAATTTATTTTTAAACCAGATTTTCTCCATTTATACTAGAATATGTTGGAATACTCAGTATTCGCTAACACAAGTACTAAAAAGAAGCAAAAAAGCATACTGATACATAATATTATGAAAAACTTATGTAGTAAATATTTCAATATTTTTTAACTACAACAAACACTACCTGATTGTTATATGAATAAATAAATTAAATTAAAGCAGTTCAAGCTGTGAATTTTGTGATTTCAAATGTTCTTTTTTCATAGGTATTGTAGGGAATTAGGGCAAACAACACATGACGTATTTGTACACGCTCGCAGAACAAAATTCAAAAAAATAGATAGGTATTATTTGAAAAAGATCCTCAATAACGTTCAAGCTTACTAGTACGATTTATTTCAACATTTACTGAACAAAGAAAAATTGAAAATAGGGATGCTTAGATTAAAGGAGAATCTCAATTACTTCTACCAAATCCAGGGACAAGAGGAGGATCTTTTGTATTGTACACACATTTAGGAAGACCAAAATGGAAGAAAAGCTGTTATATTTTTATACCATAATTGTCTTCTTCCGGAACTGCCGGACCCTCGATTTCCGAAAAGAGCAATTCGGAGTCCAACACGAAACGAAAAGTGTTTTCAGTACTCCTCATGTTAATGAGTTAATTTTTTGAATTGTTTTGTTCGAAACTATATCATTAGTATCATTAGCATTTGCATCACAAAAATAAGTTGAGTAATGAAGTTTTCCTGTACCCAATAGAGCACTTTCTTAAATCAAAAATCGTAAAGCAAGCTAGTAGTTTTCTTATTAGCAATACTTTTCTTTATTATTACATTAATTGAACAATCGACTATTTCCTTTTCGTTATTATTTTTTACTGCCTCGTTAAAAAGTAAAATTCTATGTTATTAAACATACAATAATTTTTAAATAAATTTTCGACTAATCGTAAATCTTTTTAATAATTATTTAGATTTATTTCGTCGCAAATCTTTACCTACTTATAGTACACCGATTGAAAGATGAGCGGTTTAAAGAATGTAAAACGCGCGCCCCTATTCCAACAAAACGTTGCGATCGTTCTAGCCCACCTCTTAGCCAAATTTATCCACCGCAACGTTTTAGTAAATGTATCACTCAGTCACTCAGATCGTTAATACGCGTAACGACAGATTTATTTCTTTTAATTTGGCCAACTGGAGCACCTGTGACGGTTTGCTACCGGTTTTTTTATTGCATATACAATGCAGTCGTGTGGACAGTTAGTTTTCACGTATAGGTTGAGATTAATGGTCGTATTATGCATTATTTTTGTGTGTATAATACAAAAAAAAAATAGCAAAAAGGGAAAGACAATTCACTGCGACGCGAGAGAAATAATTGCAAATCTAATTAGGTAATACGTGCGAGTTAGAAGCTTCCATACTTCAATATAATATTTGCTTTCGCCGCCTATGACGTTTGAGTCATTTGCTTCGTCCCTAGACTTCCTTAAATTTCGTTTGTAACAAACTTTTACATAACGTATTTTCACTTCAGTTGCAGTTATCGATTAATTAATGTAATGTACATTTTCCTCTAGAAAAAATATTAATACCTTTTTAAAAATAGTGTACATTTATTTCGATTTTCCCAATCATTTTATAAGAAATTTTTCTTGTGGGGGCTTCCAGTTGAACCTGGCTGCGGCCCACTCGTGGTAAATATTTGGGGCTGTTGATGTGAATTCTGGATGCAGGACGTTGTCGCAATAACACTTCTATTGCGTCGGTTAAATAGAGACGGATATAATTAACTTTAAAAAAAAAGAAACCGACTTCAAAAAACCCAAAGTAACATAAGTTAACTAAAAAGTAAAAAATAAAAATTTTCAATTTCAGTTATTTGTTGTTCCGCTTAATGTAATTATTTATTTTTCCGTTTAATGAAATTCAGAAATTATTGTTAATTATCTAATTATTAATTGTTTTATAATTTTGAAGTAGACCTAGTGAGGACGCTTCAAATCCACGCGAGCGCGAAAATAGATTGTCTTTGTGGTTTCTATGGGATACAGCATGAGAAAATGTGGATCACGTTGAAAATAGAAAATTATTGTTTGTACGCTCAAAACTGCAAAAAATTTAAAAGTAAGCGGTTAGTTGTATAGAGGCCTTCAATACCTTTCAAATGAGGTATCACTCGACCCATAGTGCCATTTAAGATTTTGGGGCTAACAGCCCCCTCGCGAAGAGGACGAAGCGCCGGAACTTGAAAAGAATCTTAAAAGATGTGCCCCTGGCGAATAAAATCGACCTGTTCGAAGATTTTTCAATCACAGTAGGTAATCAATTCGGAGAAATCTGGACTGGGGAGTTTTAAATGGGACAGCCTGTATATTATAGACATAAATCGATTGGTGCAGAAAGCAACCATAACATGTATGCTAAAATTTACGGCTAATAGTGCTTGTATGCCAAGGGCATAGTAAAACACAATTGTAGATGAAATTGCCATAGTCTTTTCGTTTCCTGAAAAGTTTGCAAAATGTTACTTAACAATAAACGGTTCAATTGAAATCGGTTCATAAACAAAGAAATTATATTTGAAGTCGGTTTCGGTAAGACACAATAAATCACGTCCTTGATGACAGTTTATTTATTCTCGGCTTGTCACTCTCGGGTTGGGTTGCGGCCATAAACCATTCAACTCGAGCAGGTACCTTCATTCGAACACATTTCCATTTGATTTTGAGGAATTTCCTTCTATAACTTCGACATCTTACGTCCAATATGAATCAAATTAAAATGGGAGCATCTTGAAGATATACTGAATACAACGCAAAAAGAATAATTCAAATAAACATTCATAAACAAAGAAGTTTGCGCGCACAAACATATACAATCACCACATTTCCATCTCCTGCTATAACTCCGAAGTCTTACGTTCAATATGAATGAAATTAAAATGGGACCACCTTGGAGCCATACTCAACCCAACGCAAAAAGAATAATTGAAATCGGTTTATAAACAAAGAAGTTATGCCTGAACATACATAAAAAAAACATACAGGGTAGTGCAAAAGTATGGAAACGCCTGAATATCTCAAAAACTGTTAGTCCCATCTAAACCGAATTTTGCAGGTATATAGGGGTCTATAATGTCTACTTGGTGTAATTTTTTCATAGTTCCACTGTCATTTGTTTTCGAGATACAAAAACAACTTATATTTTTTTAAATAGCAACATAGGGTGAAAATAACCTTTTTTTCTGAATTTAATGATGTGCTATAATAATTCTACTTTTTGGCATTTGTCTGCAAAAAAAATATATTTTTTTTTATAAATTATTATTATTATTAAACTCACGTCTGCAAATATGATTATTTGTGCTGTAAGAAAATAATATGCCATCAAACCTAACAGTATTACTAAAAAAATCAGTCTTTTACAATAAATGTTCAAAATTTTGACCATTAATTTCTTGACAAAAATGAATTCTATTAACAAAACTTTGTAACACATTGCGTAACATGTCATGTTGGGAGTGATGCTAGCAATCTCTTCTCTTATTCGTTGCTTTAAATCTTCAAAATCAAGTGGTCTTCTGGCATAATCTTTACATCTTACATCACCTCACAAAAAAAAAATCTGGCGACAAATCAGGAGGCAGATCTGATCGGCCATTCAATTGCCCTTCTCCTGCCAATCCACCTGCCAGGAAACACCTCATCTAACTGTCGGACTTGTTGACTAAAATCGGGTGGAGCTCCATCTTGCTGGAACCAGGTTGCTACGACAGGTACATTTCGTCTTTGCTGTGTAAGACTAGGAACAATCTTAGATGAGGAGTTTTGTTAATAGAATTCATTTTTGTCAAGAAATTAATGGTCAACATTTTGAACATTCATTGTAAAAAACAGACTTTTTTAGTAATACTGTTAGGTTTGATGGCATATTATTTTCTTACAGCACAAATAATCATATTTGCAGCCGTGAGTTTAATAATAATAATAATTTATAAAAAAAATATTAATTATTTTTGCAGACAAATGCCAAAAAGTAGAATTATTATTGCACATCGTTAAATTCAGAAAAAAATGCTTTTTCCAAAAAAGTATATTTTATTACAAGGCCAGAAAATGTCAACCACGTGCAATATTAGGGCATTGTAAACATTTTCCCGTCTGTATAGAGCTACCATTAGTAATGGTGTCAAACCCTTGTTATCAGCAGTTGCATTAATTTTTACATCTGTTGAGAACCACTGAGGGCCTTTCTGGAGGGTGGGATAGTGGATCCGGTTAAATTTTTGTAAGAAACATTTTCATTGCGTTCAGTTCTAGTCAAAAAGAATTTAATTAATAAGAGGCATCAATTGAATAGGGCAAACAGGAGACGCCCAACGGTGCCATCTGGTCACTGGTTAGGTGAACTATTAGCCAAGTTTCAACCAAAGTTACACATGTTTACAGTGCTGCATTTATGCGAACAAGTTAGGGGAGAATGGGGTAGATTCGTGTTGCATTAAATTAATTCGTTAAAATTTAAATTCATTTCATCATTTCAAGGTATGGTTTTGTCGAAGACGGTGGTGTGTCTCTGATGGTGTAAGAAGGTAGATTTTATTTATTTGAAAAGTAGTTGAAGCCTTTTTGTAACCGAAATGAATCCCCCTGGAACCTGTGTGTTTAAATGTCGAGTTCCTAATTGTGACAGCCGGTATTATAACCCAATTTCGGATCCGAATCATAGAAATAAAAAATTCTTTCGTTTTCCGGCAGATCAAAATTTGAGAGCAGAGTGGTTACAAATTCTAAAAAACAATTTTTCTGATATTTCTTTAGATGCGAACACAATGCGTCTTTGCGAGGACCATTTCGATATAAAATGTTTTAATCGAAAAAAAAAAAACGCAAACTTAGTTCCAAATTCAATTCCCACAATTTTTAATCAAAATAATTCCGCTAGTACAGAATTTCCTGTAGCCGGTTCTTCCAACGATGAAAGCGATTTTGTTACTTGTGTTGAACAAAATTTTCCTTTAAATTTTACTACAAGTCCTGTTGCTAGTTGTTCACATTATAACGATTCTTTTCAACAATCATCATCTAAAACTGCCAAGAGACGTCTAAATTTTCAAGAAGATAATGTAGAGTCTGTTAAAAGAATCAAAATTTCAGAAAGAGAACGCACCTTTTTAGAATCGGTTGCAATAAAAAAAGTTTCGTTACTCACACCTCGAAAAAAAAGATATTATTTTATAGATAAAGCTCAACGCGCTAAAATTTCCAGGTTAAAAAAACATTAACGGAGAAAGTTGATAAATTATCTTCTTTAAAGAAATTATCGGAAACTACCTTTTTTCAAAATTTCGAAACCAATTTAGATCCTGCTGGTAAATCCTTTTTACAGTCTCAGTTAATTAATTCAAAACGCAAAATTCCTGTTTATAGTAAAGAAGATAAGGCATTTGCTCTTTCAATTTATAAACGAGGCCCTCGTTGTTATAGATATCTTAAAAATTTTTTTAAACTTCCGTCAAAGTCAACACTGGCCAAGTATTTACGATCAGTACCATTTAATACCGGTTTAAATCCAATTTTTTTTGAACAGTTATCAAAACGCGTTAAAAAAATGGCACCTTTAGATAGACATTGCGCATTGTCTTTTGACGAAATGGCCATTTCAACTAATTTAAAATATGATCGCGCCTCAGATCAAGTTGTCGGGTACGTTGATTTGGGGTCTCTTGGTAAATGTAACCAATATGCCAATCACGCTTTAGTTTTCATGATTCAAGGTCTGCACAAAACGTGGAAACAACCTGTTGCATATTTTTTTACGAAGGATGTCGTGAAGACGAACGCTTTAAAAGTTTTATGTAACGATGTTATTCGGGCTGTTCAAAATTGTGGATTGACTGTTGTTTGTACCATTTGTGACCAAGGTTCTACTAATCAAGCCGCGGTTAAGCAACTTTCGGGGGATCCTATTTCTGGGGTATTTGATGTAAATGGGAGAGATGTCGTCCCAATTTTTGACGTTCCCCACTTATTAAAAAATACGAGAAATACGCTTTTGAATTATAATATCATTTTTGACAATAACAAGGTAGCAAAATTTGCTGACATCGTTGATTGCTACAATATCGATAAAACGAAACGATGTCAATCATTAAGAAGATTAAAAGATGAGCATTTCACGTTATCACAATCCGCGATGAAAATGAAAGTAAGTATTGCTGCAAAAACATTAAGTTCCACAGTAGCGGCCACCATTGAAACTATGTCTGCTGGCAATCTTTTACCGCCTCAAGCTCTCCAAACCTCGGAATTCGTACACAACATTGATCAGCTTTTCGACAGTGTAAACTCTCGAAACTTAAATTCTAAAGATATGACTACTTTGTACGGTCCTCTCACGGAAAGATCAAAACATTTGAAATTTTGGGACAAAATGATCCGTCAAATCGAAAATTGGAAATTTGAAAAAGGCGGTGTAATTAAAGATCATTTACCGGTAAAATCGGGCTGGCTTCGGACACTTAGAGGTTTAAAAATTATTTGGAGTCATTGTAGAAAATCGGGTTTCAAATACCTCAGAACGCGTTCGTTAAATCAGGATCCGCTGGAAAATTTGTTTAATGTCATTCGACAGTCGGGATGTGGGAACCAAAATCCCAATGCGACTCACTTCATTGCAGCATTTAAAACGGCGATTGTCAATAATTTGTCTTCAACAAAAAATAATAAGTCAAATTGTGAAACTGACGATGGCCATATTTTGGATAATTTACGAAATTTCTTTGATACGACTGCGACTGTTTGTTCATCAAACCTCCATCTTAACGATACAAATGAGCTCAGCGGTTTTGAAATTCCTGTCATTCGAGGCGAAGATATTTTAGAACAAAATTATGATATTCAAGCAATTTCTTATGTTACTGGGTTTGTTGTTAAAAAAATAAAAAATCTTGACTGTCAAATATGCAGGGATTCTTTAATTTCTGAAAATCTAGAACCACATCATTTATTCACTATGTTTATTTCATACTTGTATCTAAAGTAACATTTTTCGGATTATTTTTGATACCAAAAGTGGAACATTAACGTCCTAGTACTTTAAAGAAAAATTTTAAAGTCCTAGTACTTTAAAATTATACGTCAATCATTTCTTACATTGTTCCCGAGATTTTTGTGGCATCAAATTGTTCTTCACGTGATCTGCTTCATCTACAATGTCTTGAGGCACTTCAATTTTCTCGGCTAGGCGCCTCGGCCGTAAACAACTTGCTCATACTTTAAACTTCACTTCTCGTTCTAGATAAATAATATACTATTAAGGAAAAGGATCATGTAAAACGTTTACATTACGGTACGCGAAAGCTCATCATTTATGTCATTAATGTTCATGATGCTATCATAAAAATTTTGGATTCTTTTGGATTTATAGCAAATGTTCGAGCAAAAATAATTTTAATTTTGGAAAATGTAGATTTTTCATGGTTCCAGTGCGGTGATCATTTCGTAGATATTAAACAACAACTCCTGGATATCACATCTTTAATTATTATAAACAAGTACTATGAAGATTTGACGCGAAAATTTTCTAGAGAGAACCGTTTGATTCACAATCGTCGAAAATTGAATACCATGAGGCATTTGTCGTCACAAAATTAAAAATAAAATTTTCAGACACCTGGGTAGTTGTTGTTTCAATATTGATGTACTTTCTTCGTTTTTATTGTTTTCTTGTTATCGTTAATTTTTTTTTGTTGTTGTTTTTTATATATAATTAATTGTTATTTTATTTTACCAGAGAATTTATTTTTTTATTTTATTTTATTATATATTTTTTTATTAGAAAGAGAATTTTTATTTTATCACAAAGAGTTAATATATAATTAATTGTTATTTTATTTTACCAGAGAATTTATTTTAGTTTTTTATTAGAAAGAGAATTTTTATTTTATCACAAAGAGTTAATATATAATTAATTGTTATTTTATTTTACCAGTGAATTTATTTTTTTATTTTATTTTATTACATAGTTTTTATTAGAAAGAGAATTTTTACTTTATCAGTTATTTTTTCTTTTATTTTTTGCAATTATTTTTTTTAGCTTTTCTGCATTTCTGCAATTCATTGTTGATTCGCAAATTGCTTTACTTCGCAATTTTTTTTCTTTTTTTTTCTTCATTAATTTGCGAATTACGCACGCATCTGTTCTCATTACATTTATTCTAAAGTTATTGGTGATGGGTAAACGTATTTAAGGTTTTTTAAATTTTTCATTAGATTCTTGCGTATGCGATTCTGCTAGCAGCAGTGCATCGTACTGATGAGTGTTAGAATATCGAAATGAGCTATAGATTAGCATAGTGTGCGCCTAGCAATTCGAATGTCTAATTAAAATAAAATACAAGTTGTGTATCGTGTTGATCTAAATAAAATAGTTTTACTTTGGTCCGTCTATCCCCAATTCCCGTCAGGTTATGGGCCCAGAACTCCCAGAAGTCCCAGAACGCCCAGAAGTCCCAAAACTCCCAGAATTCGAATAACGAAAAACAAAATATGGCTTCAACTACCGGTTTTGCAAATATTGAGAAATTAAATGAAAACAATTTTGAATTATGGAAGGTTCAGATGAAAAGTGTATTAATAATCAATGATTTGTGGGGATACGTTGACGGTATCGAAGTAAAAACGGAAGAAAACAGACAAGAATGGACCAAGAAGGACTCTAAAGCACTGGCGTTAATAAATTTAAGCATCACACAGAGTCAATTGAATCATGTAAAGAAAGCATCGTCTTCAAAGGAAGCGTGGGACGGACTCAAAGAAGTTTTCGAATCAAAAGGTCCGGTTAGAAAGGCTGTTTTGTACAAACAGTTGCTTCGTATGGAGAAGAAGTCCAATGTTACCATGGCGCAGTATGTAATAGAATTTAAACGGAAAGCGGAACAACTTGAAGAAGCTGGAATTGTAATTCCTGAAGATTTATTATCAATAATGTTGCTAGGTTCTTTACCGGCCGAATTCGAAAATTTCAGCGTAGCAATTGAGACCCGTGATGAAATACCTTCGTTCGAAAATTTGAAATTAAAATTAATTGAAGAAGAAGCACGGCTGAACGAAAAGAACGCCATGATCAAAGATAACGAAGATACAAACGACGCGTTACTGACGAAAAGACCATTTGCAAATTCAAAAACAAACACGCAAAAATGGAAACTAAAATGTTACAATTGTGGAAAATCAGGACACAAAAGTCGATTTTGCAGATCGAAGCGTAGTGAATTCAAGAAATCAACCGACGACGCCATGACAGTAGTTGCATGCAATACGGAATTAAGAAGTTTGGGGAAGAGAACGTGGTACCTTGACAGTGGTGCAACTAGACACATGTGCAACAATAAAAGTAATTTTGCAAGTTTGGATGAAAATGAACAATCGAAAGTGTATATGGCAGCAGAACATTTTGTAGGATCAATCGGCGTTGGTGATATTTATTTAGATGCGAAATTAAATGGACATCACGCAGTAAACACTGTAAAACTAAAAGATACATTGTGTGTTCCAGATCTTCGTAACAATCTTTTGTCTGTATCAAGCGTTACTGATAACGGCTACACTGTTACATTTGACAAAAATCGGGCAACAATCAATCGGAAAGACGGTACGGTAGTTCTCACAGCGATAAAACGTGATCAGCTGTACGTTGTCAACGAAAAAGAAGAATATGCAGCTTTGGCAGGTAGAAATGGAGATGAAGAATTACGAAAATGGCATCAGAGGTATGGACACTTAAATGTAAGTGATTTGAAGAAAATGAAGAAAGAACATATGGTGTCGGGTATGAAGTTTTGTGACAATGGCAATGACATAAAGTGTGAAATATGTGCGAAATGTAAAATCACTGTTCAACCATTTAAAAAATCTGACAATCGTGCAAGCGAACTTTTAGGGTTGGTACATTCGGACATTTGTGGACCAATGAGCACCCAATCGCTCGGTGGTGCAAGATATTTTGTAACCTTTATAGACGACTGTTCTAGGTATACAGAAACTGTTATGCTACGACATCGTTCTGACGTTCTTCAGGCTTTCAAAGATTACAAACGAAGAGTAGAAAAACAGACTGGTCAACAAATCAAAAAACTACGTACAGACAACGGGACAGAGTATCTGTCAAGTGAATTCAACAATTTCATCAGAGAAGAAGGCATTTCGCGACAGCTGACTGTTGAATACACACCTCAACAAAACGGAGTGGCAGAACGAGCCAATCGTACGCTCGTGGAAATGGCACGTTGTATTATGGTACAAGCAAATCTTCCTGCTTCGTTGTGGGCCGAAGCAATTAATACGGCGACATATTTAAGAAATAGATGTGCAACAAAATGTCTAAATGAAATTACTCCTTATGAAGTATGGTCAAAACGTAAACCTTACGTTGGTTTCTTCAGAACAATAGGCAGCAAGACCATCGCTTTGAATAAAAGACAAAGAAGAGGTAAATTTCAACCGAAAGGAGATGAATATGTGCTGGTGGGTTACTCGGATGAATCGAAAGCGTATCGACTATGGAAACCAGGAACAAAAACAGTAATTAAAGCTCGAGATGTAAAATTTTTTGAAATAATTCAAGAACCCCAAAAACTATCGGAAGGAATTTTTGAATTGTCAAATCCCGATATTGATAGATCACAAAATCAACACCAAGAAGACAGAAATCTCGAACATGGTCAAGAAGTTGTACATTTCGAAGACGACCAAGATCAGCAAATTGAAGAAGAAAAACAATTTAATGAGCCACAACGAGGACCGGGTCGTCCAAGAATTGAGAGAACGGGTAGACCTGGACGTCCAAAGAAAGTTTATCAAACCAAAGAGAAAAGTTCCGATCCAGAATCTATTTCGTAAATTTACTCGCGAATTGGTAGAAGATAAAGAAATTATGTACAATCGATGAGTAGAGATATTATGTTTAGTTAATTTTAGAAACTGATTTAGAAGAGCGCATTTCGATAGAGGGGGTGTTAGAATATCGAAATGAGCTATAGATTAGCATAGTGTGCGCCTAGCAATTCGAATGTCTAATTAAAATAAAATACAAGTTGTGTATCGTGTTGATCTAAATAAAATAGTTTTACTTTGGTCCGTCTATCCCCAATTCCCGTCAATGAGAGCCAAAAAGCTCGAAACGCAATGGTCTGTTTGAAAAATTGAATTACAGATAATGTCATCCAAGTTATGACCAACACAATTTTATATTTACATTAATAAAGGGTTTTTTGTTTTAACAAACATAATGCAACAGGTGGTGGTCAAATATAAAAAAAAAATGCCTAAATGCTGTTTTTTTCCAGTAGTAGTATACCTAACTATTCACCAGACGGCGCTAATGCGCGTTGCGATTGAAAACTGGCCCCAATCTCCCCTACATAGTTTTCCGAAGTGTTGTTGATTGGGTTGCTGCGTGGAGTGTCTTGTCGGATTTTGTGTAGAATTTTCGTGTTTTGTAATCGAAACATTTAGAAAAAGTGACTACGAACATACAGCAAGGGTCCCTCTTGGATATACTCAAGAAAAAAATAGGCAAACTAAAGAAGAGATGGAACGTTACAAGGACGAATGTGAAGAGTATAATAACCGACTTGATGCCGAATGTAATTTTTCGTTAGATTCTTGCGTATGCGATTCTGCTAGCAGCAGTGCATCGTACTGATGAGAGCCAAGAAGCTCGAAACGCAATGATCTTTTATGAAAAATTGAATTATTTAAACCGTACCCCCCTAAATTCCTCAAATTCCAGGATTAGTGTACCTAACCAGTGACCAGGTGGCGCTGATGCGCGTTGCCGTTGAAAACTACAGTATCGAGACCTCTGATTTTTCTTCTCTCTGGTTCTAGTAAAAGAAAGTAAAGCTTGACTCGTGTCTTATTTCTGGTCCTGAGCCCCATTAGCTCAAGGAAGTCTCTAGAGCCCTATTAGCTCTAAAGTTATCAAATTTGTAAGTGACAGACGCCCCATTAGCGTCCCAGTGCAAGGCGCAACAAGGTGCATCAACAAACATCATCCACAATACAAGTCAATTCATTGATTGGCTTTTTGCTTCTTTTGTGATGTAATTAATAAAACTCGATAGCCAAAATGCGTAAATGTTCCTCAGTCCACGTTGGTCAAGCCGGAGTGCAAATTGGTAACGCCTGTTGGGAATTGTACTGCCTGGAACATGGAGTCCAACCTGACTGTCAAATGCCATCTGACAAAGCCGTCGGAGGAGATGCCGACAGCTTCAACACCTTCTTCAGCGAGAGCCGTCTTCGTCGACCTGGAACCCACAATAGTCGATGAGGTCCGTACCAAAACTTGCCGTTAGTTGTTCCACCCAGAACAGTTGATCACTGGCAAAGAACATGCCGCCAACAACTACGCCAGAGGTCACTACACCATCGGCAAAGCAATCGTCGACTTGGTGTTGGACCGCATCCGTAAATTGACCGACCAATGTATTGGCTTGCAAGGATTCTTGATTTTCCACTCGTTCAGTGGAGGTACCGGTTCCAGTTTCACTTCTTTGTTGATGGAAAGGTTATCTGTTGACTACGCTAAAAAATCGAAATTGGAGTTCGCCATCTAAGTACCAACTGCCGTCATTGAACCCTACAACTCCATCTGGACCACCCACACCACTTTGGAGCACTCTGACTGCGTCTTCATGGTAAACAACGAAGCCATCTACGACATCTGCAGACGCAACTTGGACATTGAACGCCCGACCTACACCAACTTGAACAGATTGATCGGCCAAATTGTCTGCTCAATCACCTCCTCTTTGAAATTCGACGATGCCTTCAACGTCGACTTGACTGAATTGCAAACCAACTTGGTACCTTACCCCCGTATCCACTTCCCTCTAGTCACCTAGTCCGCTAAAAAAGCCTACCATGAACAACTCTCCGTCGCTGAAATCACCAACGCTTGTTTCGAACCCGCCAACCAGATGGTAAAATGCGACCCACGTCACGGAACGCACATGGCCTGTTGTGAGTTGATTGTGGAGACGTTGTCCCCAAGGATGTCAACGCTGCCATCGCCACCATCAAAACCAAGAGGACCATCCAGTTCGTCGACTGGTGTCCCACTGGTTTTAGAGTTAGTATCAACTACCAACCACTCATTGTCATGACTTGGCCAAGATACAACGTGCCGTCTGCATGTTGTCCAACACCACAGCCATAGCTCGACCACAAATTCGATCCTATGTAGGCCAAGTGTGCTTTGGTCCACTGGTATGTGGGTGAAGGTATGGAGGAACGTGAATTCTCCGAGGCTCGTGAGGATTTGGATGCATTGGAGAAGGATTATAAAGAAGTAGGCATGGACTCTGGAGAGGGTGAAGGCGAATTAGGCGAAGAATACTAAGAAGTTGCACACCGGAATTTCTAAATTTCCAATTGTTCCTTTTTTTTATGAATAGGGTTAATTACATTTTTTACAACTGGGTATAATATATTTATTTCAAAGAGTAGTTTTTATTTTTGTGAATTGGCAACACTATCCGATTAGGAACTACTTTGAAATAACACTTCTAAGTTTGAGAAGTTTGACCAGTATATGGACATCAGAGAAATTGAGAAAAAATTTGTATTTGAGAAATTGGAAATTTCAAAATATGATCAGAAAGCAAACTCAAATCCTTCGTCAGGGTTAAGCCCAAGTCGAAGTCAAATTAAGTCATCCACAAATCGGTAAAAATATATTCCCTCTCAGAAGGAAGGATACAATAATTACTTTACGGGAGAGCAGGGTATATTGGACCGTTTCTGAAATGGATCACAAATATATCTCAAAGGGTAGCTTTTATTTTTGTGAATTAGCAACACTATACAATTAGGAACTACTCTGGTGGTGCAGTTTAGCAAACGGTCCAATGTACTCTACTTTCTCATACATTTCTTACTGGAAAAACACTAAATTGTACATTTTAGACACCGGGTGGCCAAATCATTCTTCATAGTGCTGATCTATCACACTATGTCCCATTCGAGAAGTTTGACCAGCATCCGGACATCCGAAAAATTGAGAAGAAAGTTGTATTTGAGAAAAACTCGACAGCCAAAATGCGTGAATGTATCTCAGTCCACGTTGGTCAAGCCGGAGTCCAATGTGGTAACGCCTGTTGGGAATTGTACTGCCTGGAACATGGAATCCAACCTGACGGTTAAATGCCCCCTGACAAAACCGTCGGAGGAAGGAACCCACAGCAGACGATGAGACCGGAACTTGCCGTCAGTTGTTCCACCCAGAACAGTTGATCACTGGCAAAGAAGATGCCGCCAACAACTACGCCAGTGGCAAAGCAATTGTCGACTTGGTGTTGGACCGGATCCGTAAATTGGCCGACCAATGTACTGGCTTGCAAGGATTCTTGATTTTCCACTCGTTCAGTGGAGGTACCACTTCTTTGTTGAGGGAAAGGTTACTGCGGTAAAAAATCGAAATTGGAGTTCGCCATCTACCCCGCCCCTCAAGTATCAACTGCCGTCGTTGAACCCTACAACTCCATCTCGACCACCCACACCACTTTATAGCACTCTGACTGCGCCTTCATGGTAGACAACGAAGACATCTGCAGACGCAACTTGGACATTGAACGCCCGACCTACATCGTTGTAATACCGATACAAATATAGAAATTAAAATTAAAGCAGTTCAAAGCCAAATAATACACTTGGTAATCCCACCAAAGTTTGAAGAATGTTTGCGTTTTAAGGCCAAAGCCGAGAGAGACAAAACATCGTAAAATTTTCCTCAACTTTTGAGGAGATGGCAATCCTATTACAATTTTGAATACGTTCAATAGAGAAGGGTAATTTGCAGGGAGCTAGTTTTTCATATTTTGGTTATTGATAAAAGAAAAAAAAAAAAACTGCAAGAAAAACTCATGAATGTTTTCAATTGAAAAAATAAATAAATAATAAAACGAAATTCTAGAGAGAAATCTGGAAAGACACATCCCAGCCTAAATTACATTTGTTTTTACTTTTGTGTTGTCTTACCCACTTCATTATTTAAAATAAAAAATAAATCTGGATTACGTTTCCTGTAAGAGAACAGTTTGGAAAAATATGCGAAAGGAATCTATTACAAATAAGGAAGTCTACATCAACATAAATACAAGCAATTTGATTTAGTGAAGGAACCAGGAACCCATTGGAACCTGAAAGACATCAAATATTTAGACTTAAAGAAAATAGTTGGAATATCCGAGTGCAAGAGAATTAACCTATCCAAGTATACCTACAACAAGAAAACAGGCAACTACTGGCAAAGAGAAGTGTTTTGAAAACTCTAGATACGAAAGTGAATTTAAGGTAGGTACCGAAAAGCATTCTGAAGAGAGGCAAAACAAACAATAATCGTTCTTCCAAGGAAGTGGAACTGAGGCATTCGACTCTTTACAAAAAAAATTACTTTTACAACAAGAATAATTTGGAAACATCTGAGTCGAAGGCGATAATCTGTCTTGGTACAAAAATATCTTGTTTCCAGATCCATATAACATCGAGCAAATTCAAAAGGAAGATCTTCCTGGTGATGGAGCAGTTGATGACATTGCTGAGCAATGTAATTTTGTTTAGACGCTGATTGTGGCCTTCATATCTAAACACTTTTACTCGTATATGCGTATGGTTCTATATTATGCTATTCTAACACCGCACAAATAAAATTTGATTAAAAATTGGCAGTTCCTATCAAGCACTAATTCACACACGAAAAGATAAAGTAAATAAGCAACAAACCGGGTAACCGGATTAAATCCATATACCGTTTGACACAACGTGCCAAAATGATTTAATAGTATATTATTTATAAGGAACGAGAAGTGAAGTTTAAAGTACGAGCAAGTTGTTTACGGCCGAGGCGCCTAGCCGAGGCCGGAATTACTTGTGAGTACCTTTAAAAACACTTCTTCGTTCGAGGTAAATACAACGTTTTATTTCATACTGCAAGTTTAATGAACTAAGTCAAAATAAATGAAATGTTGTGTGTTTATCTCGCACAAATTATTCGTAATAATTAAATATGCGGGAACCAACATTCTCATAGTAACAAACGTTTGTCAAAAATGACAACGCAAAAACTGGGTCACGGTGAATGGTTTTGGATGTTTTATTCGATTATTCCGTTTAAAATGGAGAAAATTGAGGTGCCTCAAGACATTGTAGATGAAGCAGATCACGTGAAGAACAATTTGATGCCACTAAAATCTCGAGAACAATGTAAGAAATGATTGACGTATAATTTTAAAGTACTAGGACTTTAAAATTTTTCTTTAAAGTACTAGGACGTTAATGTTCCACTTTTGGTATCAAAAATAATCCGAAAAATGTCACTTTAGATACAAGTATGAAATAAATTCTGTGATTTTTTGACCATAACTTTGAAAATATGTATTATTGAAGTAAAACTTCTTGACGGACACTTGACTTGGGGAGTAAGCTGGTGAATGCGTGACGAGAGCGTTACGAAAAGTGTGATCGGGCGAAGCGAACGATTTAACAATAATTAATTCATAGATTTTTTTTGCCTTAACGGGATTCGAACCCGCGTCCTATCCGTTGTCTTTAAACTTGTGACGTGGCAGCTTGGGATTCCGAACTACGTAGTAAATAATAAGTGATATCTTCGGAATGGACGCCGTAATATAATTGAGTTTTTGTGAAACTAAAAGTAGTGTCACAAAGAAACTTTTTGTGGGCATTTCTAGCCAACTCCGGTCGAGGTCAAGCCAAGTGTCAACATTTCAGATAAAAAAGTAACCACAAACACAACCAGTACCACCTAATCCCAAATATCCCTAGAATATTTAAAAAAATAATTTTAACATTTTCATAAAACGAAGGGCTCCAAAGTAGAAAAAATAGTATATTAGGCATTGTGACATTCGATCTATTGGAGCACTTCTCGCTGCGCATGTCACAATAAAGCCTCTTGTTAAACTCGTATAATAATGTACTATTACCGTCCTACAATTTAGTTGACTTGCTCTAATGACCACGTAAATTTTATTACTCAACAATTTAATGGTTTTTACTCACCAAAGGGACACTTTTAGTGTTCATCAACTAATTCACAAAACAACTACTAATTCAACTACAATCATGTTTTTGGTAAACTGTTCAAATAACAATGAAACAATGTTTTATAATAAAATCTGATATTTTTTCTTAGATGAAACCTTAATAAAATGACCAAATACCCATGGAAAATTTGTATTTTATAAAGCATTTTTATCGTTAATCTATGAGTGTTTAATCATCAGATTTTTACTTTTTACTGCTTTTGAAATATGATCACACGTTTGAAAACCCAACTAAAAGATACGTCAATTATCTTTTAAATGTTTACGAAACATGAAATCAAAATAATCTCCACGACTAATAAAAGGTAATTTATCAGATCTGTGAAACAATTGATCGCAGATAAAATTACACAAACAAGTGGATATTGGAGGATTGAAACCCAGGACAAGGAAAGAAGAATGAAGAACACCAGCTGCAGCCCCAGGACTCAGGACGAACCCACAAAACACGAACCCCCAACCATTTTGTAACCCCCATAAAAAAAAGTAAAAATTGTATTAGAATAAGTACCATAAATTGTAAATAGTAGCATAAGTTTAGCATGATATAGAATCAACTGCTGAAAAGGCCCTAAGCCTCAGCAGCACCAATACTTAAAATTGTTAGCCCTAAGAATAGCTCGTAGCTCTAAGTCCTCTCATCGAATGCTTGCTCTCAGTGACATCCTGACCAGTCTCGACTGCCCGGCTTTGCCCTGCAGACCGAGTAGTCCCAAGTGACGCCACCAACCATTGTTATTTATACAAGTGAATAAACTCAATAAAAATAACAATAAAAAAATGAATATTATGAACCCGAACCAATCAGACGGTTACAACTCCCTGCTCAACGTGGTGCACAAAAAATCACAAAATCAACAGTAGAAATATAGAAACGGTGACATTAACAGAATTTTTGGTTATTAATTCATTTATTATTTAGGGACATTTAATAAATCTTCTATGTATGTGTAAAAATGATACATTGTTAAAAATAACATCAATGGTGTCTACATTCACATTTATTATAATCATTATTATCTTTATTAAATGTAGAACTTGATCAGTATCACAACATGATAACAGTGGCAATCAACCATCATAATTGGCAAATAAATCAATTTAGTTCCTACGGTATGGCAAAAACTCCAAAAAATTATTTTCACTAAAAAGAAACTAAAAAGAAACTGAAAACGCAGCATTTTTTTCTAAAAGCACCCATCAAGTACCTTTTCGTTCCATATGTCACGCACCAAACTAGAACTCTTGTTTGCTTCTTCCTCAACACGTCTACAGATGTCAACCAGCAGGACTACCAAATCACAGCTACATGTCAGTCATACTCAAAAATGTTGGAGCTAGTTGAAACTTATAAAACTACAAGGTCGAGAGGCGTATTCGCGCCAGACTGACGACCTGACCAGCATCGACGTTACACGCTCCCTATTCTAAAACACTAAAACTACGTATTTGCGCGAAATGGAACCATACGACGTGTAACATAATAAAACGTAACAAGAAGGACAACAAATAATCTTATTAACCGAATAGTTAACAAGCAGACGTAGTTAGACAATACGTCTGTAGTACTACACGTATCCCATTTTTCTTGAGAATATACCTACATTATTGTTATTTGAATCGAGCTACGCAGAAGCAACACATGTCCAGTTAGTCAAAGTAGTATCGCCAATTATTTACCAGTAGTATACCAAGTAGTATACCAATTCATTTAAGCTGCATTCGGCATCTATCCCTAAGATGGTGTAAAAATTACCACGTACCATCGTGGTCAAAAAAAATCTAGGACACAATAGTAGTGTCAGTAGACACTTCCAAAATTCAAGTTTTCATGTAGGCACTCTCGTTTTAGGTAAGTATAATGTTTTTTTAATGTAACAGATGTTCAATATGTTCACCAAGTCTTTCTTGACAAAATAAAGACAATAATAAAACCCATTTCTTACATTTCAGGATTATCGGGTTTTGTGGAGTAGACTTTACTTTTAAGATACCCCCACAAAAGGAAAGTCAAGAGGAGTGAGGTCTGGTGGTCTTGCTGGCCATTCTATTGCTCCTCTTCTTCCGATGTACCTATTATGAAAAATGCCGTCCAAATAAGGCCGAACGGATGCAGCATATTGCGGTGGAGCTCCATCCTCTTGATACCATATTCTCTCATGTGGAAGTTTTGGATCTAATTCATCTCTAAATTGGTCCGCCAGAGCTGGGCGAAGCGTTTCTTGAAGAAACGGTAGATATCTTTCTGCATTAAGATTATGAGGAAAGAACACTGGTCCTATGATCTTAAAAACAGTTTTTAGGGTCTTATTCTCAGATGAGATAGAGATACATGAAACAAAACACATCCTTGTATTCCTTTTTTTATGAGCTTTCCAATGATGTGTCGGTTCCCATTAAAAAAAAAAAAAAAACTTAAGGGTGGTTACAGCCCCTTGAGTAAAAACAAAAGAAAGCTGATCAGGCTAAAAAGTGGTAATTCAAAAACAAAAATCTACGTGTTTCAGGAATTTTTCGCAAAATCAATTGCAGTGAAGATACTGAATTTATTCCAGTTAAACTTTCCACCCTGTATTTACAAGACAGGGGGGCCCTTAGATACCCCCCACTTATGTTTACTTGTTTGATAAATCAAATTTTTGTAGGTATGAAAAATTGTAAAATACGTACCTGTAGGATGTAGCCCACGAATAACTGTTACATACCTAATTAAGGAATGTGTTGTTTACTTCAGAGTTTTTTCTTTGCAAGGAAGAAAAGCACAAACATTAGATTGTAGACATTCTCTTAGAAAGATTGTTCGAAAGTTTGACATTGTGCGGTAACGGTCAAATGTCAAAATTTAAATTGCGGCGCAAAACCGCCAAAACTGCCGGGTAAGTAGCGCCCTCTGTACAATAATTTACTTAAAAAAATCAATGCAATTTTGAAGAATGGTACAGGCCGGTTGAAAGAGAAAATTTATCAAGAAGGTCGTGGTATTTTCATAGGCAACGATCTGTTACCAGTACTACTAGTAAGAGATTGTTGACTCTAAGTGTAATAGTTGGTAGTCAAAATAAGAAAAGTAGAAACGCAATTGGATTTTTTATATTTTAATAATAAAATCAGTAATAGATTCATCTAGTAGTTACTAGTTATTACTAACATAATAAAAAAAAACATGTATTTAAATTGGAATATGTACGTGAATGTGAAAAAAAAAAAACGTTTCAATACTTCGTCATTTCGCTTTGGTTGTCGATTACATTTTGTAGTCTTTGAGGCATTGATTCAACTCTGTGTGTACTCTGGAGTAATATGGTGCCATGAATTAATAATTACTTCAATTAATAAAGTTGATCTTTATTTTGAGGCCTCAACCTCTGTTTCTTAATAATCTGCACCATATTACCCAAAACATTCTCGATGGCATTTAGGTCACCTGATTGCCTTTTTATGTATTCAGTTGAATATTTTTTTTACCCCATATCACGGTGCTTTTGTTAATCTGCAATTCGCGGGCAATTTGCGCCCCGCTTATATGAAGCATTTTGTTTTTGATTGAAAACTTGTCACTTTGGCAAATGTATAAAACATGGTCATAGTTTTCTAATCAAATTATTAAATGGATTCAAATCCAAACTCACTCAACAAAAATTTTACGATCCTACATTTTTTTTACTGCGACGGTACCTTTCACTGGCGTAGAGATAACATTAAATTCTTATAAATATTTTATGAAAAAATTTATAAACAATCCAAGGCATTAAAAACAGGAAAGTCCAAATGTTATCTGATATCAATTCAAGTAGATTGGATTAAGTGAGACAAAACGTAAGTGAACAGGTGTTGGTTGTTACAAAATTTCAGAAAAAAAAAATGCAAATCTTGGTTGATACGTTTTAATTGTGGTCTTTTTTCTTTTGGTAGGAACGAATTTTAGTCCAAGTATTTTGATCAGTTAGTATTTAAAGCCAAAAACTGCTTAGCAACGCCTAAAAAATGCCAACGAAACTTCATTGTTGTCAAAAAAATCTAAATTCTAACAGCCCGATTTCATGTTGATTTGCGACTGATCGCAAGTGCCGGTTGCTATGGAAACGTCGTAACTAAAAACCAGTCATTAAGGATCAATTTCATGTGAAATGAAACATGAAATTGAACCTTACTGCCTAATCCATTGCACCTAATCGCAAATTACGACCCAGAACATGAAATCGGGCTGTAAGTCTTCAGCTAAGAATTTTTTTAATTCAGTTCTCCACGTAATCGAAGAACTTCAAGGAAAATTTCGTGGGGTTCATTTGAGCCGCAATGAGTTGAAAAAACTTCTGAACAAATTTGAAATAACGGAATCAGTTGCGGATATAAAGATCCCATACAAAGCCTACGAGTGGAGTTTCCAAGAGTAACCTTCAACGAAATTACAAAAGGAACAAACTTTATTCATTTAAGAGTGTTCTCTAGCGGCATGTAGATTGCTGCCGGTGGAAAGTACCTTTTCCCGCAATATATCATGTGTTCATTTAAAAAAAGTCATCAAGTCGTCTATGAATTTGACATAACATTTTAACGTATGTCTGTTGCCAAAATAATAATAATAATGAAGTATGTATTGTTGGTTGCGGACTTCAACTTGTAGATGAAGCAATAAATCACATCCGTTTTTTAATTCGTCTTCGTCACTCAAAAAATCATAGGCAACTTGATGAAACAACACAAAAGTAAAAACATACGGCTACGTTTTTCCAGATTTTTCTCCAGAACTTAATCATCTCCGGGAGCATAACGAACAAAACAAAAAACGTTGCTAAGTGACGAACGAGCTAATGTTCCAGTTATATTCAAAGCTTTATCGTATCGTCAACGATGGGAATGGCGACGTTAATCAAAATTTGGTTCGTCAACGAAAAGCAGAATCTCAAAATTTGTTTACACAGTCTGTCACATATGTCACCTTGGTAAAATATTAATACCTTTTTAAAAACAGTGTACATTTATTTCGATTTTCCCAATCATTTTATAAGAAATTTTTCTTGTAGGGGTTTCCAGTCGAACCTGGTTGCGGCCCACTCGTGGTAAATATTTGGTGCTGTTGATGTGAATTCTGGATGCAGGACGTTGTCGCAATAACTCATTTCTATTGCGTCGGTTAAATAGAGACGGAAAATACAACCGACTGTTACATAGTTTGTGTTGCGGGTTAGATACAGACCTAAGAGGGGAAAATATTCAGCTCGCACTAGACCACGGGACAAAAAGAATCCTTACCCACGTGCAATATTAGAGCATTGTAAGAGCTGCCATGAGTAATGGTTTTAATTTTACATCTGTTGAGAACCACTGAGGGGTGTTCCTTCCTGGAGGGTGGGATAGTGGATCCGGTTACCGCACCATTTTTGTAAGAAACATTTTCAATGCATTCAGATTCAAGTTCTAGTAAAAGAAAGTAAAGCTTGACTCGTGTCTTATTTCTGGTCCTGAGCCCCATTAGCTCAAGGAAGTCTCTAGAGACCTATTAGCTCTAAAGTTATCAAATTTGTAAGTGACAGAAGCCCCATTACGTCCCAGTGCAAGGCGCAACAAGGTGCATCAACAAACATCATCCACAATACAACAAGTCAATTCATTGATTGGCTTTTTGCTCCTTTTGTGGTGTAATTAATAAAACTCGACAGCCATAATGCGTAAATGTTCCTCAGTCCACGTTGGTCAAGCCGGAGTGCAAATTGGTAACGCCTGTTGGGAATTGTACTGCCTGGAACATGGAGTCCAACCTGACTGTCAAATGCCCTCTGACAAAGCCGTCGGAGGAGGTGCCGACAGCTTCAACACCTTCTTCAGCGAGAGCCGTCTTCGTCGACCTGGAACCCACAGTAGTCGATGAGGTCCGTACCAAAACTTGCCGTTAGTTGTTCCACCCAGAACAGTTGATCACTGGCAAAGAAGATGCCGCCAATAACTACGCCAGAGGTCACTACACCATTGGCAAAGCAATCGTCGACTTGGTGTTGGAGCGCATCCGTAAATTGACCGACCAATGTACTGGCTTGCAAGGATTCTTGATTTTCCACTCGTTCGGTGGAGGTACCGGTTCCGGTTTCACTTCTTTGTTAATGGAAAGGTTGTCTGTTGACTACGGTAAAAAATCGAGTCACCTAAAACTCATACTCATAATGCGGACATAATTTTTTTCTAAAACGCTAAAAAATTATTATTATGAACCAAAAAATCAAAACTCATCAAGAGAAGCTGATAACGAAAAGTATTTGATGATAAAAGTGGTTCTGTTTTGGCATTTGGGGAGCATGGAAAAGACAAGAATTACATCCGTAGCGACTTTCTGATATAATAGAAAATTGCAGCTCCCTCATTATCACCCTTTCTGATACGAAGACGAATCGTAATCGAGTGTTCATAATAATTAAGTATGCGGTAACTAACATTCGCATAGCAACAAAAGTTTGTTAAAAATAACAACAAAAAATCCGCGTCACGTTTAATTCTTTTGGGATATTTTATTTGATTATGAGTAAAATTGAAGTACCTCAAGACATTCTGCATGAGGTTGATCGTGTGAAGAAGAAAATGATGTCGCCGAAATCTCGGGAACTATATGAGAAAGAATATACCAGTTGTTTCGTGAGTGGAGACAAAGTTATATCAATCAATTGTTACAATGGAAAAAAATTACATATAATTTTAAAGTACTAGGACGCTAATGTTAAATTTTTGGGGGTGGTATTTTTTAGCCCGCCAAAATTAGTACAATTAGAACAATATATAATTCACGACAAAATTAGTAAAATACTGGGTTATTCACGAAATGGTACGACCCTGACGAAATTTTCGATGCAACCAACATTGCATTTGCACAGGTTACGTGGATTGAAAAAACAATTTCTTTTAAAACTAAAACATAGTGTGCACATTAATTTATTAGATGACATTAGATACTGTCAGTGTCAACCAGTATTAACTATTTTGACCTTATTGTTGTTTTGGTAATAATGTATTCCAATGACTAGAAAACCGATATGCTTTTAATTTATGGCGAATGCAGAAAAAACGCTTCTCTTGCTGCTAGGGTTTATGTAAAGCGTTACCCTCAAGGAAGAGAACCAACAGATAAAATTTTCAAAAAATTAGAGGCACAGAAGAGACTGAATTGGCCTCCAGTTACTACGCCTAGGGAAAGGACTGCAACTGGGGAACATAATGAAGTAGCCGTTTTAGAGATGGTGACAGAAGAACCACATATTGACCAGAAGGAAGTGGCACGAATGGTTGAGATAAGCCAGGCATCAGTATGCCGAATTTTGAGGGCCAATAAATTCCATCCTCACCACATCACCTTGGTTCAAGAACTATAAAAGTGACCGATTTTTCCAAAAGGTTAGAGTTATGCCGTTTCTTGAAGGAAAGAATCCAATTTAATGAAAACACTTCCAAAATATTATATTCTTTAACGTCTGGTGTGGAATTTTAGAGGTGAAATGTCCTTACAAGTGGAGAAACACCACGTCCCTGAGCGAGGATCTCAAAAAATAATAAAGTACATTATCGAATTTCATGATGAAGACATCAAAACCAAGATTTCTATCACCAAATTCAAGGGCAATTGCACTTTACGTCCAGAAATAAGGCTTTTCTGATGATCTGGACACCAGCAGTCAGCATGATTGTGGAGATTAGTAGACCTGAAACGTGCGTAAAGAACATGCATGGAAGTGTTTTATTATACTTATACATTTCTGGTGAATTCAATCTACAATAAAACTTTATGTACAAACCTGTAATTACTTATTTACTACTTATACCTAAATATTATTCTTTGGTCAACTACTCCACTTATTAAGAGCGTTCTCTAGTCGGTCAAGTTTTCAAATGTAAACAAACATTCGTCTTCCGTCTCTGTAGAAACCACATGCCCTAATGCTGTCGGTGTGTCCATCTGTACTACGTATAGACACGAATGCACCTTGCGTTGCATCCCACAAGCGTGCGTCGAAGAGAGAGACTAAATAGTGGGAGTGCTGAGCTTGTTCGTACTCTTAAAACGATCTGACAACACAGCTTGTAGCGCTTGCTTTTATATCATTGAACGACTGAGCGATGGAAGTTGGAAAATCGCAAAGCGGTGTGCACTGTTAGGAATGGAACATAATTTTAAAATAATCATAATTTCAAATGATTAATTGAATTGAATTAAGTTTGACCGTGAAAAAAGTTAGCCCTAACTTTTAATCGAACAAATTATAGTTTTCTAGAAACATTGTATTTTCTGACCAATAAGGGTTCTGCCAAATGCGTAAAATTAATCGTACCTATGCAATTACACGAGAGGCTATTGTTCTACCGGATCAAATTTACTTTTGAAACAAATTTTGTTCCCCGGAAATTTTGCAAGTAAAACTGCCAACCTGTCAACGTAACAAAAACGTGACACCGAAAGTAGAGCAATTGAGTAGAGCAATTGAGTTTACAAAAATTAACTTTGTCGTAGAGGTAAAGTAAATAATCAATTCAGCTAGATAATTTCATGCATAAAATAAATTTTGTATTATTGTCATGGTAAAACGTCGTGGCAAAAGGTAATAGTTATTTATGTGGTATATATTAATTATTTAATAACGTGGACGCGTTAGCCGAGACGTTAAAGTCACTCGAAAAGATAGATAATCATCAATTTTATCGTCGTATATAATATAAAATTTTATTCAATCTTCACGGTTTTTACTGCAACATGGATTTAATTCTTTGACGTGAAAAATTCAACTGTCAAACAAAATGTCAAAAAAACGTTAGACAGTAATACAACAATGGATGTTGGTATAGAAGTTTTTTTTTAACTTCTAAACGATAAAATTGCATTTTAACATGCGGTAAAGAGTAGATAAAATTCAATTTTGACATTAAAGATTAAATAAATAACATTTATCGTTCGACACTGTCAGAATTTTCAAATTTTCGCTTGTGTAAACACTTTGTCATGAAATAATTTAAATGACAGATAAACGTCAAACTATTTTTATGGATTTTAAGCAATTTAAACGCTTTCCAGGGTTGTATCGGACGATAAAACGTTGTATTACACTCGTTTCACTCGTGCTTTTATAAACCCCTTGTGGCATAAAGCGTCCAATTTACACAGGAACTCGTATAATAATCTACTATTTTAGTTGTGCGGAAATGGAGAAAGAAAATAAATCACAATAATAATAAAAATAAAATAAACAATCATAATAATAACTATTGGAATGCAGAAGGCGCTTATCTTGAGGTCGTTGCGTTTGCTCAGGGTAATTCTCGGTATTCGTAGTTACTCACCCCATGGTTTTGGGGCTGGCTACGATGTGCGATTAAAACATCTGACCAGCAAGAAACCTCGTGAAGGTCGGAATCACGAGGATTTCCTTCTGATAAATTTTAAAAACAATAATAATAACTATTTAGTATTGTCTAATAATTGCAAAAGTTAATTCCTCATTCCTTGGGGGGTCCCTTATTGTTTTTCCTCGCTTCTACCTTGGATCTCACAACTCAGGTAAAAAACAATTAAAATAAAAAATCCTTAAATGCGGGTACATTTGTTCTTTCCAGAATTCTTCGTCAAAATTAATCTAAAAATTGCAAATGTTGGTTATTTTGTACATTTTATACAGTCAAATAAAACTACCACTTCATATAGAATTCCTTTTCGACTCCAAATAATAAAAAAAAAACAGGTATACAATTATATAAAAAACTAGCTGACCCGGCGAACTTTGTATCGCCTCAGAATCAATAAATGTTGTGTTAACTTATTAGCTGAATTCACTTTTTTTATTTGAAGCGGAGGCAAATCCAACAAATTAAAGATCGGTCCAGCCGTTCTTGGGTTATAAACCAAAGGAGGCCCCTGAGCCCCCATGCCCATTTATTAATAGTTATTCTGCTATTCGGGACGGAGACAAACACAACAAATCAAAGATAATAAAAATCGGTCCAGCTGTTCTTGAGTTATAAACCCAAGGGTTCCCCCTGAGCCCCCTGTCCATGTTTCAATAGTCATTCTGCTATTCGGGGCGGAGACAAATCCAACAAATCAAATATCGTAAAAGCCCTTCTTGAATTATAAACCCAAGGGCCCTCCTGGGCCTTCATGTCCATGTTTTAATAGTTATTCTGCTATTCGGGGCGAATACTTTACGACTTATTCCCATACCTACCAAATATAAAAAATACTTCATAAAATTCGGTCGAGCCGAAAAATCGGTCCAGCCCAAGGGGGCCCCCTGGGCCCCCATATCCATTTGAAAAATACTTACCGGCCTATTCCCATACCTATCAAATATACAAAAAAAATCATAAGAATCGGTCGACCCGAAAAATCGGTCTAGCTCAAGGGGGGCCCCTGGGCCCCCATGTCTATGTGAAAAATAGTTTAACACCTATTCTCATACTTACCAAATATACAAAAAAAAATCAAATTTAGTGTTCAATGCTACACTTGCTTTATCGCTCAGGAAATTAACATGATTATTTTGTTTTCAGTTTATTTATTTACTTATTGTTAAGGATTGGTATAAATGAGTATGGATGGCGACAAATTTGATTACAGCATTATTCAGATCAATAATAAATTGTCTAATAATGTTTATTGCAAGCTTTTTATCGTTAATTGCAGGCATTCCTAAATACAAAACAATCCGTAAAAAAATGTTTCATTTTTAATTACTAACTTATAGACTATGCAAATAAAAAAATTATTATGTGGCCGAAAAGACAATTAAAAGACCTTTCAAACGACATGTTACTCGACCCCTATTCCCTATTTAAAAAATCGAGGTTGCTCCTGTCAGGCGTATGGGGTTGCACCAAGCCTGCTTACTATTGCATCAAAACATGTCCCCCTCGAGATAAAAATTGACCTGTTTTTAATTTTTTCTTAAATATCTTTTCCTAAAAAGTTATTGAGGGTGCCTCGTTTCGATTGAAACGGTCTGTATATCGATTCTACACTTATCCGTGCACAAATCTAAAAAAAAATTCTCAATACCCCCCCCCAATTGAGCCAATCGCCGGTTTTTTCTTTTCCCCGATAAAGTTCTGTTACCCTTACCACTATCGCGTCTTTTACACACACCCCCCATATCACAAAAACTATCACTAACAATACTATTAACACTATAACAATAGTCAAAACTAAGAATACAAAAAACGCAAAGTCTGTTGGAGTCAATATGACGAAAGGTCTAGTTTTTACACTAACAATTAGTCAAAAGTAACAACACTTGAAAACACTAAAAGCCTACTGCAGTCAAGACTGTTCTCAGATTCTGTGCTCTTATAACTGGCATTATTAATTTTTTTATTTTGTTTCTTAACGCCATACTGAAAGGCGCCGGCGGTCTCTTTGACAACCAAGAAGTATTTTTTTAAGAACTGCCAAAATTATTATGTGTGTTCGGCGTTTCTTTGTATCTAATTCGTTATTAAATGGCCCTTTTGATATCATGAACTGATCTCCAGAAAAAAAAAAAATGTAAAAGTATGTCTTGGGAAATACCTATTTCCATTATAGGCAACTCAATAACAATTCATCATAAAGCTAATACGCAGCTATACGCAGTTACTGTTATAATTTATTGAATTCCTGTGAATTTTTGCTCTAATTTGATTCGTTTTCTCACAACCCATAAAACAAAAATACACGATTTTTAAAATTCTGACGTAATTCAAAAGGACCCTTGAATTGGTTTTTGAAAAATTAACTATGTGGGTAATAACTTCTTCTTTCATTCTAAAATTGCCCTGAAATTTCAATCGATGTTGGTCTTTATTTATCGATCATCGATCTACAAGACAAGTACATCCTCTATGAGCGCTGGCTGCCGTTCTACTGAGCACAAAACCACAGCATATTTCCTATGCTGTGACAAAACAGTGCGTTGTGAGAGCCGTAGGACCGAGAGCTTTGTTGCCAAATTGTTCACAACCCTCAATCTGCTATAGATGGCGACACCAACCGCTTAGAAAATTATTAAAACAAATTTTTCCATTCATGTGCTTAGTACTTGCGTAAATGATTTGTTTTTTTACACGGAACGTTTTTAATAAGTCGTAGCAATGTTCGAAACTCCCCTAAACAAAATTTTTCTGTCAATTAACGATTTTTCTTTTCAATTTTTTTTAGAAACAAAAAATTTTGGACTTTCGTAAACGCATCGGTCCAAGATTCTAACTTTCCGCGTTTTTAAAAATCGATAAATCAATATGGTAATCGATTTATTCGAAGAAACAAATTATCCAAGATGGCGTCTGGTAATGAACGCTCTTAAGAGAAACTGTAAATTAGCAAACTTAGAAAACAACGGATGGGGCATTAAAGAGGCAGGTATGCAAAAAATAATTTTCTGTTTTATTCATAACAACAAAAATTGCCTTTGTTGTTGTGGAGGCTGTTGTATTACAGAGGTCCTGGTTCTGCATGTGAAACAACAAGCTGCTGAAACCTTTCAATTTCGGCCTCAATCGTCTCCTCAGGATCACTAGCTGCTTCTGTTACAATAGTAGCTGTTAATTTATTTCATAACACTGAATTCTGTAAATACCCACTTTTTAATTGTTTTTCTCTTCTTCTTTGGGCTCTCAAAGCTAAATTGCTTCCCAATATTATGTTTAAATATGGTATCATAGGATCATTAGCTCTATCCTCATCATTGAAGTGACAACTACACACGAGGGAATGATTTGGTTCTCGATCAGCTCGTCTAAAATTTAAATAATGTTGTTGCAAGATGCAATTCACCGTCAATCCACCTTTGTTTTGACTCCGTGACGTATCTACTAGTTGCATAGTGAATTTTTAAAACTGATTGCAAATTTAATATTTTGACACTGACAATATCTATTGTTACCTAATTGCGCACGCTATGTGTTAGTTTTTGAAGAATTATTTTTCTTAATCCATGTAACCTGTGCAAATGCAATGTTGGTTGCATCGAAAATTTCGGTGGGCTCGTATTGTTTCGTGAATAACGGTGTATAAATGAACGACAATAGAAGTATTGTAATGAGAATAAATGTAAATTCACGACAATACGTTGCTCTCACTTGATCTGTCCTAAGCAAAAGGAAGAAATGAAATTCTAAAAGACAATATGGCCCTGCGCCAGAATAAAAAATTGTATAATTAATTATTGAAGTTATACTTTTTTAGACAGGTTATGAATTAATGGGAGAAAATTTTTGTCAAGGAATATTTTGGTATGCAATATTTGTCGTTAAATATCCCATTTTCGTCGTGCAATATTTGGCGTTTGATATACCAATTTTGGCGTGCAATTATATATTTCTCAATTGTTTGTATCATAAATAATCCGAAAAATGCCACTTTGAACACCAGTGTGAAATAAAACTATTTACTCACATAAAGGTTGCTACGATACCTTTAAGGGACCAGTAACTTCGTTACAAAGTTAAGAAGTGCTGGTGCAGTCAAGTTTTGTTTTAAACCAGAAGAATGTTGATTAAATTTTAAATATATCTAAGTCGAACTTTAATAAGTGTAAATTTTTAATATTCTTTAAGGGCTGATGATGGCAGTAGTGTTCTGCCGAAACATGTTCCATTTGTAATTTTACACTTATTAAAATTTGTGGAGTTCGACTTAGATTTTAAGTTTTGTTTTGTACAACTATAAGTAATAGTATATTGAAAAACTAGTTTTATAAAACCTATATTAAGACACGAGTTCAGGTTTGCAGCACGACTGCCGTAGGTAGGAGTGCCTGTAAAGAACGAGTGCTCTTAAGTTTTACAAATAAAATCAAATTTTGTTAATTAGGGAATTTTGTTAAATTTTAATTTTTTTTAGTACCTGACATACTTGACATGACTTGACATGGAACCATAATCTCAAAATCACACTGAGATTTCGTTCAGTGCAGGGTTCACTGTGTGTTACCAATGGAAAAAGAAATTCTAGATTTTGGGTGCGTTAATGGCTTATTAAATTAGAAAAAATATTTTAACGTCCTACAATTTAGTTGGCTTGCTCTAATGACCACGTAAATTTTATTAATAACAGTTTAATGGTTTTTACTTACCAAAAGGACACTTTTAGTTTTATCAACACATATCAACTAATTAACAAAACAACTAGTTCAACATCAATAGTGTTCAAATAGCAATGAAACAGTGTTTTATAATAACACCTGATATCTTTTGTTAGATGAAACCTTTAACAAAAGAACCAAACAATCATAGAAAGCTTGTGTTTTATAGTGCATTTTTTGTTATTTAATCTATGATAACTTTATCAGTGGTTAATATCAATTATGCAAAATAATCAAAATAATCTTTAATTAATACACCTAGTTCACAGGCGCCACTCTTATTTTTATATAAAAAAAATATTTTAGTGTTAGTTGTGACGCATGTACAAAATCATCCTAGATGTACGAATTTTCACAAAAATGCTTCAAGAGTAACTAAGTTCATAAATCTTTTACTTACCCAAAATAATCAAAATTATAATTTCCCATTAAATAGAAAAGGAATTTTTAGTTATTAATTCATTTATTTTTAGCAACATTTAATTAATGTCCTATTTATGCTGTAAAACTGATGCATTGTTAAAAATCACACGGATGGTGTCTTCATTTACCCTTATCATAATAATTAGTGCAGTAGACATTATCTTTATTAAATGTAGAAGTTGATCAGTATTGCAACATAAGTGGTCACAGCAATAATCATCTTCAACTAAACCATCAAACTGTCAAATAAAACAATTTAGTCCTTACCGATCATTGAAAGTAGCTTTTTATGTAAGTATTGTTTATGTATTTATTAATTTATTGTTTAATTCGTGGGTTCAATTATTGGCTTTGCACATTTTTTATTTGTTTGCAATGCACCTTAAAGATTAAGAAACGCAAGATTAAACTTGGAAAACCCAATTATTATCAGCAATTATCATACGCCACACATTCAAAATATAAAGATTATGGCATTCTACAGGGTGATGTCTGGCATAAGGTCAGCTTCCTTCGTTACATTAAAAGCAACAAAAACTCTAAGTATCATTAGGGCCAAAAGTGAACACTAACAAAACAAAAGGGCCTTTTGTAAAATAAAATTTTGGAACCGCTAATAAAATAACTACAATAATTATTATTAAGCTACTACAATCATTTATTTACTGTAGCAACCCTAAAATGTCAATTATGCGAGACATCCTGTAGAACTAACCTCTAGTGTAAAACCACGACAATTTCACAAAAGTTTTGAATTGAAGATTACAATGGGGAATAAGTACAAGGATCTTTTATTTTTTAAATATTTTTACACGTATTGTTCGTTCTACATGATGAAATTGCGAATATGTAGTCCTCCCACAAGTTGACAGTACTTCGTGGGTCGCCTGGTCTCCACGAGTCTGCGTTGATTTGGAGATTTAGTCTCTGCACATCTCCCTGGTTTAAAATGTCTTACTAACTTTATCGTTTTCTGACAGACAAATGTGGTTGGGCTTTGTAGATTTTCCCTTCAAAAAAAGCACATCGAATCATATCACACTTTTATCTCACAATCAGTAAAGTAATTTGTCAGTAAAAAAATTCAATTTCATTTCAAATTGTCAGTTTGACCAGCAGAATATTTCAGCTGTGAAATTTTAACAACATTGTCAATCGGTCATATATGCATTCGTAGGGTAAAGAACAAGAAACCTACTGCCGCCCGTCCGCCGCTTCCCTGCTACCGACCAGAAGGGGCCAGCCCTGGTATCCTTGGTGCCGACTTGGTGTACTGGTGTTAGAAGTTCTGTGGTGGCTTCCTCACGGGGGCCGTCCAGTTGTCTGGTTTTCGGTGCACCTGCCGGTCGACCACTGGGATATCCGGACGGGTCTTTTCTAGGAAATCCTGACCACCGGCCGGAAGGAGCCAGCCTTGGAATTTTTGGTTAGGGCATCTGTGGTGGCTTCCTCATAGTTTGATACTTCTAAAAGAATAAAGATCTTTGTTTCCAGATACTTCAAACTACCATAATAAAAATTAATTGTATCATTAAAAATACAAGGGATGTATAAATACAACATTGTATTTATTCCGATGATTGCAATTATCTTAAGTGCTTGTTATTAACAATTATTGATTCACAAGCAATTGTGCTATACGTGGGTAGACAACGTTCTACTTTTAAGCCATGCACTTTTTAGAAGAAATACCATTCTACAAAACATTCGCTTACAAACTGACCGGAAGTCTTCAACATTCTACCAAAAACGACTCAAAATTTTTACCACGATTGTGGTCCGTTCCACTCAATTGCCTCCTCATTTATGTCTGCATCCTATTTCATAAAGTCCTACTCAACTCCTCTGGCATATTCAAGTATGTAGACCTATTAGTGACTTTAACCAGTTTTTGTTTTCTACTGACCTGTTGGATCGTCTACTTTGTTAGAAGCAACAGCATTAAAGAGCTACTCACCGAACTAGAAAACTTCGGGATGAGTTTGAACTCCACCGAACAGAATTCGTTTCGTAAACACTTCTTTGAACTTGTACATTTCGTCGGTGCTTTCGTACCACTGGTGCCCTACACACTCCCAGCAACCATGGACTACTTGTACTATTCCTTACCAGAAACCGTAGCTTTCCTCGACCACCTCTTTCTTCACGATATTCTAACCACCATTCGGCGTAAATTTTATACTTTGAACAGCAAATTGAAGCAACAACAATATCTAACCGTCGAAGCTCTAGACACCCTGTCTGAACGCCACGACGAACTGGTAATTCTAACCAAGAAAATAACCCGTCATTTTGAGATTACCACCATAGCAGCTTTCTTAATGTGGTTTTGTTACTTAATTGATCTTTGCTACTACGTCATATTCATTCTAGTTAACGGTATGGAAATGGACAACAGAGTCTTCTTCTACTTTAAAGTTGGTAGTCTTTTCTTCTTCCATCTTGTGTGGCTTTACATGGTGTTGAGAATGTTCACGGAGACCCAAAACGAGGTAAGCACAATATGAAAAATACTTTAATTAAAAAGATTTCAGGCTAACAAGATGTGGAGTTGTTTGCACGACATCTGGAACAGTCTTGTCAGTCAGAAAGGGTTGATCAGTAAGAAGAGCCTACATCTTCAGCTGCTGTCTCTTAGAAAGATCAACAATCAGCTGGAGTTTAATGCGAGGGGTTTCTTTAACTTAAATTGGGCTTTTGGGCATTTGGTAATAGCTAATAAATCAATAGACAACAATTTCTATGTATCTCTTTCAGTTGATGTCTTCAGTTACGATTTACGTCGTTATGTTGGTTCAGTTTGGGTTTTAGAGACTTTAAATTAAAATTAAATTTTAAAAAATTCTGATTGCACCATTTAGTTCTTGTTTCATGCTGCTATGTTTTTCGAAATTTAAAAAAATATATATGAGTGGCGTATCCACCATATCTGTAAAATTGTATATTGTATTTTGTATTATTTCGTATATCATATTTTAGATTTCTCAGTTAATATTTCATATTTCACGTTTATCATTTTGTATTTCACACAGCATTACGTGAAATTATGGAATTTATATTTTTTTATCAATTATTATCTTTCATTTTGAGATTTGTATTTTATAAGCCATGTTTAATTTTTTCCGAGTCATTTCATTTTTCAAATTTCACATTTTTTACTTCATATTGCACTGTCCTCATCATTTAATTCGCCATTTTCCTCATAATCTTTTACCCTCTTATACTGTTAGCTGTCGAAGGGGTGGTCTCACCGAGCCGTAGTGAAGGGCGTCCTTGAACAATTAAAAACAAATGAATTTAAAAATGCTGAATGCGCCTCTTCATTGACAAATTTACGGTAACTGTAATTATATAATTTTTACATTCAATATTTATCTTCAGAAATTTACAAATTGTTTCTAAATATGGTGGATGCGCAGCGTCAAATTAAGGTAAATAATGGAAGGTGCAGATACTACAACGTGAATCCGATCAATTAATGAGAAAAGTGAAATAAACAAAGTAGAATATAGGAATTATTTCCATTTTTTCACAGCGGCGCATCCACCATTATTAAACGGTCATTCTAGTCCGTTAAACGACGCTGTCCACGCTCAATATTGATCTAAATCTGACAGCGTCGTTCGACAGTATCAGAAATGGTGGAAACCGACATTGATTTGGTACTTTAATGCAAAATTAATGGGTTAAATAAACACTATAAAAAATTATTCAAAATTTTATGTATCAGCTTCCACCATTTTTAAGATTTCTTATTATTTGTTACAAATTTGAGGTACCCGTATTAATATTGAGCGCGGACGGCGTCCTCGAATAATTTTAAAAATATATATTAAAATGGCGGATGGACCATGGTAAATTTATTGTTTTTCTTTTAATAATTCAAAATTCATAGGTTATATCTCATATTGCATTTCATGAATTATATTATCTATTCTAATCATTACATGCTTCATATCGATCTTATTACATGATTCATATTTACATTCAATTCTAATTTTTCTTCTTAATCTTGTATCCTCTTAACCTCATTAGGTGTCGAAGAGGTAGGCTCACCGAGCCGAGTTCAATTATGTAAATTGCAAAAATTTCATATTTGATATTGCATTATATAATAATTCATATTTTATATTCTATATATTTTTGCGGCCCGCCCCCATGTTCTGAACGACCGCCGCGTACAACACCCTGGAGCGCCCGTCCGCGCCCCTCATGTTGGGCATCAGCCTGGCCAGTTTCCCAGCCACTGCTTCCGCCTTCCTAGTCACCCTCTCCACGTGGCGAAGGAAGCTCATCCTTCTGTCCAGGTCGACCCCCAAGTACTTCATACTTGGTTGGACCCGGACAAAAGCGCCCCCCACTCGGAAGCCCTCCAGATCGATCCTCCTACCACCGATTAGCAAAACCGCCTCGGTTTTGGCAGGAGCCACCCTTAGGCCATGGTCATTGAGCCAGCCCATCACCCTTTCCGCCGCCTCTTCCACCATGTTCTTGAGCTCTTCGCTGGTGCGGGCCATTGCCATGATCACCAAATTATCGGCGAAGGCAACGGTCCTCGCACCCACCGGCAGCTCCAGCTCGAGGACGCCGTTATACAGCACATTCCACAGGAGTGGTCCAAGAACCGACTGATGGTCCTCCCCGACAGGTAGCTCTTGACCATGGCGACAAGGCCCCCATTCACCCCCATCCCTTCCAACGCGGCCACGATCGCCCCCCATGACGCACAGCCAAAGGCGTTCTCTACGTCCAGGGCAACGACGGCACAGTAGTCCTTTCGACCCCATGCCCGTTTGCGTTTGCCACCCTGGCGTATGCCAGAACGTCTTCGATTGCGTTGATGGTAGACCTACCCCGGCGAAACCCATATTGCCCGTCGGAGAGCACACCCCTCTCCTCCAGGTCTGTCCCGATCCGGGTCTTCAGGATAGGCTCGAGCAGCTTCCCCGCCGAGCTTATGAGGGATATTGGGCGGAATTTCCCCACGCTCTTTGGGATCAGCACTACCCGAGCCACCTTCCATATGTCCGGGAAGACACCGTTCTCGAGACAGGATCCCATCACCCCCGCGATAACTGCGGGGGCCACCTCGACGGCCAGCGCGACGACCTCCGCCGGCATGCCGTCCAGCCCAGGAGCCCCACCCCGCCTGGACCTCCTCCTCCGTCACGGCCGTCATTACCTCCCCAGCGTTACCAGCATCTTCCTGGTCCTCCCACCGAGGAGGGTCCACCGTTGGGAAGAGTTGGCCAATGGCTTCCTCTTCCTCCTCCTCGGTGGTCACCGGCCTAGCTCCGAGCTTCCCAGATACGATGCGATAGGCCCGCCCCCACGGATCACCCCGGACCTCATCGACTACGCTGTCCCAGGCTCGGCCCTTGGCAGCAGCAATCTCCGTCCTCAGGGCTCTCCTTGCGAGCCTATACGCTCTGAGTCCCTCGGCTCTCGCCTCGTCCGTTCTTGCCCGGGTGAGTTTCCGCCTACCAGCAATGCAATTCCGCCGCGCTTCCGCGACTTCAGCGCACTACCAATAAACTGGTCTCCTCCCGGGCATTGTGGCCTTCCTGGGGAGGCATCCTTCACAGGCAGCCTCCAGACGCGCCATCATGTCCTCCGGGGAGAGATCTCCCTCGCCACCGAGCGAGTTTTCCAGTCGCCCGGCCAGCACCTCCCTGACACCCTCCTTCCACAGATAGCCGGGGCTCTGGACGGCCCCGGGCACCCTATGGACGGCCCCAGCATTCAACCGGTAAGTTATGTACCGGTGGTCGCTGAACGAGTCCCGGTCCAGGACACTCCATCCCTTCAGCGCTATTCCCCCCACTATCCGGGCGAAGGTCACATCCACAATGGACGTACGTGTTCCGCCCACCGTCGCGGCCTCAAAGGTTGCCTGGTTCCCGAGGTTTTTGACCCCGAGTCCCAGGCTGGCCATCGCCTCCCCCAACACGGTTCCCCTCGAATCGGTCACCGACGACCCCCACGAAGCAGACTTCGCGTTGAAATCGCCAGCAACCACAAGGTTCCCCGCGTGGGTCCTCAACTCCCTGGTCAGCCTGCCCACATATCCCCTATACTGCTCAGACATGCAGTTCGGGGACACATAACAGCTGACCAGTATCGTGTCCATGACCTTCACCCAGGCATAGCCCTCCCCAACACCGCTGGCCGTCACATCACCCTCCACTCTGACTGCAGCCGTCCCCCCCCCTCCGCAAGAAGCCACCCGCCCCTGCTGACTGTTGCCAGATTGGGCTCCTGGGCCAGGATGCACTTGACACCCAGGTCCAAGGAGACCCTCTCCAGCACGTCGTGGGCGAGGGCTCTCCGTCCCAGGTTAATCTGCAAGACCTTGCACACCATTGCTGGTGCCGGGTTTCGCAGCCCCCTGGGCCGATCCTCCCTTGACGCCTTTCCGGGCGGCCACCGCATCTTTGTACCGGGGGCACTTCATCGACTCAGCCCTGTGCGCTTTGACCCCACAGAGGTAGCAATCCTCCTGGTTGACACAGTCCCTCATCTTGTGCCCCGGCTCTCCGCACTTGTGGCAGGCCTCTTCACCCTTGTGGGCACATTCCTTGGCCATGTGCCCAATTCTCCTACAGAGGCATGCTTCTCCCCCCTCAAATTTTCCTTGTTTCCGATCCTGACATCGACATCCTGAATTTTCAAGGCCATCCCCAGTCCGGTCAGTTCCGAGACTATTGTGGCCTTAATGTCACCACCTTCCGTCGTAGGGTCAACGTCCAGGACCATGGCAGTCTTCTTGGCCACCCTCTGTTCGACCTTGGCCACCTGCTGGAGCTTCACCCTCATTTGCTCCTTAAAAGCATTTCTTGCCTCCTCACTCCCGGACTTGAACTTAATAAGGGCGTCCCCAGATTGTGTCCTGGACACCCTTGTGACCACTACTTTCTCAGCACTGACCGTGTTCTTCAGGCTTCTAATTATGTCCGCATATGTGGACCCGCCCTTTTCCCCTATCTTCCTGAGGAGGATGGTCTCCTCGGCACGGCCTCCGCCTCCTGCTCGGCTTTCCCCAACAGCATTGGGCCCCCCTCGTCTCCCATCCAGGATGTCGATGGTGACCCCTCTTCTTCGCCCCTGAGCACCACCTCCAAGAGCTTCCGGGTCATGTGGCAGTTTGTCATGTCAGTGACGACGCACACCGCCCTCTTTCGTCCATGACGTCCAGAATCCTTCTTAAGGCCTCCCTGGTTGCTACCGCTCCCCCTTCCATTTGTTCTCTGTCCTCCAACAGCATCATGTGGGTGAAATTGGAGTCACCATCCTGTTCTGCCCCCTCCGCATCCAAAAGACTATTCTGGGTCTTGATGGTATAGGCCTTACCCGCCTCCATCTTACCCTTCTCGATCCTTGGGTGATCCCTCAGCATCCTACCTACCATAAGATGCTTCTGACCTTCCTTCCCCAACATGTAGACAACGTCCCTTTCTTCTCCCTCCATCCTGCTGATGTACTTACACCTTCTATATACCTTTTCCGGCCAACTTTCTCCAATGAGCTTGCCGAGTTCGGTGTCGCTCAGGTCCCTACTGATTTGCATCTCGATGTTGTGGATCCTCATCAGCGTGTCCACCTCCCCCTTTGACACCGTCTGAGTGCCCACTTGGCAAACAATCTCTCCAGGAGTGGTCTGGCACTCGACGTCGTAGGTAGGCATTTCCACCTTCTGCCATTTGTGGCGGTCGATCCATTGTCGGACGCTGTCTTTCTTGAAGACCTCAACGCTTTTGCGCAACGTCTTGATGAGGTCCTTCATCACCGTTTTTGTGTTTGGGGTGTCATCCAGCCTCTTCCCCAAAGCAAGCACGTTCTTGGTGATGTTATCTATCCATGTTTACTCTCGGTTATTTATAGGGGTTTTTCTCCCCGCGGGACGGCCAACTAAGGCAAGCCCCACAGCGGAATGGGATGTGGTGGTCCGCATGGTGGAAAACATCATGCGGCGGAAGGAAGCCATGGAAAGGGAGCGGGAGAACCTCGGTATGAGGTAGGGGGGAGTACCACCCCTGAAGTAATGCCTAACGGTGGAGTAATACTCCGCTGAGAGGGGTTTTTTAGTGGGTAGGACTGGACGACCATCCGCCAGGGAGTCCCACACTCTCCAGGCCTTCCTGAGCGTGGGCCTGGAGGTACGTAACTGTATTTTCCCCCTCTCTCCAATAAAAAAAAAGCCCAACTGTACCAACGGGAAGTTCAGGTGGCATGGAACTGAAGAAAGCGATCGGCCGAACAAAGAAACATGCCAAAAGCCTGGACAATTGCTGCAAGACGGGGTACAATGTCAAAACGGACATCTGTAATGCCTCGAAAAGCATTAACAGGGAGGTGGCGTTGATGTCCGGTTTGGAAGATTGGCTAAAGACCTCCGTTCGGCGCAGGACTCCAAAGCTTTGGCGGTCAGCCAACTAAAGACGGCCGAAGAGGAAGTGAGGAAAATGCGACAGGAAATTGACGATTTAAGGAGGAAGGCAGGCAGTGGAGAGGCGATGAAGAAGGAGATGACAACCATCAGCACGCAGACGGTAACGAGTGAGGAGGCAAGGCGGCAGATAGTGATTGCCGAAATGGAGGGTCAGCTGAGCCGGGACCTGAACCAGGGAGAGGTCGGTAAGCTGATCCTCAAAAAATGGCCTGAAGAGACCTACCAGAGGTGTAGGTACTATTACAACCTAAATTGTTGTAATGCCCTGACAAAATTTAGAAGTGTGGATGGTGACACAAGAAAATACAGCTAAGTCCTCAAAATCATATAATGGACAAATAAAAGTAATACAGATACTTCCTACAATTAAATAATATTAAATAACGTGGTAAAGATAGAAACTAGAATGACTGAATACAAGTTGAAAGTTGAAATAATTAAAAATATTAAAGTTAAATAGTGACTTTTGCTCTTTACCTATGTTTTAATTACATTAAGGAGATTACTGAACTTACAAATTTTTAAGTGAACGCTAATATAACAAAAACTAGGTGAATTTATATCACATAAAAAGATATATAATAAAACATTGTCTATTACTTATCTTCTTAACTAATACGCTTCCTGCTGGTTTGGGAGCTGTCCTGACGGCGGATCCTGCGAGTCTGTGAATCTGCAACATCTGAGGGTCCTGGGAATTTACACCAGTTTCCACGTGAATTAAACTCCGTGCATCCAGGAAAGAATTTTCACAGCTTTGAGGTGGTACAAATGATCCTAGTAATAAGTGCTGGTGAATTTGCCTCTCTGATTGAGCGTTTTTTCTGGACGCAATCCCTTTTACCAGGAGCAACTTTACGTTGAACGTGAACTCGTCAAAATCTCGAACGAAAAATAGCGAATTTCGGTTTAGTCGCGCGCGGCACTGCAAAACCTATCGTTTTTTGTATATGCCGGTTATCTCTAATGCAGATGCGTTCCTGAACCCGGTGGTAAATGCGCGGCAAAATCAAATTGTAACAGTACCTAAATAAGATGGATGAGGGGGATAGGGGACATGGTGGGGAAGGATGGTCACGAGCATCCTTTGGTAAGCAGGATGCTGAGTGACCATCCTAAACTAAGGAGCATGGTCGAAAAGGGAGAGATGGAGGGAGGGAAGACCTACACCCTCCTGACAAGAAACAGCCTCCTCGCCGAGGAGGGCGAAGAATAGGAAGAGGAAAGCAACCTCACCCACATAATGGCGCTGGAAGGAAAGGAGAAATTAGAAGAGGGAGCAACGGCAACAATGGAAGCCGTTAAAAAAGCTGGGCATTGATAGGCGCCACGGACGGATGTGGCGCAGGCCGACACCGTCCGTAAGGTGCTAGAGATAGTGCTCAGGAAGGAGGAGGAGGGTGTCGCCATTGACATAGTGGCCGGCAGGCGAGGAGACTCCAACACCGTTGGAGCCAGCCGTGCAGGAGGAGGGGGCAGAACCGGTGCCGAAGAAACCGTCCTGCTCAGGCCTGAGGGGTCCAGCTGCGCGGACATGCTCGACGGCGGGATGAATCCCTCGTCGAAAGAAGCAGTGCGACGTTTGACCGTCGCCTGCGATGAGTGTCTGTCTAGGAAGATCACCAGGGCCGGGAGGAGGCCTGCCTACTGGTGGTGTGCCCAGGTCGCGAAAGCGCGGCGGAGGTGCATCGCTTGTAGGCGGAAGCTCACCCGTGCTAGGTCCGAGTGAGTATAGGTCCGCCAGGAAAGCCCTTAGGACGGAGATCGCTGTCGCCAAGGGACGTGCTTGGGACAGGCTGATTGATGAAGTCCGGGGTGATGGGGTGGATGGAAGACCATGGCCTCAAGGTTGCTCCTACCAAAACCGAGGCAGTTCTGCTAGTCGGAGGTAGGAGGATCGGATTGGAGGGCTTCCGAATAGGGGGCGCTTTTGTCCGGGTCCAACCGAGTATGAAGTACTTGGGGGTTGACTTGGACACAAGGATGAACTTCCTTCCCCACGTAGGGAGGGTATCTCGGAAACTGGCCAGGCTGATGGATGGGCGCTGTAGGGTGCTGTATGCGGCAGTCGTGCACAACGTGCTGCTGTATGCGGCGCCCGTTTGGGCGCGGGCCGTTGATGCCAAAACCGGAAGGACCGCTCTTGAGAGCGTGCAGAGTAGGGTGGGGCTACGGGTAGCCTCCGCGTATCGGACGGTATCCACCGAAGCCAGAAAGGCATTAATGGAGAGGTGGCAGCAGAGATGGGCAGACGGAAGGAAGGGTGCCTGGACAAGGAGGCTCATTCCCGACGTCCGGCTGTGGGTCGGCCGGGGTCACGGGTGGACGAGTTTCCATGTGTTTCGGGAGCTACCTTGCCCAGATTGGCAAGGAGGCCTTCCCTGCTTGTTGGTTCTGCTGCCATGATATGGACGATCCGGAACATTCGATGGAGAGAGGTTGGCGGTCTTGACGGCCCTGGGTTGGTGGCCGGACGAGGAAAACCTCATTGGGGGGATGCTCGCCGGTCAATCCGAGTGGAAGGCAGTGGCCCGCATGGTGGAAGGCGTCATGCGGAAGAAGGAAGAGAAGAAGCGTTAACGGGAACGCCTCAATATGAGGTGAGGTGGGAGTACCACCCTTGAAGTAATGCCTAACGGCGGTTCCAGGGGTGGAGCAATAAGGGGTTTTTTGTGGGTAGGACTGGACGACCATCCGCCAGGGAGTCCCACACTCTCCAAGCTTTCATGAGTGTAAGCTTGGAGGTCCGTAACAGTATTTCCTCCCCTCTATAAAGAAAAAGTCATGTCGTAAGCCTTTTTTATATCGAAGAATATAGCAAGCACTTTGTAGTGGTTGGAGAAGGCATCTGTTATCGACGAATCTAAACTGACAATGTTGTCGAGGGTAGATATATATTTCCGGAATCCACTCTGTTGGGGGTTCAATAGGTTACCAGACTCAAGGAACTAGCGAACTCTTAGATTAATGATTCTTTCTAGTATCTTGCACATTCAGCACGTTAGTCAGATGGGTCGATACGAGCTTGGGTCATGTTTTGCCTTTTGGGGTTTTAAGAAGGGAACTGTTGCATCGGACCATAGGAGAGAAAATTTGGGGGATATCCATATAGTGTTGAAAATGTCTAGGAGGTGGAGTTTAGCTAGTAGGAAGATGGTGCTGAGGTGAAGGTGCTGAGGTTTTGCCCATAGCTAAGGATTCTTGTAGTTCAGCGAGCGAGATTGGCTTATTGATTGGGTGTCGTTTGGGCCGTCAGAATCTTTCACTTTTCTAAATGTCTCAACATAGTTCTCACTACATGAGGATTTTTAGGTGCTCACAAACCCCTGTGTCGTTGACGACTAGTTTATTAGCTATTAATAAGGATTTTGGTCCAGCTGCTGATGAGAAGCCTTTAATTCGTCTGATTTTGTTCCACACTTCTTTTGGTGCGGTGGTGGGAGTGATAGTTGAGACAAAATAGGCTCATAAATCCCTTTTGCTTTGCTTGAGGATACGCCGTGCATTGGCTCGACATCTTTTATACTTCAGGAGATGCTCCATGGTTTTATGACGTTTCCACCTATTGAAGGAATGATTGTTTTCTTTCACCGCTTGATGACATTCTGAATTCCATATAATTTCATCGAGTTGATGTAAGGACTCGTTAATGTCTGAGCATGGAGGCGCTAAAGGGAGTTGGTGGGCAATCTCTTCAGAGAAGGCCTCCCAGATTGCATGTGGGAGATTCCATCTAGGTCGGGGTCTTACCACTGTATTGGAGGAGTCTTATAGGGGGTAATCAATTTCAATCGGGATATGATCGCTACCAAAGGGGTGTGGAAAAGCCTTCCAGGATAAAAAAGGGGAAATTTGGGGATAACATAGGCTAAGGTCGATTGCTCATGTGTATCCAAAAAAGCTATGTAGTCTGGTATGCGTACCAAAGTTTAAAATGGTCAGATTGCATATATCAATGAAGTTCTCAATAAGAGTTCCATATGGGGTAAGATCCGAAGATCCCCAAGCAGGGCTGTGGGCATTAAAATCTCCTAAGAGTACGCATGGTTGGGGAAGTTGGTTGTAGAGATTTAATACCTCTTACAAGGTTGGAAGATGAGATGGAGAGAGATACAAATTACATACTGTAATTTTTTGTTTAAGTTGTGCCACAGCAAGTTATCTCCTTTGCTATAAATAGTTTTTGTATAGTTTTTGAGTGAGTGGCATCGGTCTTCCTTTTGGTTTGTTTCTTGCAGACATATAATTGATGGGCTATTGGAGATGAGCTGTTGAAATTCTGGTAAATGTCCAACAGCCCATTTATGTTCCATTGGATGATAGTGAATTTAATATGAACTGTTTTGGGATGAATCAGTCATAAGACCCAGCTGAAATTTAAGTTTTTTTCTGAAGTCTAGTGGATCGATGTTTGTATTTTCTTTCACCCAGGAGATAGAGGCTAAATAGCATATTTAGAACACCTTGAGTATCTCCGGTGTATTCTTGCGGGATTGATGGAGGGTGGGAAGATCCTGTACGTTGGATAAGAAGTCGTAGAAGCGAGAATAGTCATATTTTGGTCGGATTATTTTCGATTTCAGTTTTTAATGGTAGTAAATCCTTTTTGGGGTATGCTACATTGTCTGATGAACTATTTAGGGTAGTAGAGGAGGTATGGCATCTGGGCACTTTTTATGGTTTTCCTCTTTATTAATTAGGTGGTGGTGTAGTTGAAGTTGGTGGTATTTGAGCCAGTGTTGCAGTGCATTTGTTGGCTATGTGTCCTGTGCCTTTGCACAGAAAGCATGTGAGTTCATCATTCTGAATGTGGTATCATCATGTGTTATAACTATTGATGCTGGTAGCACGATTTAATTACCTATTGGTGGGGCAATGAATACCTGTCTTCTGAAACTCTCTACATGGCTGTATTCATCTCCAGGGATGCCCGCGCGTAGTGTTGTGACCGGTGAAACTAATTGGAATTTTAGGTTTTGATGGTGAGATTATGATTTTGGGTCCTATTAAGCTTCCGACTGCTATTACATAGTCGCAGAGGCGAAGTTGATCTTGTAAGATGTCGATTAATGTGGCTTGGGAAATTTAAAGGGGGTGGTGGTGACTTAACTGCCTTAACGCAGAAATTTTGTGCTAGTGGAGTTGCTTGACTCATTTTCTCAAGGGTAGTATTATTATGGTAGATTCAATAAAATAAGAGTGCATTAATCTGCCAACTATACTGATGTGTATAGTTGGTTGCCAGCACATAAATTGTGCTGGCAAGTTTTTCTTCCCAAATGGGAAACTGAAGAGCTTGAAGCCTGAAATCAAGAGCCAGAACCCGAAAATCTGAAAATATAAGAACCTGAAATCGGAAAATTAACACCAAAAAAATCAGATTTCGAGATCGTGAAATTGTACTGAAAATCTAAAATTTTCACAGCTACATAACTTAATAAACTGAAAGTCTCAGAGACTAAAGCCTGAAACTTGACACTCCCACGCTCTGGATCGTGAAGTCTGTCGAAATAAAAATAATCTGAATTCGAAGTGGTTTTAATGAGAGTCTCTTTAATATACATATTATATTGTCGGCAAAAAGTAACATACCATGAAATGGTTTCGTCAATATTACATTACTATAATAATAAAAATTCTCTAGCAATAACAATCTACTAGATACACCATTAACAATCTTAATCTCTGTTATTTATGTCTTAAAAATGACTTTATTACAAAAGAAAATAAACTTTTCAACAAATGCAAAATACTTGTCGTCTTTAATGCGGCCAGTGTGTGTCTGTCGTGAATCAAGACATTAAAGACCCAAGAATATTTCCGTTTGCCATCTGCCTTACAATTAAAGATCTACAAAAAGTACATTTTCCTATTATTTTACAGTGAATAAGTATATTGGTGGCATCGGTTTGAAGAGATTGTATAATTTTTTACGAGACTAGTCACAAATAAATCACTCCTTTATTTATCATGAATCGAAAATAGTTCTTTGCTCTCGAACTCATAAGTGCCAAACGATAATATTCATTATTCAACAACGACCTAACGTAAGCGGGAAATGACGAAATGGACAATTCCAACGGAACGGTAATGATAAATATGTCAAGTCTCAACAAGGTAAGTATATATCCACAATATTATAACAATATCTTGAGTATAGTTCCTAAACTCTAGTCCTAAAGATGTGTTTATATATAATAGTATTTAGAAGGTTAACAATATCAAGCAGGAATTCGAATTATGATATGCCTACGCGCTACTGGACTATTTCTGCGTGTTACAGTTGTTCCATTCCCACGATTATATTTTTTAGCCTCGAATCTAGAATTTCGATCCACAGTTTCAATTCGAACGAAAAGAGTGTGCGCTAAGCTCGATAAAAAAACGTCGATGTACAGCCGAAGCAAATAAGCACGTGATGAGACACCGGTACGAGAATCACAAATTTTTAAAATCACAAAACAACTTCGTAGGTAGATATGTATAGGAAAATTGAGAAGCCGTCCGTCCGATCCTGCCCCCGAAATTTATTATGTATATTAAGTCGCTTGATGAGTTACTAAAGCTAGAGCTACGGATTTCCAAGAGTGACAAAGCTCCGAACTAAAAATAAAGGAGTGTGATTTTGAAATCCCCATTTACACGCGCGCATCCCATTTTGTATCACATCGGGTAAAACAAATTAACAGTAGGCACTTTCAGCAATGATCCGTGCCCAAACAATGATTTTATTTACATGCTTTCTACACAGTAACTATCTACAGTCTAGATATGTATATTGCGCTATAACTCGACACTACAGTGCAACATGTTTTCGGGAAGTTGTACCTTACAGCCTTGCCCAAACGTCTTTGAACCCGATCCGGTACCACCGCGACCTTTGTTGGGTGTTCGTTGTGTGCGTTTGTTCAAAGAGGAGGTTTGGGCGTTCGCCAGCTCTTTATCTCGAAACAAAACACGAGCTATCCGTCGAAGGAAAATCAAGGATGAAGAGATGCTCTACTTCCAATGAGTCTGATAATCGCGAAACGTCCCCCTTTGTAAAAAACAGTAGTCAAAATCTATTGTAGATAATAGATATTATTGCTATCATGGTCGGGGAGATCTCTACTATCTATAGCTCCACACACTATCATGGAAGTCGATATTGTTTTTGTGCATTATCCGCTGAACACCAATAGCGATTAACAACTATTCGGGCCCTCGCCTGTACAGTGGCGTTCAAGTAACAAGTGCGTCACGAGGACCTTCGTGGACAACGTCGACGTCTAATCGGGGATATTTTGATATGCAACCGGCGAGGACCCGGCGCGAACACGGATTTATCTAAACTGCTATCATCCATCTGTCGTAATCAGCTATATTGATAATTGTGTATGTATGATGGCTATTGGGACGAGTTCTGTCTCTCTAACATGTCGTGCATGATGGCAATGATTCTAAACGGGACACACTATATAGTTGTATTCGAACATGAGCGACACTGCCACAAAGACGAAGTACAACAGGAACATGGTGAAGCCCAGTCCCTTGTTCATCTTCCATCGGAAGCAGGCTATCGACATGATGACGAACAGGAGCATCATGAACAAGATGGTTATGGAGCAGACCATCCCCGCCGAGGTCACCTCCACGGGCTCGCCGTAGATGATGCCGAATATCAACCAAGGCACTGGTAACCTGCAACAGACACGATATTAATAACGCACTTTATACCACAATGTTACCGAATTTTCGATGGGTCCCGACGCCGTGGTGACAAACGCACGAAATAAAATACTTCCCGGCACCGTATCGAAGTAACTGAGTCAAATAGCACGCTCCTGATCGTCCCTCACTCGCCACTCAAGGCCGCGCATTATTGGTTCGACGTCACAGCAACGCAGCGCTCAAACGCGGTCTATAAAAGGTCGACAGCTAGCGCGGAAACGTCAGGATGAGTCCACCAAGGAAGAAGCGACCTACGGAAGAAAAAGAGAAGCCGAAGGGGGGGAGAGGTAGAACAGACAGTAGACATCACCACCACAAGCAGGACATTAAAGGACGGGACAAGCCGTGGTATCCGCTGGATCCCCAGCAGCTCCTCGGTCGAACATCGGTCTCATCTTGGCGGTGCTCTTGTTCGTACCTCTCCACCTCACACCCGCCCGCCTCCGCCGCCGGCTGCCAAAGTTCCACTCCGGAGAGCGACCCAGCTTAAACATTACAGTCAACGGAGAGATCGTAATAAAAGCAGCATGAAAATAATAAAGCAGTCTACGGAGAAGACACTCCCGTTCCTGCTCCCCCTCACCGTGTAAATTGTAGCTTTAGGAAGAGAGATACCGTGTCGATAGTGTAAATAATAAAGACCGTAATACCGACACTGTATCTATTTTATTTCCCTCCCGCCAAACTTGACAGCTGACCCCCGGCTTAAGCGACCCGTGGTCAAGTGGAGCATACCACGTAAAAAAACTGGTGCTCGAGGCATAACAAACGTAACAAGCGTCACAACAAAGAACGTAAAAAAGATTGAATAACCTTACTAAAGATGTTAGACAGATGATAATAGAACAAATAGTTGTACAAGTTATTGCAAAGAGAATACTAAAATATAGTGTGATATGACATGAAAATGGTCATTGTAAACACAGCAAGTAAACACATTTCCAAATTTTTATTTTATTTTCATTTTTATTTTCTTTGTATTATTCTTGATTCCGTTCCTTTCTTTCATCTCACTCCCATCCTTTATTGCTCATGGCAATATTTTCGTCCTTTTCTTCGCTTTCTACGCTTTCTTTCGCATTTGGTGTTTATTTTTACTTCCATTTCTCTCTTCATGAGTTTTACGACTCCAGCTGTGCAAGACAGCTCATAGAAGGCTGGTACATCCAACAGCCTGAGTGCGGGCCCACAACATATCAATACAAAACTGGCGTACCCTACTGCGCCTGCGTCCCCATAACAGTATTACTCCACTCATGGTTAGTTTCTTATACATTTGAAGCTTCTGTTAGAACTGCTTCTAGACTTTTTGATCTCAGCCAAATCTTTCCATTTATCGGTTTCTGATAATTTTAATATTTTCAGTTTTGTATTTTTTCTTTTAATTCACTTCCTGTTTCATATGTTAAATTCTTAATATACACATTTCAAGTTGCAAATTGTAGTTTTGAGAATTGACGTTTTTGATTGAAAATATTTCAGGCTCCAAGCGTAAGTATTGTAATGAAGTTACCGAAATTTCCAAGTACATTCGCTACGACCGCGTCACTCTATGTGGCCGGGCCGCCGCGCTCCCGTTGTTTGGCCAAGGCCGAAGACCTCACGCCCTAAATCGCACATTTAACCCGTCGAAAAAAATACTTCCTGGCCGGTAATCAAAAAAATAGAGCGCTTCGAATGCAAACCACCTCCAGTCACCGGTTTGGAGTTTATTGTAAATACTCCCCCTGTACATAATAACCTGCCTGTATATAAACTGTAAATAAAATCCAAACCCCCCTGTATATAAACTGTAAATAAAATCCGATCTGCGTCACTGCATTTGTTTTACTCCCCTATCGCCAAACTAGACAGCTGAGCCCTGGTACACCGTACTCCGATTTAGCTACTCGTGATTTCGTGGAGCATACCACGTTAAAAAACTGGCGCTCGAGAAAGCCCGACCGTAGAAAGCGTCACAACAGAAGGAGAAAGACAGTCAGAAAACTCGACAGTATAAAATGTAACAGAAGAAGAAACACAATACCGAAACACGACATCAACAAGGCAGTCCGTAAATAGTAATTTGTGTATCGAGGCCATAAAGGTGATCTTTTTGGTCGAATCTGTTGTTTGTGCCCGAGATGTCAGACGAAGAGACCATTCAGATAATTACCGCCCCCGTCACCTCGAACCACGCCCTTGACATCGCGCAGTTTGTACGGAGAAATAAATACTTTCGGATGTCGGATAACAGGATGGGTGTTCATTTTGACCAGTACAAAAGCGCGCTCCGGACGTCGCCATTCCGGACCTGCTGAGTTGCCCGGAGCCGACACCACTCCATTTGGAAGAGGACGCAGTGATAAGACCCTGACTGCCGCAATGCGTCAGACCGCGTCACCATCTCCCTCCAACTAGAAGCTAAGAAGCCTGAGAACCTGAGAAACCTGAAAATCTAAGAACCGTAAGAACCAAGAACATTGTAAACCGTAAAACTGAGAAACCTGTAAATCTGAGAAATTGGAAACCAGAGAGTCTGCGGTACCTGAGAAGCTGAGTAACCTGAGAAACTTGGGAATGTAACACCACGAAACCTGAGAATCTGAGTCTGCTGAAATTGAGAAACTGCGAAACCAATTAAACCTCAAAATCTGAAAGACATGCAAACCAGAAAGACTGGGAAACCACTTGAGAAAATGAGAAAAGTAAGATCCTGAGAGATGGGAAACTAATTAAATTATAAACCCGGTAAAGTGACAAACCAAAAAAAATAAGCCTGAGAACCTGAGGAAACCTGAGAATCTGAGGAAACCTGAGAATCTGAGAAGCGTAAGAGACTGTGAGATTGGGAAACTAAGGATATAGTGAACCGTAAACTGAGAAACCTGAGAATCGGAAACCAGAGGGTCTGCGATACCTGAGAAACTGAGTAACTTGAGATACTTTATAATCTAAAGCCTGAGAAGGTGGAACCACGAAACCTGAGAATCTGAGAGATTTGAGAACCAGGGAGACTTAGAAACTTGAAAATCTGAGACTACTGAAACAGAAACTGCGAAACCTGAAAACATGAGAGAAAGTGAGAAACGTGGGAGCCTGAGAGAGATTATAAATACCGAAAAACTGACAAAGCTAAGAAAATAAGAAGCCTGAAGACCTGAGAAACCTAAGAATCTGAGAACCGTAAGAGATTGTGAGAAACTGTAAAAACCTAGAAACCTGGGAATCTGAGAAATTGGAAACCAGAGAGACAACGATGCCTGAGAAACTGAGTAAGGTGAGACACATGATAATCTGTAACCTGGGAATGTGAAACCACGAAACCTGAGAATTTGAGAAACTTAGAAACCTGAAAAGCTAAGAAACCTGAGAATCTGAGAAATTTAGGAACCAGAGACTACAAAATCTGAGAAACTTGAGAATCTGAGTCTGCTGAAATTGAGAAACTGCGAAAGCTGAGAATGTGAGAAACGAAAGATTCCAGGTAAATTAGAGCTTGAGAAACCTGAGAAATCTGAGAATTTGGAATGCAGGGAGACTGAGATAATTGAAAAACTGAGTAACCTGAAAAACCTGATAATCTTCCACCTGAGAATGTGAAACCACGAACCTGACAATCTGAGAAACCCTACAGTCTGAGAACCGATACTGTGATATTGAGAAACCAAGGACATTGTAAACAGTACTGAGAAAAAAACTGAGAAACTTAGAAACCTGAGAATCTGAGAAAATGGAAGCCAGAGGGTCTGCGATACTTGAGAAACTGAGTAATTTGAGATACTTGATAATCTAAAACCTGAGAATGATGAACCACGAAACCTGAGAACCAGAGAGATTTAGAAACTTGAGAATCTGAGACTACTGAAACTGAGAAACTGCGAAACCTGAAAACATGAGAGAAAGTGAGAAACGTGGGAGCCTGAGAGAGATTATAAATACCGAAAAACTGACAAAGCTAAGAAAATAAGAGGCCTGACGACCCGAGAAACCTAAGAATCTGAAAACCGTAAGAGACTGTGAGAAACTGTAAAAACCGAGAAACCTGGGAATCTGAGAAATTGGAAACCAGAAAGACAACGACGCCTGAGAAACTGAGTAAGGTGAGACACTTGATAATCTGTAACCTGGGAATGTGAAACCACGAAACCTGAGAATTTGAGAAACTTAGAAACCTGAAAAGCTAAGAAACCTGAGAATCTGAGAAATTTAGGAACCAGAGACTACAAAATCTGAGAAACTTAAGAATCTGAGTCTGCTGAAATTGAGAAACTGCGAAAGCTGAGAATGTGAGAAACGAAAGATTCCAGGTAAATTAGAGCTTGAGAAACCTGAGAAATCTCAGAAATTGGAACGCAGGGAGACTGAGACAATTGAGAAACTGAGTAACCTGAAAAAACTGATAATCTTCCACCTGAGAATGTGAAACCACGAACCTGACAATCTGAGAAACCCTAGAGACTGAAAACCGATACTGTGATATTGAGAAACCAAGGACCTTGTAAACAGTACTGAGAAAAAAACTGAGAAACTTAGAAACCTGAGAATCTGAAAAATTGGAAGCCAGAGGGTCTGCGATACCTGAGAAACTGAGTAATTTGAGATACTTGATAATCTAAAACCTGAGAATGATGAACCACGAAACCTTAGAACCAGAAAGATTTAGAAACTTGAGAATCTGTGACTACTGAAACTGAGAAACCGTGAAATCTGAAAACGTGAGAGAAAGTGAGAAACGTGGAAACCTGAGAGAGATTATAAATACCGAAAAACTGACAAAGCTAAGAAAATAAGAGGCCTGACGACCCGAGAAACCTAAGAATCTGAAAACCGTAAGAGACTGTGAGAAACTGTAAAAACCGAGAAACCTGGGAATCTGAGAAATTGGAAACTAGAGAGACAACGACGCCTGAGAAACTGAGTAAGGTGAGACACTTGATAATCTGTAACCTGGGAATGTGAAACCACGAAACCTGAGAATTTAAGAAACTTAGAAACCTGAAAAGCTAAGAAACCTGAGAATCTGAGAAATTTAGGAACCAGAGACTACAAAATCTGAGAAACTTGAGAATCTGAGTCTGCTGAAATTGAGAAACTGCGAAAGCTGAGAATGTGAGAAACGAAAGATTCCACGTAAATTAGAGCTTGAGAAACCTGAGATATCTGAGAAATTGGAATGCAGGGAGACTGAGATAATTGAAAAACTGAGTAACCTGAAAAACCTGATAATCTTCCACCTGAGAATGTGAAACCACGAACCTGACAATCTGAGAAACCCTAGAGTCTGAGAACCGAGACTGTGATATTGAGAAACCAAGGACATTGTAAACAGTACTGAGACAAAACTGAGAAACTTAAAATCCTGAGAATCTGAGAAATTGGAAGCCAGAGGGTCTGCGATACCTGAGAAACTGAGTAATTTGAGATACTTGATAATCTAAAACCTGAGAATGATGAACCACGAAACCTGAGAATCAGAGAGATTTAGAAACTTGAGAATCTGAGACTACTGAAACTGAGAAACTGCGAAACCTGAAAACATGAGAGAAAGTGAGAAACGTGGGAACCTGAGAGAGATTATAAATACCGAAAAACTGACAAAGCTAAGAAAATAAGAAGCCTGACGACCTGAGAAACCTAAGAATCTGAGAACCGTAAGAGACTGTGAGAAACTGTAAAAACCGAGAAACCTGGGAATCTGAGAAATTGGAAACCAGAGAGACAACGATGCCTGAGAAACTGAGTAAGGTGAGACACTTGATAATCTGTAGCCTGGGAATGTGAAACCACGAAACCTGAGAATTTGAGAAACTTAGAAACCTGAGAATCTGAGAAATTTAGGAACCAGAGACTACAAAACCTGAGAAACTTGAGAATCTAAGTCTGCTAAAATTGAGAAACTGCGAAAGCTGAGAATGTGAGAAATGAAAGATTCCAGGTAAATTAAAGCTTGGAAAACCTGAGAAATCTGAGAAATTGGAACCCAGGGAGACTGAGATAATTGAGAAACTGAGTAACCTGAAAAACCTCAAAATGTGAAACCACGAACCTGAGAATCTGAGAAACTTAAAAATCGGAGAAGCCCTAGAATCTGAGAATCGAGACTGTGATATTGAAAAACCAAGGACATTGTAAACAGTACTGAGAAAAAACTGAGAAACTTAGAAACCTGAGAATCTAAGAATCTGAGAAATTGGAAGCCAGAGAGATTGCGATACCTGAGAAACTACATATTCTATTAAGAGTAAAAGACTTGAATATTGAAAAAATTTCCAAAATTTCGACATCCACCAAGATTTAACAAATGTTAACATTGTCAAATTTGAAATTTCTTCTGGAATTCACAACCATCCTCCCCTATTTAACACGTTGTTTCCTCCCTTATTTGCAAAGCACTTTCCAGAATCCGGGAAAGTTGCCAGTGTTTATTGCGATATCAGCTACTTTCTAGTAGTGCATCTCGATAGCGATCACCCACAGTGTCAATTTTTTGCGGAAACGCAAACAAACCGCCGATAAAAGCAGCGGCGAAGATGTAAGGTGTAGAAGTAGGCCAAAGGGCAGCACGAAAGGTGCGATTTTCCTAATCGATACCGCTCACGGAAAGCGCTTTTCTCTCATTCAGCCGGTTCGCTAATCGCAATCGTGTGAAAGTAAAGAGATTCGGGTTTACAAACGCTGACGGAAGCCAGAAGGGGTCGGAAGATTTTAATTTCGCGATGGGATATTGCGGATCTCATTTAACACATCCAAGATGAAATTCTACGGAAGATTTGTGTTCCATCGTGAGCCCAAAATCCATATCTGCACAAGCGATTACCGTCAATTATTAAAATTCACGGCAATTAACGCCTCGACGGTACAGATAATCGCAAGGCACACATTACTTGCATAATTCAGTTAAGAGCGTTTGCTTTACGCCAGAACCTATTAGTATTGACGGGGCCTTTGACGAAGTTGCGACCCACATTCCCGCCGAAATTGAAACGCGATCTCGAAGATCGGTTTTATGCCCTGTCGGACGGCCATAAACTTTTACGAGTGCAGGGACGTAAAGTCCGGAAAAAGTTCAAATGACCTGTATGAAAGGATTAATAACAGATGGAGTGCAGTCTTAATTGATCTGATTCTCGTAGTTACTGTACCACATTGTTAAGGGGGTCTTCACATGGTATCCACTCAGTTCCTCAAACTGACCATTAGATAATTATATATTTTTAGAAACTTTTTATATATTATTATGTAATGGACAGTTTGAGGAAATAGTTCTTAAAAATATTAATAAAGACTTCAAAATACTAATTTATTGTAAACACCATTAACAAACTATGAATAAGCAATCAACATAACCTGACTAATGCTCAAGGCATCCTGTCTCGGTCTGCCCGGGGGATTTCTGCACTCTGCCCTAATATCTATAAACAGTCTCGACCAAAATTCGTAGATGGGGTAAAAAAATTGATAAATTGGGTTTTGGCTTACTTTTATTTTATAGATATGGAAAAATAAACGCAATAAAAAATAAAACCAAAGAAAAACAACTTTTGATTATATTGATACTTATATTTGGAAATGAACTTGGAAACCATCTACACGTGCTAAATACTTAATAGTTAAAGACGCTTCCGGCTCGAGATAGTGGGACATAATCTTTGTGCTTGAGATGGTGTGACGTCGTCGTCTGGAGTATTCCGTACACATCACGAGCATGACGTCATGCATGAGCCACCAGTTTTTGGGAATAACTTATTGGTCTCCTTCTGTAATTCTTTCTTTCTATATTCCAGTCCTCCTCCACTTTTATATTTGCAGTAGAGAGGATGTAAGGAACAGCATCATCGAAACCGCTTACCCCAACTAACCCCCCGCCACCAATTATTCCTAAACTGTCGTCATCACCTAAACACCTAAACCGCCCGAGGCCATGTAAACGTAATGAAGTCAAATCCCGCCGGCATAATTCCATTCTAACGACAATGCAATTGCAGCGCACGAGTCTAATTATCGCGTCCGTCCATAAAACGATCAAGTAGGGCCGACGCTTAATTAAAATCAAAAATGCCGGCTAAGCTGCGGGGCGGCGAAGTGAGCCGTGAATTATTATCGATTCCACGTCACGCGTATGTATGACTATCACATCGGCCATTGTTTCGTCGAGTGATGTTGAAAGCAGGAGACCTGTCAAATACGGCGGCGGTTCCATTAATAAAGCCGGGCGCGGAGCGTCATTAGCGAATTCCGGAGATGCGACGTCCCTGGGCCTCATAATTGATCGCCGGAGTGAAAATAGCCGGGCTTCGGGAGTGACATGTGAGCGGGAACTTTTCGACGTTTGGGAGGGGCGCGGGCGCGAGGGGGAGAGAGTGGCGACATCTCGGGAGCGGAAGTTGTAGTAACTAACGGTTCAATTCACAAACCAAGATGTTTTCCATGCAGATCAGAAAACAGTACAGTAAAATACTAACAATTTCGCAGTCTCAAATTCTAAAGTTTCTCAAGTTTTGCCGTCTTTCTATAGTTTCCAAATCTCTTACATTCTCAGGTTTCTTAGGTTTTCAGGTTTTGAAGTTTCTCAGGTTCATTGGTTTCACATTCCGAGGTTTCTCAGGTTATTCAGGTTCTCACGTATTGCAATCAAGTTTATAGTTTCTGAGTTTTTACGGTTTATAAGGTCAGGTATCTCAGGATTTGCATGGCTTCTCAATCACTCAGTGTCCTAAGATTCTTAGGTTTCTCAATTCCTCCGATTTCACAGTCTCTCTGGCTTCTAAATCTCCATCCAACGTACGTATCTTACGTTTTTCAGTTTTTTAAGTTTCTCAGGTTTCTCACTTTCTCAGTATTTTTTGCTTCTCAGACTCTCGGGTTTTTGAGTTTTTTAGGGTTCGCAATATCGTTAGTATCACAATCTCTCAATCTCATACGTTTCTCAAATTCTCAGGTTTCTTCTATTCTCGGTTTCGTAGTTTCTCAGGTATCTCAGTTTTTCGGGATTCGCAATTTCCATGGCTTCTCAATCACTCAGTGCCCTAAGATTCTTAGGTTTCTCAATTCCTCCGATTTCACAGTCTCTCTGGCTTCTAAATCTCCATCTAACGTACGTATCTTACGTTTCTCAGATTTTTAAGTTTCTCAGGTTTCTCACTTCATAGGTTTTGTAGTTTCTCTGGTTTCTCAATTTCTCAGTATTTTTTGCTTCTCAGACTCTCAGGTTTCTGAGTTTTTTAGGGTTCGCAATCTCGTTAATATCACAATCTCTCAATCTCATACGTTTCTCAAATTCTCAGGTTTCTTCGATTCTCGTTCTCGTAGTTTCTCAGGTATCTCAATTTTTCAGGACTTTCAATTTCCATGGCTTCTCAATCACTCAGTGCCCTAAGATGCTTAGGTTTCTCAATTCCTCCGATTTCACAGTCTCTCTGGCTTCTAAATCTCCATCTAAAGTACGTATCTTACGTTTCTCAGAATTTTAAGTTTCTCAAGTTTCTCACTTTCTAGGTTTTGTAGTCTCTCTGGTTTCTCAATTTCTCAGTATTTTTTGCTTCTCAGACTGTCGGGTTTCTGAGTTTTTTAGGGTTCGCAATCTCATTAGTATCACAATCTCTCAGCCTCATACGTTTCTCAAATTCTCAAGTTTCTTCGATTCTCGTTCTCGTAGTTTCTCAGGTATCTCAATTTTTCAGGACTTTCAATTTCCATGGCTTCTCAATCACTCAGTGCCCTAAGATGCTTAGGTTTCTCAATTCCTCCGATTTCACAGTCTCTCTGGCTTCTAAATCTCCATATAACGTACGTATCTTACGTTTCTCAGATTTTTAAGTTTCTCAGGTTTCTCATTTTCTAGGTTTTGTAGTCTCTCTGGTTACTCAATTTCTCAGTATTTTTTGCTTCTCCGACTCTCAGGTTTCTGAGTTTTTTAGGGTTCGCAATCTCATTAGTATCACAATCTCCCAGTGTCATACGTTTCTCAAATTCTCAGGTTTCTTCTATTATCGTTTTCGTAGTTTCTCAGGTATCTCAGTTTTTCAGGATTCTCAATTTCCACGGCTTCTCAATCACTCAGTGTCCTAAGATTCTTAGGTTTCTCAATTCCTCCGATTTCACAGTCTCTCGGGCTTCTAAATCTCCATCTAACGTACGTATCTTACGTTTCTCAGATTTTTAAATTTCTCAGGTTTCTCACTTTCTAGGTTTTGTAGTCTCTCTGGTTTCTCAATTTCTCAGTACTTTTTGCTTCTCAGACTCTCGGGTTTCTGAGTTGTTTAGGGTTCGCATTATCGTTAGTATCACAATCTTTCAGTCTCATACGTTTCTCAAATTCTCAGGTTTCTTCTATTATCGTTTTCGTAGTTTCTCAGGTATCTCAGTTTTTCAGGATTCTCAATTTCCCCGACTTCTCAATCACTCAGTGTCCTAAGATTCTTAGGTTTCTCAATTCCTCCGATTTCACAGTCTCTCTGGCTTCTAAATCTCCATCTAACGTACGTATCTTACGTTTCTCAGATTTTTAAGTTTCTCTGGTTTCTCAATTTCTCAGTATTTTTTGCTTCTCAGACTGTCGGATTTCTGAGTTTTTTAGGGTTCGCAATCTCATTAGTATCACAATCTCTCAGCCTCATACGTTTCTCAAATTCTCAGGTTTCTTCGATTCTCGTTCTCGTAGTTTCTCAGGTATCTCAATTTTTCAGGACTTTCAATTTCCATGGCTTCTCAATCACTCAGTGCCCTAAGATTCTTAGGTATCTCAATTCCTCCGATTTCACAGTCTCTCTGGCTTCTAAATCTCCATCTAACGTACGTATCTTACGTTTCTCAGATTTTTAAGTTTCTCAGGTTTCTCACTTTCTAGGTTTTGTAGTCTCTCTGGTTTCTCAATTTCTTAGTATTTTTTGCTTCTCAGACTCTCGGGTTTCTGAGTTGTTTAGGGTTCGCAATCTCGTTAGTATCACAATCTCTCAGTCTCATACGTTTCTCAAATTCTCAGGTTTCTTCGATTCTCGTTTTCGTAGTTTCTCACTTATCTCAATTTTTCAGGACTTCCAATTTCCACGGCTTCTCAATCACTCAGTGCCCTAAGATTCTCAGATTTCTCAACTCCTCCAATTTCACAGTCTCTCTGGCTTCTAAATCTCCATCTAACGTACGTATCTTACGTTTCTCAGATTTTTAAGTTTCTCAGGTTTCTCACTTTCTAGGTTTTGTAGTCTCTCTGGTTTCTCAATTTCTCAGTATTTTTTGCTTCTCAGACTCTCGGGTTTCTGAGTTGTTTAGGGTTCGCAATCTCATTAGTATCACAATCTCTCAGCCTCATACGTTTCTCAAATTCTCAGATTTCTTCGATTCTCGTTCTCGTAGTTTCTCAGGTATCTCAATTTTTCAGGATTCTCAATTTCCAGGGCTTCTCAATCACTCAGTGCCCTAATATTATTAGGTTTCTCAATTCCTCCGATTTTACAGTCTCTCTGGCTTCTAAATCCCCATCTAACGTACGTATCTTACGTTTCTCAGATTTTTAAGTTTCTCTGGTTTCTCAATTTCTCAGTATTTTTTGCTTCTCAGACTGTCGGGTTTCTGAGTTTTTTAGGGTTCGCAATCTCATTAGTATCACAATCTCTCAGCCTCATACGTTTCTCAAATTCTCAGGTTTCTTCGATTCTCGTTCTCGTAGTTTCTCAGGTATCTCAATTTTTCAGGACTTTCAATTTCCATGGGTTCTCAATCACTCAGTGCTCTAAGATGCTTAGGTTTCTTAATTCCTCCGATTTCACAGTCTCTCGGGCTTCTAAATCTCCATCTAACGTACGTATCTTACGTTTCTCAGATTTTTAAGTTTCTCAGGTTTCTCATTTTCTAGGTTTTGTAGTCTCTCTGGTTTCTCAATTTGTCAGTATTTTTTGCTTCTCAGACTCTCGGGTTTCTGACTATTTTAGAGTTCGCAATCTTATTAGGATCACAATCTCTCAGTCTCATACGTTTCTCAAATTCTCAGACTTCTTCGATTCACGGTTTCGTAGTTTCTCAGGTATCCCAGTTTTTCAGGATTCTCAATTTCCACGGCTTCTCAATCACTCAGTGTCCTAAGATTCTTAGGTTTCTCAATTCCTCCGATCTCACAGTCTCTCTGGCTTCTAAATCTCTATCTAACGTACGTATCTTACGTTTCTCAGATTCTTAGGTTTCTCAGGTTTCTCACTTTCTAGGTTTTGTAGTCTCTCTGGTTTCTCGATTTCTCAGTATTTTTTGCTTCTCAGACTCTCCGGTTTCAGAGTTTTTTAGGATTCGCAATCTCGTTAGTATCGCACTCTCTCAGTCTCATACGTTTCTCAAATTCTCAGGTTTCTTCGATTCTCGGTTTCGTAGTTTCTCAGGTATCTCAATTTTTCAGGACTTTCAATTTCCATGGCTTCTCAATCACTCAGTGCCCTAAGATTCTTAGGTATCTCAATTCCTCCGATTTCACAGTCTCTCTGGCTTCTAAATCTCCATCTAACGTACGTATCTTACGTTTCTCAGATTTTTAAGTTTCTCAGGTTTCTCACTTTCTAGGTTTTGTAGTCTCTCTGGTTTCTCAATTTCTCAGTATTTTTTGCTTCTCAGACTGTCGGGTTTCTGAGTTTTTTAGGGTTCGCAATCTCATTAGTATCACAATCTCTCAGCCTCATACGTTTCTCAAATTCTCAGGTTTCTTCGATTCTCGTTCTCGTAGTTTCTCAGGTATCTCAATTTTTCAGGACTTTCAATTTCCACGGCTTCTCAATCGCTCAGTGTCCTAAGATTCTTAGGTTTCTCAATTCCTCCAATTTCACAGTCTCTCTGGCTTCTAAATCTCCATCTAACGTACGTATCTTACGTTTCTCAGATTTTTAAGTTTCTCAGGTTTCTCACTTTCTAGGTTTTGTAGTCTCTCTGGTTTCTCAATTTCTCAGTATTTTTTGCTTCTCAGACTCTCGGGTTTCTGAGTTGTTTAGGGTTCGCAATCTCATTAGTATCACAATCTCTCAGCCTCATACGTTTCTCAAATTCTCAGATTTCTTCGATTCTCGTTCTCGTAGTTTCTCAGGTATCTCAATTTTTCAGGATTCTCAATTTCCAGGGCTTCTCAATCACTCAGTGCCCTAATATTATTAGGTTTCTCAATTCCTCCGATTTCACAGTCTCTCTGGCTTCTAAATCCCCATCTAACGTACGTATCTTACGTTTCTCAGATTTTTAAGTTTCTCAGGTTTCTCACTTTCTAGGTTTTGTAGTCTCTCTGGTTTCTCAATTTCTCAGTATTTTTTGCTTCTCAGACTCTCGGGTTTCTGAGTTGTTTAGGGTTCGCAATCTCATTAGTATCACAATCTCTCAGCCTCATACGTTTCTCAAATTCTCAGATTTCTTCGATTCTCGTTCTCGTAGTTTCTCAGGTATCTCAATTTTTCAGGATTCTCAATTTCCAGGGCTTCTCAATCACTCAGTGCCCTAATATTATTAGGTTTCTCAATTCCTCCGATTTGACAGTCTCTCTGGCTTCTAAATCCCCATCTAACGTACGTATCTTACGTTTTTCAGTTTTTTAAGTTTCTCAGGTTTGTCACTTTATAGGTTTTGTAGTCTCTCTGGTTTCTCAATTTCTCAGTATTTTTTGCTTCTCAGACTCTCGGGTTTCTGAGTGTTTTAGGGTTCGCAATCTTATTAGGATCACGATCTCTCAGTCTCATACGTTTCTCAAATTCTCAGACTTCTTCGATTCACGGTCTCGTAGTTTCTCAGGTATCTCAGTTTTTCAGGATTCTCAATTTCCACGGCTTCTCAATCACTCAGTGTCCTAAGATTCTTAGGTTTCTCAATTCCTCCGATTTCACAGTCTCTCTGGCTTCTAAATCTCCATCTAACGTACGTATCTTACGTTTCTCAGACTTTTAAGTTTCTCAGGTTTCTCACTTTCTAGGTTTTGTAGTCTCTCTGGTTTCTCAATTTCTCAGTATTTTTTGCTTCTCAGACTTTCGGGTTTCTGAGTTGTTTAGGGTTCGCAATCTCATTAGTATCACAATCTCTCAGCCTCATACGTTTCTCAAATTCTCAGATTTCTTCGATTCTCGTTCTCGTAGTTTCTCAGGTATCTCAATTTTTCAGGACTTTCAATTTCCATGGCTTCTCAATCACTCAGTGCCCTAAGATGCTTAGGTTTCTCAATTCCTCCGATTTCACAGTCTCTCTGGCTTCTAAATCTCCATCTAACGTACGTATCTTACGTTTCTCAGGTTTGTCACTTTATAGGTTTTGTAGTCTCTCTGGTTTCTCAATTTCTCAGTATTTTTTGCTTCTCAGACTCTCAGGTTTCTGAGTTTTTTAGGGTTCGCAATCTCGTTAATATCACAATCTCTCAATCTCATACGTTTCTCAAATTCTCAGGTTTCTTCTATTCTCGGTTTCGTAGTTTCTCAGGTATCTCAGTTTTTCGGGATTCGCAATTTCCATGGCTTCTCAATCACTCAGTGCATCAAGATTCTTAGGTTTCTCAATTCCTCCAATCTCACAGTCTCACTGGCTTCTAAATCTCTATCTAACGTACGTATCTTACGTTTTTCAGATTTTTAGGTTTCTCAGGTTTCTCACTTTATACGTTTTGTAGTCTTCTGGTTTCTCAATTTCTCAGTATTTTTTGCTTCTCAGACTCTCAGGTTTCTGAGTTTTTTAGGGTTTGCAATCTCGTTAATATCACAATCTCTCAGTCTCATACGTTTCTCAAATTCTCAGGTTTCTTCTATTCTCGGTTTCGTAGTTTCTCAGGTATCTCAGTTTTTCGGGATTCGCAATTTCCATGGCTTCTCAATCACTCAGTGCATCAAGATTCTTAGGTTTCTCAATTCCTCCAATCTCACAGTCTCACTGGCTTCTAAATCTCTATCTAACGTACGTATCTTACGTTTTTCAGATTTTTAGGTTTCTCAGGTTTCTCACTTTATACGTTTTGTAGTCTTCTGGTTTCTCAATTTCTCAGTATTTTTTGCTTCTCAGACTCTCAGGTTTCTGAGTTTTTTAGGGTTCGCAATCTCGTTAATATCACAATCTCTCAGTCTCATACGTTTCTCAAATTCTCAGGTTTCTTCTATTCTCGGTTTCGTAGTTTCTCAGGTATCTCAGTTTTTCGGGATTCGCAATTTCCATGGCTTCTCAATCACTCAGTGCCCCAAGATTCTTAGGTTTCTCAATTCCTCCGATTTCACAGTCTCTCTGGCTTCTAAATCTCCATCTAACGTACGTATCTTACGTTTCTCAGACTTTTAAGTTTCTCAGGTTTCTCACTTTATAGGTTTTGTAGTCTCTTTGGTTTCTCAATTTCTCAGTATTTTTTGCTTCTCAGACTCTCAGGTTTCTGAGTTTTTTAGGGTTCGCAATCTCGTTAATATCACAATCTCTCAGTCTCATACGTTTCTCAAATTCTCAGGTTTCTTCTATTCTCGGTTTCGTAGTTTCTCAGGTATCTCAGTTTTTCGGGATTTGCAATTTCCATGGCTTCTCAATCACTCAGTGCCCTAAGATTCTTAGGTTTCTCAATTCCTCCGATTTCACAGTCTCTCTGGCTTCTAAATCTCCATCTAACGTACGTATCTTACGTTTCTCAGATTTTTAAGTTCTCAGGTTTCTCACTTCATAGGTTTTGTAGTCTCTCTGGTTTCTCAATTTCTCAGTATTTTTTGCTTGTCAGGCTCTCAGGTTTTTGAGTGTTTTAGGGTTCGCAATCTCGTTATTAACCCAATTTCAGTCCCAAACGTTTCTCAAATTCTCAGACTTCTTCTCAGGTATCTCAGGTTTTCAGAATTCGCAATTTCCTCTCTTAAGATTCTTAGTTTTCTCATTATATTAGATTTTGCAGTCTTTCTGGTTTCTAAATTTCTGTCTTATGTACGTACTATCCATTTTTTTTATAAACAATTGTCAATGTCAAAATGAAATTAAAGAACAGGCTGTATCATTTAAAAATATGTCCTTTCGGACCGAGCTGTATAACAGACATTATTAAGTTTATGTTTATAGATGTCAAAGGTGACGGTTTATCATTGTTGCATCGTGCATGTCAACTTGACATCACCATGTTAAACGACGGAATAAATGTCAGAATGTGACATTCAATGTGACCAACCAAAAATTACTGTTGCTTTTACCAACATGACCACATTTTGACAATTGTTTATAAAAAAATGGATAATATCTTACGCTTCTCAGTTTTAGGTTTCTCACTTTCTAGGTTCTCAATTCCTCAGTATTTTTCCTGAGTTCCTGAGATTATAATTTTTTTTCTCAGGTTTTCAGGTTGCTTAGTTTTTCAGATTTCGCAGCCTCTTACGTTTCTCAAATTAAGTTTTTAACCTTTTTCTCGTAAACCATGCTATTTACAAATAAGATACTTGGAACTATAAAATTATAGAACTTGTAAAGATCGAAAACAAAGAATTGTGTATATGTGTAGAAAATAAATGCAGAACTCAGCGCGAAAGCGCACCTCACCAACTACTCGTTCATATCTAAACAAGCATCGACACCTCTTCTCGGGCACGAAGCCGTTGTTCCGAAACAATGCCACCCAATTGAAATTATTTTTCCGCAACTTTGTGATTGCCGGATAGGCTGCAGAATGCGGATGAAATATGAGCTGCAGCCGCGGAGCCTTTTCATTTCGGAAACTTTTCCGTTAACATAAGCAACTTTCCGAATAATAGTGGAGCGCTTTGATTAATTAGGGCTGTCTGCCCTTCGTGATTGATATGTTGGGGGCGTAAATCGAATTATATTTTGCGGTGCAGCGTTCTCTTCTTTGTCTTTATTGTTTTGTTCGTTCATCGATCTTGTTTTACACTTTCTCTTCTCTCTTATGTGTTCTGGGACTGCGGTAAACAGTGTGCACTCACTCGAATTCCAATCCCTCAAGAAATTTTCCAATAATTACACACTCCAGGCTAATTCCAGTTTGGAACAAATTTTACATTTTTAAAGCGAGCACCATAAAACGTTATCAAGCACCATAAAACGGTTAAAATTGTCGTTAATGATGCGATCACCTGACGAGATACGGTGGGGACGGTCGTCAGCTCTTACTTATTATTCAATTTTCGACATTTAGGAAATAAAATGGGACTATAGACACCATAGAGCTATGCAACTTAAAGTACGGACGTGTATTGAGGGTTGCACATCCGCTTATGACATCAGAAGTGGTACGGTACTCACCCGACGGTAACATCGAATATGTTGCTGCCGACGGAGGAGGAGACGGCCATGTCGCCGAAGCCCTTCCGCGCCACGATGACGGAGGTGATGAGGTCCGGTATCGAGGTGCCCGCAGCCAGGAAAGTCAGGCCCATAACTTCCGGAGGGATCCGGACCGCGTCGCCCACGATGTTCGCCCACCAGACCATGAGGTACGAGTAGGCGGCGATCCAGACTATGCTCCCGATGAACGTTATTGGGAAGAACTTTTTGCCTGGCGGACACGTGAGGTTAGTCGACAGATAAAGTGAAGGGAGGAGAAACTTTACGTAGAATCAGTGAAGTGTGCAAAGAAAAATCAAGTAAAGTTTTGTACACTTATCCAGGCTCGTAATTGCAGTGACATTTTTAGCATTACAATGGCAATAACTTCATTCTTGAAACGTGTTCTACCCCTTCGTGATATACTTTGATTACAACCATTATCACCACGCAATGTCGTAATGGCGATTGATTCGAGATTTCTTTTATTAATTTCCTCGAGTATTGAGTCATAAATATGTTTTTAAGAGGTAATTTGAACGGAACTAGTTACAGCAAAATACTCTTTGATTTATTTCGCACTAATTTAAAACACTTAATGGAGTTTCGTAATTGCAGATTCAAGCTGCACGTCTATAAATTGCAGATACTGCTGACCTAATTTTGAGACCATACATGCCACTTTTAGTGTGAATATCCGAAATTAACCACTGAAATGCTGATTGTAAAATTGAGACACTCACCAATCTGAGATTAAACACTACAGACCTACTTTGATGAAATTGTACACCACCGTTGCGAAAAACATAAAAGCACAGTAAAGTGCTTGACGTCTTTGAAAGCAACCGGTCGCTGCATCATCAAACGAGAGTAATCTCGAAATGCAGCATCCGCAACAATAACACTCCCTTGCACACTTCACGTCCCACCTAAAGCGAAAAGCGGGTACCTCTAGGCGACCGCGTGTCGGGCAAGGTTAGCCACAGAGGGAAGACGATGGGTGCCAAAAGGATGTACGTGATCCTCTTGCGCGCACCCGAGGGCCAGCCCATGTCCATGGCTTCGGGGGGCTCCTCCTCGGCATCTCCGACCTGCAGACACACCACGGCTTGTGAGGTGAGTGATTTACGCGCACGTACAGACGACATGCGTCGCTAGAATCAGAGATAAAGTCACATTAATCATTATTTACCGTCGACGATCGCGGCGACTCTTAAGAAGTGAACGACACGGAGAGGTACACCGGTGTGTGAGTGTGGAAAGCTTAATCCCGCTACGGTTGGATCGACGTGGGGGTGGAATCAATGCACGATGCTGATTTGTTTAGAACAATTTCTATCTGGTTAATTCCACCCCGAGTTCTCGTGTGCCAGAGCGCCAAACCATTTACTGCTACAGAAGCGACTAGCCAATTTAAATTTCACTACCTACGATGATAATGATAGCCAGACGTAGATCAAACACCACAACGAAGCGGCCTAAGTGCACGAGTGTGGGTGCTTCATCTACCGCACGTTACTGTAAATCCCCGATGATGAAATGGTCTAAGCGTCAAGCACTTTTAAGCACATCTGCATGGACTATAGCTACATCGAGTATTACCTTCAATTTTGACGATTAGACAGGATTAAGCCGGTGTTTGGTGTGGACTCGATACAATAAATACATGTTAGATACAGATCAACAACATGGTAAAGAGAGTCGTAGACGTATCGGGGGGAAAGTCAAATCTAGCAATCCATCGAGCAGAAATTAGTCAAGACGGGGAAAGTAAGATAGGGGCTGTCAACGAATTACTGTCAATGTGAATCTGGTATTTTTAAGTAGACTAATCAATTTTTTGTTGCTACATTTTATTTTTTAAAGTTCTATTAAATCTTTCCACCATACCAGCGTTAGCTTCAGTTCTTGTGTTATAAGTTTTCAATTTCTATTTCTAATATTTGGATTCTATTTCGATGATGTCCTAATGGAATACAAAAATAAAAAATTATAGACCGGTTTCGCTGTTATTAGAACTCAGATATATTATCCGAAGGTAACCACCACTGTATTATTCTCTCATCACACCGTGTAAGAATCGACTAGTCTTAGCATTACTGTTTCTTGCCGCTAGTTCTGAAATTGTCAAAACTGACGAATTAAATTTTTTGACTTTTATTGTAGTTCAATAATTGTCAAAACTGACACAATTTTCAGAGAGTTTTTGATTCATCTGTATTATTATTCTGAATCAAATCTTAAAACCGAAAACTACACTGCAACATAAGGTGCTCACAGTTTATCTCCAAAAACGTAATTTATAATTGTCAGAACTGACTATTTTTGACTTTTAAATTTTCAGTACAATAAGTTTGTCAAAACAGTGCTCAACTTTTGACTTTTTGTATTTCGGCGACATTTTTATCGAGTTTTAAATACTGTTCTGACAACAGATACGATTATTTAAAAGAATCAAGTTACTACGTTGGTTCTGTAGTTGTCAAACCTGACAATTGACAATTGACAATTTTTCGAATCGAAATCTGTCTCCATTAGTTCTGTGATTGTCAAAACTGACACTCGGCTACATTTGACTTCTTGCATTCTCGGCGACATTTTGTCGAGTCTTAAAATTCTTCTCGTAATAGATACGATTATTCATAAATATGGTGCTTATTTTGCTTATGTTGTCAAAACTGACAATTGACAGTTTTTGGCGTTATTGTAACTAACAGAAGAAACAGGGGATCATTATATTTGTAAGGTAAGTTTTTCTCAGTTTTAGTAATTCGTTGCAACTTTCATTTACAATTTTTTGACAGATTGTTTTGACAGTTTTTGATTCTTCTACAATATTATATTATTAGTATGAATTAAATATTAAAATCAAAAAATACATTGTAAAATAAGGTGTCTCCAAAATTGTAATTTTTAATTGTCAGAACTGATTTTTTGACTTTTTTATTTTCAGCAACATTACGTAAAGTTTTAATATTATTCTGACAATACATACAAGATTAATCACAAAAAGAAAATTGTCTCAATTAATTTTGTAATTGTCAAAACTGACAGTTGGCAACTTTTAACTTCTTGTATTCTCGGTGACATATTGTCGAGTCTTCAAACTCTTCTCGCAGTAGATACGATTATTCCTAAAAATGGCGCTTAATTTGGTTGTATTGTCAAAACTGACAATTGGCAATTTTTAGCTTTCCTGTAAGCAACAGAAGAATCAGCAGAATTATTAATTCAAAAGTGAGTTTCCGTCAGTTTTAGTAATAGATTTAATTGTAACTTTAATTTATAATTTTTTGACAGATTGTTTTGACAATTTTTGATTGTTCTGTATTATTATCTTATTAGTCTGAATTAAATATTAAAACCGAGAAATACATAGCAAAATAAGATGCTCACAGTTTGTTTCCAAAAAGCTAATTTATAACTGTCAGAAATGACAATTTACTACTTTTGACTTTTTTATTTTCAGTGGCATTACGTAAAGCTGTCACATTATGCTGGCAATACATATAAGACTAATCACAAAAAAGAAATCTGTCTCAATTAATTTTTTAATTGTCAAAACTGACATTTGGCAACTCTTGACTTCTTGTATTCTCGGTGACATATTGTCGAGTCTTAAAACTCTTTTCGGAATAGATACGAATATTCATAAATATGGCGTTTAATTTGGTTGTATTGTCAAAACTGACAGTTGTCAAGTTTTGAGTTCTTGTATTCTCGGCGACATTTTGTTTTATCTTTAAACTGTTTTAAAAGCAAATACACGAGTAATTAAAAGATCAAGTTACTATTTTGGTTCTGTGGTTGTCAAACTTGACAATTGACAATTTTTGGCTTTCTCGAATTCTTAGTAATATTCTGTGAAATTTTAACACTGTTGTGGCAAGACTCATCACATAAGGAAAACAAAAATCTGTCTCAATTAGTTGCGTAATAGTCAAAACTGACACTTGACAACTTTTGACCTCTAGTATTCTCGGCGATACTTTGTCGAGTTTAAAACTCTTCATTGTTTATAAATATGGTACTTAATTTGGTTATGTTGTCAAAATTGACAATTGACAGTTTTTAGCTTTCTTGTAAGCAAGAGAAGAAACAGCGGAATTATTAATTCAAAAGTGAGTTTCTGTCAGTTGTAGTAATTCATTGTAACTTTCATTCACATTTTTTTGACAGATTGTTTTGACATTTTTGATTCTTCTATATTATTGTACATATTATTATTCCGAATCAAATCTTAAAACGGAAAGACACAGTAAAATAAAGTTGTTCACAGTGTATTTCCAAAAAGGTAATTTTTAATTGTCAGAACTGACAATTATTGACAAATTTTGACTTTTATATTTTCAGTAACATCACGTAAAGTTTTCACATTATTTTGGCAATACATACAAGACTCATCACAAAAAAGAAATTTGTCTCAATTAATTCTGTAATTGTCAAAACTGACAGTTGTCAAATTTTTGATTTCTTGTATTCTCGGTGTCAATTTGTTTTATCTTAAATCTGATCTAGAAGCAGATACACAAGTAATTAAAAGATGAAGTTACTATGTTGGTTCTGTAGTTGTCAAACTCGACAATTGACAATTTTTGACTTTTTCTAAGCTTTAGTAAGATTCTGTGAAATTTCAACACTGTTAAAACAAGAAATATGCTTCAATTAGTACTGTAATTGTCAGAACTAACATTTGACAACTTTCGACTTCTTGTATTCTCGGTGACATATTATCAATTCTTCAAACTCATCTCGCAGTAGATACGATTATTCCTAAATATGGCGCTTAATTTCGTTGTGTTGTCAAAACTGACAATTGACAATTTTTTGCTTTCTGTAAGCAACAGAAGAATTAGCGGAATTATTAATTCGAAAGTGAGTTTCTGTCAGTTTTAGTAATTTATTGTAACTTTCATTCACAATTTTTTGACAGATTGTTTTGATATTTTTGATTCTCCTATATTATTGTATTATTATTCAGAATCGAATCTTAAAACCACAAAGCACATAGTAAAATAAAGGTGCCTACAATGTATCTCCAAAAACGTAATTTATAATTGTCAGAACTGACAATTATTGACAACTTTTGACTTTTATATTTTCAGTAACATCACGTAAAGTGTTCACATTATTCTAGCACAAATACATGACTAATCATAAAAATAAATTTGTCTCAATTAATTCTGTAATTGTCAAAACTGACAGTTGTCAAGTTTTGGCTTTCCTGTAAGCAACAGAAAAATCAGCGGAATTATTAATTCAAAAGTGAGTTTCTGTAAGTTGTAGTAATTCATTGTAACTTTCATTCAGAATTTTTTGACAGATTGTTTTGACATTTTTGATTCTTGTATATTATTGTATTATTATTCAGAATCAAATCTTAAAACAACAAACACATAGTAAAATAAAGGTGCTCACAGTGTATCTCCAAAAACGTAATTTTTAATTGTCGGAACTGACAATTATTGACAAATTTTGACTTTTATATTTTTAGTAACATCACGTAAAGTTTTCACATTATTTTGGCAATACATACAAGACTCATCACAAAAAAGAAATTTGTCTCAATTAATTCTGTAATTGTCAAAACTGACAGTTGTCAAATTTTTGACTTCTTGTATTCTCGGTGTCATTTTGTTTTATCGTAAATCTGTTCTAGAAGGAAATACACGAGTGATAAAGAGATCAAGTTACTATGTTGGTTCTGTAGTTGTCAAACTTGACAATTGACAAATTTATGACTTTTTCTAACCCTTAGTAATATTCTGTGAAATTTCAACACTGTTAAAACAAGAAATATGCTTCAATTAGTTCTGGAATTGTCAAAACTGACACTTGACAACTTTCGATTTTTCGTATTTTTGGTGACATATTATCGAGTCTTTAAACTTTTCTCGCAGTAGATACGATTATTCCTAAATATGGCGCTTAATTTGGTTGTGTTGTCAAAACTGACAATCTTTGGCTTTCCTGTAAGCAACAGAAGAATTAACGGAATTATTAATTCAAAAGTGAGTTTCTGTCAGTTGTAGTAATTCATTGTAACTTTCATTCACAATTTTTTGACAGATTGTTTTGACATTTTGGTTCTCCTATATTATTGTACATATTATTATTCCGAATCAAATCTTAAAACGGAAAAACACAGTAAAATAAAGTTGTTCACAGTGTATTTCCAAAAAGGTAATTTTTAATTGTCAGAACTGACAATTATTGACAATTTTTGACTTTTATATTTTCAGTAACATCACGTAAAGTTTTCACATTATTTTGGCAATACATACAAGACTCATCACAAAAAAGAAATTTGCCTCAATTAATTCTGTAATTGTCAAAACTGACAGTTGTCAAATTTTTGACTTCTTGTATTCTCGGTGTCATTTTGTTTTATCTTAAATCTGATCTAGAAGCAGATACACAAGTAATTAAAAGATGAAGTTATTATGTTGGTTCTGTAGTTCTCAAACTTGACAATTGACAATTTTTGACTTTTTCTAACCCTTAGTAATATTCTGTGACATTTCAACACTGTTAAAACAAGAAATATGCTCCAATTAGTTCTGGAATTTTTAGAACTGACACTTGACAACTTTCGACTTTTCGTATATTCGGTGACAAATTATCGAGTCTTCAAACTCTTGTCGCAGTAGATACTATTATTCCTAAATATGGCGCTTAATTTGGTTGTGTTGTCAAAACTGACAATTAACAATTTTTTGCTTTCTGTAAGCAAGAGAAGAATTAGCGGAATTATTAATTCAAAAGTGAGTTTCTGTCAGTTGTAGTAATTCATTGTAACTTTCATTCACAATTTTTTGACAGATTGTTTTGACATTTTGGTTCTCCTATATTATTGTACATATTATTATTCCGAATCAAATCTTAAAACGGAAAAACACAGTAAAATAAAGTTGTTCACAGTGTATTTCCAAAAAGGTAATTTTTAATTGTCAGAACTGACAATTATTGACAATTTTTGACTTTTATATTTTCAGTAACATCACGTAAAGTTTTCACATTATTTTGGCAATACATACAAGACTCATCACAAAAAAGAAATTTGTCTCAATTAATTCTGTAATTGTCAAAACTGACAGTTGTCAAATTTTTGACTTCTTGTATTCTCGGTGTCATTTTGTTTTATCTTAAATCTGATCTAGAAGCAGATACACAAGTAATTAAAAGATGAAGTTATTATGTTGGTTCTGTAGTTGTCAAACTTGACAATTGACAATTTTTGACTTTTTCTAACCCTTAGTAATATTCTGTGAAATTTCAACACTGTTAAAACAAGAAATATGCTTCAATTAGTTCTGGAATTGTCAGAACTGACACTTGACAACTTTCGATTTTTCGTATTTTTGGTGACATATTATCGAGTCTTTAAACTTTTCTCGCAGTAGATACGATTATTCCTAAATATGGCGCTTAATTTGGTTGTGTTGTCAAAACTGACAATCTTTGGCTTTCCTGTAAGCAACAGAAGAATTAACGGAATTATTAATTCAAAAGTGAGTTTCTGTCAGTTGTAGTAATTCATTGTAACTTTCATTCACAATTTTTTGACAGATTGTTTTGACATTTTGGTTCTCCTATATTATTGTACATATTATTATTCCGAATCAAATCTTAAAACGGAAAAACACAGTAAAATAAAGTTGTTCACAGTGTATTTCCAAAAAGGTAATTTTTAATTGTCAGAACTGACAATTATTGACAATTTTTGACTTTTATATTTTCAGTAACATCACGTAAAGTTTTCACATTATTTTGGCAATACATACAAGACTCATCACAAAAAAGAAATTTGTCTCAATTAATTCTGTAATTGTCAAAACTGACAGTTGTCAAATTTTTGACTTCTTGTATTCTCGGTGTCATTTTGTTTTATCTTAAATCTGATCTAGAAGCAGATACACAAGTAATTAAAAGATGAAGTTATTATGTTGGTTCTGTAGTTGTCAAACTTGACAATTGACAATTTTTGACTTTTTCTAACCCTTAGTAATATTCTGTGACATTTCAACACTGTTAAAACAAGAAATATGCTTCAATTAGTTCTGGAATTGTTAGAACTGACACTTGACAACTTTCGACTTTTCGTATATTCGGTGACAAATTATCGAGTCTTCAAACTCTTCTCGCAGTAGATACGATTATTCCTAAAAATGGCGCTTAATTTGGTTGTGTTGTCAAAACTGACAATTGACAATTTTTGGCCTTCCTGTAAGCAACAGAAGAATTAGCGGAATTATTAATTTAAAAGTGAGTTTCTGTCAGTTGTAGTAATTCATTGTAACTTTCATTCACAATTTTTTGACAGATTGTTTTGACATTTTTGATTCTTCTATATTATTCTACATATTATTATTCCGAATCAAATCTTAAAACGAAAAGACACAGTAAAATAAAGTTGTTCACAGTGTATTTCCAAAAAGGTAATTTTTAATTGTCAGAACTGACAATTATTGACAAATTTTGACTTTTATATTTTCAGTAACATCACGTAAAGTTTTCACATTATTTTGGCAATACATACAAGACTCATCACAACAAAGAAATTTGTCTCAATTAATTCTGTAATTGTCAAAACTGACAGTTGTCAAATTTTTGACTTCTTGTATTCTCGGTGTCAATTTGTTTTATCTTAAATCTGATCTAGAAGCAGATACACAAATAATTAAAAGATGAAGTTACTATGTTGGTTCTGTAGTTGTCAAACTTGACAATTGACAATTTTTGACTTTTTCTAACCCTTAGTAATATTCTGTGACATTTCAACACTGTTAAAACAAGAAATATGCTCCAATTAGTTCTGGAATTGTTAGAACTGACACTTGAAAACTTTCGATTTTTTGTATTTTCGGTGACATATTATCGAGTCTACAAACTCTTCTCGCAGTAGATACGATTATTCCTAAATATGGCGCTTAATTTGGTTGTGTTGTCAAAACTGACAATTGACAATTTTTGGCTTTCCTGTAAGCAACAGAAGAATTAGCGGAATTATTAATTTAAAAGTGAGTTTCTGTCAGTTGTAGTAATTCATTAACTTTCATTCACAATTTTTTGAGAGATTGTTTTGACATTTTTGATTCTTCTATATTATTGTACATATTATTATTCCGAATCAAATCTTAAAACGAAAAGACACAGTAAAATAAAGTTGTTCACAGTGTATTTCCAAAAACGTAATTTTTAATTGTCAGAACTGACAATTATTGACAAATTTTGACTTTTATATTTTCAGTAACATCACGTAAAGTTTTCACATTATTTTGGCAATACATACAAGACTCATCACAAAAAAGAGATTTGTCTCAATTAATTCTGTAATTGTCAAAATTGACGATTGTCAAATTTTTGACTTCTTGTATTCTCGGTCTCATTTTGTTTTATGTTAAATCTGTTCTTGAAGTAAATACACGAGTAATTAAGAAATCAAGTTACTATGTTGGTTCTGTAGTTGTCAAACTTCACAATTGATAAATTTATGACTTTTTCTAACCCTTAGTAATATTCTGTGAAATTTCAACACTGTTAAAACAAGAAATATGCTTCAATTAGTTCTGTAATTGTCAGAACTGACACTTGACAACTTTCGACTTTTCGTATTTTCGGTGACAAATTATCGAGTCTTCAAACTCTTCTCGCAGTAGATACTATTATTCCTAAATATGGCGCTTAATTTGGTCGTGTTGTCAAAACTGACAATTAACAATTTTTTGCTTTCTGTAAGCAAGAGAAGAATTAGCGGAATTATTAATTCAAAAGTGAGTTTCTGTCAGTTGTAGTAATTCATTGTAACTTTCATTCACAATTTTTTGACAGATTGTTTTGATATTTTTGATTCTTCTATATTATTGTACATATTATTATTCCGAATCAAATCTTAAAACGGAAAAACACAGTAAAATAAAGTTGTTCACAGTGTATTTCCAAAAACGTAATTTTTAATTGTCAGAACTGACAATTATTGACAAATTTTGACTTTTATATTTTCAGTAACATCACGTAAAGTTCTCGGTGTCATTTTGTTTTATCTTAAATCTGTTCTAGAAGCAAATACACTAGTAATAAAGAGATCAAGTTACTATGTTGGTTCTGTAGTTGTCAAACTTGACAATTGACAATTTTTGACTTTTTCTAACCCTTAGTAATATTCTGTGACATTTCAACACTGTTAAAACAAGAAATATGCTCCAATTAGTTCTGGAATTTTTAAAACTGACACTTGACAACTTTCGATTTTTTATATTTTCGGTGACATATTATCGAGTCTTCAAACTCTTCTCGCAGTAGATACGATTATTCCTAAATATGGCGCTTAATTTGGTTGTGTTGTCAAAACTGACAATTGACAATTTTTGGCTTTCCTGTAAGCAACAGAAGAATTAGCGGAATTATTAATTTAAAAGTGAGTTTCTGTCAGTTGTAGTAATTCATTGTAACTTTCATTCACAATTTTTTGACAGATTGTTTTGACATTTTGGTTCTCCTATATTATTGTACATATTATTATTCCGAATCAAATCTTAAAACGGAAAAACACAGTAAAATAAAGTTGTTCACAGTGTATTTCCAAAAAGGTAATTGTTAATTGTCAGAACTGACAATTATTGACAATTTTTGACTTTTATATTTTCAGTAACATCACGTAAAGTTCTCGGTGTCATTTTGTTTTATCTTAAATCTGTTCTAGAAGCAAATACACTAGTAATAAAGAGATCAAGTTACTATGTTGGTTCTGTAGTTGTCAAACTTGACAATTGACAATTTTTGACTTTTTCTAACCCTTAGTAATATTCTGTGACATTTCAACACTGTTAAAACAAGAAATATGCTCCAATTAGTTCTGGAATTTTTAGAACTGACACTTGACAACTTTCGATTTTTTGTATTTTCGGTGACATATTATCGAGTCTTCAAACTCTTCTTGCAGTAGATACGATTATTCCTAAATATGGCGCTTAATTTGGTTGTGTTGTCAAAACTGACAATTGACAATTTTTGGCTTTTCTGTAATCAACAGAAGAATTAGCGGAATTATTAATTTAAAAGTGAGTTTCTGTCAGTTGTAGTAATTCATTGTAACTTTCATTCACAATTTTTTGAGAGATTGTTTTGACATTTTTTATTCTTCTATATTATTGTACATATTATTATTCCGAATCAAATCTTAAAACGAAAAGACACAGTAAAATAAAGTTGTTCACAGTATATTTCCAAAAAGGTAATTTTTAATTGTCAGAACTGACAATTATTGACAAATTTTGACTTTTATATTTTCAGTAACATCACGTAAAGTTTCACATTATTTTGGCAATACATACAAGACTCATCACAAAAAAGAAATTTGTCTCAATTAATTCTGTAATTGTCAAAACTGACAGTTGTCAAATTTTTGACTTCTTGTATTCTCGGTGTCATTTTGTTTTATCTTAAATCTGATCTAGAAGCAGATACACAAGTAATTAAAAGATAAAGTTACTATGTCGGTTCTGAAGTTGTAAAACTTGACAATTGACAATTTTTGACTTTTTCTAACCCTTAGTAATATTCTGTGACATTCCAACACTGTTAAAACAAGAAATATGCTTCAATTAGTTCTGGAATTGTTAGAACTGACACTTGACAACTTTCGATTTTTCGTATTTTCGGTGACATATTATCGAGTCTTCAAACTCTTCTCGCAGTAGATACGATTATTCCTAAATATGGCGCTTAATTTGGTTGTGTTGTCAAAACTGACAATTGACAATTTTTGGCTTTCCTGTAAGCAACAGAAGAATTAGCGGAATTATTAATTTAAAAGTGAGTTTCTGTCAGTTGTAGTAATTCATTGTAACTTTCATTCACAATTTTTTGACAGATTGTTTTGACATTTTTGATTCTTCTATATTATTGTACATATTATTATTCCGAATCAAATCTCAAAACGAAAAGACACTGTAAAATAAAGTTGTTCACAGTGTATTTCCAAAAACGTAATTTATAATTGTCAGAACTGACAATTATTGACAACTTTTGACTTTTATATTTTTAGTAACATCACGTAAAGTTTTCACATTATTTTGGCAATACATACAAGACTCATCACAAAAAAGAAATTTGTCTCAATTAATTCTGTAATTGTCAAAACTGACAGTTGTCAAATTTTTGACTTCTTGTATTCTCGGTGTCATTTTGTTTTATCGTAAATCTGTTCTAGAAGGAAATACACGAGTGATAAAGAGATCAAGTTACTATGTTGGTTCTGTAGTTGTCAAACTTGACAATTGACAAATTTATGACTTTTTCTAACCCTTAGTAATATTCTGTGAAATTTCAACACTGTTAAAACAAGAAATATGCTTCAATTAGTTCTGTAATAATTGTCAAAACTGACAGTTGTCAACTTTTGACTTCTTGTATTCTCGGTGTCATTTTGTTTTATCTTAAATCTGATCTAGAAGCAGATACACAAGTAATTAAAAGATCAAGTTACTATGTTGGTTCTGTAGTTTCCAAACTTGAAAATTGACAATTTTTGTACTTGTCGAACCTGACAATTCATTTTATTTTAGGTTTTCAAACTGTTAGTAATATTATGTGATATTTTTATCTTAAAACTGTTCTAGACGCAAATGCACGAGTAATTAAAAAATCAAGTTACTATTTTGGTTCTGTAGTTTTCAAACTTGACAATTGACAATTTTTGACTTTTTAGAACTTTTAGTAATATTTTGTAAAATTTTAACACTGTTGTGGCAAGACCCGTTATATGAGGAAAACAAAAAATCTGGCTCAATTAGTTGTGTAATAGTCAAAACTGACGCTTGACAACTTTTGGCCACAGTATTCTCGGCGGCACTTTTTAAAACTCTTCATTATTCGTAAATATGGTGCTTAATTTGGTTGTGTTGTAAAAACTGAAAATTGTCAATCTTTGGCTTTTTTGTAAGCAACAGAAGAAACAGCGGAATTATTAATTCAAAGATAAGTGTCTGTCAGTTTTAATAATACATTGTAACTTTTATTTACTCCTTTTTTGACAAACTGAACTAATTTGAAATCTTAAAACCGAAAAATAAACAGTAAAATAAGGTGCTCAGTTTATTTAAAAAAAAATGTGTTGTCAAAACTGATGATTTTTTTTTAATTTTGCACATTATTCTGGCAACACACACATGACTAACGTTTAAAAAAATGTGTCATATAGTTTTATAATAAAATTGTCAAAACTGACAGTGGTCAACTTTTGACTTTTTGTATTTTCGGCGACATTTTGTATAGTCTTTTTAACACTATTGTGGCAACATATACACGACCTGTCTGAATTAGTTCTGTAATTCACAAAACTGACAGAAACCGTTGTTCTATTTGTACTTTTCCCTCTGTCGATTTAGCAGGCTGCGACTTTTTGGGGGCATGTCGTTGTCAAAAATTATAAAATAAGTTACCTTTAATTTCTAAAATTGTAAAAATTGACAATTTTCAATTCTAGGGTAAAATCACAACACCTCAGTTTTTATCGGATAAATATTTCAGTTGACAGTTTTTTGTCTTGACAGTTGGGCATGTCTGTTTTGATTTATCTAGTAACACATTCGTCTGCACATCCAATCAAAGATTAAAACTTTCTCTAACATCCTCTCCACAACCACTCTCCACATAAATACCATTGGAAAGCTGCTAGTTTCAACATACGGTCCCACATCCTTTACAAAAGAATACATTTCCACCATTCACAAGCAACGCTCCCAACTCCTTTGACCATCCACTAATAAGGAGATTAAAAGACATTCTTCCCGCATCAAACGCAACAACATTTCCCCACTCCAATTAACTCGGAAAGTTATACGTTTCCGGCGAAGAAAAATCTTTTGTGCGGCGGATCGATCCGGTTTGCTATTGACAGTAATCCGTTGAATTATGGGTTCCGGAGTTTTTAACGCCTGACCGAGAAGATGGTAAGAAAAAACGACACCTGCCGTGCAAGAAGTAGAACGGGGGTGGGGGTGGCGGCTTCAGTAAAGATTAAATTGTACAAGTTATAAGCGAATTAAGATACGAAGAAAAGCTCTTTTATACTGTGGTCCCCATTCCGCGAAAAACTTCGCTCCACCGCGATCCCTAAATTAAGATATCTGTTATAGTTTTTTTAAGATATCCCCTATTAAGGATGCGAACTAGGCTACAATTCAAGTCAAAAATCCTGAAGCCGCCACTGCTTCCCGCCCATCAACAACAAAAAACAGGTGTAACACCAAAGACAATCAACTCACAATTGGATCGGATTTCCACGGAAATTGCTATTTATCAAAATAGAACTCGCAGTAATTTCGCTTGGAACTAGTTCTTCGGGCGTGTGCGGAGGATGGTGCAAGAATAATGTTATTCTTTTCGATTCGCATCTCTATGTTAATTTAAATTTTTCTCTGTTTATCTCGGCTCCGCTTGAATTATGCCGCGATAACGTTTCGGATGATTAATCGGTCGGGTTAAATGTTATTCTGGTTTTTCCTCCTGAACTGATTATACGTCAGGGGAAGAGTAATGAAACCGTAACAGTGTTTTTTCGCATTTCATTTTCTTTTTAGATCGGGGATATCAGTGCGGTTCTAGAATGTAGATGTTAGAGGACCTGGAGATGTTAATAAGTGGGATGATGGATGTTGTCGCTCAAGCGGATTTAATTAATAGTGAATTAATGTTGAGATGTTGTCGGATGTAATTAATTTGCAAATTCGAGCTGTAAGTTACATGTCGCAGATTGTGATGTATAGAATACCGTATGCAAGACAAAGTCACTGAATTCACAAGGTGTTGTAAAAGTTCTCAAACTGTAGGTTTCTCAACGCCGTCATTTTCTACTTTTGTTTTTAATTTTCTAAAGACTTTTATCATTTATTCAGGTTGCTCAGACTTTCAATGTTTCAGTGATGTGATAAAAAATGGGATACTGAGAATTTGAAAAGCTAATAAACTGTGAAAACGAGAATATATGTTATTGAAAATATAGAAAATGAAACGCTCAGCCACTGAGAAAACTGAGAATCTGAGATATTGTGACAGAGAGAAAATTAGAAAATGAGAAACTGAGACACTGGGAAACTGAGAAGCTGATAAAATTAGATACTAAGATACTGACAAATTGAGATACTGCAAAGCTGAGAAACGTAGATACTGGGAAACTGAGAAATTGAGACACTGAAATACTGAGAAACTGAGATATTGGTACACATAGAAACTGAGGTAGGTACTAAGGAACTGAGAAAAGCAGATGCTGAGATCCTCAGACACGGAAAAGCTGGGAAACCTAGATATTGAAATGCTGAGAAACTGAGAAATTGAGAAACTGAGATACTAAGATACGGAAAAACTAATAAATTAAAAGAATAAAAAATTAAACTGAGGTACTGAGAAACGGGGAAACTGGGAAATTGGGAAACTGGGAAACTAGGAAACTGAAATACTTAGAAAATGAAAAACCAATAAATTAAAACACTAAAAAATGAAAAAGAGATACGAATAAATTGAAACGTTACAAACCCACTGTGAATATGAGGAAATTTGATACTGAAACAATAAGATACTGAGAAACTGAGAAAAGTAGATATTGAGATACTGAGGATTTGACATTTGACAAGTTAATTTTAGTCATTTGAGAAACTAAGTAACTAGAAAAATGGGAAACTGAGATAATGAGAAACTCAGAAATTGAGAAACTGAGAAAGCGAAAATCTCACTGAAAATATAGAAAATGAAATGCTCAGCAACTGACAACCTGAGAATCTGAAAAACTAATCCACTAAAAGACTCAGAAACTGCGGAACTAGGAAACTGAGCAACAAAAAACTAAAGAATGAACAAAGAATATAAGGCACTGAGATACTGAGCTACTGAGACACCGAGACACTGAGATACTGGGAAACTGAGAAAATGAGAAACTAACATACGGAGAAATGTAGATAATGAAAAAAAACTGAGAAACTGAGACAGTGGGAAACTGAGATACTAATAAATTAAAACACTAAATAATGAAACACTGCGAATATGAGGAATTGAAAATCGTAGATACTGAAATATGAGGGCACTGAGAAACTGAAAAAGAAAAAGAAAGGCGGGGAAACTGAGATACAGGCACACTGAAAAAATGATAAACTGGCATACGGAGAAATGTAGATACTGCGAAACTGAGATATTAGGGCACTGAGAAACTTCAAAACTGAGAAACTGAAGGACTGGGAAACTGAGATATTGGGACACTGCGAAAATTAGAAACTGAGACAATGGGAAAGTGAAATACTAATAAATTAAAAGACTAAGAAATGAACAACGAATATAAGACACTGAGATACTGAGCTACTGAGCCACCGAGACACCGAGACACTGAGATACTGGGAAAGTGGGAAACTGAGAAACTGGGAAAATGAGAAACTGATATACGGAGAAATGTAGATACTGAGAAACTGAGATATTAGGGCACTGAAAAACATCGAAACTGAGAAAGTGAAAAAAAAGAAAGACAGGGAAACTGAGATACAGGGACACTGAGAAACTGAGAAAAGTATACACTAAGATACTAACAAACTGAGATACTGAAAAGCTGAGAGGTAGATACTGAAATATTGAGAAACTGAAATACTGAGAAACGGAAAAACGAATGAATAAAAAAAATTAGACTAAGATACTGAGAAACAAGGAAATTAGAAACTGAGAAACTGATTCAATGGGAAATTCAGATACTAATAAATTAAAAAACTAAAAAATTAACAAAGAATATAAGGCCCTGAGATACTGAGCAACTGAGACACCGAGACATCGAGACACTGAGATACTGAGAAACTGAGATATTAGGGCACTGAGAAACTTCGAAACTGAGAAACTAAAAGACTGGGAAACTGAGATATTGGGACACTAAGAAAATTAGAAACATCGAAACTGAGAAAGTGAAAAAAAAAAGAAAGACAGGGAAACTGAGATACAGGGACACTGAGAAACTGAGAAAAGTATACACTAAGATACTAACAAACTGAGATACTGAAAAGCTGAGAGGTAGATACTGAGATACTGAGAAACTGAAATACTGAGAAACGGAAAAACGAATGAATAAAAAAAATTAGACTAAGATACTGAGAAACAAGGAAATTAGAAACTGAGAAACTGATTCAATGGGAAATTCAGATACTAATAAATTAAAAGACTAAAAAATTAACAAAGAATATAAGGCCCTGAGATACTGAGCAACTGAGACACCGAGACATCGCGACACTGAGATACTAAGAAACTGAGATATTAGGGCACTGAGAAACTTTGAAACTGAGAAACTGAAAGACTGGGAAACTGAGATATTGGGACACTAAGAAAATTAGAAACATCGAAACTGAGAAAGTGAAAAAAAAGAAAGACAGGGAAACTGAGATACAGGGACACTGAGAAACTGAGAAAAGTATACACTAAGATACTAACAAACTGAGATACTGAAAAGCTGAGAGGTAGATACTGAAATATTGAGAAACTGAAATACTGAGAAACGGAAAAACGAATGAATAAAAAAAATTAGACTAAGATACTGAGAAACAAGGAAATTAGAAACTGAGAAACTGATTCAATGGGAAATTCAGATACTAATAAATTAAAAGACTAAAAAATTAACAAAGAATATAAGGCCCTGAGATACTGAGCAACTGAGACACCGAGACATCGCGACACTGAGATACTAAGAAACTGAGATATTAGGGCACTGAGAAACTTTGAAACTGAGAAACTGAAAGACTGGGAAACTGAGATATTGGGACACTAAGAAAATTAGAAACATCGAAACTGAGAAAGTGAAAAAAAAGAAAGACAGGGAAACTGAGATACAGGGACACTGAGAAACTGAGAAAAGTATACACTAAGATACTAACAAACTGAGATACTGAAAAGCTGAGAGGTAGATACTGAAATATTGAGAAACTGAAATACTGAGAAACGGAAAAACGAATGAATAAAAAAAATTATACTAAGATACTGAGAAACAAGGAAATTAGAAACTGAGAAACTGATTCAATGGGAAATTCAGATACTAATAAATTAAAAGACTAAAAAATTAACAAAGAATATAAGGCCCTGAGATACTGAGCAACTGAGACACCGAGACATCGCGACACTGAGATACTAAGAAACTGAGATATTAGGGCACTGAGAAACTTTGAAACTGAGAAACTGAAAGACTGGGAAACTGAGATATTGGGACACTAAGAAAATTAGAAACATCGAAACTGAGAAAGTGAAAAAAAAGAAAGACAGGGAAACTGAGACACAGGGACACTGAGAAACTGAGAAAAGTATACACTAAGATACTAACAAACTGAGATACTGAAAAGCTGAGAGGTAGATACTGAAATATTGAGAAACTGAAATACTGAGAAACGGAAAAACGAATGAATAAAAAAAATTATACTAAGATACTGAGAAACAAGGAAATTAGAAACTGAGAAACTGATTCAATGGGAAATTCAGATACTAATAAATTAAAAGACTAAAAAATTAACAAAGAATATAAGGCCCTGAGATACTGAGCAACTGAGACACCGAGACATCGCGACACTGAGATACTAAGAAACTGAGATATTAGGGCACTGAGAAGCTTTGAAACTGAGAAACTGAAAGACTGGGAAACTGAGATATTGGGACACTAAGAAAATTAGAAACATCGAAACTGAGAAAGTGAAAAAAAAGAAAGACAGGGAAACTGAGATACAGGGACACTGAGAAACTGAGAAAAGTATACACTAAGATACTAACAAACTAAGATACTGAAAAGCTGAGAGGTAGATACTGAGATACTGAGAAACTAAAATACTGAGAAACGGAAAAACGAATGAATAAAAAAATTTAAACTAAGATACTGAGAAACAAAGAAATTAGAAACTGAGAAACTGATTCAATGAGAAATTCAGATACTAATAAATTAAAAGACTAAAAAATTAACAAAGAATATAAGGCACTGAGATACTGAGCTACTGAGACACAGAGACATCGCGACACTGAGATACTGAGAAACTGAGATATTAGGGCACTGAGAAACATCGAAACTGAGAAACTGAAAAAGAAAAAGAAAAACTGGGAAACTGAGATACAAGGACACTGAGAAAATGAGAAACTGATATACGTAGAAATGTAGATACTGAGAAACTGAGATATTAGGGCACTGAGAAAATGAGAAACTGATATACGAAGCAATGTAGATACTGAGAAACTGAGATATTAGGGCACTGAGAAACTTCGAAACTGAGAAACTGAAAGACTGGGAAACTGAGATATTGGGACACTGAGACTGAGAAAATTAGAAACATCAAAACTGAGAAAGTGAAAAAAAAAGAAAAACAGGAAAACTGAGATACAGAGACACTGAGAAAAGTATACACTAAGATACTGAAAAGCTGAGAGGTAGATACTGAGAAACTGAAATACTGAGAAACGGAAAAACGAATGAATAAAAAAAATTAAACAAAGATACTGAGAAACAAAGAAATTAGAAACTGAGAAACTGATTCAATGGGAAATTCAGATACTAATAAATTAAAAGACTAAAAAATTAACAAAGAATATAAGGGACTGAGATACTGAGCTACTAAGACACCGAGACATCGCGACACTGAGATACTGAGAAACTGAAATTTGAGGGCACTGAGAAACTGAAAAAGAAAAAGAAAGGCGGGGAAACTGAGATACAAGGACACTGAGAAAATGAGAAACTGATATACGTAGAAATGTAGATACTGAGAAACTGAGATATTAGGGCACTGAGAAACTTCAAAACTGAGAAACTGAAGGACTGGAAAACTGAGATATTGGGACACTGCAAAAATTAGAAACTGAGACAATGGGAAAGTGAAATACTAATAAATTAAAAGACTAAAAAATGAACAACGAATATAAGACACTGAGATACTGAGCTACTGAGCCACCGAGACACCGAGACACTGACATACTGGGAAAGTGGGAAACTGAGAAACTGGGAAAATGAGAAACTGATATACGGAGAAATGTAGATACTGAGAAACTGAGATATTAGGGCACTGAGAAACATCGAAACTGAGAAAGTGAAAAAAAAAAGAAAGACAGAGAAACTGAGATACAGGGACACTGAGAAACTGAGAAAAGTATACACTAAGATACTAACAAACTGAGATACTGAAAAGCTGAGAGGTAGATACTGAAATATTGAGAAACTGAAATACTGAGAAACGGAAAAACGAATGAATAAAAAAAATTAAACTAAGATACTGAGAAACAAGGAAATTAGAAACTGAGAAACTGATTCAATGGGAAATTCAGATACTAATAAATTAAAAGACTAAAAAATTAACAAAGAATATAAGGGACTGAGATACTGAGCTACTGAGACACAGAGACATCGCGACACTGAGATACTGAGAAACTGAGATATTAGGGCACTGAGAAACTTCAAAACTGAGAAACTGAAGGACTGGGAAACTGAGATATTGGGACACTGCGAAAATTAGAAACTGAGACAATGGGAAAGTAAAATACTAATAAATTAAAAAACTAAAAAATGAACAACGAATATAAGACACTGAGATACTGAGCTACTGAGCCACCGAGACACCGAGACACTGAGATACTGGGAAAGTGGGAAACTGAGAAACTGGGAAAATGAGAAACTGATATACGGAGAAATGTAGATACTGAGAAACTGAGATATTAGGGCACTGAGAAACATCGAAACTGAGAAAATGAAAAAAAAGAAAGACAGGGAAACTGAGATACAGGGACACTGAGAAACTGAGAAAAGTATACACTAAGATACTAACAAACTGAGATAATGAAAAGCTGAGAGGTAGATACTGAAATATTGAGAAACTGAAATACTGAGAAACGGAAAAACGAATGAATAAAATAAAATTAAACTAAGATACTGAGAAACAAGGAAATTAGAAACTGAGAAACTGATTCAATGGGAAATTCAGATACTAATAAATTAAAAGACTAAAAAACTAACAAAAAATATAAGGGACTGAGATACTGAGCTACTGAGACACAGAGACATCGCGACACTGAGATACTGAGAAACTGAGATATTAGGGCACTGAGAAAATTCAAAACTGAGAAACTGAAGGACTGGGAAACTGAGATATTGGGACACTGCGAAAATTAGAAACTGAGACAATGGGAAAGTGAAATACTAATAAATTAAAAGACTAAAAAATGAACAACGAATATAAGACACTGAGATACTGAGCTACTGAGCCACCGAGACACCGAGACACTGACATACTGGGAAAGTGGGAAACTGAGAAACTGGGAAAATGAGAAACTGATATACGGAGAAATGTAGATACTGAGAAACTGAGATATTAGGGCACTGAGAAACATCGAAACTGAGAAACTGAAAACGAAAAAGAAAGACTGGGAAACTGAGATACAAGGACACTGAGAAAATGAGAAACTGATATACGTAGAAATGTAGATACTGAGAAACTGAGATATTAGGGCACTGAGAAACTTCAAAACTGAGAAACTGAAGGACTGGGAAACTGAGATATTGGGACACTGCGAAAATTAGAAACTGAGACAATGGGAAAGTGAATTACTAATAAATTAAAAGACTAAAAAATGAACAACGAATATAAGACACTGAGATACTGAGCTACTGAGCCACCGAGACACTGAGATACTGGGAAAGTGGGAAACTGAGAAACTGATATACGGAGAAATGTAGATACTGAGAAACTGAGATATTAGGGCACTGAGAAACATCAAAACTGAGAAAGTGAAAAAAAAGAAAGACAGGGAAACTGAGATACAGGGACACTGAGAAACTGAGAAAAGTATACACTAAGATACTAACAAACTGAGATACTGAAAAGCTGAGAGGTAGATACTGAAATATTGAGAAACTGAAATACTGAGAAACGGAAAAACGAATGAATAAAAAAAATTAAACTAAGATACTGAGAAACAAGGAAATTAGAAACTGAGAAACTGATTCAATGGGAAATTCAGATACTAATAAATTAAAAGACTAAAAAATTAACAAAGAATATAAGGCACTGAGATACTGAGCTACTGAGACACCGAGACATCGCGACACTGAGATACTGAGAAACATCGAAACTGAGAAACTGAAAACGAAAAAGAAAGACTGGGAAACTGAGATACAAGGACATTGAGAAAATGAGAAACTGATATACGTAGAAATGTAGATACTGAGAAACTGAGATATTAGGGCACTGAGAAACTTCAAAACTGAGAAACTGAAGGACTGGGAAACTGAGATATTGGGACACTGCGAAAATTAGAAACTGAGACAATGGGAAAGTGAAATACTAATAAATTAAAAGACTAAAAAATGAACAACGAATATAAGACACTGAGATACTGAGCTACTGAGCCACCGAGACACCGAGACACTGACATACTGGGAAAGTGGGAAACTGAGAAACTGGAAAAATGAGAAACTGATATACGGAGAAATGTAGATACTGAGAAACTGAGATATTAGGGCACTGAGAAACATCGAAACTGAGAAAGTGAAATAAAAAAAAGACAGGGAAACTGAGATACAGGGACACTGAGAAACTGAGAAAAGTATACACTAAGATACTAACAAACTGAGATACTGAAAAGCTGAGAGGTAGATACTGAAATATTGAGAAACTGAAATACTGAGAAACGGAAAAACGAATGAATAAAAAAAAATTAAACTAAGATACTGAGAAACAAGGAAATTAGAAATTGAGAAACTGATTCAATGGGAAATTCAGATACTAATAAATTAAAAGACTAAAAAATTAACAAAGAATATGACTGAGATACCGAGCTACTGAGACACAGAGACATCGCGACACTGAGATACTGAGAAACTGAGATATTAGGGCACTGAGAAACTGAAAACGAAAAAGAAAGACTGGGAAACTGAGATACAAGGACACTGAGAAAATGAGAAACTGATATACGTAGAAATGTAGATACTGAGAAACTGAGATATTAGGGCACTGAGAAACTTCGAAACTGAGAAACTGAAAAACTGGGAAACTGAGATATTGGGACACTGAGAAAATTAGAAACATCGAAACTGAGAAAGTGAAATAAAAGAAAGACAGGGAAACTGAGATACAGAGACACTGAGAAACTGAGAAAAGTATACACTAAGATACTAACAAACTCAGATACTGAAAAGCTGATAGGTAGATACTGAGATACTGAGAAACTGAAATACTGAGAAACGGAAAATGAATGAATAAAAAAAATTAAACTAAGATACTGAGAAACAAGGAAATTAGAAACTGAGAAACTGATTCAATGGGAAATTCAGATACTAATAAATTAAAAGACTAAAAAACTAACAAAGAATATAAGGCACTGAGATACTGAGCTACTGAGACACAGAGACATCGCGACACTGAGATACTGAGAAACTGAGATATTAGGGCACTGAGAAACATGGAAACTGAGAAACTGAAAAAGAAAAAGAAAGACAGGGAAACTGAGGTACAAGGACACTGAGAAAATGAGAAACTGATATACGTAGAAATGTAGATACTGAGAAACTGAGATATTAGGGCACTGAGAAAATGAGAAACTGAGAAATTGAAAGACTGGGAAACTGAGATACAGGGACACTGAGAAAATTAGAAACTGAGAAACTGAGACAATTTGAAACTGAGATACTGAAAGGCTGAGAAACGTAGATACTGAGATACTAAGATACTGATAAACCAATAAATTAAAGTTCTAAAAAAAATAGAATAAAAGGAAATGAGATACTGAGACAATGAGATACTAGGAAACTGAGGGAAGTAGGTAATGAGAAACTGAGTATTTGAGATACTGTGATTTTTGTATTGAGAAAGGAACACACCGAGAAAATGAGAAGATGAGGAACTGAGAAACTGACAAACTGAGATACTGAGAAACTAAGATACTGATAAACTAATAAATTAAAATTCTAAAAAAACTGTGAAAATAAGGAAATGAGATACTGAGACAATGAGATACTAGGAAAATGAGGAAAGTAGGTAACGAAATAATGAGTATTTGAGAAACTGGGAAACTGGGAAACTGGGAAACTGAGAAACTGAGAAAATGAGCAACTAAAAAACTGAGAATCTTATACTGAGATACTGAGAAACTGGGATGCTGACAAGCTGAGAATCTGAGATACTGAGAAACTGAGAAAGTGATTTTTGTATTGAGAAAGTAACACACCGAGAAACTGGGAATCTGAGAAAATGAGGAACTGAGAAACTGAGATACTGAGAAAATCAGATACTGAGAAACTCAGATACTGAGAAACTCAGATACTGAGAAACTAAGATACTGATAAACTAATAAATTAAAAGGCTAAAAAAACTGAGAATATAAGGAAATGAGATACTGAGACAATGAGATACTAGGAAACTGAGGAAAGTAGGTAATAAGATACTGAGTATTTGAGAAACTGGGAAACTGAGAAAATGAACAACTAATAAAGTTATACTGAGATACTGAGAAACTGGGATGCTGACAAGCTGAGAATCTGAGATACTAAGAAACTGAAAAAGTGATTTTTGTATTGAGAAAGTAACACACCGAAAAACTGGAAATCTGAGAAAATGAGGAACTGAGATACTGAGAAACTCAGATACTGAGAAACTAAGATACTGATATACTAATAAACTAAAATGCTAAAAAACTGAGAATATAAGAAAATGAGATACTGAGACAATGAGATACTGAGAAACTGAGGAAATTAGGTATTGAGATATAGAGTTTTTGAGAAAGTGGGAAACTGAGACAATGAGCAACCAAAAAATTGAAAAACTGAGAAATGTAGATACTAAGATATTGAGAAACTGAGAAACTGAGAAATAAGGGAACTGGTAAATCGGGAAACTGGGAAACTATTACACTGAGAAACTGAAAAATTAATGAAATAATAATAAAACATTAAAAAATAAAACACTGAGAATCTAGAGAACTGAAACACTGAGAAATTGAGAATCTGTAAAAGCAATAATATATTAAAGATTAAACACTCGGACCCTGAAAATCTCAGAACCTTAGGAACTGAGAATACAAAAAATGAAACACTCAGATACTGAAAAACTAGTGATCTGAAAAACTAATCCACTAAAAGGCTGAGAAATTAATGCACTGAGAAACACATAGACGGAGAAACTAAAATACTGAAAAACTGGGAAACTGAGAAACGGAAAACTGAGGAACTGAGAAACTAATCCACTAAAACTCAAAGAAAATGAGAAATTAAAAAACTAAGAAACCGAGACTAAAAAATGGGACACTGAATGTAATGTAATGAGAAACTAACACAATGAACAACTCACAAACCGAATATCTAAAGAACTTGAGAATATAACACTCAGACACTGAGAAAGTGAGAAATTGAGAAACTAAGAAGCCTAGAAATTTAGAAACTGAGGAACCTGTAAATCAAAAGACTTGAAAGTTGAGACACTGAGAATTTGGGAAACTAACCCAACGAGAAACCAGGAAACTGAAAAACTGTGATACTGTGAAACGGGAAAATCGTGAATTTAGGGAACTGAAACACTGGGAAAATTTATCATTGTGGGGCTGCTATATATTATATATTATATAAAATATATCGTATGTCATATATCATAATTAATTGCATACATCATGTATTATACATTAATGGGTGCTGTCATGTATTAATATAGTTACTCGTGTAATATCTTCTGAGAAAGCCTGTATATATCTCATTGTTCAAAGAAATAACTTATTAATTTAATTCATTTTCCTTCTAAATAAACTCCTCCCGGCACACATCCTCCGCCACGTCCGCACCACAACCCCATCCGCCCATACCGACCCATGACCCGGGACATTCACCAAGACGAGCCGAACTTACCGCCTCCAGGTTGACGTCGGTGAGGGCGTTCACGACGCCGTTGGGCATGTCCGCCGCGATGCTTGACGGTGCCAGCATCGTCTCCTGCTTGGCGGCGGCGGTGACGTGGTTGGCGGCGGAGCTGGTGGCGGCCCCGTTCTGCGGCTTCGTCGCGTCCAGCAGGACCTTCAGCGAGGCGATGGCGTGCAGCTGGGTGGCCTTCTCGTCCACTTTGCCTGCAAGAAGTGTCCGAAAGAGGGGAGAATTCGTTTAGATGTGGGCGGCCAACGAGAAAGGGGGTAGATACTGGGGCGAGGGCGAGTCGAGGGCAGACCAAGTTTTTTCTTTGAATTGCGACTGTTAACTCGCGCTCGCCCCCGACATGGTAAAAGTTTATAATTCGCCGCCAACGCAACACATCAAAATTGGTCATGCACAGGCATGAATATCAGACACAGAACGCACCCACGAAACAACGGTCATGGAACTGCAAGAAACCGATCAATGAATGTCTTACATGCAGGTGTAAAAAAACTTCTTACTCCTGTTGAATAAATGACGTTCTTACATCACAAACCAAACACTGGAGATCAGTCCTTTCGCAAATTTACTCGTTTACCTCAAATACCCAAAATCAATAAGATCCGGAAATATCATTTAGGCTGAAAGTCAACTACCGCCCCGAACCCCCGACAACCCCTTTGGAGTGTATGCAAGTAGCGCATTTAACTCGGCAATTTTCCGGAATTTATGGACGGTTGAGGGATCGATAATGCGCTTTAGGCAAAATGTTTCGATGATTCGGTGTTGTTTGCATAAAACACAGTAATGTTACTACCGCGGTGAAAGGTCGGAGGTTAATGAACCAATTACTCGTGGTGTTGGGTAAAGCGATTCGAGGGAGCGGAATTATATAAAACGTTAAATCGCACTAAAAAGGGGTAAAATCGGCTCAAAATTACTCATTTATTTTTTGGTGATATAACTTATGTAGATAGCGTGCGCTCAAATAAAACTTGATATTATGTTAAAGATAATTCTTTTTCTCGTCAAAAATTTCCAAAACTTCCTTATGACTTACAAATATTAGTTTTTTCTGTAGTCCCTCAGAGTCTGATTTTCTCAGGTTCCCAATTCATAAGAACAGTTTCAGACCCTCAGTTTCTCAAGAATATTACTTTCTCAGATGCTTAACTTTCCAAATTTTTCGTCATTTAGTTTCTGATATATTACTTAGGTTATTCCACTTTCTAAATGCCACATGTTTTCAGGTTGACAGTTTCTCAGATTTGTGAATTTGTGAGTTTTGTGAATTCTCATATTTTCAGTTTTGCGACTTCTCGATTTATCAATTTTGTAGGTTCTCAGTTTCTCATTTACTCAGCTTCCAAATTGCTGAGAACCTTAATTTTCATATTCTCAGTTTCTCAAGTTACTCGTGATTTAGTTTCTCAGATATATTACTCAGGTTTTTCGACTTTCTAAATGCCTTTTGTCTTCAGGTTGACGGTTTCTCAGGTTCTGAGTTTTAGGGGTTCTCACATTCGCAGTTTCCCGACACCCCAATTTATCAATTTTGTAAGTTCTCAGTTTCTCATTTACTCAGCTTCGAAACTGCTCAAAAATGTAATTTTCAGATTCATAATTTCTCAAATTTTTAGTCATTTAATTTCTCAGATATATTACTCAGGGTTTTCGACTTTCTAAATGCCTTATGTCTTTAGGTTGACGGTTTCTCAGGTTCTGAGTTTTAGAAGTTCTCACATTCGCAGTTTCCCGACACCCCAATTTATCAATTTTGTAAGTTCTCAGTTTCTCATTTACTCAGCTTCCAAATTGCTCAAAAATGTAATTTTTAGATTCTCAACTTCTAAAAATTTTAGTCATTTAGTTTCTCAGATATATTACTCAGGGTTTTCGACTTTCTAAATGCCTTATGTCTTCAGGTTGACGGTTTCTCAGGTTCTGAGTTTTAGAAGTTCTCACATTCGCAGTTTCCCGACACCCCAATTTATCAATTTTGTAAGTTCTCAGTTTCTCATTTACTCAGCTTCCAAATTGCTCAAAAATGTAATTTTTAGATTCTCAACTTCTAAAAATTTTAGTCATTTAGTTTCTCAGATATATTACTCAGGGTTTTCGACTTTCTAAATGCCTTATGTTTTCAGGTTTACGGTTTCTCAGGTTCTGAGGTTTAGGAGTTCTCACATTCGCAGTTTCCCGACACCCCAATTTATCAATTTTGTAAGTTCTCAGTTTCTCATTTACTCAGCTTCCAAACTGCTCAAAAATGTAATTTTCAGATTCTCAATTTCTCAAAATTTTAGTCATTTAGTTTCTCAGATATATTATTCAGGGTTTTCGACTTTCTAAATGCGTTATGTTCTCAGGTTGACGGTTTCTCAGGTTCTGAGTTTTAGGAGTTCTCACATTCGCAGTTTCCCGACACCCCAATTTATCAATTTTGTAAGCTCTCAGTTTCTCATTTACTCAGCTTCCAAATTTTTCAGAAATGTAATTTTCAGATTCTCAATTTCTCACATTTTTAGTCATTTAGTTTCTCAGATATATTACTCAGGGTTTTAGACTTTCGAAATGCCTTATGTTCTCAGGTTGACGGTTTCTCAGGTTCTGAGTTTTAGGAGTTCTCACATTCGCAGTTTCCCGACACCCCAATTTATCAATTTTGTAAGTTCTCAGTTTCTCATTTACTCAGCTTCCAAATTGCTCAAAAATGTAATTTTCAGATTCTCAATTTCTCAAAATTTTAGTCATTTAGTTTCTCAGATATATTACTCAGGGTTTTCGATTTCTAAATGCCTTATGTTTTCAGGTTGACGGTTTCTCAGGTTCTGAGATTTAGGAGTTCGCACATTCGCAGTTTCCCAACACCCCAATTTATCAATTTTGTAAGCTCTCAGTTTCTCATTGACTCAGCTTCCAAATTGCTCAGAAATGTAATTTTCAGACTCTCAATTTCTCAAATTTTTAGTCATTTAATTTCTCAGATATATTACTCAGGGTTTTCGACTTTCTAAATGCCTTATGTTTTCAGGTTGACGGTTTCTCAGGTTCTGAGTTTTAGAAGTTCTTACATTCGCAGTTTCCCGATTCCCCAATATATCAATTTTGTAAGCTCTCAGTTTCTCATTTACTCAGCTTCCAAATTGCTCAGAAATGTAATTTTCAGATTCTCAATTTCTCAAATTTTTAGTCATTTAGTTTCTCGGATATATTACTCAGGGTTTTCGACTTTCTACATGCCTTATGTTTTCAGGTTGACGGTTTCTCAGGTTCTGAGTTTTAGGAGTTGTCACATTCGCAGTTTCCCGACTCCCCAATTTATCAATTTTGTAAGATCTCAGTTTCTCATTTACTCAGCTTCCAAACTGCTCAGAAATGTAATTTTCAGACTCTCAATTTCTCAAATTTTTAGTCATTTAGTTTCTCAGATATATTACTCAGGGTTTTGGACTTTCGAAATGCCTTATGTTCTCAGGTTGACGGTTTCTCAGGTTCTGAGTTTTAGGAGTTGTCACATTCGCAGTTTCCCGACTCCCCAATTTATCAATTTTGTAAGTTCTCAGTTTCTCATTTACTCAGCTTCCAAACTGCTCGAAAATGTAATTTTCAGATTCTCAATTTCTCAAAATTTTAGTTATTTAGTTTCTCAGATATATTACTCGGGGTTTTTGACTTTCTAAATGCCTTATGTTTTCAGGTTGACGGTTTCTCAGGTTCTGAGTTTTAGGAGTTCTCACATTCGCAGTTTCCCGACACCCCAATTTATCAATTTTGTAAGTTCTCAATTTCTCATTTACTCAGCTTCCAAACTGCTCAAAAATGTAATTTTCAGATTCTCAATTTCTCAAATTTTTAGTCATTTAGTTTCTCAGATATATTACTCAAGGTTTTCGACTATCTAAATGCCTTATGTCTTCAGGTTGACGGTTTCTCAGGTTCTGAGTTTTAGGAGTTCTCACATTCGCAGTTTCCCGACACCCCAATTTATCAATTTTGTAAGTTCTCAATTTCTCATTTACTCAGCTTCCAAACTGCTCAAAAATGTAATTTTCAGATTCTCAATTTCTCAAATTTTTAGTAATTTAGTTTCTCAGATATATTACTCAGGGTTTTGGACTTTCGAAATGCCTTATGTTCTCAGGTTGACGGTTTCTCAGGTTCTGAGTTTTAGGAGTTCTCACATTCGCAGTTTCCCGACACCCCAATTTATCAATTTTGTAAGCTCTCAGTTTCTCATTTACTCAGCTTCCAAATTTTTCAGAAATGTAATTTTCAGATTCTCAATTTCTCAAATTTTTAGTCATTTAGTTTCTCAGATATATTACTCAGGGTTTTGGACTTTCGAAATGCCTTATGTTCTCAGGTTGACGGTTTCTCAGGTTCTGAGTTTTAGGAGTTCTCACATTCGCAGTTTCCCGACACCCCAATTTATCAATTTTGTAAGTTCTCAGTTTCTCATTTACTCAGCTTCCAAATTGCTCAGAAATGTAATTTTCAGATTCTCAATTTCTCAAAATTTTAGTCATTTAGTTTCTCAGATATATTATTCAGGGTTTTCGACTTTCTAAATGCGTTATGTTCTCAGGTTGACGGTTTCTCAGGTTCTGAGTTTTAGGAGTTCTCACATTCGCAGTTTCCCGACACCCCAATTTATCAATTTTGTAAGCTCTCAGTTTCTCATTTACTCAGCTTCCAAATTTTTCAGAAATGTAATTTTCAGATTCTCAATTTCTCACATTTTTAGTCATTTAGTTTCTCAGATATATTACTCAGGGTTTTAGACTTTCGAAATGCCTTATGTTCTCAGGTTGACGGTTTCTCAGGTTCTGAGTTTTAGGAGTTCTCACATTCGCAGTTTCCCGACACCCCAATTTATCAATTTTGTAAGTTCTCAGTTTCTCATTTACTCAGCTTCCAAATTGCTCAAAAATGTAATTTTCAGATTCTCAATTTCTCAAAATTTTAGTCATTTAGTTTCTCAGATATATTACTCAGGGTTTTCGATTTCTAAATGCCTTATGTTTTCAGGTTGACGGTTTCTCAGGTTCTGAGATTTAGGAGTTCGCACATTCGCAGTTTCCCAACACCCCAATTTATCAATTTTGTAAGCTCTCAGTTTCTCATTGACTCAGCTTCCAAATTGCTCAGAAATGTAATTTTCAGACTCTCAATTTCTCAAATTTTTAGTCATTTAATTTCTCAGATATATTACTCAGGGTTTTCGACTTTCTAAATGCCTTATGTTTTCAGGTTGACGGTTTCTCAGGTTCTGAGTTTTAGAAGTTCTTACATTCGCAGTTTCCCGATTCCCCAATATATCAATTTTGTAAGCTCTCAGTTTCTCATTTACTCAGCTTCCAAATTGCTCAGAAATGTAATTTTCAGATTCTCAATTTCTCAAATTTTTAGTCATTTAGTTTCTCGGATATATTACTCAGGGTTTTCGACTTTCTACATGCCTTATGTTTTCAGGTTGACGGTTTCTCAGGTTCTGAGTTTTAGGAGTTGTCACATTCGCAGTTTCCCGACTCCCCAATTTATCAATTTTGTAAGATCTCAGTTTCTCATTTACTCAGCTTCCAAACTGCTCAGAAATGTAATTTTCAGATTCTCAATTTCTCAAATTTTTAGTCATTTAGTTTCTCAGATATATTACTCAGGGTTTTGGACTTTCGAAATGCCTTATGTTCTCAGGTTGACGGTTTCTCAGGTTCTGAGTTTTAGGAGTTGTCACATTCGCAGTTTCCCGACTCCCCAATTTATCAATTTTGTAAGTTCTCAGTTTCTCATTTACTCAGCTTCCAAACTGCTCGAAAATGTAATTTTCAGATTCTCAATTTCTCAAAATTTTAGTTATTTAGTTTCTCAGATATATTACTCGGGGTTTTTGACTTTCTAAATGCCTTATGTTTTCAGGTTGACGGTTTCTCAGGTTCTGAGTTTTAGGAGTTCTCACATTCGCAGTTTCCCGACACCCCAATTTATCAATTTTGTAAGTTCTCAATTTCTCATTTACTCAGCTTCCAAACTGCTCAAAAATGTAATTTTCAGATTCTCAATTTCTCAAATTTTTAGTCATTTAGTTTCTCAGATATATTACTCAAGGTTTTCGACTATCTAAATGCCTTATGTCTTCAGGTTGACGGTTTCTCAGGTTCTGAGTTTTAGGAGTTCTCACATTCGCAGTTTCCCGACACCCCAATTTATCAATTTTGTAAGTTCTCAATTTCTCATTTACTCAGCTTCCAAACTGCTCAAAAATGTAATTTTCAGATTCTCAATTTCTCAAATTTTTAGTAATTTAGTTTCTCAGATATATTACTCAGGGTTTTGGACTTTCGAAATGCCTTATGTTCTCAGGTTGACGGTTTCTCAGGTTCTGAGTTTTAGGAGTTCTCACATTCGCAGTTTCCCGACACCCCAATTTATCAATTTTGTAAGTTCTCAGTTTCTCATTTACTCAGCTTCCAAATTGCTCAGAAATGTAATTTTCAGACTCTCAATTTCTCAAATTTTTAGTCATTTAATTTCTCAGATATATTACTCAGGGTTTTCGACTTTCTAAATGCCTTATGTTTTCAGGTTGACGGTTTCTCAGGTTCTGAGTTTTAGAAGTTCTTACATTCGCAGTTTCCCGATTCCCCAATATATCAATTTTGTAAGCTCTCAGTTTCTCATTTACCCAGCTTCCAAATTGCTCAGAAATGTAATTTTCAGACTCTCAATTTCTCAAATTTTTAGTCATTTAATTTCTCAGATATATTACTCAGGGTTTTCGACTTTCTAAATGCCTTATGTTTTCAGGTTGACGGTTTCTCAGGTTCTGAGTTTTAGAAGTTCTTACATTCGCAGTTTCCCGATTCCCCAATATATCAATTTTGTAAGCTCTCAGTTTCTCATTTACTCAGCTTCCAAATTGCTCAGAAATGTAATTTTCAGATTCTCAATTTCTCAAATTTTTAGTCATTTAGTTTCTCGGATATATTACTCAGGGTTTTCGACTTTCTACATGCCTTATGTTTTCAGGTTGACGGTTTCTCAGGTTCTGAGTTTTAGGAGTTGTCACATTCGCAATTTCCCGACTCCCCAATTTATCAATTTTGTAAGATCTCAGTTTCTCATTTACTCAGCTTCCAAACTGCTCAGAAATGTAATTTTCAGACTCTCAATTTCTCAAATTTTTAGTCATTTAGTTTCTCAGATATATTACTCAGGGTTTTGGACTTTCGAAATGCCTTATGTTCTCAGGTTGACGGTTTCTCAGGTTCTGAGTTTTAGGAGTTGTCACATTCGCAGTTTCCCGACTCCCCAATTTATCAATTTTGTAAGTTCTCAGTTTCTCATTTACTCAGCTTCCAAACTGCTCGAAAATGTAATTTTCAGATTCTCAATTTCTCAAAATTTTAGTTATTTAGTTTCTCAGATATATTACTCGGGGATTTTGACTTTCTAAATGCCTTATGTTTTCAGGTTGACGGTTTCTCAGGTTCTGAGTTTTAGGAGTTCTCACATTCGCAGTTTCCCGACACCCCAATTTATCAATTTTGTAAGTTCTCAATTTCTCATTTACTCAGCTTCCAAACTGCTCAAAAATGTAATTTTCAGATTCTCAATTTCTCAAATTTTTAGTCATTTAGTTTCTCAGATATATTACTCAGGGTTTTGGACTTTCGAAATGCCTTATGTTCTCAGGTTGACGGTTTCTCAGGTTCTGAGTTTTAGGAGTTCTCACATTCGCAGTTTCCCGACACCCCAATTTATCAATTTTGTAAGCTCTCAGTTTCTCATTTACTCAGCTTCCAAATTTTTCAGAAATGTAATTTTCAGATTCTCAATTTCTCACATTTTTAGTCATTTAGTTTCTCAGATATATTACTCAGGGTTTTAGACTTTCGAAATGCCTTATGTTCTCAGGTTGACGGTTTCTCAGGTTCTGAGTTTTAGGAGTTCTCACATTCGCAGTTTCCCGACACCCCAATTTATCAATTTTGTAAGTTCTCAGTTTCTCATTTACTCAGCTTCCAAATTGCTCAAAAATGTAATTTTCAGATTCTCAATTTCTCAAAATTTTAGTCATTTAGTTTCTCAGATATATTACTCAGGGTTTTCGATTTCTAAATGCCTTATGTTTTCAGGTTGACGGTTTCTCAGGTTCTGAGATTTAGGAGTTCGCACATTCGCAGTTTCCCAACACCCCAATTTATCAATTTTGTAAGCTCTCAGTTTCTCATTGACTCAGCTTCCAAATTGCTCAGAAATGTAATTTTCAGACTCTCAATTTCTCAAATTTTTAGTCATTTAATTTCTCAGATATATTACTCAGGGTTTTCGACTTTCTAAATGCCTTATGTTTTCAGGTTGACGGTTTCTCAGGTTCTGAGTTTTAGAAGTTCTTACATTCGCAGTTTCCCGATTCCCCAATATATCAATTTTGTAAGCTCTCAGTTTCTCATTTACTCAGCTTCCAAATTGCTCAGAAATGTAATTTTCAGATTCTCAATTTCTCAAATTTTTAGTCATTTAGTTTCTCAGATATATTACTCAGGGTTTTCGACTTTCTAAATGCCTTATGTTTTCAGGTTGACGGTTTCTCAGGTTCTCTCTATTACTTTCCTTTTTGTTTCTGTCAAGTCTTTCCTTCAAGCCTTTTATCTCGTTTTGAAATTCTGTTTTTTTTTACTATATTGGGTATATTATGTGCCCTTTTTTTCTTTTTTCTCTTTGTGTTAGATCTTTTGTCTGTATATCTCTAGCTCTGTCTTTCAATATAACATCATCTAACGTTTCCCTCTTACTCACCTCTCCTTCTCGTCTCTTTCTTGTTCTCTTTTTCTCTCTTTACTGTCTATTTCTATCCTCTACATTACATTTTCTATCTCCCTTATCTCATTCTTCTTTCCAGAGTATCTTTGTCTTTCCACCTCCGATGTCTTCCTTTTGCAGATTTGTTTTCTCAAACCTTTAACCTCTTCCTTTTTAATGATTTTTTTGATTTTTTATAGTTTTTAATTCCGTAACTTTACAGATGCCTTTAATTCATTTGATTTACTTGATTTATCTGAACACTGATATTTTTGATATATTTTATTCCTCTGAACTCTTTAATATATTTTTTGAATTACTTGATGTTGGTGATTTCTTTCGGACGAAGTGCGAAGTAAAGATCAAGATTAAAACATTTTTACATATAAATCTAGTATGTCCGTGATTCGGTTGTCAGCCGATGACAGATGGTTGACAGCTACATCGACACCAAACAAACATAACCTTGCATTTACAAATGCGAAACTGCCAACTTAGATAGAGTTTGTGTTACCAACCGAAACATTAGTTATTGATCAGTGTATACCTAAGTTTGTATTTCTTCTCGATCACACATTACATTTAAAAAGAAATTCACGTTTCCGCTCCCTCCCAATCATGCCGATCCATTTATCTTCCTTTACGTCGCGAATTTAATTTAACGTGTTATTTGGAAATCATATCGAGCGTGCAATGTAGGTACCTATAGGTAATCGCGTGACTTTTAACTCGGGTAAATGTTAGGAATTTGCTTAATGAAATATGTTCGGAAGGAAGGAAGGTTACCAACACATAGCTGTGAGCGCTCGTCGAGATCCTGGCCGAAATTATTCGAAGGCTTTCAACCGATTTAGGAAGGAAGTTGCCGAGATTAATAAATTTCGGTTGAAAGCCGATGCGATCTTACCATCTAAGTGGTGTACCGATTACCAAATTTTTAAACATTTAGTTTCTCGGAAACTAAGGTGGCCATGATTCCGATATCGAGGTTCTACTGTACACAAAAAGTCCAGTACAAGTTAAATATTATTGAAATAGTAGAAAGTAGTGAAAGGCCCACAGGGTGATTTTCCCTTTGTGTCACTCCTTCTCTACGAATCCCGGCTCATCCCCCGCACCGGCAAATAAAACCACAAATCCGCCCGCCTGGAAACGCCGCCCTTATCGCGCGATTTTTCCTCTCTAGCCGTCGCATAAATAAACGTTTCGTCACAATGAGATAACCAGCCGTGTCCGTGACAATCGCTTCAAACTGAAACAACTGTGATGAACAGGTAGTCCAGCAAACCGGGACGGCCGGGGCTTTTTGTCCCGACATCTAGCCGCCGCGCTTCAAAGATTCGTTTTGTTTTGTTTTCGAAGAATCGATCGGCGTTTGTCACTCGATTCCATTCATCAGGCTGTCAATATTTGGCGAGCGTGATTGCGTTCGAGGAAAAAGTGTTTGCGGTCGTTACGGGATCGAAAATATTTTAGCTCGCGCTTCCGTTCTTTTATTCTTGAATTAACACTCATTGATGATGGTGAATGAAACACGAACCGGAGCATCGCACTACAGAATACAGAATTACAGACACGTCAGAACGGCTAAGCTACCACATCCACGACCACCGATAATAATGAGAATCTTAAGTCTACCTGCATACTGACCATCGTGAAGGGGGTCGATGGTGTGGATCATGAGCTGGAGGAGGCCGTGGCGGAACTTGGCCCCCGTGTGGTGGTGGCTTGTCGAGGACGGCACCTGGGGGGTCTCGGACGCCGTGCGCGAGGTCACGCTGCCGCCGGGCTGCGTCCCGACGCTGGTCTCGCTCGACGTCGCCACCGTGCCGTGCTGGAAATCCAAGAGACCGACTTTAATCTCAAAATAAAACAAAGCGATGCGGTTATCCCGGCGCATCCGCCATTTTCATTCGAAAAAGAGAGTTTGGGCGATTTGCCCGTCATCGACATTGTGACTCGAATAAATTATTTCTGCAAATAGGAAACATCCGTCCAGACCGCTGCAAAAAAGAATTAACTTTTCGGACCATAAAGCGTAGTTGTTGCAATCAGCAGACGCACTTTCACGAGTCGTTAGATCCATTAAGGCCGTTGTTCCCGTATCTGAATATGTTCTCGGGGATATTGCGGCATGCGCTGTATGAATATTTACGGCCAAGATTTTTCTCGGATGAAAGGGTGATGGATGCTGCTTCACTTCCGCTGGTAGAAAAAGCATAGTATGTCGCATTGTTTTTCTAATTCCAAACACGACCGCTATAATTTCCCATTTTGAGTCGGCTTTGACTGCGTCATTGCAAAGCGGGAAATGGACGTGTCAGATGAATTTACGGCAAAGTTTGTATTTTTGCTGGTAGGGGAGCGTGGAGAAATGGCGATCGTTTAGACCATATCGATGTGATGTATGGGCGGTTATATTGGCTCGCTTTATGTACGTTGGGATCATCTAGACGACCTTTTGAGCATGTCGCTTGTAAGACATCAGAATCGCATCATGGACATGATTTGACCACTTTTTTTATTCTAGGATTTTATTTAGTACAGTGTAATTACAGTAATCATGTTGCGCTGGATATATCGGTAGAAATATGGTGGATGCGCCGCGATATTTTTTAAAATTGACACTAATCAGAAGTTACATCAGCTCACGACCAGTCAAAAATAAAATTTCCACTGAAAGAATAGTTTTATCTTATTAATAATATGCAGATCAATAGTATTCACAATAGAATTATTGAAAACCATTCAGGCTGACATTTGGAAATAAACCCACTCGCTTATCGGGCTTCGCTTAGTACAAATCTGACAATCAGAATTCATAGAAATTTAAAATAGATCATTCATTATTAACAACAGAGATTTAAAATGTTACGTGTGTACTAATGCTCTTTTTTCACTGTTTACTCTGCTTTAATTTCTTACTGTTTCTTCAGCTCTACGTCATCAAAGACTAAAACAATTCTAAAACCATCTATACGACCTCGTTACATAAATAATTACACCATTCTGGTCTAATTGCGTACAGCACATAAAATCAATTAACCGAACGCGAACCCTTGAAATCTAATTCGTCAGAAATCTGAAACGAAAGAGTCGTAATTCCCTGACGAATTAATTAATCCGAGTGCCACCCTGTAATCTTTTGTCTCTTTATTATGCACTTTGAATTAAACTGTATGCATAAATTTCTTCGGATCGATACCACGCCGCGTTTTATTTTAATGCTCCCGATTTAAGAAGTAAACTCTAAGTGGAATGTAACACCGCTATTAATGGTAAAGGTTAAAGACGCAGCTCGAAGTGCAAAAACGAAATTCTCATCGATTTTCCTCCGAAGATTTTTCAACGCATCGCATGTCGGCAGCTGAAACTGAACCTTCCCACGAAAACTAAAAGGTAGATTTTAAGCCCGATTGCTGCACCACGTGATCGGAGCCGGCAAAAATGGCGTTGACCTATTTCTAAATTACACTCTTTGGTGGTAGATTATCAGTTTGGTTCGCGGCTCGGAAAGTGGAAACACGAAAGGGGGTTGCAATTGTACAAATAAGTACCTAAGGAGACAAAAATTGCATGTCGAAGATAAGGGCGTCCGAATTTGGAAAAAGTCCGACAACTTTGCCAACACAACCGAGCTGTGGAGCTTAATTTTAACTTGGCGGGAGTTTGCATTGTGTTATATTCAAGAGTTGACTGTAAGATGTTGGTGTAATAAAGCTTAGAAAGTCGGAGGTCGCGCTAACAAAAGGAAGTTTTATGCTGGGGAGTTTGTTATTTGCTAAACAAGCTTACACGTGCGTGGCGAATATGTTGTTTAAAATTTAAATTCTGACGAGATTTTAATGGCGTGGGGTCCTTCTGGAGACTCCTTAATGCCTTAATCTATATATACAACGAAAATGTTCGAATATTTCAGCCTGAAAATGAAAATCAGGAAATTGAAATTGGAAACTGAGAAATTAGAATAAGACAATAATAACTTGTAGTAGGAATTCCAAAATTGAGAACTTTTAAATTTTTAAATTTATTTTTATGAATTTTAAGTTTCAACACTAACATTTACAAGTGAGCAAAACTTTTATTTAAGACAATCTCGGAAAATATCAATGATATCGTTATAAATTTTTATTTTTTTATTTACAAAACATTATTCTATTACTCCTCTGCCAATTTCAACTTTTCAACTTTCAACCCTAGTTTATTTTCTACGAATTTTAAATTTTAACACTCACATTTAAATCCCAACAAAACTGGTATTTAACACATCAAGAAGAACTATCAATGCTATCGTTATGAAATTTTACTTGTATTTAAAAAACACTGTTCTATTACTTCTCTGCCAATTTCAAGTGGCCAACTTTCCCTTTTTTTTACGAGTTTTAAATTTCAACACACTTTTAAATCCGAACAAAACTGTATAATTAAGACAATCAGAAAAATATATCCGAAACTATCAACGATATCGTTATGAAATTTTACTTGTATGTAAAAATACTATTCTATTACTCCTCTGACAATTTCAAGTTGCCAACTTCCCCAATTTAATTTTTACGAATTTTAAATTTCAACACTCACATTTACAAGGGAAAAAAACTGTAATTTAAGACATTCAGAAAAATATCTCCGAAACTATCATTGATATGGTTATGATATTTTATTTGTATTTACATAACACTATTCTATTACTCCTCTGCCAATTTCAAGTGGCCAACTTTCCCGGTTTATTTTTTACGAGTTTTAAATTTCAACACACTTTTAAATCCGAACAAAACTGTATAATTAAGACAATCAGAAAAATATAGCCGAAACCATCAACGATATCGTTATGAAAATTTACTTGTATGTAAACAATACTATTCTATTTCTCCTCTGCCAATTTCAAGTTGCCAACTTCCCCAGTTTATTTTTTACGAATTTTATATTTCAACACTCACATTTACATCCCAACAAAACTGATATTTAACACATCAAGAAGAATATCTCTGAAACTATCAATGCTATGGTTATGAAATTTTACTTGTATTAAAAAAACACTATTCTATTACTCCTCTGCCAATTTCAAGTGGCCAACTTTCCCGGCTTATTTTTTAAGAGTTTTAAATTTCAACACACTTCTAAATCCGAACAGAACTGTATAATTAAGACAATCAGAAAAATATATCCGAAACTATCAACGATATCGTTATGAAATTTTACCTGTATGTAAAAATACTATTCTATTACTCCTCTGCCAATTTCAAGTTGCCAAGTTCCCCAGTATATTTTTTACGAATTTTAAATTTCATCACTCACATTTACAAGGGAAAAAAACTGTAATTTAAGACATTCAGAAAAATATCTCCGAAACTATCATTGATATGGTTATGATATTTTATTTGTATTTACATAACACTATTCTATTACTCCTCTGCCAATTCCAAGTGGCCAACTTTCCCGGTTAATTTTTTACGAGTTTTAAATTTCAACACACTTTTAAAACCGAACAAAACTGTATAATTAAGACAATCAGAAAAATATATCCGAAACTATCAACGATACAGTTATGAAATTTTACTTGGATGTAAAAAATACTATTCTATTACTCCTCTGCCCATTTCAAGTTGCCAACTTCCCCAGTCTATTTTTTACGAATTTTATATTTCAACACACATTTACATCCCAACAAAACTGTAATTTAAGAGACATTCAAAAAATATCTCCGAAACTATCAATGATATCGTTATGAAATTGTATTTGTATTTAAAAAACACTATTCTATTACTCATCTGCCACTTTCAAGTGGCCAACTTACCCGGTTTATTTTTTACGAGTTTTAAATTTCAACACACTTTTAAATCCGAACAAAACTGTATAATTAAGACAATCAGAAAAATATATCCGAAACTATCAACGATACAGTTATGAAATTTTACTTGGATGTAAAAAATACTATTCTATTACTCATCTGCCACTTTCAAGTGGCCAACTTACCCGGTTTATTTTTTACGAGTTTTAAATTTCAACACACTTTTAAATCCGAACAAAACTCTATAATTAAGACAATCAGAAAAATATATCCGAAACTATCAACGATATCGTTATGAAGTTTTACTTGTATGTCAAAAATACTATTCTATTACTCCTCTGCCAATATCAAGTTGCCAACTTCCCCAGCTTATTTTTTACGAATTTTAAATTTCATCACTCACATTTACAAGGGAAAAAAACTGTAATTTAAGACATTCAGAAAAATATCTCCGAAACTATCATTGATATGGTTATGATATTTTATTTGTATTTACATAACACTATTCTATTACTCCTCTGCCAATTCCAAGTGGCCAACTTTCCCGGTTAATTTTTTACGAGTTTTAAATTTCAACACACTTTTAAATCCGAACAAAACTGTATAATTAAGACAATCAGAAAAATATATCCGAAACTATCAACGATATCGTTATGAAATTTTACTTGTATGTAAACAATACTATTCTATTACTCCTCTGCCAATTTCAAGTTGCCAAGTTCCCCAGTATATTTTTTACGAATTTTAAATTTCAACACTCACATTTACAAGGGAAAAAAACTGTAATTTAAGACATTCAGAAAAATATCTCCGAAACTATCATTGATATGGTTATGATATTTTATTTGTATTTACATAACACTATTCTATTACTTCTCTGCCAATTCCAAGTGGCCAACTTTCCCGGTTAATTTTTTACGAGTTTTAAATTTCAACACACTTTTAAATCCGAACAAAACTGTATAATTAAGACAATCAGAAAAATATATCCGAAACCATCAACGATATCGTTATGAAAATTTACTTGTATGTAAACAATACTATTCTATTTCTCCTCTGCCAATTTCAAGTTGCCAACTTCCCCAGTTTATTTTTTACGAATTTTATATTTCAACACTCACATTTACATCCCAACAAAACTGATATTTAACACATCAAGAAGAATATCTCTGAAACTATCAATGCTATCGTTATGAAATTTTACTTGTATTAAAAAAACACTATTCTATTACTCCTCTGCCAATTTCAAGTGGCCAACTTTCCCGGCTTATTTTTTAAGAGTTTTAAATTTCAACACACTTCTAAATCCGAACAGAACTGTATAATTAAGACAATCAGAAAAATATATCCGAAACTATCAACGATATCGTTATGAAATTTTACCTGTATGTAAAAATACTATTCTATTACTCCTCTGCCAATTTCAAGTTGCCAAGTTCCCCAGTATATTTTTTACGAATTTTAAATTTCATCACTCACATTTACAAGGGAAAAAAACTGTAATTTAAGACATTCAGAAAAATATCTCCGAAACTATCATTGATATGGTTATGATATTTTATTTGTATTTACATAACACTATTCTATTACTCCTCTGCCAATTCCAAGTGGCCAACTTTCCCGGTTAATTTTTTACGAGTTTTAAATTTCAACACACTTTTAAATCCGAACAAAACTGTATAATTAAGACAATCAGAAAAATATATCCGAAACTATCAACGATATCGTTATGAAATTTTACTTGTATGTAAACAATACTATTCTATTACTCCTCTGCCAATTTCAAGTTGCCAAGTTCCCCAGTATATTTTTTACGAATTTTAAATTTCAACACTCACATTTACAAGGGAAAAAAACTGTAATTTAAGACATTCAGAAAAATATCTCCGAAACTATCATTGATATGGTTATGATATTTTATTTGTATTTACATAACACTATTCTATTACTTCTCTGCCAATTCCAAGTGGCCAACTTTCCCGGTTAATTTTTTACGAGTTTTAAATTTCAACACACTTTTAAATCCGAACAAAACTGTATAATTAAGACAATCAGAAAAATATATCCGAAACCATCAACGATATCGTTATGAAAATTTACTTGTATGTAAACAATACTATTCTATTTCTCCTCTGCCAATTTCAAGTTGCCAACTTCCCCAGTTTATTTTTTACGAATTTTATATTTCAACACTCACATTTACATCCCAACAAAACTGATATTTAACACATCAAGAAGAATATCTCTGAAACTATCAATGCTATCGTTATGAAATTTTACTTGTATTAAAAAAACACTATTCTATTACTCCTCTGCCAATTTCAAGTGGCCAACTTTCCCGGCTTATTTTTTAAGAGTTTTAAATTTCAACACACTTCTAAATCCGAACAGAACTGTATAATTAAGACAATCAGAAAAATATATCCGAAACTATCAACGATATCGTTATGAAATTTTACCTGTATGTAAAAATACTATTCTATTACTCCTCTGCCAATTTCAAGTTGCCAAGTTCCCCAGTATATTTTTTATGAATTTTAAATTTCATCACTCACATTTACAAGGGAAAAAAACTGTAATTTAAGACATTCAGAAAAATATCTCCGAAACTATCATTGATATGGTTATGATATTTTATTTGTATTTACATAACACTATTCTATTACTCCTCTGCCAATTTCAAGTGGCCAACTTTCCCGGTTTATTTTCTACGAGTTTTTAATTTCAACACACTTTTAAATCCGAACAAAACTGTATAATTAAGACAATCAGAAAAATATATCCGAAACTATCAACGATATCGTTATGAAATTTTACTTGTATGTGAAAAATACTATTCTATTACTCCTCTGCCAATTTCAAGTTGCCAACTTCCCCAGTGTAATTTTTACGAATTTTAAATTTCAACACTCACATTTACAAGGGAACAAAACTGTAAATTAAGACATTCAGAAAAATATCTCCGAAACTATCAATGATATGGTTATGATATTTTATTTGCATTTACATAACACTATCCTATTACTCTTCTGCCAATTTCAAGTGGCCAACTTTCCCGGTTTATTTTCTACGAGTTTTAAATTTCAACACACTTTTAAATCCGAACAAAATTCTATAATTAAGACAATCAGAAAAGTATATCCGAAACTATCAACGATATCGTTATGAAATTTTACTTGTATGTCAAAAATACTGTTCTATTACTCCTCTGCCAATATCAAGTTGCCAACTTCCCCAGTTTATTTTTTACGAATTTTATATTTCAACACTCACATTTACATCCCAACAAAACTGGTATTTAACACATCAGGAAAAATATATCCGAAACTATCAATGCTATTGTTATGAAATTTTACTTGTATTTAAAAAAACACTGTTCTATTACTCCTCTGCCAATTTCAAGTGGCCAACTTTCCCGGTTTATTTTTTACGACTTTTAAATTTCAACACACTTTCAAATCCGAACAAAACTGTATAATTAAGACAATCAGAAAAATATATCCGAAACTATCAACGATATCGTTATGAAATTTTACTTGTATGTCAAAAATACTATTCTATTACTCCTCTGCCAATTTTAAGTTGCCAACTTCCCCAGTCTATTTTTTACGAATTTTATATTTCAACACTCACATTTACAAGGGAACAAAACTATAATTTAAGACATTCAAAAAATTATCTCCTAACCTCTCAATGATATCGCTATGAAATTTTATTTGTATTTACGACACACTATTCTATTACTCCTCTGCCAATTTCAAGTGGCCAACTTTCCCGGTTAATTTATTACGAGTTTTAAATTTCAACACATTTTTAAATCCGAACAAAACTGTATAATTAAAACAATCAGACAAATTTATCTGAAACTATCAACGATATCGTTATGAAATTTTACTTGTATGTCAAAAATACTGTTCTATTACTCCTCTGGCAATATCAAGTTGCCAACTTCCCCAGTCTATTTTTTACGAATTTTATATTTCAACACTCACATTTACAAAGGAACAAAACTGTAATTTAAGACATTCAAAAAATTATCTCCGAAACTTTCAATGATATAGTTATGATATTTTATTTGAATTTACAAAACACTATTCTATTACTCCTCTGCCAATTACAAATTGCCAACTTTCCCAGTTTATTTTTTACGAATTTTAAATTTTAACACTCACATTTACATCCCAACAAAACTGGTATTTAACACATCAGGAAGAATATCTCCGAAACTATCAATGCTATCGTTATGAAATTTTACTTGTATTAAAAAAACACTATTTTATTACTAATCTGCCAATTTCAAGTGGCCAACTTTCCCGGTTTATTTTTTACGAGTTTTAAATTTCAACACACTTTTAAATCCGAACAAAGCTCTATAATTAAGACAATCAGAAAAATATATCCGAAACTATCAATGATATGGTTATGATATTTTATTTGCATTTACATAACACTATCCTATTACTCTTCTGCCAATTTCAAGTGGCCAACTTTCCCGGTTTATTTTCTACGAGTTTTAAATTTCAACACACTTTTAAATCCGAACAAAACTGTATAATTAAGACAATCAGAAGAATATCTCCGAAACTATCAATGCTATCGTTATGAAATTTTACTTGTATTAAAAAAACACTATTTTATTACTAATCTGCCAATTTCAAGTGGCCAACTTTCCCGGTTTATTTTTTACGAGTTTTAAATTTCAACACACTTTTAAATCCGAACAAAGCTCTATAATTAAGACAATCAGAAAAATATATCCGAAACTATCAACGATATCGTTATGAAATTTTACTTGGATGTAAAAAATACTATTCTATTACTCCTCTGACCATTTCAAGTTGCCAACTTCCCCAGTCTATTTTTTACAAATTTTATATTTCAACACTCACATTTACATCCCAACAAAACTGATATTTAACACATCAACAAGAATATGTCCGAAGCTATCAATGCTATCGTTATAAAATTTTACTTCTATTTAAAAAACACTATTCTATTACTCCTCTGCCAATTTCAAGTGGCCAACTTTCCCGGTTTATTTTTTACGAGTTTCAAATTTCAACACACTTTTAAATCCGAACAAAACTGTATAATTAAAACAATCAGACAAATATATCCGAAATTCTCAACGATATCGTTATGAAATTTTACTTGTATGTCAAAAATACTGTTCTATTACTCCTCTGCCAATATCAAGTTGCCAACTTCCCCAGTTTATTTTTTACGAATTTTAAATTTCATCACTCACATTTACAAGGGAAAAAAACTGTAATTTAAGACATTCAGAAAAATATCTCCGAAACTATCATGGATATGGTTATGATATTTTATTTGTATTTACATAACACTATTCTATTACTCCTCTGCCAATTTCAAGTGGCCAACTTTCCCGGTTTACTTTCTACGAGTTTTTAATTTCAACACAATTTTAAATCCGAACAAAACTCTATAATTAAGACAATCAGAAAAATATATCCGAAACTATCAACGATATCGTTATGAAATTTTACTTGTATGTAAACAATACTATTCTATTACTCCTCTGCCAATTTCAAGTTGCCAAGTTCCCCAGTATATTTTTTACGAATTTTAAATTTCATCACTCACATTTACAAGGGAAAAAAACTGTAATTTAAGACATTCAGAAAAATATCTCCGAAACTATCATTGATATGGTTATGATATTTTATTTGTATTTACATAACACTATTCTTTTACTCCTCTGCCAATTCCAAGTGGCCAACTTTCCCGGTTAATTTTTTACGAGTTTTAAATTTCAACACACTTTTAAATCCGAACAAAACTGTATAATTAAGACAATCAGAAAAATATATCCGAAACTATAAACGATATCGTTATGAAATTTTACTTGTATGTAAACAATACTATTCTATTACTCCTCTGCAAATTTCAAGTTGCCAAGTTCCCCAGTATATTTTTTACGAATTTTAAATTTCAACACTCACATTTACAAGGGAAAAAAACTGTAATTTAAGACATTCAGAAAAATATCTCCGAAACTATCATTGATATGGTTATGATATTTTATTTGTATTTACATAACACTATTCTATTACTTCTCTGCCAATTCCAAGTGGCCAACTTTCCCGGTTAATTTTTTACGAGTTTTAAATTTCAACACACTTTTAAATCCGAACAAAACTGTATAATTAAGACAATCAGAAAAATATATCCGAAACCATCAACGATATCGTTATGAAAATTTACTTGTATGTAAACAATACTATTCTATTTCTCCTCTGCCAATTTCAAGTTGCCAACTTCCCCAGTTTATTTTTTACGAATTTTATATTTCAACACTCACATTTACATCCCAACAAAACTGATATTTAACACATCAAGAAGAATATCTCTGAAACTATCAATGCTATCGTTATGAAATTTTACTTGTATTAAAAAAACACTATTCTATTACTCCTCTGCCAATTTCAAGTGGCCAACTTTCCCTGCTTATTTTTTAAGAGTTTTAAATTTCAACACACTTCTAAATCCGAACAGAACTGTATAATTAAGACAATCAGAAAAATATATCCGAAACTATCAACGATATCGTTATGAAATTTTACCTGTATGTAAAAATACTATTCTATTACTCCTCTGCCAATTTCAAGTTGCCAACTTCCCCAGTGTAATTTTTACGAATTTTAAATTTCAACACTCACATTTACAAGGGAACAAAACTGTAAATTATGACATTCAGAAAAATATCTCCGAAACTATCAATGATATGGTTATGATATTTTATTTGTATTTACATAACACTATTCTATTACTCCTCTGCCAATTTCAAGTGGCCAACTTTCCCGGTTTATTTTCTACGAGTTTTTAATTTCAACACACTTTTAAATCCGAACAAAACTGTATAATTAAGACAATCAGAAAAATATATCCGAAACTATCAACGATATCGTTATGAAATTTTACTTGTATGTGAAAAATACTATTCTATTACTCCTCTGCCAATTTCAAGTTGCCAACTTCCCCAGTTTAATTTTTACGAATTTTAAATTTCAACACTCACATTTACAAGGGAACAAAACTGTAAATTATGACATTCAGAAAAATATCTCCGAAACTATCATTGATATGGTTATGATATTTTATTTGTATTTACATAACACTATTCTATTACTCCTCTGCCAATTTCAAGTGGCCAACTTTCCCGGTTTATTTTTTACGAATTTTAAATTTCAACACTCACATTTACAAGGGAACAAAACTGTAAATTAAGACATTCAGAAAAATATCTCCGAAACTATCAATGATATGGTTATGATATTTTATTTGCATTTACATAACACTATCCTATTACTCTTCTGCCAATTTCAAGTGGCCAACTTTCCCGGTTTATTTTCTACGAGTTTTAAATTTCAACACACTTTTAAATCCGAACAAAACTCTATAATTAAGACAATCAGAAAAATATATCCGAAACTATCAACGATATCGTTATGAAATTTTACTTGTATGTCAAAAATACTGTTCTATTACTCCTCTGCCAATATCAAGTTGCCAACTTCCCCAGTTTATTTTTTACGAATTTTAAATTTCATCACTCACATTTACAAGGGAAAAAAAACTGTAATTTAAGACATTCAGAAAAATATCTCCGAAACTATCATTGATATGGTTATGATATTTTATTTGTATTTACATAACACTATTCTATTACTCCTCTGCCAATTTCAAGTGGCCAACTTTCCCGGTTTATTTTTTACGAGTTTTAAATTTCAACACACTTTTAAATCCGAACAAAACTCTATAATTAAGACAATCAGAAAAATATATCCGAAACTATCAACGATATCGTTATGAAATTTTACTTGGATGTAAAAAATACTATTCTATTACTCCTCTGCCCATTTCAAGTTGCCAACTTCCCCAGTCTATTTTTTACGAATTTTATATTTCAACACTCACATTTACATCCCAACAAAACTGGTATTTAACACATCAGGAAAAATATATCCGAAACTATCAATGCTATTGTTATGAAATTTTACTTGTATTTAAAAAAACACTGTTCTATTACTCCTCTGCCAATTTCAAGTGGCCAACTTTCCCGGTTTATTTTTTACGACTTTTAAATTTCAACACACTTTCAAATCCGAACAAAACTGTATAATTAAGACAATCAGAAAAATATATCCGAAACTATCAACGATATCGTAATGAAATTTTACTTGTATGTCAAAAATACTATTCTATTACTCCTCTGCCAATTTCAAGTTGCCAACTTCCCCAGTCTATTTTTTACGAATTTTATATTTCAACACTCACATTTACAAGGGAACAAAACTATAATTTAAGACATTCAAAAAATTATCTCCTAACCTCTCAATGATATCGCTATGAAATTTTATTTGTATTTACGACACACTATTCTATTACTCCTCTGCCAATTTCAAGTGGCCAACTTTCCCGGTTAATTTATTACGACTTTTAAATTTCAACACATTTTTAAATCCGAACAAAACTGTATAATTAAAACAATCAGACAAATTTATCTGAAACTATCAACGATATCGTTATGAAATTTTACTTGTATGTCAAAAATACTGTTCTATTACTCCTCTGGCAATATCAAGTTGCCAACTTCCCCAGTCTATTTTTTACGAATTTTATATTTCAACACTCACATTTACAAAGGAACAAAACTGTAATTTAAGACATTCAAAAAATTATCTCCGAAACTTTCAATGATATAGTTATGATATTTTATTTGAATTTACAAAACACTATTCTATTACTCCTCTGCCAATTACAAATTGCCAACTTTCCCAGTTTATTTTTTACGAATTTTAAATTTTAACACTCACATTTACATCCCAACAAAACTGGTATTTAACACATCAGGAAGAATATCTCCGAAACTATCAATGCTATCGTTATGAAATTTTACTTGTATTAAAAAAACACTATTTTATTACTAATCTGCCAATTTCAAGTGGCCAACTTTCCCGGTTTATTTTTTACGAGTTTTAAATTTCAACACACTTTTAAATCCGAACAAAGCTCTATAATTAAGACAATCAGAAAAATATATCCGAAACTATCAACGATATCGTTATGAAATTTTACTTGGATGTAAAAAATACTATTCTATTACTCCTCTGACCATTTCAAGTTGCCAACTTCCCCAGTCTATTTTTTACAAATTTTATATTTCAACACTCACATTTACATCCCAACAAAACTGATATTTAACACATCAACAAGAATATCTCCGAAGCTGTCAATGCTATCGTTATAAAATTTTACTTCTATTTAAAAAACACTATTCTATTACTCCTCTGCCAATTCCAAGTGGCCAACTTTCCCGGTTAATTTTATACGAGTTTTAAATTTCAAAACACTTTCAAATCCGAACAAAACTGTATAATTAAGACAATCAGAAAAATATATCCGAAACTATCAACGATATCGTTATGAAATTTTACTTGTTTGTAAACAATACTATTCTATTACTCCTCTGCCAATTTCAAGTTGCCAAGTTCCCCAGTATATTTTTTACGAATTTTAAATTTCAACACTCACATTTACAAGGGAAAAAAAACTGTAATTTAAGACATTCAGAAAAATATCACCGAAACTATCATTGATATGGTTATGATATTTTATTTGTATTTACATAACACTATTCTATTACTCCTCTGCCAATTTCAAGTGGCCAACTTTCCGGGTTAATTTTATACGAGTTTTAAATTTCAAAACACTTTCAAATCCGAACAAAACTCTATAATTAAGACAATCAGAAAAATATATCCGAAACCATCAACGATATCGTTGTGAAAATTTACTTGTATGTAAAAAATACTATTCTATTACTCCTCTGCCCATTTCAAGTTGCCAACTTCCCCAGTTTATTTTTTACGAATTTTATATTTCAACACTCACATTTACATCCCAACAAAACTGGTATTTAACACATCAGGAAAAATATATCCGAAACTATCAATGCTATTGTTATGAAATTTTACTTGTATTTAAAAAAACACTGTTCTATTACTCCTCTGCCAATTTCAAGTGGCCAACTTTCCCGGTTTATTTTTTACGAGTTTTAAATTTCAACACACTTTTAAATCCGAACAAAACTGTATAATTAAGACAATCAGAAAAATATATCCGAAACTATCAACGATATCGTTATAAAATTTTACTTGTATGTAAAGAATACTATTCTATTACTCCTCTGCCAATTTCAAGTTGCCAACTTCCCCAGTCTATTTTTTACGAATTTTATATTTCAACACTCACATTTACAAGGGAACAAAACTGTAATTCAAAACATTCAAAAAATGATCTCCTAAACTATCAATGTTCTCGTTATGAAATTTTATTTGTATTTACAAAACTCTATTCTATTACTCGTCTGCTAATTACAAATTGACAACTTTCTCTGTTTATTTTCTACGAATTTTAAATTTCAACACTCACATTTACATCCCAACAAAACTGGCATTTAACACATCAAGAAGAATATCTCCGAAACTATCAATCCTATCGTTATGAAATTTTACTTGCATTTAAAAAACACTATACTATTACTCCTCTGCCGATTTTAAGTGGCCAACTTTCCCGGTTTATTTTCTACGAGTTTTAAATTTCAACACATTTTTAAATCCGAACAAAACTGTATAATTAAGACAATCAGAAAAATATATCCGAAACTATCAACGATATCGTTATGAAATTTTACTTGTATGTAAAAATACTATTCTATTACTCCTCTGCCAATTTCAAGGTGCCAACTTCCCCAGTTTATTTTTTAGCATCTTTAAATTTAAACACAAATTTACATGCAAACAAGACAACCAGAAAAATATCTCCGAAACTATGGTTATGAAATTTTACAGATATCTACAAGATAACTTGCATTTTCTCTTCGGCAAGTTTGTAAATATCATTAGCTCCCTACAGGAAATCACATGGTCTCTAGCCGCAACTTTCCCGGACGATTCCGGGCCCGGACCTTGACTAGCTTTTGGCGCGATCTCTCGGTTCTTTCGTGGCCTACAGCGGCACACGACCAATCGATAACTTGAGCAGCTGCTGAGGTCGAACAGTTCGCTCCTCCTGCTGCATCGAAAAAGCCGAACCGAGAGCTTTTTCGCTGCCACATCACGACGATTTGGTCGTTCTCGGAGACGTTTTTGTTGCATGATTTTCTGCAGTTAGTTTGTAATTTGACGTTTATTAGCCGAACTCTTTTTCAGCGTTTGCCGTTTTCCAGGCTTTAATAACCACAGAAAAGTTTCAAGATTAGTTAGTTATGTGTTTGCATTGGCGGTTTCGATGATAATAATTTTGCTAAAGTTTGTTGTATGATTGGAGTTCTAGAGTGCACAAAGAACAAACCCAAAACTTTTTAAGTGAATCATAGCTGCCGTTAGCTACAAGTCTTAAAAACTAAGCTATAAAACTGTCTGTACTTAGTTCGAAATTGTTTGTTTTTATCAATAAAGTTGTCACGGAATTGGAGCGAATTTCAACAATCCTCACTAGAAACGTGCCAGATATGAGATAGAGATCTTCTATAAGTGTGTTGTTTTACATTTTATGACCTCAAGATCGATTTGAACCGACCTAACAAGTAGGTTTTTGATGAACGGATAGCATTTTGCTGTGTACAGATTTTATCTGTTTTTTGTTCATCCATTTTACTTTATAGACACGTGCTCAGTCAAGGTAACCTGGCCTCGAAAATGTTCAAGGAGATTCCATAGTTCTAAAGGGTCTAAAAAGCGTTTAACATTTACTGTCCGACATTAATTTTGTAATCAAACAAAACAAATCTGTGACATTTCCAGATGTCATTTCCCCGTCCAGTCGCAGTGTTCTCCATCGCTCATTAACCATGCCTCGTGAGGCCGAGTGGCACACTCCCATTAACGTGTTAAAAAACAAAGAGGAAGTATGGACGAAACTCGAGAAGAGCGCATGGGTAAATATACAATTTAGAATATGTGAGCTCGCATGAATATTTCAAGCCTGGCTATTAGTAGAGAAAAACTGCAGTGAAAAAGAGGCTCGCTTGTGTTCAATTACTGGTTACAAAGAGTTACAGTCTTGTAAAACTTTGTAGCTGTTAGATGGATTTACGGGAGATATCGGTGATGTCTTTTATATGTGGCTCTAACGGACGCAATAGCTAGAGATTAAAATCATGAGTAAAACCCGCACAAAGCTAGAATCTACTTATTCTCTCCTCGCGAACACAACACAACAATAAGCCTCTTAGTACTTACACTTCCGTCGATACAACAGCAAGCATTATGAAAGTTTCTCGACGATAAATCATGATGAACGACTGGAATACTTCCAAGATGCATAAACCGTCTTAAAAGTTGCGCGACTCGTGCCAACTTCCTCTCCGATTTAGGTAATTAAATTTCGGCTGTCGGCAGAAGAGGAATTGTATGTGTGTTTATGTGTAACGTGAGTTGTGACTAATACGTCTGTCGGGGGAATTACTGCCTCTAACTCTTACAATGTGGTTTTATTGTGTTTGAGGAATAAAAGTTTTTAATGGGGATCGTTTCGTATGGATGTGCATTGTGCATAAAAGAGATTGCAAGAGTGCAGTTATTTCGGATGGAATTTACTAGTTCGGGCAGTTAAATGAATGGTGGGTTTCCTTCCAGAAACCTCCCAAATCCGACCTCTCCAAACGCATCTGCTACTTCAACAACCCCCTCAAGCGCCAAGCCACCCAAGCGGAATACGACCTCTTCTTCTCCTACACGAAGGTGTTTCCCCTGTGGGACCAAAGGAAACCCAAGGACAACTGCCAGTACCTTCGCGACGTCCGGGAGAACATCTACGAGCAGGTAATTCAATAACACACCCTTTTAGCGATGATCGCCTTCAATTCTTCAAAGCACAGAAGTCAGAACTCGTTCCCGTTGAATATTTACAAGGTCCGTCTTAAGGTTGCGACAACAACCTGATCGATACTCCTTATTTATTTATGTAACGTTCGCTGTAGGGGCGCAACAGATAACACACTCGAGTCGGGAACATTTCAATTTCAAACTAATCCCCGCAAAGAGGACTGCTTTATTTCTGCGAGCCGGTGATGAAAGAATGTTGTAAAGACTGAATTATTTTAAATGTATTACCGGCAATAGTTCCACGTATAAACAAAACGCTCGTGTTTGCCCAAATCTCTCCGAGCCAGTGTTTACACAAGGACAATTGACTCGAACAAACAGAACCAGTGCGACCGCAGAAAAAGTTCTGTATTAATTTTAGCGAAAAATTGTCAACTACTCGCTTGTTTCAACACTTGATGTTGATTTAATAAAGTCTGCGAAATACGGCCGGCTTAGTGGGGATCCGACAACCAAATGGCTGTTGCTGTGGTGAATAGTTATTCTTGAAATTTTTACTAAATCAACAGTCTTTCTTGAAATTGGTTCGTCTTCGGGTGTTATCGTAACAGACAATATTTCTACAGATGGCTAAATCAGCATTAGGAATTATTTAATTGTTGGAGAGCGTCTATGACGCTTTTTGAACCCTTGACAGTCTAAACAATCAAGGATAAGTTTTACAAATTCTTTTTGTAAGATCAGAATGTACAACGAATTTCTTTATGTCTATCATATGTCGCAAATTTTTAATTTTGTACTGAAAAGCTTTATGACAGTTTTTGAACGTCACACAGTTAAGAAAACAAAAATAGAGCTTTCTGTGACATTTTTAGAACATGTATAGTCAAGAGAATTTTCTTAAATTATTTTTTAAAAATTAGAATATTTTACAATTTCTTACTGTCGATCACATTTCGTGAATTTTCAAAAAACATTTCCTTATCGGTTGAAGGACTTTTGTGATGCTTTTTGAACCCTTGACAGTCCAAACAATCAAGAGCAAGCTTTATAAATTCTTTCTATAAGATCAGAGTGTCCTACGAATTTTTTTATGTCGATCATATTTGGCAAATTTTTAACAAACACTTCTTCGTGCACTGAAAAGCTTTATGACAGTTTTTGAAATCCACACAGTTAAGAAAACAAAAATAGAGCTTTCTGTGACATTTTTAGAACATGTATAGTCAAGAGAAGTTTCTTAAATTATTTTTTAAAAATTAGAATATTTTACAATTTCTTACTGTCGATCACATTTCGTGAATTTTCAAAAAACAATTCCTTATCGGTTGAAGGACTTTTGTGATTCTTTTTGAACCCTTGACAGTCTAAACAATCAAGAGCAAGCTTTATAAATTGTTTCTATAAGATCGGACTGTCCTACGAATTTTTTTATGTCGATCATATTTGGCAAATTTTTAACAAACACTTCTTCGTGCACTGAAAAGCTTTATGACAGTTTTTGAACGTCACACAGTTAAGAAAACAAAAATAGAGCTTTCTGTGACATTTTTAGAACATGTATAGTCAAGAGAAGTTTCTTAAATTATTTCTTTTAAATTAGAATATTTTACAATTTCTTACTGTCGATCACATTTCGTAAATTTTACACTTCTTTGTGTACTGAAAAGTTTTATGACAGTTTTTGAACGTCATGCAGTTAAGAAAACAAAAATAGAGCTTTCTGTGACATTTTTAGAACATGTGTAGTCAAGAGAAGTTTCTTATTTTTATTTTTTTTTTTAAATCAGAATATTTTACAATTTCTTACTGTCGATAACATTTCGTAAATTTTCAAAAAACATTTCCTTATCCGTTGAAGGACTTCTGTGATTCTTTTTGAACCCTTGACAGTCTTAACAATCAAGAGCAAGCTTTATAAATTGTTTCTTTAGGATCAGACTGTCCTACGAATTTTTTTATGTCGATGATATTTGGCAAATTTTTAACAAACATTTCTTCGTGTACTGAAAAGCTTTATGACAGTTTTTGAACGTCATACAGTTAAGAAACAAAAATAGAGCTTTCTGTAACATTTTTACAACATGTATAGTCAAGAGAAGTTTCTTAAATTATTTTTTTAAAATTAGAATATTTTACAATTTCTTACTGTCGATCACATTTCGTGAATTTTCAAAAAACAATTCCTTATCGGTTGAAGGACTTTTGTGATTCTTTTTGAACCCTTGACAGTCTAAACAATCAAGAGCAAGCTTTATAAATTGTTTCTATAAGATCGGACTGTCCTACGAATTTTTTTATGTCGATCATATTTGGCAAATTTTTAACAAACACTTCTTCGTGCACTGAAAAGCTTTATGACAGTTTTTGAACGTCACACAGTTAAGAAAACAAAAATAGAGCTTTCTGTGACATTTTTAGAACATGTATAGTCAAGAGACATTTCTTAAATTATTTTTTTTTTAATTACAATATTTTACAATTTTTTACTGTCGTTCACATTTCGTGAATTTAAAAAAAAACATTTCCTTATCGGTTGAAGGACTTTTGTGATGCTTTTTAAACCCTTGACAGTCTAAACAATCAAAGGCAAGCTTTATAAATTTTTTTCTGTAAGATCAGACTGTCCAACGAATTTTTTTATGTCGATCATATTTGGCAAATTTTTAACAAACACTTCTTTGTGTACTGAAAAGCTTTATGACAGTTTTTGAACGTCACACAGTTAAGAAAACAAAAATAGAGCTTTCTGTGACATTTTTAGAACATGTATAGTCAAGAGAAGTTTCTTAAATTATTTTTTTTTAAATTAGAATATTTTACAATTTCTTACTGTCGATCACATTTCGTGAATTTTCAAAAAACATTTCCCTATCGGTTGAAGGACTTTTGTCATTATTTTTGAACCCTTGACAGTCTAAACAATCAAGAGCAAGCTTTATAAATTGTTTCTATAAGATCAGACTGTCCTACGAATTTTTTTATGTCGATCATATTTGGCAAATTTTTAACAAACACTTCTTTGTGCTCTGAAAAGCTTTATGACAGTTTTAGAACGTCACACAGTTAAGAAAACAAAAATGGAGCTTTCTGTGACATTTTTAGAACATGTATAGTCAAGAGAAGTTTCTTAAATTATTTTTTTAAATTAGAATATTTTACAATTTCTTACTGTCGATCACATTTCGTGAATTTTCAAAAAACATTAACTTATCGGTTGAAGGACTTTTGTGAAGCTTTTTGAACCTTTGACAGTCTAAACAATCAAGAGCAAGCTTTATAAATTGTTTCTTTAAGATCAGACTGTCCTACGAATTTTTTTATATCAACCATATTTGGCAAATTTTTAACAAACACTTCTTTGTGTACTGAAAAGCTTGATGACAGTTTTTGAACGTCATGCGGTTAAGAAACAAAAATAAAGCTTTCTGTGACATTTTTAGAACATGTATAGTCAAGAGAATTTTCTTAAATTATTTTTTAAAAATTAGAATATTTTACAATTTCTTACTGTCGATCACATTTCGTGAATTTTCAAAAAACATTTCCTTATCGGTTGAAGGAGTTTTGTGAAGCTTTTTGAACCCTTGACAGTCCAAACAATCAAGAGCAAGCTTTATAAATTGTTTCTATAAGACCAGACCGTCCTACGAATTTTTTTATGTCGATCATATTTGGCAAATTTTTAACCAATACTTCTTTGTGTACTGAAAAAGTTTATGACAGTTTTTGAACGTCATACAGTTAAGAAACAAAAATAGAGCTTTCTGTGACATTTTTAGAACATGTATAGTCAAGAGAAGTTTCTTAAATTATTTTTTTAAAATTAGAATATTTTACAATTTCTTACTGTCGATCACATTTCGTGAATTTTCAAAAAACATTTCCTTATCGGTTGAAGGACTTTTGTGATGCTTTTTGAACGCTTGACGGTCTAAACAATAAAGAGCAAGCTTTATAAATTCTTTCTATAAGATCAGACTGTCCTATGAATTTTTTTATGTCAATCATATTTGGCAAATTTTTAACAAACACTTCTTTGTGTACTGAAAAGTTTTATGACAGTTTTTGAACGTCATGCAGTTAAGAAAACAAAAATAGAGCTTTCTGTGACAGTTTTAGAACATGTATAGTCAAGAGAAGTTTCTTAAATTATTTTTTTAAAATTAGAATATTTTACAATTTCATACTGTCGATCACATTTCGTGAATTTTCAAAAAACATTTCCTTATCGGTTGAAGGACTTTTGTGATGCTTTTTGAACCCTTGACAGTCCAAACAATCAAGAGCAAGCTTTATAAATTGTTTCTATAAGATCAGACTGTCCTACGAATTTTTTTATGTCGATCATATTTGGCAAATTTTTAACCAATACTTCTTTGTGTACTGAAAAAGTTTATGACAGTTTTTGAACGTCATACAGTTAAGAAACAAAAATAGAGCTTTCTGTGACATTTTTAGAACATGTATAGTCAAGAGAAGTTTCTTAAATTATTTTTTTAAAATTAGAATATTTTACAATTTCTTACTGTCGATCACATTTCGTGAATTTTCAAAAAACATTTCCTTATCGGTTGAAGGACTTTTGTGATGCTTTTTGAACGCTTGACGGTCTAAACAATAAAGAGCAAGCTTTATAAATTCTTTCTATAAGATCAGACTGTCCTATGAATTTTTTTATGTCAATCATATTTGGCAAATATTTAACAAACACTTCTTTGTGTACTGAAAAGTTTTATGACAGTTTTTGAACGTCATGCAGTTAAGAAAACAAAAATAGAGCTTTCTGTGACAGTTTTAGAACATGTATAGTCAAGAGAAGTTTCTTAAATTATTTTTTTAAAATTAGAATATTTTACAATTTCATACTGTCGATCACATTTCGTGAATTTTCAAAAAACATTTCCTTATCGGTTGAAGGACTTTTGTGATGCTTTTTGAACGCTTGACGGTCTAAACTATCAAGAGCAAGTTTTATAAATTGTTTCTTTAAGATCAGACTGTCCTACGAATTTTTTTATGTCGATCATATTTGGCATATTTTTAACAAACACTTCTTTGTGTACTGAAAAGCTTTATGACAGTTTTTGAACGTCATGCAGTTAAGAAAACAAAAATAGAGCTTTCTGTGACATTTTTAGAACATGTGTAGTCAAGAGAAGTTTCTTATTTTTTTTTTTTTTAAATTAGAATATTTTACAATTTCTTACTGTCGATAACATTTCGTAAATTTTCAAAAAACATTTCCTTATCCGTTGAAAGACTTTTGTGATGCTTTTTGAACCCTTGACGGTCTAAACAATCAAGAGCAAGCTTTATAAATTCTTTCTATAAGATCAGACTGTCCTATGAATTTTTTTATGTCAATCATATTTGGCAAATTTTTAACAAACACTTCTTTGTGTACTGAAAAGTTTTATGACAGTTTTTGAACGTCATGCAGTTAAGAAAACAAAAATAGAGCTTTCTGTGACATTTTTACAACATGTATAGTCAAGAGAAGTTTCTTAAATTATTTTTTTTAAATTAGAATATTTTACAATTTCTTACTGTCGATCACATTTCGTGAATTTTCAAAAAACATTTCCTTATCGGTTGAAGAACTTTTGTGACTCTTTTTGGACCCTTGACAGTCTAAACAATCAAGAGCAAGCTTTATAAATTGTTTCTATAAGATCAGACCGTCCTACGAATTTTTTTATGTCGATCATATTTGGCAAATTTTTAACAAACACTTCTTCGTGTACTGAAAAGCTTTATGACAGTTTTTGAACGTCATACGGTTAAGAAAACAAAAATAGAGCTTTCTGTGACATTTTTAGAACATGTATAGTCAAGAGAAGTTTCTTAAATTATTTTTTAAAAATTAGAATATTTTACAATTTCTTACTGTCGATCACATTTCGTGAATTTTCAAAAAACATTAACTTATCGGTTGAAGGACTTTTGTGAAGCTTTTTGAACCTTTGACAGTCTAAACAATCAAGAGCAAGCTTTATAAATTGTTTCTTTAAGATCAGACCGTCCTACGAATTTTTTTATGTCGATCATATTTGGCAAATTTTTAACAAACACTTCTTTGTGTACTGAAAAGCTTTATGACAGTTTTTGAACGTCACACAGTTAAGAAAACAAAAATAGAGCTTTCTGTGACATTTTTAGAACATGTATAGTCAAGAGAAGTTTCTTAAATTATTTTTTTAAAATTAGAATATTTTACAATTTCTTACTGTCGATCACATTTCGTGAATTTTCAAAAAACATTTCCTTATCGGTTGAAGGACTTTTGTGATCATTTTTGAACCCTTGACAGTCTAAACAATCAAGAGCAAGCTTTATAAATTGTTTCTATAAGATCGGACTGTCCTACGAATTTTTTTATGTCGATCATATTTGGCAAATTTTTAACAAACACTTCTTTGTGTACTGAAAAGCTTTATGACAGTTTTTGAACGTCATACGGTTAAGAAAACAAAAATAGAGCTTTCTGTGACATTTTTAGAACATGTATAGTCAAGAGAAGTTTCTTAAATTATTTTTTAAAAATTAGAATATTTTACAATTTCTTACTGTCGATCACATTTCGTGAATTTTCAAAAAACATTAACTTATCGGTTGAAGGACTTTTGTGAAGCTTTTTGAACCTTTGACAGTCTAAACAATCAAGAGCAAGCTTTATAAATTGTTTCTATAAGATCAGACTGTCCTACGAATTTTTTTACTGAAGATCCTTATGACAGTTTTTGGACCTCATAGAGAACCAAAATAGAGCTTCTTATGACACTTTTAAAACGTTTATCGTCAGGAAAATCGCAAAGTTTTTTAAATTATTTTTGGACAATAGGAACATTTAAAAAAATATTATCGATTATTTCGTGAATTTTCAAAATGCTTTCTAAACTCTTGCCATTAGAAGAATTAACACAGATTTCATGGTCTGTTACAAATACAGCCCGAGTGAGAGAACACTATTTTAACCTGGAGCAATGCCAATGAACTTTTTTATATTGCCTACGTCCGCAATGCAGCCTCCATCTCTTGCTAATTGTTCCAATTGTTTTTCGTACATCTCATTTCGTATAGGCTCTAGTCCTTTTCTTTTTATTTTCTTATTCTTAACTCTCTTATTATCTCCAAACTCTCCTTCTTTTTCTGCAATTGGGAACTTCCAAGATTTCAGCTGTCTCCACATTTCTCTTATTTCTTGTAAACACTAAAAACCCAAACTTTCTCAACCACGTCCCCAGACTCGACACACCCGCATCGATCAATCACACTTCCTACCTCCTTCGAGAGCAATTACCATCATAAAATATTCCCTCTTACTAATAAGTAATAACGTTTTCCAATTTCGGTCCTCGAAGACCCAGGACCGACCCGATAATAATTCATCTCGGATCTGCCTGTAATTGGCAGCTTTACCACTTCCTCTCGGCCAAAAACTCACTCCCACCAGGAGAGGAATTTGCGTGCAATTCCAGGTTTAAGTCAAAATTGAGCAATTTTGTTAGTTGTCTTAACCCGGCGCATCCACCATTTTCGGTGACAAATTCAATTAACGGTTTATGCAACACCAAACGTTATAATTTGTGTTTTGTTTAGGAAAAATCGAAGACTGTCCCCCTCCTGACGTCATACACGTACGGCCTCCCCATTCGCACGCCAGTGGACACCCCCGAGACGGCCTTCCGCCGGATCCACGCCATCGGTGACTTCGAAAGACGTCGCGGCGTTATGAAGGTCGAAGAGATTGAGCCTCAAAAATAATGCAGTTTTGGGAAATTATTTCGGCCATAAATTAAATTTATTCTCCGAATGAAGCCTTTTTCCCCGATGTCTGTATCGATTTCAGTGTCATCATCCCGGGACAGGTGGCGAAGATAAAAGCTGTCGGATATTGAACACATCTCGTCTCTCTTCACTCCACGTCTTTCAGACTTCCTGAAAGAGGGTCAGCTCTTAATTGAAAACTACTGTGTATCAGATGCTGGAGATAGGGAGGCGTCACGGCGGCTAATTGACGGCGAGGCGCTCGCTTTCTTGGGCTGTAAAATCGTGCAACAGTGGACGCGATTTATTTTTATCTAAGTTCTCACCAGCCCCAGTTCAAGAATTTTATTAAAACAGTTCTGTAAGACCCGCCCACATGCTTCCAATAAATCATCTCACACATCCAACACCGCATGCACAAGAACTAAAACCAGGTTCGTCCACCTCTAGATGCATCCGCAAACACAGACACCACTACAGGATCCGGTAAGAAATCAGTAGAGTATTTAGAGTTGCCTATTCTACCGGTAACATCGCCATCAACATCGAACACCCAAACCACGACATCACGTTCTTCAGAACATCGAAATGGAGAGGTAAGAACGAGAAAGGAAGAGACAACACAAAAGGTAGGCAACAGTATTAAATACTCTACTGACCTTGCTAGAGTCTAAAATGACACTGACTGAAGCCGACTGAAAAAGAAAAAACAATCTTAAATGAGTAACAAAGACACAGGGCGACGTGTCGGGGGAAGAAATCCATAAATGTTTGCTTTTGTCTGCATTATTTAGCGACTTGTGTAATTCGTGTGGTGTTTTTGTATTCATCGCTTCCAAATTGGATCAATACGAAAACGATTTCTCACGTTCGAACTTTTATGGATCACAATACTTACAAATCGCGGCACTAAAATATAATAAAAAACACACACATGATATTAGCAAATACTAAAACGACCACCCATGCAAGTGCTAAGCGTAAAGCGGACCCCCAGACGGTGCGAGAGGAAAGCAGCTGTAAGATCTGACTCACCAGAGCTTGAGCGGCCGCTTGGTGCTGGAAACAACGAAGCATACATTTAGTACACAAACAGGAGATAGTCGAGAGCGGCGCCAAAACAGCAAAGGCTCGAGTGGTGCACCAGTGCCGACAACAAAATACCATCAGTGTTGCAGAATTTTCGGCAGGTGGGTAGCGACACAGATCAAATATTTACGCAGGGATCCGGCATGCACGAGTTAATAGGAGAGTCGGGATTGGTTTTAGAGCACGTTTTCCTGTAGCTGGTAAATGTTGGATGCGAGGGAGGACGCGGGGCGATGATGCGGGTAAATGGAGGTCGGTGTGTGTGAGCGAGTTTTTGCAATTATTCGATTAATGCTATTAGAAAGTAAGACGGACAACGATTGGGTTGATTATATCGAATTCATTATGAATGGTGGAGGCGCCGGGAGAACAAAAATATTTTGTGAAAGTGAGTGTAACAACAACCCATGAGCTATGAACAGTTGGATAAATGAGAATGTCTAGTATAGTTCAATCTTTCGGCTTTATGCCTCAGACATAAGATTATCGTTCTAAAGTCATCAGGCGACGGTGACGATCCTGCAAACTGTATATATGGTTAGATGGAGTACTTTAACGTTCACAGCCTACTAGAAGCATGACTCATAAATGACGACCTAGTACAACAACTAAACAATCACACAATCAGTAGAAACACAAAAAAAAATCGGTAGAAAAGTTTCCAAACCCGAGGACAGAAACCAGAAGTAGAATCCCCAAAAACAACAGTCACAGACGAAACAGAAAATTAAAGGTATTTCCGAAACACGACAACATCAACAAACGGAACAGAAAGAAAAAGACACTGCCTAAACCCAAGAGTATAAATTTGAAAAGAAAGATAAAGACCCGAAACCCGAAAAGAGAAAATGAAACAGTCCCTAAAGTCGGGAATACAAAATTCAACAGAAAAAGAAAGACAGTCACCGACGCACGATACAATAGACGATTCCACACACAGTACTGAAACAGAATTGCACCAAACGAAACAGAAAGAAAAAGGCATTGCTTAAATCCCCAATTAGCAATTGGAGTAAAAGAATAAAAACAGTCCCTTCCTTGAACCAGAGAAGATAAAGTAAAACAAACGGAGAAAGACAGTCCCTGAATTCGACAGCATCAAATGCAACCGCAAAATAAAACAGAACAGAAAGAGAAAGACACTGCTTACGCCTCAAAGTAGCAACTGAAACAGAACGAGAAAGACAGTCCGTAAACCGGAGAAGATAAAGTAAAACAGTGTAACGAAGCTACCAAAATTTCAAGGTCCAAGTACACAGTTCCTACATCATTTTGACCAGTGAAAAAGCGTGCTCCGAACGCCGCCATTCCGGACCCGCTGCGTTTCCCGGAGTCGCCGCCACTCCCTTGAGAATAGGACGCAGTGATAAGAGTCTGACCGCCGCAATGCGCCAGACCCCGCCCGTCAGCCAACGTCACTATCTTCCCTCCGACTTCTCTATAAAGAAGGCTCCGCTCTGATCGAGGAGCCACCACCCAGGAAGAAGTGACAAGTGAACAGTGACCAGTGAACCGCGGAAGGTCCCGGAGCCCTGGTAGCCATCTTTTGAGGACCGTGTGGGAAAGGCGATTCACACTGACGATCGACTGCCCCACGCGGTTGGAACACCGGGGTAGCCGGACAGATCTTTTCCTGGCTCCTTTCCACCCGCTCCATCCTGAAACCGTGATTTAACGTCGCCGTTCCCGGAGGAAGACACACCCTACTCCGTTTCCCCGGGACTATATAGGTATATATTGTAAATACCCCCCCTGTACATATTGACCCCCCTGAATATAAACTGTAAATAAAATCCGGACCCGCCTGGTATACCGTACTCCGATTTAGCTACCCGTGGTCCCGTGGAGCATACCACGTTAAAGCAACCCGACGGTAGAAAGCGTCAGACCAGAAATAGAAAGACAATACCGAAAGCCGACATCAACAAATGCAACAGAAAGGAACCTAAACCCAAAAGTAGCAACTGAAAAAAAGGTAGTCCATAAATAGTAATTTATCTATCGAGGCTGTAAAAGTGATCTTTTTTGGTCGAGTCCGTTGTTTCTGGCTCAGGCGTCAGCCGAGGAGACAATTCAGATAAGGGCAAAAAAGCACTTTTTGCCGAGGTGCACACAATGTTTTTAGGCGATGATCACAAAAGAATTCAAAAATGTTTAGAGGCCATAGAATTATCTTTTTCGTAATAAAAAATTAATAAATAAATAGATAAAGGGGTAGAGATATATGTACAAATAACGAGAAATAAGAAACAACGAAAAGATTGAAATATAAAAAAGATAAAGGCACGAAAAGACAAAAAAAAATGAAAAACAGATTTAGCTACCCGTGGTCCCGTGGAGCATACCACGTTAAAAACTGGCACCCGAGGCAACCCGACCGTAGAAAGCATCAGAACAGAAGGAGAAACACAGTCACGAAACTCGACAGTATAAAATGTAACAGAAGAAGAAAGACGATACCAAAACACAACATCAACACATGCAACAGAAAGGGACCTAAACCCTTAGAGACAGATCTAAAGACATCGAAAAAAGAAAGGAGAGAGACAAAATAAAGAGAAAAGTATATAAAAAAATGGAAATAGATTGTCAGAGAGACAAATAGATAAGAAGACAAAGAGCTAAAGAAGGGAGAAAAAAAAACAAAAAGCAATAAGAGAAAGAGACAGAAACAGAAAATGTAATTGTGCGTGTCAGTTCCGACGCGCAACTGGAGTTTACTCTTTAAGCGCGATTGTCCTTGAATATACAATCGGCAAAGGGGGTAAATACACGCATCTTTTATAATACTGAAAGAATGTATATAAGACTTTTATTCATATTTATATAGATTGGTTCGATAAAATATTATACATAAATAACACATAGGTATATGACGTTTGGCAACAACAAAGAATCTTGGAAAAGATATTTTTCCAACAATTGCAATTGAGGTGTTTACGTTGATTTAGTTTATAATACGAGTTCCTGTGTAAATTCAGCGCTTTACGTCACAAGGGGTTTATAAAAGCACTAGTGAAGCGAGTAATGTAATGTAATGCAACATTTTATCGTTCGACACAACCCCGGCAAGCCTTTAAATTGCTCAAAATCCATAAAAATAGTGTGACCTTTATTTGACATTTACATTATTTCATGACAGAGCGTTTACACAAGCGAAAATTTGAAAATTCTGACAGTGTCAAACGATAAAATATATTACTTATATTACATATTAAACGCATTGGTAGGAAACTTGATTCACTATTGATATTATTTTTAACATTAATTTCATCAATACCATCGTCATTATTAAATAGTGTGACAATAGGTCTGTGGTAACTAGATATTTTTTTTTTTCATCATCACTTCCATATCTAACAAAATTTTATACCTTTATTGTCTTCACCGTATATAAATATATGTTAGCGCGGTTGATATATCGCGCATGCCTGAGATGGTCAAGAGTGGGGATTAGGGGAGAGTGCAGGGAAATCCTCCAGGCAGACCGAGACAGGATGCCTTGAGCACTGGTCGCGTTAATTATGTTGTTGCAGTACAGTAATTTGTTCGGTGATAAATCCCGGAAAGGACGGATTTTAAAGATCGTACGTGAAAGAATGATGTCATGTGAAGTTGTTTTTATAGTCTCGGCTCGAAAAGTTCAACAAACAATGTGAGAAAGAAAGATGTTGATCTTTTCGAAGAATCGTAAAATGCTTCGAGATATTTTTCGGAAGGTTGACAAACGCTTACATTAAAAAAATGTGTTGATTGATATTTTGAAGCGGTTGTCGTCAGCAGTTCGGTACAAGTAGGGGAGTCAAATCCTCCAGGCAGACCGAGACAGGATGCCTTGAGCACTAGTCGGGTTAATTATGTTGATGCCTATTCATAGTTTGTTAATGGTGTTTAAGATAAATTAGTATTTTGAAGTTTTAGAATCTGTTATATAAATATCAATATCAATAGATAACTTTTAACGATCGATTTTACTCCCCAAAAATTTGTCGTATTGGGCTTTAAAAATCGATTCTTAAGGAGCAAAAAAAAACAACGGGCTAAAAGAAAAAAGTTATTGTCGAGAGGATTCCGTGTGGAGCCTTAAAAATATTTTAACTGTTTGTGTTCTCATTTCTAATTTAACACACAGAAATAGATGGAGGAAAAATACACAATTGAAAAAATGAAACAAAGAGGTGATAAAAGAAGAAAAGATAGGGTTAGAGAAGAAAAGGTTTGGCAAATGTAAAATTCAAGAATTCATGTGTGTAAACAAATTTGTTTTTTTTCCAAAGGGCTCTTTGATTAATACTCTTAATTACTCAGTGGAAATAGGCGAATATATAAAAGATATATAATATATACATAAAATATACAAAGATACAGATACACAGCCTGATTTCATGTTGAGTTGCGACGGGTGTAACGTCTTATCTAAAGACCACGCAGTAAGTATCAATTTCATGTTTCATTTCACACGAAATTGAGCCTTACTGCCTGGTCTTTAGTTAAGACGTTTCCATAACAATCGGCGTTTAAGACCGGTCACAACTCAACATGAAATCAGGCTGACAGAATACAAAGGTATAGGAAGATATGGGAATATAGAGATAAATATATATTCTGGTATTTGGTAGGAAATTTGGAATACATAACTTAAAATATAAAATTTGGAATACAGAATATGCGATGCGGAATATGGACTGCAGTAACTACAGAAACTTGGAATTTCGAATATGGCACATAATATAAGAATTTGTAATATAAAGAGTCTGGTATGTATTTGGAACATGGCAGTTGGCTTCCGGAATAATATAAAATAAAGAATCGCATACGTTGGAATTTGGAATTTGCAACATAGAATTTGGAATCTAGTATGTGGAAATATTGAATATTAAACCGTTGATGCAAAATTTGGAACATAAAACAAGGGATATGGAGTGAGAAATATCCACTTTGGAATATGAAATTTCTAGTGAAGAATGTGATGGAATACGGAAATTCGGATCGAAATTAACAAATCTGAAATTTGGAACGGAATTGGTATCTGGAATTTGGAATATGGAACTTGGTACATTTAAATCGGAACTTGGAATACCGAATTGGGATATTGGCATCTTGGATTGGAATTGGTATTTGGAATATAGAGTCTGAAATACAAAACAATGAATCTGCTATTTGGTGTATGGAATTATTTGTCTCCATCTCTTTTATTTTTATCTCTCTTTCTCTTTGTCTATTTCAGTATTCATTAACATAAAATTTTGAGGTTAGGTTTGACAGCTGTCAAATTAAATACAAAAACTATAATGTGCACAGTATTAAAAGTATTGATACGAAAGTAACAAAATTAATTAATGGAACAACGCCGCTGTAATTTATATATCGAGTTGTGGTAATTATGCTGTTATACAAATGGCATCGAAAGAGCAGTTTAGCAATTAATGACGAGCCATAAAGCGGTAATGGTCCCACAGGTGCAGCTGCCGATGCGAGGCTAACGGGTATTTGTCCCGAAAAACCCGGGGTGGTGCTTCGACAAAAAAATTAAATCAGCTCGTGGTGTCACATTTCACATTTGAGATCTTCCGGTAAAAAACCACCGCGAAACTCTCCCATTGACGTCACATTTTTCACCGCGACCCGAAACAAATCGACCTTTTCAGCCGGAACGAATCGATGGGATTCCCGAAAGCCCGCAATTGATGGATAAGAATCGGACAGATTATAAAGGAAGAATTGATCAGAATTCTTTTCAGAAAAGCTGAAAATAAATTATCATTGACCTGGACGGGGATCGATTCCTGAAAAGTAAACACGGGCTCGCGGCGACCGTAATTACCGACTTCTTCGACGGTTGGCCAGATGACACGAATCGACGGACGCGAATCGGTCGTTATAAAATAACTAAGATTTCAGCGGAGGAGCGATGAATAAATTAGAGGGGCTGCAGGTGGACGCGATCCCACGTTGCCGTCCCGTTTTAAAGATCAAACTTGTGCGTTTGCTGGTACAGTCCCGGCACCTCCACCATTTTCAGATGCGCCGGATCAATTCGTTACTTGTCAAAACATTGCACTACATTAATTATCTTAATAAATCACTGTTATAGCTTTACTTGTTTGACGTTTTAATGGCCTTATTGACAATGGGCGCGATTTATTGCGCCCCGGCGGTTTGAAACGAGAAAGTGAAAATGGAAATCGAGATCGTTGCTGTCTTTATCGAATTTATAATGATAATCACAAATTAGAAACTAAAATTGCATTTACAGTAAGTTAATACGATATCATCGGCTCTCAATTCATCCCTCGTCTACTGGAAAACCATTAACGTTGTTAATCCGGACGGTGGAGTTTCATTATACAGCCAACAAATCACAGATCATTTGCAGCTGGACCGATAAATGAAGAATCCACCTGAACGAGACCGAATCGATATGTCAGTCACACATGTCGGACGTTTTTAGCTCCAATGTGGGGGCTGTATTCAAATTCGAAACGGCCAAACAATGGGCCTTGTGTTTAAAGACAAGCACACCTTGCACGACTTCAAGAAGTAATAATGGAACTGACTGTTTAAAATAAAATTAGGAAGTTTTCGAGATGTTTGTACGTGACGCCACGATGAAATTCCTTAAGGTGAGTCAATTTGCAAACTGTAAAATTAGCGGATGCGCGGGGTAAGTGTCGTGAAATAAATGACACGTTTTACTAGATTGCCGAAGAGTTTCGCGACGTTATTGCTTGTCAGCCATGTGATCTTCCACGGTTTAAAGCCCTTATTGGCAGGATATGAGCAGAATGTTAAACTGTAATAAATTTTTGTTCGGATGATCCAATATTTGTAATTAAAACAGTTTTTAAGAATTATTTTCTTTTGTTACCTAAATAATGTAAATTCACTTATTTTCTGGGTGCTTTTCGGGCTTTTTTGTGCCATTCGGTTTTGCAATTGTCAAAACTGGCGGTGGCCAACTTTTTTCTCACAACAGATAACACGATTAATTTAAAAAATCAAGTTAGTGTAATATGTATTGAACTGACAAGTGACAATTTTTGACTTTTTCGAATTCTTACTAATGTTCTAGCAACCCATAATTATAATGACTATTCATATAAAGAACACATAAAAGCTGTCTCAATTGGTTATATAATTTGGTTATATAATTGTCAAAACTAACAATTGACAAATTTTATTTTTTTGTATTCCAGAAACAGTAAAAACAGCGCAATTATTAATTAACCAAAAGAAAAAACTCAGAGGAAACTAAATAGAAGAAGAGATCTGAAATTACAAAGCCGGGAATGACAAGGAAGAACGTCCATAGATGAAAATGAAAGTAAACGGAAACGGCAAAAAATAACGGGGCAGAGACTAAAAAACAAAGAATAGAAAGAAAGAGTATGAGAAAAAAATACTTGAGAGGAACGAAGGGACGAAAGAATGTGATGATAAAAATAGAGGATGAAGAGAGACTTAAAAAGAAAGAAAAGAAAAATCTTACAGAAAGGTAATACAGAATAGTGCGAAAATAGATAAAGATATAGTGAGATTCATTACTTAGCGCCCACGCTCTAGTGTAAATTTTGAAAAATAAAATAAAATACATTTTGAAAACTGCCAACCTAATGTTTATTCAGTGGGCGCTAAGAAAATGAATCCAATAGTACGAGAGAAAAACCTAATAACACAAAGATTTCTTTAAACACGAGAAACAGTAAAACACGATAGATAGAAAAGCACACGGCACGAAAGACAACAAAACAGGCAAGACATTGAAAGAGAATACAAAAAAAAATACAAATATCCGTCAGGGTGGAGTGAAAGCAAACAGGTTTCACATAAAACCAAATTATGTATAGAATAGCATTATATCGACCAATCGTCCATCGGTCTAATAAGACCGAAACCGGTCTAGAGTTTCCATTGGAGGACTTTCAGTACCAAAGATGCGTCTCTCGCTCTTTCAATAAACACTCCATTTTCTTTATTACTGAGCATCGATTGTGGACAAGTTTTTGACAAATTTAAATCTGCTATTTGGATAACCCTAAATTAAGTCTTGAGTTGTTTACAATGATAATCTAAACGACGCAATTTACGACCATGACCCCAAGATAACTTGTGAACTCCTTCGATAAATTATGTAAATGTAAATAAAATTATACAGGAAAAACTGCACCTCCTAAAAATATTTACTTACCTAACCGGACCCAATTTTCCAGGACCGTACTTTTTTTTGGAACCCCCTGTATATGTTTTGATATTATTGTTTGCCGTAGTAAATGCTATACTATACAGCTGTGTAATGTTTTTAATTTTTATTGAGGAACAATGAAGTTATGTTGAAAACACAGCTTTACAAAAAAAATTATAAAGGCTTTGCTGTTAACTATAAAAATATAATATTTTGTTAAAAAGGTTAGAGACATCGTGTGTGGCCCATAGTTTCAATGTAGTACTTAAGTGAAAAAAAAAAACTTTTGATATATTTCCATCGCCAAAACTTTTTTTTTTTCAAATAGAATACCCTGTGTATTTTTGCACTATTACGTTACTGTTATTCACTTCTTCCTTTTTTATTAAGCATTACCTAGAGTTAAACCTACAGAATCTGAAGTTATTAAAATTTTTCTTAAAATTAATTGTAAAATTAGGGATTATCACCATTTACCCACCGATAGTGTGCTGTGAAATCGAAAATCTCAACATAAAAGACAAAAAAGAATATAATAATAAACAACTGTTGTTCGAATGTATTATAACGGTTTAAATCATTTTTAGTATTAAATTACATACAACAAAAATAACAATGATAAAAAAAAAAAAAATTAATCCTCCACGCTCTTCGGATACTGGTTACAAATGATCGATTAACATTTCTGAGTATGTTACGACCGACTGACTGAAAAGTTCCTCTTATTCTGATTTTCATGTCGTTATTAAGTCTTTTTCATAACCCCATTAAAGAAAGTCTAATTTCGTGAGGTCTGGTGATCTTGGTGGCCACCTAGTTGCCCCCTGCCAATCCACTCATCACCAAATCTTTCGTCCAAATGCCTACGTACAATTTGGCTATAAGTGGGATGGCGCCCCATCATGTTGGAAACACATATTTGCTCGAACGTCTAGTGATTACTAATAAAATTTAAATAATCTCCCCGTTCACATTCCCTTCAAAAAAATATGGCCCAATAATTTTTGTATAGGTAATAAAAAAAAAGGTAAAAAGGAATAGTGTTCCGTTTAAAAAAAAAAAAAAGTTGGATTTTTTTTTCTCTTAAGTACTACATTGAAATCAAAAAGTATGGGCCACACACGATGTCTACAACCTTCTTTTATCTACTTACAAGATATTATAATTTTATCGTTAACAGCAAAGTCTTTATACATTTTTTTGCAAAGCCGTGTTTTTTACCATTTTTTTTAATCACAACTGCATTGATCTTCATTAAAAATTAAAAACATCACACAGCTGTATAGCATTTACTACGGCAAACAATAATAGAAAATAAATATATACAGGGTTCAATTAAAAAAAAAAATGAATACGGTCCTGGAAAATTGGGTCCGGTTAGGTAACTCCAAATATTTTTCGGAAATGCAGTTTTCCCTGTATAATTTTCTTACATTGACCAATTTTCTTAGAAATTAATAGTAAAGGCATAAGAGACCGGTTTAGGGACTCTCTTTTACTATTTCGTTTTCTCTGTTGCTTTCGATTTTCCTGTTTCATTCTTAATTTCTTTATTCCCTGTCTTTTGTCTCTTTGACTCTATCACTTCATGTTTTTATCCTCTTATCTATTTGTTTTTATGTCTTTATCCTCTTGTGCTGTTGCCTCCTTCTTAACTCCTATAACTTCTTCTTGAACTGCTGAAGTTCAATTCAAACGTTTTGCAATTTTTGATCAGGGAGTGAGCTTTATGGTTTTAATCAAAATTTAATTGGGCTATTATTACCCAAAAAAAAAAAAGGGCTTGCTGTGTAATCTATTATTCAGATGTAGAAGTGGGCGGTAGTCCAAAAAAGGTTGGGAATCTATGCTTTAGAAAAAACTTTCAAGTTCAAAAATAGCTGGGGAGTATCCAGTAGGTATCGTTGTCTTAAACAAATGCAAAGATAAATGCAAAACTACTTAACAATATTAGTTTAGTGAACAAACGTATGAAAACATTCCTCAACCCTTAAAACAATCGAAACAAAATACCTAAACCAATGGCGAAAAAGAATTAGTTAAAAACAGTCCCTAAACCCGAGAACCACTAGGGTACCGAAATAGTTAAACGACAGTCCTTAAATCGGGGAACAACGATGGTACCGAAATAGTTAAATCCACTCAATAAACCCAAAAACAACGGCGGAAACGAAACAGTTAAACGAAAGTCCCCAAACCTGAGAAAAACGAAAACAAAGAGATAGTTAAAGAGACTCCAATGGCGGAAAAGAGTTAGTTAAAGGCAGTCCCAAAACCCGAGAACCACGAGGGTACCGAAATATTTGAACGACAGTCCCTAAACCTGAGAAAAAATCAGACAACGGGATAGTTAAAGAAACTCCAAAGCGCAGAAAACAAATGTTGAAAAGAATTACTTAAAACCAACCCCTAAACTCGAGAACCACTAGGGTACCGAAATAGTTAAACGACAGTCCTTAAATCGGGGAACAACGATGGTACCGAAATAGTTAAATCCACTCGATAAACCCAAAAACAACGGCGGAAACGAAACAGTTAAACGAAAGTCCCCAAAGCTGAGAAAAACGAAAACAAAGAGATAGTTAGAAAGACTCCAATGGCGGAAAAGAGTTAGTTAAAGGCAGTCCCAAAACCCGAGAACCACGAGGGTACCGAAATATTTAAACGACCGTCCCTAAACATGAGAAAAATTCAGACAACGGGATAGTTAAAGAAACTCCAAAGCGCAGAAAACAAATGCTGAAAAGAATTAGTTAAAACCGGCCCCTAAACCCGAGAACCACTAGGGTACCGAAATAGTTAAACGACAGTCCTTAAATCGGGGAACAACGATGGTACCGAAATAGTTAAATCCACTCGATAAACCCAAAAACAACGGCGGAAACGAAACAGTTAAACGACAGTCCCTAAACCTGAGAAAAACGAAGACAAGGAGATAGTTAAAGAGACTCCAATGGCGGAAAAGAGTTAGTTAAAGGCAGTCCCTAAACCCGAGAACCACGAGAGTACCGAAATATTTAAACGACAGTCCCTAAACCTGAGAAAAATTCAGACAACGGGATAGTTAAAGAAACTCCAAAGCGCAGAAAACAAATGTTGAAAAGAATTACTTAAAACCAACCCCTAAACTCGAGAACCACTAGGGTACCGAAATAGTTAAACGACAGTCCTTAAATCGGGGAACAACGATGGTACCGAAATAGTTAAATCCACTCGATAAACCCAAAAACAACGGCGGAAACGAAACAGTTAAACGAAAGTCCCCAAAGCTGAGAAAAACGAAAACAAAGAGATAGTTAAAGAGACTCCAATGGCGGAAAAGAGTTAGTTAAAGGCAGTCCCAAAACCCGAGAACCACGAGGGTACCGAAATATTTAAACGAAAGTCCCTAAACCTGAGAAAAATTCAGACAACGGGATAGTTAAAGAAACTCCAAAGCGCAGAAAACAAATGCTGAAAAGAATTAGTTAAAACCAGCCCCTAAACCCGAGAACCACTAGGGTACTGAAATAGTTAAACGACAGTCCTTAAATCGGGGAACAACGATGGTACCGAAATAGTTAAATCCACTCGATAAACCCAAAAACAACGGCGGAAACGAAACAGTTAAACGAAAGTCCCCAAAGCTGAGAAAAACGAAAACAAAGAGATAGTTAAAAAGACTCCAATGGCGGAAAAGAGTTAGTTAAAGGCAGTCCCAAAACCCGAGAACCACGAGGGTACCGAAATATTTAAACGAAAGTCCCTAAACCTGAGAAAAATTCAGACAACGGGATAGTTAAAGAAACTACAAAGCGCAGAAAACAAATGCTGAAAAGAATTAGTTAAAACCAGCCCCTAAACCCGAGAACCACTAGGGTACCGAAATAGTTAAGCGACAGTCCTTAAATCGGGGAACAACGATGGTACCGAAATAGTTAAATCCACTCGATAAACCCAAAAACAACGGCGGAAACGAAACAGTTAAACGACAGTCCCTAAACCTGAGAAAAACGAAGACAAAGAGATAGTTAAAGAGACTCCAATGGCGGAAAAGAGTTAGTTAAAGGCAGTCCCAAAACCCGAGAACCACGAGGGTACCGAAATATTTAAACGACAGTCCCTAAACCTGAGAAAAATTCAGACAACGGGATAGTTAAAGAAACTCCAAAGCGCAGAAAACAAATGCTGAAAAGAATTAGTTAAAACCAGCCCCTAAACCCGAGAACCACTAGGGTACCGAAATAGTTAAACGACAGTCCTTAAATCGGGGAACAACGATGGTACCGAAATAGTTAAATCCACTCGATAAACCCAAAAACAACGGCGGAAACGAAACAGTTAAACGACAGTCCCTAAACCTGAGAAAAACGAAGACAAAGAGATAGTTAAAGAGACTCCAATGGCGGAAAAGAGTTAGTTAAAGGCAGTCCCAAAACCCGAGAACCACGAGGGTACCGAAATATTTAAACGACAGTCCCTAAACCTGAGAAAAATTCAGACAACGTGATAGTTAAAGAAACTCCAAAGCGCAGAAAACAAATGCTGAGAAGAATTAGTTAAAACTAGCCCCTAAACCCGAGAACCACTAGGGTACCGAAATAGTTAAACGACAGTCCTTAAATCGGGGAACAACGATGGTACCGAAATAGTTAAATCCACTCGATAAACCCAAAACAACGGCGGAAACGAAACAGTTAAACGACAGTCCCTAAACCTCAGAAAAATTCAGACAACGGGATAGTTAAAGAAACTCCAAAGCGCAGAAAACAAATGCTGAAAAGAATTAGTTAAAACCAGCCCCTAAACCCAAGAACCACTAGGGTACCAAAATAGTTAAACGACAGTCCTTAAATCGGGGAACAACGATGGTACCGAAATAGTTAAATCCACTCGATAAACCCAAAACAACGGCGGAAACGAAACAGTTAAACGACAGTCCCTAAACCTCAGAAAAATTCAGACAACGGGATAGTTAAAGAAACTCCAAAGCGCAGAAAACAAATGCTGAAAAGAATTAGTTAAAACCAGCCCCTAAACCCAAGAACCACTAGGGTACCGAAATAGTTAAACGACAGTCCTTAAATCGGGGAACAACGATGGTACCGAAATAGTTAAATCCACTCGATAAACCCAAAACAACGGCGGAAACGAAACAGTTAAACGACAGTCCCTAAACCTGAGAAAAACGAAGACAAAGAGATTGTAGTATAGGGATAAGATATTACAAAACGGGTACAGGTTAGCGAACTGTGGAAGTAACAACTTCAGCAGTTTGTTGACCTGAAATAGTGCAATACCCTAAATGATTGATTGGCATTTCCGCAGCGACATGTCCATATATGGTCATGTCGAGGCGATAGGTTAGATTGTGTAGAATAAGCATATTGTAAACGTTCGATAAGGAGTAAATGTAACGACAGTCTTGGTTGGGACCGCGATATGCGCGGTTCCGAATAAATCACACTTTAAAGTAAAAGGGATTTATTTACTTGAATCTACCCCATCATCACATGGCGATCCTGCCAGCTCAGCAAAGCTGAACCGAAGCTGGCCCTTCTGCAGGTAGTGATGTAGTGTATAATCATGTGCAACTCGAAGGTGATAGAAAACGTGAGTCTCCAGCAAGCCGGGAACAGCAATAAAGGGGGTGCTGCGTTCACGGGTTGGAGCCCAAGGGACATCACGGAAGTCACGCTTGTTGGCCTGGTATTGTTGATAGTACTGTTATACATTGCCATCCGGACATACCGGAAGTGCACGGAGCGATTCGAACGCCGAATTCGACGGGAGATCAGCAGGACGTGCCTGGAGATGGAGACCTTGGCAGGCCGTGGAAACCCGTCATCCAGTAAGGCATAAAGAAGACCTGTGTGCCCAAATGGAGAAGACGGTGTGTAGAGTGTAGAGCAGTGTAGAGCAGTGGAAAGTGGGTGTAATGAAAACCGAGGAGTTCCTTGAGAAGTTCAACGACGACCTCAGGAACTTCAAGGAAAACTTGCGAAAAGACAACACCACCAGGAGGCAAGACGCCTCAGTCACAAGCACCAAGTTGAGTGAGTTAGAACGATTTAAAAATTATTAAGCATTATTAATTATTAGGCACTGATCGTATTGAAAGTATCAAAATTAAAACCTCCAAAATGACGGAGAAATTCAATTTCAAAACCGCGGCGAGCTTGTTGCCCAGAATTTCTAACAATGATGTTAATACCATACACCAGTTAATCGAAGGTATCAGTTTGTATGAAAGCGCGTTAGATGCTGAAGGAAAAAAATCGGTAATAAATTACGTAATTAAAGCATGCATATCGTACAGAGATAAAACACGAATGAAGCAATCTTACCTAACGGTGGAAGACCTGATAAATGATTTAAAAATACAATTTCTACCAAAGCAGTCCTCAACGGCTTTAGCAGCTAAATTGCAAGCGACCAAACAAAATAATTCAAACATTGACGCGTACGGTAGGTCAATTGAAGAACTAATGTCAGAATTAACCCTGGCGCAAGCAGGGAACGATCCGCGAAAATTTGAACTATTTAGAGCAGAAAACGAAAGGATAGCTACAGACGTGTTTGCGAGAGGTATCCGCGACAACGAAGTTCGTACAGTCATCAAAGCGCGCAATTACGAAAGATTATCTGACGCAATCAACGCAGCCAAAGACGAAGTCGCGATGAATAATCGGAATCAAACGATGTTCCATATGCGAGTACGAAGAAACGGCAATAGCCAACGTGGTAGAAGCGGCATATTTAACAATTCGAACAGAAACGACCGCCAAAACGGAAACCGGAACCGTAACAACGGTAACAACAGCCGAAATTTCGTTAACAGAATCGATAACAACAGAGACAGTAGGAGTAGAGGTAACGGTCGAGGTAATCATCAAAATAATTATCGTGGTAACTATCGAGGTAACTATCAAAATAACAATCAAAACAATCAAAATGTGCAAAGTCAACGGTTTTTTCGTCTCTCCTCCGAAACTCATTAACACTCATCAGTCTTATACGTTCAATATGAACAGCTCAAATTTCGTCCAGATGAAATACGGAGATCAAAATGTTCGCCTTTTAGTGGACACAGGAGCTTCACTCAGCGTTTTTTTCATTGGTTCCTTAAATTTAAATTTACAAAACGTAAACAGTCAGGATAAAATCAAAATTAACGGTGTTGCCGGTTCGACAACATCACACGGATCTACAAACCTCACTTTACAGATCGACGACATAGAGATAACCCACAAATTTGCGATTACAGATCCGTTTGACAAAGACTTAGACGGAGTCCTGGGCGCTGACTTTTTCATAAAATATTCAGCTTTTATAGATTACGAAACTTTTAAATTTTCATTCTCAGTCAACCATATCAGAATAACCACTCCATTACAATCAAAAATTAATAATGACACATGTGTTCCTCCTAGATGCGAAGTGATTAAATATTTTAGCGTGGTACAAACCCACAATTGTGTAATAATGCCAGAAGAATTGAGTTCAGGAATCTTTGTAGCAGGAACAATAGTTAGACCACAAGAAGACGAAATCAATAACATTATACCAGTTCGCATATTAAATACACGAGAACACGAAGTGAACATTAAAAACTACACCCCAAAACTAGTCAATATAAACGAATTCCGAATAGCCCAATTTAACGAAATTAACCAAACAGAAATAGAACGGGTAGACGAAGTACTTGATTCAATAAAAATGAATCACCTTAATGACGAAGAAAGGAAGTCACTAGAACGAATTTGTGCAAAATATGCCGACGTTTTTCATTTAGATCGTGACCCACTTACGGTAACGAATGTTTACAAACACCAGATACAATTACAAGAAAATATAACACCAGCGTATGTGAAACAGTACCGCCTCCCACACTCTCAGAAACCAGACATTCAGTCTGAAATTGACAAAATGTTACACAGCGGCATTGTGGAACCAGCAAAGTCTGCATGGTCATCCCCATTACTAATAGTACCAAAAAAGCCTGACAGTAACGGCGTAAGGAAGTGGAGAGTAGTTGTGGACTATAGAATGCTTAACAAAAAAATCAAAGACGATAAGTTTCCCCTACCAAACATTAACGAAATCTTAGATTCTCTCTCGGGTGCAACATATTTTTCTCATCTAGATCTTTCTCAAGGTTATTATCAAATAGAACTAGAACCGTCAAGTAGACCTTACACGGCATTTACCACCAACATGGGGCAGTACCAAATGACCAGACTGCCAATGGGTTTTCGAACCAGTGGTAGCGTATTTTCTCGAGCTATGACCATAGCAATGGCAGGTCTAAACTACGAGAATTGTTTTGTGTACCTTGACGACCTAATCGTTTTCGGAACTAACCTATCCAACCACAACAGAAATTTAGTCAGAGTTTTAAATAGATTACGACAAGTAAATCTAAAATTAAACCCGAAGAAATGCGATTTTTTCCGCAAAGAAATATTATATCTAGGTCATGTTATCTCGGAAGAAGGCGTTTCACCTGACCCTGAAAAAGTCCGAGCATTGCAAAATTTCCCCGTACCGCAAGATGCACAATCAACGAAGCGATTTGTTGCATTCGCGAATTATTACCGTTCATTCATAAAGAACTTCGCTCACATCGCTAACCCATTAAACAAATTAGCAAGAAAAAATGTACCTTTTGTATGGACAGACGAATGCCAAGAGGCTTTCCAAACGCTAAAAAGTAAATTAATGTCACCACCAATTTTACAATACCCGAATTTTGATGAAAACCACAAATTTATTTTGAAAACCGATGCGTCCGGCGTGGCCATCGGAGCTGTTTTGTGTAATAGCAGCGACAGACCCGTAGCTTACGCAAGTCGTACCCTCAATAAAGCAGAATCACGATACTGCACCATCGAAAAAGAACTGTTAGGCGTCGTTTGGGCAGTAAAACATTTTAGACCATACCTGTTTGGACGTAAATTTCTAATCCAGACAGATCATCGACCACTAGTATATCTGTTCGGCATGTCCGATCCATCGAGTCGTCTTACAAAATTCAGACTAACTTTAGAGGAATACGATTTCACAATACAGTACATAAAAGGAAAAACTAACGTGACGGCAGATGCTTTATCTCGAATCGAAGTGCCAGTCGAAGAATTACGCGAAATGTCTAAACATAGCACGTCAACCCTCAACGTTTTAACGCGTTCGCGAACCAAACAATTAAAACAAGAGTCAAACATTAACGACCCAACGTTTTACGAACACGGGACTGATCACCCTGGAATTGTAGAACTGTTGAAAAAACCCAAAAACGCAACAGAACTCAGACCGGTAGAGTTCGAAGAATTTCACAAATTAATCGAAAGCAGTAACAAAAATGAAGTATATTATGGCAAGAATTTTATTTTTAACGCAACGTTGCAAGTGATATATTTTAAATGGCGAGAATCTTGCTCAACGTCGTATCTTCGAACGTCGTTGAAAGTTCTGTCAGAAGTGTGCACACAAAATGATATAAATGAATTAATAATAATAAACGATAAGAAAAATGCTCCGAGTTTTATCAAAGAAATTGCCAAACTATCCAAGTTACTCAGACAAAACAGCATAGATATTTCAATTTTACGAAACGTTTCTCCAATTACATCACCTGAATCCAGACAATTAATCCTAAACGACTTTCATTTATTACCTACTGGAGGTCATGCAGGAATAACTCGAATGTACAACAATATAAAAAAGTATTACTATTGGAGAGGATTACACAAAGATGTAGTAGACTTTACGCGACGATGCGACTCATGTCAGCGATACAAACATTCGAAACCTTGCATTGAACCCTTAACGCTAACATCCACAGCCTCAGCAGCTTTTGAAAAAATTTGCTTAGATCTTGTCGGTCCTTTAGAATCCGATGTAGACAACAATAAATATATCCTAACGATACAATGTGATCTTTCAAAGTTCATCGAAGCTTACGCAATACCAAATAAAGAAGCAGAGACAGTAGCGCGATCATTTGTTAATAATTTCATACTCAGATACGGAATTCCAAAAGAAATTCTAACGGACAAAGGTACCGAATTCATGGCTTTACTATTTAACGAAACGTGCAAAATACTAAACGTAAAACAGTTAAACTCCACCGCGTATCATCATGAGACTTTAGGCGCATTAGAAAATTCGCACAAACATTTAGGCGCTTACCTGCGCATGCAAGTAGCCAATTACAAAAACGCATGGACAAGTTGGTTACCCTTTTGGTGTTTTGCCTATAATACAACAGTTCACGTCGAAACTAAGTACACCCCGTTTGAATTATTATTTGGCCGTATAGCGAGACTACCTTCAAATATCAGCAATGACCCTGACCCGCTTTATACCTTTGAAAACTATCCTTTAGAGCTGAAGTTCAGGTTACAACAAGCCAGCGCTGACGCAAGAAACAATTTAGTAAACTCAAAAATGAAACGAAAAGAACAGTACGATCAGCGCACTACAGCTAGTATTAGGTATAAGCCAGGAGATCTTGTTATGGTCCGAAATAACACCACAAACAAAATGGAAGAGGTCTTCCAAGGGCCTCATGACGTTATTAAAGACCAGTCTCCCAACGTAGTTATAAGGATAAAAGGAAAACAAGTGACAGTGCACAAGAACAGAGTGAAACCATACTATAAGTGATCATCGTATTTTTTAAACCACAAGAATGTTATAAATTTAATTTAAATTTTAATTGTATGTTTTTGTTAGTAATAAGCACAATGAAATAACTTTAGGTAACATAAGTTAAGTATTAGATGATAAGTCAGTGGGTAACAACAACAAAAAAAAATTTATTTAAGCCATCAATAGTTATTGTAAAGAAATTTTTTTTTTCTTTCACGGGGAAGGTGTAGTATAGGGATAAGATATTACAAAACGGGTACAGGTTAGCGAACTGTGGAAGTAACAACTTCAGCAGTTTGTTGACCTGAAATAGTGCAATACCCTAAATGATTGATTGGCATTTCCGCAGCGACATGTCCATATATGGTCATGTCGAGGCGATAGGTTAGATTGTGTAGAATAAGCATATTGTAAACGTTCGATAAGGAGTAAATGTAACGACAGTCTTGGTTGGGACCGCGATATGCGCGGTTCCGAATAAATCACACTTTAAAGTAAAAGGGATTTATTTACTTGAATCTACCCCATCATCACAAGATAGTTAAAGAGACTCCAATGGCGGAAAAGAGTTAGTTAAAGGCAGTCCCAAAACCCGAGAACCACGAGGGTACCGAAATATTTAAACGACAGTCCCTAAACCTGAGAAAAATTCAGACAACGGGATAGTTAAAGAAACTCCAAAGCGCAGAAAACAAATGCTGAAAAGAATTAGTTAAAACCAGCCCTAAACCCGAGAACCTGTTTCATTCTTAATTTTTTTATTCCCTGTCTTTTGTCTCTTTGACTCTCTATCACTTCATGTTTTTATCCTCTTATCTATTTGTTTTTATGTCTTTATCCTCTTGTGCTGATGCCTCCTTGTGCCTAGCTTTTTCTGTTTTTTGCTTTTTTTTATAATTTTGTCTCTTATTGTCACTTTGTCTCTTTGAATCTTTGTTTTTTTGTGTCCTTGTCTACTCATCTCTTCATTTGTCCCCATCTCTTTTATTTTTACCTCTCCATCGCTTTCTATATTTCAGTACTCCTGCAACTTTTGTTCTTTTTTCTTTTTCTTACTTAAATTTTAAACGGTCTGTTGTTTATCTCTTTGTTTATTCTTCTCTCTCAACCACATATATATTGTAGCGGACGTGGACCCAAGATGACTCATCGCTGTAGCGGCGTCATCAATTACTAGAATGTGCTGGATTTATACTACAACGTACTCGAGTATGACATAATCTTTTGGAATATCCGGTACACATCGAGAGCGCCATGGAACATCTGGAGGCGTCTAGAAAGATTTAGGCGCCGGTATACTTATTGGAGGACGTTCCAGCGGGAGTCAGTCAGTCGTATCATCGAGTCTAATACGAGAAGTACCGGTGAAGTATTAAATTGTAAATAGTGTTATATTATTAGTGTAATATAATATGTTTCGTTATTTTTGTATTTTACTTTCTTCTTTAACACTTTCTTTTTCTCTCTCTTTTACTTCTTCCTCGGCCAATTTATTTTTTTACTTATTCTTTTTGTTATTTTGTTGTCTCTCGATCAGTTTATTTTTATATCATTTATGCATTTACTTTTCCATTCCTGCATCTATTGCTCCAGTCGTTTATCCTTTCTTGTTTTATTTACATGCTTGCATCTTTTTTATTTTTTACATTTTTTCTTAGTGAAAATTTGGTAAAATACATAATAGAAAAAGTAGTATATAAGTAATGATATAGATTTTCCCGCATATGTATTTGATTTGATAGCTGTCAACCCTAACCTCAAAAACTGATGTTAATTCGTACATTTTCTCATTTTTCGTGAACGAATACAAAAAATGTTGTTCAATACTCGTGCGTTTTTCAGGGGCTTGGGGTCATTTGTCTGAAACGTGTCTTCTATCGGCAGCGAACTTGTATCACCATATACCGTGCGATCGTTTAAATTATAAATTAGAGTAGGTTGTGACATTTAAATTAGGTTGGCACTACTAACTGTTGACAATCCGGATTGAATGTCAAAGGTGTCAAAGTGACTTTAGAGAATTTCCTAAGTGCTTTTTCACGGTTTCTAGGTGGTGCCACGCCTGTTTCACAGCCTACTATAATTTATAATTTAAATGATCGCACGGTACTATTTAGGGTATCTAAAATCATTATAGTGCTTATTGGCACCTTCTTGATCTTTTTATTTATTTTCGCTTTTCAGTTTCCAGCCACAATTATTGTTGACCTTAAATTATAAACTTGCTGCACAATCATCGTTTTCTCGAAATGCTCCCGACAAGTCCGAAAATGCATATAAAGCCTCCACCCATCCGGCCGTGCAACTTTTCTCATCCATTTTTCATCCGAGCCTGTCGGGCACGCAGCGTTCCCTCGGGAACCCGTTGCTCTCGGAGGCTTATCCGCGGAATTAAAGCGATTCCTCATAATTCCCGGTGATACATTTCAATATTGGAGCACCTGGAAGCGAGTGCCGGGGGGTCCGAGGGTGTTCGAATGGAAAACCTCAACCTCTCTTCATTTCTGTTCCTTCGTTTGAATTTGGGGATGCGCCGGGTCAAATATTGTTCCCTTACATGCTGTTGTACACTCAACCCCCTATGATTGTTTTTTATAATCCTTCAAGGCTCCAGCTAAGCAGCACAACTAAAACAAATTGCAAGAAAATCGATTCTAATTTATTTTCGTCCCATTTCCGCGGACTAAATATCTACCACTTTCGACGTTGGCAGTTTTGGTTTTACCTCCGCGGCGTACCTCTAAATTATTTATGAAGGATTTCACGTGCGCCGTAATCAGTCATTTGTTGGGAGCGGACACGTGGAATTATTATTAGGCAGGGGTGGTTGCGTCAGAAGGGGTGGTTCCGGCAGGATGGAGAGATAACGATTCGTGAGGGGGTAAGTGGTTGTGGGTCAGAATAGTGATTTAAAGTAATCTTGACGACTTGTCCGAGACCCAAATGTGTCAGAAAAATTTCCAAAACTGCAAATGTAATTTTATTTTCATTTGGGCTGGAATTGGGTAATTGGCTGCGAAGGTTACAGACTCACTTCCGGAGTAGAACAATTAAAATTAATTGTACCGAACACTTTAACATTGCAATTATTTTTAGATTTTTAGTTATTATAATGTGTTATGATTACAATAAAATACAGTTGTATGTACTTTTTCTTCTTCTTTTGAGTGGTGGTCGAAGGAAAAGCATAGTGTCGCTACGCTCTTATCTCAACTTTCACAACTCGTTTGAAACATCCGTTTGTCAGCACTTGTTTTACAATAATATACTATTACGGAAAGAAAAATGGAGAAGTTGCCCGAAAAACTTTTTTTTCAATTTTTCTTTCCGTTTATTTTTGAAAATTAAAAGTGGAAAATTCAAAGAAGCGATTATAAGACACCCTGTATATCTAGTTTAGTAAATTGTTGATCTTTAAATGTACAAGGCGTGCTACATCGGTGTTGAGTTGAGTCGTTGCATGGAGAGGTTTCTGTTTGAAAATAGGATCTACGAAGGACAATTTTTTTGCATTTCATTGTTGGCACGCTCGTGGCAAGCCGGGAGGGAATGCGCTAACTAGAAACAGGGCGAGCAGCAGCGAAAGAGAGTGCAATTACCGTGGGCATGAGCTGGTCGGTGCTCCGGACCCTCGTCACCTTGTTCTTGTAGATGAGCTTCTTGACCAGCCGCTCCATCGGCTGGTTCCACTTCATGAAGCTGACGTAGAGGATGTAGAAGGAGAACAGCACTAGCGCCTCGTACCAGTAGATGTGGTTGTCCTTGAAGAAGATGATGAGCGTGATGAGGCTAAGCGAGTAGAAGAAGCAGTCTCTGAAGAGCGGCCACCAGGTGAGCGAGAGCACGGTCTTGGAGAAGATCGCGCACATCCCGATCACGAAGAGGATGTTGAAGACGGCCGAGCCGACGATGGTGCCGATGCCGACGTCGTCGAACGAGACGAAGACGCCGATCACGCTGGTGAAGAGCTCGGGCGCCGAGCCGCCGGCCGCCATGAAGGTGGCGCCGGCGACGTCGTCCTGGATGTCGAACTTCTCGATGATGACGTCCAGCGCCGGCACGAAGAACTCGTCGCAGACGATGGCGAGCGCCACGAACATGTAGACCACGCCGAGGATGTGCAGGATGATGGCGCCGCTGCGCCGCTGCTCGACGGTGAAGAGGTCCGGGGGGAACAGGGGGTCCTGGTGCTTGGGCTCGCCGGTGGGCGACGGCGACGGCGACGGCGACGGCGGCACGAGCGTCACGTTGCCTCCCCGAGGGAGGTCGTCGTCGAAGGGCGGGGAGGCGGCGTCGAGCACCACCACCAGCACGCAGAACAGCGCGACGCGCCAGATGGTCATTGTGGCAACGGCAGCGGGAGCGTCGTCGACGAGGTCATTGCCACAGCGAGGCCGGGCGCGGACTGCTCGCCCGCTCGATAAAAGGCGGAGAGGAGTGCGCACTCTGCACTGCACCACCCGGCGCACGAACCGCACGCACGGCCCGACGACGCCGGCGACGACCCAGGACCGGCCCTCGCAACGATCATCGTCTCCCCGTCGTCATTTTGGTGATGTGATGTCGAGAAGTAGTTGCAACACCCACAGGTGACCATTGAACGACACTGCCACTGGTAGACATCGAAAATGTGCTGCCTTTAGATGAAAGACTACCAAGAAGTCATCATCTTATAGTTTTCCACACATTGTTCAAACCGTTACTATTTCTTATTGATCCTTGTGTTTTACATTCCAAACAAAAAAGCAAGAGAATTTCAAACAATGGCGTTCCTACCGGAGATATAAACAATTATTCCATTGGTTTTCTTAACCCAAAATCATTAGACACTCGATCCCCAAATTAGCTGTGGGGGTATGTTATTCGGAGTAACAGTCAAGAGATTATAGAACCAGTTTTGATCCCTTATTTAGAAACACTTAAAAATACGCTTTTCCAGCAAGATAGTGCTAGGTCACACATAGCGTGTCTGACTTTGTCTAACTAATTCTGCATTCCTGTCAAAACGAATATTTTCTTTATGCATAGAACTTGAAAACGAAATTGGTAAAGACACTCGATAAACCCAAAAACAACGGCGGAAACGAAATAGTTAAACGACAGTCCCTAAACCTGAGAAAAACGAAGACAACGAGATAGTTAAAGAGACTACAATGGCGGAACAGAATTACTTAAAGAAAGTCCCTAAACCTGAAAAAAACGAGATAGTTAAAGAGACGCCAAAACGCAGAAAACAATGACGGAAAAGAATTAGTTAAAGACAGTCCCTAAATCCGCAAATCACGAGGGTACCGAAATAGTTAGCCACCCCTTAAATCGGTGAAAACGATGGAAACGAAATAGTTAAAGACCCTCGATAAACCCAAAAACAACGGCGGAAACAAAATAGTTAAACGACAGTCCCTACACCTGAAAAAAACGAAGACAACGAGATAGTTAAAGAGACTACAATGGCGGAGCAGAATTAGTTAAAGAAAGTCCCTAAACCTGAAAAAAGCGAGATAGTTAAAGAGACTCCAAAACGCAGAAAACAATGACGGAAAAGAATTAGTTAAAGACTAAATCCGCGAGCCACGAGGGTACCGAAATAGTTAAAGTCACCCCTTAAATCGGTGAACAACGATGGAAACGAAATAGTTAAACGACAGTCCCTAAACCTGAGAAAAACGATGAGAACGAGATAGTTAAAGAGACGCCAAAACGCAGAAAACAATGGCGGAAAAAAAACAGTTAAAGACAGTCCCTAAATCTGCGAATCACGAGGGTACCGAAATAGTTAAAGTCACTCCTTAAATCGGAAAACAACGATGGAAACTAAATAGTTAAAGACACTCAATAAACCCAAAAACAAAAGCGGAAACGAAATAGTTAAACGACAGTTCCTGAACCTGAGAAAAGCAAAGACAACGAGATAGTTAAAGAGACTCCAATGGCGGAAAATAATTAGTTAAAGACAGTTCCTATACCCGAGAACCACGAGGGTACCGAAATAGTTAAAGGCACTCCATAAACCCAAAAACAACGGCGGAAACAAAATAGTTAAACGACAGTCTCTAAACCTGAGAAAAACGAAGACAACGAGATAGTTAAAGAGACTACAATGGCGGAACAGAATTAGTTAAAGAAAGTCCCTAAACCTGAAAAAAAAACGAGATAGTTAAAGAGACTCCAAAACGCAGAAAACAATGACGGAAAAGAATTAGTTAAAGACTAAATCCGCGAGCCACGAGGGTACCGAAATAGTTAAAGTCACCCCTTAAATCGGTGAACAACGATGGAAACGAAATAGTTAAACGACAGTCCCTAAACCTGAGAAAAACGAAGACAACGAGATAGTTAAAGACACTACAATGGCGGAACAGAATTAGTTAAAGAAAGTCCCTAAACCTGAAAAAAAAACGAGATAGTTAAAGAGACTCCAAAACGCAGAAAACAATGACGGAAAACAATTAGTTAAAAACAGTCCCTAAATCCGCGAATCACGAGGATACCGAAATAGTTAGTCACTCCTTAAATTGAAAAACAACGATGGAAACTAAATAGTTAAAGACCCTCAATGAACCCAAAAACAAAGGCGAAAACGAAATAGTTAAACGACAGTTCCTAAACCTGAGAAAAACGAGATAGTTAAAGACACTCCAATGGCGGAAAAGAATTAGTTAAAGACAGTCCCAAAACCTGAAAAAAACGAGATAGTTAAAGAGACCAAAATAGTTAAAGTCACTCCTTAAATCGGAAAACAACGATGGAAACTAAATAGTTAAAGACACTCAATGAACCCAAAAACAAAGGTGGAACCGAAATAGTTAAACGACACCCCCTAAACCTGAGAAAAACGAGGACAACGAGATAGTTAAAGAGACTCCAATGGCGGAAAAGAATTAGTTAAAGACAGTCCCTAAACCTCACAAAAACGAGATAGTTAAAGAGACGCCAAAACGCAGAAAACAATGTCGGAAAAGAATCAGTTAAAGCCAGTCCCTAAATCCGCGAACCACGAGGGTACCGAAATAGTTAAAGTCACTCCTTAAATCGGAAAACAACGATGGAAACTAAATAGTTAAAGACACTCAATGAACCCAAAAACAAAGGTGGAACCGAAATAGTTAAACGACACCCCCTAAACCTGAGAAAAACGAAGACAACGAGATAGTTAAAGAGACTCCAATGGCGGAAAAGAATTAGTTAACGACAGTCCCTAAACCTGACAAAAACGAGATAGTTAAAGAGACTCCAAAACGCAGAAAACAATGACGGAAAAGAATTAGTTAAAGACTAAATCCGCGAGCCACGAGGGTACCGAAATAGTTAAAGTCACCCCTTAAATCGGTGAACAACGATGGAAACGAAATAGTTAAACGACAGTCCCTAAACCTGAGAAAAACGAAGACAACGAGATAGTTAAAGACACTACAATGGCGGAACAGAATTAGTTAAAAAAAGTCCCTAAACCTGAAAAAAAAAACGAGATAGTTAAAGAGACTCCAAAACGCAGAAAACAATGACGGAAAAGAATGAGTTAAAAACAGTCCCTAAATCCGCGAACCACGAGGTTACCGAAATAGTTAAAGTCACCCCTTAAATCGGTGAACAACGATGGAAACGAAATAGTTAAACGACAGTCCCTAAACCTGAGAAAAACGAAGACAACGAGATAGTTAAAGACACTACAATGGCGGAACAGAATTAGTTAAAGAAAGTCCCTAAACCTGAAAAAAAAACGAGATAGTTAAAGAGACTCCAAAACGCAGAAAACAATGGCGGAAAAGAATTAGTTAAAAACAGTCCCTAAATCCGCGAACCACGAGGTTACCGAAATAGTTAAAGTAACCCCTAAAATCGGTGAACAACAATGGAAACGAAATAGTTAAAGACACTCGATGAACCCAAAAACAAAGGCGGAAACGAAATAGTTAAACGACAGTCCCTAAACCTGAGAAAAACGAGATAGTTAAAGACACTCCAATGGCGGAAAAGAATTAGTTAAAGACAGTCCCTAAACCTGAAACAAACGAGATAGTTAAAGAGACGCCAAAACGCAGAAAACAATGGCGGAAAAAAAATCAGTTAAAAACAGTCCTTAAATCCGCAAATCACGAGGGTACCAAAATAGTTAAAGTCACTCCTTAAATCGGAAAACAACGATGGAAACTAAATAGTTAAAGACACTCAATGAACCCAAAAAAAAAGGTGGAACCGAAATAGTTAAACGACACTCCCTAAACCTGAGAAAAACGAAGACAACGAGATAGTTAAAGAGACTCCAATGGCGGAAAAGAATTAGTTAAAGACAGTCCCTAAACCTGAAACAAACGAGATAGTTAAAGAGACGCCAAAACGCAGAAAACAATGGCGGAAAAAAATCAGTTAAAAACAGTCCTTAAATCCGCAAATCACGAGGGTACCAAAATAATTAAAGTCACTCCTTAAATCGGAAAACAACGATGGAAACTAAATAGTTAAAGACACTCAATGAACCCAAAAAAAAGGTGGAACCGAAATAGTTAAACGACACCCCCTAAAACCTGAAAAAAACGAAGACAACGAGATAGTTAAAGAGACTCCAATGGCGGAAAAGAATCAGTTAAAGCCAGTCCCTAAATCCGCGAACCACGAGGGTACCGAAATAGTTAAAGTCACCCCTTAAATCGGTGAACAACGATGGAAACGAAATAGTTAAAGACACTCGATAAACCCAAAAACAACGACGGAAACGAAATAGTTAAACGACAGTCCCTAAACCTGAGAAAAACGAAGACAACGAGATAGTTAAAGAGACTCCAATGGCGGAAAAGAATTAGTTAAAGACAGTCCCTAAACCTGAAAAAAGCGATATAGTTAAAGAGACGCCAAAACGCAGAAAACAATGGCGGAAAAGAATCAGTTAAAGCCAGTCCCTAAATCCGCGAACCACGAGGGTACCGAAATAGTTAAAGTCACCCCTTAAATCGGTGAACAACGATGGAAACGAAATAGTTAAAGACACTCGATAAACCCAAAAACAACGACGGAAACGAAATAGTTAAACGACAGTCCCTAAACCTGGGAAAAACGAAGACAACGAGATAGTTAAAGACACTACAATGGCGGAACAGAATTAGTTAAAGAAAGTCCCTAAACCTGGAAAAAACCGAGATAGTTAAAGAGACTCCAAAACGCAGAAAACAATGGCGGAAAAGAATTAGTTAAAAACAGTCCCTAAATCCGCGAACCACGAGGTTACCGAAATAGTTAAAGTAACCCCTTAAATCGGTGAACAACGATGGAAACGAAATAGTTAAAGACACTCGATGAACCCAAAAACAAAGGCGGAAACGAAATAGTTAAACGACAGTCCCTAAACCTGAGAAAAACGAGATAGTTAAAGACACTCCAATGGAGGAAAAGAATTAGTTAAAGACAGTCCCTAAACCTGAAACAAACGAGATAGTTAAAGAGACGCCAAAACGAGGAAAACAATGACGGAAAAGAATTAGTTAAAGCCAGTCCCTAAATCCGCGAACCACAAGGGTACCGAAATAGTTAAAGTCACCTCTTAAATCGGTGAACAACGATAGTACCGAAATAGTTAAATCCACTCGATAAACCAAAAAACAACGGCGGAAACGAGATAGTTAAAAAGACTCCAATGGCGGAAAAGAATTAGTTAAAGAGAGTCCCTAAACCTAAAAAAAACGAGATAGTTAAAGAGACGCCAAAACGCAGAAAACAATGGCGGAAAAGAATCAGTTAAAGACAGTATCCCTAAATCCGCGAATCACGAGGGTACCGAAATAGTTAGTCGCTCCTTAAATCGGAAAACAACGATGGAAACTAAATAGTTAAAAACACTCGATAAACCCAAAAACAACGACGGAAACGAAATAGTTAAACGACAGTCCCTAAACCTGAGAAAAACGAAGACAACGAGATAGTTAAAGAGACTCCAATGGCGGAAAAGAATTAGTTAGAGACAGTCCCTAAACCTGAAAAAAACGAGATAGTTAAAGAGACGCCAAAACGCAGAAAACAATGGCGGAAAAGAATCAGTTAAAGACAGTCCCTAAATCCGCGAATCACGAGGGTACCGAAATAGTTAGTCACTCCTTAAATCGGAAAACAACGATGGAAACTAAATAGTTAAAGACCCTCAATGAACCCAAAAACAAAGGCGGAAACGAAATAGTTAAACGACAGTTCCTAAACCTGAGAAAAGCAAAGACAACGAGATAGTTAAAGAGACTCCAATGGCGGAAAAAAATTAGTTAAAGACAGTCCCTAAATCTGAAAAAAACGAGATAGTTAAAGAGACTCCAAAACGCAGAAAACAATGACGGAAAAGAATCAGTTAAAGCCAGTCCCTAAATCTGCGAACCACGAGGGTACCGAAATAGTTAAAATCACCCCTTAAATCGGTGAACAACGATGGAAACGAAATAGTTAAAGACACTCGATAAACCCAAAAACAACGACGGAAACGAAATAGTTAAACGACAGTACCTAAACCTGAGAAAAACGAAGACAACGAGATAGTTAAAGAGACTCCAATGGCGGAAACGAATTAGTTAAAGACAGTCCCTTAACCTGAAAAAGCGAGATAGTTAAAGATACGCCAAAACGCAGAAAACAATGGCGGAAAAGAATCAGTTAAAGCCAGTCCCTAAATCTGCGAACGACGAGGGTACCGAAATAGTTAAAATCACCCCTTAAATCGGTGAACAACGATGGAAACGAAATAGTTAAAGACCCTCGATAAACCCAAAAACAACGACGGAAACGAAATAGTTAAACGACAGTACCTAAACCTGAGAAAAACGAAGACAACGAGATAGTTAAAGAGACTCCAATGGCGGAAAAGAATTAGTTAAAGACAGTCCCTAAACCTGAAAAAAGCGAGATAGTTAAAGAGACGCCAAAACGCAGAAAACAATGGCGAAAAAGAATCAGTTAAAGCCAGTCCCTAAATCCGCGAACCACGAGGGTACCGAAATAGTTAAAGTCACCCCTTAAATCGGTGAACAACGATGGAAACGAAATAGTTAAAGACCCTCGATAAACCCAAAAACAACGACGGAAACAAAATAGTTAAACGACAGTACCTAAACCTGAGAAAAACGAAGACAACGAGATAGTTAAAGAGACTCCAATGGCGGAAAAGAATTAGTTAAAGACAGTTCCTATACCCGAGAACCACGAGGGTGCAGACATAGTTAAAGACACTCCTTAAATCGGAAGAACAACGATGGAAACGAAATAGTTAATGACACTCGATAAACCCGAAAACCATAACTAGGAAATACTTTGTTAGTAAAAGACAACAAGAGTTTTTTTTATATCTTTATAAATGTTATATTTCGTTATGAAACAATATAAATAGTGATAAAAACTGTAAACGCCACTGGTCGATCTCTCACCCGCAACCGCCCCACTCACTTCACTCCAAAAATCGGCACGAATCGCCGCCACTGCTCCCCCTCTCCCACCCAAAAAATTCAAACTTAGTGTGCTTCTGTCTCCAGTCAGTCATTCAAGATGCAAAATTTGTAAAATGAAGCAAATCACTCACAGTATAATCGGTTTTTCTTTGGCAATCCTTATAAATTATATCCTTCAGTTCCTCTTCTTCGCGTTATTGTGCACCGACTCCTCTTCTTACTGCTATCTGTTCCCCTAAGATGGAACACGAGTACATCGACAAGTCCATCGAGCTCCTCCGAAACCGCCTCTACTTCGCCGTCTCCAAATTTCCGAGTTACAAGCGCCTCAAAAGCACCAAGAGCCTCTCGATGGTGTGCTTCGACGAAGAGTTCAAGTACAGGAACTTCTTCGAGGACTTCGGCCCTCTCAACATAGCCTGTCTTTACAAGTACTGCTGCAGAATGATGAAGTACCTGCAGAACCTCAGAGGCAGGAAGAAACTGGTGCATTACACCTCGCACGATCCCAACAAGAAGGCCAACGCTGCGTGTCTGATGGGTTGCTTCTCGGTGGTTTGCATGAAGATGGAACCCTATGAAGTGTACAAGATCCTCATGATGACGGAGCCCTACAAGTACTTATTTTATAGAAAACTTATAAATTTGACCACCAATTCCCCTTAGGCAGTTTGTAGACGCGCTCCAGCGCACCTCTACCAACACCATCAGGCTATTCGACTGCTTCTCCGGAATCGCGAAGGCCTGGCAGTACAACCTGTTCGACTTCACCGACTTCGACGTGCAGGAATACGACCACATCGACCACCCCGAGAAGGGAAACATAAACTGGATAGTACCGCGGAAGTTCCTGGGACTGTTGGGACCGACGGACGCCAAGGTGGGACTGGGCCACACACCTGGGTTCTACCTGGAGTACTTCCTGCAACACGACGTCAAAACTGTGATTCGGCTGAACGAAAAGCACTACGATAATTCCGTGTAAGACATGCTTTGAGGTCACAATTCCCCTGTAGCAACTCTTGTAGGTTCACGCGCGTTGGGATTGACCACTACGACTTGTTCTTCGAAGATGGGTCCGTCCCGTCGATGGAGATCCTCAACACCTTCTTTAGGATCACGGAGACGGCTCCCGCGGCCATCGCTGTGCACTGTAAAGTAAGTAATGCTTTTTAACATTGCTGGACCTCAAGCTTTAACTTCAACCTACTCAGGCCGGCCTAGGCCGTACCGGCACCCTCATCGGCGCCTACCTCATAAAACACTACTGCATGACCGCCAAGGAGGCCATCGCGTGGCTGCGCATGTGTCGTCCGGGTTCCGTAACGGGGGCCCAACAGGCGTTCCTAGAAAACAACGAAGGGTCGCTATGGAGGGCGGGCAGCGAGTACCGAGTGAGGCACTACGGGGACGAGACCCGCATGCCGCAGCACAAGTACGGCATCTATAGCAAGCAGTGGCCCATAGAACGGTCGCGGATCATTAACGAAGCCAAGAAGAAGCTGCGTCTACACGACGTCCATTTCCACAGCAGCGCTCTTCGGCAGATGGACGAGAAGCAGTACCTCCGGCACGTCTCCAAGCTGCTGGCCTCGGTTCGCACGTTCGAGGCAGAAAGGCTGCGGGACAAGGTGGGGCGCGTCTTGACGGGAATGCACAATAAGTATAAATTGTAACGAGGGTTTTGCGAAATAAAAAGTTTGAAGTTTGCGAGGATGTAATTTATTAATGCTGCGTTTTGACGTGGCTCTTCAAGTTCGCCTTAAACTTAGTCTTGAACGCGCACTTCTCGCATTGAAACCACCGAATCTCGTGACTCTTCGCATGCTTCAACTGGTGCCTCTTCAACAGCCCCCCTATTTTGGCCCTATAGCTGCATTTATCGCAATAAAACCACGGAATCTCTTCCTCCGCCAAATGTTTTGAGATTATGTGCTCCTTCAAGTGGCCTGAAGTCTTGGTTTTAAAATCGCACTGATCACATTCAAACCACCGAACTTCGCAGTCCCTCGCGTGCATGTGTCGCTGGTGCTTCATCAAGGAAGTTTGCTGCCGCCCTTTGTAGTCGCACTCGTCGCACGAGTACCACCGGACCTCGTGTTCCTCAAAATGTTTGTTTCTTTTGTGTTGTCGCAACGCGGATTTCTCTTTGGCTTTGTAGTCACATTTAGTGCACGCGAACCGGCGGATCTGGTGGTCTGGTGCGTGCTTGAAGAGCTTGTGTTTGCTAAGGTTGCAATTACGTTTTGATTTGTAATGGCACTTGTCACATTCGAACCAGGTAACGGCGATACCGTGCTTGTCTGCTCTGTGCTTTTTCAGGTTTCCTTTCAGTTTGGCTCTGTAATTACATTGGTCACAGTCGAACCATTGGATTTCGTGGTCCGGTAGGTGCTTGATTGTGACGTGGCGTTTCAAATGACTACGGTTCTTTCCAGCATAGTCGCAGTGATCACATTCAAACCAATTTTGGTAGGTTCGAGTGTGATTTATAGATTCCAGTCGTTTTATTTTATTGTTGCGGTTACACCGGCGATCGAATGAGAAGTGTTTGTACCAATTCAAAATGCTATAGCTCTCAAAGCTGCAATCTTTACAGACGTAAGTGTGAGGAATGAATTTCAACACCTGATTGGTAATGTGACGCTCTTGAGTGTGCTGTTTCAAAGTAATAATCGTCTCAGATGTAAAATTACAGTTTCCACAGTGATACAGATCTATGAGACCAGTTTGGCAGTCAAACTGGGGCCTCCCGAGGGGGTCCTTCAGGGTCCACATAATAAGTGTTGTGGTGACACCTCTGACAGCTGTTAACACTTTACAACAATAAAATACAAAGTGCTACTGCGGCATCGAAATATTTACCCAAATTATTAAACACAATGAATTCATCATAACCTCAATATGGGGGTATTCATGAAGTACCGTGCGATTATATGTTACACACACAAAGATGAATGTTGAAATGCCAAAAAACTGTAGTTCCACGTTGGTTGTGACCAAAAAATAATAATAACAGATTGGGACCTTTTAATTGTCAAAAGTAACATAACCTCAAAAACTAAACATTTTTGTCACCACATTAAAAGCGTTAGAATTTAGTTTATCGTTTATTTAAGTTAAAATCTAAAAAGGGGCATAATAGGTGTAACTGGGGTCCATTTAATGATGTAACTTTTGAATCGAAAATAACCTCCAAATTTGTCCCAACCCCAAAGTCCCTAAAAAAAGACTAAACATAACCTCAACTATTCGAATTACCATTTTATTACATTAAAGAGACATTGATAAGTAATTCCACAAAAGCACCGGTAAAATGAACAGTATAAACGTATGTCTCACAAAGGCCCCATATATGCACTCAGCTGTAGCGACCCTAACCCGAAGTAAGTTAGGTTAGATCGTGGCACACCCCATTCAGACTCAAATTTAAGGGTTCACCGGCTCGCTCTCCAATGAAGTCATCCGACAAAACAACCTCTTTGATCTGGAACAAAAAAAGCAAAAGGAAGCGATCGGTCGGATCGAAAAAATCAATGTCGAATATGAGGGCCCCTCCCAAAAAGTCACTCTGGCCATGAATAAGAACCTGTCCACACCCTTTGATTGCGCTAAACGTAAATAGGGTCACACGTTTGACCGTGTAATGTCAGCTATGTTCTAGACTTGGGTGAAAAAATCACAGACCAAGCAGCAGTGGCACTACTAAACAGTGAGACCTTATGGCACATGCACAAACCCCTTCCAGACGCCTGTAAATTGCAATTCCTCCACTATAAAGTCCAGCAACCCGCCGCGGTCAACAAGGTCTTCTGGCGCACCTGCTGTTTCTTACTCGGGGCCGTGGCCAGAGACGCCTTCAAAGACAACATAGAGGTGCAACTCCACAGTTTCCCCAGCCCCAACGTGAAGTCGGGCAGCTTCGTCTACGACGTCCAAATCGGCTTGGACAACTGGCAACCGACGCAGAAGGAGCTCAAAGTCCTGTCGATCGAAATGGTCAAGTTTTGCCAGAAGAGCCACCCCATTCAATGCATGGACGTGTCCACGGACCTGGCGCTGGACCTGTTCCGCGACAACACGCACAAATACCAGCAGATTCCCGACATCGCCGCCAACAACAATGGGAAAATCACGCTGTTCAGGGCGGGACACCACATAGACATCTCCAGGGGGCCCATGGTGGCCAACACCGACCACGTGGGGCGCGTGACGGTGGCCAACGTTATAAAGCTGAACACAGACGTGAAAGGGGGGCCCATTTATAGGTTCCAGGGGGTGGCGTTGCCCAGGAGCATTATTCTGAATCATTTTGCGTTTGGCGTCCTGGAAGACAGGGCCAAACAACTGGTGAGTTGGGATCACTTGTTAAAATTGTGTTGCATTGGACTTTTCAACAGAACCCTGCGAGGATCCCCGGGACACACGAGACTTTCGACGAAGATAACAGCTTCGTGGCCCAAGTCACAGTCTAGACGTAGTTGTGTAAATAAATAAAAAATTTCATCACTTTTTTTCGAGTACCAGGTCTTTGTTTCTGCAGTCCTAGACCCTTCAGATCTATCCTGTGATAATGACAAAGCGATTTTAACAATGGTACAAAAGTACAAAACTATTGAGAATATCAAACAAAAAATTCAGATACAGATCGCGATTATTTTCCACTTGCGACTCGGCAGTAAATTTTGTCCTCATCTGCACATTCTTTCCTGTTGGAATCGACCTGCGCGATTCTAAACTTTCTACTAGTTATCAGCTGACCAGAGGTCGTCGGGGGTTGTTTTAAATGAGCGCTTATCGGGAAATTGTTTATTAGTGATTTGAGTTTCAAACGAGCAGCAACGGAGATTCGAAATGCTGCTGCTGAAATTGGGACTGTATTTATACTTGGCGTTCCAAGGTAAGTGAAGAAAAAAAATTGTTAAATATTATTTACTGTTTTTCAGTTCGGGGGGATTGCTCCTTGACTGCGCCCGTTTGGAGCAACACGCACACCGTCAAGGGGGTGCTCTACATCCCCTATGCCGAGATTGAGGAGCCCTTTTATGCTTGGTGAGTATTTATCCTAATTAGTTTGTGTGTTGATCAATAATAATTAAGAGGTCAGTCAGAGCGATAAGAACTCTATTATTGACGTTGCGATTGTGATAACCAAATTATTTGCTTTTGGTCTAACGGGAGGTTCTTTGACCATCGCTGCCTTTTTCTTGACAAAATGTTATTTGATATTATGCTTATAGTATCAAATATAGTGGAATTTAAACCAGGAAAGAACGGAGCAGAAACAAAGTGATTTGTTTGCATATTTATGTAGTGTAATCTATTCTACAAGAACCGGATTATTTGTAAAAGCATTTTATGCGGAGGATAGGCAGCCAACACTACACGGTAAAAAAAAAGTTTATATTTCTCTAGGCGGCTAAAGCGAACTTTTTAAGAATTGAATAGTAGGCTAGGTAATTTGTTTTATTAACTTGTCATCGCATTTGTGAAGTTCAGTGAAGTTTGTTCTAATATTTTATGAAGACAGGGTAAAGAAATCTAATTAAAATGTGTGCCTACGGTCGAAAAGTGAGTTTATGAGGTACCCACAGCCCACATTTCTAACCGGTAGTGAAAAATAGTATTTTTCAAACCAAGGTAAGAAAGTGCTCTCCCGCAGACCGCGGGCAAAATTTGTAATTGCCCAAGGTTTGCAAGGGCACTTTCTTAACAAGGTTCGAATACTACTCGTTCCCTACCGGTACAACTTCGTTGTAAAAAAATTAAAAAAAAACGGTTATATTTCGGATAAAGTAGGCGGCTGAAACGATATTTTTAAGAAATGAATAGTAGGCTGGGTATTACTGTTTTATTAACATGTCATCACATTAGTGACGTAATAAGTAAAGTAATCTAATTAAAAGAATTATAGTAATTATGTGCATGTATATGGTTTATTGTTGATAATCATAACAACTTATTCTCTTATTGATTCATAAAATGCAATTGGAAACGTCAATAGTGAAATGAAATTTACCAACAAAGACAAAGAGACAGGTCAAATAATATTCTATGATGAAAGATACACTTATGGTTGCATTGTCTACAAAACAAGTGTATACACTCAAGTGAGCACTTATCTCAGTTTACAACAATGGAATTTATATCACGAAAAAATTGATTTCAATCAAGAATGTTGCCATTATCTGATCATTCAATTTTTGCATTTTTTTTTAACCATACTGTATCTGTTTCACTTCATTTTTTTTTCTTTGCAGGTACGATGGGGCCTCCCAGAACTCCCGCATCGACTACTACGGAGACATGGTCAAAACCTACCAGCTCCCCTCGTTCGGCTCCTACGGCTCCAGCATAAAAATTGCCCCCGTGACCACAGAGACGGAGACCAACGCCAAGACCTGCCTCCAAGTCAACGGAACCTCCGACTACAAGATCGAGCCACAAATCATTCTTCCGGATTTGACCGGCTTTGAATGCACTGGTTTGTAGCTCAGCACTCAACGTTTCTTTGACTACTTTTACATTCTCCAGGCGAAGAAACCATCGGCGGAATCCTGACCGAAACGTGGGCCCTCACCCAAACCATCGGCCAGAAGGTCAACAAGTACAGAATGTGGTTGTATTACAAAGACGACCCCAACAACGAGGGTGTGAAGATCGCCATCCCTGTGCGGTACGAAATGAGGGGGTACAATTCGCTGCTGGGGAGTCACTATGATCACTACTATCTGACTTACGATGACTTCAACGTTGATTCCATCCCACAAGAGGTGTTCACCGTCGATGCTAGTAAGTCGGGTGTGAATTGGGGTTGCAAACACTAAACGCTTTCCATCCTCAGACTTGACATGCAGCGCCTTCCCCGGTCCCGGCGACCAACACATCTACACTTTCAACCCCATGGCCGAATTCGTGCGCCCCGAGAAGACCAGCCACGTCGATTTCGAATTCAACAAGTTCACCAGGAAGCACCGCAAGCAGTACCAGAACGAAACCGAACTAACGCTGCGTAAAGAGATCTTCAGACAAAACGTGCGGTTCATCCATTCAGTGAACCGCCAAAATAAGGGGTACTCTTTGAGTGTTAACCACCTGGCTGACAAGAACCCCGCAGAACTTAAGGCTCTGAGAGGAAGGACCTACTCTGGGGGCTACAACGGCGGAGCTCCCTTCCCCTACAAGAAGGTTTCAAAGGAGGACGTTCCCGATCAGTGGGACTGGAGGCTGTATGGGGCTGTGACACCCGTTAAAGGTACCCTGTTACAAGTTTTATGTTGGTTAGTAATGAAGTAATTCCAGATCAGTCAGTGTGCGGCTCGTGCTGGAGTTTCGGGTCCGTGGGAGCCATCGAAGGGGCGCTGTTTTTGAAAAATGGTGGGAACCTCGTCCGGTTGTCGCAGCAGGCTTTGATCGACTGCAGTTGGGGGTAAGACTCTATCGGCACAGTCCTACATTTTCTAAATGAATTTTAATTAGCTACGGTAACAACGGCTGCGACGGCGGTGAAGACTTCCGAGTCTACCAATGGATGCTCAAGCACGGGGGGATCCCCACCGAAGCGGAATACGGCCCCTATCTGGGAGAAGTAATTATTTAGTCATTTACCAAACATTTTACCAACTTCTATGTCACAGGATGGTTACTGCCATGCAGACAAAGTATCCAAAGTAGCGCCGATCACCGGTTATGTGAACGTGACCGCCAACGACGAGAACGCCCTAAGGTTGGCGCTGTTCAAGCACGGCCCCATCAGTGTGGCCATCGATGCCAGCCAGCGCACCTTCAGTTTCTACTCTAATGGTGTTTATTATGAACCCAGCTGGTAGGTTTTTGGTTTCACTCTTTTTGTAAGAACAATTTCTGGAATATGTTGTTGCAGTGGTAACAAAGACGAGGACCTAGACCATGCTGTTTTGGCTGTGGGATATGGGACCATCAATGGGGAGAACTACTGGTTGGTGAAGAACAGTTGGTCCAACTACTGGGGCAATGATGGCTACATATTGATGTCGTCCAAGAACAACAACTGTGGGGTTATGACCACCCCGACTTATGTAACAATGTAATTAAGCAATGTTTTTATCATTATCATTAAAAGATTTGGTTGGCGGTCGATTTAAAGATTTAAAATAGCCAATCAAACTAAAGAGTAGGTTTGTTAGGTTGGTCACTAATTCAAACCCACCAATCGGAAAACTCTGTACTTACAGCAGGTGTAAAAAACATAATTAAAATTTATAAAAAAAATACCAACGTAACTATTGATACAACAATAAAGGACAAAGGAAGTAACAATCCTTACTTTCCACAAATTAATTACTACATACCTCTGTCCAACATAACCTCAATATTATGTCAACAAAATGTCCCTCCCCCAAATCAACACCCAGACACTTTCTACCCCTATTAATAGCATTAATTGTCTTCACGCTAGTTCTAGCTGATGAAGACTTTTGCTATACCGAGTCAGAATGCCCCCAAAAATCAAATTCCAAAATCGACAGGTATAGGTTATGTCAACATCTTCCCCATTTCACTCCAATTTTTAGATATATTTTATACGATGTGAACCCCCCCGAGGGCTTCAACCTCCGCCGGGACGTCTACATGCGTTTTGCAATCCTAGCCCACAAACTGCGAAAATCAAAAAATGAGCGGTTGGAAAACTTCAAACTGGTGTTGCCCCCATGGTCCCATTTATACCACTGGAGACGCAGCCCGCAGCCGGAGCAGATACCGTGGGGGTTGTACTTCGACTTGGAGAGTCTGAAATCTTTTGCACCTGTCATAGAAATGCATGAATTCTTTCATGTGGAAGCTATCCCTAACTTGATTGATGCAAATCATGTAGTTGAGATTGATGAGGTCTATGTGTTGCAACACTATGAAGACATGTTTGAAACTGGGAATTTTGAGAACAGAATGAGTATTGAAAACTGCCAGGGGAAGCCCCAAATCAGCTACTTTTTTTACAAGAATGTTACCTCTAGCAGTGTTAAGTGCTTGTCTTACCATGGGCCTGCAACCAAGCTGTCCCAACTTTTGGAACAAACTCCTGCAAAGTAAGACTGTAGCTACAAATTAAATTAATGTATCAAAAAATAGAACAATTTTGTTTCACCATGCTGAAGTGGCCCTCCACGAGATGTTTGGGGACAAACTGTACTGGCAGTGTAGACGCAGCATGAGGTTTAATAAGCAGCTCAGAGACATCGCCGCTACCTTCAGAAGACAGTTTTTAAATTCTACTGATGAGGAAGACAAAACAGAGATTCCACCCAAATGGGAAGATGAAAAAGTAATTTTTCACTCTTAATGTGTTCAAATAGTACAACTGATTGCAGGAGACTAGGAACGCTAAAGGAGGACCCTTCCTTGGGGTGCACTTGCGGAGAAAGGACTTCCTCAGGGGGCGCACGCACAAAGCCCCCACGCTTGAAAGTGTGGCAAAACAAATAGTGGAGCATTTGGGGGAGTTGAATCTGTCACAAGTTTTTATTGCCACAGATGCCGCAGATAACGGTAATACTTAAACAGCCCTACAGATGTAACTAACTGTTTTTACAGAATATGGGGAAATTCTCCAATTCATTCCACCAAAGTTCAAGGTCATGAAGTATGTCCCCAGTGACGAAGTCAGGGAAAGATTCCACGACGGGGGTATCGCCATCATTGAGCAAATAATTTGCGCCCATGCTAGACACTTTATAGGGACCCATGAAAGCACATTCTCATTCAGAATCCAAGAAGAGAGGGAAATTCTTGGTTTTCCTGCCAAAACGACATTTAACAGTTTTTGTGGTAGTGAAAGTTGTCCCCAACCGTCAGTTTGGAAGATTGTACATTAATACATAAGCTAAAATATATTTAATTTTTATTTCTGATTACTGGCAATCAAACTTTCTTCCATTTTGATCTCAGCCTCCTTTTGCTGTCTGATGTACTCCTGTTTGTCCCGAATTTGCCGCACCTTCAAGGCACGTTTCTGAAAGCCACCAATGCATACTTGTAATTTTCTAAAAGACTTACTTTGAGCTTAACACTTTTGTCATGCAGCTGTTTCATATCTTTCTTAATGTTTGCCAATTTGGATAAATACACTTCCATTTTGGTGAACATTGAGTTGAGCTCGTCAGAAAATTGGGACTCTGTGAGGACCAGATTCTCATCATGGACTTGGTTAAGCAGGAGTAATTCCTTCTCGCTACAAAAAGTGTTCAGGTGGGTTTTGAGACGAATTTGGGGTCACCTCAATTCGGTCAGGGCTCCCTGGACCTGGCGGAGACTGGGGGCGTACGTTTTCAACAGACCGGTGGTAAGAGGGGCCACGGCACCTGTGTATGGGTTTGGCGCCTGGTCTCTAAAATTGTAGTTTAAAAAGTGTCTTCTAACTATGAATTACCGTAGTTACAGAAAGTCTCTTTGATCATCTAGTTCTTTCAACATGTTAATTGAGGTTATGTGTGATAAGTCGGGAAAGAAAGTATCCTAACTAATTTCTTGGCCAATTTTAACACCTCCGTGTCTCTTCCGTCCTTTTACGAGTATCCCAAACGGAATAGACTAGAATTGTGGATATTACCGTGGGGAGATCTGAGGTTATGTCAACTGTCCAAACTTTCAAAACTAACAAACATTTATTTCAGAATATCGATGTTACATCCCAACAGCCCCCTGCCCTGCCACCTCTGCGGCGTCAACTGCGTGGTCACCGATCGCCCGTTCCTTTTCAGCCTGATAAGAACGGCGCTTCCCTCCGAATGTTGCACCAACAACCCTATATCGGCCAAGTTCTTGAAGTTCGTGGCGTTAATTGATCCAAATTCCATAATCTCGTCGTTTGGAGACAAGCCCTACAACATCACCGACTTATTGAACAGCACCGGCACTACCAGTAACAAAATTTAACTGCACTTTCTGCCGGCGATCCTGGAGACACAAGAGTGACTTTAATGAATGGTGTTTCGTGAACAACCCTGTTCTCAGGCTCCATTTCGATGTCGCGGTGTACCCCATTGGTGGCGCGGGTGGCAGGGTTGGAGTAGTAACCTTCCAGGCCACTTTCAATTTGTTGCATCACCGCTTTGTGGTCGTTTTGTAGGCCTGGAAAATACCGTAAATACTGGCGCAAAACAAACGTAGAAGACACTTACGTATAATTCGATGTCGGGCATGTCTCACTTGATACAAGTCGATGGAACCGATGGGGAAGTCGTTGGCGTCTACTAAAGGATCGTCCATGCCCACGCCATTCTACAAACAGTGGTGCAGTGACTGGAGGACAAGAAAGACACCGATTTCTTACCAGAGTTAGGATTTGTGTCAGCTGCTTTATTTCGTCCTCGATCGTTTCCTTCTGCTTCATAAGCCGCAGAACGTGTTCTCGTATGTTTTCAGTCATGTTTTGAACAAAGATGACAAACAAGTTTTCGAAAAATGGAAATAAATTTGTTGTAGTGACAGATGTCAATTTGTTGGGTTAGGACCAACCTCACTTCTGGTAATTCGGGGTTACAGGCAAAATAAAAGCGTTTAATTTGTTTTTTTGATGTTACTAGCCCCCAGTTGAGCCCAGTTTTACATTACTTCCGTTTTTTCTGCTCTCAAGACTAGTCTAGTGCTTTGTGATTTTTCCCCATTTTCCCCCGTCTGTCAAACCCATTCTAACCTGAAAATCCATAGTTGCAGACGTCAGTATTTCGCAGTGAAAATGGGTGACAACGTGGTTGAAAACCTGGAAAATCTGAAAATTGACGAAAAGGCATGAATAACACTCTTTATTTTCAAAAATGTTAAAAGTTTTGAGTTATCACAAACTCGCTGTGCCAGCATTCCGGCAAACTTATGCCACTTTGGTTTGTAGCACCACTTCCTCCTGTTTTTACCTGAATGATGCAATAGTTAGAAATTCCCCATAAACGATGCAAGAAATGTAGTTTTTACCTGTTTCCCGCTTAGCAGACATGATTTCCACCCACCCACTCAAACTAAACACAGTTGTCTCTTTCAGACAAAGGGCAAGAAAATGAAGCCTCAGAACACCGAGAAGTCGGGGGTCTCCGAGCTCAAACCCTGGCCGTCGTTCATACAGGACCGGCTCGCGTTGTGGGACAAGCTGAAGGCCGAGAAGGAGGCAGAAATTGCCAGTAAGACTAAAAGCCCCATTAAGGTTACTCTGCCTGATGGGAAAGTGGTGGAGGGCGTAGCTTGGCAGACCACCGCTTATGATGTGGCTAGGGGCATCAGGTATGTCTCTTCAATTTGTGACTAGTGACTCAGTTTGGTTATAGTCAGGGCTTGGCTGACAACTGTGTCATATCGAAAGTGAACGACGTCTTGTGGGATTTGGATAGGCCCCTGGAGGAAGACTGTAGTCTAGAACTGTTGAAGTTTGACAACCCTGAAGCCCAGGCGGTGTTTTGGCACTCCTCCGCGCACATGCTGGGGGAGGCGTTGGAACGGGTGTATGGGGGCTGTCTTTGCTACGGACCGCCAATCGAGTCAGGGTTCTACTATGATATGTACATTGGAGATAAAGGGGTAACTAAAAGTAATAATTTGGTGGGGATAACTAAAACGGATGTAGATTTCCGCAGGGGACTTCCCCTCTTGTGAGAGTCTCGTGAAACAAATTGCGAAAGAGAAGCAGCCATTTGAGCGCCTTGAAATGACAAAGGCAGACCTGTTGGAGATGTTCAAGTATAACCCTTTCAAAGTGAGAATTTTGAACGAGAAGGTCAACACCCCCACCACCACCGTTTATCGCTGCGGCTCCCTGATTGACCTCTGTCGGGGCCCCCACGTCAGGAACACCGGGAAGATCAAAGCCTTTAAAATTACCAAGGTATGACCGAAAACATGGAAAATGTCTATTTAGGAGTAATTTTTTGTAGAATTCTTCAACCTACTGGGAAGGCAAAGCCGACGCTGAAACCTTGCAGAGAGTCTACGGCATCAGCTTCCCTGACACCAAGCAGTTGAAAGAGTGGGAGAAGTTCCAAGAGGAAGCGGCAAAACGCGACCATCGGAAGATCGGAAGAGTAACTACTTAACTAATGTTTTTTCCTGTTTTAATGCTCTATTCCAGGAGCAAGAGCTCTTCTTCTTCCACGAGCTCTCCCCCGGCTCGTGCTTCTTCCAACCCCGCGGTGCTCACATCTACAACACCCTCATCAACTTCATCAAGAAGGAGTACCGGAAGCGCGGTTTCCAGGAGGTGGTCTCCCCCAACATCTTCAACGCCAAGTTGTGGCAAGTCTCAGGGCACTGGGCCCACTACGCCGACAACATGTTCTCTTTCGACGTGGAAAAAGACAAGTTTGCTTTAAAGCCCATGAACTGTCCGGGACACTGCTTGATCTTCGACAACCGCACCAGGTCGTGGCGGGAGCTGCCCCTTCGTCTTGCCGATTTTGGAGTTCTTCACCGCAACGAACTGTCCGGGGCACTGACGGGGCTCACCCGAGTCAGGCGGTTCCAGCAAGACGACGCCCACATCTTCTGCGCCATGGAGCACATCAAGCAGGAGATCAAGGGGGCCCTCGAGTTCCTCGACCATGTCTACTCCGTTTTCGGCTTCACTTTCAACATGGTTCTTTCCACCCGTCCCGAGAAGTACTTGGGGGAGCTGTCGGTGTGGGACGAGGCCGAGCAGGCCCTGACCGAGGGACTGAACGACTTTGGAGCTCCGTGGACTCTCAACCCGGGCGACGGCGCCTTCTACGGGCCCAAAATCGACATCACCGTCAAGGACGCCCTGAACCGGCCGTTCCAGTGCGGCACCATCCAGTTGGATTTCCAGCTACCGATACGGTTTAACCTCTCTTTTGTGAGGTAGGATCGTGTGACTATGCAACCAAAGATACATATTTAACATTTTACAGTGAGAGCGGAGAGAAGAAACGCCCCGTGATCATCCACCGCGCCATCCTCGGCTCGGTGGAGCGCATGATCGCCATCCTCACCGAGTCCTGCGGAGGCAAATGGCCCTTCTGGTTGTCACCAAGACAAGTGATGGTTATTCCAGTGGGGCCCACCTACGACGAGTACGCCCAGCAAGTGCGCAGGAAGCTCTATGAATCCGGTTTCATGGCCGAGGTTGATACCGATGCCGGGGACACCATGAACAAGAAGATCCGAAATGCGCAGTTGGCACAGTTTAATTTCATCCTGGTTGTTGGGGAGAAGGAGAGGAGTAGTAACACTGTGAACGTGAGAACAAGGGATAATGTCGTTCATGGGGAGTTGGGGGTCGATGATTTGATCACCAAGTTTAAGGGTTTGCAGGATAGTTATTCCAGAGATGATAAGTTCTAAGCTTTACCGACGCTTTCTCCAGTTTTATATTTATTTTAAATTATGAATGCAGGCAGTGATTTTTTGTAATTCAGTCGAGTTAAGAGAAATAAAAGTAAATTTAATTTGATATTGTTTTAAATATTTGTAATTCAGTCCTCAGACAACCATTTTCCAACCTAAACCTTTAGCAAAAGAAATGTGATGTGCGGCTACCAGAGTGCAGCTTGGAAATGGCCGCTCACAATCAAGAACATTTACAAATTAATAATCCATAATATTCAAACCAGATCCCTCGAATCTCTTCCCGATCTTAGACCGAAACTCCTGGATAATTTCTGGTGACATAAAGCTTTTGTATCCCCCGACCTTTCCGCTCCTGATAAAGGGCGTTGGATGAAGGACTTGGGACATCTGCTTTATGTGGTTCTCTTTATTCACAAAAGGATTGCTCTTCATGCTGTCAAAAGACACGTGCTTCTGCAAACGCTGATTGTCTTCCTCAGTGATGTTCTTTCCCAAAAGCTTCGCCATGTTGTTAATCACACCGGACAAGTTGTTTTTCATTTCTTCATAGGTGATGAAAAGGATGTTGGGTTCACGCCTGTGCTCCCAGAAGGACAACACGTGGTCGGCGTAGGGAGTGAAGTCAACTGTTGAGTTAAACACAAATATAGAGTGTAAGTAATTGTAGCCACTTATTATATTTTTACCTTTGTCATAAAGAAACAGTTTAGAGAATTCCTCCACAGGCCCCCTGAACCGATGGTAGTTTGTGGCATGGTGGCAATAAGAAACGCAGGTGTCCATAGGGTTCCTAGCTGTATAAATTATCTGCAAACAAAATTACAGGTAAAAATCAAGAAACGATCACTCTTACTCTCGGTTTCTTCGTCCCGTTGACAATCTGCTGAGGCAGCAGCGGAAACGGCAAATGCGATCTGATGGTTCTTGGCTCCTTCTGGAGCCCAGCATACTCCACCGAATTCAGCAACCATTCGTCCTTACTGTAGTTAGCTAATAGATCTCGATCATAAAACATGGTGAACCTGTAAAATTCGACGAAAATAAAAAACTTTGCCACTAGGGTAATCGAATCGTACTCCAACAATCTGTTTCTCTCGGTGTCCATCTTCTGAGCCCCCTCGTAGTCGAAATCGTTGGCAATTAGCCAGGCGATCTCGGACATCCAGGTGGTTCCCGTTTTGGGGTAACCTAGGAGCCAAACATCCGAGTCCAGGACTTGGAAGTCTCGTATCTGTTTTTCGAAATTGTAGTATCGTTGCGGCAGGACAAAATTCTGCACGGTCGTGATGTCATCGTCGTGAAGACAAGCCATATCGGTGTTGACTAACAACTGTTTTTCTGACGGTGCTTTCGGAAGAGTTATTTCTAGGCTGGCGACACTCTTGTTTCTATGGGCTTCATAAGTTAAATGTAAATAAACCGAAGGCGATTCGTATTAAATGATTAGGGAAGATTTTTTTTATCATGCATTTATATGTTGACAAAAACAAGGGAATCAGCAGATGTAAAAAAATGTAGCCAAAAATCGTTCATGCTTTAGGAATCATTGGCAAGATCTAGTAAGGTATATTGGTGTAATCAAACTCTTATCATTACTGTGCTTTCATATATTAACCGTAATCATAATATACATATTAAAAAAGCATAACTAACATTACTCCGACTTAATATACACACTTCTACCCAAGTAGAAACTAAATTACACCTCCAGTCCCTCGTACGACACGCCGTCCCCATCGGGGGTTTCCAGCCGCGACCTCAGATGGTCCAACGTGTTGTTGAAATGCTTGGTGATCTGCTCGGTCTCGTCCGAGCTCTCCAAATTCGGCAGCTCCTCCTTGATCTTCCCGATGACCTGGTTGAGTACCTGCACGCCCACCTGGTCGTTGCCCTTCTCGAAGAAGTACACGTAGTGATTCAGCAACTCGACGAACAACTGGACCTGCACGCTCACGTCCATGCATTGCTTCGCGATCCTCAACCCCTTCTTGAGGCACTCCACAACGCGCTTGCCGTCGTGGGCCTCCTCGCGGTTGCTGGCCAGACTCTTCCCGCTCCAGAACAGGTGGGAGCAGGTGGCCACGCCCCTGCACTGGTCGGGTTTTTTCAGCAGTTTGCTGGCCGCGAGGGCGCACTGCGTTCGCAGGGGCTCGGAGTTCTCCTCGGAGAAACAGCTGATCTGCTCCAAGGTGCCCACGATTAGCGTTATGGCGGACAGTTGGGCCTTCGAGTCGGATATCTCGTCTTCGTAGAGGGTGAAGGCTTGCGACATGAATTCGTAGGCCACGGTCTCGTGGTTCTCGAAGCCGATCTGGTCGATGGCGAGGGCGCCTTGGAGGAACAGCCGTAAGGGTAGCTCAGCGAGTTCGGCCTTGACGAGGGCCGTGATGGTCGAGTGGCAGAACTGAAAGATTTTCTGGCACTTCTTGTCCCATTTTTCGTCTTGCAGCTGCTTGTATTTGTACGCGAGGAGGTACGCTTGGAACAGGAGGGGTGGGAGGGTGTACTTTATGCGCTGAGAGCCGCCGGTGCCCAGAATTTTTCGGGCGGCTGTGAGTATGAGGTACTGGTCGTCGGCGACGCACGACCGCAATTGGTGGATGAACCTGGCCAATAGGCACTGCTCCTCGGCCAGCTCTTCCAAATCGACATCCCCCATTGCCTGGTCCTCTTTGTCGTTAACCAACGGGCTAAGCAGATTTAGCGCCTGCTCAGTCTCTTCCTGCGTTGGCACCACGGTCTCGTTGTCGAGAGCGTTATTGAGGATGTAGATGCTCAACATCTTGCGGCCGGTGTAGTCCAGATGCTGCATCAACCCGGCGTAGTGCTTCAACTTGAGGATGGTCAACAGGTTGTTGTAGTTGTCCAAAGGTATTTTCAACAGCTTCTGGAGTTCTTTGGCCACTAAAGAGCTCGATTCGAGATGTTCCAGTCCCAGACGTTGGAAAACTTCCACGCTGTTCAACATGACCTTGTCGATGTAGTCGATCCGGTCGGGGTAGCACTTCAGGGCCAGGTTGACCAAGGCCACTTGGAGAGCGATCATGTCTTCAGGTGGCAAGTATGTACGGTTGCTGATGATGGAGGCGACCTGGTCGGAGAAGACCTCAAAAAGCTGGACTTGCTGCAAAATTGTGGCACCTGCAAAGAAATCTAAAATTCCACTATGGTGACAATTTGAAACAGACCTTCTCCCCCTAAGCTGTCCGCTCGTTGACTGAACGTGGCTAGACGCTCCATGAGACTGATCACAATGTTCTTCACATTGACGCCGGCTTCTAGTTCGGCGCAAGATTTCAGAAAAGGGTTCAGCGTCTTTATGTGGAACTCATCAGGGAACACCTGGATGATGCACTCCATTAGATACTCTTGAGCTATTGCGTCGCGGCAGCTCACAACCTAAAAACAGTAACTTAATTTATTTTCTTCTTTTCACAAGTAGATAGTCAACCTGTTCCAAAATTCCTGGCAACACCAACTTCTGGTACTTCTCCAAGGTCACAGATTCCAACTGACTCAACCTGACCAGATTAGTTCCCACCAAGATCTTCAGTTCTTCCCTCTCCCTCTCTCTATGCTGCCGTTCCCGCGAGTGGCCTTGGTGCTGCATCCTGACCCACAACTTGTTCATTTCAGCAAAATTCATTAAGACAAAGTCCACAGAGTCCCTGACTGTGCCCTCAGGGACATCAGCGTCAGTGTCGGGGGCGTCTGGGAGGACGTTCCTGGTACACTGTAAAAGATAATTACGCAGGAACAGACCACGTAGTGGATGTTGCACCCCTACAATATAATTTTAGTTTGCAACTCTAACTAGATTGTCAAATCACACCTCTACACATCTCAACCAAATCCTTCAACAAATTTCGCCTCAAAGAACTGTTTGTTTTGATGTAAACCAACCCAACAGTGATCAGCAAGTACAGCCGCGGCACGATGTTGCCGGCGTACTGCACCAGTTCATACAAATCAGACACTTTGTGACCTTTCTGGAACTCATCCAGGAGATGCTGCTCCAAGTGTCTGAGCTCATCTGTAATGGCCATATCTACAAAGAGTCGTCACAAAGGCGGTAATGTCATTTCCGGGTACTCACAGAGCTCGTAGTAACTCTTCGGCGACAACAACGACGTCCTCAGTTCGGCGAGCATAGCACTTGCGTTCTTCAAAGCTTCCATCAGTTTGTTCTTGTCCAGAGATCGTTTCATGTGGAAGGCCTGAGCCTTGACCTCCCCCAGAGCATTTTGCAGGTACTTCTCCTGCTCTTCAACAGGTGAGATTTGAGGTGGAGTTGTTGGCTGAAAAATTAAACTGTCAAACTTTGAGGTTATATGGATGTAATTTTTAGCGAATCGATGTGATTCTGGAGAAGCTTGGGGCCCCTGAATGGAACGTGGAGGTAGCGTTTTGCGGTTCCAGCTTCGGGGAAAAGTTGAAACGTACCATTTTCGAGGGCATTAACACGGAAAAACCAAAACCAAACCACCCACTTGGGGCGAAATTAGGGACTTTGATTGGGGTTGGCAACACCAATGGTTTGTTGATCACCGCAGTTTGACAGCGATGTCAGTAAATGCCATAACCTATTTTGAGCATTTTTTATCGTGTAAATCGTGTTAATTGCGGTAGTTAGTAGCTTCAAAACCACGTTCTAGTCACTAGATGGATGCCCCCCATCTAGCAAACAAAATATCAGTGCATGTCGTCTACCGAGTTCGTGAAGTGTCTTTGTGCTTATCTCCAACTGATACAGTCTGTACGAGGTGCGAGGTGACATCTGGCTCGTTGTAACAATAATATTTTAAAGGGAACCTAAAGCTCGCACTTTTCGACAAGTTGAACGTGCCCCCGTCGCAACAGGTGGTCGACTGTTGGCCCAAGCCCCCCGAAGGCGATGACGTCATTTTGGGGGAGTGCTGCGAAGCCGGTGACAACTATTTGGTGCTTTACAACATGGAAAATTTGACGGAAAAGCCGTTGGAAGATACTGCCATGGAGGAGGAGGAAAGCACATTTGGAGGTTAGAATTGTAATTGTCTTGGGCATCAACTACGTAAAGGTGCAGTTGGGACTGTTAAACGTAAATAGTAAAAAAAGGTAAAACTTTGAAATTATGTAATCATGTAATAATAGAAAAGGTCCCTAAACTACACCATTACCCTCCACATATTGAAGGTCGCAAAGTGGTGGGGGTATTTCTGACTTTCCCGTTTCTAGAGCTGGAGAGCGCCGCCGCCCTCGACTTTATATCCAACTTCTCGAGCAGCTTCGACGACCGCGGGATCCTCTTCCACGTTTGCCGTTTAGAAGATGCCATTTCCAAGGCCTGTTTTACCGCGGTGGAAAACGTGAGTTAGCACTAATCCCCCCGGGAGTTTTCACACGTTTTGTTTGTCCACAGAGGAAAATCCTCCTTCTGTATTTCCACAATAAGACCGACAAGTTTGCAAAGATCTTCGGTGAGAACCTGAGCAGACCCGAGGTCAAGGAGATCGTAAACGAGCGGTTCTTCCTCCTGGGATGGGACCTGGAGAAGGAGGAGTACCATCCTGCTCTCACCGAGGCATTGAGCAGTCGCGCGGAACTGTCGGCCCTCGTCAATTTCGTCGAATCGAAAGTCTGCGCTGCCTTACTGATAGTGCCTATAAAGAACTCCTTCACGTTGTTTTCGTGCATGAAAAGTAAGGTGTCCAAGAAGGACTTTTTGGAGACCTTGAAGAAGGCCCACGAGTTTTTGTTGACGGAGAGCGAAATCGAGAAGGATCTGGAGAAAGCTGAACAGTCGGTCAATGATATTGGGTAGGTTTGAGTAACAGTTTTGAGGAGGAGGTAACAACTTGGAAATTCTAGTTCTGTTAGCTATCAACAAATTATGCTGGACCTGCTGGGAGATCGAGACTACGACAGTTTCGACTATTTTGAATTTGAACAGCTGAAGAAGAAGATCGGGTATAGCTTGTTTGGGCCGCCACAATCGGAGGACGGCTACGATGACAAGCAGAACAAAAGGATCCAGGGGCTGTTTGAAATTATCGTCAAGGAGAACAGTAAGTAATGAGAGTAAACAGGATGCAGGAATTAATCATATTTGTCCAGACATCTTCGCAAAATGGAAAGACCGCATCATCGTGTCCTTCATCTACAACTGCACCGAGCCCCTCCCCAGCGAGAAGCAAAAGCGCTCGAAGAAATTCAAAGACTACAACCCCACCACCGACCTCAACCCGGTGCCCCTCTTCATCCTGCGCAAATGCAAGAACAGCGACAACCCATGTCGGGTCATCATCGACGATAGCGGCCGCGTCTACAAGACTTGGAACGAATACCTGACGAGGAACAGGTTGCCGGAATGCGAAATGGTGCTCCCACTAAACGGCCGCTATCAGGCCGACGAGAACGGGAACGTTATTTTGGAGCGCCATCTGTCTCCCACTTGTGGCATCGACGCAAAGATCTTGCAAGTCGCCGATATCACGAATACCGGGATCGGGTTGGTGTCCGGGGGCATCTTCATAGCGGCTGCCATTCCCACCGTGACCGTGGCCCCGGTGGCGCTGGTGGTGGCGGGGGCCACTGGGCTGGGGGTGGGGCTGTATTCGTTGGGGAGGAGTGCGTACACGCTATATGATAGGAGCAGGCATAAGGAGGTAAGAATTGATTGGAGTCTCAAGAATACCGTTAATAAACATAATTAACTTTCAGACCCTCAGTTTTGCCAACTCGGCCGCGAGAGGGGCCTACCTGAACATAGTGGCGGGCTCGTTGGGATTCGTCGGAGTGGGAGCCAACATCGCAGTATCCCAATTGGCGACCACGGGGTTCAATCTGGGACAGGGAGCCACCCAGGCCGTCAACGTCATCAACGTGGCCAACCTGGGCGCCACCGGCATTTCAGTGGTCAATTCCAGCTACGACGTCTTCGAGCAATGGTGGAAGGAAAACAAAGCGCCATCTCTCCTAACACTGATCCAACTCAGCTCTTCCATCCTGTTCTTCGGACACGCGATCTACACCTTCCAGAACGCCGGGTCCATAGTGGAGGAGTCCCAAGCGCGCACTCTTCGTGACTACCACGACTCTCTACGCAGCAACAGACACCGGAAGACATTTAACAAGATGCTGAAGGAGACGATCCAACAAAACCACGGAGACGTCGTCAAGGGTCAGTCGGAGGTCATCAAGACCATCGTCAAGATCCAGAACAAAGACGAAGTGTTCGCCACACTGACGCGTCTCAACAAGAAAATGAACAAGAACGAAGTGAGGTTCTCGGCCGACAACGGAGATGTCAAGTTGAATGGGGTGAGCGTGGATATGGCCAAGTTCGGCCCGATGGAAAACAACGACGTTGCTACTTTCCTTTCCACGTTACCTGGCAAGCCCGAGCCGTCGCAGACCGAAGTGGGGGCGATCAACACGCAGCTGCAGGTGTCTTTCCGCGGTGTCAAACCCCAAGAAATCGGCGGTCTGGCCTTGTCTCTATGGAAGATTTTCAGCAGGACTGAAGAGAGCATCAAAGATCGAATCATCAGCGCCGTTTCCCACGTGGTAACGAAACTCCTAGAGGTGTATCCGGGCTGTTTCAAAGAACTGGACAAGATGTTCCCCGGTGCCGACAAATTCCTACGCCTCTTCATGATGGTCAGTGGCTTCTTCCAAGACTTGATCAACAAAGTGGAGGAACAGTACCAGAAGTGGCTAGCCACTAAGGACCCGGAATTCGAAGAGCCGGCCTTCCCAAAACTGGCCCTGGATTTCTCCAAACGGATCATCCAGATCTTCGGTTTAGTATCAGAAGTGTACTTCGTCGGGAACACCCTTACGGAAAACGGTCTCAAGGAGTTGATCAACCACTTTCACACTTGGTTCACCAAACAGGCTATAGAGTTTGAGGAATACATGCAGAGGAAGCGGGAACGTATCGTCCACAGCAGTTCCCCGGCCCGAAGGACACGATGCCCGGACTGTGGGGGTCACTACTACAATTAGTCACAACGTAAATTCAGAGCTTTTATATGAAGATAGTGAATCTATATTTTTGTAGCATGTTTTAACGCACTAATACATATCAGATTCAAACACTGATTTATTTATAGAGGTGAGGTGAAGATATTTTCGTACCTATACCAAGATATTTAGTGAGAAAAGTTAGTATTATAAAAGGTGCTATTAAAATGGGCTTACGTAAGATAGTTACAGCTTAAAGCTAACAAGTTAGAAGATACCAAATGTAGAGTTATTTACACCATAATGTGATTTTAATTTTATAATGATTTGTTTTATATGCGAATAAACGACGCTGAGACTTTATTTCCATTTTTTAATTGGACTACACTATTAGAGATCATTCACAGTAGCTTCATGCAAAATCTGGCTGATCTTAAAAATCGCGTCTGCTTTGACTTTGGGATTCTTCAACTCCTTCAGCTGGGCAACCATGTACTCCCCAAAAATGTCATCACTGCGCCGCTGAATTTTACCCCCCACTGGATTTACATCATCCTCCATCCTCCTCTTCCTTGTTGGTTCAGGTGTACTTAACGGGTCTACAGTTTTTGGGTCCGAGTGGAAAGAGATGGACGAGAAAGCACTGTCTTCTTCTACTTCTAGTTCCTGCTTGACAATCTACATCTCAGTGTTAACAATATTTGTGACGACGGTAAAGACACCTACCTGTATATATGCATCGTTCACATCGTCCTCATTTCCACTGTGTTCGATTAGAGACTGAAAAATAGTTATTTGAAATTGGCGCCAAACTGTTAAGACTACATCAGCGCTCCGAGCGGTAAGGGTGAAATAAAATTTTCTTTACCTCGTCACGAAACTCTTGTGCTGAGGGTGTCACACTCAGACTTGGCAAAAGAAATTTGAGGGCCGAAAAGTAGGGCCAACCGCTGGTGTAAACTTCTTCGGCGGATCCGCTGTTCTTCTTCCTGCATTTCTTTATTTCTTGCGACATCTGTAATTAATTTACTCGCTATATGCGATATTTCTGATGCTATCACTTACTTGATTCCTCAGATTGTGTAGCTTCCGCTTGATCTCCTCAAAAGAACAGTCGAATTTATCGGCCATCGTCTGCAGAACATTCTTCCTTCTACAGCGATTCTTGTATTCGCTGCATTTCTTGTCCCAAAGGATGGGATTGGCTTCATAAATGGAGATAAGCTGTTCGACCTTTTCTTTCGGCCACGCCATTTTGAGAGCACTTGAGAGCACTCTCGAGAGCAGCTGTTGCTGCGCGCGCAGATTGGCGTGGCGTCGCGAGAAGATAATATACAGTATGCTTTTGCAAATAAGAACATGTCAAAGTGCTCGATGATCAACATCTGACAAAGTACGAGTAAGGTTGGATTTGATAAGAAGGAAGATATTTGTTGGTTTTTCAGTGATTATACTCAACGTTCTTTAGTTGATTTTGGAATCTATTTACAGTTCAGGTGTATAAATCAGTTTGGTAGTGCATAAAAAAGCAGTACCTACTAGATAAAAATAGTATACTGGAAACTGTTTACTCTGGCCACAGTGAACATTTTTGCAACTTCTGATCGTAGAAAAGTTATTATACATAACTCGAGCTGTAAAAGTAGTCCGTTTTTTTTTAAATTTGTGGTGCAAATGGTGACACCCTAAATTTACCTAATTCCCCATATCAAAAGCATTACGTTGTTATGGAAACGAGTATAGGGTGTAAATTATTTCCACCACAATGGTTTCCGTCGTTGTGGCTGTGTTGCGGGGGTTAGTTCTTGTCTAAACTGGCAGGGAGCGCTGTCCGTATAAAACTCGCCCTTTCATTGGTTGACTGAAATGTCAATTGTAAATTTGAAATGTAAGGTTAGCATGCGTTAAATTCGCGGTGTTTCCGTTTTTTTAGTTTTGTCTGGTTATGATAATTCATCGAAAAAGATGCCGTCTCGATATTGCATCATTTGTGGGAAACACAACGTGAAGTTATATTCGTTTCCGAAGGATGCAACCCGGTAAGTATGGGTTTATATTTGGTTATTTTGTAATTTTGGGTCATCCGCATAATTATTTAATAATTAATATTGTGTGGATACATTGCATCAGGCTTTTTCTGCTTTTAGGTTCGATGAATGGAAACAAAGCATGGGACTTCGTTACGTTTCACGTTACGCCAAAATATGTCGAAATCACTTCCGCGGGGAGTATATTGTAGCTTCACAAAGACTTGTACCGGTTGCCCTGCCGACATTGTTGCCTGCAAGGATGCCTGATACGTCCAACGAAGAAAGATTAAGTGAGGTCAGATTGGATGAAGGTGTAGATCCAGTTCCCAGCAATGTAGTCTCCCCCTGTTCTGAGCCAAATGGCGACCTGATGGTTGACACCATAAGTGAAAAGACAAATCATGTAAATCCAGTGTTTAGCAACGTAGAAGAGACAAACAGTCACGACCATGCCGAAGAGACTTTTGGGGCTTATGTGGCTGTCCAGCTGAAGGGGTTGAGGAGCCCCAAAGTCAAAGCAGATGTTATGTCTAAGATCAGCCAGATTTTGAATGAGGCTACTGTGAATGAGCTCTAAGAACTACTGTGATCTAGTGTTTAGAATTGTTTTTATTGTTCTTTAAAGAATTATTGTTTTAGACATCCTTTTATTGTAATATAATTCTTCCTTAAAAACGTTAGTGCAAGGTTCTTATTTAGCACTTAATTGGTATGTATAACTGGTTGCGTATGCCCAAATCACATCGACTAAGGGCTAGGGTAAGAAATGGAGCCCATCCATCTGCAAATTTCATTTTATTAAAAATATGGTGTACCTAGCGTATTAAAGTATGAATTTACAAACTTATTGCACACAAGATGCGAGGAATGACTCATTAAATACACAAAACAAATACCAACTACAAATAATGAACAATAAGTTAAGAAAAATATCTATGTATATAAATTGTATAATATAATTTAATTGCTATCATTAAAACCGTCAGTGGAAGCAAAATTATAATCCGTTCTCCACGATTCATTAATATCTAGATTAGTGTACGCTACTTCACGAATTTTGAGCCTGCAACAAAGCGATAAATACCGAATTGGCGAGTCAGAATCTCACATTAGCGTGTTAGTTGTGCGAGTAGTTTCTTCTTATCTTCCTGCTCCTTGAGCAGTTCAGTCTCCAGTTGTGTCAATTTCTCGTGCAGCTGTAATGAGAAATATTAGTTACAGGTCACGGTTTAGCGGGTGTGTACCTCTTTTCGGTGGCTCTCCTTGACGGCTTCAAGTTCGTCCGCTTTGGCCGCCAGCTGCACTCGCCATTTAATCTCTTCCTGCTCGATATGCTTCTGGAGTTGATTCAACATTTTTTCCTGCAATTAAAAATTGTCACTTTCGCTTTCCTGAAAACGTGTGGCTACTTACTGTGCTGTCTATCACCTTCTTGTAGTGTTCTAACTCTAATCTAGTTTGATCTGGGAGCGACTCCTCCTTGGGGAGTGTTCTCAGATTGTCGATATAATTTCTAATGAATTTCTCCCCGGCGGTCTTGAACAACTGTGCGTTGACCACTTCTTCATCTTTGATTTCGGGGAAGAGTCGCTGGATGAACTCCCGCTGGATGTCTTCGTCTGATTTAGTTTTCTGTTTAAATGAACAAGATAGTGACAATGCTGGCACTAAATTGGAAAGTAACACTTACTGGGCTAGCTTTTTGCCTAGATTCAGCAACATTTAAAGCCTCCATTACTTTCCAATTTCTTTCCCTCAGCTCCTAGACAGGTTAGTGTTAGTGGCTATCACTAGGTTATCACAAAAAAACTTACGTTGTTCTTGGTCTTTTGAGACTCCACTTTGGACTTCTCTTCATTCAGTTTGACCTTCAGCTCTTCCAGCTCCCTTTGTAGTTTCTCAGCCAAGGCGTTGGCGGCCCCCACTTCCTTTTCACTCTCTTTTTGTGCATGGCTCAGTTGGGTCTTCACTGAGGACAGTTCATTGTGAAGGTTGAGAATCTCAACTTCGTGTTGTTTGCTCTGTTGTAAGGAGCCATTCATTTGGGTGGCCTGGATCTGCTTGTTTTCTTCTTGGACTTTACGCAAGTCGGCTGAGAGCTACGAGAAGAGTGTCAATACACGACAGTGAATATGGAAGCCCTACTCACTTGAGAAATGGTTTTGTTGGATTCATCCTTTTGTTTCTGCAAGTCGTCGTGGTACTGATTAGCGCTGTGTTCCAGTCGCCTGATCTCTTCGCTGTGCTTTTGGGCCAACATGTTGAGCCGTGTAACTTCCTTCTTGAGATCGTCTTCGCGTTTCAGGTTGGTTTCCAATTCCCGTTCCAATTTGTGACGGTTTTCCTAGAATCACAATAACAGTATTGTAATTTCTATTGAGTGATGAATGTGTAACCTCAAGCTGGCGGTTTCGGTCCGATATCTGCTCCGATTCATTCTGGAAACTGCTGAGCTGGAAGATCAGGGTCTTGCTGCGCTCTTTCTCGACTTGGTTTTCCTCAGTAAGGCGCTGCAGCTCCAAGCGCAGTTGGCCGTTTATGGTAGAGATCTCTTGGACTTCACCTTGTAGTTGGCCAATTAGTACTTCCGACTGTAATACAATGAAATTATGCAACATACAATACACGCCAATGGCCAAACAGTATACCTCCTGAGCTTGCCCCAATCTCATTTCGATCTGCTGCCTACTCATTTGTAAAGCAGCGATCTCTTCCCGCAACTTGTTGCCCTTGAACACCTCCTCCTTGAGCTGATTCTGCAATTGCTGGACCTGCAGCTCGAACCTGGAGGACTCCAGCTGCTTTCCGTGAGCGATCTCTTCCATCTGCCTGATCTTCTGGAGCAGACCGCTCCTCTCGCCTTGATGCTCGGACCTGATCTCTCTGAGTTTACCCTGAGCGACGGCCAGCGCCTGCTGCTCCTCGGCCAGCAGCTTCTCTTTTTCCGCCAGTTGCTTTTTGAGCTTTTGCACTGGGTCAGACTTGCCCTAGAAAAGCTTTGTATAGTTCCTGCGACTCGAGATATTTAAATTTTGATGGATTTTCGGAGTTCTTTCGAATTGATCTAGTCAGGTCACGTGACATACACAGCCAACTAGTAAAAATACCCAATACTAGGTGGCCATGAGTTTAGCACTCGCATTAGCGCAGCAAATTTTTGGCGATGAAGCGGTAACAAAACCATGACGTCACGACTCGGGCACCGAAAGAGTTGCGCTCGCGCCTGAATTACGTCTGCATGCATTTTACCTCGCTCCACTCGTCGATGACAGCAGGAGCCTCGTGCTGCTTGTTCAGTAAGAGATCAATAAGTATCTGAACCTCGGATCGAGACAATTCAGCCTTACGCACCAAGTTGAGGAGAGCGTCCATGTTGGGTCCAACGGAATCGGCAGCTGCAAACCAACACTGTAATTCGTCCCAACGATTTCGATCACTCACCAAGTTGTTGTAAATTGCCGAATTCGCTTTTCTTTTTCTTCTTCTCCTTGCCGGCGTTGGTGATGATGCCGTTTGCGGCGGGGGCCGACACCGTGGGGGCCGCTTCCTTCACGACGACCGGTTCGGGATCAGCTTGCTTTTTGCTGGGTTTTTGGACCTCGGCGGACTTCTTTTCGACCGTTTCGTCCGTCTAGAATGAGGAGTGTTAATTGTGGTTGGGCGACACGGCGGTTGGACTTACACTGGTCGAGCGGAACAGCTCGAAGTCGTCTTTGGGGTGCAATTCTTCAAAGTGGTTGGCCACGACGGTGGGCTTTTCGGGGACGATTTCCGGCTTGTCTTTGTTGACCAGGATGGGGCGCACTTTTTCTTTTTTAGTCTGCTTCTGAAAAATTGTATAAGTATATACCTAGTGATTTAAATAGTATCCTATTTTAAAATTTAAAGATGGTAAAGACATAAAAGTGTTTTTTTAAATAACTACCGGAAATGACTTACAGAACTTCAGCATGATGCTGAACCAATCGCAAAACAGGGTGGCTCAGAAAAACGGCGCCAAATTCAAAATAAAATTACTAGTAGACCGGCGCCGCATTTGAAAATACAACTTGTGGGAATTTGGATATTACCCTTACAAGTAGACGGAAAAATAAGCCACTTGCATTACTTATGTCATATATTATTAAGAAAGAACTAAACTGAAAACATAAGTTACAAAACACAAAGAAGATATAAAGACAATTAAACAACAGACTAACAGTAATACAAATAATAAAGTAAATCCAAACAAAAACAAAACATACCATCACACACACCCACTGTTTTCTTTGGAAAATTTATTTTTTTATTTGATCTTTTTTACTTTTTAGATGAAAACATTCTGTAATAAAAAATTATACTCAACCTAACCCTAACTTACAATAATTACATATCTATTAATACTTAAATTGCATTACGTTCCACGGAAAATAGTTTAAAGTATGGTTATATACACTATTTTGTCGTTGAATCCGTTCAACACCCATGCATCTGCAATGTAAGTACAGTTAAAGAATGAGTATTTGCGCGTAATGACCCTCAATAAGAGCTCCGTTTATTATTCAAATTTATGTATACTGGAAATTTCTTGCAGTTCCATATTTAAACACCCTGTATAACGTTAAATAATTATATATAACCTTCATAATTGATTTATATATCCAGCAGGCTTTGAAAGTAAATGAATCATTTATGGAGAACCGATAATATTATGTCGGAAAAGTATACAGAGTGTTCTCAAACATAGTGAATTCACGTCATTTAACACTTGAAAACAAATCCACTCTGCCATATTACCTTATTTACCGTTGGCTTGCTGGTCGTATCTTCAGCAGCCTCTTTGAACTCAACGTGCGCCTTCTTCGATTCTTCCACCTTCTTCTGGCTGGTCTCCGGCTCTTCAACTTCGCTAACAGATTCATTCTCTTCAACGGTTGGTTTTTCCTTGGGCTAAAATTCAAGGACTAATTCACATACGTACTTCCAAAACAAAATCAGAGAGATATCGCAAACAAATAAGTAGGACAAACGTGGGCCCCCAAAGCAGGAAGCTGTTACTATCGCATCTCCGAAAAATAACACCGCTCCGAGCGAGTGTTTTCAACCTGTCTCCGTCCACGTTATATCAACGAACGATAAGATAAAAACTGATAACAATTTTTTTTTGACAGATCGTGTCCCGATAACGGGTCGTAAAAATTAACATGTAACGACATTATCCCTCATTAGTGTAAACGTGTGCAAATGCAGTTAGTCTCAAGGTCATTTACAAAACTGTAAATTTGGACAAAACACGAATTAAATTCAGTACAAACCGCTGAGTAATGACAAATTCAAACAACTATTTCGAAATTCCGACGTCAGCTGCATAATTGCATATCAATGAGTGTTATCAGTTATCAGTAACACAAAATTTATACTAATTACTACACCCAATTATTTACAAAGTTACAACCTAAGCACTTATTAATAAGCAATAGTTATTTAGATTAATGACTAGAATGTGTCTAATTTGATGTTGAAACCTACACAAAAGGTCAAATAGGTCTTTGCTTTGGTATAAAAAACCACTTTTTGCACTTGTTGCATAAATAATTATGCTTCTCACAAAGATCAATGATCCCCGAATTTTTCACTCACCGACTGTCCTTTCTTTGCAGGCTTCTTGCTCTTCTTCTCCTTCAGCTTGGGCTTGGCCCCCAGGAGTATCTGGGAGTGCTGCCGCTGCTCGGCCAAAGCCTCCTCATAACTTTTTTCTTTTATCGCAAACTTGTAGATGACCACCAGGGCGACGCTGGCGAGGGAGAAGAGGGAGACAAAAATGAGAGGAATCTCCATTTCCATCTAAACAATAGACAAAAAAAAATAGAAAATGAAAGCAGTAAAAAAACACAAAAACGCGGACACAGCTCTTCACTGAGTGATGCAATGAATGAGAACTGGTCTAGGGTAACAGAATTAGTAAATTGACGAAAGTAGAAGCACAACTGGGGGTTTTTTACCCCCGAATCCGCAAAGACCGAGGGCCACGTAGCAGTATTAATACGAATGGGCGTTTCAACATCGATTCATGTTGGACCATTATGGGGACACCGGGCGCGGGAAACGGGGCTGCTTACCAGTGTAACGAAGACTGGACTCTTGGAATTGTACAAAACACACTGGACAAACACAAATGAACGAAAATATCGTGGAAATTCGCACCGCTACAACATCGAAGATTCTCTTAGCTCGGACGCGAACCGACTACGGCGGCTTTGACAGGAGTACTATCGGTAACTTCGGGAACTGTTGTCACTTTGTAACCTATAAAATTCCAAAAATGATAAAATCACAAAGGGATTGAGTATGCATTCATTTAGACACATTTTTAGAAGTAACCTTCCTCAGAGACTCTTTTCCACCACCACGATGTCACAAGCAACCCTAAGGGCAGCCCTAATTCAGTTATCGGTGGGTAAAGACCGGACCCAAAACCTCGCAAACGCCACCAAGCTGATAGAGCAGGCCAAAGCAAATGGGGCCCAACTGGTGGCACTGCCCGAGTGCTTCAACTCACCCTACGGCACAAAGTTCTTCGATGAGTACGCGGAGTCGGTCCAGGGGGGTCCCACAACGCGGATGCTCTCGGCGGCCGCCAAAAACAACTCCATTTTTCTCATAGGTGAGGAAATCAGCTCCGATTCGTTGCCTGTAAGTGTGGATTTCAGGGGGCACTTTTCCCGAGAGGGACAATGGCAAGTTGTACAATACCTGCACTGTGTGGGGCCCCGACGGTAACCTCATCGCGAAATTTAGGAAGATGCATTTATTTGATATTGATATTCCCGGGGGGATCACGTTTAAGGAGTCCGACATTTTGAGTGGGGGTGCCGATCTGGCCACGTTCGACGTCAATGGGGTCTTGGTGGGGCTGGGAATTTGCTATGATTTGAGGTTTGAGGAGCTGGCCAAACTGTACAGGAAGAAAGGTTGGTTTGTGTTGATAAATAATCTGTAACCAAAGTGATTCTTGCTTAAAAACAAAACAGATTGATAATTTTTACATTCAAAACCCACTGGATGCAACTGAAAGACTACAGATCTAATTCCCCTCACTTTATTCCGTATCTACAGGCTGCAAACTGTTGGTCTACCCAGGTGCCTTCAATACCACCACAGGCCCCCTACACTGGGAGCTCCTGCAGAGGTCCAGGGCTCTGGACAATCAAGTTTACGTCTTCGCCATAAGCCCGGCGAGGGGCGAACATGGCTACATTGCCTGGGGCCATTCTCAAGTGACTGACCCTTGGGGGAAGGTGGTGGCACAGGCGAAGGAAAAGGAAGAGATAGTCTACGCCGATTTAGATTTCAACGAGTGTGATAAGGTCAGGGCCCAAATACCAATTTTCCCGCAGAGGAGAACGGATATTTACGACACTGTGTGTTTGAAAGGAGAAAGTTAGGTTAGGTTGTCAAACTAGATTATTTTTGAACATTGTGTATATTTTTGTATGTATGTGGGGGAAGCACTAAAATATTATTAAAGTGATTGATAAATTACTGTTTTTCCCTTGATTATCTGGTCGTGTGAAGGTGTGAAGGTCAACGATCCATGGTTTGATTGAAATGTCTGAAAGGTGATTCCCCCACATAACCTCACTTTGATAACTTCTGCTTTCTACACTTTTCGTTTTAATAATTTCACATCATAAAGTTGATAAAGAACAACATGCCACTACAAAGACAGGAGATTCTCAAAATCTGTGAAATCCTCGCTGAAGAAGAAGGAATCAGAGTCGCCGTGAAGGAGTCCTTCAAAGGGGCCTGTTGCGCCTTCGCCGGGGCCCTCCTAGGGGGGCTGTTCGGGGGCCCAATCGGCTTGGGGATTGGTAAGTGCCACTGCTAGCTTAAGCTTGTGCTGACACTGATTACAGGAGGGGCTGCAGGGAGTGCAATGGCAGCATACAAGAGCCAAGGGAAGTTCAAGTCTGCAGTCTATGTGATCATGTATGAAATGCCTGAGAGAGAGCAGACAAGGCTGGTGAATGCTGTAGAAAATGTTATTAGAAATATTGATGCATCTGATATTATTACTCTCCTTACACTACTCAATGGAAATGTGGGTGTTAAGACTGCAGTTATTGGGTTAATTAAGTATAGTCTTACCAATGATATGGGGTTTGCATTGGCGTGAGAATTTTGGCGTGGCTGAGGATTGGAATTTTGTGATAAATATTTTTATGAAGTAGTTGTATTTTAATAATTAAATTTTTATACCAAAAATATAGAATTTTTATCAGGAATTTAAATTACATTTGATAATGTCAATATTCAGCTAAGACTACCTAACGTTTCTTAATCTAAAGAAACTCAAAAGCAAAGTCAAACATACAATGTTGGTATAACTGGTTGCATACACAAAAGTTACTTCAACAGTTTTTCAAGTCATTTTCTAATGATGCTTCATTTCCTATAAATATTGTAATAATGTTTTACATAACACGAGCTGTAGCTCGAAGAATCAGATTCGGCAAAAACGGAAGTATTTGTTGAGGGGTTGTGGCATTAAATTATATTTAGGCAGTGCAAATCCTGATAGTGTTCGAACAATACATACAGTAAAACCACTTTATGGATATTATGGATTCAGTATGCTATCAATAGTTAATACAAGGATTAATTAAAAAGCTAAATTTACAGCTCTTGTAAGCCTTAATAAATTCTTTTATTATTTTCATATAAATGTGACTTCTTTGACTAAAGAGAGTTGTTTAACAAAGTACATACTGAAGACAGCATCACCTGTAGGTACTTCCCCTGAACATACATAAAATAAAACTAGATAAAACTGATAAGGCCAACAAGTACCTACACTCATACAAAACCATGGCATTGGAATGTTTTGCCTTAAGTAAAGACCAATTCAGCTACAACGTCACATAGGCGTGTAATCTAATTGCACATAAATCTGTCTGACCCCCACAGACGCAAAAATCATCTGCGTATGCGACACCACGTACTTGGGATCCACATTCTTGGACACCTCCAACTTCAAAGCACCGACATAAACGTCACTGCACAGAGTCCAGAAGTGGGGCTCCTGCACCGAGTAGACCCCGGCCAGACTGACCACCTTCTGGTAGCACTGCGGCAACACGTTGTCGAGCGCGTGGGGCTGTCTCTGCATCAAAATGAGGACCGAATCTTTGATCAGCGCCAGGACACTTAGAGCTATCAGAATGGCGATGAACATGGAGCAGATGGGGTCGGCTATCAGCCAACCGAACATCTGCATCAGCACGGCCGAGATGATCACGCCCACGCTACCCAACGTGTCGGCCAGGATGTGGAGGAAGACTCCTTTCATGATCTGCGAGTTGCCGCTGGAGAAGACGTCGATCTCCAGGCCGTGGTCATGGGAGTGCCCGTGCGAGTTGTGGGAGTGACCGTGGGCGCCCCCGTGCGAATGGCCGTGGGAACCCCCGTGGGAGTGGCCGTGCTGGAAGGCGTAGATCCCCACTAGATTGACGATGAGACCCAGGACCGAGATGACGAAAAGTCTTTCGTGTTTCACCTCCGGGGGTTCGATGGCGCGCTCCACCGCCTCCGACATGATGAAGAACGAAATGAAGAGCAGAAACAGCCCGTTGACGAAGCCCGCCAGGACTTCGGCCCTCACGTACCCATATGAGTACTTGTCGTTCGCCTTCCACTTCGTGATAACGGAGGCTGCTAGACCCGCTAGCAGCCCCGTGCAGTCGAAGAACATATGGAAAGAGTCCGATATGAGTCCTAAAGCAATAAAGTAAATTAGACACCGCCTCATTAATTTTGACTGAAACTCACCTAAGCTGTTGGACCACACCCCGTAGACCAGCTCCACGAACGCGAAGGACAAATTTAGGATCAGAAATAGGAACAAATTACGGGAATTTCTGTCTGAAAAAATTAACCTCATCCATCCATTCAATTTCTCCTTGATGCGGGAGCCGAGGCCCCGGTGGAGGTTGTCTTTATGGGATAGGGGTAGCATTGTTCGAATGGGCCTCACTCAGTTCATTCTTGAAAAAATAAATGCATACGTGTTTGGTTCCGGGAGCATTTTTCGGGGTTCTGTAACAAGTTGAGGGGTTCAGGGGTTGAGAACACACACCACAGGGGGCGACTTCTTACATCAGCACCAGTTTAAGATAGTATTATTATTAATAATAATTAAATTAATAAATACATCTTTCTTAACAGCTGCCGAACCTGGCAAGTGACATTGACAACTCCAATTTGACAACTGACACCTGGGGTGACAACCAGTAAATAGATAACAGTAAATAACGAATAATAGTTTTAAATGAACAATTTAGGACGGAAAGTTGACTAAAATCACAAAATTACAGTTTTAATCGAAAATTGAACAATAATTTCGAATATCGAATTTGAATCTAGTAACTTTCGTTTTTGTAATAGCGACCTCTAGCAGCGCCACCCTTAACCACAGTTTGAAACTCGAGTTTGAAAGTTACAACAATCTTGTAACGGTTAGCTGTAAACGTTGTAAACAAGACTGGTTTGTGGTTTTTATCCGCGTTGTGATATCGTGTACTTACACCGTTTGGTAATTTTATTTATACAAGAATGGATTCTTTCACGGAGGTGAGTCTACCACCCTTCCATAGCCGCCTTCCTAACCGTCGGTGTCCCCATTCCAGAATCTGCTTTCCCGAGCCAGGGAGCGCCAAAAGCTGCTCGAAAACATGAACGAAAAGCGTTCGCCCCTCAATAAGAACACCCAATCTGAATCAAATCTGTGCTGCGGCTCCCCCAGAAAAACCCTCGATGACAACAAGAGTAGCTCTGATAGCAACATCACCAGGATCCCCAGACAGAGCTCCACTACGAGCATCTCCTCCGATTTTTCCAACCACAAGACTTTGAGCATCCAGAATGATAATTTTAACATGGAGATCAAGGTTAGTTCGGCGGATGATGTCAGGGTGGAGGTGCAGATTGAAGAAGAGGATGATGTGACAAATGGGGGCAGTGGGGGGTTGAGGCACGATGCCAAGAACAGGCTTAACAGGTTGGGGAAGTTGTATGCAGGTATGCTTGTCCTTGGTGGGAGTTCTTTGTTTACTATAGAAAGTTGTTTAGGGGGTGAGGATGCAGACATATCTTCCCCTATTCATCAGACTGAGGCGAAGTTCTGTGCGGAGGCGCCGGGGAAGAGGGCGGAATTGGAGACGCCGAAGTCGAAAAGGGGGCTGAGTAAATTGGCGGATTTGGCTCAGAATATAAATCAGTTTGAAGATGACCTCAGTTCTGTAAGTACCTGCTTGTTATGTTAATTGGAATTATTTTTATTTTGTGTTATATAATGTTAATGAAATAATTGCTTTTACTCTTAGTTACATAATTTTTAATGATAACACTAAAACCAAAGTCTTGTAAACCAGCAATAATATTGCAAACTTTTGTGCATAGTGAATGGTGTGTGAAAGTTGACAGTTGAAAAGTAACATTTGACATGTCATTACATCCCACTTCTGAAATGAAATTTGTTTAAAATACCTATACAGTTGTGGTCAAATTATTTTTTTATCTATCTAGGAGGCTGTAATTTCATGAATGAACGTCGTCGATTATGTTAGATAACGGAAATGTTCGACGTACTTTTGGATGCTTTTTTGCTTTCCTTTGCTTTTTCTGTCTTTGTGATTCTTTTTATTTTGTATTCATGTTTCTTCATTTTCATAGAAATGCCCATCTGCAGATTTTTTTTTTCGTTCAACCCTTCGTAGTTTGTCCTTTTCGTTTAATTTCATTGTATATTATTGAGCAATTTGAAGGTGACTAATTATCATGTCATAAAGGATATTACGTAATTATTATGTGAAGCCTGAATTATTATTTGACTTGCAAAAATTTATATCAACTTAGAATATTAATTACGTCATCTATGAATGAATCTTTAAACTGCTTGACGGAAGAAACACATTTATTTATTTTATTTTTTTCATTCAAATCAGTTGAGGAATAACTTTTTTTATGTAAATACATAAAATTAAAATTTATCCCCATCCAATTCAGGTTCGAAAAGAACGGGACGAAAAACTGTCCAAACCCAAAAAATCCCGAAAGCCACCGGCACCGCAGCCGCCAACCCCAGCAACTCCAACCAAGAAACCAGACATTTCTAAACCAGAGGCGAATCCTAAAGAGGAGCAGTTTGCATGGGACAAAAAAGTATTAGATTCTTTGGTAACATTGATCCACAAATATCATTTATCATCACTATTGTCATTCTCCTTGTCAGGAATCGCAAGGCTTCACCAGGACCGACTCCAGCACACGCCTAATTTACAACTACGACCGAAAAACAGAAAAAGAAAACATCGCGGAAAACAAAAAAGTCCCGAGTTCCCCCCAGAAGCCCCCACCGCGGACGCCCCTTATCGCCGACAAAGCTGCCGTTTTCGAATCAAACCCGAACAAAAGCACGAAAGACCCCGCGTTATTATCGGTCTCTGAAAGGAAAGCACTGTTTGAAAAAAATAAAGGGACCCCCTTGGTCCCCAAAGCCCCCTTCGCGATGGCGACGGCACAAGCTAAAGCAGCCGCGAAAGGGACTCCGGCGAAGAGCGCAGCTTCGCCCAAGAAAGACATAATCCAGACTAAAGTTGGAGGAATCGCCAATAAAGTCGCGGCTTTATTTGAAAGCAAGAGCACGATCTCGCAGCAGCAGATCGAGAAGAGCATGCAGGAGCAAAGGAGACAGGAGATGGATTTGTTGTTGAATCGGTTCCATAAACCGACGGAGGTAATTACTGCTTAGATGGAAGTGTTGAGTCTGAAGTTGCGGTTGTAGGTCGTTGCCGAGGAACCGGAATTCGATGACGACGCCACCGAGGAGACCGCAATGATCGAGCAGAAACCGGTTGAGGTTGTGGCAACAGTTTCCGCGAAACCGGACCGAAGGAGCGGCGGCAACAAGAGATGCAGTAAGTCGTTAACAGGTTTTTTTTTTCGGGCAACCTAACATACACACGATATGCGAAAGGTCTGTACGTCTGGTTGCCTAGGCAGTCAATCCGGGTTCACTGTCTCAATAGTTCGGGCATCGTTGCAGGCAAATCCGATAGCCCCAAAGTGGCCGCCGTGCTCAGCGACGTGAAGCGCATCAAAGTGTCCCCCCATAAGGCCGGGCGTCTCTACCCCAGTCTGACGGACATCGAATCGGTCACAGAGACCGAAAACGAGAGCGTTCCCTCGCCTGAAAACAATAGCAGGTGCGAAAAAGTTGCCGACTGGATTTTATTCTTTCTATGTTTGTCCTAAATAAAATAAGTTTATTCATTGAATTTTCTATCTGTCCCCTTTTCTGTAGCTTTGAGAACAGCTTTGCTGATTCAGACGATGCAAACACCAGCTTCGGCCGAGATATTCTGCGGGCCGTTTGCAGGAATCAGAGTTCGCAGAGAAACGTAAGTTGGGGTTGTTGGGCAGCATGCGGTCGCTTGTGTGATTACTAATGTTTGTGAAACGCCTGGGTCGCTTTTTTGTGATTGCTTTTTGTGTTCACTGGTGTATGTATAACAGGTTGGAGAGGACAGTCAGAGCGATTTGTCGGATGTTTTGGACGATATGGACGACTACATAGATGAGGCTTTGGCCTACAATGGACGGCAGAATGACGGACCCACGCCGCCCAAGCAGGGACGAAAATCGCCAATTGTAAGTCTCGATCCGTTTCTCGCCCCCTTCTCTGATTTTCTTCCTCAGGAGCCTTCCCATTCATTCCACTACAAAAGCTTCCAATCTGACAACCACGAATTCAAATCACCCATGAAAAAACCATCGGCACCACCGCTACCACAGCAGGAAGATTTACCCACCCATGTGGTCGACGGCGACAATCTGCTTCCACTAACGCACACCGTCAGTTTCTACCGCAAGCAGCAGTCACAGGCATCGGGCACACCGGTGAGACAAATATCGAGACAGCCGTTGATAGAAGAGTCCCCCGAAAAGCCGTCAGAGGACCAGGAATTGCTGGCCGCAAGGATGATGGAACTGAAGACCGAAATTTTGAAACAGGAATTGATCATTTCGCAGACGAGTCAGGCTCTGAATTTGTGTAATTCGACGCTGGAGTTCATGGGTTCCACCGAGCAGGTGGAGGCGGAGCGGGTGTTGCTAGTTGCGAGTATGTACAATTTTTTTTTTTTTTTTTTGTAAATGTACTAGTGGTTGTGTTGAGGTCAAGATGCAACCCAGCATACACTTACAAAATTATACAATTATTTCTAAGAGTTGAACTTATGCAGCCCAAGATACGTATAACACAAAACGGCACAGTATTATTTGAATTTTTGTTATTTATTAACAGATTTGCTATCTCTATCATGTTGCACACTTTACATTTTATTCTTTCAATTTCTTCTTCAACCGCTTCCAGTTTTCAGTCAGTTTAGGTTAGCGTCATTGTATTCTCCACTATATTTTTGTTTCCACATGAGTTTCTTTTATAACTTTTACGCTTATTTCAGTTTCCATTTTTTACAATCTTTTTAAATCCATTAAAAAAAAAAGGTCGAGAACGCAACCCACAACAGCGTGCACTGTATTTTGGGTTGCATTAGTAGAAATAGAAATCTCATGAATTCTAACAGGCCCTTTTCTTCAGCCCATCGTCGACAAGCTGCAATGCATGAAAAACAGCGTCTAGAAGTGGAGAAAACGCTGCGACCCCAAACGAAGAATTCGGACTTGATGGTACAAAAAGGCACATTGACAATTTCAAAAATAGTTCTGCCTTTGAAGCAGAAGTATGTGACAGCATTGGCTGCAGGTCTGCTGCCATTTCTTGGGAGTTAACAATCATATTAATAATCGTTCTTTGTAGCTGGAGGCAAGGGGCACCACGTTGTTTGTTTGGTCAAATACGACGATCAAGTGTTACCCACACAGTTGGTCTCAACAGTGGTCTCCAACAGCAAGAACCCTGAATTGGAGCTGTGCATTCCTGGAAGCATCACCATTAAGAATATTTACAGTGATTTCACCGTGAGGTTTGAGGTGTATTGTCTTCAGGCACAGGAGGAAATTCTTCCTCATGAAATCAAGTACCACATTAAGAAGGTAAGTGCAATGATTATGCCACTAAAAATACTGAGTGATTCAGAGATTTTTTGATACATGTCATGAGCGAAAAAAAGCAATCGCGTCTCGTTTAGTGAGTTTTAAATGTGAAAATAAGAATCCACAAAAACTTGTGTAATAATTTCTAGCCTGGCGCAAAATCCACGCCCAAAAAATGCAAGCAAGACTCCCGCCTCGTTCGCCCCGTGAAGGAGTCGCCCGCGGGCCCCCAAGTGGTCCGTTCCCCCACTTTCGCCCTGATGGGTTACGTCATCTTCTCCATGTCCACAATCAACAAAAAACATTGGAGTCTAAACAACGTAACTATCCCTACAAAGGCGTTCTCGATCACAACCACCACTTTTACAGACCCCATCCATGAGCCCCCTGGAAGGAACCGTCGAAATGTCGATCAGTTGCGAAATGGCCGTCAACGTGGAACACCGAGGATTCCTCACGATGTACGAGGACGTCTCGGGCTTCGGGGCCTGGCATCGGAGGTGGTGCCTCCTCAAGGGCGACATGTTGAGCTATTGGAAGTACCCAGACGATGAAAAGAAGACGCCCCCAATTAACTCTATCGGTTTACGGGAGGCTATAACTAAGAAGGTGGGGCCAGTGAGTCGCGAAATTTGCGCGAGGTTACACACCTTCCTTTTGGAGACCGAAAGGGATGCATCCCCTCGGGATAAGGACACGTTGATCACGGTGCGGAAAGGCGAGAAAATTATTATAAGGTGAGCAAGATTAAGCACTGATTACTGAATTATATGATGTTCAAATGGGTTTTGTTGATTAACATTTTCCTTAATATCAATATTACAGGCACCTCCTATCCGCCGACACAAAGGAGGACCGAATAGAGTGGTGCAACAAATTCAACTCTGCTCTATGTGCCATAAATCCCTAATCACCCCACGCTTCTGTAGCTCCTTTATTGTGTTAAGTACATATGTGGTAATTATTTTAATACAATTTTAACCCATTTATTACGTAATTTTATAACAAAATGTAAATACGCAAATGAACAAGTATATAGTCTTACAAAATTTTTAACTTGAACTGTTATACTAGATTAGACTTAAGTAAATGTATATGCAAACTCACCGAAAAAAAAAAAAAAAACATTTTATGAAATATATTATTAATTGTATGAAAACCGTAACGACTATACCTTCCGTAACTTCTTCGCGGCACTCTCATTCCTGCCTTCTAGATCAGGCGCTATGAACTTAAGGAGGGGGTGTTTGCTGTACTTGCCGAACAAGGTGGTGAGTAGAGCCACCCCGTAGCCGGTTGCGCGTTCACCCTGTTAACGTCGAGCGTTGTAAGTGATATATCTATCTCAATTTGGTAACAAGGCAGTATCAATTTTAAGCCAACTTAATACTCACACAATGCACTGGTGTGGCCATATCCACATGCACCCACACCCCCGGAAAATCGAACCCCAGATGTGCCGCTATAAATAACCCGGCGCAACTCGACTGAGCATTGCTTCGATCAGCCACCGAGTTCTTCATATCGGCAACGGCCGACGAAAACTCGGAAAAGTGCAATTCCGGACAATACGGGATAGGAAAAACCAAATCGCCTGAGCTCAACCCGGCCTCTGTCACGATGTTTTCCCAATCCTCGTTGTTGGTCAACAACGCGGCGTGGTACTTGCCCGTGGCGATACCCTGTAACAACAGCTGAAACCGGTCCACCAACCACTTATCGTATCACCTGTGCTCCAGTGAGAGTGGCCATGTCTAATATGACGTTGGCCTTCAAGTCTTTTTGGGCGTATACGACACCATCGGAGAGCACCAGACGCCCCTCCGCGTCGGTATTGTTGATTTCTACGGTGTGGCCGGAGTAGAGGGTGTGGATGTCGTCCGGTCTAGATTCAATAAGGTATTACAACGAATAAGAGGTATGGTAATTACCTGGTGGCGTTGGGACCGACGGCGTTTTCGGCCAAACAAAAGACTGCGTGCAGGTTCTGAGTGAAGTTGGCCTTGACGGCCGCAAAGAAGGCCCCCAGGATTCCGGCGGCACCACCGCAGTCGCGCTTCATCCCGGGCATGGCGGTCTGGAATAGAATGTGGTTGCAGCTAGATCACCTAGCAGATGATTTTACCTTTCCCTTGATGCTCAGACCACCAGTGTCATAAACGATGCCCTTCCCGACCCACGCGATGGTCGAATGGGCGCCCTGAGGAGTATAACTGAGAACGGCCAGAGCTGGCGGGACCGTCGCGGCCTTCCCCACCCCATAGATGCCCCCAAAACCTCTCTCAGCCAGTTCCTCGCCTCTGATTATCGTGGGCTGAATTTTGAGAGCGCGACCAACTTCTTGGATTTCCTAACAAAAAAACAGGTTAATCTCTAATCCCACCAATACATCCTCAAGTGTAATTACTTGTAAGAAAAGGTCGACGTTCATCTCGTTGCAAGGAGTGTCCACGATGCGGGCCGCCAGTCGGACACCTGTTGCAGCATCTTCGAGGAGCTTCACTTCCTCGCTGGTCAATTCGACGCATTCTTCTCCGTTTTCTAGGGGCAAATTAATGTCATCACCACAATAAAGTAGCGTGGATGCTCACCGGAACTTAATGGCACTAATATGAACTCCACGGAGACTGTGGTGTTGTCTCCACTGCTGGAACCAGTTTTCTTGCTGTAGAGAGGGAAGGCCCTGGCAACGGCGCAGGCACTTGCGTAGACATCGCTACGTTCGCAGATTATCTGGGGGGAAAATCACAATATATTAGGTTGGTATGTAAGGTAGCTTTTTAAGATGATTGAGACAAAATGAGGGGCCCACACAGTTTATATTATATTTTATGAAATTTTTATTAACTCACCACGATGCTTTCGTCGACACCGATAGTGCAGCTCTGCACCAGCCGCGTCAATGCGTGCGCCCTAGACGGAGTATTGTGTCTGCTGCACTTCACAGGCAACGCCGCAATAGTGGCTAAATTTAGATATAGTGAGCAGCTGTCTGTGGGAGAGGGGTGCAGACTGGAAACTGCAGCCTTGAAGACGTCCTCTGTCACCCTGGGCTCTAGCTTGTTCTTGATATCCTGGAACTTCAACTGGCTCAAATGCTTTACTTGGCCTATGATGACCACCGGGATCTGATGGGGGTCCGTCTTGGTCAGGCCGCTGCGGAAGATCAGCTTCGTCGTCATGTCTGCGAAAAAGTGAAGTCGATTAAGGGGGGTTCGGGCAATTATCGTTGTGATAACGACATGAGTGGCAATGTCGTTAAAAGTTTTCAGATAGGTAGGAATCTAAATATAAACTGTTGGCATGGAGTGACAACTTGGGTAAACAGGGAATGAATACCTGGGTGTTGATCCAAACAAAGGGGACGAATACTTGTTGTGTTGAAGCGAAAATACTCTCAAAAATACCGCATTTAGGGGGCTATCAGAAGTAAATAAGCCACATGTAGTGTGTACTTTGCAGGATCACATTATTTATTTAACTAATTATGAAGTGATAAAAAGTGCAACGTTTCACTGATTTACAGATTAAGATGATTAAGATGTTTTGTGACAATTTGGCACTTTTAGAAAAATTTGGCGGCGCCCTCTGGTGGGTCTTAGAGAATGTGGAACATCGTGACGTTGCAGAAATACAGTAAAATTTCGTTAAAACAGTAATTCACATGAATGCGAAAAGATTGGAAATTACTCAGTTATTTCCAACAAGCTTTATGACAAGAAGTTAAAAGTTGTTCATTGTGTATTTTTCGATTTGCCTCTATAATCTAGATAATTATCTGTTAATTATCCAAATCATTAGAGTTCAACTGTAGCAATATTTTTATTGAAAATTGTATGAAAAACAAATAAGTAATGTTACGCTTATTGATTCTTAGAGCGCGAGGCACTTGTACTTTTGAGTAGTTAAACAAATTACTACAAAATTGAAAAAGTAGTGTTCGGCTATCTTCACGCCTGTCGAAATTCTAACCAAAAAAGGAGGTTATGTTTATTTGTAGAGGTTAGGTTTTGATTCACCCACAAAAAGCTGTTATTCTAAAATGTCCAATAAAAGGAAGCCCGAGTCACAGGTACCCGCCGAAGAAAGCGACCTGCTAACCATTAGGCCATTGTAAGTCGCACTTTTAATATATACTTCAATAAAACAATTGCTTTAAAGGGGCGCCGGCCAAGAAGTGGGTCGATCATGTATCATGTTGGAGTTCAAAGGCAAGAAAATTATGGTAAGTTAACATAGAATGTATTTCTTTGACTAATGAATGAGTTTGTAGCTGGACTGTGGGATACATCCGGGATTGTCAGGGATGGATGCCCTCCCGTTCGTGGACCTCATTGAGGCAGATGAGATAGACTTGTTGCTGATTTCACAGTAAACTGATTATGTTACTACTTTAATTGGATAATTATTAAAATAATTCTAGTTTCCATCTTGACCACTGTGGGGCCCTCCCCTGGTTCCTCCAGAAAACCAGTTTCAAGGGGCGCTGCTTCATGACCCATGCAACCAAAGCCATCTACCGCTGGTTGTTGTCAGATTACATCAAAGTCAGGTATTAAGTGCCTTCAAAGTCATTGCTTGCTGTTACTACAACTGTATGATTATTTGTAGCAATATTGCAACTGAACAGATGCTGTACACAGAAGCAGACCTAGAAGCCAGCATGGACAAAATTGAAACGATAAACTTCCACGAAGAGAAAGACGTCCTAGGGATCAAATTTTGGGCCTACAACGCGGGGCACGTTCTGGGGGCGGCGATGTTCATGATTGAAATTGCTGGAGTTAAGGTATAGACTATAAAATGAGGGATTATAGAGTTACAATGTTTTGTTGTAGATTCTGTACACTGGCGATTTTTCCCGCCAGGAGGACCGGCATTTGATGGCGGCGGAGATTCCGACGGTGCACCCGGATGTTTTAATAACCGTTAGTATTAAAAGTTTTGGGGCCAGACCTAGTTTACTTCATTATGACTATGCAGCTCACAAATCAAACGTGTTGTCTAATTCGGACATTACCATTGCAGGAATCCACATATGGGACACACATCCACGAAAAAAGGGAAGAACGGGAGAGTCGCTTCACGAATTTGGTGCACGATATAGTCAATAGAGGGGGGCGCTGTCTCATCCCCGTTTTCGCCCTCGGACGAGCTCAGGAGCTACTCTTGATCCTAGATGAGTATTGGAGCCAGCATCCGGATTTACACGATATTCCGATTTACTATGCCTCATCCTTGGCAAAGAAATGTATGGCTGTGTACCAGACTTACATTAACGCAATGAACGACAAGATTCGCAGACAGATAGCTATCAATAATCCTTTTGTTTTCAAGCACATCTCTAATTTGAAGGTAAGTGAATTTTATCCACCTGTAGGTACTCATTATTAAAACACTTAAGTAATTCTATGTAGCGGTCTCAAACTATTAGATAACTGTTCCCAACTGAATGAGATAACAAAATACCAGGGACTGTATTATATTATACAATGCTATTGAAAACACTCCAAAACCAATTCTTTTTCAAATCATTTCAATCACTACTTTGACAGCCGTCCGCCCACTCACGTGTGATTTATCAACAAAGGTCAATGATCAATAAGTCTTATCTACGTGACTCGTTATGTGCATTAACAAAACCCGTCCCGTTAGTGTTGTGACGCGAAAGAGAGGTTAGAAAACCAAGATGCCGCCCCAAAACTTCAAATCCCGCCTGGTCGAATTCCTGGAGAACAACCGTGGTCTAGTGGTGGTCTTCTTCTGCCTCCCGGCGAGCTTCGTCTTCAACTTTTTGCTCTCTCTCCAAAGGACCCTCCACCGCTGGTTCCTCAGCAGCCCCGAGCGACACGATAGCCGCGTCAAAGACATACAGAGACAGGTGCAGAAATGGAACAAGACCCCGAAAGACGAACGGAAACTCCTGTGTACAGCGCGCCCCAATTGGCTGAGTCTCTCGACAACGTTTTATCGAAAAGATTTGTGTCATCGGGTGAACGTCGAGCTTTTCGACATTTTGGAGCTGGACGAAAATAATCTGACGGTTCGGGTCGAACCCACGGTGACTGTGGGCGAAATCACCCGGTTTTTGATTCCTAGGGGTTACACCCTGGCGGTGACCTTGGAAATTGCAGATGCAACTTTGGGTGGTCTGGCGATGGGTACGGGCATGACGACGCATTCCCATCAAGTGGGTTTGTACCATGAGACCATAAGCTCGTATGAGGTGGTCCTACACGATGGTAGTCTCGTCAGGGCTTCAGATAAGGAGAACCAGGATTTGTACAAGACCTTACCGTGGTCCCATGGCAGTTTAGGCTTTCTAGTGGCTCTGACTATACAACTGGTCCGGGTCAAGCCCTACGTGAAATTGAACTACATTCCAGTTGAAGGAAAAAAGAACTACTGCGATATGATACGCCTCTTGTCTGGAGACGGCTCCCCGGACTACCCCACTGCTGACTTCGTCGAAGCCACCATTTTCACCCCAGAAAAGGCAGTCGTAATGACTGGAACTTTTTCAGACTACACTGACGGCCTCCCAGTGAACCACATTACCAGATGGTACAAACCGTGGTTCTACAAATACACCGAGTCGTTATTCAAAAAGGGCAAACACACAGAACTGGTACCTCTACGCGAATACTTATTGAGACACGACAGAGCTATCTTTTGGGTCGTGGAGTCGATGATCCCCTTTGGTAACAACCCCTTGTTCCGCTTCTTCCTCGGCTGGCTCCTCCCCCCCAAACCGGCCTTCTTGAAGTTCACCACAACCCCCGGGGTGCGAGCATACACTTTCACTCGCCAAGTGTTCCAAGACATCGTCCTTCCCATTCGCAAACTCGAAGAACAAATCGACAAATCAGACGAGCTTTTTGATGCCTATCCACTTCTGGTCTACCCTTGTAGAGTGTACGATCGGGGCCCAAATTCCGGCCAACTGAAGCGACCCAAGAAGGAATACCTAGTTGAGGGTACTAACTACGCCATGTATAACGACCTGGGGGTGTACGGCGTACCCGGATACGTAAAACGCAAGGAAAAGTACAACCCTGTGTATGCAATGAGGGAGATGGAGAAGTTCACAAGGGACGTCGGGGGGTTCTCGTTTCTCTATGCTGACATTTTCATGACCAGAGATGAGTTCGAGCAGATGTTTGACCTCACGCTGTATGAAACTGTGAGGAAGAAGTACGGGGCCGAGGGGGCCTTCCCGCATCTGTACGACAAGGTCAAGCCCGAGATTGATGTGTTTGATGTCGGGCAGCAGTTTGCAATCAAATAAGGACCGATTTTTTACTTTTCTTTTATATCACTGTGTATGTGCAAATAAAGCTATTGATTCACATTTTTTTGTTATGTTGGTTGCCTATATAGATCAAATGAAGATTCGGACAATTTAATGTTGTGTACAGACTCAAGAAAATCTAATCAATTGTCTCTCATTAAAGGGCATCGATCATTTCGAAGACATCGGCCCCTGCGTCATAATGGCCTCCCCAGGAATGATGCAAAACGGCCTGTCTCGCGAGCTCTTCGAGCTCTGGTGCACGGACGCCAAAAACGGCGTCATCATCGCCGGTTACTGCGTGGAAGGCACCCCCGCAAAGGCCATCTTGTCGGAACCGGAAGAGATCACCACCATGGTCGGCCAGAAACTCCCCCTCAAGATGTCGGTGGACTACATTTCGTTTTCAGCCCATACAGATTATCAGCAGACTAGTGAGTTTATAAGGATCCTCAAGCCGCCCCACGTGGTAAGTCTGCAAATTAATATTGGCTTCAGTAATTGTTACTAACGAAATTGTAGGTGCTCGTCCATGGTGAACAGAACGAGATGAGTAGATTAAAGGCGGCTTTACAGAGGGAGTACGAGGATGACCCGAACACCACGATGCATTTGCATAATCCGAGGAATACACATTCGGTTGAGTTGTACTTTAGGGGTGAGAAGACGGCGAAGGTTATGGGGAGTTTGGCGGTGGAGGAGCCGAAGCCGGGGAAGACGCTGTCTGGGGTGCTTGTTAAGAGGAACTTTCATTATCATTTGTTGGCCGCGAACGATTTGCCGAGTTAGTACCCATAGAATTTTATTTTATTCTTCTCAATTGTCAACCTTTTGCAGAATACACAGAGATGAGTATGAGTCAAGTCATGCAAAGACAGAGCATCCACTATTCGGGCAACATCGGGGTTCTTCGGCACTTAATAACCCAGGTTGCCGGTCTCTTGGAGCCCATAGAAGGAGAGAAGAAGACGAGGGCCTTCAACGCGGTGGACATAACCATAGACAACAAAATCATCACCCTAGAGGTGACGTCACTGTCGTGTATAAACACCCCTAAAACAATATTTTCAGTGGGTCGCCAACCCCGTAAACGACATGTACGCAGACGCGATAGTTGCGGCGATACTCCAGGCAGACCTGCTAGACGCCCCCATCAAGAATCTGTCCACTAGTGTGAAGGTCGACCGGATGCACTTTAAGGTTCGTTTTCACCAACTTCATATAGAATTCAGTTTCTTAATTCTTTTCCAGGAGTGCTTGATCGAGATGCTGCAAGACATGTTTGGGGAGGATTCAGTACCTAAAATCTTCAAGGGTGAGAAACTGTACGTCACCGTGAACGACAAAAAGGCGGATATCGATTTAAACGATCTGGTAAACTTACCCGTGTTGCAGCAATAACCTGATGATTATTTTCCAGGAGGTTACGTGTCCTGAAGACGAGACTTTCAGACAGATTGTGAAAACCGCCGTAACGAAGCTGTATCAAAGCCTGGCGCCCCCACAAATTTAACCTAATTTAAGCACAATAAAAATGTACAAAGGAAGCATGGGTTTTTAGGTCACAAACTGCAACACACCTTCAAGTAATAGTCTATTTTCTGAAAAACAGGTCGACTCTTCAGTCTCGCAATTACCAAAATCATAATCACACAAGATGTTTATTTGTAATAACAAGTTCAACATAGAATAAACAGCTGTTCTATTATTAATTAGAACGAATCTCAGCTTACAAGTGCAATTATAGGTAGCATTGTCTTTTCTAATACTTAGACTTATGTTTATATATGAAGATTTTCATTATCATGCTTTTCCGAATAAAACAACTCACAGAATTCAATAAAAGTCAAAAAATTATTGCAGCAGTTTGTCCGATCAGCGGTAAATACAGTCCGGTCCTGTGCACATTCCAACTGCAATAAATGCGACAGTTTGGCAGTTTGATCGCGGAGTACAGTAACAGGAACGAGTTGGTGCGCACGCGCAACTTAGGATAAGCCTACTCTACGGGTTTTTTTGCTTCAAACTTACACCGCTCTTTGGTCGACCGAAAATAGCGACAAACATGCACTACTTAACGCTACTGGCAAATGTTTAGACGGAGGACTATAGTATCGACGCACATCCCTGTAAGTTTGAGCCGAGTTTGTACAAAATCTGTTCGTTACGTTGTTGAAAAACCTAAAGTATCAGTCTAATCGTATGTGTGATTAAATAAATTAACTTAAAGCTACGAAGGTATGCACACTTAAACAACGCAATTTCCATTCACCAAATCAACACTCGCTCAACTGTAAAATGCGCGTCTTGAGACGATATGTGAAAACAAAAGAAAGTCCGATTGTTACGTACAAAATTTTTGGCGCAAACCGAGTAAATGCGAAAATGGACAACTCATGGTTTTGTGCACATCATATATGGCACGCTCCTTTAGATAAATACTAGTCTAGCGTTTTTGTTTGTTTACAACCGATAGTATAGTACGTTATAGTTTTTCGAGACATCCATAATTATACAGACCTAAGCAAGATATTACACGGACCCTATACATATGCAATATAAATGCGCTCCCGGCCAGTGCGCTCTCACGTTTGCAAAGCCGTGGTTATTTCGTCGTGGATCGTTGCCAATTCGTGCACCCTGTTCGCCAGCTGCTGATTCAGCGTCAAGAGGACCTGTCTCTGGGACTCGTGGGCGCTCAGAGATATGTCCAGTTCGGATTGGGCCAGCTTCGCCGTCGTCTGCAGCTCCTGGTTTTCTTTCTGCAAAGCCTGCAAAGCGATTTAGACTACGTTGCGACGGGGAGTGGTCGGGGGCGTACCTGGAGGTCGGACGACTTCTGGAAGCTCGACAGCTGCTTCACCTCGCTGTTTTTGGCATCCAGTTCTAGCTCCAGCTGTTCTAAGCGTATTCGAAGAGATTGGATTTCTTGGCGCAGTTCGTCGGCAATGTCACCGCCTCCTGGAATAAAACGAAGGAAATGAAAACCGGTGTTAAATAATGTCCGATTCTGCATTCAAACATCTGTCAAATGGCGAGCAGTGAGAAAGGACATCTTTAAAAATGCGTTTACTTTCACGTTTTCCGGAGTGTTACGTCAGGAGGCATCGCGGACTCTTAGTGCACGCCACATGTTGTTTTTGCAATTAGTTTAATGTCCATCTAATTATTGCTCCGGTTTTCACATAATAGCATTTAGGATCAGGTGGATACCCACTCATTCTGCAAAAATATTTTGATAAATGGGTGTATCGTTATCTTTGTGAACTACCATTTCGCCCTTAGAGTTGTTTTTTAACTATTAGTTGTCTTTTCGTCCAACGTTCATTTTATTAGACTAGGTTTCGGTCGTCAAAATGCGTTTTGTGAATAATTTTTACTAAATTATTAATGAAAACTAAAACAAAGGACAAAGAAATATCTCAGAACAAAAAGAAAACATTTGAAAATTGTCAAATTTGTGAGGAAAAATTCGTCTCGAATTTTAAAAGTAAGCTATGATTTGACAAAAATTTAAAAGCGTAGGCTATGAATTGTCTGTCAAAGGTGCATCACTTGTGGTGTTTTTGTTGAAAGTTTTCGGAAGATTTTATCAAGATTACAGAATATGTGTGGAAAATTAAAGAAAAATCATCAAGAACTTGAAGAAGAAAATTTGAACGGAGAAAATCAGTGGCACACAATCAATACGCAAACTATTAGGATAGAAGCGTGGGGCATACGACTCTGTAAAAACCATAACCAGGGGTTTCTCTAATGAAAATTTTCTAGAATTTCGCTCCGGAAACCATAAATATTTTGAATTTTAAAAGGTAAGTAAATTAATTTTCAGCTCGGAAAAACAAAGACTAAGAATTTAAACACGTAGGCTGTGAGTTTGTCAAAGCTGTCAACGTTTGTTTTTGTGAAACGTTTCTAAAATTTTTGCCAAATTCTGGGACAAGTTAAAGAAAAAGGCTTCAAATTGTTGACAAATTAAATAGAGGAAATCAGTGGCGGAACAAGAAAATATCGTAGAGAAAAATTGGCGAATTAATTACACGCAAACTGTGAGTAATAAAATTTCCTATACTGCTTGAAAAAGGACAACCAAATTTTTTTCTTTGAACGGTAAATTAAAGTAAAAAGCATACATATTTAAAAAAATAAATTGTAAGTAAATGAATGAATTTGTTTGTCAAAGCTGTGTCAATGTTTTTTTTGTGAAAACTAAATTATGTGAAAGGTGAAAAAAAAATGCAATTTTTTTCCAATAGAGGAAATTACTGCGGAAATGAAAACGTATCGTCGGGAGAAAAGTTGGGAAATTAATTACCAATTTTTTTTCTAGAATTCTTAAAAGCGTAGGCCACGACTGTCCCAGTTTTTCATGAAAACTATCTAAAAATCTGTCATGTTTGACAAATCAAAGAAAAAACATAAGACCTTTATTTTGTTCTCAAGAAAGTCGGCTGTGATACCACCTCTAAAGACATTGACAACGATGTTTTTGTGGGAAAATTATTTGTTTCTGAATAAGGCTATAAAGAGAAAATAACAAAATTGTGTAAAAGTAATGAAAATGGTGAAGGAAAGCGGATTGCCAAAGGGACTTAAGTTAGTATAGGATCATTATAAACTATAGACATTTTCTATTGTTTTTAAGACTACAACTACGTCTGTCAATAATACTGTCGAAATGTCATTTTGTAACATCGGATTTCGGAATCTTGGAATGATGAACATGAAAGAACTTAATAGTTAATAACATAAATTCTTCCATTTTCATTCTCCAATGTAAATATTTAAATTTTATTTCAGCTTGCTAGACCGTGTCGGATTATTTTACCATATCATAAGATAAGAACTTCTAATTTGTGCATGCATCTGGAAACCTTAAACTTAACATCTTTTTCAGTCGTCTGCGGTGATTTCAACAAAAAAAAACTTCCAAAAGCGCCCTACCTTTGCTGTTTTCCAGATCCGCCTGATACTTGGCCTTCATCCGCGTGTTCTCCTCCTTCAGACTCGCCAGCTGCCTCTTCCACTCGTCCACGTTCGCCGTGCTTTCCTGAAGTGCACTTGTCAACCTCGCGTTGTTGCTCTTCAAAGTCGCCAGTTCGATTTCCCACTTCTTCGCGTTAGCTGAACTGAAACACAAATTACAACAGGTCGTTTTTACACTAGCATTTGCTGTCGATGGACTGCATCATCGTACCGTATTTCGCAACTCTTCCCATACTTACTCGACTAAATGGGGCGTAAATAATAACAATCACGTAACGTTATTAGAACGATACTAGTGAGGTGAAGCAACGGTAATTTACATAATGTAGGCATTATTTGGCCCAAAAGTCGCGGGTATTAACAATTTCCGTTTCGGCTTATTAAATCAACTCTGACTACCGTGACGGTATTTAGAAAACTTTCGACAAATCGTCCCTTTTACGCCTTTGATACACAAATAAACGTTACGTAGGAACCGATTGTGCATATCTCTTCATTAACACTGAATTATTGTGCACGCAAAGAATTTCTTCAGTCGTTGCAGTTTGAATTTCAGCCTCAATAACTGTTGTTGCGTATGTTGGCGTGAAGATGGACAAGATAAGGTTTTGGTTTCGTTAGATATGCAAAGTGATTGAAAATTTAGGTTGATGGGGTGCGATAAAGGGGAGAGAAATCGAAGAAGTGCTCCAAGGTTGCGGTTACTAAACCCTACTAAAATTAACAATTTATTGAAAATGGAGACAAGACGCAGGTGTGGAAACAATAAAATGGAAAACAAAAAATCTATTAAATGATCAACTGGATTAAATCAGGTTTCAAATCGCCGTTAGTTAAGAGTTTAATGTACTCTGACGATGTAAAATAGAGTGCTCAGTAAGGAAAAAAAAAATATTTTGAGCTGAAGAGTGAAAAAAGAAAACGATAGGGACAATTAAATATAAATAAAAATAACAATAGACAGAAGCTACACCTCAAAAGAAATAAAATATTCTTTAAAAACGTATCAAATAAGGTGAATATCGAGTTTTAAGATATGATCCACAGCTCAAAAAAAAAAAAAAGTTATAAAGAAATCAAGATTCGAAAAATGCTGAAAATAGACTTCCGAACCACGACCTCGGCATCGCTAGGATGCTACCGTATCGACCGATTATAATAAAAAAATATATATAGAAGAGTATTATTAAGGCACTTCAAAACATAATATCCTATCGAGGAAGAGGAAAACACAAGAACAGACAAACAAACAAAAGTATAATGAAAGAAAGAACAAATGGAAAATATGATCGAAATACACAATAAAAGAGTTGCTCAATCGATACGCAATTTATCATCCGATCGACCAACAAACCCCGCGAGAAACTTAACGAATCTCCCAACGAACCAAAAAGCGTAAATAAGTTTCACTTTTCTCCCTTTCCTGCGAATTTACGTACGCCACACGAACGCACGATTAATTAGCCAAACGCAAGAGCGAGACAGCGAAAAACCGAACGATACAACGTAGAAAGTGAGGAAGACACAATTAGGGGTACCGCATGGAAGGTGGTGACTATATATACCACGCCAGAACCTCCAAGCGATATCAGTTCAACAGTTCTTCTTCCTCCAAGAACAACAACACCAGCAACATGTGCAGTTTCAACAAAGTACTGACAGTTCAGTGCGTGACAAGCACCGAGTGACCGAGTATTTTATTTTCAAGGTTTTCGTGGTCGTCCTCGTGGCTCTGTACGCCGGGGGTGAAGCCGGACACTTGGAGGGACTGTACGGAGGTGAGGAGCTCCTGCACGGAGGCGGGGAGCTGATCCAAGGAGGCGGATACGGGGAACATGAAGGCCATGAAGAACACTATGTAAGTTTCAGGGGTGCTTTTGCCACCATTAAATTTTCGGTTGTAGGAGCACCCCAAGTACCAATTCAACTATGCCGTCCACGACCCCCACACCGGAGACGAGAAACAGCACATCGAGGAGCGCGATGGGGACGAAGTCAAGGGAACCTACACTCTGAAGGTGTGTACGTGTATATTTGGTTGCATAACTCACTCTTTTGGTTACAGGAAGCCGATGGAACCACCCGTGTTGTGGAATACAAAGCCGACAAACACAACGGTTTCAACGCGGTCGTTCACAAAATCGGGACCCCCCATCATGTGGAACATGGGGGCAACGGGGGCGGCTATGGCGGACACTACTGATCATAAAGGCTTCGTGATACCTGTTGTATTGTTTTGTATTTTTTGTACTCACCAAAAATTAATAAAAGTGTAAATAAGTAGTTGCTCGCATTATTTGAAAGAAACTGTAGACACAATTAAAAGAACTGGTATTATCGGCAAAAACGAAACAATAAGGTAAGGGGACAAAAAGTTATCAACATGGGAGCAAGTTAATACTTAATAATATATTTTTTTTTAGTGTACATCCATCGAGTATCATCGTCAAATTATTGTGCCACGTTAGAAAGGACAGGAAAAAAGCTTTATACTAAATCAGAGCTAAATTCCAAGTTCACAAAGCCTTGACACATAGAGGAGTTTTGGGAAATCAGGTGACATACATTTCATTGTTGACTCGAAAATGTGACATAAACAAACTAAAACACAACACAGATAAGAAGAACTAGGATAAGGACATTAATTCTTTGAAAAAGCAAACAGGAACAAGATTTGGGAAAATCCAAACAAAAAAATTATACTATATAATCTAATCAACACTTAAATTGTAAATTTAATAAATAAAAATTAACCATTTCATTTTTACCTTTGGGCCAACGCGAGCTTCAGCCTGTCATTCTCGTACTTCAGCTGCATGTCCATCGGGTTCGACCCCCCCGTATTCCCGTACGTCTTCTCCGCCTTGACCTGATGGCTGGGGCTCTCGTTGCTCTGCAACCCGGAAATGGAGTGACTCCTCGGATGGGGCACCTCCTCCTCCGCCTTCACCGTGGCCGATGTGGGCAACACCGCGCTCCCGGGGGGCTCCAGCAGATTGTCGGCCTGATCGGGCGTTGCGTTGGCTGCTCTCGCAGTGATGGGACTGGCGTTCGCACTCGTGACCGGCGTGACGGCCGAGCCCCCGTTGGCGGTGACTTTGCTGATCGCCGATCTTGTCGCCTCTTTCACCTCGTTGAACTTATCAATGAACTAAAGAGTGTAAGGGCTGTTTAGATTGTTGTGGAGAGTGCGAGGGGTACCTTCTGTAGCTCCGCTTCTGAAGAGAACCCCAATCCGTACACGGTGTTGGCTCGGACGTCCGACCACTGGCCGAACTTCTGTGAAGTCTTGGTGAAGGTCATGTTGGGGGTGACGGTGCTGTTAATGACTGCCTTTTGTCCCTCGACGCTGATGATTCGGTAGAGGCTCCTGGAGGAGTCGTAGAAGAACGAGACGCTGACCGCCGTGCTGGACGCCGGCATCCAGGAGCGCTTGGTTTTGGGGTCGATGTGGAACACATGAGCTTTGCATGTGAAGATTGGTTGTTCACTGCGGGGAATTCAACGATTAGGGGGAGTGGTCATCAAAACGTACGACTACAAATCGGGCCGGAAACTCAAATTGATCCACCGAGTGCAAGTGCGGGAAATTGAACATTCCTGTGCAGAATAACTAATCGCTCGACATAAATACCGCTATTTGTGTTGATAAAAAAGTACTGACTGACATATGTGGAAAATGTAAGTGAAATGAGAAATTTGGTGTGTAATGGGTCGGCTTACCCCATGGTGTCCTTGCCGGACGTCATTTATAACAAATATTTTGGTGCACTTCAACGAATTGTCTTTTTATGATAACAAAACGAGCGTATCAGTAGCAATCTGACAACACATGATAACAACTGTCAAAATTTCATCGCAGAATCGTCTGAAGTTAGCGCCTCGCTGACACCCCCACTATTAAGCCAGGTTTACAGCGCAACATCTTGTTAAATATATCAAATATAAAGATATAAAATCAGAAGACATTATTTTCGGTTTTGTATGCTGGTATCGGTTGTGGACGCAAATAAAAAGTTTCGCTGAAAAGCAGTTACTAAAATCGAGTAATGTCAGAGAACTGTCTGTTGTAAATTGTCCTTTGTGCTCAAAACGCTATCTTCACACGTCTAATGGCATTTAATGTGTATTACTGGTTGCCTAAGACTATTTCTTTTAAATTCAAGAGCACAGACATGTTTCTACTAAAATAGATCATCTTCAGCATGCACAAAGTGAAAATTGTAGCCTTCGGCAACCCCCTTCTGGACACGGTAGCCCTGATCGAAGACGACTCCCTTCTGAAAAAATATAACCTCAAACCTGACGGCCAGAAGGAGGTGCCCCAAAATGAAATGAAACTGTTAAAAGAAGACCTTAAAAAGTATAATTGTTGTTAAAAAATTAAATATCATTAAGTCTTTACAGTTATGAGACGAGCGTCTCTGCCGGGGGCTGCGCCCAGAACACCCTCAAAGTCATCCAATGGCTTCTGCAAAAGCAGCCTTCAGCTACGATTTTTGGGGCTATAGGTAACGACGACGATGGCAAACTGCTCGTGAAGCTGCTTAACCAGCATGGAGTTCAAACTGACTACATTGTTCACAATGATCACCCGACGGGGGTCAGTCTGGCGTTAGCCGGGGGTTCCAGTCGATCTCTAGTCGCTTGTCTGGGGGCCGCGGAAATTGTTACTGTCTCCCACGTTGAGTCCATCACATCCAAACTCAAAGAGGCTGATCTTGTCTACATGGAGGGCTTCTTCCTCACCAACAGAAAAGAAGCAACTTCTTTCATTTTACAGTACTGTAACGCCCATAAGAAAGTTTTTGCTTTTAACATATCAGGGGAATACTTGTGTAGAGGGTACATTGACCAGATTTTGGAATTTCTGTCTGGAGCCAGTATTGTTTTTGGCAACAGGGGTGAATTTGACACTCTTGCCTCCTTAATAGAAGGAGCGAGTTTGGAGAGTTTGATAAGCAAGCTGAGGGGGGAAGGCAAAACAGTGGTGGTCACAAATGGGGCTAAAACAATTTTGTGTGCAAGTAGTGACTACTACTTTGAAACTGAAGTACCTGTTCTGAGTCGCGAGGAAGTTGTGGATACCACCGGGGCTGGAGACGCATTTGTGGCGGGCTTTCTAACTGGATTTATTTTAGGGAAGCCCTTGACGGTCTGTGTGAAATTGGGGTGTTACGCTGCCCGGGCGATAATCAAGAGTAAGGGCTGCACGGTGCCTGAGGCCCCCCCAGACTTAGCGAATTTTTGTTAAAACTGGTGAAGTCTGCATCTGTACTTACATAGAAATAAAGTCATGAAAATTGATGTCACTTTCATTTTAAAATTGCCGCTTAAACCTTAGGGTTTTTAGTGTATCGCTCAGTGGCGCCCTCTTTCTACAATCTGGTGTGTTCGACCACGTTTCTTGAGCCTTCAAGAAGTCGATAATTTTCAGGTAAATACGCTTTCTCAGTGAAAAAAGCCTCAATTTGTGTCGTTTACATTCCCCACAACCCACCCATTCGTTTCCACCACCCGGATCCGCTTCCAACTGAACCCAAATCAAAAGTAAGGTTAGGTCCGCCAAGCCCCCTAATGTTTTGCTTCTCGTTCCAGCAATCATGGGTCGCGTCCGTACGAAAACCGTCAAAAAGGCCTCCAAAGTCATAATCGAGAAGTACTACACCCGTCTGACCCTCGATTTCCACACAAACAAACGCATCTGCGAAGAGATCGCCATCATCCCCACGAAACCCCTGAGGAACAAAATCGCCGGGTTTGTGACCCACTTGATGAAGCGTCTGCGTCACTCCCAGGTCCGTGGAATTTCCATCAAACTGCAGGAAGAAGAGAGGGAGAGGAGGGACAACTTCGTCCCTGAAGTCTCGGCTTTGGAGCACGACATCATCGAGGTGGACCCAGAAACCAAGGAGATGTTGAAGATGTTGGACTTCAACAACATCAGCGGATTGCAGCTGACGCAGCCCGCCACTAACACATTCAATAGACGCGCATAAGTTGTATTTGTAATTAATACAGAAAATACAGTTTTTTTCAAAAGTTGGAGTTTTATTGGGGATTTGGAAGAAACGACAGAAGGGTTGGGACTCACAATTGGGGGGATTTAATGGTAGATGCGGTGGTACCACCTGGGCGCGGCTTGGGCGATTGAGTTTTCCGAAAATGCTTCACTAGTCTGGAAAAAATGTAGATTGAAAGGGTTGTCAATACCTAAATTTAATAATTTGCGGTGACGAATGGTTGCCTAAATGTTAAAAGGTAATTATTACTGGTCTTGGGGTGACCGGCTTACCGAAATCGTGAACAACCGCCACATCTTCCCAAAGAAATTACCAAACATCGAAAAAATCGACAATCCGAGGTTCTTCACCAGACCTCGAACAACAAAATTGTTTCTTGGAGACGTCAAGTAAAAGGTCAAGAGATTCTCATCCAGCATCTTCCACAGGATGACTGTGATCAAGGTGATGCCACACATGCAGCCGACGAAAAACACAGATGCTGTGCAGAAGTAATAGAGGTCTGAAATGGAAATGGGGCAGTCGTATCAAGTCCACATTAGGAGGCCCTACATTTAAACAAAACGGGTTGATTTTCAGGGTAGAGGAGGTCAGCGTCGGCTTCGGAGGTGTCGATACTGTCGTCCCCACATTCTGACTTCACACATGGGATGGTGAGCGACTTCTTATTATGGGTTTGCTTCATGATGGAGTACTTCTTCAAGAGTCGAGGGTCCGTCCACTGGAGGTCTCTATGGATAAGAGTGTATTGTTGGGTGCATATGCAACGCGTTAAAAAGTAAAATCAACCTGTAGGGCTGCTCATCATTCAGCACCGTAGAGTCCATGTCCAATTGTCTCTCCTCTTCCACAAAGTCGGTCATGGTGTACTTGTCAATCGAAGCTCCCTTAGACAACACAATATGCGAATTCGTCGCCCTAAAACCCAAACGTTACTCAGCAATCCAACCACCCAAAGACCAGACCCTTGTGACTCCTGCTTAGTCACGGTCGCATTGGACGTCTTCCCACTCATTTTGTTAGGAGGTGTTAAGGTCATAAAGAGTTTTTGCAGGCCGTTGTTTATCAATCTGAAGACATCTCTTTACACTAAACCCATAATATCAGTTGTTTACCTGATACTCTTTATCTTTAGCGCAGTCGAGTTTCATGTTGGGCCTGGACTTCCCAAGACTCGCACTAGAAAGTACTTTGTAAGGATGAATGTTGGAGGGTGGTTTAGCTCTCACATTGTGGTTCTGGAGAGGACTTTAGTGCCTCCGTTCTTCCGGTGGTCTGCGCCATCGTTTGCTTGAATGTGGGGGTCAGAAAGGGGTGATCAGTTAGGGGTACTCACTTTTCTTTTGGTTTTGATTTTGCATTATTAGAATTTGTATAAAAAATAACTGACATTGACGTATCGTTTGAAAATGTGTCTGGTTGCGGTGAAACGATCAGTTACATTTATTAGTAATAGTTAGTTTTTATTTACAAACAATGGACTAAATTTAGAGGATAACCGCTTTAGTGCCTGCCAACAACTGCTCTTGAATGGTTGCCAAATGCTCAAGAGGATGACTCGAAAAAAACTGGTTGGACGGAACTATTACGAATTTATATTTACAGTAGTGAAAGCTATTTTTATTTAACTATTCTAGTTAAGTAAATCACAATAAACGGTAGCACAGTCCTCAGTTTGAAATATCAATGTCCTCATTCACTTTATTATCCTCCCTGCTCAGATATAAATCGTCGTTAGCAAACGCAATCTGTTTTATTCTTCTCGTTAAAATGTAATCGTCTTTAGCACTAGTAGGTTTCGGTTTTAACAACACGTAACCATCTTCGTTCACTTCTTCGACCCAGTTGTTCCAAAGTCCCTAAAACAACATCATTAGATTATTAACAATAAAATTGGTAGATCCCAACCACTGGACACCTCTTCTCCGTACAGGAGTACTCGTGGCCGCTCGAACTGCAGGTACAGACATTGCAGTCTATTTTGAATGCAGACAAAGGCTTGCAAGTCGTGCAATCTGAAAAAAAAAGTGAATTGACCTCAAAAAATGTTAATAACTTACTGGCAAAAACAAACAAGGAGCTCATCAAAATGACCGAAATAATTACTGAATGAGCCTTCATTCTTGAGAACAGTGCTAACACCGACAATGACTTAGTGTCCACGACTTTCCATAATATAGAAAACGAATGCGGATTTATATTTAGGCTGACTAAAATTAACACAGATGCGCCTACATGCTCTTCGTTGTAATCACAAACGTTGTTTCTAAGAAAATAAACAAAAATGAGCAAATCCAAAATGACTCACAAACCCGTCAATCTAATTGGTTTAATTGTCAAAATTACAGTGAATGATTCGCAAACCGACTGTAATCGCAATTAACTGGAAGCGACGAGAATTTGATACCCTGATGTGGAGACTGGCGATTTCGGCGGTCTTTTTGTGCGTCTCTTGGGGGCTCAAGTGTGAACTGAAAGGTTGGTGCCCATTTAAGTCACTTTATTTTTCTAAGCCTGTTATGTGTGTCCCCTTCTTAGAGTTGGTAGGTAACAGGGTCCAGTGTGTTTTCCACGACAGAGGCGTCAACGCGGAAGAGTTTGTTATGTACCAGAAGACACTTGCCAGAAACTCGAATGAGGCGTGGAGATACAGCACTGGTTTGGACTGCAACAAGACCATTTTCGAAGGTCACACCGAAGAGGAGTTTAAGCAGTTTCTCCTGATGCTGCTACCAGGTCTTTATTGAACGCAATACTATTAGAAGAGCCACGTCGGACCTTTCCTATTTCCACAGACGTCCAATGGTGTGGGGAAAAAGGCCGATTCACCGCCCTCTCATATGAAGACCTAGTCTATTACATGCAAACCGAGAAGTGCTGCGAAGAACACGCAAGCTGCGGACCAGTCATCGGCCCTGGAACCACACAGTACAACATCACCAACGTCGGAGTCATTCCTCGGTATCACTGCAACTGTGAGCGATCCTTCCATAAATGCTTGAAGACCATCAACAAGGGTTCGGCCGGCAAAATCGGGTTCACGTATTTCACATTGATAGCGCCCCAGTGCTTTAAAGAGGACAATCCCAAGGCCGAGTGTAAGAAGTTTAAGGCGTAAGTGAGTCGAGTGGTTTTGGATCTTTGTGTTAATAATTGGTGGATGCGCCGGGCGTAACCAAAAAACCCTCAATTTTGAGGTTTCCGTGGAACCATATTTTCAAAGTCACTCTTTATATTGATTGAATATGTGCCAGATTCACGCTATTTTATTTCAGAGGACGATGTATACAATACAAGTACAATAGGGCAGCAAGTAAATTGCACCAGTGGTTTGATGTTCCAGTATTTTAAATGCTTTGTGACTTATTTTACACGTACTTTATGGTTTTAATAAAACAATGGAGTTTCTATAGTTTCCTTGCCTTCTGATCACATTCGACGCCTAATATATTGACTTCTTGGAATTTGATGAATTTTCTAATTACACACTTTTACCATTCCTCCACTTGGAAACTTTCAAAAAATTCAAAACGACTTGCTGGGATTTACATTAAAAAGTATTTGGCATGCAACCCAAAATACAAGGGTGTTGTGAGAGCTACTCAAATTTAGAATAAATTCAATATTAACTCTTGTTAAGTAATTCTTAACATCTCAACAGTAAATTAGGTATGCTCCACGACATGGTCGAAGGGTATAATTGAATTCTATAAATTATGAAAAGCAGATAAATCAAGAAAAACTTTCTAGGGACATGACCGCTTCCACGTTGTCTAGGTTGGTTCGTCTGTCAACCAAATGTCAAATTGCTCTGTCAAAATATAACAACACCGATAAATCTCCAAATTATGTGGATAACATAAAAACAGTGCACACGTCTAATATTTCATCAGATAATCTCATTTTCGCCGGAAATTCATTAGTACTTGCGCCACAATCATGCCCGTGGACGTCACAAAATGTTTTCGTTCGTTACACCTGCACCAGAACCTCGTTGATTAGACCAGGAATATGGTTTGTGCCGCAACGAGTATTTTCATGGGCTCGAATCGTACCAAGAAATGGACGCGGGAACATTTGGCTCGTTTCTAACCAAAGCTCAACGCCTGGTTTTGGGTTCGTTCGTGCTGCTTTTAGTTGATGTAATTTGGGTTTCGTCCTCCGAACTCACGAAGGTAACGAGCATGCATATACAGGGTGGAGCGCACAAAACTTGTGTGCCTTTTAAATTCGATACGGGGGGGTAGTTTTAATTCACAATTTTTGGAAAGAGTTGAAGTTGGCCATGACCATGAGGTGACATTTGATTGGTTCTAATTTTAAGGTTATCACTTGTGATAAGTGCTCAAACCTCACTGTTTCCAGTTTATTTACACCGATGCCACCTTCAAAAAGCCCTTCTTCTGCACATACGTCAAGACCTCCATGTTCACCGTCTACCTCTTGGGCTTCTTATTTTGGCAACCATGGAAGGACAGCTGCTCCAGACCTTCCAACTACATATCCGTGGACACCGAACAAGAGGACGAGAATTTCTACAATGACAACAACACCCGCCTGAGCAACCCCGTCTACGTGCCGGTGAAGACGGCCGAAATCGACAAGAATTCCGGCACGGAAAGCGACGACTCGTCGGTGAGATCGGTGCGATTTAACAAGCTGGCCGAAGTGAGACACATGTCCGAGACGGACGCCACCGAGGCCCTTTTGGCCAGGTTGTCTTATCAGGCCAGTCTGCGGGCCGGCGAGTTGGCGAAGAGGGCCGCGATAAGGCTTCCGGTGTTACGGGTTGCGAAGATTTCGTTGATTTTTTGTTTGTTGGTGAGTAGAGCGTTTTGAGTAGAAGGGTTGTAACAGGGGGGGTTGTAGTGGTTTTTAGCCAATTATAATTACCAAATTGCCTTGGCGCAGACTGAGGCAGGGATGGTGAATGTGTTGTCGTCAACTTCCAGCTTTTTCACGCTCGTATTGGCGGCGATTTTTCCTTCCGGTCAAGGTGACAAGTTCACCTTGTCGAAATTGGTTGCGGTATTGTTAAGTTTAGGGGGGATTGTGAGTATCGACTAGAGTTAGCAACATGAAAACTCACCTGATTTTGCAGGTGTTAGTGAGTTTTTCCGACTTGGCTTTAGAGTCCCACGTACCGCTAGGCGCCTTCTTGTCGCTCCTCAGTGCTTTTTTCTACGCCACCTACTTGGTATTCCTCAAGCGCAAAGTGGACCATGAGGACAAGCTCGACATTCCTTTGTTTTTCGGTAATTTCAACTCCCGTCTAGACCAACATTCAAACGTTCCTAAAGGTTTTGTAGGCCTCTTCAACCTGATACTGCTGTGGCCCTTCTTCTTCTTTTTGCACTTCAGCGAGGTGGAGGTCTTCGAGTGGCCTTCACGTCAGCAGCTACTGCTCCTCCTGTTGAACGGGCTGGTGGGGACGGTACTGTCTGAAGCGCTGTGGCTGTGGTTGGTCAGTACTGTATTTAATTATGTTGGTTTAAATTACATTTTTAGGGGCTGCTTCCTGACGTCCTCATTGATGGCCACGATTTCCATAAGTCTGACCATTCCAATGACGATGCTGACCGACGTGCTCCTGAAGAAGGTGGCGTATCCGTATCTGTTTTACGCCGGGACTATTCCTATGGTGGTGGCGTTTTTTGCCGTCACCGCACTTTCTCACTATGACAATTGGGACCCTGTTCTTGATGTTATACGTTGTGCCTACTCGAATATCGGCCGAAGGACGAGATTCGCACGGTGAGGGGGCTGTTAATTCGATTAATTTTGAGGTTAGATTAGTTAGAGGAACGACAGTTGATTTCCATGGTGTCTGTGATGAGTAATTTTGTTGCACGGTTGGTTGCATAACTTATAAAGTCAATCAAAAATAACACACAAGCATCTATCTATACCTACAATCTTTCAGTTTCAGGTTCGCTGAGATGCCTTCCGAACAAACCGAAGCCCTGATCGGAATCAACAGTAACGAACATGAAGCATGAAATGCTGGCGGTGCTTTCAAACGTTATGTGATATTTAAATCTTAATTTGTGATGTACCACACCTTACGTATACTTAAAGTATTGTTTCCACGTTCATGTACGGAGTTCAGAAAGGTCCTGGAGTTGACTACTTAAGTCGCGCACGTAATGATATAAACTTTAGACAATATCTATCTATATACTGTGTACACTCATATTGTAATTATTGTACTTGTTCCAGTAGGCCTTCACGATCTCAACCGGCACTTGGGTTGTTGAAGCGACGGCGGGAACTGCTCAAGTGTTATTCTTAGGTTTTTCACGAGATTTCTTTAAAGAACCGAAATCTTGGTAAACATTCCATAGTAATGTAACAATATATTTTTAATAAATAGATTTCTATGTATTTTCCGAGAACCAAGACTTGGACTGTAAATACTGCATTGAAAATATACAAGTTATTTGACATTCTAATTGGGTGTTCTTGTGCCGCCCCAGAATTTGATTTAAACCATCGAGTTGCGCGCCATCTATCTCCCCCAAAACCGCCAGTACTGCCAACAACACGGCGCGAAACCCCCCGATTTGTTTTTATTTACGGCGTAATATGGCCGCCACACATTTATTAAATTGTTTAATAATAATATTGTTAGCAGACATTTGTACAGGTATTTCCCCCAATACTAATTTTACAAATCCCTATAATGATACAACCGAATAACCCACCCCCATATGGCACCCGGCCCCCTTAACTTTGTCTCTTCCAGGCGAAGTTCTACACAGGTCCCAGCTTAACGATGACCCCGACGAAGACGACGACGACCTCAGCAATGAGCACAGTGGCCTACCTAAAGACCTGGCGCCTTTTCAAAGCCATCGAAACCAGATAGCGGACCTCGTCAAGCGGTACAAGTGCCACACGTGCGAGCCCCCCAATTGCACCAAGCTGTCGGTGTGCACGGACGCGATACAGTGCTGGAAGTCCAGGGTTAGGGAGCTTTCAGGTGGGCACCCAATTGAGATTATAGAAGTTATAATTGAGGCAACTTTTAGGAGTAGAAAGTGTGATGAGGGGCTGTACCAAGAATTCAGAGCTGCTGCCTTTGATCTGCCAGACTCCGTCGTTTAGTGGACAACAGAAGAGGCAGGCCAGCGGGCAGTTCCAGGTGGATTGCTGTATCGGGGACTTCTGCAATGATGGGGAGTTCCCCCAGTTACCACTTTTGTACACAAAGGACGTAGCAGTGCCGGCGGAATCGATGGAGTACGCGCTAAAGATGACCCTGGCTGTGTTGGGGCCTGTGATTATCATAGGCACAATTGGTAGGTAGATGACTTTCAAATGGTTGCTGCGGGATAATTATGTCATATTTAGTTTTAAACAGAAAATTAATGGCATTCTTGCTAATTAGCCACATGTCATGAATATTAATGGCTCTATTGTCCTTATTTCCTGTATTATCTATTTCACTATCAATTTTAGGGGACGATAAAAAACAACTGTTTTTTTTTCACTTTTATGTATCGCAAAATATGGTTTTATTAGTCTATAATACATAAATCAAACATACACTTTTTGAACTTCCACTACATATTTACGTCAACCTACGTACATACATATAAAAACGAAAACCTTAAAATTACTATTATAGCTAAATTCAGTTAAAACTTTGTGACTGTACTGTATAAATTTATACATAGTCCTACTACAGGAGTTAGAAAAAGAAACTCAAGCTTGGCCAACGAAAAATCGCTTGTCGTAGATTAATAGAATTCTATATTAAATGTCGAAAATTCGACATGTAATAAATAATTGTTTTAAGCTAGCGTTTCTTCGTGCAGGGCCAAGTGGATATTTTTTTCCGATCCCGCTGTACTGAAATTATTAAAGCTACATTCTCACCACATGCGCTTGTTTTCTGCCACAACTGCGTCGAAATATGAGTGATTCAAAGCACCAAGTGAAGTCATGCGCTTCTGGTGGTCAATCTTCAACAGTTTATCCACAAATTCTAACGCCTGTGCGGACACCAGATGCGTATTCTCCGGCTTCACATACCGGCTCCAAGACTTCTTGGAATGAGTCTTCATGGCTTTCTTAAGCCGAGTCGGAATCGAAATGTTGTACTTACGTAGATATTCGAACAGTTCTGTGGTGCCTAACACCTTCACGATCTGCACCAACTGGTCGTCGTTGTTAAAACCACAGAAGAAAGGCTCTTTTTTAAAAATGAGCGAAGCCACCACACACCCATAGGACCACATGTCTAATGAGTAGTCATACATGCCGTAGCCCACTAGCAGTTCCGGCGCTTTGAAGTATCTGGAGGCCACTTTGACGTTGTACTCCTTCTTGGGGTGGTAGAAGTCGGCCATCCCCCAGTCAATAAGCTTTAAGACCTTCTTAGTGTGGTTAATCACAAAGTTGTTTGGTTTCACGTCTCTGTGCATGATCCCCATACTGTGACAATAGTTCAGGGCTCTGAGTAACTCGAACATGTAATAACGGACTTGGATGTCTGTAAGCGTTTCACAAAGGCTTTCGAAGTCTGTTTTCTCGACGTATTCGAAAATGAGGGCGGGTTTGTCGACGGTATGTCTAACTGCCTTCACGAAGCTAATAATGTTGACCCCTCCGCGAAGATTCTCGAGGATTTTTACTTCCCGTGTAATTTTTCTGTATCTCACTGGTTTAAGCGTTTTGATGACACATTTGTCGTCGGTTGTCGTGCTGATGCCTTCAAAGACCTCACTGTACCTGCCCCTACCTATTCTACGGATCAGTTCGTACCCCTCTGTTTTGCCCCATTCGATGTCGTAAGATTCGTAATCCCAATATTCGCGGGGTTTCCTGGAGTTGATTTCGTAATACATTTGGGCGCGACTGGGGACATGTTGGCTGGGTTTGGGGCCAGTTTGATCGCTCATGGTGGCGGTTTGGATGCGACTGCCATGACATGAGTGTTTTTGTAGTTATGAATGTGGCTCATTCCGATTAAAAAAAACGCGATTAGTGAAGGACTTATTGATATAGTTCTTCAGGTGTTGAAGCAAAAAATATATATTTTTTTAAATCGCCAATAAAGTAAATAAATATTGTTTTCAATAACATTTTACTTGGTTCTAGAATTACGACTGTCCACTCTCTCCCTACAGTCCCGAATTTTCAAATTTAAAAAAAAAACTTTCAGGTCTCGTCCTCCTCTACGTAATGCGCCGCATCCATCGCAGGAGGTTGTGCAACGAGAGTCGCCTAGATCCGGACACGTACTACGCCTCGGACGACCTGTTGAGAGCCACTGCCGCAGGTGACAGCACCCTGAGGGAATACCTGGAGAGCTCGCTGACATCAGGGAGTGGCTCTGGTTTGCCCCTGTTGATTCAGAGGACGATGGCCAAGCAAATTTCCTTGGCCGAATGTATTGGGAAGGGGCGCTTCGGGGAGGTGTGGCGGGGGATGTGGTTCGGGGAGAACATCGCCGTGAAGATATTTTTTTCGAGGGACGAGGCTAGTTGGAATAGGGAGACTGAGATTTATAGGTAATGACACAAGGAGGTGTTGGCTTTTTGACGGTCCTAAACGACAAGAAGTCAGCTTTGTAAAGTAATGTTAATTCGGATTTTATAAGCGATTTTTGAAATTTTCCAAAATTTGCGTTCAATTTTAAAATGTCACAAAGACTTTCATATCTTTGGTGTGTTGCAGTACAATTTTACTCCGCCACGAGAATATTCTCGGATACATCGGGTCAGACATGACCTCTCGCAATTCCTGCACCCAACTCTGGTTGATCACTCATTACCACTCACTAGGAAGTCTCTATGACCACTTAAATAGAACGGCTCTGACCCAGCAACAAATGCTCAGACTCTGTCTATCCATCGCCAACGGGTTGGTGCACCTCCACACTGAGATTTTTGGAACTGAAGTAAGTCCCCCCTTGGCTCCGACGGATTTAACAATCAAAATTACAGGGAAAGCCAGCAATTGCCCATCGCGACATCAAAAGCAAAAACATCCTGGTGAAGAACAACGGAATCGCGTGTATAGCGGACTTCGGACTGGCGGTAACTCATCAGCAAGCCACCGATCAGTTAGACATAGGTTCAAACCCGAAGGTGGGGACGAAGCGGTACATGGCCCCCGAAGTGTTAGACGAATCGTAAGTTCATACATCCGGTCGTAATTTTTTTTGACGGAGAGTTTCAGGATACGCATGGACTACTTCGATTCGTTCCGGCGGGCGGACATCTACGCCCTGGGGCTGGTCCTGTGGGAGATTTGCAGGAGGACAGTAAGCAACGGCATCGCGGAGGACTACAAGCCCCCGTTCTACGACGTCGTGCCTAACGATCCGAGTTTCGAGGACATGAAGAAGGTGGTGTGCACGGACCAGCAGCGGCCCAGTTTACTTAACAGATGGGCGAGCGATCCGGTAATTATTACTTGTGGGTTTTGGCACGTATTTTTGGTTGCATAACCTGAGTACGCAACAGCTTGTCTCTCATTGTGTGGTGGTGGAAATAACTCGTACAATGTTCGGAGCACGTGTATCATTTTGCTATACTGGATGTTGTAAAAATGACTAACGTTAGACGCTACTATTGCACGTGTATGGTTGGTTGTATAACCTCGCTTTATGGTGTTCCCCAATTCATTGATCAACTCGCTCCTTGCAGGTCTTAAGCGTAATGGCCAAGCTGATGCGGGAGTGCTGGCATCAGAACAGCAGCGTGCGACTGCCAGCGCTAAGAATAAAGAAGACTATACTAAAATTGTGTAGTGGTGATAATCTGATTAACATAGATGACATGGAAGTTTGTGTGTGACAATCCAAATCTATCTAGAATGTTTTAATATTAATCTTCGGCCCGAGGTTGACCGTTGTGGCCAGTTACTGTTGACTATGTTAATATCCTGGAGATATTATTTTATTTTGTATATCGCTAGAGTGGAAGCACCGCAGCCTGTATCTCTGCGGTGCTTTTTGGTCTAACAACTGGTATTATAATTAATGTGCCAAATTACGTTACGTTGCAATTATGGAATAAGAGACCAGTATTAGGTATGATTTTAAATTTACGTGCCATTTTACGTTGATGCTCCAGTGACGAGCCGACACCTGACGATATTAACGATCTCCCGCTAGGGTGTCGACGAAGTTTTCACATTTCCGTTGAATACAACCAGAGTGTACATATTTCAGATATTTATATCTTGACGTCATATCTGTTAAAGTTGCTGGAATTAGAACTGGTTTTTTTAATTCCAGCAAGTTTTTAAAGTTACTTTCTAATAAATTATAGCAACAGATTCATATCAATTTGTTTATCACTTTATTGGAAGAAATATCTCGAGTCCCGCTCATGAGAATCATAATCAATTTTTTAATTGTTTTTTACGTTACGTTCGTCGTTAGTGTTTAAGTCGATGTTTCATTCATCTGTATATACCAGCGCCCATCGATGTTCTGTATTAGGGATGACATAAGCAATATATTTAGTTTTCAAACTGGAGTCTTTTATTTGTTGGGACAGTTTAATTGAGGTGTTACCAACTTAAGAAAATTCAGTAGAAGTTACAACAGGAATAAATACTACATCAATTTAACCACAAATTCTTAGCATAGTATAAAAATATTTATCTAAAAATTAACGAAGATAACAGATACGTTTACCAACATTCCATAAAACTTTCAAAGCAAAACAAGGGGTGATAAAAGTAAGGTAAAATTTAATAAAACGGCCCATTACTAAACTAGATGTAGGTGGGTGAGTCTTTCAAGCTGGCCCCGCAGGCTTGACAAATCTTGGTGTCTTTTGAGTTGACCAAGGTGCACTTGGAGCACTGGGGCCCCCCAACTTCCATCCGCTGCTCCACGTTGCTCCTGCTCTTGCTGCAGATCTCGCAGATCTCGTTATAGTTGTCGTTGTGGTAAGTGCAGGCTTTGCACTCCCACTTGGAGTCACCACCTACGTTTTTCTGATTCATGGGGAGCGTCTTCTTCTTTTCTACTTTATTTGCAGGTTTCTTCACTTCCGACAAGTTGTCGTATAGACTGCCGTTTGAGGGCTTTCGCTCGGGTTGCTTCCTAACGGTAGGTTCGTCTTCGTGCTTTTCTAACGCTTCTGTGATCTTCAACGGACGGTCAGTCACCGTCAGATTATGTAGCGCTTCATCCAAGTTCGTCGCTTTGGGCTTTTTCAGCGGCACGGGGGGGCTCAAAATGTCGCCCCTTTCGCCCAGATCTTTGGAATACCCCTGACTTTCTAGATTCCTATACACGTAATCCCAATCCTCATACTGAGATTCGGCCTCCTTGCCTGTTGCTGCATTTACACTAATTTTATTTTCGTTAGTTTTTTTAATATCACGGTTATTTAGAGAGTTCTTCGTCATGCGCAACGTGTTACTAGGGCGATCTACCACATCATAGCCCCCGTTCTGGTGCTGATCCAACTCGATCAGCTGTCCCGTGGGCACGGTGTAGCCGTACGCCACCGGCTGGTGTCCCAAATACCCGTTGGAGCAATAGTAACCATTTGGGTAACTAGGTGGCTTAATTACGTGCTGCGGGTACTGAACGGGTACCGCGTAGGGGACATGTGCGTACGTCGCGTAGTTGTTGGGACAACAGTTGTTGGTACCGTAGAGGTATGGTACCGGCTGCGGGGGCAACACGTGGGGGAGGGGCCCCATCTGGGGGAAGGTGTTGGTGCTCACGGGGTGGCATCTAGTGTACAGTTCCGAGTTTTGTTGAGCTTGATATTGTTTTTCTTGGAATTGGTATTTGAGGGCTCTGATGGATTGCTCAGGGCTGCAGAGGTGGTTTTTGCGGAAGTCGAGGACTTCAAGCCAGGTGATCTTGAGGGGGGAGATTTCTTCCCAGATCGCTTTTAATATCTGGAAAAAGAGGGGATAAGGCTTTTTTTGTTAACTGAATGGTTGATATACCTGGCATTCAACATAAGCAATGAGACAGTCCCTAGACACCATGGTCACCCTATCAGGGCATATCGGGCCATCCAGCAACAGAACTCCATTGCCGCAGAGCTTGTACCCCATCACTTCGAACATGATTTCCGCCCCATCAAGGTTTGCCTCAATTTGGTGCTTGTAGAAACCACAGTACATCTAAATATAAATAAACATTTTTATTTTCAACATTGTGTGTCTGTTTGTCTTACTTTTATTTGTCTGTACTCCTTTCTCCAAGGCTGTGATAGCAAATTTCCGGCATACAGCTGGATGGCGTTCCACCCTGTGGCGGCCTTGTACCCACTGAAATCCCTCTTCATTGCTGCAGACCTGTATAGGACATCTGCTGTCTCTTGAAACTGGAACTTCTGAGAATGGGAAACCATGCAGAGAAACTCCCGGATGCAGTCTGTACCCAAAATTACAACATAAGTCTCCTTTAGGAGCTACATTCGCCGTCGTACCTTCCAATCTTAGCCTGTGATCTAGCTTCTCAGGGCTCTCTTCCATGTCCAAGTACCTCAAGTGGAGGTCATGAATGGTTTGCCATAGTTCTTGTAAGCGGTCCGAGGAGTAATATGCGTCCATTCTTACCATATTAGTGACTATTTGGGGGACATTAAAGGTGACTGGGGGAGGCGAACACCTGCGTGTTGATGGCAAGTTAGGGCTTGAAACAGTGACTACTCTAATGTGACTAGTCGCTAAAAGGGGCGGTTTCCATGTAAATTGTGACCAGAATGGGGTGTTTTCATTTACCTTTGTTTGGAACGATAAGAGATGAAATATTTTGATGAGCTGTTTTGGGAACTTTGACGGATGACTAACCTCAATCTTCGACGAAGATAAATAGGGCTTTTTACCCGTATGTGAACACACAGAGTGTTCTAAACGGTAATTTTAGGGTATGTATGAGGACCAAATCCACCTAGGTCCCAATTTTGGGGACAGTTTTCTAAAAGTATAAATTGGGCTTTAATGGTGGCGGGAAATTTGAGTTTTTTCTTCGTGAAATGTGGACCACAATAGCTACTGCAAGAGGGTACCGTACTGTTATGCCGCTACAGAAATGAGACCAGTTTCACTTATACGACGTGTAAAATAATTTATAATGAATTGGAGCTGATGAGTAATAACGCTCTAACCTCAAATTTTGCAAAAAATTATTGGGGGTTTGTCAACAAATTATAAATGCTTCAGTGGCCTAAGTCCCCTGCAGAGAGAAGAAAAATCAGAGGTCTCGATACTGTAGTTTTCAACGGCAACGCGCATCAGCGCCACCTGGTCACTGGTTAGGTACACTAATCCTGGAATTTGAGGAATTTAGGGGGGTACGGGTCCTGGTACGGGTTAAATAATTCAATTTTTCATCAAAGATCATTGCGTTTCGAGCTTCTTGGCTCTCATCAGTACGATGCACTGCTGCTAGCAGAATCGCATACGCAAGAATCTAATGAAAAATTTAAAAAACCTTAAATACGTTTACCCATCACCAATAACTTTAGAATAAATGTAATGAGAACAGATGCGTGCGTAATTCGCAAATTAATGAAGAAAAAAAAAGAAAAAAAATTGCGAAGCAAAGCAATTTGCGAATCAACAATGAATTGCAGAAATGCAGAAAAGCTAAAAAAAATAATTGCAAAAAATAAAAGAAAAAATAACTGATAAAGTAAAAATTCTCTTTCTAATAAAAACTATGTAATAAAATAAAATAAAAAAATAAATTCACTGGTAAAATAAAATAACAATTAATTATATATTAACTCTTTGTGATAAAATAAAAATTCTCTTTCTAATAAAAAACTAAAATAAATTCTCTGGTAAAATAAAATAACAATTAATTATATATTAACTCTTTGTGATAAAATAAAAATTCTCTTTCTAATAAAAAAATATATAATAAAATAAAATAAAAAAATAAATTCTCTGGTAAAATAAAATAACAATTAATTATATATAAAAAACAACAACAAAAAAAAATTAACGATAACAAGAAAACAATAAAAACGAAGAAAGTACATCAATATTGAAACAACAACTACCCAGGTGTCTGAAAATTTTATTTTTAATTTTGTGACGACAAATGCCTCATGGTATTCAATTTTCGACGATTGTGAATCAAACGGTTTTCTCTAGAAAATTTTCGCGTCAAATCTTCATAGTACTTGTTTATAATAATTAAAGATGTGATATCCAGGAGTTGTTGTTTAATATCTACGAAATGATCACCGCACTGGAACCATGAAAAATCTACATTTTCCAAAATTAAAATTATTTTTGCTCGAACATTTGCTATAAATCCAAAAGAATCCAAAATTTTTATAGCATCATGAACATTAATGACATAAATGACGAGCTTTCGCGTACCGTAATGTAAACGTTTTACATGATCCTTTTCCTTAATAGTATATTATTTATCTAGAACGAGAAGTGAAGTTTAAAGTACGAGCAAGTTGTTTACGGCCGAGGCGCTTAGCCGAGGCTGGAATTACTTGTGAGTACCTTTAAAAACACTTCTTCGTTCGAGGTAAATACAACGTTTTATTTCATACTGCAAGTTTAATGAACTAAGTCAAAATAAATGAAATGTTGTGTGTTTATCTCACACAAATTATTCGTAATAATTAAATATGCGGGAACCAACATTCCCATAGTAACAAACGTTTGTCAAAAATGACAACGAAAAAACTGGGTCACGGTGAATGGTTTTGGATATTTTATGCGATTATTCCGTTTAAAATGGAGAAAATTGAGGTGCCTCAAGACATTGTAGATGAAGCAGATCACGTGAAGAACAATTTGATGCCACAAAAATGTCGGGAACAATGTAAGAAATGATTGACGTATAATTTTAAAGTACTAGGACTTTAAAATTTTTCTTTAAAGTACTAGGACGTTAATGTTCCACTTTTGGTATCAAAAATAATCCGAAAAATGTCACTTTAGATACAAGTATGAAATAAACATAGTGAATAAATGATGTGGTTCTAGATTTTCAGAAATTAAAGAATCCCTGCATATTTGACAGTCAAGATTTTTTATTTTTTTAACAACAAACCCAGTAACATAAGAAATTGCTTGAATATCATAATTTTGTTCTAAAATATCTTCGCCTCGAATGACAGGAATTTCAAAACCGCTGAGCTCATTTGTATCGTTAAGATGGAGGTTTGATGAACAAACAGTCGCAGTCGTATCAAAGAAATTTCGTAAATTATCCAAAATATGGCCATCGTCAGTTTCACAATTTGACTTATTATTTTTTGTTGAAGACAAATTATTGACAATCGCCGTTTTAAATGCTGCAATGAAGTGAGTCGCATTGGGATTTTGGTTCCCACATCCCGACTGTCGAATGACATTAAACAAATTTTCCAGCGGATCCTGATTTAACGAACGCGTTCTGAGGTATTTGAAACCCGATTTTCTACAATGACTCCAAATAATTTTTAAACCTCTAAGTGTCCGAAGCCAGCCCGATTTTACCGGTAAATGATCTTTAATTACACCGCCTTTTTCAAATTTCCAATTTTCGATTTGACGGATCATTTTGTCCCAAAATTTCAAATGTTTTGATCTTTCCGTGAGAGGACCGTACAAAGTAGTCATATCTTTAGAATTTAAGTTTCGAGAGTTTACACTGTCGAAAAGCTGATCAATGTTGTGTACGAATTCCGAGGTTTGGAGAGCTTGAGGCGGTAAAAGATTGCCAGCAGACATAGTTTCAATGGTGGCCGCTACTGTGGAACTTAATGTTTTTGCAGCAATACTTACTTTCATTTTCATCGCGGATTGTGATAACGTGAAATGCTCATCTTTTAATCTTCTTAATGATTGACATCGTTTCGTTTTATCGATATTGTAGCAATCAACGATGTCAGCAAATTTTGCTACCTTGTTATTGTCAAAAATGATATTATAATTCAAAAGCGTATTTCTCGTATTTTTTAATAAGTGGGGAACGTCAAAAATTGGGACGACATCTCTCCCATTTACATCAAATACCCCAGAAATAGGATCCCCCGAAAGTTGCTTAACCGCGGCTTGATTAGTAGAACCTTGGTCACAAATGGTACAAACAACAGTCAATCCACAATTTTGAACAGCCCGAATAACATCGTTACATAAAACTTTTAAAGCGTTCGTCTTCACGACATCCTTCGTAAAAAAATATGCAACAGGTTGTTTCCACGTTTTGTGCAGACCTTGAATCATGAAAACTAAAGCGTGATTGGCATATTGGTTACATTTACCAAGAGACCCCAAATCAACGTACCCGACAACTTGATCTGAGGCGCGATCATATTTTAAATTAGTTGAAATGGCCATTTCGTCAAAAGACAATGCGCAATGTCTATCTAAAGGTGCCATTTTTTTAACGCGTTTTGATAACTGTTCAAAAAAAATTGGATTTAAACCGGTATTAAATGGTACTGATCGTAAATACTTGGCCAGTGTTGACTTTGACGGAAGTTTAAAAAAATTTTTAAGATATCTATAACAACGAGGGCCTCGTTTATAAATTGAAAGAGCAAATGCCTTATCTTCTTTACTATAAACAGGAATTTTGCGTTTTGAATTAATTAACTGAGACTGTAAAAAGGATTTACCAGCAGGATCTAAATTGGTTTCGAAATTTTGAAAAAAGGTAGTTTCCGATAATTTCTTTAAAGAAGATAATTTATCAACTTTCTCCGTTAATGTTTTTTTAACCTGGAAATTTTAGCGCGTTGAGCTTTATCTATAAAATAATATCTTTTTTTTCGAGGTGTGAGTAACGAAACTTTTTTTATTGCAACCGATTCTAAAAAGGTGCGTTCTCTTTCTGAAATTTTGATTCTTTTAACAGACTCTACATTATCTTCTTGAAAATTTAGACGTCTCTTGGCAGTTTTAGATGATGATTGTTGAAAAGAATCGTTATAATGTGAACAACTAGCAACAGGACTTGTAGTAAAATTTAAAGGAAAATTTTGTTCAACACAAGTAACAAAATCGCTTTCATCGTTGGAAGAACCGGCTACAGGAAATTCTGTACTAGCGGAATTATTTTGATTAAAAATTGTGGGAATTGAATTTGGAACTAAGTTTGCGTTTTTTTTTTCGATTAAAACATTTTATATCGAAATGGTCCTCGCAAAGACGCATTGTGTTCGCATCTAAAGAAATATCAGAAAAATTGTTTTTTAGAATTTGTAACCACTCTGCTCTCAAATTTTGATCTGCCGGAAAACGAAAGAATTTTTTATTTCTATGATTCGGATCCGAAATTGGGTTATAATACCGGCTGTCACAATTAGGAACTCGACATTTAAACACACAGGTTCCAGGGGGATTCATTTCGGTTACAAAAAGGCTTCAACTACTTTTCAAATAAATAAAATCTACCTACTTACACCATCAGAGACACACCACCGTCTTCGACAAAACCATACCTTGAAATGATGAAATGAATTTAAATTTTAACGAATTAATTTAATGCAACACGAATCTACCCCATTCTCCCCTAACTTGTTCGCATAAATGCAGCACTGTAAACATGTGTAACTTTGGTTGAAACTTGGCTAATAGTTCACCTAACCAGTGACCAGATGGCACCGTTGGGCGTCTCCTGTTTGCCCTATTCAATTGATGCCTCTTATTAATTAAATTCTTTTTGGTCCCCTGTTAACCCCATCCCCATCACGACTGACTAATGATTAATACATGTAATGACTAAGCCCCTCCAACGTTGGCGGCAAATTCAAAATCCCGTTGTCAAGACACCAACCTTTGATTGACACAAATTTCAAAATTCTCAGTGCATATTCACATAAAAATGCAGCCCACTCATTACCCCCCTTCTATCACTCCAGGTTTCATGGGGGTGAAGCAACCCCCTACGACCACCTCCTGGAAGACCTCCACCACTTCGTATTTCCAGAATTATCGGAATGAGAAGCTGTCAAGAATGCAAGTACGGGGGTGCTATTGTGCCGTATGCTCTTAACAGGTCTTTTTGGCTTGCAGTCCCTCCCCTACAGTTGGGGCGACATCCACATCGAGTACACCCCCACTGTGGACATCGCCAAGTTGAATAAAATCAACAATCTGGAGAAGTTCATTCGGATGCCCCAGTCCAAGTTCAGCATGCTGGATCCGGGGCGTCAGAAGGATATTGACGATTTTTACATGGTAAGCACATCATGTGGTGACTATGCAACCCAAAATACACGCCCCATTCCATGCAATAGGCCTGCCAGCTTCACCGCGACCAGTACAAGGATCAAATGGGGCGCCTCCACCCCCTGGACTACTTCAACTCCTCCGACTTCAGCTACCAGTGCGCCCCCGACCCCACCACGTAAATAACAGCACCACGCATACCTGGTATTAATTTATTGTTTTTAGCAAATACTTAAAGAGTCCCCAGTTTTACGTCAAGTACAAGAGCCCCCAGGTCCTGCCCCTGACTTTGGAACGCAGCTACAAGACCCCCTTGCTGCCAGAACGGGCATTGACCGGGCGCTACGACCCCATGAGCGATATGAAATACAAAAGATGATTAAATGTCTAAAATCTAAACCGGAACGACTGTGGAAAGTCCGACATCTTGCCGATTGCGTGTTCGAACTCCGACGGTCCGATGGTGCCGTTGGACTCAATGTCCATTTCTTTGAGTAGCTGAAACAGTATTGTTAGAGAGGTAGGTGCAATAAATGTGTTGGGATACAGACTACTTCAATTATGTGGGTCTTGTGGATGTCTTCGATGCGATTGCCGCTGTTGTGAAAGTCGGTTAGCCTGTCGATGACGATCTTTAGGTCTCGTTCGCCGACGGCGCCGTCTTCGTCGAAATCTAAGGGAAATTGTAGTCGCTCGTCAAATTAGAGTTTAGTCGTATTACCAAAAATCCGAAAAGCCCATGCCGCTTTCACTTTATCGGGGCACTTCTGCGACATCACCGAGCACAAATCCAGGATGTCCTCAAATGACAGCCGATTGTCCTTGTGTGAAGAAAACACCCGGTATATTCGATCCCTGAAAGGGTTCAACTGAACTTAGGTGGTAACCACAGTGTACAGATTTTGTAAGTCACCCTTAGCTGCGGAAATGCTTCTTCCACTTCGTCCACGCCGAAGCGGTGGTTGAAGTTCTGTAGATTGGCGGATCCCAAGTTGTTAAAAGTTTTGTATAAGCTACGGACGTGTGACTAATTGTACGATTTGAGGGGGGCAACTTACTTTAAAATTTCTGTTTTACTGAGGTATGTCAACATGGAGTACTCCTCCAGGATGTCTTCAGTCAGGAAGGAAAAACTGCTGCTTGAAGAGCCCATTGTTGATCAGTGACTAATGATTCGATACAGTTTTATAGACTACAGCGATAAGATAAGGTTGATAAACAATACCTGTTCACCTTTAGCAATTTAGTTTAAATAAACAAGGATTTGTGAAAGATTTAGATAGTTCCGTTTTATCTTTGGAAAAAATAGAATATAGACTCAAATTGAGGTAATGACCTACTCAAACGCGAAATGGTACGGAGGTGTTTAGGCCTGGATAGTAGTTGATCCCCAACATTTCAAGGTCCAAAGATCCATAGATTCCCAGATTCCAAGGTTTTAAATTATAAGGTTTTAGAGATCTCATTTATTTGTCTTTTTTTTTTAATTGGCCCAAAACAAATTATCCTTCTTCAAAGCATAAGGCTGTTTCTGAAACACTCTGTATACATAGAAACTAGATTTTAGTTGTTTTGTATGTAAAAATTCTGATAAATTGAAATTTTACAATTAGAGCAAAAAAATTGAATATCGGCTCGGTTTGAAAAGCCTTTCACTCGAGATTAGATCTGAACTTTTTGTGTCAATTTTTATCAATAATTGCCCTACATATTTAGTTAGGTAATGGGACCAAAGGTATCCTCTCCACATGCAATATAATATTCACGGAGCAATATTGACGAACAACCAAATTGTCCGCTTAATGGAGGTTTTACTGTTTGAATTGTGGTAATTTTGGGACTACCTATTTGGATTTACGGCAAAGAAAAAACTGCAACCTTGTATGGCTTCATATGTTTAATAAAAAACACTTGAATATAGTACAACTTATAAATTAAAACACCCCATGAACTGCATAAAATTATTGCACCCATAATTGAGTAAAACCATCTACATGTCTTTTTCTTCAAAAGAAATGACCTTCCTAATTTTATCTACCCTACTCTGACTAACGGACCTCGGCTTTGAGCCGGGATCCCCACTCTTCTCTTGCACGTTTTCTTTGTCCACACTCTTCTTCCTATTAAATTCTTCGATGCCCACATACCCTTGTGGCCTCTGCTGCTTCATCCTGTTCCTTTGGTACTCGTTCACGATTTCGTCCATGGTCTTCCCTTTGACCACAGCATAGGAGTGGTGCCGCGCGATCCTGAACATCTTCTCTGTGGTGCGTCCCTCGAATCGAAGACTAGGCAGGAACTTCCTCGTCACTCGGGCCAAAACCGACGCGAAGGCTTTGTACTGAGGGTGGCCGGGGGCGACGTTCTGCAAGCGCAGGGATTCGTATACCGCCCACTGAAGTTTCTTCTTGTGTTGGTCCGACATCTCTTCCGACCTCGTAAAGGTCTCACTTACGGTCCTGCTTAGGAGGATGTTAGATTCGGGTTTGGAAGTGCCGGTGTCGAGGGAGAAACTCCGCGGGAATTTCGAGGGGTTGCTGCAGTCTGAGTCTGTGCGCTTGCGTTTTTTGTCAAGGGTGAACATCTTTAGGGGCGACTTTTTGGGGGAGTGTTTGAGGGGGGAGAGGAAAAGAGCCCGTTTTGTGGATTTCTTCTCCATGGATCTCCCTACACATAGAGAGAAAATTAAGTAAGCACATAATAACAATTTTACTTGGTGGAAACGTACCACTGTCAAAATTAAGACGGGAGGCTGATGAGGTCGACGGGATGCTGTCGAATTCACCCGACATTTCTCGGAACCTCATCGCCAGCTTCTTTTTGGCCGAGCTGCTCGGGGTGTTTTTCCGGATTTTGAAGGGGCTCTTCGACGGGGTCTTCCGGGGGCTTTTTCGCGTCTGGGTCAACTTCCTGAAAATTGTACTGTGATTGTGGCTTTTAATTGTGGCACCCACCTTGCATCCACCAAAATCTGCCGGGTCCGCGACCCCAAAATGGCCGAACTGCTGCTCGCCTGCAAATTGGCACTAGAAAATGTGATTCTCCTCCTGGCAAGATGACTCAGTCTCCTCCCAGGGGACTTGACTGTCCATTTGGACTTTGCGAGCTTCCACTTCTGGGAGCTGGACGGATTCGCCTCGAAAGCCCTACAAGACGACGCTGTTTCCGCCCCCACGTATCGCTCCGCGACTTTCAAACACAGATGTTCGACGTCTTCACAGACTTTCCCGCGATTGTAACTGCAATTTTGGAGAATTACAACCTGTGGTTACAACTTTTTGGTAAACTTACTGCAACCCGTGGTAGCGCGCCTCCAATATTCCGGGCCACGAACTGCTAAGACACTCCTTTGTGTCACTAACCAACAGACTCTTCGACGTCGCGGTCACCGTACTCGAAGCCGTCCAAAATAAATTCCTGTTCTCGTTTATCTTTTCCAACATTTCGGCCACAGTCATGTTGATCATCGTGACGCTGGGCGGAGGGTGTACCCCGTTCAGGGAGGCCTGGACGTTCTTTAGAAGCTTCGTGTCTTTGCTGCAAAGATTCTTGGGGGACTCTTTCTTCATGGGGACCGTGAACGAAGTTTCTTCGTCTTCTTCACCGAACAAATCCGGGCTGACGTCGGAAGTGATCAGGTTGCGGTAACGTTTCTGGGGGGTTTGAGGGATGTTTTCTTTGTCGCTGCTGCCGTTTTTGGGAACACACTGGTTGTTGTATGTGTTGGTGACGTTCGCGAGAACTTTGTGGGGTCTGGAGGGTTCTTCGGGGACGTTGAGGGTGGAGAATGTCTTGTTTTCTTTACCAGCTGGAGAAAGGGCACAGATTAGTGCTAGTTGGGGGTGGGGGATTGTTTCTACTTGAGTCATTAGGGGACTTAATGACCCGACTAATGGGGGTGGTAGAAAGCTCATTTGCGTTATCAGGTTGTAGACAAACAAAAGCAGAATTCTGTTTTTCATTTTCTCCTATTTTACAATTTGTCAATCTGATATGCGTCACCCATTTTTATGTGATTACACAGTGGGACCTCGATGACTCGTATATTAAGAACAATTGTCATAGAAACTCGACAAAAACGATACAGTGGTCAATTAAGTTTCCTATCTAGCATGCTGTGAGGTCACAAATTCGTGAAATTCTTATAGCTTTTTATTTATTTTCCGAAAACCACCGTAAGGTTCCACTGTATTTGACAAATTAAACGGCAACGGAATTATTGTTACGTCACACCGTTCCGAAGTTGCACTGTATTTCGCAATTATTATTTTACTAGTTCCTTATTTGGGTGATCCTATGCTTCCGAGGTTAAACAAGGATATAGATACGACAATGTCGAAGAAATGATGATATAAAGTCATAAATAAATGAGCAAACAAAAATACTAGTTCCTTATTTGATCAAAATGCATCATATTATTCGAAATTTTCGAAAATTATTTTGTCAAACGCACATGTGCGCACGTGACGTGTCAAAGCCACCCTTAAATGTTCATTTTACGACTTGCAACGACAAAAGATGGGTATGCAAATGTCGCCTCCCTAAACTAGGGGTAGGGAACAGCTGCAACTCTACATTTTACTACCGCTGGCTTGCATGAATGGAATAGGATCACCTGTCAATTGTCAGCGTGGGGTTCAATGCTTGCGAGTAAAATTGCTTCAAAAGGGGCTATCAAGACACCTCAGTTATAACACGTCGATAATATTGGTAACAAGTTTAGATGATACGGGGTGTTTAGATACCAGTATATGTTAATAATCGCACATCCAGTTGCCTCTGAACGTCGAAGCGACTTGACCCACATTTTTTTTTAATAAACACCCCGTAAATTTATACGATAAGACAATAATATTGAGACTGGTTATCACTTACCACTGCCATCATACACAATCTGCTGTACCCGCGGAATAAGCACTGAAGAGTCGGAGTCCTCAAAGCCACTGAACTCTGTCTGAACACTGTCCAGTGAGGCACTGATCACCGAATCAAAAGATTCGCTGTGTTTGTCGGTTTCTTCACTTTTCAGAATTGGCTTTTCCAGCAGAGCATCCTCGCTTAGGTACAAGTCGCAGGGAAAAGCCCGCGTTGAACACATATTCTCGGAGGGGGCCTCCAGATTCGATTCTTGATTGTGTGAAACGTAGCCGCTGTCGTTGTCCATAACAAAACTATGTTCCATATTCAATTTTGGTCCGCTTTTGGGGCCAGAATAGCGGCAAATTTACGAATTTTGAGGCCTTTTGAATTCCAAATTTCTGGCCAACTGACTTTCGGTGGGCCACCTGGCGGCCACTGCTGAACTAAAATTCGAAATGTAAACAAGCTTTCGATGTGGGTATTAGAGCGAACATCGAATCGATCGAATTATTTTTAATTTAATTTAAACAGATATTGGGTTTTGTTAGAAGTGATTAAAGAAACAAGTTTAATTAATTGAAGGCTAATTTTAATTGATTTAGTGTTAAGGCAACAATTATTTATTACGTCGACTTTGAATGCACTTTCGATGTACCGCTCTTTTCGTTAACCTCACATTCAGGATTATAGGTTATGTTGTTTTATCGTGGAGTAAATATATAATTTTTTAGCAGCATTAACATACAGAAGCAAAAATGAATGAAGACTTCGACATATATGCAAATCTGCCGGACCAATGTTCTCTATCGCTTGAGTCTGAAAAGGTAAAAGTTAAAAATTGCTCTCATTGAAGCTGAATCTTTCTTTTGCAGCTCCAAGAGCAGGTCAAACTTCTGGAGGAGCGCAGTGAGTCCCTCGAGGGCGACGTCGACAAGCTGTGCGCAAAACTGATAGAAATGAAAAAGGTCAGGGACAACTTGGCTAAAAACATCTCTGAACTCTTCAAAACCGCCAAGGCCGAAATCGAGCGCAAAGACAGAACCATCAGGGAGTTGAGAAACCAAATTGACCAGCAAGTGCTCCAAAAGAGGGCCGCTTTTGTGCCATCCAAGCGCCCCCCTGAGAATAGTCCCAGTTTAGAGAATGAGCCCCATCTTAAAAGGAGCAGGAGGGAAGGGTACAGCCCCAGTAGGCCCAAAAAGAGCAGAAGTCGGTCTAGATCTAGAGAGAGACACCACAGGCATGTCCGGGACGATTATAGGCGAGATTATAGGAGTGGGGATAGACAACCCAGTAGTTATGAGAGATATGAGAGTAAACCAGACAGGGATAGGTATTCTAGTAAAGCACGAATCTCAAACAACCCTTTGAATTACCACTAGTTTCAGGGGGGGCTGCCACAAGACAAGGATGGGTTATGGGAAGGTGGGGAGTGAGGACAGAGAGAGGACACTCAGGGAAGACACTGCTGGAGAGAAAAGATCAAAAAGTCTAGAGACTGACTGTTTTGTGGCAGCCACCAAGTCAAAATTAAAGACTGTGAGTGGGGAGAATAAACACAAGGTTGTAACCAAAGAGGTAGTCAGCACTGGTAGAGTTGGAGAGGAGAAAGTTCTAGACAACACTAAACCAAGTGGGATAATCAAAAAAGAGAAGAGTGGGGAAAGTGAGATGGATAAGCAAAAGGGAGACACCACCAACAAACAAATAAAAGAAAAATGCAACAAAGAAAGTGGGATAGACAAAGCAACAAAGGAAGATAATATTAAAGTAGGTGGAGTAACCAAACACGGATCTTTGGTAATCAAAGAAGAAAAGAGTGCAGAAAGTAAGATAGATAATCAAGGGGATGTGGCAACAAAGGAAGACACTGTTAAAGCAAGTGGAACAACAAAAGAACAGACTACAGGCAGACAAGAGCTATCAACAAAGGAAGACAACATTAAAAGAAGTGGAGGGAGCAAACAAGGTTCTGGGGTAATTAAAGAAGAAAAGAGTGTACAAAGCATGGATGTGACAAAAAAGGGAGACATTAAAAGTGTGGTAAACAAAGATAATGTAGATAAGCAAGGGACTGTAGTAAAGAAAGCATCAAAATGTGACATTAAAGAAAGTGAACTAACTGTATTAAAAAACCAGAGCAATGAGATGCCAGTAAAAGAAGACAACAAACCCCTTAAAGCAAGTGACACAAACAGCAGCAAAGATACCACAAAGAAGGAAAAACAAATTACTGCAACTGATAAAATTCCAACTGCTGAAGTAACAAGGACTGTGAAAGTATTGTTGCCTCAAATACAAGATCCTAAAATCAGTAACACTGACAAAGTTGTTGAGGAGTCAACTACTCCCAAAACCGAAGGAGACAATAAGAATCAAAAGCAAAAAAAGCCTGTAGATAGAAATAAAAAGGGTGGTAGAATCATGGATGTTGCTACAAAATTGAGGGACAGGTTAAGTGCAGAGCATGGAGCAGAAAGTTTGGATCCTGAGTTGATGGACCATGTTAAAAAGGCTGCATTCAGTGATACAAAAGATGAGGAAGACGATAAAAGTGCGTCAAACAGAACTGAAAATGAGCAAGTGAAGGCAGTCAGTGAAGGATTTCTGGAGAAAGAACATAAACAGTCAATTGAAGACATGAATAAAGAGCTAGAAAGAAAGTCAGTAAGAACCCTAGAAAAAGAGGACAAGCAATCAGTCAGTGACAGGAAGAAAAAGGTAGAACAAAAGATAGTAAGGTCTCTGGACAGCGAAGACAAGCAGTCAGTTGAAAAGAAGAAGAAAAAAGTAGAGGAAGACAAGCAGCTAGTTGAGAACAAGAAGAATAACATAGAACAAGAGACAGTAAGGTCTCTGCAGAAAGTAGACAGGCAGTCAGTTGAGAACAAGAAGAAAAATGTAGAAGAAGCGACAGTAGGGTCTCTGGAGAGTGAAGACAAGCAGTCAGTTGAAAAGAAGAAGAAAAAAGTAGAGGAAGTCAAGCAGTTAGTTGAGAACAAGAAGAAAAATGTAGAAGCGACAGTAAGGTCGCTGGAGAAAGATGACAAAGCGCCAGTTGAGAATAAGAAAAAAATAGAAGAAAAGACTGTAAGGTCTTTGGAGAAAGAAGACAAGCAATCAGTTGTTGAGAATAAAAAGAAAAAAGTAGAGGAAGACAAGCAGTTAGTTGAGAACAACGAGAAAAACATAGAACCAGAGACAGTAAGGTCTCTGGAGAAAGAAGACAAGCAGTTAGTTGAGAACCAGAAGAAAAATGTAGAAGAAGAGACAGTGAGGTCTCTGGAGAAAGAAGACAAAGAGCCAGTTGAGAATAAGAAGAAAAAAATAGAAGAAACGACTGTAAGATCTTTGGAAAAGGAAGACAATCAGTCAGTTGCAGATAAAAACAAAGAAAAGGAAGGAAAGAGAGTACAGGATGATCAGAATCAGCTTCCAGAACAACCCTCTGAAGAATCCACAACCTGCAAACAGACTCAAGCGCTGATACAAAGTCTAGTATCTGACAGAAGGAGAAGCATTGACAAACCCGCCAAACCACCTTCAAAAAAGACCCAAAGCCGAAAACACCAAGAGTCCAAAATTCCAGAAAAGCTCGACGAAGAAGTCCGAGAATCCGACCGAGTGCTGCGAAGCGCCGCGCGCAGAAACAGCACCAAAATTGAAAAATCCAACGAGTCTCTTACCGAAACCCCCAGCAACGTGAGTCTCACCCATGAAGAAGACATCCCGGTCTTACACATCGCGGATAACGAGCCCCATTTGGATACGAGTCTCGCCTCCAACGTTGCCACGTCGTCGCCTTTGCGCGGATCCGTGGACCTGCAGTTGCTCAAAGACGATCTGAACATCTCCCTGGACCAAAGTTTGGTTAACAGTTCCCAGAACGACTCTAATAGGAGCGATTCGACGCAGAGGATCAGCTTGAACACGTCTTCCGCGAGGAAGCGTCGACGGGTGGTGATTACTATCATTGATTAGAGCCTTGCGTTTACTTTATTGTTTTTATTTTTGATTCTATAGTTTAGTTTTTTACCGAAAGTATTGTTATTTGTATTCAGAATAAACGTCTTTATTTTGCGACCTTCGTCTTGGCCTTGTAGAGACGGAATTTACGTTTCTTCTCCTTGGTGGTGGTGGCGGTGGCGTTTTTCAAAAGCTGGACGGCGGAAACGTCTTGCACCGGGAAGTCGCCCAGACGGGATGGGAACTTACCGCTGAAGCCTTTGGGGAAAACCGGTTTTGATAGTAGAGAAGACAGTTGTTTTCTCTTGAAATCGGCGGTCTTTTTCTGGGAGGCAGCTTCTTCGTTATCGTACTTCTTTGAACTGAATACTGTTAAGGAAACTGCGACCTTGAGGTTGTAAAAATATTCTCAGCAAAGGATACAAGTCGTCTACAATGATGTCCATGTCCCTAGCAGCCTTCTGTAGCCACCCTTCTTCCGCGTTGCTCTTGCGTATATCCAGATTCAGCTTGTCGACTTCACGGGCCAAATTGACCCTTTGCTTAACAGCCTTCAGGAAGTCTCCTTGCACAGGGAATGTCGGTAGGTCTTCGGCTACGAAATAAGTACAATTGACCGTGGAAGCTAACACATTCTGATCACAAATTACTTCTGTTCAGCGTCTTGCACAACTTCAAGTAATTCTGAATTTCCGAGGGCTCTAACAGCAGAACTGTCAAACCGTCTTGAGATGCTCGCGCCGTACGGCCCGATCTGTGGATATAGGTTTCACTTGTCCTGGGGGTCTGGTAGTGCAGAACATGTTGAACTTTCGGGATGTCGAGCCCTCTGGCTGCCACGTCCGTCGCCACTAGGACGGCACTGTCGTCGTCTCGAAACCTAGAAAATTTTTAATATTAATAAAGTGGTTTGAATGTGGGCAGTGCGAGTTTCGGAGTTGTAATTAATTATTTCAAGCACTCACCTCTCCAGATTTTTCAACCTCTGCCTCTGTTGCATCGACGCGTGCAGCGGCAACGGCTTGCACTCCAAAATTCCCAACAGGTTGGCCAACCTCTTCACGCACCCTACCGAATTGCAAAAAATCACTGTACGTCCCGGGTGTCTTTGCAAGAAGTAATAAACGTAGTAGTCCTTCTCCTCAAACGCACAACTTATCCGACTTTCAGTCAACGTTGCAGGAACCGCGGCCCCTTTATTTATGTCCACAATCTTCGGGTTTGTGATCCCCAAAATGTTGATGATTTTTTTCAGTTTTTGTTGTGGGGAGATTTTAGACACCTTCGGTTTTTTCAATAGATATTTGGGCAGTTCATGAACTAGAGTAAGTGTGGCCGAGAAAACAAAGTTCTGTCGCTTTTCCGACTTGGTTTTGTCGAAATTGATCCTTTCCAACAAGCTGTGGAGCTCCTCGAAGTGCCCGGCCTCTAGCATTCTGTCCGTTTCGTCAATGGCTAAGTAGCTACAAGTGACTTAAGTAACTACGAGTGAATATGTGGTTGCCTAAATACAGGCGTCATGCAATGGTTATCACACCTGCGACGTTGCCACAACGCCTTATAATGAAAACATATACAATAGCAGTACCTAATATCGTCAACTTGGGACAAATGGGCATTTCCTTCCTGTATCAGCTCCCAGAGGCGTCCAGGAGTCGCCACTACAATTTCTGGACGTTTGTTAAGAATCCTTTCTTGTTTTACAGCGGCCATCCCTCCAATAACCACTGCAACGTTGATATCTGAAAATGAATAGTTTGAGTCATTACAAACTGTCTCCTCAACCGCTGATTGGCCAGATTTACGACTTCTTCAACAGTGATTGGTTGTTAAACACTTAACTACTTTAACTACACCTTACCTGTAAATTTGGCCGCCGCCTGAATGTGGTTCTTCACCTGCATCGCCAATTCCCTCGTTGGGGTCAGAATCAAAGCATACAAACGCCCCTTTCCACCATCATCATTGATGGATTTTTGCTTTAAAATTCCAGATAAAATCGGCAGACCAAACGCTAATGTTTTACCACTTCCTGTCTCTGCAGCCCCCACAATGTCCCTGCGCCCTGTAACGACAATTTTAATATTGTTATCTCAAAAAAAAAGAGTTATAACCTAAAACTGCAGCAGGCAAAGTCAGGGACTGGATCTCAGTTGGTTCCTTAAATCCCTGCAGACGGAGCGCCTTCACGAGGGGCTCTGACAGCCCAAAATTGGTCCACGTTTGGTAGTCGTCCTCAAGTGGCGTTTCTGATACTTCGAGGTCAACACTGGACCCGGATTTGGAGGGTGTGAGGGCTTGTGGTGGTGGTTGTGACACTTTTTGCTTCTTTTTTGATTGCTTTTCACCCTTGAAGTCATGTTTTCGTTTGGGGCTCTGCAAGTAACACTAGTCTTTGAGGTTATACTTTACGAAATTGGAACTAACCGGTTCAGTGGTGGTGAATTCTGACAAATCGTAGTCTGTGCATTCCTCCACAGCAATTAAGCCCTCGGTGAGAAGGGCATCTTCGATTTTAACCGGGTTCCATTTCATTTTGGCTTCGTTCTTTTTGACCATGTTTTGGAGGTTATGTCGTGCGATGTAAACATAACCTCAACTTTCTCACATGGGGGTTATTTAAATAAATTTTTATCGCCGACTCCGTCAGGTGTTTATTTATTGAGAATATAAAAGACAAGATTGATGATAAATTATTTATTATGACCTCTACATCTACAAAGCACAGTAATAATATAATGGTACGCACCCTAGTAGATTCTCAATCAAATCCAGGTGAAAAATATACTAGACTGCTATTAATCCACATTGATTAAGCATTAGTTGCCCCCTTGTTTACACAATGAAATTTGCCATCCAGTAACACCAACCCGCTGTTACTGAATGGGAAATTTCACTCTTAAAAACCGCTTTACAACTTAATCTTTATAACCTTAAAAGAAAGCAAGAAGATATACAAAAAGAATGGATAGATAAAAAACCGGTAAATTTGTCTCATCAGAGATTGATCCGTTAACTTCGCATTAATCGCTACCGTGCAGATACCCAACGTACTCCAGAACGTGCTCCTCCATGACCGAATCTGATTTCGGCACTTGCATCGTAATGGGTAACTGGCTGATCGCTAGGTTCTCGTCGAAAGCCAGATTCAGACTATGCCGAGGGCTGTTCATGACAAAGTGCTCCTCAGTAAGAGGCAGGATATCCTTCAGCAGTAACCAGACGCTCTCGTCGGCCACCACGTGGACTTTGGCCACTGGAAAACCGTTGAAAGGACTAGCAACGGGAAGAGTGTACGCCCCCATGTTCTCAAACACGATCCAGTCGCCGATCTGCATCTCCGGAAGAGCCACGTTTTCGACCACTTGGTCCAGGCCGTCGCAGGTTGGTCCCCAGATGCTGCTGGAGTAGTACTTCTTTCCGGGTACCACGTGCAGAGGCTGGGGGACCACCCGCTGGTGGTCGTAGAGGATGCAGTTGAAGCTCCCGTAGACGCCGTCGTTGATGTAGTACATCTTGTGGCGAGTGGTCTCGTCTTGGCTGACCACGTCGCGGATGGAGTGGATGTTGCAGGCGAGGGTGTAGGCGGAGCTCACGTAGAAGCGGCCGGGTTCGGCGATCACTTGGACGGTGGGGTCCGGGAAGTAGTCGTCGAGGGCCGAGTTGACCACCGAGGCGATCTGGAGTACAAAAAGTATGATTATCAACATCAATGTTTCAGAAAATAGTACTCACTCCTTCAATCGAGGTCCCATGGTCCCCAGGGAACCCTCCCCCGATATCCAGCAACTCGAAGTTGTACCCCAACCCCGCCCCTAGATCGAAAATGTCCCTCGCCGCCGCGATGGCCCTCTTGAACACCGTCGATTCCCGACAGCCCGACCCTACGTGGAAGCTGACCCCGACCACCTGCAGACCCAGCTCGCGGGCCTTATGCAGCAGACGTGGGGCGTCCACGACGGGGTCGCAGCCGAACTTCATCCCCAGAGGACACTGGGCGTCCACGGCGTCGCATCGTATCCTGATGACGAGCCTGGCGTGCGGATAGAGGCTTTTCACCTTGTGCAACTCGGTCTCGTTGTCGAAGGTCATCGTCGAGACGCCCGTTGCAGCGGCGTGACGGATGTGGCTGGCGGGCTTCGCCGGGTTGGCGAAGATGACGCGGTCGGGGGCGACTCCCAGGGAGAGGACCTTGTTGATCTCCACCTTGGAGGCGCAGTCGAAGCCGGTGCCGAGGGCCGCCAGGACTTCGAGGACGGTAAGGCTGTCGTTGCATTTGACAGCTGCAAGAAGGACCAGAATTTAGAAAATTGACAGTAATTTTAATTTCAATTAATGGACTATTTTCTGCATACGGTTTATTATAAATAACGAGTGATTCAGAGTAACATTAATCAAAGAGCCTTTTGGAAACAAAAATAATTGTCTTAGTTTACACCGTGATTTTTTAAATTTGACATTTGATAGATGTCAGGAGCAAGGATAAGGAACAATAAGAAATAACGAAAAAAAAAAATTGTAAAAAAGGAAATACCCTCAAGCTGTACAAAATACTGCAAATAATAAAGAAATAGATAACAAAAATGAAGGAAGAATTCTTAAAGAATATAGGATTTTTTAACGAGTTGTCAATTAAATTTAAAAAGTTAAAAATAAACTGTACATATCTGATGTAAATAAATAGTAAAGTAATTTCATTAAAACGCGGAAAGAAGTTATTTTTTCGTTTTGTCTTGTGACGTGCGATGACGCGATGTCGCCCTATTTGATATTACGTTCGATTAAGAATATGAACTACGTGGTAAAGAGAAAAACAATAAATTTCCATGTTCAGCAAAATTTTGTAATTTCAATTGGAGCGGCGCATCCACCAGTTTTCTATATTTGTAAATGTCCTTTTAGCGCTTAATACTGCTCCAAATTATGTAAAACATATTTTTTTTTTTGTCAAAATATCTAGACAACCAGTAAAACATCATAGTAATGTCATTTTAAAATTGAACACGCTCCAGACCACATTTGCCCCCGCACTCACCATAGTGGGGCTCCACCCTCGGCATGAAAGCCTTCCAGATCCTATGCTTCCTGACGATGTCTCCGATGTCGCACACGTAAAACGCTTCTTCTTGGAGTCCCGAATCGGCGATCCCCATGATAACTGACCCAACGTTGGAATGGGCGTCCAGAACGTGAACGCGTTCGTCTGAATCGATGAACTTCATCTTCGTTTTAGTTTTAAAGAAAAGTTATAAAGATAAAATTGTAAAATCCGTTTAAGATTTCGGATTGTAATAAGCAAGCTGTAAAAATTGTAACAATTAGTTTGCTGCCACATTTGTAAGTTAGGCTACTTACGAGGCAACCTGTGCTCAGAGTAGCTCAGGATGTGTCGAAGGGAAAAAGCAGGTGTTACTTATGTACGAGGGAAATTAGCAGCGCCAAGGAGGCTCCGCGTCCAAGAAGTTTTTCCAGTCGTTCGGGAGGAAAGCACTGCTAGTAGCTGGGGAAGCTTCGTCCACAATGCAACCCTGGAAACAGTTCGGGGTAAATAAATGAGCATTTAACGACAGAGAACAATGTCAAGTAGTCATTTAAAAGATCGAAGTGTCCATCACGTTGACGTGACATGTTTAGTCATTTATGAACATCCTGTAGCTAATCACATACAGTAACATATGTTTTGCCATGTTGGAACATTTTTTTGGCATAAATTCTTATGACACCTTATAAATTAATCATTTTCAAGGACAGAAAAATAATCATCTCCATGGCCATTCCTCCTCCCGAAAATCCAGTTTATGCGTGTTAAAACACGAAACACGGATTAGTCAGTAACCAAATTAGCCAAATTAACATGAAATAACAAGATGATGCAAAAATCCTTGACTGTCGTCATCGAATGAGACCCCATTCGTACCCCATTTCGGTAAATACGTTACCTGGAAAGGTGGGTCGAAGTGCACGTTGTGATTTTTACATAAGCACATGAAAAAGACTTGAAAAACTGATAAAGAGCCAAAGCTGACTCAAAAAAACGAACATAAGTGGATCACCGGGCGACGCTGCTGGTGACAAACGTGTTAACAACTCTGCCACACGCTAATATAGTCTCTCCCCTCCTAGAAACCGCTATCGGGCCAATGAATTGAAAATGATCTTCAACCTGGAAGGCCGATAAGCCTTATCAGATGAGCATAGTACAGTCTGGAGTCATTGTTTCCAAGACCGATTTGCTGTGGCATAGAAACGCCCCCAGTACAGTGACGCCACACTAGGATGTTTAATTAATTAAATTAGACAAATATCAAGGTGCCGCCGTTGTTTTTTTGGTCGATTTGCGGTCATAATCCGAGATCGTGAAATGCCTTGTGACTTTTTTTTAGATAAACAAGTCGTTATCGCGTCCCATAAATTATCGGTATCAACGTTACGTTCGGCGGAAACCGAAATTACTTGTCATCGAAATGTGTTAATTCTCAAGAAAAACGATAACTCAGATAAGGGGAAAGCGACGAGGAGGCATGGATCAGTTGATCTGAATCCCAGACCTCTTTGACTTTGGATCATCTGAATTCGAAGTGAAGTCATTGGTGATTAAATATGTTTTGTCTCTTGTTGGTCTGTTTACAATTACGCAGGTTAATAAACAGTCAAATGGTAGTAAATAATCGTGTGATATCATGTAAGGCGATAATTTTTGTGGATTGACTGTAGTTGGACAAATTGCTCTAATTGGCTGTTTAATTAACTATCTATCTAATGCTATCCTATTATGAAAGAAGTCAAATTTATTATTTCCTTAATTTGTTACTTCTTTCTTTTTCTATAAGGTAACTACTACTCTTCCATACAGGGTGATTTTAAAAATGTGTCGCTCCTTGAAACAAAGTCAGTAATGTCCGACCCTAAAATGCGTTATCGAGTTAAAAAAAAAAAAAAAACAAGTACATATTCGTTCACCGTAGGAGAGGACAATTTTGGAGTTCTTTGTGTGTGTAGTTTGTTATTTTTGTCTCTTTTTGATCCACAAATTACGTACAGCAATTTACTCGTCTTTCTTTTACACCTATGCAATCTTTTTCATTCGATTTCTATTTTAATTTTATTTCATATTTTCAGTCAGTATTATTTCTGTTTTTGCTTTGTTAGTTTCTATGACTTATTTGGGGTTTTCTAGTTTCCGACAACTTTCGAATTAAAAAAAAAAACTAAACATAACTCAATTTCTTTCTTAAACTCTTTAATTTTTCTATTCCATACTTCCTTCTAAAAATAATTATCGTCATTTTTTTTTATAGTAACAGGTGACGAAAATAAAGAGCATTGTTTTTTTTTTAGGTTAGAGCAGACTGATGTTTCGATTCGACAACTTGCCAGTAGAAGAGATAAAATAGCATATTTTGCCATCCTGCCTTCAGAGTAAAAATTACAATATTTTTTTTTATTCGAAAATTGGAAAATAGAACGCTCGTTAAGGTCCTTGATGTTAAATGTCAAATTTACAGTGTTTACTGTCACAATTATCACCCGCTGTTATCAATGGTTATTATTTTGCTAAGGTCGGGTCGGTTGAATTAATCGGAAAACAATTTTTAATTTTAACAAAAATAGAAAATTACAGTGACCTTAATGCCAATTTTATTTTGTTTAAAACTGTAGGTCTTCAAAAATTGATTATTTAGTAAAGAAAACGATGAATACAAAACACATAATAAAAGGAAAAAACAGGACACAAACTGTAATATAAAAGTAACGAAAAATGATGTCAGTCCTAATAAAAACAATGAAAATGCGAGTAATGACAATATACGTCACGAGAAAAAATACTAATTGGTAGAACAAAGGGACAAACTAAAAACTTTGGGAAATCTATTCCTCCAGCTAGCAATGACAAAAAAATTGTTGAGTTTTCTAACTCAAGGTGCCTTGAGTTTCAGCCTGTCATTGTTTATCTGGGCTTACCAAGTGCTTTTTAATTATCATGGGTAACTAGACCCAACCTGTAATTATTCCAAAGAACTTACTTATCAGAGTTCTAAATGAATTGGATTTTCCTCAGGAATCTTCAATTAGATAAGGGTAAATTACCTATTAAATTTAACGTCAGGACTGCCCCAAACCAATTAAGTCAGGCGCATGTGTCGCGATATTCGTGGTGAAGATAAATGAAACAAAAAACATCCATTAGAAACAAGTATTGATACAAGTAACAACAAACATTTTTAGGACGCCATGCTTTCTTGAATCCTCTCAAGCAGAAGTTCTAACCGCCCCTTCATCACCGGCTGTCCCTTCTTCGTCTTCTTATTGAGCTTCCTGTGCTTCTCTATCTTCTTCTGCCGATATCTCTCCAAAGCTTCTTCCTTTTCGGCCTTTTTCCTCAAGAATTCCTCCCGTTTCCGTTCCTTCTCCTCGATTTCGTCCAACTTCCTCGAGCGCTTACGACCCTTTTTAACGAACACCTCAACTTCGTCCTCGTCGTCAGGAACCCCTTCTTCCTGCTGCCTCCGTTCTTCCTGTTCGTATATTTTTTGCACGTCGAATTGTGGCCCCCTTTTTCTATTTTTCTCTTTGTTGTATTCGTGTCGGAAATGCTCGACTCGTTTCGTCTGCCACTGGTCGACTTTGTTTTTCAGGCTGTACTTGTTCTGTCGCCACTTGTGCTTATCGAAGGGCTTTTTCTTGGTCACTTGTGATGATAACTCTTCTTGTTGAGACGATTTTGAAGGTTTTACGAAGAAATCACCCGAGGGGCTCGCTTTCTGTTGGTCGGATGATCGAGTGGGTTTCCATTTGCTGCTATTGGCACCTTTTTTAAAAAATGGATCCCTTCTGGGTTTCGCTCTGAATTCGGGCATCTTCGGTTTCACCATGGCGTCTGCAAGAAGGACCCTAAGAATGTAGTTTTTATCTAATTGTGTGATTACAGTATAGTTGCAAAAACATATATGTAGAAGTATGTTAGAACAGAGAGATCTTCTTTGTGTTGAAATTTTCACTAGTGCACTCACTCACATATGTTTTATCCACCAACCGGTTCAATGCCGCTATGTTTTAAAAATTAACAGAACAAGCTGATTTGCCCTAGAAGAAACAAATGCAAAAATGAACCAAATAGCAGAAATTCCAAAGTTAGCCATGTGGCAATAACTGATATCGCATTTAAAGAGGAACACTCAATGGCGGAACTGTAAACTAGATTAGAGACAAGTCACGCCACATGGCAAGAAAATATTTACGTTACCATCGCTTGAAAATTAGAACTCTTGGCACTGATTAGACAGTGAAAATTAAATTACCATAATTGTCAACAGTTATGAAACAGAGTAGAGTGAGCAATCTGGACAACTTGTAGCATCAAAAAAGGTATTTTTCCAAGCTCCTATAGACCACATTTGCCAATGTTATACTGCTTCTGAAAATTAGAGGGATAAGCCTCTTAGATTCTAGGTTATTGTACTTGAAACCTGTGTGATATCTCCTTTTTACTAGTTAATTCTAGTTTGCATCAATTTTTTTTATGGCATGGCCCCAAAATGATGCAATCACTGAAATATGGAAATATGACTGGACTAACGTCTCAGGAGCTGCAATTTTGCACTGGGCTTAAATGTTGATGTTGTTTTACTCTTCAAACTACTAATAATTCTTAAAATTTCCATTTTCCAACAATGGAAAAATTTTTCGAAACAATTGCAAAATCGACATTATAGTATGAAAGGCTACTTGATAAAAATGAAAATGGTAAGCCCAAGCCACTGACGTCACAAACGCATTTAGAAATAAAATTTTAACTTGTAAGCCCCAATTATAATTCTATTATTAACTTTATTGTAGTTTCCCCGGTCCGTCCATCAATATGCAAAGGCCACCTACAATAACGGGGGAACTTCCATCATTGCCCCATGACTCAAATCGAGCCCCGTAAAATTCCATGAAACTGAACCTTCCGCACATCAATAAATCCGATTTTAGCGACAGGAAGCACCGTCACCCCCATAAACATTTCAGCGATAAACAAACGGCCCCTTTTACGACAATGAGTCTAGACGTCAGCCAACTCGATGGTGACAAGTGGAAAATTTCGCAAAAATCAAGGTCACGAAGCAACCCCATCGCTCTAAATTTAGATTTTCAGGGGCCCAAAAACGCAAGTCTGATCGAGCAGGGTCGATACGAAGTGTCACTTACCCTCGGCAGCCACCCTTCGGGTTGGCGTAAACTTTTTGGCGGAATTTTGAGGTTTTGCGAATACAAGTGTGTGAAAAACACTTTGTCCTTTCGTCAGTAAACAGTTCTTGCGGGTTTTTTGGCAATTTTATCACACACCATTACGATGAACGAAGTACCTCGCACAAAAAGGACGTTGACGGATTGACGCGCAGGGAGACCACTGTGGGGTGGAGAAAGTTCCTAGGAAAGTTACTAGAATGAGATTCAACCACCGCGATTCAACCAGTCAACCCTCTAGTGGGGGAGGGGGTGATGTTATATCGTTGGTTGGACTATTATTTATTTCTAATGAGGTCCTGGTAGATATAGAAGCAAGGTTGAGCGTGGACTACAGTGTGTAATTTTGGAATTACATTAGAAAGTTACTGTAGTGCTATGCAACACATAATACACCACATCTTATTTCTTGCTTTTACAATCATGATATGAAGGTCAAGTTGAAAAAAAAAAACAACTTTGGGTCAATTCATTGATATTTATCATAAGTATATGATAATTTACAAATATAGTTTATAGTTATTTTGGCATATAAATGTATTATTGGTTGTCTAAAATGTCTTGAATACTGCTGGCAAGGCAGCAAAGAGATACCTGACTAAATAAAAGACCGAATAGCGACATTTATTTTTTATTTTGTACACTTATCTAAAAGACAGCTTAATTTCGAATTATCCTGCTAAAAATTGACGACAGTCGGGAAAAAATACAAGTTAATTTAGGGCTCAACTCTTATAAACGAACTTGTACTTTTTAGAATGTTAATATCCAACACAAAACCACTTTTTGGAGTGGCCATATTTATCCTACAAAAGGGTTACAGACTATTTGCCTCTGTGAGGCAGAGCAAAATCAAATTAATTATAAAAATAGTATTCTAGTTTCCCTAAACATGTTCAGTAACTACACTTCCTAAGGAGCAAAAGTACCTGACCGAGGTCAACATCATCACAGATTGGAGAAAGCAGTTCCAAAACACCGAAATAGAAGTTCGAGCTGTTTCGCCCAACAATGAGGGAGCTTTCTAAAAACGCCCCTTACAGTTAGTAACAATAAGATTCAATAAATAAACACATTTCTTGCATTAATCTCAGTCTTACTCTTCGCCGCTCTAGTACGAAAACAATCTCTCCTTACACGTACGTGGTGTGTGTCTCTGACGATGGGGCCCACGTGGCCAAAATCTTATGCTTGAACAGCTTCCCGAAAGTAGCTCTAAACATCCGGCTCATGCAGCAATACAGAATGAAATTGATTCCCCCATTGATGAGCGCCAATATGTCCAAGATCTCCCCAAAGGACTGATAACAATCCAGAAACAGATTCTTCCCTTTAATCCCTATTAGCAACCCGAAGATCCCTTGAGGAAACTCGGTGATCAGAAAGAGTACCAACACCGCTATCAACATCTTGGTCGTTCGATCTGCACGCCTCTCCGACTTGGACACTCTTCTTCGGGCCTCCTTTTCCGTTTCCTTCAGAGGAACGGAATCGTAACTCCTCAGGACTTGCTTGCGCTTTTTGGCCTTGAAGAGGGTGTGGATCAGCCAGCCGGTGATCACGCTGAGTATGCAGCAGGGGAGGAGCTTGATGATGACCGCGTAGATCCAGAAGTTGATCTTGAGGAGGTCGGTGTCGTTCTTGAAGATCTGGTTCAGGTCGGTGTGGTAAAGTATTTCGGTCTTGTTGTTCTCCTGGACCGGGTCTGCGGTGATGATGGTGGTGATATACGTGGGGGCGCAGAGGATTATGGGGAGGAAGAAGCTCAGGGCTATGGCTACGGTGCAGCGGCGTTCCGAGCAGAGGGTGCCGTTCTTTTCGGGGTACCTGGAATTAAAAACACAGTAGAAATATTTCTTTTTTTATCTCAAAAGTATTTATTGAAAATATGCGTGCAGATAAATTCAACACGTCAATCATTCTATAAATTCTGACCATCGAAATGATTTATTGAAGATGGATGGAACACGCATCATTTATTTTGAGACGTCCGCGTCTGGAATCACTCAAAATAAGACTGTTTGAAGTCCAGTGACGAGTGAGTAATCCGACTGATGTCATCTGCAACACCAGATCGGAGCATTTTTCCAAAATCTGTGTTTGTATCGAAGTTTGCAGACAGTTCTATAAAAATCGTCGATGTGTATATTATTTGATTGGGAAAATCGTATTTAAAATATTTACGTTCTGCAGAGTTTCGGGAAAACAAACATGTCTGGAATGATTTCTGTTTTGAATTTTTATGTAACTTCGGTGGCGATGATAGGTGATTGCAAAAATTTAGACGTGGACAAGGAGGGCCTGAGACAGTGGTAATCGAAACAGACTAAGGGATTATATTTTAAGTTACTAAATCATCTTCTGAATGATTTGGACCAGACGCCAAATGTAAATATAATAAAGTTGTGGTCTTTATATCTTTGTAAAGCTTAAAACGTAGCTGCCCCAAACTGTAAATAAGTTGGAATATCACCCGGATGTCCCCGTTTTGCCGATACAACTGGTGTTGACTGTGTAAATTTTGACGACTGGGATGTTATTGCGTTTAAAGAGTGGCTAAAATATTGATCGGAACTGCGTTTTATTTAGTTTTAATTAAGTCCTGAATGCTTTTGTTTTTGCAGTCAACGGACAAAATCTAAAATGTTAAACAAATATTGGCTTTATTCTTCTGGCAACCAAATATTAATCCAATTTTTTGTCGAGCTCCTGGCTTTGTCTTTAAAAATAAAACGAAACGCTTAATGGGATTGAGTGTACGAATTTTTATTAGTTGCTGGTCAGTTTTCTAACGTAATTGCTTTTTATTATGCTAATTTATTAAATCTGAATTATACAGACCGTTTCAATCGAAACGAGCCACCCTCAATAACTTTTTAGGAAAAGATATTTAAGAAAAATCTAAAAACAGGTCAATTTTTATCTCGAGGGGGACATGTTTTGATGTTTCAATAATTATTTTGACTTTTTGTTGATTTGATATCTTAGAATCTAAAATTGATATCGAAAAACTGATAAAACGGAGATGAAATAATAAAATATATGAAAGAAGGAAAAAGAAACGACGAAACAATAAAATGATAGAAAATTAAACTAATTATATAATTTTTTACTGAACTACGATTGAAACATAAATACATTTTTCTTTCGTTCAGTACTGTTTCTGTAGGTACTGTTGTCTTTATAAAAAAAATTCAAAAAAATGCAACTCGCCTGTTACTTGCCTTGCTCGCTTTGCTGCAATAGAAAGATCTATAAAACGTTAATGGAAAGGAATAAGACATTGCTAGGAAGCAAGAAAATAAGAACAACAAAAGAAGATGAAAGAATTAAAGGAAGAAAACTGAAAGGTTAAATATAATAAATAAAATGATGGGAAGATTAAAGAGGGAAGAAAGAAATGATTTAAAACATCTAAGAATAATATCTCGAGGAAATTAAAAAAAAATCAATAAATAGAAGGAAAAAGGGGGGATGAAAAGTCATTTAAGAAACTAAAGGAACTAAACTAATGGTAGACGTTAAAAGTTTGAAAGAATGAAAACAATGAAGGTATAAAAGAAAGAAAGATTAAATGACAAAAAGGGGACAAAGAAAGGATAAAATAACAAGAAAAAAAACGATACAATTATAACAAAGGGATGAAAAATGACCCAAGAAACAACAAAGAATGGATGAAGAATTATTTGATGTCGACAGAAGGAAAGGTTGAAAAGTGGAAAGGCTAAAAATGTGGAAGTCGATAATGCTGAAATTGCTGTGAGGTACAGATGTATTAATTTTGTAACAATTGTGGTATCTAACTAATTTAAATGTAATTAATTTGAATATTTAGTATTTGTTCAGGCGGTTATTAAAATAACAATGGAATAAAATTACACGATATCAAAGCCGGATTTGCTTTGTGCAAGCATAACTAATCATTACATTGGAATATGTACTCAAATAAATTGTTTCTGTCGCAAGCAATGTAGACAAATTTTATATTAGTTTATAAATTGGACCACTTATTTCCATTACAATGGACATCATTTGGTATTCAAATCTGGGGAAGCTCGGAGGGATTTTATTCATATTCATTTCAGTGTGTTATTATTCAGGTGAGTTTTCATGTTGCTAGTGCCACTTACCCTATAGCCAGATATCTCCAGATCGCCAGAGTCAGAGTAAGACAGATCGATATCGTGTGAAGAACTTGAGTGAAATGGGCATGAAACAGCATATAAACCGCCTCCAAATACGTAAACTCCTTGTTCTTCCTCCACACCCTGAAGTAATAATACGCGTAGGGAATATACTCCACCATCAGGATCATATCGGCTCCCGCGAGCGCCGTCAGTATCCTGTTGATAGGCGCGCAATACATGTCCTTCCTGGTGAGGACGATAACGTTCAGGATGTTGGCCACCGTGCCGAATATGCACACGAAGATCGCCAAGGTGGAGTGGTAATTGTTGGCGTAGTCGGTGGCGAATTTGCGAAGACTTCCTCCGCAGTCGATGGCGCTGTTTTGGTGGTGAGCGGAATCGTTTTCCATTTTGGCCAAGTAACGGGAAAGAGCCTCGAGTTGCTCTCGGCTGAGGTCGAAAGTGTCGTTATGAAATGAATTTAACGCAAGAAGAAACTTTTTGAGGAGGGGGTCGTTGTCGATTAACATTGGGAGTTTTGAACGGTCTCGGGGGTCAACGCGGGTGTCGGGGGCGACATGGTAGCACCTGGAAAAGAGAGATTTGTTTAGAGGGTTTAAAATGCTGTTTATGTTTGAATTCAGTTGAGAATCTTAAAATCGAAGTTGAGAAAAAAATAATAAAAGAAATATATCTTTACTACACATCAATCAGTTAGTATTTCAACTCTGCAACTGTGTTCATCAAATTTCTCAAATAACTTCATCATTTTATTACTTTCTTCTTTGTTATATTTTCTGATTTCTCTTAAATTATTTTAACGTCCAAATCTCGATTTCTGATTTCTCTTAATTTCATCTAACTGCTCTGTTTTCTTCCAATTTCCGGTTTTTAATTTTTAATTTCTCAGTTCGCCTTATAAATACCTATCGGAACACTATAAATTATTATTGAAATTCTAGACAGTTGAAGCCTTCTAGAATCTAATCTGTTTTGTCCAAGACATTTCTAAACCCTTCTAGAAAGGTTCAAATTCACTTAAATAACTCCGAGTTCACTGTCCATTTTTCTAAATATTCTAGACGCTTAGATGACTTTTAAAGATCTTTTTTTTATCCTTCAGAAAATTTATATACCTTCTAGAAACGTTTCATGCTCATCAAGACATTCAAGATACTTCTAAATACTTATCGGATCACTATAAATTATTATTAAAATTCTAGACAGTTGAAGCCTTCTAGAATCTCCTCTGTTTCGTCCAGGACATTTCTAAACCCTTCTAGAAAGGTTCAAATTCACTTAAATAACTCCGAGTTCACTGTCCATATTTCTAAACATTGTAGACGCTTAGATGACTTTTGAATATCTTCTTTTTATCCTTCAGAAAATTTCTATACCTTCTAGAAACGTTTCATACTCACGAGGACATTCAAAATACTTCTAAATACTTATCGGAACACTATAAATTATTATTGAAATTCTAGACAGTTGAAGCCTTCTAGAATCTCCTCTGTTTCCTCCAAAACATTTCTAAGTCTTTCTATAAATGTTCAAATTCACTTAAATAACTCCGAGTTCACTGTCCATTTTTCTAAACATTCTAGACGCTTAGATGACTTTTGAATATCTTCTTTTTATCCTTCAGAAAATTTCTATACCTTCTAGAAACGTTTCATACTCACCAGGACATTCAAAATACTTCTAAATACTTATCGGATCACTATAAATTATTATTAAAATTCTAGACGGTTGAAGCCTTCTAGAACCTCCTCTGTTTCGTCCAAGACATTTCTAAACCCTTCTAGAAAGGTTCAAATTCACTTAAATAACTCCGAGTTCATTGTCCATATTTCTAAACATTCTAGACGCTTAGATGACTTTTGAATATCTTCTTTTTATCCTTCAGAAAATGTCTGTACCTTCTAGAAACGTTTCATACTCACCAGGACATTCAAAATACTTCTAAATACTTATCGGAACACTATAAATTATTATTGAAATTCTAGACAGTTGAAGCCTTCTAGAATCTCCTCTGTTTCCTCCAAGACATTTCTAAATCTTTCTATAAATGTTCAAATTCACTTAAATTACTCCGAGTTCACTGTCCATTTTTCTAAACATTCTAGACGCTTAGATGACTTTTAAAGATCTTCTTTTTATCCTTCAGAAAATTTCTATACCTTATAGAAAGGCTTCATCCTCACGAAGACATTTAAAATACTTCTAAATATTTATCGGAACACTATAAATTATTATTGAAATTCTAGACAGTTGAAGCCTTCTAGAATCTCCTCTGTTTCCTCCAAAACATTTCTAAGTCTTTCTATCAATGTTCAAATTCACTTAAATAACTCCGAGTTCACTGTCCATTTTTCTAAACATTCTAGACGCTTAGATGACTTTTGAATATCTTCTTTTTATCATTCAGAAAATTTCTATACCTTCTAGAAACGTTTCATACTCATCAGGACATTCAAAATACTTCTAAATACTTATCGGATCACTATAAATTATTATTAAAATTCTAGACAGTTGAAGCCTTCTAGAATCTCCTCTGTTTCGTCCAGGACATTTCTAAACCGTTCTAGAAAGGTTCAAATTCACTTAAATAACTCCGAGTTCACTGTTCATCTTCCTAAACATTATAGACGCTTAGATGACTTTTAAAGATCTTCTTTTTATCCTTTAGAAAATTTCTATACCTTCTAGAAACGTTTCATACTCACGAGGACATTCAAAATACTTCTAAATACTTATCGGAACACTATAAATTATTATTGAAATTCTAGACAGTTGAAGCCTTCTAGAATCTCCTCTGTTTCTTCCAAAACATTTCTAAGTCTTTCTATAAATGTTCAAATTCACTTAAATAACTCCGAGTTCACTGTCCATTTTTCTAAACATTCTAGACGCTTAGATGACTTTTGAATATCTTCTTTTTATGATTCAGAAAATTTCTATACCTTCTAGAAACGTTTCATACTCACGAGGACATTCAAAATACTTCTAAATACTTATCGGAACACTATAAATTATTATTGAAATTCTAGACAGTTGAAGCCTTCTAGAATCTCCTCTGTTTCCTCCAAAACATTTCTAAATCTTTCTATAAATGTTCAAATTCACTTAAATAACTCCGAGTTCACTGTCCATTTTTCTAAACATTCTAGTCGCTTAGATGACTTTTGAATATCTTCTTTTTATCCTTCAGAAAATTTCTATATCTTCTAGAAACGTTTCATACTCACCAGGACATTCAAAATACTTCTAAATACTTATCGAAACACTATAAATTATTATTGAAATTCCAGATAGATGAAGCCTTCTAGAATCTCCTCTGTTTCCTCCAAGACATTTCTAAATCCTTTTAGAAAGGTTCAAATTCACTTAAATAACTCCGAGTTCACTGTCCATATTTCTAAACATTCTAGACGCTTAGATGACTTTTAAAGATCTTCTTTTTATCCTTCGGAAAATTTCTATACCTTCTAGAAACGTTTCATCCTCACGAAGACATTCAAAATACTTCTAAATACTTATCGGAACACTATAAATTATTATTGAAATTCTAGACAGTTGAAGCCTTCTAGAATCTCCTCTGTTTCCTCCAAAACATTTCTAAGTCTTTCTATAAATGTTCAAATTCACTTAAATAACTCCGAGTTCACTGTCCATTTTTCTAAACATTCTAGACGCTTAGATGACTTTTGAATATCTTCTTTTTATCCTTCGGAAAATTTCTATACCTTCTAGAAACGTTTCATACTCACTAGGACATTCAAAATACTTCTAAATACTTATCGGAACACTATAAATTATTATTGAAATTCTAGACAGTTGAAGCCTTCTAGAATCTCCTCTGTTTCCTCCAAAACATTTCTAAGTCTTTCTATAAATGTTCAAATTCACTTAAATCACTCCGAGTTCACTGTCCATTTTTCTAAACATTCTAGACGCTTAGATGACTTTTGAATATCTTCTTTTTATCCTTCAGAAAATTTCTATATCTTCTAGAAACGTTTCATACTCACCAGGACATTCAAAATACTTCTAAATACTTATCGGATCACTATAAATTATTATTAAAATTCTAGACAGTTGAAGCCTTCTAGAATCTCCTCTGTTTCGTCCAGGACATTTCTAAACCCTTCTAGAAAGGTTCAAATTCACTTAAATAACTCCGAGTTCACTGTCCATTTTTCTAAACATTCTAGACGCTTAGATGACTTTTAAAGATCTTCTTTTTATCCTTCAGAAAATTTCTATACCTTCTAGAAACGTTTCATACTCACCAGGACATTCAAAATACTTCTAAATACTTATCGGAACACTATAAATTATTATTGAAATTCCAGATAGATGAAGCCTTCTAGAATCTCCTCTGTTTCCTCCAAGACATTTCTAAATCCTTTTAGAAAGGTTCAAATTCACTTAAATAACTCCGAGTTCACTGTCCATATTTCTAAATATTCTAGACGCTTAGATGACTTTTAAAGATCTTCTTTTTATCCTTCAGAAAATTTCTATACCTTCTAGAAACGTTTCATACTCACCAGGACATTCAAAATACTTCTAAATACTTATCGAAACACTATAAATTATTATTGAAATTCTCGATAGATGAAGCCTTCTAGAATCTCCTCTGTTTCCTCCAAGACATTTCTAAATCCTTTTAGAAAGGTTCAAATTCACTTAAATAACTCCGAGTTTACTGTCCATATTTCTAAACATTCTAGACGCTTAGATGACTTTTAAAGATCTTCTTTTTATCCTTTAGAAAATTTCTATACCTTCTAGAAACGTTTCATACTCACCAGGACATTCTAAATACTTATCGGAACACTATAAATTATTATTGAAATTCTAGATAGATGAAGCCTTCTAGAATCTTATCTGTTTCCTCCAAGACATTTCTAAATCCTTTTAGAAAGGTCCAAATTCACTTAAATAACTCCGAGTTCACTGTCCATTTTTCTAAATATTCTAGACGCTTAGATGACTTCTAAAGATCTTCTTTCTATCCTTCAGAAAATTTCTATACCTTCTAGAAACGTTTCATACTCACCAGGACATTCTAAATACTTATCGGTACACTATAAATTATTATTGAAATTCTAGATAGATGAAGTCTTCTAGAATCTCCTCTGTTTCCTCCAAGACATTTCTAAATCCTTTTAGAAAGGTCCAAATTTACTTAAATAACTCCGAGTTCACTGTCCATTTTTCTAAATATTCTAGACGCTTAGATGACTTCTAAAGATCTTCTTTCTATCCATCAGAAAATTTCTATACCTTCTAGAAACGTTTCATACTCACCAGGACATTCAAAATACTTCTAAATACTTATCGGAACACTATAAATTATTATTGAAATTCTAGACAGTTGAAGCCTTCTAGAATCTCCTCTGTTTCCTCCAAGACATTTCTAAATCTTTCTATAAATGTTCAAATTCACTTAAATTACTCCGAGTTCACTGTCCATTTTTCTAAACATTCTAGACGCTTAGATGACTTTTAAAGATCTTCTTTTTATCCTTCAGAAAATTTCTATAGCTTCTAGAAACGTTTCATACTCACCAAGATATTCAAAATACTTCTAAATACTTATCGGAACACTATAAATTATTATTGAAATTCTAGACAGTTGAAGCCTTCTAGAATCTCCTGTTTCCTCCAAGACATTTCTAAATCTTTCTATAAATGTTCAAATTCACTTAAATTACTCCGAGTTCACTGTCCATTTTTCTTAACATTCTAGACGCTTAGATGACTTTTAAAGATCTTCTTTTTATCCTTCAGAAAATTTCTATACCATCTAGAAACGTTTCGTACTCACTAGGACATTCAAAATACTTCTAAATACTTATCGGAACACTATAAATTATTATTAAAATTCTAGACAGTTGAAGCCTTCTAGAATCTCCTCTGTTTCGTCCAGGACATTTCTAAACCCTTCTAGAAAGGTTCAAATTCACTTAAATAACTCCGAGTTCACTGTCCATTTTTCTAAACATTCTAGACGCTTAGATGACTTTTAAAGATCTTCTTTTTATCCTTCAGAAAATTTCTATACCTTCTAGAAACGTTTCATACTCACTAGGACATTCAAAATACTTCTAAACAGTTATCGGAACACTATAAATTATTATTGAAATTCTCGATAGTTGAAGCCTTCTAGAATCTCCTCTGTTTCCTCCAAGACATTTCTAAATCCTTCTAGAAAGGTTCAAATTCACTTAAATAACTCCGAGTTCACTGTCCATATTTCTAAACATTGTAGACGCTTAGATGACTTTTGAATATCTTCTTTTTATCCTTCAGAAAATTTCTATACCTTCTAGAAACGTTTCATACTCACCAAGACATTCAAAATACTTCTAAATACTTATCGGATCACTATAAATTATTATTAAAATTCTAGACAGTTGAAGCCTTCTAGAATCTCCTCTGTTTCGTCCAGGACATTTCTAAACCCTTCTAGAAAGGTTCAAATTCACTTAAATAACTCCGAGTTCACTGTCCATATTTCTAAACATTGTAGACGCTTAGATGACTTTTGAATATCTTCTTTTTATCCTTCAGAAAATTTCTATACCTTCTAGAAACGTTTCATACTCACCAAGACATTCAAAATACTTCTAAATACTTATCGGAACACTATAAATTATTATTGAAATTCTAGACAGTTGAAGCCTTCTAGAATCTCCTCTGTTTCGTCCAAGACAATTCTAAATCCTTCTAGAAAGGTTCAAATTCACTTAAATAACTCCGAGTTCACTGTGCATATTTCTAAACATTCTAGACGCTTAGATGACTTTTAAAGATCTTCTTTTTATCCTTCAGAAAATTTCTATACCTTCTAGAAACGTTTCATACTCACTAGGACATTCAAAATACTTCTAAACAGTTATCGGAACACTATAAATTATTATTGAAATTCTCGATAGTTGAAGCCTTCTAGAATCTCCTCTGTTTCCTCCAAGACATTTCTAAATCCTTCTAGAAAGGTTCAAATTCACTTAAATAACTCCGAATTCACTGTCCATATTTCTAAACATTGTAGACGCTTAGATGACTTTTGAATATCTTCTTTTTATCCTTCAGAAAATTTCTATACCTTCTAGAAACGTTTCATACTCACCAGGACATTCAAAATACATCTAAATACTTATCGGAACACTATAAATTATTATTGAAATTCTCGATAGTTGAAGCCTTCTAGAATCTCCTCTCTTTCCTCCAAGACATTTCTAAATCCTTCTAGAAAGTTTCAAATTTACTTAAATAACTCCGAGTTCACTGTCCATATTTCTAAATATTCTAGACGCTTAGATGACTTTTAAATATCTTCTTTTTATCCTTCAGATAATTTCTATACCGTCTAGAAATGTTTCATACTCACCAGGACATTCAAAATACTTCTAAATACTTATCGGATCACTAGAAATTATTATTAAAATTCTAGATAGTTGAAGCCTTCTAGAATATCCTCTGTTTCGTCCAAGACAATTCTAAATCCTTCTAGAAAGGTTCAAATTCACTTAAATAACTCCTAGTTCACTGTGCATATTTCTAAACATTCTAGACGCTTAGATGACTTTTAAAGATCTTCTTTTTATCCTTCAGAAAATTTCTATACCTTCTAGAAACGTTTCATACTCACCAAGAAATTCAAAATACTTCTAAATACTTATCGGAACACTATAAATTATTATTGAAATTCTAGACAGTTAAAGCCTTCTAGAATCTCCTCTGTTTCTTTCAAGACATTTCTAAACCCTTCAATAAATGTTCAAATTCACTTAAATAACTCCGAGTTCACTGTCCATTTTTCTAAACAGTCTAGACGCTTAGATGACTTTTAAAGATCTTCTTTTTATCCTTCAGAAAGTTTCTATACCTTCTAGATAATTAGTGTTGAAATTCTAAACCGAAATTTTTTTTTTTGCTAAGCTCTGGAAGGAACACCAGTTTTTCGATATCAATTTTACATTCTTAGATATAAATCAAGAAAAAGTCGAAATAATGATTAAAACAATTTTTTAATATCGCAAGGTGTCCAAAAACTTGAGTTTGGAAAAAATCTTTTTTGACATATTGAGTGGGGACTCAATTTAGAGTTAAATTATGATTGAAAGAAATCGTCGAGAATAGTAAGAGAGGCAGAAAAATTCCCCGCAGTCCTAAGAAATAGAAAAAGGAAGAAAAGTAGCGAACAGAAGAAGACAAAAAATAAATTATGAATTATGAAAACAAATTAAATGGAAAACAAGAGAGTGGGAAAGTATGACTCAAAAGATAAAAGGTTAAATAAAGGTGAAACTAGAAAACAAAAACGAGAAGAGAAACAGAGTAACGAATGTCTTGGATAACCACTAATTTCGTTCAAAGATTCTTTGACTAATCAACGACATACCTTCGCAATATTGCAAAATAATTTCAATAACAAAACGAAAGTGTCCTTCTCTACTTCTCTCCTATCTTTACAATATCAATTACTGTCAGAACACTTCTCACCCTTTCAGAGCAAATTAATTCGGCCCTGATCCATCACGCAGGCTAACAATTACAACTTCGTAAATCCATTTTCGCGCCGGAAGTAGTCGCAAATTTAGGATCCAACACGTCCCGCGTCTTTATGTAATAAAAACAGTTTAGCTGACACTTTGAAAAACAGAACGAGATGAGTTGACACAGAATGCGTTCCCCGTTTAAAACGTGACGGAAACACGCAGGGTCGGATCACATTTTTCATATCCTTTCGAAAAATAGAAGCTGAGCCCCTCCTCGGACTCCATCAGCGGTCGAAGTTTGGGGACTTCGACCGACGCACTTAACGCACCGGATCGGGATCAGGAATAATCAACTTTAACTGCGTTGAAGTGTTGTTATTTAAGTTGGAAGAAGGATTTCGGGAGTGATCCTCCGAGAGCCTGCCGCTATTTAAAGCTGGTCATTTACGGGATGGTATCGGAGTTAATCTTGGAGGAGTTCGGAAGGGCTCAGACCTTGATGTAAAAATGCTACAGCTGCCGGCTTTAAAGAGGGAGATTAATGTATGTTGCTCTTTTTACAGAGAAAAAATATGTGGCTGCTTTGTATAACCTCTCATCGAGAAAGCCCTTAAATTGTATGCAAATTCCCAAAGCAAACAAAAACTTTCTCGCTAATTGCTTTCGTTGTTAAGACCGCAATTAAAAACCCTCAATTAATAACAGCATAAACAACTTTAAAGATTATCCGCCAATCTCAATAAGAAGAGAGTCCTCAAAAGGAGGTAAACAATTTGCAAAAATAAAAATAGATTTCGGAGGCGACAGCACGGAAACAAAACAGTCCATCGCTCTTATCGAGCCAATAATTCTTGAAGCGACAGGACCAAGATGTGTCGTCAATTAGAACGAACAGAATTAGGACGCAACCTTTCCTGAAATATCGCCCGAATTAAATTGAAGATTCTGGCATTTACGTCCTCTGGTCTAATTGAAATATTGTTACATTTAAGATAAGACGGCTGATCGTCATTGCGACGGTACACGCACTCTGGTATTGGCAATTAGATCTTTTGATGGGCACGCGGCACGATATAACTCAATCGCTTGCGCACGCCAAATATAACGAGGACTATAATCTTTTGTTCCCAAAAAGGTAAAGGTAAAAATAATTAGAAGAAATAGTACCAACGGGCCGATAAAAGAAGGATAAAATGTAACGGAAGAAGGAGAAGAAGAAGAAAACGAGACCATAAGATTCAATAATTATTATATAAATGTCAAAATGCGATTGAATGAAAAAATGTAGGGATCAGAGGATGAAAGAATATAAAAGATTCAAGGGAAATTGGCAATAATAAGTAAATTATTGGAACAAAAATATCAGAAGAGAGAAAAAATTGAAAAGGTTTAGGAGAAATTAAGAGCAGAAGAAACACGAATCAAAAATGATACATAGTGAGAAATGAGAATCGGAAGGAGTCAGGAAAGTAAAGAAGGAATGAGAAATAGAAAGTGGAAAGTTAGAAGTGAGAATTGGGAAGTGAGAAATGAAAAATTAAAAATGGGAAATTGGAAGGAAACAGGCAGTTGGATGAAATTAAGAGAAATCAGAAATTGAGATTTGGACGTCAAAAGGATTTAAGAGAAATCAGAAAATATACCAAAGATATAGAAGAATTGGAGGAAATCAGAAAAATATCAAAAGGCCTTGCAAGAAACTAAAAAGGTGCAGGAGAAATTAAGACCAGAAGAAACACGAATCAAAAATGATAAATAGTGAGAAATGATAATCGGAGGGAGTCAGGAAAGTTAAGAAGGAATGAGAAATAGAAAGTGGAAAGTTAGAAGTGAGAATTGGGAACTGAGAAATGAAAGATTAAAAATGGGAAATTGGAAGGAAACAGAGCAGTTAGATGAAATTAGGAGAAATCAGAAATCGATATTTGGACGTCAAAAGGATTTAAGAGAAATCAGAAAATATACCAAAGATATAGAAGAATTGGAGGAAATCAGAAAAATATCAAAAGGCCTTGCAAGAAACTAAAAAGGTGCAGGAGAAATTAAGACCAGAAGAAACACGAATCAAAAATGATAAATAGTGAGAAATGAGAATCGGAAGGAGTCAGGAAAGTTAAGAAGGAATGAGAAATAGAAAGTGGAAAGTTAGAAGTGAGAATTGGGAACTGGGAAATGAAAAATGAAAAATGTAAAATTTAAAGGAAATAGAGCAGTTAGATGAAATTAAGAGAAATCAGAAATCGATATTTGGACGTCAAAAGGATTTAAGAGAAATCAGAAAATATACCAAAGATATAGAAGAATTGGAGGAAATCAGAAAAATATCAAAAGGCCTTGCAAGAAACTAAAAAGGTGCAGGAGAAATTAAGACCAGAAGAAACACGAATCAAAAATGATAAATAGTGAGAAATGAGAATCGGAAGGAGTCAGGAAAGTTAAGAAGGAATGAGAAATAGAAAGTGGAAAGTTAGAAGTGAGAATTGGGAACTGAGAAATGAAAGATTAAAAATGGGAAATTGGAAGGAAACAGAGCAGTTAGATGAAATTAGGAGAAATCAGAAATCGATATTTGAACGTCAAAAGGATTTAAGAGAAATCAGAAAATATACCAAAAATTTAGAAGAATTGGAGGAAATCTGAAAAATATCAAAAGGCCTTGCAAGAAACTAAAAAGGTGCAGGAGAAATTAAGAGCAGAAGAAACACGAATCAAAAATGATAAATAGTGAGAAATAAGAATCGGAAGGAGTCAGGAAAGTTAAGAAGGAATGAGAAATAGAAAGTGGAAAGTTAGAAGTGAGAATTGGGAATTGAGAAATGAAAGATTAAAAATGGGAAATTGGAAGGAAACAGAGCAGTTAGATGAAATTAAGAGAAATCAGAAATCGATATTTGGACGTCAAAAGGATTTAAGGGAAATCAGAAAATATACCAAAGATATAGAAGAATTGGAGGAAATCAGAAAAATATCAAAAGGCCTTGTAAGAAACTAAAAAGGTGCAGGAGAAATTAAGAGCAGAAGAAACACGAATCAAAAATGATAAATAGTGAGAAATAACAATCGGAAGGAGTCAGGAAAGTTAAGAAGGAATGAGAAATAGAAAGTGGAAAGTTAGAAGTGAGAATTGGGAACTGAGAAATGAAAGATTAAAAATGGGAAATTGGAAGGAAACAGAGCAGTTAGATGAAATTAAGAGAAATCAGAAATCGATATTTGGACGTCAAAAGGATTTAAGAGAAATTAGAAAATATAACAAAGATATAGAAGAATTGGAGGAAATCAGAAAAATATCAAAAGGCCTTGCAAGAAACTAAAAAGGTGCAGGAGAAATTAAGAGCAAAAGAAACACGAATCAAAAATGATAAATAGTGAGAAATAAGAATCGGAAGGAGTCAGGAAAGTTAAGAAGGAATGAGAAATAGAAAGTGGAAAGTTAGAAGTGAGAATTGGGAACTGAGAAATGAAAAATTAAAAATGGGAAATTGGAAGGAAACAGAGCAGTTAGATGAAATTAAGAGAAATCAGAAACCGAGATTTGGACGTCAAAAGGATTTAAGAGAAATCAGAAAATATACCAAAGATATAGAAGAATTGGAGGAAATCAGAAAAATATCAAAAGGCCTTGCAAGAAACTAAAAAGGTGCAGGAGAAATTAAGAGCAGAAGAAACACGAATCAAAAATGATAAATAGTGAGAAATGAGAATCGGAAGGAGTCAGGAAAGTTAAGAAGGAATGAGAAATAGAAAGTGGAAAGTTAGAAGTGAGAATTGGGAACTGAGAAATGAAAAATGAAAAATGTTAAATTGGAAGGAAATAGAGCAGTTAGATGAAATTAAGAGAAATCAGAAATCGATATTTGGACGTCAAAAAGATTTAAGAGAAATCAGAAAATATACCAAAAATATAGAAGAATTGGAGGAAATCTGAAAAATATCAAAAGGCCTTGCAAGAAACTAAAAAGGTGCAGGAGAAATTAAGAGCAGAAGAAATACGAATCAAAAATAATAAATAGTGAGAAATGAGAATCGGAAGGAGTCAGGAAAGTTAAGAAGGAATGAGAAATAGAAAGTGGAAAGTTAGAAGTGAGAATTGGGAACTGAGGAATGAAAAATTAAAAATGGGAAATTGGAAGGAAACAGAGCAGTTAGATGAAGTTAAGAGAAATCAGAAATAGAGATTTGGACGTCAAAAGGATTTAAAAGAAATCAGAAAATATACCAAAGATATAGAAGAATTGGAGGAAATCAGAAAAATAGCAAAAGGCCTTGCAAGAAACTAAAAAGGTGCAGGAGAAATTAAGAGCAGAAGAAACACGAATCAAAAATGATAAATAGTGAGAAATGAGAATCGGAAGGAGTCAGGAAAGTTAAGAAGGAATGAGAAATAAAAAGTGGAAAGTTAGAAGTGAAAGTTGGGAACTGTGAAATGAAAAATGAAAAATGGGAAATTGGAAGGAAACAGAGCAGTTAGATGAAATTAAGAGAAATCAGAAATTGAGATTTGGACGTCAAAAGGATTTAAGAGAAATCAGAAAATATACCAAAAATTTAGAAGAATTGGAGGAAATCTGAAAAATATCAAAAGGCCTTGCAAGAAACTAAAAAGGTGCAGGAGAAATTAAGAGCAGAAGAAACACGAATCAAAAATGATAAATAGTGAGGAATGAGAATCGGAGGGAGTCAGGAACGTTAAGAAGGAATGAGAAGTAGAAAGTGGAAAGTTAGAAGTGAGAATTGGGAACTGGGAAATGAAAAATGTGAAATTCGAAGGAAACAGAGCAGTTAGATGAAATTAAGAGAAATCAGAAATCGATATTTGGACGTCAAAAGGATTTAAGGGAAATCAGAAAATATACCAAAGATGTAGAAGAATTTGAGGAAATCAGAAAAATATCAAAAGGCCTTGCAAGAAACTAAAAAGGTGCAGGAGAAATTAAGAGCAGAAGAAACACGAATCAAAAATGATAAATAGTGAGAAATGAGAATCGGAGGGAGTCAGGAAAGTTAAGAAGGAATGAGAAATAGAAAGTGGAAAGTTAGAAGTGAGAATTGGGAACTGGGAAATGAAAAATGAAAAATGTAAAATTTAAAGGAAATAGAGCAGTTAGATGAAATTAAGAGAAATCAGAAATCGATATTTGGACGTCAAAAGGATTTAAGAGAAATCAGAAAATATACCAAAGATATAGAAGAATTGGAGGAAATCAGAAAAATATCAAAAGGCCTTGCAAGAAACTAAAAAGGTGCAGGAGAAATTAAGACCAGAAGAAACACGAATCAAAAATGATAAATAGTGAGAAATGAGAATCGGAAGGAGTCAGGAAAGTTAAGAAGGAATGAGAAATAGAAAGTGGAAGGTTAGAAGTGAGAATTGGGAACTGAGAAATGAAAGATTAAAAATGGGAAATTGGAAGGAAACAGAGCAGTTAGATGAAATTAGGAGAAATTGAAATCGATATTTGAACGTCAAAAGGATTTAAGAGAAATCAGAAAATATACCAAAAATTTAGAAGAATTGGAGGAAATCTGAAAAATATCAAAAGGCCTTGCAAGAAACTAAAAAGGTGCAGGAGAAATTAAGAGCAGAAGAAACACGAATCAAAAATGATAAATAGTGAGAAATAAGAATCGGAAGGAGTCAGGAAAGTTAAGAAGGAATGAGAAATAGAAAGTGGAAAGTTAGAAGTGAGAATTGGGAACTGAGAAATGAAAAATTAAAAATGGGAAATTGGAAGGAAACAGAGCAGTTAGATGAAATTAAGAGAAATCAGAAATCGATATTTGGACGTCAAAAGGATTTAAGGGAAATCAGAAAATATACCAAAGATATAGAAGAATTGGAGGAAATCAGAAAAATATCAAAAGGCCTTGTAAGAAACTAAAAAGGTGCAGGAGAAATTAAGAGCAGAAGAAACACGAATCAAAAATGATAAATAGTGAGAAATAACAATCGGAAGGAGTCAGGAAAGTTAAGAAGGAATGAGAAATAGAAAGTGGAAAGTTAGAAGTGAGAATTGGGAACTGAGAAATGAAAGATTAAAAATGGGAAATTGGAAGGAAACAGAGCAGTTAGATGAAATTAAGAGAAATCAGAAATCGATATTTGGACGTCAAAAGGATTTAAGAGAAATTAGAAAATATAACAAAGATATAGAAGAATTGGAGGAAATCAGAAAAATATCAAAAGGCCTTGCAAGAAACTAAAAAGGTGCAGGAGAAATTAAGAGCAAAAGAAACACGAATCAAAAATGATAAATAGTGAGAAATAAGAATCGGAAGGAGTCAGGAAAGTTAAGAAGGAATGAGAAATAGAAAGTGGAAAGTTAGAAGTGAGAATTGGGAACTGAGAAATGAAAAATTAAAAATGGGAAATTGGAAGGAAACAGAGCAGTTAGATGAAATTAAGAGAAATCAGAAACCGAGATTTGGACGTCAAAAGGATTTAAGAGAAATCAGAAAATATACCAAAGATATAGAAGAATTGGAGGAAATCAGAAAAATATCAAAAGGCCTTGCAAGAAACTAAAAAGGTGCAGGAGAAATTAAGAGCAGAAGAAACACGAATCAAAAATGAGAAATAGTGAGAAAAGAGAATCGGAAGGAGTCAGGAAGATTAAGAAGGAATGAGAAATAGAAAGTGGAAAGTGAGAATTGGGAACTGAGAAATGAAAAATTAAAAATGTTAAATTGGAAGGAAACAGAGCAGTTAGATGAAATTAAGAGAAATCAGAAATCGATATTTGGACGTCAAAAGGATTTAAGAGAAATCAGAAAATATACCAAAAATTTAGAAGAATTGGAGGAAATCTGAAAAATATCAAAAGGCCTTGCAAGAAACTAAAAAGGTGCAGGAGAAATTAAGAGCAGAAGAAACACGAATCAAAAATGATACATAGTGAGAAATAACAATCGGAAGGAGTCAGGAAAGTTAAGAAGGAATGAGAAATAGAAAGTGGAAAATTAGAAGTGAGAATTGGGAACTGAGAAATGAAAAATTAAAAATGGGAAATTGGAACGAAACAGAGCAGTTAGATGAAATTAAGAGAAATCAGAAATCGATATTTGGACGTCAAAAAGATTTAAGAGAAATCAGAAAATATACCAAAAATATAGAAGAATTAGAGGAAATTTGAAAAATATCAAAAGGCCTTGCAAGAAACTAAAAAGGTGCAGACAAAATTTAGAGCAGAAGAAACACGAATCAAAAATGATACATAGTGAGAAATGAAAATGGGAGGGAGTCAGGAAAGTTAAGAAGGAATGAGAAATAGAAAGTGGAAAGTTAGAAATGAGAATTGGGAACTGAGAAATGAAAAATGAAAAATGTAAAATTGGAAGGAAATAGAGCAGTTAGATGAAATTAAGAGAAATTAGAAATCGATATTTGGACGTCAAAAGGATTTAAGAGAAATCAGAAAATATACCAAAGATATAGAAGAATTGGAGGAAATCAGAAAAATATCAAAAGGCCTTGCAAGAAACTAAAAAGGTGCAGGAGAAATTAAGAGCAGAAGAAACACGAATAAAAAATGATAAATAGTGAGAAATAAGAATCGGAAGGAGTCAAGAAGGAATGAGAAATAGACAGTGGAAAGTGATGAAAAGTTTCTAGAAGGTATAGAAACTTTCTGAAGAATAAAAAGAAGATCTTTAAAAGTCATTTAAGCGTCTAGAATGTTTAGAAAGATGGATAGTAAATTCAGAATTATTTAAGTGAATTTAAACCTTTCTAGAAGGGTTTAGAAATGTCTTGGACGAAACAGAAGAGACATTCTCTTTAGAATTTTAATACCAAGTTCCAATAAAGCTTTTTAATTTTCCTCTCCTCTCTGTTTGGGTCAAATATATATTATCTAGATTGTACATATCTCTATCCCTTTTATCTCTTATTTGCACCAATCTTTCCTTCTTTTTCTTTGTTTCCCCTTTTCTTTTGGTTCTCATATTTATGTCTTAATTTTTTATTTTCTTTATGAATCTAAGTGTGTCATCTATTGCTCTTGCGCCCCCCCCCTCCTCTCTTTATCTATTTGTCCTTTTTCTTGTCTCTCTTCAGGTCTTTCTTTCTCCCTTTAATTCGTTCTTTCTGTTACCTACTAGGAACAATATGATTATCTTTTCATGTTATGATTTGGGTTTCTAATTCTGTGTTTATTTCTTCTACATATTTGATTTGTTTCACATGTTCTTCTCCTTTTGTTACTTTTCTTTTCAATGCTCTTTTTACCTTGAAGCCTGTGACGCAGATAAGTCTGTTTGTTATGGTTCTTACTAATAAATCGGTCGGTAAGGAGAACCTGGCATAAAACCGCCAAATTTAAAGCGTATTTATAATCACCTTCGTCTGTTTGTTGTAGAAACAACTCTCCCTAAAACCCAGTTTTAAAAGCAATGATTCTATTTTTTTCGTACACGCAAAAGCTCAGGTGTAGCAGGAAGAGGCAGAAAAATAAATATCCGCCTTATAAATACACGGCGCCCGTATAAATAACTCGCATTTGAACGATGCGTGCGCGATTTATGCAATCAATTGTTTATTCAAATTTTTATTTCTCGAATATAATTTTGCTAATATTTCAGAAAATAAATAAACAACGAGATATATTTACTTTTTATTGAAACAGTCCTGGTTTTTTTCGGCCGCGCGTCACAACAGATATAAACTCGCGATTTTATTGTGCTAATCGCAAACAAAATACTCCCCGAAGGATTCATTAACAGTAGAATTTATGGGTCGGACTCGGCTTTGATCCGAATCTCACGCTCGATGGTCTATCCAAAACAATCACGTTTATAATTGAATAATGGTTATACAGTTTTTAGAGACACCCCGTATGCATATGTTATTTTTCTTTCATATTTCATTTACTAAGGATTGAAGGAAACGTCCCATTTTTCCGATCAATACCTATTTTGCATATTTAATTTAAACTTCTCGGCAAAACGTAACTTCTTTGTCCGCTAGACGAGCAAATCTAATTAACACTTGATTATCTCCTTCCTGCAACCGCTCTATTAAAGTATTCCTCAAACGTTGGTGGATTCGTCTCCGCGTTATAATTTGTTTTAAATCTCTTCCATTAAACTCAATTCAATTTAGACGATGCAATTCGATTTCTGCCTGTCACTTACTACAAATCTGTTCAGGCAGACCCACTGCTGAGAATACAAAGTAATCAAGGAACGTGTTTCGGTATTTTTACGGGGGATTTGAGATTCGGTTTCTCTTCGTTCAGAGGTCGAAAATCAAACGGCTTAATTGACGATGATCCTTTCAGGAATGGTTCAAACCCATCACACACCTCACAACAGGAAAGATATTCAATTTATTATTCTTTATGTAGTGTCTGACACTGGAAAACTAGTTATATACTTAGCAAATGAGTAAAAACTAGAACTAGGATTTGAAAGACTACCTGAGGCACTGAAGAACTATAAATTAAGAAAACAGGAACTGAGACACTGGGAACTCAAGGACTGGGGTGTTAGCAACGAAGTGAAAAACTCAGAATTAGGCTAGTAGGAACAGGGAAACTAAGGACCTACAAATTAGGAACAGAAATTAAAAATTTTGGGAGAAACTGAAAAACTGGGAAAGTATAAACTAAGGGAAAATAAACTGAAAAACTGAAATATTAGGAACTAAGTAAAGAACTAAGAACAGAGGTAGTAGGAACGGGCAACTTTAAATCTGAGACACCAAAAACTTAGAAACTAAGGAACTAGTTGAGGCAGTAAGAAACTAGGGGTATAATGGCAAAACACTGAAGAAATGAGAACTGAGAAATTAAGAGCTGACTGACTAGGATCACCCTGAGGTTTTATTAACTACTGAGAACTACTAACTGAAGTCCTGTGAATTGGGAAATTGAAGAATAAAGAACTGAGGAATTGGGATAGTTTAAAGCTAAAAACTAAGTGAGGAATTGGGAACCCAGAAATTAGGAATTGAGGAACCAAGGAACTAGGAATTGAGTTATGAGCTGAGGAACTAGGAACTAAAAGGTTTCGAAAAAAGAAATCAAAACTGACAAATATCTTAGAAACTAAGATCTTAGGCACTGAGTACTAGGAGGAACTAAAGAACAAGAAACCAGTGACTCACAATACTGGGGAATTGGGAACTAAGCAGTAGAATAACTAAAAACTGAAGAATTATGAACTGAGACACAAATTAGAGACCAATAACTGATGGTATAGGAACTGAAGAACTGAAAAACTATAAACTAAAGAAAAGGAAGTGAAAAACTAAGAACAGGGGTAGTGGGATTTATCTAAGATTGGCACTAAAACTAAGAATTCAAAAACTAAAAATTAAAGACTCGGGTACTAGGAGTTCAAAACTGAAAACTAAGTGAGGAATTGGGAACCCAGAAACTAGGAATTGATTTGTGAGCTGGGAACTAAAAAGTTATCAAGAAATGAGAAATATCTTAGAAACTAAGACCTTATCCACTGGGTACTAGGAACTAAGAAATAAAATAACTGAAGGAACTGAAATAAACTAATAAAGAATTAGGAACTTAGTAACTACTAATATTGCTCTACTAATTGTAATCATATAGTAACAAAAACAATTCAAGTTTGTCAAATATAGCTGACTAGCAAAATTACGAAAACGGGGTAAGAAGCTAAAATTTGGGGAACTAGGAACTGAGGAATTGGGAAGACAAGAACTAGGAATGGGTATACTGGGGATTAAAAACTGAGGAACTAGGAATTCAAAGAGTATATGAGACACTAGAAACTGGGAAAGTAAAAATTGAGAGACCAGAAACTGAAGGACTACTAACTGAAGAACTGGGAAACAAAGCTATGATATGAGGGACTGGGGACTGGGGTTTAAGAAGAAAAAATCCAAAACTAGCAACTGGGCGACTGGGATGTAAATAACTGAGGGACAAACGTATCAAGACCAAAAAATAACTCAGGAATTAAGATCTCAGAATGTTAGGAACTAGAAACTCAAAAGCTAGGAACTAAAGATATAGAAAACAATGACTTAGAATGGGGGAATTAGGAAATAATAGTTTAAAAACTGAGGAACTGGGAACTCAAGGACTAAAAATTGAAGTGTTAGTAACTAAGTAAAGAACTGAGAACTGAGGTAGTAGGAACGGAGAACCTTGAACCTGAGAAACTGAAAACTCAGAAACTAAGCAACTACTTGAAGTATTAGAATCTGAAAATCTGAAGAAATTAAAAACCAGGAAGTGAGGAAGTCAGGAATTGAGATCTTGGAAACTCAGGATCTGAAAAACCAAATACTAACAAATTAGGAACTAGCAAGTGAGATACTAGGAACTAGAAATTGAAAGTGTACCTGAGGCACTAGATGCCTTCAGCCCGCCTTTGAGGGTGTAATTTGTCGAATTTTGGCATTGTTTTCATCATTACAATGTCGCAATTGAACAGACAAAGACACTCTTTAGAGGAACATTGAGGAAATGGTGAAATATGGTGGATGCGCTAATTGGACAAAAATGTAAAAATTTCAGCCTGCTTTTGAGGATGTAATTATCGAATTTCAGCAATGTTTTTATCATTGCTATGTCAAATTTGAACAGATAAAAACATTGGGAAGTCTCTAGAGGAGGACTGAAGAAAGGGCAAAATATGGGGGCCCAGAAAATTAAAAAAAAATTGTAAAAAATTCAGTCTGCCTTTATGGCTGTAATTTGTAGAATTTTGGCATTGTTTTCATCATTGCAATGTAAAATTTGAACAGATAAAAACATTAAGAAGTCTCTAGAGGAAGACTGAAGAAAAGGCGAAATATGGTGGCTCCGACAATTGAAAAAAAATTGTAGAACATTCAGTCTGCCTTTATGGCTGTAATTTGTAGAATTTTGGCACTGTTTTCATCATTACAATGTCGCAATTGAAGAGACAAAGACACTCGGATGTCCTTAAAGGAACATTGAGAAAATGGTGAAATATGGTGGATGCGCTAATTGGAAAAGAATTGTAAAAATTTCAGCCTGCCTTTGAGGATGTAATTTATCGAATTTCAGCAATGTTTTTATCATTGCTATGTCAAATTTGAACAGATAAAGACATTGGGAAGTGTCTAGAGGAAGACTGAATAAAGGGCAAAATATGGTGGCTCCGACAATTAAAAAAAAATTGTAAAAAATTCAGTCTGCCTTATGGCTTTAATTTGTAGAATTTTGGCACTGTTTTCATCATTACAATGTCGCAATTGAAGAGACAAAGACACTCGGAAGTCCTTAAAGGAACATTAAGAAAATGGTGAAATATGGTGGGTGCGCTAATTGGAAAAGAATTGTAAAAATTTCAGCCTGCCTTTGAGGATGTAATTTATCGAATTTCAGCAATGTTTTTATCATTGCTATGTCAAATTTGAACAGATAAAAACATTGGGAAGTCTCTAGAGGAGGACTGAAGAAAGGGCAAAATATGGGGGCCCAGAAAATTAAAAAAAAATTGTAAAAAATTCAGTCTGCCTTTATGGCTGTAATTTGTAGAATTTTGGCACTGTTTTCATCATTACAATGTCGCAATTGAAGAGACAAAGACACTCGGAAGTCCTTAAAGGACCATTGAGGAAATGGTGAAATATGGTGGATGCGCTAATTGGAAAAGAATTGTAAAAATTTCAGCTTGCCTTTGAGGATGTAATTTATCGAATTTTGGCAATGTTTTTATCATTGCTATGTCAAATTTGAACAGATAAAGACATTGGGAAGTGTCTAGAGGAAGACTGAATAAAGGGCAAAATATGGTGGCTCCGACAATTGAAAAAAAATTGTAAAAAATTTAGTCTGCCTTTATGGCTGTAATTTGTAGAATTTTGGCATTGTTTTCATCATTGCAATGTGCAATTTGAACAGATAAAAACATTGGAAAGTCTCTAGAGGAAGACTGAAGAAAAGGCGAAATATGGTGGCTCCGACAATTGAAAAAAAATTGTAAAACATTCAGTCTGACTTTATGGCTGTAATTTGTAGAATTTTGGCACTGTTTTCATCATTACAATGTCGCAATTGAAGAGACAAAAACACTCGGAAGTCCTTAAAGGAACATTGAGAAAATGGTGAAATATGGTGGATGCGCTAATTGGAAAAGAATTGTAAAAATTTCAGCCTGCTTTTGAGGATGTAATTTATTGAATTTTGGCAATGTTTTTTATTATTGCTATGTCAAAGTTGAACAGATGAAGACATTGGGAAGTGTCTAGAGGAAGACTGAATAAAGGGCAAAATATGGTGGCTCCGACAATTAAAAAAAAATTGTAAAAAATTCAGTCTGCCTTTATGGCTGTAATTTGTAGAATTTTGGCATTGTTTTCATCATTGCAATGTGAAATTTGAACAGATAAAAACATTGGGAAGTCTCTAGAGGAAGACTGAAGAAAGGGCGAAATATGGTGGCTCCGAAAATTGAAAAAAAAATTGTAAAACATTCAGTCTGACTTTATGGCTGTAATTTGTAGAATTTTGGCATTGCTTTCATCATTGCAATGTGCAATTTGAACAGATAAAAACATTAGGAAGTCTCTAGAGGAAGACTGAAGAAAGGGCGAAATATGGTGGCTCCGAAAATTGAAAAAAAAATTGTAAAAAATTCAGTCTGCCTTTATGGGTGTAATTTGTAGAGTTTTGGCATTGTTTTCATCATTGCAATCTGAAATTTGAACAGATAAAAACATTGGGAAGTCTCTAGAGGAGGACTGAAGAAAGGGCAAAATATGGGGGCCAAGAAAATTAAAAAAAAATTGTAAAAAATTAAGTCTGCCTTTATGGCTGTAATTTGTAGAATTTTGGCATTGTTTTCATCATTGCAATGTGCAATTTGAACAGATAAAAACATTGGGAAGTCTCTAGAGGAAGACTGAAGAAATTGCGAAATATGGTGGCTCCGACAATTGAAAAAAAATTGTAAAACATTCAGTCTGCCTTTATGGCTGTAATTTGTAGAATTTTGGCACTGTTTTCATCATTACAATGTCGCAATTGAAGAGACAAAGACACTCGGAAGTCCTTAAAGGAACATTGAGGAAATGGTGAAATATGGTGGATGCGCTAATTGGAAAGGAATTGTAAAAATTTCAGCCTGCCTTTGAGGATGTAATTTATCGAATTTTAGCAATGTTTTTATCATTGCTATGTGAAATTTGAACAGATAAAAACATTGGGAAGTCTCTAGAGGAAGACTGAAGAAAAGGCGAAATATGGTGGCTCCGACAATTGAAAAAAATTTGTAAAAAATTCAGTCTGCCTTTATGGCTGTAATTTGTAGAATCTTGGCATTGTTTTCATCATTGCAATGTGAAATTTGAACAGATAAAAACATTGGGAAGTCTCTAGAGGAAGACTGAAGAAATTGCGAAATATGGTGGCTCCGACAATTGAAAAAAAATTGTAAAACATTCAGTCTGCCTTTATGGCTGTAATTTGTAGAATTTTGGCACTGTTTTCATCATTACAATGTCGCAATTGAAGAGACAAAGACACTCGGAAGTCCTTAAAGGAACATTGAGGAAATGGTGAAATATGGTGGATGCGCTAATTGGAAAAGAATTGTAAAAATTTCAGCCTGCCTTTGAGGATGTAATTTATCGAATTTCAGCAATGTTTTTATCATTGCTATGTCAAATTTGAACAGATAAAGACATTGGGAAGTGTCTAGAGGAAGACTGAATAAAGGGCAAAATATGGTGGCTCCGACAATTGAAAAGAAATTGTAAAAAATTCAGTCTGCCTTTATGGCTGTAATTTGTAGAATTTTGGCATTGTTTTCATCATTGCAATGTGCAATTTGAACAGATAAAAACATTGGAAAGTCTCTAGAGGAAGACTGAAGAAATTGCGAAATATGGTGGCTCCGACAATTGAAAAAAAATTGTAAAACATTCAGTCTGCCTTTATGGCTGTAATTTGTAGAATTTTGGCACTGTTTTCATCATTACAATGTCGCAATTGAAGAGACAAAGACACTCGGAAGTCCTTAAAGGAACATTGAGAAAATGGTGAAATATGGTGGATGCGCTAATTGGAAAAGAATTGTAAAAATTTCAGCCTGCCTTTGAGGATGTAATTTATCAAATTTTAACAATGTTTTTATCATTGTTATGTCAAATTTGAACAGATAAAGACATTCGGAAGTCTCTAGAGGAAGTCTGAAGAAAGGGCAAAAGATGGTGGCTCCAAAAATTGAAAAGAAATTGTAAAAAAATCAGTTTGCCTTTATGGCTGTAATTTGTAGAATTTTGGCTATGTTTTCATCATTGCAATGTCAAGTTTGAACAAATAAAGTCATTCGGAAGTCTCAAAACCAAGAAATTAAAAACCAGGAAGTGAGGAAGTCAGGAATTGAGATCTTGGAAACTATGAAAAACCAAATACCAAGAAATTTGGAACTGAGGAATTTTTAACTAGAAATTTAGATACTAGGAACTAGAAAGTAAGATACTAGAAACTAGAAAGTGAGATAATAGGAACTAGAAAGTGAGATACTAGGAACTAAAAAGTGAGATACTACGAACTAGAAAGTGAGATACTAGGAACTAGAATTTGAAAGTGTACCTGAGGCACTAGATGCTAACGGATCAACTAGAGAACCAGAAACATAAATTAAAAATTTTGGAACCAATAACTGAAGGTTTAGGAACTGAAGAACTAAAAAATTATAGACTAAGGAAAAGGAACTGAAAAACTCGCGGATTAGGCACTGAGGGAACTTGGGAACTATGTAAGTGAAGAACTAAGAACTGAAGTAGTAGGAACGTAGAACCTACAATTTGAAAAACTGGGAACTGAAAAACTAAGGAACTAAAAACTGCACAATGCACAATGCCCAAAAACTGAAGAAGTGGAAACTGAAAAATTAAGAGCTGACTGATAGGATCATCCTGAGGTTCTTTTGACTACTGAGAACTACTAACTAAGGTACTAAAAACTGGGAAACTGGGAATTAGGAATTTAAGAACTAAAGACTCAAAACTGAAAACTAAGTGAGGATTTTGGAACCCAAAAGATAGGAATTGTCTAGCTAGAGGACTAGAAGTTCAACACTAAAAACTAATTGCGGAATTGGGAACTAGGATTGAATAAACTAGGAACTAATTTTTCATTTATTAACAAAAACAATTCAATTTTTTTCAAATAGAGCATCAGAATTAATAAGTAAGAAGCTAAAAATCAATGAACTAAGAACAAGAATTTGGAATCAGAAAGATTAGGAGCTGAGTCATTATGAAGAAACTGAGGTCCTTTGAACTACTGAGAACTACTAAGTGGGGATTTAGGAACTGAGCAACTAAGAACTAAAAAATTAAATTGTCGAGTAAGAACTAAGGAACCAAGGACAGAAGAGCAAGGGATCTAATAACTGAAAGACTGGAATTGAGAAACTAAAAGTTCCAAAACTAAAAACTAATAAGAAACTGGGTAACTGATGAACTAGGAACTGAGAAACAGACTAACTAGAAGAACGAACTGAAGGACTAGAAATTGAGTACCTAAGTGAGGGATTAACGATTAAGAAACTGAAAACTAGGAACTGAGATACTAGGGAAAACTAAAAAAACTATTGAGAAATTTTAAACTGAAGATCTAGAAAGGAACCGAAGATCTGAAGAATTAATAGGTAAAGAACTAAAAATTGAGAGACTAGGATCTAACAGTTTTTACACAGAGGAAGTTGAGACTGAAGAATTAGAAACTAGAATTCAGAATACTTTAGGCTTTAGGAACTACAAATTAGAAACCTAGGATATAGAAAATACCAGAGAACTAGGAAGTCAGGAATTGAGAACCAAGAAACTAGGAGCTGGGCGACTAAAGAACTGGGAATTGGGTAACTATGAGCTGAGGGAGTATAAACGGAAAGGTTATGAAAACATAAACCAAAAATTTATTTGGGGTCAAAAACTAGGAACTGCGGACTCGAAAGAAAATGCGGAACTGGGATAATAAATTTGGTTCTGTTTTGGCTAAGAACAAAAGAATTAAATGGTCAAAAACTGGCGGACTAATGAAGCAAAAACTGAAGAAAAAGTTGAAACTGAGAAACTAAGAACTGACAGATTTAATTGTTTGAAGAAGGGAACGGAAAGCACTGAGACAGGAGTAAAATTAAATGTTGTAAAAAACAGTTGCAGTTTTCGATTTTAATGATTCTCCCTAATTAGTTTTTCAACCCTCCCACCCTCACAGCACGAAATGCCATCGCTCTGCCTTTATTTATCTAATTACCACTCGACAATCCACTTATAATACAAAATATCAATAACACGTGATGGGAATGACGGAATTCTCTTCATCGAACATTTATGTAATCCTTGTGAAATTCGTGTTTGGATTAGCTGAAATATTGTCGTTATTGTTCCTTCTTAAAACCTAGTAAAGCACTTTGTTGAAAACTGTCACTAAATTTCACATCAATATTATTAGTAAAATTATGTCGATTTTGGACAGCAACAAAATTACAGCAACGATAAAGACACTCCTAAACGATCGGAGATCATATCTCCCTCCTTTTGCGAATTATTTTGACACACATTTAAGACAGCACTTATTCACTTCTACCATTTCAAACAATTGTTGATTTGAACTCTGCCAGAGAGCTTTCCGTTTCTGATTAAACGCGTATCTGTTTATCAAGGTGGGAAATTGTGTCAGTATTAGTCCCCAAGGAAGACGAGGATATCGTGTAGTTACCACTCAAGCGAGACAATGCTATTGCTTGCCGAGAAAAAGAAAGGGATTGCTGTCTCCGCGGAACTGTAAGTTACTGAAGTAATATCGTTAAGCGGGAAACAATTTTTGATAAAATAAACGCGTTATTACTCATTACTGTCAGTGACGTAAGTAAGGCAGTTTTAACGATCAAAATACAACGTAATTTAAATATGTAAAACATGGCTTCTTCACAAACTTTTTATTCTCTGACTTCGGCCATTAAATATGGAGATACTTCCACAAGTAGTTACGCGAGCATTTAGACTCGTCAGGAAATGTGTTTTTTTACAATCTCTTTTAATCTGTTTGGAGAGTTTACGTTTTACAGGAATAAAAGTAATTCAAAGTGTTTTGCACAGAGATGTTGTTTGTTTGACTAGGTAGCGAAGTTTATCACTTCCTCCACAGATAGATCAGTGTAATTCGATTATTTAATTGAATGGAAATTCGCCGGGGTTGTATAAAGGCAGACACTAATTAAGGATCAATTTATAATTAAAGAGCATGAAATATAATTAAAATTAAATGGATCTAAAGGTGGTCTGACACTACGATTTATATTTCTCAAACTTAAGTCGGGAAACTGGTAAAAAATATTATGTAGGAAAATTCCCCTCGTGTTAGAAACCACTTTGCATTATTGAAAATACAAATTTCTCCAATTCTCTTTTTCGTTAAAAAAACAGCATATTGCATGTGGGATGAATTAATTATTACAACCAAAGGCGCAATGAAATTTTTCATGCTGGGAGAGTTAATTCCCTCAATAAAACTAATCGATGACTGATTTGATCTACAAACTTATCAAGGGCATCTGCGGAAATCATTTGATTAAAAAATACAGGACACTCGATTTCCATTAACAATTTTGTGGCTAACTTCATAATTTTTGTTTTCCAAAGGCACCATGATGTGTGAATTATTTATAAACACCATATATACAAAGAAATCCGGAAACATTGAAAAATGTTGTCACATGTGAAATTTGAGACCTGAAAAATTATGAAAACTGAGAGACAATAAACTATAAGAGTATTAAGTCTCACAAACATTTAGAACCATGAAATTATGAAACTTAAGAAACTACAACTCTGAGAATTTATATAACTTAAGAAATTATAAATTCTGAGTATCTAATCAGTCCGAGGAAGTATAAAACGTGTATAACCATGTAATTATTGTCCTTGAAGACTCACGAAACTTAAGAAACTATAAAACGACAGAAATTAAGATCAGTGAAATTATAAAACCTGAAAAACTATTAGATTTAAAAAATTATAAAACCTGTCACCTATGAAATTTTGAGGCCTGAAAAATTATGAAACGTAAGAGACCATTAGATCGCAACATTTCTAGAAAAATGTAGAAGAATTAAATTGTGAAAAAAATAACTTAAGAAATTATAAATTTTGACTATCTATTAATTCTGAGGAATTATGAAACCTGCGCAGCAATGTAATTATGAACCCTAAGACATTACGAAACTTAGGCAATCGTAAAATCGATCAGTAAAATTATAAAAAAATGGACAAATTATAATTCCTGAGCAACTATTAGAATTTAGCAATTATAAAACCTGTCCAAGCATGAAATTATTAAAGCTCTGAAATTTCGAGGCCTCTACAACCGTGTAATTATTATCCCTGAGAAATCACGAGACTTAAAAACGACAGAAATCCTCAGAAACTATGTATTAGATTTCAAAATATATAAAACCTGTCCAACCATGAAATTATTAAACCTGAGAAACTATAAAATGTACTATGTATTTTTTTCAAAAACTCTAAAACATGTAGAGCCATGAAATTATGCAACTTGAGAAATTATAAAATCTGTGTATCTGTTCAGTCTGAGGAACTACAATCATGTAAATATAAACCCCAAAAAATTATAGAACTTAAGAAACTATAAAACTACAGAAATTATAAGATAAGTGAGATTATAAAACCTGAAAAACTATAAATCGTTAGAAAATATTATGTCTTTGTATTGTATTATAATACCTCTCACCTGTGAAACTGAGAGACTTGAGAAATTATAAAATGTAAGAGACTATTATGTCTCATAAATTCTAAAACATGTAGAACAATGAAATTGTGGGACTTGAGAAACTGCAACTCTGAGAATTTATATAACTTAAGAAATTATAAATTATGTGTACCTATTTAGTCTGAGGGAGTATGAAACCTGTACAACTATATAATTATGAACCCTGAGACATTATGAAACTTAAGAAACTATAAAACGACAGAATTTGTAAGATCAGTGAAATTATAAAACCTGATAAACCATACATCTTAGAAACTTTATACTTACTAGATTTTAAATATTTTAAAACTACGTATTAGATTTCAAAATTTATTAAACCTGTTCCATCATGAAATTATTAAACCTGTAAAAATTATAAAACCTGAAAAACTATAAAATGAAGTATGTATTAGGTTTCAAAAACTCTAAAACATGTAGAACCATGAAATTATAAAATCTGACATCTATTCAGTCTGAGGAACTACAATCATGTAATTATGAACCCCGAAAAATTATAGAACTTAAGAAACTATAAAACTACAGAAATTAAGATCAGTGAAATTATAAAACCTGAGAAACTATTAGATTTTAAAAATTATAAAACATGTCACCTGTGAAATTTTGAGGAATGAAAAATTATGAAATGTAGGACACTATTAGATATCAAAATCTCTAAAAACATGTAGCAGAATGAAATTGTGAGACTTGAGATACTACAATTCTGAGGATTTATATAACTTAAGAAATTATAAATTCTGAGTATCTATTAATTCTGAGGTATTATGAAACCTGTGCATCCATGTAATTACGAACGCTGAGACATTATGGAACCATAAAATTGCAGAAATCGTAGGATCAGTGAAATTATGAAAAATGTCAAACTTATAAAATCTGTGTATCTATTCAGTCTGAAAAACCCTGAAAAATTATAAAACTTAAGAAATTATAAAACTACAGAAATTAAGGTCAGTGAAATTATAAAACCTGAGAAACTATTAAGATTTTAAAAATTATAAAACCTGTCCAACCATGAAATAATTAAAACTGTGAAATTGTGAGGCCACAATTATAACATGTACTATTAGGTATTAAACATGTAGAACCATGAAATTATGAAACTTGAATAATTATAAATGATGAAATTATAAATTCTGAGTATTTATTCAGTCTGAGGATTAAGACACTATAAAACTACAGAAATTGTAAGATAAGTGAGATTATAAAACCTGAAAAACTATAAATCCTGAAAACCTATTATATTTTAGAAATTATAAATCCTGACAAACTATAAATCGTAGAAAATTATTAGATCTTTGTAATGTATTATAATACCTCTCATCTGTGAAACTGTGAGACCTGAGAAATTATAAAATGTAAGAGACTATTATGGCTCAAAAATTCTAAAACTTGTAGAACCATGAAATTGTGAGACTTGAGAAACTGCAACTCTGAGAATTTATATAACTTAGAAATTATAAAATCTGTGTATCTATTCAGTCTGAGGAACGACAATCATATAATTATGAACCCTGAGAAATTATAAAACTTAAGAAACTCTGAAACTACAGAAATGAAGATCAGTGAAATTATTATAAAACCGAAAAAACTATAAGATTTTAAAAATTATAAAACCTGTCCAACCATGAAATAATTAAACCTGTGAAATTGTGAGGCCTGGAAAACTATAAAGCCTCAGAAATTATAACATGTGGTATTAGATGTTAAACATGTAGAACCATGAAATTATGAAACTTGAGGAATTATAAATTATGAAATTATAAATTCTGAGTATTTATTCAGTCTGAGGATTAAGACACTATAAAACTACAGAAATTGTATAATAAGTGAGATTATACAACCTGAAAACCTATTATATTTTAGAAATTATAAAACCTGAGAAACTATAAATCGTATAAAATTATTAGATCTTTGTAATGTATTATAATACCTCTCATCTGTGAAACTGTGAGACCTGAGAAATTATAAAATGTAAGAGACTATTATGTCTCAAAAATTCTAAAACTTGTAGAACCATGAAATTGTGAGACTTGAGAAACTGTAACTCTGAGAATTTATGTAACTTAGAAATTATAAAATCTGTGTATCTATTCAGTCTGAGGAACCACAATCATATAATTATGAACCCTGAGAAATTATAAAACTTAAGAAACTATGAAACTACAGAAATTAAGATCAGTGAAATTATTATAAAACCGAAAAAACTATAGGATTTTAAATATTATAAAACCTGTCCAACCATGAAATAATTAAACCTGTGAAATTGTGAGGCCTGGAAAACTATAAAGCCTCAGAAATTATAACATGTGGTATTAGATGTTAAACATGTAGAACCATGAAATTATGAAACTTGAGGGATTATAAATTATGAAATTATAAATTCTGAGTATTTATTCAGTCTGAGAATTAAGACACTATAAAACTACAGAAATTGTAAAATAAGTGAGATTATAAAACCTGAAAAACTATAAATCCTGAAAACCTATTATATTTTAGAAATTATAAATCCTGACAAACTATAAATCGTAGAAAATTATTAGATCTTTGTAATGTATTATAATACCTCTCATCTGTGAAACTGTGAGACCTGAGAAATTATAAAATGTAAGAGACTATTATGTCTCAAAAATTCTAAAACTTGTAGAACCATGAAATTGTGAGACTTGAGAAACTGCAACTCTGAGAATTTATATAACTTAGAAATTATAAAATCTGTGTATCTATTCAGTCTGAGGAACCACAATCATATAATTATGAACCCTGAGAAATTATAAAACTTAAGAAACTATGAAACTACAGAAATGAAGATCAGTGAAATTATTATAAAACCGAAAAAACTATAAGATTTTAAAAATTATAAAACCTGTCCAACCATGAAATAATTAAACCTGTGAAATTGTGAGGCCTGGAAAACTATAAAGCCTCAGAAATTATAATATGTGGTATTAGATGTTAAACATGTAGAACCATGAAATTATGAAACTTGAGGAATTATAAATTATGAAATTATAAATTCTGAGTATTTATTCAGTCTGAGAATTAAGACACTATAAAACTACAGAAATTGTAAAATAAGTGAGATTATAAAACCTGAAAAACTATAAATCCTGAAAACCTATTATATTTTAGAAATTATAAAACCTGAGAAACTATAAATCGTAGAAAGTTATTAGATCTTTGTAATGTATTATAATACCTCTCATCTGTGAAACTGTGAGACCTGAGAAATTATAAAATGTAAGAGACTATTATGTCTCAAAAATTCTAAAACTTGTAGAACCATGAAATTGTGAGACTTGAGAAACTGTAACTCTGAGAATTTATGTAACTTAGAAATTATAAAATCTGTGTATCTATTCAGTCTGAGGAACCACAATCATATAATTATGAACCCTGAGAAATTATAAAACTTAAGAAACTATGAAACTACAGAAATTAAGATCAGTGAAATTATTATAAAACCGAAAAAACTATAGGATTTTAAAAATTATAAAACCTGTCCAACCATGAAATAATTAAACCTGTGAAATTGTGAGGCCTGGAAAACTATAAAGCCTCAGAAATTATAACATGTGGTATTAGATGTTAAACATGTAGAACCATGAAATTATGAAACTTGAGGAATTATAAATTATGAAATTATAAATTCTGAGTATTTATTCAGTCTGAGAATTAAGACACTATAAAACTACAGAAATTGTAAAATAAGTGAGATTATAAAACCTGAAAAACTATAAATCCTGAAAACCTATTATATTTTAGAAATTATAAAACCTGAGAAACTATAAATCGTAGAAAATTATTAGATCTTTGTAATGTATTATAATACCTCTCATCTGTGAAACTGTGAGACCTGAGAAATTATAAAATGTAAGAGACTATTATGTCTCAAAAATTCTAAAACTTGTAGAACCATGAAATTGTGAGACTTGAGAAACTGCAACTCTGAGAATTTATCTAACTTAGAAATTATAAAATCTGTGTATCTATTCAGTCTGAAGAACCACAATCATACAATTATGAACCCTGAGAAATTATAAAACTTAAGAAACTATGAAACTACAGAAATTAAGATCAGTGAAATTATTATAAAACCGAAAAAAGTATAAGATTTTAAAAATAATAAAACCTGTCCAACCATGAAATAATTAAACCTGTGAAATTGTGAGGCCTGGAAAACTATAAAGCCTCAGAAATTATAACATGTGGTATTAGATGTTAAACATGTAGAACCATGAAATTATGAAACTTGAGGAATTATAAATGATGAAATTATAAATTCTGAGTATTTATTCAGTCTGAGGATTAAGACACTATAAAACTACAGAAATTGTAAAATAAGTGAGATTATAAAACTTGGAAAACTATAAATCCTGAAAACCTATTATATTTTAGAAATTATAAAACCTGAGAAACTATAAATCGTAGAAAATTATTAGATCTTTGTAATGTATTATAATACCTCTCATCTGTGAAACTGTGAGACCTGAGAAATTATAAAATGTAAGAGACTATTATGTCTCAAAAATTCTAAAACTTGTAGAAGCATGAAATTGTGGGACTTGAGAAACTGCAACTCTGAAAATTTATATAATTTAAGAAATTATAAATTTTGGGTATCTATTCAGTCTGAGGGAGTATGAAACGTGTACAACTATGTAATCATGAACCCTGAGACATTATGAAACCTAAGACACTATAAAATTGTAGAAATCGTAAGATCAGTGAAATTACTTATAAAAATGGACAAATTATAAATCCTCAGCAACTATTAAAATTTAGCAATTATAAAACCTGTCCAAACATGAAATTATTAAAGGTGTGAAATTGCGAGGGGTCTACAACCGTGTAATTATTATCCCTGAGAAATCACGAGAACTAGGAAACTATAAAACGACAGAAATCCTCAGAAACTTGTATTAGATTTCAAAATTTATAAAACCTGTTGAACCATGAAGTTATTAAACCTGTAAAAAATATAAAACATGAGAAACTATAAAGTGCACTATGTATTACGTTTCAAAAACTCTAAAACTATGAAATTATGAAACTTGAGAAACTATAACTTAAGAAATTATAAGATCTTTATATTTATTCAGTCTGAGGAACTACAATCATGTAATTATGAACGCTGAAAAATTATAAAACTTAAGAAACTATAAAACTACAGAAATTAAGATCAGTGAAATTATAAAACCTGAGAAACTATTAGATTTTTAAAATTATGAAACCTGTCACCTGTGAAATTGTGAGGCCTGAAAAATTATGAAACGTAAGAAACCATTAGATCTCAAAATCTCTAGAAACATGTAGAAGAATGAAATTGTGAGATTTGCTACTATACTACAATTCTGAGGATTTATATAACTTAAGAAATTATAAATTCTGAGTATTTATTAATTCTGAGGAATGATGAAACCTGTGCAACATGTAATTACAAACCCTGAGACATTATGAAACTATAAAATCGTAAAATCGTAAAATGAAATTGTAAAATCTGTGAAATTATAAAAAATGGACAAATTCTAAATCCTGAGCAACTCTTAGTATTTAGCAATTATAAAACCTGCCCAAACATGAAATTATTAAGCTGTGAAATTTCGAGGCGTCTACAACCGTGTAATTATTATCCCTGAGAAATCACGAGACTTAAAAAACCATAAAACGACAAAAATCCTGAGAAACTATTCCTATTAGATTTCAAAATTTATAAAACCTGTCCAACCATAAAATTATTAAACCTGTAAAAAATTTTATAAATTATTATTTAAAATTATTAAAAATCTGAGAAACTATAAAATATACTATGCATTAGGTTTCAAAAAGTCTAAAACATGTAGAACCATGAAATTATGAAACGTGAGGAACTATAACTTAAGAAATTTTAAAATCTGTGTATCTATTCAGATTCAGTCTGAGGAACTACCATGATGTAATTATGAACCTAAAAGGAAAGAAACTATAAAACCACAGAAATTAAGATCAGTTAAATCATAAGACCTGAGAAACTGGAACTTGTTCAAACATGTCATTATAAAACTTAAGATGTAATACTACAAAAATTGTCAGATAAGTGAAATTATAAAACTTGAGAAACTATAAATCCTGAGAGACCTATATTTTAGATATTATAATACCTGTAGACTATATATTAGATTTTTAAAAATTATAAAAACGGTCACTTTAGACTTGACAAAATTATGAAACTTGAGAAACTAGAGAGAACAAGAGACTATTAGATCTCAAACAATTTAAAAACATGTAGAACCATGAAATTATGAAACTTGACAAACTCTAATTCTGATAATTTATATAACTTTAAAAAATTACAAATTCTGAGTATCTATTCAGTCTGAGGAATTATGAAACCTGTACAAACAAGTAATTATGGAATTTAAGAAACTATAGAAACTAAGATCAGTGAAATTCTAAAACCTGTCACTTGTGAAATTGTGAGGCTTTCGAACACATAAATACACTTGGAAGTCTATAGGGGAAGATGGAAGAAAATGTGAAAAATGGTGGATGCACCACTTGAAGAAAAAGTGTAAAAATTGAGTCGGTCTTTGAGGGTGTAATTTTTCGAATTTAGGCGTTGTTTTCTTCATTGCCATGTCACATCTGACCAGATAAAGACACCCGGAAGCCTATAGGAAAAAAATGAAGAAAACCTGTAAAAGCCTAAAGAATTATGAAACCTGAGAAGCTATAGAATGTAAAAGACTATTAGATCTCAAAAAATCTAAAAACATGTAAAATAATGAAAAGTAATGAAACTTAAGAAACTATAAAACTACAGAAATTGTAAACTCAGTGAAATTATAAAACCTGTCAAACTGTAAAGTCTGAAAAATTATGAAACTTCAAAAACTACAGAAATTGTAAGATCAGTAAAATTATAAAAGCTGAAAAACTATAAATCATGAGAATGATTTAAATATTTTTTTAAAGGCGCCTTCCCTAATAGATTGTCGAATTTGAACGTGTGCAGAAATGAGGTTGTATATCTTCATTTATATTTTTTGAAGTGTCCTCTATTGTAAAGCCCTGAATGTAAAATTAATCTCCCATTCATTTAATCCCGGTTCTTTTATCAACCACCCCAAAAGACCTCTCATAATTTAACAACTACAGAATAGATCGGTGGGACAAAAAACATTTTCTCGGCTTTTAATGCTTCCTACGCGTCAAATTAAAACTTGGGGGACAAAATACGATCTGCCCCGGACAAATTTACGATTTTTATCTACTGATATGTCGACACTTTTAATTTATATATTTATAAAAAGCTTCTTTCTGGCGATTTGAACTCACTCATTCATTTGTGACAACACAATTTTCATGGTAATTTCTCGCATACTAAAATCGCAATTAGACGGAAATAAAACTGCTTATGACGAGCAACAACGAAACAGTGTCCAGGAAAATTCATTTTCCACGGTGTCTAACACAATCCGGACTCGCGAGAGCATTACGTTTTCGTTAACAAGAGACGGAGTTCTCGTGTCGGCAAATAGAGAGACGTCATAAACCAAATGGGGGAGAACGTGGCTTAAAATTGACAAGAATTCCTTCGGCTCAATTTGGCAAGATGGCGTCAGACATGTTGCGTTTTGGAATTTAATAATAGCGGTGCTTGTAAATTGTTTTAGGAGTGTTGATCATAAATTGAAAATTACTACTAGCTAAACGCCAAGTTCCATCAATCACAAACATGCATTTACACTAGTCCGATGACGTTACGAGCACGACAGACACGTAGAGCGAATTTATTTCAGACGTCTGGGACTCAAATGTATGATCAATAGCGATTGACGGATAATGGTGTTTGTTGGTAAATATATTTTATAAAGTTTCTGGGCACATTCTGTCTGATCCCTCTGCACACAGAAGATGCAAACTAAACAGAAGCGCGAGTCCTTGTAAAATCAACATTGGGCGTTGGGTAGAGCCCATTTCCAATATGATTAAATTACCGTGTAGGTGTTTTTTTTTAGTTTTTATCTATAGAAGAGTTTGCGATCTGCATACAAAGAAAGAAATAGGACAAACGAAATTTCTTGTGGGTGAAAAGCTCCTCTTATCCACGACACCGTGTAAACTTTAATTGACAAAGCGAGCAGATCAAAATGATAGAAAGGACGTTCCTTCTAAATAAGATCTTTATAATTTCAGCTAATCTAACCGTCCTCGAGGAGCGACCGCAAGAAGTTCAGCACTTCCCCAAAGGCTCATAAAACACACCTAATTAAACGCAGGCCTAAACCTTAGTATTAGCGAAATCCACTAATTAAACAGATAATAATTTTGATTCGGTTTTCTGTTGTGGGTGGCCACACAAACATAAATCAGACCCATGGTGCTGCTGACAACGCTGTTTGCGACACGGTGTTATCGACTATCCATCATTCACCGATCACTTTGATTATCAAAACATTAGGTAACTATTCGAATCTCTTCGAGTTATTTTTTATCTTGTGTAACAATTTTTTAAGGTCGCACAAATCGAAGCTCTTACCTTATCGGAGTCAATTCAGGTTCGTATCCACATTGCCGATCAACAGGTATTCGGACATCAATACGAAGCACCCTCTCTTCTGCAAACTGCGAATTCTGTGATAGTACTGGACGGATAGCGTCGCGACGGTTATTTTAAATGATAGCGGCGCGCATGTGCTTGCTAGTTTTTCTTCTTAGTCCGCATGGAGTTGCGATAAGGGCAATTAGCTGAGCGCAAACGTTGAGTTTTTGTTTCATAGTTGGAGCAAATATCCAGATTGATATCCCACAATATTTACAGAATTTACATATTCGAAATCTTGAATACATGTTCTAATATGCCAAGATTGCGGTATTTCAATTTCCAAGATTTATTTCAAGATTGCCATGATTCAAAGTTTTACTATTCCAACATTCCGAAATTCAAAATCCAAATTTTTCAAAATTCCGAACAAAATTCAAAATTAAAAAAAAAACGGACAGACCTGTTTAGTGGTTTTTAAACCAGAAGAATGTCGATAAATCCAAGTGGAGTAAATTTAAGTTAAAATTTAAATATATCTAAGTCGAACTCCACAAACTTTAATAAGTGTAAAATTACAAATGGAACATGTTTCGGCAGAACACTACTGCCATCATAATCATCATCATCCACTATACTCATCGACTGACTAAATGGATGAGAAATAACAACCATTTATCGATTATTTTTTTCCTTTAAAAACCAGAACTCACTCTCGTGTTCAATCTAATTTCAAAATTTTTAAGTCAAAAAATGGTTGTCATTCCAATATCCTTAGTCAATCGGTCAGTTGTAGATGCGGAGGCCCGCCCGCCCACCGCATTCACATGTGATGCCATGAACCATATGGTTTTTAGTCACATAGAACAACTGTGAAATACAAGAAACGAGATGTGGATACAATATGAAAATGGTTGTCATTCCGAACCAGTTTGTCAACCATTCAGTAAAAAATGTAAATTTTACTATAATATATTTTGGAGTAAATCTCAATTTGGATTTATTCTCATTACCGGTTTCTTTGTGACTAAAAAGCGTATGGTTTTGGCATCATTTGTGGTTGCGGTGGGCGGGTGGGCCACCCTGTCTACTATACTCATCGACTGACTAAATGGATGAGAAATAACAACCATTTATCGATTATTTTTTTCCTTTAAAAACCAGAACTCACTCTCGTGTTCAATCTAATTTCAAAATTTTTAAGTCAAAAAATGGTTGTCATTCCAATATCCTTAGTCAATCGGTCAGTTGTAGATGCGGAGCCCCACCCGCCCACCGCATTCACATGTGATGCCATGAACCATATGGTTTTTAGTCACATAGAACAACTGTGAAATACAAGAAACGAGATGTGGATACAATATGAAAATGGTTGTCATTCCGAACCAGTTTGTCAACCATTCAGTAAAAAATGTAAATTTTACTATAATATATTTTGGAGTAAATCTCAATTTGGATTTATTCTCATTACCGGTTTCTTTGTGACTAAAACTAAAATGTTAGAGGGTTACGGACGAAATTGTTAGATCTTTACTTGGCGATATTGTGTGATAATTATCATGTAATTGTGTTGACTGAATCCTGGCTTCTGGAGAATATCAATAGTAGTGAATTTATTGATGATAGGTACCTTGTGTATAGGAAGGATAGATCTTTCAGTGTCACTAATAAGTCACGTGGGGGGGGTGTCCTTATTGCTGTAAGAAAAGACGTACCCTCTTGCTTAGTTAATATTAATATTGATAGCACTGTTGAACAATTATCTGTATTACTATTTAGCAATATAATTCTTGGCACTGTATATATTCTACCCTGCTCCAGTAATGCTATCTACTCTGAACATACGGATTCTATTACATTTTTACGTACTAAATACCCTACAGTTGTGATATCTTTAATAGGTGATTATAATTTGACAAATCTTAAATGGAGGTGTGATGATAACTGTGATTTTTTAATTCCATACAATGTGATGTCCCAAAATGAAATAACCATCTGTGATAACTTTGCGTATTTAGGTTTATTCCAATACAATAAGTTAGAAAATTATAATGATGTGATATTAGATTTAGTATTTAGTAGTGTAAATTTACTAGTTGATAGTGGATTCTCTTTAATTGCTGAGGATAAAAATCATCCTGCACTGAATTTAATGATCTGTGATATTAATGCGCCAATAACATCTACTGATAATGATACGTACTATCGTGATTTTAAAAATGCTCCTTATTATCTTATTAATAATTTTCTGGGCACTGTACAGTGGGAAACTCTATTTGAGAATACTGACATTGATGATTGTGTAGATAAATTTTATGTCACACTATATATAATAATTGATAATTTCGTGTCGTTCAGGTGTACAAAACGTAGTAACTTTCCTTATTGGGTCAATAATAATGCCAAAGATTTAATTAGATGTAAGAAAGAAGCCCATAAAAAATTTAAGCAATCGAGACTAGATAGAGATTATAAGGTATTTAGTGATTTAAGAGTTAGGTGCAAGCAGTCATTAAATCAGTGTAAACGGGAATATATTGCAAAGATTGAGCATAACATTGTTAGTGATTCTCGACGCTTTTGGTCATATGTTAAAACAAAATCTAGTAATTGTGGATTACCTGGAACAATGGTATTAGATGATGTTTTATGTGATAACGAGGAGGGCATAGCTAACCTTTTTGCCTCCCACTTTGAAATGGTTTATGCATCTAAAGGACCTGATAATTCTCTGCCAACCTCTGATTCTCAAAATACTACATTTCATGTGAGTCATATTTCAATTCCAGATGAGGTTATTCTAGACAAGCTAATCCATCTTGATGATAACTGTTCACCTGGTCCTGATGGTATTCCACAGATATTTTTAAAAGCATGTTCTGATCAACTTAAGTTGCCTTTGTCGATCCTATTTAATAAGTCGTTAATCCAATCGAAAATTCCAAAAGTATGGAAAATATCTCGAATAAGTCCCATTTTCAAGAATGGGGATCGTCGAAACATTGCTAATTATCGCCCAGTTTCGATATTATCTGCCATACCAAAAATATTTGATTCCATCGTAGCTGATTACATCTCATTCAAGGTTAAAGCTTTCATTATTGAGGAACAGCACGGATTTCTTAAAGGTCGTTCAACCACCACCAATTTATTTGTTTTTACTAATTACTTAATGAAAAATATTGCACTTGGACATGATGTGGATTGCATTTATACAGACATGTCTAAAGCATTTGATAAAGTCTGTATTGATCGCTTAATATTGAAACTGGACAAAATGGGTTTTGGCAACCCTTTGCTTAATTGGATTAACTCTTATTTGATAGATCGCACGCAATATGTTGCAATAAATAATAAATTTTCTCGTGAAATCTTTCCAACTAGTGGCGTACCGCAGGGCTCTCATCTGGGACCTATTCTGTTTTCCTTGTATATAAATGATGTGAAATCTGTTTTCCATGAATCATCATTTCTTTTATATGCAGATGATTTAATAGTATATTATTTATCTAGAACGAGAAGTGAAGTTTAAAGTACGAGCAAGTTGTTTACGGCCGAGGCGCCTAGCCGAGGCCGGAATTACTTGTGAGTACCTTTAAAAACACTTCTTCGTTCGAGGTAAATACAACGTTTTATTTCATACTGCAAGTTTAATGAACTAAGTCAAAATAAAAAGAAATGTGCTGTGTTTATCTCGCACAAATTATTCGTAATAATTAAATATGCGGGAACTAACATTCCCATAGTAACAAACGTTTGTCAAAAATGACAACGAAAAAACTGGGTCACGGTGAATGATTTTGGATATTTTATCCGATTATTCCGTTTAAAATGGAGAAAACTGAGGTGCCTCAAGACATTGTAGATGAAGCAGATCACGTGAAGAATAATTTGATGCCACAAAAATCTCGGGAACAATGTAAGAAATGATTGACGTATAATTTTAAAGTACTAGGACTTTAAAATTTTTCTTTAAAGTACTAGGACGTTAATGTTCCACTTTTGGTATCAAAAATAATCCGAAAAATGTCACTTTAGATACAAGTATGAAATAAAATTATATAGAGTAATTGAAGACCCTACGGATTGTCAAAGTTTACAAAATGACCTTATTAATTTAGATAAATGGAGTACGGATAATGGATTAGAACTTAATATTATGAAGTGTAAATCGATTAGATTTTCTAGGAAAGTTAAATATCAGTCTCCATCTTACTTTATTAAAGGGGTGAAGATAGAATCAGTTTTATATTTCAATGATTTAGGGGTATATGTAGATTACCAGCTGAATTTTATGTATCATGTTGATGTAATTCTAACGAAAGCTAACAAGGTTCTTGGGTTCATAAAAAGGCACAGTGTAGAATTCTCTTGTCTGCGTGTTGTGTTGTTACTATATAATTCGTTTGTACGTCCGCTGTTAGAATACTGTACGATAATTTGGTCCCCATATCATAAGGTGCACATAGACAGATTAGAGGCAGTGCAGAAAAAAATTGTAAAATTTGTTTGTTATCACTTTAATATTCTTTATCATAGAGATAATTATGTAAATATCTTACAGTACTTAGGTTTAACTCCATTGTATGTAAGGCGGCAATTTTTTGATGCCTCTTTTGTGCATAAAATTTTATCTGGTGTTATAAATTGTAGCTCTATTTTAGCTTTGTTTTCTATTGTTGTTACATCCTGCAACATAAGAGAACCTAGATTATTAGATGTTCCATATTATCGTACATGTTATGGCATGAACTCTTGTGTTGCAAGATTATCGAGCTTGGTAAATCATCTTTATCATGTAGATTTTGTAGGCGTTCCAGAAAACGTTTTTAAAATGCAGTGTAAACGTGAGTTAAAATTGTAATTGTTTTATGTTTATGTGTTGTAACTATTTATTGTCAATGGCCAAGTCCGTTAATAAACCTAAATCTAAATCTAAATCTAAAAATCTAAAAAGCGTATGGTTTTGGCATCATTTGTGGTTGCGATGGGCGGGTGGGCCACCCTGTCTACTATACTCATCGACTGACTAAATGGATGAGAAATAACAACCATTTATTAATTATTTTTTTCCTTTAAAACCATAAATAAGAAACTCTTTTTAAACATCCTGTATAGATCCGAAAATATGACATGAAACACTCTCATTGTCTTTGTTGCCTCCTTTATATTAAATTTGTTATTTTATTTCTTTATTTTGTGTTTTTAGTTCGTTATTCTAATCGCTTTAGTGTCAGTATTTTTGATATCTTTAATTGCTTCAGATTCTTGATCTACTTGTCCTCTGTGGTCTCATTAGTTTTCTTTTAGTCTCTGCATGGTTGCTCTGATCGTCTTTCTGTCTTTTCTGGTTAATTTCCTTCGGTTGTTTTGTTTTATCGTTTTCTTTATGTGGGTTCTCTTTTAGTCTCTTTTATCTTTTAGGTTTACCTGATCTTTTTGTTGCGTTTCACTTTATGTTTCCTTGTTTTTTGGTCTTTAGTCTCTCGGGTATGTTTTTTCATTTTAATTTTTTAGTCTTCTTTGTCTGTTTTTTCTCTCTATTCTGTTTGATTCACTTTACTTTATTTAGTATCCTAACTTCCTCTTTTTGGTCACTTTTATTTACGTTTTTCTTTTATCTCATTTCTCTTTTTGCCTTTTTAGTCTCTTTTGTATCTTTTGTGTCTTCACTTTCTTTACTTTGTATCTGTTATCTTTTTATCTTATTTGTCTCTTTAGTCCTCCGCGGTATTTTTGTTTTCTTCGTTTGGTTGGTGTACTTATTTTCTATACTTTCTATTGTCTTCAGTATCTTTTTTTATTTCTAATCCTTCTGATCGTTTTGGTCTCTTAACCTCTATGGTGTCTTTAGTATCTGTAGATTCTTTTCTTTTTAGTTTTTTATTTTGTCTCCTCATTCTTTTGGGATTTCGATATCTTTAATGTCTATGTATTGTTTTAGTTATTTATATTGTGTTTGGTATATTTCTTCTCTTATATTCGATTTATTTTACAGTCTCTTAATCTGTGTCGTGTCATTAGTATCTTTGTTGTCTCCTTAATTGCATTTTTGGTGTTTTTTCGTCTCTTGTGATTCTTTTCTGTTGGGATTTTTTCGCTTTTTTGTATCGGTTGTGCCATCAGTCACTTTTGTCTCTTTGGTCTATATGTTGACCCTTTAGTATCTACAGTCATTTTAGTCTCTTTAGTGGTGTTAATCTCTTTTGGTCTGTTTATTTCTTTTATATCTTTTGGCTTTATAGTTTTGTCTTTTACTCTTTTTAGCTTGTGTTGTCTCTTTACTTTTTATCATCTTTCTTGTCTTTGTCTGTTTTGTTTCTTTAGTCACATTGCTTTCACTTAGTCTCATTGGTCTTTTTTGTCTCTATTGTCTTTTTTGCTTATCTCTATTTCGTTGATATATTTTGTTTCGTTTTTGATTCTGTATTTGTGTGTATTTAGTCTTTCTTCTATGGGCCCTTTTGTCACTTGTGTCAGTCCCTAAACCCGAAAACAGCATTATTCAATTTGGGATTTCAACGACTCATATCTTCCAAATCTAAAACTTTTTCGATTCTAAATTCTTCAAATTTACAATACATATACTCAAATTTACATTTTTGACTGAATGGTTGACAAACTGGTTCGAAATGACAACCATTTTCCTATTGTATCCACATTTCGTTTCTTGTATTTCACAGTTGTTTTTTGGGACTAAAAACCGTATGGTTCACGGCACCACATGTGAATGCGGTGGGCGGGTGGGCCGCCGCATCTACAACTGACCGATTGACTAATGCTATTGAAATGTCAACCGTTTTTTTACTTAAAAATTTTGTATTTGGATTGAACACGAGAGTCAATAAATGGTTGTTGTTTCTCATCCATTTAGTCAGTCGATGAGTATAGTGGATAGGGCGGCCCACCCGCCCACCGCACACATAAACGATGCCAGAACCATACGCTTTCTAGTCACAAAGAAACCTTATACCAGTAATGAGAATAAATCCGAATTGAGATTTACACCAAAATATATTATACTCAAATTTACATTTTTGACTGAATGGTTGACAAACTGGTTCGGAATGACAACCATTTTCATATTGTATCCACCAAAAGAGATATATACCAAAATATAAATATACATAATTAGTAAATTCAAAAATTTTAGCTTCAACAATTCAAAATTTGAACGTTGAGAAATTCAAAATTGACAATTTTCGAATTAAGGAATTTTACGTCAAGTTTGGAAATTCATTATTTCAACAACTCAAAATTTTCAAATTTCAAATTCCAGAACTCGCATTTTGACCAATTGAGTGTTCGAAAGCCTTTTAAATTTTGAACGGTAGAAATTTCGAATTTGCAAATTTTAAGTTATTGAAATATTGATTCGTCAAATGTGAATTCCTGGAAATTGCTAATTTGCAATATTTCGGAATTTAGGAATGAAAGGTTTTGACTATTCAAAATTTACAAATTCGAGAATTCAAAATGCCATCAATTCAAATTTTGAGAATTCAGAAATTTAAAATTCAATTCGAAATTTGTAAATTCGGAATTGAAGAATTTATGATTTCACAGATTAAGCATTTGAGAATACGGTAATACACAAGCTTAATGGTTCAAAATTGTGAAATTTGGTAATTCTAGACGTCAAAGAAGCCGCTTAGTTACTAATGCTAGTGCTAAGTTTCTCAATTTCTAAGTGCAACTTATAGTAGTACTTAATAATACTTTTGGGCCCTTTTGACTTTGTCGACTTCAAAAACCAAGCAATCAAAAGGATTTGAGAAACATAAAGGATCTGAGGTATATGTTAAAAAGAGTGATAAGATCCCAGGGTGAAAAAGACCAAAAGGAACTGAAAGACAAGTCTAACGCATCTGATAGATAAAGGATGTAATTATCAAAAAGTTGAAGGGACCAGAAGGATCAAAAGGGTAAAGGATCTGAAAGATATAAAGGATTCTTGAAGGATGTGAACTTAAAAAAGGTAAACAATTTAACTTATTTTAACATCAAATGAGTATCAAGGATAGTAAGCATATAAAAGATAAGAAGGATAGAAATGATAAAAAGGACAATAAAATAAAAAGGGATTAAAAAAAAGAAAAACATGATAAATGGTGATGGTTAGAAAGCTTAGCTAGAATATAAAGGCCAAATAGAATGAAAAGGCTAAAAAAGAAAAGGATAAAAAGAGTTAAGGGGATAAACTCTTCTTAGTGTGTCGTTGGGTTTCTTTTGTGTTATTTGCAATCCTTATAATTCCTCTGCATTTATTTTTCTGAAATTTATTTTGTATTCCTTTACTTGCTTTTTCCGTTCCTTTTCCGATGTTTTTCGTTACCTTTCTCTGGATTCAAATGTTTTCGATCAACCATTTGGACCTCTTTGGTTTATCTTTTAAATTTTATCTGAATTTCTTTTTAGCACTTGTAATTATTATTGTCGGAACATTTTGGATTTTGGTTTTGTTGTCGTTTGGAATTGTTTAGTTTTTTGAAGTAGTTTATATTATTTATTTGATCGTTCTTAAGCTAATTTAAATTCCTTTCAATTATTTTTTTAAGAAGGTAATAAAAAACTAAAAAATTAAAGTAAATAAATGTGTTTTATTTAACAGTGGAGTCGTCTCAAAATTTTTAAAAACAGCTTTTCTAGAAACTAGGCGGAAAAGTATTATACCACAATTTTTTTGTTTATTCGAAATCACGCGTTTACTAGGTAAAAAAAACGAAATATTTGTCTTATTTGAAACGCGCGCCTTTCTGTGCCGTCGACACACGCATGAACCAATGAGAATGCTCCCCCGAAATGACGTCACAAGAGGCGGTAAATGTACAGCGTTTGAAAATCCCAGCCGAAATTACGATTTTTGATACGCTTTGTTATCTCACAAAACAACGGAACACGTTTTAGGGCTTCATGTTATATAGTCCACGAGATGCTGTAGTTGAATTCGTCAAATTCGGTTGACGACCCCATTTAATCTCGTCTTTTTTTGCAACCATTCCTTTCCGTCTCGAAAGACACTTTGTTGTAGAATGTAAATGAAAAAGAGTAAAAAGGATTCATTTATCTGTAATGAATTCTCTACTTCTTACAAATTTCCCAAATCACAGCTTCCAAGTTCGTTCAACACATCCGAAGCTTTTATTAGCTCATATTTATTTTAAAAGCTGCAATTTTCATTTCGAATCTGAAGGAATTCCACGTTCAGGTCACGTTCAGCGGGAGGCAATTGAGGCTTTTGTCATAATAATTAAGCATGCACCTAGCGTAATATAAAAGTTGTAGACAACATGCAAATAACCTGGTACAATTTTTTCATCAAGGCAACAAAAAAGTTTGATGAAAACACAATTAATAAAAGAAGAAGAAATACAACTCGGCATTCAAAGCACGAAACCGACATTGAGATGATTTTGAAGGAACGTTTTCAGCAAAATTGGGACAGATCTATCAATATTCTTCATAATGAAGAGACTATTTGCGGTCCAGGTAATGGTAATCACAAATAAAACACTCCTAGTAAATATTTATGAAGCTCGAGAGGTGTTGCGGAAATAGAAAGTTTGTTTACAAAGCTATAGCGTATATATCACAAGACGTGTTATAGCGTATGGGGAAATTGAAGACGTCAAATTTTATTGTAAAAGTTAACAGTTTTTTAATACATTTATGTGGCAACCAACAGAACCTTTTCGATTTTTTAAGGTAATCTACCAAAATTTCATCTCGTTCTAGCACAAAGGAAGAAGAGGTAAATGAAAATTTATTTAGATGTCACGTCTACTCCAACGCGTAAATGTCGAAATGATGGGTTTAAGAAAACACAAAGGCGTGGGTAGAATTTGTATAATAGATAATTACAACAAGAAAATCGGGCGCATCCACCATTTTTAGAAATTCATCTTAATAATAATAACCGCAGTTACATCCTGTCGGACGTGACGCGAAGTTCAAATAAAAATTTACTGAAGGAGCTTCAGATAAAATACCTCCAGAACGGAGACTTCGGATTAGAATTTGAAATTACTGGCATTTGCGCTGTTAATAAAAAAACTTGCAGACTGCAGAAATAAATCGGGGTTGAACGGACTTGAATTGGATGTAATTTGTGAGAACTTGAAGGGAATTCATTATGAAGAAATAATTGTTTTCAGTCTCTGTTTCTTGTACACTGAAAAATATTTGTGACAAATAAAAATTAGTCTCGGCATCGTCTTATTAGCTAGTACGTTGAGAATATTTAACCTTGAAGTATATCAAATTCTCGCGTCTATTGACTTCGTTATTGAAAGCCCCTTTCCATACAATGAAATTTAAAGTTAAAATACATGTTGGAAAGCACTCGACAATATTTCTGAAGAATACATTAAGTTTTCTGTGGCGATATCGTTGCTTTTACATATGAATTAAATAGGTAGACAGGGAGAACGGTTTTAGACTTTGTAATACTGAGGACAAATCGACCGTTTCATAATTTTCTGTTGTAGGCCCATAAAACATGTTGCAAAACAACGATCGCAAGAAACTTTAATAAACTCTTTAGTGGCAGTAAAAATCTGGTTTTAAATACAAATGCCAGAGTGTTTAATAATGCCATCGAATGTTTATCTAGGCAATCATTATTTATTGTGTCTGGTTCTAAATGAGACTACTCTGGTAAACATTTTTGTTTTGCCCGAACTGATTCGGTTATCTTAATATATAAAACCAAAAATTTAGTTCCGTACTGAGGTCGTTATAATACCCAGAACTGTCCTAACCCCAACTGTTAAACTTTCGTACCAGCAGTATAAAATTAGTATCCAGTGGTGACCCCTTAATCCGGATCAAATGAAACCCAACTTGGCCATTATCTGCCATGTTTACTAACATTTTAGATTTTTAAATCTGCCGGTTCATCATCTTTTTCTTTCTCTTGAATATTGTTGTTAAATTTAAGAGACAAAAGTGGCAAATAAGAGAGCAGCGATGAAAGAGACAAAGAGAACCGAAAGCAGTAGCAGAGACATAAAAGTAAAAAAAATTACGAGAGGTGTCGTGGGACTTTCGCAATATAAAAGTAATATGATTGAATATTATGTATTATTATTAAATGAAAAAAAAACGATCGAACGAATGCGTTTCTTATGAACGCTGCCTTAACGGTAAGAGAATATAAAAGACCTATAAAGAAGTCCACGGCGACATCTTTCACTTTTCTCGGCCTAGCTCTCATTCGCCAAGTGTGTACTTTGTCCCAAAAGCACAAAAAGACCAAAAAGTCGAAAGGAGCAACACAGATTAAAACACATATTTATTTACTTTCATATTTTTCACGTCTTCATGATTGATAATATGAATATTTTTTAAGTTTTTATTTCCTTTTTAAAAAATGACAAGAAATGAGCTTAAGGATGAAGAAATAAATAATATACTTAAACTACTTCAAAAAATTAAGATTCCAAAATACAGAAAAATAAGAAGTTTCAACAAATGCAAATGCCAATGAGAAATTTGTCCCACTTGGGCCCCATGAAATCTCCGGATCCACTGAACCGATTGCAATACCGATTGCAATATAATTTTGCACACTTACTTATTTTACCTCGTAGGCGCTCACTTAGAAAGAATTTTGAAAAATCAAGTCCTTTCCAGTCGTTTCAAGTTTTTTCAACCCGCTTCATCTCTCTTCAAGTGGCCAAAGGACATTTCAAATCTTTTCAAGTAGCTTCCCATTCCTTCAAAATATTTGAAGTTTTTCCAGGTCGTTTCAAGTCTTTCAAGTCGTTTCAAGACATTTCAAATCTTTTCAAGTCGCTTCAAGGCATTTCAATCCTTTCAAGATATATCAAAACTTCCCAGGTCGCTTCAAAACTCTTCAAGACATTTCAAGTCGCTTCAATCCCATCCGAAACATTTCAAATTTTTCCAGGTCGCTTCAAGATTCTTCAAGACATTTCAAATCTTCCCATATCGCTTCAAGACTCTGCAAGTCTTTTCAAGTCGCTTCCAGTCCCTTCAAAATCTTTGAAGTCTACCCAGGTCGCTTTAAGATTCTTCAAGACATTTCAAGTCTTTTCAATTTGCTTCAAGTCTTTCAAGTCGCTTCAAAACATTTCAAGTCCTTTCCAACCGTTTCAAGTTTTTTCAAGCCACTTTATCTTTCTTCAAGTGGCCAAACGACATTTCAAATCTTTTCAAGTAACTTCCCATTCCTTCAAAATATTTGAAGCCTTTCCAGGTCGCTTCAAGTCTTTCAAGTCGTTTCAAAACATTTCAAATCCTTTCAAGTCGCTTCAAGGCATTTCAAGTGTTTTCAAGTCGCTTCAAATCCTTTCAAGATATATCAAAACTTCCCAGGTCGCTTCAAGACTCTTCAAGACATTTCAAGTCTTCTCAAGTCGCTTCAATACCATCCGAAACATTTCAAATCTTACCAGGTCGCTTCAAGACCCTTCAAGACATTTCAAGTCTTCCCATATCGCTTCAAAACTCTGCAAGTCTTTTCAAGTCGCTTCCAGTCCCTTCAAAATCTTTGAAGTTTTTCCAGATCGCTTTAAGTTTCTTCAAGACATTTCAAGTTTTTTCAATTTGCTTCAAGTCTTTTAAGTCGTTTCAAAACATTTCAAGTCCTTTCCAGTCGTTCCAAGTTTTTTCAAGCCACTTCCTCTCTTCAAGTGGCCAAAGGACATTTCAAATCTTTTCAAGTAGCTTCCCAATCCTTCAAAATATTTGAAGTCTTTCCAGGTCGCTTCAAGACTCTTCAAGACATTTCAAGTCTTCTCAAGTCGCTTCAATTCCATCCGAAAGATTTCAAATCTTACCAGGTCGCTTCAAGACCCTTCAAGACATTTCAAGTCTTCCCATATCGCTTCAAAACTCTGCAAGTCTTTTCAAGTCGCTTCCAGTCCCTTCAAAATCTTTGAAGTTTTCCCAGGTCGCTTTAAGTTTCTTCAAGACATTTCAAGTTTTTTCAATTTGCTTCAAGTCTTTTAAGTCGTTTTAAAACATTTCAAGTCCTTTCCAGTCGTTCCAAGTTTTTTCAAGCCACTTCCTCTCTTCAAGTGGCCAAAGGACATTTCAAATCTTTTCAAGTAGCTTCCCAATCCTTCAAAATATTTGAAGTCTTTCCAGGTCGCTTCAAGACTCTTCAAAACATTTCAAGTCTTTTCAAGTCGTTTCCAGTTCCTTTAAAATATTTGAAGTCTTCCCATATCGCTTCAAGACTCTTCAAGACATTTCAAGTCTTCCCATATCGCTTCAAGACTCTGCAAGTCTTTTGAAGTCGCTTCCAGTCCCTTCAAAATCTTTGAAGTCTTCCCAGGTCGCTTTAAGATTCTTCATGACATTTCAAGTCTTTTCAATTTGCTTCAAGTCTTCCAAGTCGTTTCAAAACATTTCAAGCCTTTTCCAGCCGTTTCAAGTTTTTTCAAGCCACTTCATCTCTCTTCAAGTGGCCAAAGGACATTTCAAATCTTTTCAAGTAGCTTCCCATTCCTTCAAAATATTTGAAGTCTTTCCAGGTCGCTTCAAGACTCTTCAAAACATTTCAAGTCTTTTCAAGTTGCTTCTATTCCATCCGAAACATTTCGAATCTTTCCAGGTCGTTTCCAGTCCCTTCAAAATATTTGAAGTCTTTCCAGGTCGCTTCAAGACTCTTCAAGATATTTCAAGTCTTCCCATATCGCTTCAAGACTCTTCAAGACATTTCAAGTCTTCCCATATCGCTTCAAGACTCTGCAAGTCTTTTCAAGTCGCTTCCAGGCCCTTCAAAATCTTTGAAGTCTTCCCAGGTCGCTTTAAGATTCTTCAAGACATTTGAATTCTTTTCAATTTGCTTCAAGTCTTTTAAGTCGTTTCAAAACATTTCAAGTCCTTTCCAGCCGTTTCAAGTTTTTTCAAGCCACTTCATCTCTCTTCAAGTGGCCAAAGGACATTTCAAATCTTCGATGTAGCTTCCCATTTCTTCAAAATATTTGAAGTCTTTCCAGGTCGCTTCAAGACTCTTCAAGACATTTCAAGTCTTTTCAAGTCGCTTTAATTCCATTAAAAACATTTCAAATTTTCCCAGGTCGTTTCCAGTTACTTTAAAATATTTGAAGTCTTCCCAGGTCGCTTCAAGACTCTTCAAGACATTTCAAGTCTTCCCATATCCCTTCAAAACTCTGCAAGTCTTTTCAAGTCGCTTCCAGTCCCTTCAAAATCTTTGAAGTCTTCCCAGGTCGCTTTAAGATTCTTCAAGACATTTCAAGTCTTTTCAATCTGCTTCAAGTCTTTCAAATCGTTTCATAACATTTCAAGTCTTTTCCAGCGGTTTCAAGTTTTTTTCAAGCCACTTCATCTCTCTTCAAGTGGCCAAATCAAATCAAACCAATTCAAATCTTTTCAAGTAGCTTCAATTCCATCCGAAACATTTCAAATTTTTCCAGGTCGTTTCCAGTTCCTTTAAAATATTCAAAGTCTTCCCATGTCGCTTCAAGACTCTGCAAGTCTTTTCAAGTCGCTTCCAGTCCCTTCAAAATCTTTGAAGTCTTCCTAGGTCGCTTTAAGATTCTTCAAGACATTTCAAGTCTTTTCAATTTGCTTCAAGTCTTTCAAATCGTTTCATAACATTTCAAGTCTTTTCCAGCGGTTTCAAGTTTTTTCAAGCCACTTCATCTCTCTTCAAGTGGCCAAAGGACATTTCAAATCTTTTCAAGTCGCTTCTATTCCATCCGAAACATTTCAAATCTTTCCAGGTCGTTTCCAGTTCCTTTAAAATATTTGAAGTCTTCCCAGGTCGTTTGAAGACTCTTCAAGACATTTCAAGTCTTCCTATATCGCTTCAAGTCTTTCAATTCGTTTCAAAACATTTCAAGTCATTTCCAGCCGTTTCAAGTTTTTTTCAGGCCGCTTCATCTCTCTTCAAGTGGCTAAAGGACATTTCAAATCTTTTCAAGTAACTTCCCGGTCCTTAAAAATATTTGGAGTCTTCCCAGGTCGCTTTAAAATTTTTCAAGACATTTCTAGACTTCTTAAGTCGCTTCAATTCCATTCAAAACATTTCAAATCTTCCCAGGTCGCTTCCAGTCCCTTCAAAATATTTGAAGTCTTCCAAGGTCGCTTTAAGATTCTTCAAGACATTTCAAGTCTCTTCAAGTCGCTTCAATTCCATTCAAAACATTTCAAATTTTACCAGGTCGTTTCCAGTCCCTTTAAAAATTTGAAATCTTCCCAGATCGTCTCAAGACTCTTCAAGACATTTCTAGACTTTTTAAGTCGCTTCAATTCCCTTCAAAATATTTCAAGTCACCTCAAGTCAATTCAAAACATCTCAACTTTGTTTAATTCTCTTCAAGTATTTTAAGTCGCTCCAAGACATTTCAAATCTTTTCAAGTCGCTTCCAATCCTTTCAAGATATATCAAATCTTCCCAGGTCGCTTCAAGACTCTTCAAGACATTTCAAGTCTTTTCAAGTCGCTTCAATCCCATTCAAAACATTTCAAATCTTTCCAGGTCGGTTCAAGACTCTTCAAGTCTTCCCAGATCGTTTCAAAACTCTTCAAGACATTTCATGACTTTTTAAGTCGCTTCAATTTCATTCAAAACATTTCAAGTCACCTCAAGTACCTTCAAAACATCTCAAGTTTTTTTCAATTCGCTTCAAGTGTTTCAAGTCGTTTCAAGAAATTTCAAATCCTTTCAAGTCGCTTCAAGACTCTTCAAGACATTTCAAGTCGCTTCAATTCCATTCAAAACATTTCAAATCTTCCCAGGTCGCTTAAAGACTCTTGAAGTCTTTTCAAGTCGCTTCCAGTCTCTTCAAAATATGTATTTGAAGTCTTCCCAAGTCGCTTTAAGATTTTTTAAGACATTTTATTTCTTTCGAAGTCTCTTCAATTCCTTTCAAAACTTTTCAAGTCGCCCCAAGTTTCTTCAAAACATTTCATGTCGTTTCAATTCGCTCTAAATGCTTTCAAGTCGCTTCAAGTCTTTTTAACATATTTCACATCGCTTCAATACCTTTAAGTCCTTTCAAGTCGTTTTAAGTTTTTTCAAGTCCCTTTCAGTCCCTTTAAAATATTTTCAAGTTATTTCAAGTTTTTCCAAATCTTCAGTTGCTTTCAAAACATTTCAAGTGGCCTCAAGTCTCTTCAAAACATTTCACGTCGTTTCAAGTCGTCTCAAGTCTTGGAAGTCATTTCAAGACATTCCAAGTCTTTTCAAGTTTCTTCAATTCCGTCCGAAACATTTCAAGTCACCTTAAGTTCCTTCAAAACATCTCAAGTTTTTTTCAATTCGCTTCAAGTCTTTCAAGTCGTTTTAAGACATTACAAATCCTTTCAAGTCGCTTCAAGGCATTTCAAGTCTTCTCAAGTCGCTTCCAATTCTTTCAAGATATATCAAATCTTCCCAGGTCGCTTCAAGACTCTTCAAGACATTTCAAGTCTTTTCAAGTCGCTTCAATCCCATTCAAAAAATTTCAAATCTTTCCAGGTCGCTTCAAGACTCTTCAAGTCTTTTCAAGTCGCTTCCAGTTCCTTCAAAATCTTTGAAGTCTTCCCAGGTCGCTTTAAGATTCTTCAAGACATTTCAAGACTTTTTAAGTCGCTTCAATTCCTTCCGAAACATTTCAAGTCACCTTAAGTTCCTTCAAAACATCTCAAGTTTTTTTTCAATTCGCTTCAAGTGTTTCAAGTCATTTCAAGACATTTCAAATCTTTTCAAGTCGCTTCAATTCCATTCAAAACATTTCAAATCTTTCCAGGTCGCTTAAAGACTCTTCAAGTCTTTTCAAGTCGCTTCCAGTCTCTTCAAAATATGTATTTGAAGTCTTCCCAAATCGCTTTAAGATTTTTAAAGACATTTTATTTCTTTTGAAGTCTCTTCAATTCCTTTCAAAACTTTTCAAGTCGCCTCAAGTTTCTTCAAAACATTTCATGTCGTTTCAATTCGCTCTAAATGTTTTCAAGTCGCTTCAAGTCTTTTTAACATATTTCACGTCGCTTCAATACCTTTAAGTCCTTTCAAGTCGTTTTAAGTTTCTTCAAGTCCCTTTCAGTCCCTTTAAAATATTTTCAAGTCATTTCAAGTTTTTCCAAATCTTCAGTTGCTTTCAAAACATTTCAAGTGGCCTCAAGTCCCTTCAAAACATTTCACGTCGTTTCAAGTCGTCTCAAGTCTTGGAAGTCATTTCAAGACATTCCAAGTCTTTTCAAGTTTCTTCAATTTTCTTTAAGTCCCGATCGCCGAATGCAGTTTTGTGAAAATATGATGGATTTATGCAACGCCAATCCACGCTTCGTGCGTCAAATTATTGGAGCAGAGAAAATCCTCATTGGATGACTGATGTACATACTCAACATCGTCAGAAAGTAAATGTGTGGGCAGGCATAGACAACAATAAGATCATAGGTCCTCTTTTTTAAGAAACCTTAAAAGGAGATAGATATTTGGAATTTTTGCAAAATACTTGTAGTAAATGATGATTTGTGGTTCCAGCAAGACGGCGCACCCCCACACTTTGAACTTCCTGTTCGGCATTACTTGAACGATTGGTTTCATAGGAGGTGTATTGGGAGACGAGGACCTGCAAGGAGTCCAGATCTCACACCTCTTGATAATTTTTTATGGGGTTACTTAAAGTCTAAGATTTATGATAACAAACCACAAAATGTAGAAGATTTAAAAATTAGGATTCGATACGAAATAAGTAGAATTAGTGAAGAAGTATTTAATAATGTCCAAGAGGAATTTCTTTATAGGCTTGCTTATTGTCAACAAGCTGGAGGATGATTTAATTCGATCATTTTAAGTACATCTTTGAATTTTTTTTAAATAATTTAATTAATAACATCTACCTCTTTTATATGGATGCCTTTTTGAATAAAACAACAGCTCTAAGCACTTTTTAATTTTCAGCTTACAATCTAAGTTTACACAACTTCTGTAATCAATAATCTTAGCCTCAAGTTTCGAACCTAGACGACAATCAATCAAGAGGTTAGATTCCTCTGCAAACTTGCCCAGTACCAACATTTACAAAAGCTCCCATTTACTTACTTAAAAGTGTTTGTTCGTTCCTGTAATTCCGGGTTTAGAGAAATATACCCGATGCAGACGAGTTAGTTAATCTAAACCGACGTCTTCCACCCGCATTTTTTCATCCCTAAAACAAACAATCCGCTTTAGTAATTTTACTTCCCGGTTAGAAAGTCGCAAGGGTGGTGTTTTCTGGTATTTTCTTTCACCCCTTGCTTTCCACCGCCGCGAATTAAAACGGATATTCATGCTTACCTCAACGAATAGTTCAAAATTAAAAGGTAGATTGTAAAAGCTTATTTACGGCTTTCATAACCGCCTGGTAAATATGTTATCGGACGTCGATAATGCTGATTTTATTGCGCGGTGCGATATTTATGGGCCGTGGTGGAAGAAACGTGATTATAGGCAAATATTGGAGGTGCGAAATGAATTCTGCTGTTTTATTTGCTTTCCGTTATTTCCTGCTAAATAAGAACCGGTAGTTTCAGCCAATTGACCATGCATGCAAAAGGACCATTTCCATCGAACTCATTTAATTAAACGCCGATAAGAGTCTCAAGCCTCATTACAACTCGTTCCAGATGCTTTCAAACGCAACGGAATTGTCCCTAATTAAAATAGAAGATTGCTCACGGTATCACGTTCCAAGTTCTGTTTATTCTGTCGGTTTGGGTATTTTTTTAATTGGACCGTCCCCGGAATTCAGCGTTAAGTGACGAAAATACAAAATCAATTCCGTCGACAGAATGTATTTGAATTTGTAAGAGTTTGCGTCTTTGTATCGTAGTTACACAAAATATAAAATTGCGCATTCACGTGTATAGGCGGAAAATTTGCAAATTGTTCGGGCGTAAAATGACAAGTAGAATATCTGGACAGAAGAGAGTCTGCGGCTGGCAAGGGTAGTTTTAAAAAATATGCGAGAAACAATTTATTTCGTTCGGAAACAGGTTCTCCTTTATACAATTTCGGACGTTTTTTGTTCCAATATTTCCAGTTCTTATTTTCCCAGTTTTATAATTTCCTTCTTTCTCGGGTTCCGTAAATTTATATTTATCTAACAAATGCTCCGAAGCTAAAAATAGCATTCGCCGCTACAAAGACCCGGAACAAATTCAGAACTGATAAATACACGCCAACATATCAGTAATGTTAAAAATACATACCCACCACAAAGTACTATATCTGCACAAAAAACTCCCGTAAACTGACTGCAATTAGTACAGCCGCAACGACGGCAATAAAATTAATCTCGTGTTTATTTTTTAATTAATGGTTCAGATGAAAGATTATCGTTTTACGACAACGATAAAGAAACTATTTGGATGTTCGTTTGCGAACAAACTCAGAACGTCAGTCCTAAATGTTTGCCTTACGTAACTCTTTAAAGTTGGCAAACCCGGCGCATCCACCAATTTATCTGTAATTAAACTGGATTACTTCCCTACCTACTTTGAAATTAAAAATTATTTACTATTTTGAGAGAATTAATTGATTTTATTATTAACAAGAAAAGTATTTTTACACTTCATCATCTCCAAGTGGTCGCTCCCCTGCCCCATCCCCCCCATTGTCCCCCTTGATCACTTCATCTTTAGCTCGCAACTTCTGCAACTGCCTCGAAACTTTATCCGCCAGCACCAAGACCTGCAACATCGCCCCAATCGAATAAACCCACTAAACCGATAAACCTCACCTCCTTCGATCCGGGCACTTCTTTCTCCAACAAAAGATTGAATTTCTCGAACATCTCGACGGCCTCGTCTCCGCGTTCCATCATCAACAAACACGTCGCATTATTGATCATAATCAGGGCGTCTTCCTGTGCCAAAGCCAGAGCTTGTCTGAAAGCTCTCTCGGCGTTCTCGCAATCGTTTAGTTCGAACAGAGCGCCTGAAAACAAACGATGCATCATCTGATTTTCAAGTTTCTGATGAGAATTTACATCCCAGCGCCACGAAGGAGTGCGGGACGTCGGGGCGGAGATTAACTGCAGCGCACAAGAAGTTAAATGCAGACGCCGGTTGGTAAGTCGACAGATGCACTAAACCCAAGTTGAAAAGCACTCTCCAGTTTGTGGGGGAGATCCAGAGGGCTCTCTTCAGGCAGCTTATGGCCTGTGGTAAACGACAGGACGGTGTTATGTAAATGGTAACTGTTGTTGTGGAAGGATTTCAGGATAATATGTAAATTTGAACGTCCGAAAATTAAAAAAAATATATACTCTCCTAAATGGTGTTATCGGGAATGGTAAATAAGAGTCTTGTTAACAAGTGTTCAAAATATCATAATGCTATCATTGAGTGTTTTTTTTGGTTGTAAATTTGGGTCTTCGAAAATTTGTAAAAAACGGACTCTTGTAAATGGAGACTTGATGTCAGCGAGAATGGTAAGCAAGAGTCTTATTAACAAGTGCTCAAAATATGATATTGATAACTTTGAGTGTTTTGGAAATATAGGACACCTAACATTTCATAGACGTAAAAAAAGTTTTAGTTGTATTTGAGTTTTCGAAAATTTGTAAAAAATAAACTCTTAAAAAATGAGACTTGATGTTAGCGGGAATGGTAAATAAGAGCCTTGTTAACAAGTGTTTAAAATATCGTAATGATATCATTGAGTGTTTTGGAAATATACGACACCTAACATTCATGGACGTAATCAGAGGTTTAGTTTGGAAATTTGAGTCTACGAAAATTTGTACAAAATAAACTCTTCAAAATTGAGATTTGATGTTAACGGGAATGGTAAATAAGAGCCTTGTTAACAAGTGTTTAAAATATCATAATGATATCATTGAGTGTTTTGGAAATATACGACACCTAACTTTCAAGGACGTAATCAGAGGTTTAGTTTGGAAATTTGAGTCTACAAAAATTTGTACAAAATAAACTCTTCAAAATTGAGACTTGATGTTAACGGAAATGGTAAATAAGAGTCTTGTTAACAAGTGTTCAAAATATCATAATGATATCATTGAGTGTTTTGGAAATATACGACACCTAACTTTCATGGACGTAATCAGACGTTTAGTTTGGAAATCTGGGTCTCCGAAAATTTGTAAAAAATAAACTCTTCAAAATTGAGATTTGATGTTAACGGGAATGGTAAATAAGAGCCTTGTTAACAAGTGTTTAAAATATCGTAATGATATCATTGAGTGTTTTGGAAATATACGACACCTAACTTTCATGGACGTAATCAGAGGTTTAGTTTGGAAATTTGAGTCTACGAAAATTTGTACAAAATAAACTCTTCAAAATTGAGATTTGATGTTAACGGGAATGGTAAATAAGAGCCTTGTTAACAAGTGTTGAAAATATCATAATGATATCATTGAGTGTTTTGGAAATATACGACACCTAACTTTCATGGACGTAATCAGAGGTTTAGTTTGAAAATCTGGGTCTCCGAAAATTTGTAAAAAATAAACTCTTCAAAATTGACACTTGATGTTAACGGGAACGGTAAATAAGAGTCTTGTTAACAAGTGTTTAAAATATCATAATGATATCATTGAGTGTTTTGGAAATATACGACACCTAACTTTCATGGACGTAATCAGAGGTTTAGTTTGGAAATCTGGGTCTCCGAAAATTTGTAAAAAATAAACTCTTCAAAATTGAGATTTGATGTTAACGGGAATGGTAAATAAGAGCCTTGTTAACAAGTGTTTAAAATATCGTAATGATATCATTGAGTGTTTTGAAAATATACGACACCTAACTTTCATGGACGTAATCAGAGGTTTAGTTTGGAAATTTGAGTCTACGAAAATTTGTACAAAATAAACTCTTCAAAATTGAGATTTGATGTTAACGGGAATGGTAAATAAGAGCCTTGTTAACAAGTGTTTAAAATATCATAATGATATCATTGAGTGTTTTGGAAATATACGACACCTAACTTCCATTTACGTAATCAGAGGTTTAGTTTGGAAATTTGAGTCTACGAAAATTTGTACAGAATAAACTCTTCAAAATTGAGACTTGATGTTAACGGGAATGGTAAATAAGAGCCTTGTTAACATGTGTTTAAAATATCATAATGATATCATTGAGTGTTTTGGAAATATACGACACCTAACTTTCATGGACGTAATCAGAGGTTTAGTTTGGAAATTTGAGTCTACGAAAATTTGTACAAAATAAACTCTTCAAAATTAAGATTTGATGTTAACGGGAATGGTAAATAAGAGTCTTGTTAACAAGTGTTTAAAATATCATAATGATATCATTGAGTGTTTTGGAAATATACGACACCTAACTTCCATTTACGTAATCAGAGGTTTAGTTTGGAAATTTGAGTCTACGAAAATTTGTACAAAATAAACTCTTCAAAATTAAGATTTGATGTTAACGGGAATGGTAAATAAGAGTCTTGTTAACAAGTGTTTAAAATATCATAATGATATCATTGAGTGTTTTGGAAATATACGACACCTAACTTTCATGGACGTAATCAGAGGTTTAGTTTGGAAATTTGAGCCTACGAAAATTTGTACAAAATAAACTCTTCAAAATTAAGATTTGATGTTAACGGGAATGGTAAATAAGAGTCTTGTTAACAAGTGTTCAAAATATCATAATGATATCATTGAGTGTTTTGGAAATATACGACACCTAACTTCCATTTACGTAATCAGAGGTTTAGTTTGGAAATTTGAGTCTACGAAAATTTGTACAGAATAAACTCTTCAAAATTGAGACTTGATGTTAACGGGAATGGTAAATAAGAGCCTTGTTAACAAGTGTTTAAAATATCATAATGATATCATTGAGTGTTTTGGAAATATACGACACCTAACTTTCATGGACGTAATCAGAGGTTTAGTTTGGAAATTTGAGCCTACGAAAATTTGTACAAAATAAACTCTTCAAAATTAAGATTTGATGTTAACGGGAATGGTAAATAAGAGTCTTGTTAACAAGTGTTCAAAATATCATAATGATATCATTGAGTGTTTTGGAAATATACGACACCTAACTTTCATGGACGTAATCAGAGGTTTAGTTTGGAAATTTGAGCCTACGAAAATTTGTACAAAATAAACTCTTCAAAATTAAGATTTGATGTTAACGGGAATGGTAAATAAGAGTCTTGTTAACAAGTGTTCAAAATATCATAATGATATCATTGAGTGTTTTGGAAATATACGACACCTAACTTTCATGGACGTAATCAGAGGTTTAGTTTTGAAATCTGGGTCTCCGAAAATTTGTAAAAAAATAAACTCTTTAAAATTGAGACTTGATGTTAACGGGAATGGTAAATAAGAGTCTTGTTAACAAGTGTTTAAAATATCATAATGATATCATTGAGTGTTTTGGAAATATACGACACCTAACTTCCATTTACGTTATTAGAGGTTTAGTTTGGAAATTTGAGTCTACGAAAATTTGTACAAAATAAACTCTTCAAAATTGACACTTGATGTTAACGGGAACGGTAAATAAGAGTCTTGTTAACAAGTGTTCGAAATATCATAATGAAATCACTGAGTGTTTCGGAAATATACGACACCTCACTTTCATGGACGTAATCAGAGGTTTAGTTTGGAAATCTGGGTCTCCAAAAATTTGTAAAAAATAAACTCTTCAAAATTGACACTTGATGTTAACGGGAACGGTAAATAAGAGCCTTGTTAACAAGTGTTTAAAATATCATAATGATATCATTGAGTATTTTGGAAATATACGACACCTAACTTTCATGGACGTAATCAGAGGTTTAGTTTGGAAATTTAAATCTACGAAAATTTGTACAAAATAAACTCTTCAAAATTGAGACTTGATGTTAACGGGAATGGTAAATAAGAGTCTTGTTAACAAGTGTTTAAAATATCATAATGATATCATTACGTGTTTTGGAAATATACGACACCTAACTTTCATGGACGTAATCAGAGGTTTAGTTTGGAAATTTGAGTCTACGAAAATTTGTACAAAATAAACTCTTCAAAATTAAGATTTGATGTTAACGGGAATGGTAAATAAGAGTCTTGTTAACAAGTGTTTAAAATATCGTAATGATATCATTGAGTGTTTTGAAAATATACGACACCTAACTTTCATGGACGTAATCAGCGGTTTAGTTTGGAAATCTGGGTCTCCAAAAATTTGTAAAAAATAAACTCTTCAAAATTGACACTTGATGTTAACGGGAACGGTAAATAAGAGTCTTGTTAACAAGTGTTTAAAATATCATAATGATATCATTGAGGGTTTTGGAAATATACGACACCTAACTTTCATGGACGTAATCAGAGGTTTAGTTTGGAAATTTGAGTCTACGAAAATTTGTACAAAATAAACTCTTCAAAATTAAGATTTGATGTTAACGGGAATGGTAAATAAGAGTCTTGTTAACAAGTGTTCGAAATATCATAATGAAATCACTGAGTGTTTCGGAAATATACGACACCTCACTTTCATGGACGTAATCAGAGGTTTAGTTTGGAAATCTGGGTCTCCAAAAATTTGTAAAAAATAAACTCTTCAAAATTGACACTTGATGTTAACGGGAACGGTAAATAAGAGTCTTGTTAACAAGTGTTTAAAATATCATAATGATATCATTGAGGGTTTTGGAAATATACGACACCTAACTTTCATGGACGTAATCAGAGGTTTAGTTTGGAAATTTGAGTCTACGAAAATTTGTACAAAATAAACTCTTCAAAATTGAGATTTGATGTTAACGGGAATGGTAAATAAGAGCCTTGTTAACAAGTGTTTAAAATATCATAATGATATCATTGAGTGTTTTGGAAATATACGACACCTCACTTTCATGGACGTAATCAGAGGTTTAGTTTGGAAATCTGGGTCTCCAAAAATTTGTAAAAAATAAACTCTTCAAAATTGACACTTGATGTTAACTGGAATGGTAAATAAGAGTTTTGTTAACAAGTGTTTAAAATATCATAATGATATCATTGAGTGTTTTGGAAATATACGACACCTAACTTTCATGGACGTAATCAGAGGTTTAGTTTGGAAATTTGAGTCTACGAAAATTTGTACAAAATAAACTCTTCAAAATTGAGATTTGATGTTAACGGGAATGGTAAATAAGAGCCTTGTTAACAAGTGTTTAAAATATCATAATGATATCATTGAGTGTTTTGGAAATATACGACACCTCACTTTCATGGACGTAATCAGAGGTTTAGTTTGGAAATCTGGGTCTCCAAAAATTTGTAAAAAATAAACTCTTCAAAATTGACACTTGATGTTAACTGGAATGGTAAATAAGAGTTTTGTTAACAAGTGTTTAAAATATCATAATGATATCATTGAGTGTTTTGGAAATATACGACACCTAACTTTCATGGACGTAATCAGAGGTTTAGTTTGGAAATCTGGGTCTCCGAAAATTTGTAAAAAATAAACTCTTGAAAATTGACACTTGATGTTAACGGGAACGGTAAATAAGAGTCTTGTTAACAAGTGTTTAAAATATCATAATGATATCATTGAGTGTTTTGGAAATATACGACACCTAACTTCCATGGACGTAATCAGAGGTTTAGTTTGGAAATTTGAGCCTACGAAAATTTGTAAAAAATAAACTCTTGAAAATTGACACTTGATGTTAACAGGAATGGTAAATAAGACTCTTGTTAACAAGTGTTTAAAATATCATAATGATATCATTGAGTGTTTTGGAAATATACGACACCTAACTTTCATGGACGTAATCAGAGGTTTAGTTTGGAAATTTGAATCTACGAAAATTTGTACAAAATAAACTCTTCAAAATTGAGACTTGATGTTAACGGGAATGGTAAATAAGAGTCTTGTTAACAAGTGTTTAAAATATCGTAATGATATCATTGAGTGTTTTGGAAATATACGACACCTCACTTTCATGGACGTAATCAGAGGTTTAGTTTGGAAATTTGAGTCTACGAAAATTTGTAAAAAATAAACTCTTCAAAATTGACACTTGATGTTAACTGGAATGGTAAATAAGAGTTTTGTTAACAAGTGTTTAAAATATCATAATGATATCATTGAGTGTTTTGGAAATATACGACACCTAACTTTCATGGACGTAATCAGAGGTTTAGTTTGGAAATTTGAGTCTACGAAAATTTGTACAAAATAAACTCTTCAAAATTGAGATTTGATGTTAACGGGAATGGTAAATAAGAGCCTTGTTAACAAGTGTTTAAAATATCATAATGATATCATTGAGTGTTTTGGAAATATACGACACCTCACTTTCATGGACGTAATCAGAGGTTTAGTTTGGAAATCTGGGTCTCCAAAAATTTGTAAAAAATAAACTCTTCAAAATTGACACTTGATGTTAACTGGAATGGTAAATAAGAGTTTTGTTAACAAGTGTTTAAAATATCATAATGATATCATTGAGTGTTTTGGAAATATACGACACCTAACTTTCATGGACGTAATCAGAGGTTTAGTTTGGAAATCTGGGTCTCCGAAAATTTGTAAAAAATAAACTCTTGAAAATTGACACTTGATGTTAACGGGAACGGTAAATAAGAGTCTTGTTAACAAGTGTTTAAAATATCATAATGATATCATTGAGTGTTTTGGAAATATACGACACCTAACTTCCATGGACGTAATCAGAGGTTTAGTTTGGAAATTTGAGCCTACGAAAATTTGTAAAAAATAAACTCTTGAAAATTGACACTTGATGTTAACAGGAATGGTAAATAAGACTCTTGTTAACAAGTGTTTAAAATATCATAATGATATCATTGAGTGTTTTGGAAATATACGACACCTAACTTTCATGGACGTAATCAGAGGTTTAGTTTGGAAATTTGAATCTACGAAAATTTGTACAAAATAAACTCTTCAAAATTGAGACTTGATGTTAACGGGAATGGTAAATAAGAGTCTTGTTAACAAGTGTTTAAAATATCGTAATGATATCATTGAGTGTTTTGGAAATATACGACACCTAACTTTCATGGACGTAATCAGAGGTTTAGTTTGGAAATCTGGGTCTCCGAAAATTTGTAAAAAATAAACTCTTCAAAATTGAGATTTGATGTTAACGGGAATGGTAAATAAGAGCCTTGTTAACAAGTGTTTAAAATATCGTAATGATATCATTGAGTGTTTTGGAAATATACGACACCTAACTTTCATGGACGTAATCAGAGGTTTAGTTTGGAAATTTGAGTCTACGAAAATTTGTACAAAATAAACTCTTCAAAATTGAGATTTGATGTTAACGGGAATGGTAAATAAGAGCCTTGTTAACAAGTGTTTAAAATATCATAATGATATCATTGAGTGTTTTGGAAATATACGACACCTCACTTTCATGGACGTAATCAGAGGTTTAGTTTGGAAATCTGGGTCTCCAAAAATTTGTAAAAAATAAACTCTTCAAAATTGACACTTGATGTTAACTGGAATGGTAAATAAGAGTTTTGTTAACAAGTGTTTAAAATATCATAATGATATCATTGAGTGTTTTGGAAATATACGACACCTAACTTTCATGGACGTAATCAGAGGTTTAGTTTGGAACTCTGGGTCTCCGAAAATTTGTAAAAAATAAACTCTTGAAAATTGACACTTGATGTTAACGGGAACGGTAAATAAGAGTCTTGTTAACAAGTGTTTAAAATATCATAATGATATCATTGAGTGTTTTGGAAATATACGACACCTAACTTCCATGGACGTAATCAGAGGTTTAGTTTGGAAATTTGAGCCTACGAAAATTTGTAAAAAATAAACTCTTGAAAATTGACACTTGATGTTAACAGGAATGGTAAATAAGACTCTTGTTAACAAGTGTTTAAAATATCATAATGATATCATTGAGTGTTTTGGAAATATACGACACCTAACTTTCATGGACGTAATCAGAGGTTTAGTTTGGAAATTTGAATCTACGAAAATTTGTACAAAATAAACTCTTCAAAATTGAGACTTGATGTTAACGGGAATGGTAAATAAGAGTCTTGTTAACAAGTGTTTAAAATATCGTAATGATATCATTGAGTGTTTTGGAAATATACGACACCTAACTTTCATGGACGTAATCAGAGGTTTAGTTTGGAAATCTGGGTCTCCGAAAATTTGTAAAAAATAAACTCTTCAAAATTGAGACTTGATGTTAACGGGAATGGTAAATAAGAGTCTTGTTAACAAGTGTTTAAAATATCGTAATGATATCATTGAGTGTTTTGAAAATATACGACACCTCACTTTCATGGACGTAATCAGAGGTTTAGTTTGGAAATCTGGGTCTCCAAAAATTTGTAAAAAATAAACTCTTCAAAATTGACACTTGATGTTAACTGGAATGGTAAATAAGAGTTTTGTTAACAAGTGTTTAAAATATCATAATGATATCATTGAGTGTTTTGGAAATATACGACACCTAACTTTCATGGACGTAATCAGAGGTTTAGTTTGGAAATTTGAGTCTACGAAAATTTGTACAAAATAAACTCTTCAAAATTGAGACTTGATGTTAACGGGAATGGTAAATAAGAGTCTTGTTAACAAGTGTTTAAAATATCGTAATGATATCATTGAGTGTTTTGAAAATATACGACACCTCACTTTCATGGACGTAATCAGAGGTTTAGTTTGGAAATCTGGGTCTCCAAAAATTTGTAAAAAATAAACTCTTCAAAATTGACACTTGATGTTAACTGGAATGGTAAATAAGAGTTTTGTTAACAAGTGTTTAAAATATCATAATGATATCATTGAGTGTTTTGGAAATATACGACACCTAACTTTCATGGACGTAATCAGAGGTTTAGTTTGGAAATCTGGGTCTCCGAAAATTTGTAAAAAATAAACTCTTGAAAATTGACACTTGATGTTAACGGGAACGGTAAATAAGAGTCTTGTTAACAAGTGTTTAAAATATCATAATGATATCATTGAGTGTTTTGGAAATATACGACACCTCACTTTCATGGACGTAATCAGAGGTTTAGTTTGGAAATTTGAGTCTACGAAAATTTGTACAAAATAAACTCTTCAAAATTAAGATTTGATGTTAACGGGAATGGTAAATAAGAGTCTTGTTAACAAGTGTTCGAAATATCATAATGAAATCACTGAGTGTTTCGGAAATATACGACACCTCACTTTCATGGACGTAATCAGAGGTTTAGTTTGGAAATCTGGGTCTCCAAAAATTTGTAAAAAATAAACTCTTCAAAATTGACACTTGATGTTAACGGGAACGGTAAATAAGAGTCTTGTTAACAAGTGTTCGAAATATCATAATGAAATCACTGAGTGTTTCGGAAATATACGACACCTCACTTTCATGGACGTAATCAGAGGTTTAGTTTGGAAATCTGGGTCTCCGAAAATTTGTAAAAAATAAACTCTTCAAAATTGACACTTGATGTTAACGGGAACGGTAAATAAGAGTCTTGTTAACAAGTGTTTAAAATATCATAATGATATCATTGAGTGTTTTGGAAATATACGACACCTAACTTTCATGGACGTAATCAGAGGTTTAGTTTGGAAATTTGAGTCTACGAAAATTTGTACAAAATAAACTCTTCAAAATTGAGATTTGATGTTAACGGGAATGGTAAATAAGAGCCTTGTTAACAAGTGTTTAAAATATCATAATGATATCATTGAGTGTTTTGGAAATATACGACACCTCACTTTCATGGACGTAATCAGAGGTTTAGTTTGGAAATCTGGGTCTCCAAAAATTTGTAAAAAATAAACTCTTCAAAATTGACACTTGATGTTAACTGGAATGGTAAATAAGAGTTTTGTTAACAAGTGTTTAAAATATCATAATGATATCATTGAGTGTTTTGGAAATATACGACACCTAACTTTCATGGACGTAATCAGAGGTTTAGTTTGGAAATCTGGGTCTCCGAAAATTTGTAAAAAATAAACTCTTGAAAATTGACACTTGATGTTAACGGGAACGGTAAATAAGAGTCTTGTTAACAAGTGTTTAAAATATCATAATGATATCATTGAGTGTTTTGGAAATATACGACACCTAACTTCCATGGACGTAATCAGAGGTTTAGTTTGGAAATTTGAGCCTACGAAAATTTGTAAAAAATAAACTCTTGAAAATTGACACTTGATGTTAACAGGAATGGTAAATAAGACTCTTGTTAACAAGTGTTTAAAATATCATAATGATATCATTGAGTGTTTTGGAAATATACGACACCTAACTTTCATGGACGTAATCAGAGGTTTAGTTTGGAAATTTGAATCTACGAAAATTTGTACAAAATAAACTCTTCAAAATTGAGACTTGATGTTAACGGGAATGGTAAATAAGAGTCTTGTTAACAAGTGTTTAAAATATCGTAATGATATCATTGAGTGTTTTGGAAATATACGACACCTAACTTTCATGGACGTAATCAGAGGTTTAGTTTGGAAATTTGAGTCTACGAAAATTTGTACAAAATAAACTCTTCAAAATTGACACTTGATGTTAACTGGAATGGTAAATAAGAGTTTTGTTAACAAGTGTTTAAAATATCATAATGATATCATTGAGTGTTTTGGAAATATACGACACCTAACTTTCATGGACGTAATCAGAGGTTTAGTTTGGAAATTTGAGTCTACAAAAATTTGTAAAAAATAAACTCTTCAAAATTGAGACTTGATGTTAACGGGAATGGTAAATAAGAGTCTTGTTAACAAGTGTTTAAAATATCATAATGATATCATTGAGTGTTTTGGAAATATACGACACCTAACTTTCATGGACGTAATCAGCGGTTTAGTTTGGAAATCTGGGTCTCCGAAAATTTGTAAAAAAATAAACTCTTTAAAATTGAGACTTGATGTTAACGGGAATGGTAAATAAGAGTCTTGTTAACAAGTGTTTAAAATATCATAATGATATCATTGAGTGTTTTGGAAATATACGACACCTAACTTCCATTTACGTAATTAGAGGTTTAGTTTGGAAATCTGGGTCTCCGAAAATTTGTACAAAATAAACTCTTCAAAATTGACACTTGATGTTAACGGGAACGGTAAATAAGAGTCTTGTTAACAAGTGTTTAAAATATCATAATGATATCATTGAGTGTTTTGGAAATATACGACACCTAACTTCCATGGACGTAATCAGAGGTTTAGTTTGGAAATTTGAGCCTACGAAAATTTGTAAAAAATAAACTCTTGAAAATTGACACTTGATGTTAACAGGAATGGTAAATAAGACTCTTGTTAACAAGTGTTTAAAATATCATAATGATATCATTGAGTGTTTTGGAAATATACGACACCTAACTTTCATGGACGTAATCAGAGGTTTAGTTTGGAAATTTGAATCTACGAAAATTTGTACAAAATAAACTCTTCAAAATTGAGACTTGATGTTAACGGGAATGGTAAATAAGAGTCTTGTTAACAAGTGTTTAAAATATCGTAATGATATCATTGAGTGTTTTGGAAATATACGACACCTCACTTTCATGGACGTAATCAGAGGTTTAGTTTGGAAATTTGAGTCTACGAAAATTTGTAAAAAATAAACTCTTCAAAATTGACACTTGATGTTAACTGGAATGGTAAATAAGAGTTTTGTTAACAAGTGTTTAAAATATCATAATGATATCATTGAGTGTTTTGGAAATATACGACACCTAACTTTCATGGACGTAATCAGAGGTTTAGTTTGGAAATTTGAGTCTACGAAAATTTGTACAAAATAAACTCTTCAAAATTGAGATTTGATGTTAACGGGAATGGTAAATAAGAGCCTTGTTAACAAGTGTTTAAAATATCATAATGATATCATTGAGTGTTTTGGAAATATACGACACCTCACTTTCATGGACGTAATCAGAGGTTTAGTTTGGAAATCTGGGTCTCCAAAAATTTGTAAAAAATAAACTCTTCAAAATTGACACTTGATGTTAACTGGAATGGTAAATAAGAGTTTTGTTAACAAGTGTTTAAAATATCATAATGATATCATTGAGTGTTTTGGAAATATACGACACCTAACTTTCATGGACGTAATCAGAGGTTTAGTTTGGAAATCTGGGTCTCCGAAAATTTGTAAAAAATAAACTCTTGAAAATTGACACTTGATGTTAACGGGAACGGTAAATAAGAGTCTTGTTAACAAGTGTTTAAAATATCATAATGATATCATTGAGTGTTTTGGAAATATACGACACCTAACTTCCATGGACGTAATCAGAGGTTTAGTTTGGAAATTTGAGCCTACGAAAATTTGTAAAAAATAAACTCTTGAAAATTGACACTTGATGTTAACAGGAATGGTAAATAAGACTCTTGTTAACAAGTGTTTAAAATATCATAATGATATCATTGAGTGTTTTGGAAATATACGACACCTAACTTTCATGGACGTAATCAGAGGTTTAGTTTGGAAATTTGAATCTACGAAAATTTGTACAAAATAAACTCTTCAAAATTGAGACTTGATGTTAACGGGAATGGTAAATAAGAGTCTTGTTAACAAGTGTTTAAAATATCGTAATGATATCATTGAGTGTTTTGGAAATATACGACACCTAACTTTCATGGACGTAATCAGAGGTTTAGTTTGGAAATCTGGGTCTCCGAAAATTTGTAAAAAATAAACTCTTCAAAATTGAGACTTGATGTTAACGGGAATGGTAAATAAGAGTCTTGTTAACAAGTGTTTAAAATATCGTAATGATATCATTGAGTGTTTTGAAAATATACGACACCTCACTTTCATGGACGTAATCAGAGGTTTAGTTTGGAAATCTGGGTCTCCAAAAATTTGTAAAAAATAAACTCTTCAAAATTGACACTTGATGTTAACTGGAATGGTAAATAAGAGTTTTGTTAACAAGTGTTTAAAATATCATAATGATATCATTGAGTGTTTTGGAAATATACGACACCTAACTTTCATGGACGTAATCAGAGGTTTAGTTTGGAAATTTGAGTCTACGAAAATTTGTACAAAATAAACTCTTCAAAATTGAGACTTGATGTTAACGGGAATGGTAAATAAGAGTCTTGTTAACAAGTGTTTAAAATATCGTAATGATATCATTGAGTGTTTTGAAAATATACGACACCTCACTTTCATGGACGTAATCAGAGGTTTAGTTTGGAAATCTGGGTCTCCAAAAATTTGTAAAAAATAAACTCTTCAAAATTGACACTTGATGTTAACTGGAATGGTAAATAAGAGTTTTGTTAACAAGTGTTTAAAATATCATAATGATATCATTGAGTGTTTTGGAAATATACGACACCTAACTTTCATGGACGTAATCAGAGGTTTAGTTTGGAAATCTGGGTCTCCGAAAATTTGTAAAAAATAAACTCTTGAAAATTGACACTTGATGTTAACGGGAACGGTAAATAAGAGTCTTGTTAACAAGTGTTTAAAATATCATAATGATATCATTGAGTGTTTTGGAAATATACGACACCTCACTTTCATGGACGTAATCAGAGGTTTAGTTTGGAAATTTGAGTCTACGAAAATTTGTACAAAATAAACTCTTCAAAATTAAGATTTGATGTTAACGGGAATGGTAAATAAGAGTCTTGTTAACAAGTGTTCGAAATATCATAATGAAATCACTGAGTGTTTCGGAAATATACGACACCTCACTTTCATGGACGTAATCAGAGGTTTAGTTTGGAAATCTGGGTCTCCAAAAATTTGTAAAAAATAAACTCTTCAAAATTGACACTTGATGTTAACGGGAACGGTAAATAAGAGTCTTGTTAACAAGTGTTCGAAATATCATAATGAAATCACTGAGTGTTTCGGAAATATACGACACCTCACTTTCATGGACGTAATCAGAGGTTTAGTTTGGAAATCTGGGTCTCCGAAAATTTGTAAAAAATAAACTCTTCAAAATTGACACTTGATGTTAACGGGAACGGTAAATAAGAGTCTTGTTAACAAGTGTTTAAAATATCATAATGATATCATTGAGTGTTTTGGAAATATACGACACCTAACTTTCATGGACGTAATCAGAGGTTTAGTTTGGAAATTTGAGTCTACGAAAATTTGTACAAAATAAACTCTTCAAAATTGAGATTTGATGTTAACGGGAATGGTAAATAAGAGCCTTGTTAACAAGTGTTTAAAATATCATAATGATATCATTGAGTGTTTTGGAAATATACGACACCTCACTTTCATGGACGTAATCAGAGGTTTAGTTTGGAAATCTGGGTCTCCAAAAATTTGTAAAAAATAAACTCTTCAAAATTGACACTTGATGTTAACTGGAATGGTAAATAAGAGTTTTGTTAACAAGTGTTTAAAATATCATAATGATATCATTGAGTGTTTTGGAAATATACGACACCTAACTTTCATGGACGTAATCAGAGGTTTAGTTTGGAAATCTGGGTCTCCGAAAATTTGTAAAAAATAAACTCTTGAAAATTGACACTTGATGTTAACGGGAACGGTAAATAAGAGTCTTGTTAACAAGTGTTTAAAATATCATAATGATATCATTGAGTGTTTTGGAAATATACGACACCTAACTTCCATGGACGTAATCAGAGGTTTAGTTTGGAAATTTGAGCCTACGAAAATTTGTAAAAAATAAACTCTTGAAAATTGACACTTGATGTTAACAGGAATGGTAAATAAGACTCTTGTTAACAAGTGTTTAAAATATCATAATGATATCATTGAGTGTTTTGGAAATATACGACACCTAACTTTCATGGACGTAATCAGAGGTTTAGTTTGGAAATTTGAATCTACGAAAATTTGTACAAAATAAACTCTTCAAAATTGAGACTTGATGTTAACGGGAATGGTAAATAAGAGTCTTGTTAACAAGTGTTTAAAATATCGTAATCATATCATTGAGTGTTTTGGAAATATACGACACCTAACTTTCATGGACGTAATCAGAGGTTTAGTTTGGAAATTTGAGTCTACGAAAATTTGTACAAAATAAACTCTTCAAAATTGACACTTGATGTTAACTGGAATGGTAAATAAGAGTTTTGTTAACAAGTGTTTAAAATATCATAATGATATCATTGAGTGTTTTGGAAATATACGACACCTAACTTTCATGGACGTAATCAGAGGTTTAGTTTGGAAATTTGAGTCTACAAAAATTTGTAAAAAATAAACTCTTCAAAATTGAGACTTGATGTTAACGGGAATGGTAAATAAGAGTCTTGTTAACAAGTGTTTAAAATATCATAATGATATCATTGAGTGTTTTGGAAATATACGACACCTAACTTTCATGGACGTAATCAGCGGTTTAGTTTGGAAATCTGGGTCTCCGAAAATTTGTAAAAAAATAAACTCTTTAAAATTGAGACTTGATGTTAACGGGAATGGTAAATAAGAGTCTTGTTAACAAGTGTTTAAAATATCATAATGATATCATTGAGTGTTTTGGAAATATACGACACCTAACTTCCATTTACGTAATTAGAGGTTTAGTTTGGAAATTTGAGTCTACGAAAATTTGTACAAAATAAACTCTTCAAAATTGACACTTGATGTTAACGGGAACGGTAAATAAGAGTCTTGTTAACAAGTGTTTAAAATATCATAATGATATCATTGAGTGTTTTGGAAATATACGACACCTAACTTTCATGGACGTAATCAGAGGTTTAGTTTGGAAATCTGGGTCTCCGAAAATTTGTAAAAAATAAACTCTTCAAAATTGACACTTGATGTTAACTGGAATGGTAAATAAGAGTTTTGTTAACAAGTGTTTAAAATATCATAATGATATCATTGAGTGTTTTGGAAATATACGACACCTAACTTTCATGGACGTAATCAGAGGTTTAGTTTGGAAATTTGAGTCTACAAAAATTTGTAAAAAATAAACTCTTCAAAATTGAGACTTGATGTTAACGGGAATGGTAAATAAGAGTCTTGTTAACAAGTGTTTAAAATATCATAATGATATCATTGAGTGTTTTGGAAATATACGACACCTAACTTTCATGGACGTAATCAGCGGTTTAGTTTGGAAATCTGGGTCTCCGAAAATTTGTAAAAAAATAAACTCTTTAAAATTGAGACTTGATGTTAACGGGAATGGTAAATAAGAGTCTTGTTAACAAGTGTTTAAAATATCATAATGATATCATTGAGTGTTTTGGAAATATACGACACCTAACTTCCATTTACGTAATTAGAGGTTTAGTTTGGAAATTTGAGTCTACGAAAATTTGTACAAAATAAACTCTTCAAAATTGACACTTGATGTTAACGGGAACGGTAAATAAGAGTCTTGTTAACAAGTGTTCGAAATATCATAATGAAATCACTGAGTGTTTCGGAAATATACGACACCTCACTTTCATGGACGTAATCAGAGGTTTAGTTTGGAAATTTGAGTCTACGAAAAGTTGTACAAAATAAACTCTTCAAAATTGAGACTTGATGTTAACGGAAATGGTAAATAAGAGTCTTGTTAACAAGTGTTCAAAATATCATAATGATATCATTGAGTGTTTTGGAAATATACGACACCTGACTTCCATTTACGTAATTAGAGGTTTAGTTTGGAAATTTGAGTCTACGAAAATTTGTACAAAATAAACTCTTCAAAATTGACACTTGATGTTAACGGGAACGGTAAATAAGAGTCTTGTTAACAAGTGTTCGAAATATCATAATGAAATCACTGAGTGTTTCGGAAATATACGACACCTCACTTTCATGTACGTAATCAGAGGTTTAGTTTGGAAATCTGGGTCTCCGAAAATTTGTAAAAAATAAACTCTTCAAAATTGACACTTGATGTTAACGGGAACGGTAAATAAGAGTCTTGTTAACAAGTGTTTAAAATATCATAATGATATCATTGAGTGTTTTGGAAATATACGACACCTAACTTTCATGGACGTAATCAGAGGTTTAGTTTGGAAATCTGGGTCTCCGAAAATTTGTAAAAAATAAACTCTTCAAAATTGAGACTTGATGTTAACGGGAATGGTAAATAAGAGTTTTGTTAACAAATGTTGAAAATATCATAATGATATCATTGAGTGTTTTGGAAATATACGACACCTAACTTCCATGGACGTAATCAGAGGTTTAGTTTGGAAATTTGAGTCTACGAAAACTTGTACAAAATAAACTCTTCAAAATTGAGACTTGATGTTAACAGGAATGGTAAATAAGAGTCTTGTTAACGAGTGTTCAAAATATCATAATGATATCATTGAGTGTTTTGGAAATATATGACACCTAACTTTCATAGACATAATCAGAGGTTTAGGTTGTAAATTTGACTTTTAAAAAATTTGTAAAAAATAAACCCTTAAAAATTTTGACTTGATGATAACGGGAATGGTAAATAAGAGTCTTGTTAACAAGTGTGCAAAATATCATAATGATATCATGGAGTGTTTTGTAAATATATGACACCTAACATTCGCAGACATAACCACAGATTTTGAAACCCCGAAAATTTCTAAAAAATAAAAAGTTTGGGTTTTCACAACAAATAACTTAGAAGAATCATAAAGAGAGCAATTTAAAGATTAAGGAAATATCACGTTCAACCTGCAGAACTCCCCAAACCCTAAAACCCCAATTTTGCGCCCCACTTCCCCCGACCGCCATTAAAATATCCCCACGTACCGCGACGTGCTTCTGCTTGGAATGAAAGCACATTCCGATGTTGTTCCACAGGGCAACGGAGTTGGGCTCGAAGGACACGGCGATCTTGTACTTGGTCAATGCCACGTCCGGCTCTTCATGAGACTGTAACAATTTGTTTAGCAGATTGGGGGGAATAAAAACGAATTTTAATTAAACCTGAGTGATGCAGCCGATGCCCAGAAGAGCTTTCGCGCAAAGTGGGTCCAGCGCCAGAGCCGAGCTTAATTTCTCGAAAGCGTGCTGGGTTTGGCCGGTCTTGAGGCAGAGGAGGCCGGCTTCGGTTAACATGGACACGCTGTCTGGACAGGACCTGGAGTTGCAAGATTAAAAATGAGATGATATCAATTACGATTTTCCAGAGAAGTGTGGACGAACATAAATAGAAGCCACAAAATGGGTATGTAATAAAGAAGAGAGCAGACAAGAAATTTCAGATAGAAGTCCCACGATCGACGGAACGATTCCTTTACCTTTACAAAGGTTTCCCGGACCAAAGGCGAATATGAATTCAATATTCCCGACCTTTCTACTTTTTTTTGTCACCACTGACGAATGTTGTAATTTATGCTTTTACCTGTTGCATTTCATTTTTCTTTTAAATGCGCAGCGCATCCACCATTGTTTCTGTATATTAATTCTACCATATTGACATTTTATATCACTTTTATAGCACTGCAGTAAAAAATAATTTTGATTTATCGCCCCATTTCTTTATTCAGCACTCCAATCACTGTAGGGAGTTTGGAAATCCACCCGACCGTGACGTTATCGCAATATCATTACATTTTTGCTCAATTTTTATTAATTTCCTGCAGAAGATCTAATCTGAGGAAAAACACGGCCACCTACATTCGCGGAAGTCACAAAGAAAATCCTAATTATGAAACAAACTAGAAGACAGCAAAATAAAAACTTATCAAGACGGATATCCCACGGGACACCTACGCTAGAAATATGGACTTCTTTACTTTACACTTGCCAACCGATGCCATATAAATTCAAATTCTATCTGTAAAGTCGCTCTTCTAACAAGGAAATGACATTCCGTGTAAATTTATGCGGGATAATTTATTGGAGTCGATCTTGGTTTAAGACTTATTGGGAAAATAACCAGTTTGTACACGTGGCTCGTTGCAGCGTGGAGATATTTTATGTTTGGTGGGATTTAATGAGGAATATATCGATCTTGTTCACGAGTTTATACTCTAGTTTGTTTTTGATACACTGCAGTGGGTCGAGGGGGTGGCCGCACCCTCCAAAAAAAGGTAGTAGGCAAGCAGACCATAGACATTAAAGAGATTATTTTTTTCTTCTTACTTACTCGATCGCAGAATTGGAAACAGCCACAGCCGTCCTCAAGTCCCCTTCAGCCACCAGTATCTTAACATACAACGCGTAAGCGCTCTCGTGCTTCCCCAACTGCACGGCCTTGTGGGCGTGCTCCTTCGCCTTCGAAACTTCCCCGAGACTCATCAAACACAGTCCTCAAAAACTCGCTTGAATATCAGATTACAACTTTTATCTCACCCTTACCAATATTATAATACGTGTGCCAGTCCGGGCAAGTTGAGATCCTCTCGGCTTCCAGATAGGCTTCTAAAGCCAATCTGTATCGCCGCATTTCGAACCTGGAACTCACAAAGTCGGTATACGTCGATAAGACAAAAAAATTCAAGGACCAACAGGCATCTGCCCACTTCTTTGATGTTATCCGGATTGTCGGGATTCAATTTCATGCACGTCTGGAAGGATTCTAGAGCTTCTTGGACGCGGCCTTCTTCCCGGGAGATTATTCCCTGGAAGTGCCTGCTAATTAATACACATTACTAAAGTTCAAAGGTAAGTGTTTCTCTTGTAGATTTACATGGGAATATAAATTACACTCAACGGCGTTCACAACACATGAAGCTTCGTGAAATATTTTGTGAGTGTGTACGGTCGTAAAAGTAATAGTTCTGCAAGAGATAAAACGGTTTTATGGCTTGGAAGGACGTTCACTTGCATCTCAGCGTTTTATTTTTATCGGTTGTTGTCTATTTACACTTGAAGTCTTTTTGTATTTACCACAATTACTGCTGTTTACAAGCGAATTAAGAACTGTTAAATTCGATTTTGAGCAGCATCTTCAGCAGTCTTTAAGGAACATATGCAACCCAAAGTACACCACGGTGTCATATTTGTCGTCATTTCAGGTTCGTGTCTTCTGTTTTCTTAATTTCCTGCATTCGTTAGTGCGTTAGTTAGGAAGAAAAGAGATAAAGGGAAACGAAAGAAGGGAATAACAACACGACAGAGAGAGAGACAAACGAAAGAGATGCCAAAAAAGAGAAGAGGAATAAAGAGAAAACAACAGAGGGAAAAGCAAGATAATTAAACTCGAAAGAAATACAAATAATAAAAGGGTGTGTCAGAAGAAATGCAATAAAACAAAATAGAAAACTTGACAAAAAAAAGCCCATTCGGTCTCTTTAGTGTATTTATTTTGGTTTTTGTTACAAAACCGGTGCTACCAGTAGACGATAACATTATTGATTGTGATTCACGATCATAAAAAGGGCAACTTGTATGTATGTAATTATTCCCATAAAAAAGTTATCCGGATAAAACTTCTGTACATAATTAAATACTGAAATTCCACAATTATGTATCAAATATGCATCCCTGTTAAATCGATTCAGTGACATAAATAAGATATACCTTGTTTCAATGACGACATGGGTTTAAATATGTTTGAAATAGAGATCAGAGATATCAAGAGAAATTTGTTTATAAACATTATATTTAATTAATGACATTAAAATCAGGTCTTGAAGTTGAATTTTGAAGTGCAATCATTTATGAAGACCTGTACATGACTAGCCAGACACAATACCTGCTTAAAAAATGCAAACTCATTCCTTCCTCCGCTCTTCCTGATCTCGTTCTTTATCAGTTCCTTGCACTGGCCGCTCTCTCCTCTAACGTGCTGCAAGTGTATCAGCCAGTTTAATTTCTCCAAAGGATTAGGTTCGGGCGGCATTTCGGTGGATTTCTGACGACCTAAAGCCGAAATTAAAACACGCGTTTACGCGTACGTCTGGCCCCTGCAGAATTTTATCATTACACTCACCGGCGAGGGAAGAGATTCGCACATTCTCTTTGCCGTTCGCTAAATAGCTCATTTAAATGGAAATATGCACGGCGGTAATGAGGGAGTAGTTGTGATTGTCGTTGCTAGGACGCCGGCGGTGGCGGTATCGGGGGTGGGAATGCGGGTCGGTAAAGTTTATTCTAGTTTTGATGTGAAGATAAACACACATATTGAAATACATGCTTCTGTATCTGTGGGGTCGGGTGTAAATAAGTTATTTATTGAAGAGGATAATGTGGTTTGATATCTTGGAAATGAAGAGTGCTATTACAAAATAAACACCAAATATGAATTTTGCAGGTGCGAAAACCTATAAAACGACACCCAATTTGATATGTCAAAATTTAAAATTTTACGTCTCAAGATGTTTGAAATTTCGAGAAACTCCTCATGTTTTACAAATACTTTATCTATACAGATAATAATTTTATAGTATTTGAAACTAAGCTATTTCATCAAATAATCGAACAAAAAAATGTTGGACCAAATGTTGTTTTTGAAGATATCTGGAAAACAAAAAGTGCTATTACAAAATTAACACCAAATCTGAATTTCTCAGGTCCGAAAACCTATAAAACGACACCCAACTTGATATGTCAAAATTTAAAATTTTACGTCTCAAAATTTTTGAAATTTCCAAAAACTCAGTGCTATTACAAAATGAACACCAAATATGAATTTGTCAGGTCAGGTCAGGTCAGGTTTCAAAATTTTGAAATTTCGAGAAACTCCTCATGTTTTACAGATACTTTATCTAAACAGATAATAATTTTATAGTACTTGAATCTAAACTATTTTATCAAATAATCGAACAAAAAAATGTTGGACCAAATGTTGTTTTTGATGATATCTGGAAAACGAAAAGTGCTATTACAAAATGAACACCAAATCTGAATTTCTCAGGTCCGAAAACCTATAAAATGACACCCAACTTGATATGTCAAAATTGAAAACTTTACGTTCAAAGTTTTTGAAATTTCCAAAAACTCCTCATGTTTTACAAATACTTTATCTAAACAGATAATAATTTTATAGTATTTGAATCTAAACTATTTCATCAAACAATCCAAAAAAAAATAATGTCGGACCAAATGTTGTATTTGATGATATCTGGAAAACGAAAAGTGCTATTACAAAATGAACACCAAATATGAATTTCTCAGATCCGAAAACCTATAAAACGACACCCAACTTGATATGTCAAAATTTAAAATTTTACGTCTCAAAATTTTTAAAATTTGAAGAAACTCCTCTTTTTACAAATACTTGATCTAAACAGATAATAATTTTATAGTACTTGAATCTAAACTATTTTATCAAATAATCGAACAAAAAAATGTTGGACCAAATGTAGTTTTTGATGATATCTGGAAAACGAAAAGTGCTATTACAAAATGAACACCAAATCTGAATTTCTCAGGTCCGAAAACCTATAAAACGACACCCAACTTGATATGTCAAAATTTAAAATTTTACGTCTCAAAATTTTTGAAATTTCCAGAAACTCCTAATGTTTTACAAAAACTTTATCTATACAGATAATAATTTTATAGTATTTAAAACTAAACTATTTCATCAAACAATCGAAAAAAACAATGTCGGACCAAATGTTGTTTTTGATGATATCTGGAAAACGAAAAGTGCTATTACAAAATGAACACCAAATATGAATTTCTCAGCTCCGAAAACCTATAAAACGACACCCAACTTGATATGTCAAAATTTAAAATTCTACGTCTCAAAATTTTTGAAATTTCCAGAAACTCCTAATGTTTTACAAAAACTTTATCTATACAGATAATAATTTTATAGTATTTAAAACTAAACTATTTCATCAAATAATCGAAAAAAAAATATATTACGAACCAAATGTTGTTTTTCATGATATCTGGAAAACGAAAAGTGATATTACAAAATGAACACCAAATATGAATTTCTTAGGTCCGAAAACCTATAAAACGACACCCAACTTGATATGTCAAAATTTAAAATTTTACGTCTCAAAATTTTGAAATTTCCAAAAACTCCTCATGTTTTACAAATACTTTATCTAAACAGATAATAATTTTATAGTATTTGAATCAAAGCTATTTTATCAAATAATCGAAAAAAAAAAGTTGGACCAAATGTTGTTTTTGATAATATCTGGAAAACAAAAAGTGCTATTACAAAATGAACACCAAATATGAATTTCTCAGGTCCGAAAACCTATAAAACGATACCCAACTTGATATGTCAAAATATAAAATTTTACGTCTCAAAAATTTTGAAATTTCCAAAAACTCCTCATGTTTTACAAATAATTTATCTAAACAGATGATGATTTTATGATATTTGAATCTTAAACTATTTCATCAAATAATCTAAAAAAAAAAATTGTCGGACCAAATTAATGTTGTTTTTGTGAATTTCTCAGGTCCGAAAATTTTGAAATTTCCAAAAATTTCTTCCGCTTTACAATTATACACAGTTAAGAATGTAAATAAATATTGTTTAACTTATTACCCTATAGGAACGTCACTGTAGTTTTTATCGGTCCACTTCTAATACCAAAAAAAAACTAGCAAAAAGAGATTTATTGTTCAGTCTAAAGCCCCATCCACACCAACGCATCAGTGTGGACGGGCCTTAAGGAGATACACTAGTAGCTCTTAAATACAGGGGAACATGCACCTCCCGGCATCTACAGATTAATAAAATGACAGTGTAAAAACATCAATTGTGCTGCATATCTCCACTTGCTGTAATCAGAATCGAGACAGCAAGGCCCCCTTAGCACATATCAAGCATACATTGAGATCCTTAGTAAAGTTACGATTGATACAAAAGATATTTCTTGAGAAGGTTGGGCAACGGCAAGGATGACACGGCTGTCTTGGTAATGTAAGAGAGGATGGCGTCCCGACAGGCTGCTTGCAACGTAGGAACTGGAAAAAATTTGTTAGTCATTGCCACCAAACTGGTGTAAAAATACCTCCGTATAATTGTACAATTCGGACCTTTTTCGTGGTCCCGTACACGTCCACGACGACGTACAACGGCGCGTTCGTGTACGGAATGTGCTTGACACAGACCCCTTGGTCTTCCCCGTTGATTATGTAGTGCATGTCAGCTTCATATGCGCTTGTTGGCAAGTACATCACCCCAATTTTGCTCCCCACGTCCGTGGGAAGAATATCGTCTCTGTTAGGCCTGGTGGGGCGCAGCAAGCTCATCGGCACGTTCCCGTACAGCGTCCTTATGGAGTCGTTATCCCCCATGTTGCTTTTGGGCATCTTCTTGCCGGAAGTCCGATACTCGAAAGCCTTGTTGTGAGCTTTACTAATGCCGTAAATCCACGATGTGCCCCTATTATAACTCTCGACCAAGTCGGGCAACGCGTACTGCGGCATCTCCCCGTTATGGCAAATCATCAAGGGGCTGAGTTGCGTGAGCCCCAATCGCATATAACCGCTCCAGCCCCCCTCATTGCCCTCGATTTCAACCAGGAAAATTTCCCCGGGCGACAGCGGCCTCTCGCTGAACGTGAGTGCGTTTTGGAAACTCTTCTTCCGGTAGGCCACCGTGTTGTCTTCGGTCAAGACGATGTTTTCGCCGTGATACGGATGGAACCTGGTGACCGACTCTCGGTGGCTCCGCGGCGATTTCTCGCAGCTTTCGGTGTGAGACGGGGTGGAATGGTTCAGTTCGGCGTTCATTTGTGGGTTTGCGGTGATTCAAAAAAAGATGAAAATGTTTAATGACAACAACATAACCTCAAAATCATGGTGGGAAGTTTTTCACATCGCTATGGCCGGAAGTTGGCGCGGAAGTGTTGGCGCATTGTCCGCTACGACGAGAGGACTTGTTTGTGGTGGCACTCTCCGAGAAGATCCCACTTTTATTCAGTAATAACGACAATATTTTCGGGAGTGGAGAATTACTTATTGCTTGGGGTGTTGTTGATTTACGGTTGGTACACCTGCGTTTTGCGGTAAAATGGTGTTGTGCAGTGGACAGTGGTGGCAGCACTGGTTGTCGAGCCAATTTTGAATTTTGACTCAAAAATGTTTCTTCAATTTGTTTAAATTTGCAGCTTTTCACACTAATACTGAGCGGTGACGGCGTGGTTAAACAATACAAAATCCACACCTTCATTTTATTTTTTATTTATATTTATATTAAAAAAAGACAATGTAGTACATAGCTAGAATATATTATTCATAATCATCAACATTTTACATCCCAGATAATAAATTACAGAGCCTTCAACTCTGCAGCATGTTTCTTTGTGTATACTTGTCCAGGGTCGTATTTGGCCTCAAGTTGGTTCCACCAGTTCTTCTTGTTGTGGTACAAGTGGCGAATTACAGTCCTGGTACCATCCTTTTGTTTGTCAGTGCACTTCGAACAATCTGTTTTCAGGGCGTCCGGGATGGTACCTAAAAACCCATGGATAAATTCCACATCTTTGCTGTAGATCAGTCAAATGTGTTACACGTCGCATGGTCTCATTCCACGCAAATAGGTAGTTTTTAATCTTTAGAATATACTTAAATTAATTAAAATAGTGAGCAAGGGTCCAGTCAAACAACAGTTATTGTCTTTCTCACTTACGCTTGAGCTCCTCGCCATCAGCAGTGCAGGGCTTCTTGTCCAAAAGACAATCGACGTAGTTCTGAGTCAATCTGTCGCTTTTCAGAATTTCGTCCAAATCGACGTTGTCGTACTTGTGGGTATATTTGCCGTCCGGACGTCCCAAGGCAAGCCCCACCACCGATAAAACTGCAACCACTAACAACTTCATTTTGAAAAATCTTTCTTTGCAACTGGAAGAGTTGAATGATTTGCTCTTGCACTTGTGGTGGATTTTATATGGGTTTTAATGTTGTCTTTTGTGGGTGGGGAAGTGGTTTTATAAACATGGTGCACGTCAGTTCTTTATGAAGACATTACACAGTTTTTTTCGCTTATTGTTACTTTTTTTAGAATTTTTATTGACACTTCAACATTTTATTCATGTTGTTCTTTATTTTAGCCTTCATTTTTGATCTTATATGTACCCCAGGTACTCGTCGTGTAATTTCTATTCTTCTCTGTGTTTTTTTTTCTTCATTTTGAGTCCTAATTACTTTTAATTTAATTAATTCGTAACATACAAGAAATTAAAAATAACATCAATTAACTCAAACTCAATTAACTAAAAGCAATCAAGTACCACCTCCCAATTACGAATGTCATTAATTTTTTTTGTAACCAAAACCAGTCATACTCATGACGCACTCACACATTTTTCCTTTTTTTGAGCACAAAACAATTACTTGTTGAACTTTAAACTACTGTTTAATAAACCTAATTAGCAATTACATGAGTGTGAAAACAATTCATTTTAAATGGGTGTTAAATTACGATATAAAGTTGCATAATTTGGTTTGTTGCCACATGTAGCAAATATAATTAAGGGGGTACTGCAGCTATGAATTTGCAACGTGTTGTGTGGGACAGGATTCTGACCTTATTTTTGATCCAAATTAAAAAAATAAAAAAAGGACTCGTTGAGAAAGGTTGAAGGACGGTACCTACGAAGTCCTTTTTTTCGAAAAGTCCATAGGGACTTTGCTAAAGACGCTGAAACATATGTTATTTTTGCATCAAAGTTTTGATTGTACCAAAGGGAAAAAATCAAAAAAGGACTTCGTAAGTACCGACGTTGAACTTTCTTCTTTTCATAATACAAAAAATTTTTGAAATCTATCAAAGGGTTGTCGAGTAATCTTGGCTCAAGTGAACCCATGTTTTGGAACAATTTAATATAGGCAACCGAGAAGTAATTCAAAGATGACGTAGGGCAGTCGATATATTGAATATCGCGGAACATGAAACGCTCTTTTGTATTCGACTTCTCGATACTGTTTTTAAAACAACCAAGCTCCACTTGTAAACAAAGAGCTGATATTTTTTCTGCTCGACTATTGTGTTTAATTTGTACGTATAATTCCATAGGAAAGAGAAACATATTTTTTCTTTCATATTTTTCAGCATCTACAGTCACGGCATATTACGTAAGCATTAATTATAATGTGGTACATATGTATACAGGGTGTACCAACTAAAATTTGTACCCCCCAAAAATTCGAATTTCGAAATATGTACTCAGAAGAAAACGCTCGAACAGGTCAATTTTGTTATCAAGGGGGACCAAATTGTACCAAACTTTCAAGTCTTAGATCTCACCCTTTTAGCCAGGGGAGCCACCCCTTATTTAGATGGCATGGGGGGGGGGGGGGTCGTGTGATACATCATTTTAAAGCTTATTCAATTCTCTATCCAGATTTACTTTTATCGATTCGTTTCTACAAAAAAAGCATGAATTCGTTCTTTTCCAAATCTACATAAAACACTCAACTAAAATTTGTACCCCCCAACAATTTCAATTTCGAAAGACTCGAAACGCTCGAACAGGTTTAGTTATCACGGGGAACCAAATTTTCAAGTCTTGGATCTCACCCCCCTAGCCAGGGTAGCCACTCCCTTAATAAAATTAAATGGCAAGGGGGTCATGTGATACATCATTTTAAAGCTTATTCAATTCTCTATCAAGACCTACTATTATCAATTTGTTTCAACAAAAAAAAAAAAAAACATGAATTTGTTATTTTCCAAATCAAAAGTATTTTATGTAGACAAATTCATACTCTTTTTCGTAGAGACCAATCGATAAAAGTAGGGCTGGATAGAGAATTGAATAAGCTTTAAAATTATTTATCACACGACCCCCCATGCCATTTAATTCTTTAACGGGGTGGCTCCCCTGGCTAAAGGGGTGAGATACAAGACTTGAAAGTTTGGGACAATTTGGTCCCCCTTGATAACAAAATTGACCTGTTCGAGCGTTTTCTTCTGAGTATTTCGAAATTCGAATTTTTAGGGGGTACAAATTTTTGTAAAGTATTTTATGTAGATTTGGAAAATATCGAATTCATGCTTTCTTTTTGTAGAAAGGAATCGATAAATGTTGGGTCTGAATAGAGAATCGAATAAGCTTTAAAATGATTAAGGGGGTGGATCCCCTGGTTAAAGGGGTGAGATACAAGACTTGAAAGTTTGGTACAATTTGGTTCTCCTTGATAACAAAATTGACCTGCTTGAGCGTTTTAGTTGGGACACCCGGTATATAATATGTAGGTGTCACCAATTTTAAATTGTTAACGTAGGATTTTTATTGTAAAACATTGCAGTACAAGTACTTGTTTTTAATGTGTTAAATGTGATATTATGTGCAACACTATTATGTTAGAAATGTAAATACACAATAATTTGATACATTAAAAACATTATTTTGTTTAATCACGCTCTATTTAATTTATCTGTTTTATCCTTTGGTCCAGGACAAACTAATTTCAATCATATTTATATTTCGGCAAATCCACAATCTGAAAACTCAAATAATTAATCCAATCCGTAAATGAAGATAATGAGTTCCCAACTAAATTATTCACGGCAGATCTTTTTCTGAGAAGTAATCGAGCCGAGCGCTCGACGTAGCTCGACACTCAAGCAGTAGTAGATATCAAACACAGTATCAACAATAAAATTTTCCGCACGTAGGTATCTTATGTCTTATTCCGAACTTTGCGGTACTCACCAACACAGATTTTTAAGATGCGTGCAGTGCCCCCTTAAATTGTATATTATCCTTTATCACATGTATCTCAATTAGGTGAAAAAATTTGAAGAATTTTCTGCTGAAAAACTCGTTGGTTCATACATGGCATGTTTGTAAATAATTTGAATATAAAAATTGCAAAATTTTAAAGAAATGTAGCGATTTATAACGGATTTTTGGAAATTTCAAAATTTTTTATTCAAAAAAACCCAATTTTTGGTACGTCAACAAAATCATTTGTTTTCTACCCTGGGAACTCGATTTTCAACGTTTATTTTTCGATATCGTTAACCGTTTTCAATCTACCACTGTCAAAATCGACATGAAAAGTTCGAAAACAAAAATTATTGATGATATCATTATATATACTCAAAATGTACGAACACACCAAGTGTGACATGTATAATTCGATTGGGTCGCGATTTATCATGGATTTTTGAAAATTTAAATTTTTTGAGTCAAAAAAATCTCATTTTTGGTATGCCAAGTTGGTACTCGATTTATATGTTTTCGACCCTGGGAACTCGATTTTCAATGTTTATTTTTCGATATCGTTAGCCGTTCTCAATCTACCACTATCAAAATTGACAAGGCGAGGTTCAAAAAGAAAAATTACTGATGATATTATAATATCAACTTAAAATGTACGAACACACCAAATGTCACGTATATAATGTGATTGCGTTGCGATTTACCATGGATTTTTGAAAATTTAAAATTTTTGAGTTAAAAAAAATAATTTTTGGTATGTCAAGTTGGTACTCAACTTATATGTTTTCGACACTGGGAAATCGATTCTAAACGTTTATTTTTCGATATCGCTAGTCGTTTTCAATCAACGACTACGAAAAGGGACAAAAACCATGGTTGTAATTCAATATCAATTAATGAAAAATTAATGGACCATGTTTTTCGTTAAATTATACTTTAGACAAAACAACCAATATACACACTCAAACAAAAAATGATTGTTAGTCCAATTTCAGGAACAACTTTTTCCCCAGCGGAACCAGCATTACAATATTCTCCTTTACACTCCTCACAAGTGGTAGATATTATATTGGGTAAGTTTGTAAACAGCTTCTCCAGTTCGGCACAACCTCCTTTCGGCAGACATCCTTTATAGTATTCTTTTTTACCAGTCTTATCTACAACAGATATTGCAGTAATGCTAGGACTTCAGAAGGAGTAAAATGCAAGGAGAAGGAAATACCTTCGATCGCGGTAGCCCGATAACATACTAGTACCATGTCGTCGGGGATATCTATGGTATTTTGGTCCAGATTTATCGTGTCGAAAATCGGAGCAATACTTTTTATTTGCATCATTATCGGGTTGGTCAACCTCTTTAAGTCTATGAAATATTCCGAGCAGTCTTTCTTTTCATCAAGTACAGCTTCGGTGTCTTCGAAATCGCTGGTGAAGCACATTCGAGCATGTACTGAAAGAGCTTTAATTTTTTTTAATGTGCACATGTTCTACGTACCCTGTACTGTAAAAGCGCAGAGAATTAAAATGTTGGAAAGAAGTTGTGACACCTTCATTTTGTCATTGTCTATTTTTTATTTGACAGGTTTCATTGAATTTAGTGCTCTTTCTAAGATAAAAATAAAGTAACAATAAGCAAAACACCCTTATGTCTTCATAAAGAACTCTCTGACGTCGACCAAGTTCACAGAAACTCATAAAAGACGCATAAAAATCTAACACATAAATACACCTCAAGTGCAGAGAAAAATCATTCGTTCTCTGGTGGCAAAGAAAGAAAAATGAAATTGTTAGTCGTCGCAATTTTATCTGTGTTGGGGCTCGCCTTGGGGAGTCCGGGAAGCAAATATACCCACAAGTACGATAACGTCGATTTGGAAGAAATTCTGAAAAGCGACAGATTGACTCAGAACTACGTCGATTGTCTTTTGGACAAGAAGTCCTGCACTGCTGATGGCGAGGAGCTCAAGCGTAAGTGAGAACGACAATAACTGTTCCTTTTACATTTAAACTTGACAGTAGAGAGGCATATTGCCGCCAGACCAGTCCCACTTTTTTGACTGGACCGTTGCTCACTATTTTAATTAATTTCTATTCTATTGCCATTTGCGTGGAATGGTCAACACCTTTGACTTATCTACAGCAAAGATGTGGAATTTATCCATGGGTTTTTAGGTACCATCCCGGACGCCCTGAAAACAGATTGTACGAAGTGCACTGAAAAACAAAAGGATGGTGCCAGGACTGTAATTCGCCACTTGTACAAGAACAAGAAGAACTGGTGGAACCAACTTGAGGCCAAGTACGACCCTGGACAAGTGTACACAAAGAAACACGCTGCAGAGTTGAAGGCTTTGTAATTTGTTATCTGGGATGTAGAATGTTGACGGTTATGAATATATTTTATTCTGATTATTATTATTTAGCGTTATTATAACAAAAAAAAAGTTTTTAGATTTTTTCTTAAATCTGCTTAGTTCCTCAGCTTCTCAATCGCTTAGGTTCCCATTGTTATTACATTTCTCAGCTTTCTTGACTTTTTCTCGTTTCTCAGTTCTTCAATTCTTTAATTTTCATTTCTTCATTTGCTCTAAGAAAACCTTTCCAATACTTTTCAGTCCGTCTTAAGAACGGCAAAGTAAAGGTCCACGCAAATTTTCGGCATCCCCACTTTCATTCCTTTGACTGGACTTTAGTCAGAAACTTCCTGAAATATAAAGAAAAGAGCAGACGTTCAGAATGTTTCAACAACTTTCTAGACGAGTTTAGAGATTTCTTGGAGGAAAAAGTGGTCCTTCAACTGCTTCAAATTTTAATAGAAGGACCCAGATACCTTAGTGAGTATGAAAAGTTTCCAAACTTTTTGACGAACGTTGAAACTGCCCCGTCATAATCTCCATTAGTGACAAAACAAAAATAGTGCAAAACAATCCACAACCATCAATTGTAATAATTGAGGAAAGCCCCCCGCAGCACCATTTACCGTATTCACTGCCCGTAGTCTGGCAAAAGAAAAATAGTAATCACATACATTTTCTAGTTGAGTGACCATTCGAACGACCTTTTGTGACATCTGCGTAATAGTCCCCACTTCGACCCAAAATAGGCCGCTATATAAGCGATGGCCCAAAAAGTCCATCAAACATCGTTTTCTCCTTGGTGGTATCAGTAAAGTTTTCCAAAAATCAAAAATGAATTTCTTCTTCCTCGTTTTGGTCGTGGTGGTGGGACATGTTTCGTGCGATTCCTATTCGACGAAATACGACGACATCGACATCGACGAAATTTTGGGCAGCGACCGATTGTTGAATAATTACTTCAATTGCATCATGGGGAGGGGACCTTGTGCTCCGGATGCTGACGAGCTGAAAAGTGAGTATTACATTTTGGTTTATACACTAACAGTGAAAATGTCTTCTGTGTTGTTGCAGAAGTTCTTCCGGACGCTCTGCAGACAGCCTGCGAGAAGTGCAACCCCAAACAGAGGGAAGTCACAAAGAAAATCATCGATTTCTTGATGCGCCAAAAGCCCAAAATGTGGGCGGAATTCTTAGTGAAATACGATCCTGACAACATATATTTGGCGAAATTTAAAATGGAGCTTGGAATTTAGATATAAGGAATAAATGTTTTTTTTTTGTAACTTTGTAGTTATACTTTATTCATACCTACTTCCTTTATGCTGTTTTTTTATTCTGTTTATATTATAATAATAGTTTAGATCAGTTTAGTTCTCTCTAATAAATTTATGTATTTTGAAGCATGTATTATATGTATTGCTTAAAAAAGAAAAAAGATGAGAAAGGCGACAAAGTTAAAGAGACAACACAAACTAAAAAAAGTAAAGAGACAAAAATGAAACAGGGAGACAAAACAATAAAGCCAAAAAAAACAAAAGACCAAAGAAATTAAAATGAGTGAGAAGACTAAAGTGAATGCTGAAAATTCAACAACAATAAGGAGACAATAAAGCAAAATAAAAAACAGACTAAAAAGAAAGAAAAAGGCCAACAGACTACAATAACTTTAATAATAATTTTTGCTGTTAAACTTAATATTTTCTTTACTCAAATAAATTTCAATTTAATTTTTGCCGACAATTTTTGGTGGCAAATTTCATTTTTTGCAGACAATTTTTACGGCCTGCTCCTTTTTCAGTGATTCTAACTGCACACTTCCATACACTACCTGTTCAATACTATTTCCTACCGTGGCCTCATTTTTCTCTAGGAACTCTCTTAACTGTTTCCTTGCGCTTTCTGTTATGCCTTCAGCGAGTCCTTTAACTATTCCCTTCCGCGGCCTCATCATCTTTCTAGTGACTCTATTAATTATTCTCTAGTGATTCTCTTAACTACAGATTTATTTTAGTTGTCTGTTCTGCCTTCAGCGTATCTCTTAACTAGTCCCGTCCGCGGCCTAATCTTTCTCTAGTGAGTCCCTTAACTACAAATTTATTTTAGCTGCCTATTCTCTCTTCAGCGAGTCTCTTAACTATTCCTTTCCGAAGCTTCATCTTTGTCTAGTGACTCTCTAAATATTTTTTTCTCATTTTTTTCTAGTGACTCTTAACTATTCCCGTCCTCGATTTGATCTTTCTCTAACTATTGCCTTCCGCTTTCTGTTATCTGTTCAGCGAGTCTATAACTTTTTCTTTCCGCTCCTTCATCTTTCTCTCGTTACTCTCTTTACGACAGATTTATTTTAGCTGCTTGTTTTTTTTTCAACAAGTCTCTTAACTATTCCCCTCCACGGCCTCATCATTCTCTAGTGAGTCTCTTAACTATTTTCTTCCGCTGTCTTTCTGTTCTTTAGTGACTTTCATAACTATTACTTTCCGCTGTATGGTTTTTCTTTACCGCGTCACTTAATTATTTCTTTCCGAAGTCTCTTTCTTTCATAAGGACTCTCTTAACAATTTTCCTTCTATACCCGTTCTCCGCTTAGCCAGTCTCTTAGTTATTGGCTTTTGCAGCTGCTCCTTCCATTAGTTACTCTATTAACTATTTCCTTCTTTTTTTCTGTTATCCCTTCAGCGAGTCTCCTGACTATTCCCTTTCGCTGCCTTATCCTTTTCTTGAGATTCTCTTAACTATTCCCTTCCGCGGCTTTCTCATTCTCTAGTGACACTCTTAACTTTTCCCTTCCGCGGCCTTATTCTTTTCTAGTGACTCTATTAATTATTGTCTAGTGACTCTCTTAACTACAGATTTATTTTAGCTGCATATTCTCTCTTCAGCGAGTCTCTTAACTATTCCTTTCCGAAGCTTCATCTTTGTTTAGTGACTCTCTAAATATTTTTTTCCGCTTTATATTATCTCTTTAGCGAGTCTCTTAACCATTTACTTTCGCGGTCTCATCTTTTTCTAGTGACTCTTAACTATTCCCGTCCGCGATTTGATCTTTCTCTAACTATTGCCTTCCGGTTTCTGTTATCTTTTCAGCTAGTCTCTAATTTTTTCTTTTCGCTCCTTCATCATTCTCTAGTGACTCTCTTAAATATATTCTTCCGCTTTATGTTATTTCTTCAGCGAATCTCTTAACTATTCCCTTCCGCGGTCTCATCTTTTTTTAGTGATTCTTAACTATTCCCGTCCGCGATTTGATCTTTCTCTAACTATTGCCTTCCGCTTTCTGTTATCTTTTCAGCGAGTCTCTAACTTTTTCTTTCCGCTCCCTCATCTATCTCTCGTGACTCTCTTTACGATAGATTTATTTTAGCTGCTTGTATTTTTTTCAACGAGTCTCTTAACTATTCCCCTCCACGCCTCATCATTCTCTAGTGACTCTCTTAACTACAGATTTATTTTCGCTGCATATTCTCCCTTGAGCAAGTCTTTTAACTAGTTCCGTCCGCGGCCTAATCTTTCTCTAGTGACTCTCTTAACTAACAGATTTATTTTAGCTGCCTATTCTCTCTTCCTATTCTCTCTTCAGCGAGTCTCTTAACTATTCCTTTCCGAAGCTTCATCTTTCTCTAGTGACTCTCTTAAATATTTTCTTCCGCTTTATGTTATCTCTTCAGCGAATCTCTTAACTATTCCCTTCCGCTGTCTCATCTTTTTCTAGCGATTCTTAACTATTCCCGTCCGCGATTTGATCTTTTTCTAACTATTGCCTTCCGCTTTCTGTTATCTTTTCAGCAAGTCTCTAACTTTTTCTTTCCGCTCCCTCATCTTTCTCTCGTGACTCTCTTTACGACAGATTTATTTTAGCTGCTTGTATTTTTTCAACGAGTCTCTTAACTATTCCCCTAAACGGCCTTATCATTCTCTAGTGACTCTCTTAACTATTTTCTTCCGCTGTCTGTTTTTTCTTTAGTGACTTTCAGAACGATTGCTTTCCGCTGTGCGTTTTTTCTTTACCGCGTCACTTAATTATTTCTTTCCGAAGTCTCTTTCTTTCATAGGGACCCTCTTAACAATTTTCCTCCTATAGACGTTCTCCGGTTAGCCAGTCTCTTAGTTATTGGCTTTCGCAGCTGCTCCTTCCATTAGTTACTCTCTTAACTATTTTCTTCCGTTTTCTTTTATCCCATCAGCGAGTCCTTTAACTATTCCCTTCCGCGGCCTCATCTTTCTCTAGTAACTCTCTTAACTACAGATTTATTTTAGTTGTCTGTTCTCTCTTCAGAGAGTCTCTTAACTTTTCCCTTCCACGGCCTTATCTGTTTCTAGTGACTCTCTTAACTATTCCCTTCTGCAGCTTCATCATTCTCTAGTGACTTTCTGAATTATTTCCTTCCACGGCCTTATCAATTTCTAGTGACTTTCTTAACTATTCTCTAGTGACTCTTTTAACTACAGATTTATTTTAGCTGTATATGCTCAATTCAGCGAGTTTTTTAACTATTCCTTTCCGAAGCTTCATCTTTCACTAGTGACTCTCTTAACTATTTCCATCCGCTTCCTGTTATCTCTTCAGCGAGTCTCTTAACTATTCCCCTCCGCGGCCTTATCCTTTTCTAGTGACTCTTAATTATTTTCTAGTGACTGTCTTAACTACAGATTTATTTTAGCTGCCTACTCTCCTGTCAGCGATTTTCTTAACTATTCCTTTTCGGTGCTTCATCTTTCTTTAGTGACTCTCTTAAAAACAGATTTATTTTAGTTGTCTGTTCTCTCTTCAGAGAGTCTGTTAACTTTTCCCTTCCACGGCCTTATTTTTTCTAGTGACTCTCTTAACTATTCCCTTCTGCAGCTTCATCATTCTCTAGTGACTCTCTCAATTATTTCCTTCCACGGCCTTATCATTTTCTAGTGATTTTCTTAACTATTCTCTAGTGACTCTTTTAACTACAGATTTATTTTAGCTGCCTACTCTCCTGTCAGCGAGTTTCTTAACTATTCCTTTTCAGTGCTTCATCTTTCTTTAGTGACTCTCTTAACTACAGATTTATTTTAGTTGTCTGTTCTCTCTTCAGAGAGTCTCTTAACTTTTCCCTTCCACGGCCTTATCTGTTTCTAGTGACTCTCTTAACTATTCCCTTCTGCAGCTTTATCATTCTCTAGTGACTTTCTGAATTATTTCCTTCCACGGCCTTATCATTTTCTAGTGATTTTCTTAACTATTCTCTAGTGACTCTTTTAACTACAGAATTATTTTAGCTGTATATTCTCAATTCAGCGAGTCTCTTAACTATTCCTTTCCGAAGCTTCATCTTTCACTAGTGACTTTCTTAACTATTTCCTTCCGCTTCTTGTTATCTCTTCAGCGAGTCTCTTAACTATTCCCCTCCGCGGCCTTATCCTTTTCTAGTGACTCTCTTAATTATTCTCTAGGGACTCTCTTAATTCTTCTCTAGTGACTCTCTTAACTACAGATTTATTTTAGTTGTCTGTTCTCTCTTCAGAGAGTCTCTTAACTTTTCCCTTCCACGGCCTTATCTGTTTCTAGTGACTCTCTTAACTATTCCCTTCTGCAGCTTCATCATTCTCTAGTGACTTTCTGAATTATTTCCTTCCACGGCCTTATCAATTTCTAGTGACTTTCTTAACTATTCTCTAGTGACTCTTTTAACTACAGATTTATTTTAGCTGTATATGCTCAATTCAGCGAGTTTTTTAACTATTCCTTTCCGAAGCTTCATCTTTCACTAGTGACTCTCTTAACTATTTCCATCCATTTCCTGTTATCTCTTCAGCGAGTCTCTTAACTATTCCCCTCCGCGGCCTTATCCTTTTCTAGTGACTCTTAATTATTTTCTAGTGACTGTCTTAACTACAGATTTATTTTAGCTGCCTACTCACCTGTCAGCGATTTTCTTAACTATTCCTTTTCGGTGCTTCATCTTTCTTTAGTGACTCTCTTAAAAACAGATTTATTTTAGTTGTCTGTTCTCTCTTCAGAGAGTCTGTTAACTTTTCCCTTCTACGGCCTTATTTTTTCTAGTGACTCTCTTAACTATTCCCTTCTGCAGCTTCATCATTCTCTAGTGACTCTCTCAATTATTTCCTTCCACGGCCTTATCATTTTCTAGTGATTTTCTTAACTATTCTCTAGTGACTCTTTTAACTACAGATTTATTTTAGCTGCCTACTCTCCTGTCAGCGAGTTTCTTAACTATTCCTTTTCAGTGCTTCATCTTTCTTTAGTGACTCTCTTAACTACAGATTTATTTTAGTTGTCTGTTCTCTCTTCAGAGAGTCTCTTAACTTTTCCCTTCCACGGCCTTATCTTTTTCTAGTGACTCTCTTAATTATTCCCTTCGGCGGCCTCATCCTTTTCTAGTGAATCCGCTTTCTTTTAACTTTTCTGTGAATCTCTTAACTTTTCCCTTACGCTTCCAGTTTTTCTTTTTAGTGACTTCTTTAACTATTCCCGCCCGCGGCCTCATCTTTTCCTAGTGACTCTCTAAACTACAGATTTATTTTAGTTGTCTGTTTTTGCTTCAGTGAGTCTATTAATTATTCCCCTCTAGAGACCCGCTTAACTATTTCTTCCACTTCATTTTTGTCGACAATTTTTATTTTTTTGGTGTCAAATTTCAATTTTTGCTGACAATTGTTGGTGGCAAATTTAATTTTTTGCTGACAATTTTTGATGGCAAATTTCATTTTTTGATGACAATTTTTGGTGGCAAATTTAATTTCCTTTTGTGATTTTTTTTTTTGTCAAATTTTGGTGTCAATTTTTTTTTTTTTGTCAAATTAAATTTTTTGCTTACAATTTTTGGGATAAAATTTAATTTTAGCTGACAATTTTTGGTATAAAACTTCAGTATTAGATTGAAAACGGCTTACGATATCGAAAAATAAATTGCAAATTGATTTTCCAGGATCGAAAACGTATAAATCAAGTACCAACTTTACAAACCAAAAATGATGTTTTTTTGACTCAAAAATTTTAATTTTTTCAAAAATCCGTGATAAATCGCAACGGAATCAAATTATACATGTCACATGTGGTGTGTTCATACATTTTGAGTTTATTTAATGATATCACCAATAACTCTTCTTTTTGAAACTCTCCTTGTCAATTTTGCCAGTAGTAGATTTTAAAATAATCAATGTCTCTGATACGAATAAAATAAAAGTTTTATTAAGGTATGGCTATAAATAACAAAAAATGGCGGCTACGTTCACGACATGACGCCACGTAAATTCAACGGTAAAATTTAAATGATTTACCTGAGCAAATCGTTTGCAATTCATATTAACGTGAACTTAATATAGATTTGTCTGATATATAAATATAGAGAGGTTACCTTTATTACCGATGACTCAAACACGCGGGCACATGGATTATTAGAAGCTGTTTGCTATCGCTTACAGTCTAGCAAAACGATTTTTAAGTTGAGCATCCTCATCTTTAAACAAAATGAAAAACTCAAATGAAAACTTACAAATTTTCAGAAACTGATACGAGCTTGCTACTGCGGAGACTTGTGGCTGGTTCCACGGTTAGGAAGTCCTTCTGCCCGATAAACCGATATGTTTATCAATAGTTTAAATTTTTAAATCTGCTGGATCATCATTTTCTCGTCCCTCTTGAATAGTGTTGTTAAATTAAAGAGACAAAATTGACGAAAGAGACTAATAAACGAAGGCAACAAAAAATAAAAAAACAAAAATGCAAAGGAAATAAAAAAAGCGACAAAATACACCAAAGAGATTGATACAAACAGATACTTCGGATCAAATAGGACAAAAAAAAAGAGGATAAGAAGACAAAAAGTAAACAAAAAAGACAAGATGACAAAAAGGAGTAAGAAAATTATAGCTCTACGTGGTAATGGGATCATTGATGAAATGACTGCAAATTGTCAAAGGAATTAATTGGCTGCAAATGTAATTAAATTGTGAAATCGTTGCCAGCCAAATTAGAGTAGACTGTGAAATTTAAATAAGGTTGGCACTACTAACTTTTGACAATCCGATTTAAAATTCGAATGTCAAAGTGACAAAATGTTAATTACTTAATTTAAAAATCACCAAGATAATACTCTTAGCATTTTTTTATTTATACCAACAATTTATTTATAATTATGTTACATCTTAACCCACAGCGAATCACAAAGCCTTCAGGTCTTCAGCATGCTTCTTTACGTACACTTGGTCAGGGTCGTATTTGGCCTCGAGTTGGTTCCACCAGTCCTTCTTGTTGTTGTACAAGTGGCGAATTACGGTCCTGGAACCGTTCTTTTGAGTTTCACTGCACTTCGCACAGTCTGTTTTCAGGGCGTCTGGGAGGACACCTAAAAAAGTTAACGTAGTTCTAAACGTGACCATCCGTTACTCGTACTTACGCTTAAGCTCCTGGCCGTCGGGGGTGCAGGGCTTCTTATCCAAGAGACAATCCACATAATTCTTCGTCAGTCTGTCGCTTTGAAGGATTTCATTCAGATCGATGTTATCGTACTTGACGGTGTACTTGTCTTCTGGACGCCCCAATGCCACTCCGATCACAGATAAAACAACGGCCACAAGCAGTTTCATTTTACAAATTTGGCGTGCGTCTGTAAATGGAAGACCTGAATGTTCTTCCTCTGCAGCTGTGGTGTATTTATACTTGCGTGAGATGTCGAGGTGAGTCTTGGTGTTGCGTCAAAAAGTGTCCTCTGTGAGTGGGGAATCGTTTCTGCGAACTCGATCCACGTCATAAGAAGTCATTATGAAGACATAAAAGACTTTTTATTTGTTTACTTTTGTTGTTGACACTTGAATGGATATATTTTTTGTGCATCTAATGAGCTGCAAAGTACAATCCGGTGACGGTTTTATTGGGCCTCATCATCATTCCGCGACCTTTCTGGTGCAGCAGAAATGGGAACGAGAAGATATACGTGTATGTCTGGAAGGTCGGAGAGACCTCGCGGTTCATTCAAGAGGAAAATGATTAATTGTGACTGCTGGCAAAGATAAGGAAACGAGAAATTAAATTACAAAACGCGCTTTTTATACGCGACTCATGTTTACATGTTGCTATCCTCCAAGAAACGGTGTCACAAATTATGACACCGCGGTATGATGGCCTTGAGATGTATGAACTTTTAATGCAAATAAAAACACCTCAAATTTAGGATGACAGTCGTTTGGTTTTTTCCCGTCGCAAATTATAATATAAACAAGTCCTGACCATGAATTCCAGTCCTAACAACCCAAAAACTGAAACTGAACTTGACCTCGCATAATTTTTAAGAGAAGTCAATAGTCAATTAATTGCAAAAGTCAGAAACTAAGAACATATAATATTAACACTCTTGAAAACGTACAGAACAGAATTACTGTACGTTGTAAAACACCGAGAACCCCGAGAAAACTGTTTTACATATCTAAAGACAAGAAGCATTATTTCATAGATTTAATGTACAGTAAGCTTACAGCCATCCCCAGCCTGTGATTCATTACCACCTCGTCTGTAAACCTGACCTTAATGGTGCCCATCGAGTTACCTACAATCACCAGATACAATTTTTGGTTCTTCAGGTCCCACTGGTACCATTTGGTGAGCAGAAGCGAGGTGTATATATTTTCGCTCTAAAACAGCATGGCACAAAATCGGCATTAACACCCCTTCTGACTACCTCGTCTTCAACACACTGCCCCGAATTCAGGATGCTACAGCCCAGTGAAAACGCATTGATGGAATAGACCAAGGCTCTTAGGAACACCACCGGTGATGGGTCGTTAGCTGCCTAAATATTTCTGTGTATAGATATTCTTGTGCTGAAATTGCTACCTGAAGGAATCCGAAGGCGATGGCCATCCCCACGAGGAAGCCGCCGATGCTGAATGGTACAATTAGGTTGCCCATTTCGGATAGAACGCGATTCTTCCATCTACGAGAGCACCAATAGAACAGTGTACAACAATGTTGCAACAACCTCAAAAAGTCATGATGTCTCTTAATCAAGACTTTCAATCTGAGCTCGATCTCGTCTTGCCCATTTCTATTTAACAGCATTTTCGATTGGAGCAATACAAGCTTATGGTCAATCGACTTCACCAAACTGTTGAACATGTTGAACTGAAACTGGATATGTTTTAGTGCATAAATAACCTGGAATCCATGGGCCAACATCGTCAACACTGTCGGGTAAAATGTAAGACAAAACGCAAAGTGTAAGTAAAACCATTCGTCGGGAAACAGCCTTTTTAGCAACACAGCTGGTAAAGAGTGCTCGTCTTCATTTCTAGATGGTACCACCATAGTGGTGGCCCAAACAAGACCTACCACAACGTTGGTAATGACCAAACGATTACAAATTGATGCTTCTTGTGTAATTTTCATTTGTGTGTCTTTATCGATGGTGTGGAAAGCCCACCACTCGATTGATCCCATAACGTCTTCCACAAGATTGTCTTTGTAGAGTAGCACCGCAATGCCCAGGATTCCCTACAAAAGCATGTGTTTCGTTTGTTGAAACATGTAATCAATGTAGTCACCCAAACTATTTGTAGGAACAAACAACCATATTTTACAAGTTGAAAGTCCTGAGGGTGCACCACGAAGAAGAACAAGTGGAGGCCAGCAACCGCGATGTTCAGAAGGAGCAGGAACTTCAGCACAATTTTTACAACTTTATTCTGGTAAACTTTGTAGCCGAGCAGGAATACAAGTCTCAGAGGGTCATCTAAAAATTGTGATTACGGCCGATTTTGGTAGAACAAAATGTCTTACTTTCCATCTTTTAAGGCGGTGTGGTCGACTGAAGTAAAATGCCGATTATACATGTCGCCTTTGGAATGAATCACCCTGTATATAATTAATTAATGCGGTAATTAGATACAGTGTCCATTAAAGGCTGAAATTGGTTTTTATGGTGCGCCTGAGAGAGAATTATTTATTCTGAACTCGTTTGGAAGTAATTTACTTATCTTTGAAGCTATTTTGTTTTCAGATGGCCAACAAGAACAACAACTTGTCTAATGTGTAATGAATGGGTTTTTATATTTTCATACATCCTCATTTATTATTCTGTAGTAAAGTACTACAGTATGGGTCATTTCTGCTCGGTCTGGCAATTCATAATGATTCATAAAGCGATGACGACTAATATTCATTAAATAGACTTATCGGAAATTTACAGAGCGTTTAGAAAAAAAAGTAGTAATCTAGTGTATGTACAGATAAAAAATTGCTTCTCTTACGTTCTGTTATGAAACGTGAATTTTTTACGAATTTTTAAGTCTTATCTAAATTGTGTGTTTAGACATCGGTGTGTTCCAAGTTTCAAAAATTCTCAGAAATAATCATGGATCTTTAATACATTACTAGGACAGTTTTTAAGTAGTCTAGTGTATGTACAAATGAAAAATTGCTTCTACGATGCTCTGTTATGAAGTTTGAATTTTTAATGAATTTTTAAAGTATCTTGTGCAAATTTCGTGTTTTGATGTCAGTATCTAAAATGTTTCAAAAATTGCCAGAAATAGTAAGTCTAATGCATTACTACGGCCGGCTGTTTTTAAGTTTCCCAGTCTGTCTACAAATAAAAAAATACTTCTTCTACATTCTGTTATGAAACTTGAATTTTTTAGGAATTTTCAAGTCTTATCTAAGTTTTGTGTTTAGACATGAGTGTGTTCCAAGTTTCAAAAATTGTCAGAAATAATCGTGGATCTTTAATACATTACTATGACAGTTCTTAAGTAGTCTAGTGTATTTACAAACGAAAAATTGCTTCATCGATGTCCTGTTGTAAAGTTTGAATTTTTAACGAATTTTTGAAGTATCTTATGCAAATTTCGTGTTTTGATGTCAGTATCTAAAATGTTTCAAAAATTGCCAGAAATAATACCGGAAGTCTAATGCATTACTACGGCTGTTTTTAAGTTTCCCAGTGTATCTAGAAATAAAAAATTGCTTCGTCTACGTTCTGTTATGAAACTTGAATTTTTTACGAATTTTCAAGTCTTATCTAAATTTTCTGTTTAGACATCGGTGTGTTCCAAGTTTCAAAAATTCTCAGAAATAATCATGGATCTTTAATACATTACTAGGACAGTTTTTAAGTAGTCTAGTGTATTTTAAAATAAAAAATTGCTTCTACGATGTTCTGTTATGAAGCTTGAATTTTTAACGAATTTTTAAAATATCTTGTGCAAATTTCGTGTTTTGATGTCAGTATCTAAAATGTTTCAAAAATTGCCAGAAGTAATACCGGAAGTCTAATGCACTACTATGGCTGTCTTTATGTTTTCCAGTGTATGTACAAATAAAAAATTGCTTCTTCTACGTTCTGTTATAAAACTTGAATTTTTTTACGAATTTTCAAGTCTTATCTAAATTGTGTGTTTAGACATCGGTGTGTTCCAAGTTTCAAAAATTCTCAGGAATAATCATGGATCTTTAATACATTACTACAACACTTTTTAAGTAGTCTAGTATATGTACAAATGAAAAATTGCTTCTACGATGTTCTGTTATAAAGCTTGAATTTTTAACGAATTTTTAAAATATCTTGTGCAAATTTCGTGTTTTGATGTCAGTATCTAAAATGTTTCAAAAATTGCCAGAAGTAATACCGGAAGTCTAATGCATTACTACGGCTGTTTTTAAGTTTCCCTGTGTATCTAGAAATAAAAAATTGCTTCGTCTACCTTCTGTTATGAAACTTGAATTTTTTACGAATTTTCAAGTCTCATCTAAATTTTGTGTTTAGACATCGGTGTGTTCCAAGTTTCGAAAATTCTCAGAAATAATCATGGATCTTTTATACATTACTAGGACAGTTTTTAAGTAGTCTAGTGTATTTTAAAATAAAAAATTGCTTCTACGATGTTCTGTTATGAAGCTTGAATTTTTAACGAATTTTTAAAGTATCTTGTGCAAATTTCGTGTTTTGATGTCAGTATCTACAATGTTTCAAAAATTGCCAGAAATAATACCGGAAGTGTAATGCATTACTACGGCTGTTTTTAAGTTTCCCAGTGTATCTACAAATAAAAAATTGCTTCTTCTACGTTTTGTTATGAAACGTGAATTTTTTACGAATTTTCGAGTCTCATCTAAATTTTGTGTTTAAACATCGGTGTGTTCCAAGTTTCAAAAATTTTCAGAAGTAATCATGGATCTTTAATACATTACTAGGACAGTTTTTAAGTAGTCTAGTGTATTTAAAAATAAAAAATTGCTTCTACGATGTTCTGTTATGAAGCTTGAATTTTTAACGAATTTTTAAAGTATCTTGTGCAAATTTCGTGTTTTAATGTCAGTATCTACAATGTTTCAAAAATTGCCAGAAATAATACCGGAAGTCTAATGCATTACTACGGCTGTTTTTAAGTTTCCCAGTGTATCTAGAAATAAAAAATTGCTTCGTCTACGTTCTGTTATGAAACTTGAATTTTTTACGAATTTTCGAGTCTCATCTAAATTTTGTGTTTAAACATCGGTGTGTTCCAAGTTTCAAAAATTCTCAGAAATAATCATGGATCTTTAATACATTACTAGGATAGTTTTTAAGTAGTCTAGTGTATGTACAAATGAAAAATTGCTTCTACGATGCTCTGTTATGAAGTTTGAATTTTTAATGAATTTTTAAAGTATCTTGTGCAAATTTCGTGTTTTGATGTCAGTATCTACAATGTTTCAAAAATTGCCATAAATAATACCGGAAGTCTAATGCATTACTACGGCTGTTTTTAAGTTTCCCAGTGTATCTACAAATAAAAAATTGCTTCTTCTACGTTTTGTTATGAAACGTGAATTTTTTACGAATTTTCGAGTCTCATCTAAATTTTGTGTTTAAACATCGGTGTGTTCCAAGTTTCAAAAATTCTCAGAAGTAATCATGGATCTTTAATACATTACTAGGACAGTTTTTAAGTAGTCTAGTGTATTTAAAAATAAAAAATTGCTTCTACGATGTTCTGTTATGAAGCTTGAATTTTTAACGAATTTTTAAAGTATCTTGTGCAAATTTCGTGTTTTAATGTCAGTATCTACAATGTTTCAAAAATTGCCAGAAATAATACCGGAAGTCTAATGCATTACTACGGCTGTTTTTAAGTTTCCCAGTGTATCTAGAAATAAAAAATTGCTTCGTCTACGTTCTGTTATGAAACTTGAATTTTTTACGAATTTTCGAGTCTCATCTAAATTTTGTGTTTAAACATCGGTGTGTTCCAAGTTTCAAAAATTCTCAGAAATAATCATGGATCTTTAATACATTACTAGGATAGTTTTTAAGTAGTCTAGTGTATGTACAAATGAAAAATTGCTTCTACGATGCTCTGTTATGAAGTTTGAATTTTTAATGAATTTTTAAAGTATCTTGTGCAAATTTCGTGTTTTGATGTCAGTATCTACAATGTTTCAAAAATTGCCATAAATAATACCGGAAGTCTAATGCATTACTACGGCTGTTTTTAAGTTTCCCAGTGTATCTACAAATAAAAAATTGCTTCTTCTACGTTTTGTTATGAAACGTGAATTTTTTACGAATTTTCGAGTCTCATCTAAATTTTGTGTTTAAACATCGGTGTGTTCCAAGTTTCAAAAATTCTCAGAAGTAATCATGGATTTTCAATACATTACTAGGACAGTTTTTAAGTAGTCTAGTGTATGTACAAAGGAAAAATTGCTTCTACAATGTTGTGTTATGAAGCTTGAATTTTTAACGAATTTTTAAATTATCTTATGCACATTTCGTGTTTTGATGTCAGTATCTAAAATGTTTCAAAAATTGCCAGAAATAATACCGGAAGTCTAATGCATTACTACGGCTGTTTTTAAGTTTCCCAGTGTATCTACAAATAAAAAATTGCTTCTTCTACGTTTTGTTATGAAACGTGAATTTTTTACGAATTTTCGAGTCTCATCTAAATTTTGTGTTTAAACATCGGTGTGTTCCAAGTTTCAAAAATTCTCAGAAGTAATCATGGATCTTTAATACATTACTAGGACAGTTTTTAAGTAGTCTAGTGTATTTAAAAATAAAAAATTGCTTCTACGATGTTCTGTTATGAAGCTTGAATTTTTAACGAATTTTTAAAGTATCTTGTGCAAATTTCGTGTTTTAATGTCAGTATCTACAATGTTTCAAAAATTGCCAGAAATAATACCGGAAGTCTAATGCATTACTACGGCTGTTTTTAAGTTTCCCAGTGTATCTACAAATAAAAAATTGCTTCTTCTACGTTTTGTTATGAAACGTGAATTTTTTACGAATTTTCGAGTCTCATCTAAATTTTGTGTTTAAACATCGGTGTGTTCCAAGTTTCAAAAATTCTCAGAAATAATCATGGATCTTTAATACATTACTAGGATAGTTTTTAAGTAGTCTAGTGTATGTACAAATGAAAAATTGCTTCTACGATGCTCTGTTATGAAGTTTGAATTTTTAATGAATTTTTAAAGTATCTTGTGCAAATTTCGTGTTTTGATGTCAGTATCTACAATGTTTCAAAAATTGCCATAAATAATACCGGAAGTCTAATGCATTACTACGGCTGTTTTTAAGTTTCCCAGTGTATCTACAAATAAAAAATTGCTTCTTCTACGTTTTGTTATGAAACGTGAATTTTTTACGAATTTTCGAGTCTCATCTAAATTTTGTGTTTAAACATCGGTGTGTTCCAAGTTTCAAAAATTCTCAGAAGTAATCATGGATCTTTAATACATTACTAGGACAGTTTTTAAGTAGTCTAGTGTATTTAAAAATAAAAAATTGCTTCTACGATGTTCTGTTATGAAGCTTGAATTTTTAACGAATTTTTAAAGTATCTTGTGCAAATTTCGTGTTTTAATGTCAGTATCTACAATGTTTCAAAAATTGCCAGAAATAATACCGGAAGTCTAATGCATTACTACGGCTGTTTTTAAGTTTCCCAGTGTATCTAGAAATAAAAAATTGCTTCGTCTACGTTCTGTTATGAAACTTGAATTTTTTACGAATTTTCGAGTCTCATCTAAATTTTGTGTTTAAACATCGGTGTGTTCCAAGTTTCAAAAATTCTCAGAAATAATCATGGATCTTTAATACATTACTAGGATAGTTTTTAAGTAGTCTAGTGTATGTACAAATGAAAAATTGCTTCTACGATGCTCTGTTATGAAGTTTGAATTTTTAATGAATTTTTAAAGTATCTTGTGCAAATTTCGTGTTTTGATGTCAGTATCTACAATGTTTCAAAAATTGCCATAAATAATACCGGAAGTCTAATGCATTACTACGGCTGTTTTTAAGTTTCCCAGTGTATCTACAAATAAAAAATTGCTTCTTCTACGTTTTGTTATGAAACGTGAATTTTTTACGAATTTTCGAGTCTCATCTAAATTTTGTGTTTAAACATCGGTGTGTTCCAAGTTTCAAAAATTCTCAGAAGTAATCATGGATTTTCAATACATTACTAGGACAGTTTTTAAGTAGTCTAGTGTATGTACAAAGGAAAAATTGCTTCTACAATGTTGTGTTATGAAGCTTGAATTTTTAACGAATTTTTAAATTATCTTATGCACATTTCGTGTTTTGATGTCAGTATCTAAAATGTTTCAAAAATTGCCAGAAATAATACCGGAAGTCTAATGCATTACTACGGCTGTTTTTAAGTTTCCCAGTGTATCTACAAATAAAAAATTGCTTCTTCTACGTTTTGTTATGAAACGTGAATTTTTTACGAATTTTCGAGTCTCATCTAAATTTTGTGTTTAAACATCGGTGTGTTCCAAGTTTCAAAAATTCTCAGAAGTAATCATGGATCTTTAATACATTACTAGGACAGTTTTTAAGTAGTCTAGTGTATTTAAAAATAAAAAATTGCTTCTACGATGTTCTGTTATGAAGCTTGAATTTTTAACGAATTTTTAAAGTATCTTGTGCAAATTTCGTGTTTTAATGTCAGTATCTACAATGTTTCAAAAATTGCCAGAAATAATACCGGAAGTCTAATGCATTACTACGGCTGTTTTTAAGTTTCCCAGTGTATCTACAAATAAAAAATTGCTTCTTCTACGTTTTGTTATGAAACGTGAATTTTTTACGAATTTTCGAGTCTCATCTAAATTTTGTGTTTAAACATCGGTGTGTTCCAAGTTTCAAAAATTCTCAGAAATAATCATGGATCTTTAATACATTACTAGGATAGTTTTTAAGTAGTCTAGTGTATGTACAAATGAAAAATTGCTTCTACGATGCTCTGTTATGAAGTTTGAATTTTTAATGAATTTTTAAAGTATCTTGTGCAAATTTCGTGTTTTGATGTCAGTATCTACAATGTTTCAAAAATTGCCATAAATAATACCGGAAGTCTAATGCATTACTACGGCTGTTTTTAAGTTTCCCAGTGTATCTACAAATAAAAAATTGCTTCTTCTACGTTTTGTTACGAAACGTGAATTTTTTACGAATTTTCGAGTCTCATCTAAATTTTGTGTTTAAACATCGGTGTGTTCCAAGTTTCAAAAATTCTCAGAAGTAATCATGGATCTTTAATACATTACTAGGACAGTTTTTAAGTAGTCTAGTGTATTTAAAAATAAAAAATTGCTTCTACGATGTTCTGTTATGAAGCTTGAATTTTTAACGAATTTTTAAAGTATCTTGTGCAAATTTCGTGTTTTAATGTCAGTATCTACAATGTTTCAAAAATTGCCAGAAATAATACCGGAAGTCTAATGCATTACTACGGCTGTTTTTAAGTTTCCCAGTGTATCTAGAAATAAAAAATTGCTTCGTCTACGTTCTGTTATGAAACTTGAATTTTTTACGAATTTTCGAGTCTCATCTAAATTTTGTGTTTAAACATCGGTGTGTTCCAAGTTTCAAAAATTCTCAGAAATAATCATGGATCTTTAATACATTACTAGGATAGTTTTTAAGTAGTCTAGTGTATGTACAAATGAAAAATTGCTTCTACGATGCTCTGTTATGAAGTTTGAATTTTTAATGAATTTTTAAAGTATCTTGTGCAAATTTCGTGTTTTGATGTCAGTATCTACAATGTTTCAAAAATTGCCATAAATAATACCGGAAGTCTAATGCATTACTACGGCTGTTTTTAAGTTTCCCAGTGTATCTACAAATAAAAAATTGCTTCTTCTACGTTTTGTTATGAAACGTGAATTTTTTACGAATTTTCGAGTCTCATCTAAATTTTGTGTTTAAACATCGGTGTGTTCCAAGTTTCAAAAATTCTCAGAAGTAATCATGGATTTTCAATACATTACTAGGACAGTTTTTAAGTAGTCTAGTGTATGTACAAAGGAAAAATTGCTTCTACAATGTTGTGTTATGAAGCTTGAATTTTTAACGAATTTTTAAATTATCTTATGCACATTTCGTGTTTTGATGTCAGTATCTAAAATGTTTCAAAAATTGCCAGAAATAATACCGGAAGTCTAATGCATTACTACGGCTGTTTTTAAGTTTCCCAGTGTATCTACAAATAAAAAATTGCTTCTTCTACGTTTTGTTATGAAACGTGAATTTTTTACGAATTTTCAAGTCTCATCTAAATTTTGTGTTTGAACATCGGTGTGTTCCAAGTTTCAAAAATTCTCAGAAATAATCATGGATCTTTAATACATTACTAGGACAGTTTTTAAGTAGTCTAGTGTGTGTACAAATGAAAAATTGCTTCTACAATGTTGTGTTATGAAGCTTGAATTTTTAACGAATTTTTAAAGTATCTTAAGCAAATTTCGTGTTTTGATGTCAATATCTAAAATGTTTCAAAAATTGCCAGAAATAATACCGGAAGTTTAATGCATTACTACGGCTGTTTTTAAGTTTCCCTGTGTATCTAGAAATAAAAAATTGCTTCGTCTACCTTCTGTTATGAAACTTGAATTTTTTACGAATTTTCAAGTCTCATCTAAATTTTGTGTTTAGACATCGGTGTGTTCCAAGTTTCGAAAATTCTCAGAAATAGTCATGGATCTTTTATACATTACTAGGACAGTTTTTAAGTAGTCTAGTGTATTTTAAAATAAAAAATTGCTTCTACGATGTTCTGTTATGAAGCTTGAATTTTTAACGAATTTTTAAAATATCTTGTGCAAATTTCGTGTTTTGATGTCAGTATCTAAAATGTTTCAAAAATTGCCAGAAGTAATACCGGAAGTCTAATGCATTACTATGGCTGTCTTTATGTTTTCCAGTGTATGTACAAATAAAAAATTGCTTCTTCTACGTTCTGTTATAAAACTTGAATTTTTTTACGAATTTTCAAGTCTTATCTAAATTTTGTGTTTAGGCATCGGTGTGTTCCAAGTTTCAAAAATTCTCAGAAATAATCATGGATCTTTAATACATTACTAGGATAGTTTTTAAGTAGTCTAGTGTATGTACAAATGAAAAATTGCTTCTACGATGCTCTGTTATGAAGTTTGAATTTTTAATGAATTTTTAAAGTATCTTGTGCAAATTTCGTGTTTTGATGTCAGTATCTACAATGTTTCAAAAATTGCCAGAAATAATACCGGAAGTCTAATGCATTACTACGGCTGTTTTTAAGTTTCCCAGTGTATCTACAAATAAAAAATTGCTTCTTCTACGTTTTGTTATGAAACGTGAATTTTTTACGAATTTTCAAGTCTCATCTAAATTTTGTGTTTGAACATCGGTGTGTTCCAAGTTTCAAAAATTCTCAGAAATAATCATGGATCTTTAATACATTACTAGGATAGTTTTTAAGTAGTCTAGTGTATGTACAAATGAAAAATTGCTTCTACGATGCTCTGTTATGAAGTTTGAATTTTTAATGAATTTTTAAAGTATCTTGTGCAAATTTCGTGTTTTGATGTCAGTATCTACAATGTTTCAAAAATTGCCATAAATAATACCGGAAGTCTAATGCATTACTACGGCTGTTTTTAAGTTTCCCAGTGTATCTACAAATAAAAAATTGCTTCTTCTACGTTTTGTTATGAAACGTGAATTTTTTACGAATTTTCGAGTCTCATCTAAATTTTGTGTTTAAACATCGGTGTGTTCCAAGTTTCAAAAATTCTCAGAAGTAATCATGGATTTTCAATACATTACTAGGACAGTTTTTAAGTAGTCTAGTGTATGTACAAAGGAAAAATTGCTTCTACAATGTTGTGTTATGAAGCTTGAATTTTTAACGAATTTTTAAATTATCTTATGCACATTTCGTGTTTTGATGTCAGTATCTAAAATGTTTCAAAAATTGCCAGAAATAATACCGGAAGTCTAATGCATTACTACGGCTGTTTTTAAGTTTCCCAGTGTATCTACAAATAAAAAATTGCTTCTTCTACGTTTTGTTATGAAACGTGAATTTTTTACGAATTTTCGAGTCTCATCTAAATTTTGTGTTTAAACATCGGTGTGTTCCAAGTTTCAAAAATTCTCAGAAGTAATCATGGATCTTTAATACATTACTAGGACAGTTTTTAAGTAGTCTAGTGTATTTAAAAATAAAAAATTGCTTCTACGATGTTCTGTTATGAAGCTTGAATTTTTAACGAATTTTTAAAGTATCTTGTGCAAATTTCGTGTTTTAATGTCAGTATCTACAATGTTTCAAAAATTGCCAGAAATAATACCGGAAGTCTAATGCATTACTACGGCTGTTTTTAAGTTTCCCAGTGTATCTACAAATAAAAAATTGCTTCTTCTACGTTTTGTTATGAAACGTGAATTTTTTACGAATTTTCGAGTCTCATCTAAATTTTGTGTTTAAACATCGGTGTGTTCCAAGTTTCAAAAATTCTCAGAAATAATCATGGATCTTTAATACATTACTAGGATAGTTTTTAAGTAGTCTAGTGTATGTACAAATGAAAAATTGCTTCTACGATGCTCTGTTATGAAGTTTGAATTTTTAATGAATTTTTAAAGTATCTTGTGCAAATTTCGTGTTTTGATGTCAGTATCTACAATGTTTCAAAAATTGCCATAAATAATACCGGAAGTCTAATGCATTACTACGGCTGTTTTTAAGTTTCCCAGTGTATCTACAAATAAAAAATTGCTTCTTCTACGTTTTGTTACGAAACGTGAATTTTTTACGAATTTTCGAGTCTCATCTAAATTTTGTGTTTAAACATCGGTGTGTTCCAAGTTTCAAAAATTCTCAGAAGTAATCATGGATCTTTAATACATTACTAGGACAGTTTTTAAGTAGTCTAGTGTATTTAAAAATAAAAAATTGCTTCTACGATGTTCTGTTATGAAGCTTGAATTTTTAACGAATTTTTAAAGTATCTTGTGCAAATTTCGTGTTTTGATGTCAGTATCTACAATGTTCCAAAAATTGCCAGAAATAATACCGGAAGTCTAATGCATTACTACGGCTGTTTTTAAGTTTCCCAGTGTATCTACAAATAAAAAATTGCTTCTTCTACGTTTTGTTATGAAACGTGAATTTTTTACGAATTTTCGAGTCTCATCTAAATTTTGTGTTTAAACATCGGTGTGTTCCAAGTTTCAAAAATTCTCAGAAGTAATCATGGATCTTTAATACATTACTAGGACAGTTTTTAAGTAGTCTAGTGTAATTAAAAATAAAAAATTGCTTCTACGATGTTCTGTTATGAAGCTTGAATTTTTAACGAATTTTTAAAGTATCTTGTGCAAATTTCGTGTTTTGATGTCAGTATCTACAATGTTCCAAAAATTGCCAGAAATAATACCGGAAGTCTAATGCATTACTACGGCTGTTTTTAAGTTTCCCAGTGTATCTAGAAATAAAAAATTGCTTCGTCTACGTTCTGTTATGAAACTTGAATTTTTTACGAATTTTCGAGTCTCATCTAAATTTTGTGTTTAAACATCGGTGTGTTCCAAGTTTCAAAAATTCTCAGAAATAATCATGGATCTTTAATACATTACTAGGATAGTTTTTAAGTAGTCTAGTGTATGTACAAATGAAAAATTGCTTCTACGATGCTCTGTTATGAAGTTTGAATTTTTAATGAATTTTTAAAGTATCTTGTGCAAATTTCGTGTTTTGATGTCAGTATCTACAATGTTTCAAAAATTGCCAGAAATAATACCGGAAGTCTAATGCATTACTACGGCTGTTTTTAAGTTTCCCAGTGTATCTACAAATAAAAAATTGCTTCTTCTCCGTTTTGTTATGAAACGTGAATTTTTTACGAATTTTCGAGTCTCATCTAAATTTTGTGTTTAAACATCGGTGTGTTCCAAGTTTCAAAAATTCTCAGAAGTAATCATGGATCTTTAATACATTACTAGGACAGTTTTTAAGTAGTCTAGTGTATTTAAAAATAAAAAATTGCTTCTACGATGTTCTGTTATGAAGCTTGAATTTTTAACGAATTTTTAAAGTATCTTGTGCAAATTTCGTGTTTTGATGTCAGTATCTACAATGTTTCAAAAATTGCCAGAAATAATACCGGAAGTCTAATGCATTACTACGGCTGTTTTTAAGTTTCCCAGTGTATCTACAAATAAAAAATTGCTTCTTCTCCGTTTTGTTATGAAACGTGAATTTTTTACGAATTTTCGAGTCTCATCTAAATTTTGTGTTTAAACATCGGTGTGTTCCAAGTTTCAAAAATTCTCAGAAGTAATCATGGATCTTTAATACATTACTAGGACAGTTTTTAAGTAGTCTAGTGTATTTAAAAATAAAAAATTGCTTCTACGATGTTCTGTTATGAAGCTTGAATTTTTAACGAATTTTTAAAGTATCTTGTGCAAATTTCGTGTTTTGATGTCAGTATCTACAATGTTCCAAAAATTGCCAGAAATAATACCGGAAGTCTAATGCATTACTACGGCTGTTTTTAAGTTTCCCAGTGTATCTAGAAATAAAAAATTGCTTCGTCTACGTTCTGTTATGAAACTTGAATTTTTTACGAATTTTCGAGTCTCATCTAAATTTTGTGTTTAAACATCGGTGTGTTCCAAGTTTCAAAAATTCTCAGAAATAATCATGGATCTTTAATACATTACTAGGATAGTTTTTAAGTAGTCTAGTGTATGTACAAATGAAAAATTGCTTCTACGATGCTCTGTTATAAAGTTTGAATTTTTAATGAATTTTTAAAGTATCTTGTGCAAATTTCGTGTTTTGATGTCAGTATCTACAATGTTTCAAAAATTGCCAGAAATAATACCGGAAGTCTAATGCATTACTACGGCTGTTTTTAAGTTTCCCAGTGTATCTACAAATAAAAAATTGCTTCTTCTACGTTTTGTTATGAAACGTGAATTTTTTACGAATTTTCAAGTCTCATCTAAATTTTGTGTTTGAACATCGGTGTGTTCCAAGTTTCAAAAATTCTCAGAAATAATCATGGATCTTTAATACATTACTAGGACAGTTTTTAAGTAGTCTAGTGTATGTACAAATGAAAAATTGCTTCTACGATGCTCTGTTATGAAGTTTGAATTTTTAATGAATTTTTAAAGTATCTTGTGCAAATTTCGTGTTTTGATGTCAGTATCTAAAATGTTTCAAAAATTGCCAGAAATAGTAAGTCTAATGCATTACTACGGCCGGCTGTTTTTAAGTTTCCCAGTCTGTCTACAAATAAAAAAATACTTCTTCTACATTCTGTTATGAAACTTGAATTTTTTAGGAATGTTCAAGTCTTATCTAAGTTTTGTGTTTAGACATGAGTGTGTTCCAAGTTTCAAAAATTGTCAGAAATAATCGTGGATCTTTAATACATTACTATGACAGTTCTTAAGTAGTCTAGTGTATTTACAAACGAAAAATTGCTTCATCGATGTCCTGTTGTAAAGTTTGAATTTTTAACGAATTTTTGAAGTATCTTATGCAAATTTCGTGTTTTGATGTCAGTATCTAAAATGTTTCAAAAATTGCCAGAAATAATACCGGAAGTCTAATGCATTACTACGGCTGTTTTTAAGTTTCCCAGTGTATCTAGAAATAAAAAATTGCTTCGTCTACGTTCTGTTATGAAACTTGAATTTTTTACGAATTTTCAAGTCTTATCTAAATTTTCTGTTTAGACATCGGTGTGTTCCAAGTTTCAAAAATTCTCAGAAATAATCATGGATCTTTAATACATTACTAGGACAGTTTTTAAGTAGTCTAGTGTATTTTAAAATAAAAAATTGCTTCTACGATGTTCTGTTATGAAGCTTGAATTTTTAACGAATTTTTAAAATATCTTGTGCAAATTTCGTGTTTTGATGTCAGTATCTAAAATGTTTCAAAAATTGCCAGAAGTAATACCGGAAGTCTAATGCACTACTATGGCTGTCTTTATGTTTTCCAGTGTATGTACAAATAAAAAATTGCTTCTTCTACGTTCTGTTATAAAACTTGAATTTTTTTACGAATTTTCAAGTCTTATCTAAATTGTGTGTTTAGACATCGGTGTGTTCCAAGTTTCAAAAATTCTCAGGAATAATCATGGATCTTTAATACATTACTACAACACTTTTTAAGTAGTCTAGTATATGTACAAATGAAAAATTGCTTCTACGATGTTCTGTTATAAAGCTTGAATTTTTAACGAATTTTTAAAATATCTTGTGCAAATTTCGTGTTTTGATGTCAGTATCTAAAATGTTTCAAAAATTGCCAGAAGTAATACCGGAAGTCTAATGCATTACTACGGCTGTTTTTAAGTTTCCCTGTGTATCTAGAAATAAAAAATTGCTTCGTCTACCTTCTGTTATGAAACTTGAATTTTTTACGAATTTTCAAGTCTCATCTAAATTTTGTGTTTAGACATCGGTGTGTTCCAAGTTTCGAAAATTCTCAGAAATAATCATGGATCTTTTATACATTACTAGGACAGTTTTTAAGTAGTCTAGTGTATTTTAAAATAAAAAATTGCTTCTACGATGTTCTGTTATGAAGCTTGAATTTTTAACGAATTTTTAAAGTATCTTGTGCAAATTTCGTGTTTTGATGTCAGTATCTACAATGTTTCAAAAATTGCCAGAAATAATACCGGAAGTGTAATGCATTACTACGGCTGTTTTTAAGTTTCCCAGTGTATCTACAAATAAAAAATTGCTTCTTCTACGTTTTGTTATGAAACGTGAATTTTTTACGAATTTTCGAGTCTCATCTAAATTTTGTGTTTAAACATCGGTGTGTTCCAAGTTTCAAAAATTTTCAGAAGTAATCATGGATCTTTAATACATTACTAGGACAGTTTTTAAGTAGTCTAGTGTATTTAAAAATAAAAAATTGCTTCTACGATGTTCTGTTATGAAGCTTGAATTTTTAACGAATTTTTAAAGTATCTTGTGCAAATTTCGTGTTTTAATGTCAGTATCTACAATGTTTCAAAAATTGCCAGAAATAATACCGGAAGTCTAATGCATTACTACGGCTGTTTTTAAGTTTCCCAGTGTATCTAGAAATAAAAAATTGCTTCGTCTACGTTCTGTTATGAAACTTGAATTTTTTACGAATTTTCGAGTCTCATCTAAATTTTGTGTTTAAACATCGGTGTGTTCCAAGTTTCAAAAATTCTCAGAAATAATCATGGATCTTTAATACATTACTAGGATAGTTTTTAGGTAGTCTAGTGTATGTACAAATGAAAAATTGCTTCTACGATGCTCTGTTATGAAGTTTGAATTTTTAATGAATTTTTAAAGTATCTTGTGCAAATTTCGTGTTTTGATGTCAGTATCTACAATGTTTCAAAAATTGCCAGAAATAATACCGGAAGTCTAATGCATTACTACGGCTGTTTTTAAGTTTCCCAGTGTATCTACAAATAAAAAATTGCTTCTTCTACGTTTTGTTATGAAACGTGAATTTTTTACGAATTTTCAAGTCTCATCTAAATTTTGTGTTTGAACATCGGTGTGTTCCAAGTTTCAAAAATTCTCAGAAATAATCATGGATCTTTAATACATTACTAGGATAGTTTTTAAGTAGTCTAGTGTATGTACAAATGAAAAATTGCTTCTACGATGCTCTGTTATGAAGTTTGAATTTTTAATGAATTTTTAAAGTATCTTGTGCAAATTTCGTGTTTTAATGTCAGTATCTACAATGTTTCAAAAATTGCCAGAAATAATACCGGAAGTTTAATGCATTACTACGGCTGTTTTTAAGTTTCCCAGTGTATCTACAAATAAAAAATTGCTTCTTCTACGTTTTGTTATGAAACGTGAATTTTTTACGAATTTTCAAGTCTCATCTAAATTTTGTGTTTAAACATCGGTGTGTTCCAAGTTTCAAAAATTCTCAGAAATAATCATGGATCTTTAATACATTACTAGGATAGTTTTTAAGTAGTCTAGTGTATGTACAAATGAAAAATTGCTTCTACGATGCTCTGTTATGAAGTTTGAATTTTTAATGAATTTTTAAAGTATCTTGTGCAAATTTCGTGTTTTGATGTCAGTATCTACAATGTTTCAAAAATTGCCAGAAATAATACCGGAAGTCTAATGCATTACTACGGCTGTTTTTAAGTTTACCAGTGTATCTACAAATAAGAAATTGCTTCTTCTACGTTTTGTTATGAAACGTGAATTTTTTACGAATTTTCAAGTCTCATCTAAATTTTGTGTTTAAACATCGGTGTGTTCCAAGTTTCAAAAATTCTCAGAAATAATCATGGATCTTTAATACATTACTAGGACAGTTTTTAAGTAGTCTAGTGTATTTAAAAATAAAAAATTGCTTCTACGATGTTCTGTTATGAAGCTTGAATTTTTAACGAATTTTTAAAGTATCTTGTGCAAATTTCGTGTTTTGATGTCAGTATCTACAATGTTCCAAAAATTGCCAGAAATAATACCGGAAGTCTAATGCATTACTACGGCTGTTTTTAAGTTTCCCAGTGTATCTACAAATAAAAAATTGCTTCTTCTACGTTTTGTTATGAAACGTGAATTTTTTACGAATTTTCGAGTCTCATCTAAATTTTGTGTTTAAACATCGGTGTGTTCCAAGTTTCAAAAATTCTCAGAAGTAATCATGGATCTTTAATACATTACTAGGACAGTTTTTAAGTAGTCTAGTGTAATTAAAAATAAAAAATTGCTTCTACGATGTTCTGTTATGAAGCTTGAATTTTTAACGAATTTTTAAAGTATCTTGTGCAAATTTCGTGTTTTGATGTCAGTATCTACAATGTTCCAAAAATTGCCAGAAATAATACCGGAAGTCTAATGCATTACTACGGCTGTTTTTAAGTTTCCCAGTGTATCTAGAAATAAAAAATTGCTTCGTCTACGTTCTGTTATGAAACTTGAATTTTTTACGAATTTTCGAGTCTCATCTAAATTTTGTGTTTAAACATCGGTGTGTTCCAAGTTTCAAAAATTCTCAGAAATAATCATGGATCTTTAATACATTACTAGGATAGTTTTTAAGTAGTCTAGTGTATGTACAAATGAAAAATTGCTTCTACGATGCTCTGTTATAAAGTTTGAATTTTTAATGAATTTTTAAAGTATCTTGTGCAAATTTCGTGTTTTGATGTCAGTATCTACAATGTTTCAAAAATTGCCAGAAACAATACCGGAAGTCTAATGCATTACTACGGCTGTTTTTAAGTTTCCCAGTGTATCTACAAATAAAAAATTGCTTCTTCTACGTTTTGTTATGAAACGTGAATTTTTTACGAATTTTCAAGTCTCATCTAAATTTTGTGTTTGAACATCGGTGTGTTCCAAGTTTCAAAAATTCTCAGAAATAATCATGGATCTTTAATACATTACTAGGACAGTTTTTAAGTAGTCTAGTGTATTTAAAAATAAAAAATTGCTTCTACGATGTTCTGTTATGAAGCTTGAATTTTTAACGAATTTTTAAAGTATCTTGGGCAAATTTCGTGTTTTGATGTCAGTATCTACAATGTTTCAAAAATTGCCAGAAATAATACCGGAAGTCTAATGCATTACTACGGCTGTTTTTAAGTTTCCCAGTGTATCTACAAATAAGAAATTGCTTCTTCTACGTTTTGTTATGAAACGTGAATTTTTTACGAATTTTCAAGTCTCATCTAAATTTTGTGTTTGAACATCGGTGTGTTCCAAGTTTCAAAAATTCTCAGAAATAATCATGGATCTTTAATACATTACTAGGACAGTTTTTAAGTAGTCTAGTGTATTTAAAAATAAAAAATTGCTTCTACGATGTTCTGTTATGAAGCTTGAATTTTTAACGAATTTTTAAAGTATCTTGGGCAAATTTCGTGTTTTGATGTCAGTATCTACAATGTTTCAAAAATTGCCAGAAATAATACCGGAAGTCTAATGCATTACTACGGCTGTTTTTAAGTTTCCCAGTGTATCTACAAATAAAAAATTGCTTCTTCTACGTTTTGTTATGAAACGTGAATTTTTTACGAATTTTCAAGTCTCATCTAAATTTTGTGTTTGAACATCGGTGTGTTCCAAGTTTCAAAAATTCTCAGAAATAATCATGGATCTTTAATACATTACTAGGACAGTTTTTAAGTAGTCTAGTGTATTTAAAAATAAAAAATTGCTTCTACGATGTTCTGTTATGAAGCTTGAATTTTTAACGAATTTTTAAAGTATCTTGGGCAAATTTCGTGTTTTGATGTCAGTATCTACAATGTTTCAAAAATTGCCAGAAATAATACCGGAAGTCTAATGCATTACTACGGCTGTTTTTAAGTTTCCCAGTGTATCTACAAATAAGAAATTGCTTCTTCTACGTTTTGTTATGAAACGTGAATTTTTTACGAATTTTCAAGTCTCATCTAAATTTTGTGTTTGAACATCGGTGTGTTCCAAGTTTCAAAAATTCTCAGAAATAATCATGGATCTTTAATACATTACTAGGATAGTTTTTAAGTAGTCTAGTGTATGTACAAATGAAAAATTGCTTCTACGATGCTCTGTTATGAAGTTTGAATTTTTAATGAATTTTTAAAGTATCTTGTGCAAATTTCGTGTTTTAATGTCAGTATCTACAATGTTTCAAAAATTGCCAGAAATAATACCGGAAGTTTAATGCATTACTACGGCTGTTTTTAAGTTTCCCAGTGTATCTACAAATAAAAAATTGCTTCTTCTACGTTTTGTTATGAAACGTGAATTTTTTACGAATTTTCAAGTCTCATCTAAATTTTGTGTTTAAACATCGGTGTGTTCCAAGTTTCAAAAATTCTCAGAAATAATCATGGATCTTTAATACATTACTAGGATAGTTTTTAAGTAGTCTAGTGTATGTACAAATGAAAAATTGCTTCTACGATGCTCTGTTATGAAGTTTGAATTTTTAATGAATTTTTAAAGTATCTTGTGCAAATTTCGTGTTTTGATGTCAGTATCTACAATGTTTCAAAAATTGCCAGAAATAATACCGGAAGTCTAATGCATTACTACGGCTGTTTTTAAGTTTACCAGTGTATCTACAAATAAGAAATTGCTTCTTCTACGTTTTGTTATGAAACGTGAATTTTTTACGAATTTTCAAGTCTCATCTAAATTTTGTGTTTAAACATCGGTGTGTTCCAAGTTTCAAAAATTCTCAGAAATAATCATGGATCTTTAATACATTACTAGGACAGTTTTTAAGTAGTCTAGTGTATTTAAAAATAAAAAATTGCTTCTACGATGTTCTGTTATGAAGCTTGAATTTTTAACGAATTTTTAAAGTATCTTGTGCAAATTTCGTGTTTTGATGTCAGTATCTACAATGTTCCAAAAATTGCCAGAAATAATACCGGAAGTCTAATGCATTACTACGGCTGTTTTTAAGTTTCCCAGTGTATCTACAAATAAAAAATTGCTTCTTCTACGTTTTGTTATGAAACGTGAATTTTTTACGAATTTTCGAGTCTCATCTAAATTTTGTGTTTAAACATCGGTGTGTTCCAAGTTTCAAAAATTCTCAGAAGTAATCATGGATCTTTAATACATTACTAGGACAGTTTTTAAGTAGTCTAGTGTAATTAAAAATAAAAAATTGCTTCTACGATGTTCTGTTATGAAGCTTGAATTTTTAACGAATTTTTAAAGTATCTTGTGCAAATTTCGTGTTTTGATGTCAGTATCTACAATGTTCCAAAAATTGCCAGAAATAATACCGGAAGTCTAATGCATTACTACGGCTGTTTTTAAGTTTCCCAGTGTATCTAGAAATAAAAAATTGCTTCGTCTACGTTCTGTTATGAAACTTGAATTTTTTACGAATTTTCGAGTCTCATCTAAATTTTGTGTTTAAACATCGGTGTGTTCCAAGTTTCAAAAATTCTCAGAAATAATCATGGATCTTTAATACATTACTAGGATAGTTTTTAAGTAGTCTAGTGTATGTACAAATGAAAAATTGCTTCTACGATGCTCTGTTATGAAGTTTGAATTTTTAATGAATTTTTAAAGTATCTTGTGCAAATTTCGTGTTTTGATGTCAGTATCTACAATGTTTCAAAAATTGCCAGAAATAATACCGGAAGTCTAATGCATTACTACGGCTGTTTTTAAGTTTCCCAGTGTATCTACAAATAAAAAATTGCTTCTTCTACGTTTTGTTATGAAACGTGAATTTTTTACGAATTTTCAAGTCTCATCTAAATTTTGTGTTTGAACATCGGTGTGTTCCAAGTTTCAAAAATTCTCAGAAATAATCATGGATCTTTAATACATTACTAGGATAGTTTTTAAGTAGTCTAGTGTATGTACAAATGAAAAATTGCTTCTACGATGCTCTGTTATGAAGTTTGAATTTTTAATGAATTTTTAAAGTATCTTGTGCAAATTTCGTGTTTTAATGTCAGTATCTACAATGTTTCAAAAATTGCCAGAAATAATACCGGAAGTTTAATGCATTACTACGGCTGTTTTTAAGTTTCCCAGTGTATCTACAAATAAAAAATTGCTTCTTCTACGTTTTGTTATGAAACGTGAATTTTTTACGAATTTTCAAGTCTCATCTAAATTTTGTGTTTGAACATCGGTGTGTTCCAAGTTTCAAAAATTCTCAGAAATAATCATGGATCTTTAATACATTACTAGGATAGTTTTTAAGTAGTCTAGTGTATGTACAAATGAAAAATTGCTTCTACGATGCTCTGTTATGAAGTTTGAATTTTTAATGAATTTTTAAAGTATCTTGTGCAAATTTCGTGTTTTAATGTCAGTATCTACAATGTTTCAAAAATTGCCAGAAATAATACCGGAAGTTTAATGCATTACTACGGCTGTTTTTAAGTTTCCCAGTGTATCTACAAATAAAAAATTGCTTCTTCTACGTTTTGTTATGAAACGTGAATTTTTTACGAATTTTCAAGTCTCATCTAAATTTTGTGTTTAAACATCGGTGTGTTCCAAGTTTCAAAAATTCTCAGAAATAATCATGGATCTTTAATACATTACTAGGATAGTTTTTAAGTAGTCTAGTGTATGTACAAATGAAAAATTGCTTCTACGATGCTCTGTTATGAAGTTTGAATTTTTAATGAATTTTTAAAGTATCTTGTGCAAATTTCGTGTTTTGATGTCAGTATCTACAATGTTTCAAAAATTGCCAGAAATAATACCGGAAGTCTAATGCATTACTACGGCTGTTTTTAAGTTTACCAGTGTATCTACAAATAAGAAATTGCTTCTTCTACGTTTTGTTATGAAACGTGAATTTTTTACGAATTTTCAAGTCTCATCTAAATTTTGTGTTTAAACATCGGTGTGTTCCAAGTTTCAAAAATTCTCAGAAATAATCATGGATCTTTAATACATTACTAGGACAGTTTTTAAGTAGTCTAGTGTATTTAAAAATAAAAAATTGCTTCTACGATGTTCTGTTATGAAGCTTGAATTTTTAACGAATTTTTAAAGTATCTTGTGCAAATTTCGTGTTTTGATGTCAGTATCTACAATGTTCCAAAAATTGCCAGAAATAATACCGGAAGTCTAATGCATTACTACGGCTGTTTTTAAGTTTCCCAGTGTATCTACAAATAAAAAATTGCTTCTTCTACGTTTTGTTATGAAACGTGAATTTTTTACGAATTTTCGAGTCTCATCTAAATTTTGTGTTTAAACATCGGTGTGTTCCAAGTTTCAAAAATTCTCAGAAGTAATCATGGATCTTTAATACATTACTAGGACAGTTTTTAAGTAGTCTAGTGTAATTAAAAATAAAAAATTGCTTCTACGATGTTCTGTTATGAAGCTTGAATTTTTAACGAATTTTTAAAGTATCTTGTGCAAATTTCGTGTTTTGATGTCAGTATCTACAATGTTCCAAAAATTGCCAGAAATAATACCGGAAGTCTAATGCATTACTACGGCTGTTTTTAAGTTTCCCAGTGTATCTAGAAATAAAAAATTGCTTCGTCTACGTTCTGTTATGAAACTTGAATTTTTTACGAATTTTCGAGTCTCATCTAAATTTTGTGTTTAAACATCGGTGTGTTCCAAGTTTCAAAAATTCTCAGAAATAATCATGGATCTTTAATACATTACTAGGATAGTTTTTAAGTAGTCTAGTGTATGTACAAATGAAAAATTGCTTCTACGATGCTCTGTTATAAAGTTTGAATTTTTAATGAATTTTTAAAGTATCTTGTGCAAATTTCGTGTTTTGATGTCAGTATCTACAATGTTTCAAAAATTGCCAGAAATAATACCGGAAGTCTAATGCATTACTACGGCTGTTTTTAAGTTTCCCAGTGTATCTACAAATAAAAAATTGCTTCTTCTACGTTTTGTTATGAAACGTGAATTTTTTACGAATTTTCAAGTCTCATCTAAATTTTGTGTTTGAACATCGGTGTGTTCCAAGTTTCAAAAATTCTCAGAAATAATCATGGATCTTTAATACATTACTAGGACAGTTTTTAAGTAGTCTAGTGTATTTAAAAATAAAAAATTGCTTCTACGATGTTCTGTTATGAAGCTTGAATTTTTAACGAATTTTTAAAGTATCTTGGGCAAATTTCGTGTTTTGATGTCAGTATCTACAATGTTTCAAAAATTGCCAGAAATAATACCGGAAGTCTAATGCATTACTACGGCTGTTTTTAAGTTTCCCAGTGTATCTACAAATAAGAAATTGCTTCTTCTACGTTTTGTTATGAAACGTGAATTTTTTACGAATTTTCAAGTCTCATCTAAATTTTGTGTTTGAACATCGGTGTGTTCCAAGTTTCAAAAATTCTCAGAAATAATCATGGATCTTTAATACATTACTAGGATAGTTTTTAAGTAGTCTAGTGTATGTACAAATGAAAAATTGCTTCTACGATGCTCTGTTATGAAGTTTGAATTTTTAATGAATTTTTAAAGTATCTTGTGCAAATTTCGTGTTTTAATGTCAGTATCTACAATGTTTCAAAAATTGCCAGAAATAATACCGGAAGTTTAATGCATTACTACGGCTGTTTTTAAGTTTCCCAGTGTATCTACAAATAAAAAATTGCTTCTTCTACGTTTTGTTATGAAACGTGAATTTTTTACGAATTTTCAAGTCTCATCTAAATTTTGTGTTTAAACATCGGTGTGTTCCAAGTTTCAAAAATTCTCAGAAATAATCATGGATCTTTAATACATTACTAGGATAGTTTTTAAGTAGTCTAGTGTATGTACAAATGAAAAATTGCTTCTACGATGCTCTGTTATGAAGTTTGAATTTTTAATGAATTTTTAAAGTATCTTGTGCAAATTTCGTGTTTTGATGTCAGTATCTACAATGTTTCAAAAATTGCCAGAAATAATACCGGAAGTCTAATGCATTACTACGGCTGTTTTTAAGTTTACCAGTGTATCTACAAATAAGAAATTGCTTCTTCTACGTTTTGTTATGAAACGTGAATTTTTTACGAATTTTCAAGTCTCATCTAAATTTTGTGTTTAAACATCGGTGTGTTCCAAGTTTCAAAAATTCTCAGAAATAATCATGGATCTTTAATACATTACTAGGACAGTTTTTAAGTAGTCTAGTGTATTTAAAAATAAAAAATTGCTTCTACGATGTTCTGTTATGAAGCTTGAATTTTTAACGAATTTTTAAAGTATCTTGTGCAAATTTCGTGTTTTGATGTCAGTATCTACAATGTTCCAAAAATTGCCAGAAATAATACCGGAAGTCTAATGCATTACTACGGCTGTTTTTAAGTTTCCCAGTGTATCTACAAATAAAAAATTGCTTCTTCTACGTTTTGTTATGAAACGTGAATTTTTTACGAATTTTCGAGTCTCATCTAAATTTTGTGTTTAAACATCGGTGTGTTCCAAGTTTCAAAAATTCTCAGAAGTAATCATGGATCTTTAATACATTACTAGGACAGTTTTTAAGTAGTCTAGTGTAATTAAAAATAAAAAATTGCTTCTACGATGTTCTGTTATGAAGCTTGAATTTTTAACGAATTTTTAAAGTATCTTGTGCAAATTTCGTGTTTTGATGTCAGTATCTACAATGTTCCAAAAATTGCCAGAAATAATACCGGAAGTCTAATGCATTACTACGGCTGTTTTTAAGTTTCCCAGTGTATCTAGAAATAAAAAATTGCTTCGTCTACGTTCTGTTATGAAACTTGAATTTTTTACGAATTTTCGAGTCTCATCTAAATTTTGTGTTTAAACATCGGTGTGTTCCAAGTTTCAAAAATTCTCAGAAATAATCATGGATCTTTAATACATTACTAGGATAGTTTTTAAGTAGTCTAGTGTATGTACAAATGAAAAATTGCTTCTACGATGCTCTGTTATGAAGTTTGAATTTTTAATGAATTTTTAAAGTATCTTGTGCAAATTTCGTGTTTTGATGTCAGTATCTACAATGTTTCAAAAATTGCCAGAAATAATACCGGAAGTCTAATGCATTACTACGGCTGTTTTTAAGTTTCCCAGTGTATCTACAAATAAAAAATTGCTTCTTCTCCGTTTTGTTATGAAACGTGAATTTTTTACGAATTTTCGAGTCTCATCTAAATTTTGTGTTTAAACATCGGTGTGTTCCAAGTTTCAAAAATTCTCAGAAGTAATCATGGATCTTTAATACATTACTAGGACAGTTTTTAAGTAGTCTAGTGTATTTAAAAATAAAAAATTGCTTCTACGATGTTCTGTTATGAAGCTTGAATTTTTAACGAATTTTTAAAGTATCTTGTGCAAATTTCGTGTTTTGATGTCAGTATCTACAATGTTCCAAAAATTGCCAGAAATAATACCGGAAGTCTAATGCATTACTACGGCTGTTTTTAAGTTTCCCAGTGTATCTAGAAATAAAAAATTGCTTCGTCTACGTTCTGTTATGAAACTTGAATTTTTTACGAATTTTCGAGTCTCATCTAAATTTTGTGTTTAAACATCGGTGTGTTCCAAGTTTCAAAAATTCTCAGAAATAATCATGGATCTTTAATACATTACTAGGATAGTTTTTAAGTAGTCTAGTGTATGTACAAATGAAACATTGCTTCTACGATGCTCTGTTATAAAGTTTGAATTTTTAATGAATTTTTAAAGTATCTTGTGCAAATTTCGTGTTTTGATGTCAGTATCTACAATGTTTCAAAAATTGCCAGAAATAATACCGGAAGTCTAATGCATTACTACGGCTGTTTTTAAGTTTCCCAGTGTATCTACAAATAAAAAATTGCTTCTTCTACGTTTTGTTATGAAACGTGAATTTTTTACGAATTTTCAAGTCTCATCTAAATTTTGTGTTTAAACATCGGTGTGTTCCAAGTTTCAAAAATTCTCAGAAATAATCATGGATCTTTAATACATTACTAGGATAGTTTTTAAGTAGTCTAGTGTATGTACAAATGAAAAATTGCTTCTACGATGCTCTGTTATGAAGTTTGAATTTTTAATGAATTTTTAAAGTATCTTGTGCAAATTTCGTGTTTTGATGTCAGTATCTACAATGTTTCAAAAACTGCCAGAAATAATACCGGAAGTCTAATGCATTACTACGGCTGTTTTTAAGTTTCCCAGTGTATCTACAAATAAAAAATTGCTTCTTCTACGTTTTGTTATGAAACGTGAATTTTTTACGAATTTTCAAGTCTCATCTAAATTTTGTGTTTAAACATCGGTGTGTTCCAAGTTTCAAAAATTCTCAGAAATAATCATGGATCTTTAATACATTACTAGGATAGTTTTTAAGTAGTCTAGTGTATGTACAAATGAAAAATTGCTTCTACGATGCTCTGTTATGAAGTTTGAATTTTTAATGAATTTTTAAAGTATCTTGTGCAAATTTCGTGTTTTGATGTCAGTATCTAAAATGTTTCAAAAATTGCCAGAAATAATACCGGAAGTCTAATGCATTACTACGGCTGTTTTTAAGTTTCCCAGTGTATCTAGAAATAAAAAATTGCTTCGTCCACGTTCTGTTATGAAACTTGAATTTTTTACGAATTTTCAAGTCTCATCTAAATTTTGTGTTTAGACATCGGTGTGTTCCAAGTTTCAAAAATTCTCAGAAATAATCATGGATCTTTAATACATTACTAGGACAGTTTTTAAGTAGTCTAGTGTATTTAAAAATAAAAAATTGCTTCTACGATGTTCTGTTATGAAGCTTGAATTTTTAATGAATTTTTAAATTATCTTGTGCAAATTTCGTGTTTTGATGTCAGTATCTACAATGTTTCAAAAATTGCCGAGAAATAGTACCGGAAGTCTAATGCATTACTACGGCTGTTTTTAAGTTTCCCAGTGTATCTACAAATAAAAAATTGCTTCTTCTACGTTTTGTTATGAAACGTGAATTTTTTACGAATTTTCAAGTTTTATTTAAATGTTGTGTTTAGGCATCAGTGTGTTCCAAGTTTCAAAAATTCTAGGACAGTTTTTAAGTAGTCTAGTGTATGTACAAATGAAAAATTGCTTCTACAATGTTGTGTTATAAAGCTTGAATTTTTAACGAATTTTTGAAGTATCTTATGCAAATTTCGTGCTTTGAATCAGTTTCTCCAGTGTTTCAAAAATTGTCAGAAATAGTCCCGGAAGTCAAATGCATTACTATGACTGTTTTTATGTTTCCCAGTGTATGTCCAAATGAGAAATTTCTTCTTCGATGTTCTATTATGAGACCTAAAATTTTTACGAATTTTCAAGTATGTATTATCCATCGGTGTGTTCCAAGTTTAAAAAATTGTAAGAAATAATTCGTCCTATTTATAGTGCATAAATATGGAGCAAAACTCTCTGTTCTGAACGTGTCTATCCTTGCAAGTATTTTTATCTTTTCCCTTCTGTAAAACCACATCCAGACTTAAAATTCTACATAGATTTAGACACGCTAGGTAATCCTTTACATCCGACTTTCTCCAACAGGTTTGCCTGTGAATTACAAAATGCTGGAAATTACGAGGTCCCATTCTCTTATTTTGCTTGATGCATCTTGTGAAATAAGAGTGGATCTATGTGTAGCAGTGAATAAATAAACCACGAGGAACTAGTTCTTTCACCTTCGCTTGACCGTTTAATTAGTAATTTTTTTTTCAATTTTGGGTTGTTGCAGTAATCTTCTTAATTTACCGCGTCTTGTAGACGTAAACTTGGCTTATTTAATTGCGGACAGCACGGTCTTGACCCTCACACCCATACAGCAATTTCCATTTCTTTTTTTGTACGCAGTAACGCACGAGGTCGCAATGACAATATCCAGTGCCTACCATCTGCCGTCGTTCTGATCGATTTCACTCAAGAAGGAACTTTCTAGTTATTTAATTAGAATAGTTAGATAATGATTTACCTGTACAATATTTGTTTTTTAAGCATTCCTTGCATACAGAAATTTTGACTGCTCCGCACTGATTTCTATATCCGCGATTGCTGCTAATTGCCCATTTACATTCAACTGGCAAACAGACTATGAAGATTACCGGCCGTCAATCACGAATTTCGAGTAACTACATGCAACACTTAATAACGGCTTAATTGGCACATCTGCATAAAAATAATGACAATTTGAAAATTAAATTTCTCTTCGTTTTAGAGATATTGTTGAGACTTTGCGGCTCGTTTTTGTGAAAAAAAAAAGAACTGGTGATGCTGGATGTGGTCATATATATATTTCCATGTATGTACACATCATGCAGACATTGCAGATTTAAAGAACTAGTAACCTACTTTCGTCTTTGTCTAATATATTGCCGGAAGATCCTTCCTTCCCATGCTACATCCGAAGAAAGTATATAAAAGGAGGAAGTAGTAATTTCTCCCCGTCATTCGTTAATTTGGTGGTTTGGTTGTGTTGGTGTGTGATCTAGCTGAAAATGGTTTACTTCAAGGTGAGCAATTAAGTCTTTTTCATTTTTTATTAAACATCGACATAGCAACTTCTTCGAAAGAAAAATTAACTTTAGTTTCTGAACATCCAAAACTTATTCATTCAATTTGAAAAAAAAAAACGATATACTAAAACAACTGAGGCCTAACTGGCGAGGAAATGATGATAATTTATTTTTATTTATATACACTATTTTCGTCATGACAAAATAATCCCTCGAACGAAGACCACCTCATTGGCATTCATATCTCCCAAACAACCACTTTCAGTTCTTCACTTTCTTCAAACAATCACACTGATTCAAATCACGCTGCAATTAGCTAATTGGACGTTTCCTTCAATGAGTAAAAGTACAATTCGTTCCAGTTAACAGTGCTGCTCTTGACATTCATGACATCGACCGTCTTCCCTCGCGTGGTCTACCACGAAGAAGACGCCAACGGCCTCCAATACGAGCAACAACAACATGAACAGCAGGCGGCACTGGCCGAAGACCACATCGTCGATTACTACGTGAGTTGAATAGGGCTCGTTTTGGAGAAGAGTAACAACTAAATTCCAGGCTCCACCGAAATACACGTTCAAGTACGGCGTCAGCGACTACCACACCGGCGATATCAAAAGCCAGCAGGAAAGCCGAGACGGGGACGTGGTGAAAGGGCAGTACTCGGTGGTGGAACCCGACGGCTCCATCAGGACCGTGGAGTACACCGCCGACAAGCACAGCGGGTTCAACGCGGTGGTGCGCAAGACGGCACCGCAGCATCAACACCAGCCGGAGTACCACCAGGCGGAAGAAGAAGCACAGGAACATTATTAGAGCTTCGTAGATGATATTTCTGTTATTAGTTTGTTGGTATTTATTGTTTGTGTTGTCGTAGTTTTAAGGGATTTTGTTTAGTCTCCAATAAAGGGATTTTGCACAAAGTTGATCTAACTACTCAATTCATTTATTAAAGAAGTGGATCAAAACAACAACAGTTAAATCCCAACTCAATCTTCAGAGTGAAAGATGACGTCCAACTGCAACGGCTTCGCCCCGTTCTCCGACATTCCCGCAAAGTGGTAATGGCTGAGAACCAGGCAGTGTCCTTCCATGCAGAGATCCTTGGAAGTGGCTCCCAGAGGTTGCACCGGTCCGAAATACTTCACTCTGATGTCTTCGGAGAGGGTGGACACCGCGACTGTGTAGCTGAAATTGCACGCGATGTTGGAGGCAGTCCAGACGATGATCTTGTCGGTTTGGTCGGACACAAAAGTGTTTCTGCCGTCCTCGTCTAGCAGACTGTCGCTGGAATTGTTGTCGAGTTGGGCGTTAGCCAGTCTGGATGCCAAGAGGGCGATGGTGATGGGGATTCCGTGTGGGGCGCTGAAACAAAGTGGAGAACTACAGTCTCAGATTAAAAACCAAACTCACTCCTTCTGTTCGTCTTTGGCTCCACTCTCCTCCGGCATAACATTGAACAGGACCAAGCACTGGCTCATCCCGTATCTCACATCTTTGGGATAAAACAGCAACGCATTTCTACTATCCAACACACTAGGCTCGATCCTAACGTCCATATGTTCGTGCTGGAAGTGAGCAATCAAGTCAAAGATGCTAACGTATCTGTGACAGTCAGCATGGGGGCACTGCAGCGGCCTGTAACCGAAACTAAACATTATACGGACAACCATCCAATTTGAGACCTTTTAGAAGTTCGGTGCTTGTCTCTGAAGCTTCTCCTCTGTTTGATTGCCGACAGCACCGACGCAGGAAACATTTTCCTCGGTTTTGAACAAGAGTCGCCTTCGCACCTGTTGGCAAACCTTAACGTCCTTCCGGTCACTGGAACAAGACTTTCGGTAAGATTTGTCAGAATAGTCGGTGACGTACATTGTCGACCTGTGCAGTACTGGTGCTTGAAGCACTCCTTGCAGTAGTACTGGTCTAGGTTGCTCTGGAGGAGTTTTTCGGTGTGGTACATCTTGTTACATATACTGCAGCTGTTCATTTTGTGTAAAATTCGACGGGAATTTTGATTGACTGCTGCGTGAAAATGACGTTTTTCAAATATTGGAAACAAAATCGGTCGATGATTGCTAATTGTTGGGGATCGAGAAGAGTTACTTTTAGCAATGAATTACATGTCAGTGTCAGAGAAACTTCCACAACCACATATCCTTAAAAAAAATGTTGAGATTCGCCATTGGTGATAACAGTAATAACGACTCATCCGTGAAGGCCGAAGAAGTAAATGGTAAACATTACCAGCCATGCGGACAGTGGTCTGGAACAAAGGATTTGCTATTAAGGCAGTTAGTGTCATCAGAATTAATTAATTGTTTCACTAAGTTTAACGAGATTTTTTTTATCTGAGAATGAGATAATATAAATATACATAAAGTAAAGAATATGAAGAGGCCAAACAAAAGAGACTAAAGAAGTAGAAAGAGAAGTGAGACGAAAAAAGTAAAAGAACCAAAAGGGACCAAAAATGGAAAGAAACTAAAAAGGAGTAAAGTGACCAAGCAGACTATGTCCCTTGAAACACCCTGTACTTCTGTTTCTAATTTCAATTTGTCTCGTGTTCTATACTTTGTTTAAAGTCTTGTTATACATATTTTATGTTTGATATTTGATTCTTCTCATTTTATGTCTCATCTTTCTTATTGCATTTCGTAATAATTTGCAGTTAATAAATTAATTGGCACAAGCACAGTGGTTTATGCAATTACAAATACACTCCGTCAATGCATATTGACTACACAAAATTATCCTTTCAAAATTACCGCTCCAACAGATGTCAGCACACACCCCGTGTATTTTAGGTTATGTTCAAAAGCCGGCCGACAGCTACTTGAATCATAACGGTCCCGCAAGTTTTAATTACGTTTTTTATTGTTAATTCATAAAATAAATACACAAATTCACAATGGACATCAACGACGAAAATCTCCGCATTCTGGGCCAGTACTTACAACAAACATTAAGTCCAGACACAAACGTACGAAGACCAGGTAACACTCGCTCATCTCATTTTCAGAATTAACATCTTTTTGTCTCAGCCGAGAAGTTCCTCGAAGGCGTCGAGGTGAACCAGAACTACCCCGTTCTGCTCCTGAATCTCATCCACAGGAACGAGGTCGATATGACCATCCGGGTAGCCGGGTCCATTGCGTTTAAAAACTACATTAAACGGAACTGGACTGTTGTAAGTGCCTAGTCCCCCATTGTTGGTGTTTTTATTGAATTTGTCACCACAGGGGGAAGACCGGGAAGATCAGATACACGAGAGTGACCGAGCAGCAATCAAGAATCTTATTGTAACCTTAATGTTAAATTCACCCGAAGCAATACAGAAGCAGCTCAGTGACGCTATTAGCATCATCGGGAAGACCGACTTTCCCATGAAATGGCCCGAGCTGATCACCCAAATGGTGGAAAAGTTTGCAACAGGTGACATAACCTAAAAGTGTTGACATTTAATAAACAGTACTTTTAGGGGACTTCCATGTCATTAATGGGGTCCTCCAGACAGCGCACTCTCTCTTCAGGAAGTACAGATATGAGTTCAAGTCAAATGAGTTGTGGCTTGAGATTAAATATGTTTTGGAGAAGTTGGCCCAGCCCCTAACTGACCTATTGGTGGTAAGGTAAGGACAGAGTTAAGTAGCAGTTTACACAGTTTTGGTTTGTAGACCACAATGGGGTTAGCACACACCCATGCCAGCGATGTCAATGCTTTGAAGATTATTTATAGTTCATTGATGTTGATCTGCAAAGTTTTCTACTCATTGAATTATCAGGACCTCCCTGAGTTTTTTGAGGACAATATGGCTTCATGGATGGAGCATTTTCACACGTTGTTGGTTGCTGATGTGAAGGCTTTGCAGAGTACAGTGAGTACCTACTTAAAAAAAAATACATAACCTCATTTTATTTTTCTACAAAAGTTTTATTATTTCTTTTGCATGGCGCTTTTTTGTTGTTTTTGTGTTAAGTGGACACTATTTCTCGCAATTTCAACATTTAGTTTGCTATTAAATTCAAAAATATCTCTCAAATTCAATTTTTCCGCCGATTTTGGCGCTTTTTTTATCTTATCGTAGACGGCTGTGTACATTTTGACAGAGATAATGTATCAAATTTTAGAGTTCATTCTTAATTTAACATCAAAGGGTGCAATGACCTACAGATTCAGTTACAATTTCAACCTTTAATTTGACCCCAACGTTGCTGCAAAATTGATTATCGTTTTTATCCCAATTTTCTAGAGCCAGGATGAAGCCAGCGTGATGGAGCAGCTCAAGTCCCAAGTGTGCGACAACATCGCCCTCTACGCCCAAAAGTACGACGAGGAATTCCAGCCATACCTGCCCCAATTCGTGACCGACGTCTGGAATTTGCTGGTCGTCACCGGTTTGGAGCCAAAATACGATCTGGTGAGGCCCCATTCCAATCACAGCCATTACTGACACTCTAACTCTAGCTGGTTTCCAACGCTCTACAATTCCTGTCGTCCGTGGCCGAGAGGGCTCACTACAGAAACCTGTTTGAAGACAACACTGTCCTGAGTAGTATCTGTGAGAAGGTGATCATCCCCAACATGGAATTCAGACGTTAGTTTGGTGTCTTTGTTTTAAAGCATTAATTATTATTTGTGTTCAGTGTCAGATGAAGAGCTGTTTGAAGACAACCCGGAGGAGTACATCAGGAGGGACATTGAGGGCTCGGACGTGGACACAAGAAGGAGAGCTGCCTGCGATTTGGTCAACACTCTGAGTCAGAATTTCGAAAAGCGGATCATTGAAATTTTCGGACAGTACTTACAGATCATGTTGGCGAAATACAGAGAGGACCCCAAAACGAACTGGCGGAGCAAAGACGCCGCCATGTATCTAGTGACGTCCATCGCCAGTAGGGGGTCCACACAAAAGCACGGGGTCACCCAGACCAGTCAGTTGGTGTCGATTCCCGCGTTTTTCCAGGAAAACGTCCTACCGGAGATGAAGAGGCCCGACGGTACGACAATGTTGTTTTCGTAAGGACGAAGTAACACTCTTTTGTAGTGGATGAACTACCGGTCCTTAAAGCCGACGCCATAAAGTATTTGTTGACTTTTCGGTCCGTGCTTCCGAGCGAGATGGTGGTTGCAACGGTTCCACTTTTGGTTGACCATCTGGGCAGCGAGAGTGCTGTGGTACACACTTACGCGGCTTGCACCATCGAGAAGATTTTGATTATGAAGAACAGCAGCAACCAAAATATGTGAGTAGGCAACTTGGTTGTCTAAACCCCGCAACTTCCAATTATTTTCAGATTAACTGGAGCGCAATTGGAACCATTAGCTCCCCAACTGCTCACCAAGTTGTTTGCCATTCTTGAGAAACCTATTTCTGAAGAGAATGAATATGTGATGAAAAGTAAGTTTCCCATTTACTTTGAGAAGTCACACAATGTCATCACTTCTAGCAATAATGAGGACATTCTCCGCCCTCCAAGAGCGAGTAATACCATACCTACAGACGGCCCTGCCCAAACTGACTGATAAACTAAAAATGGTGGCCCGGAACCCTTCAAAACCCCACTTCAATCACTACCTCTTTGAATCAATCTCATTGGCCATAAAGTATAGTTATTGTACAACCTCTGATTGTGGTCACAATTTTACTGATTTAATTCTAGGATTGTGTGCACAACGAACCCCGCGGCAGTCTCTTCCTTTGAAGACATCCTATTTCCGATTTTCCAGGGGATTTTACAACAAGATATTCAAGGTTTGGGGATTGTAGTGAAAGATGTTGGTTTCAATGCAGTTTTACAGAGTTTATTCCGTACGTTTTCCAAATTTTGTCTCTTCTGATGGAGTACACTCCTCTTGGCAGCATGTCCGATGCGTACATCCAACTGCTGCCTTGTCTTTTGGCCCCCGTGTTGTGGGATCGTCCCGCCAACATTAGCCCGTTAGTTCGTCTACTTTCCGCGTTTACGGTGCATGCGGCGCCACAGATCGTCAGTGAAAATAAAGTGGTTGGTTTGTATCCCGGTGCATCCACCAGTTTTACTAAATTTGATTTTCTAGGAGGGTTTCTTGGGCATTTTCCAAAAATTAATTGCTTCAAAAAGCAACGACCACGAAGGTTTTCGTCTGATGCAAAGCATGATCCAAAATATGCCCATGTGAGTATACATGTAACCGCATGACAGTCGATACGTCAATTTCTTGCAGGGAGGCACTCGCCCCTTATCACAAACAAATCTTCTTCCTCCTCTTCAAGAGGCTCTCGTCCAGCAAAACCACAAAATACGTCGTCAACGTAATCGTTTTCTTCTGTTTATACGCAGTGAAGTACTCGCCCAAAGAACTGGTTCAAGTGATCGACGAGACGCAGGCGCAGTACGTGCTGTCTCCCCCGTTTACACTCTTCTCAACTAGTTTATTTATAGGATGTTCGGCATGGTTTTGGAAAGACTGTTAATCACAGAGCTGCAAAAAGTATCCGGAAGCGTAGAAAGGAAAGTCGTGGCCTGCGGCGTGACTAAATTACTGTGTGAATGTCCCGAGCTGTATGGTGGGAAATACCAGAATTACTGGCCCCAGTTGCTACAAGTACGTTGTAATGTATGTTGGGTCGCATACTTAGTATTTCATTTTCAGTCCCTGTTGATGTTCTTCGAAATGCCCCTAGATGAAAGTAGCCTTCCAGACGACCACTTCGTTGAAATCGACGACACCCCCACCTATCAGACCACCAGTGCGAAGTTGAATTTCGCGAGTAACACAACGTCTGATCCATTACAAGGTTAGTATGAGATAAAATCGGGCATTTGGTGCAATTCTTTGTTGCAGCTATCGGGGAGCCCCGGCAGTTTCTCGTACAAAATCTAGCGACCCTGGGCAGCAGCCAGGTGGGGAAGTTGCCTCTTGCTATCAGCGCCATCAGTCAGCAGGCTCAGACTATCCTCCAGCAGTATCTCAGCAAGTTTGGAGTACAGTTGGCGTGAATTTGTTATTGCTCTAAGTTTTACTAAGTGTGAATTACTACATTTATATGGTAGAAACTAATAAATTATGTTTTAATATTATTTTATTGTTTAATCGTTATGCAGTTATTGTTACTTTCCCTGGTATTACTGGCTGGCTATACGACTGGAAAAGATTACGTAGCACCGAGTGTATAATATGCTTTACAGCTCGAGTTATGTATTATACTTTTTCTTTCTACGATGAGAAGCTGCAAGAATTTATCAATATAAATTTATTAACAAATAAATTCCATTGTCGTTAGAGAACAGTATTGGAAATATATGTTTTGTATTTGCTTGAACTTACTTCGACAATTTAGTGAACCAATCCGTAAGACCTAAGTAAGAGTTTTTAAATTTGACATTTGATTAAATTTTACCATGTTTTATTTCATTTCTTGATGGGGGTTATTAAAGGAAATATAGCGTTCTAGTACAGCTTATGTGTATCAAAAGTGTGTATGCAACTAGTAATACACCAATTTAGTGGAAAATTTTCCCGAAATCTACAGTTGGTACTTGCTACTGTCAGCTGTCATTTCACATTTGTGGTGTGTTTGTGATTGGCTGGCCGGTTATTCTTACGTCTGATTGGAGGTTTCGAACTTGAAAATATCAATTTGCCTTTCAACCGTTTTTAAACCGCCCCCCAAACCAAACATTCAACGGTACCGGTTGAAAGTTATTTTAATTTCGTGATTTTATATTATTTATATTTTATTCATCGTGCTGTTTTAACGTAAGTGAGTGAAAGTTACCCCAAAACCTTCAACATTTCTGTTGTAGATGTCCGACAAAACCGTGCAGGTGGCCGTTCGGATCAGGCCCCTTGTGCAGACCGAAGTCCTAAGAGCGTGTAAAGACATATTGGAGGTCTACCCAGAGATCAACCAAATCAAGATTCGAAATAGCGACAAAGCCTTTACATATAACCATGTCTTTGGAAGCACCACCTGTCAGACAATTATCTATGACCAGTGTGTGGAACAAATGCTGACAAAATTCTTTAAAGGATACAATGTAACGATATTGGCTTATGGACAGACTGGCTCCGGTAAGACCCACACCATGGGCACTTCATATGATGGTGAGGGTGAAATGGGTATTATCCCCAGAGCGGTGAAATCTATCTTTGATCGAGTCAAAGATAATTTTTCACACGAGTTCACACTGGCCGTGTCCTTTATGGAGCTGTATCAGGAGGTGTTGTATGATTTGCTGTCTGGAAAGCCGAGGGAGCAATGCACATTAGATATCCGGGAGGATCAAAGCAAGGGCACACATATTCCGGGGTTGACGCAGATGCCTGTGACCACGGTGGAGGAGGTGTTGGAGTATCTTCGCCGAGGATCTAGTAGTAGGGCCACCAGTGCTACAAACATGAATTCGCAGAGCTCCAGAAGCCATGCTATTTTTACCTTTAACTTGGTCATGGTAAATAAGAGTGATGGGTATGTAAAATTTTCTTTATTGTTAGAGACTAGGTTTAAATAAATGTTACATTTAAGGAGGCTGTGCATGTTCTGACAACAACTCATAGCCCCCCTTGAATGTTATAAAATTTACATAACCAAACCAACCTTTGAAAAGAAAAATATTAATTTGCTTTTGTAGGAGCGAAAAGACGTCGAAATTCCACCTCGTCGACTTGGCTGGCTCCGAAAGAGCGAAAAAAACCGGCGCCGTGGGCACGACTTTCAAAGAAGGCGTCAACATCAATAAGGGTCTTCTCGTTTTGGGGAATGTCATTTCGGCCCTTGGAGATGAGAAGTCGCAGAATGGATACATTCCATACCGCGACAGCAACCTCACAAGGCTGCTGAAGGACTCCCTGGGGGGCAACAGCATCACATTGATGATTGCTTGTGTGAGTCCTGCCGACTATAATTTAGAAGAGACACTGTCCACGCTGAGGTATGCTGACAGGGCGCGCAGGATTCAGAACAAGCCCGTCATTAATCAGGATCCTAAGGCCGCGGAAATAAACCTGCTCAAGAAGACCATTAACGATTTGCGATTGCAGATTGTTGGCCAAGGTATGTGGTCTGGAAGGACCACGAATAGGAAATAAATGGCATTCTTTTTACAGGGGGGCCAGTGCTGGACACTGAAGAGATAACCGCCCTAAGGGAAGAAAACACCAAGCAACAGATCCGAATCCGCGACCTCACATTCCAACTATCCAACACCCTCCACACCAACACCAACCTCTTCGAAAAGATCGGCATCCTCCAGAACACCGTCGACAACCTAAACAAAAAAATTCAAGACCTCAAGTGTGATTACGACCAGACCATGGACAACATCAACCTCAGCCTCAACCAAAATGATCTCGAGGGCGTCCGCAAGAACCTTACCAAACTGAAGGATATCAAAAATCAATTCGTGGGCATCGAGAGCGAACAGAAGAGGGCCGAGAATGAGATTCTGACCCACGAACAGGACATACATAGCGGGCAGAACAGCCCTTGTAAAGAAGCAGATATGAGCAAGGACCACGAGCAGTATACCAACCAGCAGATGGCGCTCAACCAGGAGTTGCAAGAGCTCATGAAGAAGTTAGCTATTAAGGAGCAACTGGCGCGGCAGATCACTACCAACACCCAGTATCTGGTGGATCATAAGGCTATGGCTGAGAACGAGGAGAAAATACTGACGTTGCAGAAAGAGAAGAACGAGTTGCTTCAGAAGTTGAAGAATGCGCATGGGGCTTCGTCTAAGGGGTCTGAGCCGATGAAGAAGCGGATCCATGAGCTGGAGGGCCAGATTCAGGAGCTCAACAAGAAGGTAAGGCAACCAACTATACACGTAGTGAGACAAATAATAATTAAAACTATCAGGTCCAGGGACAGACTCGTCTAATCAAACTGAAAAGCCAAGATGAACAAAAGATCGTCGTGCTAAACAGGGAAATCCTCCAGATGAAGCAGATGAAGGTGAAGCTGATCCGAAAGATGCGGGAGGAATCTGAACGATTCAGAACCTGGAAGCTCCAGAGGGAACGAGAACTGGCGAAGCTCAAACAAGAGGACAGGAAAAAGCAGAACAAAATCGTGAAAATGGAGGCCATACACAGCAAGCAACAAAACGTCCTCAAAAGAAAAGTCGAAGAAGCTGTGGCCCTTAATAAGCGCTTGAAGGACGCACTGGCCCTGCGCAAAGCCGCTGAAGATACGAAGAACTTCGGCAAGGTGGAGAAAGTCGGACATTGGGTAAGTGCAGCTAGTTCACAAGGATGGGTATTAAGTACGGGAGTTACAGATCAAGCAAGACGTGAACGTGCACTTGCATGTCATCGAAGCTGAAGCCACGCTGGCCGGATTGGTCGAGGATAGGGCTACCTTACAGCAACAACTAAACAAAATTAAAGAAGATCCAGAATCACAAAATGAGTCTCAGATCGCCAGTCTGGAAGAAGACATCGAGCTGCGGTCGGTCCAAATTCAGGACCTGCAACAGAAGATGCTAGACTTGGGGGAAGGTAGTTCTTATTCCCTTTGTTACATACAATTGGATACATTTAAAATTTCAGACAGCAAAAAACTTCGTCTGGACAACGTACAAACGATGGCGGAGTCGAAGATCGCCCTGAAGATCATCTTTGACCAAATGGGGGAAATCAAAAAAAGTGAGGTCACCAGCAAGAACAAGTTGCTGGATTTGCAAGGAGCCATGTCTGATGTAAGTATATTTTGGGGCGATTCTGGTCGCTCATATGAATGTTGCAGTTGAAGCACAAGGCCGAGAACTTGGAGAAAGTGGTAAAGATAATGGAGATCAAACATGCCGAAGAAATTTCCATGGCGCAGAAGGAGTCCGAAGAGAAGATTTTTGTTTTGTTGCGGCAACTGAGAGGGATCGCGTCGCATGGTAATTTATATTGACGTCACCGAGGCGGGAATTTTAAATATTGTGGTTCTAGATGCCAATGATGAGCTGCAGCAGCGCTGTGCCATTCAGAATGAAAACATCGAGAGATTGGAGCTGAAGAATGAAAGTTTGGAGGACGAAATTAAGCAATTAAAAGAGAGGTTAGAAACAATTACTGTAAGTAATTCATAAACTGAAGTTATGAAGAATTGAATTTTGAACCTTACAGAGCATGGCACAAGAATCAGAAATAGCAGAAGATCTTAGAACACCCCCGCAGCCTATAAGGAAGAAAGTTAAAGCAAGGCTGCCATCAGGCACATTCACTGTGGACGATAAAGTAAGTTGTAGATCTACAGTAAGCTATTTATATTAACAATTCTGATTTCCAGGAGAATATAGACTCCGATCTTGACGCCGACTTCGACGACATCTCCCGAGACCCAGACTGGAAGAAAACGCCGCTGGGCAAGTGGATACTGGAAAGAAGGAGCAAAAAAGGAAAAGGTGAGTTGTCAAATTACTTTGCAAAAACTTATAACTTTTCTCAGGTGATGAAAGTGTTGCTTTGAAACGGACATCAGAAGGGGGCTGCATGTGTGTGAAGAGCAACTGTTCCTCTAGATGTGGCTGCAGGAAGACAAACAAGAAATGTTCGTCCTCCTGCAAGTGTTCCAGTTCCTGCACAAATAAGGATGAGGAAGGGGTAAGTTTGCTGGTAATGTTTTTGCAAACAAAGATTACGTGATGATTTTCAGGATGATGTGGGAAAAAGAAAAGAGAGCGAGGGTAAAAGGGCGAAGCTTTTCGCATAGTCAAGATGAGGAAATTAGATTATTTTTGTAAAAAATATTCACGTCGTGGCTTTCAGGGTGCCGATGTAAAAAAGGAGGAACAACAACGCTGGTAGTTTTTAAGAGTTGCTGTTAAGATTGACTGACTCATGTGATATTTATTTTTTTAACATTTTGTATTTAAGTCTATGAGTACTTAAATGAAATTAGGTCTAGTTTTAATTTATTGTCTATGGTTTTTGGGGGTGTAGCCGCATAGATTTGATTTCAGTAAGATGAGACATCACTTTTATTAAAAAACACATTAAAAGATCTATTACAAATGTTTATTTCCCATAATTTAACAAAGTTATTTTGGCTTTGCTGTGTGATACTCAAAGAATTCGGACCAAGTTATTTCCCGACATTCCACATGTTTCATGAGCACGTGGTTTCCCAAGCAATGTTTGGATTTATTCCTGTATGGGCATTTATCACACTCAAACCACTTGACTTGATCATCAGGCAAATGTTTATTCTTCAAATGTTGTTGCAACTTACCATGATATTTTGCTCTAAAACTGCACTTGTCGCAGGCGAACCACTGGACCTCGCCATCTCCTAAATGCTTCCTGATGTGGCGTCTGAAATCGGCGGGCCTTATCGTTTTGTAATCGCAATGATCGCATTCAATCCACTGAAACTGGAACTCGTGCTTCCTGTTTTCGTGAATTTCCAAAGTGGTTTTGTATTTCGTTTTGAAGTCGCATTTGAAGCATTCAAACCATTTGATGTCGTGGTTGCGGAGTTCGTGTCCTCTCAGGGTAGCTTTATGCACTGTCGTGAAGTCGCAGTTATCGCATTTGTGCCACTGAGTTTGCTGGTTTTTGAGGTGTTTGAATGCATTATGTGCTTTTAGGCCCTCTTTTCGTCTGGTTCTGTAATTACATTTGTCACAATGAAACCACTGAATTTTTGAGTGTTTCCTTGCTTTGTGATATTTTAGATTTACGCTGAATTTGGTTTTGTAGGTGCACTTATCACAATCAAACCATTTAGGTTTAACGGCGTCTTCTGGATGTTTTCTCTTTACGTGCTGGGATAAATTGTGGGAGAGGCGCGTCCTGAAGGGGCACTTACAACATTTAAACGTCCGCTCTTTGGTATGCCGGCACTTTATGTGTCGTTTCAGGCAGTATCGTCTATTTGATTTGTAGTCGCATTGATCACATTGAAACCATTGATCATTATCACTACATTTGTGTTTTTTCACACAGTGAGTGAATCTTGATTTGTAGTTGCAGCTGTCGCAACGAAACCACCAGGATTTGTGCTTCACTTCAATGTGTGCAGTTAAAATCTCTTCTACTTCAGTCTTATAATCACAGGTGTTACAATAAAAGTATTTAGTTGCACAGCCATTCGACACATGCTTCAGCCAATGCAAGGTGGAATGGGTCACAAAACTGCAATTATTACAGGCGTGACTGTGAGTCAGAGTAGCCTTTTCAGCCTCTGTTGGAGCTGCACAATGAGAGGCATGAATATGTCTCTTGAAGACCGCTGTGCTATCAGTGGTGGCGCCGCAGTCTTTGCAAAAATAAATTTCTAGATTGTTTGTCTCACAGTTGAAGGGCATCGGGTGCACGTAATGGCGCTTTAGATGATTGGTCATAACAAATGTTGAACGGGTTTTAAATGTACATAATTTGCAATGATGATGGTCCTTTGGAACCGACATTGTTTGGGAGTACTCCATAATGGACATTTTCACGCACCTGCAAATTCAGTAAATTGTAGTTTAGTCAAAAAGAGTCACCAAGTAGACCAGAATTCTAACCTCAAAATTGGACAAGCAATCAAAGGTTCAACTTCTGATGGCCCCCAAACGGCGTGTATGGGTTTTTCGAGTGTGTGGTGCTCGCTGAAGCATAGACGAACCAAATTAGGGTAATTTTGCACGAAATTTCACACTATTTTTTGAGTTAGTGAAACAATTGTCTAACCTCAAAATGAGGGGAGAACAAAAGGAAAATTTTTGAGTTAAGGTCAGGTTAAGGTGCAGTTTAGGGACTTATGCAGAACTTATTCTAACAGTATTGTAATTTATTATTTGTATGCTTCTTTACACAACACGAAGAACTTTTTACATTACATTGTAAATATTCTTGACTTCCTTTCTTGAACAGGCAACCCACTATACATATAGCAAAATTATGAGTGGCCGGACAATGATAAAAAAGCTATGAAATATTTATGAGAGTATAATTATTATATACCTACTCGCTGCTATTATTATTTATCGGTTACATCCGCAACAAAACACAAACTGTTATAAATTTATTACAACATGAGACCAACATTCACTATTATCTATTAGCGGCAGTGAAATACACTCGCACTCTTTCAACCAATGTCACGACATTAAAAGAAGTCACCAAATAAAAGCTTGATTGGGAAAATTACAACAAAATATTATACCACCGATTAATTTAAATAAAGGCCCGAATTGACTTCCCCTAACACAGACAGTACTAAAACTATTCTGACATCACAATAAGAAGTGTGCATCATTATTGCACTCAAATTGAGTATCTACAGCCTACACCTAGCTCTCTTTGTCATCGAAAGAAATAACTTTTTTTATTTTATCTATCCTATTCTGTTGACTCAAAAACCTGGATTTTAGCACAACAGGACTCTTCTTCTCCACGACGTTCGCGCTCCTTTGAAGGTTCTCTTTATTTGCCTCACTCTCCATCCTCATCCTGTTGAACTCCTCGATGCCGACGTACCCCTGGGGCTTCTGCTGCTTCGTCCGATTCCTGAGATACTCGTTCACGATTTCGTCCACGGTCTTCCCTTTGACCACGGCGTGGGAATGGTGGCGCGCGATCCTGAACATCTTCTCCGTGGTTCGCCCCTCAAATCGGAGATTTGGTAAGAATTTCCGAGTCACTCGTGCCAAAACCGACGCGAATACTTTGTACTGGGGGTGGGCGGAAGTGACGTTCTGCAATCTGAGTGCTTCATACACCGCCCATTGTAACTTCTTCTTGTGCTGGTCTGACAGCTCTTCCGTTTTCGTCGGGAACGTGTCAGTTGCGGTTCTGTTTGAGGGTCGAGATTCTGAACAGAGGGGGTCGATGCGCTTGCGTTTCAGGGGCGACTTCCGGGGTGAGGTAAATAGGGCTCGTTTCGTCGATTTTTTCTCTATGACGAAGCTGCGGAGAGAGTCGGAGGATGTCGAGGGGATGTTTTCGAACTCTCCGGACATTTGGCGGAACCGCATCGCTAGCTTCTTCTTGGCGGAGCTGCTGGGGGTTGTTTTCCTGATTTTGAAGGGGCTCTTCGACGGGGTCTTCCTGGGACTCTTCTTGGGGCTTTTCTTCAGTTGGCACAGCTTCCTAGGGGAAATAAATAATAAAATTAAAAACTTGGACTAGTTCAGTCTTTAGAAACACACCTTGCATCCACCAAGATCTGCCTGGCCCTGGACCCCAAAATAGCAGAGCTGCTACTGGCCTGTAAATTAGCGCTAGAAAAAGTAATTCTCCTTCTGGCTAGATGGCTTAGTCGCCGTCCGGGGGACCTTGCCGTCCATCTAGACTTCATCATTTTTCGTTTTTGCGAACTTGGGGGGTTCGTATCGAAAACTTTGCAAGATGATTGCGTCTCAGACCCCACGTAGCGCTCCGCATATTTTGAACATAGTTGTTCAAAGTCTTCAGAGACCTTACTGCAGTTGTAGCTAAAATAAACACTTTAGGTGTGACATTGATGTCCAAATCAAATCTTACTGTAAACCGTGGTAGCGGGCAGTGAGAATATCGGGCCACTTCTTGTCGAGACATTCCACCGTGTCATTGATTAGCAGAGACTTGGTCTTCTCAGTCACAGTACTGGAGGCAGTCCAAAACAGATTCTTGTTCTGATTGATTTTTTCCAGCATTTCTGAGACACTCATCTGGATTATGGTGACGCTGGGGGGCGGTTGGAGGCCAGTGAGGGAAGACTGGACATTTTTTAACAGTTTTATGTCATTGCTGGAGCCCTTCTGGTGGACTTCCTTTTGAATTGGAGACTTCTCCCTGAGGACTTCTTCTTCATCTTCAAACAAGTCTGGACTCACTGCAGAAAACGCGTATAAATTCATTGTTCTTGCGACGTTTAGAAAGCGACTGAATGAAAATGTTTGTGCAGATTTGAAAACAGTAGCTCAATTAAGGGTCATTAAAACCCCATTAGCTCTTCACAATACCTACCACAGCTCTCATACACAATCTGCTTGATCTCGGGGATAACAAACGACGACTCATACTCCTCAAACCCACTGAAGTCCGTCCGGACACTCTCCTGCGACGGCTCGATAACCGAATCGAACGATTTGAAATTACTGAGCCGCGGTTTTTCGAGCAGGGCATCCTCGTTCAGGTCCAGTTCTAGGGTGGTCGACCTGATTGGGGCCCCAGCTTCGGACGAGGAATCGTGGTTGTGGGACACGTAGCCGCTGTCGTTGTCCATTATGAAGGTGTGTTCCATAATTGGAGCCAAAATCGGTAGCACAACCGAGATTCGGAATTTGTCAATTTCGGACGGGATTTACAGCATAGTTCGCTAGAATTTCGTTCTGGAATTGTGAAAATAGGCCTTGGAATGTAGGTGTAATTCAGGTGAATTGAATTTTGGGCCGTTTTGAATGTAAACTGAAAGTTGTAGACGTCAACTTAAATTTGAGGTTAGTGAACCAGATTCTGCCAAAAAGTCTGCGAAATGAGCGACATCTGTACCCAATTTATAGAAATTACAATTTGTTTTATTTTGATCCTCATAACCTCAATTTTAGCGAAATATTTTTTATCACAAAGAAGTTTAAATGTGGGAGATTGGCATATCCGGGGCTGGGAATACCCAAATCCAAACTTTACTAGTGAATTCAAGTAGAACGATTTAGTAACCTCACTCAACCACATTTTGGTTACCATGGTTTGTTTTACCCCATTTGCACCATTTTGATCAAGTAGTTTTTGAGTCCCAACAAAATGGTACAATTACTCTGCAAGCTGTGTCTCCAGTCAGTCCCATTTCTGACCTGGAAGACCCACATCACTCAGAAGGAACACATCCAACAACTACCCATAAAAATCACAGTGAAAGGTGGCCAACCACTGGTAGTTTTCCTTATCACTAACGATGTCTTTGTATAGGTCACTTCCAGGACGAGACAGATGCTGTCTACGAGTATTTTGGGAACTTTGGGGGCATTAGGAGCTACACTGCGACTCAAGAGGGCGACCTCACAGTTATCGAGTTGCGGTTCTGGGATGCCAGGATCTATTCTGAGGTTATTCATATGGAGCACACCATCAATGTTGAAATCAGTTGGTGGAAAAAGGTGAAGTCGGGGCTACAGTGTGTGGAGCAGGATGAGAGGATGCAGAGAGGTCAGTGCCAACACTGAAATTATTTTCACTGAGTGTTTACCCTTACAGAGAAATTCACTTACCAGATGCTGGCCATTATAGACAAAACAAAGGTCTCCCCAACTTTTGCAGAGCAGCTTATGGTCCTTCTGGACAAGCTAAGAGCGTTTCGAGAAGACATGGAAAACATCCGCAAAATAATAAGCACAGAGCTAACCACAGCCCTAGCCCTACTTTTCCCCCACAGCAAACTCCACTTCTTTGGTTCCAGCATCACCAATCTGGACCTCTTTAACAGTGATGTAAACATCTACATCGACGGCACTGATGCCACTGAGACAGCCCTCGCTCAAATAAAAGATGTAGTCACAAATTCTGACTGTTTTCAAAATTTGTCGCTAGTCAGAAAGAACGGTGCCCCGACGTTGCAGTGCCTCCACAAGACAAGACAAACTAGATGTGCGTTGATTGTCCAGAATGAGTTACCAGTTGGCACCAGTGAGCTCATCAAGTTTTACATAAGTCTGAATGAGAAGTTGAGAGACCTGATGCTGGTGGTGAAGTTTTGGGCCGACTGCCACGATTTGGGACTGTCTGGATATGCTCTCAATCTACTGGTGGTTTTCTATCTACAGCAGGAGCCATACAATTTGCCCACCGTGTGTGACCTCCAGAGAGATCTTCCCCCTGATGAGATAGCTGGCTGGAACTGTGCTTTTGGCCCTGTGGAGTTTGAGGACTCATTCTTAGAGAACTGCACCGTTTTGGAAATGCTGACAGGGTTTTTCCAGTTCTATGGAAAGTTTGACTTTACCTCTAAAGTGGTTTCCGTTTTTTCCGGCCGCAGTTTAGACAAGACCGATTTCATTAAGCCTTACAATTTAGACACTTGTTTTCAAGACCTCAACGACAGGGAATTTGTGGTAACGGCGGGAGTGTGTGTACAGGACCCATTTCAACACACGAATAATGTAACTTGCTCAGTCCCACTGGTAGTTGTGGGGAAATTCCCATCAGCTTGTAGGGTGTCCGCAGAGCTGGCACTGCTGCCCCAACAGACTGAATTACTGTATAAGTTAGCACTGTCCTCTGAAACTAACTGCTTCTCATTGAAAATAGAGCATGACCTGAGCATGGTTATGCTCAAAAGAATCATTTTAAAAATCCTGACTGACATCTGCAGCTGTGAGGTCACAGAGGCCACCTCTAGCGATGGTGAGACCGTGTTTTACTGTAAGAGTGGGTGCAATTTCTGGGACACCAGGCCAGAAGCGGCGAAAAAGGTGGCACAGGACGCCAGTGTGGATCATGACGCTGCCATTACAAGGTTTATTAAGAGTAGTGACTACAGCACCATGCATTGGAGTATAAAGGTGTGTTTGAAGTTCCAAAAAAACTCTAGAGTGTCTCTTGAATTTAGCACCACTGAAAATTTTGCTCTGCTCTCGTATGTTCAACACTTTATCTATATAAAATTAATGGGGGCCCTGTCTGATAAGACGGTTTTGGCAAGTAAGTACAATTCTTAGTTAGAGGTTCAGTACATGGTTTGGTTTTCACAGAAGACATCAAACAAGAGATCATTGAAGAACCACCAAGCACAAAAAAGCATGACATAAATGCATCGGAAAAATTCGAGATGGTGGAGGACCAAGACCACTTCATCAGCAGCAGTCAGATCAAGATGGAACACTCGTTGAATGCCGACCCATTGATCATAGATCTTTGTGATGACAGTGATGAGAGTATGGACTTCAAGGAGGAGCTGTGTGAGAGTAGCTCTAGCATGGATGTGGTGGTTACAGGGACGTCGCAGGTGCAGTCTTCTTTTGGGGAAGCTGGGGGTGATCATGTTTGGCCAGGTAAGGGGGCGGTAGAGACTGTAGTTATATATGCTGTACACATTTTGAAGATTCTATGAATTCTTACTTCAAAAGCAAGAAATATATCGCGATCTCGGGAATGCAGCGGTGACACTCAAACTCAAATAGAATTTTTAAAGATAGGTGAACTTTCAATAGCATATTCCTCGAATACAGACGCTAACATTGAAGTCAGCATATTTAAATTTAGTTTAGTAGCTGGGTGACCCCCCTCTAAAAGAAATCATGCCGATTCAAGCACAGTGTTATTACTTATTAGTAGTACGGTGCAAACGGATTTAATGCCCTAATTACAAAGTTAATCAACACTTTGTAACGAAATTACTGGATTCCGACACCGTGGTGACAATAAATTACTTCTCGGCACCCTATCGCGACCGTTATTGCACCCAAACGCCCAGTGAGTTAGCGCGCTTCCAATGCCGACGTCCCGACTTCTCTCCGCCGCCCAGAACCACCGCCGTCCGGTAGGGAAGACACCACGACGTGCCGACTTCAGATCTAGTACTCCGGCCAACCTGGAAACAAGAGGAAGAGGTAGAGAGAGACCCGACCAGGCCGAAGAAGAAAAGGTAGAGACCACGGCCGGGAGTAGCTGCTCCGTCACATCCCAACTCATCGGAATAAAGGGACTAACCCGGGTATCCACGGTTCCGACTAGCTGATACTATGAGATCATTTAAATTATAAACTAGAGTAGGCTGTGAAATTTATATTAGCTTGGCACTACTAACTTTTGACAATTTGATTTAAAATTTGAATGTCAAAAAAACGGCGACAGAATTGTGAATGGAAGTATACTATAGAACGCTGTGTTAAAGGTTTTTCGAAATGCCTACCCTAATTTTTATACAGATTATCAAAAATTAAGATTTCGCGATGTTAGTGTGGTGTAGCGGAACGAGTGTTAGTTTTATGATGATCGTTTCCGTCTCGAAGTCCGGACCTCACATTTTTCCGTATCTCAAAAACACCGTATTTAAAAATAACCCGCACAATCTTGATGAACCGCAAGAGGCAATTTTTAATGCCTGCAAAGCTATAACCTTCCAGATGTTGAAGAGTTAACAGCTGCATTGAAGCTGGGGGAGAACACTTTGAACATTTGCTGTAATTCTCAATAAATCTACATTCTTTGTTAGTGTTTTATTTTCTTTAAATTCAAACAATTTAACATGAGAAACATAAACGTCACAATCTCACCATAACCTCAAATTTTACTCCGTCAGTCAATTTGCAGGCTGGGCCGTTGCATAAAAAAATCGCCTACTCTAATTTATAATTTAAATGATCGCATCCTGCTTCGTCACGGAAGATAGATCGGCCGTCCGCCTGCAGATCGACCACCGGTGATATTTGGGCGAGCCTCCGCCTGACGGTGCTTCTCTACACCCTCACCCCAGCGAGCACCGTTTACCTAAAATTTTACCGGAGAGAGAGACACCGGATTTAATAAAAATTCCTGCTTCATCTCCCCGTCACTGTGTACATATTGAGATCGTGTATATATTGTAAATAAAGACCGTAACGCCGACCGTGTATTTGTTTTACTTTCTTTCCTCCAAACTTGACAGCTGTATTCCGCTAAGCTACCCGTGGACAACCTTAAAAAACTGCAAACGGCCACTGATCCTGTATTGAATTGGGGGGATTTGTTCGATTTGATTTTTTTTATTTTTTTCCCGTTTTAGTTAGTATTGATTTTGAATGAAGGAACAGTGTCCTGATTTTAGACTGACGGGCGGGCGTGAGTGTCACCAGTCAGGTAAGGGTTTTACGACCCTTTGGGTTTGCCAACTGGCCGCTGCAAAATATTTATCGACAGATCCTAATTATCCAAACGTAGTGTTCCATTCTTAAACCCTCTTCTTTTGTCTTGATGTAACCATGTTTGTATTGTTTTTCCAGACTTTGAAGCCCTAAAATACAGTATAGCCTCGGGCGCCAAAAGCATTCAGACGTTTGAAGGTCAGACAGAATTTTTCCTCCACGAATTCCGCCTGGCCGTGGCACGAGTGGAACAGATCAGACGGAAGGTCGAGATGGCGTTCGGACCTTCCTTGTCAGAAAGACTATTCTATGACCCCATCAGTGTGGGTCGCATTCTGAAGATCTACATCCATGAACCTACTGACATCCAAAGTCTGCTTATGCAGTCTGAAGAATTCGCGTCCGTCTCAGTTAACGACGACGTCATCAAGTTTGTCCACATTTCGACGAACACCAGCTGCGAAGTAGTCACCAAAGATTACATGGATAAACGAAAGACCCTCCTGGTTCAGCACTACATGGGTCTGAACCCAAAAGTCGAAACTCTAATGTCGTTTTTGCACTTTTGGGCGACTTGCCTGCATGTTGAAGCTTTACCCATTGATCTGTTGGTCATTTTCTTCCTGCAGCAAGAACCTTACAAACTTCCTTGTGTTCGGGACCTTGAAGAAGAGACACCACACTTGAGTGTAGACGATGATATTTGTACCCTGATTAATAACTTCTTCAAATTCTACCTGGAATTTGACTACTTCTCCCACGCCATATCGATCTATTTGGGAACTGCAATCGAAATGGAAGGCATCTCCATGAGTCTCCAGCACCCTTTCCACCATTCCAGCAACATTACCGTTTCATGGGGGTTGCTCCGGAACTTCGTGACCTTATGCAAGAACAATCTGCGGCTTGTGAGTACCTCTCAAGAGCAACTTCTCTACCACATGGTTCTTCACACCCACGCCCGTGAGGACAATTGGGACTTCGTCATATTTAAAGAGGAAGAAGAAGACGAACTTGACTGGATCACTGCCATTAAGAGTCGCTCCTACACGATTTTCAGCCAGGTTTTCAGCTGCGAGGTGATGGAAAAGACTGACAGTACGCACAAGTGTAAGTACCTTGTTAGTGGTACTACTGCTGTCTTTTTTAATAGAGTGTCTGCTATGAAAACCCACAATGGGGAGGCAGTCACTGAAAACATTTCGGGCACACATCAGTGGTGGATTACGATACATATGGTTTTTCTTTCGGACCCGGGCCGAGTTGTGGTCACTTTCAAAAGGGAAGACAATGAGAACAGTCTGAATGTTGATTATTATCTTAGTATGAGTCTGAAGAAATTTTTGGCGGAAAAGGAAGTAGCCGTTGAGGTGATTGGTTGGGAAGAAAGCGTAGTTGAAATTGTAGAAAGCCAAACATACAGTGATAAAGGTAAGGTGAATGCACCATTTTGATTAAATTAACAAAGTGGTTTTTAGGAATTTTTGAGGAAATCCCAGATGCTGTTCCAATCCCAGAAAAGATTGAGATCTTAGCTGATACTTTACTTGCCGGATCCACTAAATCAACACTTTCAAACGATTTGAGATCTCTCCTAGCAAAATCTGACATTTCCGTTTTTACATCTGAGCTCAATTTTCCCAACAGCTGGTGTGATTTCTACGTGAACTCGGATACGATTAACCGTGTCTCAGAACTGGTTACTCTGACTAAAGAGACGTTGTCTAGATCTGAGCAGTTCGAAGTCGTGTCATTTGGCGAGTTCTCACTTCTTTGTCGGCACGTTGCGACCCTGGCTTTTGGTCTCTTGATTTTTTCGGAATGTAGACCAGACAATGCCTTGATTGCCCACTATCTAGCTCTAGATCCGAAGGTGGTTCGTTTGATGACCTTGGTGAAGTTTTGGGTACGGTGTTGCAAGCTGGTTGACTTTTCCGGCTACTGTCTGTACCTCATGGTGATCTTCTACCTACAGAACGAGGCGGATAAGACGCGGAAACCTTGGAATTCGATGCTTGATGTTTCCGAGTTTGCTGCAGTGAAGAACTCTTCTCTATTTGATCTGGTTAGAGGCTTCTTTGCTTTCTATGGTAGCTTTGACTATCTATCGTACTTGGTCAGTCCTTACTTGGGCCCTGGTGTTGAAAAGAGCAGGTCTGAAATTTCTGGATTCTGCATACATCACACGTCCGGGTGCAGTGAAAGCAGCTTCTTTTGTGCAAGCACGGACAATTCGGCCAAGTTTTCCGCCATGTGTAGATCCTTTACTGACCAAAACCTGTCTTTCGTTGAACGTCCTAGCTACCAGACCTGCGTGGAAGTCCAAAATAAGGACAAAAGTAACAACAACTTCAGGCGATGTGTAGAAACTTACATCCTTTATATTTTGAAGAAAGTCCTGAATTGCCAGGTCAAGAAAATTGGAACTAAATTTGAGTGCAACAACGGCCAAGTCACCCTTCTCTTCCAAGACAAATGTCGTGTTGTAGTCAGTGGCGACTTACACGTACTCCACGTGATCCACGTGAAGTTGTTAGAGTTCTTGAAAAAGAAAGTGTTTTCTTTGGACGAGAAGTGGTTTGACTCCGATTGTTCCCCCGCCGACCTCTTCAGGTCCCACGTCATTTCGAAGGTCCGCGAAGCCACAACCTTCAGGGATCAAGTCACCACTTTAATCAATGCCCTACAACGAGACAAATTCGAATTAGAATGCAAATTCGCCCAACTCCACGAGCATTTATCTTCAGCACTAGGTCCTCTGTGGTCAATCAAAATAGTTCGGCCCGTGTTTTGGGCCACACCTCTTCTTAAAAGAGTAGACTGTCGTGTGAAAGATCTTCATTTGGGGAAGAACATCGACAAACTGCCTCTTCTGCTTCAAAACAGTGTTCACTTTACCCAAGTAACGAATGAGCACGGGGCTTTGAGGTGCATCCATGTTGATACAAAGTTTTTTTGTATCGTCAAATTGTCGCGATGTGAGCCGGTTTTGGATTACTACCTTGGTTTGGATGAGAAGGTGTTGCAACTCGTGACATTGGTGCAGTTTTGGGGTTGGCACTTTCGGCTTGCCGATAGCGCTCTCTGTTGGATGGTAGTGTTCTATTTACAACAAGAACCGTACCTGTTACCGGCAGTGGAAGAGATAGATAAAGATGGTCAAAATAGTGGGTTCGCCGATCTGCAAGCAGCCAATATTTTTGATCTGGTCGAAGGCTTCTTCAAATTTTACGGGGACTTTGACTACTTCAGGTATGGGGTGGCACCTCTGTCTGGATGTGTCCATGAGAAGACTGGCTTGGTGAGACTAACTTCCAGTAGTAGTTTGATTATACAAAACCCATTTCGCCGATCGAGAAACCTTCTAGAAAGTGTGCCTCATACAATGTTGGGAAAGTTTTTCGCGAGCTGCCGAAACTCCCAGTACTTAATGACAATGGGTCAGACTAACCTTTTGTATTCAATGCTGACTTTTGACGCAGATGTGGATCACCACGTTATTGTCCTAAATGAGGGAAAAATTGAAAATGAGAAGTGGATACAAGCGGTTACAGAGACGTGTTTGATTCTAGTTTCCCTTTTGGGTACCACCCCCACAAAGAGCATCAAGTCAGACAACCAACTAAGTTTTTCCTTTCCCGCCCATCGACACTTCAAACGTTCCATATCTGGCTTATTGGAGTGGTCCAGCGGCACCAACGAGTGGGAGAAAGACAGGTTGATGATGATGTACTTGTTGGAAGGACGGGGCCAGTGTGGCGTTAATGTCCGATTAGTGTTTGAGAAGCAGCCTTCAAGAGTCACTCTCTTTCTGACCGGAAGCGAATTTGCTCACCACTATCTCCACTTTTTCTACACGAGGCTGCTAAGAACAGTAGCGAAGGGCCAACCACGTCTGAGTTTCACCCATCAATTAGCCTTGTTAATCCAGAGGTGGGAAGAGACGGAAATGACACAAAGATCAATTTGTCGAGAACTATCAGCAATTTTATCTCCAAAGGTTCAGATCCATTGTTACAGAACGGAAGAAACAAATTTGCAGTTACACGTTGGCGGCGGAGAGTCCAAACTGATTGTCAAGTCGATTCGTGGCAGTCCTAAGTTTAGAGTAACTAAAGAGAGAATCGTTTGGTACCAAGACACACCTTGTGATCTCCACTTTACATTACCAAGCGCTGGTCTCACTTCGTCGATAGCGTACTATATCGGTACTGACGACAAGGTCTCACTTTTGACGTGCGCAATTAAGTTCTGGGCCCAGTCGTTTCAGGCCGCCTTTAGCAACGATGCTTTGTCTTTAATGGTGATATTCTTTCTGCAAGTACGCTACAACTTGCCATCTGTAGCGTGCGTCAGAAATGGCTATCTTTGGCACGAAAGGGCCATAGCAACATTACAGGATGTCGATCTTTCTGATTTGCTGTTGGTCTTTTTTGATTTCTATGACACTTTTGACTACAGCCTGTATGTGATTTGCCCGTTTTTTGGTTCAGCCGTGAGAAAGATTCACTTTTTGAAGCCGTACAGCTTACCTGGGGTGTTTGGGGATTACATCAACAAGAAGAAAGATTTACCAGTTAGTAGCAATGTTGACATACAAAATCCGTTTAATCTGCAGCAGAATCTTTCCCAAGAGGTTACACCCTTTGAGCTCACCAGATTTTCTTTCCATTGTCACAAGGCTGCCAGAATGCCAGTCCCAGCCGTTTTAGACAGTCTCCACCAAGATCAAGCCACACCCAAGAAAATCTACTACATCATTCACAATACGGGACGACTACCGTGCTCCGAATGGGTGCAGTTGGTGAAAACCACTGTTCCGAAAGTTTTGATAGACGTATGTGGCGGAGAGAAGTGCCTAACATCACGTTCGAAATACGCGATTTATGGCAAGACCGACGTATGGCAAGATCGTACCAGCGTAGCAAAAAAATTAAAATTTGCTGAAAAACTCAGCGACATGAAGAGAGAAGCGATTGTAACTACGGCCGTTACGGCAGCTAGCTCGAATGTTGAGAGCTGGGAAATGTATGTGCAACTGAGGTTCGCTGATGATGGTAATATGGCGATTTTGACTTTCTTCGATGAAGAGACGATTTGGAAGAAGATTTCTACGCATTTCGTCTATAGACAGATCGTGAAAGGAGTGAAGGAAGGAGGGGATGGGACGCAATGCAAGGTTTCTTCGGCGTCTACTGGTAGAGGTATGTAGATTTTTATTTGTTTTGTAGTGTTCACTGTCATTTATTTTAAATTTCTCTTATTGGGGCAAAATAAGCATTCGCAATTCCGAGGCAGTAAAGATTGATCACATTTAGTAGACATAGAAGAACAGTGCTGCACCCCTCACTACTCCCACTTGACCTTGTCCTTGAATTTCATCTTGACCTTGCTCTTGAATTCCGTCTACTTGGCCTTCACGTTGAACCCCCCTCTACTTGGCCTTGAAAACAATCTATATATATATAAATGCGAAACTGATCACCGCACAGTCCAGACCATTGAGTCTTGAAGCGTGAAATTTGGTAGGTACGTAGTTTTTAGGGCGTATAGGCGCACTAAGAAAGGATTTTTGAAAATTCCGTTTCGAAGGGGGTGAAAATGGGGTTAATTGGTCTCTTTAGGCTTTACGTAACTTGAAAACCAAAAATGGTAGAGACTTGAAAATTCGTATTCGAACTCGCTTTTGAAAATAACTCGACCCCTTTTTGACGATTTTCCAAAAAAATATTCACAGACGCCGAAAAAGGGGGGGAAAGGGGAAAACGGTTTTTATAAAAAAAAAAATCATAACTCGACAACTCGGCATGCTGAAAACGTGAAAATTGGGATTTAGACTCAGCTTTGAAAATAACTAGACCCGTGTTTGACGATTTTGCAAAAATTTCTTTACCGACCGAGAAAAAATTAGGGGTGGTTTACCCAAAATTCCTATAACTTGAAAACTGACGGCATTGCTTTCGTGAAAATTGGGATCTAGATTCTCCTTTAAAAAATACCGGACCCGTGTTTGACGATTTTCCAAAAAAAAATTTTAAACGGCGGGAAAAGAGGAGGGTGGATTTGGGGGTGCTTTGTCTCAAAATTCTTATAACTTGAAGGTCGAAAATGTTACAAGCATGAGAATTGGCACTCGGACTCTCCTTTAAAATTAACTAGACCCATATTTGACAATTTTCCAAAAAAATATTTACCAACCCCGAAAAAGGGGCGTAAATAGGGGGGGTAGTTTTTCTGAGAATTCTCATAACAGGAAAACAAATAGTGTTACTACATACGTGAAAATTAAGATCTAGATTCTCCTTTAAAAAAGACCGGACCCGTGTTTGACGATTTTGGAAAAAAAAATTGCCAACGGCGAAAAAAGGGGAGGGTGAATTTGGGGGTGATTTTTCTCACAATGCTTATAACTTGAAGGTCGAGAATGTTACAGGCATGACAATTGGCACTCGGAATCTCATCTTAAAATAACTAGACCCGTGTTTGACGATTTTGCAAAAATTTAATTACAAACCCCAAAAAAGGGGCGTAAATAGGGAGGGCAGTTTTTCAGAGAATTCTCATAACAGGAAAACAATTAGTGTTACATACGTGAAAATTGGGATCTAGATTCTCCTTTAAAAAAGACCGGACCCGTGTTTGACGATTTTGAAAAAAAAAAAAAAAATCCAACTGCAAGAAAAGGTGAGGGTGAATTTGGGAGTGATTTTTCTCAATTTTTTTATATCTTGAAGGTCGAGAATGTTACAAGCATGATAATTGCCACTTGGACTCTCATCTTAAAATAACTAGACCCGCGTTTGGCGATTTTGCAAAAAAATATTTTCAAACCCCTAAAAAGGCGTGTAAATGGGGAAGGTAATTTTTCTGAGAATTCTTATAACTGGAAAACAAATAGTGTTACATACGTGAAAATTGGGATTTAGATTCTCCTTTAAAAAAGACCGGACCCGTGTTTGACGATTTTGAAAAAAATAAAATAAAAATCCAACTGCAAGAAAAGGTGAGGTTGAATTTGGGAGTGATTTTTCTCAATTTTTTTATATCTTGAAGGTCGAGAATGTTACAAGCATGATAATTGCCACTTGGACTCTCATCTTAAAATAACTAGACCCGCGTTTGGCGATTTTGCAAAAAAAATATTTTCAAACCCCTAAAAAGACGTGTAAATGGGGAAGGTAATTTTTCTGAGAATTCTTATAACTGGAAAACAAATAGTGTTACATACGTTAAAATTGGGATCTAGATTCTCCTTCAAAAAAGACCGGAACCGTGTTTGACGATTTTGGAAATAAAAATTACCAACTGCAAAAACAAGGGGAGGGTGGATTTCGGAACTACTTTTCTCAAAATTCTTATAACTTGAAGACCGACAATGTTACAATTACATTCATGAGAATTAGCACTTGGACTCTCCTTTAAAAATGATTTGAAAATATTTAGAAACCGCAAAAAAGGGACGTAAATGGGGAACTAATGGGGGTTAAAAATGGGAAAAAAAATTACTCGAGCGCGTCAGATATACACAGGGGATGTTAAGTGAACCCGAATGAAGCTCCCAATCAAAAGATTGACGATTCGGATGTGACGCAAGCTCGTGACAGCTTTTTGGAAATGCAAAAGAGTCGCCATTTTGAAATACTCGAGCGCGTCCAGGCCGTGATGATCTATAATCTGACGATTATTTGGAGGGATTTTCTTAATCTGATGATTTGAAATCGACCGTCCCACTCTTTTACGTCACGCTCAAATCGTCAGATTAGTAAACTGACGCGCTGGAGTATTTTGAAGTGCTGTTTTTTTCACTATATATTTTGATCGGCTGCCCTATATGGAGGGCTTAGATATGGTGGAGGTACTCAACTGGGTGCAAGGTATCCCCCATATGTTAATCTGCCGTTACGTTAATCCCCAAAATGTTATTGAACTGCACCACATATCCAATTACATCTCAGAAAAATGTGTGTCGGGTTAAATGAAAAGTTTGAACCGGTTGTAAAAATATGTAAAGTCTAAACTTCAATATTTCGCAGTGGATAGATGTAGTAGAAAATAAAGCGGAAATCAATAATTTCGTGAATAAAAGAAGCAATGCTGGGTTGCGTTTGAAGGGGTGTGAAGTGGGGTATGTGGAAATAAAAGAGGAGTGTTAGTGTTGATGCAAAACGAACTTACAAAAAAAAATGTATAAAATGTATGTAACAATCACTTAGGGAAAAAATTATATTAATTTGTAATGGGATATCTAAAACAAGTTAATTGTAAATAATAATACTAATATATGCAATAAATATTTTAAAATATCTATAAATAATAATTATAATGTTGATAATGAGGAATAAATAACTTTAGTAATAATCGTATAGAGTTAATTTAACATTAATGTATAATCAATTGAATAAATAATTTACAACAACGTTCTTCTATATCTACTACATTTGAATTTTTCGAAATTGCCAACATTTTGGGAAGTTAAGAACCACCCGCCACCCTAAACTTAACAAGCATCTTCCTTTCCAGAAAAAATCGACGCCGTCCTTGAAACCATCCGAAGTACCGTTCGCGAAGGCCCCGTCTTCAGAAATCAACTCTCCTCGTTGCTGCATCACCTCCACGTCAACACCGTCCAACTAAGAGACATAAAAAAGAAACTCAGGGACGATCTAATTTCTATTCTCAAGTTCCACATCGCCGTTGACGTAATGTCCTTCGGAGATACATTTTCCAAACTCGACATTTTAGACGTCTTCATCGTGGGCCCCAGCCAAAACGTGTTGCCAACAATGTATTCTTTGATCTTACAGAGTACCGGTTTTGATCAGGTCAATCTTACTTCGCAAGTTGTAGTTTGTCGGCACTTGGAGACTGATTGTGTTTGTCGGGTGCATGTGGGCACCAAATTCTCGTGGTTGGACAACCAGATGATGGAGAAATACATGAGTCTAGATAACGTGAATGCTTTGGCGTTGGTGGTGAAGTTTTGGGCGGACTGTCAGGAACTGACTGGCGACGGGAAGTTTTCTAGAGATGCCATCTATATGTTGGTGATCTTCTACTTGCAGCAACAGCCGATAAAACTACCTTCCGTGTTAGAAATGCGAGAAATGGTAGGTAGGAAGGTCAGGTCACAAAACGTGGATTTCATACTTGTGTCAAAGTTCTTTGAGTTCTACTCCAATTTTGACTATTTTTCCTATGTGGTGTCGCCGTTCTTGGGCTTTGCGGTCAGAAAAGAGAGGTTCGTGGAACCGTACGACCTCCCAGAGGGTCTAGATCAGTTTAAAGGTCTTCCCGTTGATTCTTCTATTTGCATACAGGACTTTTACGACCATTCCCGGAACGTTGCACCAGTTGGTGCCCGCCTATCAGGACGATTTACAGAACTTTGTCGCAGATCACTGCAAATACTGGCCACAACCGAGCAGTTGCTACTCATTTTGGACAAGAACCAATTCGATAGTTGTAGACTTCACGTGACTCAGAACAGTAGCTTTCCAGTAGTCGGTTTTAAAAATATAATCAGAGATATCTTTCATTGCTCGGTAGACTTGAACGCGGCGGAGAACCTAGTAACGTATTGCTGTACTGGAACGCACGATATTTGGAACAACCGCGTCGTGGCTCAAAAGAAATTGTCTGTGCCACCACCTAGTGACTTAGACGTGGAGATTGCAGTCACCGCTCGGGTTGTTGAAAAGTTTCCACAAACTTTACCGTGGAGTGCTTCGATCAAGATTCATTTGACCCCTTTTGGTACCGAAGTGGAGTTTTCTTCGCAGTCAGAGTTGTGTGCACACTTCTGCCATTTTGTGAACGTCAAGATTCTGAACCATGTGTGCGGAGGGGGTCACACGATAGTTCCTGCGGGGAGTCTTGTAACCGTAACGGCTAAAGATGTAGCTCGAAATGCATTTTTAAAAGATTTAAAAGATCTCATGCCTAAGAGGAACAAGCAATCAAGACTAAAAAAACGGCAGCAGGATAATTTGATTAACTCTGCTGTGTCTTCCGTGGTTCAGAACAAAGTTTTCAAACTCTATAGATTTCTCCCCACAGAACAACTGTATTTCCGAAATAGTGAATACCACGTGCAAATGGAAGGAGACCGTGACTGTCTAGAGGAAATTCAGAAATCTGAGTGTTTTGCCGAGAAATTCGCAGAAGTCGCTGTAGTACCGGGTGAGGGACTAAAGTGTCGCCACAAAGAGACAGAACTGACAGTCATATTTTCTCCCAACAAACTGAGTGCTCACAGAAGTTTACTGCTCCAGGTCTGGATAAACCATTTTAAGATGAACCCGGAATTCAACATGTTGAAGGTATGGGCGGAACGTCACAAGTTGTCGGAACATTTATCGGTAGAAGCTCTATGCATCATGGTCATCTTCTTTATGCAACATGTGTATAAACAACCATCTGTGGAAACTCTACAAAAGGACATCCCCGAGATTTTGGTTGACGGATGGAATTGCGCTTGTGAGTTAACAAAGCGTACTCGCTTGATTCAACCAATGGATTTAATCCAAGGCTTCTTTACCTTCTACGGAACGTTCGATTTTTTTTCCTACGTGATTGCGCCTTATTTTGGCTCTCCCGTGGAGAAAATCCACTTCCTCCAGCCGTTTTCCCTGCCGAATGCATACAAGACTTACATGCAAGTTGGTCTGGAGCTGCCTGTTGATACAGGCTTATGTATCCAAGATCCCTTTGAACACTCTAGAAATCTCACCGAAAATGTCTCGTATGAGGAAGCGAGCAGGTTTGCTTGCTATTGTCGACGCGCTGCCCAAATCATGAAAAACTCTAGCGAGAGCTTACTGGACAAACTGCTAATTTGGGACGATACGGACAGAAGCCAAGTAATGGAATTTAGCTTATTGCGACTAGAAAAGTACCAGAACCAACACGAATGGGAGACCTTTGTGTATGGGCATTTTGAAGCTTTTGTGCAAAAGATACTAGTCGGTACCGCCATACGAAGCCGGGTTGGAAGCACCGTCGAGTTTGTATGCCATGGTCCTTACGATGTTCTATCCGGACGAACCTCCGCCTTGAAGACGATCTTACCACTTAAATCCAACAAATTCGACGAAGAAATCGCCATTACGTCGAAGGTGGACAAGATAGAACACAAATGGCAGTTCACCGCTTTGTTGGTACCGACCGAGTACCAAGTCTCAGTTACCATGAAAGGAGAGAACGTGTTCAAACTCTGTCACTTTCTGTATACCAGATTGATCCAACCTGTAACCGATATAAGACGTACTCCAAGCTGGAAGCGGGAGAACGAAGCGGGTCCTTCTGGCGCCCCGGAAAACAAGAAGATTAGGTTGGACGAACCGCAAAATAAAAATGCTGCCCCGCCTTCTATACCTTGCACATCTCATACAAAGAGCTCAATGGTAGCTCCTGTTCAACTCATTTCTAAACGAAGTTCACCGACACCTGTCTTACCGCCTCTTCAACTGGTTAGCTCCGGTAAGTGTTTATTTACTACCGTTATGTCTTTAAGTTCACAAGCACAACCTTACATACAGTCGCGAACAGAAAATCTTGCACGTCAGTGTCACAAAGTGTAAAACGGTCTTTAAGTATTGTAACCTTTTTCATGTTTGACGCTAACGTGCCATCCAATTCGTTCACAAGTTAGCAACAAAGGAGTTTACACTGTTTCACTTTGGATGTACTATGACGCTTGTTCCGGTTGGGTTACCTCGAGTGCCCGTTTTTTAACGTGGTATGCTCCACACTTGTCCACGGGTAGCTTAGCAAAACAGATACGGGTTCGGCGTTACGGTCTTTAATTACAATAATATACAGCTATTTACACACGTCTCTCTTTCCGGTGACTGGTCGGTGCCCCGGCTTTATTAATTACACCGACTCAATACGCATACGGTGACGGAGAAAAGAATCAGGAATAGGGGACGCTAGGCCACCTAGGAAGCCAGTCAACTAGACGGACGCTAGGCCACCACAGAAGTCCTACCCTCCGTACAACCAGTCGGCACCTGGATACCAAGGCTGGTCCCGTCCTGTCGGTGGTAGAGAGGCGGTTCCTCTTCTTGTCTCTCTTTTCTTCTTCTTCGGCGCGGCGTCTTCTTTCCAACTAGGCGGCAGAGAGAGTTCGGGAGGTACCCATCGGGAGCGCGCTAACTCGCTGGTCATCGGGGCACAAGATACGGTGCCGGGAAGTATTTTATTTTGAAGCATTTATCAGTGTCACTGCGGTTTTGCGAAACCTTACACCTTTGTTATTCTACTATTATTGGGGTGATGAAATCATGAAAATGACAATAAAGCATAATATCCATGACAATTTTTAGAAGATCCAAGATTTTCTGTTCGCGACTGTATGTTCGAATTCAGACCCAGTTTATGTAAAAAATTATTATTTCTGAGCTCGAAAATTTGAGAATATCAAAAATCGTTTGTATTTTTTGCCCTTGTCAAAGTTTGTGCCACCATCTTTCCAGACGACAAAGCCGCTTTGATCAAGCTGTCAAAGGAAGAAGACAGTTTAGATTCCCAATTTTCCGCCATTTTGGAAAGCTTTTTCGTAAGGAAAGACGCACTGAATGCCCGGCTGAAGCTCATACAACAAGATCTGGAATCGATCCTATCTCAGGTGTCTCCTCAGTCGGAGGTCCACCTTTACGGCTCTGCAGTCACGGGAACGTTTCGCACATGCAATAACGTTAACGTTTTTTTGAACAAGAAACTTTTAAATTTCGGAGCTGTTCTCGGAAGAGAAAACAAGTTTAGCAGCGTTGAGAAACTGAGCTCCAACGTTTTGCAATGCACTCACATACAGAGTGGGTTTAAATGTGCGCTCCAAATGGAGCGCGAAATTGAATGGCGCAACAGCCAGTTGATGAGTTATTACTTATCGTTGGACCCGAAGTTGCAACCACTACTCTGTCTACTGAAGATGTGGACCGACCACGGCAAACTAAGAATACAGCCGTGTTATTTGACTGCACACACGCTGAACTTGATGGTGATGTTCTACATTCAGCAAGAACCCTACAGACTTCCTTCGGTGGCACAGCTGCAGATGGCTGCGACCCAGAAAGTCGTTGATGGCTGGAACGTAGGTTTCACACCTGCAAATTGGGACAGCTTTGGTTTGAAGAACGCACGTTTGTTGGATTTGCTTTTCGGTTTCTTCGAGTTCTACTCGAAATTTGACTACTATTCGTATGTGATTGCCCCGTTTGCCGGGACGGCACTTGACAAGACACGTTTCTGTCGTCCCTTGGACCTGCCGAATTGCTACAGCTTCCTTAAGAAGAGTTCCAAACAGCTGATCGTGAGTTCTTCGATTTGCGTTCAAGATCCTTTTGAACACGATAAAAATACGGCTGCTCTGATGCAGGTAGGGAGTGTCGAAGCCTTTACGAGATACTGCAGAAGCAGCGCATTGTGTAAAGACTTACCGCCGTCGACAAGACTGTATCACCTATTCATTCATCCTTCGACTGGCAGAGTAGAAATGAATGGATTTCTTATCCCGAGGGGGAAGTTTACCGATCTAAATCTGTGGATCGAGAAGACCAAAAAGGTCGTCATTACTATTTTAACCAAGATTTTTGGTTGTAAAGTCATTACAGAGGTAGTCGGAAAAAAGATATGTGCCATTGGTCCCAAACCCGTTAGTGGTAACATCGTGCAGCTGACACTCACGTCTAGAATGATGCGAGGGTTTTGGAATGAAAGAATCAGCATTTTGAAGACTTGTCAACGAGATCTGGACGCCAATGCTACGCGTCTTGATAAAGACATGGCCGTTTCAGCTTACATGATGAACGGTCAAGCAACCACGGAGTGGCCTGTGGATGTGTCGATGGCGTTTTTTGAAGAGGTCGGGTTGCTCAAAGTTCTGGTTTCTTCGCCGAAGAAACTCGGAATCAAAAATTTTCTATACACCAGGATGTTGATGGGTTTGGAGGAAATAGGAGGCGAAGGAGACGGTTGCAAAAAGAGTATTTGGGCTGAACAAGACAAGATGGACTGTTCGGATGTGCCACGTCAAATTTCTGTTGCCACGGGACAGGAAAATGTTTTTGGTGGCACAGACAATTCCAAAAAGATTAAAGTACATGTAGATGTTCCAGAGACAAACACAGTTCTTCCTGTTGAAAAACACAAAATGGATTGTGTAGATCTGCCAGGTGCTTCCACAGACGAGAGTATCTTCAGCACACTTACTTCTGTTGACCCAGAGGCTGTTCAAGATCAGACCCCTTCTGATAAAGGACACTGCTCCAAAGAGATCGCCACAATTCTGCCGGTTGAAGAAAACAAGATGGATTGTTCAGATGATCCCAGTCAGATCCCTACAGACGAAAATGTCATTGAACAGGAAGATGATCCAAGTCTGACCTTGCGTAGTGAGGAAGACAGATCCAAAAGTGGTGCCACTGCTGAAACAAGCACACCCGTGGACACAGTTTCTGCTTTTATTGGACAAGAAGGTCTGCGAGGCGAGGAAAGCGCTTCCGGACGTCTCACACATGTAACTGTTTCGAACACAGATTCTATTTCACAAAGAGTGACTCCCTCTAGTGAGGAAAACAGCTCCAAGGGTGTTACCATCAAAATTGAGACAAACACATCTTCCGCGGACGCAGTTGTCCTAAACACACCTTCAGCTTCGGTTGGACAAGATCAAGGTTCGACTCATTCAAGTGAAGAAAACAAAAATGTTTTACCTCCAGCGTCTTCAGTGTCTTCCGAAAAAGAAGACGGCGAGATCGACGATGGTAGCGACGATGACATACCGTCCGACTTCTTCGATGACTTCGCCAACGAAGACTTTCTAGAGGGACTAGGAGTTGTCGACAGCTTGACCAACTCGGACACAGCCAACGATGCCTTTCAAAGAAGAAGGTATTCAAGATCGCGGAAGCGTCGCCGATCACGGAGCAGACGAAGAAGAAGACGACGGTGTTCCACTTCGAGGAGTAGCAGCAGAAGCAGGAGTCGCAGCAGGAGCTTCAAGAGACGCAGCAGAAGACGCAGCAGCAGCCGCGATTCCAATTCATTTTCCAGGAGACTGGAGCTGTTCAAGGAAGTTCGAGATAAAATCAACCGCTCTTTACCGTCTCCTTGTCAGGCTGTTCTTTACAATCATCAGGGCTTGGTAACATACTCTGTTCCACAACCCACATCTTCGATATTGATACATCCTTCCTCGTTTCCGGTGCCACCACCCATTTCCATACCGCCTCCTTCAGTGCCAACGATGACGATGACGGTGTCACCTCCAGTGGTGCTGCAGGATCCTCTTAAAGTAAGTAGGATATTTTCTTCAGCAGGGACTAATTCGTTGCGTTTTCAGTTGTTTGAAGAGAAGAAGATTTCGCTGCCGGAATTTCTTAAGATCAGCGTAGAGAACAAAGGTGGGTAATTCTTTGAATCTCATTTTTTAAAGGAACTGACAATGCAGTTTTTTTTCAGCCCTCTGTAACAAGATAAGGGCCCAGAAGATGCAGGAGAAAATCAAGTGTAAGTAGAACCTTAGAAAGCTAGTAAAATACTTAAAAAAATCTTCTAGTGATCAGCCGTTGTCAGGAAGCCTTGAGCATCCTCAACGGTAGGACCGTTGGCAAGTTAATCGTGCTTTCCTCGGCAAATTCGCCTTTTGAATCCAAAAAATATCAGTCTCCTTTAGCGCGAGCATACAACCTAAGGTTCGAGTTTACTTCGCCTTCAGAGTATTCAGAACCCTTTTCAGATTACATCGGCTCTCTTCCACGAAGAGTCGGAGTTGAGATCACGGCACATAGAGTGGAGGAATTTTCAAGGAAGAGCAGCCAGATCTGATTTTTTGTGATTTTATTTTATACTGTTTATACGGGGTCCTCATAAATGATGCATACATTTTGTTTTCTACAGACAACATGATGTATGAATCATTTATGAAGACCGATATCTTAAGTACATAATACATATTATAGATTATAACAATAAAATTCAAGAATATCGTTTAGGTGTTTTTTTAATTATTTTCCAAATTAATTTTATTTCCATAATTTCCATATATTATTATAACCACGTCAATCTATGAAATAATGCAATAATGCATAATATAATTTTTCCTTTACATGTTATTTATCACAAAAACTAATCATCACGACTTCAAATATTCATAAAAAGAAATTGCTAATTATTTCAAACGCGTGTAGCCCATAAAAGTCCCTCCAAAAACAATATGTTTGTACTCGTCGAAGACACTTTGGTAAGCAAAAACATTGAAGATGAAAATAAAGACTTCGGTGGTGTTTTTGCTGATACTTGTTGCCACAACAATGAGTAAGTACTTTTTGTAAGAATTTATAACGGTAATAATTTCGTTTAGGCCAAGATACGGATCCCTCAAATCTTGGACAGAACATCTTGAAAGACATTTATGACATTTACAATATGTTGCCTTTAACGCTACACGAGCTTTTGAATATCACAGTTAGTCCCAACGACATTGGCTTATATCTCTTTTCTAATAACAACACCAACAACTACACTTTAGTTGGTCCCAACAATTCAAGTGTGGTGAACAAAGACGCCCCCATTCTCTTTCTGATACATGGCTGGCTGGACAATCGTACCGTTGAGTGGTACCAACTTTTCACAGAATCTTTCTTTGCTTTGAACTCCAGCTATAACGTAATTCAGGTTGACTGGTCAAAGTACACTTTCATTAATTACGTATCTGCGTCTCATTGTGTCACCGATGTTGGTAAGGTACTTGTACCATTAGTCGCTGTGGTACCGACCTTGCCCACATTTCAGGTATCATCATTGGCGAATATATTTCCACGTTAATTCAGAACTACTCAATTCCTGTTGACAACATCCTGATCATCGGTCACTCCCTAGGGAGTCAAGTGGCATCTTACATTGGCAGAACGGTACAAAACCGCACCAATGAGTCCCTCCCTAGAATCATCGCCAACGATCCGGCTGGTCCACTGTTTGAAGGAAGACCAGACGATCAAAGACTGAACCCAACGGTTGCAAATGTGGTCGAAGTGGTTCACAGCAACGGAGGGGTATTTGGGTACTTGGACTCTTGTGGTACCATCGATTTTTTCTTGAACGGCGGTACCGTCCAGCCTGGGTGTCTTCGACAAGCTTTATCCAATATATCGGAAATTGGTTCTTTTGGTGAGTTTTTTATTGTTGTGGGAGACGATAGTAATTTTTGCCGTTTAAGTGACTTGTGCTCATAGTCGAAGCTGGGCAGTGCTGGATTCGGCCATCAAGAATCGCGGTCATTTTGAAGCCAGGAGGTGCGATAGTTGGCGTCAGTATTCGTTATTAAGGAATTCCTGTGCGGACGAAATCGTGGATCTGGGCAACATCACGACTACGGCAACTGGAAATTTCTACTTGAACACCACGGGTACTGCGCCTTATTACGAAGAGTAGGGTTCTGTAAAATTGGTTTTCTATTTCGGGTGTCTTGTAAATAGTTGGGATTAAAGGCACATAAAAGCAAGAAACCTCGTGAATTTGTAACTATTCATTACCCAAATAGAATCCAGACAAAGAAAGAATCAAAAATCCAGAAAAAAGAAAAAACAAAGAACCCAAAAAACACAAAACAATGAATACAGACCTGAACACAAAAGAAAAAAATAAAGGTAAAAGAAATTGAGGTAAAAAGACTGAAAGTCAAGAGAAATTAAATTAATTACGATTAAAACTTAATTCTTTATGCATATATGCAACCAACAATACAGGTTGGATATCACGAAGCTTTTTTTGTAATTTATCTAGGGTGATCTAGGGTGCGGTGGTATCACGTGAAAATCAGGTATGAAAAATTTTCTTTACTATTTTTGTTAAAATTTACAATTTTTGATCAAATATCTGCTATTCCGCATGTGGAATCATAAACTAAAATTGATTAGCTTTCCTTTAATATATAAATGCTATATTATTTTACTTTACTAAAATATTTAACCCTTACAATTTACAGGTTATATTACGTCGTTACATTTTAGTCTTTATTTCCTTTTTAAGGACTAAGAAGAAACGCGGGATCCATGGAAGAAGGTACCGCCCATTATTTCTGGAAACCACCAAATTTACTTTTATCATCCAGTTGCGGGTCAACAGATATAAGAACACACCAACGCCTTTCAGTTTACTTAAGGTACATAACAATATTAATAATAGAAATAGAGCGTAGAAGTGCCCAAAAACCTTGAGGAATTTTTATAATACATGTTTTAAAAACTTGATCAACGGTTCAAAAATGGGAGCCATATTTGTAATGTATAATGGGTTGCATCAGTCATCACGTATTAAATTAAAATAATATGTAAACTATAAAAGCTGAGTGCCAAAAAATCCCTTCGGAGATAGTGAATTCACTACAAAATAGTGAAAACTTTACCCATAAAAAAGTTTTTATTACATAGCCGTTCTTAGGTCTTTGGCGTCGGAGTTGGTTCTGTGAAAAACGAAAAATTGTTTAGACAATTTATACATTCCGCTCATTATGAAAAATGTTCCGAGAGTGAAATCACCACAACTCAAAATGTAGAGGTAAGTTTTCCAAGGTCTCAACATTTTATCTTATTGCCTCTGCATCATCTAAAATCATATTAATTTTTAAATTCTTTGAAAAATTGTAAGTATTTTATTGCGGGGACCCACTTGATTCCACCTTGATTTGGTGTGTTATTTTTTTCTTTTCTTTCATTTTGGGCTCCAAAAGCAAAAGATTTTGTAAGGCTTTAGATTTACGAGACGCTGTAAGAATAAATCGGATTGTATTCGGAACGAAAGCGAAAAAAGTGACAGTAAAAAAAAAGTTGTATGCAAAACGAGGCATTTGACGTGCTATAAATAAAGACAAAAATAAAAGGTCGAAGCAAAGGCGTATACAGGATGCTTGATGAAAAAGCTCCTTTTGTCCAATTTGTAATGTTGGTTGTAAAGTTCCTTCACCTTCTTTAACTTTTTTATATGAATTACTTTCTTTCCATTTTTATACTTTGTAGGGTTCCGTACACAAAGGGTGCCGTCCGTCTGTCTGTCACAGGGCTGTATTTTTTGAACCGGAATAGGTAGACAGAATGTATACTACTATGACCGCTATAACAACAAATAATAAAAATAAAATAAACTTAAAAATTAAATACATGGCTTACATTTTATTCGCTAACACCTGCCAAATTTTAATTTAATTTTAAGTAGGCAACACATAATTCATGTCACAGACTTTTGCGAATGTCAGCGTTAGTAACAGAACCCTGCTTGTGAGTCCGATTTTTTAATTTATAATTCTTTTTATTTTATGTTAATTTGCTTTCAGTTTTTTTACTCATTTATTATTTTTCTTTGGTTTTTCATTCCTTCGGTAAGTACAACCAACGATTAAACTAATATGTCAAAAATTTACAATTTAACAAACTGTTTAGTCTATCAGTACACTTAATCTTGCTATTAGCATACATTTGCGTGGGGATTTACTTAAAAGCCTGTTATTTTATTAGGATATAAATTACAAATTTGTAAATTTATATACATATTTATTATCTCTCACTTTTGTATGTATTTTTTTGTCGAGCAGTTACTCTAATTTGGTCTCTAGTTCTCTTTAATTCTCAGTTAAATCATCATTTACATTATATTAATTGCTCTTGTTCTATTGTTTAACTTTGATTGTTTGACATACGAATATAAATATAGAAAATGAACACAAAAACTAAGACTAAGACAAAATAAAGTCGGTGATCAAGTCTAAACTAAACAATTTTCAATTCATCAATAACATATCACAATCGAATAAAACATGGCGAGAAACAAGAACAGAGGGACAATAAATTCATATAAAAAAAAAGAATAGAAATAATAAATGTATGGTGCGATATTTTATTTTTAACTAGCTGTTACGTCATCACTGTCACCGATTAGCTAAATTTACACACACAGACAAAAAGGCAGGATGAAGAGGTATAAGGGTGAATCAGAAATGAATAAGTTGTTTTTTTAGTGTTTGCTTGAGGATTTTATTTTTTTAAGTTGTTTTAATATCCTTAATTTGTTTAATTCCTTTATAGTCCAGGCAATAGAGGGTTTTTGATCGCAAAAGGTCGGACAGAAATGAAATTTAGTGGGATGGTAGACATAGGTCTCCTGATAGTACACCTGAGTTTGCGACCTCAGGGACTTGCCGCTCGAGAGGTGGGGGAGTGAAGACTCTCCACCGCGATACTCTTCGGAAAATAGCGCCGTTATTGTAAGTGCTATCGAATAAAAGTTCAAATAAAATATGTAGAGAACAAAATTGTGCATAATTTTGGTTGTATTCATTTTTTGTTTGCGACCAACAGTTTCCGTTTTACGGGGCGCCAAATTTGGGAGTTGATTTGCAAATTCCAACAAAATCAAGTTTTCAGCGCGGATTACAACGAAGATCGACTCCAAATAATTCTGCAATATTTTTTTTCTGAAAGAGCAATGTATTCCGAGTTTGTGGATGTCCCATTTGATGGATTGGGTTGTATATTACAAAAGATATGATTTTTTTAAGTGTGCCTCTCCCTACTCCAAAATAAGTTCAAAGTTGAAAAATTCTTACGTTTATCGCTTATAACTCGAAAACTATGTGTCCTACGTAAACAATCATTAGAACCAAAATTAAAGCTGATCAAATTTACTACAAAAATAACTCCCTAAAAAGGTACTAGATTAAATCGTTCTCGAGATATGTGCCGATGAAAATCTAGTCCAAGCAAATTAGACTTTTTAGAAAAAATAATTTATAAAGTTTAGAAATTTTGGTTATCGACTCCCAGCACCCACCCAAATAAAAATCCGAAGAGTTCCCACTCCCCCGGGGGAAGCTTTATCCACTTCTGCCCAAAAAGCCGCTCCAGAACGTGACGTCATGAAGCCTTTCTGCCCTTTTCTCGTAAACGGTAACTCCCATGAGAAAATGTTTTAGGACCTATGTTATCCATTAAATTCTGCATAAAAATGCTCTTATGAAGTTTTTGCCTATGTCCCAGCCACCGCTCATCAATGACGTTAGAAAATTAGTTTAATTTTCAGCGTAAAGGCAATCCCCATGTTCTGCGGCGATTACCTCGAGAACCACTATGGGAGCAAAAAATGTATAGATACAGAATTGTAGAGCAGTTTTTTTTCTGTACAAGGTCCATATTGAATAAAACATTTGCAATAAATTGTTATTGGTCAAAAAACGGGAGTGGACTAATTTTTGCCTTTGCGCTAAAAAAAATACTCATTTTCCAATGTCATTGATGAGCGTTGGGTGGGAGATAGGCAAAAACTTCATAAGAGCATTTTTATGCAGAATTTAATGGAGAACACAGGTACTAAAACATTTTCTCATCGGAGTTACCGTTTACGAGAAAAAAGCAGAAAGGCTTCATGATGTCACGTTCGGAAGAGGTTTTTTGGACAAAAGGTGATGAAGCTCCCCCGGGGGAATGAGAACTCTTCAGATTTTTATTTGGGTGCGTGCTGGGAGTCGATAACCAAAATTTCAAAACTTTATAAATTACTTCGTCTAAAAAGTCTATAGTCCAGGCAATGGATACAATAAAGGGGGTTTTATTCGCAAAAGGTTGGACAGAAATGAAATTTGGTGAGATAACATAACTCTTTCAGAAAAAAAATATTGCAGAATTATTTGAAGTCGATCTTCGTTGTAATCCGCGCTGAAAATTTGATTTTGTTGGAATTTGCAAATCAACCCCCAAATTTGGCGCCCCGTATAACGGAAACTATTGGTCGCAAACAAAAAATGAATAGAATCAAAATTATGCACAATTTTGTTCTCTACATATTTTATTTGAACTTCTTTTCGATAGCACTTACAACAACGGCGCTATTTTCTGAAAAGCGTCGCGGTGCAGAGTTTTTACCCTCCCACCCCTCGAGCGGCAAGCCCCTGAGGTCGCAAACTCAGGTGTACTATCAGGAGACCTATGTCTACCATCCCACCAAATTTCATTTCTGTCCGACCTTTTGCGATCAAAACCCCCTTTTTTGTACCCATTGCCTGGACTATTAATCTATTTATATTTTCCTGTCACTTTCACTTCTTTTTATTTGGTTATTGTTTTCTTTTCTTACTTCAGCGTATTAGGCCTATTATTTTGGTTCCTTTGATTTGTATATTTTCAACTATTAATTCCTTCTTTTTTTTTATCTGTTGATCTGTTAAATACTTACAACCTTCACAGTTTTTGGTTCCTGGTTCCCTTCGTTTTTCCTTTTTTTAAGTTCCTTTCCATTGTGTAATCTAATGAATTTTGTGTCTAGTAGATCAGTGCATCATTGGACAATTAATCATCATAACCTGTTGTTACATTGATCATTATCATCAATGTGAAGTTATCATAAAACAGCACAGTAAAAGTTTATTTCCAATTGCACTATACTTATAATTACCTACTTAGCTTCGATATTGTTTTAGTCACAGAAATACATACTCATGGATTGATAAAGATATTATAAATTGTTTGTATCTTTCCATGGTAAGTTCAGAATTTTCCATGTCGACCTGAGCTCCTATAGCTAAAAGGTTTCATTATTCGCTTTCAGCAAACAATATAGTGTTTACCTCTTGCAAAAGCATGATAAGACTTAAAAGATATAAGCATTATTTTGGAACAACATTATTATTATACTTTGTTGGAAGGTATAAAAACATGAACAGTCAGACGATCCGAATTTGTGCTATTTAAAAATAAATTAATATGAAACTACTTGTGCTGGTTTTGATAATTTATGCAGGTACCTCTAAAGGTAAGTATTTTTAACCAGTTTAAAGTCAGTAGCACTTTAGAAAAACAGTAACATTTTGAACAGTGTTCCAAAATGGGTTGACCTCTAAAAGCTACAATTGTATACAGGGTCCTCATAAATGATTCATACATCCAGTAAAGAATCAACGTCAACATGATGTATGAATCATTTATGAAGACCCGATATAAGTACATAATATACATGTATGTACATCCATGATAATAAAATTCAAGAATGTCGTTTAGGTTTTATAATTTCTTTGTAAACTAAATCTAGATTTTGGAATTGTGTAATTCTCAATACATTAAATTGTCGGTATTAGGAAAAAAAACACTTAAAATATCCAAAATAAGTTAATAAACATTTTACTCCAAATTTGGACAGATAAATATGAAAATTTAGTAACAGAATTATTATTAGACCAAAATCAAGGCGAATGACCACGTCAGTGTATGAAATCTACAATGCGTATAATTATTCCTTTACATCATAGAAAGAAAAAACAGTGTTATTTATCATAAAAACTAATCACGACATGAAATATTCATAAGAAGGAATTGCTAATTTCTAACGCGTTTAGCCCATAAAAGTCCCGCCAAAAACAATATGTTAGTACTTGTTGAAGACATTTTGGTAAGTAAAAACGGTCGATGAAGATGAAAATAAAGACTTCGGTGGTGTTTTTGCTGGTACTTGTTGCCAGAAGCATGAGTAAGCACTTTTTGTAAGGATTTATTTAGAGTAACTAATTTCGTTTAGGCCAAGATGTGGATTCCTCAAATCTTGGACAGGACATCTTGGAAGACATTTATAACATTTATAATGTGTTGCCGTTAACGCTAGACGAGATTTTGAATATCACAGTTAGTCCCAACGACATTGGATTTTATCTCTTTTCTAATAACGACACGAACAACTACACTTTAGTTGGCCCTAACAATTCAAGTGTGGTGAACAAAGACGCCCCCATTCTCTTTCTGATACATGGCTGGCTGGACAATCGTACCGTTGAGTGGTACCAACTTTTCACAGAATCTTTCTTTGCTTTGAACTCCAGCTATAACGTAATTCAGGTTGACTGGTCAAAGTACACTTTCATTAATTACGTATCTGCGTCTTATTGTGTCACCGATGTTGGTAAGGTACTTGTACCATTAGTCGCAGTGGTACCGACATTGCCCACATTTCAGGTATCATCATTGGCGAATATATTTCCACGTTAATTCAGAACTACTCAATTCCTGTTGACAACATCCTGATCATCGGTCACTCGCTAGGGAGTCAAGTGGCATCTTACATTGGCAGAACGGTACAAAACCACACCGATGAGTCCCTCCCTAGAATCATCGCCAACGATCCGGCTGGTCCACTGTTTGAAGGAAGACCAGACGATGAAAGACTGAACCCGACGGTTGCAAATGTGGTCGAAGTGGTTCACAGCAACGGAGGGGTATTTGGGTACTTGGACTCTTGTGGTACCATCGATTTTTTCTTGAACGGCGGTACCGTCCAGCCTGGGTGTCTTCGCGAAGCTTTATCCAATATATCGGAAATTGGTTCTTTTGGTGAGTTTTTTATTGTTGTGGGAGACGATAGTAATTTTTGCCGTTTAAGTGACTTGTGCTCATAGTCGAAGCTATGAAGTGCTGGATTCGGCCATCCGGAATCGTGGTCATTTTGAAGCCAGGAAGTGCGATAGTTGGCTTCAGTATTCGTTATTAAGGAATTCCTGTGCGGACGAAATCGTGGATCTGGGCAACATCACGACTACGGAAACTGGAAATTTCTACTTGAATACCACGGGTACTGCGCCTTATTACGAAGAGTAGAGCATCTGTAAAATGGTTTTCTATTTCGGGTGTCTTGTAAATAGTTGGAATTAAAGCACATAAAAGCAAAAAACCTCTGAATTTGTAACTATCCATTACCCAAATAGAGTGCAGTCAAAGAACGAATACAAAAATGCAGACAAAAGAAAAAACAAAGAACTTTGGTGAAAAGACTGAGTCATTAAAACTCAATTTGTTATGCATATATGCAACCAACAATACAGGTTGGATATCACCAAGCTTTTTTGCGTAATTTAATAGGATCTAGAGTGCGGTGGTATCACGTGAAAATCAGGTATGAAAAATTTTCTTTACTATTTTTGTTAAAATTTACAACTTTTGATCAAAAATCTGCTATTTCGCATGTGGAATCGTAAACTAAAAGTGATTAGCTTTCCTTTGATATATAAATTTTATATTATTTTACTTTACTAAAATATTTAAGTCTTTCAATTTACAGGTTATATTACGTCGTTACATTTTAGTATTTGCTTCCTGTTTCAGGACTAAGAAGAACCGCGGGATCCATGGAAGAAGATACCGGCCATTATTTCTGGAAACCACCAAATTTTGGAGAACTTTTATCATCCGGTTGCGGGTCAACAGATATAAGAACACACCAAAGCCTTTCAGTTTACTTAAGGTACATAACAATATTAATAATAGAAATAGAGCGTAGAAGTGGCCAAAAATTTTATAATACATGTTTTAATACAAAATTTGATCAATGGTTCAAAAATGGGAGCCATATTATTGTAATGTATAATGGGTTGCATCACTTTGTATAATATTAAAATATGTAAATTCTGGTAAATTATAAAAGCTAAGTGCAAAAAAATCCCTTCGGAGATGGTGAATATACTACAAAATACTGAACATTTTACCCATAAAAACGTTTTTATTACATAGCTGTTCTTAGGTCTTTGGCATGGGAGTTGGTTCAGTGAAAAACGAAAAATTGTTTAGAGAATTTATGCATGCAAGCCACTCATCATGAAAAATGTGGAATCCCGAAAGTGAAATCACGACAGTTCACAAAACCCAAAATATACAGGTAAGTTATTCAAGGTCTCAATATTTTATCTTATTTTCTTTGCCTCATCTAAAATCATATTAATTTGCAAATTCCTTGAAAAATTTCAAGTATTTTATGGCGGGGAAACCATTCCACCCACATTGATGTGGCGTTTTATCTTTTCCTTTTCTTTGCGTGCCAAAAGTAAAAAGGCATTTTGGGCTCCTAAAGCAAAAACGGTATAAGTTGTCTTGAGGAGATGCTGTAAGAATAGATCGGATTGTATTAAAACGAAAGCGAAAAAAATTGAGAGATTTTATAGAATTCTTGTATTTGTGCAATAAAAGTTTATTGCAAATTGTTAAAGTGAACATTGCTCTTTTTCACTAGTATCAGTTTCGTGACAGTAAAAAAAAAGTTGCATGCAACACATGTAAAAGTGGTATGCCATTTGACGTGCTATCAAAGCCGGCCTTCGGCTCCATGGGACAATTTTACGTCGTGTATAATAAACAGAATCTTTGTACACTTATTGCATAGATAACTATCTATTAGTGCACCCAATGATTGTTTTGTATTTTTCATGAAATTCCCATTGACGACACAGAAAAATACGTTGAAGCATATTCATATACAGGTTGTTTGATGAAAAATCCTTCAGTATTTTTAGTTACTTTGACTCTCTTTGGTCTGTAGTCTCTTTAGTATTTTTAGTCCCTTTAGTCTCTTTAGCTTCTTTGGCTTCTTCATCTTCTGTGGCTTTCTTGTATTCTTTGCCTTCTTCGGTTGACTTTGTTCTTCTTAATTACTATTCTTCTATATATAAATGGGAGCCTAAAGTCTTCGGATAGGCGGACACTGGATAGGCGGGCAGCACCCGCCCTTCCAACATCAACATGTATATGAAAGGGAGCGAAAAGTGAAGAATAGCAAATGGACTAATGAGGGACTAATGATATAAGATTTGGTTGGAATGTTAAAAGATAAAGACACTAAACGGATCAATAACGATAACGAATAAAAATCAAGGAAGTAAGAATGGAAGAGGGGGAATAAAAAAGGAAGAATTACGAAGAAGTAATAGAGGATAACAAAAACAAGAATGAAAAATAAAAACTGATAAATAACGAATCGAAAATAAAAAAATGTGGAGATTGAAAAATGATAATGAAAGTTTGAATGACGAACCAAATAAGATGTAGTATAAGTAATAAAACAGTAAAAAGAAGGGACGGTAATAACAATACGAAGGACGAAGAATCAATAAAACTTTTCTCCTTGCATCTTTCCTATTTTTTAATAAAACAAGAAATAAATGTAATAAAATAAAAATTGGTAAGTGACGAATGGTAGAATAGAACGGGCAAGATAATAAAGAAGGAGCAGGAAAAAAGCAAAGAAAAATTAAAAACAACAAAAATCAAAAATGACAAAACAACAATGCTGCAAAAAGGTTACAAACAAAGAAAAGAAAAAGGATGAAAAATGGGAGAGGCAAAATAGATTTTGTTGGTTTGGTTTGGTGTTTTTTTTGGCTCATTTATAATGTTTTTTTTTTGGGGGGGGGGTTTGTTCGGTTCATTTGGTTTTTCAACTTCTTTTGTCACTAACATGTCAAGAATTTACAATTCAACAAACTGTATTTTTAATTTATCTGTACACTTAATCTTGCTATTAGCATACATTTGCGTGGGTACTTACTTAAAAACGTGTTATTTCATTAGGATGTAAATAAGAAATTTGTAAATTCATTCTACAAGCACAAAATAAAGATTTCTGTTAATTGTGTTTATTTCTTCAATTTTTCAGCCTCAGGTTTTCATGTTTTCTCAGCTTTTTAGGTTTCTCATTTTACTCAAGTTATTTAGACGGGGTATTTTTTGGGATATTATCTCTCAGTTTTGTGTGTATTTTTCTGTTGAGCAGTTACTCTAATTTGGCCTGTAGTTCTCTCTTTAACTCACAGTTAAATCATCATTTACATATATTTTCTCTTGTTGGTTGATAGTATTGTTTCAGTTTTTGACGTAACGATATAAATATTGACGAACAAAAAATAAGACAAAATAAAGGCAGTGATTAAATCTAAACTAAACAATTTTCAATTCAACAATAAATAATATTAAAATTTAAATATAGTCAAGTCAAACTCCGCAAACTTTAATAAACGGCGTAAATTACAATAGGAACATCTTTCGGGAGAAAACTACTCCCATCTTCAGAAATGTTTAAAATTATTTCAAGTTTGTGGAGTTTGACTTGAATATATTTAAATTTACTCCACTTTGATTCATCGACATTTTTCCCGTTTCATAAATAATATATCACAAGTAAATTTAATTGTCAAACAATTGAATAAAACATGTCGAGAAACAAGAACAGAGGGACAATAAATTAAGATAAATAAAAGAATAAAAATACCAAATATATGGTGTGATTTATTTTATTTTCTATTTTACTGGCTGTTACCTCTGTCACTGATTAGCTAAATTTACACACACAGACAAAAAGGCAGGATGAAAAGGTATACAGGGTGTATCAGAAATGAATAAGTTGTGTTGCTTGGTCCTTTAGTATTTTAGTAATTGCTTGAGGATCTTTATTTTCTGTTAATATCCTTAATTTGTTTAAATTCTTGGTTTTTACTTCTTTTTATTTGGTTATTGTTTTTTTCTTTCTTCAGTTTAATAGGCCTTCTGATTGTTGGTTCTTTTAGTCTCTATATATTTTTTATTTTATGCTTTTTTTTAATGTGTATTTTTTCAACTATTAATCAATGTAAATTTATCCTAAAACAGCACAGTAAAAGTTTATTTACAATTCCACTATACTTATAATTACCTACTTAGCATCGATATTGTTTTAGTCACAGAAATACATACTCAAGAATTGATATTGTAAATTGTTTGTATCTTTCCATGGCAAGTTGAGAATTTTCCATGTCGACCTGATCTACTATAGCTAAAAGGCTTCATTATTTGCTTTCAGCAAAAAATATAGTGTAAAAGCATGATAAGACTTAAAAGATATAATCTAAAAGGTGGCGCGCTTAAATATTAAAAGCGTTATTTTGGAACAACATATAATTATACTTGGTTGGAAGGTATAAAAACATGAGACGATCCGCATTTGTGATACATAAACAAAAAATATGAAACTTGTGGTGGTTTTGATAATAGGTTATGCTGCTACCTCCATGGGTAAGTATTTTTAAGTTGTTTAAAGTCAGTAGCACAATATTTCATTTCTTTCAGGGGAGGATCCTCCAAACCCATCCGATTTTGGCCCGGACGTTCTAGAAGATTACTTCAATATTTACACCCAGAAACCTCTACCAAACAGGGAAGTCAAAGAAATCAAAGATTCTTCAGATGCTGTTAAATTTTATCTATTCTCTAACAACAATACTAACTACACCATAATCGGTCCCACCAATTCAAGTGTGGTCTGCAAATACTCCCCCATTCTTTTTCTGATACACGGTTGGACCGAAAATCGTACCGTTAGTTGGTACCAACTTTACACGGACATTTTCTTTGATATCGATTCTAGATACAACATAATTCAGGTTGACTATTCTAAGTACGCCGATTTGGACTACGTGTCTGCATCTTCGTACGTACCAGTCGTTGGTAGTACTGTTCCAGTTGTATTAATTTTTACTGATGTTAATAATATTTTAGGTGACATTGTTGCTAACCTTATCGTGACATTAATGCAAAATTACTCAATCTCTATTGACAACATACTGATCCTTGGTCACTCCCTCGGCGGTCAAGTTGCTTCTTTCGTTGGCAGAAATGTACAAAACAGTACCAGCGTGAAGTTACCCAGAATCATAGCGGCCGATCCGGCTGGTCCCCTCTTTGAAGGAAAACCAGAAAATGAGAGACTCAATCCGAACGACGCTACTGTGGTAGAAGTAGTCCATAGTAATGGGGGTGTTTTTGGGTACAAAGGATCTTGCGGTACCATCGATTTCTTCCTTAACGGTGGGACGATTCAACCTGGATGTCTGGTAGAAATAATAACAAATTTGACGCAGATAACGTCTACATGTGAGTTGGTTTTTAATTGTGTTTGGGTGAGTTTTGGTTTGATCTTTTTAGTGGGCTGTGCTCATTATAGGAGCTATGAGGTGCTGGCATCTGCTATTCAACATCGGGATCATTTTGAGTCCAGAGAGTGTAAGAGCTGGTTGACTTATGAGTTAATTGCAGATGAGTGTCCAGAAAATTTTGTCTTCCTGGGGGACATCAAAACCAATAAAACGGGAAATTTTTACTTGAAAACCACTAGTGCTGAACCGTATTATGCAGATTAGTAAATGTAAATTTTTTTTTTTTAGAAAAGTTACTTTTATTTATACTGTATAGAAATAGATATAATGATTAGGTTTCATCTCACATGATGTTTTGCAATAGTTTATTTTATTTTATTTTATTTTAAGCTTGTCGCAATCTCAGACATACGAGCTTATTCCAAAAGCTGGTAGGCCAAAACTCGGGAACATCAATGAAAAGTGATAATACTTTAGAAAACAATGTGCATACATCAGAAATTTTGTCCTGATTTTCGAAGCTGGGAAGTGTTGGTTTCGACTATTCACCATCCCGGTCATTTTGAAACCAGAACGTGTTAAAGTTGGCTTCAGTACCAGAACGTGTTAAAGTTGGCTTCAGTATTCCTTCGAAATAAATTCCTGTCCGGATAATATCGGAAACATTAAATTTGTATTGATGTGTATTTTATTTGATTGAAATTAAAACAATATTTTCTTAGCTTTTGTTATCTTAGTTTGGTACTACTATATTATACTATACTGTACTGGACTAATATTAAAAGCTTTTGTAGTAACTATTTTAGTAATCTTTTTTTGCATAATGACAAATAAAACGACAAAAATAAAATAAACTTCATTGTTTTATCGCCGAATTTCTAAATCTATTTCAATAAACCCTCTTTATGATACTTTGTAATAAGAAGGAGTACTGGTAGTATTCAAGTAGAAGTTTCTAGTGACGCAACGGGGTGGTGACGCAAGGAAGTGGAAAGGTGTCGTTCAAAATAAATTTCATGCAGGGGCTTTAACTGTCTATTTCTGTTGCTCTCCTCTCCGCAAAACCGACCTAGTTTTTTAGTTTGGAAAATCCCATAGAGTCGGTCCCAGGTAGTGTGAACTCTTACTTTTACCATTTAAAATTAAGAGAGTTGATTCTGGCGACCTGATCATCACTGTAGTCTGTGTGTAATTACTAATTTTTATAATACGGTTCAGCACTAGTGGTTTTTAAGTAAAAATTTCCCGTTTTATTGGTGTTGATGTCCCCAAAGAACACAAAATTTTCTGGACACTCATCCGGAATTAAGTCACAAGTCAACCAGCTCTTAAACTCCCTGGACTCAAAATGATCCCGATGTTGAATAGCAGATGCCAGCACCTCATAGCTCCTATAATGAGCACAGCCCACTAAAAAGATCAAACCAAAACTCACCCAAACACCATTAAAAACCAACTTCCATGTAGACGTTATCTGCGTCAAAATTGTTATTATTTCTACATCTAGGTAGAATCGTCCCACCATAGGAAGAAATCGATGGTACCGCACGACTCTGTGCACCCAACAAAAACACCATCACTATGGACCACTTCTACCACGGATGCATCTTTCGGGTTTAGTCTGTGATCTTCTGGTTTTAATTCAAAGAGGGGACCAGCTGGATCGACAGCCATGATTCTGGGTGCTTTCAGGCCAGTACTGTTTCCTACATTTTTACCAGCAAAAGAAGCTACGTGGGCTCCGAGGGAGTGGCCGATTATCAGTATGTTGTCAATAATAATTTTACATTAATGTCACGATAAGGTTAGCAACAATGTTACCTAAAATATTATTAATAACAATAAGAAAATAGTACTAGAAAGGTACTACCAACCGCTCACCACACTGGAGTTGGTGGGACCGATTATGGAATAGTTAGTATTGTTGTTAGAGAATAGATAAAATTTAACGGCATCTGAAGCATCTTCCAGGACGTCCGGGGCAAATTCGGATGGGCTCGGGGAATCCCCCCTGAAGGAAATAAAATATTCTGGTACCGACTTTAAACTGATTAAAAATACTTATACCCATGATGGGGGCAGCAGAACCCATTCTCAAAACAAGCACAAGTTTCATATTTATTTTTATATAACACAAATGAGGATCGTCCATTACTGAACACGCTTTTATACCTTCTATAATATTAACCAGTGTCTAAATAAAAATCTGGTCAAGATTCCATGGCCAAAATAATGTCGTAGGTAATTGTAATTTTGACGGTGCTATTTTATAATAATATTAATTTGATGATAATCATCAATCGAATTTTTATATACCAACCTGTTGCGTCACAAATGTCGTTAATTGTCAAACTTACACGCACATGTAGTTAACAAAGAAATGCGCTCATGATCCGTCGACGTACCACCAAATGAATTTGGTCAAACTGGAGACTGGTATCCCAAATAAAAAATCGCCTTATTAATTACAAAATGCGCATAAATAAAATAAAAAATTGAAAGCAAAGAAAGTAAAAAAGTAGACAAAGAAAAGGACTAACTAAACAAATAGGGCAGAAAAACAAGAAATTTGACTAAATTGAAAGAAAGAGATATACGCAAATGTGTTAAAGGAACTAAAATAACTAAAGCGAACCAGGAGACCAAAGGAGCTAAAGGAACTAAAACTACCTCAACAATCCTTCCGCAAATCCCCAAACGGGTTACGTTCCCGGATTCACCGGGAATTCTCTGCTGGGTTTGTAATAAGAATTCCCCGAGCGAAAAATATTTTCTTTCCGCATTTGTGCTACTAAAATGAGCGTGAAACCTGTGGTTGTTTTCATAGTAGCTTTTGCTGCTACCACCACTGGTAAGTATTTTCTAACCAGTTTAAAGCCAATGCTTTTAGGAAAGCATTCCCAAAACCATCCGATTTTGGCCCGAACGTCTTAGAAGACTTCTTGAATATTTACACACAGAAGCCTCTAACAGAGAAGGGAAAAAATCGAAAATGCTTCCGAAGGTCTTGCGGTGCCATAGATTTCTTTCTTAATGGTGGTACGAACTTTTTTCCAAAAATTATAAGTCGATTGAGCAGTCCTTTCGGTAGACTTGTTAAAAATTAAAAAAAAAACAGTAAGGAATGACGCTTTTTGAAGTAGGACGTGTTCCAAAATGCGTTAACCACAATTTTTACTGTATATTTCGCATCCCTCGGCACTCTTCTCACTTCCTAGTCTAAAATCAATGTCAAGGACTACGTTAACGCATGAAATTTACACACTACCTATTATTATTCTTTTGCATCATAGATTAGTAATTTATGACACCAAAGTAAACAACAAATGAAAAATTCATATGGAAAACTACCTAATTTCTAACAAAAAACGACGTCAAGTGGGTCTTGGATTGCATTTCATCTCTGTCGGTCAGTCAGGACCAGGCACCTGACCGACAGAGATGACATGCAATCCATGGCCCACTTGACGTCGTTTTTTGTTGAACGCTCGATATGAATGCGTACTTTATGAATAAAATGGTAATCAGTTTGTTTTCTTTGGCTGTAAATCAAAGTAACCATGAAGGTAATATCTTTGGAATAAAAAATGTACCTCAAATAAATGGAGTAATAAATTGTAAGTCTTGTTTCAATAGTACTCGACCTTGGCATTAAGTCTAAAGTCTACAAGTATACTGTACTTACATTACAAATACAAAGAAATATAAAACAAATTGGTTAATTCATTGTACAAACATTGCATTTGTCTTAACGCAAGCTTTATCATAATTAGTTGTTTTTAGTATTTTCTTGTCTGTTTAGTAATTTTGTGAATTTTGTCAACAATTTTAGATCGTGTATTGCCTGTAATATCTTTTCTCGTTATGGTTTCCAAATCCGTTTCTGTATGTTCTTTGCAGTGATATTTTTTCTTCATTTAATTTACAATTGGTAGTACAGATATAGTAAAATATAAATAATTTTTATTCTGGAGTATTACTATTTATATTATTTTCCAGGTTCCCAGATTTTCATTTTGTCATGTCTTTATTTTTTGAGATTCTCAGATCCGCAGCAGCTTGGCAATTTCCCAGATGTCTAGATTCAGAGATTGTCACGCCTTTAATAGTTTCTCACGTTTTCAAGTGCTCAATTTCCCTATTTTGCTGGCTTCCTAGACGCCCAGATTGTCAATTTCTCATATACTTAAATTCTCAGTTTCTCTGGTCCTTAATTTCACGCGTTCATTTTCCAAGATTTTCAAGGATTTTCTCAAGTTATTTTTTTTAACTGTCTTCCTTATTTTCTCAGGTTCTCACTTTTCAGTTTTATTGTTTCTCAGACTCTCAAGTTCTCTGTTTCTTAGATCCACAGCTTTTCAATTTCTCACATCTGTTCAGTGTATCAGGTGCTCAGCTTCCCAGTTTCGTAATTACTCAGTAACGCTTTTTAGTAACGCTCGATTTTACTACCCATCAATTTATGAGGAGTCATAAAAGGTTTTATACTTTGTATGTAAATTTCGCAATATAACAATGTAGTTTATCTTACTTATGTTGTTACCCTCCCTTTAGTCCTTTTACAAATTTGGGAGAAGCTGCTGTACCTCAGTGGCCAAGTTTATTTATTTCATATATTAGAAATATTTAGAAAATATTTAATCTTTTTTGAATATTAGTTGCGAATGAAATATTGAAATATATGTATTAGTAATATGTATGTTAAATTAAATTTGCTTCATATTTTTTTACGGCTACTGTCTGTACCTCATGGTGATCTTCTACCTACAGAGCGATGCGGTTAAGATGCGAAAACCTTCCGAGATAATGAGTGAGAAACTTTAAAAAGCTAAATATAACACTTTTTAGTAACGCTCGATTTTTACTACCCATCAATTTGTCGCACCGATTCTTAAGGAGTAAACTCCAAAAATATGAAATGTACCTCAATTATTTTGAAAAGCTCTAATTCTTGTTTAAAATAAAGCATTTACTCGTCGGGTGGAGTTTTAGACAGACTGTAATTTAAATTATTTTGAAAATCGGCAAATACAAAAGTAAAGTACTAAACGCCGTCTTGATAATAAAGATTGTATTTTTTTCATATATCTCTGTAGTTTACAAACAAGTAACGAAAATATTTCAAGAACACCATCGCGAAAAACAAATTACAAGTGTATCGAATCTAAGTAAGCTCTTGGATACACTAAAGGAACAGCACCTTGAACTCTTATTGCCGCAACAATGTTTCATATCGCCAAAGATGATAATCTCTTTATGACAAAGCTAAACACTACAATGAGGAAACAATGAAAATATCTAACACCTGTGGCCTATATATAAAAACTTTGATCAAAGGAATCTTCACCAGTGGTTACCATGTATTCTAGGATGAAACTGTTACTTTTGTTGTTAAGTTGTGTTGCCACAAACACTGGTAAGTACTCATTAACACCTTTAATATCTACCAAAAGATTGTAGTTTCAGGCCAAAATTCATATATCTGTGAAAACATCTTCGAAGACGAAAATATTACAGTAACTATCAATAACATCGGACTTTACTTGTTCGCTAACAATAATACTGACAACTACACCTTGATCGGTCCCAGTAATTCGAGTGTGGTGAGCAAAGACGCCCCTATTCTTTTCCTGATACATGGCTGGCAGGAAAATCGTACCACCTATTGGTACCAACTGTTCACGGAAACTTTCTTCGGTTTGAACTCCGACTACAACATTATTCAAGTCGACTACTCGGAGTACAGTTACTTGGATTACGAGACTGCGGTTTCTTGTGTTACAGGCATCGGTACTGTTATTGGTGATTATATTGTCACTTTAATTCAAAATTACTCAATCCCTATTGACAACGTACTGGTAATTGGTCACTCTCTCGGTGGACAAGTGTCATCTTACGTCGGCAGAGCAGTACAAAATCTTACAGACACCAAACTGCCTAGAATCATAGCTGCCGATCCAGCTGGTCCCTTGTTTGAGGGAAGACCAGACGATCAAAGGCTGAACCCGAATGACGCAACGGTGGTCGAAGTGGTGCACAGTAACGGCGGTGTTTATGGCTATCTGCTTTCCTGCGGTACCATCGACTTTTTCCTCAATGGTGGTACCTTCCAGCCTGGATGTCTCGAAGAGATTCTTGCCAATTTAACAGAGTTGTCTTCCACAGGTCGGTAATCACTGTTGATTTATGGATGTCGATATTATTGGTATTATTTTAGAGTATTGTTCCCACCACAGAAGTTGGGAAGTACTGGCTTCAGCCATCCAAAATCCTAGTCGGTTTGAAGCCAGGAAGTGCGATAATTACGTTACGTATTCACTGGATCAAAATTTGTGTCCTAGTGATTTTGTTTATTTGGGGAACATTGCGACCACTGAGACTGGAGACTATTATTTAGATACTACCAGTAGTCCTCCCTATTATGAGGAGTCATAAAGAGTTTGTTTGAAAATAAATTGTTATATTTGGGACTTAATAATTAAAGAACAGATCCTGCAGTTCCTTTCGAATATGAAGATCAATATTTTTTTTTCGGCTACTGTCTATACCTCAAGGGGATCTTCTACCTACAGAACGAGGTTAAGATGCGGAAACCTTGGAATTGGATGCTTGAAGTTTCGGAGTTTACTGCAGTGAAGAACTTTATTTGATCTGGTTACAGGCTACTTTGCTTTCTATTGACTACGTATCGTACTTGATAAGTCTTTACTTGGGTCCTGGTGTTGAAAAAAAAGTCTGAAATTTCTGGATTTTGCATACATCACACGTCCGGGTGCAGTGAAAGCAGTTTCCTGTGTGTAAGCATGGACAATTCGGGGAAGTTTTCTTCCATGTGTAGATCATTTACTGACCAAAACCTGTCTTTCGTTGAACGTCCTAGCTACGAGACTTCCGTGGAAGTCCAAAATAAAAACTAAAGTAACAACAACTTCAGGCAGTGTGTAGAAACATACACTTTTTATATTTTGAAAAGAGTCTTGAATTGCCAGGTCGACAAAATTGGAACTAAATTTGAGTGCAACAACGGCCAAGTCACCCTTCTCTTCCAAGACAAATGTCGTGTTGTAGTCAGTGGCGACTTACACGTACTCCACGTGATCCACGTAAAGTTGTTAGAGTTCTTGAAAAAGAGAGTGGATGAGAAGTGGTTTGACTCCGATTGTTCCCCCGCCGACCTCTTCAGGTCTCACGTCATTTCGAAGGTCCGCAAAGCCACAACTTTCAGGGATCAAGTCACCACTTTAATCAATGCCCTACAACGAGACAAATTCGAATTAGAATGCAAATTCGCCCAACTCCACGTGCACTTATCTCCATCACTTGGTCCTGTGTGGTCAATAAGAATAGTTCGGCCTGTGTTTTGGGCCACACCTCTTCTTAAAAGAGTAGACTGTCGTGTGAACGATCTTCATTTGGGGAAGAACATCGACAAACTGCCTCTTCTGCTTCAAAACAGTGTTCACTTTACCCAAGTAACGAATGAGCACGGGGCTTTGAGGTGCATCCATGTTGATACAAAGTTTTTTTGTATCGTCAAATTGTCGCGATGTGAGCCGGTTTTGGATTACTACCTTGGTTTGGATGAGAAGGTGTTGCAACTCGTGACACTGGTGCAGTTTTGGGGTTGGCACTTTCGGCTTGGCGATAGCGCTCTCTGTTGGATGGTGGTGTTCTATTTACAACAAGAACCGTACCTGTTACCGGCAGTGGAAGAGATAGATAAAGATAGTCAAAATAGTGGGTTCGCCGATCTGCAAGCAGCTAATATTTTTGATCTGGTCGAAGGCTTCTTCAAATTTTACGGGGACTTTGACTACTTCAGGTATGGGGTGGCACCTCTGTCTGGATGTGTCCATGAGAAGACTGGCCTGGTGAGACTAACTTCCAGTAGTAGTTTGATTGTACAAAACCCATTTCGCCGATCGAGAAACCTTCTAGAAAGTGTGCCTCATACAATGTTGGGAAAGTTTTTCGCGAGCTGCCGAAACTCCCAGTACTTAATGACAATGGGTCAGACTAACTTTTTGTATTCAATGCTGACTTTTGACGCCGATGTGGATCCCCACGTTGTTGTCCTAAATGAGGGAAAAATTGAAAATGAGAAGTGGAAACAAGCGGTTACAGAGACGTGTTTGGTTCTAGTTTCCCTTTTGGGTACCACCCCCACAGAGAGCATCAAGTCAGACAACCAACTAAGTTTTTCCTTTCCCGCCCATCGACACTTCAAACGTTCCATATCTGGCTTATTGGAGTGGTCCAGCGGCACCAACGAGTGGGAATAAGTCAGGTTGATGTACTTGTTGGAAGGACGGGGCCAGTGTGGCGTTAATGTCCGATTGGTGTTTGAGAAGCAGCCTTCAATTGTCACTCTCTTTCTGACCGAAAGCGAGTTTGCTCACCACTATCTCCACTTTTTCTACACGAGACTGCTAAGAACAGTAGCGAAGGGCCAACCACGTCTGAGTTTCACCCATCAATTAGCCTTGTTAATCCAGAGGTGGGAAGAGACGGAAATGACACAAAGATCAGTTTGTCGAGAACTATCAGCGATTTTATCTCCAAAGGTTTAGATCCATTGTTACAGAACTTAAGATACAAATTTGCAGTTACACGTTGGCGGCGGAGAGTCCAAATTGATTGTCAAGTCGATCCGTGGCAGTGCCAAGTTTAGAGTAACTAAAGAGAGAATCGTTTGGTCCCAAGACACACCCTGTGATCTCCACTTTACATTACCAAGCGCTGGTCTCACTACGTCCATAGCGTGTACTGGGAGGTCTCACTCTTGACGGTCGCAATTAAGTTCTGGGCCCGGTCGTTTCAGGCCGCCCTTAGCGACGATGCTTTGTCCTTAATGGTGATAGTCTTTCTGCAAGTACGCTACAACTTGCCATCTGTAGCGTGCGTCAGAAATGGCTATCTTTGGCACGAAAGGGCCATAGCAACCCTACAGGATGTCGATGTTTCTGATTTGCTGTTGGGCTTTTTTGATTTCTATGACTCTTTTGACTACAGCCTGTATATGATTTGCCCGTTTTTTGGTTCAGCTGTGAGAAAGATTCACTTTTTGAAGCCGTACAGCTTACCTTGGGAGTTTGGGGAGTACATCAACAAGAAGAAAGATTTACCAGTTAGTAGCAATGTTGACATACAAAATCCGTTTAATCTGCAGCATACTTTTTTCTCTTACTTCAATAAGTTTGCCGCAAATAAAGCAAGACGAGTCAGCGTCTTGTTTACAACTTCTCGAAGCCATTTTGTACAGGTTGATATAGCTAAGAAGTATCTAAAACACGTTATGACTTTGTAATACACAAACACATAGTATTTACACATATTAGCAACGCAAGAAACACTACCCCCCGCCCTCGACAACGACAGCGCGAAATGACCGACATTATTGGGCGCGAAAATCAAAAATCGTCAAATCGCTATAACGTTTTTAAAAGCAAATATTTTCGATGTCCAATCACAGTTTTTTATATATTTTTGTTTATACAATCAGAATATATTAACTAAATCCCATGCGCAAAATTTTTAATTTTTTTGTTGACCGGTGTTGTCGTGGGGACCTATTGGATTTTGAAGATTAGATGTTAGAAAGAAAAAAAGGTTATATTATGATGTATACCCCTTTACCGGTGGGGGAGCGCCTACAAGCTTTCAAAAATGTTAAAAAGAAAACAGTCACATAGAAATACTCGAGCTTTTCTTCAGTTTATATCTCAATAGGTGCTAAAATTATTAATTCGTTTTTGTCTGTTAGAAAACTCAAGGTAATGACCCAAGCAACACATCTAGTCTAATAGACGTTAAAATTTCGACTAGACTAGACGTCTAAGGATGGTCTATATAGACTGTTTATCGACGTCCAAATGTCCGCCAGATAGACGTAAATATTTCATCTAACTTCGATTAAATATAGACGTACAGTGATAAACGTAAATATTTCGTACAAATTCGACGATATATAGACGTACAATTTTCATCTAAAGCGAATATAAAATTTCGTATTATAGACGTAGAAATATGATCTATTTTTAGTCTAATCATTACAGGAAATGAAATAATGCAAAAATAAAATGAATTAAACATAATATTATGTATATTGAATACCAAATACAATTCATTTAACAGCCACCCTTATTGGCACCATAATGCCGCTGAGTTGATAACTTCAGCCATTGTGTCTTGAATGGACTTGGTGATCACTACGTCATTTAGGTCCGAGGGTTCGTTTCCCGTTGACGAAAAATACAGATTCTGAAATTAGTTAATTAAGTACCCTATCGAATTAATGTATTTAACCTTTTTTTTATTTATCAGTTGCGTTAAGTTTGTATCCTTGAATAGTCTTTTGCCGTTATGGCCGGCCCAACTTGTTCGTAATCACATTTTTTAGTATATTCGTCACGGTTTGACGAACAATAGTCCATCGACCAATTGAACTTAGACGGCTTTTCTAAAATCATAAATAATTGGTAAAATTAATTTGGAAGTTGCTGTATGCTAATGATTTCTGATAAGTTGGCCTTGTACCATGGTCTCCCTGTACTAACACAATCTTTTCTAACGAAGTGTCGTGAGGGTGTCGAGAGGGAACATGGGTTGAGCACTTGCCGGTGGAAAAATCACGTGGTTTTAGTTCCGCACGGTATTGGGTAGTTTGTCTAGGGTCCGACAAAGAAATCTACCTACAACGAGGTCACTTACCCTTACGCTTGAAAAATACATCCATAAACCGTTAAATATTTGAGCATATTTTAGTAATTGCAATAATATTTATTCGTGACAACTTGCGTGTCTTCATTGACAAGGTAAAAGTGTCACTTTATCTTATTGCAGATAAAATGGCAACTTTTGCCTACTTTATATGCATTATCACATAAAATACAAAAATTAAACTTTCCAGTGAAATCATATTATTTATGTATTAATGATGATGGATGGTAACATAAATTTCGATGCTCTTGCTGCTTCAAGAACTTTGGGCGGTTGATCGTCGTTTTTTTTTTGGAATTACATATTTAAAAAAATATCTACACCTACACAAAAGATGACTTTTACAGTTTTTTCAACTTCATTTTGTTTTTGTTGACATCCTAACCACGAAAGCATTTATATTATGTATTACGATTTAGCTTGATCTTAATCTTTCAAATTCATATACTATAAATTATTGTTGTCCAATTTATTTATCTGAAAACGTTTGCGGATAAAATAGTACTTCTATATTATATTATTCAGAGAATGAGTGGTTTTATGTGCTTCACCTGGATATATAGATATCTTTTTTCTACATATGATATATGTAAAAGTTTATACATATAATATATGTATAAAAATCACTGAAGTTCAACTGTAAATCTATAATAGACGTATATTCAACATCTATATTGTAGATGGTCTAAAAATCATCTACCATAGACGTCTATATTTAGTTCAATTTTAGACAAAGACAGCTTATAGACAGTGTTTCGACGTCTATTAGATTAGGATGTGTTGCCTGGGGAGTTGTTTTTCATTTTGGATCATAGTGTCATGTTAGACATTCTAAGCAGGACCAGGGATGAAGCGTTTTGAATAAATTATTTCAGCTGCTGCCACCAAATCTTTTTATTTCATCTAGGCAAATTGAGTTCGTCCGAATGACTACAATACATTTTGTTAAAGAGAAAATATTTCAAAAGTATATTTTTTCTACGTTTGAATAAAATATAAACAATATATTCAAAACTCTCACTAAAAATATTTATCAAATATGTTTTTAAATATATAACTTAGAAATATAAAAAAATATATTGAGTAAACATTTCAAACGTATATTTTATCTACATTTGAATAAAAGATTTGTACCCCCCCAACAATTCCAATTTCGAAAGACTCGGAAGAAAATGCTCGAACAGGTCAATTTTGTTATCAAGGGGGACCTAATTGTACCAAACTTTCAAGTCTTAGATCTCACCCCTTTAGCCAGGGGAGCCACCCACTTAAAAAATGTAAATGGCATGGGGGGTAGTGTGATACATCATTTTAAAGCTTATTCGATTCCCTATTCAGATCTACTTTTATCGATTTGTTTCTAGTCTTTCAAAATTGGAATTGTTGGGGGGTACAAATTTGAGTTGGGACACTCTGTATATTCAAAAACCTCTCACTAAAAATATTTATCCCATATATTTAAAAATATTTATGGCTACTATTGTTTTTCTTTGAGGAAGATGCAATACCAAAGCAGTTACGAATCGTGTTCGGCGAGTATTTTGGAACTGCAGCACATGTGCAATAAAATGATGAAACTTGAAAAATTGCCAGTGTTAAGAACACTCTTCGATGACCCAATTTCGGAATAAATTTATGTCGCATTTGGATGACCCTATTGGTGACTAATTCTTTTCTATTTATATTCAGGTACTCTAGATACTAATCATTGGTAATTTTGCCATAATTGCACTTATGAGGCAACATTCGAAATTGTGATAAACAGATCGTTAAGAATCGCGTCACTTCGCCGAAGCACCCCCACACCGAAACTAACAAAAACATCGAAAATAAGTACACAATCATATACTCGATTCACGTCTTATAAATAGCCCAAACGGAATGTTCTGTTGGTGTAGCGTTTAAAATCCTGGGACGGGTAATTTTAAATCAGTCTAGTTCATCAGGCAACGAGACGCCGACCTATCCTGCCCATCGACTTTCCAACCGCCAAAATGGTTTACGAATCCGACTTCTACACCACCAGGAGGCCCTACCGCCCCTCGTACTCGACGTACACCACCTCGGTAAGCCCCTGTGCATGGAAGACATCCGCTAGAAATAATACGAGGCAAATGCTCGGAAATATCGCTGTAAAACAAGAAGTGTTTGTAATTTTACATTTCGTGCTGTGCGCGGTTGGGTTCTTTTGGAAGCGCTTATAACTTGGTTTTGCACACGCTGAGGATCACGTTTCGGCACCGCCAAATTTAGCTCGGCGCGTCGATTAGCTTCGGAAATTTTGATTCACCAAGTGGTCGGTGTGTGAAGACGTAATTGGACGTCACGGGTTATTTTTTGTTTTGGCGTGAAGACGTCATTCGGCAGTTTTTACCTAATTTCGGATACCTAATATGTCAAGTTCAGCAAAAATATACTTGTTTTGTTTCGTGCCCTTAGGGTCGGGACGCTTCGGCTCATCCATTCACTTGATTTATTTTCGGAACTTTTACAGTACACGGTGCCAAACTATGCTCCATAGGCACGATAAATTAAGAACAGTAGTGACATTCAGATGCCAAAGACAATTTTTGTTTACCGCTCGACAGTAACCTGGGATTTACAAAATGACTGATTTTAACATCAATAAGAAAGACTGTAGATTTTTTTCCCGAGTGAAAAACTTCTTAGAGCTTCAGAAGTGTAAAAACTGCAACATGAGCTTTAACTTGTATCAAAAGACCCTACATCACTGGGACCCCTTAGACAAAGTTTTTTTAATAAAATTGTTTGTATTTTCGAAATTCCACGAACCGAAATTAAACCACTAATTCCCCCAGAGCCATTAACGCTTCCGTACTTCCAGAAACGCGAGATACCGTGGGAGAAAGTGCCTTTCGTGCCCCGCCCGAGCCTGGTGCCGGATCCGGTCACAGCTTTCGGCAAAAAGAAAACCAGTGAGGAAGTCTTTAGGCCAGGCCGCAAAAATATTCTCTCGCCGTCCGAACGCAACAAAATCAAACCGAAAGAGCTAATCGATCCTCCGAGGCCGTACTTGTCGCCGCGCGATCTCAACAGAGAAAAAATTCTTTCGTCTCTGAACACGACGGCCTCTCCTTCCGATTCCATTGACGTGTTACTGCCGAGACTGCACAAAGTCGCCGAAAACGCCGATCTGCCGTATAAGCGCAGGATCATTTCGAACTCGGACTTGTACTGAACGATATTTGGGAGCATTTGTGGCTTTCGCATTTAGATGTAACCCGTGGCATTTTTGATTAGAGCTTTGCTGGCGCAATTTTATTTTTTATATCTAGAATGTAGACAGCGTCGTATTGTAACTAGAGATTGTCAGTGGCGGTACCTCCGATTGGACCCGATATTTGTGTTTGTTATTGTCGACTTGCATGGATAGAAATTACAGATTTTTACGAGTAACTGTGCCTGGATAGATAGTTGTAACCGAGAGGGCACCTTTATTGTGGTGGCGGCCGTTTTTTTTTGTAATTCATTGATTTTTGCCACACTGTAATATAGGCGCCCCTGAATGCGTTTACTCTTAGTTTGCATTAAACGTTGTTAACCCTAAAGATCAAAATCAAAGTAAATAAAGACGTCTTTGTGTTTGCTTAAACTTGCGAAATAAAGTCTCTCTAGTATGTTATGTTAAGTTGGTGTTTGAATAAAGGCAGTTAAGTAAAAACTATTTTCACTTACACGTAAATATTCCCAAACGATCGGAAATTAAATAAATTGCAGTAAGAGTTGCCCTAAATTCCGGCAGCATTTTTTATTCAATTTTCGATCGCCATCATGCTTGAACATGCTCACACTTTTAAATTTTGACACTGTGTTAAATGTGCCAAAATAGAGTAAGATTGAGGAAGAACATAAATTTCCACCACGTGACTATTTCTTGTAAAGTTGGTTAAATTTTATTGATTTCAAATATGTACGTTAAACTAAACATCAAATTCAAAATTGCTAGATCTACTATAACCTAAAAAATTGATCAATGGCGATTATTCAGTGGTGCCAATACACTTTATTGGTACCAAGAATTGATATTTTCTCTGCAATATTGTTATCTCTACAATTTTAAAAAATCTTCCATTGTTTATTTATCATGTTGTCTACCTTCCTAATACTCAAATTTCCCTTTAGATAATTTTTTTGTTAAGTTTATTTTCGTACGTAGAGATAAATTTACAAATAAATTTTATTTGAGAATTCAATGCAACATAGATTTTCTCCCCTCCTTTTACTTGCGGCCACATCTTCGTCTCATTATTTCGGTTCCGTAATATCTTCTCTTTTTTCCTCTTTTTTGTCCCTTCTTCAATTCTTGTCTCTGTCTTTCTCGGGTTCCTCATGTTTTTCTTGGTATCTCTTCCTCTAGAGCGCGTCTCTCTTTCTCGTGTATCTTTTTTATGGTCCTTTTGTCTTCCTCTAGAAATTTTTCTTTCGTCTCTTTCTTTTTCTCGAGTATATTTAATTTGAAGTTGTAACTTTTCAGTTCAGTTCAGTTTCATTTCAGTGAGCTCCTTGCACTTATACGTATATGTCCGGGTTTCTTTACTGATATACGATATTATAAATCGTCATTTTAGATATTCTAATTTATTATCAATCATAACTTCTTAAAAAATGGTAGTAAAAAGATATAATACAGTGTAACCTCTATACATAGACCGTTTTTTTTACGTTATAAAGAGTTTTTGTTATACAGAGAGCAAAAGAAAACAATATAATAACAATATAAACCAAAAAGATCTAGCAATTTCTACGTTTTAAGACGTTTTTCGTTATATAGGAGTTCGCTATATAGAGTTTACACTGTAGGTACTTATAATTATGTACCTGATGATATACCCAGCTCACTTTATGCAATAAAGTACCGGGAAATTAATTTTTACGTTTTAACCGTTTACAGCACCAAATTTATGAAAAAAAGTTTTTTTTGTTATCTCAGATAAATATATACAATATACAGAATTATATAAAAATATACAAAGCAAAATATTTTTTCCAGCAAATGTCTCCAATAAAATATAAGTAATGCTATATACCATACATATTACTAAAATATATACTTTCCACAACATATTACATTCACATTATTTTAATATAACTAATATTCAAAAATGATTCAATATTTTCTAAATATTTATAATATTATGAAATAAATAAACTGGGCTACTTGGGAAAATATTGGACTGGATAAAAATGCGAGGACGAACAACCGACCTAAAAATAAAAAGTACTAAAAGAAGTAAAAAATAAAATAATAAAAAAAAGACGAAATATTATACAGCGTCTTCATACATCCAGTAGGCTTTGAACGTCAAAAATCTCCATCTTAATATGATATACGTCAATTTTGATCTCCACATGATGTACGAATCATTGATGACCACCCCATATAAATGGAACGTATTGAAGAGGAAGTGCAGAGACTACAAACACAAATAAATTGTGTTTATTGCACGCAACGTGAAAATTGTCCCACGAGACCAAAGCCCCAGCTGGATATAACGTCAAGTGCCATACTGCTTTTTTTCACGTGTTGCATACAATATTTTTTCTACGAGCGTCCCAGATTTATTCTGTTCACTGCGACTAAAGCTACGTTCGGCATATTTTATACAAACGGAGCAATTATTACTGAAATTGTTGTAGGAGATAAATAAAATACACTACAGGATGAGCAGATGAAGGTTCAGATGCCAGATGGTTTTGAGGCGGTACGATGTTCGCCGGGTCAGCTAGTTTTAAATAAAGGGAACATATTTATCAATAATTTTAATTATAGTTGCGATCAAAATACACTCAACGCATTTTATTTCTAATTTAGAAGTAGTGAAAATGCAAAAAGTATTTTTCCAGGTGTCAAGCTCCGTCTCCTTACTCAATCATTTGGCACTAATCACCTTCACTATAAATACCCACACCAGCTGAGACTAACATTATTTTTAAAGCACACCTAATCAGATTTTTATTCGGAGCGTCATTGCCTTTTTATAGTTGATATTAGTCTGGTGGATGAGCACGTTAATGCATCTTTCATCACAGACGCGTTCCGTTTTATCGCGATTTCCAACAGATGAAGAGGTGATGCGGGTCTACAGTTGGACGTAAAATATTTCTGCCGAGTCAAACTTCGAACAATACAAGCGACCTCCTTTGTTTACTTTGATTTACAATCTTGAGCACCCCGAGTTTGTCCAACTAACAGTGCACGTTAAACAATCTTCTTGAGATCTTGAGTGACTATTGTTGTCCTCAGAGTCCCCGTCACTACCTGGTAACGGACTCGCCAAACCGCAACAGGTCCGCCGAAGAGGTGTACTCGTACTCTTACGCCTCCAACGTTGAGTCCAATAGGTCTTCCGATCCTTATTCTCGTCCATCGACTCGCGCCTACTCGACTTCGGAATCGGTAAATCGCAGTTCCAACTCCGGACCTGGTGGTTACTCTTACAGCTCCGAGCGTTCTTCGCGCAGCTCCGGTGACGGCCCCGGAGGGTACCACTCCAGTTACAGCTCCACCACTTCCGGGAGACTCCCCGGAGGAACCACATATCGCCACTATTCTTACCGCGTGTAGATTAGGGGCTGCATATTGTTTTATCTTGGCGCTGCGTCTGTTCTGTAAACTGCTAGAGGTAGAGTAGCTTGAAGTTAACCAATCGTTTGTAGAAGGCACGTCTTTGACTTGGCTGAAATTGCTTGATTGGTTAACTTTAAAACCATTTAGTGTAACCGATGTATTAAAGTTTGGACTAACACAATATCAGGACACTTAAAATGAGACCTAACACCTCAATGTAACTTTTTGTATCGAATATGAACGAAATTCTATCCATAGGATAAGACTTACAATGTATTTTTGAAAATGTACTCTTTGTATTATGATGTAAATACGAGAATTTTAATAATAACAGTGAATATCCAAAGACTTTTTCATTCTCCACCGTATCTCTAGGCAAGGAACCAACACGAGTCGCAATACAAACACAAATATTATCCAAAATGTCTGTACAAATACTTATATGCGAAGAAAACAATGCACCATTCGGCCCCGATCTACAGAGGACTGTTTTCATTGTGTTGCATGCTTTTGGCACTGGCAATGTTCAAATTTGTTCCGTAATTCAATTATTAATTTCGACTTTCTTTTTTATGGTTCCTTGCTGCGTTTGTTCGTGCTCTGTAGTCTCCATTGTCTCGACAGATAAGAATTCTTCCAGGACTTGGTAAAGTAAGTATATCTGTTTTGTTTTGATTGCATGATACAATGTTTGTTGAAAAGTTTCTTTACTATTTTGTGTTCTGGTAAAATTTGCTCCTTGCCATGATGATGAGATGAAAGAAAAAATATGGGAGAGAAAGAGAAATGAGAGAGATAAGAACTCTATCCCACCAAGACAAGGAAGATATACCCGGTGCGTCTAAGAAGAAGAACAGTACAAGAATATTCACGTTCTTTAATTCGCAGTTTTTCAGGGTCTTACATTTTTAGGTTTTCAAAGACCCAATCGAGCAAAACAGGTAAAACAGAAAGGAAATAAAAAAAGACTCGAGGGGGTAAAGATAGATTGTATTCCAACATAAAGGACGAGGGAACAAAACGAATAAAATTAATAAGGGTTACTAGAAAAAGATGAGGCCTCAGAAGGGAATAGTTAAGAGACTCGCCGAAGAGAGGAGAGGTAGCGGATGGAAATATGTAGTTAAGAGTCACTAAAAAGGAAATGGGCGTGAAATGAAATAATTAAAAAAACCGTTAAAGGGAGACCAGGCAGTGGAAAAAATAGTTAACAGAGTCACTGAGGCCTCGGGAGGGAATAGTTAAGAGAGTCACTAGAAAAGGATAAGGTCGCGAAAGGGTATAGTTAAGAGACTCGCTAAAAAGATAACATAAAGCGGAAGGAAATATTTAACAGATATAACAATATTTAAGAGACTCGCTGAAGGAAGAAGACGCAGCAAAAATAAATCTGTAGTTAAGAGAGTCACTAGAAAATGATAAGGCCGTGAAAGGGAAAAGTTAAGAGACTCGCTGAAAAGATAACAGAAACTGGAATAAATCTGTAGTTAAGAGAGTTACTAGAGGAATATGAGGTCTCGAGAGGGAATAGTTAAGAGAGTCTCTAGTGAGAACGAGGCCACAGTAGGGAATAATTAAGAAACTCGCCAAAGAAAGGACAAGTAGTGTATGGAAATGTGCAGTTAAGAGAATCACTAAAAAAGGAGTACGCCGTGAAACGAAATTATTAAAACAGTTTCTAAAGGGGAATCAGGCAGTGGAAGAAATAGTTAAGAGAGTCACTAGAGAAAGATGAGGCCGCGTAAGGGAAAAGCTAAGAGATTCACTTAAAAGATAAAGGAAAGCGGAAGGAAATAGTTAAGAGAGTCACTAGAAAAGGATGAGACCGCGGAAGGGAATAATTAAAAGACTCGCTAAAGAGAGAAGAGGCAGCTAAAATAAAGCTGCAGTTAAAAACAGGCAGCGGAAGAAAATAGTTAAGAATCACTAGAGGAGGATGAGGCCGCGGATGGGAATGGTTAAGAGACTCGCTGAAGAGATAACAGGAAGCGGAAGGAAATAGTTAAGAGAGTCACTAGTGAAAGATGAAGCTTCGGAAAGGAGTAGTTAAGAGACTCGCTAAAACTAGAAGAGGCAGCTAAGATAAATCTGTAGTTAAAAGAGTCACTAGAGAATAGTTAAGAAAGTTACTAGAAAATGATAAGGCCGCAGAAGGAAATAGTTAAGAGAGTCACTAGAGAATGATGAAACTGTGGAAAGGAATAGTTAAGAGAGTCACTAGAAAAAGATAAGGCCGTGGAAGGGAAAAGTTAAGAGACCAGCTAGCTAGAAAAAGATGAGGCCGCGGGCCGGAATAGTTAAGAGAGTCACTAGAATAGGATAAGGCCGCGAAAGGGAATAGTTAGGAGACTCGCTGAAGAGATAACAGAAAGCTTAAGGAAATAGTTAAGAGAGTCACTAAAGGAAGGAGAAGCTGCGAAGGTCAATAACTAAGAGACTGGCTAAGCGGAGAACGGCTATAGGAGGAAAATTGTTAAGAGAGCCCTTATGGAAGAAAGAGGCTTAGGAAAGAAATAATTAAGTGACGCGGTAAAGAAAAAACATGCAGACGAAAGCCATAGTGAAAAAAGTCACTAAAGAAAAAACAGGCAGCGGAAGAAAATAGTTAAAGAGTTACTAGAGAATGATGAGGCCGTGGAGGGGAATAGTTAAGAGACTCGTTGAAAAGAATACAAGCATAAAATGAATTTGTGGTAAAGGGAGTCACTAGAGAAAGATGAGGCCGCGTAAGGGAAAAGTTAAGAGATTCACTTAAAAGATAAAGGAAAGCGGAAGGAAATAGTTAAGAGAGTCACTAGAAAAGGATGAGACCGCGGAAGGGAATAATTAAAAGACTCGCTAAAGAGAGAAGAGGCAGCTAAAATAAAGCTGCAGTTAAAAACAGGCAGCGGAAGAAAATAGTTAAGAATCACTAGAGGAGGATGAGGCCGCGGATGGGAATGGTTAAGAGACTCGCTGAAGAGATAACAGGAAGCGGAAGGAAATAGTTAAGAGAGTCACTAGTGAAAGATGAAGCTTCGGAAAGGAGTTGTTAAGAGACTCGCTAAAACTAGAAGAGGCAGCTAAGATAAATCTGTAGTTAAAAGAGTCACTAGAGAATGGTTAAGAAAGTTACTAGAAAATGATAAGGCCGCAGAAGGAAATAGTTAAGAGAGTCACTAGAGAATGATGAAACTGTGGAAAGGAATAGTTAAGAGAGTCACTAGAAAAAGGCTGTGGAAGGGAAAAGTTAAGAGACTAGCTAGCTAGAAAAATATGAGGCCGCGGGCCGGAATAGTTAAGAGAGTCACTAGAATAGGATAAGGCCGCAAAAGGGAATAGTTAGTAGACTCGCTGAAGAGATAACAGAAAGTTTAAGGAAATAGTTAAGAGAGTCACTAAAAGAAGGAGAAGCTGCGAAAGCCAATAACTAAGAGATTGGCTAAGCGGAGAACGGCTATAGGAGGAAAATTGTTAAAAGAGCCCTTATGGAAGAAAGAGGCTTAGGAAAGAAATAATTAAGTGACGCGGTAAAGAAAAAACATGCAGACGAAAGCCATAGTGAAAAAAGTCACTAAAGAAAAAAACAGGCAGCGGAAGAAAATAGTTAAGAGAGTCACTAGAGAATGATGAGGCCGTGGAGGGGAATAGTTAAGAGACTCGTTGAAAAGAATACAAGCATAAAATAAATTTGTGGTAAAGGGAATCACTAGAGAAAGATGAGGCCGCGTAAGGGAAAAGCTAAGAGATTCACTTAAAAGATAAAGGAAAGCGGAAGGAAATAGTTAAGAGAGTCACTAGAAAAGGATGAGACCGCGGAAGGGAATAATTAAAAGACTCGCTAAAGAGAGAAGAGGCAGATAAAATAAAGCTGCAGTTAAAAACAGGCAGCGGAAGAAAATAGTTAAGAATCACTAGAGGAGGATGAGGCCGCGGATGGGAATGGTTAAGAGACACGCTGAAGAGATAATCGGAAGCGGAAGAAAATAGTTAAGAGAGTCACTAGTAAAAGATGAAGCTTCGGAAAGGAGTAGTTAAGAGACTCGCTAAAACTAGAAGAGGCAGCTAAGATAAATCTGTAGTTAAAAGAGTCACTAGAGAATAGTTAAGAAAGTTACTAGAAAATGATAAAGCCGCGGAAGGAAATAGTTAAGAGAGTCACTAGAGAATGATGAAGCTGCGGAAGGGAATAGTTAAGAGAATCACTAAAAAAATATAAGGCCGTGGAAGGGAAATGTTAAGGGACTAGCTGAAAAGATAACAGAAAGCGGAATAAATCTGTAATTAAGAGAGTCGCTAGAAAGAGATCAGGCCGCGGGCCGGAATAGTTAAGAAAGTCACTAGAAAAGGATAAGGTCGCAAAGGGAATAGTTAGGAGACGCGCTGGAGAGATAACAGAAAGCGGAAGGAAATAGTTAAGAGAGTCACTAGAGAAAGATGAAGCCTTGGAAAGGAAGAGTTAAGAGACTCGCTGAAGGGAGAATAGGCAGCTAAAATAAATCTGTAGTTAAGAGTCACTAGAAAAAGATAAGGCCGCGGAAGGGAAAAGTTAAGAAAGTCACTAGAGAATGATGAAGCCGCGGAAGGAAAGAGAGTCACTAGAAAAGGATAAGACAGCGAAAGGAAATAGTTTTGGAGACTCGCTGAAGAGATAACAGAAAGCGGAAAGAAATAGTTAAGACACTCGCTGAAGAGAGAACCGACAACTAAAATAAATCTGTAGTTGAGAGGGTCACTAGAGAAAAATGAGGCCTCGGGAGGGAATAGTTAAAAGAGTCACTAGAAAAGGATGAGGCCACGGAAGGGAATAGTTAAAAGATTCGCTGAAGGGATAACAGAAAGCGGAGAGAAATAGTTAAGAGATTCACTAGAGAAAGATGAAGCCGCGCAAGGGAACAGTTAACAGAGTTCCTAGAGAAGAATGAGGCCACGGTAGAGAATAGTTAAGAAACCCGCCAAAGAGGGGATGAGTAGTGAATGGAAAAATGTAGTTAAGAGAGTCACGAAAAAAGGGAGACCAGGCAGTGGAAGAAAAGGTTAAGAGACTTGCTGAACAGATAACAGAAAACAGAAGGCTATTGTTAGAGAAAAATCAAGTCGCGGACGAGAATAGTTAACAGAGTCTTTAGAGAAAGATGAAGCATCGGAAAAGGATAGTTAAGAGAATCGCTAAAGGAAGAACACGCAGCTAAAATAAATCTGTAGTTAAGAGAGTCACTAGAAAAATATGAGACCGCGGAAGGGATTAGTTAAGAGAGCCACTAGAGAAAGATGAAGCTTCGGAAAGAAATAGTTAAGAGACTCGCTAAAGGGAGAACATGCAGCTAAAATAAATCTCTAGTTAAGAGGCGTCACTGGAGAAAGATGAGGCCTCGGGAGGGAGAAGTTAAGAGATTCACTGAATAGATCACAGAAAGCGAAAGGAAATAGTTAAGACAGTCACTATAGAAAGCTGAAGCTGCAGAAGGGAATAGTTAAGAGAGTCACTAGAAAAGGATCAGGCCGCGGAAGGGAACAGTTAAGAGACTCGCCGCAGAGAGAACAAGCAACGGAAGAAATTATATAGTTAATGGAGTCACTAAAGAAGAAACGGGCAGCGAAAAGAAATAGTTGAGAGAGTCACTAGATAAGGATGAGACCGCGGAACGGAATAATTAAGAGACTCGTTAAATTGAGAAGAGGCAGCCAAAATAAATCTGTAGTTAAAAACAGGCAGCGGAAGAAAATATTTAAGAGAGTCGCTAGAGAAGGATGAGGCCACGGATGGGAATAGTTAAGAGACTCGTTGAAAAGAGAACAAGCAGCTAAAATAAATCTGTAATTAAAAACAGGCAGCGGAAGAAAATAGTTAAGAGAGTCGCTAGAGAGGGATGAGGCCACGGATGGGAATAGTTAAGAAACTCGTCGAAAAGAGAACAAGCAGCTAAAATAAATCTGTAGTTAAGAGAGCCATTAGAGAATAATTAAGAGAGTCACTAGAAAGGATAAGGCCGAAATAGTTAAGAGATTCACTAGAGAAAGATGAAGCCGCGGAAGGAAATAGTTAAGAAAATCACTAGAAAAGAATAAGGCCGTGGAAGGGAAAAGTTAAGAAACTTGCTGAAAAGCTAACAGAAATTGGAATAAATCTATAGTTAAGAGAGTTACTAGAGGAAGATGAGGCCGTGGACGGGAATAGTTAAGAGAGTCACTAAAGGAAGGAGAAGCTGCGAAAGCCAATAACTAAGAGACTGGCTAAGCGGAGAATAGAGATAGGAGGAAAATTATTAAGAGGGTCCCTATGGAAGAAAGAGAAGAAAGTGAAAGAAATATTTAAGTGATGAGGTAAAGAAAAAACATGCAGAGGAAAGCCATAGTGAAAAAAGTCACTAAGGAAAAGACAGGCAGCTTAAGAAAATAGTTAAGAGAATCACTAGAGAAGGATGAGGCCTCGGGAGGGAATAGTTAAGAGAGTCACTAGAAAAGGATGAAGTCGCGGAAGGGAATAGTTAAAAGACTCGCTGAAGTCATAACAGAAGGCGGAAGGAAATAGTTAAGACATTTCCTAGAGAAATATGAAGCCGTGGAAGGGAACAGTTAGGAGAGTTCCTAGAGAAGAACGAGGCCACGGTATAGAATAGTTAAGGACAGGTAATGGATGGAAATATGTAGTTAAGAGAGTCACTAAAAAAGGAACAGGCCGTGAAACTAAATAATTAAAAGAGTCGCTAAAGGGAGACCAGGCAGTGGAAGAAATAGTTAAGAGAGGGCTGAGGCCGATTAAGGGAATAGTTAAGAGAATCCTTATGGAAGAAAGAGGACTCGCGAAATGACATTAAACAGAGTCTGATAAAGAAACGAAAGGGTTAGGGGACGGAGGAATGTCTAGAAAAATTGTGTACGTCAACGACATACATCAATCTCTCGACATAGGAGTACCACACAAATTTGGAGGAGCAGCATTTAATTTTACTTCGAAATGTAAAAATAAAAATTAGCGAAGAGATCTATAATTTGTTACGCGATGCTGATTCTATAGATAAACCTTCAAATATAGCAGCGATCTAAATGCAGAGCTCGTCAACTTCAAGGACAGGAACTTGAACCAGTGTTATTTATTTATCGAATCAAGATTTCTCGATTTCATCCAGATGTTGTACGTTCGATCTGTTCTGTGTCAGAAAGTTACTTTGTTTCTGTTTCTATTCTAGGTGGTGCTTTACAAAAATTGTGTACAGTCGAACTCTGTTATAACGAACACTCTTCCCATAACTGATAGTTTAAAAACAAACTGATCAATTCTGAATAGCACCGAAAATTACTGAAAGACTTTTTGAAATATTTTTCAGGTTCACGTCGTACACACCTACGATCGGATCGTACCATACGTTGGGCACAAAAGACTGACGGTCGTGACGGCGCCCCCAAGGGTCTACTCGACACGACCTTCAGTCCTTCAACGGGAGTACGATTGGATCGAAAACAGAATCCGGCCATGGGTTGCGTACTCGCCGACCAATCGGTACCTCAATTCTGATTCTGCAGTGGTAAGTACATGACACATACTCTCACAACATATAAATAAAATGAACAAGCTTAATCCACACACTAGGGCTGCTGCCACTAGTGCTATAAATAATTTTTGAAGCTGAGTTTGAGTACTCGGTCGTTTAAACGGACATTCTTTGCTGGGGTTATTTTAACACATTTTAGCTTTTGCACTAATGTTGGTGAATGTTGTAGAATTATTGTTGTGGCCAGCGGTGTTCCTAGATGTGTGACCGCTTGAGTGCACCTTATGGAAATGGCTTCTATTATTTCGGTTATATTTCGATGGCAATGTCCTCCTGGAATACGAAATTTAAAATTTAATTAATTAATTTAAAAATACTTGCACGGAATACATACATAAAGAAATAAATATCTATAAACTTATAAAAGGAACTCTTTTTTTTTTGCCTTTATTCTCGGGTTTAGAGAGTGTATTTAACTATTTTGTTTCCACCGTTATTCTCAGGTCCAGGGAGTGTCCATTGTTCTCGGGTTCAGGGACTGCTTTTAACTAATTTTTTTTTGGTCGTTATTCTCGGGTTAAAGGAGTGTCTTCATTTATTTTGTTTCCACCGTTATTCTCGGGTTTAGGGAGTGTATTAAATTATTTTGCTTCCGCCGTTGTTTTCGGGTTCAAGGACTGTCTTTAGCTATTTCGTTTCGGTCGTTATTTTTAGGTTCAGGCAATGTCTTTAACTATTTCGTTTTTCCCGTAATTCTCGAGACTGCCTTTAGCTATTTCGTTTCGGTCGTTATTTTTGGGTTCAGGAGCGGCCTTTAATTTTTTTGTCGTTATTCTCAGGTTTAGGGAGTGTTTTTAACTATTTTGTTTTCACCGGCATTCTCGGGTTCAGAGAGTGTATAATTTAATTATTTCGCTTCTGCTGTTGTTCTCGGGTTCGGGGACTGCCTTTAGCTATTTCGTTGCGGTCGTTATTATTGGGTTCAGGAACGGCCTTTATTTTTTTTTTTGGTCGTTATTCTCGGGTTTAGGGAGTGTCTTTAACTATTTTGTTTCCTCCATTTTTCTCGTGTCTGGAGAATGTCTTTAACTATTTTGTTTCCACCGTTGTTCGGGAGTTCAGGGACAGCCTTTAGCTATTTTGTTTCGGTCAGAATTCTTGGGTTTAGGGACTGTATTTAATTATTTCGTTTCCTCCACTGTTCTCGAGTATAAGAAGTATCTTTAACTATTTTTAACTATTTCGTTTCCTCCCTTGTTGTCGGGTCAAAGGAATCTCTTTAACTACTTCGCTTCCGCCATTGTTCTCGGGTTCAGTGACTGCTTTTAGCTATTTCATTGCGGTCGTTATTTTTGGGTTCAGGAACAGCATTTAACTAATTATTATTCTCGGGTTAAAGGAGTGTCTTTATTTATTTTGTTTCCACCGTGATTCTCGGGTTTAGGAAGTGTATTAAATTATTTCGCTTCCGCCGTTGTTCTTGGGTTCAGGGACTGTCTTTAGCTATTTCGTTGCGGTCGTTAATTTTGGGTTCAGGTACAACCTTTAACATGTTTTTTTGGTCGTCATTCTCGGGTTTAGAGTGTCTTTAACTATTTTCTTTCCTCCATTGTTCTCGTGTCTAGAGAATGTCTTTAACTATGTATTATGTTTCCACCGTTGTTCTCGGGTTCAGGGACAGCCTTTAACTATTTTTTTTTTCGTTATTCGCGGGTTTAGGGAGGGTCCTTAACTATTTCATTTTCTTCGTTATCCTCGTGCTAATGGAGTGTATTTAACTATTTTGTTTCCACCGCTATTCTCAGATTCAAGGTGTGGATTTCATTATTTTGCTTCCGCCGTTGTTCTCGTGTTCAGAGAATGATTTTAGCTATTTCGTTGCGGTCGTTATTTTTGGGTTCAGAGACAGCATTTAACTTTTTTTTTGGTCGTTATTCTCGGGTTTAGGAAGTGTATTTAACTATATTGTTTCCACCGTTATTCTCGGGTTGTGGAAGTGTATTTAATCATTTCGCTTCCGCCGTTGTTCTAGGGTTCAGGGACTGATTTTAGCTATTTCGTTGCGGTCGTTATTTTTGGGTTTAGAGACAGCATTTAAATATTTTTTTTTCCGTTATTCTCGGGTTTAGGAAGTGTATTTAACTATTTTGTTTCCAACGTTATTCTCGGGTTATGGGTGTGTATTTAATTATTTCGCTTCCGCCGTTGTTCTCGGGTTCAGGGACTGCTTTTATCTATTTCGTTGCGGTCGTTATTATTGGGTTCAGGGAAAGCATTTAACATTTTTTTTTGGTTTTTATTCTCGGGTTTAGAGAGTGTATTTAACTATTTTGTTTCCACCGTTATTCTCAGGTTCTGGGAGTGTCCATTGTTCTCGGGTTCAGGGACTGTTTTTAGCTATTTCGTTTCGGTCGTTATTTTTAGGTTCAGGGACAGCCTTTAACTATTTTTGTTGGTCGTTATTCTCGGGTTTAGGAAGTGTATTTAACTATTTTGTTTCCACCGTTATTCTCATTTTCAGGGAGTGTCCGTTGTTCTCGGGTTCAGGGACTGTCTTTAGCTATTTCGTTGCGGTCGTTAATTTTGGGTTCAGGTACAACCTTTAACAATTTTTTTTTTGGTCGTCATTCTCGGGTTTAGAGTGTCTTTAACTATTTTCTTTCCTCCATTGTTCTCGTGTCTAGAGAATTTCTTTAACTCTTTTGTTTCCACCGTTGTTCTGGAGTTCAGAGACAGCCTTTAACTATTTCGTTTCGGTCAGAATTCTAGGGTTTAGGGACTGTATTTAATTATTTCGTTTCCTTCACTGTTCTCGAGTATAAGAAGTATCTTTAACTATCTTTAACTATTTCGTTTCCTCCCTTGTTGTCGGGTCAAAGGAATCTCTTTAACTACTTCGCTTCCGCCGTTGTTCTCGGGTTCAGGGACTGCCTTTACCTATTTCGTTTCGGTCGTTATTTTTAGGTTCAGGGACAGCTTTTAACTATTTCTTTTTGTCGTTATTCTCGGGTTTAGGGAGTGTCTTTAACTATTTCACTCTCTTCGTTATTCTCGTTTTTTTAAAGGAGTGCCTTTAACTATTTTGTTTCCACCGTTATTCTCTGGTTCAGGGAGTATATTAAATTATTTCGCTTCCGCCGTTGTTCTCGGGTTCAGGGACTGTCTTTAGCTATTTCGTTGCCGTCGTTAATTTTGGGTTCAGGTACAACCTTTAACAATTTTTTTTTGGTCGTCATTCTCGGGTTTAGAGTGTCTTTAACTATTTTCTTTCCTCCATTGTTATCGTGTCTAGAGAATGTCTTTAACTATGTATTTTGTTTCCACCGTTGTTCTCGGGTTCAGGGACTGCTTTTAACTATTTTGTTTCGGTCGTTATTTTTGAGTTCAGGGACAGCCTTTAACTATTTTTTTTGTCGTTGTTCGCGGGTTTAGGGAGGGTCCTTAACTATTTCATTTTCTTCGTTATCCTCGTGTTAAAGGAGTGTATTTAACTATTAATTTTGTTTCCACCGTTACTCTCGTATTGTGGAAGTGTATTTAATGATTTCGCTTCCGCCGTTGTTCTCGGGTTCAGGGACTGCTTTTAACTATTTCGTTTCGGTCGTTATTTTTGAGTTTAGGGACAGCCTTTAACTATTTTTTTGTCGTTATTCGCGGGTTTAGGGAGGGTCCTTAACTATTTCATTTTCTTCGTTATCCTCGTGCTAATGGAGTGTATTTAACTATTTTGTTTCCACCGCTATTCTCGGATTCAAGGTGTGGATTTAATTATTTTGCTTCCGCCGTTGTTCTCGTGTTCAGGGACTGATTTTAGCTATTTCGTTGCGGTCGTTATTTTTGGGTTCAGAGACAGCATTTAACTTTTTTTTTGGTCGTTATTTTCGGATTTAGGAAGTGTATTTAATTATATTGTTTCCACCGTTATTCTCGGGTTATGGGAGTGTATTTAATTATTTCGCTTCCGCCGTTGTTCTCGGGTTCAGGGACTGCTTTTAACTATTTCGTTTCGGTCGTTATTTTTGAGTTCAGGGACAGCCTTTAACTATTTTTTTGGTCGTTATTCTCGGGTTTAGGAAGTGTATTTAACTATTTTGTTTCCACCGTTATTCTCAGGTTCAGAGAGTGTCCGTTGTTCTCGGGTTCAGGGACTGTCTTTAGCTATTTTGTTGCGGTCGTTAATTTTGGGTTCAGGTACAACCTTTAACAATTTTTTTTTGGTCGTCATTCTCGGGTTTAGAGTGTCTTTAACTATTTTGTTTCCATCGTTGCTCTGGAGTTCAGAGACAGCCTTTAGCTATTTCGTTTCGGTCAGGATTCTAGGGTTTATGGACTGTATTTAATTATTTCGTTTCCTCCACTGTTCTCGAGTATAAGAAGTATTTTTAACTATCTTTAACTATTTCGTTTCCTCCCTTGTTGTCGGGTCAAAGGAATCTCTTTAACTACTTCGCTTCCGCCGTTGTTCTCGGGTTCAGGGACTGCCTTTACCTATTTCGTTTCGGTCGTTATTTTTAGGTTCAGGGACAGCTTTTATCTATTTCTTTTTGTCGTTATTCTCGGGTTTAGAGAGTGTCTTTAACTATTTCACTCTCTTAGTTATTCTCGTTTTAAAGGAGTGCCTTTAACTATTTTGTTTCCACCGTTATTGTCGGGTTCAGGGGGTATATTAAATTATTTCGTTTCCGCCGTTGTTCTCGGGTTCAGGGACTGTCTTTAGCTATTTCGTTGCGGTCGTTAATTTTGGGTTCAGGTACAACCTTTAACAATTTTTTTTGGTCGTCATTCTCGGGTTTAGAGTGTCTTTAACTATTTTCTTTCCTCCATTGTTATCGTGTCTAGAGAATGTCTTTAACTATGTATTTTGTTTCCACCGTTGTTCTCGTGTTCAGGGACTGATTTTAGCTATTTCGTTGCGGTCGTTATTTTTGGGTTCAGAGACAGCATTTAGCTATTTCGTTTCTGTCGTTATTTTTGGGTTCAGAGACAGCATTTAACTTTTTTTTGGTCGTTATTCTCGGGTTTAGGAAGTGTATTTAACTATGTTGTTTCCACCGTTATTTTCGGGTTGTGGAAGTGTATTTAATTATTTCGCTTCCGCCGTTGTTCTCGGGTTCAGGGACTGCTTTTAGCTATTTCGTTGCGGTCGTTATTATTGAGTTCAGGGAAAGCATTTAACTTTTTTTTTTGGTTTTTATTCTCGGGTTTAGAGAGTGTATTTAACTATTTTGTTTCCACCGTTATTCTCAGGTCCAGGGAGTGTCCATTGTTCTCGGGTTCAGGGACTGTTTTTAACTATTTCGTTTCGGTGGTTATTTTTGGGTTCAGGGACAGCCTTTAACTATTTTTTTTGGTCGTTATTCTCGGGTTTAGGAAGTGTATTTAACTATTTTGTATTTTGTTTCAGGGACTGCTTTTAGCTATTTCATTGCTGTCGTTATTTTTGGGTTCAGGAACAGCATTTAACTAATTTTTTTTTGGTCGTTATTCTCGGGTTAAAGGTGTGTCTTTATTTATTTTGTTTCCACCGTGATTCTCGGGTTTAGGAAGTGTACTAAATTATTTCGCTTCCGCCGTTGTTCTCGGGTTCAGGGACTGCTTTTAGCTATTTCGTTGCGGTCGTTATTATTGAGTTCAGGGAAAGCATTTAACTTTTTTTTTTGGTTTTTATTCTCGGGTTTAGAGAGTGTATTTAACTATTTTGTTTCCACCGTTATTATCAGGTCCAGGGAGTGTCCATTGTTCTCGGGTTCAGGGACTGTTTTTAACTATTTCGTTTCGGTGGTTATTTTTGGGTTCAGGGACAGCCTTTAACTATTTTTTTTGGTCGTTATTCTCGGGTTTAGGAAGTGTATTTAACTATTTTGTATTTTGTTTCAGGGACTGCTTTTAGCTATTTCATTGCTGTCGTTATTTTTGGGTTCAGGAACAGCATTTAACTAATTTTTTTTTGGTCGTTATTCTCGGGTTAAAGGAGTGTCTTTATTTATTTTGTTTCCACCGTGATTCTCGGGTTTAGGAAATGTACTAAATTATTTCGCTTCCGCCGTTGTTCTCGGGTTCAGGGACTGCTTTTAGCTATTTCGTTGCGGTCGTTATTATTGAGTTCAGGGAAAGCATTTAACTTTTTTTTTTGGTTTTTATTCTCGGGTTTAGAGAGTGTATTTAACTATTTTGTTTCCACCGTTATTATCAGGTCCAGGGAGTGTCCATTGTTCTCGGGTTCAGGGACTGTTTTTAACTATTTCGTTTCGGTGGTTATTTTTGGGTTCAGGGACAGCCTTTAACTATTTTTTTTGGTCGTTATTCTCGGGTTTAGGAAGTGTATTTAACTATTTTGTATTTTGTTTCAGGGACTGCTTTTAGCTATTTCATTGCTGTCGTTATTTTTGGGTTCAGGAACAGCATTTAACTAATTTTTTTTTGGTCGTTATTCTCGGGTTAAAGGAGTGTCTTTATTTATTTTGTTTCCACCGTGATTCTCGGGTTTAGGAAGTGTACTAAATTATTTCGCTTCCGCCGTTGTTTTCGGGTTCAAGGACTGCCTATAGCTATTTCTTTTTGGTCGTTATTTTCGGGTTTAGGGAGCGTATTTAACTATTTCATTTTCTTCGTTATTTTAACTTTAACTATTTTACTGCTATCGTTGTTCTGGACTTCAGGGACAGTCTTTAGCTATTTGTTTTCTTTCGTTGTCCTCGGCTTTAGAAAGGGTTCATAACTATTTCGTTCACTCCGTTGATTTCGAGTATAGGCAGTGTCTTTAACTATTTCGTTTACTCCGTTCCTTTCGGGATAAGGGAGTGGCTTTATCTACAATTTCGTTTCCTTCGTTATTCTCGGGTTCAGAGAGTGTCTTTAACTATTTCGTTTCTGCCGTTTTTGTATTCAGCATTGTTGTCGGAGTTTTTCTTAGGTTTATCGACTCTCTTAAACTATCATTTCCATTGTGTTATTGTTTCCAGATATTTGTAATTGTCCTCTTTTATTCTTTTAATTACTTTTTAACTATGTTTCTTTTTTTAAAGCATTTTATGTCATCTCTTCTTATACGATCGAAAGCTTTTTAAGTGTATAAAACAAATACGTATTTATTTTTCCCTGTTTTTCAGTTTTTCACAAATAATGTAAATTTGTAGTATAGAAACATAATTAGAAATAAAAGGCAGTCGCACATCTAGGAACACCACTGAAATATAACCTCAAAATCTTTCTAACAACGCTATGTATACCGTGTGAACAAGTTATTTTTTGTCACACCTCAGCTTCAAGTTCGGTTTTGTGATTTTTGAATTTGAAGGGCCTCGTTTTTTGGATATTTTTTGAACCTTATTTTTATAGATTCAGTAATACTGAACGTCGCGTCGCCGTGCTTTTTGAATTTGAAACAACCGCTTCTGGGCAATAAGTAATGCGCTTTGTTTTTTCAGAGATACGTTTATGTTCGAAATCCAATCAGTGGATTAAAGTATCACGCAGAATATAATCCTTCGCGATACTACAACTTCTATAGAATAATACGTCCGTTCACCTCATACGATGATTTGTGGCCTTATTACCGGCCTTATTATTTCTGGCCTTCAACTAGACCAATTCGGTCTCTCGATATAGGTTTAGATTATAATTTGAACCGTGTAAGTATACACACAGTGTTAATAACCACATCAGATGTAATTCATGATTAGTACTATCATCCAAAATACTAATGTCGCTATGAATGTGCTTAGCGCTGAGGCTGGATGCACACAAGCACAGAGAGATGAAGATGTTGATTACAGATTAGCGTTTACACAGTAGCTCCATAACGTCTCAAAGCTTCCGCAGCACAAATACAACCACAGTTACCACTAACAACCTAAGTCTATAACCGAATGAAATTTATTTCCAGAGCAACTATCTTGCTGGACTGTATGGTTCATATTACAGATGGTTAAAGAACTACCACTATTACAGATACGTAAAACCCACTTATTATCCAGATCACTCGCTTAAATGCTATTACTGTCTGCATCGTGATGGATATCACTCTCCGACTTGTAAATGGTACTACCCCGTTTCGACATACTCGTATTTAGACACGTGGTACCCGAGACGGTCATACTATTGGTCGAAATATTTGCCTATTTACTATACCTCTTTAAGTACATTGTTGTCTCCTTATTATTTCAGATACTTAACGAGTGTAAGTATGAAACGTATGTGTTGTTTTAGCGGTGTTGGGATGAGCGGGTCAAGTTTATTTGGACGTGGGTACACATTTTGACTTTCTTCCACTGATTGGACACACTACTTTGAACATAAAAAGCACACGAAACTGACAAAAGGCATTTATGGTTGGCGTGTCGAAATATCGATGTACAAAAATGGTGCATGCGCCGGGCTATTTCTCAGCACCGTGGGATAAATTTAACGAGCATCTGGCACCTGAGCCGGTTTTTGCAAGTTTCTGGCAAATCTGCAAACGCCGTTGTGAAATTTTGACGAAAGCACTTTTACTGTTTATTTTGAGAGAATTGTGTTATTGCGGCTGGACTTTTTCATTTCAAAAATCGCACACTCCAAATAATTTGGTCCCTTATCTAAACACCTCAAGAAGTCCCTTAAACCACAAAATGGCGTCGTTTAAGCGACCTCTTCGAATCTAAATTAAGTCTCACCACTTAAAATAAATACTAAATAAAAATACTAATTAGATTTAAGTCGCTCAGACTAGTTCCAGGCGCGTAGTAACACGTCCCAATTTCAGATCTTTGACGATGAAACGAGGCTGATTCGAGCACAGACGGCGTCTCTTTTGAAACAAGTCCACCTTCCAGTGCCCAGAATCAGAACTTGGCCCATCACTCCCTTGAACAGGTAAATTACCGTCCGTCGTTCCGAATATCACTGGAAACATTTTTCAGATACGGCGATTACCATTCGCTACCAGCAAAATACAGCAACGACACTTACATCCACAAATTACTGACAGTGTCACCGAATTCAAAAGTACAATACGCCACATATTACACGGAACCGGTCAAAAAGTATATTGGTGAGTGACGGATTTTTTTTTAGCTTCTATCGATCCTGCTAAATGCCTCAGCTTTGATTAATTAATTTCGGAGAGGGTCACAGCTTTGGAAATCTGGGTGGCTTTGGCGCTGGAAGCATCCGCAAGACTTGGGAACAGCTTTCACAGCTTCAGTGCAGTTTTTGTTTCAATGTCGTTTGAAGCTGATCCTAATAAATTATGTTCACTCGTACTTCTATACCTTTGTGGATACAATGTTGTGTAGAACAGTGACTAACAAATACAGTAAATGCTTCCGACTTTTTCATGAAAGTGAATACTCAAAATAGGTTCGATGAAGTATAAAATTTATGAATTCACAAAAAAGCTAAATGTCAAATTAACGAAATATCAAACTAGCGAAATAACAAAACAAGTGAATATGAAAATATCAAATGATTGGATTATCAAAATATCAGGTTCAAAGAATATTAAGTCAACGAAATGATAAAAATTGTATATCATCAAATTGACGAAACGACAAACTAACGGCATATCAAATTAATTAATGAAAAGTCAATTTAACGAAATATCAAAAGATTTATTAAGATTAATTATCACCTTAATAAAAAATCGGATTATTGAAATAGCAAAATGTCAAATTAGAGAATTAACAAAATATCAAATTAGCAAAGGAGAATATATATCAAATTAAAGAAAAATAAAAATGACAAAGCAAAGGAACGAAATATAAGCACAACCAAATATAAGAACCAAATAGTCAAAAAAGTGAAAACCGTTATAATGCATCAGTATATCAGACTATGCTATGAAATATCAAAATGTTGGAAAATTGTATTAATTATTAATTATTAACAAAATGGAAAAAGACGAAACTAAGGATATTAACGAATAAACAAAATATATTTTCGAAATTTCAGATGGACGAAATGCCAAAATCATATCCAGTTGACATCAACAAAGAATCAAATCAAATCATGATTAACGAAATACCAAATATCATAATTACATATTAACGAAATATATTAGAACATCCAATCCACAAAATAGCAATTATATAAATGTGACAATATCAGATTGATGTAAGAAAAGAATATCACTACAAAAAGATGATTAATTAATGAAATAGCAAAATTAATGGAATAGAAAGTAACGATATATCAAATAAATAAAAACAAGAATAATGAAAAAACATTTCGACGAAATATCAAACTAAAGAAAAATCACAGCAGAGAAAAAATATCGAATTAGCGAAATCAAATCATGATTAACGAAATACCAAATATCATAATTATATATTAACGAAATATATTGGAACATCCAATCCACAAAATAGCAATGATCTAAATGTGACAGTATCAGATTGATGTCAGAAAAGAATATCACAACAAAAATATGATTAATCAACGAAATAGCGAAATTAACGAAATAGAGAGTAACGATATATCAAATAAAGAAAAACACAAGAATAATGAAAAAACATTTCGACGAAATATCAAACTAAAGAAAAATCACAGCAGAGAAAAAATATCGAATTAGCGAAATCATGTCATGATTAACGAAATACGAAATATCATAATTACATATTAACGAAATATATTAGAACATCCAATCCACAAAATAGCAATTATATAAATGTGACAATATCAGATTGATATCAGAAAAGAATATCACAACAAAAAGATGATTAATCAACGAAATAGCGAAATTAACGGAATAGAGAGTAACAATATATCAAATAAAGGAAAACACAAGAATAATAAAAAACATTTCGACGAAATATCAAACTAAAGAAAAATCACAGCAGAGAAAAAATATCGAATTAGCGAAATCAAATCATGATTAACGAAATACCAAATATCATAATTATATATTAACGAAATATATTAGAACATCCAATCCACAAAATAGCAATGATCTAAATGTGACAGTATCAGATTGATGTCAGAAAAGAATATCACAACAAAAAGATGATTAATTAATGAAATAGCAAAATTAACGGAATAGAGAGTAACAATATATCAAACAAAGGAAAACACAAGAATAATGAAAAAACATTTCGACGAAATATCAAACTAAAGAAAAATCACAGCAGAGAAAAAATATCGAATTAGCGAAATCAAATCATGATTAACGAAATACGAAATATCATAATTGCATATTAACGAAATAGATTAGAACATCCAATCCACAAAATAGCAATTATATAAATGTGACAATATCAGATTGATATCAGAAAAGAATATCACAACAAAAAGATGATTAATTAACGAAATAGCGAAATTAACGGAATAGAGAGTAACAATATATCAAATAAAGGAAAACACAAGAATAATAAAAAACATTTCGACGAAATATCAAACTAAAGAAAAATCACAGCAGAGAAAAAATATCGAATTAGCGAAATCAAATCATGTTTAACGAAATACCAAATATCATAATTATATATTAACAAAATATATTAGAACATCAAATCCACAAAATAGCAATTATCTAAATGTGACAATATCAGATTGGTATAAGAAAAGAATATCACAATAACAAGATGATTAATTCACGAAATAGCGAAATTAACGAAATAGAGAGTAACGATATATCAAATAAAGAAAAACACAAGGATAATGAAAAACATTTTGACGAAATATCAAACTCAAGAAAAATCACAGCAGAGAAAAAATATCGAATTAGCGAAATCAAATCATGATTAACGAAATACCAAATATCATAATTATATATTAACGAAATATATTGGAACATCCAATCCACAAAATATCAATTATACAAATGTGACAATATCAGATTGATGTAAGAAAAGAATATCACTACAAAAAGATGATTAATTAATGAAATAGCAAAATTAACGGAATAGAAAGTAACGATATATCAAACAAAGAAAAACACAAGAATAATGAAAAAACATTTCGACGAAATATCAAACTAAAAAAAAATTACAGCAGAGAAAAAATATCGAACTAGCGAAATCAAATCATGATTAACGAAATACCAAATATCATAATTACATAATAACGAAATATATTAAAACATCAAATCCACAAAATAACAATTATCTAAATGTGACAATATCAGATTGATGTAGGAAAAGAATATCACAACAAAAAGATGATTAATTAACGAAATAGCGAAATTAACGGAATAGAGAGTAACAATATATCAAATAAAGGAAAACACAAGAATAATGAAAAAACATTTCGACGAAATATCAAACTAAAGAAAAATCACAGCAGAGAAAAAATATCGAATTAGCGAAATCAAATCATGATTAACGAAATACCAAATATCATAATTATATAATAACGAAATATATTAAAACATCAAATCCACAAAATAGCAATTATCTAAATGTGACAGCAGAGAACAAATATCGAACTGGCAAAAATTTAATGAAAGATGAAAATTTCTTATTAGAAAATCAGGAAAACGTCAAATCAAGGAAATATCAAATGATAGAAATATCAAAATCCAAAGAACGACATAGTGAAACACAAAAAAATATAACGTTATAACAAAATAGTAAATTTAATAACTTAAAAAGACATGTAAATAAAAGATTAACGAAAAATCAAAAGGTCAGATTGAAGAAAGAAAAAAATATCACTGTAATACAATTTCGAAATGGCAAAATTACAAATCAACGGAATATACGATATATATAGACGATATATCAAAGCAATATATAAATATCAAAATATCGTAAGAACGAAATAGTGAAACATCACATTATCAAATTTTAATTTCAGGTAGCAGATATATACACCTACACATCGGACTATGATTTGAAATCTTATATTGTCTTATAAACGAATACATAAATACATAATATCGAAATATTAGATTTATGAAGAAAATATATCAAATTGGAGAAATAGCAAAACATTAAATTAAGAAAATATCAAATTATCGATTTAATAGCAAATTGTCAAAATACAGAAATAATAAAATATCAAATCAACAAAAGAAACAAATATATCACATTAACGGAACGAAATATCAAAATATGATAAGAACGAGATCGTGAAACATTTCAAAAAACCGATATATTCATCAGTATATCAGACTATGTTATGAAATATCAAAATGTCCGATAAACAAAATACCTACATATCAAAATATTACTTTTTTTTGAAATAGACAAATATTAAATTAACAGAATGGCAAAACGTGAAATTAACGCTATCAACAACGAAATAACAAAATATAATTTCAAAATTTCAGATGAACGAAATGCCAAAATAGTATCCAATTGACATTAACGAAGTACAAAATCAAATAAAATGTTGAATTGACGAAATATCATGATTAACGAAAAATTTATTAAAATATCATGTTTTGCCAAATGTAAAACATCAAATCAACAAAGTAGCAATTATCAAAATGTGACAATAACAAATTGACGTAAGAAAGAGATATCACCATAACAAAATGTTTAATTAAAGAAATAACGGAGAAGATAATAACGATATATCAAATAAAGGAAAATACCAGAATACTGAAAAAGGTGTCCAAGGAAATATCACAGCAGAGAACAAATATCGAATTATCCAAACAGTAAAAATTTAACGAAAGATGAAGATGTCTTATTAGAAAATCAGGAAAAAGGTTAAATCAAGGAAATATCAAATGATAGAAATATCAAAATCCAAGGAACGACATAGTGAAACAAAACAAAAATTAACGTTAACGAAATACTAAATTTAATAACTTGTAAAAAACATGAAAATAAAAAATTAATGAAAAATGAAATTGATATAATATCAAAAGGTCAGATTGAAGAAAGAAAAAAATATCACTATAACACAATTTCGAAATGGCAAAATAACAAATTAACGGAATAGTAAATGACGATATATCAAAGCAATATATAAATATCAAAATATCATAAGAACGAAATAGTGAAACATCACTCTATCAAATTTAAATTTCAGGTAGTAGATATATACACCAATATATCGGACTATGATTTGAAATTTTATATTGTCTTATAAACGAATACATAAATACATAATATCAAAATATTAGATTTATGAAGAAAATATATCTTATTGGTGAAATAGCAAAACGTGAAATCAAGAAAATATCAAATTATCGATTTAATAGCAAATTGTCAAATTAGAGAAATAACAAAATATCAAATCAGCAACAGACACAAATATATCACATTGACGGGACGAAATAGTAAAAAAAATAAGAAAATTTAAAATTCCAAATCAAGAGAACGAAATATAAAAACATGATAAGAACGAGATCGTGAAACATTTCAAAAACCGATATATGCATCAGTATATCAGACTGTTATGAAATATCAAAATGAAATGAAAAATATTAAATTAACGGAATGGAAAAACGTGAAATTAACGCTATCAACAACGAAATAACAAAATATAATTTCAAAATTTCAGATGAACGAAATACCAAAATAGTATCCAATTGACATTAACGAAGTACAAAAATATATTAAAGTATCATTTTTTGCCCAATGTATAACATCAAATCAACAAAATAGCAATTATCTAAATGTGACAATAACAAATTGACGTAAGAAAAAGAAATCGCCATAAGAAAATGTTTAATTAAAGAAATAGCGAAATATCAAATTAACGGAATAGATAATAACGATATATCAAATAAAGGAAAATACCAGAATACTGAAAAAGGTGTCCAAGGAAATATCACAGCAGAGAACAAATATCGAATTAGCGAAACAGTAAAAATTTAATGAAAGATGAAGATGTCAATCAAGGAAATATCAAATAATAGAAATATCAAAATCCAAAGAACGACATAGTGAAACAAAAAAATTAACGTTAACGAAATACTAAATTTAATAACTTGTAAAAAACATGAAAATAAAAAATGAACGAAAAATTAAATCGATATAATATCAAAAGGTCAGATTGAAGAAAGAAAAAAATATCACTATAACACAATTTCGAAATGGCAAAATAACAAATTAACGGAATAGTAAATGACGATATATCAAAGCAATATATAAATATCAAAATATTATAAAAACGAAATAGTGAAACATCACATTATCAAATTTAAATTTCAGGTAGCAGATATATACACCAATATATCGGACTATGATTTGAAATCTTATATTGTCTTAGAAACGAACACATAAATACATAATATCAAAATATTAGATTTATGAAGAAAATATATCAAATTAGAGAAATAACAAAATATCAAATCGGCAAAAGAAACAAATATATCACATTATGTAATGCAATTGTAAAATATCATATTAACTGAACCACAAATTAAGGAAATGTAAAAAAAAAGGAAAATAAAAATGCCAATTTAAGGGAACGAAATATCAAAATATCATAAGAACGAAATAGTGAAACATGACATGAAATTCAGATTCCAAAAAACCCATATATGCATCAGTATATCAGACTATATTACGAAATATCAAAATGTTTAAATTTAAAAAATAATTAAGAAAACAATATCACAATAAGAAAATGTTTAATCAAATTGATGTAATATCCAATAGTAGTAGTTTAGAACACCTCCCTACGCACTTCCAGCACTAGCACCTCTAGTACTAGCACTCGCCCGGAAGCACCGCCGATCAGCAAGCTCCTTCTCACCTCTCGGCGCCGCTAAGTCATTAACCCATATTTCGTGTGTGATTGTGTGACTTAACATTTCGTTTGATCGACCACAGGCCAGGGTCACCTATCGTGTGTCTCATATGCAGGGGACAAGAGCTACAGCCGTCGTCGTCCGTTAGCGATTTACGAGGATGCGCTCAGAAATGACATCCAGCTGTTAAGCTATTATATAAACAGATTTCGAGAAGAGAAAGCGCAACCCAAAGAGACTAAAGGTATTGAAAACGGCTTGAAATGCAGCTAGACAGGTTTTAGGTATATGCTCGCTTATAGATCTTGCGTTAGGGGCTGTGATGGCGTAACATTTATTTAGGTTTAGGCTGTAGTGGATGTCGTTGTACGGTCTGTCTAGTTCTGTGTGCAGCGCGGGAATAGGATGGGTCTTAAAGTGAGTCCTTGAGGCAAACACAGTTCTAGATTCTCGATTGTTGACGCGGCCCGTGCAAATATTTTCCAACTGTAAAAATAGCACTCGCTTTCGGTTACCGAATAATAAACACAACACAGTGCTTAAAAATATTATACGACTGAGGCCCAGCAAATCGGTGCTTGTTTCATTTGGTAAAAATACGTTGAAGCTGTTAACGACCGGCACTTTCATAAATTATTCGACACACATAACAGAATAAATGGGTCGCAGGTGTTGCCAAAAAACGTTATGAATGAAACTGGAGCTTTGTCTTCTTTTGGCATCGCTTCCAGATTTGAAGTACGTTTTGTGACTTTTAGTCTAGTCAAGAATGAAAATAATGAAATTCCAAAATAATATCCAGTCGACATCAACAAAGAATAAAATCAAATAACGAAATATCATGATTAACGAAAAACCAAATTTCATCTATATTAACGAAATATATTAGAACATCATTCAAAAATAACGACAAAACATTTCGACGAAATATCAAACCAGAGAAAAAATATCGAATTTGCGAAATAGTAAATATCAAATTAATGAATTTTCACAAAGTATATAACATATATCAAAGTATCTAAAAAACTAAATCGAATTCATGAAAAATGAAATAAATGAAATATCAAATGAACAAACGACCAGAAAAATCGCAACAAAGAAATATTAAATTAGCAAATTATCGAAATAGCAAAACATAAGATTAACACGTCAAAACTATCAATGAAACATTAAAACACATTAATTGTAAAATATCACATTAACGGAACCACAAATGAACGAAATAGTGAAACGATATTCATATTTCAGAAAACCGATATATATCATCAGTTTATCAGACTATGTTATGAAATATCAAAATGCCTGAGAAACAAAATCTAAAAAAAAAGAAGAAAAATTGATGTTTTCATTTTTTAATAAGTTAGGCAATTGTTAATTAACAAAATTTTATTGAACACAACATTTTTTTTTAAATTCATCTACACAGTCTTAACTTCTTGGAGCCTTTCAATAAAAAAATGTTTTTAAGATAAAACAATTTTTTTATTATTTCCTCGGGACAACAAAATGGGGAAAAATACCTAAAATACAGTTTTTGCGGACGAATCGTTGCTGTTTCCGGACGAGACGTTGTCGAGTCCGCAAAAACTTTTTAGGTACGTGTAACAAACAATGTTTTTTTGTTATAGCTCCCCAAATTTTTAATAAAGAATATTTTATTGTGATTTTTGAAATCGACATTTTTTTTACTTTTTGCGTATCCCCCAAATCGGGGCTGTTTTTCTCAAGCCCCTTGAGGGTGTCGGCACTGGGATTATTTTATGTGACGTACCGGCTACGCGGAGCCCTATTTTCAGCGTTTTAAATTAAAATTATCAATAATGGCGATAGAACTCCCGGAAATTTGCTCCTCTTTTTGAATCTTTTTTCAAATTTTCGCTATCATTTATAGTTTTTGTGTTATTGCCAAAAAACTAAACCCCCTTTTTTTGTTAATAACAATAATTATTGTGATTATTATTTGCGGAACAAACAAAAAAAACCGTCTCAGGATAAAATCCCGAATCGAATTTCAACTTCTTGACTAGACTATAAGGAATAGCTGCAGTTTGATGGTAAATACCCAACAGCAACATAAAGCCTCTTTAAAAAATTGGAACTCGTCCAGAACTGTGTTTGGAATGGAACCAACTTTAACGAAACTATCATCTGGCATGAATCGTAAATTTACTCAGCAGTAATTTTGCAGACAGATAAATTTATTAAAATTGTGCAACTACGGTAGAAAAAAAAAACACAAAAGCAATAAAATGGTTGTCAGTGTTTATCGCCTAAGCAATAATTCAAGGCTCTCCGCACCATCGCCGACAGTTCCGCAACGTTCTAACACACCATTGATTTCTTTGCAGTGGGAAATGTAGAAGAAAGTCAGAAAATTGTCGAAATTACCGAATGAACGTGTCGCATAAAATGCAACAAAAACGACACGACGCTTCTTACTTAAACCTGTTGATTTTGTTTGATAACTTTAAGGGATTAACTTATGGAGTTTATTTTTACAAACTTTGCTTCGAGGAACGAATCACTGCCTTACACTGGCTTTTTGAAATGCCATTTTCGTACACACACTCAATTAGGACACTTATTTCCATGTACTCACAATCCTCACGTTTTTATGTTTATGTTCAATAAATGGATCTTATTTTATCCCAGTGTGTTTTATTTATTGATGTCGCTTCTTTAACAGACTTGCCGTTATGCGATCACCTCTTGTAGTCTCTTTCAGGGCCACTGTGTACGTTTTTGGTGTTTTTCTTCCTGTTTTAGTAGGATGTAAAATGTTACTTCTGGACCAGGATATGTGGCGTCTTAAAAAACAAGACAGAATTCTGTTTTATTGTCGTAATTGTTATTATTGTTTTCTTAATTTGTTAATAAAAAATAGCAATTTATTCAACAATTTCCATAAACTAATACGTGTCCATAAGCTAATGCATCTGTAGAATTGAGTAAAATATGTCCCCTGTAAATTTCACTGCAGTCACTTTTAATGTATAGTCAGTCCATAACCACAGGGAATATGAAATTGTGTTTTATGAGTATATGATGATTCAGGATTTGGTTCGCATGTATGATTAGGTTTCAGAATAGATTCAAAATCAGAATAAATTAGATACGGACGTCTTAACATTCTATGAATATTTTTAAATTTTAATGCATTATTTTCAGGCATGTTCGGAACACCTGGTTCATTACTAAAGCACATATTTTTGGACGCCACATATCCTGGTCCAGAAGTAACATTTTACATCCTACCTCTTTTACTGTTGCCGATTTGTAGCAATACTGGGTGACTTTTTTCTAACAATAAATTAAGTCTTTTAAACAAACTACCGTAAATAAATCCTGTAAATCCATGGCGCTGGAGCGGCGGACGTCGAGCACAGCTTACGTAAGTCCAAGACAAATTCTAAATAATAATAATTACTAAATTAAACACTTAATTATCTAACCCTTCTAGCCGTAAGACCGTAATTGTCTAATTTTTATCTCAATGCCGAAGTCACAACCACATTAGACAACTACCACTTAGTTGTAGTCCGGGACGCGTCGTTAATATCTCTGTGCGCTCTTGCAGTTCCTTTGTCTGCAAGTCGCCCCTCGAGAATCTTCTCTCCCCAGAAACCCGTCGAGGACACCGTGGGCCAAGAAATCAAAGACCTGCGGGACGCCAGAGCGGCTCGCCTGGCGAAGATCTACGAGACCGACGACAAGCCACTGCCGAAAGTTGAGAGCAACTTGAAATCCAAGAAGCAGAAGGAAGAAGAGGAAGCCAGAATTGCCGAAGAAAAGTATTCGTTAGTAGCTGCTGCAACGCATCCGTTATATATTTGTGTGGTGTTTGTAGGGCTCTGGCCGAAGAGAAGGCGCGCAAGGAGCTCCAAGCGAAGAAGGAAGCGGAAGCGGAGGCAGCGAGGAAAGCGGAACAAGCGAGACAGGAACAGCTCGCCGCTCAGGCCGCTGCCGAAAGGGCAGCGGAACTGGAGAGGCAAGCGGAGAAGGCCAGACAGGAAGAGTTGGCCAAACAGGTACGCACGTTGGTCACGTAAACGCACAAACAACGATATCGTTTCGCAGGCTGAAATCGAAAAAGCACGCCAACAAGAAGAAGAGAGAATCCGCCAAGAAGAACAGCGACGTCTAGAGGAAGAAGCAAGAGCGGAAGAAGAGCGCCAACAGCTGCTGCGTCTAGAAGAAATAGCCCGCCAAGCGGAAGAAGAAAAAGAAGCCGAACTAGCCCGACAGGCCGAAGAACTGGCGGAACTGGCTCGCCAAGAAGCCGAGCTCGCCGAACTAGAACGCAAAGAGCGCGAAGAAAGAGAGCAGGCCCAAAGAGAAACCGAGCTGGCTGAGCTCGCCCGCCAGGAAGCCGAGCTCGCCGAACTGGAAAGACAGGAAAGAGAGCTGGAAGAACTGGCCAGACAAGAAGCGGAACTTGCGACGGCCGCCCAGGAACAAGCGGATGCCGCCGCGGCCGAAGCCGAGGAAGCCGCCGAGCAGGTACCACCGTCCGAGAAATGAAATAACACACGAAAATTTTGCTCGTTTTGCAGGTCGGGGAAGCAGTCGAACCGGAACAAGAAGAAGTGACCGAAGTCGAAGAAGTTCCCGTTGCCGTCGAAGAGGTTGAACCTGAGAGCGAGGTCGTCGTGGAAGAGGTTGTGGAAGAGCCGGCAGAAGAAGAAGAAGAAGTCGCTGACGCGGAAGAATAAACGTAACATACACACCAATAAGTGACTCGAGATGGGTGCGTGTTTGAACGTTTTGAGAGCTCAAGTTTGGAGAGTTTGGGCGCACATAATCGTGCAGCTCTTCTTTCCAGATTTTTGCTTTTTATTGTTCAAAATGTAAGACATTATGACATTTTCCTATTGACTTAACTTTCTGTTTTGTTCTAATTGTTTTAATAAATACACTATTATGATGGTTTTAGTTTTGTTATTTTTGTTACTCCAAGCAAGCAACGCGACGCGACGGGTGATACTTCGATGGGGTGGGCAATAACTAATTTCAGTTTCAGCATCACAGGATCCCAATTCTCAATATTCCACCATCAATTTCGACACCTTGAGATAAAAAAAGAAACCAAAGGTAAAATGGTCAAAAATTAACAATGGAGAAAGCCCAAAAACGAAAGAGAAAGAAATCTGTATCAGAACAGGATCTTCATATTCGAAAGGAACTGCAGGATCTGTTCTTTAGTATTAATTATAAAGTTTCAAATATATCAATTTATTTTCAAACAAACTCTTTATGACTCCTCATAATAGGGAGGACTACTGGTAGTATCTAAATAATAGTCTCCAGTCTCAGTGGTCGCAATGTTCCCCAAATAAACAAAATCACTAGGACACAAATTTTGATCCAGTGAATACGTAAGGTAATTATTGCACTTCCTGGCTTTAAACTGGTTACGATTCTGGATGGCTGAAGCCAGCACTTCCCAACTTCTGTAGTCGGCACAAAACACTGAAATGGCACAAATTAAATCGTCATCTCCAACATCACCGTTTACTACCTACCGGTAGAGTTAATCTCCGTCAAATTTGCTAGCATTTCTTGGAGACATCCAGGCTGCGAGGTACCACCGTTGAGGAAGAAGTCGATGGTACCGCAAGCGTACAGATAGCCAAAAACACCGCCGTTACTGTGCACCACTTCGACCACCGTTGCGTCATTCGGGTTCAGCCGTTGATCTTCTGGTCTTCCCTCAAACAAGACACCAGCTGGATCGGCAGCTATGATTCTGGGCAGTTTGGTGTCTGTAAGATTTTGTACCGTTCTGCCGACGTAAGATGACACTTGTCCACCGAGAGAGTGACCAATCACCAGTATGTTGTCAATAGGGACCGAGTAATTTTGGACCAGCGTGACAATAAACTCGCCAATAATTTGACCTGAAAGACATAGAATTGAAGTACCAATTTCGAAATTGAGTAAGCATTACCAATGTCTGGGACACAAGAAGTCGCAGTCACATAATCCAAGTAGGCATACTTCGAGTAGTCAACTTGAATGATGTTATAGTCAAGACCAAAGAAAGTTTCCGTGAACAATTGGTACCGCTCAGTGGTACGATCTTCGATCCAACCGTGTATCAGAAAAAGAATGGGAGCATCTTTGCTCACCACACTCGCATTATTGGGACCAATCAGAGTATAGTCATTCGTATTATTATTAGTGAACAAGTAGAATCCGACATTGTTGGGAGTAACTGTGACATCCGGAACTACTCTTGGCCTTAAGGGCAACAAGTTGTAAATGTAGTAAATATCTTCCAAAATCTGTTGATCAAGATTTGAGAGGTCCTCGGAGCTTTGGCCTAAAACTGCGATCTTGTTTTGAAATGACAAGTGTTAGGCGGTACTTACCAGTGGTTGCGGCGACATAAGTTACCAACAGAAGCAACAGTTTCATCTTTAATTGTTCGGTGGTAACTGTTGATGGTCCCTTTAAAGTTTGGGCTTATATACTAGGCCACGCGCGTGAAAATTAACATTTTCCTACGACCTATATGTAAAATACTAAACGCGCTAATCTTTGCTATGGATAATTACAAATTACACCCAAGGCATGAAATAAGTGACGAATTAGTGAGATAAGAAAAAGTCACGACAGCTAACCTCAACAAACAACTTTTTGTAGTGATTATGAACTGAAACTGATAATTATAAAAAAGCTTTATTTTTATTGTTTTACTGTAATTACGAATGTAACCTCCACACTGCTGAATATTTTGGGATTTGCTGCGAAGACTCGCTTACGAAGTCGAAGAATTAGAATTAATATTGATAAAGAGGAAAATAAATATGTAGAATGAAATTATTTACTTATTATTACGCCTGTAACAATCGCTGGAAATACACCATTGAGTCCGTCGTTTGATGGAAATTTGTGTACTCATTATGACGTTCCAATTTTGGCGAATTTGTTCAGGAGTACGCTGCGTTAACTCTTCTTCTTTTGCAACAAAAACGCTCCATAAGTTTTTATTACTAAGATTTTCTCGGTCAAAGTGAAAAAGTGATCCTCCTGGAAAGTGACTTCCTGCTTTTTTGTTTTGACGACATCCCCATAGAAAGTGTCTTTCCCCTTTTTGACAAGATCGTCTTAAAAAGTGTTTTCCTTCGTTTTCGTTTGACAACAGCCCCTTGGAAAGTGTCTTTATTTAATTTTAGTTTTGACAAAATCGTTTTGGAGAATGGCTTCCTTCATTTTACATCCCCTTAAAAAGTGTCTTTGCTTCTTTTTGTTTTGATAAGACCCTTCTAGAAAGTGCCTTCCTGCTTTTTTGTTTTGACAACATCCCCATAAAAAGTGTCTTTCCCCTTTTTGACAAGATCGTCTTGGAGAGTGTCTTCCTTCATTTTCGTTTGACAACAACCCCTTGGAAAGTGTCTTTATTTAATTTTCGTTTTGACAACATTCTTTTATCAAGTGTCCTTGTTTTCTTTTCGTTTTGACAAAATCGTCTTGGAGAGTGTCTTCCTCCATTTTACATCCCCTTAAAAAGTGTCTTTTCTTCTTTTTGTTTTGACAAAAGACCCTCATCCTGGAAAGTATCTTCCTGCTTTTTTGTCTTGACAACATCCCCATAGAAAGTGTCTTTCCTCTTTTTGACAAGATCGTCGTAGAAAGTGTCTTCCTTCGTTTTCGTTTGACAACATCCCCTTGGATCGTGTTTTTATTTAATTTTTGTTTTGACAACATTCTCTTAGTAAGTTTTTTTTTTTTTTCGTTTTGACAAAATCATCTTGGAGAGTGTCTTGCTTCATTTTACATCCCTTTAAAAAGTGTCTTTGCTTCTTTTTGTTTTGACAAGATCCTCCTGGAAAGTGTCTTTCTCCTTTTCTGTTTTGCCAACATCCCCAAAGAAAGTGCCTTTCCTCCTTTTGACAACATCGTCATTGAAAGTGTCTTCCTTCGTTTTCGTTTGACAACAACCTCTCGGAATGTGTCTTTATTTAATTTTAGTTTTGACAACATTCTCTTAGCAAGTATTTTAATTTTCTTTTCGTTTTGACAAAATCATCTTGGAGAGTGTCTTCCTTCATTTTACATCCCTTTAAAAAGTGTCTTTGCTTCGTTTTGTTTTGACAAGATCCTCCTGGAAAGTGTCTTCCCCCTTTTTTGTTTTGACAACATCCCCATAGAAAGTGCCTTTCCTCCTTTTGACAACATCGTCGTAGAAAGTGTTTCCCTTCGTTTTCGTTTGACAACAACCTCTTGGAACGTGTCTTTATTTAATTTTTGTTTTGACAACATTCTCTTATCAAGTGTCTTTATTTTCTTTTCGTTTTGACAAAATCGTCTTGGAGAGTGTCTTCCGTCATTTTGCATCCCCTTAAAAAGTGTCTTTGCTTCTTTTCGTTTTGACAAGATCCTCCTGGCAAGTGTCTTCCTCCTTTTTAGTTTTGACAACATCCCCATAGAAAGTGCCTTTCCTGCTTTTGACAACATCGTCGTAGAAAGTGTCTTCCTTCGTTTTCGTTTGACAACAACCCCTTGGAACGTGTCTTTATTTAATATTCGTTTTGACAACATTCTCTTATCAAGTGTCTTTATTGTCTTTTCGTTTTGACAAAATCGTGTTGGAGAGTGTCTTCCTTCATTTTACATCCCCTTAAAAAGTGTCTTTTCTTCTTTTTGTTTTGACAAAAGACCCTCATCCTGGAAAGTATCTTCCTGCTTTTTTGTCTTGACAACATCCCCATAGAAAGTGTCTTTTCTCTTTTTGACAAGATCGTCGTAGAAAGTGTCTTCCTTCGTTTTCGTTTGACAACATCCCCTTGGATCGTGTCTTTATTTAATTTTTGTTTTGACAACATTCTCTTAAAAGAATTTTTTTTTCGCTTTGACAAAATCATCTTGGAGAGTGTCTTCCTTCATTTTACATCCATTTAAACAGTGTCTTTGCTTCTTTTTGTTTTGACAAGATTCTCCTGGAAAGTGTCTTCCTCCTTTTCTGTTTTGCCAACATCCCCATAGCAAGTGCCTTTCTTCCTTTTGACAACATCGTCGTAGTCAAGTATTTTAATTTTCTTTTCGTTTTGACAAAATCATCTTGGAAAGTGTCTTCCTTCATTTTACATCCCTTTAAAAAGTGTCTTTGCTTCGTTTTGTTTTGACAAAATCCTCCTGGAAAGTGTCTTCCTCCTTTTTTGTTTTGACAACATCCCCATAGAAAGTGTCTTTCCTCTTTTTGACAAGATCGTCTTAAAAAGTGTTTTCCTTCGTTTTCGTGTGACAACAACCCCTTGGAAAGTGTCTTTATTTAATTTTAGTTTTGACAACATTCTTTTAGCAAGTATTTTTATTTTATTTTCGTTTTGACAAAATCATCTTGGAGAGTGTCTTCCTTCATTTTACATTCCTTTAAAAAGTGTCTTTGCTTCGTTTTGTTTTGACAAGATCCTCCTGGAAAGTGTCTTCCCCCTTTTTTGTTTTGACAACATCCCCATAGAAAGTGTCTTTGCTCTTTTTGACAAGATCGTCTTAGAAAGTGTTTTGCTTCGTTTTCGTTTGACAACAACCCCTTGGAACGTGTCTTTATTTAATATTCGTTTTGACAACATTCTCTTAGCAAGTATTTTTATTTTCTTTTCGTTTTGACAAAATCGTCTTGGAGAGTATCTTCCTTCATTTTACATCCCTTTAAAAAGTGTCTTTGCTTCTTTTTGTTTTGACAAGATCCTCCTGGAAAGTGTCTTCCTCCTTTTCTGTTTTGCCAACATCCCCATAGAAGGTGCTTTTCTTCCTTTTGACAACATTGTCGTAGAGAGTGTTTTCCTTCGTTTTCGTTTGACAACAACCCCCCGGAACGTGTCTTTATTTAATTTTCGTTTTGACAACATTCTCTTAGCAAGTATTTTTATTTTCTTTTCGTTTTGACAAAATCGTCTTGGAGAGTATCTTCCTTCATTTTACATCCCCTTAAAAAGTGTCTTTGCTCCTTTTCATTTTCACAAGATCTTCCTGGCAAGTGTCTTCCCCGTTTTTAGTTTTGACAACATCCCCATAGAAAGTGCCTTTCCTGCTTTTGACAAGATCGTCTTAGAAAGTGTTTTCCTTCGTTTTCGTGTGACAACAACCCCTTGGAAAGTGTCTTTATTTAATTTTAGTTTTGACAACATTCTTTTAGCAAGTATTTTTATTTTATTTTCGTTTTGACAAAATCGTTTTGGAGAATGTCTTCCTTCATTTTACATCCCCTTAAAAAATATTTTTTCTTCTTTCTGTTTTGATAAGACCCTTTTAGAAAGTGCCCTCCTGCTTTTTTGTTTTGACAACATCCCCATAGAAAGTGCCTTTCCCCTTAAAAAGTGTCTTCCTCCTTTTCTGTTTTGCCAACATCCCCATAGCAAGTGCCTTTCTTCCTTTTGACAACATCGTCGTAGTCAAGTTTTTAATTTTCTTTTCGTTTTGACAAAATCATCTTGGAGAGTGTCTTCCTTCATTTTACATCCCTTTAAAAAGTGTCTTTGCTTCGTTTTGTTTTGACAAAATCCTCCTGGAAAGTGTCTTCCTCCTTTTTTGTTTTGACAACATCCCCGTAGAAAGTGTCTTTCCTCTTTTTGACAAGATCGTCTTAGAAAGTGTTTTCCTTCGTTTTCGTGTGACAACAACCCCTTGGAAAGTGTCTTTATTTAATTTTAGTTTTGACAACATTCTTTTAGCAAGTATTTTTATTTTATTTTCGTTTTGACAAAATCATCTTGGAGAGTGTCTTCCTTCATTTTACATTCCTTTAAAAAGTGTCTTTGCTTCGTTTTGTTTTGACAAGATCCTCCTGGAAAGTGTCTTCCCCCTTTTTTGTTTTGACAACATCCCCATAGAAAGTGTCTTTGCTCTTTTTGACAAGATCGTCTTAGAAAGTGTTTTGCTTCGTTTTCGTTTGACAACAACCCCTTGGAACGTGTCTTTATTTAATATTCGTTTTGACAACATTCTCTTAGCAAGTATTTTTATTTTCTTTTCGTTTTGACAAAATCGTCTTGGAGAGTATCTTCCTTCATTTTACATCCCCTTAAAAAGTGTCTTTGCTCCTTTTCATTTTCACAAGATCTTCCTGGCAAGTGTCTTCCCCGTTTTTAGTTTTGACAACATCCCCATAGAAAGTGCCTTTCCTGCTTTTGACAAGATCGTCTTAGAAAGTGTTTTCCTTCGTTTTCGTGTGACAACAACCCCTTGGAAAGTGTCTTTATTTAATTTTAGTTTTGACAACATTCTTTTAGCAAGTATTTTTATTTTATTTTCGTTTTGACAAAATCGTTTTGGAGAATGTCTTCCTTCATTTTACATCCCCTTAAAAAATATTTTTTCTTCTTTCTGTTTTGATAAGACCCTTTTAGAAAGTGCCTTCCTGCTTTTTTGTTTTGACAACATCCCCATAGAAAGTGCCTTTCCCCTTAAAAAGTGTCTTCCTCCTTTTCTGTTTTGCCAACATCCCCATAGAAAGTGTTTTTCCTGTTTTTGACAAGATCGTCGTAGAAAGTGTCTTCCTTCGTTTTCGTTTGACAACAACCTCTTGGAAAGTGTCTTTATTTAATTTTAGTTTTGACAACATTCTCTTAGTAAGTATATTTTTTTTTCGTTTTGACAAAATCATCTTGGAGAGTGACTTCCTTCATTTTACATCCATTTAAAAAGTGTCTTTGCTTCTTTTCGTTTTGACAAGATCCTTTTGGCAAGTATCTTCCTCCTGTTTAGTTTTGACCACATCCCCATAGAAAGTGCCTTTCCTCCTTTTGACAACATCGTCGTAGAAAGTGTTTCCCTTCGTTTTCGTTTGACAACAACCCCTTGGAACGTGTCTTTATTTAATTTTTGTTTTGACAACATTCTCTTATCAAGTGCCTTTATTTTCTTTTCGTTTTGACAAAATCGTCTTGGAGAGTGTCTTCCTCCATTTTACATCCCCTTAAAAAGTGTCTTTTCTTCTTTTTGTTTTGACAAGATCTTCCTGGCAAGTGTCTTTCTCATTTTTATTTTTGACAACATCCCCATAGAAAGTGCCTTTCCTCCTTTTGACAAGATTGTCGTAGAAAGTGTCTTCCTTTGTTTTCGTTTGACAACAACCCCTTGGAACGTGTCTTTATTTAATTTTAGTTTTGACAACATTCTCTTAGCAAGTGTCTTTATTTTCTTTTCGTTTTGACAAAATCGTCTTGGAGAGTGTCTTCCGTCATTTTGCATCCCCTTAAAAAGTGTCTTTGCTTCTTTTCGTTTTGACAAGATCCTCCTGGCAAGTGTCTTCCTCCTTTTTAGTTTTGACAACATCCCCATAGAAAGTGCCTTTCCTGCTTTTGACAACATCGTCGTAGAAAGTGTCTTCCTTCGTTTTCGTTTGACAACAACCCCTTGGAACGTGTCTTTATTTAATATTCGTTTTGACAACATTCTCTTATCAAGTGTCTTTATTGTCTTTTCGTTTTGACAAAATCGTCTTGGAGAGTGTCTTCCTTCATTTTACATCCCTTTAAAAAGTGTCTTTGCTTCTCTTTGTTTTGACAAGATCCTCCTGGCAAGTGTCTTCCTCCTTTTTAGTTTTGACCACATCCCCATAGAAAGTGCCTTTCCTCCTTTGACAACATCGTCGTAGAAAGTGTTTCCCTTCGTTTTCGTTTGACAACAACCTCTTGGAACGTGTCTTTAATTAATTTTTGTTTTGACAACATTCTCTTATCAAGTGTCTTTATTTTCTTTTCGTTTTGACAAAATCGTCTTGGAGAGTGTCTTCCTCCATTTTACATCCCCTTAAAAAGTGTCTTTTCTTCTTTTTGTTTTGACAAGATCCTCCTGGCAAGTGTCTTCCTCCTTTTTAGTTTTGACAACATCCCCATAGAAAGTGCCTTTCCTCCTTTTGACAACATTGTCGTAGAAAGTGTCTTCCTTTGTTTTCGTTTGACAACAACCTTTTGGAACGTGTCTTTATTTAATTTTCGTTTTGACAACATTCTCTTATCAAGTGTCTTTATTTTCTTTTCGTTTTGACAAAATCGTTTTGGAGAGTGTCTTCCTTCATTTTACATCCCCTTAAAAAGTTTCTTTGCTTCTTTTTGTTTTGACAAGATCCTCCTGGAAAGTGTCTTCCTCGTTTTCCGTTTTGCCAACATCCCCATAGAAAGTGCCTTTCTTCCTTTTGACAACATCGTCGTAGAAAGTGTCTTCCTTCGTTTTACATCCCCTTAAAAAGTGTCTTTGATTTTTTTAGTTTTGACAAGATCCTCCTGGAAAGTGTCTTCCTCCTTTTTAGTTTTGACAACATCCCCATTGAAAGTATCTTTCCTCTTTTTGACAAGATCGTTTTAGAAACTGTTTTCCTTCGTTTTCGTTTGACAACAACCTCTCGGAATGTGTCTTTATTTAATTTTAGTTTTGACAACATTCTCTTAGCAAGTATTTTAATTTTCTTTTCGTTTTGACAAAATCATCTTGGAGAGTGTCTTCCTTCATTTTACATCCCTTTAAAAAGTGTCTTTGCTTCTCTTTGTTTTGACAAGATCCTCCTGGCAAGTGTCTTCCTCCTTTTTAGTTTTGACCACATCCCCATAGAAAGTGCCTTTCCTCCTTTGACAACATCGTCGTAGAAAGTGTTTCCCTTCGTTTTCGTTTGACAACAACCTCTTGGAACGTGTCTTTAATTAATTTTTGTTTTGACAACATTCTCTTATCAAGTGTCTTTATTTTCTTTTCGTTTTGACAAAATCGTCTTGGAGAGTGTCTTCCTCCATTTTACATCCCCTTAAAAAGTGTCTTTTCTTCTTTTTGTTTTGACAAGATCCTCCTGGCAAGTGTCTTCCTCCTTTTTAGTTTTGACAACATCCCCATAGAAAGTGCCTTTCCTCCTTTTGACAACATTGTCGTAGAAAGTGTCTTCCTTTGTTTTCGTTTGACAACAACCTTTTGGAACGTGTCTTTATTTAATTTTCGTTTTGACAACATTCTCTTATCAAGTGTCTTTATTTTCTTTTCGTTTTGACAAAATCGTTTTGGAGAGTGTCTTCCTTCATTTTACATCCCCTTAAAAAGTTTCTTTGCTTCTTTTTGTTTTGACAAGATCCTCCTGGAAAGTGTCTTCCTCGTTTTCCGTTTTGCCAACATCCCCATAGAAAGTGCCTTTCTTCCTTTTGACAACATCGTCGTAGAAAGTGTCTTCCTTCGTTTTACATCCCCTTAAAAAGTGTCTTTGATTTTTTTAGTTTTGACAAGATCCTCCTGGAAAGTGTCTTCCTCCTTTTTAGTTTTGACAACATCCCCATTGAAAGTATCTTTCCTCTTTTTGACAAGATCGTTTTAGAAACTGTTTTCCTTCGTTTTCGTTTGACAACAACCTCTCGGAATGTGTCTTTATTTAATTTTAGTTTTGACAACATTCTCTTAGCAAGTATTTTAATTTTCTTTTCGTTTTGACAAAATCATCTTGGAGAGTGTCTTCCTTCATTTTACATCCCTTTAAAAAGTGTCTTTGCTTCGTTTTGTTTTGACAAGATCCTCCTGGAAAGTGTCTTCCTCGTTTTCTGTTTTGCCAACATCCCCATAGAAAGTGCCTTTCTTCCTTTTGACAACATCGTCGTAGAAAGTGTCTTCCTTCGTTTTTGTTTGACAACAACCCCTTGGAATGTGTCTTTATTTAATTTTCGTTTTGACAAAATCGTCTTAGAGAGTGTCTTCCTTCATTTTACATGCCAAATGCCAAAATGCCAAATCTCAGAATCTCGAAATTTTGACAACTTTGTTGATAGACTTGATTGAAGAATCCTGTACAGTATTGTACAAATATTGAAAATTCTGTTAAGGTTTGAAGCCTTGTGTTCTAATGGGGAAATGTAAATAAAATTTGTAGGTTGGAAAACAGAAACTAAAGGAAATATGGTCAAAAATTAACAGTGGAGAAAGCCCAAAAACGAAAGGCAAAAAAGAGATTATTAATTATTAAGTCCCAAATATAACAATTTATTTTCAAACAAACTCTTTATGACTCCTCATAATAGGGAGGACTACTGGTAGTATCTAAATAATAGTCTCCAGTCTCAGTGGTCGCAATGTTCCCCAAATAAACAAAATCACTAGGACACAAATTTTGATCCAGTGAATACGTGACGTAATTATCGCACTTCCTGGCTGCAAACTGATTACGATTCTGGATGGCTGAAGCCAGCACTTCCCAACTTCTGTGGTGGGAACAAAACACTAAAATCACAAATTAGATCGTCATCCCCAACATCAACGTTTACTACCTACCGGTAGATGTAATCTCCGTCAGATTTGTTAGAATTTCTTGGAGACATCCAGGCTGCGAGGTACCACCATTGAGGAAGAAGTCGATGGTACCGCAGGAAAACAGATAGCCAAAAACACCGCCGTTACTGTGCACCACCTCGACCACCGTTGCGTCATTCGGGTTCAGTCTTTGATCCTCTGGTCTTCCCTCAAACAAGGGACCAGCAGGATCAGCAGCTATGATTCTGGGCAGTTTGGTGTCTGTAAGATTTTGTACCGTTTTGCCGACGTAAGATGACACTTGTCCACCGAGAGAGTGACCAATCACCAGTATGTTGTCAATAGGGACTGAGTAATTTTGGACCAGCGTCGCAATAAATTCGCCAACAATTTGACCTGAAAAACACAGAATTGAAGTACCATTTTCTAATTGGAGTAAGCATTACCAACGTCTGTGGCGCAAGAAGTCGCGGTCACATAATCCAACTCCGCATACTTCGAGTAGTCAACTTGAATAATGTTATAGTTGGAGTTAAGTCCAAAGAAAGTTTCCGTGAACAGTTGATACCACTCAGTGGTACGACTTTCGAGCCAACCGTGTATCAGAAAAAGAATGGGAGCGTCTTTGCTCACCACACTCGCATTATTGGGACCAATCCGAGTATAGTCATTCGTATTATTATTAGTGAACAAGTACAATCCGACATTGTTGGGAGTAACTGTGACGTTCTGAATTGCTCTTAGCGTTAAGGGCAACAAGTTGTAAATATCGTAGATATCTTCCAAAATCTGTTGATCAAGATTTGAGAGGTCCCCGGAGCTTTGGCCTAAACGTGCAATCTTGTTGTGAAATTAGGGGTGTTAAGGGAATACTTACCAGTGTTTGTGGCGACATAAGTAAGCAGCAGAAGTAACAGTTTCATCTTTAATTGTTCAGTGGTAACTGTTGATGGTTCCTTCAAAATTTGGGCTTATATAATGGGCCACACGTGTTGAGAATTAACATTTTCTCATGCATTTTTAATGTTTGTGATTATCTCTGACATAAATAGTATTATCTTTTTGATTGCTATAAACCATCAATACTATATCATTAAACGGTTTTTACTTACTATTAAAATTAGTATCAAAGAGGTGAAACCAAAGTACCATCAATGCTATTTTATTCTGAACAGATTTTCGGTTTCTAGTATTTTCTCTTTTAAAATACAGTTTTGTACTTTCAAATTTATTTCTGACGCATGTATTTTATTTATATATATTGTTAACCTTCGAATTTCTACTTAAAATTCTACAATAAGTTCTACTTATTTTGTTATCACTATCTGGTGTATTAGAAGGGAAGGAATAGAGCGGGTGACATCAGGTGGGCTTTTTCACGATAGGATTTATATCTTCACTGATCAATAGTTTTATTTTACTTTATTATCACTTTATTCTAAATACCCCGTGTCCATGAAATATTTTAAAAAATCCGTAACACAAAATTAAATTCAGATAAGTGAGATAAGACAAATCATAATTTTTGTTTTTAGAATGACATTGTGCATATCAAATTGAGGCTCATAAATATCCATAAATACATATTTAATGTAAAATATAAATTTTAATTTATGGTTTCAGAACGGAGATTACAGAATAAGGAAATGAAGCAGAAACCAAAAATGAGGCACAGAAAGATACAAGGTGGACAAAATGGCGGAAATACAGGAATACAAGTGCAGTCGTTTAATGAAAGCATCGTCGGCCTGTGAACAGATCGCTTGACTTTTTAATCCTCCGTACGCGCCTCATTTTGGTGGCCTAGTGATTAAGGTGTATTTGCATTTTTATTGCAATTTTAATGTTGATTTAGAATTTACTACATAGTTTTATCCATCAAGGCGCCTAAACATCTGTCGCTTTCCCTTCATTGTGACATTCCCATAATGACCGACAACAAAAACCGTAACGTATTTTTAAAATTAGCGGAAGACGTAGAAAAAAGCCATTTGCACAATTACAAAAAACGCTGTGAACATTTAAGACATACATTTGATGAAGAGACAAACTACATCCACTACGCTGCCACGGACGAAGTGAAAGTGCTCCAGAGGAAACTCGTAGAATTCGAATCTCGATGTAACAGCTTGACACAACAAATAGACAAAAACAATTTGAGTAAGCCCCATACCGATAACAGTTCCAGTAACTGTACCTTCACCTTTAGTTTAGATCACGAGCGCAGAAAGGTAAAGCATCTAGAAAGACAACTGCAGTTTGCCAAAAACAACCAGTTCATTTTCAAAAACATTGGTAATTCTGATGTCAACGCCTCTGGAGACCGAAAAATCATCGAAGTGAGGGATAAAAGTGTGCAGACTTGGAAAGGGGTGTTGTGTCGGGCATGTTTGGATACAGAGAGAGTGAGGTCTGAGCTGGAGCGAACCAAGGAAGAGTACAACGGCTGCGTGCTAATTAAAAGGTACCGCCCAATCCGTGAGCTCTTTAAAATGTCAATTTATTTCTAGAAATGCTATGGACAGGATCAACGAAACGGTTGGGCAGCTGCGAGATGTAACAACTTTTAAATAATCTAGTACAATAAAGTATATTCAACGCAGACGCACAACTTCAGTGCGTTCAAATTTTTCTATATCTTTAGCGGGCTCGGCCTTCTTCAAATGGGGCTCCTGGATGAGATAGTTGTACAGTTTTTCCACGCTCGCCGGGGATCCGAACTCCTCCAATATCACGTCACTCTCGTTATCACAGAGTGCTTTCATATTCTTTTTATCGCTCCTTATGTACTCGCTCACGCTCGTCGAAAGAATCTTGTTAATTTTCGTGGTGGTGTCCCATTCGTTCCCGAACAAATTATTCTCGTTGAACACCACTTCCACGCCCAGATCGGGGTGAATGCGGACGATGCCTTGCGGGTTGTCTTTGAATTTGATGCTGGAATCTACAGAGGCTGATTACGTGTGGTGGAGAAAGGTTTAGGGGGTACCTGCTGGCTTCGTTTGGATTTTCATGGGGGGGAGGTTGAGTCTTTTGATGACTTCGGTGACTTCCGTTATCAATATGCAGTGAAAGACGCACATGAAGAGGTTTATGCAGGCCTCCATCATGAAGTTGGGCGAGGAGTAGATGTGGACGAAGACACTGTGGTGGAGGATTTTGAGCAGTTGTTGGATTGCAACGTGCATTTTGAAATTTTGACTGATCAGAATACCGTGAAGTGTACTCTCTAGATTCCTCAAAGTTTATTTAAAAAATAGGAGAAACGAAAAAAAAATGCAAAAAATCATTTATAATTGTTACTTATACAATAATAGCACGAAATAAGTTTCACGATGTTCCTTTCTGCTCTTTCTTCGACGCTTCAGCTTCAGCCTCCTTCTTCTCGTACTTACTGATTAAAGCTTCGACTTCTTTGCTTGTGAGGATGCGAATGACGGTCTTGTCGTTGACGCGGGTAAGCGTGGCCATTTCGACTGAAAATACATGTTAAAATTTCATATAGGCAACGCCACCTAAAGGCGACGTGTACAGTGGGTTGCCGCAACCGCGCATGTATTGTTTACCTTTCTCGGCCGTGAGCTTGGTCATATCCAAAGTCTTAACGAGGACCTTGACGGCCAAACTCTTCGCCTCCTCAAGTGTCATCTCCCCCTCTTTATACTCTTGTTTCAAACTGGATATAGCAGCCTTTAAAAGTAAAGTTAGAAAGACCCTGATTATAGTGACAATTTTCTTACTGCACTGTTATTCCCGATACAAGTAGCCTTCCAGCCACTGTAGTTACCACTGGGATCCGACTGGTACAGCTGGTACCCATAGTGTTTGTCCCAACCCATGTACAAAATTGACACACCAAATGGGCGTTTTCCTGAAATACTGTAGTCAGAAAAAGACTACAAACTGTGTAAAATATACCTCCATATTGTGTGTAAGCTTGCTTGACGTCACACAGCCAAGACACTAACTGCTCACATGGAATAGACTCCCCATACTGGAAGAGGTACCTTTGGCCAATCAGCCGCAATTCATTTGTGAGCACATTGGCATCTGAGGTGATACCGGCCACACTGCAGACCATATCACTGCAACATCAGAGTGAGTAAATTGCACCTCAAAGCTATATTTTTCATACTCATTAAGCTTGTAAATTTTTTCAGAAGTGAAGACTTCATCCAGCAATTTGTTGGTGTTTCGTCTCTCAGCCGCAAGCAGAATTCCGTCGTTGGCTAAAATGCCCAGGCAAGTGCCAGCATGACTAATGGCTTCCATTGCATACTCGACTTGGTAAAGTCTCCCTGAAATTACAAAACTGACTTATGTGGGGGACATTTATGAACTAGTACCTTCCGGGGAGAATATTGTTGTTCTGGTGTCATAACGGCGGGCCTGTAATTGATAAAATCGGTGAGAATTGGGGAGATGACAGTGCACGAAAATCAAAACATAACCTCAATAAATAGAAACTCATAAAAAGTGACTAAATGAATTGATACCGGGCCCAAACAGGGGTCAATAGAAGTACGTACCATTTTGATGGATTTGATACAATGTCCTGGATGTCTTCAAGCTTTTGAAGCAAAAATGGGATAAATTCCGGACCGACAAACCAAAATTAAAATGTCACCCTACTACCAACCACTCGACGTGCGAAAATGCTAACTCCCTAAACAAATGTTGCCAACCGTCCACGGTTTGCACAAACATAACCTTAAAACTACACTTTTTTATTTATTTATCTGAAAGGGGACAACAATGCCTTTACCGTGCGGATATCATCCGAATTACTTTTCCATCGACGATATTTTGGCCACCCAGGAAAGAATTTCCTGCACATTCCTCCAAGACGTCCCCAAATTAGGTTAGTTGTCTTCAAGACTTTATCTCTTACTACTATATATTTTTAGGAAAGCTGAACCCAACTGAGGAAGACACCAACTTGAAATCCGGCACAAACCTGGAACTCCCAATCTGGTTGGCCCTCGAAATCTCCACAACTCGCCAGCCGTTAATAGCTCCGTCCCTGCCGAAAGTCTACAACAAGGTATATTCCGAAATTCTGAAAGCTGACCCCTGCGCTGTGGATCTGCATAAATTCGGGACGCACTTCTACGAATTGGGCCTCCATGCGAAACAGTTGGATACAAGAGGGGACGTGGCTGACATACTGTTGGAAGTTGGTGGCAATTTGGGGGGAATATATTGTGTGTTAATATATTTGCTTCCAGACTTTTACTCAGAGGTTTCGGCGCATCATGGACCTGACGGACACACTCCCGCATCCGACTTTAATTCAGAAACTAGACACACTAGAAAGGGGCCTCTATAAGAATGCGAATGTGGCTAAAATGAAGCTGTGTTCATGGTTGAGGGTGTCTGAAGTGCCACTGGAAGCGGCCACCATGGTGACAAATCACAAGAAGAGGAAAAGGGTCGATGACGAAATCTTTTGATGTTTGTCCATTTTTGAGGTTACGATGTATATAATTTTTTGTGATGTAAATAAGAATTAGCACAAGAGAAAACTTTTGAGAATGTAGCATTTTGCAGAGAAAAACAATTCACCAACAGCTGGTGCTGATTGTCGAAACCTTAGACTCTCTTTCCTAGTCTAAGGTCGAAACAGCAATTTTGAGGTTAGGTTGTACATAATGTTGAATAACAATTTTATATTAAATTAATACGATTAAACTTTATAAATGTTTATTGATATAAAAAACAATATTTGCCACCTCCAGCCTGTGTATGTTTACCTATGAAGAGCAATTTTGCATTGAAATGGCATCTGTAGTCCCAAGTCTCATTAATATCAGAAATTCAAACAGCAATAAGTAAACATACAAACAACACCGCCTAACATAATGGGTATCAAAACGAAACTATTTTTGCCACCATAATATAAAAAAATACAAACTAAATAAACAAAAAACAAATTAGGTTAAATTACCCTTACTTAGCACACATCGAGGGGGAGCCCGATGACAACCAAACAACCAATAAAATAGATAAAATGTTATTACCACAACGATATATCTTCCACCACATGAATTTAAATATTAAATCATTAATGGAAGAACCCCACAATTGCCTAAACTAGTCACTTATTATTAGACTATAATAATTGCAACACAAGGGGCCCTTATGTGCAACAATGTAAATATGTTTTGTTCTTTAAAATTGAGCAATTACGTCTTTGTTCTGAAATATCAAGTTAAATTATGACTACCATTACTGGCAAGCAATCAAGATCTAGAAACCAACAGTTCTTGGTTTGTAGAGTTCACTTCACAGCCTCTGTATACTTCACTGTGACTTGGAACAAACTATACACACTTGAAGCAGTGTGATGACTAATAAATAAAATTTCACCAAGCATCCCTGTAAATACTTTAGAACGTGTGCTGCTCCACCTCCTGGATGGGCTCTTGCTTGAAAGCCATGTACGAATTCTCTTCGATCGGCGTAATGTCCCGCATGATGAGCATGTTGGATGGGGGGTTTTGGGGACTCGCGATGTTTCCGTTGATCAGGTGGTCGGTGGGGCTGTTGCACTGCGTGGTCGTGGGCGAAGTCACCGGACTGTCCGTGGAGTCGCTCGTTCCTTGGTAACTGCTGAGGTTGTTGTTGGCACTGGCTGCGGTCATTATTGTCGGGTTGGCCTCCAGGCTGGTTCCTAAAATCGATTCTATATTTTACTTAGTTGCATTCAGAGTTGGAGCGGCAGGGGGGAATGATTTCTGTGTTTAGTGTGGGGTGTGTTGGAGGGGCGAAGATGCTGCTGGTGCTAATGTTAGAGTTGTAAGCGATGAGAAAATAATGACCGCGAACTGTGAAAGAACAAATTCATTTTTACTTAATCCGAATTGCGCGAAAATAAACTCATCGTGATTTTTAAAAAGTCAACAATAAAGAGTCAAAAACTCAATTAATGGTCCAAACCAAAAAAAGCTAGTGAAAGAGTCAAAAAGAAAAGAACTACGATCAAAAGGAAAAAATACACAAACAAATGAAAAAAATTTTGAATATCAAAAATATCAATACAAAGTGAAAAGAATTGATATTCCAAATGTTTTACCTCCCATTTCCTCTCATGATATTAGATAAACTACCGGGTCAACCTAAATTAAGTTGAACGACTCTGATAAGGGCGTGTAAGTTTGCTGATGTTGTGTGTGTTAAAACTGATCATCCCACAAAATAGTGCCGGGTATCTCACCTCCTAGCAGCATTTCTTGCAGCAAGCTGTCGATGTGTGCGACCCCGAATAGCTTAGCGAACTGAATTTGTTCGATCATCTGCCAGGTGATTGACTGGAGGGCTGGAAGTGTGAGCAGTAATTCCCCGAATCTCCCCCTGCTGTCGTATTGCCTATCGCTAATGTAATCTTCCAGATTGATCTGGATTTGGTAACGGAGGGCCTTGATGCGTGCGGGTTCGCTCAGTCCTTTGGCGTCTGGAAAAAAAAATATTATCTCAAACACCCTGTATGTATTTTGATTATCAAGTCCCGCGAAATGGAATTTGAATTTACCGCCATCATTAGGACCTTTATGTTTCCGATAGCAGAACTGATATTTTGGCGGTGGGCCGTCAGGGTGACCGAAGACGACATCAAATTTCCCCAAATTTAAATTTGTCAATATGTTTCGTTCCTTGATCGAAAATCACCTTAAATTAGTAGTTACTTCACAAAGAAATTTATAATTGGTGCCTCCGTGGACAGTAAAAGGTGAATATTTACCGAAAAATAAAAAATAATAGTTGCAATTTTTAGGTTATGTCAACCTCAAAAAATGAGCGGACGAGCCTAGAGACCACAACTGGACTCCGCAGACCCCAGATATGCCAGGTACAGATAAATAAACATCAATGATTAATCATTTCAAACGGGAGTCGCACCTGTTTACCTTCCTGCTCTCAAATCCTAATCGCTGCTTGCGCACACAAACACTCCACTCCTTATCCAACTAAAATAAATACTCACTCGGATCGAAAAACACAATGGCCTTGAGGCAAGCGAATTCCGTGTCGTCCACCTGGACCTCCGTCATGGGCTTGACGAGCTCGTCCATTATCCTGCTGCCGACACGTGAGATATCCAAATCGGGAGACACTCTCGAGTCTGTCAACATCATCACTGCATTGGACATTGTCCATTTAATTAAGTTCGGCCTTCATGTTCGTACATTTGTTTACAAAATTCAAAAAGTCATTACCCACCAAGTTAAGTAAGGCATCCACTGGCCCCGACAAACTACCGCACATGTGGATCATGCACCGTTATGTTACGACCGCTCATGCAACGACTTCCAGACAGATGATGACATGGGGAATGGGGTGGGTATTGCCATGGTGGAAAATGTACGAACATGCTAACCCCTGGGTGGTAATTGGGACAATGAGAATGGAATGTTTTCTAAGGTTCTACGGGGAAATGGGGGTAAATATTCAGTAAACTCGCAAGAAACGGGAAAAACAACTTCTATTCAAATTATTTGCATTTCAATAAGCTACTTATTAAATTCTTAATGATAGTTTATTGTCATTTGACGGTTTTACCAAGTTAATAAAGTGATGTTAGCGTTTGCACGTGTTATTTACAACAATTAATCATTAATTTGTCGTCAAGGATTTTGATGGCGTCCCTGGGACTTAAAAGTCTTAAAAAACGGTGCTAATCACTGTTACAGGTCACAATTAAAATATAATTATAGCCTTGGATGAAAGTAGTCTATAAACGGATTGAAAGCTTTTTTGCGTCTTCATGATGTAAAAGCACCAATTAATGATTATGGTATTTTCTTATCTTGCGCCAGAAATAGGCGACATGTTTTTCTAAATAAAATTTCGAAGCCTGAATTAACAATTACGATTGTGAATTTAAATGTACTAGTAGTTACAACGCAATGTTTGTAAAAACTGCTTGTCTGTTATCTTTATTATGTATTTTGTTAGTCATTTAATAATCTGTTCAATTCCGCCAATTCATCGACACAGTTTTGATTTGTGAACGAAAATAAGTGAACAAAGAGAAAACAACAATGAAAACAGACCGTAATAATAATTAATAAAGAAATAAATATCAATCTATTTCAGTTTCTTCAGTATCTCTTATTTTCCTATCTTCTATCCCATCACTTTTCGTCATTTATTCGTCTCTTGATTCCGCTGATTCCTCTGATCCTCTTCATTAATTAATTTTGGTCTGATTCCTATGTGAATTTAACTCCTCTGATTCTTCTAACCCCAGTGATTCGCTTGGCTCTTTTGATCTCCCTCATTCTCTTGATTCGTCCTAATTTAATTGCTTTAACTCCTGGTGCCCCTGATTCTGCCGATTCTTCTGATTTTCTGATTTGAATCTTCCTCTTTGTCCTTATAATTAATCTGACTTCTATTGTTCATTTTCTTCACTCTTTTGATCTTCGTAACCCTTGATTTTGTTATTCTTCTCATTCGTAAGATTTTTGATTAGTCTGATTAATCTGAATCCTCTGATTCTTTTGATTTCCTTAACTCTAAATTCTTCTGAGTGTCTCCAATCCCTTAATTAATCTATCTTTCTTCTTCTGTTAATTTGAATATACTGATTTCTCTGACTCCCCTGATTCTCGGTGAATCTTTGGATTCTTTAATTCTCTCCACATCTCCATGTATTTGGATTCCTCTGATTCCTTTGGATACTCCGACTCTCCTGACTACTTGTTCTTTTGATTCCTTTGATTCTGTTTATCGATGTTATTCCTCGTCCTTCCATCTTCGCATTACTATTTTCCTCTTCTATCGATTGTCTGGATTTTGCGATTCCACGAGATCTCCTAAGAACTTAATTGTTTTGATATCAAATATCACCGAGTACTTTGATTTCTTCAATTCCTCTGGATTTATTTCATATGTCTCTAACTATCTTGATCCTTTTGATTTCCCTTTCTCTCCCCATTCTTCTCTTGATTCCTCAAATGAATCTCCCTTCCTTTGATTAATCTAATTCTTCTATTAATTTCATTATTCTATGTCCTCTGGTTCTTTTGACTCTCCTAGCTGATTCTTTCGATTCTTTTCATTCCTCTGACTCCCCCCATTCTCCTGAGTCTCTTCATCCCCATAATTTTCGTTTGATTCCTCGAATTAACCTTCTTTCAATTTGATTCATTTAAATCTTTTGATTCCTCTGTTTTGTCCGATTCTCTTGATATTTCCGAGTGTTTTGAATCATCTCATTCCTTTGCTGGTTTCTCCCGACTCTCCTGACTTACTTGTTCGCTTTTTATTTTGATACCTCTTATTCTCTCGATGCGTTTTATCCATTTGATTTCTTTAACTTCCTTGATGCCTCTGATTCTGATTTTCTGTTCTCCAAACCTTCTTCATCCTATAATTCTTTTTATTCCTCTGATTCCACGAGATTCCTCTGACTATATTACACTCGAGACCACAGATTACTACTCTGATTAGTTCGTCTGAATTTCCGATTTTTCTAATTGTATTAATTCCGCCGATTCGTTTGATTTATTATTTTAATCTCTTTCCTCCTCCACGACTCGTATTTCTTCGCTGTCTTTCTTTTTTATTTTAATATATTTTTGAATACTTTTGATTGCTCATTTAAAAAAATACAATTTGAAAATGTCACAACGTCTAGAAATCGAACGAAAGACGATCTGAACGACCTTGGTGAAAGCTTGTCGCTATTGTCATCATTAAAGGAAAGTTGGAGATATAACTAAAAATTACTGACATAGAGGTAGAGAATAGCTCTCCAATTTTCCTAACATGAATCCGTTAAGTTAATTTGCGTGTTGAATTGAGTTTTCGTAATATTATTATGAAGTGTATGGATTTGACCTGACTTGACCAAACAGGAGGTACTACTAGACATAAAGCACACTTAATACAGAACATGCACCAATGGACAAAACAACCATCTAGCTATGCTGCGGACTCACCTGGACTGTGTTTGGTGATAATGCAGTTGTTCCCCAGAAGCAGGACATCCTTGAGGTGCATGGATCGTCGTGCGAGACCCAGAAGTAGATGTTCCCCCGCGTGTGCCCTCAACAGTGCCACCTGAAAAGACGAAACTGCCCATCGTGTTCCGGGGATATTCGAAGGAAACGAACCTGGTCGTCCAACTGGAGCTCCGTGAAGGCTGGAATGTACTTGGCCCACTCGACTAAAATTAACAATTGCTGCTTCATCGAATCACACACGTCATTTATGCTAGCTAGTTGCTTATTTGATAAGTCGTAGTCGTTAACGGGAGTCGGCCCCATTTGCTGCAACAGGAGATTTATTAGAGGGAATTGGAACGACGAGATCGGTACTCACTTCTAACGCCGCTCCCACTTGTCGGGACAACATTTCGGCATTCAGCAAAGAGCTAACGGAAAGGCCGTTATTTTGACTGCTTTCTTCATAGCTCGGCCGTCTACAGCTTATCCTGTCTCTTTCGTTTTGTACGGCTGCAACAATAGCTTGTTTAGTGATTAGGAATTGCGCGAAGAAATTGTTAGTACCTTCTTTTTTCATGCCAGCTTTGAAACACTTCCTCAAGCGGCAGTACCTGCATTGGTTCCTTTTGTCTTTGTCAACTATGCAATTTCGACTAAACCTGCAAAGAAAAAGTGTTGTTTACCATGATTTAGTTATTATTAAAAGTGACTCAATAGAAGCATTCAATTAGTGCATGTATCAACATTTACATTCAAAGTGAATGTACTCAATGATATTCAGTAATCTCTATCGATTTATTTCTGTGTTGCTGAGGAAACTTACTTGTTTACGTTAGACATTCAGTCTTTATGTTATCTCTCTTATCAGTTATTAAATTAATCTCGGTACAAGACACTCTTCAATTGTTGTGTATTAGCTAACGGCTAACTAATACAATTTGCGCGTAGTTTAGATTATCGTACCAAATATAGGAAGATAAGTTGAAGTAGCTATAGAAATAGAGGTGGAAAAAATTGCGTTTAATCTCCCAATTTCTTCATCCGTCACTTCCTCGATCTCTCAAACAACTAACCTCTTCATTTCTCAAATTCTTAATTCAATGATTTCTCAATTTACCAGTTTCTCAATTCTCCATTCAAGCAATGTTTCGTCCTATGAATCTCCTGATCTTTCCGTTTCTCCATCTCTCAAATTGTCAACACCTCCATTTCTCAAAATCTTAATTTCTTGATTTTTAAACTTTGCGGTGTCTCAATATGATTTTTACAATCTCATAGTTTTTCGAATTCATGATTTTATGATTTCTCAATTTCCCAATTTCTTAATCTATCTAAGTTACTCAATCTCTCAAACAACCAAGCTATTCATTTCTCAAAATCTTAATTCATTGATTTCTCAATTTCGCAGTTTCTCAAATCTCCATTCTTGCAATGATTCATTCTATCAAATTCCTGATCCTTCCGTTTCTCGATCTCTCATATTGTCAACCTCTCTATTTCTCAAAATCTTAGTTCCTTGAATTTTCAATTTCTCAATTTCTGAATCTTCCATTATTCCAGTGTCTCAATTCTTGCTTCCTCCATTTCCCGATTTTTCAATGTCTCAATCTTTCAAACTGTCCATCTCTCCATTCCTCAAAATCTTAATTTCTTGATTTTTAAATTTTACGGTGTCTCAATCTCCCAGTTTTTGGAATTCATGATTTTATGATTTCTCAATTTCCCAATTTCTTAATTTATCTAAGTTACTCAATCTCTCAAACAACCAAGTTATTCATTTCTCAAAATCTTAATTCATTGATTTCTCAATTTCGCAGTTTCTCAAATCTCCATTCTTGCAATGATTCATTCTATCAAATTCCTGATCCTTCCGTTTCTCGATCTCTCATATTGTCAACCTCTCTATTTCTCAAAATCTTAGTTCCTTGAATTTTCAATTTCTCAATTTCTGAATCTTCCATTATTCCAGTGTCTCAATTTTTGCTTCCTCCATTTCCCGATTTTTCAATGTCTCAATCTTTCAAACTGTCCATCTCTCCATTCCTCAAAATCTTAATTTCTTGATTTTTAAATTTTACGGTGTCTCAATCTCCCAGTTTTTGGAATTCATGATTTTATGATTTCTCAATTTCCCAATTTCTTAATCTATCTAAGTTACTCAATCTCTCAAACAACCAAGTTATTCATTTCTCAAAATCTTAATTCATTGATTTCTCAATCTCGCAGTTTCTCAAATCTCCATTCTTTCAATGATTCATTCTATCAAATTCCTGATCTTTCCGTTTCTCGATCTCTCATATTATCAACCTATCTATTTCTCAAAATCTTAGTTGCTTGAATTTTCAATTTCTCAATTTCTGAATCTTCCATTATTCCAGTGTCTCAATTTTTGCTTCCTCCATTTCCCGATTTTTCAATGTCTCAATCTTTCAAACTGTCCATCTCTCCATTCCTCAAAATCTTAATTTCTTGATTTTTCAATTTTACGGTGTCTCAATCTCCCAGTTTTTGGAATTCATGATTTTATGATTTCTCAATTTCCCAATTTCTTAATCTATCTAAGTTACTCAATCTCTCAAACAACCAAGTTATTCATTTCTCAAAATCTTAATTCATTGATTTCTCAATCTCGCAGTTTCTCAAATCTCCATTCTTTCAATGATTCATTCTATCAAATTCCTGATCTTTCCGTTTCTCGATCTCTCATATTATCAACCTATCTATTTCTCAAAATCTTAGTTGCTTGAATTTTCAATTTCTCAATTTCTGAATCTCCCATTATTCCAATGTCTCAATTCTTGCTTCCTCCATTTCCAGATTTTTCAATGTCTCAATCTTTCAAACTGTCCATCTCTCCATTCCTCAAAATCTTAATTTCTTGATTTTTAAATTTTACGGTGTCTCAATCTCCGATTTTTTCAATCTCCCAGTTTTTGGAATTCATGATTTTATGATTTCTCAATTTCCCAATTTCTTACTCTATCTAAGTTACTCAATCTCTCAAACAACCAAGTTATTGATTTCTCAAAATCTTAATTCATTGATTTCTCAATTTCGCAGTTTCTCAAATCTCCATTCTTGCAATGATTCATTCTATCAAATTCCTGATCTTTCCGTTTCTCGATCTCCCATATTATCAACCTCTCTATTTCTCAAATTCTTAGTTACTTGAATTTTCAATTTCTCAATTTCTGAATCTTCCATTACATATTCCAATGTCTCAATTCTTGCCTCCTCCATTTCCCGATTTTTCAATGACTCAATCTTTCAAACTATCAATCTCTTCATTTCTCAATTTTCGATTTCTTTCAATTTCTTAATATCTCAGTTCCTCATAATCCCTAACTTTCAAGCTCTTCATTATAATTTCCTAATTTTTGAGTTTTTCAATCTAATGTTTCAAATTCTTGCTTCCTTCATTTGACGTTTTAATGTCTCAATCTCTTAATTTTCCCAATCTTTCAAAATCTTAATTTTTGGAATTTAATAGTCTTACGAGTTGGTGTCACGAAACTCACGATCTTTGCGATTATTTTGGAAGCTTTTGAAATTGTTAAATATTGAAATAAAATTTGATAAAAAAAAACTGGTGGGCTCGATTCACTTAAGTGTTTTAGATGTGTAACACATACTAAAAATCACCCTGTATATCCAACGGATCATGCTCGTAACGAGATATAATTTATATTTTATTTTTTATTTTTTATTTTTTATTTGAAACGTCAACCAGAAAACCTAACCATAACCAAATGAGTTGTAATCAAAGACATGACTTTTTTTTTCACCGCCTACTCAGAATGGAAATTTAAAGAATCGCACGTTACATATATGGAATAAAAAATATAGGTACAGCTATATTGGAAGGAACCAAAGAAGTAAAGCACTTATGACAGATCCGAAGAAGTAGCGCAAACTGTGACATATCTTACGATAACCCAGAAATGATGCATACGATGAATAAACGTTTCAGCTGGTCAGCGAAGGTCACAAGGAGTTTACAAAATCACCACTTTTCCGATACTCATGAATCATGGCAGATAGAAAGGAAACCACATGAAATACTCCAACTGATAGCGATAATTGCTGTTAATTACACCGAGAGGAACGTTCTCGGCGGGCCAGAGTTGAAGCTGATAACTTCTACGGGTTTTGCATTCTACGAGTGCTGATATCAGAGCTTGTTTTGGGGTGTCTGACCCTGCTGGTAAATAACACAGTTGGGGTGGTGAAATATCGGTTGCCAATTTTAATTCTGCAATTTGTAGACAAATTCTTAATCATATGATTGTGGTCTGAACGTATAACTAAGCAGGGAGATAACTAAGTAAGGAATAAGACGGCTCAGTAAGGGATTACCCAGAGGAAACATAAAAGTCGATAGAGAATATTAATTAGAAATAGCTGTCGCCCCGCATAATCGAACAAAAATTTGCGAATATGATGTAACATGAATGCAATACTGCACAAAATTAAAAAACATTGAGCAAATTTTCACAATCAAACCACTTGCTGAATAAATACACAAACATTGGTCTTTTAAAAATGCCCATATCGCGCGTGCTGCATGGAATCATTACTGATAACTGCTGTCAATTTAAATGTTTTTACGGAAAGTGCTCCTGTTTTTGGTTCATTGCGGCACGTTCCTCATCAACACGGTTATCTACAGACCGTAATTAAACTCTGCTGCATGCAGCAACAATGTGGGCAGAAGGCTTACCGATTATCTCAAATCATTTTGGAAACCCATGTCTTCGTCCACCAACCATGAACCGCCGCGGAAATTAACATATTTCGTGACCTTTTAATTGAATCGCCAAACCATTTGTACTTGTTGAGCATCCATTCTCTGGCAAGCAAGAAGTGGGTAAATGTAATAAAAAAGCCATTATTCATTCGATCATTAACAGCAACATCATCGTAAACACTCCTTATCAAATACATGAAATTATCATCATAATTATTACCGGCGCAAGGTAACGTTCATCCATTACGGCATAATTATGTATTTCTCGGCAAAAATTTGTGCGTTGACGCAAGGTCGGTAATGAAAACTCGCCACGACACGATGACTATTGGAAACGATATTGCATAAGGAAGACGGTAGGAATTATTCTCGTTAGGAGTTGATTACCTGCGTGTGGTGGGCGGGTCTGCTAACGGATCTATTTAATTTTTGTTTGCATTGCTACTGTACTATAACATGGAGGAAAAAGCAAAAAAGAAGATTGCCCAAAGTGTGAAAAATCTCAGGGTCGGGTGTTTAATCGGATTTGCGCACAAAGATGGCTCACCTGCACGTATATAGGTGATTCTTCCTGACGGACCGTCTGAAGAATCCCTTGCAGCCGTCGCACGACGCCGCCCCATAGTGTTTCCCCGTCGCTCGGTCCCCACAAATGGCACAATGTTGGGTTAACGATATCACACCGGCAGTTCCTGAGTTGGTCAACGTTGTCGTTAGCGAGTTGTTGCTCGCCGCCATTGTCATCTCCGAATCTGCTGAAACAAAAAGAACCGTTGATGATTAACTGAAACCAAAAGTTTTTCATGACCACCCTATTTCGGGGAAGACCACATTCCCACAATAATATTCAACACGAAGATATGATACTGCTCATCGATTTCTAGATATTGTCGACTTGTTAAATACGTGAATATTCGTTGGTTATTTATACGTTGTTTAATTACCTATATAATTAAATTTATTAACTACCTGCATAATTTACTATACCTGTATAAGTAAAAACGTGAACGTTACGTGATTCATTTTTTCAGTAGGTCAGGTGCCCAAAATTCTAAGATTCAAAAGTCACCGCTATAAATTTTCCTGAATTCCAAACGATTATGAGATTACAAGATAAAAAAACTTTTTGATTTTTTTGTGAAGACTATTAAATTTTAACTATAGTCATATCAGTGACGAAACAAACAAAACTTTTATAATAAAATATAGTTAATTTTCATTGAGTCAAGTTGAAGAACCTAGGAGTTTGAAATTTTTTTTCTGAAGAGACTAATTTAGTTTTAGCAATATCATTCACATCAGTGAAGAGACGACCAAAGCTTTTATATAGTAGCTAATTTTGATTTAGTCAAGTTGACAAACTGATGAGTTGGGATATTTTTGAACCCACAGCTTATTAAATTTCAAATGAATCCAAGGAACACTAACTATTTTGATTTTTTCTGAAGACTAATTTAGTTTTAGCAATATTATCCACATCAGTGAAACTTTTGTAAAATAGCTAATATTTTCATTGCGCTGAGTTGAAAATTTATGTATTCGAAACAAAAAACAAGTAGCTAAAGTTTCGAATGGATGATGTTTCAAAATCTTAAGATCTTTATTTTAAACAGGAATTATTGTTTATTTAATATACAAGGTGTCTCAGAAATGTCTACATTAATTTTAACCAGTAGCAGAACTCGCCGAGAGCAACAACATTTTTATCGACCACTTTTTCGAAATCTCAATTTTTTTTAGCATTTTTGGATATTTTCGTGAACTTGGAGAACCTTAGACTATGAGAAAAATAACTTGAGAACTATGGAGGAACCTGAACGTGAGATCTAAGAGACCCTTAGAACATGAAGAACCTAAAACAATGAGAACTTGAGAAATCTGAAAAATTGAGAAACCTAGGGAATTGAAAGAAACTGAGATAATGAAACAACATGTGGAACATGAAGAATTGAGATACCTGCGACTTGAGAAACCTATCCTAAGAATTAGAGCAATTTAAGAAGTTGGGTGAGCTGACGAATTGGAGGATTAAGAAAATTACGAGAAGCCTGAGAAATTTAGGAACTGGAAAATTTGAGAACCTAAAAACCCCGAGAATTTGAGGAACCCTGCAATATTGAGAAATCTAATTTGTGAACTAAAATTTTGGAAAATCTGTGAATTTAGAGAACCTTAGACTTTGAGAAACACAATTTGAGAACTGGAGGAACCTGACAATTTGAAGAACCTGAAATCATGCAAAACGTGAGATATAAGAGACCCTGAGAACATGAAGAACCTAAGACAATGAGAAAAATCTGAGAAATTGAAAGAAACTGAGATAATGAAGAACATGATCAAGCTCAGGAACGTGGAGAATTTGAGATACCTGCGGACTAGAGAAACCTGAGTGGGAATTGAACCAATATCAGAAGTTGGGTAACCTGATGAATTTGAGGACTAAGAAAATTATGACGAGCCTGAAAAATTGCGGAAATTGAAAATTTGAGAACCTAAAACCCCGAGAAAACCTTGGCTATCTGAGGAACCCAACAATATTGAGAAATTTAATTTGTAAATTTTTGAAAATCTGTGAACTTAGAGAACCTCAGAGATTGAGAAACATTACTTGAGAAATGGAGGCACTGAGAACATGAAGAACCTAAGTCCCTGAGAAAATGTCCAGAAAAGCTAGTGTCCTTTTTTGCACACTCGAGTGCAGTTACCTGTTGAGAAACACAATAATTAATCAGTTTAAATTTTATTAAGAAAAATTGTTGACAGTAATGAGTTCTACTACTGGTTAAAATTAATTTCTGGGACAGCTTGTATATTTCTGCTAAAAAACATATGAACGCTGCATATCTCTAGATATCATTTAGACAAGTCATGTTAATGATTCTACGACATGCTACCTACACGTTCAATAGAATCTAATTGTCGAAAAAGGTAGATTACATAACTGCAAAAGTTAAAATTATCCAGTTATTGTTATCACTCACTTCGTCATCTCCAATACATTGTGGGTGTAGACAAAAAATTTAAGAGCGAAAAACGACTTTTCTGCCACACTCCAACATTTATTGTTAACATTCTTCGCACAAAGCAAAATTGGCATGTGTTACTTATCACCACATGAGCTCTTCGCAATCATAATAAAAATAAATACGTTTTCACAACAACGATTACGACCAAACAATAAAATTTGCAGCAAGTAAGACTATCTTGACACATAAACGCTCAACTGGCAGTTGAAAGATCTTTTTTATCGTGACCTCTCCGGCCCAGAAATCGCTCTTATCAACTCGGGTTCAAAATTATTTTCGAGCGATAACCGCCCATTTCCACTTAATCGGCGCACACTTTCATAATTTGCCATAAAAAGGTCGTATTTCAGGTACGTTATAAATAGGTAATTATTTACCTCTAGTAAAAAATTAATAACCTCCACGTACTGGAAAATTTCAGCATGCATAAATGTGACGCCAATGAAAACCAGAATAGCAATAAAAACAATTAAGTAAATTAACCAGAATTGTGTTGCTGTGACAATTAATAGACTGAATATTGTAGCCATTAAGTACTACACCTAATGGCCGATAATTGCGTGTCTATGTGCTTTAAAAATAAAATTAATGGTGTTCTGCAGGTATGTTTTTCCATCTTACGGAGTCGCTTCCTCAGGGTTATCAATTTATATGATTCACCATTTTGGTGGCCGTCAACGGCGATACAATTATGGCTGTTGATCAAAATGTCTTTACTCCATTATCTGCCAAGGTGAGCTTTTGAAACCGATAATAAAATGACGCACGTGAGGTAGAACTCCGGTTTCTTCACGATGTGGTAGAATCTCGTTAAATAAAATACCCACCCAGTATAATATTATCGATGCACTTATCGTTGTGGGCCATTATCTGTTATTAAATTGACGGTTCTAATCTACAGTGTGTCAATAAATTAAAAGATATTTAGTTTATCTTGACGTGATACAACATGACATTTTTGGGGACATTATATTTCTCCACCTTACAATTATTTCTCATTTTCCTTTTCCACGTATTATTTAACATTAATAAACATTATAAATTGTTGTAGGAAGTTAAAAAACATGTTTTATAATCATAATTTTTTGTAATCATAAATCATAACAGATAACACACAATGTAATAAAGTAGTTAATACTTCAACCACGGTCGTATCGCATCGCATCTTATCTTCAATGTCATAAAGAGATTTGTGGACTTCCTACTCCAAAGGGGGCGCCGACAAACGCTTTTATGGCAATTACAAAAATGAGAATTGGAAGAACACAGACACGTGCTGCTAATTATCGAATTAATCAATCGACAAGAAATTGGAATAAAGTAGCATTAATAAAGAAAAATTTCAAACACTAAAGACAAAGGAAAAGTGAAAAAAAAACTACCTCATTTTGATTCAAACGCATGATAATTAAAGCACGCAGACACACATACGTCGGATGATACCATTGTGTGCAGAATACCGTTGGCTTGTTAAAACTCATTTGAGTTCGTTGTACAAATTGTCGATAATTAAATGTGCTGCCAAATTGTTGTAAACAAATACATTGCTGATAAGCAGAGATTCAGGACAGGTCAGAAGAATAATTTCACACGAAGATGTCATGTTGCCTAACTGTGAAAACAACGTAACGAAGGCAAATATTTGAGACGTGGTGGTCATGTTTTAGTGAATCACAGTGGTTTCTTAAAATTACCTTTTTGGACCAAAAATTGACGCATTAAATTCAGTAGACAAAAAATGTTAATTAGGTAATTTAGTCTGGGTTAAAATTACAAAATATGAATTATTCATTGTGTTTATTATTCTCTTGGAATTTTTCTGTTGCCAACAACTCACTTCACTTCAAAGAAACGGTATAACACATGACGTGGGCAAAAAAATACAAATTTACAATTAGAATATTACAAATGTTGTGACCTTGCGATTCCATTTCCATACCAAAATCCTAAAATTTTGATTCTCCAAAATTTCAATTGCAATCCAGTCAATATTCAATTTGTGATTCTAAAGATTAAATATCTTCACTTTCCGAGGCGTTAGAATTCGAAGATTCTCAGGAAATTGAAAGATTTGGGGATTCTACTATTCCAATATGGGATTTCTAAATTCAAAGATTTTTAGGATATGATGGACATATCAGAAATTCCAAGTTCTCAAGATTGAGATTTGGGATTCGCCTATAGCAAATTTTCATTCCGTGATGTTGCGATTGCAAATTCCAAAATTGTAAGATTCAAAACTTTAAAAATTTACAAATTTAACGATTCCAAAATGGCAAGAGTCGATATACAAAGACTAGAAAACTCGCAAATTCTGCGTTTCTAAGATTCCAGATTTCAAAGATTTCCAAATTTGTGATTCCAAAGATTAAGGATCTTCATCTTCCGAGGCGTTAGAATTCGAAGATTATTAGGAAATTGAAAGATTTTGGGATTCTACGATTCCAATATGGGATTTCTAACTTCAAAGATTTTCAGGATATGATGGACATATCAGAAATTCCGAGTTCTCAAGATTGAGATTTGGGATTCGCCTATAGCAAATTTTCATTCCGTGATCTTGGAATTGCAAATTCCAAAATTGTAAGATTCCAAACTTCCATGATTTCCAAATTGCACGATTCGAAAATCGCAATTGAAGATCTTCATATTACGAGGCGTTAGAATTCGAAGATTGTAAGGAAATTGAAAGAGCTGGAGCTTCTAAGATTCAAATATGAGATTTCTTATAATTTTCAATTTCAAGAAGATTGGAACAGTAAAATTCATATTTAAATTGAAAGATTTTCAAGATGTGAGGATTCTAATATTACATATAATATTCCACAAATTCTAACCTATCAAGATGTTGTCGAAACCAAAATATTTAGCTTTGCGATTCGAAGAGATCTTGGGATCCAAAATTTTGAAACTTCTGGATTCTAAGATTCTAAAATTTTGAAGAAACCCCGAAACCCCGAAATTTAATCAAGAGCCAAGAATCAGTTAATAATTTAATTTTTACTGCTTGTTAGAATTTCTTGTTATTATTATTATTTTATTGATGGATTTTAGTTAATTAATTTAAGATTGTATTTACTTTATTTATGTATTTTTATTTATTTTATTTGTAGAAAAGGTAAAATAGGATTTCAAAATTAGTGATTAATAAAGCCGAAGAAAAAAATGACTAACGATGTTACGGACATGTTATGGAAACAATATTATTATTTGTCACCCCTAAACGATCTAGAGGAAGTGTTGTTGTGCTTTGAAATTTGAATTTGTCCAAGATGGTAAAAATCCAACTCCAAAAAAAGATCCAATAAACCAATAGCCTCGTGGGCTCGAACTGCTCTAAATCAAGCCCGAATGTAATTCTTACGCCCAGATAAGACATCGCATTGTCCTGTAATTACAATTAAATCCAATCAATCGCTTTGCATCAATAAAACAATCGCCCATACCATTGTTCGCCAATTGAAAGAATACGCCACAGACGTATCGATCCAATTTAATAAGTCACGTTGATACGTGCAAAGGACTCACGTTGGCGTTGATACGCCAATTATCGCACCTACTAGATCAGCCTTACCTTGGAAAATTTCCTTCATCGAAAAAAACCACTCTACACACTACGAAGACAACTACTATATCAAAACAGCGGAAAAATATTACTTCTTCGTGTTGTGTCGACTTGTCGCTGATAACCACATTAAACTTGAGTCACAATTATTGTTTTCTAAAATTAAAAGTGATAAGTCCCACATGGGATCACGTGAATAGCATCAGTTCGGTTTCGGTGGTTTTCATGATTTGGTGTGCACTAGTTCATATAGGAAGACCTGAAAATCGTCGACAATCCTAATGGTCGATACTGCGGGCGCATTTAAAAACAGTTAAGTCAATTGCAAGTCAAGTGGTTCAGAGTCCAAACTCAATTCGGAGTTCCCTTGCGGTAGGTCTGGTTGGACACTCCAAGTTCTAAAGGTTGGCACGATTTACCAACGGTGACGTCTTTATCACCACTGACGCGCCGAGACGTCACGGCACACCCCCCCGATTTTACAATTTAGAATCGTGCCAGACAAACAACCTTTCAACAACATATTTTGACGATCTTGTGTCTTCATTTCAGATCCTGCCGAAGATAAGTCGCGGACTTCGACCACCACGTCACGTCTGAATTCTCTGGAAGTGCAAGGAAGTGATACATTTCGTAATGACGCATAATTAGATTACAGAAAGGAGTCTGCTAGGCAACCGCGGCGAAAAAATAGCAAACGGCCGAAAATAGCCCGGGTGTGTATTTTCAAGCCAAGCGTAGGTTTCCATCCAGTATTTACAAAGGAGGAATGATAAGTACAAAACCAACAATAATTCATTGTTCTGTGAGATAACAGAAATGTCTTCACACAAATTACGAATTTACGTAATGTTTACAGAGTCAATACGATTAAAGAAAGGCCTGCAAGAGCAGCCTTCAGGACTAATTTGTCCGATTTTTCGCACATCCGATTAGATACACTTGCGACACTGTAAAACCACAAACTGTGGCCAAAAACGTTATAATTTTAGTCTGTCAAAACAGTGCCTCGTGATGCAGAAGAAAACATTTGTTCGTTAGTTTGCATAAATATTGACTCGCACTAATGCATCTAACATCAACAATGTTGAGAAATTCCTCATTGATTAAATATTTAAAGCTGTGTAAGTTACGTATTGATATTGTGAATCAATTATGGTTCTGCAGCTACGAAATGTGCCACTCATGCAGGCCTTGTCTCCGGTATGACACAAATGAGACAAATGAAAGCATGGTATCTACTCATGGATAATAATATTATTATATTCTCGCCGATAATGTGGAACCGCAGTAAGGAAATATAAAGGCAATGAAAAAAATACTGAGTTTCTAGACTCAATAATGAGTTTGCAGAGTTTCGACAACGAAAATGGGACGAGATATCAGGATCCGTGTTTAAGGCGAGGAAAAGATGTTATTTGATGGAGTTAAAGGTCAGATATATTTTACAATAACAACGATCTCGATGAAAAACAACGGCGAAAATTGAGTTCCTACTACTTTTTTATTTATTTAGTACATTTGGCTGTTAAGGTTGGCATAACTGTTCTGTAGCAAAAATTCCTAACAATAAATGCAGATTTAGTTTCTATAAATAATTTTGTCCTCTGAGTGAGGGAATTACTTGACGTTCGCAGGTAGCCGTTGAACAAACATTTGTAGACGCACTATATGCAAGTCGTACATGTATTCAAAGATCAAAACCAATTCTGGATAAATCCAAAATAAAGAATATTATCTGAGCAACATAGATGCAAACTGAAAAGTTTATTTCTCAAATCATAGAAATAGGTACTCACCTAAAAGCCCTGATAACACAAACGTCACAAATTTGATAACGAGCGATACAAAAGAAAAGGTAGGTGTGTCGCAAAGCCCTGGTAACAATTTTGATCATTGACAGCAAGGGCAACTTGCGCTATCTAAAAGATAATAAAAAGTCAGTTTCAGTAAATTTACTAGAGCTTTCTTTCATCAAACGCCTTTAATCTCGAAAATTCACCTTTGCCTCGGAGTTATCAGAGTCAAGAACTACGTGTTATCGGTCCTGATGGAATCTCAGATTAATAGCAGAAACAGCTCGTGGAGAGTGAAAGGCATGATAACCGTTCTATATTTAATAACTGTTAATATACTTCTGTACAATCTCTGACGAATTTGGGAGTAGTTGTTTGTGCGTCAAACATCAGACGAACTGAAATCTTAAGAAAGAAGAAAACAAAATAAAGCCATCGCCGAGACGGGAATAGCAATGACGCACCTTCAATTCACACTTACAAAATTTTATTGATGGTTCTATTATGCGTTACGCAAACACAGCTTCGATGAAAAAATTACAAGACCTACCGTCCAATTTATCAACTTTCCAAGACAATACACACGGTCGGCAATTTGCCACTTTAATGGACGAAATCGTCCTTCGAAGCGGTGACTTGTACAAGTTTTTACCGATAATTCTTTAATTGCCAGGTCATAATAATTATGTTAGAATAATCAACGAGTGGTTGTTGTTGCAACGCTAATTTATTGTCTTCTAGGTGTAGGTGAGGCAGTATCTCTTCCCTCTTGACAATTTGGGTACTTTTCGCAGAATTGTTATCAGCAATCAGTTTGATAACAATTAGAAGTTGTACTATAAAAACAGTTTCTTAAAAAACTTTTCCAGAAGTGGCTGCAATTAACAGATACAGTTTTATTGACGAAATTTTGTGCCATTGTATTGTCATTTAAAATACAATGCCGCGATTAGTTCGGCTGTTGTGATAGTGACTTATTTGTGGATTAGATTTTTATTGTTTAAAGCTTCTATTAACAAGAGTTGCTTTTCAGTTATGGAAATATGTATTTTCATCACTAAATTCGCTGTTTTAGTAAACAATAAACAAATTAGACACTTGAGCAAAGAGTGGTAAAAAACTAATTGTTATAAATGATAAACAATTTTAATAAAAAGAAAAATTATTGATAAATACTCGGAGGTCAACGGGGGTCGTAGAAAAAAAAGGGAGTCACTTTGGTTGTAAACAGAAACAAAATTCTGTGAAAAACAAGAACAGTAGAGATAAAAAATAGCGACAACAATTCACAAAACAATAGATTGAAATCTGAGCGCTGAAACCAATAAGATAGCAAAATCGGCATCTTTAATTAGCCAGACAAAAACCATAAAATTAAAAACGGCAGTTAGAGATGGTAATTTGAGAAAAGCAGTGAAATTCGGCTAAAATGTTTAATTGTTAGATATCTTAATTTGTGGAAATAAAACAAATGATGTGGATCAATACATAATATAGAGCTGTCAGAATTATGTTAGTATGTTAGCGAAAATGTTTTTAATGTTAAGTACAAAAATTAAATATGGTGGATGCGCCAATGTTTTTTTACCAACGTTGATTGAAGGGTTATGCACCATTTGAGTGTTTACGATGATGGATCAGTCGATAAAAAATGATTTGTTTCAAACAGATGTTTGATTAAGTATACTTAAACAGAAAAATATATGTTTTGAAATTATATGTCTAGGTGTCCCTCAAGGCCCCATCTCATCTCCGCCCTTATTCTTGGTATATTTATGCCAATAAGATAATGTAGGTGAATATAACTGTTCGGTAATATGTATGTTTGTAGGAGAAGGACAAACAATAATTAAAAATAATTTAGTAATAACTCTAAACGACAATCAATCATATTACATTATATATAAATCACTGGTATTTCCATTACTCAATTACTGCTTATTAATGTATGATATTATTTTTGTTTATCGGCCGTAACGAAACAAAGACTTGAACAACACGAAATGGCTGCTACAGATTTATATAATGTCTTTATATAATTTTATCAATACTGTTTTTACTGCTGGATTTTTTTGTTCAGATTTTATATATTTCTCGGGTTTGTCAAGTTTTTTTAGATTTCGTGGTCTTTTGGTGTTTAAAATATACCAGGTTTGTCAGGTTCTTACAATCTCTAGTTTCTTTAGAATTCCTCAAGTCTCTGATATCTAGATCTCTCAAATTTCTCAAATTTATTTCATCAGATTTTGAGATTTCTCATGTTTCTTCCAATTCTTTCTTGTTTATTTATCGTTTCTCTGTGCTCTCCCAGATCCTTCTGATTTCTCACATGTATAAAGTTTTTCTAATTTATGGTATTTTTCGTACCATTGTGGTGTTCGAAATCTCCCAGATCATGCAGGTTTCTCAGGTTCCCTACTATCGCAGGTTCCTTTGGTTGCTCACATTTAATAGATTGATCCCTCGAGTTCTCATATTTCTATGGATTTCTCAATGTCTCAAATCCGTTAAATTCCTCAAGTCAAATTACTCAGATGTTTGAGATTTCTAATAATGTTTCTTCCAATTCTTTCTTCGTTTATTTATCGCATCTGTGTGCTCTCCCAGATTGATCAAGTTTCCTTAATTTATAGAATTTCTCGAATCTTTTTGATGTTTGAAATCGCCTAGATCATCCAGGTTTCTCAGATTGCCTACAATTAGGTTGCTCAGACTTGATTGATTTGATCCCTCGAGTTCCCATATTTATGTGGATTTCTCAATGTCTCCAATGCGTCCAATCCCTGATCTTTCAAATTTCTCGTATTGATCTACTCTTCTAGAAGTCTCAAGGCTCTCAAAACTTTCGATATCTGGGATTTCTTAAAATTCAATCTTTTAGAAATCTCAAAGTTGAGAGTTCTTAAGTTCCTTTCAATAGATTCATTAATACCTCAAATCTCTCAAAACTTTCCGATATCCAAGCTTTCCCAAATAGGGAAATTCATTTTTAATAAACTAAATCCCACAGGTGGCCAAGGTGTAATGTTGGTTGCGGCTAAAAGGCGTTAATACAATTAAGTAATTTTAAAACGCATACAAGGTCGAAGTTGTGTTTTAACAATTATTCTAAAGTAACTTTTACAGAATACATTCACATCAAGTTGAGTCTTTTACACATTTCTCGTGTACTCATATATGAAATAGTGTTCAGTATTTTGTCAATCGCTGTTGTTGAAGTTATAATAATATTTCCTATAAGTTGATAAGATGATAAGGAAAATGAGCTCCAATTCGAGTTTTGAAGCATCTCGGACAAGTTAAAGATTCATCAACTTCTAGAGGTTGAATTCAACCAAGGGACAATTAATTTCGTTAGTTATAAGGTTTCTATAAATTGGACCTCAACATTGTAAGCATTTAAAACACTTAATCAATATTGCAGCTGCATTCCTGGAATCCTCTTTAGAATTATATCATATCTAAAAGGACTGGCTCAAAAATATCATCGTGTCGATTATTTTTGTAAATGCAGCGTGACTTTTATTTGCCAAAGGTAAACGTCATAACATCTTAACAGCATTGAGATTGCTCAAACGGTCTTTTAATGATCGACTTTCCTTCGATATTCGTATGCAAATCACCGACTGAACCTCATCATTATGCATTTTTTGATATTTGCAGTAAATAGAAAAAAAACATTACAAGCGTTTTATCTCCACCGGATATCACGACAGGTAATATAATTTATATGGCATTATAACACATATCAGCCAAACTCGAATAGCTAAAAAATAATTGCAGCGTCTACTCCACCGTTTCATTCACACGTAGCGTGCTCGAAATAGGAGTTTCTTGCAGAAACATCGGCGGACTTTGGTCGGTCGTTGCATAAGGTTCCGAATCCGCGGAATCCCTCAACGCCGCATGCAGATCGTCCCGAAAAGCGCGCGCACGCCCGACTTAAGTCGCTCAAGACGAATATGTTTATTTCATTAGCAGGCAGCTAAAATTTCTAATCAACCTCGTCCTTGATAGTCAAACAATCATGTAGTTAAGTGCAATTATAATGATTTTCTACTTACACAGCAGCTCAAGTTTCTCTGTAAGTAGCGGCAAAAAGAGCGATAGTAATGGAAAAAATACCTTCATATAATCCCATATCAGCTGTGTTTGAATGTATTATTTCCGACACTCGTACCGTCCACGCTGTTATTCACTTAAAAAACTTGGCTCCCGCCGTCCAAACAGCTCTGATAAGTCTATAAATACCCGTCGTGGTCCCTGTCGGTGGATTACAGCGACACCGTCGTCAACACCACCAGAGGCGTGGATTTCACATCGGATTAAAGTTATTCTGCCAAGTCACCGCCACACACTCACCGCAAACTGCGTATAAATGCGACGTACTCGTTCGTTACTTACGAAGCCTGCTCGATGTTTGTTCGCATTTCTTGCTCGTACGTTTGCAGAGGGACGACCCACCAGTTTTGTTCATTTATCAGTGCGAGTGTGTGACGTCAGATCCACCAACCAATGACAGAAAGTTTATCACTTGTCGTATGGGACCGTGTCGCGAAATCGCTATCTGTCGTTGGGGCGGTACCTGTTGAGGAAAGTGGATTCAGCACCTGTTGACGTGCTGGCCGAGAACAAGTTGATGGTTCCGTTTTCCCGAAATGGGCCATCCAATGTACCAAGATAAATAAACAGATCTCTGCTTTTTCACTGTTGTTTTATTTCTTTCAAATAAGTAGGTACATATATGCGAAGGACCAAACTGTTATAAGTATCATTATTATGTACTTGTAAATTGATGTTTGGAAGTCACAGGATAAATAAATTCCAATAATTTTTATCACAACTCATAATAACTAGATTAACTTTACAAAAATTGGCGTCCTCTTTTTCATTTGCTAAATTTACATATTTTAGTACTACCCAGAACGACCTTTTTTTACATAGGGAAAGATCAATGTAATGTATTTCTTAAACTGTAAAATTTTAAATGCTGGAGCTCAATAGTACATATTGTTAGGTTTTCATCGGTACACATGGAGAGAGTGTATGCAACCAACAATACATATTATTTATACAGCTATTCCAAAATGTCATGGGCTGTGTGCATGAAGCAATCGGCGCGAAGAGTGGGTTCAAGTAGAAATTGGTCATTATAAGTGAAAACTGTAACCATGCGCTCACTGCATTAATTTCCAAATTTCCACAATTATTCTTGTAATTCAGAGTTTCGTTTCAAATATTGAACACGTTTCTGCCGAATATCCGTTTTTTCCACAAGTATTTTGCGATTGTCCTCAGTTTTCTTCCACTGAAAGCCCATCTTGTGAACCACAGTTCTAAATGAACCTAGTTTTCCGGCGAAATCTAGACCGTCTTGTCTAGCCGCCTCCAACAGATCTTTCATTGTAGGTTGCCTCTTGTGGACAGTGGCATACCGGTGGACAACGTTTCGAATTATCTCCTCTTCAAATTGATCGATGGACGTCTTCCGGCTGGGTTTTTTAATAGTTCTCCGCGGTGACGTAAATCTGGTTCCTTCGGGCTTGGCATTTCCTTCTTGGACAATGCGTCTGACTGTGTTCCGTCCAACACCAGTTGCTTCTGCTACTCTCTCGTGTAGGCGAGCGAATGGCAGTGTGGGACCACCTTCTTCTTTTTCTTTTTTCATGAATTGGTAAACACTGTAAATTATTTGCCTACCCTGGCTGTCCACCTCTTTGTTACTCATTGTTTCTGTAATCGACATTTTGTTGTTGTTTTCTAATTTAATGCACATAACCTTACCTTAACAACAATGCGTAAATCGCACTACCGCGCACATAGATCGCGCAGGATGACTCATAACCCATGAGATTTTAAAATACTGAAGTTAAACAGTGGCGTAGATAAGAAGAGGGGTTCTCAGTCCTAAATTATTCAGTGCTTATCGTCACCACCGTCGAGTTTTTCTACCCCAGTCAACAAGTTTCACACAAAATTTTCCCTTTCTAAGATTCACTTGGTTTTGAATTTTATAAATGGTGTTATTTTAAGAGATTTGAGAGATTTATTATACCTAATTATGTAATTGAGAAATGTACCGAAGACTTTAATTGACAAATGTGGATTTTGAGATTTGAGTGACGCAATTTTGAGATAAAAATAGAAATACCTTTTAATTGTAAGAATGAAATATATCTGTTGAAGAACATTTTGTGTATAAGTATAAGGATACTCGAGTTTTGAGAAGTTGCAAATACTATTAAAAGTGAAATATTTTTGAAATTTAGACAACCAACAATACGATAATGGACTTCATAAATAATAATTCATACATCACAATATTGTCTAGAAAACATAATTAGTTGGATTTTTGACGTTCAAAGCCTACTGGATGTAGGAATCCTTTATGAGAAAGCATCTGTGCTGATGGTAATTCAATTTTTTTTTTGACCATAATCGAAATTAACTACATAATAAGAAACGGCGGTTATAAGGCACTTGTAGACGACATTGGTGACATTCAAGTTTCTGTTATCTTTCTATACCACTAGGCATTGTATTTTTTCCCACTTGTTTACGTTTTATTGTTGTTTTTATCTATACTATCTCGTTCATCTTGCTGCACTTATAATTGACCTATTGTTGGTGTGTTTACAATAATTTTAGTCCCCAATAGTAGGAACCATAAATTGGCTTTTAATGACCTTAAGAGGGTTGTTCACCTCTAAACTTATTGTTACAATTCAGATTTCCATCTAAATGACCTGTTTTCGTGATTTGTTTGAGGTTGTTTTTAGATAAAGTGAGTTTGTTATATTGGGTCTTCCTAAATGATTTATACATCATGTTGCCTCTGGAAAACAAAATTTACATGCTAAATACATGTTTTCCAGGTAACATGGGACCATATATACACATAGCAGAATCTTCATAAAGGCTTTGTATTATATGTAAATTTAATTTTCATAGCTAGCTTGAACAATGCACGCAAGACCGTGGACAATCAATCAAATTCCACTAAGATTGAAATCTCCGGCAAATGGCACAGCACAAACCGTTTAAAACAACACGCTCGGTTGGAGCGCATTGGATGGTTGCTTTGAACCGCCAGACATCAATATTACCATATCTTCGGCGATAAAAAAAAAAACACAAGACAACGCGCAACCTTGCGGCATTTAGGACAACGAAATCGAACATATTATAAGGGATTTTACCGGGTAACTGTGATATTTTTATCTGACAGAGTACTCAATTTCGTCCGGTTTGAGCTTAATTTTTTTTGTACAAAAATGTCATCCCCTAATTGCGAATATTATTTGTAGTCAAAATTTAATATTGGATCTCCTTCTTGGTGTTACTTTTTTAAGTGTGTACCTATATTTATTATGTCAGTTACATTTGGAAAATTTTACGTACTTTTGAATTTGCGCTATTGAAATCATTATTATCGATGTATTTCTATTGGGTCATAGATTTGACCTACTAGTTGTTGTTTTCCTGAACACAACATATTTGTGCAAAAAGCTTTTTTATGGTTTCCATCTTACTGATGTGAAATGATCTTTTTATTAAATTGGATCAGAGCTGTAATTTGGCGGGATTTAGATACTTGTAATTTATTATTTTTGTTTCTAGGTAAGATTGTGTACTTTTAAAATTGTATAAAAACGGCAGGTCTGATAACTGCTGAACTCGGCTGTACCTCGAGTCTATCAAATCGATAAGCATCCGGGTAAGTAATTTTATTACCTAATCTATGTAAGGTCATTGTCACAAGTTAATAATCTTTACTACATTTTATGTAACATGCAAAACTAGCCGGATATTAGGTGTGTTGTGTGTATCGTGTAAATAAAATAATCAGATTCTCATTTTGCAAGACTTATTTGATGATGTTACAAAAATTCATAAAAAAAAGCACTTACCCAGAATGTGGAACAAATTCTCGTCCAACCGAATGGTACTACTGAGCAGATAGTCGGTCCCGTCGACCTCCCCGTCCGAAAGAGATATTTCTCCGGGACTCGTGGAGCAATACGAAGAAGGCATCCTGATGAACTCTACGCACTCGAAATTCAAATACCACTAGAGCCACTGGTCATCCCCGACGACCACACTCAAATGACTAAGTCGGTCATTAAAATCCGCTTCGAAATACTTTTATTTATGTAGGAGAGTATTACTTATCTTCAAGATAAGTACATAAAGAATCGCGGCGATAGCTATTTGTGAAGATGTGCCGAAGCACAACAACATGTTATTTTGGTGGTAAAAATTCGCACGTGTGCCCTTTTTGCAGACTCCGGTGTTGAAATTCGGAAATTCGTTACCTGCCGGACTTCTTGGTCACCTGTCGATAGTCGTATTTGGATGGTGATGTTAGTTTCTACTATCTAATCAGAGCTGTTTAAAAAAGTTAGAAAAAGTTTAATATTGTTTGAAGATTCACATAGAAACAAATTTTCCTATCGAAGTCGAAACGGTGAAACAAAAATAACACAAATAATCTTCATGAAATGTTTAACTATTACCTAAGAGTGTGACGAGAATAACAAAGAGATTACTACAAAATTATTATTCTAATTATTTTATAAAACAGCGGTGTTCCTTATCAATCTTATCTTAAGACTTTTTTATTATATTTCTATTACGGTAAGGGAGTTAACAGTGTTAGCACACATCAACATGGCGTTCTCTGTATCCCTATCTCCCCTATATATTGAACTGTTTGCATTAATATTAAGTATCAACAACCCGAAGAACTATCCATTTGTTTTCATTTGTTTGTTGATAGAAGAAAATATAAATTAAATCACGTGTGATTCACTCTCAAATCACGTTTTTGGTTATTTTTAAATCCTTAAAAATGCATTCTAATGTTTACTCTAAATTATCTCAGATTTAAAAATGCAGCTTACTGCATTCCTGCCTTGTTTTTGTGTAGAACGTTTTAGATTTATTTCCATAATTTTGGTATTATCTGTATTTCTACATATTCCGTTCTTTATAATTATATGATGTCCGTGCTTTTCCTGTTTTCTATTCTTCCCTGTTAGTATTTCTAGATTTTCACCTTATAGGTTTTCTAATATTCTTTTTCTACTTTGGTGTCTCAATAAAGTATTCATTGTGAAACTAAAAGTAGTTTTTTATTTGATACGTATTACGTTGGTATTGAGCATTTCTAACTAACTCTTGTCGAAGTCAAGCCAACTTATCAACTTTTCAGATAAAAAACATAACCACCAACTACGGAGGACTACAGTCCTCCGTACCACCAACACAACCAGTAATACCTAATTCTAAAAATCCCTAGAATATCTGAAAAGCAAAATTTTAACATTTTCATAAAACGAAGAGCTCCAAAGTAGAAAAAATAGTATATTGCACTCGTTTAACAAGTCATTGTGACATTCGTTCTATTGGGGCACTTCTCGCTGCGTTCGTCGTGCCCCAAACCAAATGTCACAATGAAGCCTCTTGTTAAACTCGTATAATAATGTACTATTATTAGCTTTTACTTTATACTTTCGACACTTTACTTTCCTTCTCTTTCTTCGTTAATATTTGTTATTCATCTTTTACTACAAGTTTTTTGGCTTCTTTTTCGCCCCTCCTTCTTTTTATTCATCCGTATAAAAAGCTCAGAAAGTGAACTACGGCATTGCAACTGCGAAATCAGGACTATTCAAGACAATTTTTCTTTGAATTTTGCTCTTTTTCATTTTAATTGTTTTTTATTTCGCCTTCCCTGTTGTTCATTTCCGTGTTTTCTCTCAAACTTGTTCCTAAATTTTATAATTAATGTTAAATTTTTCTTTTTTGTTACATATTTATTTATCAATTTTTATTTCATTATTTAACTTCTTCCTGGTTCATTCTTTCTTTTCTTCATTTTTCCTTATTCATCTTTCATTCTTTATTGTTTTTATTCATCTTTTTTATTTTATAACCTTTGTCTTTGTTATTTTATACATCTTCGTTGCCTAAAATGTTTTTCTCCATTCTTTCGAACTTTCATTGCCATTCTTCAGTCTTCTTATTTTTGCCCGCACCTCCCATTTTGGCTGTTATCAACTTTCATTATATTTATTTGTAAATTATTCGTTTTGTATTTTCCATCCCTTATTATTAATTTTTGGTCTTCTTGTCCTCTTTCATAATTAAGATCTTATCTTCTATAATTCGGTCTTCGTTTTTTTCTCATCGTTTTTTGTTTTCATAGACAAAGAATTAAAATTTTACTGTTTGAGTTCATTCTTTAAATTTTTGTCTTATATTTTATTTTATTTCTGTATTTTTGTGTCCCTTCGTTAATTTATTTCATACTGTCTGGCGGTAGATGTTCGATTAAAGGATCAATTTGAGTCCAGTAGGTGGCCTATTACAGTATCAGAGCTGGTAAGTTTCGCTAGGCAATACTTACCGGACAGTTTCATTTTTATAAATCAAATCTGACATTACTCTGATATTTTCAAACGTATTTTTCGGATATTGATGAAGTTTCACATTTACAAAGGTGATGCGATTTTCACAAAATGTTATTTTTTGATTTTTGAAAATGTCTAACTCATTACAAGTAACCTACAGGACTTATAACGTTAAATACTATTATTAGTATAGTTCTTTCTTACTGTATCTTTATTGTATTTATAAACTTACTAGCTGACCTGACAGACGTTGTCCTGTCCATAAAGTTCAATCAATTTGTTTTTGGGCAGATTTATTATTTCATTTTTATTATATATATTCGTTGGTAAGCGCATCACTTGAAAACGGCTGTTTTTTTGTTAATAAGAATTAAAAACAAAATTCTGTATCTCGACTACAGCGCCACCTACCGGGTTCAACTGTAGCTAAGAACCATCCAGGGATCCACTCAAACACACACAAAAAATTTCGTCAAAATCGGTCAAGCCGTTTAGGAGGAGAAGAATTACGAACACAGGCACGCCGAAATTTTATATATAAAATTCTGAATCTCGACACCAGCGTCACCCATCGGGTCTAACCGTGGCTAAGAACCATCCAGGTGACCCCATCAGTACTAAAAAAAATTATCAAAATGGGTCAGAAAATAAAAAACATATATACAGGCTGTCCCATTTAAAACTCCCCAGTCCAGATTTCTGGTTAGTTGTAAAACTTCCCAGTCCAGATTTCTGGTTAGTTGTAAAGAGGTCTCCAATACCTTTCAAATGAGGTATCACTCGACCCATAGTGCCATTTAAGATTTTGGGGCTAACAGCCCCCTCGCGAAGAGGGCGAAATGCCGGAACTTGAAAGGAACCTGAGAAGATGTGCCCCTGGCAAACAAAATCGACCTGTTCGAGGATTTTTCAATCACAATAATCAATTCGGAGAAATCTGGACTGGGGAATTTTAAATGGGACAGCCTGTATGCTGGATCGCGATAACAGCGCCACCTATCGGTTCCAACTGTAGCTAAGAACCATCCAGGGATCCACTCAAACACACAAAAAAATTTATCAAAATGGGTCAATCCGTTTACGAGAAGAAGAATTACGAACACACGCATATAATAATTGATAATTGTACCAAACTTTCAAGTCTTAGATCTCACCCCTTGAGCCAGGGGAGCCACCCCCTCAAAAAATTTAAATGGCATGGGGGGTCGTGTGATACATCATTTTATCACTTTATCATTTTATCATTTTAAGACATGAAAGTTTGGTACAATTTCGTCCCGCTTGTAATAAAATTGACCTGTCCGAGCGTCCGAGAAGTCTTTCGAAATTGGGATTGTTGGGGGGTACAAATTTTAGTTGGGACACCTGTAGATTAAATTTTTTATTGTGTGCGTTCAGTAGTTCTTTATAATATTTCTCTCTTCATGTTTATCATCTATTTCTTACCTTTTCATCTTCTTGTTTTATTAAAGTTTAATAATGGGGTCGTCCCACAATTTTCAAAAACAGCTTTTCTAGAAACTAGACGAAAAAATATTATACCCCTATTTTTTTCTTTTTACGAAATCACGCGTTTACTAGGTAAAAATAATCCGAAACATTTGTCTTATTTGAAACGCGCGCCTTTTTGTGACGTCAACACGGGACAAAATTCACCAGACAAAAATCAAGTTCCTAGACGTGCCGACTAGTGAGAAGCGCATGTACCAATGAGAATGCTCCCCCGAAATGACGTCACAAGCGGCGGTAAATGTACAGCGTTTGAAACTGCTTACCGAAATTGTGATTTTTGATACTCTCTGTTATCTTACAAAACAACTTTATGAAACAACAGAACACGTTTTAGGGCTTCATGTTACATAGTCTATGAGGTGCTATAGTTGAATTGGTCAAATTCAATTGAGGGGGACGACCCCATTATGGCTTTTTTTCCTTTTACAATTTTATTTCTTCCTTCCTGATTTCGTGTAATCTAACCCCTTTTGTTAAACAAAAGGCATTTTCCACATTTTTCCATTTTTGACAACTTTCAATTCTTTTCTCCATTTTTTAGGACCCTTCAAAATTACCACGGTTCTACAGAATTTTCTTGGATCCTCAGGACCGTTATTCTGAACTTACTGGGTTCCTTCAGGAAGTGTCAGGACACTATTTAGTTATCTTTGGGAATCATTAAGATTGTTCCGGTGTTATCAGCGCTCTTGAGAACTTTCTAGGAGGTTTTGGTGTTTTTCAGTATTTCTCAAGAGTGCCGAGACTCTACCTGATATTCTTCAGGATGTTTCAAGATTCTTAAAAATTATTCGTTTCTTTCATTATTTGGGATTTTTCGGAATATTTAATGAAGATTCGTTACGTAATAAAAACGTAACTTCAACGTAGAATACCATCTGCAGGACGTAGACAACAGCAGTAATTGTTTTATCATCACCCGGTATAAAATGTATAAAACGAGCAGGAAAGGAAAAAGGATGTATTTATGTATAGTATGAGTAAGATATCCAAGGCGCGCCTGAGGCTATAATGTTCTGTTTTCTTTTTTAAAGACCGAAAAAAACTTTCAGCAAAGTAGACCAGTTAATTTGTGATGGCCTCATAATTAAAAGACATCTGAATACGAAACTGGTTTTGCGTCGGAAAAAACTTGTCCGTCTTCATCGCTGCAGGTGCAATCTGAATTAATGAGGGACGAATTGAATTAATTTACAAGCGGGCCGAACAAGTGGATACATTGTTTTTTAAAGCTTTTATTCTTTTCAGTGCGCTTAGTGTAATTCAGCATTTCAGGCTAAAATGTCCCGAGAAAGACGAAATTGTCATTAAAAGTGTAATTGTTCCAAAATGACCTTTGTCAATATAAATGCTCTTCATAAATGATTCATATATCCAGTAGGCTTTGGATGTCAAATTCTCCATCTAACTACATGTAAATTGTGTTTTTCACGGGCAACATGATGTATAAATCATTTATGAAGAGTCGATATTATCGATTCGCCTCCTTCAGTTTTCAACCACATAGAATATTCTTTGAATTTAATATAATATTAATGATAGGTGAATTACCTGACCAATTGGGAAAACGCATCTGGAACTCCACAAATGATGCGGACGTATATTTATCAATCATTCGTCTTCTGAGCTATGAGTAACAGAGGGACCTGGGGGAACCATACCTCAGGTGTTGCCGGGACAGGCACAGGACTGCAGGTAAATCTCGGTGGAAGAGGGTTGGTCCACTGGGTGTCGAGTACCTCGTGGTCCAGGAGCCCGAGGGACAGTGGGGGCATCCGCCCAGGTGCTCGTCTCGTGGGTGATATTTTGATGGACATTTGATGCGATTGAGCTCCCCAGTTGAAGAATCGATGGGAATTTTTTTTTGTTATGTTTCGGGTAACGGCTAAGAACCATTTTTGGCTACTTACCCATTTCCATGACTAGCACCAGCAAAAAATATTAATTTTAAAAATAAACCAAAACTAACTGCAATGGCGATTTGAAAATTCTAGCGTCTTTTGTTTTCATGACCCGCTAGATTCCAAAAACTAAGGTAATAATCACTGCGCGCCAGTTTTGAAAAGTTGAATATCATTAATTATCTAGTTTATCATGAGATATCATTATTATCTATCATATATTACTATTATTATTTAGTGAAAAACAAGTTCGAGCCAAAGACAATCCAATGATCAATCATTTTGATATAGCTGGGGTGTCATATGCAACCCAAAATACATGCTAGATAAAGTACAGACACAATGTTATTTATTTATGGTGTACCCAAAATCGCCGGTGCCCTAGCTTTACAATCTACTGACATTACATTCTACAAAAAAAAAAAAAAAACAATAAAGTTGTAAAGCTATTTTCACATCTGGATTACTATTGCAGTCTCATTGCTTCATGTTAAGGTAAATCCATCCGTATCCCACTTCTTGAAACTGAGAGAAAATCACCACTGAATAAGTTACCATATATTTTCGGTTCACTGTGGCCAACGATAATAAAAACAAAAAGCTGTACATGTTAAAAGTAAAAATGTTCAATGATTCTTGTTTACATTTGGATTTTGCAACGTGCCTATATAGTACTTAGGATCTTACATTTGTTGAAAACGTTCTACCTCTCAACAAAATAACAACTTAAAATATATTTAAATTAACCGGAGAAAGTAGAAATGAATTCAGCCACGACCTTCTTGAGTTGCGCGTCTGTCTCGTCTGTGATTTTGCCTTCCTTTGCGATGCTCTGGAGAATACCTTGGTGGCTGGTCCTGGAACAAATTCGTTACAGTTCGGTAGACGTGTGACGTCGACGACTCACTTGATGTGTTGGGAGAACTCCTTCTCGAAAACGGTGATCTTGGAAGGATCCAATTTGTCGAGATGGCCCCTCACACCGCAGTAGATGATCGCTACTTGCTCTTCGATGGCCATGGGCACATACTGTCCTTGTTTCAACAGTTCAGTCAGACGAACACCTCTGTTCAACAGCTGTTGCGTCGCGGCGTCCAAATCGGAACCGAATTGGGCGAAAGCGGCGACTTCACGGTACTGGGCCAACTCCAGTTTCATGGAACCGGCGACCTGTTTCATGGCCTTGGTCTGGGCGGCCGATCCTACTCGGGATACCGAGAGACCGACGTTGATGGCCGGACGAATACCTTTGTAGAACAACTCGGTTTCCAAGAAGATCTGACCGTCGGTGATGGAGATCACGTTGGTGGGAATGTAGGCTGACACGTCACCAGCTTGGGTTTCGATGACGGGCAAGGCAGTCAGAGAGCCCCCTCCGTGGGCGTCAGACATTTTAGCGGCACGTTCCAAGAGACGAGAGTGGAGGTAGAAGACGTCTCCGGGGTAGGCTTCACGACCTGGGGGACGACGCAGCAGCAGAGACATCTGGAAACATACTGTTAAGCGGGAGTGGGTGGACCGGTTTTGGTACGTACTTGACGGTATGCCACAGCCTGCTTGGACAAATCGTCGTAGATGATGAGAGCGTGTTTGCCGTTGTCTCTGAAGTACTCTCCCATGGCGCAACCGGAATAGGGGGCCAGGTATTGCAAGGGGGCGGCGTCGGAGGCAGTAGCGGACACGATGATGGTGTAGTTGATGGCGCCGGTGTCTGTGAGACGTTTCAGGATCTGGGCCACGGTGGATCGCTTCTGACCGATGGCGACGTAGATACAGTACAACTTCTTCTTTTCGTCGTCGGCGTCGTTGAATCGTTTCTGGTTGATGATGGTGTCGATGGCAAGAGCGGTTTTACTGTAACGATTGCCGTTAGCGAACGAAGGAGTAACAACACGGGAATACGAACCCGGTCTGACGATCACCAATGATCAATTCACGCTGACCACGACCGATGGGCACGAGCGAGTCGACGGCCTTGATACCGGTCTGCATGGGCTCCCTTACGGAGATACGGGGGATGATACCGGGGGCCTTGATACCCACACGGAAACGCTGTTTGGTGTTCAAGGGGCCTTTGCCGTCGATGGGGTTACCTAGAATGAGCGCATATAGAGGTGTACTTCTTTAGGTAGGGAGTACCTAAAGCGTCCACTACACGTCCCAAGATTTCGTCACCGACTGGGACGTCGACGATGGCTCCGGTACGTTTGACGATGTCGCCTTCCTTGATGAGTTTGTCGTTACCGAATACTACAACACCGACGTTGTCGGGCTCCAAGTTCAGGGCCATACCCTGGAAAATTAACACACTTCTAGAACCGTTATGTTGCAAAATCAAGCAGCACCTTAAGTCCAGATGAGAATTCCACCATCTCGTCGGCTTGGATGTTCTTCAGCCCGTAGACACGAGCGATACCGTCACCAATGCTCAATACTCGGCCGGTTTCATCGAGATCGGCCTTTGGGGCGGCTCCCAAGATGCGTTCCTCGAGGATGGAGGAAATCTCAGCGCCACGGTTGTTGGGGGTGACGTGGAGCTTGCGGGATGCTGTGGAAGCGGCGGGGTAGGCCGCGCCAGCAACCTGAAAAATCGAATAAAATCCATTTTTATGCGTGCTTGTCAAGCTATAGACAGCCTTGTTCCCAAGTGCAATAGATTTTAGATAGACACATGGACTGTTTATGTTGTTTTGGTGATAACCCTGAGGTGAGGTTACTTATGAAATTGTGGTCCAAATTCTACTAAAATTCACTAATGATTTGATTTTAAATATGAATATGGTCAAAACTCGGACGAACACCTGATATTTAATTCATGAGAAATTTTAGATTCTTAGATAGCAGCAGCATAACTAGATGCTTTTGCCAAATTCGTAGATGTGATATAAGAGGTCACTTCGGGGCCAAAATAGACGAAATAGTGTCAGTGAAGTCAAGTTCAGCTCGAATCGGGCAAAATAAACACTGTCTCAGTGTCAAGACGCAATTAAATCATGTAGATAAATAAATAAATAAATAAACAAGTGAATTAATTTGAAGTAAGCTCTTATCATGTTCTACAAAATAATTTTTGTGCTTTTAAGCGAACTATCAATTTGGGAAGTGTCAGAAACCTGCAGACTTAATATTTAAGCAGAAAATATGTACTGGAACAGCAAAATTTTATGAACACAAAAATTAACATAATTCACGAGCGTGAATCGGACTTGTTGACGCATACACACTGTCAACTGTCGCTATATTGTCAAAAGAACAAATTAATCAGCTCAAAATTCGCTGTTGCAGTGTTTTAAGATTTGTTGACATACTTCACATGTGCTTGACATAAGAAGCTGCCAATTGTCAGTATACTGTCAAAATACTGGGTTCTTCATAAACAATAGCTGTCACTGTTGACAATTCATCTAAATGAACAAATTAATCAGCTCAAAATTTCGAAGTCCCAGTATTTTCTGCTCACTGTCAAAATTCCCATTCAGTGATTTACGGCCGTCCAATTATTTCCTGCTAGCTGCGGGACATACATAGTGGGAACTCATTTCAAAGACTCATATTTTTTTACCATACTGTAAAATCTTTGACAATCGGTTAACCGAAAAAGTGAGGTTATGTGATGCAGGTGATGTCAAAAACTGTAGGCATGCGTAAACCAGGGTAATGGTAATGCCCTTTTCAATGGGCCACCTATTATTGTAATTTGAGTCAAAAGGAACCATTTCAGTTTTTTTCTGAAATTGCTGTTATACCTATATAAAATAGCCCCCTTGTCAATTTTAATTAACACTTTTTACAATTGTGAATTGATCAATGGACCAAACGATAATCTGTTACTTTTGACACAAAAACACTGATCTTTGACTACATTCCATTTGGAAGGTCATTTGACATCACTGTCAAAACTCACTCAATTCATGCAATCAAGTCGTCTGGCAATGTGACAGCCACAGATTATGTCAAAGCTTTCCTGGGGGACCAAATCATGAATTTTCTGTTTTAGAACATTTATCTCTGAATTTAGACCTTTTAGACCTTTTGTCAATTTTTGGACCAGAATTTCAGTGACTGAAACAGAGGCAGCTATCGATCCAAAATCTTCCCCGAATTACACCTCTGTAAAACCGCATTTACGCGACTCCTCGCGAAAAACTACTCATTATCGGACTGCAAATCTACAACGTCCGATGCACTTAGCACCTGATTACATAACCGAACCATCCATTCCCCTTACACACTCGTAACACCTACAGGCAAGAAAAATACCAAAATTCACACATTTCGCGGGCCCGTATCACGATGAGACCACTTCGCAGCGATAACCTGCCCTTATTTGACCCCAAAGGACCACCTTCGTCGCGTGACCGGGCGGTTTTCAAGAGGCTGTTACGTAAAGGCGATTTTACCCAAATGCGATAAAATTTACCTGTGCGACATTGTTGGGGAATCGTCTGGCGACGGAGCTCACCAGTCGCGCTGAGAGGAACGACATTTTTATCGACTTGTGGCAAAACACTGCGAACCGCGGAGCACAATCAGGAGAGACCGCAACGTAAAGTCCAGACTCTACTCCCACAATGCTCTGCGGAAGTGCGCGGCAGCGCCCTCTGGCCGGGCGCTAAATTTAAAATTTGCTAAAAATAACGCACAATAGCGTAATTCTGCTACGCTCACGAGTTGACGAGTGATTTTTTATGTAACACGGAACGAAAATGCGATTGGATTTTCGGTTTTGGGACTCGTTCCGGAAGTGTCAGCTTTCATTTGACTGGCGCGAAATTCAAAAGTTACAACATGGCACTGTAGAAAAATGAACATTAGTTCTTCAAATATGTGCGGATAGTATTCATTACTGCTTGTCTGCACTGCAATATTACTTCATAACACCAGTCAGTCTGATACAGCAGTGACGTGTTCAAGAGTATGCAACCCACAATTCACTACAGTTCGAATAAAAATAGTTTATTATAAAAAACATAGTACTTAACACAATGCTAAGTTCGTCTTAGAACTAACAAGATATTCTCTGCAACCAGCTCGATAACTCGTCATTATCACACAACTCCTTTGTAAAGCTAAAAACATTCCTAACACCAGTCGACGGCAGCTTGGAAGTGGTCAATAAAACCGCTAAAAGAACGGCCCAAGCGTCACGCGAATCGGGGAAACTGTGGACTGCTTTCTGGGCCATCCATAGAGCCTCTTGCGTGTCTCCAATCGCGAAGAGCGACAAGGCTACCAACGGCAACACCTGCAATGACTCCACCGTCAACCCTAATTACAAACCACGTTGATTACTTACTTTTCTGACCTCCATACTGTTCTGTCCCAGCTTCATGGCAATCTGTGCGCACTTACCGGCCGCCTTGGACTTGGATTTGCTTTGAATCAGAAGCGAGGACAGGATTAGCCAGATTTGCGCTTGATCCGGGTTTTTGTGAATTATTTTGCTGACTTCTCGAATAGAGGTCGGCCCCTTTTCCTAAAACAGCAGATGAAAATTGGTAAAACGGCGATGGAAAGTACCTTTAGTAAATGGAAATAGGTGGAAAGGAGCGCGAGGTGTTGAACGCAGTCTTTTCTGTCCTTGAACGCTTGCAGTTCTTTTAGGACTAGTTGGGCCAAGTTCAAATCGTTGTGGAGCAGGCCTAGGGCTAGGGTTGCGTAGAAGCTCCAAGGGGACGGATCGTCCAGTTTGATGCTGAAATACATCGTTTTTTATTATAATGTAATGAGGCTATTCAACCCCAATTGTTTGTTTATTGATCTTTTATCCTTTTATTATTTGGGCGTGTTTTTTTTTTCTTCTATTGGATGCCGATTAGTTGATATCTTTTTCCGTTTGAAAAATATCAATAAAATCAACAAGAGACTAAAATGTGTTACCTCTGGAACAGCAACGTTTTCGCCGCATTCGGTCCTTCAAACATATACGCCATCGACGCCAGCGCTGTCAGTAAATCCGATTGATGCTGAGAATCTTCAGACAGCCAATGCAAGGTCTGCTGGTACACATCGTACGACTCCTTGTAGCGCTTATCTAAAACCAAGTTCTACTTGCTGATGACAATTCTACCGCGGGGAAAAGTACAAAACCTCTAAAAAGCGCAAGAGCCAAGCTGCTGCTGCTGTTAAACGTTGCAGCTTCAACTTTCGCCAGCACTTCCACCGCTTGGATGTATTTATTCAGATGGGCTAGGGCACGACCGTAGTTAACTCGCACTAAATCTAGAGAGTCTTTTTTTGATAAGTTCAGGGAGTTTTTGTACGCTTGGAGGGCCCCCGTTTTAAGGCCCAGTCGCTCCCTGAAGATGCCGAGCATGTTCCAGGCTGACGGTTCCGACGGATTGTGTTCTGAAAAACAATGACATTTAAATATCTGCCAAAACACGGGGAGGGCCCATTTTCTGAAACCAAGTAAAAGAGAAACCACTTTAGTGTATCTTATCACTTTGACACATTAACTAGAACTCAATAGGTAAGTAAATAATTAAGGAGGTGACACACATTAACCTTCTTTCATACTCTGCTAAAATCAAAAGTGGTCCGGCCGATAATTACTAAAACAAACCAATGGAAATACCTCCCATATAAAAGAAATAGAAATTTCCAGCGCCACAGTTGGTGAAACAGTGTCCCGTGCAATGTGGAAAAGCATTTTCATTTTCGCGTCTCTCACTTCCGTGTGCTACTGCCAGAATTTCAGCCTCGGTGGCTATCATCACCACAAGAAGCCCTACCACGACCCCTATTACGAACTACTGTGTATGTCACAATCACTGAAGACAAGAACCAAAATTAACGTTAGATTTTCAGACGGAGGCGGCATTCTATACTACCTGGCCTTCATAGCGATCAAAATAAAAGTGGCGTTTGTGATCGGCACGATCATCACAGTCTTCATCGTCGCCGGGAAAGTGTTGGCTCTCGTGAAGTACGCAGAGTACATGAGTGAGTTGATATGGAAATGAGGTAGCAATAATTTCACGAAATTTTTTTTTAAGAGTCATCGCATCATGAATCCGTCCCTTATCACGCCCCAGCAGTGGAACACTATTCTCCTCACTACTCGCCAGGGCCGGACAAATCGTATTTCGGCCCGGGCGCCAACAGCGGCCAGTACTATGATTCGCCGCCCCCAGGTCCGGACCAATCGAATTTCGGTTATAACTCGCCGCCCCCAGGTCCGGACCAATCCAATTTCGGTTATGACTCGCCGCCTCCCGGGGTCCACGGAAGGAGCTTGGGTGGCTTAGACGAGCTCTTTGTCCGAATGCTACGCAAGTACAAACACACATTCCATGAGTAAAAAATACGGATGCCCACATGACTGTTGTAAATTTTAGGTTCAACGGAACGGATACCGCCTTCGAAGAGTTGGGGGTAAAGTCGGTTGAGTGCAGGAAGAAAGTTATTTGCAAAGCGGAATACATCTCACGGGCGAGCACGACGGTGAACCAGATTTTACACATATTTAGGTTTGTGGACACCTAGTGTTGTGGATGTACGATTGAGTTGTTTTTGCAGAGACGAAGCCTACGACAGGTATAAACCGACGTCGAAGATAAAGTCTTGGGGTGATTGTGACAGACTGTACCAGAATTGCGAATGATGGGCGTTTATGATGTGGCGATATTTATTAATAAAAACAGCATATTTATTAGAGCATGAGACGATTTTTTTTGAAAGCCAGTAACACCAACCCCTTCCCAGGTATCAGTATTGTCGGATCAATCATCGCTGTACCCTTACCAAAAAGATTTATCAAGGTGTCTACAGGAAGGGATACCAATTATTATTCTCTTACACCATTCCGACCTATTCAACTGTTTCAAAATTTTCACTCCACTTTTTTGGTAGTTCCAGAAGTACCGTATTCTTGAAAAATCTGTGATAATTTTATTTCAAAGAACGCGAATAAATTGGCTGCAAGAAGTGCAATAACGGTGTGTTTGCAGTTTTAGCCGTGAAATAGCTTCAAGTTCAGATCATTGGCGTGTTCGGTAAACTGGGTTAGATTTAAATTTTTTTTTCCTCGAAATTTGAGATGTATTGCGTCACAAAAATTTCAGGATTAAGGTCACACTTTAAAATGAGTATTTGATATTTTTGCAACCGTCAATTTTTGACAGATGACAATCAAATTTATTTTTTCAAACTGCACTGTATATACATTTTTTTACTTAAAATAATATATACAGTACAATTTGAAAAAATTAAGTCGACTGTCATCTGTCAAAAATTAAACGTTAAAAAATATTTTGAAGAAAAAAAGTGTTTCTAAGCCGCTATCATTTGATGTATCGTTCAAATAAGGTTAAAAATAAGCAAGACACATCAAAGATTTTTTTCAGTCATCCTCTATGTTCACATCAGATACAATAATTTTGAGCTCGGAGAGCGTCGCTAAACTAAATCCAGGACTTTATTTTTTCATTTTGTTTGACGCTGTCCGCGCTCACTATTCTTATACAGGGTGTTTCTTATTTTTTGTTTGATTTTAACGAACCAAAAATCAACAGTTCTTTTGTGGCTACAAACAATTTCTGATATATAAATCTCAAGGTCAAACGATAATCAACTTTTATTTTTTAAATGTAATGATACTCATATATTTTTGAATGTATTTTTTATTCTAAAAAATCTGTTGTAGTCACTTAGATATAAATAATGAAATACAACTTTTTTTTTTAATTTTTTAACACTGTACTTCAAATACATCCAGTTCTAGAACACCGTAACAAACTAACTAGTGCAAGACACTCCCCAAAGCCGAGAACAAAAAAGAAAAAGAAATAGTTAAAGACACTCCCTAAGCCGAGGACAACGAAGGAAACGAAATAGTTAAAGACACTACCTGAACCCGAGAATAACGCAGGAAAAGAAATGTTAAAGAGACTCCCTGAACCCGAGAACAACGGAGGAAACGAAGTAGTTAAAAAAAAAAAATTAAATTCGAAAAAAAAAAAAGAGAGAAGCGAATTAGTTAAAGGCACTCCCTAAAGCCAGGAATAACGACCGAAAAGAAATAGTTAAAGGGACTCCCTAAAGCCGAGAACAACGAAGGAAACGAAATGGTTAAAAACAGTCCGTAAATTCGAAAACAAAGAGAAAAGCGAATTAGCTAAAGGCGCTCCCTAAAGCCGAGAATAACGACCGAAACGAAATAGTTAAAGAGACTCCCTGAACCCGAGAATAACGCAGGAAACGAAATGCTAAAGACACTCCCTAAAGCCGAGGACAACGAAGGAAACGGAGTAATTAGAGACACTAACTAAAGCCGAGAATAACGACCGAAACGAAATAGTTAAAAAGTCCCTAAACCCGAGAACAACGGAGGAACAGAAATGTTAAAGAGACTCCCTAAAGCCGAGAACAACGAAGGAAACGGAGTAGTTAGAGACACTAACTAAAGCCGAGAATAACGACCGAAACGAAATAGTTAAAAAGTCCCTAAACCCGAGAACAACGGAGGAACAGAAATAGTTAAAGACACTCTCTAAAGCCGAGAATAACGACCGAAAAGAAATAGTTAAAGAGACTCTCTAAAGCCGAGAACAACAGAGGAACAGAAATAGTTTAAGAAACTCTCTGAACTCGGGAACAACGAAGAAAACGAAATAGTTAAAGAGAGTCCCTAAATTCGAAAACAAAGAAAAAAGCGAATTAGTTAAAAGCGCTCCATAAAGCCGAGAATAACGACCAAAATGAAATAGTTAAAAAGTCCCTAAACCCGAGAACAACGGAGGAACAGAAATAGTTAAAGACACTCGCTAAAGCCGAGAATAACGACCGAAACAAAATAGTTAAAGAGACTCCCTGAACCCGAGAATAACGCAGGAAACGAAATGTTAAAGAGACTCCCTAAAGCCGAGAACAACGAAGGAAACGGAGTAGTTAGAGACACTAACTAAAGCCGAGAATAACGACCGAAACGAAATAGTTAAAAAGTTCCTAAACCCGAGAACAACGGAGGAACAGAAATAGTTAAAGACACTCGCTAAAGCCGAGAATAACGACCGAAACGAAATAGTTAAAGAGACTCCCTGAACCCGAAAATAACGCAGGAAACGAAATGTTAAAGAGACTCCCTAAAGCCGAGAACAACCAAGCAAACGAAATAGTTAAAGAGACTCCCTGAACCCGAGAATAACGCAGAAAAAGAAATGTTAAAGAGACTCCCTGAACCCGAGAACAACGGAGGAAACAAAGTAGTTAAAGACACTCCCTAAAGCCGAGAACAACGAAGGAAACGAAAGAGCTAAAAAGAGTCCATAAATTCGAAACAAAGAGAAAAGCGAATTAGTTAAAGGCGCTCCCTAAAGCCGAGAATAACGCCCGAAACGAAATAGTTAAAGAGACTCCCTGAACCCGAGAATAACGCAGGAAAAGAAATGTTAAAAAGACTCCCTGAACCCGAGAACAACGGAGGAAACGGAGTAGTTAGAGACACTAACTAAAGCCGAGAATAACGACCGAAACGAAATAGTTAAAAAATCCCTAAACCCGAGAACAACGGAGGAACAGAAATAGTTAAAGACACTCTCTAAAGCCGAGAATAACGACCGAAAAGAAATAGTTAAAGAGAGTCTCTAAAGCCGAGAACAACAGAGGAACAGAAATAGTTTAAGAAACTCTCTGAACTCGGAAACAACGGAGGAAACGAAATAGTTAAAGGCACTCCCTAAAGCCGAGAACAACGAAGGAAACGAAATAGTTAAAGAGAGTCCCTAAATTCGAAAACAAAGAAAAAAGCGAATTAGTTAAAAGCGCTCCATAAAGCCGAGAATAACGACCAAAACGAAATAGTTAAAGAGACTCCCTGAACCCGAGAATAACGCAGGAAATAAAATGTTAAAGAGACTCCCTAAAGCCGAGAACAACGAAGGAAACGGAGTAGTTAGAGACACTAACTAAAGCCGAGAATAACGACCGAAACGAAATAGTTAAAAAGTCCCTAACCCGAGAACAACGGAGGAACAGAAATAGTTAAAGACACTCTCTAAAGCCGAGAATAACGACCGAAAAGAAATAGTTAAAGAGAGTCTCTAAAGCCGAGAACAACAGAGGAACAGAAATAGTTTAAGAAACTCTCTGAACTCGGAAACAACGGAGGAAACGAAATAGTTAAAGAGAGTCCCTAAATTCGAAAACAAAGAAAAAAGCGAATTAGTTAAAAGCGCTCCATAAAGCCGAGAATAACGACCAAAACGAAATAGTTAAAGAGACTCCCTGAACCCGAGAATAACGCAGGAAATAAAATGTTAAAGAGACTCCCTAAAGCCGAGAACAACGAAGGAAACGGAGTAGTTAGAGACACTAACTAAAGCCGAGAATAACGACCGAAACGAAATAGTTAAAAAGTCCCTAAACCCGAGAACAACGGAGGAACAGAAATAGTTAAAGACACTCGCTAAAGCCGAGAATAACGACCGAAACAAAATAGTTAAAGAGACTTCCTGAACCCGAGAATAACGCAGGAAACGAAATGTTAAAGAGACTCCCTAAAGCCGAGAACAACGAAGGAAACGGAGTAGTTAGAGACACTAACTAAAGCCGAGAATAACGACCGAAACGAAATAGTTAAAAAGTCCCTAAGCCCGAGAACAACGGAGGAACAGAAATAGTTAAAGACACTCTCTAAAGCCGAGAATAACGACCGAAAAGAAATAGTTAAAGAGAGTCTCTAAAGCCGAGAACAACAGAGGAACAGAAATAGTTTAAGAAACTCTCTGAACTCGGAAACAACGGAGGAAACGAAATAGTTAAAGACACTCCCTAAAGCCGAGAACAACGAAGGAAACGAAATAGTTAAAGAGAGTCCCTAAATTCGAAAACAAAGAAAAAAGCGAATTAGTTAAAAGCGCTCCATAAAGCCGAGAATAACGACCAAAACGAAATAGTTAAAGAGACTCCCTGAACCCGAGAATAACGCAGGAAATAAAATGTTAAAGAGACTCCCTAAAGCCGAGAACAACGAAGGAAACGGAGTAGTTAGAGACACTAACTAAAGCCGAGAATAACGACCGAAACGAAATAGTTAAAAAGTCCCTAACCCGAGAACAACGGAGGAACAGAAATAGTTAAAGACACTCTCTAAAGCCGAGAATAACGACCGAAAAGAAATAGTTAAAGAGAGTCTCTAAAGCCGAGAACAACAGAGGAACAGAAATAGTTTAAGAAACTCTCTGAACTCGGAAACAACGGAGGAAACGAAATAGTTAAAGGCACTCCCTAAAGCCGAGAACAACGAAGGAAACGAAATAGTTAAAGAGAGTCCCTAAATTCGAAAACAAAGAAAAAAGCGAATTAGTTAAAAGCGCTCCATAAAGCCGAGAATAACGACCAAAACGAAATAGTTAAAGAGACTCCCTGAACCCGAGAATAACGCAGGAAATAAAATGTTAAAGAGACTCCCTAAAGCCGAGAACAACGAAGGAAACGGAGTAGTTAGAGACACTAACTAAAGCCGAGAATAACGACCGAAACGAAATAGTTAAAAAGTCCCTAACCCGAGAACAACGGAGGAACAGAAATAGTTAAAGACACTCTCTAAAGCCGAGAATAACGACCGAAAAGAAATAGTTAAAGAGAGTCTCTAAAGCCGAGAACAACAGAGGAACAGAAATAGTTTAAGAAACTCTCTGAACTCGGGAACAACGAAGAAAACGAAATAGTTAAAGAGAGTCCCTAAATTCGAAAACAAAGAAAAAAGCGCTCCATAAAGCCGAGAATAACGACCAAAACGAAATAGTTAAAAAGTCCCTAAACCCGAGAACAACGGAGGAACAGAAATAGTTAAAGACACTCGCTAAAGCCGAGAATAACGACCGAAACAAAATAGTTAAAGAGACTTCCTGAACCCGAGAATAACGCAGGAAACGAAATGTTAAAGAGACTCCCTAAAGCCGAGAACAACGAAGGAAACGGAGTAGTTAGAGACACTAACTAAAGCCGAGAATAACGACCGAAACGAAATAGTTAAAAAGTCCCTAAGCCCGAGAACAACGGAGGAACAGAAATAGTTAAAGACACTCTCTAAAGCCGAGAATAACGACCGAAAAGAAATAGTTAAAGAGAGTCTCTAAAGCCGAGAACAACAGAGGAACAGAAATAGTTTAAGAAACTCTCTGAACTCGGAAACAACGGAGGAAACGAAATAGTTAAAGAGAGTCCCTAAATTCGAAAACAAAGAAAAAAGCGAATTAGTTAAAAGCGCTCCATAAAGCCGAGAATAACGACCAAAACGAAATAGTTAAAGAGACTCCCTGAACCCGAGAATAACGCAGGAAATAAAATGTTAAAGAGACTCCCTAAAGCCGAGAACAACGAAGGAAACGGAGTAGTTAGAGACACTAACTAAAGCCGAGAATAACGACCGAAACGAAATAGTTAAAAAGTCCCTAAACCCGAGAACAACGGAGGAACAGAAATAGTTAAAGACACTCGCTAAAGCCGAGAATAACGACCGAAACAAAATAGTTAAAGAGACTTCCTGAACCCGAGAATAACGCAGGAAACGAAATGTTAAAGAGACTCCCTAAAGCCGAGAACAACGAAGGAAACGGAGTAGTTAGAGACACTAACTAAAGCCGAGAATAACGACCGAAACGAAATAGTTAAAAAGTCCCTAAGCCCGAGAACAACGGAGGAACAGAAATAGTTAAAGACACTCTCTAAAGCCGAGAATAACGACCGAAAAGAAATAGTTAAAGAGAGTCTCTAAAGCCGAGAACAACAGAGGAACAGAAATAGTTTAAGAAACTCTCTGAACTCGGAAACAACGGAGGAAACGAAATAGTTAAAGACACTCCCTAAAGCCGAGAACAACGAAGGAAACGAAATAGTTAAAGAGAGTCCCTAAATACGAAAACAAAGAAAAAAGCGAATTAGTTAAAAGCGCTCCATAAAGCCGAGAATAACGACCAAAACGAAATAGTTAAAGAGACTCCCTGAACCCGAGAATAACGTAGGAAATAAAATGTTAAAGAGACTCCCTAAAGCCGAGAACAACGAAGGAAACGGAGTAGTTAGAGACACTAACTAAAGCCGAGAATAACGACCGAAACGAAATAGTTAAAAAGTCCCTAACCCGAGAACAACGGAGGAACAGAAATAGTTAAAGACACTCTCTAAAGCCGAGAATAACGACCGAAAAGAAATAGTTAAAGAGACTCTCTAAAGCCGAGAACAACAGAGGAACAGAAATAGTTTAAGAAACTCTCTGAACTCGGGAACAACGAAGAAAACGAAATAGTTAAAGAGAGTCCCTAAATTCGAAAACAAAGAAAAAAGCGCTCCATAAAGCCGAGAATAACGACCAAAACGAAATAGTTAAAAAGTCCCTAAACCCGAGAACAACGGAGGAACAGAAATAGTTAAAGACACTCGCTAAAGCCGAGAATAACGACCGAAACAAAATAGTTAAAGAGACTCCCTGAACCCGAGAATAACGCAGGAAACGAAATGTTAAAGAGACTCCCTAAAGCCGAGAACAACGAAGGAAACGGAGTAGTTAGAGACACTAACTAAAGCCGAGAATAACGACCGAAACGAAATAGTTAAAAAGTCCCTAAGCCCGAGAACAACGGAGGAACAGAAATAGTTAAAGACACTCTCTAAAGCCGAGAATAACGACCGAAAAGAAATAGTTAAAGAGACTCTCTAAAGCCGAGAACAACAGAGGAACAGAAATAGTTTAAGAAACTCTCTGAACTCGGAAACAACGGAGGAAACGAAATAGTTAAAGACACTCCCTAAAGCCGAGAACAACGAAGGAAACAAAATAGTTAAAGAGACTCCCTGAACCCGAGAATAACGCAGGAAACGAAATGTTAAAGAGACTCCCTAAAGCCGAGAACAACGAAGGAAACGGAGTAGTTAGAGACACTAACTAAAGCCGAGAATAACGACCGAAACGAAATAGTTAAAGAGACTCCCTGAACCCGAAAATAACGCAAGAAACGAAATGTTAAAGAGACTCCCTAAAGCCGAGAACAACCAAGCAAACGAAATAGTTAAAGAGACTCCCTGAACCCGAGAATAACGCAGAAAAAGAAATGTTAAAGAGACTCCCTGAACCCGAGAACAACGGAGGAAACAAAGTAGTTAAAGACACTCCCTAAAGCCGAGAACAACGAAGGAAACGAAAGAGCTAAAAAGAGTCCATAAATTCGAAACAAAGCGAAAAGCGAATTAGTTAAAGTCGCTCCCTAAAGCCGAGAATAACGCCCGAAACGAAATAGTTAAAGAGACTCCCTGAACCCGAGAATAACGCAGGAAACGAAATGTTAAAGAGACTCCCTAAAGCCGAGAACAACGAAGGAAACGGAGTAGTTAGAGACACTAACTAAAGCCGAGAATAACGACCGAAACGAAATAGTTAAAAAGTCCCTAAGCCCGAGAACAACGGAGGAACAGAAATAGTTAAAGACACTCTCTAAAGCCGAGAATAACGACCGAAAAGAAATAGTTAAAGAGAGTCTCTAAAGCCGAGAACAACAGAGGAACAGAAATAGTTTAAGAAACTCTCTGAACTCGGAAACAACGGAGGAAACGAAATAGTTAAAGACACTCCCTAAAGCCGAGAACAACGAAGGAAACGAAATAGTTAAAGAGAGTCCCTAAATTCGAAAACAAAGAAAAAAGCGAATTAGTTAAAAGCGCTCCATAAAGCCGAGAATAACGACCAAAACGAAATAGTTAAAGAGACTCCCTGAACCCGAGAATAACGTAGGAAATAAAATGTTAAAGAGACTCCCTAAAGCCGAGAACAACGAAGGAAACGGAGTAGTTAGAGACACTAACTAAAGCCGAGAATAACGACCGAAACGAAATAGTTAAAAAGTCCCTAACCCGAGAACAACGGAGGAACAGAAATAGTTAAAGACACTCTCTAAAGCCGAGAATAACGACCGAAAAGAAATAGTTAAAGAGACTCTCTAAAGCCGAGAACAACAGAGGAACAGAAATAGTTTAAGAAACTCTCTGAACTCGGGAACAACGAAGAAAACGAAATAGTTAAAGAGAGTCCCTAAATTCGAAAACAAAGAAAAAAGCGCTCCATAAAGCCGAGAATAACGACCAAAACGAAATAGTTAAAAAGTCCCTAAACCCGAGAACAACGGAGGAACAGAAATAGTTAAAGACACTCGCTAAAGCCGAGAATAACGACCGAAACAAAATAGTTAAAGAGACTCCCTGAACCCGAGAATAACGCAGGAAACGAAATGTTAAAGAGACTCCCTAAAGCCGAGAACAACGAAGGAAACGGAGTAGTTAGAGACACTAACTAAAGCCGAGAATAACGACCGAAACGAAATAGTTAAAAAGTCCCTAAGCCCGAGAACAACGGAGGAACAGAAATAGTTAAAGACACTCTCTAAAGCCGAGAATAACGACCGAAAAGAAATAGTTAAAGAGACTCTCTAAAGCCGAGAACAACAGAGGAACAGAAATAGTTTAAGAAACTCTCTGAACTCGGAAACAACGGAGGAAACGAAATAGTTAAAGACACTCCCTAAAGCCGAGAACAACGAAGGAAACAAAATAGTTAAAGAGACTCCCTGAACCCGAGAATAACGCAGGAAACGAAATGTTAAAGAGACTCCCTAAAGCCGAGAACAACGAAGGAAACGGAGTAGTTAGAGACACTAACTAAAGCCGAGAATAACGACCGAAACGAAATAGTTAAAGAGACTCCCTGAACCCGAAAATAACGCAAGAAACGAAATGTTAAAGAGACTCCCTAAAGCCGAGAACAACCAAGCAAACGAAATAGTTAAAGAGACTCCCTGAACCCGAGAATAACGCAGAAAAAGAAATGTTAAAGAGACTCCCTGAACCCGAGAACAACGGAGGAAACAAAGTAGTTAAAGACACTCCCTAAAGCCGAGAACAACGAAGGAAACGAAAGAGCTAAAAAGAGTCCATAAATTCGAAACAAAGCGAAAAGCGAATTAGTTAAAGTCGCTCCCTAAAGCCGAGAATAACGCCCGAAACGAAATAGTTAAAGAGACTCCCTGAACCCGAGAATAACGCAGGAAACGAAATGTTAAAGAGACTCCCTAAAGCCGAGAACAACGAAGGAAACGGAGTAGTTAGAGACACTAACTAAAGCCGAGAATAACGACCGAAACGAAATAGTTAAAAAGTCCCTAAGCCCGAGAACAACGGAGGAACAGAAATAGTTAAAGACACTCTCTAAAGCCGAGAATAACGACCGAAAAGAAATAGTTAAAGAGAGTCTCTAAAGCCGAGAACAACAGAGGAACAGAAATAGTTTAAGAAACTCTCTGAACTCGGAAACAACGGAGGAAACGAAATAGTTAAAGACACTCCCTAAAGCCGAGAACAACGAAGGAAACGAAATAGTTAAAGAGAGTCCCTAAATTCGAAAACAAAGAAAAAAGCGAATTAGTTAAAAGCGCTCCATAAAGCCGAGAATAACGACCAAAACGAAATAGTTAAAGAGACTCCCTGAACCCGAGAATAACGTAGGAAATAAAATGTTAAAGAGACTCCCTAAAGCCGAGAACAACGAAGGAAACGGAGTAGTTAGAGACACTAACTAAAGCCGAGAATAACGACCGAAACGAAATAGTTAAAAAGTCCCTAACCCGAGAACAACGGAGGAACAGAAATAGTTAAAGACACTCTCTAAAGCCGAGAATAACGACCGAAAAGAAATAGTTAAAGAGACTCTCTAAAGCCGAGAACAACAGAGGAACAGAAATAGTTTAAGAAACTCTCTGAACTCGGGAACAACGAAGAAAACGAAATAGTTAAAGAGAGTCCCTAAATTCGAAAACAAAGAAAAAAGCGCTCCATAAAGCCGAGAATAACGACCAAAACGAAATAGTTAAAAAGTCCCTAAACCCGAGAACAACGGAGGAACAGAAATAGTTAAAGACACTCGCTAAAGCCGAGAATAACGACCGAAACAAAATAGTTAAAGAGACTCCCTGAACCCGAGAATAACGCAGGAAACGAAATGTTAAAGAGACTCCCTAAAGCCGAGAACAACGAAGGAAACGGAGTAGTTAGAGACACTAACTAAAGCCGAGAATAACGACCGAAACGAAATAGTTAAAAAGTCCCTAAGCCCGAGAACAACGGAGGAACAGAAATAGTTAAAGACACTCTCTAAAGCCGAGAATAACGACCGAAAAGAAATAGTTAAAGAGACTCTCTAAAGCCGAGAACAACAGAGGAACAGAAATAGTTTAAGAAACTCTCTGAACTCGGAAACAACGGAGGAAACGAAATAGTTAAAGACACTCCCTAAAGCCGAGAACAACGAAGGAAACAAAATAGTTAAAGAGACTCCCTGAACCCGAGAATAACGCAGGAAACGAAATGTTAAAGAGACTCCCTAAAGCCGAGAACAACGAAGGAAACGGAGTAGTTAGAGACACTAACTAAAGCCGAGAATAACGACCGAAACGAAATAGTTAAAGAGACTCCCTGAACCCGAAAATAACGCAAGAAACGAAATGTTAAAGAGACTCCCTAAAGCCGAGAACAACCAAGCAAACGAAATAGTTAAAGAGACTCCCTGAACCCGAGAATAACGCAGAAAAAGAAATGTTAAAGAGACTCCCTGAACCCGAGAACAACGGAGGAAACAAAGTAGTTAAAGACACTCCCTAAAGCCGAGAACAACGAAGGAAACGAAAGAGCTAAAAAGAGTCCATAAATTCGAAACAAAGCGAAAAGCGAATTAGTTAAAGTCGCTCCCTAAAGCCGAGAATAACGCCCGAAACGAAATAGTTAAAGAGACTCCCTGAACCCGAGAATAACGCAGGAAACGAAATGTTAAAGATACTCCCTAAAGCCGAGAACAACCAAGCAAACGAAATAGTTAAAGAGACTCCCTGAACCCGAAAATAACGCAGGAAACGAAATGTTAAAGAGACTCCCTAAAGCCGAGAACAACCAAGCAAACGAAATAGTTAAAGAGACTCCCTGAACCCGAGAATAACGCAGAAAAAGAAATGTTAAAGAGACTTCCTGAACCCGAGAACAACGGAGGAAACAAAGTAGTTAAAGACACTCCCTAAAGCCGAGAACAACGAAGGAAACGAAAGAGCTAAAAAGAGTCCATAAATTCGAAACAAAGAGAAAAGCGAATTAGTTAAAGTCGCTCCCTAAAGCCGAGAATAACGCCCGAAACGAAATAGTTAAAGAGACTCCCTGAACCCGAGAATAACGCAGGAAAAGAAATGTTAAAGAGACTCCCTAAAGCCGAGAACAACGAAGGAAACGGAGTAGTTAGAGACACTAACTAAAGCCGAGAATAACGACCGAAACGAAATAGTTAAAAAGTCCCTAAGCCCGAGAACAACGGAGGAACAGAAATAGTTAAAGACACTCTCTAAAGCCGAGAATAACGACCGAAAAGAAATAGTTAAAGAGACTCTCTAAAGCCGAGAACAACAGAGGAACAGAAATAGTTAAAGAAACTCTCTGAACTCTGGAACAACGGAGGAAACGAAATAGTTAAAGACACTCCCTAAAGCCGAGAACAACGAAGGAAACGAAATAGTTAAAGAGAGTCCCTAAATTCGAAAACAAAGAAAAAAGCGAATTAGTTAAAAGCGCTCCATAAAGCCGAGAATAACGACCAAAACGAAATAGTTAAAGAGACTCCCTGAACCCGAGAATAACGCAGGAAACGAAATGTTAAAGAGACTCCCTAAAGCCGAGAACAACGAAGGAAACGAAATAGTTAAAGAGAGTCCCTAAATTCGAAAACAAAGAAAAAAGCGAATTAGTTAAAAGCGCTCCATAAAGCCGAGAATAACGACCAAAACGAAATAGTTAAAGAGACTCCCTGAACCCGAAAATAACGCAGGAAACGAAATGTTAAAGAGACTCCCTAAAGCCGAGAACAACCAAGCAAACGAAATAGTTAAAGAGACTCCCTGAACCCGAGAATAACGCAGAAAAAGAAATGTTAAAGAGACTTCCTGAACCCGAGAACAACGGAGGAAACAAAGTAGTTAAAGACACTCCCTAAAGCCGAGAACAACGAAGGAAACGAAAGAGCTAAAAAGAGTCCATAAATTCGAAACAAAGAGAAAAGCGAATTAGTTAAAGTCGCTCCCTAAAGCCGAGAATAACGCCCGAAACGAAATAGTTAAAGAGACTCCCTGAACCCGAGAATAACGCAGGAAAAGAAATGTTAAAGAGACTCCCTAAAGCCGAGAACAACGAAGGAAACGGAGTAGTTAGAGACACTAACTAAAGCCGAGAATAACGACCGAAACGAAATAGTTAAAAAGTCCCTAAGCCCGAGAACAACGGAGGAACAGAAATAGTTAAAGACACTCTCTAAAGCCGAGAATAACGACCGAAAAGAAATAGTTAAAGAGACTCTCTAAAGCCGAGAACAACAGAGGAACAGAAATAGTTAAAGAAACTCTCTGAACTCTGGAACAACGGAGGAAACGAAATAGTTAAAGACACTCCCTAAAGCCGAGAACAACGAAGGAAACGAAATAGTTAAAGAGAGTCCCTAAATTCGAAAACAAAGAAAAAAGCGAATTAGTTAAAAGCGCTCCATAAAGCCGAGAATAACGACCAAAACGAAATAGTTAAAGAGACTCCCTGAACCCGAGAATAACGCAGGAAACGAAATGTTAAAGAGACTCCCTAAAGCCGAGAACAACGAAGGAAACGGAGTAGTTAGAGACACTAACTAAAGCCGAGAATAACGACCGAAACGAAATAGTTAAAAAGTCCCTAAACCCGAGAACAACGGAGGAACAAAAATAGTTAAAGACACTCGCTAAAGCCGAGAATAACGACCGAAACGAAATAGTTAAAGAGACTCCCTGAACCCGAGAATAACGCAGGAAACGAAATGTTAAAGAAACTCCCTAAAGCCGAGAACAACGGAGGAAACGAAGTAGTTAAAGACACTCCCTAAGCCGAGGACAACGAAGGAAACGAAATAGTTAAAGAGACTCCTTGAACCCGAGAACAACGGAGAAACAGAAATAGTTAAAGACACTTTCTAAGCCCGAGAACGACTGAGGAACTGAAATCTATATATATTTAATCGTTGAACATGAATCGACCGGTATTAAATAAAACCGTGTGTACTGCACCAATTTTAATTTATTTTTAAATTTTAATTTTGAAATGAAAGACATTGATAAAATACACCAGTAGATTACTTTTCATTTTCAAAAGTCTGAGTAAGAAACTGGCGAACTGGAGGCAAAGAGCACGTTGATGCGCGCACGAAATGGGTTCGGTTAATATTTCATTTCATTTCGGGACTTTTAATTTTTACCAATCCAATACATACCACTCGAATTTCGACTGCCGGGCGATCACTAGTATATTGTATTTTTTTTTTAAATAGTGTTTACTTACCAGTATACCACGTCATCGCATCACAAGCCACAGGAATCGCATGCATGTTATGAATGGAGTATATCACCGCGTCCAACGGCGACTTCTTCAGCGTTCTGCAAACCCAATAAGCATACCCAAGAGCCCCCTGTTTGTGAAATCCTAACTGCGTACTATGTCTGAACAGATCCATCGCGTCTTCGTGGGCCAAACTTTCGGCAAGAAGGGCCTGGAAGCCCGAAGAAGTAATATTTAAATGCCGATAGCACGAATTTGCATTACCTGTCCAATCCAGCTGTGCACATAATTCGGATCAGCCCTTTGGGCTTGAGAATAAGCCTCGTTTGCCAACTTGTAGTCGTCCAACATGAAATACAGCGTGCCTAGATTGCACCAAGAGACCGCACTGTTGTTGTCGGCAACGACAGCTTTAATGAAGGAGTGCTGGGCCAGGCAATAATTTGGGGGGTCTAAATTCATGGCAATGTTGCCCAACAGGTTCCAGTGCTGCCAATAGGCGGGATTGTTTGAGGTGCAGTGCTGCGCGATCCACTGAGCCTTATCGATCAGTTGCCCGCAAATCTCCTTGTTCTTTGTCATCAAGGAATGCGACAAATAGCACACGGCCAAATCGTGCCAAATTAGCACGTTGTCTTCAAGACACCCCGTGCTTCTGTAATAACATTTTTCAGCCAAACTGAACAAGTCGTCTCGCTTCGATGTCTGCACTCCTTTCTCATCACCCTCCAGAAACGAATGATTCAGCGATAGAAAACAGTACTTCTCCGGCAGGGCCGCAACGAAGAAGCAGCTGTCACCTAACAACTTCCAAAGACAGCCCAAATCGGTATTTTGCCGAAGAGCGGTAGTCAAGTGGTCAGTGGACACCTGGGCGTGGTCCCTCGCGGTCCCCAGTCTCTGCTCCCGGAAGCATTCTCTTGCCAAGAGAAGACACGTTTCGGCCATGCCCTTTAGGGCCGGCACGTACGAGTTATTTGATTTCAGGATTTGTCCAAACACAGTTTTGGCTTCTGTGTATTCGCCGAGAATCTGTTTAATGGTTGCTGTTTGCAAGAGAGGGTACAAGGTTTCTTCACACATTGAAGACACTCTTTCGTAACATTTTAGGGCTGATGTGTACGCACCTTTGGCCAGGTACGCGTCCGCGAGGGATTCCCAACAGTTCCTGAAAGAGATACTTAAATTTGAAAGACACACATTTCAAATTTACATGTTGGTCTCCTCAATTCGGATCACAAATCTCAAATTCGCTATAGCTTTGTCGTAATCTTGCTGCTCCAAATGCTGCAATCCCAGCTGCATCCACGCCCACGAGTTCTTCTTATTGATGACACCCCCCGTTAGAGCTTGCAGAAGCAGGAAATTCGCATCCTGCCAACTGATCATTAAATACCTCACCCAACTATAATCGCGGTACTTACCCAGTTCTTTAACTTCCGATAAATCTTGCTCAACTCTATCCCGGCCTCCGACGATCTAGTATTCAGCTTGAAAGACTTCTCATAGCACCTTCTAGCCTTGTCTAGATCGTTCACATGTTTGTAGTAGTTCCCAAGCAGTAAGAAGCACCTGTGATTGCTGCTATCCAACTTGGTAGCTTTCAAGTACGGAACAAGACTCTTATCGTACTGTTTCAGCTCCCAGTAGAGAAGCCCGATTTGCAGCCACCACTCCGACAACTCCACACTTTCCCCTTCCAGTAAAGCCAGAGCTTCTTGATGCTTGTTTTGCTTGGCGAGGAGCTGTGATCGTAGCAACTTCCTGGAGACTTCATCGCAACCGTCGTCGAGTTGCGACTCAACTTGGGTGAAATTCCCAAGATTGATGTTGGCGCGAATCATGTGGCAAAGACATGCAGGCTTCAAGTCCTCTTGTATCTAGAACAGTGTTGATTCAATTGACTGTCTTCACAACATTTACACGGTACCATTTCGTACAACTGAAGAGCCTTCTTCAGGTCGTCTGTCTCATCCGATCTAGACAAAGCTTCTATCATGTGAACCTCGACCAAACCCTTCAGTTTTTGCTTGGGGTCTGATTGCAGAAACTTGTCTATTTTGTTGGCAGCCTGGATGGCCTCACTGAAGAGATTTAGTTTGACGCAGCAACGCAGGAGGAGCACCCATGCGTGCTGCAAGCCTGGGAGCAGATTGACCACCTGGTCCAGAAGCTCTTTGCCTTCGAGCACCCTCTTCTGTTCAATCAGCAAAATGCTTTTTGTAAAGATGGCAGTTGCAGACTGGGCTTCCACATTTAGCAACTCATCGCTGTAGTTTGTCATCACTTCTTCTTTGTCACTCGTTTTGTTAAGCTCCACGTAAATCTCATTAAACATCTTGCAAATCCACTTCAAGGATATAGAGTCAGACTGGAAAATATCGTGCATCTTTTTGGCACTGCTAAAAAGTTCATCTCTCCTCTTTGATTTGTACAGAAGATTCAGATAGTCTGCATAGTACTTAACACAGACTGTCTTTTGATCACCTATTAGTACCCTTAAGGCTTCTTCATACTGAAAAACATAGCTACAATACCAAACTAAACACGGCCTCCAAAAAATACAATTAGTGTTAAATCCGGCGATAACTTCTCGTCTTTCGACAACACTTCCACCAACGATGTCGCCAACTCCGTCACATTCACACACTTCTGGGTCTTAATTAACGCATCGATCGCTACAGCAACATCCGGAACATCCTCCACTTCGCAAAGATTGCACAACTTCTGCGCGCACTCAATCAGCTTTTTCTCAACGCTAAGAACGGCGAATTGGAATGACTTTGATTTTGTTGCCAAGTAACTTACGTCTCGGTGTTGAGTAAGCCGATGTAGGCTTTGATTAACTCATGTTTTGTTTCCTTAGTGTTGACCTTTTCATAGTAGTTGATGAGGCCGTTCCAGCCCAGGGAATTTGCAGGGTTTGCTTTCACTGCGTTCTGGAATGCGTCCAAGGCTTTGGGCAGTTGGCCCAGTTCTTGGGAGGATACTCCCAGGAAGACCAAGGCCATGTAGTTGTCGCGTTCTTCTCGGAGGACATTCTGAAATAATACGGATCTTGTGATCGCAAAAAAAACATATAAGGGATATAGGGAAATAAGACATATATTTATTTCAACACTGTATGTATACAATTTATTTACATTAACTACTTATATACAATTTACATAATACAATTGCAAACTTCTATTAACTATTCGGGTTTAGGTACTGCCTAAATGTATTTTACATATTGCTTGTTCCCGAATTCGCTTCGTTTGTAGTCCTTGGATCTATGTAAGTCACTCAAAATTGTCATTAATGGTTTCGACAGTAAATTTTAGCCTAACTTCATGTATCACACTTGGTATTAGAACCAACAGTATACTAGGGTTCCAAGTGGTACCAGAATAAAATAAAAAAAGTGTTCGGCATGATTTCAAGCTAAAACTGAGTGAACTTGAACAGCGACACTTTGAACACTGTTTTTTTTTTCAGGAGTAAATTTTAGCCTGATATAATGTGTCACACTTTGCATTGGAACCAACAATATAGTAGGGTTCCGAGTGGTACCAAAATAATATCTACTATAAAATATACGTGTTACGCATGATTTCAGGCTGAAATTGACTGAAGAAATCAATAATGACGCGGAAATTAAAGAACGACATGTTTTATTACTGTCAAAGTGGTATTTTGGCAGAGCAAACCAAATATAATCATTGCAAGTCACTCAAAACTGCGATTAATAGTTTCAAGAGTAAATTTTAGCCTGATTTAATGTGTCACACGTTGGAATGGAACCAACAATATACTAGGGTTCCGAGTGGTACCAAAATAATATCCACTATAAAATATAAGTGTTACGCATGATTTCAGGATCAAATTGACTGAAGAAATCAACAATGACGTGGAAATTAAAGAATGACATTTTTAATCACTGTTAAAGTGGTATTTTGAGAGAGCGAACCAGATATACTCATTGCAAGTCACTCAAAACTGCGATTAATAGTTTGAGGAGTAAATTTTAGCCTGATATAATGTGTCACACTTTGGAATGGAACCAACAATATAGTTGGGTTCCCAGTGGTACCCCAATAATATCTACTATAAAATATAAGTATTACGCATGATTTTAGGCTGAAATGGACTGAAGAAGTCGAAAATAACGTGGAAATTAAAGAACGACATTTTTTATTACTGTCAAAGTGGTATTTTGGCAGAGCGAACCAGGTATAATCATTGCAAGTCACTCAAAACTGCGATTAATAGTTTGAGGAGTAAATTTTAGCCTGATATAATGTGTCACACTTTGGAATGGAACCAACAATATACTTGGGTTCCCAGTGGTACCCCAATAATATCTACTGTAAAATATAAGTATTACGCATGACTTTAGGCTGAAATGGACTGAAGAAGTCGAAAATAACGTGGAAATTAAAGAACAACATTTTTTATTACTGTCAAAGTGGTATTTTGGCAGAGCGAACCAGATATAATCATTGCAAGTCACTCAAAACTGCGATTAATAGTTTCAGGAGTAAATTTGAGCCTGATATAATGTGTCACACTTTGGAATGGAACCAACAATATACTTGGGTTCCCAGTGGTACCCCAATAATATCTACTATAAAATATAAGTATTACGCATGATTTTAGGCTGAAATGGACTGAAGAAGTCGAAAATAACGTGGAAATTGAAGAACGACATTTTTTATTACTGTCAAAGTGGTATTTTGGCAGAGCGAACCAGGTATAATCATTGCAAGTCACTCAAAACTGCGATTAATAGTTTCAAGAGTAAATTTTAGCCTGATATAATGTGTCACACGTTGGAATGGAACCAACAATATACTAGGGTTCCGAGTGGTACCAAAATAATATCCACTATAAAATATAAGTGTTACGCATGATTTTAGGATCAAATTGACTGAAGAAATCAACAATGACGTGGAAATTAAAGAATGACATTTTTAATCACTGTTAAAGTGGTATTTTGAGAGAGCGAACCAGATATAATCATTGCAAGTCACTCAAAACTGCGATTAATAGTTTGAGGAGTAAATTTTAGCCTGATATAATGTGTCACACTTTGGAATGGAACCAACAATATACTTGGGTTCCCAGTGGTACCCCAATAATATCTACTATAAAATATAAGTATTACGCATGATTTTAGGCTGAAATGGACTGAAGAAGTCGAAAATAACGTGGAAATTGAAGAATGACATTTTTATTACTGTCAAAGTGGTATTTTGGCAGAGCGAACCAGATATAATCATTGCAAGTCACTCAAAACTGCGATTAATAGTTTCAAGAGTAAATTTTAGCCTGATATAATGTGTCACACGTTGGAATGGAACCAACAATATACTAGGGTTCCGAGTGGTACCAAAATAATATCCACTATAAAATATAAGTGTTACGCATGATTTCAGGATCAAATTGACTGAAGAAATCAACAATGACGTGGAAATTAAAGAATGACATTTTTAATCACTGTTAAAGTGGTATTTTGAGAGAGCGAACCAGATATAATCATTGCAAGTCACTCAAAACTGCGATTAATAGTTTGAGGAGTAAATTTTAGCCTGATATAATGTGTCACACTTTGGAATGGAACCATAAATATACTTGGGTTCCCAGTGGTACCCCAATAATATCTACTATAAAATATAAGTATTACGCATGATTTTAGGCTGAAATGGACTGAAGAAGTCGAAAATAACGTGGAAATTGAAGAACGACATTTTTTATTACTGTCAAAGTGGTATTTTGGCAGAGCGAACCAGGTATAATCATTGCAAGTCACTCAAAACTGCGATTAATAGTTTCAAGAGTAAATTTTAGCCTGATATAATGTGTCACACGTTGGAATGGAACCAACAATATACTAGGGTTCCGAGTGGTACCAAAATAATATCCACTATAAAATATAAGTGTTACGCATGATTTTAGGATCAAATTGACTGAAGAAATCAACAATGACGTGGAAATTAAAGAATGACATTTTTAATCACTGTTAAAGTGGTATTTTGAGAGAGCGAACCAGATATAATCATTGCAAGTCACTCAAAACTGCGATTAATAGTTTGAGGAGTAAATTTTAGCCTGATATAATGTGTCACACTTTGGAATGGAACCAACAATATACTTGGGTTCCCAGTGGTACCCCAATAATATCTACTATAAAATATAAGTATTACGCATGATTTTAGGCTGAAATGGACTGAAGAAGTCGAAAATAACGTAGAAATTAAAGAACGACATTTTTTATTACTGTCAAAGTGGTATTTTGGCAGAGCGAACCAGATATAATCATTGCAAGTCACTCAAAACTGCGATTAATAGTTTCAGGAGTAAATTTGAGCCTGATATAATGTGTCACACTTTGGAATGGAACCAACAATATACTTGGGTTCCCAGTGGTACCCCAATAATATCTACTATAAAATATAAGTATTACGCATGATTTTAGGCTGAAATGGACTGAAGAAGTCGAAAATAACGTGGAAATTGAAGAACAACATTTTTTATTACTGTCAAAGTGGTATTTTGGCAGAGCGAACCAGATATAATCATTGCAAGTCACTCAAAACTGCGATTAATAGTTTCAAGAGTAAATTTTAGCCTGATATAATGTGTCACACGTTGGAATGAAACCAACAATATACTAGGGTTCCGAGTGGTACCAAAATAATATCCACTATAAAATATAAGTGTTACGCATGATTTCAGGATCAAATTGACTGAAGAAATCAACAATGACGTGGAAATTAAAGAATGACATTTTTAATCACTGTTAAAGTGGTATTTTGGCAGAGCGAACCAGATATAATCATTGCAAGTCACTCAAAACTGCGATTAATAGTTTCAGGAGTAAATTTTAGCCTGATATAATGTGTCACACTTTGGAATGGAACCAACAATATACTTGGGTTCCCAGTGGTACCCCAATAATATCTACTATAAAATATAAGTGTTACGCATGATTTTAGGCTGAAATGGACTGAAGAAGTCGAAAATAACGTGGAAATTAAAAAACGACATTTTTTATTACTGTCAAAGTGGTATTTTGGCAGAGCGAACCAGATATAATCATTGCAAGTCACTCAAAACTGCGATTAATAGTTTCAAGAGTAAATTTTAGCCTGATATAATGTGTCACACGTTGAAATGGAACCAACAATATACCCGGGTTCCGAGTGGTACCAAAATAATATCCACTATAAAATATAAGTGTTACGCATGATTTCAGGATCAAATTGACTGAAGAAATCAACAATGACGTGGAAATTAAAGAATGACATTTTTAATCACTGTCAAAGTTGTATTTTGGCAGAGCGAACCAGATATAATCATTGCAAGTCACTCAAAACTGCGATTAATAGTTTCAGGAGTAAATTTTAGCCTGATATAATGTGTCACACGTTGGAATGGAACCAACAATATACTAGGGTTCCGAGTGGTACCAAAATAATATCTACTATAAAATATAAGTGTTACACACGATTTCAAGCTGAAATTGACTGAAGAAGTCGAGAATGACGTGGAAATTGAAGAACATTTTTTATTACTGTCAAAGTGGTATTTTACCAGAGGGAACCAGGTAAGTCACTCAAAACTGGCATTAATGGTTTCAGCAGTAAACTTTGACCTTGTATAATGGATCACACTTTGAAATGGAACCAACAATATATTTGGGTTCCAAGTGGTACCCCCAATAATATCTGCTATAAAATATAAGTGTTACGCATGATTTTGAGCTGGAATGGACTGAAGAAGTCGAAAATAACGTGGAAATTGAAGAACGACATTTTTTTATCACTATTAAAGTCGTATTTTGGCAGAAGTCACTCAAAACTGCGATTAATAGTTTCAATCCGTAAATTTTAGACACTTTGGATTGACACCAAGAATCTACTGGGGTTCCAGGTGGTACCAAAATAACATCTACTATAAAATATACGTGTTACGTGAAACATAGAACAACACTTTTGAACACTATTAAAGTTTGTCTAATTTAATGTCGCGCTTCGGGTTGTTTGAACCAACAATATGCTAGGGTACCAATATAATCAACTGTTTAAATAAAAGTGAGCAATTTGTGTGGTGCTCAGGGTGCGTTCCATATTGCTGTAGGGTGTGCAGAATCTCGTCACGATTATAGTGAAATTTTATGTAATTTTAAATGTAATTTTGGGGTACCGTCTTTGAAGAATCCTAGATGCCCTTGTAATATTTTCAACTGGTGACAGAAAAATAAAAGATCAATGTGTTATTTTCAACATTTTACTAACGAATTAATAGCCACTGTCTTTACAAAACCACTACTAGCTCCTAGTACTAGTCCTAGGTCCTGAAGATGTTGATTCCTTAAGTTATTCCTTCATCCAGCAATAACCCCAAGTATCAGCAAACACGAACCCAACAGCCAAACAGTGCCACCACCCGATCTTGTCGCAAAGGCCGAATAAATCAAATGGGCTTCATTACAGCCATCATAAGAACAAACATTACAAACGTGCCTAACGATCTCGAGATCCTTGCAGTCCTCCATCCAGAATGAACGCAACTGTGATTCTTTCAAGCATCCTTTCTCTCGTTGTAGTCTTACACCTTAAAGCCCTTTTATTTTCACCACACATCGAGACGTTTTACTACCTGTTATCGTCAGTAAACTGTAGCAGTAAATGCGCTCGTCCGGATTGCTTGGACATCTTTGTAGAATTAGCTTTTTGCAATCATTATCTGCGCAAAAGTAGCACTGGTCCGGTCTGGTGAATTCTGCGATGGTAATGTGCACGTGGTAAAGGACGACGGAGCAGAAGAGAGCTCTTGACAGAGGAGTTTCAAACATTTTCGGGCTTGAATGTCAGTTTTGAAATTAATTTGACTTAAAAAAACTTGAACTAGGTTTGATGGCCGTGATGGCAGGTTTGCATTTAGGAGATCCCAAAAATTGTTCAATTCCGGGGGAAAATAGTTTTCCGAAGCCTTTTTGGGCTTTTATCTAATTGCGATATCCATGGGCTTCAAATTGTGCGTCCTGGTAGAGCTTTGTGGTTTGGAACGGAAATTGGGAACTTGAAAGACTATTTTATTGAGTTTCAAAATAAGAATTTTTTACCTACTAAGAGCTCTGGTCTCTTGTGATTTACTGAGCCTCCACCGACCCCCGATCAATTAGGTACTTTTTTCCCCCAGCCAAATTCTGTCTATTCTAGCCCCCGGTAATCATAACATTGACAAGAGGAGAGCTTACCTTGCACAGCTTCATGCAGGCCTCATAGTTTTTATTCTTTATAGCCTCTCTTGCTCCTTTTAGAATTGCTTTCGTGTCTTTCATTGCTGATGTTTTAAGAACCACTACTTTAAGATAATCGTCGTGTCAAAACAAAAACACATGAGGGCCCCCACTACGAGATCACTTTTATTTTGAGATGAAATTTGAGGTTAAAACACTGTCAGTGAAACCTAACCTCTAATCTTTTCCCCCAGATTCTGCAAAACGACGACCAAAAGTCACTAAAATTGGCCAGTTTTGACAGCTTGTGCTAGTGCGTAGATGCGCTAGTGTTTACAGGTGCCGCTAGTGTTTATTTATAGCCCCAACGTCCTCCAGGAAATGGCAACGCCCCGGGAAGCGATCCCGAAGCCGATTCAACAGGACTGGGTGAACCGAGAGTACATAGAAGTGATAACCGTGAGCATAAAAAAAATCACCGATTTCCTCAACTCATTCGGTAAACGAAGTGCCAAAAATGCGTCCACATGACAGGATTTTGTTTTCAGACCTCTCCTGTCGCTCAAAACTGGCGGTTCTGAACGAGAAGCTCACGACGTTGGAACGGAAAATCGACTACTTGGAGGCTTGCGTAAGGCAGCGTTGTTTGTCTTTAGCTGGCGTAATGTTTACTCTGTTTAGGTCACGAAAGGCGAGACCCTCACGTAAAACATGTTCCCGAAGAGCCTTTACAAACCCAGTAGTGTACAGCGCCGGTATTTGTTCCATTGGTTGAATATAATTTTTAATCGCGTCGATCAGGACAGGAGGAAAGAGGTCGGACCGGATAGATCGTGTGCAGAGTGGCTATTGAGGAATGGCGCGTTTATCAAGTGGAGCAACTCGCCGAAGTTTGTGACTGATTACAACAGCCTTCCTGAGGACAAATACAAGCTGGCCATCATTGAGGTCGACGCCTCCGAGTCCAGCATAATGCACTATGGGTTTGAACACTTCATTGGCTGCAAAAACATTCAAAAAATCAACTTTCATAAATGCTACTATTTGGAGAATCAGGCCCTTAAGGAGCTGGCGCCCCTAAAGAACTCTCTGACTTCTTTAAAGATCAGTGAGTGCCTGAATATATCCGATAAGGGCCTGTTACATTTACACTCTCTGAACAACTTGAAGGAGTTAGTTTTAGTATCCCTACCATATGTTAAAGATAAAGAGAAGACTGTCACCCATTTACAGAACGCCCTCCCTAATTGTAAAATAGAAATTCATTAAACACTAGTAATTACTCTGATATTTTATTCCATCTAGCAACAGTTATCCTTCCAGCTTGGTCTTGTTGCTACTGGTTGGTGAGGACACCAACCCGATTTCACCAGATTCCAACTGTTTTAACAGCCTAAACAAAGCGGCGGCCTCCCTAATTCTACTAAACTCGATACAAAAAGCCTGCACCTCTATGAAGAGCTCCTGGACATTAATGATTTTATTGCGTATCAACGACTGTAAGAACACGCAAACTAGTCGCACCAACCGGTTCTGCATGTACCTGTCCTTTATGGTCTCACAAGTGGATATGCAATTTGAGATGTACAGGTGCACGAATTCCGTCGGCAGATCCACGGTCGTCGTGAGTCGATTCACGACCTCCATGGAGTGCAGCGACATCTCCATGTTGACCAAAACGCTGAAATACTCGGTGATCTGTTTGGATTGCATCAGTTTCAACAAGACTTCTATTGCAATCAAGGGGTTGTTTTCCACCAATTCCGGCAGTTTGGAGGGCGTCAAGCCGATGTGATAGACGAGTTTAGAGTCGCTTTCCAGCTCCCCCAGGAGCTGTTGTTGCTGCTGGAGGGACAGTGCCGACTTGTAGGCCTTATTCATGAGCTGCCTGGCCTCCTGGCCGGCGGTGTCGGGGACACACATCGTGACATCGTATGCTATCGAGTGCTCCTTGGGATTGGTGACATTGAACCACACTAGCTGCAATTATTGCGTGAAAATCTAGTTGCACCTTATCAACACTCACTTCATCCTGTGTGTTCAACAGGGGGGGCGCCAGAGTGACGAATTCCGGCCTGTAGACCTTGTTCATGTAGGCATTGTCCCCAATTGCTATCTTCTTAATAAGAGTCTCATATTGCTGGCCATCCGTGCTGTAACTACACCAAAAATGAAGTCACAAGTTGGGGTAAGACTGTACCACACCTGTTTGGTTTCTCAGGCAGGGACAGCATTACCGGAATGCCAGTTTTACAGGTTTGGGGCAGCTCTGACTGTTTTTCAGTGAGTTGCAGCTCAACGGTCGAGAAGTCAGCAGGCTGGAAGTTTCCCACATCTGAATTCACAACTTGGGCTGCCGTCTTTTTGAGTATCTAAAAACAAATTGTTATTGTGGCCACTTAGTGAGGTCACAACTCACTGCATCCCTTGGCACCTCGGACAACAACTGCGTCAAAAAGTACTTCTCAGGCGGTGACAATCGTGGCAACTGTCCCGGATACTCCAACTTTGGCGCCCCCACGTTGCTCTGATGCTCTGGGGGGTGCTGAAATCACTAATCACTATACTAAATCACCTGGCAATCGAAGCACACCAGCAGATGTATGAAGACACTGGCAAACGGGATGTTCGCCAGTGATTCGCCCCGGTACATCTCATGGAGAAGAGTGATAGCCACCAGTTTCTGCTCCGGTTCCTTCAGCAGGTCCTGTTGTAGCAGCACAATCAAAAACGTTCCCACTAAAATTTTAATGTAGCAACGTGAAAGACAGGCGCTGTGGTACCTTTGAAGTAGTCGCAGGGCTCGAATTTTTTGTGTAGTTCGTTCGAAAGACCTTCGAAAGTCTGGGTTCTGGCTTTTCCTTCGTTAAGAATACTGAAACGAACGGGCGTGTTTATTTGGTAAGGGCTGCTTTGGGGTTGTTACTCAAATAAAATATCACACTGTTCCACTGTTAGAGACATGCTGGGGCGTCGGAAATTAAAATTTTGGTAATTTTGTTTTGATGTTAACCTCAAAGTGATTTTGACAACTACAACAATTACAACACAGAACACTTTGGCGGAAGCGACGTAAAGTCCATCTGGGTAATTTAAAGCGACGTGTTTGTGAGCGCCATCTGGTTAAGGCATAATTTTAAATACGAGTAAAAATGCCCTTTACACCTTTAGTTGTTTATTTTACTCAATTATTTATTTGTTAAGTACATTAGTTTATCTATCACTCCTTTTATTCTTTGGTTTTTCGTTTATTGTTTTTCTTTCCTTATTTTTTTAAATTTGGCGTCGAAGTTGGCCATGAATATTTAACTGTGAACGTGCCATCCAAGTGACAATTATTAATTTGACATCTGAACCTATATCTAACCTCACTTTTAATTTAATTAATCGACAGTTCAACACGTTAATGCAATTTGCAGTTGCAAATTTTAATGAGGAACTTTTTGAACTCCACAACCGCATGTTTTGCGAATTTACATAATCGTCTAAATGAAACCAGGCAAAAAATTGTGGCCCGTTAACAACAAATCGATAGTCACCGCCAACTATGACGCCAAATTAAAAAAAAAACACACACACTTTACAATCTTACCTTTTATTTCTTATTGCGCGTTTTATTTTTTGTTCATTGTCGTTTATACTTCCTCTGCCCATTCTTAATTTTTGCATTTTTTCCTTTGATTTATATTTTTCATCGTACACATTTTATTATTTATATCTTTATTCTCATCTCCTTCGTTTTTAGCCGTTTAATTCTTTTTAGATTATTTTTCATGATTTACTCTATGCTTTATATTTTCTTTTGTCTTTCTTCCCGATTATTTTATTCAGAATATTTTTTTACAGTTCACCATTAGCTTATCTTTGTCTCACTGTAATAAAATGTTACAGAAAATGAATACTTTTGTGATTGTTTGCCAGCGGTTAACTCTTCTATCGTGTAAGGTGCCTTTTGGAGGTGGAGATACCTTGTGGGGCCCACAGTGGTTGTTGTAATGTCTGTCTCTTCTCTCGTACTGCTCGCCCCACTGTTGCAAGTTGGACTAGGAACCGAACCCCTCCAGAAATCTACATTTACATTCAACAGCAATGTCGAGGATTCACGACGACGGTCCCGGCACTGGTTTTCTGCGGTTTCCCAGAGCTGTAACACAAATGTGGGGATCAAGTCATGTGTGAATGCAAATCACATCCAACCTCTCCAGAAGATCCTGGGCTCCCTTCGCTGAAGAGGCACCAGCCTATAGCAGCCGGCCGGCAGTTGAAAGACCTATAATTCGAACACAATCAAATAATTTGTAATAATTTGTAAACTGTCGGCAATAATCTGTCTTGTCTTCTCAATTATTTTACATATTATGTAACTTGGTTTTCGAGATTCTTCTAATACATACTTCTGATTATTTATTTAGATTTCTAGCTTTTATACCTTTGATTATTGTGATTGTCGACTTCTTTAATGACCTTGATCTTTTTTTTTTACATGATTTCTATATTTCTGATGAATTTTTCAGATTAGAAAATATAACGAGTGAGGAATAGAAAATTAAAAAGTAAAAAAATTTAGCATAATAATAAATCTTTGATCTTCAGAAGAGAGATCGACAAATCAAAGGTAGCCATGCACGAGAAGCCGCTTGTCGTAGTTTAAAAAAATATTTATGAGATGTCAAATTTAATAGTAAACGGCTTTCCATGCATGGCCACTTTTGAGTAATCTAGTTGTCGATCTCTCTGTATTATAATTTTTACTTACTCCTAACTATTTTTCTATCTACTTAAATTCATTCTCCCTACTAATTTAGTTAATTTAAGAACTTCCCTGTGTATTTTCTTCAGTTTACATTTATTTTACATATTATAACAAATATCACAGATATGAATTGTTTAAGTTTTCAGAATTGTGTGTTTAATGTGTTGCCTATGCTACGTGTAAACTTGTAGAAATATCGGGTTAATCCCAAGATCCCTTAAGGAACCTTGGGTTAATCCTACTTCTTATTTCAAGGTCATTATTAAAGGGTGTGAACACTTTTTTTTAAGCTATCGTGCATCTGTAAAAATTAATTTGCACCATTTAGCCGTCTCAATTTCAAACACCACCACCACCACGCAATTATAGTCAGTGTAAATCGGTGCTTCTTGTAATAGTAACGATATCTACAGGCTGGCTCTAAAACAAGGAAGTTTAGTAAATTTACAAAAAATAAAACGTGACGGCATAGAGATCGAAAACTTAGTCAAAGGTGGCCAAGCAAGAAAAGCCGCTTGTCGCAGTTTAATAAAATCATTTATGAAAAATGTCAGATTTAACAGGGCCAACTCAACACTTAATAAATAATTCTGTTAAAACTACACAAGCTGTCTTTTCAGAATACCCACCTTTGACTAATTTAGTTCTCAATTTCTTTAAATCAAGATCTCGCGCACAAAATATACAGGATCTTCATAAATGATTCACACATCCAGTAGGCTTTGAACGTCAAAATGCTCTATATCACATGCAAATTTTGTTTTCCACGGGCAACATGATGCATGAATGATTTATGAAGACCCAATATTAAATATGTAGCCAAAACAATACCCGTTGTCATGGCTCCCAAAATGGCCGTAAATGTGAAACAATGGAAGCTTTTTGATAACTTGATCACCGTTAAATTGGAAATTGATTTGCTGCCCACTTATTTGTACGGTATTCAAGAAGTTTTAATCATTATTGCTGTCTACCGGGTGATTTTGAAAAGGTACAACCCTCGTAAAATCGAATTCCAATCAATGCAATTATTTATTTATAAGTGTAAATAAAGAGCTGTTATCAATTTTCATATAAATAATTACACCTTGACACGGACAAATAGGGGGGCAGAGTGCAGACGTTCGACGAATTACGCTAGTTATGTAAGTTTTATTTTATCCAAACAGCCACAAACTATAAAAGGGTGGGCGTAAATCTAAGAAGCGCCGATGTACACATACAAAATTGCGATTTCACATCAACACTTGACCGGATTTATTCAGCGCCCCACGGAAATAAATAATCCGGTTAAGAGTTAATCAGAAAGTGGTTCTAGAAGCTAGATAATAGTACTGTTAATGTTGGATTCGTTACTATAGTATATACATGTTTACAGTGTTTCAATCATATAAAGACTACAAAAACAACAGCAATAGTAAAAAATGTATTTACATGGCTGCAATAATTAATATCACAAGATGAATACAGTTTAAAACCAAAGACTTTCAGGTACTCTATATGATTGAAGTAAAAACAAAGTTATTACAAAAACGGTGCAGCCCCGCGATACTCTCAAAACAAACTAAACATTTTACTTCAAAAATTTGTACAATTTTATACAAAAACGCAAAGACCTGTCTGCTACACTAGATGTAACTTTATTCTAGTACATATCATTATTGGTTGTTACAACCTATCTACACACTTGCTTAGAAGCCTCCTTGGTAGTGTCCCCTCATCATGTTGCCCCGCATCCTCCCCCTGTTGGGCCCGCCTCTGAAGCCCCGGCCCCTAAAGTTGGGACCCCCCCGGAACCCGAAGTGCCCCCGCCCTCTGCCTCTCGGCATCCCCCGGTTATTAAACACTACACCCCCGCGCTGTCCCTGCCCCCGCCGGAAATTAAAGTTCGAATTGTGTTTCGGCATCCAGTGGTTGGGGGGCATGTTCGGGGGCGGCAGACTGCTCATGTTCGGAGGCGGCATGTTCATGGGCGGCGGCATGTGATCCATGTGAGGATCCTGCAGATTCGCGGTGAACTCGTTCGAATTCAGTTCGTTATCGAGATCGTCGAGGAAGGTGTTGGCGTCCACGTCGTCGGGGAGGTCCGGGAACGGAGGCGGCGGCTTCAGGGCCATGTTGTCGTGCCTCATGACGACCGTTATGTTCTCTCCGTAGTCCTGGTAGTCTTCCGTCTCGTCTTCGCTGAGCTCCATGTCGATGCTTTCGGTGTTGTCGACGAGCTTCCTGGGGGACGGGTTTTGGTTCCTGGGGAAGGTCGAAGAGACCAGGGTCTTGGGGGGCGGCGGCGGAGGCGGTGGCAGTTTTAACTGCTCGATGTTGAACGGGGGCAGTCTGTAGTCTTGATCGACGCTGGCGGATTGGGCATCGGTACGGTAGTCCTTCGGCAAGAATTCGAATGTGTATTCGATCGATGGGGTAAAATTTAAATGCATACCTTGTCCGCGCCGGATGGGGTCCAGACGTTTGATTGGTTGGAAGGGTTCGAGTTGGTGTCTGCCGGGGAGCCGGTCAGACTTATCAGGTTCCTGTGGTCCACGTCTTTGCCTCGACGTCTGGCCTCTTCTACAGTCATTAAAACGGATGTAAAAATAAAATTTATTGTAGGTCGATCTTAGGTGGCGGTGGAAATGATGTCAATTAATTTCAAATAATTTTTAGTGGAATGTTTTTGGGAAAGCGCTGGTGGATCTGGTGTCTTTTAGATCATCATGGCATTAATAGACTGTACTTTCAGAAGTAAGTAATGTGAAAATTAATGAAAAATAAATCGTGCAATTTAACAAAGATTTCAATCATAGTTGGCCGTGGACCGAAATGTCAACCAGTTTTTCGGGGGCATTTTTAACAGATGTGTAAAAAAGAGGCTCAGAATTGTGTGTATACTGTCTACAATTGCAATTACACAATTATTATCTTCAACAAATTACAGTTGTTGGAGAAATTGAGGCCTTCAATCAGTCATACATTACAAAGGAGGAACATCAATTGAAGCTCCCCAAAAAGAGGTAATTTTCCCAACTTCCATTTAATGAGTAAGTATTATCACAAAATAGTTGTTTTTCACTTTCTCATAAGATTTTCTTCACAGTTCAACAACTGTCAACGTAATGTTAAATTACAGTGAAGTGACCTAAACATACCCAACTCATTCGACAACGGATGCAGAACCCTGTGATCGACATCGGCAGCACCGCTGACAACACTGTTATCGTGATACTCAACCCCCTCGACGTAGCCCTCCTTCTCGAAAATCGGCGGACTTTCGGGGGTATCTGTGTCGATCTGTGATTGGGCCCAACTGGCGTCCGGCTCCCATGTGTCCGGTTCCTGTTCTGGATTGTACTCTTCCGACGGAGGATAAGGATTTGATCCGTTCGGCGCCTCGAAACTTCCTACAGGGGGGTCAAAACATGCAATAACACCACGATCCAATCATAAAATTCGTAGCGTTTAAATCAACCAATCCTGATGAAGATCTCTAGGAGGCTTTAGATCCTCTATATATAAAGTGTGATCAAGTGAGGCAAATGAATAATCAATTGATCACAATGACTACGCCTTCCTTACCGTAATTGCTCTTATCACTACTCGCGTAACTCTGATAGGGATGCTCGTAGTCCGACTTGGCGCTGAACGGCGGCATCGGCGGCGGCAGCAGCGGAAGGTGCCCGCCGTCCTGGAACTGAAAACGCGGCGGCTCCGCGAGTCTTTCAGTCGGCGGGGGCGGCGGCTGAGAGATGGACTGCAGCACGTTGGTGATCTCGGTGTTCAAGTTGAAATTGCTGTTCGTTACGTTGGTCAGTCCGGAATTTGTCACCGTTGTTTGGGTGTTCGTGAAGAGAGTCGAGGAGTTCAGGTTCTTAACAAAAAATAAAGTTGATTCGTAAGTTTCGAAGATTTAGCTCTAGTACGAAAAAAAGTAAACTGGTTATGTCACAATTTTTTTATAGTATCTGTTGCGATTGTAAATTAACAGCCCGATTTCATGTTCTCGGTCGTAATTTGCGATGAGGTGCAATGGATTAGGCAGTAAGGCTCAATTTTATGTTTCATTTCACTTGAAATTGATCCTTACTGACTGGTATTTAGTTACGACGTTTCCATAGCAACCGGCACTTGCGGCCAGTCGCAAGCCAACATGAAATCGGGCTGTAAGAATGTTTATTGTTGGTATATTCTTCAGAAAGGTGAGTTCTGAGACGAAACAACTATATTTATTTTTTAACTTTTTGACTATTTAAATGTTTTTTTTTTTGTATGACATTTGCGTTAGATTTTTGAGGCTAGAGAAGACCCATAAGAAGGAACTAGAAGAGAGAAGAAGAGGTTTAGAGACCAACAGAAATAAGTAAAAAAAGTAAGAAACAATAAATTGAAGAAAAAAAAAGAGTCAAGACGAAAAGAGAAATAAGACAAAAAGATACGCGAAATAAACTTGAGATATTTAAACAAAACGTAGAAGAGAACTGGAGGAACAACTAGGATAATTGAGAAGTAAAGGAAAATTGAAAATTAAGAAAAAATTAATTTAGATAATATATCAAGGGGATCGAGGAGAACAAAAATGGAACAAAAAAACAACTTTAATAAGAACTCTGCCAAAAAGTGAAGAAACAATAGAAAGAGATGAGAAAAGAAATAGAATCTGAAACAGACACTTTGAAGATGGTAAGGGACAAAAGGAAAACATGTCAAAAACAAAAAAATATGAGAAAGAACGAAAAAAAAAATTAGAAAAGTGTGACTTGAGCGAGAGAGAACTGAATATAAATAAAATACAGAGAGCAAAGTCGCTTGTCTCTTTATATCATAGGTGAAGCATAATGAAAGTGAAATAAAAAAATGGCAACATGAAAAACAGGTAAAACTATCAAGAGGCGACACAGAAAAATAAACTTATCAACAAAAAAGTTATCCAAAACAGTTATAAGAAAAAGGACAAAAAACGAGAAAACTGAAAAATAATCTGTAGGAAGGAAAACAATATGAACCTAAAATTGGATATGAAGAGAGGTTAACACAGTAACACATTGATTTCAAATTCATATAATTCATTAGAGTGAATCAGTCTTATTGTCTGAGGTTTGTCAACTGCGAGTTATTCATAAACAGCTGTCACTTTGACAGCTGTCAAAAGGAACGAATTAATCCTATGTAACGGGAATCCTCGATGACTGTCGTCTTTTTTTTTAGACTTTGAGGAAGAAATAGTAGAAGAAGACGTAATAACAAAACATCAATGTGATCTAATATAATCATAAAGATCTTAGTTGTGACACCCTGTATATGCAAAAACACCCCGCCTACTACTTACGTCTACATTGAAAGCTGACCCGATGAAACTGGTGTAGCCATTCGTGACGAAGCTCTGGGCCTCCGTCGCCGGCGGGGGCACCGGATTGTAATAGCCCGCCGTAAATGAAATCGGCGGATTATAATCAGCTAGATCTGAAAAGCAACACCATTATCTACACCTCAGCGTGCAAACAACGTACTTTTCGGATTAATTTCATTGTCGTCTGGCAACTCAATATCACAATCTGGACTAGGCGAGGGGGCGTTAATATCGGGAGACGGGACGGGACTGGCCAGCGTGGTCTTGTGCTCTTCCAGTTTCCTTTGGAATGCTTTGACTTTGTTACCAAAAACCTTGTAAGCCTGGAATAGAGTGTGCGGCAATGTAGTGAGGCCCCTTTGTGTATCTGTACTTACATTAGCTACGACTTTCACGTCCCGCTTGTCTTTGTCTAGGTGGTTGTTGGCCTGTTTGAGAACGGAGATGTTGGTGATTCTGCACTTTATTTCGGCCTTGAGTGCGTTGATGTAGCCCTCCAGGTGTTTGACGTAGATTTCTAGTTCTTTTTCGACGTCGTCCACGTGCGCGCGTTCTGTAATGACACTCCAGTACATGTGGTTAAAAAGAATTTCAATGTACCTTTTAGAGAAACGCACAAAGATTCAGTCTCAATCTGAATTTTGGGGTTGTGCTCCTTCAAAACCTTGAGCTTCAGATCTGTCTCAGTTTCCAGTTTGGAACACTGCTTGATTTTGTTAACCACATAGTGTGCCTGGAACAGGGTTGTAAAGTTGTTGTAAAACACAAAGTGTTGGCAAACCTGAAATTCGTGGGGTTCGTCGCTTTTGGGGGCGGTAGGGACGACACTGATGAGGCCACAGAGGTCTGATATGAACTCTTCATTGTAGACCCCCCTTTGTTGCCAGATGTTGAAGATTCTCACAATTTTGTGTTTCACTCTATCATCACTGTAATCACAACATTATGTTACTGTACTCACAACTGGAGGTGGGTGCTCCTTACCGCACCAAAGTAGTGGCTTTCTGTAGCGCCGTGCCCCAACTCTCGACGAACTCATACTGCTTCCTCTTGCTGTACTGAATAACGTCGTTAGCGAGATAGAATAGGTTCAGTCTCTGCTCAACTTTCACTCTCTTCAACACATTCAACCATGAAGTAACAATCTTCTTGTGATGATGCCTGTTTTCCAAGCACCACTTGCAGCAGGCGTTTATGTTCTCTTGGGAGTCTTTTAAGCCGGTCAGTCGCTTCTCGAACTGTATGACGTTGAAGTCGTCCACCTGGGACCCCATGGCGCCAACTGGACTCACTATGATGCCGTCTGACACTGCAGTCCCCTCGGGTTTGTTGACAGTGGAAACATTTTGCTACTACTACCGACGACCCAGAATCACCCTAAAGGCAGTCGATTATCGTCGCTTGGGCCGGGGAAGCGTCCCAAGGAATCTCATTCAATGTAGCGGGAGTTTATTTTTTTCTTCGGCGGCTGCTGAAATTCTTCCTTTTGGATCGTTCGGCCAAAAGTTTTGTGGTCTTTCCCCCGAAAACGTCGACTTTTCGGACGTAAATTCAATATTAACAAAAATCAACAATAAGCCGACATCATAAACGACCATAACCAATCTACTCACATGTCAAAAACAAGCATCGTTTTCCGGCCACTGGTCTATTCGCATATTAGTGTTTTTGGTGGCCGAAAAGTCGAATTATGGTACAGCGTGGCAAAAGGCAGAAGTAGATTTGCTGTTTCCAAGTCATGGAAAATTCATTCATTACACCCGTTTTGTTTGTTTTTTAATTATTGTAAAACATGTTTGTGTGTTTGGTGTAGACAACCAGTAATACTCCGGGGACAGCAAGAAATAATAAATCTATAGAAAGATAAAAAAACAGAAAAGGAAAATGACAAAAATAAATGATAAATGAGTAATAGGGAAATGAAGAAAGAGGAACGTGCCAGAATGTATAAAAAACAAACAAAGAATGAGGAAGATATTAAGAAACCAAAAAACCGAAACTTTGTGGGAAAATGGGAAAGTAGAGGAATTATTAGAGAAGAAAAAAACGATAAATGACGAATTATGTTATTTTTTTTATTTATTTATAACTTTTGCATTTCTAGACCTCATTAGTGGTCAGATCTATAGTATAAAGAGAGAACTTGTCTCTGATAGTACTTTGTTCGTTTGTACTTCTAAAATTTAATCAAATAAATGTCTGTGAGTAGAAAGTAAACAAAGTAAGTATCTAATTTATTTATGTACCCATCCGGTAGGCATGTAGTTTTTATACAGGGTGAAATGCATTGTTAATAAACAATTGTTTTTTTTTGGTATTTTATTAAGAAATGCAAATAATTTTTTAAAAACAAAACATTTCTTAACAAATTATTTAAACATTAGAAATATAAAACAAAATTTAAACAATAAAAAATTGTTTTAAAGATTTTTTTTTCATATCATTAATTCCTCGCGACAACAAAATGTTTTTTTTACACACAGTGTTTTATGGTTCAAAGCATATCATGTGGTAAACAATTTTTTTAATATTAGCCAACTTTAATCTAATGTCTTTTCTGTTATAATTTTATACTTTCTTACTTAGTTTTGTTGTTTGACTTATATCTCTTTACACTGTACTTAAAAACAAACTTGTTTTGCAATTGTGAAAAAGGCATTTCAACCAGTAGATGCAGAAGAAGTCCACAAAAGAAAGAAAGCACCAAATCCCGCAGGCACGACGTAACCTGGAAAACATGTTTTACATTTTTTATTTTTTTACACTCGAAGAGCAAAAGTTTTTCATTACTGAATGTTTTGCTTTCCTACTCGAAATATTTACCAAAACGAAATCTGAGACGTATAAGGGCGATGTAGCTAGTATTGTTCTTGAGAACACGATGCCGACGTGCCCCACGTAAGTGGAGAAGCTGAAGTTTCCCAGAAACACTGCTGGCTTCCATTCGCACATTCGCTTTAAGATGCCTAAAAAAAAACAGTAAAACAGTTATGAGCAAAAGGGAGAAAGTTAAGAGGCAAACCCAAGATAAATAAAAGGAGAAAAGGAGAAAAAATAAAACGGAAAAAACTTTCCGAAGAGTGCATGAAAAAGGGAAAAACGAGGGTAAGAAGAGAAAGAGATACTGGCCCAAGAGAAACACCTGAGAAAGAGAACCCGACAGCAGAAGACAAGAACGAGTGAGAGGATGGAGAGAAAAATTAAATTAAAATACACTATGAAAGGAGGCGGAACAACAAGAGAAATAAGAGAGAAAGAAGTTATAATGGAAGACGGTATTCATCCAAACCGCAAGGGTCCAAAATGTGTTGGAAGAATAACTTTTGCCTTTATTATCCAGGGCCTCCATCTCTTCTTTTTCTTCTCTACCTTTTGTCTTGCTTCCAGATCTAATCCCTTCTTTACGTGTAGCTCTGATGAATCCGGTTGTCTTTTTTTGGTGGGGAAGGTATTTATATTCTCTCTCCATCATCTAACGTCTTCTATGCTCTTCCTCTTTTCTGTTTCATGGTGTCAGTTTCATAGGGCTTCCATTCTGTCATTCTTTCTTTCTTTCAGTTCCTTCTCCATTCTGGTCTCTCTTGATTCGGCGTTTTTTTTTCTGGTTTTCTCTTCCGATTTATATCTTCTCATTGTGTCAGCCACACCTTTTCCTCTTTTTCTCTGTTCTTTATTCTCAAAGATCTTTATATCGTTTTCTATCTCTCCTCTTTTTTTATTGTTTCTCCGGACTCTACTTCTTTCAATTTTCGATTTTTTGTTTTTCCTCTCTTGCTTCTTTTGTTTCTTTCTGACGTCCACAAGTTCCGTTCTCTTCTTATTTGTAAGTGTTCTCTCTGTATCTTGTCTTTTCTTTCATTTCTTTCTTCTCTCCGTCTCCCAACAATGTCTATTACTTTCGGGTTTTCATCATTCCCCACCCTCTCTTTCTCTCTCGTTTTCTCGCTTTCTACACTTTTCTCTCTACAAGAAATTGTATTTCTCTCTGTCTAGCTTTTGATTGAGGCTTTTCTTTATTTCCCAAGTCTGTTTCTATCTCTAGATCTTGCCCCGTATATCTCTATCTTTCTCTTTCAGTCGCTACAATCAACTCCTCAAGCGTTATGTTTTATAAATCAGAAGAATGTTCTTAAATCCAGGTGGAGTAAATTTAAATTAAAATTTAAATATATCTAAGTCGAACTCCACAAACTTTAATAACTGTAAAATTACTAATGGAACATGTTTCGGCAGAACACTTCTGCCATCATCAGCCCTTAAAGAATATAAAAAAATATATATTAGACTTAGATATATTTAAATTTTAATTTAGTTATGTTTTATGTTCTTAATATAGCTTTACTAACCGTATTCCACAAGTACTCAATTGGATTCATATCCGACGAGCTTGCTGGCCTATCCAGTCTTTGCATATTTGCTTGACAAGAAAGCCGAAGAGAGCTGTAGTCCCTTAAGGGGGCTAAAAAGAAACATCAGTGAGGAAGAGAGAAGAACCAAAAACCTTTGAGAAAGAAAAGCAGAAGGAAGTCTGAGTGAGAAATATGTAAAGAGGAAAAATAGAGAAAGGTATGCGAAACAGAAATAAGAACAAAAATTAAGAGGAACAGTAGGATGTAAAAGACGAATGCAAAAATCAAAGAACTCAAAGAAGTGAGATAAATTACAAAATAAGAAAAATTAAAAGAATGACGGAAATCAGAGAGATCAGAAACATTTAAAAAATGAAATAATTAATTTCAGGAATTCAAGAAACCGAAGAACCAAAGCAATCAGCAAAATCAAAAAAATCATTGTAATCAGAAATAAAAACGTACATCAAAGCAGAAAGAAAAGGATAGATGAAAAGATCCCTTGAAAAAATAGAAAGAGAAATAGGTAGTAGAGAGAGGATCGAAAAGATACCTGAGAAAAAAAACACTCAAAAGAAAGAGAAGAGTGGAGAGGGCCAGACACATTCGAACCTGACAAGATGAGATGAGAAGTAGAGGTGAGAAAGAAGGAAACGCTGGATGATGTTAACTGAAAGAGAAGAAAGACATACCCAAGAGGAAAGAAATAATAACGAAACAATAATTATATAAAGACACTTAAAAAAGAAAAAGGGCCTCACAGAAAAACTTGACAGAGAGAAGGGCATACAGAGAACCATATACATAACCCGAAAGTAAGTAAAAAGAAGGAGAGACAGCAAAGGCGAGATAACAAAGGCAGTTGCTGGCCACAAAAATAAGGGAAAGGGAATTGAAAATGGTACTGTGAAGAGTAAGCTAATAAATTAGAAGGAGAAAGACCGGTATGATATTGAGACGACGGCGCGACGGCCCGGAAGCGGATGATGTCATGATGATCTCACCACGTATGGATGCTCTCATGAGTCTAGAAGACTCTGTAGCGGTGATCTCATATTATACCACGCTCGTACAAGAGAATGATCTCATTCTTCAGTTGATTGGTAGCATCGTGAACAAGTGGTCAGCGCGTGTTATTGTGAAAGTTTACACATAGTGAAAAGTTAGTCTTATTGTTAGTCTTTTTAATAAAAGTTAGTAGCTACGGTGTGCACCAGAATTTTCTTTAAATCCTCGAACCCGCCCGGCTCAATACGTTACAATATTCAAAATTCAATTCACTCAAATTCAGTGAAACGTTTGATCCCGAGACTCTGCTAGTCTGAGGGCATTTAAGGGCTTTAAAGTTCTAAATTTCTTTAGTTTACCTCCGATTTGAAAAGTCATCCCGAGAATCCCAATTGCAGTCCCCAATGCAAAAGCAGGTTTCAGCGCTCCTCCCAAAATGGCCGAAGTCATCCTACCATATTCACGCTTAGCTGCCCCAACAACCAAAACAGGCAGTCCAAGAGTCCACCAAGCCGCTACTCTGACCTGAAAATGTTAATTCGTAAGAGACTTTTTACAGTACTTGTTATCCTTACATGACTGTCAAAAAAACTTTTACCCTCCCATAGAAAATGCATGTAACCAAAAATGAGGCCCAAGACGTACGTTGCCATATTCGAGTACGTCGCAGAGTAGACAGCTTGAATGTCCAGTGTAAAGAAATTGTCGATTTTTGAGATCCTAACGAAAAAGAAATTAACCTTTTCGTTGATTCGTCGAGGGTGGTACTAACTCTGGTGTCATTCTCAAAATCACGTCCAAGTTGTAGAGGTACGAGACGATCGAGGGAATAGCGACACTAATTACAAAGCACACTCCCAGAAAGACAAATCTGTGTTCTTTAAGGCTGATCATCAGTACTGTTAGTGCCAAAGCGTAGAGTTGGGTGTCAGCAGACAGATACCATGCGGTCGAAAAGCACTAAAACATCAACTCTGCTTTCTGGTATCACGTGCTTTGACTCACAACTTCGTCGAGTTTATAGTGGCTACTTAAGAATAACGACGTAATCCACCAGTTTTTAACACAACGCTGGTACTCCATATCGCTATATTGACCCTTCAGGGGACTCGAAAAACCGTTGTGTATCCATTTACTACTCGATACAACTATCATCAGGAGCAGAGGTGGAATCAATCTGAGATACCGATTTATAAAAGTTACCATCCCATATTTGACAACATTGATGTCTTTATCGTTGCTGAAAATCCTCAAAGTGTTGTACGACAACAACCAGGCAGAGAGGAGGAAGAAAGGTTGTACCACGAAGACGATCAGAGTTCGAAGACTGTGTCTAAAGTATCTAAAAAAAATTTAAGCTCTGATAAATTATCAGAAGGGATGAGACTCACGTCTTCTAGATACTTGGTATTGGCAATGTATGCACCTGCAAAACTCCCAAAGGTGTGACTAAATAGTTCCAGCGAGGTGGAGTAGAAGCGTATGGCTTGAATGTGCTTCAATTTACCATCATCGTGGTAGCTTTCCAACAGCTTTTTGAAATTGAAGTACCCAGAGAACATTCTGAGGTAGACGTTCCTCTCCTTTTTTACCACGAAGTGGTAACACGCAATCAGAAACCACACGGAAAATTATGACAATAGAAACACCCTAAAATTAGATCTTAGACGCCTCCAACCTTGGCTTTGTGCAATTTACTTTGAAACCACGTCGAATCTGGTTAATTTATGGTCGTTTTTACTGCAGTTCCATCTAACTGTTTTCACTTTTAGACCTTTGCTTTGGTACTTCTGCGTGTATACTTGTACCACCTTATCGTTGTTGTGGTCACTTTCATTGATACAAATTGTGTGATACAGGTTTTCATGATTGTAGTGTCGGTTAGAATTTTTCGTTTTCTGCAAGAGAATCGGTCAAGCTTTCTTAAAAATCGTATCTCACTTACTTCTATTAGTCTCCAGACTTCGGAAGGCTGGCTCGGTTTAGTGGTTCCAATTTAAGAGATAACTGGCAAAATATGTTTCCGTCCTTGCAGTCGGACGAATCGATTGAGTAAATTGGTGGCAGAAGAGCATAGTCATCGTCTAAATGTTATTGTTGTGTAAATGAATAAAAAAGTATAGGAATACCTGTTATACGGATGTCGCCAGAAGTACTGACGATGAGAATGAAGGAGACCAGTGCGTGGCAGATCATTTTCGACCCTGCGGTTTGAACTGCTCCGTAGCTTTATGTAGTTTGGGACACCCTAGTAGAGGAAAGGGGGACCAAATGGCAAAAAAACTTTCTGTTGTGAAAGCACCAAAGCTAATGTGACCTAAATGAAGAAATGGAATTATTCTTTCCGTGGTTTTAATTTTATTAACAATTTTAAAAAGGAGATGCAAAAACAATCTTCACAGTCACTCGCAAACTCGCTCGGTCATAAACCAGGGTGCGTCCGTCAAACGATACGTAACGTAATAGTCATAGTAGCCCCGCGGTCCCCTATTAAGCACCTCGATCGTTATAAGACTAATAAGACATTGACTTAATTGGTCGGATTTATAATAATACCTAATTGAGGTAATAGGGGTATATATTTATATTATAATCCAAGAATTAAAAAAAGTCATAGTGACGAAAATATTATAACCATCATCGAGAAATATTTGGTGTTTTCAATGACGCCATTTTTACATAAATATTCTAACGGGTGTTCAAAAATAATTCATACATTAAGTTGGCGGTGAATAACAAAATTTCAGTGTATTTAGTCGATTTTTTTTTCACTTTATTTATAATTTATTCGTCCTTGTTTTAGTTTCAATTTATTTCGCTTTTCTCTCTTTCTATTTTCTTCCTTCTTGCCAATGGTCATTTCATTATTTCTTCTGTTGGTTTCCTTTACTCTCTTTGTTCGTTGCTTCCATTGCTCCTTTCTCTGCTCTTTGCTGTATTCGACCTCTTTGCTACTTGTAATTTTGGGTCCTTTTGTTCACTTTGCTTTTTTATTTTCTACGTTTTGTTCTACGCTCTTTTTTCTTTCTTTACTTTCCGTCACACTTTTCATTTTCACTCTTTCCTCCTTTAATCGGTTGTTCCTTGTGTCTCTCCCCTATTTGTTTTTTTTTTCTTCTATCTATACTTTAGGTGGGTTCTCTGCTTTTTCTCTCTACTGTTTTTTTGTTTCCTCTTCTCCTTTTATTATTTTTGTGCCTTTTTACTTCTTTTTATTTTTTCCTTGCTATTTTTGCTTTTTTGTATCTCCCTACGTCAATAAATATTCCTTTACTCTAACTTTACTTTAATTCCATTAGTTGCTCCTTTTTCTATATTTGTTCATTTTGCTCTTTTCTTTTAGTTGTAATTGGATCTTGTTTATCTTTTTCTCTTTAGTATTTTTTTGCTGCCTTTTTCCCTTTTCCCTTTTTTCTTCTATTGAATGTTTTTGCATGTTTTGCTCCTTTGGATTTGTTTGCTTTCTATTATTCCTTTTTCCATTTTCCGATCTTTACTCACTTTTCCATTTTTTGTTCGTTTCTTTAATCTTGTTCTCTCCTTTCTAATTTTGCTTCCTTTGTCCCCTTTGCACTCCCTGCCTTTTTCATCACTTTCTCTGCTCTGGAGTGGCGATTTCAATAACAGTGGTATTAAAAAAAATAAGTTTTTTTTAAACAATCCCATTCTTTTCAGTCGCTACAACCATTTCCTGAAGGTTTATGTTTTGTCGCCCTTATACGTCTCAGAGTTCGTTTTAGTAAATATTCCAAGTATGAAAGCAAAACAGTTCAAATGTTATACATTTAGTAATCAAAAGCTTGATTAAAATTTTTGTTCTTCAAATGTAAAAAAATTGAAAAACTAAAAACATTTTTTCCAGGTCTTCGGGATTTTGTTCTCTCCTACTTTTGTGGATTTTTTCTGTATCTACTGGTTGAAATGCGTTTTTCACAACTGCAAGACATGTTTTTAAATACAGAAAAATAAGTCAAACAACAAAACAAAGTAAGAAATTATAAAATATTACTTTTTATGTAATATATAAACAGAAAAGACATTAAATTAAAGTTGGATAATATTAAAAAAAAATTGTTTACCAAATAACAAGATGCCTAGTGTCCTATTTTGGCCTATGAGTACATCTGGTGAGTTTTGTCAGTCACTTTTTATTGAAGTCACACATTCTCGAGCCATTCAGGATGTGGTCTCCGCAGCGCGTCCGGAATGGCGGTATCCGAAGCGCGCTTTTTTACTGGTCAACATGATGAAAGAATCATCCCGGTACGATACCAGGAAGCATTTATTTTCGATGGTTCGATGTGACAAGGGGCGGTGACTGGGGGTGCGCTTGTTTCTGATTACTGGAGTGAAAGAATTACGTATTTCTTCCGCGATGGTAACGGTTTGAATTTGGGCGTAGGGTGCACGACCTTGGCCAAGCAGTGAAGCAGCGGCCGGCGACGGTTGCCAAGGTTGGAAGCAAGATCTAGTTTTGGGGTGTTTCAATTGTCATATTTTTCCCTGCGGTTTCTGATTACGTGTTACCACTTCGTGGTAAAAAAAGAGAGGAACGTCTACCTCAGAATGTTCTCTAAGTACTTCAATTTCAAAAATCTGTTGAAAAGCTACCTCGATGATAGTAAATTGAAGCACATTCAAGCCATACGCTTCTACTCCACCTCGCTGGTACTATTTAGTCACACCTTTGGGAGTTTTGCAGGTGCATACATTGCCAATACCAAGTATCTAGAAGAAGCGGGTCAGTCCTTCTATTAATTTATGAGATACCCCTGAATGTCTTTAGACATTGTCTCCGAACTCTGATCGTCTTCGTGGTACAACCTTTCTTCCTCCTCTCTGCCTGGTTGTTGTCGTACAACACTTTGAGGATTTTCAGCAACGATAAAGACATCAATGTTGTCAAATATGGGATTGTAACTTTTATAAATCGGTATCTCAGATTGATTCCACCTCTGCTCCTGATGATAGTTGTATCGAGTAGTAAATGGATACACAACGGTTTTTCGAGTCCCCTGAAGGGTCAATATAGCGATATGGAGTACCAGCGTTGTGTTCAAAACTGGTGGATTACGTCGTTGTTCCTTAGTAACCACTATAAACTCGACGAAGTTGTGAGTCAAAGCACTTTGTGATACCAGAAAGCAGAGTTGATATTTTAGTGCTTTTCGACCGCATGGTATCTGTCTGCTGACACCCAACTCTACGCTTTGGCACTAATAGTACTGATGATCACCGTCAGACTTAAAGAACACAGATTTGTCTTTCTGGGAGTGTGCTTTGTAATTAGTGTCGCTATTCCCTCGATCGTCTGGTACCTCTACAACTTGGACGTGATTTTGAGAATGACACCAGAGTTAGTACCACCCTCGACGAATCAACGAAACGGTTAATTTCTTTTTCGTTAGGATCTCAAAAATCGACAATTTCTTTACACTGGACATTCAAGCCGTCTACTCTGCGACGTACTCGAATATGGCAACGTACGTCTTGGGCCTGATTTTCGGTTACATGCATTTTCTATGGGAGGGTAAAAGTTTTTTCGACAGTCATGTAAGGATAACAAGTACTGTAAAAGGTCTCTTGCGAATTAACATTTTCAGGTCAGAGTAGCGACTTGGTGGATACTAACTCTTGGACTGCCTGTTTTGGTTGTTGGGGCAGCTAACCGTGAATATGGTAGGATGACTTCGGCCATTTTGGGAGGAGCGCTGAAACCTGCTTTGCATGGGGGACTACAATTGGGAGTTTTGGGATGACTTTTCAAATCGGAGGTAAACTAAAGAAATTTAGAACTTTGAAGCCCTTAAATGCCCTCAGACTATCAGAGTCTCGGGATCAAACGTTTCACTGAATTTGAGTGAATTGAATTTTGAATATCGTACCGGTCTTTCTCGTTCTAATTTATTAGCTTACCCTTCACAGTACCATCTTCAATTCCCTTTCTCTTATTTTTGTGGCCAGCAACTGCCTTTGTTATCTCACTTTTGCTGTCTCTCTTTCTTTTTACTTACTTTCGGGTTATTTATTTGGTTCTCTGTATGCCCTTCTCTCTGTCAAGTTTTTCTGTGGGGCCCTTTTTCTTTTTCAAGTGTCTTTATATATTTTTTTCGTTATTATTTCTTTCCTCTTGGGTATGTCTTTCCCTCCTAGTCTTTCTTCTCTTTCAGTTAACATCATCCAGCGTTTCCTTCTTTCTCATCTCATCTTGTCAGGTTTGAATATCTCTGGCCCTCTCCACTCTTCTCTTTCTTTTGAGTGTTTTTTTTTCTCAGGTATCTTTTCGATCCTCTCTCTACTACCTATTTCTCTTTCTATTTTTTCAAGGGATCTTTTCATCTATCCTTTTCTTTCTGCTTCGATGTACTTGTTTTTATTTGCTGATTTCTTTGGTTCTTCGGTTTCTTGAATTCCTGAAATTAATTATTTCATTTTTTTAATTTTTCTGATCTCGCTGATTTCCGTCATTCTTTTAATTTTTCTTATTTTGCAATTTATCTCACTTCTTTGAGTTCTTTGATTTTTGCATTTGTCTTTTACATCCTACTGTTCCTCTTAATTTTTGTTCTTATTTCTGTTTCGCACACCTTTCTCTATTTTTCCTCTTTAATATTTCTCACTCAGACTTCCTTCTGCTTTTCTTTCTCAGAGGTTTTTGGTTCTTCTCTCTTCCTCACTGATGTTCCTTTTTAGCCCCCTTAAGGGATTACAGCTCTTTTCGGATTTCTTGTCAAGCAAATATGCAAAGACTCGATAGGCCAGCAAGCTCGTCGGATATGAATCCAATTGAGTACTTGTGGAATACGGTTAGTAAAGCTATAAAAACATCAAACATAACGCTTGAGGAGTTGATTGTAGCGACTGAAAGAGAAAGATAGAGATATACAGGGCAAGATCTAGAGATAGAAAGAGACTTGGGAAATAAAGAAAAGCCTCAATAAAAAGCTAGACAGAGAGAAATACAATTTCTTCTATTAAGAGAGAAAGTGTAGAAAGCGAGAAAACGACAGAGAAAGAGAGGGTGGGGAATGATGAAAACCCGAAAGTAATAGACATTGTTGGGAGACGGAGAGAAGAAAGAAATGAAAGAAAAGACAAGATACAGAGAGCACACTTACAAAGAAAAAGAGAACGGAACTTGTGCAAGAGAGGAAAAACAAAAATCGAAAATTGGGAGAAGTAGAGTCCGGAGAAACAATAAAAAAAGAGGAGAGATAGAAAACGATATAAAGATCTATGAGAATAAAGAACAGAGAAAAAGAGGAAAAGGTGTGGCTGACACAAGGAGAAGATATAAATCGGAAGAGAAAACCAGAAAAGAAAAAACGCCGAATCAAGAGAGACCAGAATGGAGAAGGAACTGAAAGAAAGAAAGAATGACTGAGAATGGAAGCCCTATGAAACTGACACCATGAAACAGAAAAGAGGAAGAGCATAGAAGACGTTACATGATGGAGAGAGAATATAAATACCTTCCCCACCAAGAAAAGACAACCGGCTTCATCAGAGCTACACGTAAAGAAGGGATTAGATCTGGAAGCAAAAAAGCAAAAGGTAGAGAAGAAAAAGAAGAGATGGAGGCCCTGGATAATAAAGGCAGAAGTTATTCTTCCAACGCATTTTGGACCCTTGCGGTTTGGTTGAATACTGTCTTTCCATTATACTTCTTTCTCTTGTTGTTCGGCCTCCTTTCATAGTGTCTTTTAATTTAATTTTCCTCTCCACCCTCTCACTCGTTCTTGTCTTCTGCTGTCAGGTTCTCTTTCTCAGGTGTTTCTCTTGGTCCAGTATCTCTTTCTCTTCTTACCCTCGTTCTTCCCTTTTTCATGCACTCTTCGGAAAATTTTTTCCGTTTTATTTTTTCTCTTTCTCCTTTTACTTCTCTTGGGTTTGCCTCTTAACTTTCTCCCTTTTGCACATAACTGTTTTTACTGTTTTTTCCTTCGCATTTAATTTTACATAATAGACATTTCTTTTATTTTCCCCTCTTGCATATTCCAATTTTTTTACCTACTGTTTTAGGCATCTTAAAGCGAATGTGCGAATGGAAGCCAGCAGTGTTTCTGGGAAACTTGAGCTTCTCCAGTTACGTGGGGCACGTCGGCATCGTGTTCTCAAGGACAATACTAGCTACATCGCCCTTATACGTCTCAGATTTCGTTTTGGTAAATATTTCGAGTGGGAAAGCAAAACATTCAGTAATGAAAAACTTTTGCTCTTCGAATGTAAAAAAATAAAAAATGTAAAACATGTTTTCCAAGTTAGGTCGTGCCTGCGGGATTTGGTGCTTTCTTTCTTTTGTGGACTTCTTCTGCATCTACTGGTTGAAATGCCTTTTTCACAATTGCAAAACAAGTTTGTTTTTAAGTACAGTGTAAAGAGATATAAGTCAAACAACAAAACTAAGTAAGAAATTATAAAATTATAACAGAAAAGACATTAGATTAAAGTTGGCTGATATTAAAAAAAAATGTTTACCACATGGTATGCATTGAACCATAAAACACTGTGTTTAAAAAAAACATTTTGTTGTCGCGAGGATTAATGATTTGAAAAAAAATGTTTTCTTAAAACAAGTTTTTATTGTTTATAATCTTTTTTATATTTCTGTTTAAATAATTAGTTTAGAAATTTTTTGTTTTTTAAAAATCATTTGCATTAATAAAATACCAAAAAACAATTATTTATTAACAATGTGTTATTTTATCTCGATACAGGGGCGGACTGGAGAACCCAAACCAAGGAGATTGCACTCTACTCATCCCAAGGTATTACCAGATTTTTTACATACATTTCGATTTCACCCTGTATAAAAACTTAGCCTACCGGATGGGTACATAAATTAATTAGATACTTACTTTGTTGACCTTCTACTCACAGCCTCACTATCAGTACTGTCACAGCCTCTAATGAGGTCCAGAAATGCAAGTTATAAATAAATAAAAAATTAACATAATAATTAATCATTTATCGTTTTTTCTTCTCTAATAATAATTCCTCCTCTACTTTCCCATTTCTCATGACTGATTTGGCGTTGTTTTTTTCTTGTTCTTCATTCTTCATTATTATGCTTTGTTCTTTATTCAATTTATATTTACACCTTCATGTGATTCTTTATCTCTATTCTTCATTTCTCACTTTTTGTTTTTCATTCATTTAATGTTTAAATCTTATTCCTTACCCGTATTTTTATTTTACATTGCTCGTTTTTTATCTTACACTTGCTTTGGATTTTTTTATTGCTTATGCCGAGTCTTCCTTTTTCACATATCATTTCAGTTTTCTCAGTTATCATTACATCTTTGGTTCCTTTTTTTTTTCTTTTACTCATCATTCTGTCATATTGTTACTTATTGTTTAATATTTCTTTAATTCCCTAATTTAGTTCCCTAATTCTATATTGTTCTTTCAGTTTTTTCTTATTTATTATGTATTTTCCTTATTCTTCGTTTCTCATTTTTTTATTGTTTTTCATTTACTTTATTTTTCAGTTTCTTGTGTTCACAAATTTTCGGTTTTTTGGTTTCTTAATATCTTTCTCATTCTTTGTTTGTTTTTTATAAATTCTGGTCACGCTCTCACTTTCTTGTATGTCTCTGTACCTAATAATTTATTTATGTGTTATTTGTCTGTGACATGTCCTTATAATTTTTCTTTTACATTTCCCTGTTATTATTGTTCTCTTCCTCTATGTATCTTTTTCCCGTCTTTCTAAGAGTTCTCCCTTCCTCATCTTCCCTTTTTTTTTGAGTTCTTTCTTTCTCTATTGAGGGAATTTCAGGAATCTTTCAGTGTTTTTTCTCCTCTGGCTTTCCTGTTTACTTCAGATTAGCATCTCTTACTATCGGCTTCTGGTTTCTTTTTTCGTTTCTTTCTCGTCTTTCTTTCCTTTCTGAAAAGTCTTTCTCTTTATATGTTCTATTTCACTTTATATATATTTTTTTCTTGAGCACTTGTTTCTTCCTTGTTCTTTTATATCGTTCGTTCACCAAAAAACGACGTCAAGTGGGCCATGGATTGCATCTTATCTCTGTCGGTCAGGAGGGTGGTCCAAATAAAAAAAAATGAAATGTACCGTGCATTGTTGGCTGCATAACCACCAAGCACATTACATTTGAGGTGTAATGAAATTATACCGTCCTGTGTACTGACATATTTTATTAGTAAAAAAATGTACCGTGCATTTGGTCGCTGTAATTTACACACGAGCGCCTCTCTCTCTCAGTGACTTATCTATTTATAGGTATCAAGTCTTACAATTAGTACACAGTTAATCACACAGATAACGTTAATCCCATCTCCATTCAAGGCCTCCGCCTTAAAACCAGTTTCATGTAAAAGAAAATATTGGTAGTACTATTCCCGTTTCCCCCTCGTTTGTACCGTTTTGAACCCATCGTGGTGTCGCAACGATTTATGCTATCTCGACGTGTTTAGTGTATAGATAAATATGTATAGTAGGTCAGTCATTTACCTTGGTGTCCGCATTGTTTAGTGCGCATTTCGAATAGAACATCACGTGCGGCGATGTGTTGCTCCAATTAGTGTCCCGAGAATGGACGAAGACTGGGTGTTGTACTATGTAACGACCTTTACATTTAGTGTGATTTTCTTCTTTTGTTACGTTCGCCATGTCTTTACTTTCTTCGAAAGGAACCGGGTGGAGAGGGCGTCGCATCCTAGATTTCCGTTCGGGAACATCTACGATGTCGTTTCACAGAACACGTCGATGTTTATGTTGCTGTGGAAATTCTACAATAAGTTGAAGAAGAAGGGGTGCAAAGTGGGGGGCTTCTACATCTTCACCGAACCTGCGATCATCGTTCTGGACAGCAAGCAGATCGAGACTGTTTTCACCACGAGGAGGTCTAGCTTTCAAGACCTGCATCGCTTTTGTCCTGACAGTCTAGACCATGTTGGGCCGGAACTAAGTGAAGAGTTGCTAAAGGCGGTACTTAACGGTGGAGATGTTTGGCCAAAAGTGCTATCCTATTTTCCCCAAGACAACTACGAACTGGACGCCACAAACATGATGGAGCAGTTCTTAGTTATCACCATCGAAGACCTCTTCAAGGCAAAATTACCGCAGAAAGAACAAAACTTCTTCTCTTTAACCCAAATCTTCCTCCTCGTTAGTTACCCCCGATTAAGTAAAGTCTTTCCAAACAAGGACCCCCTCTTCCCTACTGCCTTCGTAGAGCCGTTTCAGACCCTGAGTCACTTCAGCCTCGAAGAAAAACTTGACTTTGCTCAAGCTGTTATCTATAAATTGAAAGTCTTGAGCAACCTCCTGTTGTTTGCTTTGTTCGAACTGAGCGTCAACGAGCAGATCCAAAACGAGCTCAGACACGAAATCACCAAGTTCCAGAGAGCCGGCGGTGGTACTCACGACGATCTGAACAAGTTGCCATATTTGGAAGCGGTACTTTGCGGTAAACCCGTGCCATTTTGAAATCCAATCCTGACTTTATCGTTACAGAAACTCTACGGAAGTACCCTTTTGAACCCTTCGTGGCCAGACGCTGCAAAACGGAGTATTCCGAAAACGGGGTGCACTTCGCCAAAGGTACGCCCGTGTTTATTTCAATTTTTGGTGTTCATCACGATAAGCGAAACTTTACCGATCCTGAGGAGTTCGACCCCGAGAGGTTTTTCGAAGAGAATTTCAAGTTTGTTGATGACTCGAAGTACATGCCTTTCGGGTGTCAAGACAACAAGAGTTTTGGTAAGTATTTGTGAACCAAGAAAAAAACAACAAGGTTGGAAATGCAGGTTGCGTCTTCGTGAGGCTGGTGGTGAAAACGGCACTTGTGGAACTTCTTTCCAGGCTCAAGTTTTCACTGAGTGCCAAGTCCCCGAAAAGTTTGGAGTTTGATGCTACGTGCTACGAATTTTTGAAACTGAAAAATCGTATGTGGTTAACAATAAATAAACTGTAGTGTACCTGGTTGTTTTTTATAAATTTTATTTTCTCATCGTGATCGTGGAAAAAATTTTGTATGTTATGTTGGATGTATAAAAGGTTCTGTGGTGACTCCGATTTTCTAGAATTAATTCATTATGACATCATTTTGGATATAAAAGTGGTTCATTATTGCACTATTTTCACTAATATCTGGGGGGGAAAATGTTGTATGCAACACGTGTGAAAAGTGCAATTTAAAATTTACAAAAACTTCGGGAATTCAACCTGTCGACGATTTTGAACGAATCAAAATTTTTATTCGATTCAGAATCCGCAATTTCCCAAATTCGAGAACCTAAAATTGACGTGATATTCAACTCATGCTTTGGCCTCGTAGGACAATTTCACTTTGCAATCAACCTTCAGAAAAAAAATAGCAGAAATTGGAAAGAAGAAGATACCTGAAAGCACAAAGACTGGACTAAATACAAAGAGCCGTCCTAAAAAAAGCAAATGGTTGTATGGCACTTGACATGTTTAGCAACTCATCGTTCGACCTCAAAAAACTTTTTACACTTGTTGCATAAATAACTATTGAGCATTTCGATGAATTTAAAAATTTTTAATGTTTGAAGTTTGGAAATTTGTAAATTTTGAATCGTAGAAATTCTTATATTAAAATTGAATTCATTGAATTTATTACGTGTAAGAATTTGAAAGCTCATTTTCTAAATTTGACTTTTATCCTAGAAATTTTGGATGATTCCTGAATTCTTGAATTTGAAATTTTTGATGTGGAAAATTAAAAATCATTTTGTATTACTTAAATTATAAATTGCAAAATTTTGTCCCCAAATTTGGCCATTTGCAAGTTTTGAATTGCCGAATTCAAAGAAGTTGAATCGATGAACTATCAAATTCTTGAATTCTTTGACTTCAAAACTTCAAAGTGTTCTGAATTTGTGAATTTTGATTTTATGAAATCTTGAAATTTCTAAATTTGCTCTTTCGTCTTCGAAATCTTGAATTCCGAAATCCTAATACAATGTCGATTATACCCGATTTTAAATATACGGAATTTGGAACAAGTATAAAAAATAATACAATAGACTGTGATAGATATAGACGATTAAGAAAAAAGCAGACGGATAACTAAACCCAATTCAGAAAGTAAGAGATAGAGAGAAAAAAACTCTAAAAAAGAAATAGAAAAGTAAACATGAAAGACAGGAAAACATCATCAGGAGCGCGCTAGTTCACTAAGGGGCGCGAAACAAGAACGGTCTCGATGCGGTGCCGGGAAGTATTTTATTTCGGGGTATTTGTCAACACGTGGAGGAAATTTAGGTAACTTCGTTACAATACCTCAAACTGACGGAGGGTGTAGGTAAAGATAAAAAATCTTTGAGAGGAATATAGAGAAACAAGAAAAAAGGAAAAACGAGTTCAAGAGAAGCGAAAGATAACAAGAGAGATGGAGACATAAAAAGACTTGACGGAAAGAAGTAACAAGTGAGTAGAAAGAGAGAAAAGGACACAGAGACTCGTCCGAAACAGGCAGGAAAGAGGGATGATAAACCCAACAATAATTTAACATTTTCATCTGATTTTTTGACAGATGACAAAAATGGCCGGAAATCTAAACCATAGTGAAAATGGGGGACAAAACTAACACATTGTGGCGCTTGTTTACGGTCGGGGTTGCCTCGAGTGCCAGTACTTTTTCGTGGTATCCTCCACGTGACCGCGGGAAGAAAAATAAATACGGCACTATGTACAGTTATTTACACGAACATTCACACGTCACCCGTCGCACCCGATTATTGCGGCGGTTGGTGGTGGTTCGGGACCGAGATGTTACTGCTGGCGCAGTCGGCTGGTCGACCGGGGAGCGGAACCCGACCGGGGACCCTTTTGTTACGGTGGCCGGCGGCGGCTAGACACAGGAATGGCACGGAGACACCGGTCCGGATGCGTCTGGGTACAAGAATGGTCCCGATACGGTGCCGGGAAGTATTTTATTTCGGTGTGTTTGTAACCGCATATCGGGAAATTTGGTAACTTTGTTACAACATGATAAAAATAGTGACAAATAATAAAAAAGAGGGGAGGTATGGAAACTTACGGATAATAAGCGATCCGTACAACAAGGCTCTACAATTTTATTGTTATAATTTAAAGTATTTTTGTGCAACATAAACGCCTCGTGAAAATCGAATATTGTTACTTAATTTTATTATTCGACTTATATTTCTTTACGCTGAACTTATAAACAAACATATTCTGCAATTGGGAGAAGGGCATTTCGATAAGTATGTACAGCAAAAAACCACCAACGAATGAGAGGATGGTGTCTTGGATAAATGAAGTAATCTGAAACAGGACATTTTGAATGTAGTGTGGTCATTTTAAAATCTGGTTACCTTTATAAGTTAACCGATTGTGACTAATATGTAATTAAATTATTTACCAAAACGTAATCCGAGAGATGTATTGGAGATGTAGTCAATGCGGTCCTCGAAAACACAATGCCGAAGTGCACCACGTAAGTGGAGTAAGTAAAGTTTCCCAAGAACACCGCTGGTTTCCATTCGCATAATTTCTTTAAAAAGCCTAAAATAAAACATCAGTAGGAAAGAGATCAGGGACCACCAATTACCTCCAATTTGATGAGACATCCCGAAAATCCCAATTCCAATCCCCAGTGCGAAAGTAGGCTTCAACGCACCTGCCAAAATGGCCGAACTGACTCTATCGTATTCATAGTTGGAAGCCACGATGACCAAAAAAGGCAACCCAAGGGTGAACAACCACCAAAAGAAAACTCTCCCCTACAACCACAACCCCGTAACACACATTTTTCCATTACTTAGCTTTTTTACATTACTGTTAAAAACTATCTTGTTCTTCCCAAGGAAATACATGTAGCCGAAGATGAGGCCCAACATGTACGTGGCCGCATTGGCGTAAGTCGAAGAGTAGACCGCTTCGAACTCGAACGAAAGAAAGGAGCTGATTTTCGAGTACCTGCAATAAAACAGTCGAGGACTTTGTAAAATCCTTCAAAATTATACTAACTCGGGGGTGATCCTGAATATTACGTCCAAGTGGTACAAATAGGAGACGACCGACGGAATTGCAACACCGGTTACGAAACACCCCGCTAAGAAAAGAAGTCTGTGCTTTTGAAGTCGAACGGCGATCATCAACAGGACTAGTGATACGACGTAGAGTTGGGTATCGGCAGACAGATACCAAGTGGTAAAGTGACACTGAAACTGATACTTTACGACTTAAATTACACACTCACTTTACTGACCATTTCGTTTTGTTTGTAATGATTACTGAGGAACAACAATGTAATCCACCAGTTGTTAACACAACGCTGGTATTCCGGGTGAGTATATTGGGCTTTTACAGGACCAGAAAAAGTATTATAGACCCACCCACTGCGCCCTATGCCTATTATTACCATCAGAGGTGGGATTATCCTGCAATTTCACCGTTAACATTGATAACGACATCCCTTCCAAGTTCACCTCAGATATCTGTTTAGAAATGTTGTAAATCCGTATCTGAAAACATTGATGCTCTTATCGTACCGAAAAACGGTGAAGGTGTTGTACGATAACAGCCAAGACGAGATGAGGAAGAAGCTTTGTACCAAGAAGACCAGGAGGGTCCGGAGGCTGTGCCTGAAGAAGTTTAGAGGTATCTGAAAATAAGTCACGAATGCACTGAAAATATTGATCGGAAATACCCACATCTTCCAAATAATTAGTGTTGGCGATATATGCACCCGTGAAACTGCAGAAAGTGTGGCAAAATATGACCAGCACTGTAGTGTAGAAACGTATGGCTTGGATGTGTTTCAACTTGTCGTCCTGTTGGTAGCTTTTCGACAGTTTCTTCAAATTGTAATACCACGAGAACATCGTCATGTTGACGTTCCTTTTCTCGTCTACCATGAAGTGGTAAATGCCCAGAAGGAGCCAGAAGGATGGATATAAAAATACCAACACCCTAAAAGAGTTCGGTTAGACGTTTTTTGGCATCTGTTACCACTTACATCGAAACCACATCAAACGTGTTTAATTTATACTGGTCGTTATTGCAATCGGAACTAATTATTTTTACTTTTAGACCTTCGTTCTGATACTTCCCGCTGTAAATTTGGGCCACCTTCTGATAGTCTTTATGGTCACTCTCATTGATGCAAATCGCATGGTAGAGATATTCATGATTGTAGTGTCGTTTCGATCGTTTCGTTTCCTGGAATAGACACCACTTTGTTTTTCGTCAAGGCGGTGCAGTCCTTACCTCTATAATTTTCCAGGCTTTGGAAGGGTCGTCTACATCTAGTGGTTCCACCCTCAGGTATAATCTACAAAACACTTTTTCCTTCCCCTCGCAATTGTCGTCGATCGAAAAAATCGGCGGTAGAAGGGCATACTCATCCTCTAAATGACATTATTGAAAACTTCAATTAAACGTTAATAAAAATACCTGAGATCTGGATGTCCCCAGCAATATTTACAATGGCACTGAAAAAGGCTAACACATGCAAAACAATCATTTTCTCACCATGTACCAATACGCTAATAAAATATTAGGTCCACTAGCTATAGTGTCAGCAGTTTGAACCAAAACAGATTTGCACAATTCTTGCATAACGATGTTTAATAACACTCTAGTAGGGGAGCGAGGAAGCGACGGACAAATAAGAAAGACATTTTCCTGCATGATGGGCCAATTTCGAAGTTGGACCCTTTTGGCCGTGTAGGCGGTAACGTGTGGTCCGTTCTTATTTCCGCCACTAGTTGGTTTTTCGTTTGAAATTTTGGTCGGCCCCGGGCTCCCCTACTGGATGGGGAGTAAGTTAAAGATTTTACAATTCATTCTTGTTATGCCACATTTGGAAAATCTTATTATGTTTCACTATTCTATATTACTGTCTTTCCCTTTTGATATAAATGGATATCGATTTTGTCTGTTGTCCTTCTCGTCGCCTGTCAGTGTCTTTTTGCTTTATTCTCTTCATTCAGTTCCTCCTCCATCAAAATTGAATAAATGGAGTAAAAAAGGCATTATACAGGGATTTCGTTAATGATTCATATATCCAGCAGTATTTGAATGTTAAAATTCTCCATCTAACTATATGTTTTTGTTTTCCACAGGGCACATGATGTATGAATCATTTATGAAGACCCCATATAATTACCACAAAGATCTCTTCTAAATATAATTATCTCCAACTTACATACTCTACATCAATTGATTTTGTTTCTTGACTTGTAATTATTTGCACTAAACTTATAAATAATCCTATTTTGCAATTGTGAAAAGGGCATTTCAATCAGTATAAACATAAGAATTCCGGAAACGAAGGAAACAACCAAATCTTGTACAAACGAGGTAAGCTGCAATTTAAAATGTTTAAAATGTCTAAAAGTAAAGCAAAAAATAGTAAATTTAAATATTATTTACCAAAACGTAGTCCGAAACATATAAGGGAGACGTGACCAATAGAGGTCTAGAGAACACCAAGGCAAAGTGAGTTACATATGTGGAGTAAGTGAAGTTCCCTAAATACACTGCTGGCTTCCATTCGCACAATTTCTTTAAAAATCCTAAAATACATCAGTCAAAATTAACGACCTAGTTATATAAAATTAAAAATGGGATTTTGGTAAGACTAGACGAAATGGAAGAAGGGATCTACTATATTATGTCGTAAACTATATGTTACTGATCCTTAGGAGCTCTGGCTGTTCAAAGCCGGAGTACGGGTGGGACAAACCCGAGGTGCCCGAGTCACAAGTGGAAAACTTGTGTCACTATATTATGCGAACTTCGGATACCAGGCGTCCTCCGGTTTAAAATAGCCTTCTTGTGGCATGCGGGGCGCTGCTACAGGTGACCTTTGTTCCCTAGCTTCTCGTGGGACACATATGTCCACAGAAAAAACACAAAGAGCTGACCCACAATTAAAAGAGTCAACGGAAGAGGATTTACAAAGCCTCCCGGAAACAGTAGAGGGTATGGAACAGGGTGAAAATCCTGACTGTACCGAAGATACTCTTGTACTTCGGATACTTGTAAGCAGTGACGAAGAAGTCAAAAATGCCCTCAACAACCTTAACTTAAAGGTTGCAAGGGTAACACTAAGCGGAGCTGCTCGCAAGAAGTTTAAGTTTTACCTCGTACAACTTTCCGATACAACTTTCCAAGCAAGTGAAGTATCTAGGGGTCACCCTGGACTCTAAACTAAATTGGAAAGAACATATTAAGAAAACTATTGTCAAAGCAATTAAGGCCTTTTGGGCCTGTCGCGGTCTCTAGTATGGTGGACGAAAACCACAAAGAAAACGACACAGGACAAACTGAGGAAACTACAGCGTCTTGTGTGTCTGGGAATAACAGGGTCTTGTTAGACCTACCACCACTCCACCTCCATGTGCAGAGGGAAGGTCTACAGAGTTCGTTGAGACTAAACGAGACCAAGAAATTTAAGCCATGTGGCAGAGTAGGTCACCTTAGAATTCTGGATTTTATACAGCCAGACATAATTGAAAAACCACTGGATGTAAGACCAAAAACGCTTGGCTTTGACCGCCACATGGCAACAAGTCAAATAGCAGCAATAGGTCAAAGCTTCTCTATCTGGTACACAGATGGATCAATTTAGGGCATCAATAGCCTCGGGGACTGGACCGACGATTACGCAAGCTGAGATACTTGCGATAGATATACCGGGATGTGTGGATTTGAAAGATATCAAATCGGGGTTTTCGGAGGACGATAGCCACACGATACCTTCACAATTTAAAATGATTAATAATATAATAATAATAAATCTTCATTTGCCCTACGGGCTTTCTGATTCCTATACATATACAAGTAAACTTAACAATTATAGTAATAAAAAAAGCTAAATAAAATTCTCTATTTCTTCTCCCCTCCCCTTTCCTCTTCTCCCTCCTCTTCCATACCTCTTTCATCCATTTAATTCCCCTTCCATCTACATTCAGTATTTCCTCTCTTTCTTTCCTCTCTCTTTGTTTCATCTCACGGCACTCGTTCCACATATGCTCAATCGTCTCTCTTTCTTCATAGCACATTCTACACATTCTTCCTCCATCTTCTGCCCAATACCTATTTTCCCTATCTTCATTTCCGCACCTAAACCTCGCCATCATCTTTCTTTCTTTCTCGCTCTCCCTCCCCAAATACTTCGGTACTTTCTCGATCATGCATCTTCCGTACTTCCCGTTGTATCTGGATTCTATTATTCTTTCTCTCCTCTCTTGTCTATCCGTATCCTTATCTCTTTCACTTAGTTCTACATTCATCCACACGCCTCTTTCTCTCAGTCTCTCTATTTCTTTGCTTGCATACCCATTCCTCCTGTAGTAATTCTCCCTATCATTCTCCTCTGAATTCTTCTTTTTTTCTCTCCAGCACTCCTTTAGTATCCTACATTCTTTCCTCCCTTCCATCCTGTCTTCGAACTTGACCGCTCTTTTTCCCGCTTTCACTCTCAACCTATTCCTCTTGCATTCTTCTCTCAATATGTACCCTGGCGTTTCTCTCTCCACCCCTAGCACCCACCTCAGATATTTCTCTTGCACCCTCTCTATCTCCTCTTGTTCTTTCCATCCCCAGACCTCTGCTCCGTACAACAACACGCTTTCAATAAGACTTTCAGACATCATCATTCTCCTCTTAAAATCGCCTCCCCACCTTCTCTCTCCTATTCCCCATACAGATCCTATCACCTTGTTCGCTTTTCTTGCCAGTTCTCTAATATGTGCCTTATCTGTGGCTCTTTCATTGAACACATACCCCAAGTATTTGAATTCTTTTACTTGTTCTATTACTTCTCCCTCCCACCTCCAATCACTCTCTTCGTTCTTCCTCTTTCTCTTATTGAACACCAGCATTTTTGTTTTCTCTACATTCACTTCTAGTCTTTTCTTCTTCACATTATTTCCTAAACTCTTTATCATTTCCTTCATTTCTCTTTCACTCTTTGCCACCATTACCACATCATCCGCAAACGCCAGGCTCCACACTCTTTTTCTACCTACCACACACCCCCCCGCTTGTGCTCTCTCTAACATTCCGTCCATATCTGCCACCTACATCGTGAACAAGAAGGGGCTGAGCGGGCAACCTTGCCTCACTCCCTTTGTTGTCACAAACCATTCACTTTCCCTCTCCCCTACCTTCACTTTACTTTTTGTCTTCTCATATATCTCCTCCACCTTTCTTACCAGCCATTCATTTACCCCTTTCTCCCTCAGGCACTCAAACATCCTCTCTCTGTCCACCTTGTCAAAAGCCGCCTTGAAGTCTACGAATAATGCATACACCCCCCCCCCCCTTTCTTCTTTATCTTACTCTTCGTCAAATGGTCCAGGATGTATACATTATCCATAGTTCCCCTCCCCTCTCTAAATCCTGCTTGGCTGTCTGGTAATGCTCCCTTTTCCTCTATCTCTCTGCTCATCTTTTCATTCAGAATTGATGCACACAACTTGTACCCTGTGTTTAGGAGAGTTATCCCTCGGTAATTTTCTACTTTATTTTTCTCCCCTTTTTTGTAAATGGGGTAAATTACCCCCTCTCTCCACCCTACCGGGAATCCTTCTCCTCTCCACACCCCATTCATTACATCCACGACTCATTCTGTATTCTATCCCTCCCTGGTGCCTTCCCTTTCCTCAGTTTCTTCACATGCCTCTCCACCTCTTCCATTGTAATTTCTTCTCCTTCAGGTTCTACTCGGTTTCTCTTCGTCTCTGTTTCCGTTCCCTTTTTTTCCTTTTCTCCCTCCAGCAGCCTCATGAAGTACTCCTCCCACTCATTCATCGTTATCTCCTCGCTCCCCTTTTCTTTTTTTTCTCTCTCTATTAATATAGTTCCATACCTCCTTCTCTGTTCTTATTGCTTTTATCTCTTCCTCCTCTCTCTCCTTCTTCTGCCTCTTCTTCTCCCTGCATGTCTCTCTGTATCTTCTTTTCGCTTCTAAAAAGCCACTTCTGTTCCCTTTAGTCTTTCTCCACTTTCCTAGTTCTTTTATTGCTTCCTTTTTACGTTGCTCACATTCTTTGTCCCACCATTTATTCTTTATTTTTGTTCCTCCACCTCTTACTGTTATTTCTCTTTTTGTCGCTACTTTTTCCAATATTTCTACCAATTCTTTCTCCATTTTCCCTACTTCTTGTTCTTTAAATCTTGCTTTTTCCAGTCTTCTCTTATACTCTTCCACCCTTGCTCGTCCCATACTTTAATTATCACCTTCCGCATTTCCTCTATTTTTTCTTCTCCTCCTCTCTTCTCTCTCCCTCTTCCTATACTTATCTCTATAAGCAGATGGTCTGACTCTACTCTTTCCCCTATTCTGAATTCTTCGACTTCTTCCCATGCTTCTTCGTTTACTATTCCGTAGTCTATCACCGTCTCTCTTCTACCGCCTATGTAGGTCCATTCTCCTTCTTCGTCCCCTTGTTTATTTCCATTCAGCACTTCCCATCCTTTTTCTTCTATCCATTCCATCAACTTCTTCCCTTCCGCGTTTTCTTTCTTGTCTTTGGATTTTCTTTTTCCCTCTCTTCTCTCTTCTTCCCAATCCCTGGCTCCTCTTCCCCCAATTCTCCCGTTAAAATCCCCTCCCAGAAGCAGACATTCTTCCCTGTTGTCTTTTAATGTTTCTTCTATCTTGCTTATTGTTGCTTTCATCTCTTTGCTGTACACTGTCACTATTTTCCACCATTTACTGTCTATTTTAACGTTTCTCACCATGTGTCCTTCCTCTTCTCCCTTCTTTTTAGCATTCTCTTTTATTCCTTTTTTTACCCCTGTTATTATTCTCCCTGCTGCTCTTCCTTTTTTCTTTCCCCTTCTCGCCCCTTGCCATTCCCACTTGAACTCCTTTGGTAACAGTTTTTCTATTTTTTCCCAGCTTTCTGACCATGTTTCTGTTAATCCAACAATATCGAACTCCTTCACATAGTCCCAAAAATCATCTTCTTGTTTTTCTGTTCTACCCTCCCCTTTTTCCTTTCTTTTCCTTTCCTCCAGGTAAGAGTCCAGGCTTCCCTGACTGAGCGAGCGGTTTCTATCGTCTTTGTTCATCCGCTTCCTGTGGCGCCTCCTAGATGTCGTTATCTTCCGGCTTCGCCGATTTATTCTTTTTCCTGACTATATCTCCTCTTCCCTGCCGAATTCTTCGCTTTTCTCAATATCTTCTGTAATTTTTTCTTTATATCACCTTCTATTTCTCTATTTTTCGCTACGTAACCTCTCTACCACGTGTTTACCTTCAGCTCGGTAATACAAGAACCCAATTTAAAATTATTAGAAATCATATATACAGAGTGTCCTAGTATTAGTAATATACCAAAGTTATCTATCTCCATGGCAACAAGTCCAAGGCGATCTGATCTTAAGGTTGTCATTTAGTGAGAGACAAATTTCTTCCGATGTTGAAGTGAGATAAAATTTTGTACATTCGTCGTGAGATGCTGTAACCTGGTTTAGAATAGTTGAACTCAAGTGTCTCGGTGAGATCTGCTTTGTGATATTACAGTGACCTGTTGCTTTTAGGGACCAAGAAAATACCCAGTTAACCAAAGATTATTTTCTGTGTTATTCCGTACGTTCAAACTGAATATTGACCTGGGTGACCATATCTCTTTACAATAGGGTCCAAGCAATTGCTTCTACCTACCCTCAATAAAACTAAGTAATAAATACCTCATTTATTTTAAACGTTGTTGAGCGAATCCTTTCTCGCTTGGTGTGTAGTATTTATTGAATAAAGAAATTATGATAAATATAAAATAGCAATATTTATGGTGGCGTAAAGAAATGTATTATAAAAATATAGAAGTAATATTCTGAGAATATAATTTCGACAAAAATTCAATGTGGATTCATTGTTGTCGTTTGTTATTGATAAGTGACAATACAATACTGTGGTATTGTCACTGTGTAATGCTAGACTTTAAAACAATTAATTATTAATTAATTGCGTTATGTAATGTTTTTAACACGTTCGCTACGGCCATTTAAAAAATAATTAATTAAAAAAAAAATAAACGACTTCAAAAAACCCAAAGTTAACTAAAAAGTAAAAAATAAAAATATTCAATTTCAGAGTTATTTGTTCTTCCGCTTAATGTAATTATTTATTGTTCCGTTTAATGAAATTCAGAAATTATTGTTTATTATCTAATTATGAATTGTTTTATAATTTTGAAGTTGGTACCAAGTAAAACATAAAATTATACATTTTAAAGTTATAATTCCCTGATAATTTCAGACTTCTTAATTCACGATTATGATTGCGGAATTAAACTTTTCAGAACTCATTTCATATATAGGTAAAAGATATATATTCGTAGTATGTCCCAATTTTGCATGGTTTAGGTTGGATATACCGACAGATGAATAAATTATTGTTAGATTTGAAATAAATAAATAATTATTATTTATTATGTAACGTATTATGAATTGTTTTTATAATTTTATTCGTAGTAACTTGTAAGTAAGTAATTTGTTATTGTAGGAAGGTATATAATTTGTTTTATGTTTTTATGGCACCGACTTCAAAATTATAAAACAATTAATAATTAGATAATAAACAATAATTTCTGAATTTCATTAAACGGAACAATAAATAATTACATTAAGTGGAACAACAAATAACTCTGAAATTGAACATTTTTATTTTTTACTTTTTAGTTAATTTATTACTTTGGGTTTTTTGAAGTCGGTTTCTTTTTTTTTAAAGTTAATTATTTTACAATTTTAAGTGATTAAACAAAAATTAAATACTATAAAATCTATATAAAAACTAAAATTAAATGCCATAAAATCTATGCAATACAAAATGGTTGTTGGTTTTTATTCTATGACGTCATGATCAATTTTTTTAAATGACAACCACATTTTTTTTTGTTTTGGTAGACTTTTTCCCTCCCTAAATGGTGACCTAAAAAATTGATACGTTCACGTAGTTAACCTTATTATCATAATTTTTATTCCTAATTATCTGTAAGATACCTTTATAATTTTTCTATTCCTTTTCACTTTGTTCCATTTTAATTGTTTATTATTCCGTAACCCTTTTTTTAAGTTAATTTTTTTCTTCTTTTTTTCTCCGTTCCCTTTCTTTATCAACTCTTAATTCTTCTTTATTTTGAATTGCTTTTAAAATATAGGGAAAAAAATTCATTCATCATACTCCTAAAAATGAAGCAACTTTGTCATTTTTTTATGAATAATCAAATGCTGATATGGGGTTTGTAATACCGTCTTACCGTGAAATAAGCTGTCCTTTATCGGTTTTTCACAACCGCATATTCAAATAATCAAAACTAAACCCGTGAAGTTCAATAATCGGCTGACCTCTCGGCCACAAACAACAGATGCAACCCAAAAAAGATTACGGCGTCGGTACATACACAAACTACTATAAACATTGTTGAGTGGACCCTTTTTCGCTTGTGGGGCGTAGTATTTATTGAATAAGGAAATTATAATAAACATAAAGTAACAATATTTTACCTGACCTGAGGATGATACCTCCCTGTAAAATAGGAAAAAGAATTTCATTCTTTATACTCCTAAAAATGAAGCAACTTTGGCATTTTTTTATGAATAAACAAATGCTGATATGGGGTTTGTAATACCGTCTTACCCTGAAATAAGATGTCCTTTACCGATTTTTCACAACCGCATATTCAAATAATCAAAACTAAACCCGTGAAATTCAATAAAAGTCAAGTCCGCTGCAATAAAAACTATCTTGGCGTGTGCAATTAAACCGGGGGGCGATGATCCTCTGTGTGGAGACAAGTCGTTACAGATTTCATTCCTATTCATTAGTTATTAATTGCGTTATGTAATGTTTTTAAGCAAATCGCTCGGACAGGTCAATTTTTATGCCACCTGCTATGCAATTAAAAAAAAACATTTTTAATTTCTTGCCAAATAATTTCATTTCTATAAATTATTTCAATTAATAAATCATCTTGATCGCCGAAATATACAACGAAAAAACAAACATTTTTTCGACAAATTGCTAATTGTCTTTGAATCTGAAAATTTACATAACCAGTTTACAATATAATTAAGGTATTTATTTTAATTTACTACATGTACAATAATCATGTCCTTTGTTTATTTGTATTTGCTTGGTCTCATCGTTTATACAGACACAAGCAACTTTTTTTGATAAATACTGCAAAGTATTTTTACTTATAACTGGTCTTGGGTCGGTCCGTATTTTGAGAGTTTCCGAATATCGGTATTCCGGAAGCTGGAAAGCATCATAAAGAAAACCTGCTGTGTTTGTGGGCTTTGTCTTCGCCGCACAATTTTATGATTTTATGGCTGACTGCTATGAATGGGTTCTATCTTATACCTGACCGTTCCCCTGACTGCATCCTGACTGCTGTAAAATGCGACATCTTTCGCTCCAAGGCCACACTAAATTTAAAATTTTCTACCCAAGTTCCTACCCAATTATACAGCTTTCTGTATTATTCAAGCTTACTTCAGAAATAATTTTCCCGACAAACATTATTGAATTTTATAGACGAACAACAATGCTAAGGCACGTGAGTTTTTTTCTAACGAAAGTTTAATTCTTGCTACAGGGTAACGTCTATCTGAAATTTTCGAATTGTGCGTTGTTTTTCAGGAATAAAATTCCAAAGACATTTGTTTATACTCCTGAAAATGAAGCAACTTTTTATGAATAAACAAATGCTAATATCGGCTTTGTAATACCGTCTTACCCTAAATTAAGATGTCCTTTATCGATTTTTCATAACCGCATAGTCAAATAATCAAAAATAAACCCGTAAAATTCAATGAAATGGTGACATGTTTCCCGTGCATTTGGTATAGGCTCTATCGCTAGTAAATGACAACCTTAATATGCGATTTTATCAAACTTTCTTTCTTTTCTTTGAGGAAACTTTCTAGGTTTTTTATAAAAATGACCTAAAGTACTTTTACATTTGCCGAGGCAAACCATACATTGAAAAAAAAGCTTATTAAAAAATGCAATTTGGTGGTATAATGGAATATAGGGTGCTCCATTTGAAAAAAATAAGTTATTATACATTTTGCGAAACCGTACACCCTGTATAGAAATATCAATTTAGATGACTTTCAATCGGTATGTATTAAAGTTTGGATCTATAAAAAATTATTGACACAAAAGTATTCAGTTATCTCTGTTGGAATGGTCTCTGCAATTTTTTAAAAAAGCACAAATTTTTACATAAAATTCTTCATAATTCAAGAACCATCCATAATAAACCTGTAGTACCTGATATCATTTTGCTCAGCATTAATTGCTCTTTCAATTCACCAACTAATATACAGGGCATTCCATTAAAAAAAACATAACTTTGACATATTACTAATACTAGGACACTCTGTATATGATTCTAATAATTTTAAATTATGAAGGTATCGTGTGGCTATCGTCATCCGAAAACTCCGTTTTGATATCTTCCAAAATAAGGGCGTAATTGATGGTCCACACACCTCTGGGACACCCGGTATGTGCCCAAGAATGCTTAGGCAGGAAAATGAAAGGCAGACAAATCTATATACTGTCTCACAGTCAAGCTGCGATTAAGGGACTTAAAGTCTTAAAGACTTAGTCGCCTGGGAGTGCAGACAGTCCCTCAAAGAACTGGGTAGAAACTGGTAAAAACAACAACGACCCCAGAGTACAATACAATACAATACAAAATAGGTTCTCGACTTTAATTTGAGTATATAATGTGAACCGAAATGCATGGTTTGAGGAGGTTAGGATCGACAAACCGAAAATGTTGTTGTTTTTGTCGTTTTTTTTTTTTTTTATGAACAAACCGTGTAGGATAAGACGTTTCGACTCGATATTTACGTACATATATTGGAGGCTACTTCATGATTAGTCAAACACTTTACGAGTAGAAGAAGATTAAAGAAAAAGTGAAAATTTTTCAACCTCAATGGGGTAGACTTTGTTTTTTTTTATCAAAACGCTTCCCCATGTAAATTGACACGAGAAAGCCATCTGTGCATTCTGTTTCCCACTGTTTTCAAGTAATGGAAGTTTTTTCAAAATGATTCAATTAGCTGAAAATTACCGTTTTTGCAATTTTAACACCAGAGTACTATACATACACGTAAATTTTACCTTACCTCCAATATTCTGAGACATTCCAAAAATGCCAATTCCAACACCAAGCGCAAAAATGGGTTTTACCACACCTGCCAAAATGGCCGAAGTGACCCTATCATATTGATAATTCGAAACAACGACCACCAAAGTGGGCAAACCAAGACTGAGGATCCACCAAGCAACAACTTTGATCTGTAAATTAATATTAGTAAAGTTACAACACTACAATATCTGTTTTTACATTATTGTTAAAAATATGTTCGTTCTCCCAAAGAAAATAGATATAGCCAAAAATCAGACCCAAGATGTACGTTGCCATGTTTGCGTAAGTAGAACCGTAGAGGGCGGCAAACTCGGGCGAAAGAAGTACTGATCTGACGTCTCCGTACCTTCAATAAAAGTATTAAATTTGAAAATCCATTAAAACATGTACCAACTTCGGTCGAAATCTGTATATTATATCCAAGTTGTATAAATATGCAACAACCGACGGTATAACAACACCAGACAGCAAACATAATGTCAGAAAGAGGACTTTGTGTCTTTCAAGTCTGATGGTGACTATCAATAGGATTAGCGACAGAAAGTACAGTTGGGTGTCAGCAGCCAGATACCAAGTATGAAATTGACACTATTCAATTTTTAAAATACCAATTGGCCCTACTCACCATTTCGTTGCGTCTGTAATGATTACTGAGAAAAATTAAATTAATCCACCAGTTTTTAACACAGCGCTCATATTCCGACTCGGTATATTGTTTCTGCACAGGACCAGAGAAAATCTCGTAGACCCATTCACTGCAACCGGCACCTATCACCACAACCAATGGTGGAATCAACCTAAAAATTTTGTTGTTAACATTGGTGCCAAAATTGTCAGCAAACCAGCCTTAGATATCGATTTATAAGAGTTACAAAACCATATTTAACAACGTTGATGTTTTTATCCAACCGGAAGATAGTGAAAGTGTTATATGACAACAGCCAGGCGGAAATAAGAAAGAAAATTTGTACCATAAAGCCCAAAAGGGTTTGAAGACTGTGCCTAAAGAAATTTAGCGGTATCTAAAAAAAATATATTTTTCAAGGTGTACTTCAGATGTACAATATAACAATCAAAGTACTCACATCTTCTAGATAATTAGTGTTGGCTATATATGTACCAAGAAAAGAGCAAAGAGTGTGGAACATTATGACCAACATTGTGGTGTAAAAACGTATACCTTGAATATGTTTCAATTTGTCACCATCATCTCGTTGGTACCTTTTTAACAATTCCCTACAAATGTAATAGCCCGAAAACATTGTGATATAGCCGTTCCTATTTCCTTCTACCATATAGTGGTAAAACCCCAAGAGAAGCCACAAGGATGTATACAACAGTAGTACCACTCTAAAGTAAAATATCATTAAGATTTCGTTTTTATTAAAACTTACATCGAAATCATGTCGAAGGCATTTAATTTGTGCTTATCATTTCTGCAATCCACGTCGATAGCCTTTGCTTCTAGACCTTTACTTCGGTACTTTTCACTGTACATTTTTGACACCTTCTGGTTAAAACCATCAGCACCACTTCTGTAGTCACTCTGATTAACACAAATTGCACGGTAGAGATTTCCATGATCATAGTGTCGTCTAGACTTTTTTGTTTTCTGAAAGAAGTGTGTACCACTCAAAATGTTTCAAGAGTACTGCCTTTGTTACCTTTATGAGTTTCCAAACATCGGAAGGGTCCTTCACATTTAGTGGTTTCAATTCCAAGCGTAAACGACAAAATACTTTCTTTTCGCGTGTGCAATTGCTGTATGAATCAATTGAATAAATCGGTGGCAGAAGGGCATAGTCATCCTCTAATTAACAGTATTAAGTATTGAGTACCATTATAAAGAAAATACCTGAAATGTGAAGTTCGCCAGTGATATTTAGAATAGCGGTGCAAAACACTAAAGCACACAAGACTGTCATTTTAGAGCTAATGGCAAAGTTATGAAGTGCAAAATTAGAGTGACTATATTTATTTCTCAACGTGGAGTAGAGGAGGGTGGCAAAAACTGGTAAGGCAGGAAAAAGAACCTTTGCTTACTGTCATGATTTATTACGGTTTTATTATATCATTTTGTTTTTGCCCGAGTTCCTCTATCAAGTGTTGACTAGATTGAAAATCGAACAAACAAGGATTTGTTAAGTGCTTTTGGAGGACATCAGAAAATAGTACCTAATGCGAATGTAATTATGTATAAATAAACACACAATCGTTAATGACAGTTGTAATGGTTCACCCCATTACATTGATAAATTAAAGCAATCACGTTGCCTTTTCGTTGACATAAACAACTGGATTATTTAAAAAAAACTTACCATATTCTCAACATCTTGATTTGATTTGATGATTTTCCGTGAACAATTTTGAGCTCGGACCATAAATTTTTAACTTCTGAAATTACATGATTTTAATATGCGTGGGAATATGTCATTCAGATTTTAGGCCGCCTCCTCGGGTCTTTTGTCAAGCCAAATATCAACTTTTGAGATGAAAAACATAACCACAAACACAACCAGTAATACCTAATCCTAAAAATCGCTAGAAAAGTAAAATTTTAAAATTTTCATAAAACGAAGAGCTCCAAAGTAGAAAAAATTGTATATTTCACTCGTTTAACAAGGCATTGTGACATTCGTTCTATTGGAGCACTCATATCACAATAAACTTCTTGGTCCTTCCATCTAGTGATCTGAAGAAAAAAGGGAAAGAGAAGGGAAAAAGAACCTATAGAAAGAAAGAGAGAGGAAAACCGAAAAATGGGAGAGATAGAAAGAAAACGAAAGACTAGAGAGGAATAGTAGAGTAAAACGCGGAAGAAGAAATAAGAGAAACTAAGCAGAAAAAAATCAGCTCACATCTGAGAAAAAAAAAGGAAGGAAGGAGAAACAGAAAACCCGAGAAAGACTGAGGGAGAGAAAAAGATCTAAATCTGAAAGAAAAGGGGACCTAAACCCCAGGAAACAGATAAGAAATGGCGATAAAAAAAGAGGGGGCAGGAAAATCTCAAGAAACCAAGAAACACCAAAGTCACAAAAGCAGGAAGGAGAAAATGAGTTTTAGCAAAAAAAGAAAGTGCAAACAGAAAAACCCAAACTCAAAAAAATAGGTAATAAATGACAGGGAGAAAAATGAGAAAGATGGAGGGTAAAAAGAAGACACCTGAATGGAACAGGGATTCGAAATAGAAAAAACTCTGAAGAAAGACACGAAAGAAAGACACCGAAACCAACAATAATCAAATGACAAAAAGTGAAGGAATACAAGGAAGGGGGAGTTAAAAGCTGAAAAATAATCGATTACAATTCCGAGTCATGAGACGTATTCCGCCGAAACACCACCACAACGCAGCTGGAATCGTGTTTCGCGGAATACGTCAAATGACGAGGTTAATGTAATCGGATCATTTTCGTTTGCTCGAGTGGTATTCGTTACAATGATTATATAACCAAAACGATCCATTTGTCTGACATTTATTAACAATCATCAAAAAATTGTTGCTATGACAAAGTTCATTGTTGGACCCAGCCGAAACACCGGAATGATTATACCACGTCGTCAAGAAGCTAATTGCTTATCTATACATCGTAACTAGGGCAAATCTGTAATTTCTGTTGGCTCAAATTATATGTGTTATGTAGTCCCCTGCATCGTCCCATCTAGTACCTCATTTAGACTCTTCCTTCGATATCTTGTCGCTAGTCGTACTTTTGGTCTCTTCAAACATTTATTTTGTTTTGCTCATCTCTTCCCTGTATAGTGTGACTATTTAAACTTTTTTGTTCCTAGTTTGATTCCTCTCGTTTCGTCATTCTTTTTTCATCCAATCCTTTGTTATGTTCTTTAATTTCCTCCTTCACCCCACCCCATGTGTTAGGATAATGATAAAATTAAGAGGCATTAATAGAATAAATGGATTATAAAAAGGCATTATACAGTTTCATAAATGAATTATATATCCAGTAGTCTGTGAATGTCAAAATTCTCCATCTAACTATACGTTTTTGTTTTACACAGGGCACATGATGCATGAATCATTTATGAAAACCCGATATAATGACCACAAAGATCTCTTCTAAATATAATTACTATCTGCAATTTACATATTTTACATCAATTAGTTTTGTTTTTAGATTTGTAATTATTTACACTAAACTTATAAATAATCTTATTTTGCAATTGCAAAAAGGGCATTTCAAACAGTACATACATAAGAATTCCGGAAACGAAGGAAACAACCAAATCTTGTACAAACGACGTAACCTGCAATTTAAAATGAAGCGAAATAATAAAGAGTAAATTTAAACACGACTTACCAAAACGTAGTCCGAAACATATAAGGGAGATGTAAGCGATAGAGATCCAGAGATCACGAAGAAAACGTGAGTTACGTAGGTGCAGTAAGTGAAGTTCCCTAAATACACTGCTGGTTTCCACTCACACAATTTCTTTAAAGGTCCTAAAATAGACGGGTCAAAATTAAGTACGTACATAGTCATATAAAATTAAAAATAGATGAAACTGGTGAACCTAAGTTCTTCCCGCCAACAATTGGAAATGAAACGTCACAAACGTCAATGAAATGTCAAATTAACAAACAATGACACCAGCGAAATTTGAATTTGGCCAATGAATCGTGGTCGTCTAGAAAACAAAACAGAAGAACAAACCTACTTTGTGTTTTTTTTTGACAAGACAACAGTGGCGGGAAATTCAAACCATACCTACCCAGACACAGAATGCAAGGGACGTAGGAGGCGGAGAGTAGATTAACAACACAAATTATGAAATTATAAATGTATCTGTTTTCAAATTCTATGATTGAAATTTTGGAGTAATAATTTAATTGAATTGAACATTTTTTATTTTACCACGTGGGCGCTCACTAAGAAACGGTTTTTCAAAATTATTAGTGTATTAAATAAAATACTTAATAAAATAAAATCAAGCGAAGCCGGGACGGGTCATCTAGTAATAAAATAAAATAAAGCAAAATTAGACACCATTTTGATCTTGCACGGAAACTTCTAGAACTAAGTAAAAACCGTTAGAAAGCTTATCGTCCCCTTTTCCCTCTCTCTCGTTCCTCAAATCTTATGAAATTCGAAAGGTCCGGTGAAGTCCCCTGACCACTCACCTGATTTTTATTGGCACAGAATGAAGACCCAAAACAACCAAAAAAATTCATGACCGAGAGAGGATGGGGGGGAATCAGAGGAGCAATAATTCAATTGGCCAAAATTTTTTATGGGAAAGTAGAAAAATTTAAACACTTGACGGTAATTGTAGCCAGAGAAGAGGAAAGAAATATTTAAATACTAAGTACTAAAAGCTGTGGATCATCAAAAAATATTAAAGTAAAATATCCTAGATGGACAGTTTTTTGCAATTTTAACAACAGAGTATATATACGTAAATTTTACCTTACCTCCAATATTTTGAGACATTCCGAAAATACCAATTCCAATACCAAGCGCAAAAATGGGTTTTACCACACCTGCCAAAATGGCCGAAGTGACCCTATCATATTGATAATTCGAAACAACAACCACCAAACTGGGCAAACCAAGACTGAGGATCCACCAAGCAACAACTTTAATCTGTAAATTATTAATATTAGTAGTTACAACACCACAATATCTGTTTTTACATTATTGTTAAAAATATGTTCGTTCTCCCAAAGAAAATACATATAGCCAAAAATCAGGCCCACGATGTACGTTGCCATGTTTGCGTAAGTCGAAGAGTAGAGTGTGGCAAACTCGGGCGAAAGAAGTGTTGATGTGATGTCTCTGTACCTTTAATCAAAATATTAAATTTGAAAATAAATTGAAACATGTACCAACTTCGGTCCAAATCTGAATATGAAATCCAAGTTGTATAAATATGCAACAACCGTCGGTATAGCAACAGCAGACAGCAAACATAATGCCAGAAAGAGGACTTTGTGTCTTTCAAGTCTGATGGTCACTATCAATAGGATCAGCGACAGAAAGTACAGTTGGGTGTCAGCAGCCAGATACCAAGTATGCAAAAGACACTACTAAATTTTTAAAATACCTATTCGCCTAACTCACCGCTTCCTTATATCTGTAATGATTATTGAGAAACATTAAAGCAATCCACCAGTTTTTAACGCAACGCTCAAGTTCCGGGTCTGTAAGTTGCTTCTGCACAGGACCAGAGAAAATCTCGTAGACCCATCCACTGCAACCGGCACCTATCACCACAATCAATGGTGGAATCAACCTACAAATTTTGTTGTTAACATTGATAGCAAAATTGTTAGCAAACCAACCTTAGATATCGATTTATAAGAGTTACAAAACCGTATTTGACAACGTTGATGTTTTTTTCGTGCCGGAAGATAGTGAAAGTGTTATATGACAACAGCCAGGCGGAAATAAGAAAGAAAATTTGTACCATGAAACCCAAAAGGGTTTGAAGACTGTGTCTAAAGAAATTTAGCGGAATCTAAAAAGATATATATTTTTCAAGATATACTTCACATATACATTAACAATCAAAGTAGATACTCACATCTTCTAGATAATTAGTGTTCGCTATATATGTACCAATAAAGGTGGTAAGAGTATGGTACAATATTATCAACATTGTGGTGTAAAAACGTATACCTTGAATATGTTTCAATTTGTCACCATCATCTCGTTGGTACCTTTTTAACAATTCCCTACAAATGTAATAGCCCGAAAACATTGTGATATAGCCGTTCCTATTTCCTTCTACCATATAGTGGTAAAACCCCAAGAGAAGCCACAAGGATGTATACAACAGTAGTACCACTCTAAAGTAAAATATCATTAAGATTTCGTTTTATTAAAACTTACATCGAAATCATGTCGAAGGCATTTAATTTGTGCTTATCATTTCTGCAATCCACGTCGATAGCCTTTGCTTCTAGACCTTTACTTCGGTACTTTTCACTGTACATTTTTGACACCTTCTGGTTAAAACCATCAGCACCACTTCTGTAGTCACTCTGATTAACACAAATTGCACGGTAGAGATTTCCGTGATCATAGTGTCGTCTAGACCTTTTTGTTTTCTGAAAGAAGTGTGTACCACTCAAAATGTTTCAAGAGTACTGCTTTTGTTACCTCTATGAGTTTCCAAACTTCGGAAGGGTCCTTCACATTTAGTGGTTCCAATTCCAAGCGTAAACGACAAAATACTTTCTTTTCGCGTGTGCAATTGCTGTATGAATCAATTGAATAAATCGGTGGCAGAAGGGCATAGTCATCCTCTAATTAACAGTATTAAGTATTGAGTACCATTATAAAGAAAATACCTGAAATGTGAAGTTCGCCAGTGATATTTAGAATAGCGGTGCAAAACACTAAAGCACACAAGACTGTCATTTTAGAGCTAATGGCAAAGTTATGAAGTGCAAAATTAGAGTGACTATATTTATTTCTCAACGTGGAGTAGAGGAGGGTGGCAAAAACTGGTAAGGCAGGAAAAAGAACCTTTGCTTACTGTCATGATTTATTACGGTTTTATTATATCATTTTGTTTTTGCCCGAGTTCCTCTATCAAGTGTTGACTAGATTGAAAATCGAACAAACAAGGATTTGTTAAGTGCTTTTGGAGGACATCAGAAAATAGTACCTAATGCGAATGTAATTATGTATAAATAAACACACAATCGTTAATGACAGTTGTAATGGTTCACCCCATTACATTGATAAATTAAAGCAATCACGTTGCCTTTTCGTTGACATAAACAACTGGATTATTTAAAAAAAACTTACCATATTCTCAACATCTTGATTTGATTTGATGATTTTCCGTGAACAATTTTGAGCTCGGACCATAAATTTTTAACTTCTGAAATTACATGATTTTAATATGCGTGGGAATATGTCATTCAGATTTTAGGCCGCCTCCTCGGGTCTTTTGTCAAGCCAAATATCAACTTTTGAGATGAAAAACATAACCACAAACACAACCAGTAATACCTAATCCTAAAAATCGCTAGAAAAGTAAAATTTTAAAATTTTCATAAAACGAAGAGCTCCAAAGTAGAAAAAATTGTATATTTCACTCGTTTAACAAGGCATTGTGACATTCGTTCTATTAGAGCACTCATACCACAATAAACTTCTTGGTCCTTCCATCTAGTGATCTGAAGAAAAAAGGGAAAGAGAAGGGAGAAAGAACCTATAGAAAGAAAGAGAGAGGAAAACCGAAAAATGGGAGAGATAGAAAGAAAACGAAAGACTAGAGAGGAATAGTAGAGTAAAACGCGGAAGAAGAAATAAGAGAAACTAGGCAGAAAAAAATCAGCTCACATCTGAGAAAAAAAAGGAAGGAAGGAGAAACAGAAAACCCGAGAAAGACTGAGGGAGAGAAAAAGATCTAAATCTGAAAGAAAAGGGGACCTAAACCCCAGGAAACAGATAAGAAATGGCGATAAAGAAAGAGGGGGCAGGAAAATCTCAAGAAACCAAGAAACACCAAAATCACAAAAGCAGGAAGGAGAAAATGAGTTTTTGCAAAAAAAGAAACTGCAAACAGAAAAACCCAAACTCAAAAAAATAGGTAAGAAATTACAGGGAGAAAAATGAGAAAGATGGAGGGTAAAAAGAAGACACCTGAATGGAACAGGGATTCGAAATAGAAAAAACTCTGAAGAAAGACACCGAAACCAACAATAATCAAATGACAAAGAGTGAGGGAATACAAGGCAGGGGGAGTTAAAAGCTGAAAAATAATCGATTACAATTCCGAGTCATGAGACGTATTCCGCCGAAACATCACCACAACGCAGCTGGAATCGTGTCTCGCGGAATACGTCAGATGACGAGGTTAATGTAATCGGATCATTTTCGTTTGCTCGAGTGGTATTCGTTACAATAATTATATAACCAAAACGATCCATTTGTCTGACATTTATTAACAATCATCAAAAAATTGTTGCTATGACAAAGTTCATTGTTGGACCCAGCCGAAACACCGAAATGATTATACCACGTCGTCAAGAGGCTAATTGATACATCGTAACTAGGGCAAATCTGTAATTTCTGTTGGCTCAATTTATATGTGTTATGTAATCCCCTGCATCGTCCCATCTAGTACCACATTTAGACTCTTCCTTCGATATCTTGTCGCTAGTCGTACTTTTGGTCTCTTCAAACATTTATTGTGTTTTGCTCATCTCTTCCCTGTATAGTGTGACTATTTAAACTTTTTTGTTCCTAGTTTGATTCCTCTCGTTTCGTCATTCTTTTTTCTTCAATTTTCTTTCCGTGGTCCTGTAATGATGCTTCCTTTCGGCTGCTTGACATCTCCATAAGTAGACTCTCGGCATTCTCTCTTCAGTATTCTTTCATTAATTTTGATTTACTCACGTGTCTACCATTACAATTATGCTGTAATCATTGCTTTTTTCCGGAACCAGCTACGCTTTTGAATATTGATCGATTTTGTCTGCTGTCCTTCTCGTCGACCGTCAATATTTTTGGTTTCATCCAATCCTTTGTTATGTTCTTTCATTTCCTCCTTCACCCCACCCCATGTGTTAGGATAATGATAAAATTAAGAGGCATTAATAGAATAAATGGATTATAAAAAGGCATTATACAGAGTTTTCATAAATGATTCATATATCCAGTAGCCTTTGAATGTCAAAATTCTCCATCTAACTATATGTTTTTGTTTTCCACAGGGCACATGATGTATAAATCTTTTATGAAGACCCGATATAATGGCCACAAAGATCTCTTCTAAATATAATTATTATCTGCAATTTACAAATTCTACATCAATTAGTTTTGTTCTTTGATTTGTAATTATTTACACTAAACTTATAAATAATCCTATTTTGCAATTGTGAAAAGGGGAATTCAATCAGTATATACATGAGAATTCCGAAAACGAAGGAGATAACCAAATCTCGTACAAACGAGGTAAACTGCAATTTAAAATGTTTAATAAGTTTGAGGAACAAAACTCTAAAAGTAAAATAATAAAGAGCAAATTTAAAAATTATTTACCAAAACGTAGTCCGAAACATATAAGGGAGATGTGGTCAATGGAGCTCTAGAGAACACCAAGGCAAAGTGAGTTACGTAGGTGGACTAAGTGAAGTTCCCTAAAAACACTGCGGGTTTCCATTCGCACAATTTCCTTAAAAATCCTAAAATACACCAGCCAAAATTAATTACGTAGTCATATAAAATTAAAAATTGATGAGACATTAAAAGGATTTTGGCAAGACTAGACGAAATGAAAGAAGAAATCTACTATATTACGTACATATACTGATTTTAATTTGAGTATATAATGTGAAATGAAATGCGTGGTTTGAGGAGGCTAGACCGAAAATTTTGGTATTTCTTTTGGATTTTTTGAATTTTCTTATGACCAAACCGTGTAAGATAGGACGTGAGGGCACTAGCCGACGCTACTTCGCGATAAGTCGAAGGGTTTAGGGGTAGGAAAAAAGTTAAAATTTGTGAAAGCCAAGGAAATGAATTTTGACAATTCAAAAAAATTAAAAATTCCTCAAGTTGCCTCAAAACGGTCATTTTTAGGCCTTCTGAATCCAACTAACACCCCGATATCTCAAACGTTGCGGAGATATAGCGATTTAAAGTTTACGCACTTGCGCAAAATTTGTGAACACCCCAAAACATTTTCGCTTATATTTCCGAAAACCAGGCAACTGAAAATAGTGAAATCGAGAGGAAAAGCAATAACCAAGACAGAATGGGGGCAAAAAGAGGAACAATGATTCAATTAGCTGAAAATATTTATGAGAAAGTAGAAAAATTTAAAGGCTTGAAGGCAATTGCAGGCAGAAAAGAGGAAATAAATAATAAAAACAAAAGAAATGGACAAGAATTACCGTTTTTGCACTACATACACGTAGATTTTACCTTTACAACCACTAAACTGGGCAAACCAAGACTGATGATCCACCAAGCAACAACTTTGATCTGTAAATTAATATTAGTAAAGTTACAACACTACAATATTTGTTTTTACATTATTATTAAAAATATGTTCGTTCTCCCAAAGAAAATATATATAGCCAAAAATCAGGCCCAAGATGTACGTTGCCATATTTGCGTAAGTCGAAGTGTAGAGTGCGACAAACTCGGGCGAAAGAAGGTATGATCTGATCGCTGTGTACCTTTAATAAAAGTATTAAATTTGAAAATAAATTGAAACGTACCAACTTCGGTCCAAATCTGAATATGAAATCCAAGTTGTATAAATATGCAACAGCCGACTGTATAACAACAGCAGACAGCAAACATAATGTCAGAGAGAGGAATTTGTGTCTTTCAAGTTTGATGGTGACTATCAACAAGATCAGCGACAAGAAGTACAGTTGGGTGTCAGCAGCCAGATACCAAGTATGAAAATGACACTACTCAATATTTAAAATACCAATTGGCTCAACTCACCATTTCCTTATGTCTGTAATGATTATTGAGAAACAACAAATTAATCCACCAGTTTTTAACACAGCGCTCATATTCCGGGTCGGCAAATTGTTTCTGCAGGGGACCAGAGAAGATGTCCCAGACCCATCCACTGCAACTCGCACCTAGCACTACAACCAATGGTGGAATCAACCTAAAAATGATGTTGTTAACATTGATAACAAAATTGTTAGCAAACCAACCTTAAATATCGATTTATAAGAGTTACAAAACCGTATTTGACACCGTTGATGTTTTTATCGCACCGGAAGATAGTGAAAGTGTTATATGACAACAACCAGGCAGAAATGAGAAAGAAAATTTGTACCAAGAAAGCCATAAAGGTTTGAAGACTAACAGCCCGATTTCATGTTCTGGGTCGTAATTTGCGATTAGGTGCAATGGATTAGGCAGTAAGGCTCAATTTTATGTTTCATTTCACTTGAAATTGATCCTTACTGACTGGTATTTAATTACGACGTTTCCATAGCAACCGGCACTTGCGACCAGTCGCAAGTCAACATGAAATCGGGCTGTGTGTCTAAAGAAATTTAGCGGTATCTAAAAAAAAAAATGTTTTTCAAGGTTTACTTCAGATGTACAATATAACAATCAAAGTACTCACATCTTCTAGATAATTAGTGTTGGCTATATATGTACCAAGAAAAGAGCAAAGAGTGTGGAACATTATGACCAACATTGTGGTGTAGAAACGTATACCTTGAATATGTTTCAGTTTGTCACCATCATCTTGTTTGTACTTTTTTACCAATTCTCTACAAATGTAATAGCCCGAAAACATTGTGATGTAGACGTTCCTATTTCCTTCCACCATATAGTGGTAAAACCCCAAGAGAAGCCACAAGGATGTATACAACAGTAGTACCACTCTAAAGTAAAATCTCATTAAGATTTCGTTTCTGTTAACACTTACATCATCATGTCGAAAGCATTTAATTCGTGCTTATCATTTCTGCAATCCAAGTCAGTAGCCTTTGCTTTTAGACCTTTACTTCGGTACTTTTCACTGTAAATTTTTGACACCTTCCGGTTATCATCAGCACCACTCTGATTAACGCAAATTGCACGGTAGAGATTTCCATGATCATAGTGTCGTCTAGACTTTTTTGTTTTCTGAAAGAAGTATGTACCACTCAAAATGTTTCAAGACTACTGCTTTTGTTACCTCTATGAGTTTCCAAACTTCGGAAGGGTTCGTCACATTTAGTGGTTCCAATTCCAAGCGTAATCGACAAAATATTTTTTTTTTCGTCTGCGCAATTGCTGTATGGATCAATTGAATAAATCGGGGGCAAAATGGCATAATCATCCTCTAATGAACAGTATTAAGTATTAAGTATTATTATAAAGAAAATACCTGAAATGTGAAGTTCGCCAGTGATATTTAGAATAGCGGTTAAGAAGACTAAAGCACACAAAACTTTCATTTTAGAGCTAATGGCAAAGTTATGAAGTGCAAAAAATTTTTGTGTGACTATATTTATTTCTGAACGTGGAGTAGAGGAGAGTGGCAAAAACTAGTAAGGCAGGAAAAAAATCTTTGCTCACTGTCACAATTTATTTCCGTTTTATTATATCATTTTGCTTTTGCCCGGCTTCCTCTATCAGGTGCTGACTTGATTGAACATCGACCAAACAATTATTAGTAAGTGCTTTTGGAGGACATTAGAAACTAGGAATGCCAAAATACATTATAAATGAACAGCATCGTTAATGCCAAGACAAGAAATGTCATTACCGGCCAAACCCGATTTCAGGACAAACTAGTTCGGACTAGGCAAAACTAGTTCGTACTAAAATAAATGCAAGACTCTCAGGACAGACTAGTATGACCCGCAATCGTACGTTATACTCTGTCGGATACACTAGTCTGAGCTGATCAATTTGTAGAAATTTAAATTAGTTTCAATCAATGAATTTCATGATATGAAGTTAAATTCAATCAAAATTATTTAGAATTAACTTAATTCCTTAACGCGGTTTGCGAGTGGGTGTTAGTTGACAGAAATCGTCACGTAACGAAATGCCCCCTCCATTCGACTCTCAGGCGCCCGGGTTCGGGCCCCGGTCGGGGAGACTAATTTCTAGAATGTAATATGAAAATCGTATTTTTCTACATTAAAGAACTTTTTTGTTGCGCATTAGAGAAAGAAATATGATACAGTGTTAATGTATATTTTAGAATTATTTCTAGTACTAGTTTTGTTTATCACTTGGTTTATTTGTTTATTCTGATGTGCAATTAAAAATATCTCTAAAAATTCCTGACGAGGTCCCCCAACCGCACACGTTTTTTTTTACTTATTATTATTGTAAGGCAAACAACGTCAAGAGGCTAATTGCTTATCTGTACATAACTAAATCTGTAATTGCCGTTGGCTGTGTTATGTAATCCCCTGTATCTCATCTAGTACCTCATTTAGACTCTTCCTTCGATATCTTGTCCCTTTCTGCTGCTTGACATCTCCATAAGTAGACTCTCGCCATTTTCTCTTCTATATTCTTTTATTCCTTTTCATTTACTCAAGTGTCTACCATTCCAGTTATGCTGTAATCCTTGCTTTTTTCCGGAATCATCTACGCTTTTGATTATTGATCGATTTCGTCTGCTGTTCTTCTCGTCGGCTCTCAGTATTTTTTGTTTCATCCAATCTTTTATTATGTTCCTTCACTTCCTTCTTCACCCCACCCCATGTGTTAGGATAATGATAAAATTAAGAGGCATTAATAGAATAAATGGATTATAAAAAGGCATTATACAGTTTCATAAATGAATTATATATCCAGTAGTCTGTGAATGTCAAAATTCTCCATCTAACTATACGTTTTTGTTTTACACAGGGCACATGATGCATGAATCATTTATGAAAACCCGATATAATGACCACAAAGATCTCTTCTAAATATAATTACTATCTGCAATTTACATACTTTTCATCAATTAGTTTTGTTTTTAGATTTGTAATTATTTACACTAAACTTATAAATAATCCTATTTTGCAACTGTGAAAAGGGCATTTCAAACAGTACATACATAAGAATTCCGGAAACGAAGGAAATAACCAAATCTTGTACAAACGACGTAACCTGCAATTTAAAATGAAGCAAAATAATAAAGAGTAAATTTAAACATTATTTACCAAAACGTAGTCCGAAACATACAAGGGAGATGTGACCAATAGAGATCTAGAGAACACGAAGAAAATGTGAGTTACGTAGGTGGAGTAAGTGAAGTTCCCTAAATACACTGCTGGTTTCCACTCACACAATTTCTTTAAAGGTCCTAAAATAGACGGGTCAAAATTAAGTACATACGTAGTCATATAAAATTAAAAATAGATGAAACTGAGATGAGCCTAAGCTCTTCCCGCCAACAATTGGAAATGAAACGTCATAAACGTCAATGAAATGTCAAATTAACAAACAATGACACCCGGGAAATTTGAATGTGGCCAATAAATCGTGGTCGTCTAGAAAACAAAACAGAAGAACAAACCTACTTTGTGTTTTTTTTTGACAAGACGACAGTGGCGGGAAATTCAAACCATACCTACCCAGACACAGAATGCAAGGGACGCAGCGTAAGAGGCGGAGCGTAGATTAACAACACAAATTATGAAATTATAAATCTATTTGTTTTCCAATTCTATGATTGAAATTTTGGAGTAATAATTTAATTGGATTGAACATTTTTTATTTTACCACGTGGGTGCTCACTAAGAAACGGTTTTTCAAAATTATTAGTGTATTAAATAAAATACTTAATAAAATAAAATCACCGTGCGAAGCCGGGACGGGTCGTCTAGTAATAAAATAAAATAAAACAAAATTAGACACCATTTTGATCTTGCACGGAAACTTCTAGAACAAAGTAAAAACCGTTAGAAAGCTTCTCGTCCCCTTTTCCCTCTCTCTCGTTCCTCTTCTTACCACGCCGCTATCCTTCTCCAAATAACCGTTACAATACAAATCTTATGAAATTCGAAAGGTCCGGTGAAGTCCCCTCCCAGACCCGAAAACTTTTTCGCTTATACCTCGTAAAATCAGATCACTCACCTGATTTATTGGCACAGAATGCAGACCCAAAACAACCAAAAAAATTCATGACCAAGAGAGGATGGGGAGCAATAATTCAATTGGCCGAAATTTTTTATGAGAAAGTAGAAAAATTTGAACACTTGACGGTAATTGTAGCCAGAGAAGAGGAAAGAAATAATTAAATACTAAGTACTAAAAGCTGTGGATCATCAAAAAATATTAAAGTAAAATATCCTAGATGGACAGTTTTTTGCAATTTTAACAGCAGAGTATATATACGTAAATTTTACCTTACCTCCAATATTTTGAGACATTCCGAAAATACCAATTCCAATACCAAGCGCAAAAATGGGTTTTACCACACCTGCCAAAATGGCCGAAGTGACCCTATCATATTGATAATTCGAAACAACAACCACCAAACTGGGCAAACCAAGACTGAGGATCCACCAAGCAACAACTTTAATCTGTAAATTATTAATATTAGTAGTTACAACACCACAATATCTGTTTTTACATTATTGTTAAAAATATGTTCGTTCTCCCAAAGAAAATACATATAGCCAAAAATCAGGCCCACGATGTACGTTGCCATGTTTGCGTAAGTCGAAGAGTAGAGTGTGGCAAACTCGGGCGAAAGAAGTGTTGATGTGATGTCTCTGTACCTTTAATCAAAATATGAAATTTGAAAATAAATTGAAACATGTACCAACTTCGGTCCAAATCTGAATATGAAATCCAAGTTGTATAAATATGCAACAACCGTCGGTATAGCAACAGCAGACAGCAAACATAATGCCAGAAAGAGGACTTTGTGTCTTTCAAGTCTGATGGTCACTATCAATAGGATCAGCGACAGAAAGTACAGTTGGGTGTCAGCAGCCAGATACCAAGTATGCAAAAGACACTACTAAATTTTTAAAATACCTATTCGCCTAACTCACCGCTTCCTTATATCTGTAATGATTATTGAGAAACATTAAAGCAATCCACCAGTTTTTAACGCAACGCTCAAGTTCCGGGTCTGTAAGTTGCTTCTGCACAGGACCAGAGAAAATCTCGTAGACCCATCCACTGCAACCGGCACCTATCACCACAATCAATGGTGGAATCAACCTACAAATTTTGTTGTTAACATTGATAGCAAAATTGTTAGCAAACCAACCTTAGATATCGATTTATAAGAGTTACAAAACCGTATTTGACAACGTTGATGTTTTTTTCGTGCCGGAAGATAGTGAAAGTGTTATATGACAACAGCCAGGCGGAAATAAGAAAGAAAATTTGTACCATGAAACCCAAAAGGGTTTGAAGACTGTGTCTAAAGAAATTTAGCGGAATCTAAAAAGATATATATTTTTCAAGATATACTTCACATATACATTAACAATCAAAGTAGATACTCACATCTTCTAGATAATTAGTGTTCGCTATATATGTACCAATAAAGGTGGTAAGAGTATGGTACAATATTATCAACATTGTGGTGTAAAAACGTATACCTTGAATATGTTTCAATTTGTCACCATCATCTCGTTGGTACCTTTTTAACAATCCCCTACAAATGTAATAGCCCGAAAACATTGTGATGTAGACGTTCCTGTTTCCTTCTACCATATAGTGATAAAACCCCAAAAGAATCCACAAGGATGTATACAACAGTAGTACCACTCTAAAGTAAAAACTCATTAAGATTTCGTTTCTGTTAACACTTACACAAAAATCATGTCGAAAGCATTTAATTTGTGCTTATCATTTCTGCAATCCAAGTCGATAGCCTTTGCTTCTAGACCTTTACTTCGGTACTTTTCACTGTAAATTTTTGACACCTCGTTAAAAGCATCGGCAGCACCTCTGTAGTCACTGCGATTAACGCAAATTGCACGGTAGAGATTTCCATGATCATAGTGTCGTCCAGACTTTTTTGTGTTCTGAAAGAAGTATGTACTACCCAAATGTTTCAAGAGTACTGCCTTTGTTACCTCTATGAGTTTCCAAACTTCGGAAGGGTTCTTCGCATTTAGTGCTTCCAATTCCAAGCGTAATCGACAAAATACTTTTTCTTCGTGTGTGCAATTGCTGTCAATTGAAAAAATCGGTGGCAGAAGGGCATAGTCATCCTCTAGAATTAACAGTATTAAGTATTAAGTATCATTATAAAGAAAATACCTGAAATGTGAAGTTCGCCAGTGATATTTAGAATAGCAGTGAAGAAGACTAATGCACACAAAACTATCATTTTAGAGCTAATGGCAACAATATGAAGTGCCAAAAATTTTGAGTAACTATTAATATATCAACTTGTAGTAGGGGAGGCTGGCAAAAACTAGTAAGGCAAGAATTGCGTACAATTTATTACCGTTTGAACATCGAACAATGATTAATAGGTATTTAAAATGAATTATTATTAACTCGATCGCTAATGACACGAAATTGATACTCTTTGACCGCAATTTGATGAGTTATTACTATGTTAGATAAACTGGATGGACAAAAAATTTATAAGCGCACATAAAAAAGTACAAAGCAACAATTAGAATTTGATCGCACTAAATATTCAGTGTTGATGACATACCGAATCTGCATCGCTATTAGTTACATAATATTGCAATATGTTCAAAATATCGTTCAAAATCAACGGTGATTGATTAAATTAGGGTTACTATTGTAACAGACATGTCTAAAATCGCTCCACAGAAAAAAAAATACTAAAAGTGGTGAATGCTATGCGCAAATAGTTTATCGAAAACGGTGGCCTTTGACATAAACAAAAAATTACATTTCTGGCAAAATCGACACTGAGTGAAAACGAGACCCGAGAGGAATAGAGAGAATTAGGGAAAAATCGAAACTCAAAAGAAATAAAGAGCATGAAAAGAAAATATGACACAATATTATAAGATACGAAAAAAAGAAGGAACCATAAATTGAGGGAGAAAAAGGGGGAATAGAATAAAACACGAAAGAGGAAACAAAAGGAAACTAGACAGAAAAAATCAGAGCATATCTGAGAGAAAAAAATAAAAGGAGATAAGAAGGAATTGCCCTATAATTTCATATGTTATCTTGCTATTTCACAATATATTTCGTTATTTAATCATTTCGTTAGTGTATACGTCCATAAGGCAGTTGTCTATTTCGTTATTCGAACATCATCTGCTTATTAATAATTTTGTTTTCATGCTGTTTCGTAATACCATATGTATTCAATGGTAATACTAATACATTGATTTCACCGTTCCATAAATTTTTGTTGTAAAGTTGTAAAAATGGAGCTCAGACTCACCGATGCAGTTCCAACGTTGCCGTCATCTTCTTATATGAACTTGCTGTAATGAAAATACGAAATAGATAAAAATTCTAAAAATTTACAAATAACATGAATTACCCTTTAATCCAGATACGAGACTGTAACGTCATGCATTGCCTCAACACTTCACAATAAATCACCAATTTTTATTTAAACGTCTTTTAACTACATTGTTTATCACTACAACACTGATATATTAAAACTTAAAATTTAAATATATCTAAGTCGAACTCCACAAACTTTAATAAGTGTAAAATTACAAATAGAACATGTTTCGGCAGAACACTACTGCCATCATCAGCCCTAATTTAACAAGAGATTAATAGTACAATTGATGAATTACAAGAGAGGTTCTTAACCTTAAAGAATATAAAAAATTATGACGTTAACGTTTTCAAAGGGTTACATGATTTTTAGATTTCGTAAAAACAACATTTTATAAAATGTAAAAATTAAAAATGGATCAAAGAGAATCTGGTAAGTTTGTTTAAGTGGTGAAAAATTAAAATAGTGAATTAATAATGGGATTATTGAAGTTATTCTGTTCATTTAAACAAGATCTGTTTTCCAGTTTCAAGGCTTTCCTTTTACGAACCCGAGGGGCTGTTAACTATGGAATTAGTTGTACATCTTGCGAGAATTAATTCCGAGTACTATCGGAATTAGTTTGGAATTGCATGGAATTATTTCAAGTACTCAAAATTATGGAAGTACTCGTGATTACAGGAAGTACTCGTGAATTACTGGAATTACCGTAATTACCCTAGAATTACTGGAATTACCTTCAAATAATATGGAATTATTCTGGAATTACTTGAATTACATCCAGGTTTTATTTCTACTACTGGTCGTCCAGTGGTCAGAATCCGACCGTAATCAATTAAATTTGTAAGCCTGAACGTAATTAGGGTTCTTTTTTAAATAGTAGACACATCTATAATCATGGCAAATAATTATATTTTTTTAATTTTGTTTTATTACGTCAGCTGTGAGCGTGTCTAAATGTCATTAACGTGTGCTGTTTGCCCTAATTCCCTGCAATACATATGAAAAAGGAACATTTGAAATCACACAACATTCACAACTCGAAACTCATTCAGTGCTCTGTGCGACTGTTTGACCACAGATTATTTATTATTTAATGTATTTGTAACACATATTAAATACATTATACACGGTGTCGCAAAACTAGCGTATTCCCAGTTCGGAACGTTGTAGCGCATCATCCCAGAAGTAAGAAGAAAATTAATAAAAAATATATAGGAGCCCCCTTACCAAAATATATAGGACTCAAGGTCTAAATTTGGATAATGTTTTCTTCAAATAAAAGCAATGAATGTTAGCGTTTATTTCTACTTATGGTTAGGCTACTCATATAAAATAATAATTCAAGCACTATGACCCACCTTCCGCCGCGACCTCACACTTACGCAGTCAATTACAGCAAATGTTCAAAGTGTGTTCTCCCCCAGCTTCAATGCAGCTGTTAACTCTCGGTTTCATATTTTCAAATGCATTTTCCAACATCTGATAGTACAATACGGTGTTTTTGAGATACGAGAATATGAAATAATTTAGAAGTGCCAGGTCCGGACTTTCAATGACTCGATCATCATAAAACTCGTGAACTCGGTCCATAGTTTCCCTTGTTCTGTAAGCTGGTGCATTATCCTGCCGGAAGTACCCATGTAGAGGTTCGCCATCATGAAGGTTTTGGAAAAAAAGTTCGAGTAAATTATTGCGATATCTCTCGGCATTTACCGTTCCTTCAAAAAAACAACAAAAAAAAACAGGTCCAACTATACGTCTTCGAGAGACCGCCAGCTAAACACCAAACAGTTTTTGGAAAATGGATGAGTGGGTCTTGTTGGTTCCGAACACGTGGCCTTAACAGTTTCCCAATATATAATGATGTTGCACAAATGACACTTTGGTTGGCTGAATTATCTTATAGAAAACGCTTGTATACGTTGTACCAAAACAAATTAGTTTGAACTATTTTTACTATCTCCACTTTTACATTAATGTTAAGAAACAATCTTGTCATTAACGTGAAGTTAATGCATTTGTATTTCCAGATCATTTAACCAACCGCCACAGAGATACATTGCCATATTTTCTAAAGAGATGGGTTGCTATTTCATTGATAATTTTGGAAATTGGATGAGTGGGTCTCCTTTTTTCCGAGCACGTGGTCTTAACAGTTTCCCAATATTTAATGATGTTGCACAAATGACACTTTGGTTGGCTGAATTATCTTGTAGAAAACGTTTGTATACGTTGTACATTTATTTCATGAAAACGGTTATGATTTGAGCAAAACCAAAAAATAGGAGTACTCTATTTTAAGCAGTTTTATTTATAAAAAATGTTTCAAAATTTTGTATACTATTCCATTGAATGAAGTGCTTCATCTTTTGTTGGAATTACCGGAATTACCTGTTGATTACCGGAATTAGTTACTTTTTGTGGGAATTATTTCCTGATTATTGGAATTACCTACGAATTACTGCGATTACCACGATTACATGCGAATTAATTCCTCGAATCGGAATTACCGGAATTGTTCGTGATTACCTTGAATTAATTCCATGTGGAATTAGTTGTACAATTTTTTTCCAAGTTAACAGTCCCTCGTACGAACCTAAGAACCTCAAAATTCGACGTCATGATAGAAAAACTATTCTTTCAATTGTTTGTGGTCAGTGCTCGGCCTACAAATAGAGAAGAAGAATTCTTTGTTCGGCATTCACCGGATCGCAAACGCAAAATTTACATTCAATGCGAAATAAGTTTTTTATTGACACCCTAATTAATTTTTAGTTATCATAATATAACGGTTTTTGTAACTTTTGTCCTGTTAACTCATTATTGGGTAAACGCGTTAAACATTGTAACTTTGTGTAAACTGAACAATATATCAGTGTTGTAGTGATAAACAATGTAGTTAACAGACGTTTAAATAAAAATTGTGAAGTGTTCAGACAGTGCATGACGTTACAGCCTCGGATCTGGATTAAATGGTAATTATTTACCTTATACAGAAATAGTACATTATTGTACGAGTTTAACAAGAGGTTTTATGGTGACATGATGAGTGCTCGAACGAATGTCACAATGCCTCGTTAAAAGAGTGTAATATGCTTTTTTTCTACTTTGGAGCTCTTCGTTTTATGAAAATGTTAAAATTATGCTTTTTAAAATATATTCTGGGGATTTTGAAGATTTGCTAGCACTGGTTGTGTTTGTGGTTATGTATTTCATCTGAAAAGTTGACACTTGGCTTAGAAATCTAGAAATGCCAGACGTCGGCTCAATACTAACGTAATCATCAAATAAGAAAAACAAAAACAATAAGTTCCATTGTGACACTACTGTGTCATCAAAGTAGAAGAAAATAGTATATTATATAACAAAGAAGAGAAGTAGTTTTTTCTCAGCTGAGCAGTATTAATTAGTTGCAATTAGAATGAAGTTGCGAACCTGAGAAAAGGCTTCTCTACCGTGGTTTATATATTATTTTTTTCACTACTAGCAGCTTAAATCCTATAAATCATTTTTTCCGTCCATTCTTCTATTTATAATTACGTAAACAATTTCACGAATATTCTGCCAAATTCTAAGAAAGATTTTTTTCTTATGAAGTCCTTAACCTTCGGTATTACCACATTTATTAGACATGCATTTTGCATGAAATCCGGTCTCTTCATTATTAACTACTAGTCAATAATGAAATGATTATTAACTACTAGGAGAGAAAAACAATTTCATACATCCTCGACCAACAAATATAATGGTACATTTTACAGCTAGTAGTGAAAAAATAGTATATTATTTAATGAGCATATAATGGTGGCTATTATACACGAGAATGGAAATTAAAATACGAGCCGCAGGCGAGGATTTTAACCATTCGAGTGTATACTAGCCACCATTATATGCGAGTGAAATACGACGTTTTATCTACAACTGCACTTTTAGAATTAAAATTAGAAATTAAACTTTGTTAAAAATTTGCCGTTGAGAAAAAATGTCAATATTCATTATTTCATGGTCAGTTAATAATAATTCTTAAAAACCTAGCCTGACTGTCTGTGTTCAATAGACCTAGTTAAGTATTCATAAGTTACATATATAATTAAATCAGTTCTAGATAAAGAAATAAAGAAAGAATAAAACAACCCTTGTGAAAAACTTGACGTGGAGAAGAAATGTCCACAGTTGTCAATATTCATTATTTCATGGCTAGTTAATAATAATTTTTAAAAACCGGGCCTGGCTGTCTGTGTTTAATAGAACTAGTTAAGTATTCATAGTTACAAGTATAATACGCCAATTATTAATCAGTTGTAGATAAATATATTTTTTTGATCACATAAATTAAAATAGGAAGTTTTAATTAAATGCTGTGGCGCCATCTGAGGGAGCGTAATTAATTACAAAAAGCAGGGCTTTCTTATAACGTGCGATCTACAAAAATCGACGACGAAGCAAGCCTTGGAATCGTCAAGTCATGTCTGCATTTAGATCACAAGCATGCTTATTACGGGTAAACAGTGACATTATTAAATGTGCCTTCACAAGGGGGCACGGGGGCTTGGCTTCGGTGTCTGGACACGTGGATGACACACCATGATAAAAACCTCCCCAATCTAATAATCTGACATGGCAGACGTCAGGTGACAAATTTGTCACCATCTACGCCATACGTTTTTAATCCGTGGCCCACTTGACGTCGTTTTTTGTTGGACGCACGATATAATTGTGTTGAAGCTGTATTGTTCCTTCCAACTAGTCGGGAAAAATTGCTTACCACATTTCCCCGCCACAGTTTCGGCCGTAGCCCGCAGGTCGGGCGGTTATATTTTCTTCACCAATCATTTTTATCAAGTTTTTTACTTAATAAACTTTGTCGCTTTGAAATGACATTTACGAATTGACATTATAATTTATTTATGTTTTGTTTTCATAGCCCACTTGGTTGCTATAAACTTTCAACAATCAAAAATTACAAATATGAAAAAAAAATCACTTCCTTATTACTCGGTATGTAATATACTATTTATTAATTGACTCTTTTAGTCCTCCTAACTGTATGTTTCTTGTATCTTTCCTTTCCGTCTTCTCAGCAAAGTATGCACTCAGTAAACATCATTGTATTCACGGTTGCCTATACCGTCGATACCTTCGACTTTTATTACCCAACAGTTCCGTTCTTTTTTTTACCCCGAAAGTCAACAATGAAGACAATCGAATAACAATAAAACAGTACTGTAAATAAAAGTGTTTATTTTTTTAAAATATATTCATACAACAACCAAAACTGGATGGTAAGGCACCAAATGCCAAATGTGCAAATTACTAATATATACCTGTAACAGTAATAAAAAAAGCAACCCTTGTGCTTTTAATCCCGTAATAATAGTTAAAGCTGATATAGACTGTATACAAGTGTAAGCAACAATTTAAAATCCGACCACGACACAAATACTGACCACGTTGATTTTGCCACATGATGCCTTTCCACTTCTCATTTGAATAGGAATAGTGAACACTATTCCAAATACACAGGAACGTCTATTTACACGTCGCACACCTTGGAAGGCAATTGAAGTGAATATTTGTGCATCCAATGAATTTTCAAACAATACTTTTTTAAATACTAAATTTGTACTTAATATCTAATACTATTGCATACAGTATCGCAACAAATGAGAACAAGTACGAATTTAAAAGATTACAATTAAACGTGCATTATGACTATTTGGTAGGTTATTCAGCTTCAATGGTGATGATGGACTCCCGGCCCTTGCCGACGCCGATCCACCTGACTGAAAATAAACGAGGTGATGATATGTACTAGGAGCTGGTAAAGCGGGGGTACCTGGCACGTTGAGCAGCTGCTCGATCTTGTTGACGTACTTTCGAGCGTTTTCAGGCAAGTCGTTGAATTTTCGCACGCTGGCGGTCGAGACGTTCCATCCAGGGAGGGTGATGTATTCCACCTAAATTAAACACAGTAATTTACTGGATCACTAACGCAATTTATTGGTACCTCGACGTCAGAGAGATCCACTGCACTGGAGGGAAAGTAGTCGATCTTCTCCCCCCTCAATCGGTATCCCACCCCCAGCTTGATCTCAGGGAGGGCATCCAGGATGTCCAACTTTGTCAAACACAAAGCGGTGTAGCCGTTGATCATGTTGCCGTATTGAAGCAGTACGATATCCAGCCAGCCGCAGCGCCGTTTCCTTTTGGTGGTCACCCCGATCTCGGCACCCCTCTCTTGCAATCCTTGTCCGATGGCCTTGAATAATCGGATGTAAATTTCTCCCAACAGCGTGGTTGATACTCACATCGCGCAATTCGGTAGGGAAGGGACCGTCGCCGACCCTCGTAGTGTAGGCCTTTACGACCCCTATGACCTCTCCGATTCGAGACGGTCGCAGACCTAGACCTGTGCACACGCCGCCCACACTACAATTGGAAGAGGTAACGTAGGGGTAGGTACCTGAAATTTGCAACTATAGAGATGCTGAATGAGAATGTGTTTGCAGAAATGCAGTGTAGGTAATCAACTTTAGGGTGTCTATAAATGATTGTAAGTAGTCCCACGCCAACTATTTATCTTATGTCATAATTACAGTCTTTTTTACACTAGCATGAATTAACAACCTTTTATAGACGCCTTTGTGGATTTCTGCACTATATAAAACAGCTATAATAAAAACCAATAATGTTTTATCTCAAGGCTGCACTCAAAACTTTGCCGTTACCGTTTATCAACAAGCAAAACGATAAACCGCAACCAATCAATTTCTAAATCAGAAGGTTGCGACCAAATTAATGGAAAATTCCCATCCAGTGACAAGCACGATTTATTCCCAGAACTATAAAATTAAAACGACATTATTAAATTTTGGCAGCCTTGCATGCAGCAACTTATTGTGAACATAATCGAGCGCGACATCGGTTTCCACGGCTAAATTTAGCCGGTCGCTGGCGATTTTTTTAACTTGGGGCACCTGTTGTTTTAACTTACCAAAATCGATATCCAGCATCGCGGCATTCGCACCCTCGACCAAAATTTTTTTCCCCGACTTAAAAGCCCTATCCAAATAGGAGACAGTCTCCTTAACTAGAGGTCTAACTCTCTCCGCGTAGACCTTGTATTTCGCCAGCTCGCTATCCACGTCCACTTTCAGATCCGGGAACATGCGTTGGTACATGTTCACCAAGCCCTTGAACCTGAAATTCGATTTCTAATTATCAGAATAAATTATTTATTGCGGACATACTTCTTGGCGAACTGTTCAAAGTCGCCCAACAGCTCCCCAATCCTGATCCCGTTCCGGGTCGCCTTCGACGAGTACGTCGGTCCGATGCCCTTCTTCGTGGTCCCCAAGCCCTGACCCTTTTCGTTGTTCTCCTGCTCTTGCAGCCCGTCGACCTGTTGGTGAAAATCGAAGACCAGATGGGCCCGATCCGAGATGAACAGTCGGCCTTCCCAGTCCTTGAGGCCCTTGCTCTCGTTCTTCTCTAACTCCTCGAAGAGGCCGGGGAGGTGGATGACGACCCCGTTCCCTGAACACATAAATAATTGAATTCGTTTCGCATGCGATCAAGTCGTTAGCCATGCTGAAATTGATAAATCCTAATGATGAGCCGGTATCAATAACACAAAGCGGTGGTGGGTGTACTTATTAAGTTGGCTCAATTTTTCGTTTATTATTGGCCCAACATTTTTAACCGCGTTTTCAAAATATTTACATGAGTTTGGTGCCAACGAAAACACAATCCATTAGCGATGGGAATTTTCATTGGTGTTTTAGAAAAGGAAACTCACCTATTAGCGAAGTGCACTGCGGGTGGATGATCCCGCTGGGGAGGAGGTGGAAGTCGTACTCCACTCCTTCGATCACCACGGTGTGGCCCGCGTTGTTGCCGCCCTGGTAATAGATACATCTGATGTAATTTATGAGAAAAAACTTTGGGGTATATGCTAATTTGGTCAGAGCTTTTTATTTTCAGTATTTATTTGTGAATGAAATTAAAACGGCTCTTCGAAAACAAACATCCATAAAATTCAAATATGTTACTTGTGTGTTTATTAAAGAACAACGCCACGTCTTCATAGACGAGGAGGAAATATTGGTCGACATACACGGAATTCACAAATAATGTACACCCGTTGGTTAAATAGAACGGCAGAAGATCAATTGACGTTAAGAGACCGGGTTGCAAACACACGTGCAAATGAAAGGCAAGAGCAACGCAACGAACGACTTCGAGCTAATAAAATACATTGAGACAAAGACAGGCGCGTCAAAAAAAATTTTTGTACTTATGGGGTCACCTGGATGGTACTTAGCTACACTTGGACCCGGTAGGTGGTGCTGTTGTCGAGATCCAGACATTTTTTTATTTTCTTTATCTGCACTAATGGGCTACACTTAGACCCTCAGACTACACTTTCAGGAAAATAAAATTTCACACAATTACAAAGGCAAGTGAACATTCGAACAAATTGAAAAAAATATATATATTTTTTTAGCATTCTCGATCATAACTGACCATTTGGTTGATTCTTTCTTTATTTTGGTTCCCGGGATGGAAATAACTCAATTGAATGTTTTCAATTGAAAATAAAATTCTGGAGAAAACAATTTTTTTTATCGAAATTGGTACAGGACAACGTCTGTCGGGTCAGCTAGTTATAAAAAATCCTCAGAACTCCATCAATTCAAATTAAATAATAAGAGACAGGATTGGCGGTGATAACCCCCAATGCCGAGCGGTCATGACGAGGAGGAAATATCGCTGGATGCCATACACGGAATTCACAAATAGTCTACACCCGTTGGTTAAATAGAACGGCAGAAGATCAATTGACGGACAACGCAAATTTAAGGGACCGGGTTGCAAACACACATGCAAATGAAAGTCAAGAGCAACGCAACGAACGACTTCGAGCTAATGCATTGAGACAAGACCGGCGCGTCAAAAATTTTTTTTTTTACTTATGGGGTCACCTGGATGGCGCTTAGCTACACTTGGACCCGGTAGGTGGCGCTATTGTCGAGATCCAGACTTTTTTTATTTTCTGACCGATTTTGTTAAAGAAAAAAAATTGCACTTATGGGGTCACCTGGATGGTTCTCAGCTACACTTGGACCCGGTAGGTGGCGCTGTTCTCGAGATTCACATTTTTTAGGGAAATAAAAATTGGAAAAGTTTAACTCACGATTCGAACTATGGGTATGCGTAATTCTTGTTTTGGTTTGTTCGTTATGGCCCTGGAAAACTTTTCAGGGAAATAAAATTTCAGACAATTACAAAGGCAAGTGAAAATTCGAACAAAACAAACTGCAATTTTTTTTTTACAATTCTCGATCATAACTAACCATAGAAACGACATATTTGGTTGATTCTTTCTTTATTTTGGTTCCCGGGATGGATTGAATGTTTTCAATTGAAAATAACATTCTGGAAGATCTGGGGAAAACAAAACAAATTCATCGAAATTAACGTTTGTCGGTCAGCTAGTTAGAAAAAAATCCTCAGAACTCCATCAATTGAAATTAAATAATAAGAGACAGGATTGGCGGTGATAACCCCCAATGCCGAGCGGTCATGACGAGGAGGAAATATCGCTCGATGACATACATGGAATTCACAAATAGTCTACACCCGTTGGTTAAATAGAACGGCAGAAGATCAATTGACGGACAACGCAAATTTAAGGGACCGGGTTGCAAACACACATGCAAATGAAAGTCAAGAGCAACGCAACGAACGACTTCGAGCTAATGCATTGAGACAAGACCGGCGCGTCAAAAATTTTTTTTTTTACTTATGGGGTCACCTGGATGGCGCTTAGCTACACTTGGACCCGGTAGGTGGCGCTATTGTCGAGATCCAGACTTTTTTTATTTTCTGACCGATTTTGTTAAAGAAAAAAAATTGCACTTATGGGGTCACCTGGATGGTTCTCAGCTACACTTGGACCCGGTAGGTGGCGCTGTTCTCGAGATTCACATTTTTTAGGGAAATAAAAATTGGAAAAGTTTAACTCACGATTCGAACTATGGGTATGCGTAATTCTTGTTTTGGTTTGTTCGTTATGGCCCTGGAAAACTTTTCAGGGAAATAAAATTTCAGACAATTACAAAGGCAAGTGAAAATTCGAACAAAACAAACTGCAATTTTTTTTTTACAATTCTCGATCATAACTAACCATAGAAACGACATATTTGGTTGATTCTTTCTTTATTTTGGTTCCCGGGATGGATTGAATGTTTTCAATTGAAAATAACATTCTGGAAGATCTGGGGAAAACAAAACAAATTCATCGAAATTAACGTTTGTCGGTCAGCTAGTTAGAAAAAAATCCTCAGAACTCCATCAATTGAAATTAAATAATAAGAGACAGGATTGGCGGTGATAACCCCCAATGCCGAGCGGTCATGACGAGGAGGAAATATCGCTCGATGACATACATGGAATTCACAAATAGTCTACACCCGTTGGTTAAATAGAACGGCAGAAGATCAATTGATGGACAACGCAAATTTAAGAGACCGGGTTGCAAACAGACATGCAAATGAAAGTCAAGAGCAACGCAACGAACGACTTCGAGCTAATGCATTGAGACAAGACCGGCGCGTCAAATTTTTTTTTTACTTATGGGGTCACCTGGATGGCGCTTAGTTACACTTGGACCCGGTAGGTGGCGCTATTGTCGAGATCCAGACTTTTTCTTTCTGACCGATTTTGATAAAAAAAAAATCTGCACTTATGGGGTCAACTGGATGGTTCTCAGCTACACTTGGACCCGGTAGGTGGCGCTGTTCTCGAGATCCAGATTTTTTTTAGGGAAATAAAAATTGGAAAAGTTTAACTCACGATTCGAACTATGGATATGCGTAATTATTTTTTTGGTTTGTTCGTTATGGTCCTGGAAAACTTTTCAGGGAAATAAAATTTCAGACAATTACAAAGGCAAGTGAAAATTCGAACAAAACAAACTGCAAAAATTTTTTTTTTTAGAATTCTCGATCATAACTGACCATAGAAACGACATAGTTGGTTGATTCTTTCTTTATTTTGGTTCCCGGGATGGATTGAATGTTTTCAATTGAAAATAAAATTCTGGAAGATCTGGAGAAAACAAAACAAATTCATCGAAATTAACGTTTGTCGGGTCAGCTAGTTGGAAAAAAATCCTCAGAACTCCATCAATTCAAATTAAATAATAAGAGACAGGATTGGCGGTGATAACCCCCAATGCCGAGCGGTCATGACGAGGAGGAAATATCGCTCGATGACATACACGGATTTCACAAATAGTCTACACCCGTTGGTTAAATAGAACGGCAGAAGATCAATTGACGGACAACGCAAATTTAAGGGACCGGGTTGCAAACACACGTGCAAATGAAAGTCAAGAGCAACGCAACGAACGACTTCGAGCTAATGCATTGAGACAAAACAGGCGCGTCAAAAAATTTTTTTTACTTATGGGGTCACCTGGATGGCGCTTAGCTACACTTGGACCCGGTAGGTGGCGCTATTGTCGAGATCCAGACTTTTTTTATTTTCCGACCGATTTTGTTAAAAAAAAAAATCTGCACTTATGGGGTCACCTGGATGGTTCTCAGCTACACTTGGACCCGGTAGGTGGCGCTGTTCTCGAGAACCACATTTTTTTAGGGAAATAAAAATTGGAAAAGTTTAACTCACGATTCGAACTATGGGTATGCGTAATTCTTGTTTTGGTTTGTTCGTTATGGTCATGGAAAAGTTTTCAGGGAAATAAAATTTCAGACAATTACAAAGGCAAGTGAAAATTCTAACAAAACAAACTGCATTTTTTTTTAGCATTCTCGATCATAACTGAGCATAGAAACGACATATTTGGTTGATTCTTTCTTTATTTTGGTTGCCGGGATGGATTGAATGTTTTCACTTAAAAATAAAATTCTGAAAGATCTGGAGAAAAACAAAACAAATTCATCGAAATTAACGTTTGTCGGTCAGCTAGTTGGAAAAAAATCCTCAGAACTCCATCAATTCAAATTAAATAATAAGAGACAGGATTGGCGGTGATAACCCCCAATGCCGAGCGGTCATGACGAGGAGGAAATATTGCTCGATGACATACACGGAATTCACAAATAGTCTACACCCGTTGGTTAAATAGAACGGGAGAAGATCAATTGACGGACAACGCAAATTTAAGAGACCGGGTTGCAAACACACATGCAAATGAAAGTCAAGAGCAACGCAACGAACGACTTCGAGCTAATGCATTGAGACAAAAACAGGCGCCTCAAAAAAAAATTTGTACTTATGGCGTCACCTGGATGGTTCTCAGCTACACTTGGACCCGGCAGGTGGCACTATTGTCGAGATCCAGTTTTTTTTTTAGAGAAATAAAAATTGGAAAAGTTTAACTCACGATTCGAACTATGGATATGCGTAATTCTTTTTTTGGTTTGTTCGTTATGGTCCTGGAAAAGTTTTCAGGAACATAAAATTTCAGATAAATTGCTTTTTATTTTCAGTATTTATTTGTGAATGAAATTAAAACGGCTCTTCGAAAACAAACATCTTAGTTTATAACATCCATAAAATTCAAATATTACTTGTGTGTTTATTAAAGAACAACGCCGTCTTCATAGACGAGGAGGAACACAAAATAAAAATCTGGAAGATCTGGAGAAAAATCTAGAAAAACGCATTCCAACCTAAATTAAAATAAATTACATTTGTTTTTACTTTTGTTTTTAGTCGGGTCTGCTAGTTATAAAAAAATCCTCAGAACTCTCAGAACTCCATCAATTCAAATTAAATAATAAGAGACAGGATTGGCTGTGATAACCCTCAATGCCGAGATCTTTTGGCACCAAATTACAGAGATAAGAGTGTTTACAGACGTTTTAACGATTTCCTTAGTGATATCAACGGAAGTCACTGAACTGTGTCTGTGATTCGATTGCTTGGTCTGGATATGAGAAAAAATTCAGCTCAATCGGTTCAAATAACATTGTATTCCCTTCTCAACGATTAAACACACCAATTGAAATTCTACTTGTTAAAGTAACTGGGATTCTTACCGTCATCCAGTCCTCGTCTAATTATTCCTTCAATCACTGTCTATTGCAACCAACTACATCAAGTACCCTCTGGTTATAAACTCAACAACCCAGTATTTTCAATAACGTTAATTATGCGTTTTAGTGAACTAGATTGTAATGGTTAATAAATGCGCACAAAAAAAATACGAAGTTGTAGGAGGCCAGCCAGAATTATAAAAATAATCGTAAAAAGCTAAAAAGTTGACGTGTGCTCTAAACAAATACCGACGAAGAAAACATTTAGTACTTGTTTGATAATTTAGTCGCTGATGACTCAAATTTCACAAACGACAATATGATAATTACTAAAATAAGTACAGAAACACGTGCTGAATCAATTATGATGACAGTTATATATTCTTTGAAAATATTTTAAAACATCAAACTAAAAAAGTAAAAAAGGCAAGAAATAGATAAGATAAGTCATGACAAACATTTTGGTATATACGGGTCATATTTCATACAAAAATAAAGCATACGTAATGGTAATTTCGGCACTTGACGTTAAAATGACTAAAATGCTCTTCTGATATTTGAAACTTGAGACAGCTTCAATTTCTTCCAGACATCTAGACACTAACGAATATATTTATTTACAGATTATGCAACAGTCGTAGATAAATAAATTGTGTTGGTGTAAAACTGGTTCATTCAACCAAATATACACTTGATAAAGGAATTATATCGTGGTAATAATTTAGTAAATATATGTACAGGGTTTTCAAAAGAAAGCATCTGAAATCTTGATCTAGATTGATCAATGGAAAACAATATATGTATGTTTGGTTGCCTACACAATTCGTTTAGTTTTAATATAGAAACAGTACTTCTTGTATTTACCACGTAACTCCTACAATATTAACGTGTGAATTCGTCCTAATAGTTGATGAAAAAATATCTTTTAAATCAATCAGGATATTTTTGGCAAAGCTATAGATAATTTATAAACACCGCTGCTTGACGATACAGTCTACAATGACACAATGTATAGACACAATGCAACACCCACAAATTGCTCAAACCGCCGATCTTTGAAATTTGAAACCCCCACGACATCAATCGTATTAATAAGTTGTGCAAAAAGCGAATTCGCAAAAAATGTCACGTGTGCAACAAATGTGCAAATCGCTCCCCCTCATCAGCGGTTATTTCGGGGAGCACGTGCATCATCGCCCACTGCCAACAATGCATCTCGCCCCCGGCGCCCTTCCACATGGGGGCGCTATATTTAAACATGACCACTTGTTCGACGCCCCCATTACATAAAGGTCAAATTAAACGACGAAGGTGTCTTGCAACAAACCGAAATCTCACTTACTTGACACCGGCAAACAATGTCGACGGTCTCGGCGAGCATGTCCACGACCTTTCCCTTGCCTTCGTCGCCCCATTGCGCCCCCAGGATGACCAGGGCCTTGGACTCCTGCTCGAGGGTCCGGAGCCGCTTGCGGGGGGATCCGTTCACCGAGTTCAGCCCGTTTACTTCCACACTGGACATTGTAGAGAAATTGCGCAACCTCACTCACGGATTACATTAACTTTCGGACGAGCAAATCCGTTCAGGGCCGGGGGGGAACTGGGGAATTGGAATTGCGAGTGTGTTGTGGTTATCGCACGCCTGCGCTTGGGTCGCCGGAGGCCTGCACTTGCGTGGCGGTTCAAAAATATCTGGGAAAGGGGCTCGAATTTGGATTTTGAAGTCCGGGGACGTGGGGTCTTGGTGGGTAGAGTCCTGAAGGAAGAGAAGGAAAATGGGGGGTTAAGCGACAATTACAACTTACCAGTTGTAAGAGACGTGTTCAAAATATATTTTTGATTTAAAAAGAGCAGTAAAATTAAAACTTCAATACATTACATCAAAATTGGTAAATCTAAATAAAACAAACATAACCTTGCACTCACAAGTGACATTCCGCCAACGTAAGGACAAAAATAAATCTACACTCTTATCTTTATTACCAAATGAAATATTAAGAAATACTATACCACTATGTATAAAGCCGAATCTAGAATTCAACCAAAATAATTGTATACAAGTTGTAATTTAATTTATTTTCCCCTCTTTTTAATGTCCTAAATCAATCAAAGGTGGCGCAAACATATTTGTTTTGACTGTCAAAAACACCTGACATTCTGACAGTTCCGCTAATTTATTACACTTATCATCATTATTACCATTCCAGCATTAAATTACACTGATCTCTTATGTGAAGTTCCACAACCATAACCTCTCTTCCTCATAATGGAACAAGAAGAACATCTGCTAGCCCTCAAAGGTAAGGCGCCCCCCAAGATGGAGACATACCATTTCACGGCCCCATTTCAGTGATGCGGCTCACTCGTCCCACCCTAGCTTGCACCTTCCCCGTCACTTGCGACAGCAAAGACTTACCAGGGAACCTGCTAAATGCAGCCCTTCAGCAAGACCCCACCTCTGTAAAGGGCACGGAAACGCTTTGCACGGGGCAGTTTCTGCTGCTGCCCCAAAGCCCCGTGAACATTTACTTAGGGGAGACGTTTTCTAGTTACATTTGCGTCTACAGTGAAACCCAGCAAATTGTTAACAATGTGAGTGTTAAAGTGGACTTGCAGACGAGTTCCCAGAGGCTGCCGTTGTCGGTGAACCCCCCGACGCCCCAGCTGGGGGTCGATGAGACCGTTAATGTGATCATTCATCATGAGGTGAAGGAGATTGGTAACCACATGTAAGGGCTCAAAACAGTGTAATTTATTTGAATGATAAATTGAATTGCAGTCTGGTCTGTGAAGTGTCCTATCAGAATGCAGCAGGGATCCTCAAGTCCTTCCGGAAGTTCTTCAAAATCCAGGTGCTCAAGCCACTGGATGTCAAGACTAAATTCTACAATGCTGAAAATGATGATGTGTATCTAGAAGCACAGGTTCAGAACATAACCACAGAGCCAATCTGCTTGGAGAAGATTGCCCTTGATGCATCCCATATGTTTAAAGGTAGTGGTTACCCACCTTTACATCTTACATTAAAATTGTATTGTAGTTACATCCCTAAATGTCACAGAAACGGGTGAGAGCATCTTCGGTAAGACCACTCTGTTGAACCCCCAGTCTATATCTCAGTTCTTGTACTGCCTATCCCCCAATGACAAGCTCTCCTCAGACTTAAAAAGCCTGAGTGGCGCCACCAATATAGGCAAACTGGATATAGTGTGGAGGTCCAACTTGGGGGAACGAGGCCGTCTGCAGACAAGCCAACTCCAAAGGATGGTAAGCAGCCCCAATTTTGCACCCCCAAAATAACATGATTTGTGCAGACTCAAAATTCTCCAAACACTTTGACCAAAATTAAGCAGTTGATTAAGAAGTCACTTTTTGATTAATTTAGTTGTGTTGTGTCCATGTAAGTTGCACATCTAGTGTTACTCGCACTATGGGTTTAATTTTGACGGATTTGTGGATTTGTAGGGTCCAGACTATGGCGACATACGGTTGTCCGTCATAGAGCTGCCGAATTTTGTGACTGTGGAGAAGTTGTTCACATTCAAATGCAAATTAGTCAATAATTGGTAAGAATTTACTGTTGTTTTTTGTTAGCGTCGTCTGCGTTGATTTTCACTAAAAACTTGGTTTGCACAAGTGATAGCTAAAAATTGAGAATAGAAATAGACATAAAACATAAATTGAGTCCAAAGTTGACATGTAAAAATTATTTTTTCTGGGCCCAAAATTCTGAAATTTTCAGAAATCGCTTATAAAATATGTAGGTTTTTGCTATTCCAAAACGTGTAAATTGAGTCCAAACTCGATATGTCTCAAATTCTCCAAACTCAAAATTTTTGAGTTTTCAAAAATCGCTTATAAATTGGGAAATAAATTATGAAAATATGCAAGGTAAGGTATCTTGATCCTTTTTAAGGCGTCCCGATGATGTAATATCGAAAAACCGTTCGTTTCTGACTTTTGCCTTTATGTTGGGTTAAATCTTGGAATCCACAAACGATATCTAAAAATTAGTAATGAAAACGGGCTTTCCATGTCCGAAAACATGTAAATCGACTCCAAACTCGATATGTCTAAAATGGTTTTCTCCAAAGTCAAAATTTCATAATTTTCAAAAATCGATTATAAGTTGGAAAATAAATGAATAAAATATGCAAGGTTAGGTATTTTGATCCATTTTAAGGCGTCTCGATGCTGTAATATCGAAAAACCGTTCGTTTCTGTGTTTTGACTTTATTTTGGTTAAATCTTGGAATCCACAAACGATATCTAAAAATGAGTAGTGAAAATGGGCTTTCCATGTCCGAAAACATGTGCATCTAGTCTAAAACATGTCAACCAATGGTTTCCAGATTTCTTATGGTTGACATAACAATTGCAAGTAACAAATATAATGTAAATAATATAAAATAGCTGTACATATCATGTGTAAATTACATAGTGGTGAATTTCTGCAATTGCAATTTTATAATTCGCAGACAGTTCCGTAATTAGAGACTTTACATATCAAAAATCAACGCAGACGACGATTATAACGTTTATTGGCACCAACTCGGCCAAATTCTAGCGAACGAAGCGTGGAGCTCATGCTCTACCTGGAGAACACCAACGGCATAGTCTGGTGCGGCATCTCCGGCCAAAAACTGCAGGTTTTGAGCCCCCACTCCACCGACACCTTAGAGTTCAAAGCGATCCCGTTAATCCCAGGTTTGCACACCATTTCTGGGGTCAGACTGGTGGACACGTTCCTCAAGCGGACTTACAACTACGACGACCTGGGGCAGATTTTTGTGATAGTTGACGACAGCGGCGAGCACGGCAAGGGTATTTAGAAAAGATTTTAATAAGTAATAAAGTTTTTATATTTCAACGATGTTTTCTGTGACCTCATCCAGGAACAGAGCCTTGAAGATGTCGACGTAAAAACTCGGGTAGTAGTCGCACGCTCTCTTGCAGTCGGGGGTCCAATTGATCTCCAGAAGTTTGGGCTGCATTTCCGTACCGTCCCATTCCAGCATGATGTCGGCGGCGTAGACGGCTCGCGATTGGGGGCTGCCGGCGATGCCGCAGGGGGGTTCGTTTATCGTGGCGCACTCCAGGGCTTTCCTCAACATGTCTTTTATCGTTCCTTCTATTGCGTCCCACTGGTGGTTTGGATACTGCTCCTCCCAGTTGGTTCGGAACTCGGAACACGGCATGTGTTTTAGCGTCACGTTCTCGTTGTAGTTCATTACGGTGAAGTGCTTCTCGTAGTCGTCAAACTCGCTCAAGTCGAAGGGTTTGTTGGCGAAGCGCAAGAAGAAGTTCTTGTAGATGTACGCCTTCAGGGGCCTTACTGAGTGCAGCAGTATAACGTAGCGGATGTCGAATTTGACCGATCCGCATTCGGGTCTGTGGAACAGGACCGGGTTGGTGATGTACTTCTGGGCGATTTTGGGCCCTGTGGCTGGAAGGCGCATGATGCAGCTCAGGTTGTCGGTGATGTGCATGTCTAGGCTTCTGGCCAGGTTGTAAGGTTTGATGATCCAGTAGTTGTCTAGACCTTGGGACTGTCTGTGTTGGTAGTAGCTGACGAAGTTCCCAATCTCTGTCTTTAGGTTGTAGGTTGTGGGGTACCATTTCAAACTCTCAAGACTGTTTTCACTGTCTTTCAAAGACTTTCTACAAGTTAGTGACAGCAAGTCTTTCACTGTGATGACATACTCAAAGGGAAACTGATTGACAAACTTGTTAGTCCCACTTAACCCTGCAAAGTCTTTAAAGTGTCTAGTATACCAGAGGATATCAGCCTCATTTTCATCATCTGTTATCTCAAATCTGTTGTGGGTTAAGAACTGGCTGATGAGGTTGTACTCAGTATACACCTTGTAGCTACTCTTAACAGTGTTAGTCTTATTGGGATCTGGTAAGGACTCCTTGATGTGACCACCAAGGTAGTAGTCAGCCTCTGGGGCCACCGGTTTGAAGCTCTCGTCGAAACTTTTCGGCACCCAAGGCAGCAACGCCGCAGATCGTTCAACCTCCCCGTGCACCCCTTCCGCAAAGTCAACATAGACAAACTCCTCCTCACCTACATCCTCAGTTGGGAACAGAACAGAATACGTGATTTGTGTATCCAGATCTATAAACGGCACAATTCTGAAATTAGGACTGTCGCTGTGCATCATCGCGCACCCAATCTCGTCCATGACGTACCAAACCGGCAACCGGTCCTCGATCTCTTCGGCACTACTTATGGAATAGGTCCGACACACCTTCCAAACGTCCTCCATCATCTTATCTACCAGCTGGTGCGGTTCCAAATCTCCATCAAGTCCCAATATGTTGCACAAACGACTCCGTAAGGCCCCCAATTCCAGCAACTGCTTCCTGGCATGTCCCACCCTGAAGGTCCAACAGTGATCGACTAAATAAATATGTTTGGGGTCCAGCTTGTCGACATCCGTGGTGGTCTGCAAGGCCCAGACTGGCTCGTGCGGGGCCCTTTCTTCGTCATAGTGGATTTTCATCAACTGGAATGTCTCGCCGGCATCGAAGGTCTCGTTTTGGAGCTTCGTCTTCAAGGTTTTCCAGTAGATTTCGGGGATGCCGGATGACGTCAGCTGGGATTTGTGCTTGGTGAGGAAGATGTCCAGTTCGGATGTGTGCCCCATTTGTGGGATTGTAATTCGAATTTTAAAAATAAAAAGGCAACCCCACTTTTTCTAGGTTAGGTTAGCTGTCAAAGCACACGTGGGAAGTTGTGATATAAAGTACCGCAATCTGTTGGACCAAAAATGGCGGTGTGTATAGGGATTTTATTATTATTCTGGTGATTTCAGGTTTACGCTAAATAAAATGTTGAAAATTTGAATTCCAGATCTGCAAATTTTAATCGCGGAAATTCGAGCCATTTAACGCGATTTCCAAATTTCAAAATTTTGAATAGTCAGTTGTGAATTCCTAAATCTGGAAATTGCAAATTTTGAATGGTGGCAATTCTGAATATGGAAACAAGAATTTTCAAAATGTGGATCTATGAAATGTTAAATTCCGAACTTCGGAAAATGGGAAATCTTATATCCCGAGTTTAGAAAATTAATCGTTAAAACAAAAATCACCGACGAAATATTGCATTCTGCACACCTTACTTACCTTCGATGTAGTCTCCTTTGAGGTACTGAAGCATTAACGAAAATTATAACAATAAAAATAACGCCAAAATTTTCCTTAGAACAAACATGTTCTGTAAGAAAGGTCCAATATATTTCTTATGGGATTAAGTTTTTGTAAATAATTCAATTAGAATCACGTCTACCGAGACATCAAAAAATCGACTGAACCCTTATTGTCAAATATCACAACCCTTGATATCACTACGATTGCTCCAAAGATGTACGAAAAAAAAAACAATTATACGAGGAGAGTCGAAATAGTTGTATATACCGACTGTAAATAAATAGACACAACCCAAAAAATGTCTCCCTCTGATGGCAGGTATCGTAAAATGATACTCCCACATTACATCACAAATAGTGTCTTTACTTACACATGACGTAATGGTTCCTTAAAAATTACAGTAAGTGGAGCTAACACTCAACAAATAGTTATTGTAACACTTAAATACATTATGGTGTCGAACAATGAGTGGTCAATTGTAGAAAACAAGATCAGTTCTGACACTACAAAAAATCAGCATGCCACACACGTATCGTAACTACATAATAAGTGCAACAATTTTACAAGTGCAAGTATTTCATAGACTATAAATTCACGATAAAATGCTCAAAGTAATAACACTGTACAAAGTGAGACGTCTCAATATTTCAGGTGAAAAATCACAAAGAATCGTTTACAATTCAAATGATAACAAAGCGCTAACCTCTCGACTCTTCTCCTAGCTTAATCCTAATTGTGGTCGTTATGAACCAGGTTTCCCCTACAATCTACATAATAGGTAACAGGGCAATGCAAAATTGCCAGTCGCGGGCTAACCAGTTAACCCACAGGCACCGTTTGTTAAACCCCATATAACGAAAGTCCCAGTCTTCGCTAATGATGATGCAAAATATTAGCTAGAGCAAATGGCCAACCACGACTGCTTTTGTAGCTTTATAGCACACTTACGACTACACCAGATGACTATTGTCGGTTTACATTAGAGAAGCCGATGAGGAGTTACATGTCAAGTATCAACATTTTAGTACACTAACTACGATATCGAGTAACAAATATTTACACTAAGAGTGGAAGATTTATATTGTTATCACTGAGTTGGTGGCTAATATGCATAAAATTCAGCCTGGAGAGATCGGGGCGCGACGGTGCTGTTCAATATTTTCGTTGCAGCACACCGTATAATTTTGGCGCGACAACACTAGCCAGGACCGGAATGAGTTGAACGGCGATAGTATAGCAACAGCTAACAGATGTAACGACTAAACCTTATGCATATTAAGCAGTTACGTAGAGAGCTCACCGTGACACGGAAACAAAAGGAAAAACAAAAAAAAAGTAACAATTATATTTTGTTTTAATAACACAATATTTACATGACTAATTCAACGGCAATATCTAAACTGAATCCCTTCAGATGACAAAAATAAATGAACTAGACATTCTTTGTCTTAAATACTGCATTTCCGCGGCGGTATCGCGGGAACAGTGCCAAAAACATATTGCCACTTCGATATTGAAATACTGGAAGTAGATGAGTAATGAGTACGAGTATGTAAAAGAGGCACAGGCATAATCAGTTTTAATACGTCGACCTGAATACAACGTCACAAAAATTTAACGTAAATGATATGTCCTTCTGATAAGCGAAACGAAAATAAACTTCAAGACTGACTCTCCGCCTTGCTCAGACTGATAGCGAGTTCTAGATCGGCCTGCTCTTGCAACTGTCTCTTTTTCCGATCTTCCTCGAGTTTGAGGCTTTCACGGGCAGCCCATTCCAGCTGGAACTCCTCGCTCGTGTGTCCCGATCTGAGCGGGGCGGACGCTCGACCGCCGTGGTTCGAAAACGGATCTGTTTTTAACGCCTTGCCACCGACACTCGCCGACGGATCGGGTAAAGGGACCGACTGCCGGCCGTTGAAGCCAAACGGGTCGAATTTCTCCGACAGCTTCGTGCAGCCGAAAGCGTCGACCTCTTCGGCTTTGGGCTCTTCCGGTGGCTCGTCGTCGAACTTGATGTTGAACGGATCCTCGTAACGGTAGTCGCGGAATGGGTCGTCCGTGAAGTCCAAACCTTTAGGCTGTGCGGTTGTTACCTTGACGGTCGGCTTATTGGAAAACTGAAGAGGAGATGTGAAGATTATTAAGGCTGCAAACGCAGTGTTAGAGTGTTAGTAAGACCGGGTCGGCTCCTGGAACGCTAGTTAGAAATTCTTGCGGCTACGTGCAAAACTGGGTGGGCCGCAACTCGGCAACTAAATAAAACCAAGCACATATTTTAAATTAAAACAGTTAATGTCGAACTAAGGTGTTAGAGCAGGAGTGGTAAAATTGGATTTCGATGGTGAGTTTGGTTTGTGATATAACTTTCTATTGTTCAGCCATAAAATAATCAACAACCCCCCAGGTACAAGTGAAGTACAGATGTGTGTTAAGGAAAAAAATAAAAGGATCATACCGGACGTCTCAAGGAAAACTCGGGATCTCGAGGAGAGGTGCTCACGAAACTATAGTGCAAACACTATCCAAACCTAATTAATTCAACAAAACACCGTCACTGCTCACCCTACCTTAGAGTCAAAATCGGAGAAGTCGGCGAAACTGCCGCCCCCCGACGAAAACGAGTCGTTTCCTGAACCGAACAAGTCGGTCTGTGATGATTTCCTGAGGTTGGGGGGTTGCGAGGGCCGAGGTGGTGCCGGTCGGGGCGGGGGCTGTTTGCTCTTTTTGGGGGGCAGAGCGGGACTGGGGCTGGTCGGTCGTGCCGGCGGCGCTCCGTCCCTCGTGGGCGCGTGGAGGACCGCGAACGGGTCGCAGCCGAACGGGTCTTTGTCGGCCTGAAAATCGGTCGGCGTTAATTTTGGGGAGGGAATGAGGCGGGGGGTGGGTACCTCTGCGGACGCATCGACGCTTTTACGGGAGTCCCCGAATGCGTCGAAGGGGTCTGATTTTGTCGTCGTATCGGTGAAGGAGTTTCCTCCGAAGGGGTCGGATGAAAAGCCGGTGTCCTGCAATAATAAAAAGGACTAATTACTTTTTTCTCTTTTCATGTATTTTTTCATTGTTTTTATACTGTTCTTTTGTGTTTTGATTTATAATTATTCTTTGTCTGCTCCTTCGCTTATTTTTATTCCCTAATCGATTTGTGCTCGTTTTATTTTTTAGCCTTTTTTTTATTAGATGCTAATATTTCAACGGTCGCTTCATCTAGAAATCGTTTAGACTATTAAGTTTGGAGAAAAAATATTGATAATAGCTATTTTAACATATTGTGTCACAGCAATCGAAATTTTATTTAGGGTGGTTACGCGGCGAAACCACCCGAATTTTAAAAGATTAACGATAAAAAAGGGATAAAAAGTGTAGAACCTTGACAACATTCATCTTGCAATTATTATAAAATCAGTGCGGATGTGTCAGAAAAGAGGAATATTCCACTATCACAGCAGTTTTTTCTCGATTTCCAGTGGTTTCATGGTGAAACCATAAGTAATTTCTAGGTTCTTTACTATTTTTTTAAAATGTCTTGTCGTTTTAACATAATAAAGTATATTTCAGTCAGAACTGCATTTTCTTTATTTTCGCTTTGCTAATTAGATATTCGCGTGACCCCTAAACATTTTGTTATGGAAATTAAAATATATCCCACGTTATCACGTAAGTTCGCATTAATTATGGGATCGATAATGCACGATGTGTACATAAAACTACTCACGTTTGTTTTGGAAAAGGCAGAATTAAATGGATCACTTTGTTCAAAGGCATTGGAATTTTTGAAAGCATCTGAAACATAAAAACAGTAACGAAAAAAACAAACCATCCTCGAGACAAACCGTTATTGAAAAGGTCCTCCCCAAAACCGGAGGAGTTCATCGAACCGTTGTGTTTGCTACTGAAGGGATCGTCCTTACCGCCCCCAAAGCCGTTCTGAAACGCATCAATTCAGTCTCCCAAACCAATTTACCCTCCACTCACCTCTTTATTGCTACCGTCGTTCAAAATTTTCTTGTATTCGGGGTCGCGAAAATCGGGCTGAATCCTCAAGATCGCATCTCCCACGGAAGTGACATCTCCGGAATCGAGAGTGGCATCGCAAGCTTCTATTGCGTCGTTCATTTGCCGTGTTTGTTCTTGTAATTGAGTGATTAAAGCTTTCGTCTGTAATACCGCATTACGTAACGTGTTGCGTACGATGTTTTCCCCACCCCTACCTGACTTATACTAAGTTGGGTGTCTTGTAAGTTCGATGTGAGATTTTGCAGCTTCCTGTCACTTTCCCGCTTCTGCTCCTCCAGCCTTTGTTCTTCCTGCCGCAGGCCCTCGAGTTGCTGCTTTTTGGAGTTCAATTCGGATTCCTGCGCGGCTACCGATTCGGCCTGCTCCGCCGCCTGAGTTCTTAACTTATCAACCTACAATCGACCAGATCAAAACATCAACGTTTTTGGGGAGACGCCAACCACCACCTTCACATCGCTCAGCACACTCACAAAACAGGCTTACCTTGGTTGCTTCTTCCTCTATTTGGGCTATGATTAATTCCAGCTCCCTGTCTATTTCAGATTTCTAGTAAATAAAAAAAGGCAACATGCCAAAACTAAACTAGTAAAAAGGGCCTACAACTTAGGAATTTAAACGTAAGCGGTCAGCGAGAGAAATAACCTCTCCAATTTATGAACGTAAAGTGCAAGCATTATGTGCTTGTAGCGACATACAAAACAGAAGCGTTGCAAAGCAGTTACTGGATGACAAGTGGATTAATTACCTGAGCTTTGAGATCGTTTAAGCGTTTTTGGGCTTCACCTTTTTGGTTTTCCAACTGCTTGAGGGTTGCCGCCAAGGTGTCTAGTTCGCTCTGAGAAGACAAGAAAAAAATATTTTTGCAGCAATTCGGCAGCAACTCACCTGTAAACTCTTGATCTCTCCATTCTTAATCTTAATGTCCGCTTCTTTTTGTGCAATATCCGTCTCTAGCGCCAACTTCTCTCGAGCCAATTCCTCAATATCTTTACTTATCATATCTAATTCGGGGTTGGAGTATCTCGTATTGTTATTTTCCTAAAAAATTGACACGTGTCACAATGAACGTCAAACACTTCACAATCCTCCTAATTCTAACCCAAACCGTCCCACCCATCGACCCACTTTTCAGCAACTCCCTCCAGAAACTAAAACAGAAGGCCAAAGACGCCTACAAGAAGAAGTTCGGCAAAGACAAATCCTGGCACTTCCTGGGCTTCGACCTCACCGAATATCCCGGCACGAACGAGAAGTACGTGCAGGTAAACAAAGAAAAATGGGACGAGTACTACGCGTGTTTGGAGGCCCAAAATAGCGTCGACAGGGACCTTTCCGTGACCCCCGAAGCTGTACTGGTTTTTGAATCGACGACGATTAGGTAACGACAACTTTTTGATTCGTAGTTAACGGAAAGGTAGACTCGACTGCAAACTGTGTTTGAGCCCCCAAGAGACCGCCAAGACGGATTCGGTGGAGTGGTACTGGGCCGGAACCGGGCATTCGAAGCTGACACCCGTGGATTACACCGAGAACGTCCTGGTGTCCCCCGTCAGTAGAAGTCTGCAGATTTACAACCTGCAGAAGGAGCACACTGGGCAGTATGTGTGTCGGATTGGCGAGGCGGAGGCTCCACCCTATTTTGTGACGGTGGTTGCGGGTCGAGACGAAGATTTGTTGCATGTAACTATTACCTTTCTATCGTTAATATCTTTCCGTTATTATCCATTATTCTTTCTACAACCGTACAAAAAGAGGTAATTTTTCTTCACAATTATGTTTCCGGACCCAGAAAGTCCACCGTCAATTCTTAGATATCGCTTTACCATTCCAAACCATACCCTCAAAATAAGTCAAAACAGATGAGCTAACGATTTTTTTCATATTGTACAATCAAGGCGCCTTAAAATCTACCTAATTTTGCACATACTTATCACCTTATCAGTTGTGTAGCAACTTAAGCGATTTTTGAAATATTCAAAATTTTGGGTTCAGAAAAAATAATTTTTGACATACCAAGCTTGGACTCCATTTTTAAGTTTTTCGACATGTAAAGTCCACTTCCTGTGTCAATTTGTAGTTATCACTTCTTTTCCAAGATATAACCTCAAAAAAGTCCAAACACAGAAACTATCAGTTTTTTAATACATATTTTGCACAGAACGCGTCTTAAACTGTATCAACAAACCTGATCTTGCATATATCCTTCAATCACATCGCAATTTATAATCCATTTTTTAAATTTTCAAAATTTTGACTTTCAATAAAATAATTTTTGACATATCTAGTTTGGACTCGATTTATATGTTTTCAAACATGGGAAGCTCATTTTTAGTATGAAATTGTAGATATTGCTTGTCTTTTCCAAGATATAACCTCAAAAAAGTCCAAATACAGAAACCATCGTTTTTTTAATATTTTGCAATAAAGGCGTCTTAATATGTATCTACAAACTTAATCTTTCATATATCCTTCAATTATATCGCAATTTGTAAGCAATTTTTGAAAATTCCAAAATTTTGAGTTTAAAAAAATAGTTTTTGACATACCGAGTTTAGACTCTATTTATATGTTTTTCGACATAGAAAGACAATTTTCAGTGTCAAATTGTAGATATTGCTTGTCTTTTCCAAGATATAACCTCAAAAAATACCAAATACAGAAACCATCAGTTTTTTAATACATATTTTGCACAGAACGCGTCTTAAACTGTATCAACAAACCTGATCTTGCATATATCCTTCAATCACATCGCAATTTATAATCCATTTTTTAAATTTTCAAAATTTTGACTTTCAATAAAATAATTTTTGACATATCTAGTTTGGACTCGATTTATATGTTTTCAAACATGGGAAGCTCATTTTCAGTGTCAAATTGCAGATATTGCTTGTCTTTTCCAAGATATAACCTCAAAAAAGTCCAAATACAGAAACCATCGGTTCTTTAATATTTTGCAATAAAGGCGTCTTAATATGTATCTACAAACCTAATCTTTCATATATCCTTCAATTAGATCGCAATTTATAAGCGATTTTTAAAAATTCCAAAATTTTGAGGTTTAAAAAAATAATTTTTGACATACCGAGTTTAGACTCTATTTATATGTTTTTTCGACATGGAAAGACAATTTTCAGTGTCAATTTGTAAATATCGCTTGTCTTTTCCAAGATATAACCTCAAAAAAGTCCAAACACAGAAACTAACAGTTTTTTAATACATATTTTGCACAGAACGCGTCTTAAACTGTATCAACAAACCTGATCTTGCATATATCCTTCAATCACATCGCAACTTATAATCCATTTTTTAAATTTTCAAAATTTTGACTTTCAATAAAATAATTTTTGACATTTCTAGTTTGGACTCGATTTATATGTTTTCAAACATGGGAAGCTCATTTTTAGTATGAAATTGTAGATATTGCTTGTCTTTTCCAAGATATAACCTCAAAAAAGTCCAAATACAGAAACCATCGTTTTTTTAATATTTTGCAATAAAGGCGTCTTAATATGTATCTACAAACTTAATCTTTCATATATCCTTCAATTATATCGCAATTTGTAAGCAATTTTTGAAAATTCCAAAATTTTGAGTTTAAAAAAATAGTTTTTGACATACCGAGTTTAGACTCTATTTATATGTTTTTCGACATAGAAAGACAATTTTCAGTGTCAAATTGTAGATATTGCTTGTCTTTTCCAAGATATAACCTCAAAAAATACCAAATACAGAAACCATCAGTTTTTTAATACATATTTTGCACAGAACGCGTCTTAAACTGTATCAACAAACCTGATCTTGTATATATCCTTCAATCACATCGCAATTTATAGGCCATTTTTGAAATTTTAAAAATTTTGACTTTTAAAAAAATCGTTTTTGACATACCGAGTTTAGACTCTATTTATATGTTTTTCGACATGGAAAGACAATTTTCAGTGTCAATTTGTAAGTATCACTTGTCTTTTCCAAGATATAACCTCAAAAAAGTCCAAACACAGAAACCATCAGTTTTTTAATACATATTTTGCACAGAACGCGTCTTAAACTGTATCAACAAACCTGATCTTGTATATATCCTTCAATCACATCGCAATTTATAATTCATTTTTGAAATTTTCAAAATTTTGACTTTTAACAAAATCATTTTTGACATATCTAGTTTGGACTCGATTTATATGTTTTCGAACACGGGAAGCTCATTTTCAGTGTCAAATTGCAGATATTGCTTGTCTTTTCCAAGATATAACCTCAAAAAAGTTCAAATACAGAAACCATCGTTTTTTTTATATTTTGCAATAAAGGCGTCTTAATATGTATCTACAAACCTAATCTTTCATATATCCTTCAATTATATCGCAATTTGTAAGCAATTTTTGAAAATTCCAAAATTTTGAGTTTAAAAAAATAATTTTTGACATACCGAGTTTAGACTCTATTTATATGTTTTTCGACATGGAAAGACAATTTTCAGTGTCAAATTGTAGATATTGCTTGTCTTTTCCAAGATATAACCTCAAAAAAGACCAAATACAGAAACCATCAGTTTTTTAATACATATTTTGCATAAAACGCGTCTTAAACTGTATCAACAAACCTGATCTTGCATATATCCTTCACACATCGCAACTTATAATCCATTTTTTAAATTTTCAAAATTTTGACTTTTAATAAAATAATTTTTGACATATCAAGTTTGGACTCGATTTATATGTTTTCGAACATGGGAAGCTCATTTTCAGTGTCAAATTGCAAATATTGATTGTCTTTTCCAAGATATAACCTCAAAAAAGTCCAAATACAGAAACCATCGGTTTTTTAATATTTTGCAATAAAGGCGTCTTAATATGTATCTACAAACCTAATCTTTCATATATCCTTCAATTATATCGCAATTTATAAGCAAATTTTTGAAAATTCCAAAATTTTGACTTTTAAAAAAATCGTTTTTGACATACCGAGTTTAGACTCTATTTATATGTTTTTCGACATGGAAAGACAATTTTCAGTGTCAATTTGTAAATATCACTTGTCTTTTCCAAGATATAACCTCAAAAAAGTCCAAATACAGAAACTATCAGTTTTTTAATACATATTTTGCACAGAACGCGTCTTAAACTGTATCAACAAACCTGATCTTGCATATATCCTTCAATCACATCGCAATTGATAATCCAATTTTAAAATTTTCAAAATTTTGACTTTCAATAAAATAATTTTTGACATATCTAGTTTGAATTAAAAAAAAAAAAGTCAATGTCATAATTTTTTATATTCTTTAAGGGCTGATGATGGCAGAAGTGTTCTGCCGAAACATGTACCATTTATAATTTTACGCTGATTAAAGTTTGTGGAGTTCGACTTAGATATATTTAAATTTTTTAATTTAAATTTACTCCACTTGGATTTAAGAACATTCTTCTTGTTTATATCTAGTTTGGACTCGATTTATATGTTTTCTAACATGGGAAGCTCATTTTCAGTGTGAAATTGTAGATATTGCTTGTCTTTTCCAAGATATAACCTCAAAAAAGTCCAAATACAGAAACCATCGGTTTTTTAATATTTTGCAACAAAGGCGTCTTAATATGTATCTACAAATCTAATCTTTCATATATCCTTCAATTATATCGCAATTTATAAGCAAATTTTTGAAAATTCCAAAATTTTGAGGTTTAAAAAAATCATTTTTGACATACCGAGTTTAGACTCTATTTATATGTTTTTTCGACATGGAAAGACAATTTTCAGTGTCAATTTGTAAATATCGCTTGTCTTTTCCAAGATATAACCTCAAAAAAGTCCAAACACAGAAACTATCATTTCTTCATACATATTTTGCACAAAACGCGTCTTAAACTGTATCAACAAACCTGATCTGGCAAATATCCTTCAATCACATCGCAATTTATAATCCATTTTTGAAATTTTTGAAATTTTGACTTTTAACAAAATCATTTTTGATACATCTAGTTTGGACTCGATTTATATGTTTTCGAATATGGGAAGCTCATTTTCAGTGTCAATTTGTAGATATTGCTTGTCTTTTCCAAGATATAACCTCAAAAAATACCAAATAGAGAAACCATCAGTTTTTTAATACATATTCTGCACAGAACGCGTCTTAAACTGTATCAACAAACCTGATCTTGCATATATCCTTCAATCACATCGCAACTTATAATCCATTTTTTAAATTTTCAAAATTTTGACTTTTAATAAAATAATTTTTGACATATCAAGTTTGGACTCGATTTATATGTTTTCGAACATGGGAAGCTCATTTTCAGTGTCAAATTGCAGATATTGCTTGTCTTTTCCAAGATATAACCTCAAAAAAGTTCAAATACAGAAACCATCGTTTTCTTAATATATTGCAATAAAGGCGTCTTAATATGTATCTACAAACCTAATCTTTCATATATCCTTCAATTATATCGCAATTTATAAGCAATTTTTGAAAATTCCAAAATTTTGAGGTTTAAAAAAATAATTTTTGACATACCGAGTTTAGACTCTATATGTTTTTTCGATTCGACATGGAAAGACAATTTTCAGTGTCAATTTGTAGATATTGCTTGTCTATTCCAAGATATAACCTCAAAAAAGACCAAATACAGAAACCATCAGTTTTTTAAGGGGGCACTGCACGCATCTTGGAAATCTGTGTTGGTGAGTACCGCAAAGTTCGGAATAAGACATAAGATACCTACGTGCGGAAAATTTTATTGTTGATACTGTGTTTGATATCTACTAGAGTGTCGAGCTATGTCGAGCGCTCGACTCGATTACTTCTCAGAATCAGATCTGCCGTGAATAATTTAGTTCGGAACTCATTATCTTCATTTACGGATTGGATTAATTATTTGAGTTCTCAGATTGTGGATTTGCCGAAATATAAATATGTTTGAAATTAGTTTGTCCTGGACCAAAGGATAAAACAGATAAATTAAATAGAGCGTGATTAAACAAAATAATGTTTTTAATGTATCAAATTATTGTGTATTTACATTTCTAACATAATAGTGTTGCACATAATATCACATTTAACACATTAAAAACAAGTACTTGTACCGCAATGTTTTACAATAAAAATCCTACGTTAACAATTTAAAATTGGTGACACCTACATATTATATACCGTGTGTCCCAACTAAAATGTGTACCCCCTAACAATTCCAATTTCGAAAGACTCACAAGAAAGCGCTCAAGCAGTTCAATTTTGTTATCAAGGGGGACCAAATTGTACCAAATTTTCAAGTCTTGTATCTCACCCCTTTAGCCAGGGGATCCACCCCCATAAAAAAATAAATGGCATGGGGGGTCGTGTGATACATCATTTTAAAGCTTATTCGATTCTCTATCCAGACCCAACATTTATGGATTCCTTTCTACAAAAAGAAAGCATGAATTCGATATTTTCCAAATCTACATAAAATACTTTACAAAAATTTGTACCCCCCAAAAATTCGAATTTCGAAATACTCAGAAGAAAACGCTCGAACAGGTCAATTTTGTTATCAAGGGGGACCAAATTGTCCCAAACTTTCAAGTCTTGTATCTCGCCCCTTTAGCCACGGGCGTCACCCCCTTAAAAAAATTAAATGGCATGGGGGTTCGTGTGATAAATAATTTTAAAGCTTATTCAATTCTCTATCCAGACCTACTTTTATCGATTGGTTTCTACAAAAAAGAGTATGAATTTGTTATGTATTTTCCAAATCTACATCAAATACTCTTGATTTGGAAAATAACAAATTCATGCTTTTTTGTCGAAACAAATTGATAATAGTAGGTCTTGATAGAGAATTGAATAAGCTTTAAAATGATGTATCACATGACCCCCATGACATTTAATTTTTTTAAGGGAGTGGCTACCCTGGCTAGGGGGGTGAGATCCAAGACTTGAAAATTTGGTTCCCCTTGATAACTAAACCTGTTCGAGCGTTTCGATTCTTTGAAGAGTGTTTTATGTAGATTTGGAAAAGAACGAATTCATGCTTTTTTTTTGTAGAAACGAATCGATAAAAGTAAATCTGGATAGAGAATTGAATAAGCTTTAAAATGATGTATCACACGACCCCCCCCCATTCCATCTAAATAAGGGGGTGACTCCCCTGGCCAAGGGGGTGAGATCTAAGACTTGAAAGTTTGGTACAATTTGGTCCCCCTTGAAAACAAAATTGACCTGTTCGAGCGTTTTCTTCTGAGTCTTTCGAAATTGGAATTGTTGGGGGGTACAAATTTTAGTTGGTACACCCTGTATACATATGTACTACATTATAATTAATACTTACGTAATGCTGAATGCTGAAAAGAATGAACGAAAAAATATGTTTCTCTTTCCTATGGAATTATACGTACAGATTAAACACAATAGTCGAGCAGAAAAAATATCAGCTCTTTGTTTACAAGTGGAGCTTGGTTGTTTTAAAAACAGTATCGAGAAGTCGAATACAAAACAGCGTTTCATGTTCCGCGATATTCAATATATCGACTGCCCTACGTCATCTTTGAATTACTTCTCGGTTGCCTATATTAAATTGTTCCAAAACATGGGTTCACTTGAGCCAAGATTACTCGACAACCCTTTGATGGATTTCAAAAATCTTTTGTTTTATGAAAAGAAGAAAGTTCAACGCCGGTACTTACGAAGTCCTTTTTTGATTTTTTCCCTTTGGTACAATCAAAACTTTGATGCAAAAATAACATATGTTTGAGCGTCTTTAGCAAAGTCCCTATGGACTTTTCGAAAAAAAGGACTTCGTAGGTACCGTCTTTCAACCTTTCTCAACGAGTCCTTTTTTTATTTTTTTTATTTGGATCAAAAATAAGGTCAGAATCCTGTCCCACACAACACGTTGCAAATTCATAGCTGCAGTACCCCCTTAATATTATTTTGCAGAAAATGCGTCTTAAACTGTATCAACAAACCTGATCTTGTATATATCCTTCAATCACATCGCAATTTATAATTCATTTTTGAAATTTTGACTTTTAATAAAATCATTTTTGACATACCGAATCTGGACTCGATTTATATGTTTTCTAGCAAGGGATCTCATTTTCTTTTTTAATTTTTGACATTTCGAGTCTGTTTTCTAACCTCAAAAAGAATAACAATAACGGATACTGGCCTATTATTTTATTACTTAGGTACACTCTTCAGAATCTCCATCCCAGCCCCACCCCCAACAACCGAAAATCATCAGCGACTACAATGTGAAAATCGAGACAGAGTGGACCCCTTGGACTTCTTGCAGTAAGTGTGGTCAAATCGGTCGAAAACACCGCCTGGGATACTGCGTCCTCAAGTACGAAGAACACACGATCGCTTCCAAAGAAGACAACAACACAGAGGTGGAGGATGTTGCCATAAAATCCGATCACTACCAGTTGCTGCGTATTTTCAAACTTGGGATACCGTGCAATTCGCACGTATTGCCGCGAAGTTTCAAGAAACTCAAGGCCGTTAGGGGCCGTCAGAACGAGATAATGACGGGGTTCTGCAAGGTAACGTACTAGTGGCGTCGACGGCGTTGATTGGACAAAATATCATACAGGTAAGTTGTCCAGAAAACCAAGTGTTTCAAGTACGTGACAAAGACGGAAACGTCATCGAAACTGCCAACAACTCGGCGGGAATTTATTCTGTCCTTCAGGGAATACCGTCCATGCAACCGTCGGTCGAACGGTCCTTGCAATATGCCGAGAAAGGAAAAGACGTCGCTTTGACATGTCCGGGGTATTTTTCCAAATGACGCACAAATTCGATTGAACACCCCTATGTTATTAAGGAATTTGAACACTGATACGACGATAGAGTGGCAAATCGGATCGAAGAAGCTCGTGCCGGAGATCCTATCCGCAGAGTCGAAAGGTCGGATGTATATCAGCATAACTGACAAATTGCACATCACAAAAGCGAAGGTTTCAGACACCAATATCTACAGGTGAGACTAGACAACCCAACATACATTTGATTAAATTTTTAGTTGTTGGCAACACAACGACCTCACCGGAACCGTCCGACTTATCGTGGAGAAACGTTTCTCCCTCGACTTCAACCACCACATCATGTTATTCGGGGCCGTTATGACGTTCTCCACCTTCCTGTACGTGTTCGTCAACGCCTTCTTCAGGAGGAAAACAGTCCGCCAAGCCACATACCATCAAAAATAAATAACGGAAGACTTACGACTAATCCGTCGGGTTTGATGGACCGGAAGCTGGGCGGCACCATGTCCGGCGTCAAGGTCGTCGGCGGCTCTATGCCCTTCAGACATCTGGCCACGAACCACATCGCCAAAGCAAACTGTTCATTGTTGAGTTTCCCAATTTGTTTAATATCACATAGGGCCCTTACAAAGAAGTAAACAAAGTTGTACATATTTTTGCGCTGGGTTGATTTATTCCTTACCAGATGTGGGCCAAGACCGACTGCGGTACCCCAGACTGAATGAAAACATCTTTGATCTCTTGTCCGGAGACAAATCCGTCCTTATCCACGTCGCTTTTGATAAAAAGAGCATCCGATTTCGCCTTTTCGTCAGGCGTTACCACCCACGGAATAGTGGGCTGCACGGTCTGAACGGGCTTTATTGCTGATATTACTGGAGCCGCTACAGGTGGCGGGGGAATGTCCGGTTTGACGCCATCCAAGCCTCTGGCCAACAGAGGAGCCGCCGTCAGGGGGCTGTTCTTCGTCACTGCCCGGGGCAACAGTTCCGGGGGTAGAGTGTTGGGGATGGCGTACTTATCGAGAGCCTTATAAACTAAATGCATGGCCTGAAACACACTCCCTTCGGTCATCGGAGCCGGATCAAACACCCACTTACCGCGATGAATTCGTTCCTATTCAGCATCCCGTCCTTGTCCTGGTCCGCCAGGTCCCAGATCTTTCCGAGAGTCTCAAATGGCAGCTTGGACTCCAACAGTACATTTTTCACCTTAAAATCAAAATTACCACTCGATCAAAAACCATTGCCACCAACCTTGTTGCCAGGGATGACCCCATTCAGCGGTTGCAGCGACTCGAACAGCTTATCGTACTTCTCCCGCTCGGACGGCTTCACCGTCCAGTCTACCGCCGGCGGGGGCAGCGACGTGATCAGGGGGGTGTTGGTGGGCGGCGGCGGCTTCACCGGTTTGGGCAGCGGAATGTCGCCCATTTTCGGCGGCGGCACGTCCACGTTGACGTTGGAGATGCTCAGGTCTTTGCCGTTCTGAACGAGGGCGACCAATTTCAGCGCCACGAACATGCCGGATTTGTCGAGGCAGCCGCGCCCGCCCGGGTCCGAGAGGTCCCAGATCTTCGACAGGATGACGTCGCTCAGCCCGGATCGCTTGAGGAACCGGGCGGCTTCCATACCGCCCACGGTGCCGAAGCCGTTGGGGTCCACCTGGAAAATATTACGATTGTGATGATAAGTTGAGAACTGTAAGTAGGCGGTACAGATTTGCACGTAGGTCTACGCTTATTTAAAATTTGATATAACAAGAAATTGTTTATAAATTAATTATTGGCCGTTGATAAAAAAAATTGTGGGCGGTTTCCTTCGTGTTTCGCCTTAAGTGGATCACGTTACATATGAAATAAATCCAGTGGAGACATCTTTCGAACGGCGCTAGTCCACTTTTTACTTGTTTGAAATGACATACGGTCAGTTTGTTTGCAAACGTATTCAAAATTTATTGCAAATTTTTAGTTACCATTGCAAAAGTGTTCTTGAATTGACACAAAAAACTTCCCCTGTAATTTTATTTTAATTTTTCGCAGTTGTACACATAATAATAAATGATAAATATAAATGATCATGATGTCTGCGGAAAACAATCTCAATGTCGTTAGATGGAGAATTTTGACGTTCAGAGCCTACTGGATGTATGAAACATTTATGAAAACCCTGTATTATCGATTCGCCACGCTTATAACCGTAAATATCGGATTTTGATGATAAAATAAAAAAATGTCGGCCCCAAATTTGGCCGCCTACGTCCCGGTTGGACGCCACTGTTACAGTCAGAAAAGCATAACCTTAAATGACAAGTCACATAACCTAAATTGTCAGACCCAACTCACAACACTGAATTCAGCTTCACACAGCCATAATTTCTAACATCACTGTACCAATCAGACCATGACCGAATAATAACAAAATTGATTACCAAATCTGAACCTCTCGTGTCTGAATCACAACACAACCCACTTATAGGTCACTAGTTCATCTCCATTTTTATTGGCCACAAATATCAATCCCTAATTGCCACTTTATCGATTTACGCCCGTCTGTCTTAAAACAGTCCCAAAACAACAAACTGGTGTAATTGCTACTCACCACATTGTAATAGGACTCATATATGGCACAGTGGTTTCCGGCCACCTAAAACAGAGCTCCAGTTACTCACTGACCCCACACTTACTAACCGTGGTGTTCATTTAAGTGGACCCACAGGTGTTTAATTGAACACTGAAATTCTGTGTGCAGTGAGAAGTGTACCATGTCTGATTGTTGCGGCGAGGGTGTGCCAATTCGCTTTTCGGTTATTCCAGACTAAATTCCTCCGCGTAATTTCTCGAAAAATATAATAACTGATAAAATATTATACATTAACACCGCCCACTGCCATAATCAAGACATGATAAGAAATGTTTTGGACAATTGAGGCACACTTTCGGGGACCAACACCACACCCGCTGCAACCGATTTGGCACCACTTATGTCTTTGAAAAACCACCACAATCGTGTGAATTCTTTAAATATTTGGAATTAATTCTCAAAGTACCTGTGTCGGTGACGGCAGGGCAGCCATCTTTTCGAATGTTCTTACCGCTCTGCCATTGGTGGACCAATCTTTATTCGACCAATCACAACTACAATCAATAACAAGATAAAAATGCTGCCAACGTTGCCGCCAAAACCACTAAATTTTAAACAGCTCTCGGATTGTCTTCTCGCACTTCGCTGTTAGCACGAAAGGGTCCGCCTCCAACGCGTGAAACAACCCCTTTTCGTACAAAAAAACATCACTGTTTTTATACTCTTCGGTTAGGACCTCCGTGGAGACGTTCTCGGCCTCGATTTCCCGCAACCACTTCGTCTTCTTATTCAGATCTTTGAGCACGTCGTAGCACTGTTTCAATTTTCTTTCATTGGAAATGTTGCTGTCGATCAACCTCCAAGCCAGTATTTGCTTCCTTCTGTACATCAACTTCAGCATGTTTTCATTGCCGACGATGTAGCTCGCACAAATGTCTAGTAGACACTTCGGGGACCCTGTCACTTTCGAAAACTGCTTCCTTCCCTTTTTGGCCACTTTCGTGGGCTTCAGAAACTGCAACGCGGGCTTCTGGGGCGGCGTTACGATTTCGTTTTTAGTTACCACTTCCGCCTCGACGCTATCGCTTCTTTTTACGTTCCTGGTCAGCTTTATTTTGTTTAAGTACTCCAGTAAATGGGGGCGCACGCTTTAATAAAGGGTGGTAATTCGGAGGGTGTAAAATAGCGGTGGTTAGGTACTTTATTTCAGGGAAGAAGTCGTGCGTTTTCCGCATTTTTTCCACGATGGGGGAGGTTGAGTCGAAGTCCTGGGGCATGTCCACTAAGGTCAGGACGTAGACTAGAATGGGGGAGGGAAGTTCGTCATTCATCAAGTCACAAATGGTTTTCAGGGTCTGCAATACGAGATGTCAGTTGTGGCCAATTGAAATGTAATAACCTTTTCGTAGTTCTTCTTGTCGATCTTTCCGTTGTTGAAATTGTGGATCAACTGGAAGGTGTTCTCGATGGTCTTGGGTTGGTTCTGGAATATCTTGTGCAGGACCATCATCAATAGCGACTTGGTGTCTTCCATTGTACTTCAGTCAAATTGATGGTTTTTGTTTTATTGTTGAAACAAATGATTTGTTTGGAAACCAAATTCATTTGTTGATTCAATATGTCGTAAAATTAAGATGCAGTTTAAAATAAAATGAGTCATAATTTATACAGACCGTTTAAAAAACACCCAAAAAACTGATGGAACGACTAACAACAAATACAGTGATAGAAAACAAAATTGGTTATAGTTGGCCATGCAGGAAATGTGAAGTTATTTTTTCATAGAGAAGTTGATTAATTAGGTGAAACTGACTAAAATACGCGCAGTTGCGTGTGACGCGGTCGCACGTGTGCTCCAGACGCCACCGGCCGGTGTCACGTCTGCAAGCCGTTGAGGTCGATGTAGGAAACCCCCCTCATTAAAATCTTTATTGTTTTATTTCGAAAACGACAAAGCAGTCAAAAATTCAACAAGTAACAAACACATCATAATTTATTCACTATTTGAACCTCTTATTCAAAGTCGTTACAAGTCCATCCACTTTGCAATTAATCCTCATCAACACCAAGTAGCCCACATTGACCATCGCCAACGTGACGAACATCCCCACCGACTCGAATATAAACTTGGGGGCGAAGATCTTCCAGATCATCATGTGCCGACAATGAATCGTCGCGGTCAGCATCGTGGCGAACACCTGCAAACTGCCGTCAGTAAAACAACCCCAACAGAACTCGCACCCACCCTTAGTCCGTGGCAAATCATGTATTTACACGACGTGGTGAAGGCGACCGTCAACATCGAACTGCTCCGCTCGTATAACAGCACTTCGCCTCGGAGATTTTCCTGATCCAGGACGTTTTTGCCCACCACTGAAGGCATCATAAGAGAGATTGTGAAGGGCACGATCAGGTGTAAAGGTAGAAGCAGTCCCATTAAAATCTGGGAGCAGAACGTGTTGATGATTATAAGACTACCTAGGACGAAGTTGTGCCTCAGTACTCCGGAAGTACCGACGAAGGCCGCGTCCCAGATAATGTTAGGGAAGGAGGGCTGGTGGCCCGTGCCGTAGAAAAAGTACTGGGCGAGTATGACCCATATCAGGATGGAAATGTTGGGGATCTCAAATAGCTGTTCTGTAAACAAAGTGTCAAACATTCAAACATTGGTGCGGTTGCTACTTACCAACGGAAGTAGCTCTCTGCAGTCTTATGATTGAGGTAACAACGATGACTAGAATTGCTGCCAGAAACATGAGGACCGTTGACGTAGCTGCCGCATCGCCGTGGAGGAGTGCGAACAAATGGGACAAGTAGACACCAAGACTGACGAAGACGGCGCTGTAAGCGGTCCCGAGACCGCAAACAATCGGGACGTCTTCTCTCGGCTCGTTGAACAGCTTCTTCACTTTGTTGAACAGCTCGGGAATCACGTTAGTCTGGTTTTCGATTTCGGTACTTCCGGGCACTATGTATACGTAGAGCGGCTTGAAAAGAACGACCACGATTCCTGAAGTTGACAACGCGTAGACTATCCAAGCGAGGAGGTTAGCCTGCCAGGGCTGAAACGATTTCCTTCCGTCCAGCGGGAACCGATTCAGCACCCAGTAGCCGCCGGTGCAGACAACCAAAACGGTGGGAACAAACTTCAGTAGTACCACGTTGAGTGAGTAGTCGCTAAGATTGCCGCAGTTTTTCAACCAAGTCTTCGTTACTGTAACGAAAAGGCCCAAAACGACCACGGTGGTGATCCACTGGAGTTTCGTGGTTTCACCCTTTGCGAGAAAAGGGTTGTAGGAGTTGTAGCACCAGGGCTGTTCCAGTCGGTCGCGGCACCGCCAGAAGTACATTGACAGTCTTATTAGGGCCAGAGCGGCGACGGCTATGAAAATAAGTTTCCATCTAACTTTGGTCTTCTTCTTGGTGTCCAACAGGGAGCTGCTCAAGGTAGTTAGTACTATCAGAGTGGCCAATAAAAACAGTAGGACTGAGGACTCTTCAACAACAAAGCTGTTGGAAAACAGACCGGCTAGATGCAGTATTAGCAGCAACCGACAGATTAGGTTTGCGGTCCTGTCGATTTTGCTGCGCTCAAACCAGTGCAGAGCAATGACTTCCCAATTCTGGACCACCAGCATTGCTAGCATGACTTGGGAGACCAGCCCGGTTGCGAAGAAGATCGTCGACGTTAAGTTGGTAACGAACCTGAAGTAGTACAAAACGGTCGCCGAAGCAGCGGCTAGAATTAGGGCCGAATAGGAGCAAGTCAAGAAGGAACTCATAAAGATTTCCGGCAAACGATCACTGGGAATTCCGTCTGTGATCATGTAAACAAAAAACAACGACAGAAACAAGAAGAGCAGCCCCCGCGTCATCGAAAACGCATCAAACTGTATCCAAACCTTCTCACACTTCTCTCTCAACTCCGTCAGAAAACTCTCGCACTCTGCAACAAACTCCTGATGATTGCTTTCCCCAACAGCCTCCAGTCGCTCCTTCAAAGCCGCGAACCTCTCCCTGAACCCCTCCAGATCAGAATGACTGAAAGTCTCCGACGATGTCTCGGCATAACTTTCAATGTAGGCGAGCATTTGCCGCACGTTCCCCCACATGTAGAACAGAGACACCTGCCACTCGTGGATGTAACTACTGTTAACTATAGGGAGGGCGTCCAGGACGACGGTGCCCAGGTTCGAAAACGGGATGGGAACCCCGAAAATCGCCGCCATTGTCGGAACAATACTAATCTGTCGGATTTTTTCGGTGTGGTTGTGGGGTGTCAGGGACTTCTTGGAGTGGAGAAAGAATGCGGAGGTCACTTCGTCGGCGGCGTCTCCCCCGTGGTTACCGGTCTCCGTCATGCCGTGGTCGCCGATGACGAAGAGCATTGTGTTGGAGTCGAGGGTGGCGACGATGTTCCTGGCGAAGAAGGGGTGAATACATCAAGTAGGCTGGTTAGAAGGATGACATATCTGACTTATGATTTCAGCCTACTTTGAAAATTCAAAAATATATCACTAGTTTTAAACTTTTGAGTAAATATCTGATTTTTCCTTTAGTCTGAAAGGATGGATAACATGTTTGATTTAAAATGAAGAATCTGCAAAGGTCACAATCAAAATCTCAATATTTCATATCATAGAAGGCTAGAATGACCCTAATAAAACAGTGGTGACTACTAGTGTTTTTACATTACATTACAATGCTTTGTCATTTCATAATTTGTTCTTTTCGTTTTCATAATTTCCTATTAAAATTTCGTAATCTCACATTTTTGTTTTTACATTTACCTCAATGTTTTGCTATTTCATAATTTCTTCATGGCTTCCGTTTTGATGATTTCCTTTTTTAATTTCGTAATTTTTTCATATTTTTGTTTTTACATTTAGCTTGCATGTTTGGTCATTTCACAATTTTTTTGCAGCTTTCGTTCGCATAATTTCGTATCTCCTGTTGCCGTAATTTCGTAATTTAAAATTTTTGTGATTTATTTATTTCGTTGTTTCATTTCATCATTTCTGCACAGCTTCCCTTTTCATATTTTCGTAGCTTGTGTTGTCGTAATTTCGTAATGAAAATTTCGTAATTTCATATTTTTGTTTCTACATTTACCTCGATACTTTGTCATTTCATAATTTCTTCAGAGCTTCCGTTTTCATAATTTCGTAATTTCATATTTTTGTTTTTACATTTACATTGATGTTTTGCCATTTCATAATTTCTTCATGGCTTCCGTTTTGATGATTTCGTATTGAAATTTCGTAATTTTTTCATATTTTTGTTTTTACATTTACCCCGATCTTTGGTCATTTCACAATTTTTTCGCAGCTTTCGTTCGCATTATTTCGTATCTCCTGTTGCCGTAATTTCGTAATTTAATATTTTTGTGATTTATTTATTTCGTTGTTTCATTTCATCATTTCTGCACAGCTTCCCTTTTCATATTTTCGTAGCTTGTGTAGTCGTAATTTCTTAATGAAAATTTCGTAATTTCATATTTTTGTTTCTACATTTACCTCGATACTTTGTCATTTCATAATTTCTTCAGAGCTTCCGTTTTCATAATTTCGTATTGAAATTTCGTAATTTTTTCATGTTTTTGTTTTTACATTTACCTCGATGTTTGGTCACTTCACAATTTTTTCGCAGCTTTCGTTTACATAATTTCGTAGCTCCTGTTGCCGTAATTTCGTAATTTAATATTTATGTGATTTATTTATCTCGTTTTTTCGACATTTCATCATTTCTGCACAGCTTTCCTTTTCATATTTTCGTAGCTTTTGTTGTCGTAATTTCGTAATGAAAATTTCGTAATTTCATATTTTTGTTTCTACATTTACCTCGATACTTTGTCATTTCATAATTTCTTCAGAGCTTCCGTTTTCATAATTTCGTAATTTCATATTTTTGTTTTTACATTTACATTGATGTTTTGCCATTTCATAATTTCTTCATGGCTTCCGTTTTGATGATTTCGTTTTGAAATTTCGTAATTTTTGCATATTTCTGTTTTTACATTTACCCCGATCTTTGGTCATTTCACAATTTTTTCGCAGCTTTCGTTCGCATAATTTCGTATCTCCTGTTGCCGTAATTTCGTAATTTAAAATTTTTGTGATTTATTTATTTCGTTGTTTCATTTCATCATTTCTGCACAGCTTCCCTTTTCATATTTTCGTAGCTTGTGTTGTCGTAATTTCGTAATGAAAATTTCGTAATTTCATATTTTTGTTTCTAACATTTACCTCGATACTTTGTCATTTCATAATTTCTTTAGAGCTTCCGTTTTCATAATTTCGTATTGAAATTTCGTAATTTTTTCATGTTTTTGTTTTTACATTTACCTCGATGTTTGGTCACTTCACATTTTTTTCGCAGCTTTCGTTTACATAATTTCGTAGCTCCTGTTGCCGTAATTTCGTAATTTAATATTTATGTGATTTATTTATCTCGTTTTTTCGACATTTCATCATTTCTGCACAGCTTCCATTTTCATATTTTCGTAGCTTGTGTAGTCGTAATTTCGTAATGAAAATTTCGTAATTTAATATTTTTGTTTCTACATTTACCTCGATACTTTGTCATTTCATAATTTCTTCAGAGCTTCCGTTTTCATAATTTCGTAATTTCATATTTTTGTTTTTACATTTACCTTGATGTTTTGTCATTTCATAATTTCTTCATGGCTTCCGTTTTGATGATTTCGTATTGAAATTTCGTAATTTTTTCATATTTTTGTTTTTACATTTACCTCGATGTTGGTCACTTCACAATTTTTCGCAGCTTTCGTTAGCATATTTTCGTAGTTCCTGTTGCCGTAATTTCGTAATTTAATATTTTTGTGATTTACTTATCTCGTTGTTTCGACATTTCATCATTTCTGCACAGCTTCCTTTTTCATATTTTCTTAGCTTGTGTTGTCGTAATTTCGTAATGAAAAGTTCGTAATTTCAAATTTTTGTTTATACTTTTACCTTGATGTTTTGCCATTTCATAATTTCTTCATGGCTTCCGTTTTCATGACTTCGTTTTGAAATTTCGTAATTTTTTGATATTCTTGTTTTTACATTTACCTCGATGTTTGGTCATTTTACAATTTTTTCGCAGCTTTCGTTCACATAATTTCGTAGCTCCTGTTGCCGTAATTTCGTAATTTAATATTTTTGTGATTTATTTATCTCGTTGTTTCGACATTTCATCATTTCTGCACAGCTTCCATTTTCATATTTTCGTAGCTTGTGTTGTCGTAATTTCGTAATGAAAATTTCGTAATTTAATATTTTTGTTTTTACATTTACCTTGATGTTTTGTCATTTCATAATTTCTTCATGGCTTCCGTTTTGATGATTTCGTTTGGAAATTTAGTAATTTTTTCATATTTTTGTTTTTACATTTACCTCGATGTTTGGTCATTTCACAATTTTTTCGCAGCTTTCGTTCGCATAATTTCGTAGCTCCTGTTGCCGTAATTTCGTAATTAAATATTTTTGTGATTTATTTATCTCGTTGTTTCATCATTTTATTATTTCTGCACAGCTTTCCTTTTCATATTTTCGTAGCTTGTGTTGTCGTAATTTCGTAATGAAAATTTCGTAATTTAATATTTTTGTTTCTACATTTACCTCGATACTTTGTCATTTCATAATTTCTTCAGAGCTTCCGTTTTCATAATTTCGTAATTTCATATTTTTGTTTTTACATTTACCTTGATGTTTTGCCATTTCATAATTTCTTCATGGCTTCCGTTTTGATGATTTCGTATTGAAATTTCGTAATTTTTTCATATTTTTGTTTTTACATTTACCTCGATGTTGGTCACTTCACAATTTTTCGCAGCTCTCGTTAACATATTTTCGTAGCTCCTGTTGCCGTAATTTCGTAATTTAATATTTTTGTGATTTACTTATCTCGTTGTTTCGACATTTCATCATTTCTGCACAGCTTCCTTTTTCATATTTTCTTAGCTTGTGTTGTCGTAATTTCGTAATGAAAAGTTCGTAATTTCAAATTTTTGTTTATACTTTTACCTTGATGTTTTGCCATTTCATAATTTCTTCATGGCTTCCGTTTTCATGATTTCGTTTTGAAATTTCGTAATTTTTTGATATTCTTGTTTTTACATTTACCTCGATGTTTGGTCATTTTACAATTTTTTCGCAGCTTTCGTTCACATAATTTCGTAGCTCCTGTTGCCGTAATTTCGTAATTTAATATTTTTGTGATTTATTTATCTCGTTGTTTCGACATTTCATCATTTCTGCACAGCTTCCATTTTCATATTTTCGTAGCTTGTGTTGTCGTAATTTCGTAATGAAAATTTCGTAATTTAATATTTTTGTTTTTACATTTACCTCGATACTTTGTCATTTCATAATTTCTTCAGAGCTTCCGTTTTCATAATTTCGTAATTTCATATTCTTGTTTTTACATTTACCTCAATGTTTTGCCATAATTTCATAATTTCTTCGTAACTTCCGTTTTCATATTTTCGTAGCTCTTGTGTTGCCGTAATTTTGTAATTTCATATTTTTGTTTTTATATTTACTTCAAAAAGATGGGTCACATGTTTGCTTTAAAAGATATTTCTACAGAGGTCACTATTAAAATGTGTAAAAAATATTTGGGTCACTGCAGAATAGTAGTCTATGATTGTGACCTTAATAAAACAATGTTAACTGTTATTTCATTGAGATAACTATTTTTGCCTATTTTCAGCCTACTTGACCAATTCAAAAATGTGTTTATTTTTTGTTTTGTGAATAATTTAAAAATATTGATAAAATACATTATGTGGCTTTTCTAGAAAATATATGTGACATCTTCCATTTCAAATGTTATTTCCTTAAAGGTCACTATGAAAATGTCAATATTGGTCTCTGCAGGCTTCTAGTAGGCTCTGAGTCTGACACATGTCAAGCTAGTGACCTAAGTGAAACAATGGTAACTTTGTGAAAATATGGATGAAATTTTGATTTAAAATTATATCACAATAGTAGGCTATGACTGCAGTGAAACAATGGTGACTGATTTCAAATGATGCAAAGATCACTATGAAAATGTTAATGTTAGGGTAGCTGCAGTTTTGATTGTTTTTCAATCTGAAAGAACGAATTTTCAGGGCTGTTAAAATTACTCTGTCCGGGTTTGGACCGTCTCTTATTTATTTTAATTTGGTAATAATTATAGTTTGTACAGCCAATGACAGATTGGCGACAGCTACTTCCGCCAACTTAAAGACAAAAATAAATCTACACTTTTATCTGAATTTATTTATGAGATCATCTCTGCTGACAAGGAAATAAACATTCCAGATGGGTCTAGAATTTCGCGTAGCCGCAATCAATCAGTGCTAAAACTATATTTTATCTACATGTAGATTAATTTTCAGGCCAATTCTATAACATTTAGAACTTACTCAATGACTGCATTCATTTCTGTCAACTTCCTGTCCATCTCTGGGTGACTGGGCCCATATCTATGTCCACAATGATCCACCCCCAGGTAGTGTGCTATCAACAGATCCCAATCATTCTGATGCAGTTCTTCTTTTAGGTGCAAATTGACCCCATCATCTACAGTGTCCAGATCCCAAACATCAAATGAAGGATAAGGATACTTCCTCAAGAACCTTTCCGGGTAGAGGCCGTCCCACGTATCGTCCCCTATTAAAACAGTCCCGAGGCCCCGCCGCAACAACTTGAACCAAATTATTACAACAGGGAGTACACGGACAGATACAAACTTGGTCAATAATGTTGTCCTCATTGATTTCATTTGTAGCAAAATTAGATCCGGCGTCAATAAACGTTGGAAGACTTCCTGTGGTCAGGGCTTTGAGCCGCTGCATTGTGGTTGTAGGGGGGTCAGCTATGAACTTGTACAATCTCGACTGTTCGGGATACTGCTTTAACAGACTATCAATTACAGGCAATTTGTTCTGGTAATAGTCTGGACTAGTCAGACTGTTGTTAATAACGGCGAAATCGTAACGAAGAGCGTCTATTATGACTAATATAACACGGGCTTTTTGAGGTAAACAAATGGTGGAGGCACTGTCGATGTCTTGTAAAATACTGGCGAATTTCGTGCTATGACTACACGTATCTTCGTGACTAGAAGAAATTGAAGTCTCTTTGGGCGAACAGGGTAGTTGCGACAAGGGTAGACACGTACTATTTGTGTTTTGAGCATTTTTTGATAGCAAAAACCCTCTTGAAAACAGGAGGACAGAAGACACTATCAGGTAGGTGAACCATATCATGAAGAAAAAATAGCACCATTGTTTGCTCATTTTGTAAGTTTAAGTGAAAAACACCTCTAAATAGATCATTTTGGGTGCAGCATCTTAACTTCTAACCTCACTTTTCTGACAGGGAGTTTGGTGGGGAAATCACTGACGTGGCGGTAAATTTAAAATTAGTGTATTAGTGTAAGCGTACAGTTTAATACGACAGTCAGTGGTGGTGGTGGCCGGGACAGCAGTGGCCCCCATTGTGACGATGGTTCGGCTCCTTATTGCTAATACTTTGTAATATCTGATTGGCTAGTCTTATATTGATTTTGCTTAGAATTTCATAGGGGAATGTCTCGTCATGACTGTCTAGAGGTGAGGTTTCATCCACCACATAACTGAAACAGTAGTGATAGTTTGGATGGCACACAACAAAGAGAACTCACTTTAAAGCCTTGAAGAAATTGGAGAAATGATTGTTTTTGAGGATTGTCAGCACCACCTTCCTCATGTTGTTGGTAAACGCTATCAATTCTAGAATCTGCATCATGAACTTGCCTAGACCTTTCCTCTGTACAGCCAGCTCCAACTGCAGCTCATAACTGAAAAGTCACTAGAAATAATGCCAACAACAGAGTGACTACTAACCAGTAGAGAACTTCAATTCCCTCATCCAGATCAAAACGAAAATGTGAAAAACCTATCAAAGTTTTATCCAGAGATTCAGCTATCAAATACCAGGCTGCTTCATCATTCAACTCCTCCATCTTTTTACTGTCATTCCAGCCCCACGAACACTGTTCATATCTACAAAAACATACTGAATCCCTGCGAGAATTTACACACTACCGACTTTGTCTGCATGTTTCTTTTAGTCAAATTAAAAATCGACGACTTGGTGGAGTCGTCCAGATCTGTCACCCTTTTCGTGTACAACTTCGCCTGAAGTCCGTTCTTGTTGAAGTCTCGGAACACCGGGAACGGTTCCAACGGGTCGCAGAGTTTGTTAGCCTTGTCCACCACGGACATTGCCTGCAAAATTCGTATCTGCTCCTCTTTGCGTTTGAGGCGCTTCTCTTTGCCCTTCGTGCTGCTCTTTCTCTGAAAGTTAGCAATTGAAGAGTTTCGAAGGGACCCCGAGGGGGTACTTACGCCCATTATGTACAAAAATAAAAATGTGTTTAAGTTTTTTTGTTTGTATAAATTATAACCTCAAATCGGGGGCGCCTGAATCGTGATACGCATGCGCGGGCCGCTTGAGTTGTGATACGCATGCGCCAGGAAGCAATATTTAGGGGGTTGTATTTTCCACTGCCGCTTTGTTGGACAAACTGACAATTTAGACGAAAAAGAGACGAAACATCAAGTAAGGTTATGTCTCCCCTCTCTATGGTTATGTGGAAATTCCGGGAATTTATTGAGTTCCCTCGCAAACGTTTCTTTTGCAGTAGTGATTAATTTCACGCCCCTGATTCCTCCATAAGGAAATGAAATACACGACGTTAATGCATCTAGAATACCTTCAGAAATTCAAGGCTTCATTGTTCATAATTACAAAATCCTGGAATTCATGACTTGATTATAGTCAAAAGTTCCAAATTCGGAAAATTTAGATATATAACCAGACACCCGAGACAACCTGGTCTCCGATATAACCTCACATTTCATTGAAAGGGCATTAGAAAACACCTGCGCCGTGTCCGTTAGAAATGCGTCATGCGCTTCCACTCTCATCGTTTCCGGTTCACTAATCGCTCCTAACCTTCAAACCAGGAAGTACGGGCGTTCAGATGTTCGGTGTGTGACACTAACGATGGCAAGCAGGAGCCCCCTTTTATTTACAATCGTGGCAGAGTGTGGCCACTCCAAAGCCCGCACAAGCAGGATGGTGTTGCCGCACGGGCCCGTGGACATGCCGGTGTTCATGCCGGTTGGCACACAGGTACAACAACAACCAGATCATTCAGTTATTACAAAAAGCTTTGCAGGGTACTCTGAAGGGAATGCTGCCTGAGCAACTAGAGCCACTGGGTCTGCAAATAATGCTGGCCAACACCTACCACCTGGGGACCAAACCAGTAATATAATTCTTACATAAATTGACCCAGGTTGATACACAGGTTACAGGGTACGGAAATCCTAGAGAAGGCTGGAGGTTTGCATAAGTTCATGAACTGGAACGGCTGCCTTTTAACAGACTCCGGGGGGTTTCAGATGGTGTCGCTGCTAAAGTTGGCGGAAATTACCGAGGAGGGTGTTAGGTTCCAGTCGCTCAACGATCAGAAGGCTGAAGTCATGCTGACGCCCGAACATTCCATAGAGATTCAGAACGCGATCGGGGCCGACATTGCTATGCAGCTTGACGACGTGGTGCAGACCACGAATCCGGATAAGCCACGGATTGACGTGTCTGTTCGCAGGTAGGCGCTCGTAAATTTTGACACTGTTATTTCAGTAGTTTTGTAGGACAACAAGGTGGTTGGATAGATGCTTGAAGGCCCACAAAAAGAATGAGACTCAGAGCATCTTCCCCATAGTTCAGGGCACCCTTTATGAGGATTTGCGGGAAAAGAGCGCCCATGACTTGATCTCCAGAGACGTAAATGGCTATGCAATAGGTGGTCTAAGTGGCGGCGAGAGCAAAGACGACTTTTGGAGAATGGTACACCTCTCAACCAACATACTCCCAAAAGACAAACCGCGGTACTTGATGGGCGTCGGGTTCGCTGAAGATCTGGTTGTCTGTTGCGCCCTGGGTGTTGACATGTTTGACTGCGTCTTTCCGACCAGGACTGCCGTAAGTGCAACTTACTCTTCTCCCCTTATCTAATAATTAATTACAGAGATTCGGATGTGCACTCACCAGGAAAGGGCAGCTCAACTTGAAGAAAAAACGTTTCAAAAAGGACTTCAGGCCCATTGATGAGAAGTGCACCTGCAACACCTGCAAGAATTACACCAGGGCGTACTTAAACGGCATTGTGACTTTATACACGGCGGCTTGCCATCTGGTCACAGAACACAATATTGTTTTTCAGCTGACCCTGATGAAAGACATTAGAGAGAGTATTAAAAGGAATCAGTTTCCAGAATTTGTGCGCGATTTCATGCTGGAAGTCTACCCTACCAAAGAGTTCCCCACGTGGATACGAGATTCGTTGGGGGCTGTTAACATAAAGTTACCTTGAAATGTAAACCATTTTTTACCAATTAAATAACTTATTTTGCACTATTTGATGCTTATTATTTATTTATGTTTTATTGTCTGTCTAACTTCCATGGGATAGGCAACCACATGTACATTGTAAAATTATCTAGATGAGTTTTAGTTTCTTACTTAGACAAAAAGACGGAAAATGCGTTAAAGAGACCAACAAATAGAAAGAAAGTCAAATAATGTTATTACAGCAACTTAAAGAGTAAATTAGTATTCAGTATGTCATATATGTGTATGCAACCAACAATCCAAATTCTTGTGGTTGACAATTTTTTGCATAAAGGGTGCTGTGGGCGTTTTTTCATGTCACGTGAAAATCAGGTATGAAATTTTTTCTGTACAATTTTCGTTACAATTAACGGTTTTAGATGAAAAATCTGCTGTTTCACGTACGAAATCGTCAACTACAGGTGATTATCTTTCATTTGGTGTATAAATCTTGTATTTCACTTCACTTCCACATTGTAGCTACATTTTTAAGTTAACCATATCCTTACTTTTCAGTCTTTAGTTACTGTTTCGCGGCTACGAAGAATCCTCCGAGACCCCTGGAAGGAGACATCGCAGATTACTACTCGAAAAAAATAAACTTCACATTCTGGGAGAATTTTTCAAGCTGATCCATGGTCATTGGAATCAAGTCTTCATCACATTTAAGGTACATAGAAGTATCGATAATAGAAATATAACTACCAAGTGTCGGAAAGGCTCCACGAGTTCTTATTTTAATTAAGGTCTTAAAGTGTTATAGATTCAAAAGTGGGCACCGTTTTATGTATATAGGGTTGCATACACCACCGAGTTCATACAAGAAATTAATTGTCCTAAATTATCATGTTTGAAAACAATTTCGAATTTTCATCAATTAACTGATTACATTCTGCACGATCATCAAGTGATCTTATAGCGTATGTTCAACTGAAATAGTACATTATTATATAAGGTGTTCATTTAAAAAAGTCATTAAGTGGCTTGTGATTTTTTGAGTGACAAAGACGAATTGAAAAACGCATGTGATTTATTGCTTCATGTACAAGTTGAACGTCTGCAACCAGCAATACATACTATATTATTAATTTCGAAACAGGCGTACGTCAAATTCATAGACGACTTGATGACTTTTAAATGAACACCTGATACATACGAGGGTTTGTTCTATTGGACCACTCATGTCACAATGCTTCGTTAAACGGGTGTAATATAATATTTTTCTACTTTGGAGCTCTCCGTTTTATGAAAATTTTAAAATTCTGCTTTTTAAATAAGGATTCTAGGGATTTTTAGGATTAGGTAGTACTGGTTGTGTTTGAGGTTATGTATTTTATCTGGAAAGTTGACACTTGGCTTGACCTCGACAGGAGTTGGCCAGTAATCTAGAAATACCAGACGTCGACTCAATACTAACGTATACTTATAAAAAAAAAACAGTTTCACAATAAATTCCATTGTGACACTACTTTTAGTGTAACAATGAACAATTTTTGCCGTAAGTACACTTTAGGTGATTAAGTCCACAGAATAATATTTATATACATAGTTGAAATTATTAAATTTTCAATGATATTTTTCAGTGCACCTAAAGAGCCAAAGTGCAGTTATATCCGTCTTTCTTCTTCCGGAGGACTGTTCTTTTATACATTATTAGTGAAACGGGTAGAGCTTTTGAGCAATATGTATACATATATAAATAATAACTTCAAACTGACTATGATGTATATTATCATTTTTTAAATTTAATTAATTCAGATTATTCGATCATTCGGTTCGGGTGGGTTTTTATTCATCCGGATTAACGAGAAATAAAGAAGAAGTCTGAGAAAACAATAAAAAAATAATATAATTGGGACATAAAAAATTAAAGTTAACAAAACGCTGATATTCAGATCGAGAATAACAAACCAACACAAAAATAAATAGAAGCAGGATGATAAAGAATATGAAGAAACTATAAGAAGAGGGAGAAATAGAATAACAATTAGGCAAGAATTTAAACAGACAATAGAACAATCATATCACAAGGGAAAAAATACAAAACTTTCAAATTTAGGAAGGATCGGAAAGCACAGAGGCAAAAGAAAAACACAAGTAAATGAAAGATCAAAAATAAAATAGAGAAAAGAGTATACCAGAAAAAGAAGAAAAATGAAGAAAATTTAAGGGCAATGGAGAAAGATGCAAAGGATAAGAATATGAAATTTATTACAAAAAGAAAGTAATAAGTTAGCAAACACGAAAATGAAGTAAGGAAGGTAGCCGTAACGAAAAATTAATAGGTACTTGAGCTACGTAAGTAGAAAAAAAAAGAATAGAACCGGAAAATGAGAATACACAACAGTAATAAAAACATGAACATGAATGAAAGGAAAGCGAAGGAAACAAAAAAAAAAACAGGAAAAGGAATGTTGACGTAAATGCATATACAGGGTGTTCCGAACGAGGTAAACACCTTCTTTGTGACAAAAAAATTGTCGATAGTAAATTTTAGTTATCAGTTGTGTCGCGCCGGCCGCTAAGAAATGAACCGTGATCGATTCTTAAGCAAATACTGATGTAATTTCCACGAAATTGTTCTTTTCTATGGTGTCAGTGTAAGGTAATGCAAATGAAGTCCGCCGCTTGTTTGTGTCTCGGACGTCCCAGATGTAATCGCGTTTTGGAAATTGAACCTAAAATTAAAAGTATTCGAAGATGTGTGGTGTCGGTGTGTCAACATTTATCGTAAGTTAGAGAGTTTATTACATACCGTACGATCATATAAATTATAAATTAGAGTAGAAGGCTTTTTTATTATGCAATGGTCCAGTCTGCAAATTGACTGACTGCTTAGACTGACAGTAAAATTGGAAGTTATCGTAAACGTTGTGACGTTTATGTTCTCATGAAAATAAAAGACTAACAAATAATGTAGAATAATTGAGAATTACAGCAAATGTTCAAAGTTATAGACCATTCTGTTGGCGTTTTTTTGAAAAGTTACTTTGACATTCGAATTTTAAATAAAATTGTCAAAAGTTAGTACGAACCTAACCCCTTCAATATTATGCATATTATGGTAGGTTAGTACCTGTTTCCATTTAAACAGTTTTTATTTCGATTCGTTTATCGGGTAGCGTTTGTGTGGATTGCTCACAATGAATGAAATTGGGACCATAGGCGCGGGTATTGGTTTTAGGGGTTAAACTATTCTTAATTTTAACTCCGTAAGGGAGCATTTGCGAAAAAAAAAAAATAGATAAAAAAATGTTTATTTTGACGAGTTCTACTTGTGGTTAAATTTTCTGCTAGGACTTCCATAACACCCTGTAGACTAATAGGAAAACACTTGTTTCGAAAACGTAGGACGGATTATTAATTTATACCAAATGTCGTAAAGGTCAAATCTAAAATTTCACGTAATCTAACTTTACAAACCTGACAAGCTCGCTCACATGTTAGTAAACGACAAACGTTCTTTGATTTCCACAGTCACAGATCATATGGTATAAAACAATGCTAGAAAAAAATTGTTAATAAAGCTAATAAACTTACACAACAATTATAGGACAAACAAGGAAACGCATAGCCGGGGAAGAAAAGTCAAAAACAGTCTTACCAGAACAAAAATGATAAAAATAGATGAACAAGAATTCAAGAAAAATAAAATAAATTTTCTAATATAATACATATAAGAAGTAAGAATAATGTAAAATTTTATGTTGTCATTTTATATTCTTCTAGGTACATATTTCCATTTTATCTGTCACAGTATTATACACTCATTGCATAAATTTAAACATTTTAGTTGTAATATTCCTTCTTCCTGATGTTAATGGTGTTAAATTTGAATAAATAATCCTATTAAACTACGACCAGCGGCTTTTCGTACATGGCCAACTTTAAATAATTTGGTTTTCCATCTTTCTACCTATCACCTACCTTCATCGTCTGTTTCGGAGTTATGTATTTTAGCCTCAATAAAATTATTACTTTAAAATCTTGTTTTCAACATTCATTATAGTCTCAACATTTGGTCTAAAACTTTTTCAGTTTTATTTTTAAAGTGACTTTTTTTAATTTCTGCAGTAATTATTTTAGAACCTTCATTACATTTTGACTTCTCAAGTCATAGGTGTATTTTTCATTTAAACTTTTTATTTGTTATTATAATATATATCAATTTCTATAAATTTTTCCTCATTTTTATGTTCTCCAATATCTTGATTGTTATTATTAGTTATAATAAAAAATAATAAAATAACAATTATACACAAAGACTGAAGAAGAACTAATAAAGGTTGAGGATAAAAGATGAAAATTCTTAAATAACGAATCAAGAATAGAGGAAAAACAGACAAAAGAAAAAAAATGAATACGTACGATAATATAATCGGTTGGATGAATGATAGCATTAGAAAAAGTTATACCAAAGTATAAAGAGCGAAAACCGGATTATATGAAAGATGAAGAAAAAGGCTGATGGATAAACGATATAAGAAAAAAATAATAAAGATGTTCGATGAAGAGCAAAGGATAAAGAAAGGAAAGCTGGATAATGATTTTTATGCCCGACCAACATCATGACTATTTTTGCCACGCAAAAGGAAGGTAATGATGGAGCTTTTCTCTCACAATGATAAAAGGGGTGAATTACTGTTACACGATGGTAAGACATTAATTATTTTTTGAAACGTCATTTTGACAATTGAATATTTCTTTTATTTTAAATGTTTTACAAGAAATTACACGTCGGGCATAACGTGCTATCGCACTCGTGATTCAAAGATCTGACTTGCTGACAAAGAAGGATTTCTGTCAGTTATAGTATAATCTACAAATAAACCATGGAATAAGATAACATGTATAAAGAAAAAAAAATGAAGAATTAATTAAATAAAAAACCAGAAAGAAGAAAGAATGAAAAATGAATGAAAAAAGATAAACAATTAATGAGTGAGGGAGAAAATATTTAAAACGAATAGCGATGAAGGATAAAAGTTGCAGAAGGAATTGTATCTAGCATTAATAATTTGAAATAGATTTATAGAAAATGTGTGAATTCTATTGAGTTTTAGATTTATGTATAAGCTTAAAAACCAAAGAAATAATAAATAAACATTTTATTAAATTCTAGTTCTATGTACAAAACAAATCTAGACCCTTATCGGATCTCTTTCTTCGCCAGACACACCTCACCACTAACAACAGCCAAATAATCACTTAAATTAGTCTGTATGGTGCGATTTTGCGTCTGTGGCACTGGACTTAACTCACTATTAATCGAAGAAGTACTGCTTTCAGTCTTATTCTCTTGACTAGTACTGGCAAGGCTGTGTAGTTGTTCCCTTCTTTCTCTGGCTCGTCTATTTTGAAACCATATTTTCACCTAAATATATAAATGTTAGTTCACAGAATTCATACAAAATAATGTTCGGCTTACTCTAACGTCGGCCAAATGAAGATGTCTTGCTAAGTCGATAACAGCTTCGCTACTTAGGTAAGGACTCTGTTGAAATCTTTCTTCTAACACTGAAAGTTGGTGACTCGTGAAGGGAATGCGAGGGTGGCGGCCTAGTTGTCGTTTTTGGGGTTTAAATCTTTTCTGTGTTCCTTGAAAGAAAATAATAACTTTTTGTCAATTTTGAAATGTTGAGCTATCTTGTTGAAATGAAAATTGAATTTATTAAATTGTCTTATTGCTTAAGAATATTTTTTCACCAAAGTGTAACAAATGTTAAAATGTAATAAATAAACTTCAAAAATACTTACTTGGCACCTTGGGGGGACAGTATCTCGTACACTGCAACCACGCATACGGATCCAACAAATCCGGACTCGTCCCCGAATTATCACAAAAATGAAGACCAAAATTTCGACTAACATTGCTCACGTTATTTCCGGCTCTATTCAAAATGTGTTCAATGCTAAAATCTGAATGATTTTGTGAAACATCACTGTTGCCGTTTTGTGCGGTCATTTGTATTTTATTTTTTTTGGAATCGGATAAGTGGAAGACTGTTTGGAAACTGGTTAGTTGCCCTTATTTTATACTTCCCCACTCTATTCATGAATTCGGGCAGATCCCATCTTGGGGTAATTATGCGTAAAGTAGTAGCCTATCTGACATCAACAGCCTACTGGTTGTCGTAGGGAGAAAGGACGGACCATTATGGGTCGTGGGCCAATGAGATGATCACATGTGATGTATTCATGTGTGTTTATGGGGAGAGTAGTTGAATTTGTATTAGTGAGGGTTCTTATTTTTGGCGAAATGAAATATATAAATGAATTTAAATCTTTGTTAAGTTATCAGAATGTCAAATATAATGTTAAATAAAATGGAATTATTTTTGCCTGTTAAAATATGACAATCATTGAATTATTGTAGCCTAATCAATTATTATTTTTTTAATTAACAGTCTGTTCCGTCGTGCAGTGACGTCGTAGGTTAGCTAAATTTTCGCATGCCATGTCAACCAAGAGTCTGCTAAATAAAAATTCAGTAGATCACTCACACTGTATGTAACTGGCTATAATATAAATTTGTATCCGAATATATTAGGTCTTTATAAATCGTTCCATCTCATCATTTTGTTTTCCACAGGCAAGATGTACTCTATAATGAAATAAAATGCTCTGTATAGCTCTGTACCTATAATGCCCAAATTAAATTTGGGGTAATGGAAACTGCGTTGAAAGGATAAGAATGATTGATAAATGATGAAAAATTAAGGTTTCAGGTTCTCAGCTCTTCAATGTTTCAGGATAATAATTTTTAGGTCTTCAGACTTTCAAGTTTTTAGAGGCTCAGGTTTCCGAAAGTCACGAATTCGTTGTTGCTGTCTGTTATCTGCTTACCTAATGGGTTTCTCGTCTTTTCTTATGTCTATCTTTGATGACCCTTTCTTTGGAATTCCTACTCCTTTTGGGTCACACACATCATTTCATTTTCTGTTTTTCTATCAAATTTAATGTCCTTCTTTTTCTGATTTCTTCTCAGGTTGGTTTCTATCTCCCTATAGTGTCATTCGTTTTATATGTCGCGCCTATCTTTAATTTTTATATCTATCGGATCTTCTTTTCTTCTTTTTCTTGAATGTCATTTTTAGTCACTTTGTATTGGGTCTCTCTTTTGTTTTTTTGTTTTCTTATTTCTTTTATTATGTTTTAGTGTTTTGTCTGTTCTTCATATCAGTCATTTTTTTTGCTCACTTTCCCCCCATTTTACTCTCTCAAGTTTCTTGTTTTAACATTTTCTGTTCTCTCAGGTTTCTTTGAATCAGTTTCTCTTCCTTTCTTGAGTCTGTCTCTCTAATTCGTCTCTTTTTCTCTGGTATCTTTCTCTTTGTCCATTCTTCTTTTGTCTGTTCTTCTCAAATCTCAGTTTTGCCCTTTATCTCTCTTGTTCTTGTCTTCTTTTTAGTCTCATTCATTCATTATATTCAAAGGAAATTGCCTGTATAATTTGTTTCTATCTTGTTTTATCCTAGTATCTTCATTTTTTGTATATTTTTTTATCATTTCTTGTTCAGCCTTTTTCGTTTTCTTGCAGTTCTGTTTGAGTCTCTAATTTTCTTATTATTCTCTACTGCCTCCAACTTTTTAGTCGTTTATTTCTTAAAATTTTACTTCTGTATTCGTTTCAAAAAATTTGATCTAGTCACTATCTTTGTCTTTTTCTCTTTGTTTTGTATTTTTTTTTTACTTATGACTCTTATAATATTTCTTTCTCTTATGTATGAATAATGCATATTATTTTTTCTTATTTTTTTTTATTGTCCCGTAGTTTTTAGTCTCTATGTTTTTTATTGTTGTATCTTTATTTTTCTCTTTTGTGATCTTATTATTTTCACTTTTCATTCCCCATTTTTACAGAACGTTCTATAGGTATTTAATAGGCAGATAATTAAATTCCGTTTTTGAGTTAGGCCGCCCAATTTTGAATTTATACATTAAAATTTCGGTATCAATTTTAACATCCGAATTTCAATTCTCCAGTTCTTTGGTTCCAGATTTCCTATTACTTTATATTTATATTTTTTTTACATTCTGGTTCTTGCCAGGATATTTTTTAGAAGAATATATTCGTATTTGCTGTTAATAAAAATAGATTTTTACCTGAATTTACGTTTTTTATTTCTCCGATTTACGATTTTTGTTCGCCTGTCAAGTCCCAATTTGCAATTTTTGAATAAATAAATTCTTTATTTTAGGTTTATCATTTATCATATTTATGTTTCACTCTTCTACTTTTCAGTCGGTTCTTTTTCTTAGATTATCTTTCTGTTTTTTTTTTTCATTATATTTTTTCTCAATTCCTGTGTAAATAGTGTCTGTTATCCTATTTTAATTTTATGCTGTTTAATTTGTATCACCACTTTATAGTATTTTGAGGTTTGTTCCTTTATTGTCTGTATTTTGCTTTTCGACTTTTATGAACAACACAAAATGGGGCACAAAATCTGATTCACCTCCAAATATCTAAACATAATAACATAAGCATTAAATTTTTATTCACCACCAGAATGCGAGTATAAAAATTATGCTTTTAAATTAAAATTTAAATATATCTATTTGACAAATTTAATTCAAAATTACGTCAATGTAATTTTTTTATATTCTTTAAGGGCTGATGATGGCAGAAGTATTCTGCCGAAACATGTACCATTAGTAATCTTACAGTTATTAAAGTTTGTGGAGTTCGACATAGATATATTTAAATTTTAATTTAAATTTACTCCACTTGGATTTAAGAACATTCTTCTTGTTTAATTATGCTTTTGTTGATTTTCATATCGAATGTATAATTTTATTGATTTACCTGAAAAAATAATGAAAAGATCTATCAAGGCGTCAAGCGGAAGGGGTGCCAATTATTCATTGTTGCCAATCTATTTACTTCCTTTGGAAAATGTGTGAAAAATAAATTCACAATCGTTAAAAATTCGAATCGACACTCACTACAAACCCTTCTTTCGCGGTGAATTTCTCCGATTAGGAATGTTAGACAAAGTCATCTCTTAAGTGACGTGGGTCTAACAGGAAGATACCTATCAAAAATGATCAGTCGGAAGTTCTAAACTATCAAAGATGTTTGGTTATTCATTACATTGTGCACGGAATCGTGAGTAATGCTTTATTACAGGAATATAGGGCTACACTGGTGGTCCCATATTTGTGTAAAGTAATACTTCCCCGTATTATTCTGGATTCATGCATGATTTAAATATGCATTTATTGTGTAACGGATACTTTTGAGAGCGGGAACCGCACGGTAGTTGTGGGATTATTTAGCTACCAGGAGCGAGAGAAAATGGTGCTGCATCGATTTATTGCAGTAAAAATTATTGTAAATTTGGCAAGAAGCAATGTATCTTTGGTCGTAAGTTAAAAATCAACAAAAGAGTTTAACAAAAGATATAGAATTTTGAGAGAAGTGCGTTCTCAGATGATCGTACAAAAAATATTGTACGAAACACGTGCTGAAACTGAATGACACTAAAAAAGAAAAATGCAAGAAATAATTTCCTATAAAGCGACTAGAACAGCATAAATAATGTGTCAAACGCATACAACGAAATCTCTTGGCACGTAATCTCCCATTCCAAGAACCTAATAACAGCAGCTCGTCGGTCCGTTTGTGAAAAGGGCTGAAGAGTGGATGTGGCAAAGGCACGAGTCCTGCTTCTGTTGGCCCCAAACAAAACCACCGATTGCGGCGGTTTCCTTGTTGTTCCGTGCCTCCTGGGGTGTCATATTACCTGAAACGAATTAAGCAGATCATGGCATAGCGCAATTGTTGCCGTTACCGTTGTTGTCGGAGATTTTATGCATCGTTTAAGTCTGCATTCTGCGGACGTCAGAGCGCTGGATTAAATTTTAATGGAGTTTTCTGATGCTCTTTTCTTCGGCGAACAGTATCGCTTTCATCCGGGAGGGACGTTAATAATGGACAAGGCTTCATTGCCCGTTGTACAGGGCGATGCGTAAATGTGGTTTGTTTAATGACGTTGTAATCATACATATTATACAGGGTGGGAAATTAAAACGTGTTCAATTTCCAAAACATAAAAGAATTCTCGTCTGTTCTGAACGAAAAGAGAGAAAGATTAAAAAATGTGAGAACCGAGAAAAAAAGTCACTAATGAAAACTAAAAGGAAAAAATTATAAAGAGCCTTAAGAAGGAAAGTGAGAATAAATAGAAACTCCGGAAAATGAAATGAAAGATAAAGACAAACAAAAATACTAAAAAGAAAGAGGTCCAATCTGACCTGATCTGACATAATAAGATTCCCGCCACAAACATGGCCGCCAAAGGCGGATGGTAACATAACCTTGCTTTTTGGTTACATCTTAATTTTACGTTTATAGTAGTTAAACCTTCCGATTTGTGTGTTATTAACCAATTTATTAAGCAATAAGCAATAAACAATAAAGTGACAAATGGAAGTCGACGCCAACGGCGTAATAACGATTGGTTCTGTGAAGGAATATTCACATCATCTTGCACTGTTACATCTTTCGTCGACCTCTCAGTTTGAGTATGTTCTGTATTAAGCTGAAACTTGTTCATGTACATCTTGCCTAGATATTTCCAGGAGTAAAAAACGCACTTGTTCATGTACATCTTCTTCAGCTATTTCCAACAGTGGCACATCATCCACCTGTTCTAGTATATCGGGGTGATTTATCTATATTCGTCTTGGATTCCGCCATTTCCGCACAGAACAAATTGTTTCATCTAATAAAAACTGGTCCCTCACAAGGGTTAACTTAGAAATTTAAGCTGAGTATTTATTGTTGACGAGAAAGGAGTATAGTAGGTATCGCCCGGGGGGCTGTTATTTAACAAAATTGTATTTTTCCATTGAATATGTATGGATAAAAGGAAATTCTTTCTGTAGGTAAGTTATCTTTAAAATTATTTTTTCGACGTCTGCCCTTCTGAGCTTACCTTACCATTTTTTTTCCTCTATACATATATGAAAACTGAAGTAATTTTTTATGTAATTGATTCATAATTACCTTATTTACTGAAGGATAACTTTTCAATAAATTGTTGTTGAACTCTCGTATCAAATATAAAGGCGAAACTAAGAAAGACCTCAACAAACATAATATGATTACTCAGTACTCTGCATTTCCAGAAATGAATGAGTATCCCATATTACCTACCATCTATGTATAGAAACGCGCTCACAGAAACGAGACAAATCGATGATGTCTGCCGAAAAATTAAGATACAAAGGAAAAGAAGTACAGGTAGTACATTTGAATAAAAAGGGAGTACATTTGCAGTAGAACTATCCTCCGGAGTACAGCTCATAAAATATACATACTCCCAAAAGGAGTACGTTTGGTCAGCTTAAAATTGGGAAACTTATTATGTGGAAGATCTGTGAAAAAATCATCTGCTTTCAAATGCAGGGAGCAGAATCTCATGTATTGTGTGATTTTTTTTATTTGATTTGATGGCTTTTTCCCAAGCTCTTCATCTGTCGATGAACTCTTGACTCCCGAATTTGTTGACGATCAAAAGTTTTTTTTGTTTGGCAGAGAAAAACTGAAAAATAAGGTCCCTTTTTTTACCGGCTATTCAAAAGTAATTAAAAACAATAGTTTCGATTGTTTGATTTTAATCGAGGCATATTTAACAAGGTATATAAACAATTAAACTCACCACAACCGTTTAACTCAATGCGCGCAATCCAGCACTATCCGCCTTTGACCGTTTACAAACTCGCCACCAGGGGGCGGCCTGCCCTTAGCTGGAATCGCGAATATAGAGAGATATAAACCAGATGTAAGTAGAATAGATGAGACAAAAAAGAAAGATAACAAAAAATAAGAATATAAGTAGTTTTGAAAACCTGACAACCCAAAATACATATGAGATCCTGAGAATCTAAACCTGAATGCCAGATAATCTGCAAACCTAAAAAACTGAAAGTTTCAGAACTTGAAGATTCCGAATTTCGTTTTTGATCATTCTTGGCTCGTGTGTTTATTTTTCTTTAATTTTTCATACTTATTTTTCTGTGTTGTTTTGAAATTAATTTCTTTTAATGTTACCTTTTGTTTGTACCTCAATTTATTTATTGTTTTATCTTGATGTAAAACCTTGTGCTTTTTTGGTTTCCAGCTTTCCGTTTCTTGTTTTCAGTTTGGTTTAATATAATACTAATTTTTACCTATTTCTGTGGCTTCAAATGTGTCTTTTTTTTATTATCCTTATTCTATGTACTATGATTTTTCTTTACAACTTTTACTAATAATGTTTATAATCATTTTTTTTATCTACACAGGACATGTAACGTTAGACGATTGAATTGAAGGAGCTTCTGTTATAACTATATATCTTTTTAATAGGGGCGTTCCACTCGTGCTCTATTTTAATAACAACCCCCAAAGTGGCATTTTACCTGCACATTATTGAGTTACAATGTGACAATAAACTGTTTCAGTTGTTTGTTCACCCATGTTTGAAAACATCCCTTGTTCCTCTTATCATACGAAACATCTACCAAACTAGTTATCTGATTCTGATTTGGTTTTCCACTTCTGCACCTATTAGAGTCTGACCCAAAGCGGTCAGCAGTTCCCAAAAGACGCATTTTGTGCCTACATCAGAGATTGTAAGTTTGAGAAAGTTTTGGGATTTCTGCTCAAACACGAAATCAGATAACTTTGAGTGGCGGGTTCATCTCTCTTCGGTGGCCACAATTGTACTATTGAATATTACTAAATAGTTGTCAATTGCCACGTTATTCTTTGCTTGCATCTGCCCTCCATTAAATGTTGCACAAGTTTTTTTACGATTTAGGCAGTTTGTCACGCTTCTAGGTCCAACGGTAATTAATATGAAATTGAAGCCTTGAAATGTGGTAAAAAAGGAAAGTCCTTCTGGTAGGTGAACCGTGAAAGCCCCCTCGCAAGTACAAGGTCGTCATCTGGTAGTACGGAATAATTGTAAATTACTTTCAGTCGCGCGAGTGTGACGGTCTTATCAAGAAGTGTATTCCAACAGGAACTACAAATTTAATATCAAAAATGAGTGTGCCTACAGTACATTTGGGTGAAGATGTTAATATGCCGGTGTTGGGTTATGGAACTTGGCAGGTAAGTTTAAAGAATTGTTACTTGGTGCAAAATGAAGACATAAAGATAGTATTGAAAGTGAGATGTATGAGAACGTCTTTATTACGTCAGTTATTTATAAAGGGTGTTCAAGTGAAAATATATTTCGAGTAGCTGCACTTTAGGTCATCAGATGCACTAAATAATACATATTTATAATTAAAATCATTAAATTTTAATTTAGATCAAGTAAATGGAGTTATTGTTATTTTTCTTATTATCTTAATCTCACAACAATGTTATCTCCATATTTTCATTTTAAAAGCTTGCATAAAACTTGCTTTGTAAATACTAATTATACCTAATAGGCTTGTGCAGTCCCTCTTTTTTATGTAAGCATTCAATCATTTGAGGCGACCTTCTATTTTATTACTGAAGGACAAGATTATTACATATTATGTATTTACCGCAAAGATTGATGTTTGTGAGAGTTGTTTTGCGTTTTCGCATTTTTATAAGTCTATAATAAATTCTTTCCACATTCTTGATTCCCTCGTTATTTTTTTTATTCAGATTCTTCCTATTTTTGTGTTCTTTCGCTTCTTACGTTTCTTACGTTTGATTCAGTTGTTAGTTGTTACATTATATTTACATTTATTATTTAATTATATGCACATTTCTATAATAAGATTACTTTTTTTTGCACCTGTAGGCAACATGATTTTCGGCGGCTTGCATTTCTTATCACTGTCGGTCGTTTAAAAAAGAATATTTGTACTTTGAAAAAGACCAAATATTCATCACTCCCCACTTTCAGGCAAATGATGATGAACTCGAACGGGCCATCGAAGCCGCTCTGGAAGCCGGATATCGACATATTGACACAGCTCACGTCTACGAAAATGAAAAAGTTATTGGAAAAGTTTTAAACCGCTGGTTCTCTTCCGGAAAACTCACTAGTAAGACGTTATCAACCTCCACGGTATGCATTCATTCCGGCGCGTTTCAGGGAAGGAGATTTTCCTGGTAACAAAACTGCCTCCGGGGGGAAATCGACCCGAAGCCGTGAAGAAGTACATCAAAAGGTCATTAGAGCTGCTACAGGTGGAATATCTGGATTTGTATCTGATACATGTGCCGTTTGCTTTCAAAGACGTCGAGGGGGATTTGCATCCGATCACTGCGGATGGGAGTATCGATATGGATACTGAGACGGATCACGTGGCCCTTTGGAAGGTATGAAATCAATAAAGTAGTAATTTGGTTAGCCTACTTTTGCATGTTATATTTACAGGCCATGGAAGCCCAAGTGGACGCAGGCCTGACCAAAGCAATAGGAGTCTCCAATTTCAACAAGTCCCAAATCGAAAGAATCCTCAAAAACGCAAAAATCCCCCCCTGCAACCTCCAAGTCGAACTCCACCTCTACCTACAACAGAAAGACTTGGTCAACTTCTGCAAACAGAACAACATCGTCGTCACAGCTTACTCGCCCCTGGGTTCCCCAGGACTATCCAAATTCATGGCCCAATTCGGCCGCCCGTAAACACCCCACAATCACATGTTTCCTTTCATTCACGAACTTTTTCAGCGTCGACCTGCCCGACATTTTAAACAACCCCACAGTTTGCGAAATTGCGGCCAAACATAAGAAGACTTCGGCCCAAATTGTGCTGAAACACGCGATCCAGAAAGGTATCGTTGTCATTCCCAAGAGTACTAATCCGGAAAGACTCAAGCAGAACATCGAGATATTTGATTTCGAGTTGAACGACGGCGAAATGAGTCGATTAAACGGGTTGGATGAGGGGATTAGAATTTTAAACTTTACGCTGTTTAAGGGGTGAGGCGTGATGGAGCGACGGGTTAAATTTAATTTGACATCTGTTGCAGGATTGAGAAGCACCCGGAGTTTCCGTTTAAAGAGGAGCTTGCCAATGTTTCGTAGACTGAGGATGGGAATCACATATTGTATACAGTTTTATTTATATTATAATATTGTATGATGTTGTATTATTGTCTCCTGTGTCGTTAAAATCATTTCCAGAATTTTTGAAAATCGAGTTTTGAAAAGCATCTCTTTAATGTGACGCCTGGTGAAATACTTTTGATGGAAGTGGAGAATATCACCCCGGTAAGGTACAACATTTTTTATAAACTATTATATTTTAATCAATTGATTAGCATCCCAATGATTACTTTCTGTAGTGAAAATAGTATTGTGTTTTTAGGTTCTTTTCACCCAATTACCAGAACGACCAGTTTCACCGAATAACTTATTTATTTTGTCCGCTTTTCCTCCTCCTTGATGCATATATTATTTTCATCAGGCTTATTCGCTGTTATCTGTCTGACATTGGAGAACGAATAGTTTCAATTGATTCGGCCCCTTATCATTCTCCACAGTGGACTCAATATCGTTCGGGACATACGGCAAAAATTCAAATTTTGATGGAATAAGAAACTCCCTAAACTGGTCAAAGATGGACGAAATAAAATTAGAAAATCGGCCCGAACGCTTGAAAATCTGAGCATCTGAGAACCTGCAATTCCCAGAAGCACAAAATCGAAAAACCGATAAGAAAAAAATTATGAAAACTAAACACCCGAGCACTTGAAAATTCGAGAACTTGAAAGCTTATTTTTGTAGATAACGTTAATTTGTGTTAAAACCATTCATTAGGTACCTTCTAACTTGTCTAGCAGTCATAAAACTTTCTGCGTTTCCGTCTATCAATGTAAGTTTTATGATGTTTGTGTTTTCATTTTTCGAGTGTGGAAGCTTGAGCCGATTGTATATGTTGGCAAACTGCCCAGATACAATAATTAATAAATCTGGTGTCATGCGCTAAGAGGGAACTCTTTTTATTATATTTTTCTGAAAACCTCGTCTGTCACTGTCGCCAGCTGCATGAAAAATTCATTTAGTTTTTTAATTGTGCGGAACTTTCTATCTAATTGCTTAGAGGAACTGCTTTTGTTTTATTTCTTTCTATAGACGTTAACACTCCCTCTAACTGTGGTTGCAGCGTTTTAAACTCCGGCTTATTTGGTCGATTTTCTGCAAGGAAAGCGACATGATTCAGAGCTTTCCTAGGAAAATCTATCCAACAGCGCGCGCACATGTATATTACGATTACAGAGGTCAAGGCCGGAAGTTCAAGGCGACAACTGTGCCATTCGATCTAGAACAATGTATTTTGCCTGCATCGAGTACATTGCAATTTCTAAAAGTACAGTTTGGATACAAAGAGATACCTTGTGCACGTTTATTTTGAACGCAGTGGAACAATAGGTAATGTGTGATATATCAAAACATTTGGCTGTTTCTACAAAAATATGTAGAAAATCATTTAAAAATTTAGAATAGGTTTTTTTACACGAAATATAGCCAAAACGTCTGACATTAACTCTAGAAAAAAAACTATGTATTAATTATAATCTAATTATAACCTCAAATCTAGCAGTAGCCAAGACATTAGGAGACAGTCCAAATATTTGAAACATAGAGTAATAATTATAAGCATTTTATAATATGTACTAAAAGGCTGAAGACATAAATTAAACATTTAATGCCGTATTTACATGCAACTGATTGCATTCTTGTCGGCTAAATGCATGGACGTGTTCAGTGTTTTGTAATTTGTTCAAAATAACTGCAACGGGAAGAGCATAAAATTAACTTTATTGCGATACTCCATAACGTGTATATAAATAATGTAATATGTAGTTTAATTTCGATGTGGTGGACAGCTTAATTTGCAGTATTTTGCTTTATGTGAATAATATTATTCGAGGAAAATTCTAAAATTCTCATAAGATTCCACTAAAATATTTAAAGAATCCGGAAGCAAACATTGTAAGCAACTCCTAAAGAACGGTGAAGAACACTGGAAAACACTTATGGAAAAATTATGCATGATCCTAACCAGTTCTAAAAGTTTTTGAAGCATTATAAAGAGTCCAAAAATGTTTCAGAGAACATCGGAGAACTCTGAAGAGTTCTGAAGTATTTTTAATGATCCCTGAAAAATTCTAGAAAATCCTGAAGAATTTTGAAGCATTCCAAGAATTTCTACAAATTGCCAATTAATCCTGAAAAACATCAGAGAACTTTGGAAAGACCTGAATCATTTTGAACGCAACAGAAGGGTTTTGGATACTTTTAGGTAAATTTTAAGAATTCTGAAAGGACACTAAGAAATTTAAATGATCCTGAAACGAGCATTGAAAGAACTCTTAAAGATCCTAAAAAATTGTCAAGAACACTGGAGAACGTTATAAAATTCACAAACATTTTGAATGATCCAGAAATGTTTTGGACAATTCTGAAAAATCCTAGAGACTCCTGAAATATCCTCAACAGTTCTGAAATTTTTTGAAGCATTATAAAGAGTCGTAAAATGTTCTGAAGAACACCGGACTACTCCGAAGACTTCTAAATTATTTTGAATGATCTTGTAGGTCCCTGAAAAATTCTAGAAAATCCTGAAAAATTTTGAAGCATTTCAAGAATTTCTACAAATTGCGAATCAATCGTCAAAAACACCACAGAAATTTGGAAAGACCTGAATCATTTTGAACGCAACAGAAGGGTTTTGGATACTTTTAGGTAAATTTTACGCTCCAGGAAAATCTTGAAAACACTGAAATAACTAAAGAATCCTGAAGGGACACTAAGAAATGTAAATGATCCTGAAGCAAGCATTGAAATAAGTCTTAAAGATCCTAAAAAATTGTCAAGAACACTGGAGAACGTTATAAGATTCACAAACATTTTGAATGATCTAGAAATGCTTTGGACAATTCTGAAAAATCCTAGAGACTCCTGAAATATCCTCAACAGTTCTGAAATTTTTTGAAGCATTATAAAGAGTCGTAAAATGTTCAGAAGAACACCGGACTACTCCGAAGACTTCTAAATTATTTTGAATGATCTTGTAGGTCCCTGAAAAATTCTAGAAAATCCTGAAGAATTTTGAAGCATTTCAAGAATTTCTACAAATTGCGAATCAATCGTGAAAAACACCACAGAACTTTGGAAAGACCTAAATCATTTTGAACGCAACAGAAGGGTTTTGGATACTTTTAGGTAAATTTTACGCTTCAGGAAAATCTTGAAAACACTGAAATACTTTAAGGAATCCTGAAATGACACTAAGAAATTTAAATGATCCTGAAGCAAGCATTGAAAGAAGTCTTAAAGATCCTAAGAACACTGGAGGACGTTATAAAATTTACAAAGATTTTGAATGATCCTGAAATGCTTTGGACAATTCTGAAAATTCCTAGAGACTCCTGAAATATCTTCAACAGTTCTGAAGAGCACCGGAGAACATTTAAAGTATTTTGAATGATCCTGTAGGCCCCTGAAAAATAATACAAAATCCTGAACAATCATTCCAAGAATTTCTACAAATTGCGAATTAATTCTAAAAAATACTAGAGAACTTTCGAAAAGGCTGAATCATTTTGAACACTACAGAAGGGTTTTGAATTCTTTAAAAAAAAATCCTTGAACAATCTTGAAAATGCTGAAGGACTCTTGAATCTTAAAGACTCTCGACAGGTCTGAAAATTTTTGAAGCATTGTAAAGGGTCATGAAATGTTCTGAAGAACACTGGAGCACTTCTAAAAATAGCTAATTTGAGAAAGTTTATAAAATTAATTTTCAATGGGGTCAAATCTGTAGTCAAAACATCCAGATATTGGAGAAAACTTAGTTACCACTATGTTATGATCCAAAAATCTAGAATGGAAATGTACGCCCTTTGTGTAATTCGGCTAAACACTTGGTCTGCTTGCTTTTTACTTCTGGGTTTGCATTGGTGAAAAAAAATTTAATAGCAGCCAACTCTGATTGTAACAGAAGTGAAGATTTTTTTTTTCAATACAACTTCTGTGTTTCTCCTCCAGTGGATAAAGTTACACATCGACATTTTGACTTTGATTCCTTATGAAATTTACAAATTTGCCGGGAAGCATGTTTACGCAAACCAATAATAGACCAACAGGGAAAGTTAACAAATCATAACTTATTCTTCGACAGTTTTTGTGGTACGTAAATATTTAACACAATTACTACGCGCATTGCGTCAATTACCCAATTTATTATTCACACTTCCAACACCAGATGGACACGGATATACACAGACCTGAAGATGTTCATACAACACTGCCATTACTCCTGAGTAATAATAAACCAGAAGATGTGTTTCATGTTCAATTCGGACCGTTTGTGGATAATTAACTAAACAAGCAGTGACTTGGTTTAATTTTCGTTTTATTTGGTTCAAATGGGATGACCTCTCTAGAAGTCAATCTTGAACTTGCGCCAAATATTTGAGAAGTTGCGGATTTAATAAATATATCTGGGTGTATGAGCACTTAAGTATGTGCGAAGCGATGCTGTACATCCTTGTAAGTTATTGCTGGTACCTGTTGGAATAGTTTGTCGTTTAATTTGTAGCCATCAACGTGGTGATTTTCCATTTTTGTTTATGTTTATAGTAAGTGTGATCCCTAGACTCCTAGTGACCAGACGAATTACCGCATAAAAATATCTAGACCATGGGATATTAGCAACACCTGTTTTTGTTTACATGCTTGTTGCATAAATAACCATGTGTACACACAATATTTAGTAAATATTTGTTGTCTGTTCCCATTAGTCAGACACATTTCGATTATACTCGATATAGTAACAGTGATGGAAATCTGTGAACTTCGCTTTATTACAATGCAGTATATTTTTATCACCTGTTTGACCTAGTTGATCCCGTCCCATTTTATCTTTACGGAAAAATGTGGATTCCTCTAGCACACTTCCTCAATGTTCCAAACCGACTGTGCAATTCAGAATTCCGATCCGTGCCAAAGTTTTTACTGTCTTCGCGCAAAAAACACAGTTGGGTAACTGAGGATAATGAACGGGGCCAAATGAATAGAGCCGCCGTTGTTCTTCGAGTTAATTATGTTGCTCATTATGTCACTCGAACGTGATAAATCCTAGCGAAATTTCGGAGTTTAATAAAGGCTATTGTTTCCAGCTAGACGACGACGACGCCGTGAGCAGTGGCGTGCGAAAGTTGGCCGTGTATTAATGATGGGATTTACTGACTATTCCTGTTGTTGCATCTTTGAGTTAATGGCTCATCCGGAAATGAACCCTTCAGCTGCGATTAAACTGACCGGGCTGCATTGTTCTATTTATTTTTCTATTTCATTCTTCCATCTTGTTTTAGTTCCCCTCTTCTTATTCTCCCAGCAAAATTTTAACTCACGCTTTTAGGCATTCTACTGTCTGACATTCTTTTTACATATCTTAGTCATCGCAGTCTTTTATTCTTTCCTTTCCCCTTTTATCATTCTCCCAAAACTCCTTTTTGTCCTCTGTCCTTTTTCATTACGTTTTTATTATCCCTAATTTAATATAAACTTTTCAGAACTGTTGACGATATTTCAGGAGTCTCTAGAATTTTTCAGAATTGGCCAAAGGAGTTCTGGATGGTTCAAAATGTTTGTGAATTTTACAACGTTCTCCAGTGTTCTTGACATTTTTTTAGGATCTTTAAGACTTCTTTGAATGCTTGCTTCAGAATCATTTAAATTTCTTAGTGTCCTTTCAGGATTCTATAAAGTATTTCAGTGTTTTCAAGATTTTTCTGGAGCGTAAATTTTACCTAAAAGTATCCAAAACCCTCTTGTTGCGTTCAAAATAATTCAGCTCTTTCCAAAGTTTTCTGGTGTTTTTCACGATTGATTCGCAATTTGTAAAAATTCTTGAAATGCTTCCAAATTGTTCAGGATTTTCTAGAATTTTTCAGGGACCTACAAAATCATTCAAAATAATTTAAGTCTTCAGAGTAGTCGGCGTTCTTCAGAACATTTTACGACTCTTTACAATGCTTCAAAAGTTTTCAGAACTGTGGAGGATGTCTCAGGAGTCTCTAGAATTTTTCAGATTTCTCCAAAGGAGTTCTGGATGGTTCAAAATGTTTGTGAATTTTACAACGTTCTCCAGTGTTCTTAACAATTCTTTAGGATCTTTAAGACTTCTTTCAATGCTTGCTTCAGGATCATTTACATTTCTTAGTGTCCTTTCAGGATTCTTTAAAGTATTTCAGTGTTTTCAACATTTTTCTGGAGCGTAAAATTTACCTAAAAGTATCCAAAACCCTTTTGTTGCGTTCAAAATGATTTAGGTCCTTCCAAAGTTCTCTGATGTTTTTCACGATTGATTCGCAATTTGTAAAAATTCTTGAAATGCTTCAAAATTCTTCAGGGTTTTCTAGAATTTTTCAGGGACCTACAAGATTATTCAAAATAATTTAGATGTCTTCAGAGTAGGCCGGTGTTCTTCAGAACATTTTACGACTCTTTACAATGCTTCAAAAGTTTTCAAAACTGTTGAGGATGTTTCAGGAGTCTCTAGAATTTTTCAGAATTGTCCGAAGGTGTTCTGGATGGTTCAAAATGTTTGTGAATTTTACAACGTTCTAGAGTGTTCTTGACAATTTTTTAGGATCTTTAAGACTTCTTTGAATGCTTGCTTCAGGATCATTTACATTTCTTAGTGTCCTTTCAGGATTCTTTAAAGTATTTCAGTGTTTTCAACATTTTTCTGGAGCGTAAAATTTACCTAAAAGTATCCAAAACCCTTTTGTTGCGTTCAAAATGATTTAGGTCCTTCCAAAGTTCTCTGATGTTTTTCACGATTGATTCGCAATTTGTAAAAATTCTTGAAATGCTTCAAAATTCTTCAGGATTTTCTAGAATTTTTCAGGGACCTACAAGATCATTCAAAATAATTTAGATGTCTTCAGAGTAGTCCGGTGTTCTTCAGAACATTTTACGACTCTTTACAATGCTTCAAAAGTTTTCAGAACTGTGGAGGATGTCTCAGGAGTCTCTACAATTTTTCAGATTTCTCCAAAGGAGTTCTGGATGGTTCAAAATGTTTGTGAATTTTACAACGTTCTCCAGTGTTCTTAACAATTCTTTGGGATATTTAAGACTTCTTTCAATGCTTGCTTCAGGATCATTTACATTTCTTAGTGTCCTTTCAGGATTCTTTAAAGTATTTCAGTGTTTTAAGATTTTTCTGGAGCGTAAAATTTACCTAAAAGTGCCCAAAACCTTTTTGTTGCGTTCTAAATGATTCAGCTCTTTCCAAAGTTCTCTGGTGTTTTTCACGATTGATTCGCAATTTGTAAAAATTCTTGAAATGCTTCCAAATTCTTCAGGGTTTTCTAGAATTTTTCAGGGACCTACAAGATTATTCAAAATAATTTAGATGTCTTCAGAGTAGGCCGGTGTTCTTCAGAACATTTTACGACTCTTTACAATGCTTCAAAAGTTTTCAGAACTGTGGAGGATGTCTCAGGAGTCTCTACAATTTTTCAGATTTCTCCAAAGGAGTTCTGGATGGTTCAAAATGTTTGTGAATTTTACAACGTTCTCCAGTGTTCTTAACAATTCTTTAGGATCTTTAAGACTTCTTTCAATGCTTGCTTCAGGATCATTTACATTTCTTAGTGTCCTTTCAGGATTCTTTAAAGTATTTCAGTGTTTTCAACATTTTTCTGGAGCGTAAAATTTACCTAAAAGTGTCCAAAACCTTTTTGTTGCGTTCTAAATGATTCAGCTCTTTCCAAAGTTCTCTGGTGTTTTTCACGATTGATTCGCAATTTGTAAAAATTTAAGAAGTCCGGTGTTTCCGGTGTTCTTCAGAACATTTTACGAGTCTTTACAATGCTTCAAAAGTTTTCAGAACTGTTGAGTTTTTTGTCCCCTTACTATTCTTCTTTCTCTCTCTCTCTCTATCTCTCGCTGTTCTTCGTCCTTTACTATTCATAATTTCATCTTTCCCTTTTATTCTTTGGCCTTATCGCTTCACAAGTTACAATTAATTTAGTTTTTCCTTTTTTTTTCATTTTTATTTTTTTCGCTCTACCATTCATTCTTCAAGTCATAATTTTTTTTTGGTACATTTCTTGGTCCTATTTAATTTTTTTTCTCGTTTGTTCTTTGCTTTGTTTTGCCTTTTTTAATCTCTTTCTCTTCATCTGTGATTTTTTGTTTTCTTTACATTCGCGAATTTTTTCTTTTCTCTTCGTTCCTGACTTTTGGCATTTTTGATCACGTATCCTTCGATTTGATTCCTCTGCGTTTCTTCTGCTGATATTTTATCCTCCTTGCTTCATTTATTCTTCATGTTTTCTTCGCTGTTGTTCTCATTACTCGTTTTGATTTCTTTCTTCCGCGTTTCTCAATTTGCACTCGTCGTTTTCATTGACCTTGATACAGTCCGTCCTTTTAATTCGGGGTGACCACCTGTTTACGGAACGTGAGTAAGAAATATTTTGTAACGGCGACGGCCCACGTGTTTCCAGTAAAGGATTAGCTCAATTTCCTTTTCTGAGTGACGGCTCTTTACTCTATATTCTTGAAAACTTGAAAACCTGAGAGGCCGAAATCGTAAAAACCTGAGAATTCGAGTGAGTATTCGAAAGCCTGCAAAGAATCGACACACATCCTCACCGCCACTGTGCGAGCGCCGTCGCAGTGGCGGGCGCTGCAGGAACGGTGACGTAACGACGTCGTCGCGTGCTAGTTACGGGGACGAGGCGCCCACTGACCCACCGCAGTGCATGCCCAGCGTCGGTACGGAAGGCGCGTCGCTCGTCCCATCCGGGTAACAGTTCGGGACCATCAATTAAAACTTCCTCTTGATTTAAATTCCAGCCGGCGATCGCTTTCTACATGAAAGTCATCCGTGCTCCGACTGACGAACGAAGGAAAACAGTCCGCGCGGTGGTGGTATGCAGTTAGGTAGCCGTCGGTGATGGTGGTGACGCGGACGGGAAGAAGACAGTACTTCAAGGAAAAAATTCCTGTAGAGACAGCCACGGATCTAGACGTTTGACTAGGATGGTAAACGGCGAGAGGGAGAGCAGGTGAAGGCTTCGACGATGGGGGCGCCAGGAACGGAGGGGGTTTTGAGTAGTGAGTACCTAAATCCTAAGTTTGTTGTTATTTTGGCGCGGTGGAACCCTGAAAAGCTCAAGAAATTGTCTTGGTAGATAACAGCAAATAAAATATTCCATTTGTTACATCAGCAATTCTATTATATTATGAATCATGATAACCTGGATAATCTGAATGTCTTGGTAAGCGATTAAATTCCGTTACCATTAGACAGCAATAATGAGTTATCATCAATGTATTTTTGCGTAGTTCTTTTTCGTTGGCAGGTCTGTTATTTGTTTCATTTCCCTTCTTTATTACTTGTTGTTTTCTTCTTTCCTTTAAAGTCTCGTCTATACATCGAGACCTGAGAACTATAGGGTTTTAGGTGACTTTTGCACATCTTATTTTACAATATTAAAGTGAATTTATTTTCATTATATGGAAATAACAAAAAAATAATGTGTCACTAAATACATACTTGCAATTGTTATTTTTTCCTAATCTTTGAAAGGTTTCGTAAGTTTGGTCGCGACCAAAAAAGGAATTAAACAAAAAAAAAAATAGTCTGTATGGTATTACTTTTTTTTTCGTTTTTCACCGTTTTGTTTGGGGCAACTCGTACTTCCCCAATTCTTAAAGCCCTCTTCCCAGTTGTTACCAGATTCGCCTCCGTCTTCGCAGGAGCAAATTTGAGGCCTTGATTCTAGACCGTCTAGTTCTGGAACATCCTCTATAAGGGGGCTCAAGATCAACACCTTAGTTTTTTCATCCCACCAGTGTTCTTTCGTTGGCCAGCCTGGCAAATCTCGACACGTCTTCGATGGCCTCCAGGAGGTAGCCGAATCCGTGCTGGCGGTCCGACAGTGACTCCTTCTCAGCTAATTGTTTTACTAGAAGAAGACATATGGGGCGATAACTCTTTTGACTGCCTACTAGCTTCCTTCCACTGCTTCGGATTTTTTTCCTTCTCAGCAACCCGTCAAAAGTGTCACCTCCATCAGCTCCCATTTCCGTCGGAATGTGGTCGTTGCAAGGCGCTTTTCCCTTTTTTAGTTACCTGTCCGCCTGCAGGACCTTCTTCCATGGATATACAAATACAAAAAGAGTATTTGAATTGAATTGCTATTAGACGTGTTGAAGGTGGAAAAGCCCTTGTCACGTATCAGGATCATGGCGCATTTAACCGAACGCGAGAGAATCGTTTTGAGTGTTTGGGTCCAACAAGATGGAGCACCTCCACATTTGGGATTTGAAGTCAGAGCGTTTCTTGACAACATTTTCCGGCTTGCCGCTTGCTTTTCTTCTGCTTCTTTTCTGGGATCTTTCCTTACTTATGAACATTTGTTTTGATTGCCTCTTTTTTTGTGTCTCTTTGTTTATTTTCTATGTTAGTTTCGTTCCTTCCGATCTGACTTTCTGTTTCTTCGTTTCATTTCTTTGTCTCTTAGTTGGAATTTAAATATTACTGTATACTCTCGTCTGTTTCATTTATATAAAGTTTTTGTAACAACTAGATATCAAAACCCTGTCGTGACGATGGCAAACAGCCGAGGACGTTAGTAAGACAGAAGAAATCCAAAAAATTCACAGTAAACAGTTGCTTGGACTACAGCCACGGGTTTAAACTTTTAATTAAGTGCTAGATAACAAGAGAGGGGCATTTAAAATGATAAATAGACACCGTACGTGCCAGGAATGGAAGCTTCCACTATTTTTTGTTCTGGATGTATCGTCATTATCGACTATTATCGCTTTATTATTATTGTATCGACCTCAGTTTCTAAACTTCTTGCTTCATTCATGATGTTTGCTTCGTCATCGAGAGAATCCATAAAGTTATTGATCACATGGGATTAAATATTATAATCTGATTTACTAATGATTAATTCGTCTTGCCATACTATTTTAGTCCAAGGTCAAGTATTTATAAGCAGCTTTATGAATACTAATTTTAAGATCGAAAATTCGCATGTACATATTTCCAACCTTGCGTGGTGTTTTGTTTTACGCTGTACACATTAACATTTATTGTTTTATCTTCTGCAATCAAACTCTAAATGGTCGTGATAGCCCAACAAGTCCTTCGGCGCTAATATCAAAGACTTTTGAAGAGTCGTCCGGACAATCGATACCCTAAAACGGATACGTACGTATCAGTTCGAATTTAGGCAACAGTATTTTAGCAACCAACAATGGGTACCACGTCCCACATTTATTCGTCTTCTTTATAGTCAAATTTAATGCATATATGTATTTATTAATCCACTTCTTTAGTGTGGAGATGGATGATGACAATGAGTTTCCGAAATTCAAATTCAAGCGTGACTTTAACATTCAAAAATATTATTAAATTTTTTTCTAAATGCAATCTAAAAATTTTGAAACCTGAGAATGTAAAAACGTCAAATTTATTTTAAGTTTGCAATTTTCAAATTTCATATAATATTTGTTAGCTTTGTTGGTCCAATTTTACAAAATTCCGAAAGTGTGGGAGTTTTAAATTCTAAATTATTATTAGCCCAAAATAACAGAGATTTTGAAATGACGAAATTCCAAAAATCTAATATGCCAACATTCCAAAACCCAAAATTACGAAATTCGGATATTCCAAAATTCCGAAATTCCAAAATTCGAGAACCGAAGTTCCATTTGAACCTTTCCAGGTTTCAAAATTTTAATATTCCTAGATTATATCCGTTTACAAATTTTTGAGGTTCTGAGATTAGAAAATTTATTTAATATTCGAGTATTCAAAAATTCTACAAGATTTCGAAATTTCATATCCTGGATTGCGATTTTCGAAAACTGCTAGATTTCTGAATTCCAAACACTTCAGGTTTCAAAATTCGACTTTCGAGATTCCAAACTTTCAATATTCTGATTTTCCTAGAATCCAAAATTGAAGATTCTGACCTACATTGCTTCGACATTATAGAATTTAAAAATTTTAGGATTGATACACAAATGATCAGAAATTCAAAATTTTACCATCAATTTTGGGATCAAAAAAGATTCATTCGTTCAAGAAACCCGATTGTTTACGGGTAGATAATATTCGCAAACGTCCGAGATTCTAACAAAAATATATACTTACATCGAATATTGAATATTACCAAATAAAGAATCTGGTATATAGAATTTGGAATATGGAATTTGAAACATGGAAATTGGAATGTCGAATATGAACTTGAAATATCGAATATTAATCCTAAAATATAAAATTTGAAATATGGGGTAACGGGTAACAAAAACTATATATGGAATGGAATCTGGTATTTGGAAGTACATCGACTTTGGAATATGGCATTTCTATTGCAGAGTAGGGAATTTGGAACCTCGAATACATGATAATAAACATGAAATTTGGCACATGGAAATTGGAATCTGGGATACAAAACTACATAATGTCGTATTTGGAATGCAGGAAAAGAAATAAAATTCGGAATTTGAAATTTGTAACAAGGAATTTGGAATCTAGTATTTGGATTTGGAAACATGGAATTTTCAATATGGGATATCGAATACAATCATATTAAATCTGGAATATAAGATACGGCATATTATCGACTGCATAAACTAGAGTAATTTAGGAATCTGGTATTCGGAGGTATATCGACTTTGGAATATGGCATTTCTAATAAAAAATATTGAATGAGGAACCTCGAATACAAAATTAATAAACCTAACATTTGGAATGTGGCATCTTGAGTTTGCATGGGCTATTGAATTTGGTACATATATAGAAATCGGGATTTGGAATAATATAGAAATTAGTATATGGAATTTTAAATATGGAAATATTATATTGGTACATATTTGAATACAGAGTCTGAAATACAGAACACTGAATCGGATATTTCAAATATATCATTTGGGATAGAGAAATTAGAATTCAAAATAAAAAATGTGGTATTTGAAATACGGAAAACGGAATATGAAAAACAAAATATAGAAACTCTTATTTAGAATATGAAATTCAGAATTTTGAATTTGCAAAATGAAATTTGGAATCTAGTATTAATGTTGAATATGAAATATGGAATACATATTAAAGCTGGAATATAAAATTTGGAATATAGGATAAGGCATATCGACAGCATAAACTAGAGAAACTTGGGAATTTGGAACATGGAACGGAATCTGGTATTTGGAAGTATATTGACTTTGGAATATGGCATTTCTGATAAAGAATATTGAATGAGGAACCTCGAATACAAAATAATAAACCTAACTTTTGGAATATGGCATTTTGAGTTTCCATGGGTTATGGAATTTGGTACATATATTAGTATATGGAATTTGGAATTTTAAATATGCAAATTTATTGGTACATATTTGAATACAGTCTGAAATACAAAACAATGAATCGGATATTTGGAATATAGCATTTGGGATAGAGAAATTAAAATTCAAAATAAAAAATGTGGTATTTGAAATACGGAGAGCGGAATGTGAAAAACAAAATATAGAAACTCGTATTTAGAATATGAAATTTGGAATTTTGAATTTGCAAAATGAAATTTGGAATCTAGGATTAATGCTGAATATGGAATATCAAATACATATTAAACCTGGAATAAAAAATTTGGAATATAGGATAAGGCATATCGACTGCATAAACTACAGAAACTTGGGAATTTGGAACATGGAACGGAATCTGGTATTTGGAAGTATATTGACTTTGGAATATGGCATTTCTGATAAAGAATATTGAATGAGGAACCTCGAATACAAAATAATAAACCTAACTTTTGGAATATGGCATTTTGAGTTTCCATGGGTTATGGAATTTGGTACATATATTAGTATATAGAATTTGGAATTTTAAATATATGCAAATTTATTGGTACATCTTTGAATACAGTCTGAAATACAAAACAATGAATCGGATATTTGGAATATAGCATTTGGAATAGAGAAATTAAAATTCAAAATAAAAAATGTGGTATTTGAAATACAGAAAACAGATGACTATGGAATATCAAATACATATTAAACCTGGAATATAAAATTTGGAATATAGGATAAGGCATATCGACTGCATAAACTAGAGAAAGTTGGGAATTTGGTACATGGACCGGAATCTGGTATTTGGAGGTATATTGACTTTGGAATATGGCATTTCTAATAAAGAATATTGAATGAGGAACCTCGACTACAAAATAATAAACCTAACATTTAAAATGTGAATTTGGTACATATATGGAATTCGGGATTTGGAATAATATAGAAATTAGTATATGGAATTTTAAATATGGAAATATATTGGTACATATTTGAATACATAGTCTGAAATACAGAACACTGAATCGGATATTTCAAATATATAATTTGGGATAGAGAAATTAAAATTCAAAATTAAAAATGTGGTATTTGAAATACGGAAAACGGAATATGAAAAACAAAATATAGAAACTGGTATTTAGAATATGAAATTCGGAATTTTGAATTTGCAAAATGAAATTTGGAATCTAGTATTAATGTTGAATATGAAATATGCAATACATATTAAAGCTGGAATATAAAATTTGGAATATAGGATAAGGCATATCGACAGCATAAACTAGAGAAACTTGAGAATTTGGAAGATGGAACAGAATCTGGTATTTGGAAGTATATCGACTTTGGAATATGGCATTTCTAATAATGAATATTGAAAGAGGAACGTCGAATACAAAATAATAAACCTAACATTTGGAATATGGCATTTTGAGTTTCCATGGGTTATGGAATTTGGTACATATATTAGTATATGGAATTTGGAATTTTAAATATGGAAATTTATTGGTACATATTTGAATACAGTCTGAAATACAAAACAATGAATCGAATATTTGGAATATGAAATTTGGAATATAGCATTTGGGATAGAGAAATTAAAATTCAAAATAAAAAATGTGGTATTCGAAATACGGAAAGCGGAATGTGAAAAACAAAATATAGAAACTGGTATTTAGAATATGAAATTTGGAATTTTGAATTTGCAAAATGAAATTTGGAATCTAGGATTAATGTTGAATATGGAATATCAAATACATATTAAACCTGGAATATAAAATTTGGAATATAGGATAAGGCATATCGACTGCATAAACTAGAGAAAGTTGGGAATTTGGTACATGGAACGGAATCTGGTATTTGGAGGAATATCGACTCTGGAATAATTTCTAATAAAGAAAATTGTTGAATCAGGAACCTCGAATACAAAATACCTGACATTTAAAATATGGAATTGACCTGACCTGACCTGACTTGACATTTCAAATATGGAATTTGGAGTTTAGGTTATAGAAGTCGGAATTTGGAATATGGGAGTTATGATATCGAATTCGGTATATAGAATTTGGAATTCTGAATACATATCGCAAGTTATTGATATTTGAAACATAGCATTTGGGATAGAGAAGTTAAAATACAAAATAAAGGATGTGGTATTTGGAATATAGAAGACGAAATGTGTAAAACAAAATATAGAATCTGGTACTTAAAATATGAAATTCGGAATTTGAAATTTGGAATCTAGTATTAATTTTGAATATGGAATATCAAATACATAACCTGGAATATAGGATAAGGGATATGGACTGCAGAAACTAGAAAATAATAAACCTGATATTTGGAATATGGGATTTTAGAGTTTCGGCAATGAAATTTGGCATATGGAATTAAGAATTTGGAATATGAAACTTCGTATATGGAATTTGGAATTCTGAATATGGAAATCTGGTATTTGGATTCTGAAATTTGGAATATAGAATTTGTGATATGGGGAATATAAGACAAACCAATGTGGAATTTAAAGCAGCAAATAATGGATCTGGTATTTGGAATATGGAGTTTGCCACATGGAAATTGGAACCTCAAATACAAAACAAAGAATCTCATACTCGCCACATAGCATTTGGAATAAACAATTTAAATAAAAGATAAAGAATCTGGAATTTAGTATATGGAATTTGGAATCTGGTACATATTTGGAATTTAAAACATGGAATTTGGGTTATGAAATATCGAATAGATATTAAACCTGGAGTACAGGATAAGGGATACGAATTGCAGAAACTAGAGCAACTTGGGAATTTGGAACATGGAACGGAATCTGGTATTTCGACTTTGGAATATGGATTTTCCAATAAAGAATTTTGAATACGGAACCTAGAATAGAAAATAATAAATCTGCTATTGGAAATATGGAAATTGCAATTTCAAACTTCGTATATGGAATTTGGACTTCTGAATATGGAAATTTGTATCTGGTATTTGGATACGGAGTCTGAAATACTGAACGAATAATCTGGTATTTGGGATATGGAGTTTGAAGTAGCAAATAAAGAATCTGGTATTTGGAATTTAAAACATAGAATTTGGAATATGAAATATCGAATACATATTAAACCTGGATATAGACTGCAGAAACTAGAAAAACTTGGGAATTTGACTGGAAAATTAAACTTCTAATTCCGAATATTGAATACGGAACCTCAAAATAGAAAATAATAAATATGATATTTGGAATATGGAGTTTGGTATACGGAGTTCGGAATTTGTGATATGAAACTATGGAATTTGGAATTCTTAATGTGGAAATTGGTATCCGGTATTTCGAGAACGGAGTCTCACATACTAAATAAATAATCTGGTATTTGTAATATGGTGTTTGAAATAACAAATAAAAAATCTGGTATTTGGATTCTCAAATTTGAAATATAAAAATTATAATATGAAATTTGGAATTTGTAGCAAATAAAGACTGGTACTTGGAATATGGAATTTGGCACATGGAAATTGGAGCTTGAAATACAGAACAAATAGTTTGGAATATATGAAAACTAACTAGTCAAGAAAATCAGTATTCTTGAAAATTTTTTGTTAATATATTTTCACCTTGACGAATAAGGTGGATATTTGATTTCACCAAAGCACTGGCAAAGTTTACCAGACTTTATAGCTTAGTGTTTAAACATCCGATGTAAATATATATTTTTAGCCTTGACAGTTGTAAACTACGTTCTACCACATTTTAGACAGCCATGGTAACCCATTTTTTACACATTGAAGCTGTCACCTACCGCCTTTAGGCGGTAAAATAGTCCAAAATTTTCTTCTTTGAGAAACGCGCAAAAAAAAGATCCTTTATGATAAATATTGGTCGTATATTTTGAAAGAAGATACCGCACTTAACTGTCTTTGAATAAGTTTCTAAGATATAATAATGACCAATTTAAAGACACTCGTGGTATAAATAGTAAGCATCTCAGTTGCCTATTTACTTTGTCAATTTACAATGTCACTCAATCTAAAAATGTTAATTTATTACGATTACTACTCTCATAAAATACAATAATATGGCAAAATGGGTGAAGTCATTGAACTAAAAGTAAAACACGTCAAGAATAAGATAATGAAAAAGTTAAGGTAAGTCAACAAAACACTCGAAAAACATAACCTCTCTCATATTTTTAGGAATTGTGCCCTATTTATGCTATTTATGCATTCCTACAACTCTCGTATCCTTTTGGAAAAAATCCGCGTCCGTCACACTATCCTGCACCTATCTTTATGTCAATAATGTGAATGTACTAACTTTGGTGCAACGATAATTTTTGTTAAATGGGGGCGCCGAGTGGAAAACTTCGTCATCGCCTAAAAAGTTGTATACATTATGTGTGTGGTAGGTATTTTACATCACTCAGTTTTATTAAAACACTCCGCTTCGCGTCGTGTTTCAATATTAAAACTTCGTGATGTAAAATTGAACCTACCACACTTATAATGTAATATACTATTACAAATATTGGGAACAACGCAATAGCATTTATTACAGTTTTAAAGCTATATTTGTAGGAAATTTGATACAGGTGAAAAAAAAAATTAAGCGCAACTTTACATGGAAGGGTGGACGATTAATGCATTAGCTAAAAACTGGAACACCGATAGTCCAAACAGAAATTACACGCTGACATAATTCTCGATAAAAGCCAATTAAATCTAAATAACCCCGATCCTTGTGACGCTTACGAAATCTTAATCCATTTCCCATTCAATTACAAAACTCACTATAACAAGCCGCGATCAATCATCAAAACGTAACCGACTTTTCGAAATCCAACTCCCATAATCTCGTTTTCGATCCTAATCGTGTTTATGACTTGCCACTCTTTGATTTACACGCGCCTGTGTTATTTCATTCAGTTAGTTCCGAGACCAATAATATTTACCTCTGGAACTGAACTATTTAGAAGCTGTTGTTTGGAAATGTTCTTTTAAGAACGTCGATAAAAATACTTAATTATGTAACAGCACTTAGGATGAGAGGAGCAATATTGTTGTCAGTGGCTGGAGTGATCAAAGTTGACCGAAAAGTGATGCGAATGTAAACATCAATCGAGGCTAATCTTGTCCAGACATCAGTTGTCGAAATCGGAAAGTAATGACCATTAAAGTGGAAGAAAATCCAAAATGAGTTGGCACTTGACGGTGGATTTTTGCCAAGCTGTTTATTGTTGTTCAACTTCAATTTCGCGGTTCCTGGGAACCTTCAAGCGGTATTTTTATTTACGTTTTGACTCCACCTGCAAATCAAATCAATTTAAATAGTTCCGCGAGTAATTTTAGTACTTCTCCTCCGTGTGTTGACCTTTTTTATTTAGGATGTAGTCATAGAACGAACAATTTTCTGGGGATAGACAAGCCAGTATACTCTAATTCAAAAATAACAGAAGCTATTGATCGTAAAAAGGGTGCAGTTTACAGAGTGGTTATTATTACGAATGTTGAGGTTCAAGCGTATGTACGGATCGCGACATTATTTTTAAATGTTCGCCTCCCAAGATTATGCAAGGACTTGGCCGTGCACCGGTGTGCTTTTTGATTTTTTCATCCTGAAATGATTTATGCAAGTCAAAAGTTTATTTTCACGAAACGGGAACCTTTTTGGTTAACACTGGATTTTGATTTTTATCCACCATAATTTATTTTGAAAATACAAGGGTCAAATTTATTAGTTTTTAAAAGAGCATTTTTTCTGAATTCAGTGATGTAACATATGCCCACCTTTATTAATTCAAAAATTTAATTCTGGAAAAGTAAAACTAAGTTAGCTTTGGAAATGCTGTCATTAGCGATCTGTCACCTGCATATTGGCCAAAAATTAAATTTGTGCGCAATACATAATTAGTTTAACAATGGTCTGACCAAAATGGTAATTTAACGTCTGAAAGATATTCGCAACTTTTACAAGAACATGTTGTTCCACGACTTAGGGAAATATTTCCAAACCACGGCAATCAAAATATACCAGCAGAAACCATCTGGTTTCAACAAGACGGAGCACCGCCACATTTTGGTCGTCAAGTGCGAGAATATTCGGATGGAACATTTCCCGGTAGATGGATAGGGCGGAGGGGGGCTATTGAATGGCCAGCCAGGTCTCCTGATTTGACCCCACTTGATTTTTTTCCTGTGGGGTCACGTAATGTTACAAATCGAAGACCTACAAGAACAAATAAGAAACGAAATTTCCAATGTTTCTCCAAATATTTTGATTGATTTTTGCAAAATTTTGCTCATCTTTTGTACCATAAAAATTTCGTGTTTTAAGTTTTTTATTAAAATGTGTTCTTTGTCAGTTAAGAGTGTTATTTGAACAATTATTACTGACTTTCAGTCAAAGTTCAGGCGGAAAAAAGGTAACGATAGATAAAGACATTTCCAAGGCTATGAAAATTTTACACTATTCAAAATTTTATTAGTTCGATAATTTTTTTTAAAGTTTCGATGAAAATAAGGTATGCATGTGTTACATCACAGAACTCGGAAAAAAATGCTTTTCTTCAAAATATTAAATTGAACCTTTCTTACCATTTAAAAAATATGGAACTTAAATACTTTTAAGCATATACCAAATTTCAATAAGTTTTGATGAATAGTTTTTATAGCATTTAATTCTTTATTGTACGTGTGTATCTCAGTGAACTGCTAAACGGCTGGACCGATTTTGATGAAATTTTGTGTGTGTTTGAGTGGTCACTTGTATGCTCTTTCTCCTCGTGACTCGTGATCCTCCACGTGTTGTCATGTTACATGTCTGCAATATTTTAAATATACCATCGGAGAGAGTTTGCAATTTATTTTATTTTTTTCATAATATTGAAACGGAAATAACGAAAAATTATCTACACACAATCTGCAACACTGCACAGACACCCTTATTTCCATTTGCAGATACTGTCATAAACGAAAATACGAATGTCAACGGTAAAGCTGAAAATCCAATAAAAATTCCCCCATTTAATTTAAAAACACATTTCTCGCTTGTTTCGCACAAATAAAACGCCGAGGCAATTTTCAATTACATTCACACGGAATGTCAAACAAGTTGCCTTTAAAATTAATTGGAAATTTAATTTCTAATGATTCACTTCTCTTAATTGATCTCTTCCATATTGTTACGTTCTGCATGAAAGTCGTGATGATTTAATTGCCAACACATACGACCGAGATCGTTCTGGAGTAATTCTACGAGCGATCGTTCGAGAAGGCGACACAATAAATAAACGCAACAATATTTTATTCTTTTTGTTTTTCAATCCATTCTTTTCATCCTTCTAATTCCATGTTTCGATCTTTTCGTTACACTTCTTTTTTTATTCAGCCTTATTGTCCTTATTTACCTTATTGTTTGTTTTTATTCTTGTAACATTCTTTTTACCGTTTATCCACATATTATTTCATCTCATCTTAGCATTTCATCTCTCGTCCTTTTATTCTGTCAATCTATATCGGGTGTCCCAACTAAAATTTATACCCCCCAACAATTCCAATTTCGAAAGACTCGAACAGGTCAATTTTTTTTTATCAAGGGGGACCTAATTGTTCCAAGCTTTCAAGTCTCAGATCTCGCCCCTTGAGCCAGGGGAGCCACCCCCTTAAAAAATTTAAATGGCATGGGGGTCGTGTGATACATCATTTTAAAGCTTATTCAATTCTCTATCCAAACCTACATTTATCGATTCCTTTCTACAAGAAAAAAAGCATGAATTCGATATTTTCCAAATCTACATAAAATACTCAACTAAAATTTGTACCCCCCAACAATTCCAATTTCGAAAGACTCAGAAGAAAACGCTGGAACAAGTCAACTTTGTTATCAAGGGGGACCAAATTGTACCAAACTTTCAACTCTTAGATCTCACCCCTTTAGCCAGGGGAGCCACCCCCTTCAAAAATTTAAATGGCATGGGGGGTCGTGTGATACATCATTTTAAAGCTTATTCAATTCTCTATCCAGACCTACATTTATCGATTTGTTTCTACAAAAAAAAAACAGAAAGCTTATTAAAAATGCTATTTGGTGGTATAATGGAATATTAGGGTGTTCCATTTGAAAAAAAAAAAACAGTTATAGATTTTGCGACACCGTATAGAAATATCCATTTAGATGAATTTCAATCAGTGTGTATTTAAGTTTGGTTCTATAAAAAATTATTTACGGAAAAATATTCAGTTATTATTTAATTTTAAATTGTGAAGGTATCGTGTGGCTATCGTCCTCCGGAAACCCCGTTTTGATATCTTTCAAAATAAGGGCGTAAATGATGGTCCACACACCTCTGGGACACCGGTATATTTTCAGAATCTCTTAACGTTTTGTTCTTCTTTATGTTCTTTGTTTTGCCATTGGTCTTTTAACCTTTTTTCTTTGCAAAAATAATACCTACACCTTTTTGATTGCAAAAACTACTTCCTTAATGCAGTAGTTGAAACTATTCCCACAATTTCCCTTTTTCGGTAGGGTTCCTTATAAATGCCAAATGCAGCTTAACTCACAGTTTTGAGACGATCATAGAAAAAATGTTGTATGCAACACGTGTAAAAGCGGCATGATTGAATGCAATATTTTATTTATTTTCCTTTACATCGTTTTTTATCAATTCAGTCTTTCAGTTTTTCACCCTTCAAATTCTGTTCCTTGTTTCGGTTTTCCATGATTTCATCATCCTTTCGTTCCAATTTTCCCGTCGCGTGCAATAAACACCCTTTTACACGTGATGCATAAAAGCTATTATCTACATTCATCCTCTTTCATATTTACGTTCTTGCTTCCGTGACTTTCGTTCCTTTTCGTCCTTTCCTTTCGTCTATCATTTTTGCTTTTATCCGTTGATTTCTTTATATTTTTATTGCTTTAATTTATTTTAGGTATTCTTTTATTTCATTGCTTTGTCATTTCTTTGGTTTATAATTTCTTTCATTTTCTCAATCTATTGACGTTCCGTTCTTTGATTTATTATTGCTTCCTGCATTTCTTTCATTATTTCACCTCTTCATCCTTTTTCATTTTTAAATCTTCTATTCTTTCATCTCTTTATCCATTTTGTCATCTGCTTCACTTCCTACTCGTGTCAACTCCCCCACAGTGTCTCAACTCAGGGTTCCCAAAAACTGTTAGCTTCTCGAATTCTCATATCTCTTAGTGTTTCATTTTCTCCACTTCTTTTGAGTGTCCTAGCTTCTCCATTTTTGGTTTTACAGTTCTTTCTGTTTCCTATTTATTTCCGTTCATTCCATTTCTTTTCAAAAGATGTTCGAAGTACTTAATACAGCTAATAAAACTATATCAATAAACAGTTTTTAGTACCTCTTCGCCAAATTGCATGATCCAAGTGTTTATTTTCATACGTAGTTTCAGTTGTTAGTAACATCTGACTCAAGACTCAATCAAGTGTTTTTGAGAGCTCTAAGTTATGATTGTGCAAAATAAATAATCAGGTGTACAAATTTTGAATACTTTGGTCTATTTACAGTTCGGAATTCAAATTATGGTATCGACTTTGGGACAGAAGCAATAAACATGTTTTGTATGTCTGCATGTCCCTCTAAATAGAATGAAATTCTATTGTTTTATTGCTTAAATTAGAATTGGGCATCGGTTGTTATCGTGTTCGAAGAAGTGGATTGTGTCCTTGCAAAAAATTGGCGCGCCTGTCTTTTGGCTTGTAACTGTAAAGGTATAACCGAAGTGCCAAAGAGTATCAAATGTATCGCGGTAACGAATTAGACAAAGTTACGTGTGTGGTGATTTCGATCTATTGTGACAAAAATTTAGTAACTCTGATTACTTTTCCAATTTTTTGTGTTATTCCCGCCATTATTCTTTATGAAATCTTTGTCTCATGGTAGGTATCATAGCGTCATCTGGATTGAGTGTGCTCTCATTTATTAATGACCACCACTTGACCCGGTTCCACTGACTAGATTCATGACTATGACTATTTTACGTTCAAATTGCAAAGGACTATATTGTAAAAATGGCACGATACCTTGAGGAGGGAAAATTTAACAGATTCGGACAAGTAGGCTGCCACAAAATTGGCACATGTAAAACACGATCTTAATGTTTCTATAGTTTACAAAATAGCTATAATAGCGCTATTACTATTTTAGTGTCCGATGTCCTCATGCGACAGTAAAACCATTATATCTGTTATTTTGTAGTCAACGCAAGTAGTTACGAATTCAATAGTCACACATTAACACATTTAGTTTATTTTTTTATTATTTGTGACTTGCTAAATCACATTAGTTTATTTGTTCTATCTTCAGATATAAGGATCTTTGTACTTTTTGGGACAAATACGTTATGTATTCAATGGAATTTACAATATTAATTTTGGAAAAGTCCCACAAACCAAACGGCCGATTATAAATACACTCACAATGCCCTTCCAACTGTCTGAGCAATATTTTCCCAGAGACTTCAACGTAAAAACTTTTTGCCACATCAACATCTCTCCGCCGACCATTTAATCAGATTTATGGCGTGCGTGTATTTTAATCCTCAGCTCCATCACAATTTTATAGGAAACCGAAAATCCGACGGGTAAAAATAAACCAACTATACAGTTTCATTTACTATGTGATCTATCGCACTGTTTCGACAGAGAAAAGAACCTCCCGAATGACGCTCATTTAGATCTATTTCGGGAACAAGCACTAGTGTGTGCACGGAGAGGAGTTATCCCCCAGGAACTCTCTTCTGGGACGGAAAGTCGGCCAAGGATCGATCCGGACCGAAAGTGAAACCTGTGGACTCTATTGTTGCCAGAATTTAAATTCGCGGTGTAACTCGAAATTTCCGGATGAATATTCGGACCAAATGTTTTCTGGGTTCATATTTTATGTTGGGACAGTTACGGCGGAACGGGATTTACGACGATAACAGAGGATTTGGTGACAATGTGGCGGTAAATTAGTAACGACGTTTGTGAGTTGTGGGTTGTAAATGATTTATAGTGAAAAAATTTACTGCAGTTATTTTTCAAAGCTTTATTTTCTCCAACATGATCTGAACATGTTTTTAAAATGTTCTCATTTTAAAAATTTTCTAATTATTTTCTCAGTTTTTATCGCGAAGAAAAAATAAGAGGAGGATCGGACATATTTTTTTTTCAAATTTCTTATGGACATGTTTTTTCATTTATATTTTCAATTTTCGTTGTTCTGTCTGTCTAGTTCAGGTTTAGTAATGCGAGATGATGAAGACCAAGACGAGAACAAGACAGTATGATGTCTCTAATATCGATACAAATTTAAAAAAAAAAATCCTCAACATGTTCTGAACGTGTTTTTCGTCCTATCCTACTTTTTCTATATTTATTTTATTATTGTTTTTATGACGAAGTAAAAATTTTAAAAAATCCCAAAATTCATTTTTTTCAACATGTTTTGGACATGTTTTTCGCTTAAAACGGTGCTATATTTTACTTTTTGTCTATTTGTTTTATTATTGTTTTCTTCTATAAGTAAAAATATGATTGGGATCCACCACAAAAAAATTATCAGGACGTCCATAATATGCAGCACATTTCAAATAATTTCTTTTCTTCAGATTAGTTATGAACATGTTTCATTTATATTTTCTCTTTTCGTTGCTCTATCTGTCTATGTGTTTCATATATGGTGATGCTCGATGACGAACACCAAGAGGAGAACCAGACAGTATGATATCTCTAACATCGATAAAAAAGATTCCAAAAATTCTTTTCCCTCAACATGTTGTGAACATGTTTTTCGCTTAAAATGTTGTCGTATTCTGATTTTTCTCCATTTATTTTATTCTAAGGTAAAAATAAGTGGAGGATCGAGCATAAAAAAATTATTAGGACGTCCAAATAATATGCAAGAAATTTCCAATATTTTTTCTTTATCAGATTCCTTATGGACATGTTCTGTTCATTAATATTTTCTCTTTTCGGTGCTCTGTCTCTTTCATATTTGGTGATACAAGATGATGAAGACCAGACGAGAACCAGACAGTATGATGTGTCTAATATCGATACAAATTTTACTCAACATGTTCTGAACGTGTTTATCGTCCTATTCTACTTTTTCTATACTTATTTTATTATTGTTTTTATGACGAAGTAAAAATTAAAAAAAAAATTCATTTTCCTCAACATGTTTTGGACATGTTTTTCGCTAAAAACGTTACTATATTTTACTTTTTGTCTACTTGTTCTATTATTGTTTTCTTCTATAAGTAAAAATATGATTGGGATCGACCACAAAGAAATTATTAGGACGTCCATAATATGCAGCAAATTTTAAATAATTAATTTTCTTCAGATTAGTTATGAACATGTTTTATTTATTATTTCTCTTTTCGTTGCTCTATCTGTCTGTGTTTCATATATGGTGATGCTCGATGATGAACACCAAGAGGAGAACCAGACAGTATGGTCTCTCGAACATCGATAAAAAAAGATTCAAAAAATTCATTTCCCTCAACATGTTGTGAACATGTTTTTCGCTTAAAATGTTGTCGTATTCTGATTTTTCTCCATTTATTTTATTCTAAGGTAAAAATAAGTGGAGGATCGAGCATATAAAAATTATTAGGACGTCCAAATAATATGCAAGAAATGTCAAATATTTTTTCTTTATCAGATTCCTTATGGACATGTTCTGTTCATTAATATTTTCTCTTTTCGGTGCTCTGTCTCTTTCATATTTGGTGATGCAAGATGATGAAGACCAGACGAGAACCAGACAGTATGATGTGTCTAATATCGATACAAATTTTACTCAACATGTTCTGAACGTGTTTTTCGTCCTATTCTACTTTTTCTATATTTATTTTATTATTGTTTTTATGACGAAGTAAAAAATTTAAAAAATCCCAAAATTCATTTTCCTCAACATGTTTTGGACATGTTCTTTGCTTAAAATGTTGTTATATTCTACTTTTTATCTATTTGTTTTCTTCTATAAGTAAAATATGATTGGGATCGACCACAAAGAAATTATTAGGACGTCCATAATATGGAGCAAATTCCAAATAATTTCTTTTCTTTAGATTTGTTAAGAACATGTTTCATTTATATTTTCTCTTTTCGTTGCTCCATCTGTCTATGTGTTTCATATATGGTGATGCTCCATGATGAACACCAAGAGGAGAACCAGACAGTATGGTATCTCTAACATCGATAAAAAAGAATCCAAAAATTCATTTCCCTCAACATGTTGTGAACATGTCTTTAGCTTAAAATGTTGTCGTATTCTGATTTCTCTCCATTAATTTTATTCTAAGGTAAAAATAAGTGGAGGATCGAGCATAGAAAAATTATTAAGACGTCCATACAATATGCAAGAAATTGAAAATATTTTTTCTTTTTCAGATTCCTTATGGACATGTTTTTTTCATTTATATTTTCTCTTTTCGGTGCTGTCTCTTTCATATTTGGTGATGCAAGATCATGAAGACCAGACGAGAACCAGACAGTATGATGTGTCTAATATCGATGCAAATTTTTCTCAACATGTTCTGAACGTGTTTTTCGTCCTATTCTACTTTTTCTATATTTATTTTATTATTGTTTTTATGACGAAGTAAAAAATTTAAAAAATCCAAAAATTCATTTTCCTCAACATGTTTTGGACATGTTCTTTGGTTAAAATGTTGTTATATTCTACTTTTTGTCTATATTATTATTGTTTTCTTCTATAAGTAAAAATATGATTGGGATCGACCACAAAGAAATTATTAGGACGTCCATAATATGCAGCAAATTTTAAATAATTAATTTTCTTCAGATTAGTTATGAACATGTTTTATTTATTATTTCTCTTTTCGTTGCTCTATCTGTCTGTGTTTCATATATGGTGATGCTCGATGATGAACACCAAGAGGAGAACCAGACAGTATGGTATCTCTAACATCGATAAAAAAGATTCCAAAAATTCATTTCCCTCAACATGTTGTGAACATGTTTTTAGCTTAAAATGTTGTCGTATTCTGATTTCTCTCCATTAATTTTATTCTAAGGTAAATAATTAGTGGAGGATCGAGCATAGAAAAATTATTAAGACGTCCATACAATATGCAAGAAATTTAAAATATTTTTTCTTTTTCAGATTCCTTATGGACATGTTTTTTTCATTTATATTTTCTCTTTTCGGTGCTGTCTCTTTCATATTTGGTGATGCAAGATGATGAAGACTAAGACGAGAACCAGACAGTATGATGTGTCTAATATCGATACAAATTTTCCTCAACATGTTCTGAACGTGTTTTCGTCCTATTCTATTTTTTCTATATTTATTTAATTATTGTTTTTATGGCGAAGTAAAAATTTAAAAAAATCGAAAAATTCATTTTCCTCAACATGTTTTGCACATGTTTTTTTGCTTAAAATGTCGTTATATTCTACTTTTTATCTATTTGTTTTCTTCTATAAGTAAAATATGATTGGGATCGACCACAAAGAAATTATTAGGACGTCCATAATATGGAGCAAATTCCAAATAATTTCTTTTCTTTAGATTTGTTAAGAACATGTTTCATTTATATTTTCTCTTTTCGTTGCTCTATCTGTCTATGTGTTTCATATATGGTGATGCTCCATGATGAACACCAAGAGGAGAACCAGACAGTATGGTATCTCTAACATCGATAAAAAAGAATCCAAAAATTCATTTCCCTCAACATGTTGTAAACATGTTTTTAGCTTAAAATGTTGTCGTATTCTGATTTCTCTCCATTAATTTTATTCTACTGTTCTACTTTTTCTATATTTATTTTATTATTGTTTTTGTGACGAAGTAAAAATAAAAAAAAAAAACAATTCATTTTCCTCAACATGTTTTGGACATGTTTTTCGCTTAAAACGTTGCTATATTTTACCTTTTGTCTATTTGTTTTATTATTGTTTTCTTCTATAAGTAAAAATATGATTGGGATCGACCACAAAAAAATTATCAGGACGTTCATATAATGTGCAAGAAATTTTAAATATTTTTTCTTTTTCAGATTCCTTATGGAAATAATGATATCTTTAACATCGATAAAAAATATTCCAAAAATTAATTTTCCTCAACATGTTCTGAACATGTTTTAGCTTAAAATGTTGTCATATTCTACTTTTTCTCTATTGTATTCTAAAAATATGATTGGGATCGATCACAGAAAAATTGTCAGGGCGTCCACAATATGCAAAAGATTTCAAATATTTTTTCTTCTTCGGATTCTTCATGGACATGTTTTTTTCATTTATATTAATTTTCTCTTTTCGTTGGTCTATCTGTCTATTTCAGAATTGGTGTTGCTAAATTATGAACACTAATACGAGAACCATTATACAGTATGATGTCTCTAACATCGATACAAATTTTTCAAAAATTTATTCTGCACATGTTCTAAACATGTTTTTGTCATAAAATCTTGTCATATTCTAATTTTTCTCTATTTGTTTTATCATTGTTTTTGTTTTAAGATAAAAATAAAAGGAAGATCAAATAATTTTTCTTCCTCAGATTCGTTGTGGACATTACATTTATATTGTGAACACCAAGAGAAAAACCAGACACGAGAACACATTTAAGGCTTCTCTAAAATCAATAATAAATAATTTTCTTGAACATTATCTGGGTAAACCTACAAACCAATAACCTCAGAAGTGGGATACTGAGAAGCTTATAACCCGGTTCGACTGTATCAATGAGAAACACGTAGCTGCAAAAACACAAAGCCATCCATCAAGTTGAATGATACCTGTTGTAACGATAAACCCCACGTTTCTTAATTTTTAGCCGCCTTTATTTTGCAGCGTTTTCAATCATCTGGAAATTCGTGCAAGCATAAATTATCATATTTTTTTGATACCAAAAGAAACATGAAACAATGACTTGTCATTCCTGTTTGTAGGAAGTAACAGAACAATCAATCATAAATGAGACTACTGTTTGGGTGCATTGCAAATCGTTAAACTTTTTCCATGTTTGAGACAATGTAGACAACAATTGTCCGATTTTGTTTGCGGTACTTTTCATTTGTTATGAAAGGAAACAAAAAATAAAATTCATAAAATTGGGAATCATAAAAAGATTAAATGATCCGAAAGTGAAAAAATTTACACATTGTGAAATTGAGAACATGATAGACAGAACGAGGTGTTTTTGATGTTATTTCCACTAACGACTAATATCGTTTCCAGAGTCGAGCAAGACTTCGTCACCGAGCTCGACCATCAACACCCAAGGATTGGCAACCCTGATCGTGATGATAGCAGTCTTAACGATAATCATCCTCTTTTGCTGTTTGTCCGCACCCGGCATCCGGGACCTCTGCAAAAGATACGTTTTCCGTACTTGTGTTATAGACGACCCCGATATAGACAATGGTAAGTAGCCCGTCTTGTGACTTGAAAACTAAATTTAGAAGTGGAAATCCTCAACCCGAACTGTTGAAAAAGAGCGGCCAACGTGGTGTGACTGGCTTTTATTTTAGAACCGTTCAATAATAGGGCCTCCGAAACAATACAGCTTCAAAAAGCCCCGTCCGTCCGTTCGAGATTTTTCTCGTAGGTTGCACGGCATCCAAAAATAATTCGTCTAAAATTAAATTTCCCTCAGATGCGAGAAAGACAATTAAACCACCTTAAACAAACAAACATAAAAGGATACCCGGAAAATGTCATCACAAGGTCAAGTTGCCCCCAATCATGTCTTCCTGTTTGACGTCCTCTTTTAATATTAACTGTAATTTATAATGTTAAAATAGAAAAATGGGCCTGGCTTTTCTCAGGTTTGTGTTCCCAAAACTTCAATAGATCCGAAATGATGTGTTTGTTAAACAAATCCCCTTGTCTCGAGGTTTATTAGTAAAATTAAAATTTTCGTCTGGTTTTTATTAAGCGTGTTCGGGGGTGTAGATGATGATGGAGCAAGTTACCACCATCTATTTCATCCATTTTTATATGACCGGTGCCAAGAAGAGTTGTTTTTTAAATTCTTGGCATTCTGTTGAAACAGTCGTTTTAATTTTAGATGCAGCACTGCTTCGATACTACAATATTGTAGGTAACGGGCAGGTAAAGGTTCGTTCACGACTGATAAGCCACTTAATGAACCTGAAATAAAATAAAATATTTGGGGCAAATTGTCGAAGCGAAAAGTTGCCTCAAATATGATGGTGCAAAAAGGTAATATTTTGCACGATTTTACTGATCTACTCATCCTCGCTTCTTATTATTCTTCTTTACTCTCTTTCATCATTGTATGCTTCCATTCTCCCAATTTTTTGAGCCTTTGTTCATCTTTTCATTTTTTTTTTATTTTTATTCCTTTCTGTGCTTTAAATCCTTTTATCCCTTCATTCCTTTACACTATACATCGTAATAGTAATTTATTATTATTTTAGTTTTTTTCATCTATTTGTTCTTTCAATTTCCAATGATCTCTTGGGACTTTCATATTTTAATTCGTTTTAATCCTTTCATCTGTTTCTGTTTCACTTGTAGGTGCCGAACGCAGCCTAAATGACAGTAATCTAGAAATTTAATATTCTCCACAAAAGTGAGTTCTGGGATGATCGTAGAAATTTTTTTGTATGCAACACGTGTAAAAAGTAGTATGATCCACATTTCGTCTGTTAAAAGTATTACATTGATTCTACTAGTAAAAAAAGTACTTTTACGCTTTACACGAGTGTAAACCATTGTTATACATTGCTAATGCAACTCCCTTTTTCAGTAGTATGTTTTGTCTGTAAAATCCGAGCGCAATTAACTGGCGATAATGAAGGTATATTTTCCAGAAAAATGAGTTATGGCACGATTGTAGAAAGAATGTTATATGTAACACGTGTAAAAAGTGTTATGACTATTGACTCGGTTTCCGGTTTCCTAGAATAATTTTTACGTCTCGTGCCATAAACAGGTACTTTTCGCACATGTTGCACATGATCTATTTTCATCCCTTTTTATATGTATGTACCTTCATCTTCTTATGTTTTCTACATATTATCCATTTATTTTACGCCGTTTCAATTTCTCAATATCTTTCATATTTCATTCGTTTTACCATTTACAATTTTTCTTCTTAATCCATTTTTCGTTCTTTCTTCCGTGTCTCTTCCTCCTTCTATCCCCTTATTTCTTTATTATCCCTTCGTGAATATAATAATATAAAGGATCCTTTTTCATCCTTTCAATATTCTCTCTTATTTATTTTCTTTATGTATATGATGCATGTACATATTTTGTTCCACTTTTATCCTTTATTTCTTTTACCCGTTTTGACACCACTTTTAATCCAATTCTTGTCTCATTTTAGCATTTCATCTCGGCCTTTTATTGTTTCATTCTTTGCAAATTTTTTTTTTTTCCCAATTGGTCTTTTAATCTTTCTTCCGCGCAAAAATAGTTCAACTTTACACCTTTTTCGGTATAGAAAGTACTACATTATTACACCACTGCAAAAAGTACTTTTTTATTGCACTAGTACAAAATATAATATAATAAATTAGTAATGTAACTTTTTTTTCTCACTAGTATCTGTTTTGTTTGTAAGTGCCGAATGCAGCCTAAACTGACAGTAATCTAGAAACATTCTCCACAAATTTGAGATCTGGGACGATTGTAGAAAAAAATGTTGTATGTATCACGTGTAAAAAGTTCTATGATCGAACTCGACTTTCACAATATACATTTTCACGGCGCGTACCACAAACAGCAACTTTTCGCACTTGTTGAATAAATCCCTTTTTATACCTTCATCTTTTCTCCATGGTATTAATCCATCCTTTCAACCTTTCATCCACTTTCATATTTTCATTATTTTACCATTTCACCATTTTCATCCTTAAATTCGTTTCTTCTATACATCATTCTCACATCTTCTCAATCAATTTCTTTTTACATTCTTCACATTCTTATCGTATTATATCTGTTCCCTTATTCCTTTTCATATTTTCATGCTTTCATTTTATTTGCATTTATGTTGTTGTTATTTCTTTTTTTCAATATATTCCATATTCTTCCATTTTTCAATAAAACAAAAACAAGTACTAAAAAAATAGAAACAAATTGAACAATGAAGAAATCACCAAAATAAAGAAGAACAGAAACATTAAAAATATGCAACTCAATTAAAGGAGTAATTGAAACAGAAAAGCTAAGAAATAAAGAATATAAGAAGAGAATTGAACAGAGAAACAAGAATTAAAAATTTCAAGCGCAAAGCAACACGAGAATTCACTGTAAATTAAAAAATTAATTGGGCGTGTCAGCTCCGACACGCGACTGGAGTTTACTCTTTAAGTGGGATGGTCTTTGAATATAATCTAGAAATATTCTCCACAAAAGTGAGTTCTGGGACGATCGTAGGAATTTTTTGTATGCAACACGTGTAAAAAGTGGTATGATCCACATTTCGTGTGTTAAAAGTATTACATTATTGTACTGGTACAAAAATTACTTTTGCACTCTGCACGAGTGTAAACCATTATTGTACATTGCTAATGCAACAATTTCTCTTTTTCAGTAGTGTCTATAAAATCCGAGTGCAATTAACTGCTGATAATGAAGGGGTATTTTCCAGAAAAATGAGTTCTCTGACGATCGTAGAAAGAATGTTGTATGTAACACGTGTAAAAAGTGTTATGACTATTGACTCGGTTTCCGGTTTCGTAGAATAATTTTTACGTCTCGTGCCATAAACAGGCACTTTTCGCACATGTTGCACATGATCTATTTTCATCCCTTTTTATATGTATGTACCTTCATCTTCTTATATTTTCTAAATATTATCCATTTATTTTACGCCGTTTCAATTTCTCAATATCTTTCATATTTCATTCGTTTTACCATTTACAATTTTTCTTCTTAATCCATTTTTCGTTCTTTCTTCCGTGTCTCTTCCTCCTTCTATCCCCTTATTTCTTTATTATCCCTTCGTGAATATAATAATATAAAGGATCCTTTTTCATCCTTTCAATATTCTCTCTTATTTATTTTGCATGTACATATTTTGTTCCACTTTTATCCTTTATTTCTTTTACCCGTTTTGACACCACTTTTAATCCAATTCTTGTCTCATTTTAGCATTTCATCTCGGCCTTTTATTGTTTCATTCTTTGCTCATATTTTTTTTTCCCGATTGGTCTTTTAATCTTTCTTCCGCGCAAAAATAGTTCAACTTTACACCTTTTTCGGTGTAAAAAGTACTTTTTTATTGCACTAGTACAAAATATAATATAATAAATTAGTAATGTAACTTTCTATTCTCACTAGTATCTGTTTTGTTTGTAAGTGCCGAATGCAGCCTAAACTGACAGTAATCTAGAAATATTCTCCACAAAAGTGAGATCTGGGACGATTGTAGAAAAAAATTTGTGTATCACGTGTAAAAAGTTCTATGATCGAACTCGACTTTCACAACATACATTTTCACGTCGCGTACCATAAACAGTCACTTTTGGTTGGTTTCTTCCATACCTTACAATATTTAGTACCTTTATTCACTTCACTATCAATAGATATACAGAGTGAACATAAAGTTCCGCACAAAATTCATATTTTAGTTATGTAATGTTCTTGCTAAAAACGCAAACGCATCGAACAGGTCGATTTTTGTTTTCAAATTGCCATTTTTTGACATAGAAATTTTGATGATCTGTTTTTGAACTATGACACCGTCATCAATTTTTTTAAATGGCAACCCCCAACTTTTTTTTTTGGGTTTTAGATGCACTTTTCAATTCTCTATTCAACAAGAGTAAAAAAGTGATACATTGCTTAACTTTTTTTTTTTTTTAAATTATAAATTTTACTTCAAAAAGTTAAATTTTTATTCCTTGAAAAAATACTATTTCACTACGAATTCGTGGTGAAATGGTGCAGACTAATCCCGAAGTGATTGAACGAAGTGTTCAAAGTGTTAAAACACGTCTGGGAATGTGTCAAATAGTTGGCGGGTGGCAATTTGAGCACTTGCGTCAAATTTTATTAAGTGGTTTTTCATTTTTCGTTCTTTGCTTTCCAAATTTATTGTTATTTTTCAATTTTTTTCAAGAAATTTTTTATTTTTGATGTAAAACGTATTTTTTCAAAAAAAAAGTTATGCAAAGTGGCCATTTTTTTACGCTTGTTGAATAGAGAATTGAAATAGTATATTGAAACACTAGTTTTGTAAAACTTATATTAAGACACGAGTTCAGGTTTGCAGCACGACTGCCGTAGAGAACGAGTGCTCTTAAGTTTTACAAAACGAGTTTTTCATGTTATTTTTCCTAATTTGCATATAATTTAATTTTTTAACAAATAAAATCGATTTTGGTAATTTAGGAAATTTTGTTAAATTTTGATTTTTCTGTACCTCACGTATACTTGAGATGACTTACATGGAACCTTAACCACAAAATCACACTGACATTTCGTTCAGTGCAAGGTTCAGTGCGTCTAACCAATGGAAACAAAAATTCTAGATTTTGGGTGCGTTAATGAAATATTAACAGCAAATTAGGAAAAGTGTATTTAAAACCCAAAAAAATATTGGGAGTTGTCATTTAAAAAAATTGATGACGGTGTCATATTTCAAAAACAAATGACGTCATCAACAAAAAAATTATGTCAAAAGATGGCAATTTAAAAACAAAAATCGACCTGTTCGAGCGTTTTTCGCAAGAACATTACATAACTAAATTATGAATTTTGTGCGGAACTTTATGTTCACTCTGTATATTAAAGAAAGGGGTTGGAGAGGAAAGGAGTGGAGAAATAAACGGCAAAAACAAAAAACAGTAGAGGGTTAATGACTTTTAACGTTCGATTTTACTCCCCATCAACTTGTCGTACATACCGGGCTTTAAAAATCGATTCTTAAGGAGTAAACTCAAAAAAATAAAAGTGAAGAAACGGAATTGAATAAATTGAAACAAAAATGGCCCAAAAATTTTAGAATCCAGATCTCTAGCAATTCTGACAAACTATCTAGAATTTTGGAATTTGAAGTCTTGTAAGACCTCGGAAGCTTTGAATTTGAAATTTTAGACTTTATCCAATTGACTTATATTTTCTTCGATTTCAGTAAACACTAGAAGACGTGCACGCATGGACGAACTGTACATTATATCTGAATCCAAAAAGAAGCAGGTAACCCAGATGATGAGTGGTGTTCGAGCAATTAACGTTCTAATTGAAAGCTGTCTGTGCCAAACTAATCTCCCAGCTAATTTGTCGTGTGTTCCCTGTGAAAAGTACTTATACGAATCGACGCTTTAACGTTAACTTTGAACATTAACCAATTACGCGTGAAATGCCTGTTTGTTTTGCGATAACTGCCAAAAAAAAGTAATTAGATTACCATACCTGTCTGTCAGTGCTTCGTATACCTGTTTATCATTTCTGGCAGACGTTATTTTATTACCAGATGGATTTATAAATAAGATGTGGTTAAGGCGTCGCGCAAAGCGTTTCCGATATTTTGTTTTTGAAATTTCGAGTCGTTGGCACGCTACTCACGCATGACCTCCATCACGTCTTGTAATGGTTTGCTAAATCATTTTTGAACGCTCTAATGTTGAGTCGAAACATCCTTTGATGAAGAGAAACAAATAGGATTTTGAAAATTATGTGCTGTACAGGTTTTTGGAATTAATTTTAGATCGTTTATAAATAGGAGTGCGAAATTCGAGTCAACAAACTCTCCCACAATAGGAGAGAATGCCAAATAGTAAATCTGACATTTTTGTCTGCCTTTTCCAGTTAGCGCGACGGGAGAGTCAACAACGCCCACGATAATCCTCCTCCCCTACGGCCGCATGCTGGTGGTGGACCGCTCCGTCTTCGCCCAGCTCCAAGCGGACCACACCGGCATCGACTTCATGGAGCTGAGCGCGAACCTCATCCGGAACCACACCGGCAGCACCCCCAGCATCCTCGACTCGGAGACGACGAGCAAAGGCCTCTCCCCCATCTCCCTGGGCGTCTCCCCGCCCGCCTACGAAGACATCTTCGGCGACAAGACCGACCTGCCTCCGTCGTACAGTGAAGTTAGTTTCATGTTCAGGACATACGGAGAGACGCGCGCCGTCAGTGATTCGGAAGTTAACAACGAGAATAACTTGAACAAGGAACTGGACGAGCAGCAGGAGCGAAGTGTCCGCATCGCCATCGAGGAGTCGACGTCGCGGTCGCAGCCCCTCCTCACCTTAAGTAGGAGTTACACCGATTGTTCTCTTAAAGAAAGTAGTTTATAAAGACACTCTTGTTACTTGTTACACATACTGTTGTTCATTTGGAGACGCGGTTTACGCTTACTGTTTATTGGAAAGTGTCTCCTTGTTCTTTTCTAGCAGTTTTATATTGCGGTCACGTTTTAGACTGCAATGCTTCAATTTTTAAGGTCGTTTCTTACCAAAGTTGCATATCATAGTTAAGAGGAAGTCAATTAGGTGCATAAAAACAATAATATATTGTAATTCTTATTATATAAACACCAAACTACAACGAAAATTATTTCCTGTATTGTTCATGTACGTCATATCTTTAACGAAAGAATAAATTTTTTACGAAACGATCGAGTCTGTTGAAGAAAGCCAAGATCCCGTTCAAATTTCGCGCCCGACGCTGGCAACCTGACCTCCCCAGAAGTGTCAATGGACGTCTAATGACGTCATAAAAATGGAGGCTAGTTTGTGTGTGTTACGTTACCTTGTAGGAAACGTGCTTGATTCCTTTGGTTCTTATGTCGTTGATAATTTCTTTTAGGATCTTCTAGAAGACACTTTTTCAACGTAAATGAGCACATCTGATGCCTTTCAAAAGTCACTTTATTGACGTCACACATTCTCGAGCCAATCAGGATGTGAGAAGTGTCTTACTTTGGCCTCTGAAGACAAGGGTTGCCCTATAGAAGACACCTTTTCACAAAGGAGAAATTCGTATTCGGTACCCTAAAATTGTTGTGGAACTTGTAAAAATCAACTGGAAAATCAGAGTTGACCTTGATGGCTTAATTTGCGTTTTTGTGTGACTACAAAACGTGAAAGAATAGGGCCGGAAAGCGAGAAGGGAAAGGGACCCCTGGAATCCTACTGAGCTGATCAAGACCGCCGAATGCGCGGATCCCAACCCAGCGATGCAAAAATAATGCAAAATTATTTCAGAATTGTACAAATTCTGCTCGATGAAAATAAATTAAATCTAGGATCTTCACTAAGGAAATTGGCCAAGGTCATCGTTCCACGTAGAGGATTATTTGTTGGAGAAGTCCATACTCTAAAAATGGCCTTGCTCCTTGCAACTCGACAATCCGCCGATGGCATTATAAAAATTTATTTTAAACAAAGGCTAGAATTTTAACAAGACATCTGGGCCAAAGGCTGACAATTCGTATTCACCATGGCGGATTTTATGACGTGGCAGAAAATGACCGACTAACGGTAAAAATTGCACGTGGAACAAACGCCAATCAAACCATTCAACCGATCCTTCTGGTAACGTGAATTTTCGACAATGCAATTTAAACATAGAGCACACTCAACTTTAAAATCGCCGCCGGTTCTCCTTCCTCCTTCTACAGCCCGGTGCCAGCGCCATCTGTGTCACGCTTCAAATAGCTACTACAGAGCGCTACCCAGCCAGCCAACTTCAGAGTCGTTGCCAATCGACCGCCTTACATGTAGGCAAGTCGAAGTTCTTCTGTGCATTACTGGTATTTTGGGGGTTTCTCAGTGTTCTATTTGAAAAAAAAAGTTTGGCGATGGAAAGATATCAAAAGTTGGATATTTTGTTCTCTTAAGTACTACGTTGAAATCAAAAAGTATGGGCCACACACGATGTCTCTAACCTTCTTTTGTCTACTTAGAAAATATTATACTTTTATGGTTCACAGCAAAGCCTTTATAATTTATTTTTTGTAAAACTGTGTTTTTAACATGGAGGTATAATATATAAGAAGAGAAGACACGGCCGCACAACCAACACAGTTTGTTGTGAAGCCCAAGCGTTCCGCCCGTGGCGTAGCATAATAAACTGTACTTTCGTTTTTTTTAGGCATATAAGATTAAAAATAAAATCTCAAGCCAAATCTTTATTCTATCTAAATCTTTTGCAAGCCTGAAAAACGTCACGTATCGACGCTACTGCATGAAATCACACTCGAGTAGCGATCGCTTACGTTTTGTTTTGACCCAAACATTTAAAGAGTCGCAGTGTTTGGTATGTCTATTATAATAAAATTTAGGTGTAAACGTTTTGATATCCTTATATACAGTTAATAATCCATACATGGTTTAGTATGCATTATTTAAAAAGGATTTTCAAAACGCTGATGAGGTAATTTCAACAAATTACTTTTACGATCTGGCAATATTGGCTGTTTCTCCGTTTGGTTAAATGGCTTCACAACAAATACGCCAATGTAGTTTCCCCTTCTATTATAGTTCCATGATCCAAAGAACCTGGGGTAGGTTCAAATTTCCCGCCACTGCTTTGTCTTCCCCGCTTTTTCTTGTTGGATAGATCACTGGCCAAACTTTTTAATTTCGCGGTTCGTTTCGAATTTGACGTTTATGACGTCATGTTCGAAAAGTGTCGGGAACATCATACTTTTTTGAGCTAATCATGAAGAGCACATCTGACGCCTTTCAGAGGTTTTATCTAAAACTTTTTGATTTTTCAAAACCCTAAAATAGGACCGAAAAATAAAATAAAAGCACCACATGTATTGAAATAATTTAATAATAATTATTAGAGTATTTTCAATTTATCGTAAATATACACTACACATTCTGATTTATACACATGTTCATCTAGTTAAAAAATAGAGTTTCAACGAATTCTTGAAGTCACGATGGCTGTACAGACAATGATATGATGAAAAGTACCACTAATAATAAATGTTTGAATTTAACAACTCAACGAAACAGAACCACAAACATTTATTGTGTGTATTTTAAATTTGGTAAAACAATATCGTCTCTAGACATCCTCCTAAAATATGCATCCTAACGTGTTCGCTAAATAAAACATTAAAAATACCTAATGCTCCAAACAAAATCGTCCACCATTCATGCAGCAGGATGAGTTTTGTGCATGTAATATACAAAACAGACTTACAAAACGGTTCAAAATGGTAACTGGGACAAATTAGGCCCTAACGAACGAGTTAATGTACAAGGGCGGTTATTTTAAAATTAAAATACATGTTTACTTATGAATTATTATGAGCTCCTAATGACAATTAAGCTTATTTTTTAAATAAAACAGCGATAATCTAAAATTAACCTCGACACTTGAAAGTGAATTCCCTTGAAATTAGTTGAAAGGGTCCAAATCCTGCAAGAAACTCTACATTTTAGTTCTTTTCTTCGTTTTTCATTGTTAGCAGAGAAACACACAACAAAGAAGGCGTAGCGCAATTAAAACTGCACAGCGTGATTTAAAGCGGCGAGGGGACGAAGGAAGTGAACATTCGAGATGGACCCAGAATGGGGTGTAACCAATACAATGTCAACCACCCTGTATGAAATATTGTATACCAATTTACTACTTAAGTAATAATAATAGAATTAGAATTTGAGCATTTTGAAATTTTTTTATCCGTTTATTTAGCATGGACACCCAGGATACTTACCCTAACTAAATTGTTAATTTAGTAATAACCACGGATGGGGTCAAAGTTAAGCAATGTTAGTGTAAGCAAACATACAGTGTGTTCAAAAACGATCGCACCGTCAAGCATAACTACAATAACGCAATCTCTTAAAAACTGTGCCAAACTCCACTTTATTAGACACGATTACAAACGAAAATTTTTCACAAACAGACCCAAACCGCCGTATTCAGCACGTATTATTCCAAAAATTACAAGTTAGGGCTTCACTTACAGTTTCAGCTTGATCCGGACGCAACTCTTTAAAAATTTTTTCGATCAGTGCGCGTCTGAAACAGAATTTTTATCCACACGAATGCGAGAGGATGATTTCGACTCACTTTGCGGCCAGTCCACCACCGGGAGGCAGCCCTTCAATGTTGAGTGAAATGAGTTCGTGCAGTAGCATGGAGAACTCAATGCCTTCTTCTTCGTGCACGATCTCTGCAAACAGAAGAGAAAAATAAAAAAACAATAAAACACTTGCTTTGGTAAAACAGGCGTTTATTGGTTCAATAGTATTACAAATGGCACATTGAACGTGAGGTCTTGTTAGATAACAACGGACATGGAATGATCCACGGGCAGTGCAAAGGTTTTCGGACGCTTCTGAAAAGGGGGAAGATGGGTGAGTCCTTTAAAAACGTTTGCACGAACCTGGTAAAATATATAAATTCGCCTCTTCTCACCAAGGAAGTTAAGGAGGTTTTGTCTTAAAAGTTATTGCTTATTGGCCAGTCTGTGCCTTAACTTCTTGCCTAAGGAAAATTTATACGGGGAATTAACAACGTAAACAATCAGGAAGACATACAAGTGTTTAGCAAACAGATAAAGACTAGAGAGCACCATCTTAGGACTAGGGCATTAAAGCTAGAACTGTAGAGATCACAATTTGAATTCAGAGATCTAAAATATAAAACGATGCGAGTAGTGGAAATATGCAATATTTACTGGAGAAATGGCCTTCTCAAAATATAATACTGAGCTTATGGTAAATCCTGACAAATCGGAAAACATTAACAATAAAATATTTCGTCTTGGAGAAAAAAGCGAAGGACGTACAGATAATAAAAGCTGCATTCCAAACCACTGGAATAAGGAACTTGTCCCCTGCTACCGCGCATGAATCCGACGTCATCAAAACAGCAAAGTTCAACACAATTAAGTCGATTAGAATAAAAAGTAGAAAAAATAAATAACTAAAGTTCAAATTATAGAATTATACGCATCAATAAGTAAAAATAAAAAACAGGAAATATAGGAATAACAAAAACGTGGCCTTTCGAAGGCTAAAAAGAATGCAACAGTAACGTGGAACAGTGCACAAACCGTAACTATTAAGAAAACATAAAAAAGGACATTAAAACTGACGAGAATAGAATAGGAAAAGACACGTATGTAAAGGGAATAAACGAAGTACAAACAAGGGATAACATCCAAAAGGAATAAATATTGAGCAACTGAATAAACATACAAACACAAAACAATTCAAACGAGTCAAAAATTTGAGTACACAAAGACAATTTAAGGAACTGAACATGGCTATTGTCAAAATTTGTCAAAATAGTATCAAAAGTCATCAAATGATCAAATAAAATTGTCGAAAATTTTAACTTTGACAATTACATCGTTATGTTGCCAGCAAGAGTATTGTTACAAAAGAATTAAAAAATATCAAAACAGTCGGCAACAAAAAATAAAGACAGAATTAATAAATTCTTAAAAATTGACAATTTTATTTTTAATCGTGCTTGCGGTCGGAACAATTTTAAGACCTACACAAGGCTCCTGCGAATGCAGCAAAAATTCAAAAACTGTCAGTTGTCAAATTTAGGCACTTGATCTCTTTTGTCAGATTAATCGTGTATCTGTTACCGGACAGCTTTCAAGAATGTAACTAAAAATACAAAAATGTACTGTTGGTTCTGACAATTACAGAGCAAATTATACACCTAACTGAATAAATTGTCAAATGTCAGTTTTGGAGGCACGATTGTCTGTCGACAGCCATCCTTCGGGTGCTGATAAGATCTAATCAGACCAAGTCTACGATTTCCGTTGGATGACTTAGATACTGAAGAAATTGTCACAGAAAAGTCAAAAATAGTCAAACCAACCGTTTTAAAACTGGAGGCAAAATAAACATATAATCCTTTATTAAGATAAATAAAAAATTGTCAGTTGTCACTTTTGATTTAGACACCCCAATTTCAATTTTTTTAACTGTAACTGTTAATGAAACTGTTTCCAGAAGAACTTTTAGAATGTCAATGGAAATACAAAACTGTCAAAAATTGTCAACTGTCAGTTTTGAGACCAATATAATAACCTATTGTCCCAACAGTTTGATAAAAAGTTCCAGGAAAAACAAAAGTCAAACATTGTCAGTTTTGACAACAATTTGGGCGTGATCATGTATTCTATTACAACAATCAAAGATTTGGCAGAATTTTACTGAGACAAAATTGTCAAATAATTACAGAAATATTTTAGGTAGTTACCTTATTTTATGATTAACAGTTTTGGAACTTGACAATGTTACTGAGAATTCAAAAAAGATTTTTGTCTTTTGTTTCAAATGAGTTTTGACAATAATAATTATAGAAATAATTTTGGAAACTTTTATTTTTGCTGGTAAATTTGACAATTACGAAATAGATTGAGATACCTTATTTCCTGTATTCCTTTAATCGACTAACAATGTATCTACTGCTGAAACAGCCAAAAATTTCGATTAAATAATATTAATGTAACAAAAGACCAAAACTGTCAAATGTCAGTTCTAACAATTACACAAGCAAAATCGTATGTGTAGCCGGAACAGTTTTAGGACTTGACAGAATATTACCCTGACGTTAAAAAAGTCAAAAAGTCTCGAGTTGTCAATTTTGAGAATAATGGAACCAAATTAGGAATATTTGATTTTTTTTTATTAATTGCGTATCTGCGGCAAAACAAATTTTAAGATTTGACAGACAGAATACAAAAAAGTCACAATCTGTCCAATGTGAGTTTTGACAACTGTCAAAAAAAGTTAACAGCTTGCCAAATTAACGGAAGAAAAAAAAAAGATGTAACAATTTGTTTCTCCTATGAGTTTTATTACAAAATCGTTAAAAATTTTCAGTTGTCAGTGCTGATAATTTTAAAATACTTTTTTGACAGAAACCATAAATACCTTATTGAATTGTGTATTTGTCAAACTGTCAAAAAATTATAAATAAAAGGCACAATATATTACTAAAACTGACAGTAACTTTTCTTTAAATTTATAATTCGGCTGTCTCTTCTATTGTCCATTGTCAGTTTTGACAATTATGATTAATCGTGTCGGAACAATTTTAAGACGAAATTTTGTATGGTTGGTTGTATATGCGTTGTCAGAATAGTGTTACAACTTCACAGAATGTTACTGAAAATTCAAAAAGTTGTAAATTTTCAGTTCTGACAAATTTAAAATATCTTTCTGACGACTACAGAACAAAAAAAGTCAACAGTCTGTCAAATCAACGGAAGACAAATAAAAAATACAACAATCGGTTTCTCCTGTGGGTACACTTACAAAATTGTCAATTGTCAGCTCTGACAATTTTAAAATACCTTTAAAATAACTTCATGAAAAACTAAATGGTACAGAAGAAAAAAAACTTGCTGAGATTACAAGAGTAAAAAAATGTCAGTTGTCAGTTTTGACAATTACAGAACCAATTCGGACAAATTTTGTGTATGCGTTCCTAGAACAGAAAACTTCTACGTAAAATTTTCCTGAGAATTAAAAAAAAGTCAAAAATACTCAATTGTCAAATTTAACGTCAGAACCAATGTAGTAACTCGATCTTTTGCTTAATCGTGTTTCTGTTAACAGAACAGTTTTAACACATGACATAATGTTGTCATAACAGAACAGTTTTAACACATGACATAATGTTGTCAACTGTCAGTTATGACAATTTCAGCACTAACTGAGACAAATTTTGGATTTTGCTATGGTTAGTCATGTATGCATTGCCAAAACAGAGGCAAACCTTTACAAAAATGCTACACTGTCAGATATGACAATATTACACAACCAATTTTGACACCTTATTTGTCGTGTATTCACTAACAGAACACTTTTCAAACTCGAAATGTTTTGTATGATTAGTCCTGTGATGTGATGTTACTGAAAATATTGGAAAGTCAAAAAGTGTCAAATGTCAGTACTGTAAATGACTCAATTGACATTGGCACCTTATTTTTCGTGTACCTGTTGACAGAACAATATTAACACTTGGCAGGTTGTCACCGAGATTAAAAAAAGCAAAATTGTCAACTGTCAGTTTTGACAATTAGAGAACTTGTGACATTGTGTTTTTGGTATGATTAGCAGTGTTTGCGTTGTCAGAACAGTGATAAAACCTCACATAATATTACTGAAGATACTAAAGTTGTACATTGTCAATTGTCAGTTTTGACTACAGAACCATTTAAGAAGTATTTTACGATTAATCCCGTATCTTTTCCAAAACACTTTGAAGACTTCTCTGTGAATGCCAGATTACAAAACGTAAAAAAATTGTCAATTGTCAGTTTTGACAATAACAGAACTAACTCAGGGAATTTCTTTTTTGTATGAAGTCGTATATGCGTTGCCAGAACAGTGTTAAAATGTCAGTTTTGATAACTACAGAACCGCAGAAAAGTCAACAGTTTGTCAAACAAACGGAAGGCAAAGAAGAATTCAAAAAAAGTCAAAAATTGTCAAATGTCAGTTTTCACAATCCCAGAAGTGATTTTATGTTTTTTGTATGATTAGTCATATGGGATGCCAGAGCAATGTTAAAATTTCATAAAAAGTCAAAAATGCTACACTGTCAGATATGACAATTACACAATCGATTTTGACACCTTATTTTTCGTGTATCTATTAAAAGAACACTTTTCAAACTCGAAATGTTGTGTATGATTAGTCCTGTATAATTATGTGATGTTACTGAAAATATTGGAAAGTCAAAAAGTGTCAAATGTCAGTACTGTAAATGACTCAATTGACATTGACACCTTATTTTTCGTGTACCTGTTGACAGAACAATATTAACACTTGGCAGGTTGTCACCGAGATTAAAAAAAGCAAAACTGTCAACTGTCAGTTCTGACAATTAGAGAACTTGTGACATTGTGTTTTTGGTATGATTAGCAGTATTTGCGTTGTCAAAACAGTGATAAAACCTCACATAATATTACTGAAGATACTAAAGTTATACATTGCCAATTGTCAGTTTTGACTACAGAACCATTTAAGAACTATTTTACGATTAATCTCGTATCTTTTCCAAAACACTTTGAAGACTTCTCTGTGAATGCCAGATTACAAAACGTAAAAAAATTGTCAATTGTCAGTTTTGACAATAACAGAACTAACTCAGGGAATTTCTTTTTTGTATGAAGTCGTATATGCGTTGCCAGAACAGTGTTAAAATGTCAGTTTTGATAACTACAGAACCGCAGGAAAGTCAACAGTTTGTCAAACAAACGGAAGGCAAAGAAGAATTCAAAAAAAGTCAAAAATTGTCAAATGTCAGTTTTCACAATCCCAGAAGTGATTTTATGTTTTTTGTATGATTAGTCATATGGGATGCCAGAGCAATGTTAAAATTTCATAAAAAGTCAAAAATGCTACACTGTCAGATATGACAATTACACAATCGATTTTGACACCTTATTTTTCGTGTATCTATTAAAAGAACACTTTTCAAACTCGAAATGTTGTGTATGATTAGTCCTGTATAATTATGTGATGTTACTGAAAATATTGGAAAGTCAAAAAGTGTCAAATGTCAGTACTGTAAATGACTCAATTGACATTGACACCTTATTTTTCGTGTACCTGTTGACAGAACAATATTAACACTTGGCAGGTTGTCACCGAGATTAAAAAAAGCAAAACTGTCAACTGTCAGTTCTGACAATTAGAGAACTTGTGACATTGTGTTTTTGGTATGATTAGCAGTATTTGCGTTGTCAAAACAGTGATAAAACCTCACATAATATTACTGAAGATACTAAAGTTCTACATTGCCAATTGTCAGTTTTGACTACAGAACCATTTAAGAACTATTTTACGATTAATCTCGTATCTTTTCCAAAACACTTTGAAGACTTCTCTGTGAATGCCAGATTACAAAACGTAAAAAAATTGTCAATTGTCAGTTTTGACAATAACAGAACTAACTCAGGGAATTTCTTTTTTGTATGAAGTCGTATATGCGTTGCCAGAACAGTGTTAAAATGTCAGTTTTGATAACTACAGAACCGCAGGAAAGTCAACAGTTTGTCAAACAAACGGAAGGCAAAGAAGAATTCAAAAAAAGTCAAAAATTGTCAAATGTCAGTTTTCACAATCCCAGAAGTGATTTTATGTTTTTTGTATGATTAGTCATATGGGATGCCAGAGCAATGTTAAAATTTCATAAAAAGTCAAAAATGCTACACTGTCAGATATGACAATTACACAATCGATTTTGACACCTTATTTTTCGTGTATCTATTAAAAGAACACTTTTCAAACTCGAAATGTTGTGTATGATTAGTCCTGTATAATTATGTGATGTTACTGAAAATATTGGAAAGTCAAAAAGTGTCAAATGTCAGTACTGTAAATGACTCAATTGACATTGGCACCTTATATTTCGTGTACCTGTTGACAGAACAATATTAACACTTGGCAGGTTGTCACCGAGATTAAAAAAAGCAAAATTGTCAACTGTCAGTTTTGACAATTAGAGAACTTGTGACATTGTGTTTTTGGTTTGATTAGCAGTGTTTGCGTTGTCAGAACAGTGATAGAACCTCACATAATATTACTGAAGATACTAAAGTTGTACATTGTCAATTGTCAGTTTTGACTACAGAACCAATTTAAGAACTATTTTACGATTATCCCGTATTTCTTCCAAAACACTTTGAAGACTTCTCTGTGAATGCCAGATTACAAAACGTAAAAAAATTGTCAATTGTCAGTTTTGACAATAATAGAACTCAGTTTTTTTTTTTGTATGAAGAGTCATATATGCGTTGCGAGAACAGTGTTAAAATGTCAGTTTTGATAACTACAGAACCGCAGAGAAGTCAACAGTTTGTCAAACAAACGGAAGGCAAAGAGGAATTCAAAAAAAGTCAAAAATTGTCAAATGTCAGTTTTCACAATCCCAGAAGTGATTTTATGTTTTTTGTATGATTAGTCATGTGGGATTCCAGAGCAATGTTAAAATTTCATAAAAAGTCAAAAATGCTACAGTGTCAGATATGACAATTACACAATCGATTTTGACACCTTATTTTTCGTGTATCTATTAACAGAACACTTTTCAAACTCGAAATGTTTTGTATGATTAGTCCTGTGATGTGATGTTACTGAAAATATTGGAAAGTCAAAAAGTGTCAAATGTCAGTACTGTAAATGACTCAATTGACATTGGCACCTTATTTTTCGTGTACCTGTTGACAGAACAATATTAACACTTGGCAGGTTGTCACCGAGATTAAAAAAAGCAAAATTGTCAACTGTCAGTTTTGACAATTAGAGAACTTGTGATATTGTGTTTTTGGTTTGATTAGCAGTGTTTGCGTTGTCAGAACAGTGATAAAACCTCACATAATATTACTGAAGATACTAAAGTTGTACATTGTCAATTGTCAGTTTTGACTACAGAACCATTTAAGAAGTATTTTACGATTAATCCCGTATCTTTTCCAAAACACTTTGAAGACTTCTCTGTGAATGCCAAATTACAAAACGTAAAAAAATTGTCAATTGTCAGTTTTGACAATAACAGAACTAACTCAGGGAATTTCTTTCTTGTATGAAGTCGTATGTGTGTTGCCAGAACAGTGTTAAAATGTCAGTTTTGATAACTACAGAACCGCAGGAAAGTCAACAGTTTGTCAAACAAACGGAAGGCAAAGAAGAATTCAAAAAAAGTCAAAAATTGTCAAATGTCAGTTTTCACAATCCCAGAAGTGATTTTATGTTTTTTGTATGATTAGTCATATGGGATGCCAGAGCAATGTTAAAATTTCATAAAAAGTCAAAAATGCTACACTGTCAGATATGACAATTACACAATCGATTTTGACACCTTATTTTTCGTGTATCTATTAAAAGAACACTTTTCAAACTCGAAATGTTGTGTATGATTAGTCCTGTATAATTATGTGATGTTACTGAAAATATTGGAAAGTCAAAAAGTGTCAAATGTCAGTACTGTAAATGACTCAATTGACATTGGCACCTTATATTTCGTGTACCTGTTGACAGAACAATATTAACACTTGGCAGGTTGTCACCGAGATTAAAAAAAGCAAAATTGTCAACTGTCAGTTTTGACAATTAGAGAATTTGTGACATTGTGTTTTTGGTTTGATTAGCAGTGTTTGCGTTGTCAGAACAGTGATAGAACCTCACATAATATTACTGAAGATACTAAAGTTATACATTGCCAATTGTCAGTTTTGACTACAGAACCATTTAAGAACTATTTTACGATTAATCTCGTATCTTTTCCAAAACACTTTGAAGACTTCTCTGTGAATGCCAGATTACAAAACGTAAAAAAATTGTCAATTGTCAGTTTTGACAATAACAGAACTAACTCAGGGAATTTCTTTTTTGTATGAAGTCGTATATGCGTTGCCAGAACAGTGTTAAAATGTCAGTTTTGATAACTACAAAACCGCAGAAAAGTCAACAGTTTGTCAAACAAACGGAAGGCAAAGAAGAATTCAAAAAAAGTCAAAAATTGTCAAATGTCAGTTTTCACAATCCCAGAAGTGATTTTATGTTTTTTGTATGATTAGTCATATGGGATGCCAGAGCAATGTTAAAATTTCATAAAAAGTCAAAAATGCTACACTGTCAGATATGACAATTACACAATCGATTTTGACACCTTATTTTTCGTGTATCTATTAAAAGAACACTTTTCAAACTCGAAATGTTGTGTATGATTAGTCCTGTATAATTATGTGATGTTACTGAAAATATTGGAAAGTCAAAAAGTGTCAAATGTCAGTACTGTAAATGACTCAATTGACATTGACACCTTATTTTTCGTGTACCTGTTGACAGAACAATATTAACACTTGGCAGGTTGTCACCGAGATTAAAAAAAGCAAAATTGTCAACTGTCAGTTTTGACAATTAGAGAACTTGTGACATTGTGTTTTTGGTTTGATTAGCAGTGTTTGCGTTGTCAGAACAGTGATAAAACCTCACATAATATTACTGAAGATACTAAAGTTGTACATTGTCAATTGTCAGTTTTGACTACAGAACTATTTAAGAAGTATTTTACGATTAATCCCGTATCTTTTCCAAAACACTTTGAAGACTTCTCTGTGAATGCCAGATTACAAAACGTAAAAAAATTGTCAATTGTCAGTTTTGACAATAACAGAACTAACTCAGGGAATTTCTTTTTTGTATGAAGTCGTATATGCGTTGCCAGAACAGTGTTAAAATGTCAGTTTTGATAACTACAGAACCGCAGGAAAGTCAACAGTTTGTCAAACAAACGGAAGGCAAAGAAGAATTCAAAAAAAGTCAAAAATTGTCAAATGTCAGTTTTCACAATCCCAGAAGTGATTTTATGTTTTTTGTATGATTAGTCATATGGGATGCCAGAGCAATGTTAAAATTTCATAAAAAGTCAAAAATGCTACACTGTCAGATATGACAATTACACAATCGATTTTGACACCTTATTTTTCGTGTATCTATTAAAAGAACACTTTTCAAACTCGAAATGTTGTGTGTGATTAGTCCTGTATAATTATGTGATGTTACTGAAAATATTGGAAAGTCAAAAAGTGTCAAATGTCAGTACTGTAAATGACTCAATTGACATTGGCACCTTATATTTCGTGTACCTGTTGACAGAACAATATTAACACTTGGCAGGTTGTCACCGAGATTAAAAAAAGCAAAATTGTCAACTGTCAGTTTTGACAATTAGAGAACTTGTGACATTGTGTTTTTGGTTTGATTAGCAGTGTTTGCGTTGTCAGAACAGTGATAGAACCTCACATAATATTACTGAAGATACTAAAGTTGTACATTGTCAATTGTCAGTTTTGACTACAGAACCAATTTAAGAACTATTTTACGATTATCCCGTATTTCTTCCAAAACACTTTGAAGACTTCTCTGTGAATGCCAAATTACAAAACGTAAAAAAATTGTCAATTGTCAGTTTTGACAATAACAGAACTAACTCAGGGAATTTCTTTCTTGTATGAAGTCGTATGTGCGTTGCCAGAACAGTGTTAAAATGTCAGTTTTGATAACTACAGAACCGCAGGAAAGTCAACAGTTTGTCAAACAAACGGAAGGCAAAGAAGAATTCAAAAAAAGTCAAAAATTGTCAAATGTCAGTTTTGACAATTAGAGAACTTGTGACATTGTGTTTTTGGTATGATTAGCAGTGTTTGCGTTGTCAGAACAGTGATAAAACCTCACATAATATTACTGAAGATACTAAAGTTATAGATTGTCAATTGTCAGTTTTGACTACAGAACCATTTAAGAACTATTTTACAATTAATCCCGTATCTTTTCCAAAACACTTTGAAGACTTCTCTGTGAATCCCAGTTTACAAAACGTAAAAGAAAATTGACAATACATAACAGAATTAACTCAGGGGAATTTTATGTTTTTTTTTTCTTTGAATGAAGAGTCGTATAAAATATGCGTTGCCAAAACAGTATTAAAATGACAGTTTTGACAACTACAGAACCGTCGAAAGTCAACAGTTTGTCAAATCAACCGAAGGCAAAGAAGAATTTAAAAAAAGTCTATTGTCAGTTTTGACAACTAAAATGTAGAGTTGCACAATTGTCAGTTTTGACAACTACAGAACAAAAAAGTCAACAATCTGTCAAATCAACGGAAGACAAATTAAAGATGCAACAATCGGTTTCTCCTGCGAGTGCAATTACAAAATTGTCAATTGTCAGTCCTGACAATTTTTGACAGAAACAGTAAGTGCGTTATTTTATGATGTATTTGTACGATTTTAATAGTGGAGAAGAATCAAAAACTGTCAAAAAACTGATTTTCCACATTGTTTTTCGTTGTTATCTATTACCACAACAAAACCGTAAAAATGTCAATTGTCAATTTTGATGATCAGAAAAATCATCATAATATTTACTTAATTCTGGAATTAATAATTGCCAACAAAAAAACTGGGAAAACCTGGAAAATAAAAGAAACCTAAAATTAAAGAAAACGCCATCGATCTAGTGAATGTCGAGAATAATGTGTCGGCACCTGCTGTATCGCAGTCGGCGAACCTTTGTATAGCACGTGTCATGTCGGAGCGCAGCTTTGAATCACTACATCGATGGCGTTTTCTTTACATAATCGCACATATTTTATTTAAAATGTTAAATTGCAAAAATTATGTCAGCGTTATCAGTATTATTCATTGGCTTAAAGGCTCCATATATTATTTCTCCATATGCACACAAATTTCAAATTCAGCCATTAGTAACAGCTTTAGCAACTTTGTTAAAATTGTGTCATTTTGGCAACTCCTTCTGTAAAGGCACATTAAATTATTGCGTCCAAAATTTAACGGACTCTTCAAACATTTTGTACATTTTTTTGCTTTTCACGTTTCGTTATCACAAAAGTCATAAGACTACACCAACAAAATCGCAACACATCCAATTACAATTTTTTGCAGACCTGTTGGCGAGATTGTCATTTTATATCAGTTTTTGTACATTATGACACATAATTGACACGACTATCAAATAGTTATTTACAAGGTTAGACTAGAATTTTTATGTGATCACCACCGTTTGTAATTTGTGTCGGATTTGAACGTGTCAATCTCGACTAGTATCTCCAATTAAAAACTTGCATAATTTTATTTCCAAGGTTTTGCATATTACTCATCCTTAAAATGACCAAGTTTTATTAAAGACCTCTGCATTCTTGCTATAAATAGGTATTGACTAACACACTTCTCTTATAAAAACTATGAACACATACACTGTGGTAGAGTTTGTGGTAGAACAGACATTGCTTTGAAGGACTTGTTTGTGAGGTACTTTTATATAACTACATACTATCACGGTAATATATCAACAAACTTTATCGCTTTCGATAATGAGGAAAGTAAAGAGAGAATGTTGGGTAATCATGTGCCAACAACACGAAAATACTGAAAACATTCCTTCAATCCATAGAAAGGGCAGTTAATCTTTGGTTCAGATTTATCTGTGCTCAGGAACAAAAAAACGGTACAGGAAGTAAACCCAACGAAACGACACAAAAGCGCAAAACGGATGTTAAGAATGCAGTAACGAATGTTACTTCACGTCATTGGGCGAGAAAAAAAAGTCAAGCACGTTAAATGCTTTGACAGGTAAAAAAATTGAAACAACCTCTTATGCGCCTTTCCAGGAAGGCATCCAGTCCCCTCTCGGCGGTGATGGCCTCTTCGGTCGGAGTGGGGGCTCCCGGGAACACGACTAACACGATACTCATATTATCTCGACTACCCTGGAAGAGAAAAAGACTGTGAATGGACGGCAGAGAGGAGGATTTTTCTGAACCATAAAATTTATTTAAAACAAAAAAGTCGATTATCCTTTAACCTTGGATAACAATCATACTTGCCACGACCTCGCCGATTTTATGGCTCAGAGACCCACAACCACTCCCCACCCCGAACCCGACTTACTTTATACAAACACGTATCGATGACTTGACTGGTAACTTCCTGTAAATTATCCGTAACTAAAAGGCGACTATGTATGTACTGACAGAGATCCTCGTTGCTCATAACGTCCCAAATCCCGTCGCAGGCCAACACCAGGAACTCGTCCTCGTGGTCGTCCCGATCCCGCACGAATATCTCCGGCTCGGGCGACACCAGCTGCTCGCAGGGCCCCCTGCCCTCGACGTTCTTGTACTCGTAGTCGCCGAGGGCGCGCGACACCGCCAGACTGCCGTTCACCCTCTGGATCATGACGTTGCCGCCGGCCTTGACGATGCGCTCCCTCTCCGACGGCAGGCCCGGCTTGTGGTCCTGGGTGCTGAAGACGGGACTGCCGGACCGACAGAGGACGGCGCGGGAATCCCCGCAATTCGCGATGTATATGAGTCGAGGGGAGACGAAGGCGCAGACGGCCGTCGTTCCGCTCTTATCTTCGCCGGACGTCATTTCAGGTAACGAGCGCATTTTATTATCTAATTCTAGGAAACCGTTGTGGATGCCCTTCATCACGTCCTCTTGGAACTCCTCCGTCTGCATGATGGCGTCGAGGAGGTGCTCGGCGCAGTGGGCGGAGACCTGGAATCATCGCATCACTTTTAACTGTTCTGACGATAAAAATTACTCGACACAAATGTCATTTGGGCAATCAATGAATCGTAATAAATCTCATAAAATGAAACGAATTTGGTAAGTTTACGCGGATCTTTTAAGTACGATAATTCGTGATAAATGACAATAATTGCACTGATCAACAAGAAATTACCGTATAATTTACTCCCTGACGTCAAGGTATGCATACACGCAAATAATCATGAAGATCTGAAAATATCATTACGCTCTAAATTAAACCGTGTCCCTCCCGCATCATAAATACACAAATTCGAAGAATTTTAAGTAAAATCTTTTAGAAAATTGGCACCAATAAAAAAACAGTAATCGCATATTTGGAAATACACATTAAAAGGATGTCGCTAAAATAGGTTTTAAATTCAAACTGTCGAGATTTTACTGTACATCATCGCTGATTTGGTCAAAATACTTAAATATATTGGTCGTTTAAAAATGGACAGAGCTATTGTTTATTTGATTTTAACGAACATACAAAACAAAACATGACTGGATGCAACACTCATGCAAGTGGGACAAGAAAAGAATGAGAACAAAGTACAGGAAGCAAAAAAGAAATCAAAGTAAGAAAAATGTGCCAAAAAAAGAGGTTGCCGAGAGCAAAACCAAAGAAAACAAAGGCAATGTTGACAAAAAAGAACTAAAGAGTAAAAGGGAAAGTGAAGCAGGGAGAGCAAAATGAGCAATGGATGTAGAGAGGAAAGGTAATAAAGAGACACTGCAATAAGAACCGATTATAAAAAATCGAAGAAACAAAATGGAACTAGATAGACCAAATGGACAAAAAAAATAGTACATCAAGAAAAGATCAAAAAATTGAATAAATAAAACATAACAAGAGAACATAAACAGAAAAGACCAAAGTAAGCAAAGAGCAAAGAAAAGGAAAACAAATATGTAGTGGAAAATGAGAAAAGAGTGAAAATAAAAAAATGGGCCACGAAATGGGAAGGAGTAATCAGAACAAAAGCACAAAAAAATTAAGATAGCAAAATCTGCAAGAAATGAAGAAGAAAACAAAAGGTTCAAAAAGACAGGGAACAGAACGATAGAGTGACCAAAAACGGTGAGCAAAAAAACAGTAAACAAAAAGAAGGGTTCAAAAGACATAAATGAGGCAAAAAAGCAAAGAGAGGTAAGAGAGCAAAGATAAGAAGAGACAAGAAAGAAAGTAAAAAAAATAAACACAGCAAAAAGGAAAGTGAACAAACAAAGTAAAGCGACAGAAGAAAGCCAAAGAAGCAAAAGATCCAAGAAATGTAAGAGAAAAGAAAAAAGGTAGAAAAAACAAATTGAACAAAAAGGGGAGAGACGTAAACAGTGCAAGCAATATGGAGCAAAAATAGAAAATAGAAAAGTGCAAATATGCGAAAGAAAGCACAAAGAGCAAAAAATAAAGTAATGAAAAAGCGCAAAGGGGGCTTAGAGGAAGAACAAGAAAACAGATTAAAGAGAGCTGAGAGAATAATTAATCAGAGACAAAGAAAAGGGGACAGAGAAAACACAACATGAACACACGGACCAACAGAAAGCAAAAATGAAATAAATAAAGGAAAAAAGTAAAGTGAACTAGACAAAAAGAATAAAGAGAGATAAGCGCAAGAGAACAAAAAAGACAGTAAAGAAAGCAACGAAAGGAAAGAAAATAAAGTAAACGAAGAAAAGGAAACAATAGCAGCAAAAAGACAAAAGTTGGTAAAAATAGAAAAACTGAGGAGACAAAGAGTAAAGATAGGAAAGAGAACAAAAAGACAGAGGGAGGGAGAAATGGGAGTGGGCGAGGAAATTAATAGAGCAAAGTGAATAAAAAACAAAGGGGAAGATGGACAGAGAACATAGGGAGCAAAAACAGAAGAGAAACAGAGCAAAAAATAAAAAGACGAGGAAGGAAAGTAAGACATCAAAACTAGACAAACAGAAAGAAAACAGAAAAAAAAAACAAGGAAAAAAGCAGATATTTCAAAAATCACCAATTATGTATAGGTAAAACCAAAAAAAGATTTGGAGGGAATCAAGAGAGTACAAAAAGAGTGTGATCAAGGAAAAGATGGTTACAAGGAATAAGATATTTTATTCTTCATTTTCCCGTTTTCCTCATCCTTATCAATCGTCATTCTTCTCTCTTTCTATTATCGCTCATTTCTCATTCTTTATTATTTTGTCAATATTGCAGATTCTTCATTTCTTGCTAATAATTCCCCGATAACCCTTATTCTTTATTACAATTCATGCTGACGAACTCTACAGCTTGACAAGGTTTGGGTGAGCGGGAGATTATGTTCAGAGTTGAGAACAGAGCTCACTTTGTAGAATATTCTCGATTTGTATACATCGCTAAGTACTGCGCCGCACAGTAATAAATTATCATAATCATTACCGTTTCAGGTTCACTCCTTGTTATTTGTAATTCTTCATTAGTTTTTATTTCTTGATTGCTGACTGCATGCAAATTTTCACATTCGGTTTGCTCTCGGAATTTCAAATTTCACATTCCTAACTTCAAATTTATATCTACGATCATTGAATATCAACACTCTAACAGAATGCTCAACTATAAGGGATTTTGCGATCCCCGTAGTTTGTGGATGTCCGTAAGATGGGGTGTCAAGCGAAAAATGAAATGAAACAATTTCTCAAGCTTTTTAATTTGGCCCCAGCTTTTGAACGTTTTGCTGTATTTTTGACATTTGTTTTACAACAGTTTACAAATAATCAGCAATTCGATTATATACATTTTATGTGCCAAACAAGATTCGTTATCTAAAAACCAGTGTTTACTTCGTGATTTTTTCATCACATCCATTATAATATCGAGCGATCAAGATAATTTTTAATCGAGTCATCCATGAATTCGAATCCGTGTGTCTTTCGCGATTGATATGCTTAATTACGTCATTCAAGAAGTTTAAAAAATAATTTTGACGTGGAATAATTTTTTAAACAGATGCGAAAAAAAAACTATTTTTTTTATTGTTAATTTCAATTTTTCGCCAGATCTTGTGTATAAATGAAGTCCCAGTTAACTTAACCTCAAATTTCAGTATCTTGCAGTTTTTCCATCGAAGTTGTGTTTTATTTGTTGAAAGAGAATATTATCAAAACCAGGAAGAAATTTATGCCTGCATAGCCAACTTCCAATTGTAGAGGGAGATGGTGGAATTACACCCAGCTTTTTAAAAAAATTATAAGCCGCCGGAGATTTATAATACAACATGAGCGCAAATTTTCGTCGTTTTTGCGTCCTAAATTGCACGTGTGCTAATGTAGATGAAAATTTGAAATTGTTCAATGTTTTTGTTTTTTTTTACTTTATGTTGTAATCTGAGGCATTTCGATTATTTCTTGTTACAATATCTATGTATATAATAACGACTGGACCGATTTGGATATATTTTTTTTAATATTCGTAGTCCAAATAAGGTTCTTACGGAAAGAAAAATCGGGAAAAACTGAAAGTGCTTTTTCTATAAAAATTTTGTATGACCTTACGATTCGAACGATGGATCTGCGTAATTCTTTTCCTGTTTTGTTCGTTCTGGTTTTGGAAAAGTTTTCAGGAAAATAAAATTCGAGACAATTACAAAGGAAAGTTGGAAAATTCGGCCAAACTGCAAAAATCATAATCATAATACCAAACCGAGGTCAGTTCAGAATCCCAAACTACACCATCGGCTAGGCCTAGCAAAATAGAGGTGCCCTCTAGTTTCAAAGAGCGCGATGGTTAAAACGGCAAAATCAGTGGCGCCAGCTGGATTGAAACGGCCTTTGGGAGGTTCAAAAATGAAACACGCATTGAGCATTCTGTTAAAGCTACGATTTTTGACCAAGATCTTTAATTTTTTGACTTTCGCTTTCCGCCCTTTAGTTTCGGATCTCAAAATCTTCTAATCTTCATGAATTTTTGAATATTGAAATAATATATGCAACAGATTAAGCATGAAATGAACTTTGTAGAAGTGTTGTAATGATCGACATGCATTCGTGACGCACCAGTTCCCTTAATAAAAAAATGACCACTATGTAGAACAGCACACACTAGTTAAAAATTATGCAAAAAAAAAATTGAAGTCGCAATATTAACGCCCTTACGATACCGAAATCACTTTAACGATGACACCATAAGTTCGAACTATCGAGGTTCTACTGTATTAACGTACGCCCCCCACTACTGTCATCACAAAGCTAGAAATTACAAGGAAAACTGCAGATATGAACTAAATATTGGCAAATAACTTGAAATAGGATGGTATTTGTTGATACAATCATGGTGACATTGCTGCAATTTTAGGTTGGTCACACTCAAGTGTGAATTTAGATAAACAAATCAGAGTGGCTGATTGTTCTAAAATCTCCATAAGAGGCATTTTGGGGTCGGGTCGGGGCCGCCCCAGGTTTCTAAACCCTCAGAAAATGAAGTAGATGTTACAGACCCAATAAAGGGAAATACTGTCTTGCTGCTGACCGTGATTTGAGGTTAGTGGCAGCAACAGCCACCCGACCACCGTACAGATTCCGTCCCCACGACGGGGACACGGAGCACTTTACCTTGGCCCCAGCATGTCCATCGAACACAGCAAAATACGACCAGTCTTTGAGGGCGTCCCCCAGATCCGTCCTGGCCATGTGCGCGTCCTCCATCTCGACCCTCCAGCCCTGCATGCTCGCGACTCCATACCGCAGCCCGTTGCCCTCGCCACACTCTTGGAATTTATCTGTCTTTGGCTTGTCCAGAAATGCTCCCATCCTGTTGGCTGTTCGACGTAGCAAAGATTCGTCAACGGCGCTCCATATTCACTCGACCCCACGTGCTGAAACCCAACGATTTACAAGTGAAAAAAAAACTTTTCGACTCATCGTGTTTACATGCAAAATTTTGACACAACCGGAGATGCAAGCTGACGCTATTTTGAAACGAGCGCACACGTCCTCCGCTCCACTCACTTTATTTTCGAGAGGAAATCATCGCCCCGATTCTCTGCCCATTTACATAACTAAATCTCATGCTTTTTTTAATAAACACACAACAATAAATTAGAAAAATGGCGAATTTAAAAGACGTTACGCGTGCGCTTTGCTAAAAATAGAACTTCGTGTGACGTAATTTTAGGCCAATGGGAGCAGCTCGGAGAGAGTTCGGAGGAAATCCTGTAGATGGCGCACCGGCTGGGAAATGAGGAAAACTGTTTCCCGGAGGGAAAGTAGGAAGCCTCGGTACTTGTAACCCTCATTTCCTTCACTTTCACTAATATTTGCGGCTTTCGACACCGCGTTTACGAACGCAATAATATCGCAACGAATTACAGTAGAACCTTCGTAAGAGCTCTAGGATTGGTCAAGATTTTGACGTCTGAGTAATTACAATTCTTATTGGTCGTTTCTGACTGTACGAACAAACATCCACCTACGTTCAAGGAAGAAAGGAGAACATCTTCACGGGGAGAACATTTTGTCAAACTAAATCAGCAGATGTTTTTTTACGTCACAATTATATTATTTACAATAAAACCTGCCTGTATTTTTGTTTGTTTTAAGTGTAATTTCAACTAGGCCTGAAATAGGTATCTTCACCCATCCCATACTGTAAAGTAATAAATGGTTTAAAAACAACTTTATTAATAAAAGGAGAAAAAAACAATAAAAACATTGACCGAAAAAAATAAATCATCATCAATCAAGAAGAACATAAAAAGCAGAAAAGCGAGAGCAGAAGTAAAAAAAAACCTTAACAAGACAAAGGAGTAAAAAATAAAAGACATTAACAGAAAAGACGACGCTATATATACCTAATAAGAAAAAATAATAAAAAATAAGCAAATAATAAGAAAAAAAATCAATAACAAGCCAAACCCCAAAGAAAGAAAACGAAAAATTCAAAGGAAGAGAACAACAAGCATGAAAAAGCTTAAGAGCGGAGCAACAAAAAAGAAACAAGCAATGGAACGAGAAAAAAATTAAAGGAAATATAGATTCAACGACACAAAACAAATCAAAAAACTGGAAGCTGGACACCCAACTATAGAGATTAATAAAAAAAATACAATCTATTTTACTAAATCTAAATTTCCCCACTCCAACTCTCGCATATATGCCAAGTGAGAACGCCATATGAAGCATCTATGCGGAAGAGCAGTTGGAACAACTGTGTTTTCACCGCCAAATTGGCGACTGATGGCATCATTTTATTGTTTTCGTTTTTCCACTTTGCGACTGTTTCTTCTTTTCCTTTATTTGCTCTCTGTTCCAACTTATACGGGGGTATACAAAAATGATTCATACATCCAGTTGGCTGTGAAGGTCAAAACTCTCCATCATGTCAATTTTGTTAGGGAGCGTCCATTAATTACGTGAGTCGATTTTGGCGACTTTTCGACCCCCACTCCCCCCTTGGTGAGATGTCCTGAGATTTGAATCGACCTTCTTCTTCTTCTCAATTTCTCTCAAAACTTTTCAAGTCGCCCCAAGTCTTTTCAAAACATTTCATGTCGTTTCAATTCGCTCTAAATCTTTTCAAGTCGCTTCAAGTCCTTTTAACATATTTCACCTCGCTTCAAAACATTTCAAGTCCTTTTAAATCGCTTCAAGCTTATTTAAGCCGCTTCAAGACCTTTCAAAATATTTCATACCGCCTAAAGTCATTTCAAAATATTTCAAGTATTTTCAATTCGTTTCAAGTCTTTCAAGTCGTTTCAAAACAATTCAAGTCCTTTCCAATCGTTTAAAGTTTCCCAAAGTCGCTTCTTCTCTTTTCAAGTCGTTTCAAGACTCTTCAAGTCATTTCAAAACTTTTTAAGGTGCCCCAAGTCTCTTCAAATCTTTTCAAGTCGCTTCAAGTTCTTTTGACATATTTCACGTCGCTTCACGACATTTCAAGTCCTTTTAAATCGCTTCAAGTTTCTTCAAGTCGCTTCAAGACCTTTCAAAATATTTCATACCGCCTCAAGTCATTTCAAAATATTTCAAGTATTTTCAATTCGCTTCAAGTCTTTCAAGTCGTTTCAAAACAATTCAAGTCCTTTCCAATCGTTTCAAGTTTCTCAAAGTCGCTTCTTCTCTCTTCAAGTCGTTTCAAGACTCTTCAAGACATTTCAAGACTTTTCAACTCGCTTCAACTTCCTTCAAAACATTTCAAGTCACCTCAAGTCCTTTCAAAACATCTCAAGTCTTTTCAAGTCTCTTCAATTTCTTTCAAAACTTTTTAAATTGCCCCAAGTCTCTACAAAACATTTCATGTCGCTTCAAGTCGATCTAAATCTTTTCAAGTCCTTTTAACATATTTCACGTCGCTTCACGACATTTCAAGTCCTTTTAAATCGCTTCAAGTTTCTTCAAGTCGCTTCAAGACCTTTCAAAATATTTCATACCGGCTCAAGTCATTTCAAAATATTTCAAGTATTTTCAATTCGCTTCAAGTCTTTCAAGTCGTTTCAAAACAATTCAAGTCCTTTCCAATCGTTTCAAGTTTCTCAAAGTCGCTTCTTCTCTCTTCAAGTCGTTTCAAGACTCTTCAAGACATTTCAACACTTTTCACGTCGCTTCAATTTCTTTCAAAACATTTCAAGTCACCTCAAGTCCTTTCAAAACATCTCAAGTCTTTTCAAGTCTCTTCAATTTCTTTCAAAACTTTTTAAGTTGCCCCAAGTCTCTTCAAAACATTTCATGTCGCTTCAAGTCGCTCTAAATTTTTTCAAGTCGCTTCAAGTCCTTTTGACATATTTCACGTCGCTTCACGACATTTCAAGTCCTTTTAAATCGCTTCAAGTTTCTTTAAGTCGCTTTAAAACCTTTCAAAATATTTCATACCGCCTCAAGTCATTTCAAAATATTTCAAGTATTTTCAATTTGCTTCAAGTCTTTCAAGTCGTTTCAAAACAATTCAAGTCCTTTCCAATCGTTTCAAGTTTCTCAAAGTCGCTTCTTCTCTCTTCAAGTCGTTTCAAGACTCTTCAAGACATTTCAAGACTTTTCAAGTCGCTTCAATTTCCTTCAAAACATTTCAAGTCACCTGAATTAATTTCAAAACATCTCAACTCTTTTCAAGTCTCTTCAATCTCTTTCAAAACTTTTTAAGGTGCCCCAAGTCTCTTCAAAACATTTCATGTCGCTTCAAGTCGCTCTAAATCTTTTCAAGTCGCTTCAAGTCCTTTTGACATATTTCACGTCGCTTCACGACATTTCAAGTCCTTTTAAATCGCCTCAAGTTTCTTCAAGGCGCTTCAAGACCTTTCAAAAAATTTCATACCGCCTCAAGTCATTTCAATATATTTCAAGTATTTTCAATTCGCTTCAAGTCTTTCAAGTCGTTTCAAAATAATTGAAGTCCTTTCCAATCGTTTCAAGTTTCTCAAAGTCGCTTCTTCTCTCTTCAAGTCGTTTCAAGACTCTTCAAGACATTTCAACACTTTTCACGTCGCTTCAATTTCTTTCAAAACATTTCAAGTCACCTCAAGTCCTTTCAAAACATCTCAAGTCTTTTCAAGTCTCTTCAATTTCTTTCAAAACTTTTTAAGGTGCCCCAAGTCTCTTCAAAACATTTCATGTCGCTTCAAGTCGCTCTAAATCTTTTCAAGTCCTTTTGACATATTTCACGTCGCTTCACGACATTTCAAGTCCTTTTAAATCGCCTCAAGTTTCTTCAAGGCGCTTCAAGACCTTTCAAAAAATTTCATACCGCCTCAAGTCATTTCAATATATTTCAAGTATTTTCAATTCGCTTCAAGTCGTTTCAAAATAATTGAAGTCCTTTCCAATCGTTTCAAGTTTCTCAAAGTCACTTCTTCTCTCTTCAGGTCGTTTCAAGACTCTTCAAGACATTTCAGGACTTTTCACGTCGCTTCAATTTAATTCAAAATATTTTAAGTCACCTCAAGTCCTTTCAAAACATCTCAACTCTTTTCAAGTCTCTTCAATTTCTTTCAAAACTTTTTAAGGTGCCCCAAGTCTTTTCAAAACATTTCATGTCGCTTCAAGTCGCTCTAAATCTTTTCAAGTCGCTTCATGTCCTTTTGACATATTTCACGCCGCTTCACGACATTTCAAGTCCTTTTAAATCGCTTCAAGTTTCTTCAAGTCGCTTCAAGACCTTTCAAAATATTTCATACCGCCTCAAGTCATTTCAAAATATTTCAAGCATTTTCAATTCGCTTCAAGTCTTTCAAGTCGTTTCAAAACAATTCAAGTCCTTTCCAATCGTTTAAAGTTTCCCAAAGTCGCTTCTTCTCTCTTCAAGTCGTTTCAAGACTCTTCAAGTCATTTCAAAACTTTTCACGTCGCTTCAATTTCCTTCAAAACATTTCAAGTCACCTCAAGTCCTTTCAAAACATCTCAACTCTTTTCAAGTCTCTTCAATTTTTTTCAAAACTTTTTAAGGTGCCCCAAGTCTCTTCAAAACATTTCGTGTCGCTTCAAGTCGCTCTAAATCTTTTCAAGTCGCTTCAAGTCCTTTTGACATATTTCACGTCGCTTCACGACATTTCAAGTCCTTTTAAATCGCTTCAAGTTTCTTTAAGTCGCTTTAAAACCTTTCAAAATATTTCATACCGCCTCAAGTCATTTCAAAATATTTCAAGTATTTTCAATTCGCTTCAAGTCTTTCAAGTCGTTTCAAAACAATTCATGTCCTTTCCAATCGTTTCAAGTTTCTCAAAGTCGCTTCTTCTCTCTTCAAGTCGTTTCAAGACTCTTAAAGACATTCTAAGACTTTTCACGTCGCTTCAATTTCCTTCAAAACATTTCAAGTCACCTCAAGTCGTTTCAAAACATCTCAACTCTTTTCAAGTCTCTTCAATTTCTTTCAAAACTTTTTAAGGTGCCCCAAGTCTCTTCAAAACATTTCATGTCGCTTCAAGTCGCTCTAAATCTTTTCAAGTCGCTTCAAGTTCTTTTGGCATATTTCACGTCGCTTCACGACATTTCAAGTCCTTTTAAATCGCTTCAAGTTTCTTCAAGTCGCTTCAAGACCTTTCAAAAAATTTCATACCGCCTCAAGTCATTTCAAAATATTTCAAGCATTTTCAATTCGCTTCAAGTCTTTCAAGTCGTTTCAAAACAATTCAAGTCCTTTCTAATGGTTTCAAGTTTCTCTAAGTCGCTTCTACTCTCTTCAAGTCGTTTCAACACTCTTCAAGACATTTCAAGACTTTTCAAGTCGCTTCTTTCCTTCAAAACATTTCAAGTCACGTCAAGTCCTTTCAAAACATCTCAAGTCTTTTCAAGTCTCTTCAATTTCTTTCAAAACTTTTTAAGGTGCCCCAAGTCTCTTCAAAACATTTCGTGTCGCTTCAAGTCGCTCTAAATCTTTTCAAGTCGCTTCAAGTCCTTTTTACATATTTCACGTCGCTTCACCACATTTCAAGTCCTTTTAAATCGCCTCAAGTTTCTTCAAGGCGCTTCAAGACCTTTCAAAAAATTTCATACCGCCTCAAGTCATTTCAATATATTTCAAGTATTTTCAATTCGCTTCAAGTCTTTCAAGTCGTTTCAAAATAATTGAAGTCCTTTCCAATCGTTTCAAGTTTCTCAAAGTCACTTCTTCTCTCTTCAGGTCGTTTCAAGACTCTTCAAGACATTTCAGGACTTTTCACGTCGCTTCAATTTAATTCAAAATATTTTAAGTCACCTCAAGTCCTTTCAAAACATCTCAACTCTTTTCAAGTCTCTTCAATTTCTTTCAAAACTTTTTAAGGTGCCCCAAGTCTTTTCAAAACATTTCATGTCGCTTCAAGTCGCTCTAAATCTTTTCAAGTCGCTTCATGTCCTTTTGACATATTTCACGCCGCTTCACGACATTTCAAGTCCTTTTAAATCGCTTCAAGTTTCTTCAAGTCGCTTCAAGACCTTTCAAAATATTTCATACCGCCTCAAGTCATTTCAAAATATTTCAAGCATTTTCAATTCGCTTCAAGTCTTTCAAGTCGTTTCAAAACAATTCAAGTCCTTTCCAATCGTTTAAAGTTTCTCAAAGTCGCTTCTTCTCTCTTCAAGTCGCTTCAATTTAATTCAAAACATTTCAAGTCACCTCAAGTCCTTTCAAAACATCTCAAGTCTTTTCAAGTCTCTTCAATTTCTTTCAAAACTTTTTAAGTTGCCCCAAGTCTCTTCAAAACATTTCATGTCGCTTCAAGTCGCTCTAAATCTTTTCAAGTCGCTTCAAGTCCTTTTGACATATTTCACGTCGCTTCATGACATTTCAAGTCCTTTTAAATCGCTTCAAGTTTCTTCAAGTCGCTTCAAGACCTTCCAAAATATTTCATACCGCCTCAAGTCATTTCAAAATATTTTAAGTACATATTTTCAACTCGCTTCAAGTCGTTTCAAAACATTTCAAGTCCTTTCCAGTCGTTTCAAGTTTCTCAAAGTCGCTTCTTCTCTCTTCAAGTCGTTTCAAGACTCTTCAAGACATTCTAAGACTTTTCACGTCGCTTCAATTTCCTTCAAAACATTTCAAGTCACCTCAAGTCGTTTCAAAACATCTCAACTCTTTTCAAGTCTCTTCAATTTCTTTCAAAACTTTTTAAGTTGCCCCAAGTCTCTACAAAACATTTCATGTCGCTTCAAGTCGCTCTAAATCTCTTCAAGTCGCTTCAAGTCCTTTTGACATATTTCACGTCGCTTCAAGACATTTCAAGTTCTTTAAAATCGCTTCAAGTCTTTCAAGTCGTTTCAAGACATTTCAAATCCTTTCAAGTTGCTTCAAGTCACTTTTCTTCGAATAGAACATGCTATTTTTTCTTCAAACGCCGAAAATCGCCCACGACATACAAATCTGACACTTTACTAACCTCAATGTACACATGAATTTCTTTTATGAAATTCTATTTTCTTCAAATTAATGTAAATTTCAGCGCTAAATTTATTAAAATTATGCGCGGCAAAAATGGTCAATTTAGCGGTAGACAAAACACTTTGTCTGCCTAGGCGATAAGTATGGTCAATTGGGCGGCAGAAAAAAATACTTTGGCTGTCTGGGCAGAGAAATGGATATTTGTCATTGCCCATTGACGTAAAGTCCGTTTTTTTTTTATTAAAAAAAAAACATTGTGGTGCAAATAATTGACACCCTATTCTCGTTTCCATAACAACGTAATGCTTTTGATATGGGGAATTAAATTTAGGGTGTTACCATTTGCACCACAATGGTTTAAAAAAAACGGACTGTATACAATGTCACGTTTTTCTGACGTTTGAATAAAAATATTGTTGTGTAGGATTCAACCATATTTTATGGAGAAACATATTTTACCTGCATGATTTAACCGCTTTCTCGCAATTTTACGCTGTTTCTTACGGGAAAAAAATTCGTGATTTTTGCCCAGACCCCGGTCCTCACCCTCACGTGATTTTTCTTTTCTTTAAATGAAATTATGTAATAAAAATAACGACAAGGTGAAATAAGCATTTGTAAACAGTGGTACAGAATAGAACAAAACAAAGACAACGATAAAAGAATGAATCACTCCAATGACACAACAAACTTTCACTTCCCGATTCAAACCTCCCGCCGCAATTTGACAGCCACCTTTCAGATTTTTGTTTTATTAACACAAAACAAACCTGATTTGAAATTATTAATTCGACTTAATTTTCGCGTTTTCCGTTCAAATTCCCCGTATTTCCTCGATTCCCCCGAATTTCTCCCGCTTTCCGCGATGGTCTAGTGTCCGACGCGCAGTTTGCGTGCAATCCGGATTAGTTTTGTTATGGCTACCAGCAGTTCAGACGAAAGTAGCACTGCTCCCAAAGATTTCCACATTTCCTCGTCCATAGACAGTGGCAGCCGTCTCAGTTTTCCCAGGCAGAAGTGTCTGTTGTGCCACAGTTCCCGAAAAGTGTTTTATTGCAAAGACTGCATCCACAGCGGCCTATTCTACCATTCCAGGCACCAGGTTTCTGAAAGGTGAGTGGTCGACGAGAATGGGGATAAAAAATGAGGTTTGTGGACTTTCAGCTATTTGGACAAGCGGAGGGCGTTGTTGGAGCTGGTGGAGAACAAGAAGATCGTCGAGAAGAAGTGTCTCAAACATTTTGAGTATCGACAGAGGGCTGATGTCTTGGTTAGTTTTGGGTTTGGTGGTCTGTAGTAGGCGGTGGAAAGGTTTGTGTCATCTGGGGGTGTAATTATAATTACGAAATTTGTTGCTCTCGTGGTTATTACTGCAGTAAAATGTATGTATTGATATTAATTTACAAGTTTATTGCAGATATGATTTCAATAATACCATTACACAGCTGTGTACTGTTGCTAGAATTAATTTCAATTTGAGAGGTTTGTTTTGAGCAAATCATCTAAAAAAGGTCCACGGATGTAGGTTTTAAGGTATTTATTACTGTTATTATTTTTATTTTTAAATTTGTTGCATTAGAATGACATTTAGTCCAGGTTGCTAGATTTGCCTTTAGTGAGAAGGTGGAAGGGTGGAAGTGTACAGAGACAGGTTTGTGCTGAACCATTGAGCTTTAAGTGGGAAGGATCAACTTACAATATGGTTTTCCAGACCTTTTTATTCACAATCCTTAGTAGTCACAATTGCTGCAACACTACTGGTAAATTATTGGCAAATAAAAATTAAATTATAGCCCAGGGTAACTCAATTTGAGCTCAATACAGTGCAACCTTGATAATCCGGATCATTAAAAAAAAAACAGCGATCCGGACTATTGAAGCAACATTTTAAAGACGTAAAAGCTCGTCTAGACATGTAGGGGTCAACATGGTTGGTAGGAGTCCCTTGTCTGCCAAATTATGATTGGTTAATATGCAATAAAACTGAATATGGATTACCAAAGCAAGTGAGATCTGTATTAACATACAGTTGTGAGGCAAAATGTGTCAGGATTAACAAGGTTGCACTGTACAACACATTTTGATATTTAAATATTAATTTGTCTCCAAAATAAGCACTGTTGTTTCAAGATGGCTGTGACCACAATCTGCAGTATAAGGATGGCTGTGATCATTTTCAAATTTTGTGGTTAATATTTTCAACCTATGTCAGTTAAAACTAGTTATTTTAAAATATAATTTCCGACTATTGGTTTCCCAAAGTTTTAAGAATAATTCATCTAGTAGGCTTTCAATCAAAATTCTCTATCTAGCTACATGTAAATTTTGTTTTCCACATACACCATGATGTATGTATCATTTAGAAGGACCAATATATATTTTTTAAGCCCTACCAACGTCTAGATGACTTATTACTCCACGCAAATGGAACGTATAATGTAGCAGTTTACTCACAAGTGATATAATGTAAAAAGGGGTGAATTACTATGGTTGCACAATGATAAGACATGAGTTATTTTTTGAAACGTCATTTGACAACTGAGGGGCTTATTGTTATATAATGACAAGCCACAATTTTTTTTGTTATTTTTTTTTAACGTTTAATTTCTAATGTGTTTTTCCTGTGTATTCCTCTGCATACTCATATATTAAAACAAACTGAAATGGATAAATTACGCTTCAATGCTTTCAGGGATTTAGGCTTCTTTTGCTTTTTTTTTAATAATATTCAAATTTGGTCTTTTGTGGCTTATCATTATTTAACAATAAGCCCTTCAACTTTTTTATTTTTTTATTTTTACGTTTTACCAGAAATTACACGTCGGGCATAAAACGTCGTATCTTACACGTAACCGAAATGTCATTGTAAGGTCGTGTCGCACTCGTGATTCAAAGATCTCACTCGCTGACAATGAAGCATTTCTGTCACTTGAAATATAATTCTACATAATTATTATACAACTGTCCTATTTACTGTTTTGTTAATACATTTCTTTCAGGTGAATTTTTGTTCTTGAATTCTTCTCTCTATTTTTTTAATATTTATTTGCATTTCAATTCGTAACGCTTATAGATTTTAATTTTCTTAGATATTTTTGACCTGTTTCTTCCTATTTTAGTTATATTTTTCTTTTTTGAATATTTTGTATGAACATACCGTGCTAGATATTTACTTAAATTCGAGACTACGTCGCGTTAAGTCGTTGGAGAATAAGAATAAAAAAAATTGAAATCCGAGGATGTAAATTTTTCTGATAGAACTCGACATCCTAAATCCAACGGTGCGACTCCCACCCCGATGTCCCTAGCGATTTCGGAGATACTGCATTTTGAAGTTTGTGAACACCTGAAAACATTTTCGCTCATATCTCGTATACTAAATAGTCCGTTCAAAATAAACCAAGAAATAGTGGTATGTGTACAATAATTCGCATAGAGCTTAGGTACACTATTACAAATAAAATATCGAAAGTCCTCACCGACCCTATGTCTGCTAAAAAAATTATTCAAGGTCAAAGTCAAAAGTATTGTTTTTTTGCATTTTTCTCGTAAACGGTAAGTGTTATCATAAAAATAGGTCAGACAAAAGTTGTAGATCATGCAATTATCTACAAAAATTGTTGGTATACTTTTTTCCTACGAATCACCATTCCTGAGATATCGCGATTCAAATAGTTGAAGAACACACATTTCCGCACCACCTGTGAGGCAGTGTACTTGGCAAATTTGGCAAGTTTGGTGCGGTAAGTGTATTCCGCGGTGTGAACTTGTAACAGTCAAATTGTCTCTCAGTAATGTATTACCCCCAGATGATAAAGCTCTCCACCTCACTTGTGCGTTCTAACTTACAACTAAACTTCCATTCCAGCAGTCAAAGATCAGACAATATAGGGACTCAAACAGGATCGTCAAACTCGCGGTGGAAGCAAAGAACCAAAACGTCGACAAATGTAATAGCAACTTAAAGAAAGTGAGAGACGACGTGAAAAGGACCTCCGAAAAGCTGCTAAAATACGACCAGAAGGTGTCCCAGATCGAACAATATGCGGCCGATAAACGAGAGAAGGTCGACAGACAATACGAGCTCCTCCAGCAGAAGCAGCAGGAAGTCAAGCAGCTGGTGAAGAGACGGGTCGACCAGCTCAAATACGTTTTTCCCATTAACAAGGTGGAGCCGAAACAGTAAGTGGGGGTGCACGGAGGGGGCGGTTTGGTGACGAAATTGTGTTTTAGGGAGGAGGAGCCCGTGGACGAGATGGTTAGTGCCATCGAGGAGGCTTCGCATACGACGTACATTAGAGATCGGTGGGAGTATACGTTTTTGGGTGACTACAAAGAATTGCAGTACTCCATCGTGGAGCCCCGCCTGCCGGGGACGGGAAACTACTCGATGTATAATATCTGGGGTAAGCGAGAGAATTCGTGGGTTATGCAACCCAAAATACACGTATAAAGTTGGGCTAAAACTAACACTCTACTTTTCAGTGTCTAAGAATAAGGACACAGTCCCGGTGAACACAAATCCGGACCTCGTCGAACATAATCCAGCCTACAACATCAGCGCAGCCCTCACATACACCGCTCAACTCATCAACGTGCTGGCTTTTTATTTCAACGTCCGGTTACCATACAGGATGGTATACAGGTAAACGCTGACTTACGAGTGTAGTTTGAAACATTCTAAACGCTTCTCGACACAGCGACTTCTGCGGGGGGCCCATGGACGAAGCGCAGTTCACCAGAAGGGTGGCCAGACTCAATGCGAACGTGCTGTATCTGTGTTTTTCTCAGAATATTGACTTGTCGAATTTGAAGGCCTGCGAGACGCTGCACAACCTGCTCAGGCTGATGGATACTGGGAATCCAGATTTGGGCAGGTAGGTGATCACTGTATAGAGTCCAAAGACAGGTTATGCGATATTGTCGGTGAAAAGTGTGTAGAGGATTGCTCAAGTGTTCAAATTTGGCAGTCATAGGGAGATCATTTCTTCAAAAATTTTATTTAAAAAGACCGCCATTTCTAGAAGTGCGAGTAGGCTATGCATAAAAATCAAGTTACCTCTTTATAATAAAATTATTGACGTTTTACAGTGAAAATTATAAATTTTACTTACTTTTGAAAATCTTGATTTAAATTGAGTGAAATAATACCTCCAGAAATTGATATGAAAAAGTCTACAAGATGGACTTTCAGTGGTGCTGCACTAAGAGGGTGACCAATTGCATGCATTGAAACAGATTTACAGTCCTAGTATTATAATTTACTAATTTCTTCAAAAATTAAATTTCAAAAGTGCCGCCACAGAGTTGATTTTTCACAAAGTGCGAGTAGGCTATGCGTAAAAATCAAGTTACGTCTGTAAAAATGACACTGACGGTATTAATTTTGAAAATGAGTGATTACAAACTTGAAATAAGTGAATTAAGACCTCCAGAACTGAACAGTGCTGCACAAGAGGTTGAGGTTACCACAAAGCTAAAAGAACCAGAAAGTGATATGAAAAAGTCTACAAAATGTACCTTCAGTGTTCTAGCACCAGAAGGGTCTTCAGTGACGAGGGCCGTAGGTATCATAATTGTAAAATTTCTAAGTGTGAGCAGGCTATGCATGATTATCAAGTTACCTTTGTATAATTATTATTGACGTTTGACTGTGAAACTATAAATCGGTATTAATTTTGGAAGTGTGTGACTACTAATTTGCATTAGTCTGTACAAGAAGTTATTAGAAACCTGAAAGAAATTAAAATAAAAACAGTTTGGCGGATGTGCCATCGAGAGCAGAAAATACTGGGACAACGTCGTACTGTAGACACTTCCAAAATTCATAATATATCCGCTCTAGTGTGAATCAGAAATGTTGATATATTTGAAAAGTGCTTGATGTATGCGAGTAAGTGTTTCATATATTATTGTCAAAACGCTGAATTATTCATAAACAGTAGTTGTCAATAATTGTCACTTTTGACAGATCTCAAAGGAACAAATTAATCAGCTCAAAATTTCGTTGTCCTAGTATTTTTTGCACTCGCTGGACCAATTACATTAAAACCATTTATTACGACTCTAGGTATCATAATTTCAATATTTTTTTCAAAAATCTAATTTGGAAAGTACTGCGGGTTTTTTTTTTCACAAAATACGAGTAGGCTATGCATAAAAAAGTCAAATGACTAATTATTATTAATGTTTCATAGTCTTTTATAATTTATATCAATTATAAACGCCGCTTACCATCACCTGAGCAATCGTCTATGAAATTTGCGGTCACCAATTTCACTAAACTCCTCGGGCGCACTTACAGACAGGGCCCTTTCGAACTAGACGGCTACAAGGTGGACTCCCTGGAGAAGCCCCTAACTCGAGATTTAGAGTTCAGCGGCGATAATACGGATTCCGATGAGGGAGACAGCTTCCATAGGGAGTGGGAGACTGTAATTATTTCATTACCAACACTACAAACTCTAAATGCTCACGTTTAGGTTCCGCATATTCCATGCCCGGACGTGCCCATCGCCACTCCGGTGGTCCAGTCGGTTCAGACGATCCCCACCCAACAGGCCACCAGCATGGCAGGGGGGCTGGTGACTAGCGCCGCGGCTAGCATCGCGTCCATGTGGCGGGGATTCACCGGCAGATAGTTGGGCTTAGTGTAGTTATTAATTATTATTATTAAATATTAACGACTGACATGCGACTGCATTTGAGAGTTTCTGGTTATGTTTGTGTTTCCCGTCTTCAGTGAAATGTACTTATTGTTAGTGTGAATAACAAACTTCCTGCTTGGAATTTGTAACTGTAGTTGTTAATTCTAATGCACAATTTAGTTCCTAAATTGAGAACTATTTTTATTACCCTACTGGAAATCCCAATTCGAGCAGATTGATGTCCTTATCCAAAACGATTTTTGATGACAGAAGTGTGACCACTGTGTATATATTGCCTAGATCCCTAGGACGTTAGAAGTGTTTTATAAATAAACGCGTAATCTTTGTGATATATTTTAAAAAATGTACATTTTTACTATGTGTATGTTAAATCATATATTTTAAATAAATAGAATACAATATTGTACAGCTTTATTAGAAGCAATATTACAGAAAAAAAATCAATTCATTGTAACAAACAATATGGAGTACTCCCAGCTCAGCATGCAATATTATACCCGCATGAAAGAGTTCAATTATTATCTTTAACCTTTTTAACTCTAGCATTATTTCGACGCTTGGCGAATGGTCGTATTTTTCAAACTTGAAAAATACTCTGTAAAGGTCATTACAATGACAGCCTGGAATATGGAATCTTAGAGTTCCCAATCTAGGAACTCGGAAGTCTCCGATAACTAGATCCTCACCGATTTTTTGTTTATAAGATTTTAAAATTTTTGGCATCTTAAAAATCTCGAATCTGGAAGTCTGATATGTCAGAATGTCGGAATTTTGGCTTTCAAAATCTGGAAATTTTGGAGTCTTCCAGGATCCTGATAAGATTTAAAATTAAAATTTCATTTTTTTTTTTAATTTGGGGAGATCTCAACCATCCTCAGAACGATGAATATTCAAAGTTGAACATTTATTTCAAAAATTAAAAATGTTTTTAGTTTTCCCAGGTTCTTCTGTATCTCTGATATTCCAAACTTTAAACCAATAAAAATCTTTAGGAAGTTTGAAATACTGTCTCTGGCCCTTTTGCTGTCAAAGATCTCAATTCTCTAGTTTTTTTGTTTTTTTTTGGCCAAGCTGAACATTCCAGGTTGTCATTGTCTCAACTTTTTGTTTTCCCACTTGTTCAGGGTTTACAGATTGTTAATTTCTTGTATTATCATATTTTTTAGGTTCATAGAATTATAGTCTCCAGAAACACAGATTTAACAAAAAGAATATGGAAAGAGAAGTTGGATAAAGTTCAAAACAAAAAGGGAATGACAAAAAAGGCAAATCCTGTAAGAAACAGAAACTAAGGACAAAAGGAGGAGATTGGGAGAGAATCTAAATAGAGATGGAAAGGTTTGAAAACATCAAATGTTAATTAAATATAAAACAATATGGTACAGCTTTATTAGAGGAAAAATCACATAGAAAAAAATTAATCAATTCATAGTAACAAGGATGAACTCAAACTCACTGATCATAACTCGTCGGGGTCTAACCCGGCCCAACTGGAGTCCAATACCCCGTGAAGTGGACACTCCACCGGACAACGTCCATTGCTCTATAACACCCCCCTATAGTACCCCATCACACACCAATACCATACCTACATGAAAGAGTCTATGCTTGCGCTGTAACGCGTTGGTCTTTTTAATCTTAAGCAGCAAATTGTACTGGATCTCCAACCGCTCGATGCACTGCTCGCACACTGTCTTTGGCAAATTGTCGTACTTTTCGATCTGGAAAAACACAGTCAAGGTCGTGACGACGACGGCCTACAACTCACTGAGATGGGCAGTAACTTGATTTTCTGCATGAGCTCCAGCTTTTTCGCCTTGCCGCTGTACAAATGAATGACCTTTTTCTTCTGTTCAGAGCATAACCTGCAGATGAAACCAGTCATTACGGCCTTGCCGTAGCTCCCCATTGTTCTTATGCACGGGATGGTCGGTTCGCAGGGTTGGTGGTTAGATCTACTGCATTTTGAGAGACACCTGAGGAGTACTGGAAATAATTGGCGATTTATGACTGAAGAGGAGGTAAATAACCAAGTGACATTTCTGTCATTTTGACAGTTAAGCGGCTTGGGAAATCCTGTTCACAATGGAGTCAAATGGAACAGGCTGAGTGTATTGTGGCTTGCCTAACAAACAGGGGCAGTCAAATGACATGACAACCAGTCACAACTTGTTGGAATTTAGAGCCTGGAATGTAAATTTCCAAATCTAATGTTCCGTAAATCTAGAAGTTTGGAAGATTTAAACTAATTAAAATTTTCGATATTTCGAATTCGCAAATCTTTAAATTACCCACACAGCAAGAATATTGGAATAAAAAAGCAATGAAACAGTAGATTTGGGACTATAAAAAAATAGTAACAAATCGTCAAACATAGTTATTTAAGCAGCAAATATAAAAAGTGACTGTTTAATGTATGTGACGTGACTTGTACAAAACGTTGGGTGCCATACCACTTTTACGGGTGTTGCGTACGACATTTTTTCTACGCCTACCTCAGCAACGTAAAAAAATGGAAAATAGAAAATTTGAGAAACCTGACAACTTTGAGGATCTTTCTAGATGGGGAAGCTGAGAAAATGAGAAATTCGGGAATAGAATAGTTTTTAATATGAAACAAATTCCACGTTTTATTACTTATGACTACTTAAATAAATATAAAATTCTTAGAAATAATTTGTATAAGATAAAATAGAGTTATAGATAAAACAAAAACAAATAAAGTATGACACAGATCTCTCTTCACTCTATTTCCAGGGGAAACTTGTCAACTTCATCACACATGGAGTTGAAAGCCGCCGCCCACCTCTCGGCCTCTTCTTCCTAAAACATTGCCAAATTACCATTTGTTTCCCTTTTAGATTATTGTTTATTTACCTCCTCTTTACTCCTCACATCCTTCCGTTTTTTGGCCCTGTGTGGATCACCGTTCAACTTCCTTTTGCGTTTCACTTCGAAGTCTACAAGTTCAGGGGTTGCATTGAAGTCCTCAAACAGCTGGAACTGTCCGTTCGCATCCTCGGACTCGCTGACGTCATTCTCTTCGTCACTGTTAGGTACTGACTCTGGCTTCTTGAACACGACTTTCCGTTTAGGTTGATACTTCTTGTCGTTCTCGCGCATCGACAGTCTGAACGGCTTGTCGTTCTTCTCTTTAGGAGGCATATTCTCTACATCGTCATCCGTGTCGAAACCAAAATTAGCCTCGATCCCGGCCACTCTATTGGGCGACTTTAACATCTCGATTGATGACGAGACGCATTGATTTTGAATGACATTCTCGTTCCTCTCGCCCAAGACTTTCCTTTTGGTCACAACAAATCTACTCCTATTCTTTATAGGGCTGAACTGATCGATGTCAAACAGGCTCAGGTTAGTGTTCTCTTCGTGTTCTATATTTTCCTTATTTGAGCTGAGATAGTTTGTTATTGTACCCTGTTTCAGGGGCTTCTTTGCAGTCTTTGAAGGACTCTTGGCAACATCATTTAGTTTGGCAACGAGGCTGTGATCCACGACCATGTCTTGATTGATTCGCGGCAACGACGACTGCTTGTAGCTTATAAAGTGGGGGTTCCTCCTGATGTTGACATCATTGAACCTCCAGGGAGTCAAAGCTTTGTTGATCATGGTGCTGTTGGCATCTGGTTGACCCATGTTGAACAAGGCCGGACTTGACACGTTTGTACTATTGACGACTGATTCTCCCATTTTAAACACGGCCGGACTTGACATGTTTAGATACAGCTCGTTTCTGGGGGTTAATTCAATATTGTTTAGGACTTTCACCTTTGTGGGAGATTCGATGACAGGGTCGTGATTTTCTTCTTCATCACTGCTGCAGAAGTCGATGATGCTGTCATGGGGAGGGCTCACAACTTTGACTGCTTGTGTCGGAACTTCGACAGTTTTAGGGGTGGTTGTGGTTTTCAGACTTACTCTCTTAGCCCCCGTTTGATTGGGGTTGAAGAACACCTCGTCAATAACGACTTTTTGTTTTGTCTTCTTCACAACCCGTTTTCTGGGGATCTTTTTGTGCTGCTTTTTAGCCTCCCTCTTCAGAAATCGCTCAAATGATGAATCATTAAATGAGGAGTTCTTATTCTTCTTACTGAGTTTCTTAGTTTCGCTGTCTGAGTCAAACTCATAGTCATCCTTCTTTTTATTTTGCGTCTTCGGGGGCACAACTTGGTTGTAAATTGGAACTTTCTTACTTTCTGGCTTGGTTGCATCAAAACTACTTTCCCTATATTTCACATCTCTTCTACATCTCAGCTTCTTAGCTGGAGGTGATTTCTCTGATGTCGGGGACTTTCTTTTGCTTCCAGTTATTACTTTTTCAGGTTCCTTTTTCACTTGTTTCTTCAGTTGTGGCTGGGTCTCCCTCAACTTAATAGTCATCTGCTTCTTTCTAACGGTAGCTCTTTTCTGAGCTGTGGGCACTTCAACACTTGGCGTTTCGGTTTCCTTATTTTCTACCTTTTTCACTTGTTTCTTCAGGTGTGGCTGGGTCTTAATAGTCATCTGTTTCTTTCCAACGGAAACTCTTTTCTGAGCTGTGGGCGCTTCAACACTTGAAGTTACTGCTGGCGGATTTGTTAACTGCTTAGTTGTATTTACTTTCTTTTTGGAACTTTCACGCCTTTTAGGTTGCTCTGTTATCCGTGAATTTCTGGTGGCTCTTATGGGAATTTCAACTTGCTTATTACAATCTGCTTCTTCTGTAGAGATTCTGGATACCTTCGCAACGATCTTCTTTCCATTTGTGACATAACCTTTCTTTGGAGAGCTGCGATGAGTCCTGGATCCTTTTGCATTAACAGCTTTTGGTTCAGAGTCCCTCAATTTAATAGGCAGTGTCTTCTTTCTACTTGAAACTCTTGTGGGGCACTCAACACCCTTACGTTTGTTAGAAGCGGCCATTCTAGTCACATTTACTGCAATTTCTTTAACTCAACTGTTCCTTTTTTAATTGCTCACTGTATAAATTCAATAAAATCACAATAATAACCACAATAACACATCGCCAACTGCGTCTATTTAACTCGAACGTCTGTTTGAACATGGGGTTTTTCTGTTTCCCCCAAACGTGTATAACCTCAAATAACAAACAACAAGCGTAAGTGACATATGAAAGACAGTTTCACACTGAAGTAGGTTGCCGGTGTGTTGTAAGTTGCATAATGCATGAATTATTTGCCTTGAAACAATTTCCGATTTTAATAATAAAATTAAAAAAGTTTGCAAACCTCGACGTTGAAAATTTTTGAAAAATTTAAATTTATTGAACATATATTTCGAGATTCTCAAATTTCAGAATTTTCAGACTTAAAATTCTAAGATTGGTGGGAGATTCTTCAAAATTTGGAATTCCAAGATTCCACAATTTTCTAATTCTTTTCTAAAATTTCATAACTCCAAGTTTAAGATTCAGGACTAAATTCTCCAAAATTCAGAAATGTCCATTTCCACAGACTGATAAACAATTTTAATGTTTCAAGTTGGTAATAAATTCAGAGTGACAGAGTGACATTTACATGCAAGGTTATGTAAATTTAAATGTAGCTGTGTACCAACTGTCATCGGCTGACAACCAAATCGCAGTACTACCAATTTTGATATACAAATACATAGTTTTGTTCCTAAGTCTGATTTGATCATTCAGTAGATTGTAAGTTTCCAAAAAAATAGAGAGATATTAAGTAGTATTTTTTTTAAATATCGTCCAGATTTGTTGTACCGTAAGAATTCGAAAATTATGGAAATTTCAAAAATACTATATTCCGCGTTTTAAACACTAAATTTGTAAGCTCTGAAATTAACGAAATTGTCAATTCCAAGCTTCAAAAACTATGATCATATTTTAGAATTCAAAATTTCAGACATTCTAAAAGTTGAAAAAATTCAGTGTAATACTGCCACATACGCTTCCAAATGGAAATGTTAGATTCTGCTTCTTTTTAGCGTCCTCAATATACATTAAGCTTTAGATTCAGAATTGGATCCAGTAGGTGTCCCCAATATTTTTAAATGTCAGTCACGCGTCATAGCTTTTGTGTTATCAATTTCTGTGATATTTCATGTAGAGAGAAACATCTGAAATAAATAAACAAATAATAATAACATAATAACAAATTCAGACAAACGCTTCAGTTCCGAATTTTCATTTTCTCTACTGTTTTGACGGTTGAGGCGGATTTTTTGGTTAAAATATCAACAGTGTTTTACTGAAAAAGTAATGTAGATTTGTCAAATCGATTATTTATACTGTTTTTTTTTGTATGAACAAAAGCTTGACTTGATTTCAGTGAAAATAACCGTGGGAAATTCATTGAACCCGTATTCTATTAATTTTAGAATTTGGGGTATTGTTGGAGGCATTAAACGACCTTGACTTTTAATTGAGTAATAACATGTAAAAAACGTCTTTAGAAGTATTTTAACACGATTTCAACTGAAACGCCTCAGTTCTGAAATTTTAAAAATTTTGTTTTAAGAGCTCGTTTGAAAAGATCTGGAAAAAATCTAGATAAACGCATCCCAGTCAATAATAAAGTAAAATTACATTTGTTTTTATTACTTTTGTGTTTTTCACGATCTGTCCAAAAACAAATTTATTGAAATTTGGAGAGGACAGCGACTTTTGGGTCATCCAAATACCAATCACTCACTCATAAAGAAATCTCCGGATCCACAGAATCCATTGCAATGATGAAATTTTGCACTTACTTATTTTACCACGCAGGCGCTCACTAAGAAACGGTTTTTCAAAATTCCATTCCTTATTAAATAAAATAATGCAATAAAAACAACGTGTGAAGTATTAAATAAAAAAAAATACGAGTGTGCTTCAGACCACACGACTGAAGTAAAACTTCAGTTCGCCATTGTGAAAGTGCTCTTAATTTATGTAAGTTTATAAATGGAGCTAGAGAATCCTGAATTAATACCATCTGCAGTATTGGATAATGCATGTTTCAGTTTGTAGTCAGCGAAAAGTGGGCAATCATGTGCAGCGATTAAGATAAGTAGCGCAATTGCATACAAAACTGACACACGCAAATGGCTGAATGGACTGAAGCGTGAATTTAGAACCTAGAAGCGCGGGTTCGAATCCCGCTAAGGCAAACATTTTTTCTATGAATTAATTACTTCCGTTCGCTTCGCCCGATCACACTTTTCGTAACGCTCTCGTCAGGCATTCGCCAGCTTACTCCCCAAGTCAAGTGTCCCTAAAGAAGTTTTACTTCAATAATAAAAATAAAATCACTGTGCGAAGCAGGGACGGTCTATCTAGTTTCTTTAGAACTCTACTTGCAGCCAAATACAGTTGAACATATCCAAAGACAAATTGTGGTAATGAAATCCCAACCTATCAAAGGTTTGCCCTTGCGATTTATGAATGGTCATAGCGAATGCTAACATGATTGGAAATTGGGCTCGCCTCAAGGAAAATGTCAATAATGTACCAGAATACGTCATATGAATTCTGGGTATCAAAATACGTTTCCCAGTTGATCGTCCAGTTAAATTTTAAAATCAATTGTATTTTGATGCAATCGTTTAACACGCATTCTTGTGCCAGTCACTAATGTGATGCCCGTATTTACTACTTCTAATATCCCGAGTTTGCCAAGATATTTTTTTAGGCGATATTCTTGAGGTAAATTCCATAAGATGAGTGAGTTGCCCACACCACTCTGGATTCACCGCACACCCAAACCTCAAGGGACGGGCCAAGTTATATTTAGCTGTAGTTCGCCAGTTTCTTACTCAAAACGACTCACGCTACTTCAAGTCGGTGACTGTAATGGACTAGTATCTGTCGAAAATAAAATGGAAATAATCAATAAACCTGTCAAATCTTTGAACATGAAAACTAATCTAGGTCTAGATATTAATTTTTTATTAAAAAAAAAAACTATCAGAAAAATCGGTGCAGTGCACACTGTTTTATTTGTTACCAATCGATTCATGTTCAACGATTAAATATACAGTGAGCGGCAAAAGTATGGAATAAGTTCATTAAAAATTAAGCATTTTTTTTTCAAAGAAATCTTTCGACGGGTCAATTTTAGGTTATAAAAATCCATATTTTTATACCGAATAAAATTCCAAGCTGTCCTTTGTTTTCGAGTGATGACGTCATCGTTATTTTTTTTTTAATAGAAACCCCCTATTTTTTTTCTTGATTCAGATAGCTCTTTTAATTGTCTAAACGACAGTATAAAAATTTTGTTATCTTATATAATTAAAGTTTTGAGAAAAAAAAAATGGTTTTTTTTATGACAACCCAGAACAAGTCAAAAATCAAGTAGTCAAATGGTACTGTCAGTTTAATTTGTAAGTGTACATTGTTTTACAAAAAGTAAAAAAGTAATTCACAATGTCCAAAAGGAATTTCTTCATAGACTTGCTTATATAGCATAGCTTTCGTTATAAAATTTATTTCTTCCATCTTTTTTTTTCTCAAAACTTTCCTTATGTAAGATGACAAAATTTTTACACTGTCGTGTAGACAATTAAAGGGGCTATCAGAATCAAGGAAAAAAATTAGGGGTTTCTATTTACAAAAAATATCGGTGACGTCACCACTCGAAAACAAATGACTGCTTGGAATTTTATTGGGTTTAAAAATATGTATTTTTATAACCTAAAATGGACCCGTCTAAAGATTTCTTTGAAAAAAAAATTGATTAATTTTTAATGAATTTATTCCATACCTTTGCCGCTCACTGTATAAATATGAGATATAAGACATCATCTTGTGGAGTATTCAATACACATCTAGATTCTATCTGTATCGCCAGAACTAGATGATGTCATCAGTGGAACTATCTGGAGGCGCCTGGAAGAACGCACCAATCAGGCATCACAGTCACAGTCGGAAGTCGAAGATCAGTGGGTCGAGTCGGAAAGTTGCCTTTATACACCCGGAGTGCCGCACGATGTATAAATAAATATATGAGCCCGTTTACGTGATTTGTAAATAGTGTATATATTGTAGTATATAGTCTAAATAAATTGTAAAAAATGGAACCCAGAAACGCAACATTGGTGTCAGAAGTGGGATACGAAGATTTGTAAGAAATAAATAAATCGATATGAAGGTTAAAAAGAAATATTGAAGTTGGGCACGAAGAAAGAAAAAAGGGTTTGAAGTTGCTGGAGCACCGTGAGCTATAGAAATAACTGGAAGAAAATCGGGTCTCCAGAGAAGGGTGCTTGAGGATCTGGAAAGAAGACAAGAAACTGAGGTCACTCATTTTCGGATTAGATTGCTAACTGAACTCGACTCACTTATTCTACTAAAATAAGGAAATGAATGTAATGAGCGCCTATGTACTAAAATAAGTAAGAGTGCAAAATTTCATTGCAATCGGTTCAGTGGATCCCGAGAATAACCCTTAGAAATGGAATTTTGAAAAACTACAATGTGATATATAAATTAATTGTTTGGATTGTCCTATAATAGCTATTTTTGTTATAAGTGCCTAAAATACAGTTCTTGCGGACGAATCGTTGCTGTTTGAGTCTGGAGTCTAGAATAGCAACAACTTTTTAGGTACGTGTAACAAACAAGTTTTTTTTTTAATAAAATTGACAATAGTTATGGGGACTTATTCTCGGCATGCACTTTTAGTTTCAACGTTTGTTAACTATAGTGATTATTACTAAAACACTCAAATATTTAGTATTATAAACAAAGTCCAAAGTGTGCAATAAATTTTTGGTGCATTTGTAATGAATATAAACGTGTTTGGGAAAACGTTGGGACATAACAGACCATGTAACTCATAATTCGTTGTTTTGGAGTAATCACCGAAACAGTTTACTGAGGCCGTCAATTTAAAAACAAGGCATCAATAGTTGTTGACAACGTTTTATTTGAATTCATGCTTTTTGCATTAAATTCTGTTTGCTCTCTAGTTTAAACGCCTAAATTTGGACTTACCAACTTACATTTAGCCGGCGAAATGACAACGAACTTCAGAACTGGAAAGTCACAAGTCACCAAAACTGTTTAATAATAATTGTTAATTACTTAAGTTGTTAACACAAAACGCTTCGTTGTATAAGTTCGCTCCAAACATGCACACATTGAACACTAGACAAATCACTCATTTTTATTTATACGCCTGTTAACTACATTGTTTATCACTATAACACTGACATATTTAGTTTAAACAAAGTTGCAATGTTTAACGCGTTTACGATGTATACCCGAATACGACTCGGAAGGAACTGACTAAGTAACAGCCCAATAATGAGTTGGAAGGATTACAAAAAGAACTGTGACATAATAACTAATAATCAATTAGGGTGGCAATAAAAAAAATGATTTTGTTTGCGTAAGTTTGCGATCCGGTGAACGCCGAACAAAGAATTTTTCTTATTCTTCTCTATTTATAGGCCAAGCGCAAAAAAATAACCAATAACGTAACAAAATAAAATGTTGTTAAAAGAATCGTTTCTCTATCACGTCAAATTTCCAGGTTCTTAGGTTCTCGACCTCTCGAGTTTCGGTATGCATTTTAATTGTTGAAACTTTTGTTATAATATAAAATATATATGGGTGATTCTGTTCTGTTACATTTTTGATTAAAAATTAATTTTATTAACGTTTGTACAGTTTGACTAGAATATAAATATTTAAATTTTTATTTAAATTTACTCCACTTTGATTCATCGACATTCTTCCCGTTTTTAAAATATCGAGAATGAGAATCAAATTTCAAAGTTTTCTTGCCACGGTACTGACTCATTTAAACTCAGTGGCACTGAAAGCCACGGTACTGACATTTTAAATTTAATTAGCAACTGTAATTATTTGATTATGAATTTGATAATATCCAATTACAATATTATTTAGGTTTGTAATAAGTATAAAAATCTATTATTTATGATAAAAAAAATCAATAATTAATTAAGTTTACCTATGCCACGGTACTGACAAGTAAATTTATGACATACCTTTTTGAAAATTGACTTTTAAACATAACTCAGCTCGCGTATAGAAGTTCCACTTCAACAATTAAATAAATTTGCTATTAGGTTTTTAGGTTAATGAAATACTTCTTTTTAGGTGTCAGGTAGACTTTTGGGTTTATCAATTCCGTTCTAACATTTCAACCGAGATATCAATATTACACTGACTTTCCAAATTATTGCACCACTTGGAAGGAGATGAGAGGTCTGAAATTTGAGTACATACAAGATAGGTTTCACAAAGAGATGTATTTGATGAAGTTTTGACGTTAAAAGAAAAACATTACATAATTAAAAAAAAAACATTCATTTGAATATAATTGTTGCGTCTTCGAACTGGAGGCATGCGATAGCGTTTTCTTATTTTTAGCGTAAAAAGTACGAGTACGTCAGTGAAATTTCAGACCCCTAGCTTATCTCCTAAGCGGTGCAATAGTTTAGAAAGTCAGTGTAATATAACAAAGATGACGTCTTTTAAATCAAGCTTTCTGGTGCATTTTTAGCGGCAGAAAAACCAAACCAAAACAACATTAATTTATTTAATGAATATTCTTGACCGTTGTTGAACCCAAACACGTTGACCGTCGTTGAACCCAAAACTGATGATTCTACTGTATTACCTACAGTCTGTCGGTAAATAAAGGTATTTTGCAAATTGCAAACCCTTGTATACAAAAACTGTCACCAACTCGGTGTTTGAGAACTGTACAAAAAATAAAGACAAACAAGTTGCCAAATCGTAAACCAGCATTAAGAAGTTGTAGCCACGCACACCTGCCGCCTTCATTCAAAATACTTAGTTGGTAACTGTATAACGATCTTTAATCTTCTTGTCACTTTTATTGATCCTTCTTTCATCGCTAGCAAAGAAAAAAAATATTTATAAAACTCGCAACCGCGTGAAAAAAAAAAAAAACATTATGGATTAACGTTGCCAAACGAGCAGTGAAGCACCCTGCCAATTTTTAGCTGGGAAAAATGTAACAGTCGGCACATAACGAGAGGCAAACATCGGTCATTAGTACAGTAGCGATTCTATAATTAGCATTCTTGAATAAATCCGGTGTTCGCATAAACAAAGAAAATACCGCACGATGATAATAGAACCACTACTGCAAGTGCGCGTTACTCGAACACGTGTGTTTTGAACAGTAAATAAAACTTGTCACCGTAAGCACAAAGAAACTAGGATCTTGCTCGTTTTGCCAATAAATTTTATTAACTTACGGTCAGGCCATAAATAGGAGCCGAGAGGGAAATGTGGCGCAATGAAACAAAGCGTTGTTTCCGTATATGTATGCTAAATTGTACGAGTGTAGAAAAAACATTGTTGTCATCCTCGTGTCGTAATAATTCCTTGTGTTCACTGGTGGGGACCGGGAGCTGATTCATATTTTTAGCATCGAAATTAAATATCCGACAAACTTCACCGAAGAACTGTTAAAAAAATTTCGCGTTTTCGCTTTGAAAATCTTGGGCTTCATAGATAGGGTTCGTAATTTATTAAACCCTCGAGTTATCTATCTGAAAAGTTGAAAATATGGGGTCCTAAATCTAACAGGCTAAAAATCTCCGAATGAAAAAAAGAAAGCCATTGGGCAACGTACTAACTTGAAGACCTAAAAATTTTTTAAAACCTAAGAACCTGAGAAACTGAAAATCTGAAATGCTTGCGATATAAAAACCTGAAAACCTGAAAGCTTTACAAACCTAAGAACCAAAAAGCCTGACAACTTTGGAAAATTAACTCTGAAAACCTGACATCTAAAAACCTGAAAACCTGGGATCCCAAGAGTCGTAACATTTTAAATTTAAACTAAAAATTTGACAACAAATGCTCACAACACTGAAACTGAGAGCATGAAAGCCTAAGAGGGTAAAAACTAGACATATATTTAGAACCAGAGAATCTGACAAAAATGTATTGACACTTATAAGAGCCTGAAAACAAAAATTTCAGGATTGATTTTTAATTTTAATTTAATTCATATTGGACATAAAGAAGATATAGCAGGAAACTCCTTAAGGTTGTCATTTACTGAGAGACAAATTTCTTCCGATGTTGAACTGAGATGAAATCTTGAATGTTGACTGCGAGATGCTGCAACCTCGTTCAGAATAGAAGAACTAAAATGTCTGGGTCGGATTTGGTTTGTGGTATTACAGTGTCCTTTTGCTTTTGGGGACAAACGAACAACCCGTGTTATTTGGAACCTTTAAAAATGAATATTGGTTACCATATCAAACGGAAATGTGATGAGGCTGCATTGTTGGTTTTATGATAACCCCAAAATAAAGTAGGTACCAAACTGTGGGCAACGACGTGATTAGCTGGCGATAACATCATAAATTCCGTGAATAATTGATTTATTGTGTGAACTGAAACCGACTTCAAACATAATTTCTTTGTTTATGAACCGATTTCAATGATTCTTTTTGCGTTGTGTTCAGTATAGCTCCAAGATCGTCTCATTTTAATTTCATTGATATTGGACATAATACCCTGTAGAATCGGGAATGGAAAATCTGGAATTCGTGAATATAATCTCGAATCCGCGAAATTCGAAACTGGAAGAAGAACATTTCAGACACATTTATAACACAGATCTTGACCCTCCTCCATCAACACCTTCTTCTTTCGCCAAGCATATATTAATAACGAAACATAGTTTTTCACCATCCAATTCCAAATTGATTCACAAATGCAATAAAAGCAAGAAAGATTTTCTCGAGACTTTGGAAATAAGGAAAGCCTTGAAACTGGAAAACAGACTTGTTTAAATGAACAGAATAACTTCAATAATCCCATTATCAATTCACTATTTTAATTTTCCAATCAATTTTTTTATTTTTTCCATTCAACATTATTTTATCATTTTTTATCACCTTTTTGACTACTCAGACAAACTTACCAGATTCTTCTTGATCCATTTTTAATTTTTACATTTTATAAAATGTTGTTTTTACCAAATCTTTTAAAAATCATGGAACCTTTTCAAAACGTCAAAATTTAAAAATTCTTTACGGTAGGAATCCCTCTGTAATTCATCAATTGTATAATCTCTTGTAAAATTAGGGCTGAAGATAGGAGTAGTTTTCTCCCGAAACATGTTCCTAATGTAATTGAATTTTATTAGCTTGTGGAGATTGACTAGTATAATTTTAAATTAATTGTCTACTTAACTTCTGTAATTTTTATTTTTTGAAGTCGGTTTCTTTTTTTTAAGTTAATTATGTGGTCAGCGCTTGGCCTAGAAATAGAGAAGAATAAAAAAATCTTTGTTCGGCATCCACCGCATCGCAAACTTACGCAAACGAAATCAATTTTTTATTGCCACCCTAATCGCTTCTTAGTTATTATAATGTCACAGATCTTTTTTGTAATCATTCCAACTCATTATGGGTTGTTATTTTGTCAGTTCCTTCCGAATCGTGTTCGGGTATACATCGTAAACGCGTTAAGCATTGCAACTTTGTTTAAACTAAATATATCAGTGTTGTAATGATAAACAATGTAGTGAACAGACGTTTTAAAAAGAATGAGTGATTTGTCAAGTGTTCAGGGTGTGCGTGTTTGGAGAGAACTTTGAAAAGCGGTTTTTGTGTTTTTGTGTTAGTGACTTGTGCTCTTCCAGTTCTGAAGTTCGTTGTCATTTGGTCTGTTATGTCCAAGCGTTTTCCCGGACACGTGCGTATATTTGTTACAATGCACTAAAAATTTACTGCACACTTTATACTAAATATTTAGTGTTTCAGTAATAATCACTATAGTTAACAAACGTTTAAACTAAAAGTGCATGCCGAGAATAAGTCCCCATTCCTGTATTTGTGTTTTCTGTCTTTCTCTATTTATTTTTTAAAATTTTGAATTTCTGAATTCAAAGTTCTGTAGGGGATTTGGACTAAAGCGTAATTCAAGTTCATATAAGAAGATGGCAACGTTGCAATTGCATCGGTGAGTCTGAGTTCCATTTTTACACGTTTACAACAAGAATTTACGAATCGGTGAAATCAATGTATTATGAAATAGCATTAAAACAACGGCATATTTCCGTCACGACATACCTACAAATCGGTTTTACCCCCATGGCGCACATATAGATGTTTCACATCAAAAAGACAGCTACGAGAAAATGATGTCTGTAAATTTGCATTCGTGATCCCTATTGCCGTGAGTGGTGTATATTGGGTTGCAGGAAACTCTGGATAAATAATTATACAAAATGAAAAAGACACAAGAAACGCTCTGTATGAAACTAAAGAAATGCCATCCTATGGAATTAGATCAGATATGTATAAAATGAAATATATCAGAATGTCGGGTATTTTAATATTGTGGGAAGAATTGGAATGTAGCGCTGAAATTAATTCTAGCGATATTGGATTTTCTTTGAGACTGAAAATTATTATCTTGAGTTCAGTTGATTAATGCATGCTTAAGAACTCATTACCACAATGTGAAAGTAAATTTGTTTATTGCAGGTAATCAGTGAGTGTGATTGATCCAAAGTGTTATAATTCACTCATAACTTTGACTTTAAAAGTGTTAAGCTCAATCTCAGGTTTGTTTATTATTTATTAACCTTCCATTAGCAAGATCACTGTTTCGAAATCAAACGGTTTTCTTCATTAATGATTCGAATATGTGGCTCGTGAATTCTAACGGTCCTCGGAACACCCTTGCTTATATTAATTGTACCGGAGAATTAATTACCATAAATATAAAATAGAATGGGCGAGCTACGATTTCATGGATATCACTATCCCATTCGAGTACAGTTACTGTGAATAATTGCTTTACTTAATTCGCACTTAATTATTCCGTTTAAAATCTCAAAACTTTTAATTGAACAATAAAACCAACGCAACAAACAAATGACTCATTGTTTATCAAAGGTTTGCGGTTAGCGTTTCCGGTGTGCGATAGATTGACACCACTGTAAAAAAATAAAAAATCGCCAAGTCGCATCTCTAGTTTAAATAAATTATATGTAATAAACAAATTGTGAGCGACCCACCACCAGCAGTGAGTCATCTTTTCTCCGAAACGGCGTTATCAAGTAAGCCGCGACCGTACCGATTCGTGTCGCTTCGGCTGACTCCGCCACTCTTACGATTTCGATTGGTCGGCTGCACTTTAGTCACCGGGATATTTTTAGTCGTGACATCAGAGCCAGTGGTTCTGAGAAAGGGTTTCCCTTCGTAGCGTGAGTCATCCGGTGGTCGTGTTTTTCTTGTGGGCCGTTTGTTTTCCTCGCAGAATCTGGTTGTTGAAGACGTAACAAGTGTCAGTTTTCGGTCGGGACGCGTCCTCGACTGCAGTCTATCGTCAGATTTGGACCAATTACACCAGCTGTTGCTCGTTACACACAATACACAATCAAGGTTATTACTTTCGCTATCGAGACACACGGTGTGATAACAACTGGGTCTTCGACGGGAAATTCGTGGAAATGAAGCTGGAACTCAGTGATGGAATGTCCAATAATTCGGACTTCTCCAACGACAGCCAGAACTCTGAAATGTCCACCGGGGACTTCATCACCACCATGGGCAGCGGAGTGCTGCTGACGCCCACGACCACGGTGAGTACCTACGGAGTTATAACGTTTATCGGGCCATATGGCTGTATTGTGTCATCGTAATTAGGTCTGACATTTGACCTTCGATTACGATTGATCTCGGGGTTTTGACATTTATTAGGTTAGTTCTTGAGATAACGAATTGCAACAATCGTTTCATAATAGTGAGTGCGGATGCAATAATTAACGCTTTGTTGTGGCTGGTGTTAAATTTCGACCGTCACGTCACGCGTCCGACGCGGTTCTAACCTAAAAATGCAGTGGCGGAACTGCCTGGTCCACCCTGGCGGCTCAACCGCGGGTTCCGCCACTTCAAAAGGTGTATTTCAGTGACAAAAGTGCATCCGGCGTTAGCTTTGTTATCATTTCAGATTTTAATGAGAAGCAACTTTTTATTTATTTCATGGCAACAGGACTGTTTTGAGTTTGGCATTTTGTTGTACTGTCCAAATGTCCATTAGATTTTCTCGAAAAAATTGAGTTATGTAAGGTACGGTTTCGCCGATGATACAGCTCACTAGGCATGCTTTGTTGACATTTCAACTTCAAGGCTACCCTGATTGCAGCAACTTGAATTTGAATGCATAATCTCCAAAAATCAAAAAGTCTTGGAGCACTTTTTATTCGTTTGTTTTGTTCCCTTGTTATAGTATTTTATATTATGTTCTCTATGTTTATCCCCGTTTTTTATTTCATCGACTATGTACTGATTTTGAACATAATTTAATTTGTGGCCAACCAGAGAATTCGTAAAGCTGGAAAGAATTATTGACACTTGAAGAAACCGGAATTTTGAAACCCAAATCTCGAATCCTGGAAATTGTATGTTGAATCCTGAATCGAGTCTCTTTAAATTTTAATCTTGTGTGTCGAATCCTAAATCCAGAATTTTGAATTTTAATTGAAATTGAAATGTCTCAGGAGTATTGAACTCTGAATACGAAATATTTCATCTTAAATCTTAACTCTAAGGTTGTCATTTACTGAGAGACAAATTTCTTCCGATATTGAAGTGAGATCAAATTTTGTATCTTGGCTGCGAGATGGTGTAACCTCGTGTAGAATAGTGGAACTAAAGTGTCGCGGTGTGATTTGCTTTGTGTGTCCTTTTGCTTTTAGGAACCAAGGGAAAACCCACTTAACCAAAGATTGTTTTCTGTGTTATTCTACAGCTTGCAATCTGAATCCTAAATCTTGCGTCGCAAAATTAGGTTGAACGAAACGTCTTGGTTATATTCACAGCTTCTGAATCTTGCACCTTCAGTCCTAAAAATTTAATGCAAACATTAAATTAATCAAAATAGTGTGGTATAGATTGTACCTTTTATTATAGCAACACATGTGGGATTTCTTTGTCTATTATCTTTTCTGGCTACTAGCAGAATATTGCAGATAACGCAGAAATGATTTTTATTCGCGCACAACAAAGAGTAGAGATATGGTGAAGATTATCTGGCGTGCACGAAATTACTGCAATTGCTGGGACGTATGGCGAAGAATTCGACTTCGACTTTGTATTGTTATGAACAGGATTTGGAATAGAAAATTTGTATTTGTTTTTTAAATATGTATTTGATATGAATGACCTGGCGTGATCTGAATCAACCCACGGTAATCGGATTGACTTCCGGAGATCATTTATCATCCACGTTATCGTTTATTGCCGTATAGGTATATATGTATAATGTTTTAATTTATTACGTGCGGGCGTTGACACTTCCATTGTGTGGTTTGTTTTATTATAATTGGGAAAATCTGTTGTTCCGCTTTATCGCTGTAATATTCGGGATGTTGACCTATATCTCTTAATGAGTTCAAACGTAATTTGGGACCACCCGTAGATAGACAGATGATAATAATTGATTTTAATAGGCTCTAGTGTCTGCGTTTCATTCATAACTACAGCTGGAGATTATAGCGGAATTCGTACATTTTCATCGATGTGGTATAGTTTTCTGTGGTATTTAGACTGTTTTACCTCCGTATGACTTCATTGTTTTCTATTTATTTCGAATCGTAAACGAAATGTGTTTCCAATAATTGATAATTCTTCATACAATTCTCAATACAAGAATATTTGAGCTTGTTTTCGAAACGAGAAAACAAGAGAGCTAGAAAAATAATCCTAATGAAATGATGGAAAGAATCACAGAAGAAGTAGAAATTATAGAAATGGAACTCTACTCCTCTACATGCCTGATCTCACTGTAGAGATGGATTGAGCACCGAATTTAAAAAAAATAAGTACAGTCCCTACCCTGTGTAATTGGTTGTTTTGATTGCCCCAAACTGGCATTTCATACTTTCCTTGGCACCACATTTGAACTCTAGAACATCCCCAATCTTTCTTCCAATTCTAATATCGACAATCCTTCAGACTCCATTCGCAAGACCATTTCTTCGTGCAAAGAGATTCCACCCCACATACCTACCCACCCGGTTGCATGTGCCATTTTTCCGACTAAATATGCACCCCTGTCTTTTTATTGATCTAATAAAAGGGGAGAGTGTTCGAAACGTGGAAGACGTGGGGGTGGTCAGCCATCGGAACCGCGGAGGGACGTCGGGCTCCAGCTCTTGGCGCCTGGCTCAGCCATCACGCACGTATCGAAAGCGACAACCTGTCTCCAAGGTGTAATTTATGCCGGCGACGGCTATAAAATCTTAAATAAAATATGAACGGGTTGTCTCGGTTTGTTTTCGTTTATGCTGCCTTCTGATTGGCACCTAATTGTCAGCTCTCTTCTTTTGAAGAAGTGGGATAAATTACATAAATGTAAGAGAAACAAACTGTAGAAGAAGTAAAAGTAAGATAATAAATGCAGCATTAACCAATTAAGACACCAAGCAACTTGGGATAGCGAAACTACGAAAACAAGACAAATTTGTAAAACTAGTGAGTCGGCAACAAACTTGAGATACTACTTGATAATTCGAGAATCTAGGAAACTGGCTGAGCAACTGAGACACTTGATAAAATTGGGGAATTAAAATAAGAAAATAGAAACACAAACAGAACCTTTGCTCTCTTTTCTTCCATCTTTCCCTGGAGCGCCGACCGGGCCCCCAAATTGTCACAATCCCAATTACCTGTACGCAAATGGCACGTCCGCAACAGCGCCCCCCCCCTTGATTGCACAGACGCTCGGCAATTGTCTAGAATTACGAGTTGATTCGAAATGTATTTCGAATTTTCACCCTCACTTTGTTGCAACCCCAAAACTAGTTCCCCCTGACCTTGGCACAGCAAATCGATAGCGCACATTCGGGGCGCTCGGAACAGTTTATTTTTCCCCGACAGTATTTTAATACTTTTTGGAAATCCAAGAGATTATTTGCGGATGCTGTCACCGCGACGAAAATCTTGGCAAGAAGGCGAACACTCAATCGTTCATACTTTATTTTATCGCCGTTGGTCCGGGAGTTGTATAAGATAATTAATGGATGCACGAGCGTAATTGCAATTAGAGGGAAAATTGATTGTCATTGTTGAAGTGTTTTCATTTTTCGAATGTATAATGTAATATCTAGGAGTTCCGTCAGTGTTTGGTTGTCGTTATCAATGACGCACGCAATAAGTAAGTAGGCTTTCCGATAGTTAAAGTAAAAAAAAGTTGTTAGAAGTGTTATCAGTGCAAAGCTGCGATGTTATCTAGAAAGAGGACCATAAAGAACGAGAAAATATCTGGGATGACAACGACAAATGTTAAAAATAACGCAAATTATGTAACCGTGACTGTACAATGCAGCACCAATAAATTAGACAAAGCCTTTTATTGCAACAATTAGGAAAGCAAAGAAAATTTTCTAGTAACAGCCTTATCTTCCTGAGTGTTTATCTTTCGAAGAAAATGTACTTCCATGTATCGTCGTCATATATGTTTTCCGTTTTTATTAAATTGTTTCTCAACAACCGATTTTTGAGACCGAATTCTAGCAATAATTGGAATCGAAGTTCTAATAAAAACGTCGCAGAAAGTATTCCAATTTTTTGACATTTTTTGACAAAAATGTGAAAATTTAATAAAATCTTGTGAGAAATTGGCTCAGCATTGGTTCATCCCTTTATTTTTATTTAAACGTAAATAATTCCAATCAACATATACAGGGTGTTGATTCCACCAATGCACTAATACGGTTTTTTGTTGTATTGAAATTGATCGACAAATAACAAAAAAAAGCCATTTTTATTAATCAACTAGCTGCCCCGGCGAACTTTGTACCGCCTCAAAATCAATAAATGTTGTGTTATTTCCTCATCTTTCTCCTTCTACTCCTTTTCTTCTAGTTCTCTTTCTATTCCTCCCCCTGTAATTTTTTCGATGTTTCTGCTATTCGGGGCGCAGACAAATCCAATAAATCAAACATCATAAAAATCGGTACAGCCGTTCTTGAGTTATAAAGCCAAGGGGGGTCCCTGAGCCCCCCCCCCCTCCAAGTTTTAATAGTTATTCTGCTATTCGGGGCGGAGACAAATCTAACAAATCGAAGATAATAAAAATCGGTCCAACCGTTCTTGAGTTATAAAGTCAAGCCCCCCCCCCTGGGCCTACATGTCCATGTTTTAATAGTTATTCTGCTATTCGGGGCGGAGACAAATCCAACAAATCAAAAACCATGAAAATTGGTCCAGCCGTTCTCGAGTAATAAACCCAAGGGCCCCCATGTCAATGTAAAGTATCCTATGTCCTTCTCCTGGTTCTAAGCTACCTCTCCACCAATTTTCAGCCAAATCGGTTCAGCCGTTCTTGAGTTATAAATAGTGTAACTAACACGACTTTCTTTTATATACAGGGTTAGTCAAAAGTATGGAATAGGCGGTTTATCTCCGTAAATATGAATTTTATTACAAAATCTCTTTAATAAAAGTTGTTTTACTAATTATTCTCTATTTCTTAACCTGTTCGTTGTTTTTATATGTCAACGCATTTCCATGGAAACGTAACTAATTTTTGTTTTTTGAATGGTAACCTAGTAATTTTTTTTATGATTTTTGTTTCTCTTTTTTTATTTGAAATGACCTGGTATTTTTTTAATATCCTTTCATAACAAAATTTCTGTGTAAAATCATAATTTCTAATTAACGACAAAATTGGTATCAAATCAGATTCTCCAATTTTTAGTGATGCTTTTTATTCATGTGATGATAATTTTACAAAGAATTATAGTGGCCTCTGTTCTTTTAATGGTATTTTTCATGTCATTGTGAAGTACCTTTCAATAAGTTAACAAATCAATTTAATAAGGATAGTTTTATTTTAATTTGTAAACATGGTGAAACTTAGTGAAACTGAAAGAATTGAAGTCCTCATGATGGTTGGTTATGGAGATCGACAACGTTCACACCAAGATGTTTGTCATTTATTTAACAACGTTCATCCTGTACTCGATATTGTAGAATTATTTCCGGATGCAGATCGACAAGGAATGCCAAACCGAGATATTTGGTTTCAGCAAGACCGCACTCCACCCCATTATGGGGTTGATGTTTGCCTATTTCTGGATAACATTTTTCCAGGTCGTTGGATCGATGCTAGGTCCCCCGATTTAGAACCCTTAGATTTTTTCCTCTGGGGTCATTTAAAAACTAAAGTTTACAAAGGAACTCCCCAAAATTTGGAAGATTTAGAAGTCAAAATCAGACATGGAATCGCAGAAATTGTACCACCTAACTGGCTACAAAATTCGTTACGCAATTTTTATGACAGATTAAGTTACGGTCAAGCTGCAGGGGGTCTTCAGTTTGAACATTTAATTTAAGTTAAAGATTATTTGATTGAATAAAGTATTATAGCCATTTTCTCTAAAATTTTGTTATCAAACCACACAAAAAAATACCAGGTCATTTCAATAATAAAAAGAGACACAAAAATCTGCAAAAAAATTACTAGGTTGCCCTTCAAAAAACAAAAATCAGTTACGTTTCCATGGAAATGCGTTGACGTATAAAAACAACGAGCAGGTTAAGAAATAGAGAAGAATTAGTAAAAAGACTTTTATAAAAGACATTTTGTCATAAAATTCATATTTACGGAGATAAACCGCCCATTCCATACTTTTGACTAACCCTGTCCATAGATATGTATCTCAATAAGATTAGTCCAAATTACTTACGGAATTAGGACTTAAGTTCAAATTTTCACGAAATTATTATACTATATCAGCAGGGTTTGAAATTCGATTGAAGAATATCCTGCAAATAGAATATGGTTTATCCCTTTATTTTTATTTAAATGTAAATAATTCAAATCAACATATACAGGGTGTCGGACAAAACCTTTGCCGCGGTAACTTTGATCAGTTCTTCTATTTGTTGGTCCCAGCAATGCACTAATACGGTTTTTTGTTGTATTGAAATCGATCGACAAATAACCAAAAAAAAATCCATTTTTATTAATCAATATGTATATCAATAACATTAGTCCAAATTACTTACGGAATTAGGACTTAAGTTCAAATTTTCACGAAATTATTATACTATATCAGCAGGGTTTGAAGTATGTATGTAAATATATTGAAATTCGATTAAAAAATATCCTGCAAAACAGAATTGGGTTTTTATTTAAGTAAGTTTTGAAGGAGCATTTAGAAATCATCGCAGAGGAAGTCTTGATCTAACCCAAAATGTGAAAAAGTAAGGAAAACTGATCTTTGTGGTTTTACATAGGACAAAGTCCAAAAACTCAGAATATTGGCTCTTATTCTATTCGTTGTTATTCTATTCGTTGTTATTCTATTCGTTGGTCCCACCAATGCACTAATACGGTTTTTTTTGTTGTATTGAAATTGATCGACAAATAACCAAAAAATATTCCATTTTTATTCATTAATATGTATATCAATAAGATTAGTCCAAATTACTTACGGAATTAGGACTTAAGTTCAAATTTTCACGAAATTATTATACTATATCAGCAGGGTTTGAAGTATGTGTGTAAATATAGTGAAATTCAATTAAAAAATATCCTGCAAAACAAAATTGGGTTTTTATTTGAGTAAGTTTTGAAGGAGCATTTAGAAATCATCCCAGAGGAAGTCTAGCCAACCCAAAATGTGAAAAGTAAGGAAAACTGATCTTTGTAGTTTTACATGGAACAAAGTCCAAAAACTCCCTTTATTTTTATTTAAACGTAAATAATTCAAATCAACATATACAGGGTGTCGGATAAAACCTTTGCCGCGCTTATTTTTTTAATTTTCCAGTATATATTTTATTGGTTCTCAAAAATGTAACAACTAAATATAATATTTAAGTAGTAGTATTTTTTTAATCAAGTTACTGTGATGAATCATCAGAAATGACTAAGTGCTGTTTCTAGAAGGCGTGGATTATTTCTGGGAGAGCATGGCGGAAACTGGAATCAGAATTGACATTTCATTCTTTTCATAGGTTTCTTGATTTTGTTTGACAAAGTTAAAGTTAAGAAACAACTAGAACTTGAATGTCGAATAGGAGATGGTTGTTAAAGCAAAGAGAAGAGAAGAAATACTCGACAGCAAAACCAAGGAAACAAATTCAATTGGAACAAAAAAATTTGACAAAATATATCAATAAGGCAGGAGAAAGTTCAAGAGATTCAGACTTCAGAATGTCATTAACACCAGCCGTAAATGTTAATGTAAATATTACGTAAGTTTCCAAAAATAAATAAATATGAAGTTTGGCAATTTACCGTCAATTATTACAACATTAAAAACTGTTTAGAGAGCTCTTGGTTTATGATAGAGCATCAAACGTACTTGCAATGCCTGAAAAAGCTTTGTCGGCTCTTTAGTATACAGCATAATTGTACCTTAAAAACTCTTTAAACCTCGTAATTCGTGTTATATTTAATTAAAGAAATTTTGGTCATTCACCGTGAATTTAAAACACCTAGAGAGTTGTGAGCATTTGCCAAAGGTGCTTAGAGGAGTTAAATAGTCATTAGCAAGTAATACCAACTTAAATTACTGTAAATGTGAGTGGTCGTAATTACTGTACCATTTTAGGCTTGGCCTATACATAATGTGGTTCAGAGAGGTTTCTGTAACAAATACTGAACTCAAAACCTTTAAGATTATTTTGTATTCTTAGAATGGATTTTGCGACAGGAATTTTACATTTAAAAAAAAATTGAAAATGTGATTTTATTATTCTGGGGAAGGTTTCGACAGGGGGAATTTGTCGACATTGTCTTCACAAAATTAACTTTTTTATTCGGTATATTTATAATTAAATATGTATCTGGATACTGTACCATTCTACTTCGTGGTAAAAGTTGTATTTATTGCACTGAACTTCGGCAGCGTTGATCTCATAAAAAATATCCTTTTTGAAAATGTTTTTTATGATCCGTTAGAAAGTGCTATTGACATTCTGAAAGATCTATAACACTCCCAAACTATCTAAACGGATGTCCAAAAAATTCATTAAGATATTTTCAGAAATTCTTTCAAAATACTGGAGACAGCGTTACCTAAGTAATACCAAATTATTAATTATTACGTTTCTATATGATATTCATTGCATACTTGTTGATTACTTGAAACTTGCAAGTCATCATCACTATGTCCTCGAAGATGACATGTGTTGGTATTAATAGTTTCTTAAACTTTTAAACACTTATTTTGATATATAGGCTGTTATACTAAGCGAATTCAAGATTTTGAAAAAACTACAACAAAAATAACTCATAAATGATTCACACATCAAGTTGCTTGCGGAAAACAAAATTTACATTGGCCTACTAGATGTATGAATCAATTATGAAGACCCTGAATGACAATGCTAGGGGATTGTTTGGTAACAATTTATAGTAGTTTTACAATCATTGAAATCGGAAAGATACAGGAGCTAGCTTGATAAAGGAACTTGGATTATCCTCCTATCACAACTGGAGCATCGAAAATACCAACAACCTCCTATCCAAAAATATTTTCCCCATTTCCCTTGTCAACAACACCATTCCGCCTTATCTGACTTCTAATGCACACATTAACGGCAATTTTATCGTAACAACACCCAATCCAATTTCACCGGACAAGCCGTTTCCAATAATCTTAAGCACCGCGACTAACAGCCCGGCCTATTAAGATCCATCAAAATTTCTTGCTTACATACGTTGACAATATAATCTCCACGTATTCTTTCCTCAAAGAGCGACTATGAAGTTCAAATACCACATTGACCAATGACCCCTTCGGCGACCCGTAAAACGGCAGCTGAAAATCAAGAGTAAGCCGCTCATGTCAATGGGTGTCGGGTGTGGTCGTGGCACCACGATGTACGTTCGATGTAAGTGGGCGAATAAAACACGTGTGCGAATAAGAGCACCACGGTGGAATGGTAGCGTTTTATCAACGTACAGTCGGATCTCGATTGTGCGGACGGGTGTAATTTGGTCACGGTTTAAAATTTTAGTAGGGGTGGTCCTTTCTTACAGTCTTGCAGGTGTTGCATCGTCGAGAGGTAGACAGACGTTCACCGGCCTGTTTTGGAACACATGAGTCATCCTATATGGAATTCCAGGTTCGAATGCCTCAATGAACTAGGCAAATACTTGTTCGTTACGATTTTGTATTAAGTTGAGTTACAAGAGTGTTGAAAATAATATTGAATACAGTGGACTCTCTCAAATACAGTGAAATACTTCTTTTATAGTTCCGTTATAGTGTTTGGACGTCGACAGGCGCTACGGGATGCTAAAATGTAATATAAAAATGGATCCGAAGTCGTGTTGAAAATTTCCACTCAAAGACAGCACGTTGTAATTATAACGATCTTTATACCAAAACAACCCATAGATTTTAAGAACGAAGCGAGATATATTACTATTCGATTTAATTTAAGTCACGGTATGGTGGTTAGAAGCCGACAGGTGCGGCAGAGGGCTATATAGAAAATCATATCGGAAAGACTGTGACAATCGCAGAAAAAAATCCACAGGACTATCTGTACACCGAAACAACTCATAAGAGTGTAACACGCGAGCGAAGCGATTAAAACATCACTTCCAGTGGCTGGAAGTCAGAAGGCGCGGCAGAAGGCTATATTAGAAAATTCGATCCGACATACAAGAATTCGTTGTGTAACTCATGTAGCTTGTTTCAACGTTTCTTTTTATCTCATTTCAATGTCTGTTTAGTATCTGTTTCTCAGTTCCTTCTCATATATTTTTTCAAATATTTCCATATTTTCCAGTCTCAAAAAAACACCAACCACTTTTTTACAAGAGCTCATTTTTGAGGTCATCACGCCCACAAATCTCGAATAAATTACATCGGGAAATCTTTGATGAACACCTGAAGAAGGTGAATCATTATTTGTGTGACTACCACCGAAACTCATTTAATCAAACTGTGTCACGGTCGAAAAATTAGTTCAACAATACCTATACGTATTGTTTCCATATGCACGATTTTTCCTTTGTGCTTATCTGCTGTTTTTTTAAAACTATGCCGCTAGTAATTATAATTGGTAAACATTTTTCGCATTATCTGTGAAATGGAAAAACCATAACAATCAACACACACGGCTATCAATGATCAATAACGTAAATAGTAAAAATTTTTCGAAATGATTTTGATAGCGACATGAATGAAACGAACTGTTATCGGCGAACGTTCCAGATATTTTGTTTTAGCGGAAACATTGGGAAATAAATTCCATTTTTCAATTTTCAATTCCCAACGTCATAAATAAACATGGGCTCAAAGCTGCTTGACTTCCCATCCATGTAGTGGACACAGAAGCACTTGTCACTGTAATATAAACGGGGAGATGTGGTCACGAATAATAATTTTAACAGGGATCAAACAACTTTTTCTCGCTCATTCTCAAAATTTCAAGGAATTGCGAAAAATTAACAACCACGTGAGTATTTGATAATCTTAACACTTCCGATGATATAACGAAGTAGCCGGTACAAAATGAAACAAACATACCACCGGCGCCGTTAATGTTGCGGTCAGAAATGAATCAAATGACGTCGGATGACATCCTAGAATAAGAGGATTTGGTTTGAGAATGCGTATAACAGTGTGAAAATCGACCGCAAGATTCAAAATTACGCATGGAGGTAGAAGAGGAAATGTTGCAATTAAAGTATTAGCAGTTGAGTGCTGGAGCTGCTTAACTGCGTGGGTGTCACCCTTATATTCGGCGCTTGTAAGTCTGGGACGTGCTCAAACAGAATCGATACGTGATCTTTCGGCCCACGCCGCTTGTGCCATAATACAGTGGAACCTCGAGTGTTCACCCACAAATAACCTAAAAATCGAAAAAGAACTTCAACAAATTCTTCAACAAGGATACCTACTTTCGAAATCAAATGCCAAATTTTTGAGGTTGTAAACGACAGGTTTTTTAAACATCTGATTTCCATAGGTATCTTTGATGATCAATCATATGGTACAATAATTTTTGTTATTGTGAGACCCTGTATATACTAAAAAAAACTACACGAATTAAGCAGTAAAGCTGTTTTTGACGCAAAGAGATACATATATTATGTATTGTTTTATTTTCTTATACACCATACTGTACTTTTAACATTTTAAATTGTAGATTCAGTTTGTTGGTCAAAACAGAAACAGAATAAATTTAATAATTCATTGTTACCAACATCCGAATTGGCACTTGTTTTTATTTATTCTCGGAAGCACCACTGGGCGTCAAAATTAATTTCGAGTTGGACTATGAGACTTCTTTATTAATTCACTTGATGGCTTTATTCAGACACTGTCATTAAACTTCAGAACAATGATTTAATATTCAAATTCGTTCAAGATAACAGTTGAATGGATGGTAAACAATCTCTCATTATTTCATATTTTCCTTCTGTTTATCAATGGATATCAAGTAGTGACGCGGTCCCTATCGCACAAACTTGCATTTGAACCATTTTCGTATCGATTCCTCGCATATTTTCATCGGAACCATTTCGCAACTTCACGAAATCGTTGCGCAAGGGCTTTCACTTTCTCGAAACTTGGCGGCGATTTTTTGGCAGAATCCGGGATTTCCACCTCTCGGTGTCCTTCCTGCTTCCGCGAAGTTCTCGGAAAAATTCCGGAGGATCTCGATTAAGAACCGTTCCGGGAACAATTACTCCGATCCCCACTCGAACCGTACGTCACAAGTGACATGCCAATCACGCGTAAAAGACGAGGACGGGACGCACGAGCCGCCCGTGCTGCAGACGAGGACGGGAGCAATACTCGGCCTTGTGTATTAAAAGCTGTATTTGCAATCGCGCGATACCAGTTGTTTAACTGACGTCTTTTCGTTTGGACAGTGATATCAAAACGGTGAACCAGTGAAGCGTAAGACGTGATTTTTTTTCCAAGTTCGTAACGGCGCCCTTATGTCTCAGTTAGTGCCCTATTTGAATTTCGGACTCGAAGATTCGATATCGATTGAGGGTGATTATTTGTATGGCTACGAGCGTTTTGAAAATTCCAAAATGGTAAGTTGTACCATATTTTAAGTGTGATGACTGAATTGACGGTTTTTGAATAAAAGAAAACTTCACCATAAGTGGCTTAACTTTATCTGTTCGGTCGCGAATCTTGTATTATGCTTACGCAACTCATTGTTTAAAATGGATGAGTCACGATTTTTTTTTATCCATTCTCTAGATTTTAAATTTGTGACTTGTGTTTATGAAAAACACTGTTTGCAATTAGGGTTTTTGCGACTCGTGCCAAATTTTAATGTTAACGCCATTAATGCTTCATTTCGACTTCCTATTTCACACAAGTTTTGTAGTGAAAAATGGGTCAAATGAAAACCACAGCCTACTATCAAGAATCTGTAGCATTTTCATTTCATAAGTCCAAATTTCGAAGAAGTGATTAAGTTCAAAATCGAAAAAACCTCCAAATCAGTTCCGACTTCCATCACAATTAGAACACATCTTCTGGTCCATAGAACAACAGAATTTATCTATACGGTTCATAAATAAATAAAGAAGTCCAAATTTCTAATCTCTACACTCAAAACAAATCATTTGTGCAAAAAACATAATTGGAAGATAATCGCTGACACAACACTAATTTATCAATTAGTCTGTATAGTTTATGAATAACTAAACAAGTCCAAATTTCCAAAAATGTTTTCTAAACTCGTTGAGAGTCCAAATTTCGAAGGTTAGGAATGAAAGATCAATCCAATTAGAGTCAAATTGGACTGTAACGTAGGCCAAAATATATTTTTTGCTGGGAGATTCCAAATTCCGCGTTAGTATACTTTGAAAAATATTTGTTATCGTAAAAAATACTGGCCCAAATGATTTTTGTATATTGAAGTTGTTTAAAGTTTAAAACCTACTTATGAAGTCCAAATTCTAATTTCTATTTTAAATATACGAAATCAAGTATGCCACGATAAAACAAAAATTGTTAGATTATCTTTATTTTATGCATTTATACTGTTTATGGGCAAATTATGCTAAATAAATGACAGTTGATTTGACTAAAATTAGTTACTAATTAAAGAATGAAAAAATATACATACTTCCATTAAAAAAATAATAGTAATCGAAACTATCTTGTTAGATGTTGTAAAATCATAAATTAGTCCACTTTTCGAATAATTGCCGAGGAATAACTGAGTATGTATTTATAATCAGCATGTACATATTATTCGACTAAATTGCCTTGAAATTAGGACTTAAGTCCAAATTTTGTAGAAAGTACTACAATACGATTTGAAGTTCAAATCTCGAACGAATATAATTATGTATTTCGAAATTATTGAAGAAAGCTACTCTACAAATATTTCCGTTTAAATGTTGGTTGTAATTTAAAATAATGGCAATTTTTTGTTTTGACGATTCAAATTTTGTTAGGAATTCGTTAGGAAATCCAAATTTTAAAGACGGAATGTCGCAACAAGTCTTGAACCAACTCAAAGTGTAAAAAACATTGGTTTAAATACTTTTGTGAAAAGAAAAAGTAGAGAGTACACTTAGGAAGTCCAAAATTTCCATCTTAATATGTTTAAAATCATAATTTACAAAAAAAAATAATTTAAATTGGAATATGTACATATAACTTATACCTACAGGATGACAAAAATCTTTGCAACGAACCTTGTTTATTTTTAACCCAAACAAATTTTAAATTACTATATATATTTCAATCTTTTGCGGCTAATTTTTGACGGATATCAGTCAACTTTCTTTTTGAAAATTACACACAGTACATTTTTTCCTGAATACAAAAATGTAATAACTCGCACTTTAAAAAATAATAAAGGTATTTACATGTTTTAAAATCAAGTAGTGTCAAAAAATATTGCGTGGGTTTCTTACAAACCTATAAAATATTAGAGTAATTGTTGATTTTTGTTTATTTTTTCGACCAACGTATTTTTTTTTTCGTTTAGGGTGTTCATATTTAACATAACATTTCATAAACATTAATAACAAATCGGGTTGAACGAGATACAGCATCAAAGGTTTTTTGGCAGTCACCCTGTATATCATCCAGACCTGAAAACTCTCAACATTTCCAATAGAAACATTCGATTACATACGTTTTTAGATGGATTATTTGTTGTCAATCGGGACTTATAACCTTAGGAAGTCCAAATTTCAAAGTCCAAATACAGACTATTTTTACCAGTTGAGTCCAAGATGACCTGAAAAATATCAAAATTTCAAACACGTTTTAAACTGGGTAATATTATTTGTTGTCAAAAAGACTACATTACGGTACATTCTGGAAGCTCTAGTAAGGAGTCTTCGGATTTTGAGTTATTTATAACTTTACTGGGAAGTCCAACAACAAGGAACATCGATTTGAACTCTTCTGGTCCAAAAATAAGGATTTTGCAAGTTGTCTCACCAAAATAATAACATTGCTTAAGCTAGTTTTCGATAAACAACGAATTCTTGGCGAACGTGACTTTTCAGTCGCATAAAAACTAGTTAGTATTAGGGTTGTAATAGTCCATTATTTTACAAGTGTAGTAGGATGTGGACCACGAAATTATCTGTGTATAAAATGTTGCATATATCGATACATCGGATCAAATATCGTAGATAAATATTTGTGTCGTTTTTGGGGATATTTGTAGAAATACGGTTTTATGTAGTCAAGATAATATTTTTTCCACACTTTTTAATTACACATGAATAAGGTTTAGTCATGTTAAACACGTACATCTCAGATAGCGCACACGGACGAAACAATGTGATCTCATTATTATAAATTTGGACTGAATGATTACTGACACACTTCAAAACAGTTTTATGTAATATTGTCTTGCGAAAATTAAAAATATTTCACTGTTCTATTTTTATCTCCACGATGGGTCAAAGTAAACATTGATATCAGCTGTCGTCTTCACGCCTTAAATTGATAGCGATTTATATACATAGTAGGCTTCTCCAACTAGATACATATAAATTTTGTGGTCCGAAGGCAACATGATTTTCGGTCATTTATATAAAGACCCGATATAAAGTCTTAATCAGAATTCACTCCTGAAAATATGTGCATGTCCGGAGCACTTACAATTGTATGTAATATTTTATTACGTCAATAACAGGCCATTCCATTGTTTTAATGATAATTTACGTAAACCATGTCGGCTTCGGTAATATCTACACTAGTGTCAGTGTTGGGGTTAAATTCGCTACGTAATTGCATCTAAATTTAGAAGAAATGGACGTTAACTTGACAATAGGGTTTTTAACTTTTAAGTCGGGTTAATTAAACATTCTAACGTATCTCCGCACCAGGAGCCAGCGTCGGCCGATAAGAACTTTTAATTGCAACGACGTGGGCGACGTAAATAGAGCTTAATAACCATGTAAATACAACCAGTAGATTGTAGATCGCCATTGTTCTTAATTGCTGTCAATTAGTGGCCCAAAAATGGCGGGAAAAATCCGCAAATTTCGATTTTCTTTGTTTCGTAATTATTATCGTTTACGCACGTTCCACGATTCCTTTGTCGGGCTTTTGCACGTAGTCCCTTTGTTTTCTGTGCCAGTTCATGATTTATTTATGCGACATTGAGAATAAAGATATTTCCCCAAACTGACATTGGGTTGACAATGGGAGTGTGCGGTTTCGACCCACTTTCCGGTCGGTGTGGCATCGGCAATAATTTCGTTATCTATCGAGTTGTGCTGTTATCAACATCCGTATTTTAATTGATTTTACAAATCACTGCTAATTGCGCCCGGCATTTCCTTCGACTCGCCAGGTGTTTTAATTATCGCTGCAAGTTGATGGGTTGCAGCCCACACCATTTCGTCCTGTTTATTATAATATGGTACTTAAATGGAACGACTTTATTTTGGCCATATTGCACCGCACCTTCTTGCTCTAAGCTGCGAGTTAATAAAGCAGTTAATCGTCTACAAGAACGGCCATTACTTCCAACATCTCATTACGATTATGCTAACGATCCATGTGTTCCGATTTACGAGAGCTTTACTACAAAACAAAACCGTAAAAATTCCAGCAAAGAAAGTTCTCATTTTCATAATGATTACCCGGCTCGGAATTTTCGTTCCGTTACACGTAGGAAGTATCGGTGCAGGGGTTTTACAGAAGATGCTGTGTAGCTGCAACGTTTTCCGTTAGTTCCGCTTGGATGTCTGGTGCCCTCCTTCTTCACCTGTTGGGATTGCCGTGACGTCAGTGAGTGCGTCATCGAGTCAATTACTGTCGCTTTCTCCCATTTTACCTGGAATTACTTAAGACGCTTCGAGACTAGTTTTTCCGATAATGTTGCTTTTTATGGATTTGTTTACTCCCGTTGTGGCATTGCTGAGGTGTGTCGACGAGTTTCCTAAAAGCGATGTTCAAAATTTAATGTCATTGTGATAACAGATAAAATTTTATTGTGAACCAATTTGATGGGTTGTTGAATTATTGATTTCATAACTGTGTTGACTCGTCGCTGGTCAACGACTCGGCACTCAGTTGAAATACAGTCGGACTTCGGTACATCGAGTTCAAGGGACCGTAGAATTTGACTATACATACTATTCTTTGTGATCTTTTACAAGAGGTAGTGAGTGTTAAATAAAAGCTTTTTAGTTAATTGCACTACAACTATTTCCAACTGTTTGGAACATCTGCAATTGCAATCTGTCATAACACCTTCGAATTACCATACCAACCATTATTACTCTTATTGAATTAAACTTTAAGGACAATTTACACCAAACGTTTCATTGGTTCCAACGAATTAATTTCATTGGTCCACCAGGATCGCGGTACCACTCCGCAGGGTTCAAAACCGATCCTTTGTGTCCACCGAGTCGCGTCTTTGTTGTTTTGAAAGCGTGTTTTCAACAAGAACCTATTTATCGCCTCTCAGATAATTAGCCTTTCAATGTAAATTGTTTTGTGTATTCTGTCGTGAGCGTGTGGGTAGGTACTAGGTTCAAAGCCCTACCTCAATTTAACGAAGATAAAAAACTTTCGGGTCCTCATTTAAATATTTGTTAAGCGACGCGATAATCGGCCAACCTTTGCCCAACTGCCCAAAAGAAAAGGAAAAAGCCGACCGCATCGAGAACAATCGATAACGTGGATGGAAATGGAAATGGTTATTGTCGGGAAAGTGGGATGTGGAATTTGGCGCTCGAATTTTATGGTCGCTGCAGTGTTATTTTTAGGTTCGCAGGTTTCGATTTTTGCGCATTTTCAAATTTTGAGCTTCTGTGTTCTGTTCTTTGATTTTAGATTTTTTTAAAAATCATTTCCTGTCAATTTTCAAACTCGAATTTGGTGTTGAGTCCAGATGTCAAGATTTCGGGCATCAAAAAATGGCAAAAATTTTGCAAAAGAAATTTCCTGATGTCACTTTTATATTTATATTTTATATTTACCAAAATATTTTAGATTTTTAGTTACTTTAATCTACAATTATTCCTTTGTCCACCAATTGAAAGTATTTGAATCTTAATTAAATTGTTGAAATTAGTCGAAGTTGGCCATGCACGAAATGCCGTTTGTCGTAGTTTTAAGTTTGGAAAGGAAATAGATGGTTCAAAATTCAACAAAATAGACGTAATTAATCATAATGGCGATACATATCTCTTAAATCTATGCAACACATACAAATATTTTTTCGTTTGATGCATTAGGTACCTACTGAAATCACCCCGTATAATAAATTAATAATTGATTTTAACAAAAAGTAGGATTGTGTAGTGTGATCAATGCATGTCATTGATAACCTATATATTTGCACACATACACGTCCAGTATCAAAGGCATCTTTGTGGGAACCTCGTACATAGTTATCAACGACATGCACTTGTCATGTAACAGTCTGCTAGATAAAAAAAACTCGATCACAAATGTTGGCAAACAACAGGTGATGGGTATCAACCTTCCGACCTTCCACTCGGGAGATAATGGTGATCCCCGCTTCGATTTCCCATTTTCCTACTTTCTCTATTTCTCGGATGAATTTTTCGACATCTCGGTCATTTAGTGGGTTTCTCTTTTAGCAGTTTTATCAAAAAATAATGTGAAATTGTTTAGGTTTTAGAGATCAGTGCATCGACATTTTTTAAATCAAAACAATTTAGGGCGGTGCTAAATATGAACAGAAAACTCGGTGTTGTTTGCGGTCTAGTATAAATAAATTCCCGAAAACGAAAAGTAATAGAAATCCAGCGTGCGATGGGCAGCTGTCATCAGTAACCATGGAAACCCCCCGAATTTTTTTACGTTACGTTTTACGGAAACGCTAACGGAATTCCAACAGGTTGGTGCCGGTCGGTGCACGTTGAAATTCACAACGTGGTGTAAGAGACCCCGTCGACCAATCGGAGACGCGCGTTTCACACAACCACGATGTTATTCGCTTCGTGTCGAACGTTTATGGAAGGTCGTGACGTCAAAGTCATGTGAGTTATCAGTATCTGACACAAGGAAAACAATTTCAACTATTCCGAACGATACGTCGTCAGTATTCTGGCGGTTGCTGCTCGGGCATCATTATCTATCTGCTTTTGCGCCTTGCTGCGATAACAATCCTTTGTTTTTGTGTGTGCTGTTTGAACGCGTGTTTTGAAAGTGGTACCGTGCAGGATTATCTAGAGTAGGAGACAGGTATGTGGTGGTACTCCGTGGGTGTGGGACCTGGGGGATGTCTTTTGTTTTCGGTGGTACCGCTGGTACTGAAGACGAGCACCAGGTACTATTTGGGTGTTGTCTTTCGGCGGTCACGCATCGCATCTTCGTTCCGGAAATGCCTTTTTACGCCGGAATGTCGAAAATATCCGGTGCCAACGTAAATCGTAAATCTAGTGGCCGGCTTCTGGGAAAACCGTCTGCGATAAGCGCCCGCGGAAAATCCAAAGGTTTGTTTTTCCGTCGTCGGAAAACGTTTCCGAGAAGACCTTGAGTTCGTCTCATTAGAAAAAGACTTAGATGCCTTCGCCGGCAAGGCTACCGCGACAAAGACTTTTAATTTTCATGCAAACTGCCTTTGTTGGTGACCCCGTATTCCTTACTTGTGGGACATGAAGACGCTTTTTTATTGCCCGAACACACAATTCCCACATTTGCGCTCAAGGCCCCCGCGATTTATCTCTCGCTTTCCTGTTCGAATTTTAAGTTTTCCGCGAGCGGTTGATAATCCATTTGTAATCCCATTCTTTTCCCAGATTGGAATCATTATTATTACTGCTGCGGATGACTATTCCATCTCTTGGTGTGAAGATTGAAACCCTGGACGTTTAAATTAGCAAGATCCTCCTCATTTTCAAATCGCACGATAAGCTTTATTTGTCGCTTCAGCAAACATCGAACGGATTGCGGTATTTGTTTTTTACGAGTAGACGCCTATTTACATTGGGATAATGTCGCTGTTTGTCGGAAAAGTGTTCAAGAACACGTGTTGGAGCTCGCTGAAAGGAGCTGTTCAGTGACGGCGGGTGTAAGTCATTAGCCGATATATGAAGAAAACAAATGTGTACACATTAAACAAATATACATAAATCAATAGAAAATTTGAGTTGTATGTGTGTATTTGCAAAAACAGCAATCCAGCAAAAGAAACAGAAACAGAATGAACTCAAAACGACAAAATGATTATAAACACACTAGTATAGTCTTGGAAGTTTATGGGAAGTAAGAAAATGCGAGAGAAAACAGTATCACCTCGCTATGAACTATCCGCTACAGTGAACAGAAAAATAAAATACATAGATAAATACAGAAGGTAATAACACAACGAGAACATAACAGGAAAAGAGGCGCAGGAAGATAAACATATAAATAATATGGGGTTTTGAATACTTTGAATACTACTTATGAATATCCTGCATATAAACGAATCAGTCGAAAAAAGTAATAAAATATAGATGGAAGAAGATAAAAGACGGGATGATAATTAAATACATAGGTAGATACAAAAAGAGGAACAAGAAGTCATCAAAAAAGGGAACAAAACCGAAGCTAAATTAAAATATACACTGAAATGAAAAAAAAAACACGGCCAAGTGCGAATCGGACTCGCAAACACCGTACAATATTTAACACCACATATTTTTTTAAATACTTATTATTAACATTATTATTATTATTTATTATGCATTTGTTGTTATAGCGACCATCATAGTAGTACACACTGTGAAAATTTCAAGTTCACCTATTACGGTATAAAAGATACAGCCCTGTGACGGACGGACGGACGGACGGACGGATATCGGAGCCTTAGTATGTAATAGGGTTCGGTAGGCACCCTTTGGGTACGGAACGCTAAAAACAGAAAGAGTAGATAAAATTGTCGATTTTTGTAAAGGAGTCTCCAGGGGATAGATGACCACAGCAACCATACCAGAGGTGAAACTTATCAAACTTCAAACTATACACGGTCCAAGCTCGGACTAAATAATTTTATTATTTATTCCGACCGGGAAAGCCTTCTGTGGAAGTAGGATGCAATTCCACACAACTGACCTAATGACTGAGAAACAAAAAAAAATACAAAAAAAAAAACTGACGAGAAGAATTATGAAGTGATCAAAAATATTGACCAATATGGCAACAAACACATAAAGTGAAAAACAATGAGATCCGTAGAAACGAACAATATGAAAATTTGGGAACTTAAAAATCTCAGTTAGGAAGCTAAAAACCATAGGAACTGTGACAGTCTGAAAACCTTAATACCTGAAAGCCTGAAAATCCGAAATACAACTTGAGAATCCGAAAAAGTAGGAATCTAGACATCTGGGGCTCTCAGAACTTAAATAATGTACATAAAACCTGAAAACCTGGGAATTAGAGAACCTTAAAAACCTGAGAATCAGAGCATCTGAAAATATGAGAACCTATAAAAATATTGGAGCTTGAAACCTGAAAAAGGCCTTTCAGATTATACGTGAAATTAGCGTGTAGTCAAATAAGAAATGGCAGTACCAACACTCCTGGTCACTCCAAAATCTCGCCAAATTCGGCGATCCGGTCCACCCACACGCCACCCATCCATTTCCCCGAAAGAATCCCAGCACCGCCACTGCCAAGCATCGGTATGTAAAGCATTTCCGACTACCGTCGCGTCGGTCGGTCGTACCACGAACGTACCGTGACTCACCGACATCATCCTGTCGTGTCCAGGTGACCCCCATAAAACACCCATAAACAACTCCGCCCTCATTTTCGTCTGGAACCACAAGAGGGCTGTCCGTCCATGTCGTACCATTCTCCGTGCAGTACTCTCCTCTCGACAAGGTCGTCTCAAGGCTACTATGATAGAATTTTTGCACCGCGAGTTCTACGAACAGCACACTCTCCTTAGTCATCCTCCGAAGAATGCTGCTTGCGTTTTATGAATGGACGCTCCGATCTTTACTACCTAGAACGGGAAACGATCTTTATTCCGTATCTGTTGCGTTTATCGAGATGTAAAAAGGACTTGTCACCGTCGGTCGTGGGAACGTTCTAGAATCTAGAAGGTCCAAATCGGGTCGAGTCGATGACGGTGTAGCGTGAAAATGGATTTAGTTGTGACACCTACGTGGTACAAGGTTATGGTGTAACCTTTGGGATAACGTGAATCTTGGATTATCGTATGTAGTGTGGTATTGAAAAATGCGAGGATTGTGTCACGGTTACGTCACCGAGGTGTAAATAAACACTTACGGGCCTTCGATCAGTAATTGGTCCGTAACTGGTATTTTGCATAATATTATTTGTAAATCTAGTGCGATTTGATCACCACTTAATTGTCATAGCAGGAGATGCAGCAGCAATGTCAGTACAATATATCTTTCGGCGGACTTGGTGGATGCCCATCATCTGTATCTTTACATTGTTTTGAGTCTTTGTCATTGATTTCCTTATCTGTCAGTTTTTATTTCTTTTTTACATTTTACATCCTATTGCTCTATAGTTTTTGCATTTATCTTGTCTATATTCTCTTGGTAGATATAGGTATGAAATTTTCGGCTATAAAGTGCTTATTGGTTAGGGTATTTGTGTTTTATTAAGAATTTACATTTTTACAACTGACATTTGTACGGTCTCGTATTGGTTGGACAATGAGATGGGCGGGTGGTCCATCTATTCTCTGATTGGTCAAGCACCTGCTTTCCTATGTCGCCCAGTTAAAATGGATACATATTTTCTGTATTTATTTTACCTTCCTTTTGGATCTATTTGTTTTTATCTGCTCTGTGTATCTTCTTGGAAATGTTACTCGTTTAAAAATGGCCCACCAAACGACCTTATATCTTTAATCGACATCGTAGATAAGTCCTTTTGGACTTCCCATAATATGCGTCGATCAACAGTCAACACCTGCATTCATTCATTATAAATAAAAGGTCACCACTGCTGTTTTGAAAGCTCCAAACACGTGTGTACACACCGCAAATTAGCAGATTGCGAAATGTTGTAACTTATCAAAGTTGTCACTAATTAGGAGGTCGATCATTATTGTTTGCTCCTGGTAGCCTCTTCGGCTATTTCCACAACGGAAAAGATCCGCGCATTGCAAATTAACTTGGCCAAAGAAAAACATCAATCAACGTCCAGTGCCATTTTTTTTTTGGACCCGCGCCAAAATGTGACGACCGTTGAATATACATCGCCGTAATTGTCAAGTGTCTTTGTTCAGAAGTATTTACACACGGAGTTAGCTCATTGTAAATGCACAGATCTGGTCGTTTCCAACCATAATGTCGCCGTTTTTTCGCTGTTAATTTAAGTTGATTAACCGCAGTTTCAAACGGAAGTTGTGGCAATAAAGATGGCGTCGGACTATTCTGGTGTCTATCCCAGCGTTGTGACTGATAACGTTGTTGTCGTTGTTTTACTTACCTGTTTGGACAGTGTCCAACTGTGCAAATTCAATGAAAGTCTCCAAATTCCACTGTTGCCAACCGCGGCCAGAAAAACAATACAGTTTCCATGCGTAGTGGGTGCGATTGATAGGACAGGGAGACGGGGAGTCTGATCACGATTGCGAGGAAGTCAGGGAGATAAGGACGATGAAAACAATGAAATCCGAATGATATAAATAAATGCGAAGTAGTTAATGTGAACCTAAGTCTACCTCGATCTAAATAAAGCAGAGGTGGGCGACAAACCAAAATTCCCGCTTGGCAAATTCATTCTTCGACTGACTGAGCCTCGGGTAACGCAAAAGCTCAGCGGTCTTTTTCGAACGAACGACTACGATTCTGTAAAGATAAAACGATATTCGAATATCACAACTGTTTATTTTTTCTCGCCCGTATTTTTTCCTTGTTTTTTTCTTCGACGACGTCAGTGTGGTACTTCGATGAAAATGGCCTACCTAGATCAGAGGGAAATTGCGAACTTCCTCGCACAGGAGTTATTTTATCAGCAGGTATTTATCCCGAGTGATCAACCGACTAACAACTACTGATAACGCGCTAATGTGTGATTTTTGTAGCATTGAATGGCGAAGATCAAGTCATTTCCTAGTTTAACGCGCTATTTTTAAATCTGACTGAATAACGTCAACAAATATCGCAATGGTGTTGTTTTGTAATGTATTGGCGTGCTTTCTGCGGATGTATTTTGAGTTTTCGCCCATCCCCTGAAATTTCCGTTCGGAGGAAGCACTTGCGAATGGACAAGAGATAACAACTGCGTTCGCATCAGAGAGCTAATTACGTATCTCGTTATTTTAATCCCAAACCAGTGGTTCTTCACCTCTGGGTCGTGTGCGGGCTAAAGCCACTTATTCGACGATTTTCCATAATATGTTTGTTGAAGGAAACGCCGAAAAGCAGACAAACAAGGAAAGCTATTATGACCACATTTGGAACACTAATCGTTTGATAGAGACGATATCAATGAGATTACTCAAGTGGACTAGAAATTCAGCCACAGTAGTACCCCTGTTAACGAGAGTTTATGGTACTCGATAATTTGAGTTTATATTTATTTTGATTGCATAAATACGCGCTCGGCTCTTACAAAAGTTGGCGAAACGTGGATAGATTTGATTAAGTTCTAACATTTGTAACATGAAATTATGTATAGTCTGCTATAAAAATTAATAGTCCATAACGTTTTATTTGACACTTTCAAATTTCCAAATTGACGATTTGAAATTGAAAATGACAGAGAGACCCGATGTCAAGATTTCAGATTCAGATGATTCCAAAATTTGAAAACTTACGGTTCCTTTTTCTAAGATTAATAGTTTTCATAAATGATTCATACATACAGTAGGCTTTGTCAAAAATCTCCATCTTCCTACATCTAAATTTTATTATCCACAGGCAACATGATGTATGAATCACTTAAGACCCGATAGTTCGTTTTTTTATTTCTTTTTCTTGTATTGAATAAATCTTTTTTGTTACAGTTTATAACTCTAGAAGGCATCAACTCGGGAGTACCAACTCGAACAACCCCCACCTTAACTCCGACAACACTTCGAAGCATCGAGCAAACCTTCATTGAATTGCAGTCGAAGCCGGAATCTCATGAAAACGAAGCTGGTTTTGTCCCACCCCTGGTGCATTCAATAGGTAGGTACATACAATTAATTAGTCAAGAAAAGATCGAGAGTGCCATACAATTCTATAATTCCACAGCCGCCTCGAGCGATACTTTTTCTAAAATTTCAGCTGAAACTAACGTTATCATCCCTTGCAGGAAACAATCAGTACATTTCGGCATCGGATGCCGACATCTACTCCACGAAATCCCAAAGTATGTGGCAAAACTCGTTGTCCCAGTCCAGCTCTGACTCCAACACAAGGTCGACCCCACCCCTGACCCAGAAAACTAGTCTTATCAACAATACGCCCAATCAAACGCGGCGCAACATGGGAGGTCGGAAGCCTACCAAGGATCTCAACATCAGTCCCGAAGAAGAGGAACGACGACGGATAAGAAGGGAACGAAATAAGGCGGCGGCGGCTCGGTGCAGAAAGCGCCGGGTGGATCACACGAATGCACTATTGATTGTAGGTTTCTTTGTCCAAATCAACGCAGACGATGCTAATAAAAACATTTCGTTACAGGAAACCGAGGATCTGGAGCAAAAGAAACAGGCCATCCAGGAAGAAATCCAACAACTCCAGGCCCTGAGGGACGAGCTGGAATACGTCCTCGACTCGCACCGCTCCAGCCTGAACTGCCGCCTCCCCACGCAGAGCCCCCCCGACGTGAAGCCCTTCGCCTACGACAACAGAGCCAACGGAGACAGAATCAAAACGGAAACGATAGATCCACTCCCGACCACCATCCCCGACGACGACGCTTTCTGCCTACCCTCGCCCGCTAAGAAAGTGATGCTGAGCTCGGTGGTGCCGATCTCGAAGCCCAGCAGACCGAATTCCTTGAACGTGATGTCTTCGACGAAGGCGTCCAACAACATCAGCGACATAGCGGGAATTTCGATAACGACGCCATCTACCGGTATCCACTTCAACTTCGACTCGCTGATGGTCGGCGGTACCGGTCTGACTCCCGTCTCAGCCCCCTTGGTGCCTTCCTGCAGCACGCAGCAGCGAAACATTCCTGCTAGTGCCGCGGACATGACGTCGCCCGACGCGTGCGGACCCCCGAAACTCGTCAGCTTATAAAAGCGAGCGAAAGTGTAGCCCAATTTATATGTGAAAGCGTCAACTTGTATTATTTCAGTTATTAAAAGCGAGAACCTATTTATTTGGTGATCTTTTTTCACATAGAGAATTGAGCTGCAGTTTGGTGGTAGCCAGAGATCAACGCTGTTGGACGAGCTCATTTTTAGTCGAAATTGACTGCCGCACGTTCAGACGTCCAACGTTTACCAACCATGTTTAGTATTGTTGAAACCAAACCAAAAATATTTATTACTAATTTATTAGTAATGTTCTAAGTGTCATTTCATTATTTATTGTTATACTTTTAAATAGTCATTTGTATATAAACTTATACTAAACATGGACCAAGATGTCGAGAGTGCTCAAGCTATTTTGCTATGCTACATGCAGATTTATTTTTTGCTACCAAGAAATGCCTTTTTTGTAATGAAAAAAAAATCTGTATATTTTCACTTAACGCAAGTTATTCCCTCCAACATTTTTATATGATAGATTGTAAGGTTAATGTTATGTTTTTGCGATAGGAGTGCTCCTATTCCAATAAGCGAATTTGTGTTATTACTATTAGGAATATAATTAATAATATATTGAAAATACTTTAACAAATAGGACTATGAGCAATACTGTGATTACAATATTTGTAATCACCTGTCAATTTTATATAGAGTTTGTCAGATTTTTGTATTTATTTTATGCAATGCCAATATAAGAAATAAATTCTATCTTTTAAATATGCTCTTTATTAAAAAATTTAAATATATCTAAGTCGAACTCCACAAACTTTAATCAGCGTAAAATTATAAATCGAACATGTTTCGGCAGAACACTTCTGCCATCATCAGCCCTAATTTAACAAGAGATTAATGATACAATTGATGAATTACAAGAGGGGTTCTTAACCTTAAAGAATATAAAAAATTATGACATTGACGTAATTTTGAATTAAATTTGACGTTTTCAAAGGGTTACATGATTTTTAAAAGATTTCGTAAAAACAACATTTTATAAAATGTAAAAATTAAAAATGGATCAAAGAGAATCTAGTAAGTTTGTTCGAGTGGTGAAAAATTAAAATAGTGAATTAATAATGGGATATTGAAGTTATTCTGTTCATTTAAACAAGATCTGTTTTCCAGTTTCAAGGCTTTCCTTATTTCCAAAGTCTCAAGAAAATCTAATTTCCGGCCTTTATTGCATTTATGAATCAATTTGGAATTTGATGGTGAAAAACTATGTTTCGTTATTAATATATGATTGGCGAAAGAAGAAAGTGTTGATGGTAATTGTAATTAATTAATTAATTGAAATTCATCAATTGTATCATTAATCTCTTGTTAAATTAGGGCTGATGAAGGCAGAAGTGTTCTGCCGAAACATGTTCCATTTATAATTTTACGCGGATTAAAGTTTGTGGAGTTCGACTTAGATATATTTAAATTTTTTCATTTAAATTTACTCCACTTGGATTTAAGAACATTCTTCTAGTTTATGCTCTTTATTGTTTAACATCTAAACAAAATGCACAAAAATGAAAAATGCATCCACAAAATTAAAAGAAAAAAGCAATCAATTCTTTCAGATTTTTGGACTTTACAATATATTATGTCAATACAATTATTCCGTTAATAAAAGGATTTAAAAATGCTCTTTAAAAATATGTACCTTCAAAATGTTTATTTGACCTCAAAATTCATATTGACTAAACCGTCTTTTGATTTTTATTCCGTTAAAATCAACCACTGAAAAAGACCGTGTTTGTGAAACACCCTGTATTAATATATTGATACTTCTAGTGATTAACATATTCTATTTAGTTCTCTCCTGAAGTCTTGCGTTTCCTTGGTTCTATTATTGTTTTCTTTGGGTCTTAAACTTTCAAAATTTTGTGGTTTCCTTTTTATTATTCCTCTCGTTTTCTTTTCTTTAATTATTCATGTTACTATAGTTTCTAACTTCTTCCCCATTTCCCAAGTTTTTCGAATAACTTGAGCGTGACGTAATGGAGATGTCGTCTGCTCGTGGAGGCGCTGATGGGGTCTCTATGGAGAGTGTAGTTGAAATAAAATCCAGGCAGGGGCTTTAGCTTGCTATTCGTTGCCGAAATAGCTCGGATCACCGCAGAAAACGCCCTCCATTCCCTCCAAATCCTAGGGAGCCAGAACTGTTTGTCGGCTTTACCTTAAACTTTACATTTAAATGTAGCCCTAACTGAAAACTAGATGGTCGAGAGGCGTATTTCCGCCAGACTGGCACTACTTTTATGACTGGACCGTTGCTGATGTCACACGCTCACTAGTTTAATAAATTTCTACCCTAAAAACTACCTACTTGCGCGGTATGGAATCATGCGATGTGAAACACGTTATTAGCCTTCTCAACTTTATTTTTTGCGTTTTACTCATCTCAATTCCCAAAATTCTGATAAATGTCTGCTGTGTCTCAATTTTTTCGTTTCTCATGATTATTAAATGTCCTTTGATATCTCAACTTGTTCTAAGCAGTTTTTAAACTGTCTCACTTTTCTGTTTTCCAAACTTTTTTCGCCTTGTTTTCATATCTCAACTTCCTTCAGTTTCTGAGAATGGTTTCTTTTTTCCTCTCTGTTTCTCAAGTATATTAGTCTTAAGTTTTTCTCGACTTTTTCGGTCTTCTCTCGTTTTTCAGTTTTCACAAAGTTCTCAACAATTCTTAAATGGCTCCCCAGTTCTGAAATCACTCAAGATTCTCAACTTTAAGTTACTGAGATTTTTTTAAGTATGTAATTTTTCTTCGTTTCTCAAATTAATATCTCAAGATGATTAACATCTCTTCTTAATTTTAATTACGTTTTCGCTTTTCTGTGATATTTTAAATTTTCCTAGGTTTCTAAGAAATTTTTTAGGTGCCTGATTTCGCTGTTTCTCAAATGTCTCAAGATTTTGAAGCTTCTCAATTTGTCCTTTAATTTTTAATTTTTGAACGATGTTTTGACAAATTTCTTACCTGTCTCAACTTCATCATCAGTTTCTGAAATCACTCAAGATTCTCAAGTTTCTCAATTTCGCAACTTCTCAGTCTTTTCAAGTTCTTCTACTTTTTGATCTTTTACTCATTCCTCAACTTTCTCAAGTTTCTGACATATGCGTCCAATGTCTCAACTGTTTCTATATATTTCAGGATTCTCAATTTACTTCAGTCCCAAGATTCTGATTCTGAACTTTCTGAATTTGTTGAATTTGAGTCTTTTTAATTTCTTTTCTTTGGTGTTGTATCTACTTTTATCGTCTCTTAGCATCAAATATCGTAAGATTCTCAGTTTCTCGTTTTCCCAGTTCCTTTAATTTTATTTGAGCTCTTCACTTAGTTGTTGTCAAATTTTGTAGGTACTTCAACTTTTGCCGTTTCTCAGTTTTTTTATGTTCCTTAGTTTTACAATTTCACAGTGTCTCAGTATTCTCCGTTTTTCAAATATCTCAAAATTCGCAAGTTCCTCGATTTGGCAGTTTTTAAAGCTTTCGACTTCTCACCTTTATCTGGGTATTCAATTTTCTTAAATTTCTGGCAAATTCTTAGGTGTCTCAACTTTGTAGGTATGCTTGCTTCTCAAATGGCCCAAATTCTCAAGTTTTTCGATATGTATTTTATGTGATGGGTATCTTTATTATGGACATAGTTAGATGGGGAATTTTGACGAAGCCTGTTCATGCCTATTACGAGTGGGGGTGCCAACCCTCCTCCCCCATCGGTCTCTGTATTCATTCATTCATTCGGTATTCAACATTCACTCTGTAACAAACACTATCGCTTCACTTATACTTGTACACGACTCGTAAATAACCGCCATTTAAGTATATTCTCAAATAATTGGTCCTTCGAGAACATCGCGACTCAAAATACACCGCAACAACGCCTACTAGATGTAGGAATCATTTATGAGGATTCTGTATAAGGAAAGTATGAAATTGCGACCATCATCTATAGCAGGCCACATTCCGTTTAGTACGTTGGGTTGCCTACTTCCCAACTTTTACTTATCTTCTTTTTGATTAAAAAAATCTATTTTTTAAACTTCCGAAATTCTTTTGCATTCAACGACGGTTTTCAGAACAAACAAATAATTTTTGCAAAATATGATCATTTCGGTACTAAGAACTAAAAATAGTTTTAATATGTAATTTGTAAAACATACTTAGATAAAATACGCGGCTGTTTACGGTGTTTATACATAATGTATGAATAACAGGATTATTTAGAAATTTTTATTGCATGGAATCTCACCTAAAAATAAAGTTTACATCACTAGCTCCGCCCATTCACGAATCAAAGACAACAGACGACCTCGTTAATAAAATACCACAACCCAATCGCGGCTAACCAATGGTAGTGATGGTAGTATTGCAGAAGATCCATAATTACTAGAAGTGTTGTCGCATTGTCCCTCTAAATAAACACGTAAATAACAACGAGAAGATGGAGAAGCCAATTATCAATCCCGTGAGTAAATATTGAACTTTGTGCCTAGTTCTAGGTCGGACGTGTGTGATTTTAGGAAATTCCTTACGCGGGGCCCATCCCTGGGGGTCTCCAAAGCGGGAAGATGGTCAGAATCCAGGGGGCCGTGCCCCCACATGGTGACAGGTTACGATTGTCACTTCTAACCTAAAAACATCACTGATTGTTTCGTACTGCCTCTAGATTCAGCGTGAACCTCCAAGTGGGCCCCAACACCAAACCCAGAGACGACACAGCCCTTCATCTATCGGTGCGGCTAAAACAAGGCTACATTGCCCGCAACTCCTACGTGGGGGGCAACTGGGGCGACGAGCAAGGAAAGGGGCGACTCCCCATTGGTCCCAACCAGCAGTTCGAGATCATCATCTTGCCCGATGAGGACGATTTCAAAGTATGTAATTATTGATGAAGTAATCACTATAATGATTTGAGTGACATCAACATTTTAGATCGCCGTCAACGGCCGGCACTTCTGCGAATTTCCTTATCGTCTGCCGAAAAGCAGCGTCACTCATCTGACAATCGACGGGGACGTAATCATCACTTTGATTTCCTGGGAGGGAACAGTGCCCTCGGCACCCCCGGAAGGCGGCGACGTCAGCAGCGTTGCCTCGCATGTCGAAGGCGCTGGCCCAGGACAAGGACCGCCGCCCCAAGGGTTCGGACCGCCCCCGCAGCAAGGTTTCGGGCCGCCACCGCAGCAAGGATACGGGCCGCCACCGCAGGGGTACGGCCCTCCACCTCAGGGGTACGGGCCGCCGCCGCCGCAGGGCTATGGACCGCCGCCACCCCCTGGCGTGAGTATCACAAGTTACTAACAGTTGCAAGCACACTTTTATTTTTCTGGTATTTTTACGGAATTAATTGTGGGAAGTTCTTTTCATAGATTTGTGCAAGGTCGCATAATTACGTGAGCTGATCGCTGTCGGTCTCAATAAAAAATAAAGTGCCTCTCATAGCAAATTTATAGTGGTGTAACAATATGAGATTGCAAGGTCTGTTTGTTCTGGTTCAAATTGACCAAAAAAACGTGACGTCACAACATCGAAACTCCGATGTTATTGTGACGTCACGACTTTTTGAGTCAATTTTATGAATGGAACGTAGTTTCACGGTTCACAAGTCACTTACAACTTTATGCTCTTCAAAATAATTTAAAAAACACGGTAAAATTTAATTTATGAAATAAAAATACCCACAAATCTGAAAAAACATTTGATTCAAGGATTCAACACATAAAAACTCATTAATTACGTAAGGATGATTTTGGCCATTTTTGACCCCCCCTACCTCCACGTAAGGAGATTTTTTTGGATCCCATTCCCGTACTATTCTTACGTAATATTTTTTTTGCAAATAATTGAAGTAAGATTAATATAAGAAAAAATATTACGTAAGAATGGATTTTATTCCCCTCCCCCCACGTAAGGTCGTGTAAAGGTTTTTTACCTCCCGCCCTTGGGACCCTTACGTAATTAATGAATGGCCCCTAATGGTACTCACCACAGTACAATCAGCGTTCATTGTTGTCCATTTTCACCCAAAAATCTGAAAAAGAAACCATTTCAACATTTCGAAATCACATTTTAATCTGTCATTTTCACTGTGGTCTTACCTACTTGATTTTGATAATTTCTGGGATTTTTAATACGAAAATTTTGTGTATATGGGGTTGCATAACGTCTTCAGTAATAACAATTATTAAATTCTGTAAAAGGATGACATATTTTGTGTTCTTACAAACGGTAGAATTAGATTTTCAATGATAGTAACAAGTTTTAAAACTTTTTAGTGTCTTGGTAGCTACTTGAGTGATTTGAGTTTTAAAAAAAGTTACAATAGCATTTACTACAGTACCGTGGTTGCCCATGCACACACCCAAGACCCATTGTCGTCATTTTGCACCCATAAATTTCACAAAACAAGCCATTTCTCCACAGATAAAAATCACGGTTTTCAAACTGTCATTTACACTTAGCTACTTGATTTAAAGATTCTAATTAACAAGCGTTGTGTGTATGTTGGGTTGCATAACAATGCCCCCGTTTTAGATAATTTCTCGGTAAAAGAAAAAGGTGCTCACGAAGATGCTGCATTTAGGTTTCTACAAATAGTAAAACTGCTAAAAATAAGAATGTATATAAGTAACCACTCATCTCACTACACGTTAATGTTCAATAATGTTTACTGGTACCGTTGATTGATGTATACCTCAATCAACGCTGGTACTTACCACAGCACTCCATGTACACACCCAGGAAGGACCCATTTCGTCCATCTTCATGTATAAATCTGGAGAAATATGCATTTTAACACATATCAAACACATTTTCGTTCTGTCATTTACACGGGTCTTACCTACTTGATTGGGGTTTCCAATGGGTGAACATCGTGTGCATGTTGGGTTGCATAACCACGTTCTTGCCTGAAATAATTATAATTAATAATAAAATTATTGAACTAGATAAAAAAGTCATGTTTTCAAAAACTAGAATTAAACAAGGCCAAAAAGTAGTCTTAAAACTTTTGAAGGTATCAGTACCTACTTGGCGAACTCTTGGAGAATGTTATGTATTTTTCACAGTACCATGATCGCCCATCCACACCCATGACCCAATTTCCACCCATAAATTTCACAAAACAAACCATTTTTGCACAGATCACACTTTTGAACTGTCATTTATACTGTGATCCTGGCTACTTGATTTCCAGATTTTAATTAACAAAGTTTGGGTATGTTGGGTTGCATAACTATGTTCACGTGTTAAATAATTATTAAAGTTAGTGAAAAGAAGGGTTCACAAAGGTGCTACTTATTATTTGTCTCTACTCATAGTTCTAAGAAAAATTGTCAATCTGATATTTACTGTGTTTTTAATGCAACTGTGTGTATGTATGGTTGCATAATCACAGTTGCCCCCATGTTAAACCCCAATAAACAATCTATGAAAAGCAGCTTCTCCCTTTGCATGTTCCCCTTGGTTTGGGTTTCAAAAAGTGACCACTACTCCTCACTTGTACTCGTTTATTTCCGCTTTGGGTGTCTGTTGGTGTAGTGTTAATCGTGACTGTAAACCGTCTAGAACGAGCCCCAATCCGGCCTGGACCAATTCTGGCACTCGGCCCAGTCGACACTGGCCGAGGCCATCGCCAGTGGCGCCGCTGAGAAACTGTTGAGCGGAATTCTGAGCACGAACCAGTCAGGATACGCCCCCCAGAATGCAGTGAGTCTCTAGTTCGGTTCGTAAAGTAAAGAAATCTGCAAATTCTGGGTTCCAGCAATACGGGCAGTATCCCCACGGTCCTCCTCCTCAACAACAGTTTCAGCAGAGGGGCCACCAGGACTTTAACGTGCCGCAGTACGGCGGAGAGGGTTCTGTGGGGGGATTGGGGAGCATCGGGTCGTTTTTGGGTAGTTTGGCGAGTAAGGTGTTGAGTCCCCAGCAGCCTCAGGTCTGTGTCTGTGCGTTGTTGGGATGGGAGGAGCTAATCGTTCTGTTTTAGGAGCAGGGACAGGGGCAGGGTCCGCGTGGCCAGTTCCGGTATAATTAGGGGTGCTTATTACTGTTAGTAGTAGCTTTAATTTATTGTATTCGTTTGTACTGTCTTGTTGGTGTCTATGTACTTCCTCTATTATGATATTGTGAATTTTAATAATTGTTGAAGCTATTGAAATTTATGGAATGTTTCTGCAAGTTGGTACAGATTTCGGAGATTCTATCAGTTGATGCTTTTACAGTAGCCTCATAGTGCACGAAAATGGCTCTAATGTTTCTGTGTAGGTATTGTATGAAAAGAAAAAATCTCTTTTGCTGTAGAGTAATAAAATTATAATACTCGTATTTCCGCCACAAGAATAAAAAGTAAGTAAAACTTACACGGGAATAACAATGGTGCTTCTTAGACGGTAGTGACAAAAATGAAATAAATTGCAGATAGGTATAGAGAAGGCGCCAACAGTATAGTGACTTTAACCAAATAAACAACTTTTTATAAAAAAATCCGCCCTCCGAGATGGACACGTGCTGAACAAAAGGATCGCCGACTGCGAGGCAAAGCCGCATTAGAAATTATTTAGTCGCTCTATTTAACCAAAAACCAGTCCTACCCTGCTTCCCCAAAGTCGCGTGACGAAAAGTTGTTTTTTTGGTTCGAGTCACAATACTGTTGGCGGTTTCTTTATGTACTTTCAAACTGCAAATAATTGTTTGATGAGATTTGCAGGTAAGCTTTTGCTTATCCTCAAATCGTCGCAAAGATTACTTTTTACTTTAACTAAATGTTTTAACTATTTTTTTATTTGATATTCATAAAGCTTTTTAAATATGAAACAATAAATAATTTGTATTTATCAGATTGTTATACTGATTTATTGAATAAATATTTGTTGTAGGTTGTAGTTATTATTATTGCTGATTTTGCCAATTTATATTCTCTTTTTGGAAGACTTAACTGTCATTATCACATCGTTCTTTGTGTGACTTCTTTCTCATTCCTTTTTGTACCTTCTTTCAATGTTTGTCGCTTTTACTTATTCCCGTTGTAGGTGTTTAAATGTCTTTGTGTTTCTTTTCTTCTTTCTTCTGATCGTCTTGGGCGTCTTTCTTTTAGTTTTTTTTTCTTTATGTGTGCTTTCTCTTTGTTGTGTCTCTCCCTCTATTTGTGTCTGTCTTTATTTTTTACTTTTTCTGTCTCCCATTTTTTTCCATTCTCGTACCAGAATTTACAATCTAACGCCTAAATCTAATTACAATGAGGAGGCACACCAAAACTCAAAAGAGGAAAAAAGTGCAAAACAACTATGCCTACAGAGTAAACGAATGCATAAGAACCCGTGGAGATTCTTTTTCTGAGAAATCCATTCTTTATTTTCTAGTCTCAGCGACACAAAGCCGCTGTCGTTGAACGAGTAATCGGAACTTTAAAAAGAAAAATGCATCGGCCAAAAATAAAGTCTTCCAAACCAAATGGTAAAGTTTTCAAAAAGGCTTTAAAAATACACGACTCAAGAAGTGGATTCTCATTGTCTTTTTCTTCTTGTAATCCCTTTTTTGAAGATTCACGTGAAGATTAACAAAGCAACAAATAAAATAGAAAAATGGAGAGAGTGTAAGGAAAATGGAACAGATACAATAAAGGAAAAATCCATTTGACAATTTTTGAGGCTTTGGTCCCTATTTCATAATAATATTATTTAAACGGTATTGTAGAATTTGGGTTTATATGAAAGCCTAAAGTGACTCCTAATGTTAAAGAGAAAACCTAACTCATCCATTTCAGGTGACCGCGCCCACCGGCATGCCCATGCCGCCCCTACCGAACACGACGTCGTACGGACCTTCCCCCGGGAGTCACCCCCCATATCCACCGTCCACACCGGGAATACCCCATTTGGCGGGTCATCCGTCCCATCCGACCACCATGCCGTCGCCAGGAATACCGCATTTGTCGGGTCATCCTTCTTATCCGAGCACCGTGCCGTCGTCAGGAATACCGCATTTATCGCAACATGCCAACACTCATCTGCCGTATCCGGCACAACAGGGAGGTTATCCATATTCGGGGGGGCCAACCTATCCCACTTACGTGCAGGGTCAGAAAGTGAAGAAGTCGAAATTGAAAAAGGCGATGAAGTACGGATTGCCCATCGCCGGAGTTGGGTTGGGGGGTTATGCCATTGCGTCTGCTTTGAATGGGAGTTCGAGCAGCTCTTCGTCGAGTAGCAGCGATAGCGATTGAAGCGATAGCGAAGTTAAATAAGTATGTTATAGACCAGACGAGTCAGAGGCTGCAATTCCTATATTTATTTGACTGTTAAGTAGTATTTTTCCTGTACCAAAATTAATCTATTGGAATTCGTTAATAAAAATAGTGATTCAATTTATAAGGAAAGGAATTAATTGAGAAACAGTCTCCAAGATAACTTGAGATTTTGTCTTCGATCGTTCTAAAATGTTCGTTCGAAATTGAATGCACCTTCTCTTTGATATCTTCTAGTTCTAGGTTTTTAAGTCGGCGACACAAAGCCGCTGTCGTTGAATGACTAATCAGAACTTTGAAAATGAAAATGCATCGGCCAAAACTGAGTTTTCCAAACCAAATGGTAAAATTTTCAAAAATACACAGTCTTATAAATTTATTATCATACATAAAATCATAATAAAGCTCAAATTGAGATCTGAAGTCAAGATTTTGAGGTAGTGGGAAATTGAGAAACTGTGACTGGAATTTTCATTCAAAGATGTTTATAAAAATGTACTAAACATGCCAAGATTCTTTGCCTGTTTTGAGTCTCTAAGCTATCTTACAAATATCTAACATAAATAATCTTTTATTAATTTAGCACATTTGACTAATCTTCACCAACTTTCTCTTCGCTCTGAAAAATATATAAACAACTGTTATATCGGGTCTTCATAAATTTTGTCTTCAAGAGGCAACATCATGTAGACTGTAGAACCGGTCGCGGAATTATACTCACCTCCTTTATAAGTTTTTCTAGTTCTTCTTTCTTAGTTCGTTTGAAAAATCCCAGCTAAAAGATTAATTTCAGACCAACATTGTTGTGACGTAATAGCTACTTACTTTGACCAAGGCCACAATTAATAAAATAAGAAGCAACAATCCTGCAACAACTGATGCAATAACGATCCAAAGAGCCACAGTCTCGGGTGGAGCACTCCCAACAAAAAGTGAGGGTATTTCAACACTGTCTGGTCTATCTCCACTTTGTACGAAATCACGAGGATTTGTCACCGTCACTTTTCCTTGCGTTGCAAACAAAATCATGTCTTTTTTACCTAACAAATCTAAAAAGTTATAATTAATAAATGATCATTCTTCATGTCGGATATACCCGTGATCCCATCTGTGTCCAACACCATCGGCAATTTAATCTTCACAACGTCTCCCGTTTTCAAAGGTCCGGCCGTGCACACGATCCTCGAACAGACCACCTGGTTCATGCTACAATTTATATAAAAAGTGCGATTTTGAAATTCATTTCCTGTTATATTTTTTTCTGCTGTTTCTATTATGGAGCGTTTTCTTAGTTTGGTAATTTTTTGGTCAGTGTCATCAACATCGATTTCTATGTTGTCGGAAATTTGCGTTTCTTTAAGATACGTAAAAGTGCTGTTACAAATTATATTTTGGTATCCCAACGTGGCCGAAGGAAAGTATATGTCGGTGAGGGAAATCTTAGAACCGTTAGCTTTTTGAAAACGATGAGGAATGTTGATTTCTATTCTGATTTCGGTGAGTGGGCTGCTGCCAAACTTTTCCACTTGGTACAGTTGAGTAAAGTTAGATTTTCCTTCCGAGATGTTTCGGTAGTAGCTTTGTTCTTCGGATTTACTGAAATAAATTTGTGTGTGAGGTGAGGAAGAGGGAGACAAAGAGAACATATACACCTAATAGGAAACGCGTAATATATAATTATTATATTTTGCCCTTTGGACTGACTGCAGCCGACATAAGCAGCTCTCACCCTTTCTAGGATCTAGATGAGACAGAGAAAGAAAAAAAGAAACGAAGCGGCCCTAAAACATTTACGTGCAAAAGAAGGAAAGGGACTAGAAAGTGGAAGAAAACAGTGGAGAAAAAAAGAAGAGTTGGAAATTGGGAGAAAGCGGCCCCAAAACATTTATATACAAAAGAAAGAAAGAAAATCGGATAGAGATATTAGAAATATGTAGACAAGAATGAGATATTTATGAAAATCAAGAGTAAGGAGGAAAGAGGAATACGACAGAAGGAGAAAAAACCGCAAACAAAGCGCAAAGAACACTAAAAGATATCAGGAACTGAGAGAAAGGAAGAATGATATTTGAAAAAAAAAAGGGAAGATGAGGAAAAGGGAACCCATAGAAGAAGGGAACCCACACGCATAAAGATAGAGAGAGAAAGAGAGAGATCTGACAGAAAGACAGGAAAAAACTCATTAGAGATAGATATTGAGACGACGGCGCGACGGCACCGGAAGCGGATGATGACGTAACGGCATTGATCCAGAATAGTCGACAGACCGTGAGAACGTCTGGGAATGATTGTTCACATAAGATGCTCTCATCAGCCGAGAAGGTTCTGTCGCGCTGATGTCATACTATACGACGTTCGCACAAAGAGAATATTATAAAACGCTTGTCGTCCGGCGGCTCAACGTCTCCGAGCAGTAATCATTCGTTTTTGCTACAGACGGTTGAACGATGTAACTAAGAAGGACAGCTATCCGTTGCCACGTGTTGATGACACCCTAAGCATGTTGTCGGGAGCACAGTGGTTTTCCACCCTGGACTTGAAGAGCGGCTACTGGCAAGTTGAGATCCACCCCGATGACAAAGAGAAGACGGCGCTCTCGACTGGAAGCGGTCTCTACCAGTTTAACGTCATACCATTTGGACTCTGCAACTCCCCAGCCACTTTTGGGAGGTTGATGGAACTGGTTCTGCTAGGGCTGACATGGAAAACCTGCTTGGTGTACGTCAATGACGTCATGGTGGTTGGAAGAGATCTTCAGCCGCCATGTGGTTTCGCCCAGCGGAGTAGGGAACAAGCACCAGCTGAGAAGCTTCTTGGGTCTTTGTACCTACTATCGCAGATTTATCAAAGGGTTTGCTGACATTGCCAAGCCTCTGCACAGACTCACGGAAGACAAAACCCCATTTATCTGGAATAACGAAAGCGAAGCAGATCTTGCTGTGCACGGGTCCTATTCTGGTGTAGACGGCATAGGCCAAATCCAGGCGTTCATTCGTTCACTCGCTCACTCACTCACTCACTCACTCACGTCTCTTTAAGCCTCTCTTGAATGCCCAAGCCCCATGACAAAGCATTATCCCCTCAACGTGCGCACAGCGGTAGGCGCAGACGGCCTAGGCCAAAACCAAGCGTCTCCTGAATTTTGCGCGTATAGATGTTTCACATCAAAAAAATTACCCCAAAACATTTATAGACATCATACGGAGAAAAAAATTACCCGATGATAGTAACATCTGCTTCTCTTGTTAATTTTACCACCACTTCCTTCCTCTTATCACCACTGTTTTCACTGCTTGTGGTCGCCTCGACGGTAAAAGTCAGTGAGTTTTCGTATTTCCCAGTGTTAACGTTCGTCATATCAAGGTCCAACACTACTGATCTCTAAAATGATTTAAATTCATATTTTAATTCTAGGTCATCAAGCCCTAATTACGATTTAATTCCGAGGGTACAAAAATTCGTGGGGTAATTCAGACCTTTAAGAGCCGTACCAATGATAACAGGTACGGCTTATCTACAATTTGGACTCCAGGACAAAAGCGAAAGAAGCGCCGAGAAATTTAATTCGAAATTCAAAAACAATAATAATTCAAATGTCTAAATTAAACACGACCTTTACAGTACATTTTTTTTACTTAGTTTCCCGACCTTTTTAGTCTCATTTTCTAGATTCTCGGCTTTCTGAAATCGTTCAATTTTTTATTTCTACAGTGTCTCAATGTCTTAAGCTTCACAGATCTTCCAGATGAAATTATAAATAATTTGGAAAAAAATCATCTTGATCTCAGGATCTTTTTACGTTTTATTTGGCCATGTTATATCAATTGATCTGTTCTTTTCTATTATATTTTTATTTCTTTTCGGGTCTTTTTTTGATTACAGACTTTTCTGTTTCTTCACATGTGCTCCTTCAATACCTCAATGTTTTTTGTTTTTCTGTTTGTTGCTTTAGGCTTCGTTTAGTGCGTTTGCCACTTCTAAATTTATGTGACTTTCTTCTTGGTATTTTGCAAATATTTTTTAATCACTTTGTTTGGTTCTTTTGGGTTTATCCACCTCACAAATCTTCCTCGTCTGTCTCTCTGGGTCTACCATGTCTTTACTTTGAGCCTCTCTTTCTCTTGCTGGTCCTGTCTTTTCCAGTTTTTTTTTGCATTTCTTCGGGTTATCTCTTTCTTCCCCCACCTTATTTTTTCCGTTTCCTTTCGTATCTTTCTTAAAACTCTACGCCCTGTCCACTATACTCATCGACTGACTAAATGGTTGAGAAATAACAACCATTTATTGATTTTTTTGCCTTTAAAAAATAGAACTCGCTCTCGTGTTCAGTCCAATTTCAAAATTTTTAAGTCAAAAAATGGTTGTCATTCCAATACTATTTTTCAATCGGTCAGTTGTAAATGCGGCGGCCCACCCGCCCACCGCATTCACATGTGGTGCCATGAACGAAATGGTTTTTAGTCACAAAGAACAAGTGTGGAATACAAAAAACGAAAATTGGATACAATATGAAAATGGTTGTCATTAATTTCTATCTGTTTGCTCTTTCTCCTTTGTCTTTATATTGCATTTTATTTGTGCTTCTTCCATACTGTCTCTCTCTCTCTCTCTCCCTCTCTTCTTATCCCGTTGAAGCTAGTGTTACTTTCTCAAAAGCCTTCATTCCTTCGTTTCTTCTGATATCCTCAGATATCAATGAAGCCACTATCATTTTCTTTCTATACTGACCTCCCCCCACTCTTCACTACCTCGCTCCTTTTCTAATTTTTTCATTAGGTCCACTTCCGTTTCGTTCTTTGGGGTTCTCCAAACACATTATGCCGAGTCTCTATACCTCTTATCTTTTTCTTTATTTTTTATTGATCTTCCTTTTAAGCCGAGTTTCTCTCTCTTACATCTCTGTTTTGTCCTGGATTATTAAAATATTGTAAAAAATCGTCTCAAGTGATTAATTGACTTTTATAGTCGTTCTTGCCTTATCCTTTTTAAATTCCAATTTGTATATATGTTTTCTTTAATATTCTCTTTGCGTCAACAGTGTTTTTTTAGCTCGTTCATATTTCAGTTTGTTCGTCGGGTTGATGTGTTTTCAGTTTTCTTTTATATTTTAAATTTATATGGATTTATTCTTGGTATTTTTTACTATCCTTTTATTTTATTTCTGTTTCTTCTCATTTTGAAAAATTTACATGCAATTTACAATTTACAATAAATTTAGTTAGTTTTTTAGTTAGTCAGGGGCTTACCGCCGCTTGCAAAATTTTAATGATGTTTGCACAATAGTTACGATGAACTCTTCACTACGACTCGGTGAACCCACCCCAACGACACCTAACGGTATACGAGGGCAAACCAGATAAGCAAATAAGTACTTTTATTGTTAGTATAAATTCTGGCAGATATGAAATTTATATAACAAAAGGAGGTTAACAATGTCTCTGTTTCCTTCCGTCTCTTATTCTAGTTGTCTTATTGCCTTGCTCGATTTTTAAGAACTCGAGGTGAGACATTGCTTGAGCCGAATCAAGATAAGATAACGTTTAAGTTACATAATAAAGGAAAGAGTCCTCACCTGCGTATTACTATCTAGCTGATTATCAACAGAACACTCAACAGATGAAGAATTTTTTTCAGTACACTGTGAAGGTGTACTTCTAAAAGTGACAATTTGGGGCACCGTGACCAAAATCTGGGTTAAATACGCCTTTTCCCCGGCATTCATAACAGTGATCTCCAGCTCTAGATTCTTTTTGGAACCCAGTACAAACGTACCATCCCTGGATTTAAAGTAGAAACATACATTAATTTCTAAAATGTTGGTTGTACTTACTTCAGGTCAACCACTTTTGGTAGCAATGTTAATTTAGAATGACAAACACTCGATTTACATCCTAAAGCAAATGGTATTCGCATGGTTTGCGATCTGCTTGATCTCTCTTTGTCATGAAGTGGACATTTAGGACAAAAGCTGTCTACGCTATGGTTGCCGTTGTGGTCCACATAGACAATTCGCTTAATTTCTTCAGTTTCTACTAAGCTGTGGGACAGTGTAATTGTAATTGGATTGTAGCGATCTGAGAGTGAATCCTACGAAATAAAATTGTACACCAAGAAACATCGAAACTTGTCTAGTTACCGCAAGTCGGACTGTCAGGTTTCTGCAAACAGGAGAATCACGGGTTAATTTGATCTCGTCTTGTTCGTCTGTTTCCAAGAAGGCTCGACGAAGTTCATGATCGATTTGCAACGTCCGTTTGACTTCTATAAAAATACAGTTGTAATTTACATCAGAAATGTAAGTACCAAATTTTTACTGATCTGATTTGTGTAGTCTGAAACATATCCAAAACATTCTTGCAGTTGGAAGGATGTTGTCGTCTGATCCAAATTCGAAAAGGTCAAATCTTGATACGTGGAAATCACAGGGCGAGACCTTAAGAGTACCACATGGCCGGAAGAGTGAGCACCAACAGCGAAATCTGTATCGAAAAGTTAGAATTTTTAATGCGAAAGGGGTTTGCTTGACCTAGATGTCTGTTGGAATCCACATCAACAGCTCTTGAGATACTGATTCCGAATCCTCTTATTGAATGATGCAGTTCTTTTCCGACGATACGTTGACTGGGTTCGGAGTTTAGACCGTTATCAGTGCCCTGGTAGAGATACAGAACACCGCTTCCATCTTCTTCGAATGGTGCTGCTACTGCCACATCTGCAAATTTTACAAAACATGATGAAATTTTTGGAATTCTGGAATCTTGTGAAAATCTCGGAAATCCCCAATTGTTCAACGTAAATTTTGGGATCGTAAATTTTCAAAAAATTTTGGAACATTGAAGTCTCCAATCTTCCAAGAGAATGCAGAACGTCAAATTTTGTAGTCAGTTTTTGAAACTCTTTAAATTTTCTAAGATTAAAACTCTCGGATCCAGAGGTCTTAGAAGATCAGAGTCTAATTTCATAGTCTAATTTAATATCATGTAGTTGTATATCTTTCAATTTTCGAATTTTGGATTTGTGCCTTCTGGAAGATCAAAAATTGTAAATCCGTAAATTTTGTGGTTTCACCTTTTAGAAATTTGATATTCCAAGATAACTGGGAATTTTGAAGTCTTATCATCTCAATATAACTAAATGCGAAACTGATTTCTCACTGATCAGCGCACAGCCCAGATCGTTGAGTCTTGAAGCGTGAAATTTGGTAGGTAAGGGGGTGAAAATGGGGTTAATTGGTCTCTCTAGGCTCCAACTAAGTTGAAAACGAAAAACGGTAGAGAAGTGAAAATTCGTACCAGAACTCGCTTTTGAAAATAACTCGACCCCTTTTTGACGATTTTCCAAAAAAATATTCACAGACGGCGAAAAAGGGGGGAAAAGGGGAAAACGGTTTTTATAAAAAACTAGCTGACCCGACGAACTTTGTACCGCCTCAGAATCAATAAATGTTGTGTTAACTTTTTACCTCAATCAAATTCAGTTTTTTTTATCAAAGGATAATGGACACAACGGCTTCTACTGGCATTACCAGAACCAGCATACAACGCCACGTTCATTTTTGTTTCTGTCATGTATCAAAGATGGCGTTATATACGGATTCCATACAAAATGTATGAGACAGTTTTTTTCGTTATTTTTTCCGATGTTTTAATAGTTATTCGCCCCCTAAAAAGGTCAGTCAATCCGTTCTGGAGATATTATCAAAAAAATTGTGTCTGGAGTCCACGCGCAACAGAAGTGAAACTTTGGAATTTACTCCTTAAAAATCGAATTTAATTTTTGTACCAGGGGGGCTTTGTTATTGTCGTTGTCCCCGCCCCTGTAATTTTTCCTATGTTTTAATAGTTATTCTGCTATTCGGTGCGGAGGAACATCCAACAAATTAAAGATCATAAAAATCGGTCCAACCGTTCTTGAGTTATAAACCCAAGGGAGGCCCCTGATCTCACTGTCCATGTTTTCATAGTTATTTTGCTATTCGGGGCGGAGACAAATCCAACGAATCGAAAATCATAAAAATCGGTCCAGCCGTTCTTGAGTTATAAACCCAAGGGGGGCCCTGGGGGCCCTGATGTCCATGTTTCAATAGTTATTCTGCTATTCGGGGCGGAGACAAATCCAACAAATCGAAGACCATAAAAATCGGTCCAGCCCTTCTTGAGTTATTAACCCAGAGTGGCCACCTGAGCCCCCAGTCCATGTTTTAATAGATATTCTGCTATTCGGGGCGGAGTCAAATCCAACAAATCGAAGATAATAAAAATCGATCCAGTCGTTCTTGAGTTATAAACCCAAGGGGGGGCCTTAAGCCCCCATGTCCATATATTAATAGTTATTCTGCTATTCGGGCGGAGACAAATCCAACAAATCAAAGATTAAAAAAATCGATCCAGCCGTTCTCAAGTGATGCCGTGACCAAGGAAAATAGGGATTCATTTTTATATATATAGATTTCATAACTCGGCAACTCGGCATGCTAAAAAAGTGAAAATTGGGATTTAGACATTAAATGGATGAAATAACTAGACCCGTGTTTGACGATTTTGCAAAAAAAAATTTACCAACGGCGGGAAAACGCGAGGGTGGATTTGGGGGTGCATTTTATCAAATTTCTTATAACTTGAAGGTCGAAAATGTTACAAGCATGAGAATTGGCACTCGGACTCTCCTTTAAAATTAAGTAGAGCCGTATTGGACGATTTTCCAAAAAAAAATTTACCAACCCCGAAAAAGGGGCGTAAATGGGGAGGGTAGTTTTCCTAAGAATTCTCATAACTGGAAAACAAAGAGTGTTACATACGTGAAAATTGAGATCTAGATTTTCCTTTAAAAAAGACCGGAACCATGTTTGACGAGTTTGGAAAAAAATTTATCAACGGCGAGAAAAGGGGAGGGTGGATTTGGGGGTGATTTTTCTCAAAATTCTTATAACTTGAAGATCGACAATGTTACAGGCATGAGAATTGGCACTTGGACTCTCCTTTAAAAATAACTAGAAAATATTTAGAAACCGCAAAAAAGGGGCGTAAATAGGGAGGGTAGTTTCCCCAGGATTCTCCTTTTAAAAAGACTGGGCCCGTAATTGACGAAAAAGTAATTACTTTATGTTATTTTTTTATTAAAAACTGCTTTAAGCCGTTCTACCAATTCCAAATATAAGCGCCAGTAAAGCCGACCCCAACTTACGCGGGCAAAGCCGCGGGTAATTGCTAGTTTTGGTATACAAAATATATAATTTTTTTGCTATTCCAAAATCCTCCTAGAATTTTGGCATTTTTATTTTTCGAACTTTGTCAAACTGTAAAGTTTCGTAATTTTAGAACTTTGGAAATCTTTACATTTCAGTATCAGGATTTTTGGAATTCTGGTATATATCTTGGGATTTTAAAATCTCAGAATTTTTAAGATGTTTAGACACTGAATATAAATTTTTTAATAATAATAATACATTTCATAATAATATATGTATGCCTTTATTGGGAAAAAAATGTTGAACAGGGGAAGTCTAGCCTAAACTGCTCCACTTAACAATCCTATACATTCGACACCCTAAAATCTTCAATTTCATTACAATGACATTGTAATTTCGAAATTTTAGTATTTTTGTATTCTGGTATTTTGAAGTTCTAATATTACGGAATGGGGATGTCAAGTGGGAATGGCAAGGGGCGAGAAGGGGAAAGAAAAAAGGAAGAGCAGCAGGGGGAATAATAACAGGGGTAAAAAAAGGAATAAAAGAGAATACTAAAAAGAAGGGAGAAGAGGAAGGTCACATGGTGAGAAACGTTAAAATAGACAGGAAATGGTGGAAAATAGTGACAGTGTTCAGCAAAGAGATGAAAGAAACAATAAGCAAGATAGAAGAAACATTAAAAGACAACAGGGAAGAATGTCTACTTCTGGGAGGGGATTTTAACGGGAGAATTGGGGAAAGAGGACCCGGGATCGGGAAGAAGAGAGAGGAGAGGGAAAAAGAAAATCCAAAGACAAGAAAGAAAACGCGGAAGGGAAGAAGTTGATGGAATGGATAGAAGAAAAAGCATGGAAAGTGCTGAATGGAAATAAACAAGGGGACGAAGAAGGAGAATGGACCTACATAGGCGGTAGAGGAGAGACGGTGATAGACTACGGAATAGTAAACGAAGAAGCATGGGAAGAAGTCGGAGAATTCAGAATAAGGGAAAGAGTAGAGTCAGACCATCTGCCTATAGAGATAAGTATAGGAAGGGGGAGAGAGAAGAGAGGAGGAGAAGAAAAAATAGAGGAAATGCAGAAGGTGATAAGTAAAGTATGGGACGAGCAAGGGGTGGAAGAGTATAAGAGAAGACTGGAAAAAGCAAGATTTAAAGAACAAGAAGTAGGGAAAATGGAGAAAGAATTGGTAGAAATATTGGAAAAAGCAGCGACAAAAAGAGAAATAACAGTAAGAGGTGGAGGAACAAAAAGAAAGAATAAATGGTGGGACAAAGAATGTGAGCAACGTAAAAAGGAAGCAATAAAAGAACTAAGAAAGTGGAGAAAGACTAAAGGGAACAGAAGTGGCTTTTTAGAAGCGAAAAGAAGATACAGAGAGACATGCAGGGAGAAGAAGAGGCAGAAGAAGGAGAGAGAGGAGGAAGAGATAAAAGCAATAAGAACAGAGAAGGAGATATGGAACTATATTAATCGAGAGAGATAGAAAAAAGAAAATGTGAGCGAGGAGATAACGATGAATGAGTGGGAGGAGTATTTCATGAGGCTGCTGGAGGGAGAAAAGGAAAAAAGAAAACGGAAATAGAGACGAAGAGAAACCGAGTATAACCTGAAGGAGAAAAAATTACAATGGAAGAGGTGGAGAGGCATGTGAAGAAACTGAGGAAAGGGAAGTCACCAGGGAGGGATAGAATACAGAATGAGTCGTGGATGTATGGGACGAGAAGAGTGCTAGAGAGGCTGGTGGAGGTAATGAATGGGGTGTGGAGAGGAGAAGGATTCCCGGTAGGGTGGAGAGAGGGGGTAATTTACCCCATTTACAAAAAAGGGGAGAAAAATAAAGTAGAAAATTACCGAGGGATGACTCTCCTAAACACAGGGTTCAAGTTGTATGCATCAATTCTGAATGAAAGGATGAGCAGAGAGATAGAGGAAAAGGGAGCATTACCAGACAGACAAGCAGGATTTAGAGAGGGGAGGGGAACTATGGATAATGTATACATCCTGGACCATTTGACGAAGAGTGAGTTAAAGAAGAAAGGGGGGAGGGTGTATGCAGTATTCGTAGGCTTCAATGCGGCTTTTGACAAGGCGGACAGAGAGAGGATGTTTGAGTGCCTGAGGGAATAAGGGGTAAATGAATGGCTGGTAAGAAAGGTGGAGGAGATATATGAGAAGACAAAAAGTAAAGTGAAGGTAGGGGAGAGGGAAAGTGATTGGTTTGTGACAACAAAGGGAGTGAGGCAAGGTTGCCCGCTCAGCCCTTTGTTGTTCACCATGTATGTGGCAGATATGGACGGAATGTTAGAGATAGCACAAGCGGGGGGGTGTGTGGTAGGTAGAAAAAAAGTGTGGAGCCTGGCGTTTGCGGATGATGTGGTAATGGTGGCAAAGAGTGAAAGAGAAATGAAAAGAAGTAGAAATGAAGTGAATGTAGAGAAAACAAAAATGCTGGTGTTCAATAAGAGAAAGAGGAAGAACGAAGAGAGTGATTGGAGGTGGGAGGGAGAAGTAATAGAACAAGTAAAAGAATTCAAATACTTGGGGTATGTGTTCAATGAAAGAGCCACAGATAAGGCACATATTAGAGAACTGGCAAGAAAAGCGAACAAGGTGATAGGATGTGTATGGGGAATAGGAGAGAGAAGGTGGGGAGGCGATTTTAAGAGGAGAATGTTTGAAAGTCTTATTGAAAGCGTGTTGTTGTACGGAGCAGAGGTCTGGGGATGAAAAGAACAAGAGGAGATAGAGAGGGTGCAAGAGAAATATCTGAGGTGTGTGCTAGGGGTGGAGAGAGAAACGCCAGGGTACATAGTGAGAGAAGAATGCAAGAGGAATAGGTTGAGAGTGAAAGCGGGAAAAAGAGCGGTCAAGTTCGAAGACAGGATGGAAGGGACGAAAGAATGTAGGATACTAAAGGAGTGCTGGAGAGAAAAAAAGAAAAATTCAGAGGAGAATGATGGGAGAATTACTACAGGAGGAATGGGTATGCAAGCAAAGAAATAGAGAGACTGAGAGAAAGAGGCGTGTGGATGAATGTAGAACTAAGTGAAAGAGATAGGGATACGGATAGACAAGAGAGGAGAGAAAGAATTAGAGAATCCAGATACAACGGGAAGTACGGAAGATGCATGATCGAGGAAGTACCGAAGTATTTGGGGAGGGAGAGCGAGAAAGAAAATAGGTATTGGGCAGAAGATGGAGGAAGAATGTGTAGAATGTGCTATGAGGAAAGGGAGACGATTGAGCATATGTGGAACGAGTGCAGTGAGATGAAACAAAGAGAGAGGAAAGAAAGAGAGGAAATACTGAATGTAGATGGAAGGGAAATTAAATGGATGAAAGAGGTATGGAAGAGGAGGGAGAAGGGAGAAGAGGAAAGGGGAGGGGAGAAGAAATAGAGAATTTTATTTAGTTTTTTTTATTATTATTATAATTGTTAAGTTTACTTGTATATGTATAGGAATCAGAAAGCCCGTAGGGCAAATAAAGATTTATTATTATTACGGAATTTAAAAACTTTTCGACACTTTAAAATGCTCAGAAACAGTTTTTAAATTTGAAAATGTCATATTTTTAGAATTTTGACAAATTCTAGAGTTTTGAATGTCTGGGATTATAGTTTTAATGTCTCTGAATTGTCTTCGATTTTCTACACTCCTGAGAGACCCTGAGGAAATAATAATTTTAAAATTTCGGTTAAAAGTTTTGATGTCTTGGAATTGTCTTCTAAGATCCTGAGACCTTGGGAAAATAGGAATTTTAAAATTTTAAATCTAATATTTCCATTTTAAGAATTTTAGTATACGTGTTTAAATTCTGATGTAATTTTGGAATTCCGCCATTTTGAAATTTTAAGTCTCCGATACTCTAGTCTTGAAGGACACTGAAAACATCGAAATTTTAAAATCTGATATTTTCTGAATATTGGTATTTTGGTATTCTGGTAAAAACGTTTCGACAGTTTAAAATGCTCAGTATGACTAAATATTTGGTTTTGAGTTTAAACGCAGAATTTTGAAATTTTAAAATTTCATATTGTCAGAATTTTGACATCTTCAAATTTTGGAAGTCCGGAATTCTAAACTTTTATGTCTCGAAATTGACTTCGATTTTCTAAGATCCTTAGAGACCCTGAGGAAATAATAATTTTAAAATTTTAATTGTAATACATATTTCCATTTTAGGAATTTTGGTATCTTTAAATTATAGAATTTCGAAAACATATACCAAGTTTGGTATATTTTTGTTCTGGCATCTTGGAATTCCAGGATTTTAGTTTTATAATTTCGGAATTGCGTAGTCTTCGATATTCTTAGTTCCTCTAAGACCTTGAGATCAAGAACTATTTTAATTTTTAAATTTCATATTTTCGGAATTGTGATTTTCAAATTCTGAAATCTCAGAATTCCGGCTGTTTTGGAGTGAGGAAACGAGAATTTAGAGAAATAGTTTCGAAATTTTTATATTTTAGTATTGTTATTGTGGTAAAAACTTTTCGACAGTTTAAAATGCTCCGAAACAATTTTCAAATTTTATGTATATCTTCGGACATTTTCAAATTCTGAAATCTCAGAAGTCCTAAAGTCTCAGAATTTTGATGTGTCCAATACTTTCGTATCCTCAAAGATTTTTCGAATTGCGGGATAGTGGACTTTTAAAATTGTTTTTTTTTAACATAAAATTTCATATTTTCCAGATTTTGACATCTTCAGATTCTGAAGTTAAGGGATTCCGAAATTTTAAAGTTTCGGAATTTCGCAGACTAAGATCCTCAGACAATGAGAACAAAGAATCTATAAACTAGATGCTTAGAAATGCTTAGAATAATATATAAGGATTTTAAAGTTTAGAAAGTCACATTTTCAAAATTTGGGACTTTTACGTTTTTACGAAATTTTGGAATTCCAGGATTTTTAAAGACTCGCAATTTGAGAGGTTCTGAGGCTCTAAAATGCTAAAAGACACTTGGTACACAATACATAATTTTACTTTCAATTTTTAATTTTCATTTTGAAAATCTCAAGTTTCAAAATTTGTATTCAAAACAATTTTCAAAAACACTTAGAACTTGAGAATCTGGCAATTTTGTAATCTTAGTTTCAGTGTACGAATCTAGAAGTCTGTGATTTTGAAGTTTAAATCTTAGACTTTCAAATCAAAAAATTTTAAAACATTTTGGAAATTTGGCATTTTTAAATTCTCTAATTTTGTAATTTTTATATTTCCAAGTTTCCAATCTGGGGATTCGGAAGTTCGCTTCGCCTTCAATATTCTGAGATTTTCGAATACACTTATAATATAAGATAAATATATGTAATATAAAATCTGCGTCTTTTGAAAGCTTTTAGGTTAAAAAATGCGAAATCTAGAACTCTCCGATATTCCAACAGCACAATTTTTTTTAGAATATGAGTTCCGTTGATTCACAATTTTGAAGTATGTAATATAATTTCCTTGTAGATTTTAAGGAAAATACAAAATGGAAATACCCCACATGATAACAGCTGGGAAAACACTTCCAGATAAAATGAAATATACATATTTAAACTATTTTAAAAACAAATAATTTACCACACCTAGTGAGGAAGCAATTTGAAATATAGTATCAAAATTTGAGAAACAATAGGACAAAACGCTAAACACCTTCCTACTCACCTCCAAAGCCGTCTTTATTAATGTCCCCCAAATACTGCACGGTGGTACCAAACTGTCCATTGGTTCTCGGTCCAAGAATGGAATTAGTTGCAGGTTCTTCAAGACGCTCCTTTTTGCAAACACAGTATGTTGTATGTCTGGTACCAACAAAACCATTCTTACCGATTTACTGCCCATGAAGATGTATATTTTTCCCTGGTTGTACATCTCAGCTTCATGATAAGGAGCTCCCACGATCAGGTCATCCAAACCATCGTTGTTGATATCACCGGCCGTCAAAGAAGCCCCGAAGTACTCACCCAACTGTGCTCCACGTTTGGACTCTTTTACATTAAGAGCCTTGTCTTTGGCTTCTGAGAACGTGTAGATCAAGACCTGTGGGCACTTATGGAATTTGCTCTTTTGATGGTGCTAACTGATCTTACTTGTCCCTTGTAGTCGGATCTGGGAGCACTAGACACATAGAAGAGAGTCGTTTTCTTGTAGAAATAACCAGAAGTGGTAGCATAACCTGCAGAGTAGAAAGTAAGTGAAGTGTGGAAACTGTTGATATGATCTCACCTAGCAAATCATAGGCCAAGGTCTCTCTAGTTTCTATAGCGTTGGCAATGTTTTCATCACTGAACTCACTGGCATCTGCGAGTCGTCTCCTAGTGCTGTTAGCAATAGGCGATGAATCCTTACTGTCTTGGTACAAAATGGAAGTACCAGCCCAGTTGTAAACCCCAGGAGCACCCAAAACGATTTCAACTCTCTTCTGAAGATCAATATAAGACAACGAGAGAACTTAAGAGGAAATCTCACCTTTGGCATATGAACGCAGATTCCAGCTTGTCCCTGACCATAATAATAAACGGGTGTATCAGTAGTGCGATTTTTATAAGTTGCACTGCCTATTAGTAGCTTTTAAAATTTCAAAACTTTAAATCTGCAATTAGCTACTTACCAGTATTTAATAGGGGTAACAGTTTTTGTGTATCATTGTCTTTAGCGTGGAACCAGTAGCATGCCCCTTGCGGATAATAGTTCTTTCCCTTGCTTGTGGACTTGACATATATCCATTTATGGCCACAGGTCTACACCACTTATTATATACCAAAATTACTTTGGAATGACATCTACATACCACAATTCTTTGAGACTCGTAATTGATATCCATCGAGCCGCCAATCCACGCATTATCGACTTTTTCATTGTAGTTAGTACTTGAAGACTTGGAACCACCTGCACTAACTCTTAAATGATTGCCCTAAATTATCACAAATTTTACCATTGATGTCAAAAGCTTGGCACTTTCCTGCAATCCCACATTTAAAGCAAATGCCCGTGCTGGTGTTGTTCTTGTTAACTCCTCTAGGGGCTCCGATCAGAATCCTAAATACCTATGAGTTACGTTATCGAAGACAGTTGTTACTTACCATGCCGGTACTCCTTTTGTTCCTGGATGCAAAACGAGAGAATAGCCGAAATAACTAGATTTGCTCAAATTTAACGATTTGAATGGGTCTTCGTAAATGATGGGAGAGTTGGTGTCTATATTGAAGGTGTAGCATTCGACGAAGAAGATGAACGTTGTAATTTTTGACCAAAACATTGTAGATGTCTGTGGATGTTAATAAGAGAAAAAGAAACCATAACACATTTTGAACCAAAATATTTTCTAGATGCCGTCCAATAATTACGTGAGATGTTTTTCTGTTCATTTGGACCCCTCCCTCCCCCTTGATGAGATTTGGTGAAACCCCCCGTCTCCCTCACGTGATATTTATTCCATACTTTTTCACGCTTAGCTATTTAGTGGTATTTAGCAAAATACATGAAAATTAATTATTTAATACTGATGGAATATATAGGGGAAAAATAATAGTGCGTTTAAGGGACACTATAACAAATTTATTTATTATGAAATTACCTAACAATAGAACCTTCCCTAATTGTTCACTTACTCCATGGGCATGGGCGTACTGTATTGTTCGTTGAATTTTTCAACCCGACAGGGATTTCCACGAAAAGAGTCTGGTAAATAAATTATGCGGCAATTGTCTCTTCGGGGAAACACAGACATAAAAAATATTTAATACTGTCTATACTTGCTATTGCAATAAAACCTTAAAAAAAGTAAAATAATAAGTTCAATGAGATTTTCAATGACACAGCAGGGGGCTCCACGTAGATGAGATTTGATGAGATTTTACCTGACCCCCCAACATTTTGAACTCAGTAATTAATGGACGACCCCCTAGATCACTGTTATAGTTGGATTCATATGGATTCTAGAACTCACCTTATTTTAGTACACAATTCACAATCGTCTGAATCGTATGTGAAGGCCTCGCATGGGGAATACACACAGCTGAATTGATTTATGATATAAATATTTGTTTATTTCATATCTAAACTGACATTTTTCGGATTATCTATGATACCAAAAGTGGAACATTAACGTCCTAGTACTTTAAAATAAATTATACGTCAATCAATTCTTATAGATAAATCTTTATTTGCCCTACGGGCTTTCTGATTCCTATACATATACAAGTAAACTTAACAATTATAATAATAAAAAAAACTAAATAAAATTCTCTATTTCTTCTCCCCTCCCCTTTCCTCGTCTTCCTTCTCCCTCCTCTTCCATACCTCTTTCATCCATTTAATTTCCCTTCCATCTACATTCAGTATTTCCTCTCTCTTTGTTTCATCTCACTGCACTCGTTCCACATATGCTCAATCGTCTCTCTTTCCTCATAGCACATTCTACACATTCTTCCTCCATCTTCTGCCCAATACCTATTTTCCCTCTCTTCATTTCCGCACCTAAACCTCGCCATCATCTTTCTTTCTTTCTCGCTCTCCCTCCCCAAATACTTCGGTACTTCCTCGATCATGCATCTTCCGAACTTCCCGTTGTATCTGGATTCTCTAATTCTTTCTCTCCTCTCTTGTCTATCCGTATCCTTATCTCTTTCACTTAGTTCTACATTCATCCACACGCCTCTTTCTCTCAGTCTCCCTATTTCTTTGCTTGCATACCCATTCCTCCTGTAGTAATTCTCCCTATCATTCTCCTCTGAATTCTTCTTTTTTTCTCTCCAGCACTCCTTTAGTATCCTACATTCTTTCCTCCCTTCCATCCTGTCTTCGAACTTGACCGCTCTCACTATGTATGCTCACTTGCATTCTTCTCTCACTATGTACCCTGGCGTTTCTCTCTCCACCTCTAGCACCCACCTCAGATATTTCTCTTGCACCCTCTCTATCTCCTCTTGTTCTTTTCATCCCCAGACCTCTGCTCCGTACAACAACACGCTTTCAATAAGACTTTCAAACATTCTCCTCTTAAAATCGCCTCCCCACCTTCTCTCTCCTATTCCCCATACACATCCTATCACCTTGTTCGCTTTTCTTGCCAGTTCTCTAATATGTGCCTTATCTGTAGCTGTAAAATTATGTATTGTGTACCAAGTGTCTTTTAGCATTTTAGAGCCTCGGAACCTCTCGAATTGCGAGTCTTTAAAAATCCTGGAATTCCAAAATTTCGTAAAAACGTAAAAGTCCCAAATTTTGAAAATGCGACTTTCTAAACTTTAAAATCCTTATATATTATTCTAAGCATTTCTAAGCATCTAGTTTATAGATTCTTTGTTCTCATTGTCTGAAGATCTTAGTCTGCAAAATTCCGAAACTTTAAAATTTCGGAATCCCTTAACTTCAAAATCTGAAGATGTCAAAATCTGGAAAATATGAAATTTTATGTTAAAAAAAAAACAATTTTAAAAGTCCACTATCCCGCAATTCGAAAAATCTTTGAGGATACGAAAGTATTGGACACATCGAAATTCTGAGATTTCAGAATTTGAAAATGTCCGAAAATATACATAAAATTTGAAAATTGTTTCGGAGCATTTTAAACTGTCGAAAAGTTTTTACCACAATAACAATACTAAAATATAAAAATTTCGAAACTATTTCTCTAAATTCTCGTTTCCTCACTCCAAACAGCCGGAATTCTGAGATTTCAGAATTTGAAAATCACAATTTCGAAAATAAAAAAATTAAAAATTAAAATAGTTCCTGATCTCAGGGTCTTAGAGGAACTTAGAGTATCGAAGACTACGCAATTCCGAAATTATAAAACTAAAATCCTGGAATTCCAAAGTGCCAGAACAAAAATATACCAAATTTGGTATATGTTTTCAGTGTCTTTGAAGATCGTAGAGAATCGTAGAGATCGTAGAATTTCGAAATTCTAGAATATAAAGAAACCAAAATTCCTAAGATGGAAATATTACAATTAAAATTTTAAAATTATTATTTCCTCAGGGTCTCTAAGGATCTTAGAAAATCGAAGTCAATTTCGAAACATAAAACTTTAGAATTCCGGACTTCCAAGATTCCAAAATTTGAAGATGTCAAAATTCTGACAATATGAAATTTTAAAATTTCAAAATTCTGTGTTTAAATTCGAAACCAAATATTTAGTGATACCAGAATACCAGAATACCAGAATACCAATATTCAGAAAATATCAGATTTTAAAATTTTGATATTTTCAGTGTCCTTCAAGACTAGAGTATCGGAGACTTAAAATTTCAAAATGGCGGAATTCCAAAATTACAGAATTTAAATACATATACTAAAATTCTTAAAATGAAAATATTAGATTTAAAATTTTAAAATTCCTATTTTCCCAAGCTCTCAGGATCTTAGAAGACAATTCCAAGGCATTCAAACTTTTAACCGAAATTTTAAAATTATTATTTCCTCAGGGTCTGTCAGGATCTTAGAAAATCGAAGACAATTCAGAGACATTAAAACTATAATCCCAGACATCCAAAACTCCAGAATTTGTCAAAATTCTAAGAATATGAGATTTTTAAATTTAAAAAGTGTTTCTGAGCATTTTAAAGTGTCGAAAAGTTTTTAAATTCCGTAATAATAATAAATCTTTATTTGCCCTACGGGCTTTCTGATTCCTATACATATACAAGTAAATTTAACAATTATAATAATAAAAAAAAAACTAAATAAAATTCTCTATTTCTTCTCCCCTCCCCTTTCCTCTTCTCCCTTCTCCCTCCTCTTCCATACCTCTTTCATCCATTTAATTTCCCTTCCCTCTACATTCAGTATTTCCTCTCTTTCTTTCCTCTCTCTTTGTTTCATCTCACTGCACTCGTTCCACATATGCTCAATCGTCTCTCTTTCCTCATAGCACATTCTACACATTCTTCCTCCATCTTCTGCCCAATACCTATTTTCCTTCTCTTCATTTCTGCACCTAAACCTCGCCATCATCTTTCTTTCTTTCTCGCTCCTCCTCCTCGATCATGCATCTTCCGTACTTCCCGTTGTATCTGGATTCTCTAATTCTTTCTCTCCTCTCTTGTCTATCCGTATCCTTATCTCTTTCACTTAGTTCTACATTCATCCACACGCCTCTTTCTCTCAGTCTCTCTATTTCTTTGCTTGCATACCCCTTCCTCCTGAAGTAATTCTCCCTATCATTCTCCTCTGAATTCTTCTTTTTTTCTCTCCAGCACTCCTTTAGTATCCTACATTTTTTCCTCCCTTCCATCCTGTCTTCGAACTTGACCGCTCTTTTTCCCGCTTTCACTCTCAACCTATTCCTCTTGCATTCTTCTCTCACTGTGTACCCTGGCGTTTCTCTCTTCACCCCTAGCACCCACTTCAGATATTTCTCTTGCACCCTCTCTATCTCCTCTTGTTCTTTCCATCCCCAGACCTCTGCTCCGTACAACAACACACTTTCAATAAGACTTTCAAACATCATCATTCTCCTCTTAAAATCGCCTCCCCACCTTCTCTCTCCTATTCCCCATACACATCCTATCACCTTGTTCGCTTTTCTTGCCAGTTCTCTAATATGTGCCTTATCTGTGGCTCTTTCATTGAACACATACCCCAAGTATTTGAATTCTTTTACTTGTTCTATTACTTCTCCCTCCCACTTCCAATCACTCTCTTCGTTCTTCCTCTTTCTCTTATTGAACACCAGCATTTTTGTTTTTTCTACATTCACTTCTAGTCTTTTCTTCTTCACATATTTTCCTAAACTCTTTATCATTTCCTTCATTTCTCTTTCACTCTTTGCCACCATTACCACATCATCCGCAAACGCCAGGCTCCACACTTTTTTTCTACCTACCACACACCCCCCCGTTTGTGCTCTCTCTAACATTCCGTCCATATCTGCCACATACATCGTGAACAACAAGGGGCTGAGCGGGCAACCTTGCCTCACTCCCTTTGTTTTCACAAACCATTCACTTTCCCTCTCCCCTACCTTCACTTTACTTTTTGTCTTCTCATATATCTCCTCCACCTTTCTTACCAGCCATTCATTTACCCCTTTCTCCGTCAGGCACTCAAACATCCTCTCTCTGTCCACCTTGTCAAAAGCCGCCATGAAGTCTACGAATAATGCATACACCCTCCCCCCTTTCTTTTTTAACTCACTCTTCGTCAAATGGTCCAGTCTCCCCTTTCTAAATCCTGCTTGGCTGTCTGGTAATGCTCCCTTTTCCTCTATCTCTCTGCTCATCCTTTCATTCAGAATTGATGCATACAACTTGTACCCTGTGTTTAGGAGAGTTATCCCTCGGTAATTTTCTACTTTATTTTTCTCCCCTTTTTTGTAAATGCGGTAAATTACCCCCTCTCTCCACCCTACCGGGAATCCTTCTCCTCTCCACACCCTATTCATTACCTCCACCAGCCTCTCTAGCACTCTTCTCGTCCCATACATCCACGACTCATTCTGTATTCTATCCCTCCCTGGTGCCTTCCGTTTCCTCAGTTTCTTCACATGCCTCTCCACCTCTTCCATCGTAATTTCTTCTCCTTCAGGTTCTACTCGGTTTCTCTTCGTCTCTATTTCCGTTTTCTTTTTTTCCTTTTCTCCCTCCAGCAGCCTCATGAAGTACTCCTCCCACTCATTCATCGTTATCTCCTCGCTCCCATTTTCTTTTTTCTTTCTCTCTCTATTAATATAGTCCCATACCTGCTTCTCTGTTCTTATTGCTTTTATCTCTTCCTCCTCTCTCTCCTTCTTCTGCCTCTTCTTCTCCCTGCATGTCTCTCTGTATCTTCTTTTCGCTTCTAAAAAGCCACTTCTGTTCCCTTTAGTCTTTCTCCATTTTCTTAGTTCTTTTATTGCTTCCTTTTTACGTTGCTCACATTCTTTGTCCCACCATTTATTCTTTCTTTTTGTTCCTCCACCTCTTACTGTTATTTCTCTTTTTGTCGCTGCTTTTTCCAATATTTCTACCAATTCTTTCTCCATTTTCCCTACTTCTTGTTCTTTAAATCTTGCCTTTTCCAGTCTTCTCCTATACTCTTCCACCCCTTGCTCGTCCCATACTTTAATTATCACCTTCCTCATTTCCTATATTTTTTCTTCTCCTCCTCTCTTCTCTCTCCCCCTTCCTATACTTATCTCTATAGGCAGATGGCCTGACTCTACTCTTTCCCCTATTCTGAATTCTTCGACTTCTTCCCATGCTTCTTCGTTTACTATTCCGTAGTCTATCACCGTCTCTCCTCTACCGCCTATGTAGGTCCATTCTCCTTCTTCGTCCCCTTGTTTATTTCCATTCAGCACTTCCCATCCTTTTTCTTCTATCCATTCCATCAACTTCTTCCCTTCCGCGTTTTCTTTCTTGTCTTTGGATTTTCTTTTTCCCTCTCCTCTCTCTTCTTCCCAATCCCTGGCTCCTCTTTCCCCAATTCTCCCGTTAAAATCTCCCCCCAGAAGTAGACATTCTTCCCTGTTGTCTTTTAATGTTTCTTCTATCTTGCTTATTGTTTCTTTCATCTCTTTGCTGTACACTGTCACTATTTTCCACCATTTCCTGTCTATTTTAACGTTTCTCACCATGTGACCTTCCTCTTCTCCCTTCTTTTTAGTATTCTCTTTTATTCCTTTTTTTACCCCTGTTATTATTCCCCCTGCTGCTCTTCCTTTTTTCTTTCCCCTTCTCGCCCCTTGCCATTTCCACTTGAACTCCTTTGGTAACAGTTTTTCTATTTTTTCCCAGCTTTCTGACCATGTTTCTGTTAATCCAACAATATCGAACTCCTTCACATAGTCCCAAAAATCTTCTTCTTTTTTCCCTAGTCCCGCTACATTCCAAAATAGTGCCCTCACCCCTGTTTTTCTCGTTACCTTCTTTGATTTTCCCCTTCCTTCCTTAGTTTCCCTCCTACTTCCTTCTTTGGTTCTTTTTCCCGTTTCATTGTCCTTTTTACTTTGCCGTTGTCCCCCTTTTCCCCTCCTCCCTTTCTTCTTCTTATTGGAAAACCTCTAGTCTCTCTCTCTTTTCATTCCATCTCCATTGCTCCCCGTCCACTATTAATTTCCTGTATCCCACTCTTACTTCTTTCCCTTCTTCCCTTTTTTCCTTCGCCATACTTCTTAGTTTCCTCTGTAAATCTCTTTCTTTCTTTGTGAGGTCGTTGTCTATGTATATCCCCCTTGTTTTCCTCTTCTCCCTCAATTTTCCTTTGTGCTTCATTATTTTTTCCTTCTCACCCCATCCCTCCATCTCCACCAATACTTGATCCTTGTTAATCCTGTAACAATCTTTTACTTTACTATCCTCTACATTTTCCTTCAAAAACTTCTCTACATCCTCTTTTTTTACTTTTTCTTTCCCCGACCCATCCTGTTATCACGATGTTGTTCTTCCTCTTTCTTCTCTCTTCGATTTCCATTCTCTCTTCCAGCTTTTCCACTCTCTCCTTCCACCAGTCTCTCTCTCCTTCCCATTTCTTCTCCTTCTCTTTAAATTCTTCTCTCTGCCTCTCTATCTCTCTCTTGAGTTCCTTATTTTCCCGTCTTATTTCTTTCATCTCCTCGTTCAACTCTTGCAACAGCTCCAATATTTTTTTCTCCATCTCTGTGTCCGTTTCCTTCTCTTTCTCTGATGTCTTCTGTGTTCTTTACTCCAGGAGACCTCGCCGTCTTTTTACTTTTCTTTAAATTTCTCATCCTCCTCTTCTTGTTCTTCTGTTCTACCCTCCCCTTTTCTCTTTCTTTTCCTCCTGGACTCCAGGTAAGAGTCCAGGCTTTCCTGACTGAGCGAGCGGTTTCTATCGTCTTTGTTCATCCGCTTCCTGTGGCGTCTCCTAGATGTCGTTATTTTCCGGCTTCGCCGATTTATTCTTTTTCCTGACTATATCTCCTCTTCCCTGCCCAATTCTTTCTTCCTACCTTTCTCTAATACCTCTTCTCGCTTTTCTCAATATCTTCTCTAATTTACTATATAATTTCTCTAATTACTTATATGCAGCTACTTATATGTAGAAAAATATATTTAAATCAGGATGTAGTTACGGAAGATTAGTAGAAGATCTTAAGAAAACATTCCTAACAATTTGACCATGTTTTAATTCGCCGTTGAAGTATGGAACCTCTAATTCTCAAACGAGAAATTCGGATTGGCTACCAGACCTGCGGTAGGATCCAGAGGGCGCATAGGACGCGGGAGAAATAAAATACTTCCCGGCATCGTATCAGGGCCGTTCTTGTTCCCAGCCACTGAATAAAACAGCGCGCTTCGAATGCAGCCGTCCGGACGCCCTTACGATCATTTGTCCCGCCGTTAGGTGCTAAAATACTTCCCGGCAGCGTTACACTTACACGTTGACAAGTGATAAGACCTTTAGTCTTCCACTCACGCCCTCCGATTCACGCATGGGGTCGACGTCATTGACTCCCCACCAATTGCTCTATAAAAGGCGTCAGATCCTGTCCTCCTACCGACCCAGAGAGAGACAAGAAGAGTCCCCGACCGACTCGAGGAGGAAGAAAGATCTGAAGTCAAGATTTTGAGATACTGGGAAATTGAGAAACTGTGACGTAATTTTTTATACACTTTATTTTGGAATTTTCATTCAAAGATGTCAACTCATCTTCACCGACTTTTTCATTTTCATTTTCTTCAATCTGAAAAACATAAACTGTTATATCGGGTCTTCATAAATGATTCATACATCAAGTTGTCTCTGATAGAAACACGTAAATTTTGTTTTCCAAAGGCAACATCACGCAACCGGTCGCAGAATTATACACACCTCCTTTTTGAGTTTTTCTAATTCTTCGTTCTTAGTTCGTTTGAAAAATCCAAGCTGAAAGATTTATTTCAGACCAACATTGTGGTGACGTAATAGCCACTTACTTTGACCAAGGCCACAATTAATAACATAAGAAGCAACAATCCTGCAACAATTGATGCAACAACGATACAAAGAACCACAGTCTCGGGTGGAGCACTCCCAACAAAAAGTGAGGGTACTTCAACTCTGTCTGGTCTATCTCCACTTTGTACGAAATCGCTAGGATTTGTCACTGTAACACGTCCTTGCGTTGCAAATAAAATCATGGCTTTTTTACCAAACAAATCTAAAAAGTTATAATTAATAAATGATGATTCTTCATGTCGGATGACCCCATCTGTGTCCAACAGCATCGACAATTTAATCTTCACAACGTCTCCCGTTTTCAAAGGTCCGGCCGTGCACACGATCTTCGAACAGACCACCTGGTTCATGGTACAATTTATATAAAAAGTGCGATTTTGAAAGCCTTCAAATTCACTTTCTTCTATTGAGCCTTTTCTTAGTTTGGTAATTTTTTGTTCAGTGTCATCAACATTGATTTCCATGTTGTCGGAAATTTGTGTTTCTTTAGAATACGTAAAGGTGTCGTTACATCTTATTTTTTGGTATCCCAAAGTGGCCAAAGGAAGGTATACGTCGGTGAGGGAAATCGTAGAACCGTCAGCCATTTGAAGACCACGAGGAATGTCGATTTCTATTCTGATTTCGGTGAGTGGGCTGCTGCCAAACTTTTCCACTTGGTACAGTTGAGTAAAGTTAGATTTTCCTTCCGAGATGTTTCGGTAGTAGTTTTGTTCTTCGGATTTTCTGAAATAAAATTGTGAGAAAGAGGGAGACAAAGAGAAGCTATACACCTAAGAGGAAACGCGTAAGATATAATAATTATATTTTGCCCTTTGGACTGACTGCAGCCGGCATATGTAGCTCTGACCCTTTATAGGATATAGATAAGACAGAAAAATGAAAAAAGAGACGAAGCAAAAGAAGGAAAGTGGAAGAAAACAGTGGAGAAAAAAAGAAGAGTTGGAAATTGGGAGAATTAGAAAATCCGATAGAGATATTAAAAATAGACAAGAATGAGATATTTATGAAAATCAAGAGTAAGGAGGAAAAGGGAATACGACAAAAACCGCAAACAAAGCGCAAAAAACACTAAGAGATATCAGAACCCAACAGAAAGAGAGGAGGGGGAACTGAGAGAAAGGAAGAATGGTATTTGAAAAAAAGGGAAGCCATAGAAGAAGGGAACTCACAAGCATACAGATAGAGAGAGAAAGAGAGAGATCTGACAGAAAGACAGGAAAAAGATAAATAAAGCAAGGGAAGAATAATACCAAGGGAAAAAGGAACACATGAGAAAGCACAATTATAAGGAAATGTCTCAGAAAAAGACTTAAGAACAAGATAAAGTGGGATAGTAAGAAGAATAGTTTGTGAGAAAGGAGAGAGGGAATGTGAAATATTAAGAAAAAGACACCCGGGAGAACGAGATGAGAAAAATGAAACAAACCTTTTTGTGGGGGAGAGACTGAAAACCTGAGAACAAGAGACTAGAAACAAGAGAGTGGAGATAGAGATAGATATGGGAGAAAAAGAAGAGAGAAACAGAAGAAAAGAAATCTCAGAAAGGGAATGGAAATGGTAATGTGGATAATAAATTATGTAATATCTGGACCGTTTATAAAAGTTTCTCTAGTCAAGCAGCCATCATAATTATCTCAAAATGCTAGTAGTAAGAGAGGCACCTTTTAGACCGGGCACTTTTGTTGCGGGCACTTTTTGCTCGGGTACTTTTAAACCCTAGGGTACTTTTTATATCTCAGGCACCTTTGTTTCGGGTACTTTTAAAGCCTCGGGCATTTTTATCGCGGGCACCTTTGCATCGGATACTTTAGGCTCCGGCACTTTTGTTCTCGGTACTTTTGATTGGAATCTTTTTCCATCGACATGTTAAGACTTGATTTTAAATATTTATGAGAAATCATTAATTTAAGCCCCTATTTACATAAAAATTTGGATAATTCATCTGTAAATTCATAAAGCGTTTTAAAATATCAAAGCAGATTTATTGTAAAATATAAACTATTTAGAAAAATCACTGTGGACACATTACAAAGTTTTAAACGTCTTGACAATAGGTAAAAAATAGAAAAAGATACAGAAAAATTTGAAACTTTTTTAATTGAGCAAATACGGTAAATGTTACGGTTTTTTGTGAATTTCATAAGAGAAGGATGGTTGGATGGTTGCATAATTCATTTTTAAATACATTGTTAACAACAATAAATATTAAATAACAATTAAATGTGACGGGTTTTTATAAAGAGTTTTAAGCTACACAAAATTCAAGAAAAAAAAATCAAAGTAAATTTATTGTGAAAGTAAAAACTATTGAGAAAATAGCATAATTCATCTGTAAGTCCATTGTTTAATAACAATAAGTGACGGCTTCTAGCGAAGAACTCAATGTAGCCAACTTAAGAACAAAAAAAAAACGAACTTCACATGTTTTCTTACAAATTGAGAAAAATATCCGAAAAAAGAAATTACAAAGTTAATAATGATTATTATAATAGATATTTTAATTAATTTAATCATTAAGTTCAGCCCCTATTTACATAAAGCGGATAATTTCTCCGATCAAGTTCTAACCTGCTGGTTAACCAAGTTGTAATCTGTTTGGATTATTGGAAGAATTTGTCGGAATCTTTTTACATCGACATGTGAAGACTTGATTTTAAATATTTGATGAGAAATCATTAATTTCAGCCCGTATTTACATAAAAGCGGTCGTTTCTTGAAAGGGTGTGGTTGTTATTATCAAGGGTGTGAAAAAATGCTCCTCTTAGCAAGTTGTTACCAGATGGCTTATAAATCTATCAAAAGTTGTCATCCGTTCAGCCCCTGATAAGCAAAGAGTTGACTCGGCACATTTTTTAGGGATGTACTATTGGATGCATATATCATCTGTAAATTCATAACGCATGTTAAGCTACACAAAATTCAAGAAAAAAATAAAAATATCAAAGTAAATTTATTGTAAAATATAAACTATTCAGAAAATCACTGTGGACACATTGCAAAGTTTTAAACGTCTTTTTGATTTGTCATCGACTCCAGTAATTCCTAATGGAATCCTGGAACGCTGACTGCTGATATATTTTATTTATTTCACTAGCATCGTAGTTAGTTTGCCTTTCTATATAAGTTAAATGTGAATTACCAACTGATTCTTAAAGTATAATAAATGATAATAAATTATTATGCTAATAATAATATCAACTTACTCATCTGTCTAATTCTTGCCAGAAGATGAACATAGCGTTTACGGTCGTCGGGCGTCATTTCGGCATTTTCGAAAACAATTTGTTCGTTTATGTGAACTACAACTTCATGTAAAACAGCAAGATCAGTAAAGTAAGTGAAAAATGTTAGGCAAAAACAAGTTTTTTTATAAAGTCGCTAAACGAAGCCATTGTAATTACTGCAGGTGTATCTACACAAACATTCAGGGTTGTGAACTAATTACTTTCGAAGTGGTTAGGTTAGTTTTATAGCAACGCTTAAATTATAATAATTTATGTTAACAAAATATAAAAATAAAAATAAATATTATAAAATATTAACATCATTTACTATTGAGAACAATAATAAATAATAAGATTCCTGCTTATATGTACATAAATCTAATGCTTAATGCTGAAATCTTATCAAAATTTGGTGCTGCGGATTAAGCACATTAAGAGTTCGCTACCGAATGAAATACGCGATATCTTGCACCTTAAAAAATTTTAATACCTAATTACTTAATTAAAATATTACTTCCTCAATTAAAAAGTTCAAAATTTTCTGTATCTTACTCTCTTTCACATATTATGAAGACGTAAACTTTGTTTAGATTAATTAAAATATCAAATATGAGGATTATTATTAACTTTCCTGAATATCTTATTATTGCCAGTGTTTTGGTAATTATTCGTTTCAAGTTCTAAGTTTTCACTTTTTAGGTTCCAACTTTTTTCAACATTTCATTTTCTCATTTTAGAGGTTTAAAGTTTCATAGTTTTTGTTTACTCATGTCCTGAAGATCTTTTTACGGTATGTAACTATTCGTCTCAAGTTCTTAGTTTTCAGTTTTTAGGTTCTAAGTTTTCTCAACATTTCAATTTCGTAAATTACAGGTTTAAAATATTATAAATTCTTGTTTTACTCAAGTCCTGAAGATCTTATTACGGTGTGTAACTTTTCGTCTGAAGTTCTTAGTTTCCACTTTTAAGTTTTAACTTTTCTCAACACTTCAGTTTTCTCAACTTACAGGTTTAAAGTTTCATAAATTCTTATTCTACTCAAGTCCTGAAGATCTTATTACGGTGTGTAACTTTTCGTCTCAAGTTCTTAGTTTTCACTTTTAAGCTTTAACTTTTTCTCAACACTTCAATTTCTCACCTTAAAGGTTTTAGGTTTCATAAATTCTTATTTTTACTCAAGTCATGAAGTCATAACTGCGTTGCAATTATGCAACCAACCAAACATCCAAATTATCCGCTTTTATGTAAATAGAGGCTTAAATTAATGATTTCTCATAAATATTAAAATCAAGTCTTAACATGTCGATGTAAAAAGATTCCAATCAAAAGTACCGGAAACAAAAGTGCCAGAGCCTAAAGTACCCGATGCAAAAGTGCCCGCGACAAAAGTGCCCGGTCTAAAAGGTGCCTCTCTTACTACTAATGCTCGTCCAACTATACAGAAATTTTCTTATTTAAACGTGATAGAGAAACATTTAGAAACATCATGCGAAGAAAAAAATTACCCCGTGATAGTAACATCTGCTTCTCTTGTTAATTTTACCACAACTTCCTTCCTCTTATCACCACTGTTTTCACTGCTTGTGGTCGCCTCTACAGTGAAAGTCAGCCAGTTTTCGTATATCCCAGTGTTAACGTTCGTCATATCAAGGTCCAACAGCACTGATCTCTAAAATGATTTAAATTTATATTTTACTTTTGCGGTGTCAGAACACCTTCACGAAACAGGCCATCAAGTCCTAATTGCGATTTAATTTTGATTGCACAAAAATTCGTGGGGTAATTCAGACCTTTAAGAGCCGTACCAATGATAACAGGTACGGCTTATCTACAATTTGGACTCCAGGACAAAAGCGAAAGAATGGCCGAGAAATTTAATTTAACAATAATAATTCAAATGTCTAAATTAAACACGACCTTTACAGTACATTTTTTTACTTAGTTTCACGACCTTTTTATTCTCATTTTCTAGATTCTCTGCTTTCTGAAATCGTTCAATCTTTTATTTCTTCAGTTTCTCAATTTCTTAAGCTTCACAGATCTTCCAGATGAAATTATCAATAATTTGAAAAAAAAAATCATCTTGATCTCAGTTCTATGTCTTTAATTTCTTTCACATCTTTTTACGTTTTATTTGGCCATGTTATATCAATAATTGCTCTGTTCTTTTCTATTATATTTTTATTTCTTTTCGGCTCTTTTTTTGATCAGACTTTTCTAATTCTTCACATGTGCTCCTTCGATATCTCAATGTTTTTGTTTTTCTGTTCGTTGCTTTAGGCTTCGTTTAGTCGGTTTGCCACTTCTAAATTTATGTGAGTTTCTTCTTGGTATTTTCCAAATATTTTTTAATCACTTTGTTTGGTTCTTTTGGGTTTATCCACCTCACAAATCTTCCTCGTCTGTCTCTCTGGGTCTACCATGTCTTTACTTTGAGCCTCTCTTTCTCTTGCTGGTCCTGTCTTTTCCAGTTTTTTTTTGCATTCCTTTGGGTTATCTTTTTCTTCCCCCACCTTCTTTTTTCCGTTTCCTTTCGTATCTTTCTTAAAACTTTACGCCCTGTCCACTATACTCATCGACTGACTAAATGGTTGAGAAATAACAACCATTTATTGATTTTTTTTGCCTTTAAAAAGTAGAACTTGCTCTCGTGTTCAGTCCGATTTCAAAATTTTTAAGTCAAAAAATTGTTGTCATTCCAATACCATTTTTCAATCGGTCAGTTGTAGGTGCGGCGGCCCGCCCACCCACCGCATTCACATGTGGTGCCATGAACGAAATAGTTTTTAGTCACAAAGAACAAGTAGTGTGGAATACAAGAAACGAAAATTGGATACAATATGAAAATGTTTGCTCTTTCTCCTTTGTCTTTATATTTCATTTGATTTGTTCTCCTTCCATACTGTCTCTTTCTCACTCTCTCCCTCTCTTCTTATCCCGTTGAAGCTTTTGTTACTTTCTCAAAAGCCTCCATTCCTTCGTTTCTTCTGATATCCTCAGATTTCAATAAAACCATTATCTTTTTCTTTCTGTACTGTCCTCCCCCCACTCTTCACTACCTCGCTCCTTTTCTAATTTTTTTCATTAGGTCCATCTTCCGTTTCGTTCTTTGGGGTTCTCCTAACACATTATGCCGAGTCTCTACCTCTCATCTTTTTCTCTATTTTTTATTGATCTTCCTTTTAAGTCGAGTTTCTCTTCTTCTCGTTTCTTTCTCTTACAGCTCTGTTTTGCACTGGATTATTAAAATATTGTAAAAAATCGTTTGAAGTGATTAATTGACTTTTATAGTCGTTCTTGTCTTATCTTTTTTAATTTCCAATTTGTATATTCGTTTTCTTTAATATTCTCTTTGCGTCAACAGTGTTTTTTTATCTCAGATTTCAGTTTGTTTGTCGGGTTGATGTTTTTTCAGTTTTCTTTTATATTTTAAATTTATATGGATTTATTCTTGGTATTTTTTACTATCCTTTTATTTTATTTCTGTTTGTTCTCATTCTTCGCATTTTGACAAATTTGCTAGCAATTTACAATTTACAAATTGAGATGGAGTTTTGAAGAATTTCATGTTAGGGTTTTTTAGTTAGTCAGGACCTTACCGCCGCTTGCAAAATTTTAATGATGTTTGTACAATAGTTACGATGAACTCTTCACTACGACTCGGTGAACCCACCCCAATGACACCTAACGGTATAGGAGGGCAAACCAGATAAGCAAATAAGTACTTTTATTGTTAGTATAAATTCTAGCAGATATGAAATTTATATAACAAAAGGACGTTAACAATGTCTCTCTTTCCTTGCGTCTCTTATTCTAGTTATTGCCTTGCTCGATTTTTATGAATTCGACGTGAGACATTGCTTGAGCGGAATCAATAACGATAAGATAACGTTTAAGTTACATAGTAAAGTAAAGAGTACTCACCTGCGTATTACTATCTAGCGGATTATCAACAGAACACTCAACAGATGAAGAATTTTTTTCAGTACACTGTGAAGGCGTGCTTCTAAAAGTGACAATTTGGGGCACCGTGACCAAAATCTGGGTTAAATACGCCTTTTCCCCGCCATTCATAACACTGATCTCCAGCTCTAGATTCTTTTTGGAACCCAGTACAAACGTACCATCCCTGGATTTAAAGTAGAAACATACATTAATTTCTAAAATGTTGGTTGTACTTACTTCAGGTCAACCACTTTTGGCAGCAAAGTTAATTTAGCATGACAAACACTCGATTTACATCCTAAAGCAAATGGTATTCGCATGGTTTGCGATCTTCTTGATCTCTCTTTGTCATAAAGTGGACATTTAGGACAAAACCTGTCTACGCCATGGTTGCCATTGTGGTCCACATAGACAATTCGCTTAATTTCTTCAGTTTCTACTAAGCTGTGGGACAGTGTAATTGTAATTGGATTGTAGCGATCTGAGAGTGAATCCTACGAAATAAAATTGTACACCAAGAAACATCGAAACTTGTCTAGTTACCGCAAGTCGGACTGTCAGGTTTCTGCAAACAGGAGAATCACGGGTTAATTTGATCTCGTCTTGTTCGTCTGTTTCCAAGAAGGCTCGACGAAGTTCATGATCGATTTCCAACGACCTTTTGACTTCTATAAAAATAATTTTGCAATTTACATCAGAAATCTAAGTACCAAATTTTTACTGATCTGATTTGTGTAGTCTTTGTCTTCTGGAACATATCCAAAACATTCTTGCAGTTGGAAGGATGTTGCCGTCTGATCCAAATTCGAAAAGGGAGTCAAATTTTGATACGTGGAAATCACAGGGCGAGACCTTAAGAGTACCACATGGCCGGAAGAGTGAGCACCAACAGCGAAATCTGTATCGAAAAGTTAGAATTTTTAATGCAAAAGGGGTTTGCTTGACCTAGATGTCTGTTGGAATCCACATCAACAGCTCTTGAGATACTGATTCCGAATCCTCTTATTGAATGATGCAGTTCTTTTCCGACGATACGTTGACTGGGTTCGGAGTTTAGACCGTTATCAGTGCCCTGGTAGAGATACAGAACACCGCTTCCATCTTCTTCGAATGGTGCTGCTACTGCCACATCTGAAAATTTTACAAAACGTGATGAAATTTGTTTGTTGTTTTGAATTGTGGACACAAAGTACTAGTAAAATCCGCTTTTGGGTGATGACCCGTTTATTTAACACACCATAATTACACTATGTACATTTCATAAAAAGGACATTGTTAGGAGCAAGCTCCGTCTTAGTGAAGATTTACATTTTGAATGAGTGGTGTGGCTGGAGCCACCCCAAAAGAAAAGGTAAGGTGGGGGTGCGTAGTACCCCCTACCCTAAGTGCCTCAAGGGCGGAAAAGATCGTTCATTCTCCCCCCCTTGAAGTCACCGACTTCAATAAACAAAAGTATAAATTTATAGAATAAACAATATAAAACAATATACGAAAATGAGTCATAAAAAACTAACTATATAAGCTACACACTAATTGAAAAAGTTAAAACACAAGAAAATAAACATAATTATGTAGGTGTAATAATGATCACGCAGGATCAACGAACGGAATCACTTTTATAGTTTTGGTAGCAACCACAATTTGCGCACTGCACGTTTTATTTCACCACTTGGCGTCTTTAGCGTTGCGACGCGCACTACACCGTCACGTCCAGGGTGGAATTCGATGATGCGTCCTAGTTGCCATCTCTGCGGAGGGCAGTTTTCCTCGACGATAACTGCGAGATCGTTAAGGTTGATTTCCACTCCCTTGGTCGATTGCTTTTTGGGTCGTTGCTGAAGTTGGGATAGGTACTCCTTTCGCCAACGTTTCCAGAAATGCTGCCGCATTTGTTCCACTCGCTGCCATCTCTTCAAACGGTTCTCGGGGACATCAGTGAGGTCCACTTCGGCGATGGTGGTCATTGGTTGTCCGATCAGGAAGTGTCCCGGAGTTAGAGCTTCTAGGTCATTGGGATCGAAAGTAAGCGGAGTAATTGGTCGGGAATTTAGGATCGCTTCGATGCGTGTAAGGAGCGTGTACATTTCCTCATACGTCAGAAATGACATCCCGAGGATGCGCTTTAAATGAAATTTAACGGCCTTTACATTAATTTCCCAAAGTCCGGCTAGGTGGGGCGAACCAGGTGCTATATTGTGCCACGTTATGCCTTTGCTTGCGAGATCTTCAATTACGTCACTAAAGGTGATTGATTTTAAAAACTGGCGCATTTCGCCAAGCTCGCGTTGTGCACCGCGGAAATTGGTGGCATTGTCGGAGTAGATGTTGGACACGTGCCCCCGTCTCGAAACCAAACGTTTTAATGCATTCAAAAAGGACGCCGTCGTCAAGTCACCTACAAGCTCGAGATGCACAGCTTTCGTAGCGAAGCAGACGAAGACAGCGACGTAAGCTTTAACATTTCGCTTACCGCGACCGTGAGACTCCTTAATTAGCAGCGGCCCAGCGAAGTCGCCCATAAATGTGTTTGTGCGTTTAGGATTTGACCTATAACATTTTATACAATTGTGTATTTCCTGCCGAACCGCGGTTTTGCCAGAAATGATCCAAAATCTTTGGCGTAGAGCCGATAGGGTACCTTGTACTCCGGCGTGTAATTGACTGTGATGCTCCTGCCTAATTATTAATCGAGTAATGTGGTGGCTTTTTGGCAATAAAATGGGGTGCATACTTTCATATCGTATCGCCGCGTTTTTCAATCGACCCCCGACTCTTATGACCTTGTCGACAGGATCAAAAAACGGATTTAAGGACAGTAGGTTAGAACATTTGTGAAGTTGCTTATTACTGCATAATGACGCAATTTCACTGGCGAACTCGTTTTTTTGAATAAGCTGCGCAATCTTTATTGTAGCTTCTCTGAGTTCCGTTGCGCTTAGATACTTGTTGGAAACTTTATCGTTGGGATTTTGACTATTTTTGCAAAACCGTAGAGTCCACGCCACGACGCGCTGGGTTTTGGCAAAGGACGAGAATTTTGTCAACATTTGGTTTAAATTTGAGTTATCCGTGGCAGCGGATGTCATGCAAACGGTGCGCCTTTCAGGCAACTCCTTGTCCATAGTAAATTTATCAGTAGGCCACGTATCTTGGGGTCTGGCTAGCCATGCTGGGCCACCCCACCAAGTTGAAATGTCTTTGATTTTGGAGGGCGCGACGCCGCGACTGAGTAAATCGGCGGGATTATCTTCTCCCTTAACATGGTACCAATCGTTTTCGTTAAACAGCGCTTGAATTGTGGACACGCGGTTGGCCACGAAGGTTTGAAATTGTCCGGAGTTGGACTTAATCCAGGCCAGAACTATTTTTGAATCCGTCCAAAAGAATTTTTTGGCGATGTTGAGGTTCAATGTTTTTTCCACGGACTCTACCAAGTGCGCCAAAAGTGCCGCGGCACACAACTCTAACCTTGGGATAGTTATCACACGGAGAGGAGATACACGTGACTTAGCACATAATAACCGAACGCAAATTTCGTTATTAGAATTTAGTGATCGAAGATACACGGCCGCACCGTATGCGGTTTGAGAAGCGTCACTAAAACCGTGCAACTCAATGAAACTGGGTTTATCTATCAGAACTTTTCTTGAAATTCGAATATTATTAAGCGATGAAAGCTCGCGTAAAAAATGATTCCATGTGTGACACATGTCTTCAGGTACGGGTTCATCCCATGACAGTTTGAGCTGCCATAGTTTCTGCATAATTATTTTTGGCGTTATTATGATGGGACCTAAGGGTCCTAATGGATCAAAAATCTGCGCTGTGGCTGACAAAATGTTTCGTTTTGTGATTGTGGTTGCATTGATTAAGGGTTTGACCTGGTATTTTAACGAATCTGAAGCGGGATTCCACAGAAGTCCAAGGGTTTTTCTGAATTCATTTTTGTCTAATCGCACGTCATGTTTACAATTATTGTCGTCATGTGTTTTAATCAAAGACAACTCATTAGATGCCCATTTACGGAGTTCAAATCCGCCTTGTTTTAAAATTGCAATGATTTGATTTTTGAGAGTTTTTCTAGATCGTCGTGACCGGTTAATAAATCGTCGACATAGAAATCGCGTCGAATGACATCGCTTGCGTCCGAAAAGTTTTTCGCGTTCAAGTCCGCTAGTTCTTGAAGACAGCGCGTTGCGATATAGGATGCCGGTTTGGTACCGTACGTTAAGGTTTTAAGGCAAAATATCTTTAGCGGTTGTAATTTGTCTTCACGCCAAAATATCCGATGGTACTTACTATGATCGGGGTGCAAGAGAATCATGCGATACATTTTTGCGATATCGCCACTAATTACGTATCGAAACGTTCTGAATCGCGTTAAAATTGCAAACAAATCTTGCTGGATTGTCGGACCAGCCATCAGATTGTCATTTAAGCTCAACCCATTTGTGCTTCTAGCAGACGCATTAAAAACGACGCGTAATTTTGTTGAAACCGATTCTTTTAACACGGCGTGATGCGGTAAGTAAAATGCATTTGAATCGTCTAATTCATTTTGTGTGACTTCCTGCATGTGGCCCAAATGCTCATATTCGCGCATGAATTTTATATAATCCTTTTTAAGATTGGATTGATCCGCTAATCGGCGCTCTAAAGATAAAAATTGCTTTTCAGCTGTTTCCCTGGTTTTGCCTAGATCCGGGGGGTAATCCTTGAAGGGTAGATTTATTACGAATTGACCGGATGTCGCCCGTTGAGTTGTTTGTTGAAAGTACCGCTCGCACTCCAGATGTTCTTTAGCAATACCCGACGTGTTTATAACTTTATTGCCCTCGTCTTCTAGTCTCCAAAATTTCTCTAATTGCTGTTGTAAGGTCAATAGAGTGGTTGTATGCATTGAAATAGGCGGGTCGGAAACGTCCAATAAAGTACCTGCGACGACCCATCCTAAATGTGTTTCTTGAAGGACAGTTGGCCCTTTTACGATTTTACCCGAACGGAGTAATTTCCAAAATAAATTTGAGCCGATAAGAAGGTCCACCGACGATGACGTCGTAAAATTCGGGTCCGCTAATTTTATTGAACTTGGTATTTGTAGGCCCAATTTGCTAATTGTTCTAACAGGTGAATTTTCGGTTATTTGGTCGATGACAAAACATTTTATGTGACCAGAGAAATCATCGTATTTTGATTTAGAATAGGCTTGGGCCGCGTATTTTATTTTCGTTTTAATTTGACCGATACCGCATACCGAAATATCGGTATTAAATCGTTTCAATCCTAATTTTCAGCACATCGATGCCGAAATGTAATTGGACATGGACCCAGAATCGAGCAAGACTCTACAATTGTGCCACTTATTGTTCGCGTCGCGGATATAAACTAGAGCGGTTGGTAAAAGCGCGATTTTGTCTTGGTTCTTTCTATTAGAAATTAGGGAAACCTCCTAATTTATGATTGGCGATTCAGATTCACTGGTTTGAGGTTCTTGATCGTGAAGCAACGTGTGATGCCGTTTGCTGCACGTTCGGCAATTGGTGCGAATCAAACATCTGGAAACGTGGTGCCCAATCCGGAGGCAATTAAGACAAAGTTTTAATTGTCGTACCCTTTGTGATCTTTGGCCCACCGTTAATTTTAAAAATTCTGCACAAGCACTAATTTTGGGGCAATCACCCTTGCAAAGGACACAGTTTACTTTTATTGCCGCTGTGTGGGAAAGTACCCGCTTATATTTGGGATCTGTGACGTATGGTTTTGAAGGAGTGCTGTTGTTACCGATCGCGTTTAATGATTTTAATAATTGACATCGTTTTTCTAAAAAGCGTTTTAAAGATTCGAATTCTGGAACTTCCGTATTTAAGGTGATTTGCCATTCTTTAATCGTGTTGTAGTCTAATTTCTCTACTACTATCGGTACTAATAAAGCATGGTACGTATGAATTGGTATGTTCAGCTTGTTTAGCGCGGCTATATTGACCTTAAGTATATTCAAAAAGTCCAGTAGTGCAGTATGTGACTGCCTAGACATAGCGGGATGCTTTAGAATAGCGAGGACGTGGTCCTGTACAATTAATCGCGTATTTTTAAACTGTTCTTCAAGTATCTGCCATGCGGTACGATAATTTGCTTCGGCGATTTCAAGAGCATCTATTGATTTTAGTGCATCGCCCCGTAAACACGATTTTAAGTACTGTAATCGTTGACAATCATTTAAACCATTTTTTGGATCGTCGATCGCAGCAGTAAAGGAATTATAAAATGATAGCCAATCTTGGTATTCTCCGGAAAACGTTTTTAAATCTAATACCGGCAAGTTTACGTGGGGCGTCGCTCGACGGTCGCTTGTTTCTTCGGACGTTTGTCCCGTTGAATTATTATCGGAATTTTGCGAAGTCGACTCGGACGCTGCTTTATTAAGAATTTTAGTCATTTTCTCCGCTGTGGCATAGTAATCGTTTTCAAAATGTACGCGTTCTTCGTCATGCTTTTCTCGCGAAGAGGTTTTGTCGATTTGTTCAATTTCAAATTGAATGTTTTCAAGATTTCGAAAAGCATCTAGGGCTTGTTGGCGGCGCTCCGCAATTCCATGAATACTGTCTTTGTTGGTATCAAATTTATCGATCCAATTGTAAAGACGCGTTAATTTCCCTTTAAGAGTGCCCCTAGTTGTAACGAGTTTTTCGAGTTGTTCGGCCATCGTAATAATGTTTCAATTTGTCACGAATGAGAAAATGTACATGCGTGTAACACAAAGGAAGGATAAATAGAAGGATGACTGACCTTATGCCGTGGAAATGTTGCTTCGTAGAGGCGTGGGTTTTTCTTGATTTGGTTCGTTATGGTGTTGATGACACTGAAGTCTTTCCTCTTCCTCTGGAGACGTCGACGGAAAGCTCCTGGGTTTACGAGTACTTGAATCCGGTTCGAAGGACCAATGTTTGTTGTTTTGAATTGTGGACACAAAGTACTAGTAAAATCCGCTTTTGGGTGATGACCCGTTTATTTAACACACCATAATTACACTATGTACATTTCATAAAAACGACATTGTTAGGAGCAAGCTCCGTCTTAGTGAAGATTTAGATTTTGAATGAGTGGTGTGGCTGGAGCCACCCCAAAAGAAAAGGTAAGGTGGGGGTGCGTAGTACCCCCTACCCTAAGTGCCTCAAGAGCGGAAAAGATCGTTCAAAATTTTTGGAATTCCGGAATCTTGTGAAAATCTCGGAAATCCCAAATTGTTCAAAGTAAATTTTGGGATCGTAAATTTTCTAAAAATCTTGGAATATAGAAGTCTCCGATCTTCCAAGAGAATGCAAGAACGCCAAATTTTGTAGTCAGTTTTTTAAACTCTTTAAATTCTCTAAGATTAAAACTCTCGGATCCAGAGGTCGTAGAAGATCAGAAAGATAAAATTTTGTATCACATTTTTAAATTTTGGATTTGTGCCTTCTGGAAGATCAAAAATTATAAATCCGTAAATTTTGTGGTTTCACATTTTAGAAATTTTCAGGTTTTATATTTCAAAATAACTGGGAATTTGAACATTTTGAAGTCTTATAATTTTGGTATATAAACTATATAATTTTTTTGCTATTCCAAAATCCTCGTAGAATTTTGACCTTTTTATTTTTCGAACTTTTCGACAGTTTAAAATGCTCAGAAACACTGAACACTTTCAATTTTGAAATTTTAAAATTTTTGAATTTTAACCAATTCTGGAGTTTTGGATGTCTGGGATTATAGTTTTAATGACTCGGAATTGTCTTCGATTTTCTAAGATCCTGAGAGATTGTGAGAAAATAAGAATTTTAATATTTTCATTTTAGGAATGTTGGTATCTTTAAATTCTGGAAGTTCGAAAATTCCGCCTTTGAAATTCTAGTCTTAATGCCTCAAAATTGTCATCGATTTTGTGAGATCCTGAAAAACCTTGAGAAATTAAGAATTTTCAAATTTTAAAACTATTATCATTTTAGGGATTTTGGTATCTTTAAATTCTGAAATTTCGGAATTCCGCCATTTTGAAATTTTAAAATGTCGGAATTTTGACGTCTCCGATACTCTAAGATCTTCAAAGACTGAAAACTTATATTTTTGAAATTTTGGTATTTTGGTATTCTGGTAAAAACATTTCGACAGTTTAAAATGCTCAGTATCACAAAATGTTTGAGTTTTGAAATTTTGAAATGTCATCTTCAAATTCTAGGATTCCAAAGTTTTATGTCTCGAAATGGTCCTCGATTTTCTAAGATCATTAAAAAAGGCCCTGTGGAAATAATAATTTTAAAATTTTAATGTAATACATATTTCCATTTTAGGAATTTTGGTATCTTTAACTGCGCCATTTTGAAATAGTTTCAAAATGTCGGAATGTACTTTAAGATCGAGAAATTAAGAATTTTAAAATTGAAAATATAATATGTATTACCATTTTAGGAATTTTGGTATCTATATTAAAATTCTGCAGTTCCGCTATTTTGAAATTTTAAAATGTCGATTAAATATTTCAATGTCAAAATTTTCTTCGATTTTCTAGACCTTCGGAAGAAAGAATTTTAAAATTTTAATTCTAATATTTACATTTTAGGAGTTTTGGTATCTATAAATTCTGGAATTTCGGAATTCCGCCATTTTGAAATTGAGATGTAATTTTGTAGTCTCAAAGACACTGAAAACACCAATTTTGGTATATATTTATGTTCTGGCATCTTGGAATTCCAGGATTTTAGTTTTAAAATCTCAGAAGTTTGTAGTCCTCGATACTCTAAGACCCTGAGAACAAGAATTATTTTAAATTTCATATTTTCGGAATTTTGATATTTTCAAATTTTGAAATCTCAGAATTCCGTTTTTTTTTAGTGAGGAAACATGAGACTTTTAAAATAATATATTTTCGAAGTTTTGATATTTTGGTATTCCGTTATTCTGGTAAAACTTTTCGACAATTTAAAATGCTCAGAAACAAACAAACAGTTTTCAAATTTTAAATTTCATATTTTCGTAATTTTGACATTTCGATGTGTCCGATACGTTCGTATCCTCAAAGATTTTTATATTTTAGAATTTTCGAATTGCAGGATATTGGACTTTTAAAATAATTGTTTTTATTGTAAAATTTAGTATTTTCGAGATTTTGACATCTTCAAAGTTAAGGGATTCTGAAATTTTAAAGTTTCGGACTTGGAAATATAAAAATTACAAAATTGGGGAATTTAAAAATGCCAAATTTCCAAAAATATGGTACATATTTTAAAATTTTATGATTTGAAAGTTTAGGATTTAAACTTCAAAGTCACAGACTTCTAGATTCGTGCACTGAAACTAGAATTAGAAAATTGTCAGTTTTAAGTGTTTTTGAAAACTGTTTTGAATACAAATCTCGAAATTTGATTTTCAAATCAAAAATTGAAAGTAAAATTATGTATTATGTACCAAGTGTAACGTGTAAACACTGTACGAATCTAGAAGTCTGTGATTTTGAAGTTTCAATCTTAAACTTTCAAATCATAAAGTTTTAAAACACCATATTATTTTTTGAAATTTGGCATTTTTGAATTCTCTAATTTTGTAATTTTTATACTTCCAAGTTTCCAATCTGGGGATTCGGAAGTTCCCTCCGTCTTCAATATTCTGAGATTTTTGAATACACTTATAATATATAAGATAAATATATGTAATATAAAATCTGCGTCTTCTGAAAGCTTTTAAGTTAAAACATGCGGAATCTGGAACTCTCCGATATTCCAACAGCACAATTTTTTTTAGAATATGAGTTTCGTTGATTCACAATTTTGAAGCTTTCAACTAATATATCTAATATAATTTCCTTCGAGATTTTAAGGAAAATATAAAATTGAAATACCCCACATGATCACTTCCAGATAAAATGAAATATACATAACTATTCTGAAAACAAATAATTTACCACACCTAGTGAGGAAGCAATTTGAAATATAGTATTGTGACGGACGTGGACCCGAGATGACTCATCGCTGTAGCGGCGTCATCAATTACTGGACTGTACTGGAATTTACTACAACGTACTTGAGGTAGTATGACTCATCTTTTGGAATATCCGGTACAGATCGAGAGCGCCATGGAACATATGGAGCCTCTAGAAACATTATCACGTATGTTTATTAGAGGACGTTCCAGCGGGAGTCAGTCTAGTCGCATCAGTCGTCTCATCAAAGATCAGTGGGTCAAGTCGGACAGTTGCTTTTATCTATCCGGAGTGCCGCGTGATGTGTAAACAAATAATACGAGACGTGCCGGTGAAGTAGTAAATTGTAAATAGTGTAAAAAATTCAGAAAGGCTACAGTATCAAAATTAGAGAAACAATGGGATGGGACAAAACGCTAAACACCTTCCTACTCACCTCCAAAGCCGTCTTTATTAATATCCCCCAAATACTGCACGGTGGTACCAAAGTGTCCATTGGTTCTCGGTCCAAGAATGGAATTAGTTGCAGGTTCTTGAAGACGCTCCTTTTTGCAAACACAGTATGTTGTATGTCTGGTACCAACAAAACCATTCTTACCGATTTACTGCCCATGAAGATGTATATTTTTCCCTGGTTGTACATCTCAGCTTCATGATAAGGAGCTCCCACGATCAGGTCATCCAAACCATCGTTGTTGATATCACCGGCCGTCAAAGAAGCCCCGAAGTACTCACCGAACTGTGCTCCACGTTTGGACTCTTTTACAGAAAGAGCCTTATTTTTGACTTTTGAGAACTTGTAGATCAAAACCTGTGGGCACTTATGAAATTTGCTCTTTTGGTGGTGGTAACTGATCTTACTTGTCCCTTGTAGTCGGATCTGGGAGCGCTAGACACATAGAAGAGAGTCTCGTTGTTGTAGAAATAACCAGAAGTGGTAGCATAACCTGCAGAGTAGAAAGAAAGTGAAGTGTTGAAACTGTTGATATGATCTCACCTAGCAAATCATAGGCCAAGGTCTCTCTAGTTTCTATAGCGTTGGCAATGTTTTCATCACTGAACTCACTGGGATCTGCGAGTCGTCTCCATCTAGTACTGTTAGTACCTCTTAAACGAGTTGCAATAGGCGATGAGTCCTCACTGTCTCGGTACAGTATGGAGGTGCCAGCAAACTCGTTAACTCCAGGAGCACCCAAAACGATTTCAACTCTATCCTGAAGATCAAGATAAGACAACGAGAACTCAAAAGGAAATCTCACCTGTGGCATATGAACAGAGATTCCAGCTTGTCCCTGGCCGTAGTAATAAACACTGTTACCAGAAGTAGGATGTGTATAAATGTCACGACCTATTAGTAGTGTTGTTAATTTAAAATGCTTCAATCTGGAAATAGCAACTTACTAGTATCAGAGAGGGGCAACAACTTCTGGGCATCATCGTCTTGAGCGTGTAACCAGTAACATGCTCCTTGCATTTTATAGTCCATATTCTTTCTCTTGTTTTTGTATTTAACATATATCCGTCTGTGGGCACATGTCTTCACAACATATTACAAAAAAAAAATCGATTAGCATCTACATACCACAATTCTTTGAGACTTGTAATTAATATCCATCGATCCGCCAATCCACGCATCATCAAGTTTTTCATCACCGTCAGTACTTGAGGACTTGGAGCGATCTGCAGTAATCTTTAAATCATTGCCCAAAACAATTATAAATTTTACCATTGATGTCAAAAGCTTGGCACTTTTCTGCAATCCCACATTTAAAGCAAATGCCCGTGCTGGTGTTATTCTCGTTAACTCCTCTAGGGGCTCCGATGAAAATCCTAAATACCGATGAGTTACGTTACCGAGGACAGGTGTTACTTACCATGGTGGTACTCCTTTTGTTCCTGGATACAAGACGAGAGAATAGCCGAAATAACTAGATTTGCTCAAATTTGACGATTTGAATGGGTCTTCGTAAATGATGGGACAGTTGGTGTCTATATTGAAGGTGTAGCATTCGACGACGAAGATGAACGTTGTAATTTTAGACCAGAACATTATAGACGTCTATGGTTAAAACAGTTAGTAAACATGTTAAGAGATACAGAAATAATAAGAACACATGGAAAAGAATTTTGTAACAATGTTTTGCCTAATTTGAGAATAAAATGGATATAGAAAGAAAAACAAAAAAGGAAGAAACGGAAATAACTATCCTTCGTTTGTGTTGTCTGCCTTAAAGTACCACAGAATAATTTTTTTCTTCATTTTCCTCTTCACTTTCTCTTGTTTCTTTAGTATTCCTGACACTCCTGGTATTTTGATCTCAATAAAATGGCCGTAAAAAGAAAAGGACCATAAGACATTTTCAAACAAAATATTTCCTACATCACTGTTACAGTTGGATTCATATGGATTCTAGAACTCACCTTATTTTTGTACGCAATTCACCACGGTCGTCTGAATAATCTCCCGGAAATCCGATAACTGAGCCACCTAGCTCTTATGTGATATGAAATAAAAAAAAATAAAGCCTTCCTATTGGGAATACACTTCAATTGGTTCGTGAAATAAATATTTGTTTAAATATTTGCACCGGTATATTTATTTTATCAGGTTGGCTAAAATGCAAGTACTGCGTTACGATGTTGAAGGGTATGGTCTGGTCAACGTGAACGAGGATCTGGAAGGCCAAAGAGTACGACAGGTAAAGAAGTCTTGGCTTTAAGAGATCGGTTGTCTACGACGAGGTCCACGGGAAACGACTGGAAGCTCAACTTTAGCAGGCTAGCAATGGCATCCGTATATTATATATTATTCCAATCGAGTAGTTCACATTTGCAACGAAACGATTTGCGAAATCCAGAATTTCATTTCAAAATGTCATGTTCTTCATATCAAGTTAAAATACACACGAACACAGAAAGCCAACCGTGTAGTATCGAAAGTCAAAAAGAATAAATCAAAAATGAAAATGTCTTTGTCTTGGGTAATTTAATTTCGCGGTTTGTTTCAAATTTTCATGGTCATTTCATGTTCATGGTCAAGAGATGGCGGGACCGTAGGGGGGATTGAGCACAGAACAGAAAATACTTGAAACACGAGCTGCAGGCCGAGTGTTGCAAATGAGCTCGAGCGAACTAGAAAATAAAGATATATGAGAGATTGAATGAATAAAGGCATGAAAGAAAAGTGAGTAATTGAACGGAAAGAAAATAAATTAAAAATTAGTTGACAAATCGTGGACGAATAGAATGAGACAGCACATAGAGTGAGCGGCAAAAGTATGGAATAAATTCATAAAAAATTAACCAAAATTTTGGTTTATAAAAATGAATATTTTGATCCCAAATTAAATTTCAAGCAGTCATTTGTTTTCGAGTGATGACGTCATCGATATTTTTTTTAAATAGAAACCCCCTATTTTTTCTCTTGATTCAGGTAGCCATTTTAATTGTCTAAACGACAGTATAAAGAAATTTGTTATCTTAGATAATAAAAGTTTTGATAAAAAAAATTAATTGGATTTTTTATGACAAACAAAAAGAAGTCAAAAAATCAAGTAGTAAATGACTGCTTGAAATTTAATTTGGGATAAAAATATTCCTTTTTATTATAAACCAAAACCGACCCGTCCAAAAAAATTTGTTTAATTTTTAACCGACTTCAAAAAAGGAGAAGGTTATCAATTCGGTTGTATGTTTTTTTTTTTTAAATGTTTGTTACCGCAGAACTCCGTCATTTATAAACCGATTTGTAAAATTCTTCTTTTATTTGAAAGAGTATACTTGCAGATTGGTCCCATTGTCACCATTTCAGGATCTGATGAGGGGATCTCATGGAAATCGAGAAAAATCCTCAAATTCTCGCTCCCTTTTTAACCAACTTATCATGTATGTTCACCGATTTCTTTGTCAGTTGTGGACCGATTTACAAAATTCTTCTTGTATTTGAAAGGGTATACTCTTGACGTGATTCCATTGTCAAAAAATCAGGATCTGATCAGGGAATCCCATGGAAATCGAGAAAAATCCCCACATTTTTTCTTCATTTTATGTATATAATTATGTTCATACCGATTTCTTCGTCAACTTTATTGAGGACCTCAATATTGGAGAAGCGTCTTTACTAGGTATCACTAACTTATCACTTAAAATTGTAAAAAAATTTGCTTTTAAAAAAAAGAGAATCGACTTCAAAAAGTGAAAAATAATTGAATACATGTATTATTACATGTACTACCCAATGATCTGTCTGAAGTCGGTGCTAAGCCAAATAGGTAGTAGATAGATAGGCTGCCTACTCCAGCCACATCGAAGGTCTCCCGGCGAACGCATCGGAATGCGTGAGCGTGGGTGGGGGGGTCGTGCTGAGCAAAACACCCCAAACGGCAGACGTCGTTGACGGTCGTCTCGAATGATATCGAATTTTGTATGCGTTATAACGTTGTTGATATTTTTGTATAATATTTATTCCATACTTTTGCCGCTCACTGTAGATAAAAAATAAGAAATAGAACAGTACAAATAGATAAAATTTAAACAAAGACAATGAGAAGCCAAAAAGAAAATATACACATCAATGTACTAGAATAAAAATACAGCCAATAAATAATAATAAAATTATACACTGTTTTAGAAATTCTGAAGTATGAAATTGTAAATATCTGAAAAAATCAATAAAGAAAAATGTGTTCACAAACCACAAAAAAGAAACAGACACAGAAAAAAAACGGTAAAAAGAATTAGGGCTTACAACAAACGAAAGGGCGTGAAGACTACAAGTTGACATAAAAATGAACAAAACCAGAAGATAAAGAAATATAAAGCATGATACTGAAATATTTAAAATGAATTGTGTGCTTGAACAACTCGTAACGAAGTTACCGAAATAAAATACTTCCCGTCATCGTATTTTTATTAGGCCGAACGCTCCGCGTTTCACCGCTAACATGTCGGAATAAATACTTCCCGACATCGTATCGGGACCATCCTGATCACCAGTAAAACAGCGCCCTTTCGATGCCGACCTCCCGGACTTCCTACGCCGCCCGGAACTGAGACCGTTTCGTCGGGAAAGGGCCGCCGCGGCGTCAAGCGATAAGACGTTGGGTCCTTCATCCCAACTTGTCCATAAATGGGCGAACAGAACCGTGCAGCCTTCAGACTTGGTCCTCCGGCCAACCGGGAAAGAGGAGGAGCCGACCGAACCGGAGAAGTGAACCGACTCATCCTGGAAGAACAAGACCCAAGCAAGGTAGGGACTCCAACCGCCCACCCCGCTTGGCTGTATCCTTCCAGTATCTAGCCGCCGCCGGCCACCGTAACACAAGAGAATGTGGAAGTAATAAAAACTGTAACACCGTGCCGCATTTATTTTCCCTTCCGCCAAACTAGACTGACCCCTGGCGTACCGTACTCCGGCTTAGCTACCCGAGGAGCATACCACGTAAAAAAGACTTCAGTTCCAGGTTAAAATGTTATGGTCTCCCACGTATGTCTAATAAAATTTTAAAGACAAACATTAGGTCTTAGCTAGTGACCCTATTGACCGATTTGATTTAATGCTGATTTTTTTTTTGTAAATTAATTATGTTATGTATATTTATTAAATTTATCATCTTAATTGTTTGTATTTCAGAGAAGACCAAGAATTTTGATTGAGGGAAAATTAACCACATAAAACTATTACCGAAAAATGGAGTTCTCCAGGAGTACGTTCGAATTAAAATATACAAGCAACATCAGTAAATGAAGCCGAGACATTTTCTAGAATTGATCCACGTCTTTGATGTCAACGAAACTGTTTTTCTGAAGCACTACTCTTTCTGTTTTTTGGGAGTACGGAAATAGCATTCCAATATTTCATGGGAGATTCTTCTTCTGCGAAATCTGTTTTTTATCACTTTTAAGTCTCGAGGCCGCCGTCATTGAACGACTAATCAGAACTTTAAAAACAAAAATGCATCAAAAATTTTCAGAAGGGTCTTAAAAATACACAATCTTACTTATAATTTTATTATCATACTCTCGTGGTACCTACATAAAATCATAATAAAACTCAAATTTGGGACACTAAAATAACAAAACATCCATGAACTCACGATGCGGCTCAATAAAAAGATCTATATATTACTACAATTTTATTCGTAAAGTAAGACGATTAAAAGATTCTTGAAATAAAAATCATAATTTTTATATTGCAGCTCTTTCCCCCGGATTAATTGATATGAAAACAACCCATTAAATTAATTTGATCAAATGATAATTGCAACAATGGACTCTGTTTCACACTGTGCTAGAAAATTTTCCGGGTAAATCATCGGTATCACAGAAGGTATCACAGTTGCCTTTGCTGAACTGCTAAGCTGTAGTGTCCGTCCCGTCGCCTCGACGGGACGAAATGTACGAGGAAAGAACCGCGCTAAAATACATTAAGAACAAATAAAATGCGATATACAGATAAAAACTAATTTGAATCCGAATCTACTCCAATTTGTTTCCTTATGTTGACTCTGGCTTTGCTGACGCGCTTCTTGAATTTCTCGTAGTTGAATTCTTCCTCGGAGTCGCGCTCGTTATTGTAGAACTCGTTGCTGGAACACTCTTGGTGAATTCTCGAATTCCTAATTGGATACGGACTGGTGCTGGAGCAAGGTCCCGTTCCGCAACCACTGTCCGAAGCACTCACTGTACGCCTCTTCTTCACCGGGGTGCGATAGTCAAACTCGTAGTCGGATTCACTGTCACTCTCGTACACGTTGCAAGTCTCGGCACTACACGCCGTGTTGGACGTCGAGGCGCAGCCGTCCTGGAAATTCGAGCCGTTCGATGTTGAAGCCTGCCCGTACTCTTCGTTCCTCACCGTCACCACGTTGCCGTTCGAATTGCTGTTGGTCATCTCTAACACGTTTATGTACATATCGTGGGTGCCGTTCAGCGGTGTCGGCAAGATGTTGACGAAGTTGTTCTCTTCGGACCCCCCGTTTTCGGTGCAGTTGTTAGGGGGGACGTCTTCGTCCGAGTCTTGCTCTATCACCCGGAAAACGGAATTGTTGGAACTGGTGATGCCGGTGCTCGTGCTGGGGGCGTCGATGGAGTTGTTCGAGTGGCCGCTGTCGCACATGTCTTGGAGGCTCTGTCTGGTGCGGTATTTTCGGAGTTTGGGGACGTTTTTGTGCTTGTGGGTGTCGTTTTCTGAGACCGTTCTGCTCGGCGGGGGGGACCTTCTGGGGGGCGGGATGGTCCTTTTGAATTTTAAGGTGATTTTGGCTTTTTGGGAACTTTTCTTTTTTCGGGTTTTCTCTTTCGCGAGCAAGTGGTAGCTGCGAACAGTGATGGTTGTCGGGGGGGTACAGCAAAAAGGTAAAATTCTTACCGCACGACCTGGCTGGTTGCCTTATCGTGTGCCATGATGGCGAGCCGAGTGCGCTTCTTGGCGATCAATATAGCGATTCTGTTGGTCCTGTGTTTCTTATTTTCCTCTTGGGGGATCTTGCCGTTGCAGAACATCTTTGTCAGAATTCTTGCAACGTACTGGAAGTACACTTTGTAACGCGATCGATGCAGACGACGAGATCAACTCACCCTGTTGCGTACATCGGTGTCGCTGTCCGAACCGTCGGAGTTGTCCGACGGGGATTCCCACCCTTCAATCTCCCTCTGTATGAGAGAATCGAAGAACGCCAACATCTTCGAGTCTTCCTGTGTCGACATATCGCTATAATCGTGTGAAATTCTTTCTCCGCCGTGCCCGACCAAATAAACATAATCGTCGTGTGTGTAAACCGAACGACCCGTCTCCGTGTGTTCCTTCAGCAGTGACCCCTTCCAAGTACCTATAGGCAGGGAGCTCCACAGCTGCAACAGTGTCGATGTAGCCTACAAAGCGTTAACAGCAGGAGCAACTACCTTCACCATTTTCTCCACACCGGAAGAGGCTATGAGACTGTTTTCCTTGTTGTATCTGACCTGGTTGACGATGGACCGGTGGCCGCGGAGCACCAGATGGGACTTCCCCCACTCCACACCTTAAAAACACTCGTTAGTACTACTTCAAGGACGATCCCACAAACCGACTTTCATCGCTCGGCATCCTCCACATGTACAAATTAAAGTCGTCGGAACCGCTCAGAACGTACTCGTCGCCGTCGCCGGCAAAGCAGCACGTCTTCATCGTGCAAGAATTGTAATATTGGGGATGATAGAACTGACAGATCGAGTTCTCTTTCTGCGTCTCGTACAGCACGGGAGGGAGTCGCCGTCTCAGCGCCAGAACCCTGTCGCCCGACGAATTGAAACAAGCGCTGATGCCGCTGATCGGACCCGAGTTGCCGTCGTAGTTTATCAGTAACCTGGACAAGAAAGATTAGTTTTTTCGAACGAAATTCAAATGCGGGCGGTCTACTCCTTAGGTTTGCGACAATCCCACAGGGCGATCCCTTCTTCCGAGTTGGCCGTCACCAGGCATCTGGGATTGGTCGGGTTGAACATCACAGAATGAAAACCAGTCTTTTGTTTGGCCAAGCACAGCGGATCTTCAAAAAACAATCTATTAGCTGCGTAAATGTGGAGAGGAATCACAATCACCAGGTTACCAAAACATTAAGGTGCAACATTATAAATAGGAAGTAAAAAGGGTTCTTTAAAATCATAAAAAAATATGTAACGCCTCAGTTCCCGTCCTGTCGAACGCCTCATTTCCCATTAATGTGAAAAAGCCAAAAAGTGGAGCCAGCGTCGCCTACAGTCTTTGGTTTCTGCTCACTTTTCTCTTTACTCTTCTCTTGTCCTCTTGGGTCTTCTTCCTTTCTTCTTGTTTTTTTTTAATTAGTGTTTTGGCTCCCGCTTCTTCATCTTGCTCTTCTTGCTCACTTTGTTCTTTATTGCCTTTGTTACCTTTGCTCCTTTTTTACTCTTTTCGGTTTCTTTGCTGTTTTGACATCGTTGCTAGCTCCCTGTTCATTTTTATTTTTTAGTAGGTACTTCTTGTTCTATTTTCTCTGTTCGCTCTCTTTTATGTCTCTGCTCATGTTAGTCTCTTTTGTTACTTGGCTTTTACGTTTTTACATTTTTTGCTCTTTTCGTTGACCTCTAGTCCATTTTTCGTTCTTTGCTCCTTCTCTTTATGCTTGGTTTGTTCTTTTTGTCCCCTTTTCTTCTTTCTTTACTCTCTTCGCTCCCATTTCACCCCTTGCTCTCTTTGATTCCCTCACTTTTTAGCCCCATTACTGTTACTTAATTTCTTTCTTTTCTATGCTTTGTATGTTCTCTTTGATGTCTCTGTTCCTTTTGCTCTCATCACTCACACAGTTATCTTTAATTCTTGATCTCTTGGATCACTGCCATTATATTATCGCGTTCTCAGGTTCTTAATATTGACGCCCGATATATACAGTGTATTTTGAACTATATACATTAACTATTTTATGTAGAAGTTATTTATGCTAACTTACACTTCAAGAGCAGGACACTATCGAATGCACATCTCTGACAGTCTTTTGTTTGGCCAAGCACAGTGGATCTTAAAAAATAATCTGTTAGCTACGGAAATGTGGAGAGGAATCACAGAACCGGGTTACCAAAAAGGGTACAACGTTATAAATAAAAATCATAAAAAAAATGTTTTTTTTTTTCACGAACGTCTCAGTTCCCGTTCTGTCGAACGACTCATTTCCCATTCGCGAGTAATGTGCAAAATGCGCCAAAAGAAGTTTTCACTTAAAAAAAAATGGAGCCAGCGTTACAGTGACAGTCACAATTTCGTTCGCTGTTCAGAAAAGAAATCACTTTTCTGCTTTCTATTTCTGCCTGCTTATTTGTTTAATTTGTTCTCTTGAATCTCTGGTCTCTTGACTTTTGATTTTTTTGTTCTCTTTGCTCATAAATTTTCTTCAGTTTCTCCTTACTTTTTTTGTTTGCTTTGATTTCCGTTTTTCTCTTTTTCCTCTATTCACTGCATTGTTGTTTGTAACCTTGCTTTCCTTGATCTGCCTTTTCTTCTTACACTTTTTTGTCCATTCTATTCTTGATTACTTTATTCTTTGCTCCCTTCGCTCTTATTGTTTACTTTTCTATTGTGTTTCCTTCTTGCTTTCTGAATTTCTTTCTTTGCTCACTTTGTGCTCTGTTCTCTTGGGTCTCTTTATTCTGCTTCCTTCTTTTACTCTCACTGTACACTTCGCTGTTTTGAAAACTTGTTGTCCTTCTTATACTCCTTTAGTTCCGGTGACAATACAATAAGCATTACTCAATATTGTAATAATTTCAAAATGACCGTCGCCACAAAATGGCGGATGATGTATTTTTAGTCAACCCCATTAATATGGGTATCAAGTGAAAGGGCTTGAAGAGTAGAAAAAGAATTCAATATGGCCGCCGCTCCAAGATGACGGATTACATTTTCCTTTCAACCCACTTAATATAGATGTCAAATGAAAGGGCTTAAAGAGTAGAAAACGATACAGTTATGTAGTGACATCACACTAAATTCAATATGGTCGCTGCTCCAAGATGGCGGATTAGATTTTCTTTTCAACCCCCTTAATATATATTTTTATATATTTTTAAAAACAAGCTTTTATTTAAATGCTTTGAAAAGAAGAAAATTAACTTTGAAATAAATCAAACCAAAGCAAACCCACAATTTTGTTACATCATATTGTCACTTGCTCTTTACTCACTTTCTTTCTGCTGCAATTTGATGTCTTTGTTTCCGCTGTTCTCTTTGATCTCTTTAATGCCTTTGCTCACTTTCCTTTCTTATCCCACTTGTTTTATTTCTTTTGTTTCCATGTCAAGTTTTTAGCTTTATTTATTCCGTTTAATTTCTTTCGTCTCTATGCTTTGTCTGTTCTTTTTCATGTCTCTGTTCCTTTTGCTCTCATCGGTCACTCTGTTATCTTTGATTCTTGATCTCTTGGATCACTGCCATTATATTATTGCGTTCTCAGGTTCTTAATATTTACGCCCGATATATACAGTGTATTTTGAACTATATACATTAACTATTTTATGTAGAAGTTATTTATGCTAACTTACACTTCAAGAGCAGGACACTATCGAATGCACATCTCTGACAGTCTTTTGTTTGGCCAAGCACAGTGGATCTTAAAAAATAATCTGTTAGCTACGGAAATGTGGAGAGGAATCACAGAACCGGGTTACCAAAAAGGGTACAACGTTATAAATAAAAATCATAAAAAAAATGTTGTTTTTTTTCACGAACGTCTCAGTTCCCGTTCTGTCGAACGCCTCATTTCCCATTCGCGAGTAATGTGCAAAATGCGCCAAAAGAAGTTTTCACTTAAAAAAAATGGAGCCAGCGTTACAGTGACAGTCACAATTTCGTTCGCTGTTCAGAAAAAAAATCACTTTTCTGCTTTCTATTTCTGCCTGCTTATTTGTTTAATTTGTTCTCTTGAATCTCTGGTCTCTTGACTTTTGATTTTTTTGTTCTCTTTGCTCATAAATTTTCTTCAGTTTCTCCTTACTTTTTTTGTTTGCTTTGATTTCCGTTTTTCTCTTTTTCCTCTATTCACTGCGCTGTTGTTTGTAACCTTGCTTTCCTTAATCTGCCTTTTCTTCTTACACTTTTTTGTCCATTCTATTCTTGATTACTTTATTCTTTGCTCCCTTCGCTCTTATTGTCTACTTTTCTATTGTGTTTCCTTCTTGCTTTCTGAATTTCTTTCTTTGCTCACTTTGTGCTCTGTTCTCTTGGGTCTCTTTATTCCGCTTCCTTCTTTTACTCTCACTGTACACTTCGCTCTTTTGAAAACTTTTTGTCCTTCTTATACTCCTTTAGTTCCGGTGACAATACAATAAGCAATACTCAATATTGTAATAATTTCAAAATGACCGTCGCCACAAAATGGCGGATGATGTATTTTTAGTCAATCCCATTAATATGGGTATCAAGTGAAAGGGCTTGAAGAGTAGAAAAAGAATTCAATATGGCCGCCGCTCCAAGATGACGGATTACATTTTCCTTTCAACTCCCTCAATATGGGTGTCAAATGAAAGGGCTTGAAGAGTAGAAAACGATAAAGTTAGTGACATCACACTAAATTCAATATGGTCGCCGCTCCAAGATGGCGGATTAGATTTTCTTTTTAATCCCCTTAATATGGGTGTCAAATGAAAGGGCTTGAAGAGTAGAAAACGATAAAGTTAGTGACATCACACTAAATTCAATATGGTCGCCGCTCCAAGATGGCGGATTAGATTTTCTTTTCAATCCCCTTAATATGGGTGTCAAATGAAAGGGCTTGAAGAGTAGAAAACGATAAAGTTAGTGACATCACACTAAATTCAATATGGTCGCCGCTCCAAGATGGCGGATTAGATTTTCTTTTCAATCCCCTTAATATGGGTGTCAAATGAAAGGGCTTGAAGAGTAGAAAACGATAAAGTTAGTGACATCACACTAAATTCAATATGGTCGCCGCTCCAAGATGGCGGATTAGATTTTCTTTTCAATCCCCTTAATATGGGTATCAAATGAGAGGGATTGAAGAGTAGAAAACCATAAAGTTAGTGACATCACACTAAGTTCAAGATGGCCACAGCAAAAACTAAAAAGTTGAAAAAAAAAAATTGTAAAAAATATTTTTAAAAACAAGGTTTTATTTAAATGCTTTGAAAAGAAGAAAATTCACTTTGAAATAAATCAAAACAAAGCAAAACCATAATTTTGTAACATCATACAATTGCATATGATATAAAAGCTTGCTCTTGCTTGCGCTTTGCTCACTTTCTTTCTGCTGCAATTTGATGTATTTGTTTCCGCTGTTCTCTTTGATCTCTTTTGCCTTATTTATTCCCTCTTTAATCTCTTTCGTCTCTATGCTTTGTCTGTTCTCTTTGATGTCTCTGTTACTTTTGCTCTCATCGCTCACTCTGTTATCTTTAATTCTTGATCTCTTGTTCTCAGGTTATTAATATTTACACCCGATATACACTAACTATTTTATGTAGAAATTATTTATGCTGATCAACACTTCAGCAGCAGGACACTATCGAACGCACATTTTTATTTAATGTTGATTTAATATAGTGACTGGTAGGCTATAGAAGTATCGATATACGGATGCCACTGGTACCGATTGCCATCAATTTTAAATGACAAATATCTTAGTGATATTCAGAAAGAATACTGATAAAATAAAAAAGAGTATCAGGACAACAACAAAATAACCATAAAAAATAAAACACCAAACCAAGTACCTGAAGTCGGAGACTCCCTCACGTCGTACAAGAGTATCCTCCCGTCGTCCCCCGCGGTGGCCATAACGTAGTCGTTTTGGGGATTTATGCTCAGTCCGTACACGGGTTTCCGGTGCGCCAATTTCCCCACAAGGTGTCCCCTGAAAATAATCTCGTGTGGAAAACAACGCTCTCTTTGAGGTTCGACTGATTACGTTATGGCGTCGTGGATGATGACCTGATCGTCGTTACCTCCGGAAAAGATCTTCGTGTTGCCCGAATCGAACGCGAGGCAAAATATGTTGCTGATGTGGTTTGTCTCCATGACCACTGGCGACCCCTTGCCGAACATGGCTTCCGGAACCGACCACAGCAGCACCCTTCGGTCGTCACCTCCTGGAATAATGAAAATAGATGAGACACGATGAATTACTGTGCTCATCTCTCAGGACTACACAATCGTATTGTTGTGAAAACCGGACTCTTTGTTTCCGTTTAAAAGCGGGAATTATGTAATGGAAATAAACGATATTGTTTTAAAATGGAAAAAAATATATAGCATGGAAATTACTCCGTTGCACAGCCTTGACTCTTATTATCGCAAGTGCATGTAAGGATATGAACATTTGAGATACATTTGCAATCTATAGACTTGTATTTTTTAACATATTAAAGAGCGGTATTGGTACCTGCTGTGAAAATCAGCATTGTAACACCTGCAAATATTCACCCTGTATAAAGTCCGTCGGTCATTATGGGATCTCACCTGTTAACAATCTATTCCGTACCCACAATTAACTCTCAAGTTGCTCGTCTTACAACTGTCACGTTGCCTACAATATCTTTTGTCCTCAATTGACCGCTGCTTATTTATCGTTGTCATTATACGAATTGTCCCTGCAATGTACAACGTCGAAATACAATTACCGACAAAATCAATACCTCACTGATCCCCTTAAATATTACATTAACAATTTGATAGACACAATAATTCCGAATACAACGCTGTTTCTTTGAATGAATCTAGGGCTACTATTAGCACACAAACCGTAAGCTGCATTCTCTTTGTGTGCTTGCAATGTACCGACTTATGAAAGACTCTTTATTTTATAAACGCTATTATTTGCCATTTGTATTGTGTCACTTCGTAGCAGAACGGCAATCAAAAGTTGGCAAACATAAATTGCAGCATTTAAATTGTTGTGGATAATTTTAAAAATAGTTCCAATGGTTCTGCACTTTTCGTTCTCCACAACGGAGTTATTAGCAAATTCGGATGAACACCTCATTTCGGCTCGATGAAGCCACCGCCCGACACCACAGCGATAAAAAAAGCAAAAAATTAAAAATCTTAAAATTTTGGAAAAACAAGCAATTTTTTGCACCATTTCGGCTGTGACATGACGATGACGGATGGTTGAGCTACATTTAAATTTGCACGAAACACTGCCATTCTGCCAACTTAAACGCAAAATTTAATCTACACTTTTATTATCGGACTCTATTACCAACTGAAACATTAATCGTTGAATTTACAGGGTGACATTAAAGAACATAATTTTTTCTTTCTGTCTTCAATTTGCGATAAATTAAACATTTTTTTTTAAATTGCACTGTAAATATTTTTTTGTGATTCCTGTGTTTTATAACTGTAATGGTAATTAAGTTATCGAAATAAAGGAGCAGAAATTAGTAAACTTATGTTTTCAAAGTGCACTTTCCTTAATTTGATATTTTGTCTTTCGTGAATCTGATATTTTTGCTGTTTTGATATTTCGTTTATTTCGTATATAGTATTTCGTTCATTTGAAGCTTTGATATTTTCATGTTTTTCTATTTCCTTACATTTGAACTTTCCTTAATTTGATATTTTCTCTTTCATGAAGGCTTGATATTTCGTTTATTTCGTACATAGTATTTCGTAAATTTGAAGGTTCGAACTTTCTGTAATTTGATATTTTCTTTTGTGAACCTGATATTGTTATTTGCTGTTTTGATTGTATTTCGTTTATTTCGTATACAGTATTTCGTTAATTTGAAGATTTAATATTTTCATGTATTTCCATTTCGTTAAACTTGACTTCTTTCTTTAATTTGATATTCGCGCTTTCGTGAATCTGATATTTTGATTTCCTCTTTTAATATTTCGTATATGTATAGAATTTAGTTAATTTAAAGCTTTGATATTTTCATGATTTTCCATTTCGTTAAGATTTGAACTTTCCTTAATTTGATATTTTGTCTTTCGGGAATCTGATATTTTGATTTGCTGTTTTGATATTTCGTTTATTTCGTACATAGTATTTCGTTCATTTGAAGCTTTGATATTTTCATGTTTTTCTATTTCCTTACATTTGAACTTTCCTTAATTTGATATTTTCGCTTTCATGAAGGTTTGATATTTCGATTATTTCGTATATGTATAGTATTTCGTGAATTTGAAGCTTTGAACTTTCTGTAATTAGATATATTCTTTTGTGAACCTGATATTGTGATTTGCTCTTTTGATTGTATTTCGTTTATTTCGTATACAGTATTTCGTTAATTTGAAGATTTAATATTTTCATGTATTTCCATTTCGTTAAACTTGAACTCTTTCTTTAATTTGATATTCGCGCTTTCGTGAATCTGATATTTTGATTTCCTCTTTTAATATTTCGTATATGTATAGAATTTCGTTAATATAAAGCTTTGATATTTTCATGGTTTTCCATTTCGTTAAGATTTGAACTTTCCTTAATTTGATATTTTGTCTTTCGGGAATCTGATATTTTGATTTGCTGTTTTGATATTTCGTTTCTTTCGTACATAGTATTTCGTTCATTTGAAGCTTTGATATTTTCATGTTTTTCTATTTCCTTACATTTAAACTTTCCTTGATTTGATATTTTCTCTTTCATGAAGGTTTGATATTTCGTTTATAGTATTTCGTGAATTTGAAGCTTTGAACTTTCTGTAATTTGATATTTACTATTGTGAACCTGATATTGTGATTTGTTCTTATGATTGTATTTTGTTTATTTCGTATACAGTATTTCGTTAATTTGAAGCTTTGATATTTTCATGTATTTCCATTTCGTTAAACTTGAACTCTTTCTTTAATTTGATATTCGCGCTTTCGTGAATCTGATATTTTGATTTCCTCTTTTAATATTTCGTATATGTATAGAATTTAGTTAATTTAAAGCTTTGATATTTTCATGATTTTCCATTTCGTTAAGATTTGAACTTTCCTTAATATGATATTTTGTCTTTCGGGAATCTGATATTTTGATTTGCTGTTTTGATATTTCGTTTATTTCGTACATAGTATTTCGTTAATTTGAAGCTTTGATATTTTCATGTTTTTCCATTTCATTAAATTTGAACTCTTTCGTTAATTTGATATTCGCTCTTTCGTGAATCTGATATTTTGATATGCTCTTTTGATATTTCGTTTATTTCGTATATGGTATTTCTTTCATTTGAATTTTTGATATTTTCATGATTTTCTATTTCCTTCAATTTGAAAGTTCTTTAATTTGATATTTTCTGTTTCATGAATCTGATATTTTGATTTGCTTTTTTGATATTTCGTTCATTTCGTATATAGTATTTTGTTCATTTGAATCTTTGATATTTTTATGTTCTTCCATTTAATTAAATTTGAACTTTCTATAATTTGATATTCTCTTTTTCGTGAATCTGATATTTTAATTTCTTCTTTTAATATTTCGTATATGTATAGAATTTGGTGAATTTGAAGCTTTGAAATTTTAATGTTTCTCCATTTCATTAAATTTGAACTCTCCTTAATTTGATATTTTCTCGTTCGGGAATCTGATATTTTGATTTGATATTTCGTTTATTTCGTATATTTTATGGCATTTCGTGAATTTTAAGCTTTGATATTTTCATGTTTTTCCATTTCATTAAATTTGAACTTTCTGCAATTTGATATCTTTTTTTTTTAACCTGATATTGTGATTTGCTCTTTTGATTGTATTTCGTTTATTTCGTATATAGTATTTCGTGAATTTTAAGCTTTGAGATATTTTCATGTTTTTCCATTTCATTAAATTTCAACTCCTTCGTAAATTTGATATTCGCTCTTTCGTGAATCTGATATTTTGATTTCCTCTTTTAATATTTCGTATATTATGTATAGAATTTCGTTAATTTGAAGCTTTGAAATTTTAATGTTTTTCCATTTCGTTAAATTAGAACTTTCTTTGATTTGATATTCGCTCTTCCGTGAATCTGATATTTTGATTTCCTCTTTTCATATTTCGTATATGTGTAGAATTTCGTTAATTTGAAGCTTTGATATTTTCATGTTTTACCATTTCCTTCAATTTGAAATTTCTTTAATTTGTTAATTTCTCTCTCGTGAATCTGATATTTTGATTTGCTCTTTTGATATTTCGTATATAGCATTTCGTTCATTTGAAGGGTTGATTTGATATTCTCTCTTTCCTGTATGTAAAGAATTTCGTTAATTTGAAGCTTTCATATGTTCATGTTTTTCCATTTCGTTAAATTAGAACTTTCTTTAATTTGATATTCGCTCTTCCGTGAATCTGATATTTTGATTTCATCTTTTCATATTTAGTATATGTATAGAATTTCGTTAATTTGAAGCTTTGAAAGTTTCATGTTTTTCCATTTCGTTAACTTTGAAGTTTCTTCATTTTGACATTTTCTCTTTCGAGAATCTGATATTTTGATTTGCTCATTTGATATTTCGTTAATTTCGTATATCGCATTTCGTGAATTTGAAGCTTTGATATTTCCATGTTTTATCATTTCCTTCAATTTAAAATTTCTTTAATTTGATAATTTCTCTTTCGTGAATCTGATATTTTCATTTCCTCTTTTGATATTTCGTATATAGCATTTCGTTCATTTGAAGCTTTGATTTGATATTCTCTCTTTCCTGAATCTGATATTTTAATTTCCTCTCTTAATATTTCGTATATGTAAAGAATTTCGTTAATTCGAAGCTTTAGTTTTTTCATGTTTTTCCATTTCGCTAAATTTGAACTTTCTTCATTTTGACATTTTCTCTTTCGAGAATCTGATATTTTGATTTGCTCTTTTGATATTTCGTTTATTTCGTATATAGTATTTCGTGAATTTTAAGCTTTGAACTTTCTGCAATTTGATATTTTCTTTTGTGAACCTGATATTGTGATTTGCTCTTTTGATTGTATTTCGTTTATTTCGTATACAGACAGTATTTCGTTAATTTAAAGCTTTGATATTTTCATGTTATTCCATTTCATTAAATTTGAAGTCTTTCTTTAATTTGATCTTCGCATCTTCCGTGAATCTGATATTTTGATTACCTCTTTTAATATTTCGTATATGTATAGAATTTCGTGAATTTGAAGCTTTGAAATTTTAATGTTTTTCCATTTCGTTAAATTTGAATTTTCTTTATTTTGACATTTTCTCTTTAATTTTCTTTAATTTGATATTCGCTCTTCCGTGAATCTGATATTTTGATTTCCTCTTTTCATATTTAGTACATGTATAGAATTTCGTTAATTTGAAGCATTGATCTTTTAATGTTTTTACATTTCGTTAAATTTGAATTTTCTTTATTTTGACATTTTCTCTTTCGAGAATCTGATATTTTGATTTGCTCATTTGATATTTCGTTAATTTCGTATATCGCATTTCGTGAATTTGAAGCTTTGATATTTTCATGTTTTATCATTTCCTTCAATTTGAAATTTCTTTAATTTGATAATTTCTCTTTCGTGAATCTGATATTTTGATTTGCTCTTTTAATATTTCGTATATGTAAAGAATTTCGTTAAATTGAATCTTTGATATTTTCATGTTTTTCCATTTCGTTAATTTTGAACTTTTTTTAATTTGATATTTTCTCTATTGTGAATCTGATATTTTGATTAGTTCCTTTGTTATTTCGATTATTTCGTATACAGGGTCCCATTTTATCTGCTCACGCCTAAAGATTCAGATATAGGCAACATATTAAACATTTTACAAATTACTTTGCGTAAACTATTTATTTTTTAAATAAAGAATCATAGTGGGTGTGAAATTAAACTCAAAACGTCAATTCAAGATAATCTCTTAATCAAATACGACATTTTGATATTTCATAACTTGGTTTGATATATTGATACATTGATTTTTTTATATTGTTTTGATTTGAGATTTCTTAAATTTTGATAATTCATTAAATTTATATTTTCATACTCCATTCATTTGATAGTATGACATATCGTTAATTTAATTAAAATTATAATGTTTTATTATTTCGATTTGTTATTTTGGTAATTTGATATTTTATTTTTCTATATAATTTGATATTTTGTCATTTTGTTAATATGTATTTATATTTTGTTATTTTACGCTAATTTGATATCTACACTGACTTGGGGATTTTATATTTCATGATATTAATACATGTCCTGTCTTTACGGTAGTTTGATATTATTTGAACTAATTCAGTTTTTGATATTTTATCGGTATATTTTGCAATTTCTTTAATTTGGTATTTCGCTGATTTGAGATTTCATCGATTTGATACATTACCATTTCGTTAATTCCACTCCATTTTCTCGTGTCGCTAATTTGATATTCCGTTAATCTGATATTCATCTGACATTTTGCTATTTTATAAATTTGATATTTTACTATAAGGACACGACAGACCGGTTTCGGTGTTATTAGACTGCAAGCTGACCGTCGGGCCTCCTTAGAGCCCGAAGTGGTATGAAACCCTCGAAATTATGTTTAGGTAATACAGAGATCGAAAACACAGTTTATCAAAGTTGGTCATGCACGAAAAGCCGCTTGACGTAATTTAACAGAATTAGTCGTCAATAAATAATTTTATTAAATACGACAAGCGGCTTTTCGTGCATGGCCAACTGAAATATTAATTGTTAGTGAATTAATTATTTTCACGTAGGCAACAGTGTTGAAGTTATAAATAAGGTTATGTCAGAAACCGTATCACGGATGACCTGACCTGACCACCTGCGTGCACAAATTAATTTGAACACCCCTTATAATGTCTTGATGCGTACAAAAAATTGTCTACCAATTAATTTTGGTAGCAAGTGGTAAATGTGACATTTTGTCAAATTACGAGACGACACTGTGACAGACCTAGCCCACAGTGTTGACTCGAAAATGTAGATAAGAGACATACTGGGCATCTGATAAACACAGGTGTGCAATAGGTATATCAGGAATGTTTATCCTATTCAGGATGAGGAAGCACTCTTATGTGGTCCCAAGTCCACAGCTGAATTATACCGGGTCGACTTTCAGTACTTCCACACCATTACATAATTCAGTAAAAATTTATCCGAACGAGGTAAACACTCCTCGACTCCTACCTTCGGTCGTTCTAGCACCGAAGCTACAACTTCCAAGAACGGATGCACCCAGATCCCCACGAACTCGCAGAACCAGCTCCACCGCACGAATAAATCCCTTACGATAATTTGCGACTCACCCGACACCAGAAGGTCTCCTTCGGCCGAAAACTCGATGGCGTTAACACACCCATAATGGGCTAAAAGATCCTTCCTGTACAAATTCCTCGCCTTCGCCAGCCGTTCCTTGAATATTTTATTCTTGATAAACACGTTGTCTTTGTACTGTCTCTCGATTACGTGTCGGAGAGGATTGAGGGGCGAAGGCTTCGCCATCGAGAAACACTTATATTTTACTCACTAAAACTGCACTTTGTTGACAAAAATATCCAGTCGAGCTCTACGAAACGTCAAGAGTCTGCATATGTCACGATCAGCTGCTCGAGTGTGAGCATGGCGTAAGCGTTCATCGGGTGCTCGCGCTGACGTTTACCGCGCCTAACCGTTCGGGGAGTGAGCTCACTTACCTAATTTATTGCATGATTTGCAAATTATGACACTATCATAACCTCTAACTTTTGTCACCATATTTTTACCACTAACCTCACTTATCCAACAATTTTTGAAGGGCTATTGTATAAGTATAGACAAAGATCAAAAGAAAAACTGTGGGAAATCATATACGCAGTGACCGACTACAAACCGGTGACGATGCATCTAGCTTAACTTAAATAAAGTTGATTTGAGTACACATCTTCACTACCTGCTAAATAATTTTTGACGTTTAAGTTGTTCAAGTTATGACAGATGACAGTAAAGTTTTTTTCAAATTGTCATTTGTCATTGGAATTAGAAAATTTATATAAGGCGACACAATAAAAAACTAATGTAAAATAATTAATTGGAGAAAAGACGAACAACAAGAAAAAGAAAATGAAATCAGAATTTTTTGTGTCAAGTAGCTCTCTTAATATTCTATTCGGTCTCTGACTGATTATATTATATATTTTACCTCGTGGGTGGTCTATTCGTCTGTATTTTACATTTCATTCTCTTTATTTCACCTTAATAATATTGAAAATAGAATGTAGTCGTTTTTATACATTGGAATAATATACAATAACATTCATCATGTTGCCGCTGTATTACAAAATAAATAAATGGTTGGAGAATGTTGACATACATTCAAAGCCTGCTGGTTGTATGCATCATTTATAAAAACCCTATATTATTATAACATAATATATAACAATAGATCTTTATTTGCCCTAAAGGGCTTTCTTTCAAACTGTTCTCTTTGCCTTTCAATCTCTCTCTTAATTTCTTGAGTCTCTCTTCATATCTGCTTCATTTCTACGTTTTGTTCCCAACTTATCTATGATTATCCCCATTTCACTATCAATTTTCTGATCAGCTTCTGGCTTGCTTGAACTTCTGGCTGTCATTTCACTTATTTTAGATATCTTTTCTTCTTCCTCTTCTTGTCTTCCTGTTCCTCCCTCCCCTGTTCCTTTCCTTTTTCTTTTCTTCCATGCAGCTAAACTTCTTTGGCTATACGACCTGTTTCTACTTTCTTTGTTCACCGGCTTGCTCTAATACCTCATAGATGTCGCTGCTATTGTAATATTGATAAAAATATTGACTTGTCTTCTTCCCCAGGATCTTTTCTTTCTTTCTCCAACCACTTTATTGTCTTCCTAACTTTTCTATACACCACGTGTTGCTGCATTGCTGCAAAATATTGCAGATTGTGAGACGGAATTAATTGGGAGTAAATTATATTATTAAATTGTCAAAATTCTCCAACGACGATAGTTTGGCTCAATCTTATTGCTTGGAGCTAAATTGTAGTTGCCAACCTACCTGCCAACGCACGTTTCGCCAACAATCATCAGGGCGATGAGTAAACTGAATAAAAAAAAACTGATTAAAAGTAGTTATCTACCACCAAAAGTGATCCAGACAACTGTTTTGTTTTTGACAGTACACCATGAAAAAAATCCAAATTCAAGATGGCCGATACCACAAAATGAAGGATTAGATATACATATTTTTAGATCCCCTCACTGTGGGTATCAAATAAAAACGGTCAACTACTAGAAAACAGTACACGAGGAAAAAATTCAAAATCCAAGATGGCCGCCACCACAAAACGGAAGATTACATATACAGATTTTTCGATCCCCTCAATATGAGTGTCAAATGAAAGGGTTTAACTAGTAGATTACAGTACGCCATCAAAAAGTTCAAAATCCAAGATGGCCACCACCACAAAATGGCGGATTACATATTTTTTTAATTTTAACTACTAGAATACTCCAAGATGGCCGCCACTACAAAATGTAGGATAATCTTTATTTGACCTACGGGCTTTCTGATTCCTATACATATACAAGTAAACTTAACAATTATAATAATAAAAAAAAACTAAATACAATTTTCTATTTCTTCTCCCTTCTCCCTCCTCTTCCATACCTCTTTCATCCATTTAATTTCCCTTCCATCTACATTCAGTATTTCCTCTCTTTCTTTCCTCTCTCTTTGTTTCATCTCACTGCACTCGTTCCACATATGCTCAATCGTCTCTCTCTCCTCAAAGCACATTCTACACATTCTTCCTCCGTCTTCTGCCCAATACCTATTTTCCCTCTCTTCATTTCCGCACCTAAACCTCGCCATCATCTTTCTTTCTTTCTCGCTCTCCCTCCCCAAATACTTCGGTACTTCCTCGATCATGCACCTTCCGTACTTCCCGTTGTATCTGGATTCTCTAATTCTTTCTCTCCTCTCTTGTCTATCCGTATCCTTATCTCTTTTTTTTCTCTCCAGCACTCCTTTAGAATCCTACATTCTTTCCTCCCTTCCATCCTGTCTTCGAACTTGACCGCTCTTTTTCCCGCTTTCACTCTCAACCTATTCCTCTTGCATTCTTCTCTCACTGTGTACCCTGGCGTTTCTCTCTCCACCCCTAGCACCCACCTCAGATATTTCTCTTGCACCCTCTCTATCTCCTCTTGTTCTTTCCATCCCCAGACCTCTGCTCCGTACAACAACACGCTTTCAATAAGACTTTCAAACATCATCATTCTCTTCTTAAAATCGCCTCCCCACCTTCTCTCTCCTATTCCACATACAGATCCTATCACCTTGTTCGCTTTTCTGGCCAGTTCTCTAATATGTGCCTTATCTGTGGCTCATTCATTGAACACATACCCCAAGTATTTGAATTCTTTTACTTGTTCCATTACTTCTCCCTCTCACCTCCAATCACTCTCTTCGTTTTTCCTCTTTCTCTTATTGAACACCAGTATTTTTGTTTTCTCTACATTCACTTCTAGTCTTTTCTTCTTCGCATATTTTCCTAAACTCTTTATCATTTCTTTCATTTCTCTTTTACTCTTTGCCACCATTACCACATCATCCGCAAACGCCAGGCTCCACACTTTTTTTCTACCTACCACACACACCCCGCTTGTGCTCTCTCTAACATTCCGTCCATATCTGCCACATACATCGTGAACAACAAGGGGCTGAGCGGGCAACCTTGCCTCACTCCCTTTGTTGTCACTTACTTACTTTTTGTCTTCTCATATATCTCCTCCACCTTTCTTACCAGCCATTCATTTACCCCTTTCTCCCTCAGGCACTCAAACATCCTCTCTCTGTCCACCTTGTCAAAAGCCGCCTTGAAGTCTACGAATAATGCATACACCCTCCCCCCTTTCTTCTTTAACTCACTCTTCGTCAAATGGTCCAGGATGTATACATTATCCATAGTTCCCCTCCCCTCTCTAAATCCTGCTTGGCTGTCTGGTAATGCTCCCTTTTCCTCTATCTCTCTGCTCATCCTTTCATTCAGAATTGATGCATACAACTTGTACCCTGTGTTTAGGAGAGTTATCCCTCGGTAATTTTCTACTTTATTTTTCTCCCCTTTTTTGTAAATGGGGTAAATTACCCCCCCTCTCCACCCTACCGGGAATCCTTCTCCTCTCCACACCCCATTCATTACCTCCACCAGCCTCTCTAGCACTCTTCTCGTCCCATACATCCACGACTCATTCTGTATTCTATCCCTCCCTGGTGCTTTCCCTTTCCTCAGTTTCTTCACATGCCTCTCCACCTCTTCCATTGCAATTTCTTCTCCTTCAGGTTCTACTCGGTTTCTCTTCGTCTCTATTTCCGTTTTCTTTTTTTCCTTTTCTCCCTCCAGCAGCCTCATGAAGTACTCCTCCCACTCATTCATCGTTATCTCCTCGCTCCCATTTTCTTTTTTCTTTCTCTCTCTATTAATATAGTTCCATACCTCCTTCTCTGTTCTTATTGCTTTTATCTCTTCCTCCTCTCTCTCCTTCTTCTGCCTCTTCTTCTCCCTGCATGTCTCTCTGTATCTTCTTTTCGCTTCTAAAAAGCCACTTCTGTTCCCTTTAGTCTTTCTCCACTTTCTTAGTTTTTTTAATGCTTCCTTTTTACGTTGCTCACATTCTTTGTCCCAACATTTATTCTTTCTTTTTGTTCCTCCACCTCTTACTGTTATTTCTCTTTTTGTCGCTGCTTTTTCCAATATTTCTACCAATTCTTTCTCCATTTTCCCTACTTCTTGTTCTTTAAATCTTGCTTTTTGAGGTCTTCTCTTATACTCTTCCACCCCTTGCTCGTCCCATACTTTAATTATCACCTTCCGCATTTCCTCTATTTTTTCTTCTCCTCCTCTCTTCTCTCTCCCCCTTCCTATACTTATCTCTATAGGCAGATGGTCTGACTCTACTCTTTCCCCTATTCTGAATTCTCCGACTTTTTCCCATGCTTCTTCGTTTACTATTCCGTAGTCTATCACCGTCTCTCCTCTACCGCCTATGTAGGTCCATTCTCCTTCTTCGTCCCCTTGTTTATTTCCATTGAGCACTTCCCATCCTTTTCCTTCTATCCATTCCATCAACTTCTTCCCTTCCGCGTTTTCTTTCTTGTCTTTGGATTTTCTTTTTTCCTTTCCTCTCTCTTCTTCCCAATCCCTGGCTCCTCTTTCCTCAATTCTCCCGTTAAAATTCCCTCCCAGAAGCAGACATTCTTCTCTGTTGTCTTTTAATGTTTCTTCTATCTTGCTTATAGTTTCTTTCATCTCTTTGCTGTGCACTGTCACTATTTTCCACCATTTACTGTCTATTTTAACGTTTCTCACCGTCTGACCTTCCTCTTCTCCCTTCTTTTTAGTATTCTCTTTTATTCCTTTTTTTCCTCTTGTTATTATTCCCCCTGCTGCTCTTCCTTTTTTCTTTCCCCTTCTCGCCCCTTGCCACTCCCACTTGAACTCCTTTGGTAACAGTTTTTCTATTTTTCCCAGCTTTCTGACCATGTTTCTGTTAATCCAACAATATCGAACTCCTTCACATAGTCCCAAAAATCTTCTTCTTTTTTCCCTAGTCCCGCTACATTCCAAAATAGTGCCCTCACCCCTGTTTTTCTTGTTACCTTCTTTGATTTCCCCCTTCCTTCCTTAGTTTTCCTCCTACTTCCTTCTTTGTTTCTTTTTTCCCGTTTCATTGTCCTTTTTACTTTGCCGCTGTCCCCCTTTTTCCCTCCTCCCCTTCTTCTTCTTATTGGAAAACCTCTAGGCTCTCTCTTTTCATTCCATCTCCATTGCTCCCCGTCCACTATTAATTTCCTGTATCCCACTCTTACTTCTTTCCCTTCTTCCCTTTTTTCCTTCGACATACTTCTTAGTTTATTCTGTAAATCTCTTTCTTTCTTTGTGAGGTCGTTGTCTATGTATATCCCCCTTGTTTCCCTCTTCTCCTTCAATTTTCCTTTGTGCTTCATTATTCTTTCCTTCTTACCCGATCCCTCCATCTCCACCAATACTTGATCCTTGTTAATCCTGTAACAATCTTTTACTTTACTATCCTCTACATTTTCCTTCAAAAACTTCTCTACATCCTCTTTTTTTACATGACTTTTTCTTTCCCCGTCCCATCCTGTTATCACGATGTTGTTATTCCTCTTTCTTCTCTCTTCGATTTCCATTCTCTCTTCCAGCTTTTCCACTCTCTCCTTCCACCAGTCTCTCTCTCCTTCCCATCTCTTCTCCTTCTCTTTAAATTCTTCTCTCTGCCTCTCTATCTCTCTCTTGAGTTCCTTGTTTTCTCGTCTTATTTCTTTCATCTCCTCCTTCAACTCTTGCAACAGCTCCAATATTTTTTTCTCCATCTCTGTGTCCGTTTCCTTCTCTTTCTCTGATGTCTTCTGTGTTTTCTTTACTCCAGGAGACCTCGCCGTTTTTTTACTTTTTTGAAAAAATTCTTGTTTTTCTGTTCTACCCTCCCATTTTCTCTTTCTTTTACAAAATGTAGGATTACTGATATATTTTTTCAATCCCTTAAATATGGGTATCAAATGAAAGGGATTAACTGTTAGAATACAGTACACTAAAAATTTTAAAAAACCTAGATGGCCGCTGCCACAAAATTACGGACTACATTTTTTTTCAAGCCCCTCAATATGGATATCAAATGAAAGGGTTTAACTAGTAGAATACAGTACATTATAAAAAAATCAAAATCCAAGATGGCCGTCGCTACAAAATGGCGGATTACATATTTTTCAGTTTTCAATCCTCTCAATATGGGCATCAAATGAAAGGGATTGGCAAGTGGAACACAGTACAATTTAGACAAACTAAAAACTTGAAAATAAAATAAGTAAAAAACATTTTTAAGTTAAACAGTTTTATATTGTAAATCGTGGGGCGAGTCTAATTTTTCTTATCTATAGTCAACCGCTCACACCATTATAGGTATGCTTTGGATGCATCTTCTCAATAGACAACTTATGCAAAATGTGTATAAAAGTAAATCATCGCAGAACGATCATGTACATTATTTACTCAGGTTACGCTACGACCCACAATTTTATTTTAGTCTGATCAATACTCTAGATTGATGAGGAGGGTGGTGTGATGACTGGTACCTGGTACCTACCTAATTATCTTTTAGCTTTTAGTATATTATCTGCATAATTATTATGTATTAAAACATGGACAAAGGGCTCAGGGGCCCCTTTGGATTTATAACTCAAGAACGGCTAGACCGATTTTTGTGATCTTCTATTTGTTGGATTTGTCTCCGCCCCGAATAGCAGAATAACTATTAAAACATCGGAAAAATTGGGAGCTTGGTACAGGGCAACGACAATAACAAAGCCCCCCTGGTACGGACAACAATAACAAATAACGCCGGCCACCAAAATTTGTACCGGGCTTTAAAAATGAAAATCGATTTTTAAGGAGTAAGCTCCAAAGTTTCACTTCTGTTGCGCGTGGACTACACACACAAATTTTTTGATATCTCGAGAACGGAACGAAAAAAGATTTTCTCATACATTTTGTATGAAATCCGTATATAACACCATATATGATACATGACAGAAACAAAACTGAACATGGCGTTGTTTGCTGGTTCCGGTAATGTCACTAGATGGCGTCGTGTGCATTATGGTTTGATAAAAAACTGAATTTGATTCAGCTAATAAGTTTACAACATTTATTGATTCTGAGGCGGTACGAAGTTCGCCGGGTCAGCTAGTATAAAACACATTGCCGAAAAATTATAACTTTACGGGCACTAACCCAACTGAACACATTATGACTTAAAAAATTTTACGGTGTGTTATCTTGGCTTACAAAAATGAAGTTAATGTACGGTGTGCTCACGAATTTCTTTAAATTCTCGAACCCGAATGCCTTTACTATTAATTTTTAAGAAAATTGGTCAATGTAATAAACCTAAAAATATTTACCTAATCGGACCCAATTTCACAGGACCGTTATCAACATTTTTTTTTAAATGGTATATTTTTTATATTATTGTTTGCCCAGCTTTACAAAAAAAAAATATATATATATATATAAAGGCTTTGCTGTTAACCATAAAATTATAATATTTTGTAAGTAGTTAAAAGAAGGTTAAAGACATCGTGTGTGGCCCATACTTTTTGATTTCAAAGTAGTGTTAAAAAAACAGCTTTTGATATCCTTCCATCGCCAAAACTTTTTTTTTCAAATAGAACACCCTGTATATTTTTGCACTATTATGTGACTGTTATTCTTTTTTATTAAGCATTACCTATACTTAAACCTTAAACCTTTTTCTTAAAATTAATTGTAAAATAAGATATGTATTGTGCTGTGAAATCGAAAATTTCAACATAAAAGACAAAGAAGAATATAATAATAATTCGAACAACAGTTGTTCGGATATATTATAACGGTTTAAATAATTTTTCCTCTCAACCGGGAATAAAGTGCAACTTTATTCCCTCGTTGTCGACTAATAATGTGGTACTTTATTCCCTAGGGAATAAAATAAAAAGTACATCTTTAGCTCTTGCAGTAATGGCCTGTCTTCGTGATCGTTATTTTCTCCCATTTCTACTGATATTAATTCTAAACTTCAATTCTGTGAATTGAGAGTGTTAGACAAACTCGCAATTATTATTACTTGAAAAAAATTTCTTTTCTAATTTATTATTAACTTAGGAGGGTGGGAGGAAAGTTTTGTATGCATCTCTGGAATGAAGACCGTAAATCCCTCAAATGAAAATGCCCTCGGCTCCCTACGGTCGCCTCTAGTATTTCTTAGATTCTCGGGATTAAAATGGGTCTTTATTCCCTAGATACATAAATAACTATTAATATTAAATTACAACAAAAATAACAATGATAAGAAATTAAACAAAACATTTCTGAGTATGTTAGGACCGACTGACTGAAAAACTTTGATTTTCATGTCGTTCTTCGATGTGGGAAGATCTTGGCATACAAGTCCATAAAAAAAGTCAATTTCGTGAGGCCTGGTGATCTTGGTGGCCATCTAGTTGCCCCCCGCCAATCCACTGATCACCAAATCTTTCGTCCAAATGCCTACGTACAATTTGGCTATAGTGGGATGGCGCCCCATCATGTTGGAACCGCATAATTGCTCGAACGTCTAGTGGAGTTCTCTTAACTGATTACTAATAAAAAATATAGTTAATTATATTAATAATTTGTGTCCCTATTATATATCTCCATACATTTAGATGTCTTATAAAGTGGGCATTACTATTTTCGTAATAATGAAAATTATGTCGGTTCACAGAGCTTATTCAGAATAAGAATAGAAAAGCATAAGAGTCCGATCCCACACTAATGACTCACCCTGTTTTCCATTTTAAATTTCTCATATCTTCAGTAAACAAACACTGAGAACATAAAAAACATCCGACTTAAATGTAAATAAAACCACGTTTTATATAATTCGCATACTTAACTGTTCTTATAAGTCACTCTTAGTCAATCTCAGTTAAGGTAAACCCCCGTCATATCCTGGAAGTTTATACATAGTAGTAACGACAGGATGTTGCGTGTAACAACTTATCGTCTCGAAAATCAGTATTCATTTACGTTGACCGAAGAGTAGAGATTCCCTGCTTGGACTCAACGCACTGCAGACATTCGCAATGACATGGTCGAAAATTACAATTTTCATCTTCTTCGTCAAATGTTACACCTTCAACATAGACACGAATTATGCCATAATCTACGAAGACCCATTCAAATCGTTAAATTTGACCAAATCTAGTTATTTCGGCTATTCGCTCGTGTTGTATCCCGGAAATCCGCGGGTGGCACCATGGTAAGTACCACCTTCTTAAGTAACTTACTGTTTATTGTTAAATTAGGATTTTTATCGGAGCCCCCAGAGGCGTTAACAACGATCACACCAGAACGGGCATTTGTTTTAAGTGCGGGATTGCAGAAAAGTGCCAAGCTTTTGACATCAATGGTAAAATTTATAATTATTTTGGGCAATGATTTAAAGATTACTGCAGATCGCTCCAAGTCCTCAAGCACTAACGGTGATGAAAAACTTGATGATGCGTGGATTGGCGGATCGATGGATATTAATTACAAGTCTCAAAGAATTGTGGTATGTAGATGCTAATCGAAAGTTTTTTTTGTAATAAGTTTTGAAGACATGTGCCCATAGACGGATATATGTTAAATACGCAAACAAGAGAAAGAGTATGGACTATAAAATGCAAGGAGCATGTTACTGGTTACACGCTCAAGACGATGATGCCCAGAAGTTGTTGCCCCTCTCTGATACTAGTAAGTTGCTATTTCCAGATTGAAACATTTTAAATTAACAACTACTAATAGGTCGTGACATTTATACACATCCTACTTCTGGTAACAGTGTTTATTATTATGGCCAGGGACAAGCTGGTACCTCTGTTCATATGCCACAGGTGAGATTTCCTTTTGAGTTCTCGTTGTCTTATCTTGATCTTCAGGATAGAGTTGAAATCGTTCTGGGGGCTCCTGGAGTTTACAATTGGGATGGCACTTCCATTTTGTACCAAGACAGTGAGGATTCATCGCCTATTGCCAGTCGTTTAAGAGGTACTAACAGTACTAGATGGAGACGACTCGCAGATCCCAGTGAGTTCAGTGATGAAAACATTGCCAACGCTATAGACACTAGAGAAACCTTGGCCTATGACTTGCTAGGTGAGATCATATCAACAGTTTCAACAGTTCACTTTCTTTCTACTCTGCAGGTTATGCTACCACTTCTGGTCATTTCTACAACAAAAAGACTCTCTTCTATGTGTCTAGTGCTCCCAGATCCGACTACAAGGGACAAGTAAGACCAGTTAGCACCATCAAAAGAGCAAATTCCATAAGTGTCCACAGGTTTTGATCTACACGTTCTCAAAAGCCAAAGACAAGGCTCTTGCTGTAAAAGAGTCCAAACGTGGAGCACAGTTCGGTGAGTACTTCGGGGCTTCTTTGACGGCCGGTGATATCAACAACGATGGTTTGGACGACCTGATCGTGGGAGCTCCTTATCATCAAGCTGAGATGTACAACCAGGGAAAAATATACATCTTCATGGGCAGTAAATCGGTAAGAATGGTTTTGTTGGTACCAGACATACAACATACTGTGTTTGCAAAAAGGGGCGTCTTCAAGAATCTGCGACTAATTCCGTTTTTGGACCGAGAACCAATGGACAGTTTGGTACCACCGTGCAGTATTTGGGGGATATTAATCACGACGGCTTTGGAGGTGAGTAGGACGATGTTTATTTTGCGATTTTGTCCCATCCTATTGTTTCTCTAATTTTGATATTATATTTTAAAATGCTTCCTCACTAGATGTGGTAAATGATTTGTTTTTAATAGTATATTATTATACGAGTTCCTGTGTAAATTGGGTGCTTTCTGGCACTAGGGATTTAAAAAAGCACGAGTGAAACGAGTGCTGTTTCAAGCCCCGAGTGCCGGAAAGCCCCTAATTTACACAGGAACGAGTGTAATACAACGTTTTATAGTTTGACACCACCTTGGCAAGTCTTTAAATTGCTTAAAATTCATAAAAATAGTGTGACGTTTATCTGACATTTTATTGTTGCATGACAGAAAGTGTTTACACAAGCGAAAACTTTAAAATTCTGACAGTGTCGAACTATAAAATAGTTTAAATATGTATGTTTCATTTTATCTGGAAGTGGTGACGTAAATCCGTTTTCCTAGCTGTTATCATCTGCGGTAACATGATTAAATAGTCACCGCTATTTTCCTTAAAATCTTCAAGGAAAAAATTATTATCAACGAAACTCGTCTTCTAAAAAAAAATCTGCTGTTGGAATATCGGAGAGTTCTAGATTCCGCATTTTTTAACCTAAAAGCTTTCAGAAGACGCAGATTTTATATTGCATATATTTCTCTTATATTCTAAATGTATTCGAAGATCTCAGAACATTGAAGGCGGAGGGAACTTCCGAATCCCCAGATTGGAAACTTGGAAATACATATAAAAATTACAAAATTAGAAAATTTAAAAATGCCAAATTTCCAAAATGTTTTAAAATTTTTTGATTTGAAAGTTTAAGATTTAGACTTCAAAATCACAGACTTCTAGATCCCAAATTTTGAAAATGTGACATTCTAAACTTTAACATCCTTATAATATTATTCTAAGCATTTCTAAGCATCTTAAACTCCAAAGTTTAAAAATTCTTTGTTTTCAGTGTATGAGGATCTTGGACAATCGAACACTGCGAAATTCCGAAACTTTAAAATTTCAGAATTCCTTAACTTCAGAATCTGAAGATGTGAAAATTTCGAAAAATTTTATATTAAAAAAAACAATTTTAAAAGTCCAACATTCCGCAATTCGAAAATTCTAGAATATGAAAATCTTTGAGAATACGAAAGTATTGGACAAATCGAGACTTTAGGACTTCTGAGATTTCAGAATTTGAAAATATCCGAAAATATACATAACATTTGAAAATTTGAAAATTCTAAGTGTTTAAAGTTTTTATCAGAATAACAATACTAAAATATCAAAATTTCGAAAATATATTATTTTAAAATTCTCATGTTTCCTCACTCCAAAAAGCCGGAATTCTGAGATTTCAGAATTTGAAAATCACAATTCCGAAACTATGAAATTTAAAAATTAAAATAGTTTTTGATCCCAGGGTCTTAGAGGAACTTGGAGTATCGAAGACTTTTTTTTTAAACTAAAATCCTGGAATTCCAAGATGCCAGAACAAAAATATACCAAAATTGGTATATGTTTTCAGTGTCTTTGAAGATCGTAAAGTATCGTAGAGATCGTAGAATTTCGAAATTCCAGAATTTAAATATACCAAAATTCCTAAAATGGAAATATTACAATTAAAAGTTTAAAACTATTATTTCCTCAGGGTCTCTAAGGATCTTAGAAAATCGAAGACAATTTCGAGACAAAACTTTAGAATTCCGGACTTCCAAGATTCCAAAATTTGAAGATGTCAAAATTCTGACAATAAGAAATTTTAAAATTTCAAAATTCTGTTTAAATTCTAAACCAAACATTTAGTGATACTGAGCATTTTAAACTGTCGAAATGTTTTTACCAGAATACCAAAATACCAAAATTCAGAAAATATCAGATTTTAAAATTTTGATGTTTTCAGTGTCTTTCAAGACTTTAGAGCATCGGAGACTTAAAATTTCAAAATGGCGGAATTCCAAAATTCCAGAATTTAAATACATACTAAAATTCTTAGAATGAAAATATTAGATTTAAAATTTTAAAATTATTATTTTCTCAAGGTCTCAGGATCTTAGAAGATCCAAGACAATTCCAAAACATTAAAACTTTTAACCGAAATTTTAAAATTAGAATTAAAATTTTAAAATTATTATTTCCTCAGGGTCTCTCAGGATATTAGAAAATCGACGAAAATTCTGAGATATTAAAACTTTGGAAACCCGGATTCCAGAATTTGAAAATGTCAGAATTGTAAATCAAATATTTAAAGTGTTTCTGAGCATTTTAAACTTTTTAAATTCCGAAATGTTCAAACTCCGGAATACCAGAATACATACCAAAATTTCGAAAATATAAGATTTTGAAATTCTCAAGTTTTCAGTGTCTTAGACGATCTTAGAGTATCGGAGACGTCAAAATTCCGACATATTAAAAATTCAATATGGCGGAATTACGAAATTCCAGAATTTAAAGACCAAAATTCCTAGAATCGAAATATTGAATTAAAATTTTAAAATTGTTATTTCCTCAGGGTCTCTTAGGACCTTATAAAATCGAAGACAATTCCGAGACACTAAAATTTTAAAATTCCGGAATTCGAGGATTCTAGAATTTGAAGATTGTCAATATAGTAAAAAAATATTTTAAGATTTTAACATTTGAAGTGTTGAAATTCTAATTTTAACATTCTAAATGTTTCTGAGCATTACTGTCGAAAATTTTTAAATTCCGAAATATTAAAACTCCAGAATACTAGAGTATAAAAATACATACCAAAATTTCGAAAATATAAGATTTTGAAATTCTCAAGTTTTCAGTGTCTTTGAAGACTTTAGAGGATCGGAGACGTCAAAATTCCGACATTTTAAAACTTCAAAATGGCGGAATTACGAAATTCCAGAATTTTAAAACCAAAATTCCTAGAATCGAAATATTAAATTAAAATTTTAAAATTCTTATTTCCTCAGACATTAAAATTTTAAAATCAAGGAATTCGAGTACATATTCTAGAATTTGAAAATTATCCAAATTTTAAAAAGTATTTTAAGTTTTGAAAATTTGAAGTGTTGCAATTCTAACTAACATTATAAATGTTTCTGATCACTACTGTCGAAAATTTTTAAATTTTGAAATATTAAAACTCCAGAATACTAGAATATAAAAATACTAAAATTTAGAAAATATAAGATTTTAAAATTTTCAAGATTTCATTGTCTGAAGATCTGAAAGTATCGGAGACGTCAAAATGTTACTGCGAAAATTTTTAAATTCTGAAATATTAAAACTAGAATACTAGAATACAAAAATACCAAAGTTTCAAAAATATAATATTTTAAAATTCTCAAGTTTTCAGTGTCTGAAGATCTTAGAGTATCGGAGACGTCAAAATTCCGACAAAATTTAAAATGGCCGAATTCCGAAATTTCAGAATTTAAAGACACCAAAATCCAGGACATACCAAGATACCAATTCCTAAAATGAAAATTCTTATTTTCTCACGGTCTCTTAGGATCTTAGAAAATCGAAGACAATTCCGAGACATTAAAACTATAATCCCAGACATCCAAAATTTCAGAATTTGAAGATGTCAAAATTCTAAAAATTTGACATTTTAAAATTTCAAAATTCAAACTGAGCATTTTAAACTCTCGAAAAGTTTTTAAATACCGTAATATTAGAACTTCAAAATAAAAGAATACAAAAATACCAAAATTTCGAGATTACAAGATACTAAATTTTGAAATGTTGATGTCATTGTAATGTCATTGAAGATTTTAGGGTGTGGAATGTATAGAGATGGAGTAGGTTAGGCTAGACTTCGCCTGTTCACCATTTTTTTTCCCCAATAAAGACGTATACAAGAGATTTTAAAATTCCAAAATATATACCAGAAATCCTGAGTCTGAAATGTAAAGATTTCCAAAGTTCTAAAATTACGAAACAAAAAAAAATATAAAAATGCCAAAATTTTACGAGGATTTTGGAATAGCAAAAAAATTATATATGTATTTTATATACCAAAAATATAAGACTTCAAAATTTCTTGAAGTAAAATCTTGAAATATCAAACCTGAAAATTTCTAAAATGTGAAACCACAAAATTTACAGATTTAGAATTTTTGATCTTCCTCAAGGATATACAACTATATTATATAGACTATGAAATTGTAAAATTTCCAAAATTCAAAAATGTCATACAAAATGTTAACTTTCTGATCTTCTAAGACTTCTGGATCCGAGAGTTTTAATCTTAGAGAATTTAAAGATCCCAGAGTTTCCAAAACTGACTACAAAATTTGACGTTCTATATTTCAAAATTTTCAGAGAATTCAAGATCCCAAAATCCCTAAGATTTTCGAATTCTATGAATCTCCAATAAAGTTGAAATTTTGGGCATTTCGAATTTCCAAGATTTTCACATTTTGAGATTCCAGAATTCAAAAAAATTTGTCGTAAGTTTTGTAAAATTTTCAGATCTGGCAGTAGCAGCACCATTCGAAGAAGATGGAAGCGGTGTTCTATATCTCTACCAGGGCAGTGATAACGGTCTAAACTCCAAACCCAGTCAACGTATCGTCGGAAAAGAACTGCATCATTCCATAAGAGGATTCGGAATCAGTATCTCAAGAGCTGTTGATATGGATTCCAACAGACATCGAGGTCAAGCAAACCCCTTTGGCATTTAAAATTCTAATTTTTTGATACAGATTTTGCTGTTGGTGCTCACTCTTCTGGCCACGTGGTACTCTTGAGGGCTCGCCCGGTGATTTCCACGTATCAATATTTGACTTACTTTTCGAATTTGGATCCGACGACAACGTCTTTCCAACTACAAGAATGTTTTGGATATAATCTAGAAGACAAATACTACACAGCTGACATCAGTAAAAATTTGGTACACCTCATATGCAAATTACAGCCGCATTTTTACAGGAGTCAACAGGTCGTTGCAAATCGATCATGAACTCAGTCGAGCCTTCTTGGAAACAGGCGAACAAGACGAGATCAAATTAACCCGTGATGCTCCAGTTTGCAGAAACCTGACAGTCCGACTTGCGGTAACCAGACAAATTTCGATGTTTTTTGGTGTACAATTTAATTCCGTAGGATTCATTCTCAAATCGCTACAATCCCATTACAGTTACACTGTCCCACAGCTTAGTAGAAACTGAAGAAATTAGGCGAATTGTCTATGTGGACCACAACGGCAACCATGACGTAGACGGGTTTTGTCCTAGATGTCCAGTCTACGACAAAGAGAGATCAAGAAGATCGGAAACCCTGCGGATACCATTTTCTTTAGGATGTAAATCGAGTGTTTGTCATTCTAAATTAACATTGCTACCGAAAGTGCTTGACTTGCAGTAAGTACAACCAACATTTTAGAAATATATGTTTCTACTTTAAATCCAGGGATGATGCGTTTGTACTGGGTTCCAAAAAGAATCTAGAGCTGGAGATCAATGTTATGAATGCCGGGGAAAAGGCGTATTTAACGCAGATTTTGGTCACGGTGCCCCAAATTGTCACTTTTAGAAGTACACCTTCACAGTGTACCGAAAAAAATTCTTCATCTGTTGAGTGTTCTGTTGATAATCCGCTAGACAGTAATACGCAGGTGAGTACTCTTTACTTTACTTGTAACTTAAATGGTATCTTATCGTTATTGATTCCGCTCAAGCAATGTCTCACCTCGAGTTCATAAAACCCGAGCAAGGCAATAGGACCACTAGAATAAGAGACGGAAGGACATAACTACTTATTTGCTTATCTGGTTTGCCCTCCTATACCGTTAGGTGTCGTTGGGGTGGGTTCACCGAGTCGTAGTGAAGAGTTCATCGTAACTATTGTGCAAACATCATTAAAATTTTGCGAGCGGCGGTAAGCCCCTGACTAACTAAAAAACCCTAACATGAAATTTCAACATCAATTTGTAAATGCAAAGAATGACAACAAACAGAAATAAAATAAAAGGATAGTAAAAAATACCAAGAATAAATCCAAATAATTTTAAAATATATAAGAAAGCTGAAAAAAAACATCAACCCGACGATCTAACTGAAATATAAACGAGCTAAAAAAACACTGTTGACACAAAGAGAATATTAAAAAAAACGAATATACAAATTGGAAATTAAAAAGGATAAGACAAGAACGACTATAAAAGTCAATTAATCACTGGAGAGGATTTTTTACAATATTTTAATAATCCAGGACAAAACAGAGATGTAAGAGAAAGAAACGACAAAAAGAGAAACTCGGCTTAAGAGGAAGATCAATAAAGAACGAAACGGAAGATGGAGGTAATGAAAAAATTAGAAAAGCAGCGAGGTAGTGAAGAGTGGAGGGAGGACAGTATAGAAAGAAAAAGATAATGGCTTCATTGAAATCTGAGGATATCAGAAGAAACGAAGGAATGGAGGCTTTTGAGAAAGTAACAAAAGCTTCAACGGGATAAGAAGAGAGAGAAAGAGGAAGAAGAAGAACAAATAAAATGAAATATAAAGACAAAGGAGAAAGAGCAAACAGATAGAAATTAATGACAACCACTTTCATATTGTATCTAATTTTCGTTTCTTGTATTCCACACTTGTTCTTTGTGACTAAAAACCATTTCGTTCATGGCACCACATGTGAATGCGGTGGGCGGGTGGGCCGCCGCATCTACAACTGACCGATTGAAAAATGGTATTGGAATGACAACCATTTTTTGACTTAAAAATTTTGAAATTGGACTGAACACGAGAGCGAGTTCTATTTTTTAAAGGCAAAAAAAAATCAATAAATGGTTGTTATTTCTCATCCATTTAGTCAGTCGATGAGTATAGTGGACAGGGCGGCCCACCCGCCCACCGCACTCATAAACGGTGCCAAAACCATACGCTTTTTAGTCACAAAGAAACCTATACCAGTAACGAGAATAATTTTGTTTTATTCAGAAGTGGAGTAAAAGTAATTACTGATGATTTAAAAAAAAAATAATTACAAAAAAAAGTGGACAGGGCGTAGAGTTTTAAGAAAGATACGAAAGGAAACGAAAAAAAGAAGGTGTGGGAAGAAAGATAACCCGAAGAAATGCAAAAAAAACTGGAAAAGACAAGACCAGCAAGAGAAAGAGAGGCTCAAAGTAAAGACAAGGAAAGACATGGTACACCCAGAGAGACAGACGAGGAAGATTTGTGAGGTGGATAAACCCAAAAGAACCAAACAAAGTGATTAAAAAATATTTGGAAAATACCAAGAAGAAACTCACATAAATTTAGAAGTGGCAAACCGACTAAACGAAGTCTAAGGCAACAAACAGAAAAACAAAAAACATTGAGGTATTGAAGGAGCACATGTGAAAAAAACAGAAAAGTCTGAATCAAAAAAAAAAAAAAAAACGAAAAGAAATAAAAATATAATAGAAAAGAACAGAGCAATTATTGATATAACATGGCCAAATAAAACGTAAAAAGATGTGAAAGAAATTAAAGACATTGAAATGAGATCAAGATGATTTTTTTCCAAATTATTGACAATTTCATCTGGAAGATCTGTGAAGCTTAAGAAATTGAGAAACTGAAGAAATAAAAAATTGAAGGATTTCAGAAAGAATCTAGAGAATCTAGAAAATGAAACTAAAAAGGTCGGGAAACTAAGTAAAAAAATGTACTGTAAAGGTCGTGTTTAATTTAGACATTTGAATTATTATTGTTTTTGAATTTCGAATTAAAGTTCTCGGCGCTTCTTTCGCTTTTGTACTGGAGTCCAAATTGTAGATAAGCCGTACCTGTTATCACGGTTGAAATTGGTACGGCTCTTAAAGGGTGAATTACCCCACGAATTTTTGTACAATCAAAATTAAATCGCAATTAGGACTTGATGGCCTGTTTCGTGAAGGTGTTCTGACACCGCCAAAGTAAAATATAAGGTGTTCATTTAAAAAAGTCATCAAGTTGCTTGTGATTTTTTGAGTGACGAAGACGAATTGAAAAGCGCATGTGATTTATTGCTTCATCTACAAGTTGAAAGTCTGCAATCAGCAATACATACTATATTATGAATTTGGCAACAGACGTACGTTAAAAAGTTGTGTCAGATTCATAGACGACTCGATGACTTTTTTAAATGAACACATGATATAAATTTAAATCGTTTTAGAGATCAGTTCTGTTGGACCTTGATATGACGAACGTTAACACTGGGAAATACGAAAACTGGCTGACTTTCACCGTAGAGGCGACCACAAGCAGTGAAAACAGTGGTGATAAGAGGAAGGAAGTTGTGGTAAAATTAACAAGAGAAGCAGACGTTACTATCACGGGGTAATTTTTTTCTTCGCATGATGTTTATAAATGTTTCTCTATCACGTTTCCTCTAAATAAGAAATTTTCAATAGAGTTGGACGAGAATTTTGAGATGTAGTGTCTGCTTGACTAGAGAAACTTTTATAAACGGTCCAGATATTACATAATTTATTAGTTTGCTCTCCACATTACCATTTTCCATTCCCTTTCTCTTATTTTTGTGCCCGGTAACTGTCTTTTGCTCTGTGTTACTCCACTCCAACACTCTTTTTAGTGCCTTGTTGTTGGGTTTCTTTTTCTCAGATTTCTCTTACTCTTCCTATCATACTTCCTGTTTTTCTTCTCACTTTTTCGTTTTTAACTTTCAGATTTCTTCCTCGTTATGTTTCGCATATAGGTCTCTTTCTAATCAGTTTCCACCTACTCTCTCTCTCTCTCTCTTTCCTGTTGTTTCTTTCTATCCTCTTCTTTAGATCTCTCTTTCTTTCTTTTCTGAGATTTCTTTCTTCTGTTCTCTTCTTTTTCTCCCATATCTATCTATAATGAGTTTTTTTCTGTCGATTCATTTCCCCTTTTTCTCATTTCTTGTTTCTAGTCTCTTGCTCTCAGGTTTTCAATCTCTCCCTCACAAAAACGTATGTTTCATTTTTCTCATCTCGTTCTCCTGGGTGTCTTTTTCTTAACGTTTCACATTCCCACTTTCCTTTCTCACAAACTTTTCTTCTTACTCTCCTACTTTCTCTTGTTCTTAAATGTTCTTATAATTTTGCTTTCTCATGTGTTCCTTTTTCCCCTGCTATTATTATTCTCTTCCTTTATTTATCTTCAGATCTCTCTCTTTCTCTTTCTATCTGCATGCGTGTGAGTTCTCTTCTTCTATGGGTTCCCTTTTCATCATCTTCCTTTTTTTTCAAATATCATTTTTCCTTTCTCTCAGATCCCCTTCCTCTCTTTCTGTTGGGCTCTGGTGTCTTTTAGTGTTTTTTGCGCTTTGTTTGCGGTCTTTTCTCCTTATGTCGTATTCCTCTTTCCTCCTTACTCTTGATTTTCATAAATATCTCATTCTTGTCTATTATTTTCTAATTCTCCTAATTTTCAACTTTCAACTTTTTTCTCCTACTTTCTCGTCTCTTTCTTTCCTTTGTACATAAATCTTTTGGGGCCGCTTCGTTTGTTTTTTTTCTGTCTCATCTAGAACCTAGAAAGGGTCAGAGCTGCCTATGATGGCTACAGCCAGTCCAAAGTTGTCTTTGTGTTAGATCTCTCTCTATATTATACGTCTATCTTTCTCTTTTATATAATATCATCTAACGCTCCCTCTTCCTCTCTCACGCACGAATTTATTTCAGAAAATCCGAAGAACAAAGCTACTACCGAAACATCTCGGAAGGAAAATCTAACTTTACTCAACTGTACCAAGTGGAAAAGTTTGGCAGCAGCCCACTCACGGAAATCAGAATAGAAATCGACATTCCTCACCGTCTTCAAATGGCTGACGGTTCTACGATTTCCATCACCGACGTATACCTTCCTTCGGCCACTTTGGGATACCAAAATATACATTGTAACAGCACCTTCACGTATCTCAAAGAAACACAAATTTCCGACAACATAGAAATCAGTGTTGACGACACTGACCAGAAAATTAGCAAACTACTAAGAAAACGCTCCACTGAAGACGTAGAAGTATTTAATAAGTCGAGAGTAGCGAAGGGAAAAATTATAGCGGAAAATGAATTTGAAGGCTTTCAAAATCGCACTTTTTATATAAATTGTAGCATGAACCAGGTGGTCTGTTCGAGGATCGTGTGCACGGCCGGACCTTTGAAAACGGGAGACGTTGTGAAGATTAAATTGCCGATGGTGTTGGATACAGATGGGGTCAAAGGTACATCCGACATGAAGGAACGCCACTTATTAATGATAATTTTTTAGAGTTATTTGGTAAAAAGGACTTGATCTTGTTTGCAACGCAAGGACGTGCCACAGTGACGAATCCTAGCAATTTCGTACAAAGTGGAGATAGACCAGACAGTGTTGAAGTACCCTCACTTTTCGTTGGGAGTGCTCCACCCGAGACTGTGGCTCTTTGGATCGTTATTGTATCAGTTGTTGCAGGATTGTTGCTTCTTATTTTATTGATTGTGGCCTTGGTCAAAGTAAGTAGCTATTACGTCACCACAATGTTGGTCTGAAATAAATCTTTTAGCTTGGATTTTTCAAACGAACTAGGAAAGAAGAACTAGAAAAACTCAAAAAGGAGGTGAGCATAATTCCGCCACCGGTTGCATGACGTTGCCTCTGGAAAACAAAATTTACATTTTTCTATCAGAGGCAACATGATGTATGAATCATTTATGACGATCCGACATAACAGTTTATGTTTTTCAGATTGAAGAAAATGAAAATGAAGAAGTCGGTGAAGATGAGTCATTAGACAAGTGCTAAAAGAATAAAAGAATATAATAAATATAAAATATAATAAAATTTCGAATATTGAAACTCGAATCTCGAATCCTCGAATATCGAATTGATGGTCTCGATCTTTTTGACATTAATTTCTTAATTTATTTAACGCTTATGCTGTTATATAACATTCGTCAGAGGTATTCCCGGCTTTAGAGACTGACAAACACGCATAGAATCTTGGCATGTTTAGTATGTAGTGACATTGTAATTTTTTACTTTTATAAATATTTTTGAATAAAAATTCCAAAATAAAGTGTTACAGTCACAGATTCAATTAGTAAGTACATAAATCAGTTTGACAGTTCCTCAGATTCTCAATTTCGTGATTATTCAGCTTTTAAACTTCTCAGTATTCTCTCTAAACTTTTCGTACTATAGGTTCTCGGTTTCTCGAGTTGTCAGTCAGTTTTTCAGGTCCTGATCTTTGAATTTTTCCTTCAAATTTATGGTCCGTCTGTCATATGAGTCGTCGTGCATAGTTTGTGCGATTATTTAATCATGTATACAGCGCAAGGCTGAGTGAAAATGAAGAATTTCAGCGGCACAATCATATGCAGAGCGTTTCCTAGGCCGCCCCCATGGAAAGATTTTAGATGAATTTATGGGGTGGATTTATATCCTTTGATATCTACCAATGGGTGAAATTTTATTAGAAAACAGGATTGACTCCACAAGACTTTTTTTCTTTGAGGACATGATGATGACGTTGATCCTAATGGTTTTGAATGAAATTTGCGTACAAATTCCAGATGAGTACCTACTATGACCGTTCTCGTAAATTTACGGTTCTTGGAAACCCAGATCAGTGTAGTAGTGAGCCCGGAAATACACCGGTTTTCGGCGCGTCAGTGGGTCAACCGGGCCAACTATGAATGCGGCCAGGTATTAATCGGGCCTATAGTAAATATAGTACACAAATATAGTAAACGTAGTAAAACTGGAGCCGTTGTAGTAATAAGGTTATTGCAGAAGACCAAGATTAAGGATTTTTCATTCAATTTCGTATTTAACTATTTAACTAATATAGGGTCTTCATAAATGATCATATATCCAGTAGGCTTTGTACGTCAAAATTCTCCATGTAACTTTTGACGCTTGTTATGGTTTGAATACCTTGAGCGGCAGTTTTTTTTTTATCGTGGTATGCTCCACCTGACCAGGGAGTCCGATAAACCGGACAATAAAAACAAATTCGTCAAACAAATTTCAAACGTCCTGCATTTTTGCCATTCAAGACACTATCCTTTTCTATTCAGTACATGGGTCCAGTCTAGACGTCGGCATCAGGAGCGTGCTATTTCACTGAGGACCTGGGAGCAATAACGGTTTCGATACGGTGTCGAGAAGTATTTTATTTCGGTGTATGTGTCACCACGGTGTCGAGAAACATTGAAAATTCAGTAACTTCGTTACAAACTACATGTGATGTATGAATCATTTCTGAAGACTCGGTATAAGTTTTCCCATTAGTTTTGCGAGTTATACCTTTATTTATATCAATCTTAAGAAAACACCTGTATATCGATTTGTTCACACTATGTTTTCTAAATTTATCAAATTTAGAGCCTCAAAGTTTTTGATTATTTTTTGGTGTCTTCACTCTAAGTGCCCCAGGACACAAAAAATATTGTTCTTTGACATCTCAAGCCCACTGGCTGTTTTAGATGTACCCTGGGTCCTACTCATGGATGCGGATGGGCTGGTCTCGTCGCCCATCTCCATTGCAGTTGCAGTAATCACCGCTCGAGTCAGCAGATCAAGCTGTCAATCAGTCAAAACATGTATACAAAACAATACAAAAATGACCGAATACTGATGGAAGGAAAGAATATCATAATATACTCGAGGACGGCTCGACTGATTTTTATGATTTGTTTTTGTATATTTGGTAGGTATGAGAATAGGCGGTAAACTATTTTTCACATGGACATGGATGCCCAGGGGGCTCCTTGGGCTGGACCGATTTTTATGATCTTTGATTTGTAGGATTTGTATCCACCCCGAATAGCAGAATAACTATTAAAACATGACATGGAGGCCCAGGAGTACCTCTATGGTACAGGGCAACGACAATAAGAAATGGCTCCGACCCTCAAAATTTTTCGTAGTGGGCTTTAAAAACGAAAATCGATTCTTCTTTGTGGACTACACACACAAATCTTTTGATTATATCTCGAGAACGGATTGACTGATTTTTTTCGGGGGCGAATAACAGTAGATAGAGTTGTGTGCATTATCCTTTGATAAAAAAAAAACTGATTTTATTTCAGCTAATAAGTTAACACAACATTTGTTGATTCTGAGGCGGTACAAAGATCGCCGGGTCAGCTAGTAATAGTATATAATAATGAAGAAATAATACCTACTTAAAAAAATGTCAAATTACACTACATATGTATTGTTTTATTCATTCTTATTGAGAATATGTTTTGAACTATGAAGAGATTGAAAAAAAAAAGAAATGACTATTTTGTATAGAAGATGTCACAGTGACATTCAAAAGTATAGGCACTGACGATTATCTTGTGAAACATCAAAAGTTTTAAATCTATCAGACAAAAAAGACAACAAAAATAAATAAAAAAAAATATATATACATATGAATAAATTCTAGAGAGAAAATAAAGCAATCGGTAGAAAACGATATAGAAATTAATGAAAAGAAGGATTTCAAGGACGCAAAAGAAAGCTGTGGAACATTAAAAGTTATATAGAACGAATCCAATATGTAACAAAGAAATGTCAAAGTGAAAAGGACACACAAAAAAATATCTACCTAGAAAAAAAGAAAACTGAAAAAACAAAGAAAGAATAAGAGAAACAAGAAATATGAGAAGTCACAACGTAAAATATGAAAGACAAAATGCAAAATAATAAAGAAAAAAACGATTTGATATGAAGAAAATTAAGTATGAAATATAAAATGATTTGGAAATGTGAAATATGATACCCCATAATAAAATTTAGAATAAGAAACATTAAAAAAATATGAGAAGTAAAATGCAAAATGCACTGTAAAATGTAAATGTGACATTTCACAAATTTTAACATTTCACAAAAGGCCATAAAAATATGAAACATGAAATATAAAAAGTCACACGTAAAAAATATGAATTGTGAAATTAATATGAAAAGCGAAATGCGAAATATGAAATGTGAATCATAGGATGTAAATAATGAAGAATGAAATATAAAACGTGAAAAACGAAATATAAAATCAGAATAATAAAACGTAAAACACGAAAAAAAAAAATCTCTGGTGCAATAAACTAATACCGTGCGATCATTTAAATTATAAATTAGAGTAAGCTGTGAAATTTAAATTAGGTTGGCACTACTAACTTTTGAAAATTTCATTTAAAGTTCGAATGTCAAAGTGACTTTTCAAAAAAAAAACGGCAACAGAATGGTGAATGGAGTTAACAGCTGAATTGAAGATGCAGGAGAACACTTTGAACATTTGCTGTAATTCTACATTATTTGTTAGTCTTTTATTTTCATGAGAAACATAAACGTCACAATGTTTACGACAACCTCAAATTTTACTGTCAGTCAATTTGCAGGCTGGCCATTGCATAATTAAAAAGCCGCCTACTCTAATTTATAATTTAAATGATCGCACGGTACAGAGCACTTCGAGATTACGTCCTCCGTTTACCCCCATCTGTCAGCTGGTGGAATCGAGCCTTTCATTTCCCGAGGTTGGCACCACAAAAATGACAACACGTTTTGGGGTGTTTAATCAACTGTCAAATTCATATTGATGTTATTTATTTCCACAGTTGTATAACAAAATATCAGCAAAATATTATGAAAACGCCGCAACCAACAGCCGCCCCCGACGTATAAGCACCCAGTTACCGAAATACAGTAAGTTTTGACAATGACCTTTTTTTTGCCCCCTGGTTAACTCGGAAGTGCGATCATGAATGGTACTGTAATCGAAGAAGGGTCAGCGATCGACAGACGGCCACTAATCACATGTACGTCCCATCCATCGACCAAACCCCACACGATTTACCGTACGAAATTAATAGGTGCAGGCGAACTGGAAGTCTTTTCAACGATCGAAGACAACCTGTTCCAAGCTCTACCCCAGGATTCGTGCGAATGGCGGCGGTCGCTGGGGCGCCCGGTGCGGTCCGTCCACATCGGGGCCAATTTCGCCCCGTTCAGCGCGGCCGCGCTCCCGAAAGGAAACCAATGGGACCTGATAAGACAACCCCTGTTTCATATTTATTGGACCGAATGTGCGGTGAGTGGTTGTTGTGCGCGTTTGGTGTCACATTGACGTCGTTCATGTTGCAGGATGTTGATTTGTACAAGACAACTGTCAGGGATGACATTGAAAATTGGCTGAAGGAACTGTCATCCAAGGATATCTCGGACTTTCTGATTGTAGTGGTGGAAAACTATGATGGGAAACGTAGTAATAAGTTGTTGCCCAGGACGACGGTACTGGATAAGATTCGCACCGATTTTGCTCCAAAACAAGGTTGATGTTTTGTCTTTTTTTGCTTTTCATAAATGATTTGTGCATCCAGTTGGCTTTGCACGTCAAAACTCGCCATCTAGCTACACGTAAATTTTGTTTTCCATAGGCAACATGATGTATCAAATATTTATGAAGCCCAAAGTTTAGCTCAGCTTTAAGAGTTTAATAAACAAACACCTTTCAGTGGTAAAACAAATAAACGTCAGTCACAGACGGTGAACTGTTATAGTTATTAACGTCGTGAGGTCGATAAGTGGCAAATAACAGACAAGATTGATTGTAAAGTAGAGGCGGAGCCGAGACTTTATAATCGATCGCGTCTGGTATTTGCGTATCGACCGAATATCGTTCAGTACTTTTCATAATACCGTTGGCAACACCGACAAAAAAACCGAATTGTTTAGCATAATTTTTAGACAATTAATAAATCAATTTTGAAAGTGTTGCTGTAGAAACAATGATCAAAAACTTCCTCATGTACTGTTAATTTATATAACAGCCGTGACTGTTATGAGTGAGTTTTCACTCAAGCTGACAGTTTTTATTAAATAGTATTTATTAGGACAGCCAACAACACAACAACCGATTCTCGATGAAGCATTTTCTCGCACTTCATTTGTCGAATTGAATCTGTCAATTCGGTTCCGTACCACTAAAAATGGCAAAGATGCCGCGTGGTGGCGCTGAGGTAAAATGTGTACACCGCCTATAATACAGATCTGTCAGGATGTCAACTAGAATGGGTGCCAATTATTCAATCTATTTCTTTCAATATTCAATAGTCACCTGTTATGTAGTTACAAGAAGGTTTTTAGAAATCTAGTTGCTTATGAAATACATAATTTATTTGTCATTTCTATTCCGTTTACAATAGTACTGAAGGATTAACATGATATGGTGAGCATCATGCATTAGGCGCTCGCATTATTATCACTTCTTGTTCTGATAGAGAATTTGGGTAGACAGTGATTGGATTGACCACCACCATTTCGATTTAGTCCTTCAGTGTATGAAAAACGTTGGGAAAGCCATGCAGAGACATAAATTTTACTATTTAACTTTGTACTTGATTCAGTTATTTATTCCTTCTCGTTTTGAACAGTTTTTTCTGAGTTTCTTCATTTACTACTTTCTCCTGGTTTTGTGTCGTACACTTTTCTTTCGTGATGTGTATAAGAAAAAACTTACATGTAGTTAAATAATTTTTTTGTACACTGGTCTCGTGGAAGAGATAAAGAAGGATGTATTCCATTATACAATGCTACAAAGTGTAAAAAAAGAAAGGTGCGCACGACGTCTGTGACCAGACAGCCCGATTTCATGTTGATTTGCGACTGGTCCTTACTGACTGGTTTTTAGTTAAGACGTTTCCATAGCAACCGGCACTTGCAACCAGTCGCAAATCAACATGAAATCGGGCTGTTAGTTACCAACTATACATTAATCAAAGAAAATATCCCTAATTGAGAAAAAAAAGCACGCACATGATCTTTTAAAATAAATGACTTTTACACTTTTGACATTCAAATATTAAACCAAATTGTCAACAGTTAGTAGTGCCAACCTAATTTAAATTTCACAGCCTACTCTAATTTATAATTTAAATGATCGCACGGTAGAAATTTAAATTTAGTGTGTTACTATTTGCACCATAATGGTTTAAACAAAAACTTGAAAATCTTCGATATAATTTTTGGTGTATTTAAAAATAAAAAATAAAAAAAGAAGTCCCAATCGGCCCATTTTTCACAAAGTAATGGGCATTTAAAAAAATAAGTTTTTTTTTTTTTGATGAATCGGTATCTGGGAAACGGCTCGACAGAAAAAATTGAAAAAAATCAGGAAGGCCTCTCTCAACCAATACTACAACATAAAAAATTATGAAAAAAATCGGAAATGCAAAAGCCAAATGGTGGCGCTTTATCTCCGTAAATATTAATTTTATTACAAAATGTCTTTAATAAAAGTTGTTTTACTAATTATTCTCTATTTCTTAATCTGCTCGTTGTTTTTATATGTCAACGCATTTCCATGGAAACGTAAATAATTTTTGTTTTTTGAATGGCAACCTTGTAATTTTTTTGCTGATTTTTGTTGTCAAAGAATTGAAATCCTCATGATGGTTGGTTATGGAGATCGACAACGTTCACATCAAGATGTTTGTCATTTATTTAACAACGTTCATCCTGTACTCGATATTGTACAATTATTTCCGGATGCAGATCGACCGAGATATGCCAAAGGAATGCCAAACCGAGATATTTGGTTTCAGCAAGACGGCGCTCCACCCCATTATGGGGTTGATGTTTGCCTATTTCCGGATAACATTTTTTTAGGTCGTTGGATAGGACGTCGGGGGCCTATTGAATGGCCTGCTAGGTCCCCCGATTTAAACCCCTTAGATTTTTTCCTCTGGGGTCATTTAAAAACTAAAGTTTACAAAGAAAAACCACAAAATTTGGAAGATTTAGAAGTTAAAATCAAACATGGAATCGCAGAAATACCACCTAACTGGCTACAAAATTCGTTACGCAATTTTTATGACAGATTAGGTTACTGTCAAGCTACAGGGGGTCTTCAGTTTGAACATTTAATTTAAGTTAAAGATTATTTGATTGAATAAAGTATTATGGCCATTTTCTCTAAAATTTTGTTATCAAACCACACAAAAAAATACCAGGTCATTTCAACAAAAAAAAAAACAAAAATCTGCAAAAAATTACTAGGTTGCCATTCAAAAAACAAAAATCAGTTACGTTTCCACGGAAATGCGTTGACATATAAAAACAACGAGCAGATTAAGAAATAGAGAATAATTAGTAAAAAAAACTTTTATAAAAGACATTTTGTCATAAAATTCATATTTACGGAGATAAACCGCCTATTCCATATTTTTGACTAACCCTGTATATATGTACAAGTAGGAAAAATCACAAATAAAAGTTGGTAAATAACAAATCGAGAAGAGAAAATAGAAAGGAAAATATGGAGACTGAAGAATCATAATGAGAGGATGAAAAAAGATGAAGATAGAACGATGGAGGATAAATAGATGAAGAATGAAAAACGAAGGATGGCAGTTCAAAATTAAGACTGAAAAAATAACAAAGAAATAATGAAGAAAGATAAAGAATGAAATAAAAATTGAGAAATGGGTGGGGGATAGAAAACGAAGACAATAAGAAAAACAAAAAAGAAAATAAGAAGACCAAAAGGCATTATGAAACTGAGGCAAAAACCGAAAACATAATTGATAAAAGAAAAAGACGAATAAAGACAATGAATATGAAAACAAGAAGAAGAAAATGTGGATAAAGAACAATGAAGAAGGAAAAATAGGGCACAGAATAAAACATGAGAACAAAAAAAAACATTTTAGGAAAAAATCCCTAGTACAGCTGTGCGGTGCGCTGCCCCCCACCCAATGTTATTTCGCGACCCGTGATTGCTCTGGGTGTAGTCGTTCGGAATCGACGTTAAACCGAAGGTTCCCCTTTCTAGGCAACACTAATAGCACGCGACCCAGATCTATACATATAGAAAATATATAACAAATGACGAAGAATGAAGAATGTAGAAGGAAGAAGGAGGAAGGCAAAACCAAAAACCACGTCTTTAGTATTTGTTGTGTATAAATAATTATTATTTCAAAAACATTTTACAACTTTAAATACCCATAAAATATATTACGTGTGAAAAATAAAAGTTGACTCCCTCCGTTTTCCTTGAAACACCTTGTATATTACGTTCATGTGTGGCTTCATTATTCGCAAGGTGTTCGTAACTAAGGATTTACATGTCTACATCTTCGTCTAGTTCTCTCACAAAGCCCCTTTTCAGGTGATAGATGCATATCTGTGATAAACCCGGGCAAAGTGGAGGCCCGCTCGGCCGACTCCTGGCGAGGCTTGGTGGGTCGCGTCAGACACCTCCTGTTGGTCGCTTACGCGAGAGCCGTGCTGCGATTGGAAGACCACATCAGACAGCAACGAGAAAGAAGAAACGAAGTTGGATGGAACTTTATGCAATACTTTCAACTTCAAGTATGTTTATTAGATTAGATCTTATCTCTGTGAACGAGTCTGACTTCTAGGAGGAACTTGCCCACGTGCTAGAAATGCTGGGCTTGTACGAAGAAGCTTTAGTGCAATACGATGAATTAGACGCTCTCTTTTCCCAGTTTGTAGTCAATGGCATTACGGGCGAGTCCATTAACTGGCTCGTTGATTTTCAGAAGCCCTTAGAAAAGTGGCACGCGTTAAGCCTCAGTCACGCACCTTTGCTCTCTGTTAGTCCGTCGTTGTTAGAATTAAGGGCGTATTTGTATTCGAAGCAGGCGCAGATGTTGTTGAAGGCTAACAAAGTTTGGGAGGTGCGTTTTTAGTGTCAAATTTGAGCGCGATTGACAACACTTTTTGTAGATGGCATCGAGATGCTTGCCATTTCTTCATTTGACTGCTAGGGAGTTGACAGTGCTGGAAATTAGTTCGCCTCCTGGTGCTGTATCGTGTTGGTTGTTTCTGGCCTGCATGGAAGTTTTACAGATTTGTGAGAAGAATAACCATGCCGACAGCGTTGAAGATTATTCTTTACATACCGCTTCTTTGTGGGCTTATGCTAGTCAAAAGGTAAGCAATTCGCTACTATTCGGTCATGACCACTAAAAAACACCGTTTCGTTGTTGCAGCTGCGCGATTTGGGTGAACTGTGCGGGCTAATTCCGGGGGGAGTCCCTTCCTCTGAACAATTGCACACGGTCGTGGGGTTGTCGGCGGGCATGGGGGACAATCCCGGACCACCCGATTCTCCTTCACCAACCGACAAACTAAAAGTTGCTCTTTGCTCTCAGGACGCCTTCAACAAAACCTACTTGGTAACCACATCCCCCTTTCACTCACAACTCATGACTTTTACCGATCTCCAGGAATTGGCGGAACTAGCAATGTGCACCTACAAACACATAGGCCGCCTGCGCTCAGCCCGCCTAATCGGCCGCCAAGTCGCCTCCTTCTACATCCTCCTGGGGGAAACCCAGACGGCAGCGGCCTTCCTCAGCGACGCGGTCCGCACCTTCGAGCAGGACAAATGGCACGAGCTCTCCGCACAGACCCAGATCGAACTGGCCGAATGTTACAAAAAAGCGAAAGACGTGGAAAAGTTCATCAAAACGAGTGCTAACGTCGCCGCCGCCTTAGAAATCGATACTCTGATCCGGTGGACGTACTTCGACGAGATGATGAAGTGCTTGCAGTCGTTGGAACGACCGCTGATAGTGCCTTTTAACGATATTATTAAAATTAGTAGTGTCGCCTTAAAAAACGAAACGGTCGTCCAGCAAGACGGCGTCGTCAGAGTAGAGTTGGTGATCGAGTCGAACTTCCCCCGCGAGATTCTCTGCTCGAATGTCGTGGTGTCGATGGAGGTGGAAACGAAGGAGAGTCGGAAGAACGAGAGATACTCCAAGGGGCGGAGGCTTAGCACCAAAGATTTAAAGCCGCGGGACGCGTTGCTGCAGAGGTTGCAGATCTACCGGCATTTGGATCACAAACAGGACAAGCAGTTGGCCAGTGCTAGTGTGGTTTGCAAGCATCCCGAGTGGAAGCGGAAGGATAGTGCTGTCGCGCCGGGGAAAACCGATTTTGGGTACTGTCTGCAAGTTAGCAATCCGGTAAGTAGATCGTGGTGGTCAGGTATTTGTTAATTATAGTGATTTTCGAAGTTGCAACAGTTTCTGTACTTTTTGATGTGAAACATCTATAGGCTTGGGGGTAAAACCGACTCGTATGGCGAGAGGGGGCATGACGTTCTCTATGCCGTCGTGCCCCCTCTCCGCCCCCGCTTTTTTCTCCCTTGTGTTATCTAGGTAATCTCCGAAACTTCTACTTTTCCGATTTCAAAAATTCTTTCACCAATATTTAGAATGGACCTTTGGGTGGACATAGGTTGTATCATTGAATATCAACACTCTTAACAGAATGCGCAATGCCTGCCTGCAAAAATTGCAAAAGTTTAGATACATTGGGACCAAACATATTTTTTTAAATATTAGAAGTGGTGTTAACGTTATTTATTACAAACTACCTAGCTGACCCGACAGACGTTGTCCTGTCTAAACTTCAATAAATTTGTTTTTGGACAGATCGCGAAACAACACAAAAGTAAAAAGAAATGTAATTTAATTTTAATTGAGGGTGGAATGCGTTTTTCTCCATTTTTTTTTCTCGATTGAAAACATTTAATTAAGTTATTTTCCATCCCGGGAACATAACGAACAGAACAAAAAAAGATTATGATGAAAAGATGATTTTATTTTCCTGAAAACTTTTCCAAAACCATAACGAACAAAACAGAAAAAGAATTACGCATATCCATCGTTCGAATCGTGAGGTAAGTTCATACAAAAAGCACTTTCAGTTTTTTCCAAATTTCTGGGCAACTTTTGTAATGTTTCTTAAGAACCTTATTTGGACTACGAATGTTAAAAAAATATATAGCCAAATCGGTCCAGCCGTTCTTTGGTAATGCGCTTACCAACGAACAGCATTTAATTTTTATTATATAGATATTGTAACACAAGAAATAATCGCAATAGCCCAAATTACAACATAAAGTGCGAGAATTGAAAGAAAATAACTAAAATATTGAACAATTTCAAATTTTCATCAAATAACGCCCGAACATACAACTGAGAAAATGACAATTTTCGACCAAGTAGGAAATGTTAAATTATAAATCTCGGACTTATAATTTTTTAAAAAAGCAGGGTGTAATTCCACCAACTCCCTCTACAATTGGAAGTTGGCTATGTAGGCATAAATTTCTTCCTGGTTTTGATAATATTCTCTTTCAACAAATAAAATACAAATTCGATGGAAAAACTGCAATGGAGGAAAACTTGCTTCACAAAACTTACATCAACATCTTATGGACTAGTTTGACAGCACCTTCTCCTAATTTTGTAAATATGTATTGCAGATATTTCTTTAAACATTTTTGAAAAAGAATTTGATTCTTCTTGTCATAGAGCGAATGTAAAAAGAATATAATGGACACGAAGTAAACACTGGTTTTTAGATTACGAAGCTCGTTTGGAACATAAAATGTATATAATGGAATTGTTGATTATTTGTAACCTGCTGTAAAACAAATGACAAAGATACAGCAAAACATTCAAAAGCTAGTGTTAAATAACAAATGAGCTGTAATTTTTTTTACTTAAATTTTTAATTGTATTTTGTTGAAGTAAAAATGAAGATAAAACTTTAACTAAAAAAATATTGTACTAGATTCATATAGTAAATAGGTATGTTGAACTTTGAAACAAAATTATAATATTCCATGATTTTTATCGGAGCCTCTAGTCCAATTTTACATCGAATTATCCCGATTTACTCATTATTTTTATGTTCGATTTTGAATCATCTACTTGTGTTTAATAATAATGAATGTTAATAATATTTATTTAAATATTTATTTAAATATCAGTATCTACAGGCATTATGCCCAAATGATACAACTTAATTATATATAACAATATAACAAACCATATAAAAGAACATGAAATAGAAAAGAAAACATAAAAAAAAAATATAATCCATTTTACAAAAGCAAAACTTAAATTAGTAAAATTAAATTTTTAATAACCTATTTAATAAATTTTGGCTATTGTGCAAAAAAAAGTCGTGGGTTTCAGAGACAGTATTTGAAAATTTTAACAAGTTGTTTAATGGCGTGTTTAGTCCGTAATTTGTTCGATGGTAATTTAAATAGAAGGTTGATTTTCCTCTTGTATGATGAGATGGAACCAGAAAATTTATATAGGAAAGGATTTCCCCACAATCAACCTTACCATTTAAAAGTTTTTGCGTAAAAAAAATAAATCGGTTAATCCGCCTTTGCTCTAATGATTTGAACCCAACTAGTTCTAGACGTTCATTATAATTATATTTACTTTTATTTATTTTACATTTAAAAAGAACATAGTTAACTATTTTTCTTTGAACTCGCTCGATCCGATCTATATGCAGCCTATAAGATGGATTCCAGATAATACTACAATACTCTAATATTGTTCGAACAAGGGAGATAAATAAAGATATTATACATAGAACATTGTTGAAGTCACGTGTTTCCCTCTTTATAAAACCCGTCAATCTCATACACTTGTTTACTATCTCGTCAATATGATAATGAAAACGAAGCTCTGTATCCAGTAAAACACCAAGATCCCTTATTACCTCAACTTGTTCCAACACACAATTATTTATTTTGTATTCCTTGTTTATGCGTATTTTACTTCTCGTGAAGGTTATCACTTTACATTTTTGTACATTGAGTGACATATGATTTCTATCACACCAAACACCGAGAGCCTTCAAGTCATTCTGAAGACCGTTTGAAGCATTTGACCCGTCAGTGACATCAAGGTACATTTTAAGATCATCAGCAAAAAACAAAAAATTTGCATTACTAAAGTACGTAGGTAAATCATTAATGAATAAAGAAAACAATAGTGGTCCTAAATGACTACCTTGCGGCACCCCTGATTTCACCAATATCTCAAATGATCTAATATCTTTAATTTTAACAGTCTGACTCTTATTTTTAAGATACGATTCTAACCATGCAAGAAGATTTCCACCAATTCCATACAAGTCCAGTTTTTTCAATAATATATCATGATCCACTTGATCGAACGCCTTTTTAAAATCAGTATGAATAGAGTCAACACGACCTCCTTCTTCTAGAACCTTACTTATGAAATTGGTGTAAACAAGGAGATTTGTTTCAGTACTCCTCCCACGGTAAAAGCCATGTTGCTGCTCAATAATAATATTCTTAAATGTATCAAACAGCGCTTCTTGAATAATGGATTCGAATATTTTACTAATCTCACAAAGTTTGGAAATCGGGCGATAATTTGATATGTTACTTTTGTCGCCTGATTTATGTAATGGAATTATATCTGCATGTTTCCAAACTTTGGGAAAATGTCCAAATTTTAACGAAATGTTATATAATTTTGACAAAGGAACAGCTAAGCTAGGACTACAGAGTTTGAGAAAATAACCAGGTATGCCATCTGGCCCCGGGCTAGGATTACTCTTTAGATTTACAAGTTTCTTAAAAACATTGTCAGAATTTATCAACACATTAGTGATACTTGTCTTAGGCTCGATCCTACTTGAAAATTTTTTTGCCGGTGGATGATTAATATAAACAGATTCAAAAAAATTTGCAAAAAGATTACAGATGTCATAATTATTTGTAGCTTCTTTATCATCTAGAAACATAGCATCTGGTATACTCGACCCATTTTTATGTTTGTTTTTTATAAATTTCCAAAACACATTTGAATTTGATTGAATACTATTTTCGCTGACGGAAATAAAATTTTTATAATCTGTATCAATACTCTGTTTCACTTTGCTTCTATAGTATTTGTAAGTGGAGAAAGTGGCATCGAGCTTATTTAATTTAAATTTGTTGTACAGTTTATTTTTTACTTTAATGAATTTTTTTGTTTGAGAAGAATACCAGGAAGGATAACTTTGCGACTTTACGATCTTCTTAGGAATGTAAAGTTCAAAAATATTAAAAATCAGATTATAATATTATAATAATATTATAATAATATTATTATAATATTATAATAATATTATTATAATATTATTTATAATATTAATTATAATATTATAATAATATTATATTATAATTATTGTTGTGGAATTTTCAGCGCTTTCGTTAACTAAAACATGATCCCACTCCACTGTATCAAGACAATAATTGATTTCTTTGTAATCTCCTCTCCTAAAATCATACATCCAATTTTGGTCGTCTATAGCTAAAGCTAATTTAGTGCTTTTATAAAGAAGTTGAAAGGTTAAAGATGGATGGTGGGAATCAGGAGGTACAATATTGAAATCATTCCTTAAATTTTCTATAACATCACTTTCATTAGTAAATATAAGATCTAGACTAACGTTCCGGAAATTTTTAATCGAATTATTTTGAAAGAAACCTAAAAAACTTATATTATCAACTATTTGAGTTTCTGTTACCGATGTAGATTGCTTCGGCACAAGGTATCCTTCTTCATCCGATACCCAACTGATGGTTGGGAGATTGTAGTCACCAACACAGCAAATAGTGGAATTGGGATAACGATCAGTCAAAAATTCTAGGGAAGACACATGATTTAGGTACACGTTTAGATCCGATTTTGGAGGGATATAGACGCCACCAAAGACTATATTCTTAGTTCCACAATTAATTTTAACAAAAACTTCCTCAACTTCACTGATTAAATGTGGTAGCTTTAGACACTCCGACTGAAGATTTGATTTTACCGCTATCAGAACACCGCCGCCGCGATTTTTATTTGCGTTATTTCGATCACATCGATAAATGTTGTACGTATAATGTTAGAGTTGGTATTAAATTTTGTAACTGTTTTGTGAAATTATGCTTCCATTTTATAATCTGAAATCTGTCCACCCAAAATATCAAGTGCGTTCTATAATAGCCGAGAGGAAAACCGATTAATTTTGGTACCAGGTGCCGCGCCATCTATTACCAAAATAGCTTATAACATTTCAATGGGAAACTATTTCATTTCATTTTTCGCTTGACACCCCATCTTACGGACATCCACAAACTACCGAAAAGTCACGTGACGGGGATCGCAAAATCCCGTATAGTTGAGCATTCTGATACCGCCTACTACACCTTCAACAGCTACTGTTATAAAAGTCACAGAAGATACTTCAAATAAAAATATTCCGTAAAAAAAATCTATATTAAAAATATTTATTTGTCTTCTATTTATATTCTGTATATATTATAAGAAGAATAATAAGAAGAAATATGTATATATTAAGGAAACCCTTGTTTCTATTTTTTACTAAAAATGTATTTATTGATTTTCTTTTATTATAAATAATTTCGGTTTTGGAAATATGGAAATTTAATACGGAACCTCGAATACAATAGTATATTGTGCAACTAGTGCGGCAAGTTGTCGATTGCCCACGAAAGCGAAGTTGAGCGCACGAACGAAGTGAGGGCGCAATCGACAACGCCGCACGAGTTGGACATACTATTTTTTATTGCGAATGCGGAATAAATCCCAATAAAATTGGACTCCAGGGGCAAATTCAGTTTTCAGTAGTTTGTTTATCTGAATTTGCGTGCGACAAGTAAACTTTGCGCACCCAAATTAATAAATTTGCAAACCGTTACTTTGCAACCGTAACCGAGGTTGCAAAGATACTATTTGTCTACATGAGCAATAAAAAATAATAAACCTAAACTTTGGAACATAGAGTTTGGATATATGGAATTTGACATATTGAATGTGCAAATTGGTATCTGTTATTTGGAATACAAAACAAAGAATTTAGTATTTGGAATATGAAATTGGGAACATGGAATTTCAAATATGGATTTCTAAAAATGAAGTCTGAAATTTAGAACATTTAGGAATTTTGAATAGAAATATGGGATTTGGATTCTGAGAATATGACATTTGGAACATTAAAAAACTACAATTTGAAATTATGGGAGAATAAAGAAATTTATAAAATTAGAAGAATCTAGCGATTAAACAAAATCAAGAGAATGAGGACAATAATTGAAAGAATGTAGAGTATGTGTGACAGGGTGATAAAAAAATCTTTAAAATTTATAGTGGATTATATTTATTTTATAGTGTTTGAAAAAACGGACAGAGCTGTATCTTTCTTATTTTTTTATTTATTTATTTATTTTTTTTTTGAACGAAGCAAAAACCAAATGAGCGTTGTTTAGTGGCTATAAACTGTGCTACAAAGATATTTTTTGACATGAGTCAAACGATAGTCAACTTTGATTTTTAAAAGTAAAAAATAATTAAATTGTATTTTTCAGTAAATTTCAGCAAAGGCTTTAAAACGTTCGGCCTATAAAATTATGGAAAAAAAAACTTGAAAACAATTCCCGATACATATTATTTGAGTATTTAGTATTTTGGCTTGTTATTTTATTTTATAATGATAAATACCTGAAAAGCCGCCCCCAATCCAGTCTACGACGGCATCTAGGGGGTTGTGGTGATTGTGGTAAATGGATATCTTTGCGCCCTCGTCCGGTTCACAAAGTTGTTAAATAAATGTGAATAGGACAAAAAATAAAAAAGTAAGGGGGTTGTCCTTTAAGAAATGGGGTCCCGGTGCGATAAATTCTATAAAAAAAGATTATAAGTAGTTATAGTGGTGCACAATACCAGTAAAATGGCAACGTTGGAGGGCTCTCCTTCAGGAATTAGGGCCCCCATGCGACCGATTATTCACTTGCCAAAATTTGCAGCAATTTTCTCAAAATGGCGTGACCGTCTTCACTTGTCTTTTTTCCATAACCCACGTAATGGTCATGGCAACTTGATTTTTGCTAATTGTATCTTTGGTTGCCTAACAACCGGGGTTGTAATTACAGCCGTTGGTGCTGACGCCAGGAGTCAACGTGATGCGATTGAGCAGGGAGGTCGGCACCATCGGGAAGTACTTTCTGGGAAACGCGGCCATCTTCATGAACACCCTCCAGTTGATCTCTCAACCTCTCACCCCTCGGCTGGCGTTCGAGGTCAAAGAGGAGGCCCCCGTCGTGCGGCTGCACAAAACTGACGCCCCCTTGTTGTCCGGTTTCGAGCAAACCATGTATTTAATTATAACTATTGGTAGTTACACAATTGAACCAGTGAGTGTACACATTTCGATGAGGGCGATCTTGTAATGATAGAGTTTCAGAATTCTAAAATTAAGCTAACTTCGTCCCGCGGCCTGACCTTCCAGACCAAGAGCGACGAGCCCTTGACCACAACGCTGGAGATCGAGCTTGGCGAGAGGGTGCCCTTCACAAGCACCAAAACACCCCTGAGGGTCCTGGCGGAACTGTTAACAAAAGACCATCAAGTATCCATTAGCTGTCCTTGGGCCCCCAAACCTGTGGTAGTCAAGCTCAGTTTTACCCCTCCTCTGACCACAACGTGGAGGTTGCATACAGTACAACACAGGAAGTTCGTCCACATCAGCGTCACGGGACAGTGCGATAAAGACATATACGTAGAACAGCCCCAGCTTAGCTTGGGTGGGGACTGTGCAATCGTGGACCGAAACTTAAACTCTAGTCATGTAAGTCGTAAGTAAGTCTCATTGCACATTTAATTCTTATAATTTCGTAGGTACTCCCTCACGGTTCCACCTTGTCCTACATCTGGGAGCTCACTACTCAAACCTCCACAACCAAAAGCGAATTCTCATTAGTCTACACCTTCGACGGCATTAAAGACAGTAAGGTGTACAAATACTACTTTGATATTACCGACTATCAGGTAACATTTACACCACCGTCGACCCCAACTAATCGCAGTGTTGCAGACTCTGTACAGCCTGGATGCCAGTGTCGAGCCTACCAAGGGCAGCGAGTTCTGCCGGGACGGGGCTCTGTGCCACCTCCACCTCAAGATAAAGAGTGTCGGTCATTCGTCGGGACAGAACAACGTCTCCAAGTCGGTGATGTACGAGGTCTTGGCGGAACAGAGCATATGGGCCGTTTGCGGTCGAACGGCGGGTGTGATCTGTTTCGATTCCGACGCCGAGCCCCAGTCGGTGGTGCTGGACGTGATGCCGTTGACCAGCGGGTACCTGCCGCTGCCGTTGGTGCGGATATCGAAGTATATTCCCGGGGAACCGGCCGGTAAGTTGAACGCGACCATGCAACCCACAGTGTACTAACCCGCTTTCGAAGGGGGCAAAGTGGACGGCCACCCCCGCCTGGAGCCCTTCAGCCAGGGCCAAGTCTACAACGCCAGCAAGGGCAAACAAGTCCACGTCATTACGGGTCTCGGCGACAACCACGTTTCGTAGTAAAAAGGCCATCTTCTCGCTTTGTTTGACTGATTTTGTGCCAATTTCATTTCTGTACTTGCCTTGATGATATTCTCCGGACTTGTAGCCGAAATTCTGACAATGAGTGTTGTATTTGTGCTGTCCAAACATCACGCAACGTAGCGCTGCGTCCCATACGTTCAAAGTTACAAAATATATGTAATTAATTAGTTTTGGGTAGGTCTCTATTTTTTATGTTATTACTACCTTTGTTTACGTGCTGTATATTATTGGTGTAAATATCTACCTTATTTGTAAAGAATAAACGTATATTTATTTGTTAATTGTCTATTTATTGCTATAAATTCACATCAAAAATATAGTAAATAAACAACGGGATCTTTCTTGACAACATTCTTTTACTTAAACAAAGTTATTACACTTGAGTGGTTACTGCTGGTGTAACAGAACCTGGTGATGAACCTATAAGTACATTAAAATTGTGCTAAATAGTTACTGGCATGTTAAAAATTAACCTGCAGATATACAAACATTAAACAGAGTAAAACCTGCTCATGATCACAATGATTTTTGTTACATATTACTAGAACTCAAGCAATCCATGTGCTAATATCTAACTCATCCAATATACAGCAGTATAAATAAAAATATACTTTATGAGGTAAACGTCGAAAACTTAATAAATCTGCATAGACGCTCTCAGATTGAAGCAAAGTAATGAAATAATTCGGCAATATGTACAATAACTAACCGTAGCTAAAGTAAAAGGAATCTACTGTCTGTCTATCACTGGTCTAAAATTATTCTTAACAATTAAATGACGGATGACTACAACGGCGCCTCAGAACAGAAGCGGCTCAGGAGTGTGGACCGTTTTTCTTCCGGAGAACCGCAAGATGGCAGTCGACGATGAGAAGGCTACCGACAATAGGCTTCTAACATTTCTAAGAAAAGCTTATTCATAGGTACTAAATCTTGTTGGTGCACGTCCGACCAGAATCTTCTCACCACCTGGTCCGCCTGTCGCAGGGCCGGCATGCACAGGAGGAGTTGGGGGATTTGATGCAATACGCCGGGCCTAAAAAATATTTAAAATGAAACTTGAAATGCCACATATCCAATGCTTTGTTTTGACTTTCTACGCCCATATAAAACGAGTACAAACTCGGTACGTCAAAAATATTTTTTTTCTCAACTCAAAATTTTGAAGTTTCCAAAAATCGGTGTTAAATCCAGATGTAATAAAAAAAGTACCATTATTACGTATTAGGATAATTTGAAAGGCTTCCGATTGTTCAATAAGCAAAAATTATTCCATTTTTTTTGCTTTGACTATGTTTGAGGTTATATCTTGAAAACAACAAGTGCTATGCAAAAACTGACAGTAAAAATGTGATTCCCAGGTTCGAAAACATATAAAACGAGCACAAACTCGATAGGTCAAAAATCATTTTTTCAGTACTCAAAATCTTGAAATTGAGAATATCTAGGAATCCAGAAGCGTTATCAAAAAACAGATGCTGAGAACGGGTTTTTCAGTGCCGAAAACATGAAACGACTCCGAATTCACTACCTCAAAAACGATTTTACCTAAACTCAAAATTTTGAAATTTTCAAAAATAGTTTATGAAATATGAGGTAATCGACAAAAACGTACCAGATTACGTTTGTAAATACATTTTAAGGCCTCTGGATTGTACAATAGCCAAAAATAGTTCTATTCTTCATTTTGACTTTGGTTGCGGTTATATTTTGAAAACCAAAAGTGCTATCCAGAAACTGACAGTAGAAAAGGTCTTTCCACGTTGGAAAACATATAAAACGAGCCCAAACTCGGTACGTCAAAAATGTTTTTTCTCTCAACTCAAAATTTTGAAGTTTCCAAAAATCTGTGTTAAATCCAGATGTAATCAAAAAAATACCATATTACGTATTAGGATAATTTTAAAGGCTTCCGATTGTTCAATAACCAAAAATTATTCAATTTTTTTGCTTTGACTATGTTTGAGGTTATATCTTGAAAACAACAAGTGCTATGCAAAAACTGACAGTAAAAATGTGATTTCCAGGTTCGAAAACATATAAAACGAGCACAAACTCGAAAAGTCAAAAATCATTTTTTCAGTACTCAAAATTTTGAAATTGAAATATCTAGGAATCCAGAAGCGTTACCAATAAACTGACGCTGAAAACGTTTTTTTCAGTGCCAAAAACATGAAACGAGTCCGAATTCACCACCTCAAAAACGGTTTTACCTAAACTCAAAATTTTGAAATTTTCAAAAATCGTTTATGAATTTTTGAAAAAAAATTCTTCGATTCTTTTGGCTGTTTGTTGAGGTTATATGTACATATTTTCGAATTTACAAGCGAAATCTAAAATTTTTTTCAACTCAAAATTTGGAGTAATCGAAAAATAATAACAGGAATTGTGACCATTATTAAAAAACCATAAAAAAAGAATACGAGAAACAATTTACCTCAGGATGCTGACAGTATCCGACAACGCCGACAGTATGGAATCCCTGAACTTCTTCAGCGAATGAGATTCATCGAGCCGCACGTCCGAGTTCGCCAACACCAGGGCTTTGAGGAGGTAGTATTCTTCTTTTAAAATCGACAAACTATCTAACCTTTCGACAACATGGCAACACTGCAACAATACCCGTAACTCCCAACTCCGACCACCGCGCCACCACTCACCGTTTGATACAGTTCGACGGCGCCGCAATCCCTCGACTGCTTCTCGTCCAGCGTGAAATCAGTGGCGAACTTCAACCTCGCCAGCTGCATCAGCGGCACGCTCCTATACGCTAACGTGAGTGTAAGTATTTCCGCCCATGTGCTCTGGAGGAGTCTCATTTGATCGTTGAGGGAGAGGTCCGTGAACCCCGGAATTTGCTTCGCCCAGCCGATGATGCCCACCAGCTCGCGGTCGTACAGGTCGCTCAGTATGGAAAGGGTCCGATGTTTTGAGTTCTCTAATGCCGTGTTGATCTCCAGACAGTCGGGTTCGCATATCGCGAGGGCGTCGAGCATTTTGATATCTGGAACGCAGGCGTTTAGGGGGGCTGAAAATCGGGAATTGGGGGTCGGTACCTTCTAACTGTAGCATGGGCCTCTGGGCCGACACCACTTGGACTTGGTAAGGGCTGTCGGGGTTTCGTCGATATTTCTGCCGTCCGCCCCGCACCCTGTCCAATCGTACGCCCTCTTTTAACATTCCAGATCTTAGACATTTTCGAAATCGGCACGCCTGGCATGCTTTCCTCCTGCGTTTGTTTATTTCGCATTCTCCAGATGCTGGACATGTGTATTCTATGTTACCTGGAAGAAAATATTCACACGTAAGAGAGTATTCACATGTCTCGAGAAGAACGAGTATTTTGGAATTTACTACGATAGTTAACAAAAGAAAATGGACACTTTTGAGCTGATATATAAATAACACCACTCTGTATATATGTATAATTATACACACCTTGTATTGTCCGTTTGAAGAAAGCTTTGCACGCTTCGCATGAAGCTACTCCATAATGAAAACCTGAGGCTACGTCACCGCAAACGAGACATAATCTTCGAGGGGAATCTTCTTCTTTCATCTCATCCTGAAAGGGAAACGAACAAGTTTTTAGTTTCTGTTTCACTAGTTTCGGTCGTAAAAATATGGTATGCAACACGTGTAAAAAGTGATATTCTGTGCATTGATCAAGATTCCCAAGATTGAAAGATTTTAACTGTCGAGATTCTGAAGATTCTGAGATCAATGAAAGATGTATCTAAGCCATCCAAGGGAAACCATAGACCGGTTTCGGTCTTCTCAGACCTCATCAGCATGGTATATCCGACGGATCACTGTCGATAGCATCGTGGTGCCATCATTTCAGATTATAGCCTCTTGATGAATGTAGAAATAATTGATAAAAGTAAAAAGGACAAAATCAACTGAAAGGAAATATGTACTATGATGAATTCAAATAATAAAATGAATGCGGTAAAATTTGGAAAAAACAAAATGGCACCAAAGGACTGTAAGAAGAACAGAATGAAGAAACTGAAAAAGAAAATAAAAAAGAGCAAAAGTATTAAAATAAATAAAAACCAACTAATATCTTTTTTCTTTTTCCTTTCACTTTATACACTGGTTTTGTTGTCGTTCTGTCTTCATTTGCTTGTTAGTGTCTTTAACCCAAATAATAATTCAACACAGATGATTGTTGAAATGCGTTTCCACACACAAAAAAGATCCAAGAGGATTTTAACAGCACTAATGCGAACTATAAGAATTAAAAATTAACTACAGCTTTGTAAAACAAAATTATTGTTATTTATGCAACACATGTAAAAAGTTACTGTGGTATACCCGTATTTAAGTATTTTTTCTACACAAAAAATCACTTTTCCAATCGCTGAAATTTTGAATAGGCGTAATTTGGAATTTAAGTGTTGAATGATCTTGAAAATTAAAAAAATAAAGTGTTGAAAACTTTAGATTAGATTTATGATATCTGTCCATTGAATTCATCAATGAATCTTGGGTTTTTGAAACCTTAGAATTACCTACTTAATATCTAGAGAACACGAAATCAGAATCTGGGATTCCCAGACTCTTTTCATCTGTAAATTTTAGAACTGTGTAGTTTGAAGTTTCTTCCTCTCCTTTTCGTTTTGCTTGTCCTTCTTCCCTTTTATATCTCCTTCTCTTCTATTTCTCATTATGTTTCTCCCACTCCTTTTTCTTCTCTTCCTTCTTTTCATTCCATTTCACGTTCTCATCCGTCCCCTTTTGCTTATTACTTTTTACATTGCAATTTTTCCCTTTTATTTCTCTTTTTCCTTCTTCTCCTCATGCTTCTGCGTATCACCTTTTCGATTTCATTATCTTTCTCTTCCAATTACTCCTCTTGGTTCTCGTTCTTCTTCTAACACTTGTAGTATTTATACACCTTTCCTCCTTCTCTTTCTTTTACTTGTCCATCTCCTCGCTCTTTGTTTTTCTCTTTCTGTCGATTTTTCTCCTTCTACTAATTCTGTTTCTACTTCTCTTCTCATTCCTCCTCCTCTTCCTCACATTTCTTCTCCTTATGATTCTTTCCTTCTCCATCTCTTTGTATTTCGCATTTTTCTCTTCTCCTGTTCCTATTTCTCTCCTTCCTCTCATTTTCTTTATCCGGCTTCTTCCCCTCCTTCCCCTTTTCGTTCTGTCGCTTTCTTTCTCTTTATATTTACCATTGTCTTTCTTCTGCTATATTTTAATTCGTCTCATTCTCGTGTTCTTCTTTTTTACTCATCTCTCCATCTTCCTATTTCTGCAACTTCTCTTTCTATTTATTCTTCTCTTCCTTTTCCTTCTTATCGCCTTTTCGATTTCTTTCCGTTTCTCTTTCAATTACTCCTCTTGGTTTTCCATCCACCTTTCTTCCTTTTACTTTTCAATCCCCCTTTTTCAATTTTTGCTCCTCCTTCTCCTTCAATGAGTCCTTCTCGTTCTGTTTCTTCTTCTTTTACCATTCCTTCTTCTTATCTATTTTGTTCTCCTCTTTCAAGTACTGAATATCCTCGCTGTTTTTGGTTTTCTAGCTTTCTCTTTTTTCTTATGTACTTCTCTTTGTATTTCACATTCTCTTTTTCCTTCTTCTCCTGAACCCCTTTCTGCTCCTCCTTCTTATCGCCTTTTCGATTTCTACTACTTGTACTTCTCCTTCTTTTTCTCTTTATCTCATTCCTCATCTTTCTCATCCTTGTCCTTTTCTTCCTATTTCTTGTCGTCCTTCTTCTCCAACTTCCCCTTATCATACTTTCGTTTTCCCATTCTCCCCCTTCTTCTGCTGTTCCTCTTTTTCCTCCCCCTTTTCTTGCTTCTCATTTCTACAACTTCTATTTATATTTTTCCTTCACTTCCTTCTCCGTCTTATCGCCTTTTCGACTTCTACTGCTAGTACTAGTACTTAGATCTTTTCCTCTTTCTCTTCTTCCTCATCTTTCTCCTCCTACTCCTTTTCTTTCTATTTTTACTTCTCCTTCTCTTTATCCGACGACTTATTTCCCTCCTTTCACTTTTAATCCTTTCGTTTTCCTCCTTTTTATATTTCCCATATCTGCAACTCCTCTTGGTATTCCTTCTCTTTTTATCGCTTTTTCGATTTCTTTCTGTTTCTCTTTCAATTACTCCTCTTGGTTTTCTTTCCACCTTTCCTCATTTTCCTCTTTTTATTTTTCAATCTTTGCTCCTTCTCCTTACACCTTTTTGATTTCCTTCTCCTTCAGTTACTCCTCTTTCTGTTTCTTATTCTTCTACGTTTCCTTCTTCTTATCGATTTTGTTCTCCTCCTCCTCCTCCTTGTCATACTTCATCTCCTCTTCCCCCATACAATTCTTTTGACTTCCTTCTCCTTCCCTATGTGTTTCACATTCTCTTTCCCCTTCTTCTCCTGTACCACTTTCTCCTCCTCCTTCTTATCGCCTTTTCGATTTCTACTACTACTTGTTCTTCTCCTTCTTTTACTCTTTATCTCATTCCTCATCTTTCTCATCCTTGTCCTTTTCTTCCTATTACTTCTCGTCTTCCTTCTTCTATTCCTCTTTCTCCTCCCCCTTTTGCTGCTTCTCATTTCTGCAACTTCTGTTTATATTTCTCCTTCACTTCCTTCTCCGTCTTATCGCCTTTTCGACTTCTACTGCTAGTACTAGTACTTAGATCTTTTTCTCTTTCTGTCCTTCCTCATCTTTCTCCTCCTACTCATTTTCTTTCTATTTTTACTTCTTCTCTTTATCCGACGACTGCTCTTCGTATTCCTTCTTCTCTTATCGCCTTTTCGATTTTCTTCTGTTTCTCTTTCAATTACTCCTCTTGGTTTTTCTTCCCACCTTTCCTCCTTATCCTCGTCCTTTTCAATCTCCTTTTTTTTTAATTTTTGCTCCAAGTATGTGTACAGAAGTAGGAAAGCAGAACAAGGATAAAAGAGTAAAGGTATAGGAGGGCGAGCGAGAAGAACGATAACTACTGGAAAGAGAGAGACGAGAAAGTGTGCAGATGGTGCAGAGAAGGAGCAGAAAGAATTTGATGACATGAGAGAGAAGATTTATTTATCATTGTATGGAAAAATGGAATACTTCTCAATGCCGGAAGGCAAAAAAATTATTTATTAGATTATGTTCACAACTGACCAATTGACTAACAGTATTGGAATGACAACCATTTTCTGACTTAAAAGTTTTGAAATTGAAAAAAAAAAACAATAAATGTACGTCACTTCTCAACCGTTTAGTTAGTTGATGAGTATAGTGGACAGTGACTAAATGGTTGACAAATTGGTTCGGAATGACAACCATTTTCATATTGTATCCACCAAAAGAGATTTATACCAAAATACATATGTATACAGATACTCAAAGTTTACATTTTTGACTGACTGGTTGACAAAATAAATAGTTCGGAATGACAACCATTTTCATATTGTATCCAAATTTCGTTTCTCGTATTTCACAGTTGTTCTTTGTGACTAAAAACCATTTCGTTTATGGCACCACATGATGTGAATGCGGTGGGTGGGTGGGCCGCCGCATCCACAACTGACCGATTGACTAAGAGTATTGGAATGACAACCATTTTTTGACTTAAAAGTTTTGAAATTGGACTGAACACGAGACTGAGTTCTAGTTTTTAAAGAAAAAAAAAATTTATAAATGGTTGTTACTTCTCATCCGTTTAGTCAGTTGATGAGTATAGTGGACAGGGCGGCCCACCCGCCCACCGCACTTGCAAACGGTGCCAGAACCATACGCTTTTTAGTCACAAAACACAGCAATTTTATTACTGAAAAGAAAAAGGACAAAAAAAAACTTAAAATTAGTCGTCAAATGAAATGCAAAAACAGTTGAATTAAAAATTTCTACGAGGACGAAAATGGAACGGAACGAATGAGAAAAATACCAAGAAGGACCATTTAAAAAAGCCTTGAAAGGAAATAGGAAAAATAAAAAAATATATCAAAGAGGTTATCGCCTCCGAAATTTATTTCTTCGATTTTCAGTAGATTCTATTTCAATGATACTGTTCGTCAGTTTGAGCCATTTTGAAGAATTTCCAGATTTCGGTCTAACGCCATTGCCGATTTAAAAAAAAAATTAATAATCCTAAATGGTGGATTCAATGTTCAAAAACTAAAACTATGTTCCAATAAGATGTTATTGGTTAATTTTGGTAAATATTATTACAACTATGTCTATACGGAAATAAAAACGTGCGTCTTACATCAGGGTACGTCCCAGGGATATATTTCATAACTGGTTGTTACACTGTTACACTTTCAAACCGATATTAGATATGCCAAGATGACCCCCCATATATATGTATAAAAACGCACCAGTGTTTACATACACCACCACGATAACCAACTACTGGAAGACACCGAAAATGACGCATTTTGAAGCACGTGCACACCCACTGTTGGACCAATGATCTGAAGTGATCGCAAACGTCACATCGCTAAAAAACGCTAGTTTATGCAAATTTTCCATCAGGCCAAGTGATATAGGTCTAATTATCCAAAACGGAAGTTCGGGTTTGGACCTACAGATTTTCGAGCCAACGAAACCAGAGACATCCCGTCTCTTCCGGATAAAAACATTCTCAGCAACTGTTTTCATAACAAACAAGCAATTAAGATTGTGTAATTAATAGTTAATTACGTACCAACCTCGCATGCAAATTCCCCAAGACGACACGTGCCGCCCACGGATTATGTCGACAGGTGTATATGGGAGCCGTCACTTTTTAATACAATGGACGGTAACTGGGCTTTTTTTTGCAAAGCAGCAGTGGTTGAAGGTAATCTGTCAATGCACTAACACGAGCGGTTAAGATTAGGCAAATCGTGATTCAATATGTGGATGAGATTCAGAATAATTTCGAGGGTAGAGGTAATTTAATTTTGAGCATTTTTCTTGTCGGCGTTCCATAAGTGAGTACATGTCGAAGAGCACTGGAAATGTTTCAATAAAACATCGGTGAGTATCAGCTAAAAATAGATATGACTTGAATACGTCTTCGGAGGGGTGTAAAGACAAAAAATTGTGTATGCGATAATTTAAAAAGCAGTGTCGTCGCGCCATCTGCCCGTCGGAGGACCAAAGTAGTCATCGTTTCCTGTTTCGACTCTCCATATGATGTTCTTCCCGAGCTTCTATGAAAAGCACCAAATCGAATTCCAAATCTGCATGAAGGATTTTTTTAATTAAAAAGGCGAAACTGGACACCCGCACAACCATCCATTCTTTCAGCCACCTACTCAAGAGAATAAAAAATGTATCTTATTCAATCCATTCAATCCCCATTTACATACGGAATACATGCATCCGATTATGTAGTCTAGACCACATTTGTCAAGTATGAGCTCTGTTGATAAATATCGGTAACAAGTTAAATTTTTCCTGGTTCCAGTAGCCGCCGCATTAATGCCGATCGTATGTTCGTTTTTTTCCAAAATACGGAGATTTCTCGTATAAATAAGAAATTAACATTTCTAACCTACGATATCGCCACTATCATGTCCAGCCCTATTACGAGTGCACACACTCAACAACACGACGTCACTCCACATTCAATAGCGTAGATAAAACTCTCGATTGCCATCTAAACACCCAAAAATCTCTTGAAAATCAATCTAGTATTCTAGTACCACAAACAAATCACGCTGGCGCAAAATTGAGGTCGGTTCGCAAGGCCATCGAAAGCGTTATCAGTTTGATTAAACAAATCGGTTTTTTGAAGAAAAGCGCTGGTAATTAATTGCTTTGCGTTCAGAAGAATGACGTCAAATCAGTAAGGTTAACCTCTAATAAAAAAATTATTATCGTATCGCCGAGTGGTCATAAAAAAGGAGCTCACAGGGTGTTAACAGATCCCTCGGCGGGAGCGTGCTAAGGTGATCGGACTACTGCCTGGGCCCATAACCGGTATAAGCTGTAATTTAATTCAGAGTCTAGATCGCTTTGAGGCTTCATCAGATCTCCCTCAATTCACTTTTCTTTCCGTTTTATTATTTGTCTATTCTCTTTCTTTATGTTCCTCCCGTGTTATGTGACCTTCAAGGTCTATTTTTATATCCCACCTTTCTTATTCTATCTCCTTGATTCTCATTTTTGAATTTGAAAGTTCAGTGAAGTACGAGAGTGTCCCAAAACGATAAAAATCTATTTTTCCGGGAGCTTTTTTTTGGAGACTTTGAGTAACTCCTGTACCGCCTTGGGAATTACTAAATTCAGATTTGCCACTTTTATAACGTATGAGCTTTGTTTCAAAAATTAACATTACTAAGCTCCGAAAACTCAGATTTTTTTTTAGTTGAAAGCTCAAAACTCGAAAGTACAGTGAAATAGGGGGATTAGGTTTCGTGTTGCCCATTTAGGCTTTCCTAGCTTAATTCCTCCCGGAATTACAAATCTCTACAAGGAAGGATAATTCTTTTACGAATTTTTAAGAAGGAGAGTGTCCCAAAACGATAAAGCTTCAAGAACTCGTAGAAATACAATTTTCCGGGAGCTTTTTTTGGAGACTTTGAGTAACTCCTGTACCGCCTTGGGAATTACAAAATTCAGATTTGCTACGTTTATAACGCCTGAGCTTTGTTTCAAAAGTTGACATTAACTAAGCTCCGAAAACCCAGATTCTTTTTTGAGTTGAAAGCTCATAACTCGAAAGTACAGTGAAATAGGGGGATTAGGTTTCGTGTTGCCCATTTAGGCTTTCCTGGCTTAAATTCTCCCAGAATTACAAAGCTCTACAAGGAAGGATAATTCTTTTACGAATCTTTAAGAAGGAGAGTGTCCCAAAACGATAAAGCTCAAGAACTCTTAAAAATAAAATTTTCCGGGAGATTTTTTTTGGAGACTTTGAGTAACTCCTGTACCGCCTTGGGAATTACTAAATTCAGATTTGCTACGTTTATAACGTATGAGCTTTGTTTCAAAAATTAACATTACTAAACTCCGAAAACCCAAAGATTTTTTTTTTAGTTGAAAGCTCATAACTCGAAAGTAGAGTGAAATAGGGGGATTAGGTTTCGTGTTGCCCATTTAGGCTTTCCTGGCTTAAATCCTCCCAGAGTAACAAATCTCTACAAACAAGGATAATTCTTTTACGAATTTTTAGAGTGTCCCAAAACGATAAAGCCCAAGAACTCTTAAAAATCCAATTTTCCGGGAGCTTTTTTTGGAGACTTTGAGTAACTCCTGTACCGCCTTGGGAATTACTAAATTCAGATTTGCTACAATTATAACGCCTGAGCTTTGTTTCAAAAGTTAACATTACTAAGCTCCGAAAACACAAAGTTTTTTTTTTGAGTTGAAAGCTCATAACTCGAAAGTGCAGTGAAATAGAGGAATAAGGTTTCGTGTTGCCCATTTAGGCTTTCCTGGCTTAAATCCTCCCAGAATTACAAATCTCTACAAGGAAGGATAATTCTTTTACGAATTTTTAAGAAGGAGAGTGTCCCAAAACGATAAAGCTTCAAGAACTCTTAGAAATACAATTTTCCGGGAGGTTTTTTTTGGAGACTTTGAGTAACTCCTGTACCGCCTTGGGAATTACTAAATTCAGATTTGCTACGTTTATAACGTACGAGCTTTGTTTCAAAAGTTAAGATTAACTAAGCTCCGAAAACCCAAACGTTTTTTTTTTTGAGTTGAAAGCTCATAACTCGAAAGTACAGTGAAATAGGGGGATTAGGTTTCGTGTTGCCCATTTAGGCTTTCCTAGCTTAATTCCTCCCGGAATTACAAACCTCTACAAGGAAGGATAATTCTTTTACGAATTTTTAAGAAGGAGAGTGTCCCAAAACGATAAAGCTTCAAGAACTCTTAGAAATACAATTTTCCGGGAGGTTTTTTTTGGAGACTTTGAGTAACTCCTGTACCGCCCTGGGAATTACTAAATTCAGATTTGCTACGTTTATAACGTATGAGCTTTGTTTCAAAAATTAACATTACTAAACTCCGAAAACCCAAAGATTTTTTTTTTTAGTTGAAAGCTCATAACTCGAAAGTAGAGTGAAATAGGGGGATTAGGTTTCGTGTTGCCCATTTAGGCTTTCCTGGCTTAAATCCTCCCAGAGTAACAAATCTCTACAAGGAAGGATAATTCTTTTACGAATTTTTAAGAAGGAGAGTGTCCCAAAACGATAAAGCTTCAAGAACTCTTAGAAATACAATTTTCCGGGAGGTTTTTTTTTTGGAGACTTTGGGTAACTCCTGTACCGCCTTGGGAATTACTAAATTCAGATTTGCTACGTTTATAACGCCTGAGCTTTGTTTCAAAAGTTGACATTAACTAAGCTCCGAAAACCCAAAGATCTTTTTTTTGTTGAAAGCTCATAACTCTAAAGTACAGTGAAATTGGGGGATTAGGTTTCGTGTTGCCCATTTAGGCTTTCCTGGCTTAAATTCTCCCGGAATTACAAATCTCTACAAGGAAGGATAATTCTTTTACGAATTTTTAAGAAGGAGAGTGTCCCAAAACGATAAAGCTCAGGAACTCTTAAAAATCCAATTTTCCGGGAGCTTTTTTTGGAGACTTTGAGTAACTCCTGTACCGCCTTGGGAATTACTAAATTCAGATTTGCTACAATTATAACGCCTGAGCTTTGTTTCAAAAGTTAACATTACTAAGCTCCGAAAACACAAAGAATTTTTTTTTGAGTTGAAAGCTCATAACTCGAAAGTACAGTGAAATAGAGGAATTAGGTTTCGTGTTGCCCATTTAGGCTTTCCTGGCTTAAATCCTCCCAGAATTAAAATTCTCTACAAAGAAGGATAATTATTTTACGAATTTTTAATAAGGAGAGTGTCCCAAAACGATAAAGCTCAAGAACTCTTAAAATTAAATTTTACCGGGAGCTTTTTTTGGAGACTTTGAGTAACTCCTGTACCGCCTTGGGAATTACTAAATTCAGATTTGCTACGTTTATAAAGCCTGAGCTTTGTTTCAAAAGTTAACATTACTAAGCTCCGAAAACCCAAAGAATTTTTTTTTTAAGTTGAAAGCTCATAACTCGAAAGTACAGTGAAATAGGAGGATTAGGTTTCGTGTTGCCCATTTAGGCTTTCCTGGCCTAAATCCTCCCGGAATTACAAATCTCTACAAGGAAGGATAATTCTTTTACGAATTTTTAAGAAGGAGAGTGTCCCAAAACGATAAAGCTCAAGAACTCTTAAAAATACAATTCTCCGGGAGCTTTTTTTGGAGACTTTGAGTAACTCCTGTACCGCCTTGGGAATTACTAAATTCAGATTTGCTACGTTTATAACGTATGAGCTTTGTTTCAAAAATTAACATTACTAAGCTCCGAAAACCCAAAGATTTTTTTTTAGTTGAAAGCTCATAACTCGAAAGTAGAGTGAAATAGGGGGATTAGGTTTCGTGTTGCCCATTTAGGCTTTGCTGGCTTAAATCCTCCCAGAATTACAAATCTCTACAAGGAAGGATAATTCTTTTACGAATTTTTAAGTACGAGAGTGTTCCAGAACGATATATTTTTTTTCATTCATTCTCACCCCCTATTTTTCAATAGTGGCGCGGGCTGCTGCGCGCAGGCCACAAAGGCCGCTGTTCCCGGAGCGAAACGACTTTCGGCTGAACAGGTGACAGTTACCATATGTAAAATCTTCTGTCCTTCTCCCTCTCGATATTTTGAAGCCATCTCTCATTTTTACTCGCCCTTGTTAAATTTATGTCTCCAATCTTGCACTGTAGTTATCTATATTATGTCTATTTCTATCATTTTGTCAATATCTATATCTCACCGCCTTATTCTTCTCTTTCAGTCTCTCTTTCTTTATCTGTTTGCACCTCTTCTATTTTATTCCTTTTCTTCCTGTGCCTCACATACTTTTTGTGAATGTGTAAACCATGTAAGAAATATTTATTCACCAAGTGTAAAAAGCGCTGTCTACTGCACGCGACCTAAAAGTTGTTCAACGAGGTCTAAGCCTACACTTTTACCCGTGTTGCATACAACATTTTTTCTACGATCGTCCAGAACTTACCTTTTGGGAAATGTAACTACATTGCATAGTATTGATATGATACAGTTTCGTATGCTAATGCTACTGAAAAACTGACAAGACACCTACCTCCATGTGTCCCATTCCTGAGTCGGTGTGAGGTTGCGTCGTCGATGAGCAATACTGTCGATCCGGGCTACCTGGAGATCGGACGTTACTGTCGTAATGATTTGCTTCTTGAAATTCGATCTAACGGACACGAAACGTTAGCATCCTCGAAAAAACTTACGAAAAGATGAACCTACACCTGTGTCGTGCATAACCGTCGTCGTCGGGGAATACATGTCACTGTTGGACGGCGAGCATTCCTGCAGACCATCCAGTTCCTTCTTTATCTGCGGAACTCCTGACGACACGTCGCCTCCGACTCCCGGGTCTGTCATCATGGAAACCTGTAAATGAAGGAGGTGGTCGTGAATGATTTTATCGATCGTCGATAGTCGACACACAGACACACACTCCTCAATCCGACCCTGTCCCCGCAATAAATCTCGCAGGAATCCTTGGCCTCCAACCGAGCCAAATCCATAGTTCGCAGGAAACGTTAGCCGCGATTGTTGACAAACACGCCCAAAATCGAACCGGCGGTCTAAAATAATACAATCAATCAAAAATCTAGTTGGCTAGCGCTTTATGGCCACGCTGTCTAGACGAAATTCAAGGTCGTCCTGCTGTGCAACGCGTTCGGTCCTGCGGAGTGCCGCGGTAATGCTAATAAAAAACGAATTTGTCTACTCACTGGCTAATTCCGATGGTCTTGTTCTTGTTGGGTCGGGTATGGGTAAATTTGGGTGGAAAGGCGATCGTCGTTGGATCGAAGGGGGTTATGGAGGGGAAAGACTTTAGGATGTCTTTGGGTGAAGATATTATATCAACATCAACATCATGTTCATGTAACCTAACCTCAAAAATTTGATTTGGGTCACGTATTTCTGATACACCCTGTATGTTTTTCTTAGCCCAGCAGACACAACAACCTCCACCTACAAAGTGGGTACTTCGTATATAATTTTATTTTAGCGACGTCTCGCACATGCATAAACATTTACCATCGTCGAGACAAACATTTCGGCGATGTGCAAATTAAACAACTAGAGGTCCAGACCGACGTCATTAAAAGACGTGGAATAACAGTTTTATTAGTGCAAAAAATGCATGCGATTTCAAGTGCATCTTTCGCCTTGTGACTGGTCAAGGCGTGGAACAAGTCAACCTTGACTGAGCGACGACTCTGTGAATTTTTTTCGCGATCCTCTGGTTCAAGTGCAAGGCCACGGCGTTTGTGGCCGGGTGACCGGTGGTGCATCTGGTTTCGAGTTGTGGCATTGTTGTTATCTTTATTGAGATCGATGGGTATGTCGAGAGGTGCAGCCGTGTGTAATTTTATCCGTTTCGAATTATTTTTCGAAGGTCAGAAGTGTCTTAATAAATAGGAAAAACTATTACACGTGTCAATTATCGACTTTGATTGGACAAAAAGTTGTACCTATTTCCTGTATTAGACTTTGTATATCGTTAGTTACAGGTAGAGGTCATAAAATATATGTAGTTACAAATTAAATTACATAGCGCTTTGAATCACCCTGTAGATTTAATTCAATTTTTTTTATCACAACCGTCCCAAAATAATTATGCTTTGATTTATTCACATACTTAGTCACTTCCGGACTTCTGTAAAATATATGTAGTTACAAATTAAATTACATAGCGCTTTGAATCACCCTGTAGACTTAATTCAATTTTTTTTATCAGAACCGTCCCAAAATAATTATGCTTTGATTTATTCACATATGTACTTAGTCACTTCCGGACTTCTGTATAGCGGAGTCAAGATCAATTTGATTTACGAATCTCAAAATACAGTTTTGAGAAATTTTGAATTTAGACAAATACCGACGTTTTCGAAATTGGTGTTGTCTCCAAATCCAAGTAGTTTTGAAAATATCTTCTCCGAGGTTGAATTTAATTTACGAAATGCAGTTTTAAAAAATTGTCAAAAATGTAGGCCACCCTTGGTATGACACTTTTTCGAATTAACACACCCACTAGTGCTTCTGAAAAGCTTTTTCTAACGCTTTTATTTTGTTCGAGATATAAGAAAAGAATATGTAGTTTTAAACAACAATATAGTGTCTTGACACTTTTTTGACACTGGCAGATGAATTGTAAGCATTGAGACAATTAAAATACGTTGTCATGATACTTCATTTCATAGACTGGAAAAGTGAGTGATTCTCAAAAATTGTCAAATATATGTATGTATATACACCGTGTAAAGTATTTATGTTCTGACAGTTTTCGAAATTGATGCTGTCTGCAGAATACAAGTAATTTTGAAAATATCTTCCCCGATGTTCAATTTAATTTATGAATCTCAAAATGCAGATACAAAAATTGTCAAAAATGTAGGCCACCCTTGGTATGACACTTTTTCGAATTGACACACCCACTAGTGCTTCTGAAAAGCTTTTTTTAACGTTATTATTTGGTTCGAGACATAACAAAAGAATATGTAGTTTTAAACAACAATATAGTGTCTTGACACTTTTTTGACACTGGCAGATGAATTGTAAGCATTGAGACAATTAAAATACGTTGTCATGATACTTTATTTCTTAGACTGGAAATGTGTGTGGTTCTCAAAAATTGTCAAATATATGTATATACACCCTGTAAAGTATTTATGTTCTGACAGTTTTCGAAATTGATGCTGTTTGCAGAATACAAGTAATTTTGAAAATATCTTCTCCGAGGTTCAATGTAATTTACGAATCTCAAAATGCAGATACAAAAATTGTCAAAAATGTAGGCCACCCTCGGTATGACACTTTTTCGAATTAACACACCCACTAGTGCTTCTGAAAAGCTTTTTCTAACGCTTTTATTGTGTTCGAGATATAAGAAAAGAATATGTAGTTTTAAACAAGAATATAGTGTCTTGACAGTTTTTTGACACTGGCAGATGAATTGTAAGCATTGAGACAATTAAAATACGTTGTCATGATACTTCATTTCTTAGACTGGAAATGTGTGTGGTTCTCAAAAATTGTCAAATATATGTATATACATCCTGTAAAGTATTTATGTTCTGACAGTTTTCGAAATTGATGCTGTTTGCAGAATACAAGTAATTTTGAAAATATCTTCCCCGAGGTTCAATTTAATTTACGAATCTCAAAATGCAGATACAAAAATTGTCAAAAATGTAGGCCACCCTGGGTATGACACTTTTTCGAATTAACACAACCACTAGTGCTGCTGAAAAGCTTTTTCTAACGCTTTTATTTTGTTCGAGATATAAGAAAAGAATATGTAGTTTTAAACAAGAATATAGTGTCTTGACACTTTTTTGACACTGGCAGATGAATTGTAAGCATTGAGACAATTAAAATACGTTGTCATGATACTTCATTTCATAGACTGGAAAAGTGAATGGTTCTCAAAAATTGTCAAATATATGTATATACACCCTGTAAAGTATTTATGTTCTGACAGTTTTCGAAATTGATGCTGTTTGCAGAATACAAGTAATTTTGAAAATATCTTCCCCGAGGTTCAATTTAATTTACGAATCTCAAAATGCAGATACAAAAATTGTCAAAAATGTAGGCCACCCTGGGTATGACACTCTTTCGAATTAACACACCCACTAGGGCTTCTGAAAAGCTTTTTCTAACGCTTTTATTTTGTTCGAGATATAAGAAAAGAATATGTAGTTTTAAACAACAATATAGTGTCTTGACACTTCTTTGACACTGGCAGATGAATTGTAAGCATTGAGACAATTAAAATACGTTGTCATGATACTTCATTTCATAGACTGGAAAAGTGAATGGTTCTCAAAAATTGTCAAATATATGTATATACACCCTGTAAAGTACTTATGTTCTGACAGTTTTCGAAATTGATGCTGTTTGCAGAATACAAGTAATTTTGAAAATATCTTCCCCGAGGCTCAATTTAATTTACGAATCTCAAAATGCAGATACAAAAATTGTCAAAAATGTAGGCCACCCTTGATATGACACTCTTTCGAATTAACACACCCACTACTGCTTCTGAAAAGCTTTTTCTAACGCTTTTATTTTGTTCGAGATATAAGAAAAGAATATGTAGTTTTAAACAAGAATATAGTGTCTTGACACTTTTTTGACACTGGCAGGTGAATTGTAAGCATTGAGACAATTAAAATACGTTGTCATGATACTTCATTTCTTAGACTGGAAATGTGTGTGGTTCTCAAAAATTGTCAAATATATGTATATACACCCTGTAAAGTATTTATGTTCTGACAGTTTTCGAATTTGATGCTGTCTGCAGAATACAAGTAATTTTGAAAATATCTTCTCCGAGGTTCAATGTAATTTACGAATCTCAAAATGCAGATACAAAAATTGTCAAAAATGTAGGCCACCCTGGGTATGACACTTTTTCGAATTAACACACCCACTACGGCTTCTGAAAAGCTTTTTCTAACGCTTTTATTTTGTTCGAGATATAAGAAAAGAATATGTAGTTTTAAACAACAATATAGTGTCTTGACACTTTTTTGACACTGGCAGATGAATTGTAAGCATTGAGACAATTAAAATACGTTGTCATGATACTTCATTTCTTAGACTGGAAATGTGTGCGGTTCTCAAAAATTGTCAAATATATGTATATACACCCTGTAAAGTATTTATGTTCTGACAGTTTTCGAAATTGATGCTGTCTGCAGAATACAAGTAATTTTGAAAATATCTTCCCCGAGGTTCAATTTAATTTACAAATCTCAAAATGCAGATACAAAAATTGTCAAAAATGTAGGCCACCCTCGGTATGACACTTTTTCTAATTAACACACCCACTAGTGCTTCTGAAAAGCTTTTTCTAACGCTTTTATTTTGTTCGAGATATAAGAAAAGAATATGTAGTTTTAAACAACAATATAGTGTCTTGACAGTTTTTTGACACTGGCAGATGAATTGTAAGCATTGAGACAATTAAAATACGTTGTCATGATACTTCATTTCATAGACTGGAAAAGTGCGTGGTTCTCAAAAATTGTCAAATATATGTATATACACCCTGTAAAGTATTTAAGTTCTCTCAGTTTTCGAATTTGATGCTGTCTGCAGAATACAAGTAATTTTGAAAATATCTTCTCCGAGGTTCAATGTAATTTACGAATCTCAAAATGCAGATACAAAAATTGTCAAAAATGTAGGCCACCCTGGGTATGACACTTTTTCGAATTAACACACCCACTACGGCTTCTGAAAAGCTTTTTCTAACGCTTTTATTTTGTTCGAGATATAAGAAAAGAATATGTAGTTTTAAACAACAATATAGTGTCTTGACACTTTTTTGACACTGGCAGATGAATTGTAAGCATTGAGACAATTAAAATACGTTGTCATGATACTTCATTTCATAGACTGGAAAAGTGCGTGGTTCTCAAAAATTGTCAAATATATGTATATACACCCTGTAAAGTATTTAAGTTCTCTCAGTTTTCGAATTTGATGCTGTCTGCAGAATACAAGTAATTTTGAAAATATCTTCTCCGAGGTTCAATGTAATTTACGAATCTCAAAATGCAGATACAAAAATTGTCAAAAATGTAGGCCACCCTGGGTATGACACTTTTTCGAATTAACACACCCACTACGGCTTCTGAAAAGCTTTTTCTAACGCTTTTATTTTGTTCGAGATATAAGAAAAGAATATGTAGTTTTAAACAACAATATAGTGTCTTGACACTTTTTTGACACTGGCAGATGAATTGTAAGCATTGAGACAATTAAAATACGTTGTCATGATACTTCATTTCTTAGACTGGAAATGTGTGGGGTTCTCAAAAATTGTCAAATATATGTATATACACCCTGTAAAGTATTTATGTTCTGACAGTTTTCGAAATTGATGCTGTCTGCAGAATACAAGTAATTTTGAAAATATCTTCCCCGAGGTTCAATTTAATTTACGAATCTCAAAATGCAGATACAAAAATTGTCAAAAATGTAGGCCACCCTGGGTATGACACTTTTTCGAATTAACACACCCACTACGGCTTCTGAAAAGCTTTTTCTAACGCTTTTATTTTGTTCGAGATATAAGAAAAGAATATGTAGTTTTAAACAACAATATAGTGTCTTGACACTTTTTTGACACTGGCAGATGAATTGTAAGCATTGAGACAATTAAAATACGTTGTCATGATACTTCATTTCTTAGACTGGAAATGTGTGTGGTTCTCAAAAATTGTCAAATATATGTATATACACCCTGTAAAGTATTTATGTTCTGACAGTTTTCGAAATTGATGCTGTCTGCAGAATACAAGTAATTTTGAAAATATCTTCTCCGAGGTTCAATGTAATTTACGAATCTCAAAATGCAGATACAAAAATTGTCAAAAATGTAGGCCACCCTTGGTATGACACTTCTTCGAATTAACACACCCACTAGTGCTTCTGAAAAGCGTTTTCTAACGCTTTTATTTTGTTCGAGATATAAGAAAAGAATATGTAGTTTTAAACAACAATATAGTGTCTTGACACTTTTTTGACACTTGCAGATGAATTGTAAGCATTGAGACAATTAAAATACGTTGTCATGATACTTCATTTCTTAGACTGGAAATGTGTGTGGTTCTCAAAAATTGTCAAATATATGTATATACACCCTGTAAAGTATTTATGTTCTGACAGTTTTCGAATTTGATGCTGTCTGCAGAATACAAGTAATTTTGAAAATATCTTCTCCGAGGTTCAATTTAATTTACGAATCTCAAAATGCAGATACAAAAATTGTCAAAAATGTAGGCCACCCTGGGTATGACACTTTTTCGAATTAACACACCCACTAGTGCTTCTGAAAAGCTTTTTCTAACGCTTTTATTGTGTTCGAGATATAAGAAAAGAATATGTAGTTTTAAACAAGAATATAGTGTCTTGACACTTTTTTGACACTGGCAGATGAATTGTAAGCATTGAGACAATTAAAATACGTTGTCATGATACTTCATTTCATAGACTGGAAAAGTGCGTGGTTCTCAAAAATTGTCAAATATATGTATATACACCCTGTAAAGTATTTATGTTCTGACAGTTTTCGAATTTGATGCTGTCTGCAGAATACAAGTAATTTTGAAAATATCTTCCCCGAGGTTCAATGTAATTTACGAATCTCAAAATGCAGATACAAAAATTGTCAAAAATGTAGGCCACCCTGGGTATGACACTCTTTCGAATTAACACACCCACTAGTGCTTCTGAAAAGCTTTTTCTAACGCTTTTATTTTGTTCGAGATATAAGAAAAGAATATGTAGTTTTAAACAACAATATAGTGTCTTGACACTTTTTTGACACTGGCAGATGAATTGTAAGCATTGAGACAATTAAAATACGTTGTCATGATACTTCATTTCATAGACTGGAAAAGTGCGTGGTTCTCAAAAATTGTCAAATATATGTATATACACAATGTAAAATATTTATGTTCTGACAGTTTTCGAATTTGATGCTGTTTGCAGAATACAAGTAATTTTGAAAATATCTTCCCCGAGGTTCAATTTAATGTACGAATCTCAAAATGCAGATACAAAAATTGTCAAAAATGTAGGCCATCCTTGATATGACACTCTTTCGAATTAACACACCCACTACTGCTTCTGAAAAGCTTTTTCTAACGCTTTTAATTTGTTCGAGATATAAGAAAAGAATATGTAGTTTTAAACAAGAATATAGTGTCTTGACACTTTTTTGACACTGGCAGATGAATTGTAAGCATTGAGACAATTAAAATACGTTGTCATGATACTTCATTTCATAGACTGGAAAAGTGAGTGGTTCTCAAAAATTGTCAAATATATGTATATACACCCTGTAAAGTATTTATGTTCTGACAGTTTTCGAAATTGATGCTGTCTGCAGAATACAAGTAATTTTGAAAATATCTTCCCCGAGGTTCAATTTAATTTACGAATCTCAAAATGCAGATACAAAAATTGTCAAAAATGTAGGCCACCCTTGATATGACACTCTTTCGAATTAACACACCCACTACTGCTTCTGAAAAGCTTTTTCTAACGCTTTTATTTTGTTCGAGATATAAGAAAAGAATATGTAGTTTTAAACAAGAATATAGTGTCTTGACACTTTTTTGACACTGGCAGGTGAATTGTAAGCATTGAGACAATTAAAATACGTTGTCATGATACTTCATTTCTTAGACTGGAAATGTGTGTGGTTCTCAAAAATTGTCAAATATATGTATATACACCCTGTAAAGTATTTATGTTCTGACAGTTTTCGAATTTGATGCTGTCTGCAGAATACAAGTAATTTTGAAAATATCTTCTCCGAGGTTCAATGTAATTTACGAATCTCAAAATGCAGATACAAAAATTGTCAAAAATGTAGGCCACCCTGGGTATGACACTTTTTCGAATTAACACACCCACTACGGCTTCTGAAAAGCTTTTTCTAACGCTTTTATTTTGTTCGAGATATAAGAAAAGAATATGTAGTTTTAAACAACAATATAGTGTCTTGACACTTTTTTGACACTGGCAGATGAATTGTAAGCATTGAGACAATTAAAATACGTTGTCATGATACTTCATTTCTTAGACTGGAAATGTGTGCGGTTCTCAAAAATTGTCAAATATATGTATATACACCCTGTAAAGTATTTATGTTCTGACAGTTTTCGAAATTGATGCTGTCTGCAGAATACAAGTAATTTTGAAAATATCTTCCCCGAGGTTCAATTTAATTTACAAATCTCAAAATGCAGATACAAAAATTGTCAAAAATGTAGGCCACCCTCGGTATGACACTTTTTCGAATTAACACACCCACTAGTGCTTCTGAAAAGCTTTTTCTAAAGCTTTTATTTTGTTCGAGATATAAGAAAAGAATATGTAGTTTTAAACAACAATATAGTGTCTTGACACTTTTTTGACACTGGCAGATGAATTGTAAGCATTGAGACAATTAAAATACGTTGTCATGATACTTCATTTCTTAGACTGGAAATGTGTGCGGTTCTCAAAAATTGTCAAATATATGTATATACACCCTGTAAAGTATTTATGTTCTGACAGTTTTCGAATTTGATGCTGTCTGCAGAATACAAGTAATTTTGAAAATATCTTCCCCGAGGTTCAACTTAATTTACGAATCTCAAAATGCAGATACAAAAATTGTCAAAAATGTAGGCCACCCTTGATATGACACTCTTTCGAATTAACACACCCACTAGTGCTTCTGAAAAGCTTTTTCTAACGCTTTTATTTTGTTCGAGATATAAGAAAAGAATATGTAGTTTTAAACAACAATATAGTGTCTTGACAGTTTTTTGACACTGGCAGATGAATTGTAAGCATTGAGACAATTAAAATACGTTGTCATGATACTTCATTTCATAGACTGGAAAAGTGAGTGGTTCTCAAAAATTGTCAAATATATGTATATACACCCTGTAAAGTATTTATGTTCTGACAGTTTTCGAATTTGCTGCTGTCTGCAGAATACAAGTAATTTTGAAAATATCTTCCCCGAGGTTCAACTTAATTTACGAATCTCAAAATGCAGATACAAAAATTGTCAAAAATGTAGGCCACCCTTGATATGACACTCTTTCGAATTAACACACCCACTAGTGCTTCTGAAAAGCTTTTTCTAACGCTTTTATTTTGTTCGAGATATAAGAAAAGAATATGTAGTTTTAAACAACAATATAGTGTCTTGACAGTTTTTTGACACTGGCAGATGAATTGTAAGCATTGAGACAATTAAAATACGTTGTCATGATACTTCATTTCATAGACTGGAAAAAGTGCGTGGTTCTCAAAAATTGTCAAATATATGTATATACACCCTGTAAAGTATTTATGTTCTGACAGTTTTCGAAATTGATGCTGTTTGCAGAATACAAGTAATTTTGAAAATATCTTCTCCGACGTTCAATTTAATTTACGAATCTCAAAATGCAGATATAAAAATTGTCAAAAATGTAGGCCACCCTTGGTATGACACTTTTTCGAATTAACACAATCACTAGTGATTCCGAAAAGTTTTTCTAACGTTTGTATGTATTTGGTTTCAGAAAACTGTGTACTTTTAGAACAAACAAAATAGTGCGATGACCCTTTTCAAATTGGAAGACAAACTGTAGGCATAGAGGCAAGAGTCGCAGTACGCTGTCATGACACTTCTTCATTTCTTAGAAGAAAAGGTGTGCACTTTTGAAAATTGTCAAAACATGTAAGCCACCCATGATATGACACTTTTTCTAATTGACAAAATTAACTTCTCGATGCTTTTTGTATCAAGCGTTCTTTATCAGTAATATTTAATTATTTAATGGTTTTAATGTGTTGCATACAATATTTCTCCCACGATCGTCCACGAACTCTTCTGAAGTTTTAAAAAGTAGGAGGCAACATCTCAAGTGTTTTAAACCTCTAAAGATAGCTCTTTAGGAAAATTTTCAAATTTTAAGAGATTAACGGTATTCTGAAATTTCGGAATCCCTCAATAGTTTTAGAATATGTAAATTTCGGACTTATCGGCATTAAAAGATAACGATAAGATAATTAAATCAAAGTGCTCCAAATAAAATTACATAATTATAAAACCCAACCTACTTACGAATTAAAAAGATAAGATAGCGACGTTGCCATTCCTCCTCCAATCAGAAAAAATTAGTGATGTAGAGGTCAATGTCACAGCAAACAGGGCGATAAACAAGACGGCAAAAGAGCTGACCAATGGCGTTTAATAAATACGTGATATAAATTGCATTAAACGATTAGTTAATTTCTCGGTCAAGGAAAACGTATTTATGTAACACACTGGAAGATAAATGCTACTTGCGAGCCCGCGATCCACTCGGGAAATTTAAATCCAGAAGTTAAAGGAAAACGTCCGATCGTAACTACCGGAGTTTATCTCCAAGTCGGACCTACTTATCATCAATTGAGCAAACAAATGTGCCCAAATTACGTTTCTAATTCCGTCCGAAATTTCGATAATATTTATCCCATGCACATAGATGCATTGTATAACATGGATGACTACTCGGTGCTTATTTTTGGGGAATGTGCATATCTGGCGTTCGCCCCATAAACAATGAGAACACCGTAATTTTTCGGGCCGTTTATTTGGCATGCACCCACACCGGGGATCCAGACTCGAAAATCGTGGATCTAGGCGGCTTGGCAACCGGAACGTTCAAGATCAAGGTCGGCTTAAATGCAGCAAGGAAGGCCACAGCCTTGCATCGCGGATTTTTTGTGCGGTTCGCGATTTCCCGTTGAGAAATTGATGGTAATTAGCGATGGAACAATGGGGAAGGCTGCCGTGGTGTAGTGGGGTAAGTGGGCTACAAGGTTTGAAGTTCCAACAGTAATAGAAGATGCACAGTGACATTTAAATGTCACACTCCTGCTTTTCCCGTTTTACCCTATTTTTGGTCCTTCAAGCGATTGTTCGTCTTACATCCAGTGATTAAAGATTGCCATACATTCTCTTATCAATTTAATTACGCGTTTCTTTAGAAACTTTGTAACTTTCTTGCAACTTCGATACCAACAGTGGCAGCACACGAGATAAGACTATTTTGGGATTTGTCCAATAAGTAGTAATTTTACGATCGTTGCCACCTTCTTTTGGCATCAGAAATAAATTGGCTTTCAGGATTCGGGTAAAAAAATTGACCGCAAGTAATGTGATAACCTCTGAAGGCTTCTAAACAGAATATTTTGGAACATCAAGTGCAAGTCGAATTAAACTTGAAAACATGAAATCGTAATATGAGGCTATTAATCTAAATGAGGTGTAATTATATATCTTTTGGAATAAAACCGCTGGAATTGAACACAACATGTAATTTTGTTGTTATACGAAGCCTGTAAACACATAAACGATCCAACGGTGTAGATATGAACGGAAAGCTTGTATAAAATTTTATTCATTTTTAAAATCATCAGTAATTACTTTTACTCCACTTCTGAATAAAACAAATTTTCAAATCAATTCTTTTCACAATTTTTTTTGTCTGAAAATTTACTATGTACTTCCCTTACTTTATTTTCCATTCTATATAATTTTTCTCATTTTGTATTTTGGTGTTGGTAAATCTCAATTTGAAGTTATTCTCATTACTGGTATAATGTATCTTTGTGACTAAAGAGCGTATGGTTTTGGCACCGTTTATGAGTGCGGTGGGCGGGTGGGCCGCCCTGTCCACTATACTCATCGACTGACTAAATGGATGAGAAATGACAACCACTTATTGAATTATTTTTTTTCCTTTAAAAATTAGAACTCACTCTCGTGTTCAATCCAATTTCAAAATGTTCAAGTTAAAAAATGGTTGTCATTCCAATACCATTAGTCAATTTGGGTATAATATATTTTAGAATAAATCTCAATTTGAAGTTATTCTCATTACTGGTATAATGTTTCTTTGTGACTAAAAAGCGTATGGTTTTGGCACCGTTTATGAGTGCGGTGGGCGGGTGGACCGCCCTGTCCACTATACTCATCGACTGACTAAATGGATGAGAAATGACAACCACTTATTGAATTATTTTTTTTCCTTTAAAAATTAGAACTCACTCTCGTGTTCAATCCAATTTCAAAATGTTCAAGTTAAAAAATGGTTGTCATTCCAATACCATTAGTCAATGAGTCAGTTGTGGATGCGGCGGCCCACCCGCCCGCCGCATTCACGTGTGGTACCATGAACCATATGGTTTTTACTCACAAAGACAACTGTGAAAAACAAGAAACGAAATTTGGATACAATATGAAAATGGTTGTCATTCCAAACCAGTTTGTCAACCATTCATCAAAAATGTAAATTTGGGTATAATATATTTTAGAATAAATCTCAATTTGAAGTTATTCTCATTACTGGTATAATGTTTCTTTGTGACTAAAAAGCGTATGGTTTTGGCACCGTTTATGAGTGCGGTGGGCGGGTGGGCCGCCCTGTCCACTATACTCATCGACTGACTAAATGGATGAGAAATGACAACCACTTATTGAATTATTTTTTCCTTTAAAAACTAGAACTCAGTCTCGTGTTCAATCCTATTTCAAAATGTTCAAGTTAAAAAATGGTTGTCATTCCAATACCATTAGTCAATGAGTCAGTTGTGGATGCGGCGGCCCACCCGCCCGCCGCATTCACGTGTGGTACCATGAACCATATGGTTTTTACTCACAAAGACAACTGTGAAAAACAAGAAACGAAATTTGGATACAATATGAAAATGGTTGTCATTCCAAACCAGTTTGTCAACCATTCATCAAAAATGTAAATTTGGGTATAATATATTTTAGAATAAATCTCAATTTGAAGTTATTCTCATTACTGGTATAATGTTTCTTTGTGACTAAAAAGCGTATGGTTTTGGCACCGTTTATGAGTGCGGTGGGCGGGTGGACCGCCCTGTCCACTATACTCATCGACTGACTAAATGGATGAGAAATGACAACCACTTATTGAATTATTTTTTTCTTTAAAAATTAGAACTCACTCTCGTGTTCAATCCTATTTCAAAATGTTCAAGTTAAAAAATGGTTGTCATTCCAATACCATTAGTCAATGAGTCAGTTGTGGATGCGGCGGCCCACCCGCCCACCGCATTCACGTGTGGTACCATGAACCATATGGTTTTTACTCACAAAGACAACTGTGAAAAACAAGAAACGAAATTTGGATACAATATGAAAATGGTTGTCATTCCAAACCAGTTTGTCAACCATTCATCAAAAATGTAAATTTGGGTATAATATATTTTAGAGTAAATCTCAATTTGAAGTTATTCTCATTACTGGTATAATGTTTCTTTGTGACTAAAAAGCGTATGGTTTTGGCACCGTTTATGAGTGCGGTGGGCGGGTGGGCCGCCCTGTCCACTATACTCATCGACTGACTAAATGGATGAGAAATGACAACCACTTATTGAATTATTTTTTCCTTTAAAAACTAGAACTCAGTCTCGTGTTCAATCCTATTTCAAAATGTTCAAGTTAAAAAATGGTTGTCATTCCAATACCATTAGTCAATGAGTCAGTTGTGGATGCGGCGGCCCACCCGCCCGCCGCATTCACGTGTGGTACCATGAACCATATGGTTTTTACTCACAAAGACAACTGTGAAAAACAAGAAACGAAATTTGGATACAATATGAAAATGGTTGTCATTTCAAACCAGTCTGTCAACCATTTAGTCGAAAATGTAAATTTGAGTGTACATATATTTTGGTGTTGCTAAATCTCAATTTGGATTTATTCTCATTACTGGTATAGGTTTCTTTGTGACTAAAAAGCGTATGGTTTTGGCACCGTTTCTGAGTTCGGTGGGAGGGTGGACCGCCCTGTCCACTAATTACATAATTACATAAAACGTCAAAAAGGACAGTAGGATTTTTGGAGACTTTTGATGTACAGGATTATTCCAAAATAAACACGATAAAAAAAATTTAAGAAATATTTTTCCTGCAAGCTTTCTCAGGTGGTTTTGAGTCATTTTGTACAATTTGGGAGCTTCTGAAGCCAAATCTGTATCTTTATTCCAGAGGCTAACATTTAAAACTGGGCGGCATCAAAAAAATAGAACAGCTAAATCAATTTGGATACGATTTTCAGCCATAACTTGGGCCAATATTTAGTGTTCGTTTCGTTCCAATCATGCATGTAACTGAGAGTACAGTGAAGTGTTAGCGTTAGTGATAAACCTCCTAGAGGTACAGTCAGCGTCATCAATATCTATAAACTTCAGTACTTGAGTCGCATAGACTCATTTAATAATTTCGTATGATGGTTCAATAAATAAATATGCCAAAAGAAGAATTCCGGGCCACACCTTCTAGTTTTGACCTTTTGGACTCTTAAAAATGATGCTCCGATTCTGTAGTCTTATGTAACCAAGATTTCTCCGACTCACAAGTAAATTGTGTAATAGGCATGTAATAATTTATGACGCCCTGCATTACCATCTCGTCGATGAAGACCTAGTCCAACTTGACATTCAAACCGCCAGAAATTTATACACCGACGTGCATCGGCCTGTTTATTCTTCCTCGCCCGAGATAAACTTTTTCCAACGCCTCGATATGTCAACATTGTTGGCATTGCATATTTACATACTTTAGCATAAATTTCGACGCGGCAACGCCGGAATGGCATGTCATTTCGGCCCCCATAGCGCGATTTGCATATCGTCGTACGGCACGTCAATTAACAGACGGTTTTTTCCAGATCCTAGATACGAAGTTTATTATTGCGGTAGGTCGGATGACATCACATGCATGCTACGCAGCGCATTAACGAAATAACACTTTTTATTTTTAGAACGGATCGTAGGATCCGCGGTTTTTTATCTATCGGTAGACTAACCGAAATCGGGACGTGGCAACGCGGTTTGCGGGAAAGCGGGGGATATTTTCGAGGCGCGGATGTGTGTGCACTTTGCTGTTGCAAAGTACAAGGATTTGGGCTCGTGTTTGTTTAATTCGAAATGTTGAAATGCATTGTATAAATAAAAAACTGGTTTTACGACCGTGTTTGCGTTCGGGGGGCACTACGTTGGAATTGTTTGTTTTATGAGGAATGCATATTTATGCAAACATCGAGCTTTCATAAAAAAAATAGAAATAACATGAGAATAATTATAGATACTCGGTACGTTTTTTGTGTTTTGACACCCTGTATGAATTCAAGAATTTTGTTGTCTCTGCAAAAGTGTGGCGAGCTGCTGCGCGTAGGCCACAAAAGCGGCTGTTCTTTCTTCAAGATTAGTACTTATTAAATTATTTAGTCAGTCCAAAATGACCATTCTAAAAATGATTCGAACGTTAACATCTGCAGGAACCCCGAACACTAAAACAAACACGGCCCATGCCGAGGTCAGGTTTTCGAGCATCGACAAACTTCTTTTCCAGACGTGCTAAAAAGACCAGGCATGAATCACATCTACTAATCGTCCTCAAATTGAACTGACTCACTGCAATTGGGCCGAGAAATCCACGTTAGCACCGTTCTCGTCGAAAAAAGAAAAATTAAAAATCCGCAGTCCCAACCCCGCGACTGGTGGAGATTCTTGGGTCCGCGCGGCCTTGACAATGAAGTTGTTATTCATCCCGCCTACAACGCGCGGTGCTAATAACAAACCGTACATTTCGACGTCCGGCCGAAAATAAAACATTTGCAGGACCGGATTCGGCCAACAGCTAGACGCTGCTTCGGCGACCTTGGGCCTCCGGAGCAGCGTCGAGTTGACGGGAAGCACGCCGGATTAATCGGTTTTTGTTTGCGGAATATTCGCCAGAACAGTCGATTTGTCGCGGCTGCGGAGGCGGATTTGAGAGCGGTAGTTCCGGTGGCAAGGATCTGTGATTCGGCAGAGTTGGATTTAATTATGGGTCAAGTCGGTAAACAAAAAGGTATGGGGCTCGTGTCTAAGTCACACTAAAAATGGGACCACAAGAAAGAATCGCAAAATAGATCGACACACCTGCAAGCTTTTAAGAAACCTGAAATTTCACACGAATTTGTCACAGGTGGTCACATTTGTACAATCGCAGAAAAAATTTTGTATGCAACACGTGCAAAAAGACGTGTTGTCCAACTCCGGTTTTGATCTCGTAGAACAATTTTCACGTGGCTTTTTACACTTGTTGCATAAATAACAGAAGAAAAAAAAAAGAGTACGAGAGGTGTACAACACCCGGTTGGAACGAAGTTCCTTTCGCTATACCATATTATGTATTACGTATTATATAACATTAACAATGTTAGAGTAATTAAATAAAAAATTAATAATTTCGTAAAAAAAGTTCTTTCACCAATATTTAGAATGGACTTTCACGGTGGCCATAGGCTGTTATTATACCGTTAAAATAAAAGGGCTACTTATTATGATTTAAATAAAAACGGTGGAACGAATGCGTTTCTTACAACGCTGCCTTAACGGTAACAGATATATGCTTCCTATAGAAAAGTTAAGGTTAATTTACAAATTGATAAAATATGATTATTCCTATGTAGAGAAGCCAGATATGTATTGTCATTTCACTAATTCGATATTTCGTTATGATGTTTTGTTTTGTTTTGTTAACGTTTTGATGTTTCCATAATTTAATATATTTAGATTTTTTGTTAATGACATTTAGATATTTTTTATAGTAGACATTGTTTCATTTCGCTGAATTACTTGTTCGTTGTGATATTTTCACATTTTTAATTTGATATAAGACATTTCGTTAATTTTAGATTTCGTTGATTTGACTTTCCATCATTTTGATCTTTCGTGGATTTGATGTTCCCACAATTTGATATTTCGATATGTGTTTCATAAAGTTGATATTTTGCCATTTTTCTGATTTGCGATTTGGTCAATTTGATACTATTTTAAATTTGAAATGCCCTTATTCGGATATTTTATCGATTTGATACATTACAATTGGTACAATTTGGCCCCTTTTGATAACCAAATCGACCTGTTCGAGTGCTTTCTTCTAAGTGTTTCGAAATTGAAATGGTTGGGGGTACAAATTTTAGTTGGGACAGCCTGTATATTGACATTTCGTTGAACTGACTTTTCATTAATTTGGTATTTCGTTAATTTGATGTTTCCATAATTTGATATATTTGATTATTCGTTTTGATATTTTTTGATATATTGACCTTTTGTTAATACGATATTTCGCTGATTTGATATATTTAGATGTTTTGTTAATATGACATTTAGATATTATTTTATATCTGAAATTGTATCATTTCGTTAATTTATTTGTTCGTTGTGTTATTTTCATATTTTGAATTTGATATATTGACAATTCGATAATTCCTTGAATTGACTTTTTTTCATTTGATATTTCACTGATTTGCTTTTTCCATAATAATTTAATATATTTAGATTTTTTGTTAATATGACATTTAGATATTTTTTATATTAGATATTGTGTCATTTCGTTGACTTACTGGTTCATTGTGATATTTTCACATTTTTAATTTCATCTAATGACATTTCGTTAATTCGAGATTTCGTTGACCTGATTTTCCATTATTTTGATATTTCCATAATTTGATATACATATTTAGATATTTTGTTAATATGAGATTTAGATATTATTTTCATATCTGACATTGTGTCATTTCGTTAATTTATTTGTTCGTTGTGATATTTTCATATTTTGAATTTGATGACATTTCGTTAATTCTAGATTTCGTTGACCTGACTTCCCATTATTTTGATGTTTCCATAATTTGATATATGTATTTAGATTTTTTGTTGTAATGACATTTAGGTATTGTGTCATATCTTTGATTTAATTGTTCGTTGTGATATTTTCACATTTTTTAATTGATATTTGGATATTTCGTTGATTTGATGTTTCCATAATTTGATATATGTATATTTTTTTAAATATGACATATTTTTTTAGATCTGACATTGTGTCAGTTATTTAATTTTATTGTTCTTTGCAATATTTTCAAATTTTTAATTTGCTACATTGACGTTTCTTTAATTCGATATTTCGTTTTTCATTAATTTGACATTTCGTTGATTCGATGTTTCCATAATGATATATTTAGATTTTTTTAATATGACGCATATACAGACATGATAGTATTACTTTATATCTGACATGTAGTTAATTTGATTGTTCGTTGTGATATTTTCACACTTTTAAATTGATATTTCGATATTTCGTGGATTTGATATTTCCATAATTTGATATACATATTTAGATATTTTGTTAATATGACATTTAGATATTATTTCATATCTGACATTATGTCATTTCGTTAATTTATTTGTTCGTTGTGATATTTTCATATTTTGAATTTGATGTATGTATTGACATTTCGTTAATTCGATGATTCCTTGAATTGACTTTTTTTCATTTGATATTTCACTGATCTGATTTTTCCATAATTTAATATATTTAGATTTTTTGTTAATATGACATTTAGATATTTTTTATATTAGACATTGTGTCATTTCGTTGTGATATTTTCACATTTTTAATTTGATATAATAACATTTCATTAATTCGAGATTTCGTTGACCTGATTTTCCATTATTTTGATATTTCGTTGATTTGATCTTTCCATAATTTTATGTAATTAGAGTTTTTGTCAGTGTGACATTTAGATACTTTTTATATCTGGCATTGTCACTTAAATGTTCCTTGTGATATTTTCATATTTTTAATTTGATATTTTGATATTTCCTCTATTTGATCTTTCTATAATTTGATATATGTATTTAGATCTTTTGTTGTAATGACATTTAGGTATTGTGTCATATCTTTAATATAATTGTTCGTTGTGATATTTTCATATTTTGAATTTGATATATTGACATTGACTTTTTTTCATTTGATATTTCACTGATTTGATATTTCCATACTTTAATATATTTAGATTTTTTGTTAATGTGACATTTAGATTTTTTTTATATTAGACATTGTGTCATTTCGTTGTGATATTTTCACATTTTTAATTTGATATAATGACATTTCGTTAATTAGAGATTTCCTTGACCTGACTTTCCATTATTTTGATATTTCGTTGATTTGATTTTTACATAATTTGATGTAATTAGAGTTTTTGTCAGTGTGACATTTAGATACTTTTTATATTTGGCATTGTGTCACTTAAATGTTCGTTGTGATATTTTCATTTTTTTAATTTGATATTTCACTGATTTGATTTTTCCATACTTTAATATATTTAGATCTTTTGTTGTAATGACATTTAGGTGTCATATCTTTAATTTAATTGTTCATTGTGATATTTTCATATTTTGAGTTTGATATATTGACATTGACTTTTTATCATTTGATATTTCACTGATTTGATTTTTCCATACTTTAATATATTTAGATTTTTTGTTAATATGACATTTAGATATTTTTTATATTAGACATTGTGCCATTTCGTTGTGAAATTTTCACATTTTTAATTTGATATAATGACATTTCGTTAATTCGAGATTTCGTTGACCTGACTTCCCATTATTTTGATATTTCGTTGATTTTTTCTTTCCATAATTTGATGTAATTAGAGTTTTTGTCAGTGTGACATTTAGATAGTTTTTATATCTGGCATTGTGTCACTTAAATATTCGTTGTGATATTTTCATATTTTTAATTTGATATTTTGATATTTCCTCGATTTGATCTTTCCATAATTTGATATATGTATTTAGATCTTTTGTTGTAATGACGTTTAGGTAGGTATTGTGTCATATCTTTATCTAATTTAGTTGTTCGATGTGATATTTTCACATTTTTAAATTGATATTTTGATATTTCGTTGATTTGACGTTTCCATAATTTGATATATTTAATTTGTTTTTAATATGACACATATTTTTTTAGATCTGACATTGTATCAGTTATTTAATTTTTTTGTTCCTTGCAATATTTTCAAATTTTTAATTTGCTACATTGACATTTCTTCAATTCGATATTTCGTTTTTCATTAATTTGACATTTCGTTGATTTGATTTTTCCATAATGATATATTTAGATTTTTTTAATATGACGCTTATACAGACATGATAGTATTACTTTATATCTGACATGTAGTTAATTTGATTGTTCGTTGTGATATTTTCACATTTTTAAATTGATATTTTGATATTTCGTTGATTTGATATTTCCATAATTTGATATACATATTTAGATATTTTGTTAATATGACATTTAGATATTATTTCATATCTGACATTATGTCATTTCGTTAATTTATTTGTTCGTTGTGATATTTTCATATTTTGAATTTGATGTATGTATTGACATTTCGTTAATTCGATGATTCCTTGAATTGACTTTTTTTCATTTGATATTTCACTGACTTGATTTTTCCATAATTTAATATATTTAGATTTTTCGTTAATATGACATTTAGATATTTTTTATATTAGACATTGTGTCATTTCGTTGTGATGTTTTCACATTTTTAATTTGATATAATGACATTTCGTTAATTCGAGATTTCGTTGACCTGACTTTCCATTATTTTGATATTTCGTTGATTTGATCTTTCCATAATTTTATGTAATTGGAGTTTTTGTCAGTGCGACATTTAGATACTTTTTATATCTGGCATTGTGTCACTTAAACGTTCGTTGTGATATTTCCATATTTTTAATTTGATATTTTGATATTTCCTCGATTTGATCTTTCCATAATTTGATATATGTATTTAGATCTTTTGTTGTAATGACATTTAGGTATTGTGTGATATCTTTAATTTAATTGTTCGTTGTGATATTCTCACATTTTTAAATTGATATTTTGATATTTCGTTGATTTGATGTTTCCATAATTTGATATATTTAATTTGTTTTTAATATGACATATTTTTTTTAGATCTGACATTGTGTCAGTTATTTCATTTTATTGTTCCTTGCAATATTTTCAAATTTTTAATTTGCTACATTGACGTTTCTTTAATTCGATATTTCGTTTTTCATTAATTTGACATTTCGTTGATTTGATGTTTCCATAATGATATATTTAGATTTTTTTAATATGACGCTTATACAGACATGATAGTATTACTTTAAATCTGACATGTAGTTAATTTGATTGTTCGTTGTGATATTTTCACATTTTTAAATTGATATTCTGATATTTCGTTGATTTGATATTTCCATAATTTGATATACATATTTAGATATTTTGTTAATATGACATTTAGATATTATTTCATATCTGACATTGTGTCATTTCGTTAATTTATTTGTTCGTTGTGATATTTTCATATTTTGAATTTGATATATTGACATTTCGTTAATTCGATGATTCCTTGAATTGACTTTTTTTCATTTGATATTTCACTGATTTGATTTTTCCATAATTTAATATATTTAGATTTTTTGTTAATGTGAGATTTAGATATTTTTTATATTAGACATTGTGTCATTTCGTTGTGATATTTTCACATTTTTAAATTGATATTTTGATATTTCGTTGATTTGATATTTCCATAATTTGATATACATATTTAGATATTTTGTTAATATGACATTTAGATATTATTTTATATCTGACATTGTGTCATTTCGTTACTTTATTTGTTCGTTGTGATATTTTCATATTTTGAATTTGATATATTGACATTTCGTTAATTCGATGATTCCTTGAATTGACTTGTTTTCATTTGATATTTCACTGAGTTGATTTTTCCCTAATTTAATATATTTAGATTTTTTGTTAATATGACATTTAGATATTTTTTATATTAGACATTGTGTCATTTCGTTGTGATATTTTCACATTTTTAATTTGATATAATGACATTTCGTTAATTCGAGATTTCGTTGACCTGACTTTCCATTATTTTGATATTTCGTTGATTTGATCTTTCCATAATTTTATGTAATTAGAGTTTTTTCATATTTTTAATTTGATATTTTGATATTTCCTCGATTTGATCTTTCCATAATTTGATATATGTATTTAGATCTTTTGTTGTAATGACATTTAGGTATTGTGTCATATCTTTAATTTAATTGTTCGTTGTGATATTTTCATATTTTGAATTTGATATATTGACATTGACTTTTTTTCATTTGATATTTCACTGATTTGATTTTTCCCTAATTTAATATATTTAGATTTTTTGTTAATATGACATTTAGATATTTTTTATATTAGACATTGTGTCATTTCGTTGTGATGTTTTCACATTTTTAATTTGATATAATGACATTTCGTTAATTCGAGATTTCGTTGACCTGACTTTCCATTATTTTGATATTTCGTTGATTTGATCTTTCCATAATTTTATGTAATTAGAGTTTTTGTCAGTGTGACATTTAGGTACTTTTTATATCTGGCATTGTGTCACTTAAATGTTCGTTGTGATATTTTCATATTTTTAATTTGATTTAGATCTTTTGTTGTAATGACATTTAGGTATTGTGTGATATCTTTAATTTAATTGTTCGTTGTGATATTTTCACATTTTTAAATTGATATTTTGATATTTCGTTGATTTGATATTTCCATAATTTGATATACATATTTAGATATTTTGTTAATATGACATTTAGATATTATTTCATATCTGACATTGTGTTATTTCGTTAGTTTATTTGTTCGTTGTGATATTTTCATATTTTGAATTTGATATATTGACATTTCGTTAATTCGATGATTCCTTGAATTGACTTTTTTTCATTTGATATTTCACTGAGTTGATTTTTCCATAATTTAATATATTTAGATTTTTTGTTAATATGACATTTAGATATTTTTTATATTAGACATTGTGTCATTTCGTTGTGATATTTTCACATTTTTAATTTGATATAATGACATTTCGTTAATTCGAGATTTCGTTGACCTGATTCCATTATTTTGATATTTCGTTGATTTGATCTTTCCATAATTTTATGTAATTAGAGTTTTTGTCAGTGTGACATTTAGATACTTTTTATATCTGGCATTGTGTCACTTAAATGTTCATTGTGATATTTTCATATTTTTAATTTGATATTTTGATATTTCCTCGATTTGATCTTTCCATAATTTGATATATGTATTTAGATCTTTTGTTGTAATGACATTTAGGTATTAGGTGTCATATCTTTAATTTAATTGTTCGATGTGATATTTTCACATTTTTAAATTGATATTTTGATATTTCGTTGATGTGATGTTTCCATAATGATATATTTAAATTTTTTTAATATGACGTTTATGCAGACATGATATTGCTTTATATCTGACATTGTGTCATGTAGTTAATTTGACTGTTCGTTGTGATATTTTCATATTTTTAATTTGATATATGTATACGTATTATAAAGTTCGATCTAACCAAATTTCGTTTTCCAGAGCAAACATGATGTATAAATATTTTATGCAGGCCCGATACTATCCTCCCATAATCTTCCTTTTTATTTGTATTTATTCACTGTACCGTTTTAGTTCAGTCCTTATCCTTCATCTTTCTTCTTTGTTTTGCTTAGCAATGATGCAGCGGTGCAATAATGAAATATTTTCTACACAAAGAAATGGCGCAAGAAAGGATGTCGTTTTGCACAATCGTAAAAAAAGACATTTTAAAAAAACTTTCAGTGTTAGGAGGAAGACAGAACAGATTGATTTGGTGAGCTGTTGCAAAAATATGAATTAAAGAAAATAGTTTAATACATAGTAAAATAAAATATGAGAATATAGAAAGAGGAAAAATTACATGCGATGGCACGTTCATCAGAAAAGTGGCATTCTTTAAAATTATCTCAAAACCGCACCTGTGCTAATCTTTTGAACTAAAAACATAAACGATCATCTCAAACTAGAAAAAATCTTTTCAAACGAAATAAGAGTGAAATTTATTTTTACAATGATGATCCAAAAATGAATTGTATTTAAATAACAAAACGAATGAAGTAAAAGTCGAAAAGAAATAAACTTTACATCTCTATCAAGTAGGCATAAACACTAGCTAATACGATCACTGCGAGATGGCGCTGAGACTCGTCTATCGTTTCTAGCAATTCTCATTGAAAAGAAATCTTTCTTCCAAGAAGCTAGAAATAAAATCTAAATAGAAAATGAAAAGTAAAAAAATATGAATAGAAGGGATGAAGAAAAGATTAATAAAAAAACAGGGAAGGAATCATCAGTAAAAAAATTATGGGCGATAAAAGGGGAAGGAAAATCTCGTCCAGAAGTCTCTCAAAAACCAACGAAGAATTTTGTAGAATTTTTATTTTTGGGAAAACCTGTGGAATACCAAACTAGAAAACGAAAATCATTCAAGTCCGCAAATCCTGAAAGACCCAAAAAGACCAAGAAAGTCATAAGGATTCAAAAGGTTGAAATAGTAGATTATACATATAGAGGGAAAGAAATTTCGCAAGAGCTGCAAAGCACCGAGGGAAAAATAGCATTCTCCCCCGAGGTGTATACACTATTTTTTACACAAGCGAAACCACAATTCAAGAGAATAATAAAACTTTTTGGTAAACGCGCACGTAAAACATTAGTAGTCTTTTTCTCTCTAGGGAGAAAATGTGACATATTTTCTCCCTAGGGATTCTTGTCTTCTACTTGACAGTAGAGAAACTGATTTCTACTCACGCTCGTGTAAAATAATATATTTCGATACAAGTGCGCCGTCATGACACTTTTCAGGGGCGAGAAGCATGAGCCACAGCCGAGTGTTGCAATGAGCCCGAGCCCCCTAAAGGTGACAGCGCACGATTATTGAACGAACGAAACGAAAGAAAGGCCTTAAACTCGTCCGCCTTGGACGAAATAGAATAAGGAAGACAGTCCTTAAACTCGTCAGCCATGGACGAAATTGAGTAAAAAATACAGTCCTGAAGAATTTATCCTCCCAAAGGGTTTCAAATTCCATTGATTCCAATGCTGAGAATCATATGGCAGAGATATGACAACAAGGGGAAAAAACTAAAACTAATAATACCAAATGGTAATCAAGAGAAAAAACTAAGCAATACAAACTAAGACGAATAGCATCGATAAACAAACTAAAAATACTAGATGAGAAGCACAAATCCAAGGTCACAAATCCGTATGGAATATAAACTAAATAAAGAAAATGCATAATACTTGAAGTCATAGGAGCATAAAGACGCAAATTCCCAGAACGTCGAGATCCGTCCAACGGCTTCACATCTCATGGTTGTTCTTCTTGTACCGCACCGGACAAGTACATTTGTCTAAGAGCCTACGTTAATTTAGCAACAATATAAATGCTTATTGCTATTAGCAACATTACGTAACCAAATTAAATTACTGCTTACATAATTCCAGCATTCAAAGCCGCAAAAAATCCAAATCAACAAATAGGATCTACCCGAAGACGCACCGCCGACGTCCCAACACAAAACATCGTGCGCAACCCGTGCCGAAAATTCCGCGAGTAAGGGCGCAAACCAACATACCACATCCTGCATCCAGCCCTCCATTACCCACTTGCTGGCGATTAAACACATTAAAACAACCACCGAAAAAGACTCAAATCATCGAAACTTTTTTTACATCACAGAAGATCGTTTCGCTCACGAAACTCGAAAAGTCCCACCGAGAACCGACCGCAATCAATTCACGACTGCAAATGACCACGTGCTCGCGGCGTTCACGAAATAATAGACGACTTCGGACGGATTCGGACCTAATGAAATCTCGGCGAGGACGGCCAAAACAACGCGGGGAGTTTTATGGGAGATGAACCGAACGATTTTCGGCGATATTCGCGATTATTTGCTATGGGAAATGTCGGGGGAGTGCGGATTGCGACCGCGTCGGGTGTCTCCGCGGAGGTTGCCGCGATCGTGGTTTTGTTGTCTTTTACCTTTCGCGGTTCTATTTTTAAGTTCTTTGTCTTGTTGTGGTACCTTCTAAATAAATATTAGATGTTTTGATAGGTCATTGCATTTATCTAATGATATACACAGTTGGGTTGTAGATAACTGGTTTACATTTGCATATATCCAAATTATACAGGCTGTCGTCATGCTCTTCCTTTCTCTTTCGTCTTCTTATCAGGTCCTTATATCTTTCTTCTTTTTTCTCTTTTATGTTTCTACCATGTCATACCGCCTCTGCCTTCTTCCAGGTCCCTCCTTTCAAATCGGATTATCTCTCTTTTTACCTTTCGGATCTCTCTTCTGTTTCTTCGTAGTCAGGTTCTCTTTCCTCGGCAGTCTCCACAAGAATAAAATAAAGCATAATGTGGAAACAAACAAAAATCAAAACAATCAAAAGATTACATCCAGATACTTAAAATAAATACAAAACATTTTTTTTTATTTTTTACTTTGTACTGCTGCCAGCCTATGGTAAAACTATTTCCCGGCTATTTGGGATCTTTTGAGTATGAACCAAATACTGTAGACACTTGTGGCATTCACACGCAAACCGAAAATTCTCACTCAGACACAATACTCGAAACCAAAATTAACTTCGCATGCGTATTTTTTCATGCAACGACCTTGCACAACGTAAACCTCCATGCGTCAATTTGCCGAACAAAAATTCGCTTCGTTATCTTATCCACCACTACGTAATTACTTAACTTCTTCCAATCAGGCGATAATGAAACGGTGCTCGCCGCGTGTTCTTCGACGACGAAGCCTTGAGGAAGGCGTAAATGCAACAAACCATCGCCAACTAGTACATGTGCAATAAAAGTACCTGCGAAGGTCTCCTAATTCGATAACGTAGTACGATAGAGTAATAAATGATCGGTACGTTTTTCGCGTGATCATGCCGCAATGAGTTGTGGAATTTTGAATGGGTACTTACCGAGAAACGGGGGAGAAAACTGACAGAATTTCGTGGGAATCAGAGCGTTTTGTTCGGTGTTTTATCTGCTTTTAGTATTATCGTTTTGGCATAGTATTATGGAGATTACTTAACTATGGTAAACGCTGTTGAGATAGTCTGATAGCAATCGTGGGTACTACCAGATTATGCAGATGGCGGCCATGTTTTGGGCACGGACACTTTCACTCCCGTTTTTGTATACTAAATGCTACTGATTAGTTCTAATGAGACGATTTGCACCCAAAACCGCTAAAGTTTACGATTCAGACGAAATTAACAACTTTTCCCATTAAACAACGAAAATAAATTTTGGATCAACGGCAAAAATTTTGATCAACATTACGCAACGCCAAGTAATCGCAGCAGTGTTATTATTTAGGGATAATTAAGCATAAATCATAACATCGTTATCTAAATTAGACAAAAAAACAATTTTTTGTCGAAAGTGGAGTGAGATCCCAGAAACAAAAATTCGTGGCTTAGAGGACGAAACTGACGCATTTCCAGTCCAACTTTTGTTGTTTTGTAACTATTTTACTGTGATAATGTTAAAAGAGCTTCTGGAAGATGTTTGTTGGAGGCGTGATAAGTGACCTCGGTCGGCTTCCCGAATTAGTTGAGGTTGTTGGGGGCAATTTTGGGACAAACTGATACTGAGAGAGTCACCTAGAGGATTATCCTGCAGCCGACATGTGCTACCAACGGGAGTTTAGGACGCAATTAAGACAAAACATATCGTTAGCTGTGTCCTCCAACAAGATAGACACATTCTTTAGCTCGAATAATTAATTTAATGCCTCACACTGTAGGGTACCAGTTGGTACCAAAATATGTTATTTAAAATGTAGAACACTATTAAAATGGTATTATTGCGGAGGGTACCACATATCTTCATAGAAAGTCACTCAAACTTGGGTTTGAACCAACAATATAATAGAGTTCCAAGTGGTACCACAATAATAGTCGCTTTAAAATTTATGTGTTTTGCATGAATTCAGACTGAAATGGATTAAATAAGTTAAAAATCACGTTACAACATTTTTACCACTATTAAAATGGTATTTTTGAGTAAGGTACCACATATTTTCAAAGAAAGCCACTACAAACTCTTATTTATAATTTCGGCAGTAAATTATAGCCTGATTTAATGTGTCACACTTTGGGTTTGAACCAACAATATACTTCGGTTCCAAGTGGTACCAAAATATTATGTGCTTCAAAATGTGAGTGTTACATATGATGTCAGGCAGAAATTGTCTCAATAGTTGAAATATGACACGAAAATTTAAGTACTATAATCCTGATAACTATTAAAATGGTATTATTGCATAATATGGTACCACATAATTTTATAGAAAGTCACTCGAAACTATTATTAATGATTTCAGAAGTAAATTGCCGCCTGATTTGATGGGTCACACTTCAGACTGCAACTACCAATATTCTAGGGTTCCAAGTGGTACCAAAATAAGATCTACTATAAAATAGTCAATCAAAACTATGATTAATGATTTCGGTAGTAAATTGTAGCCTCATTTAATGGGTCACACTTCGGGTTGGCCCCACCAATATACCAAGGTTCCAAGTGGTACCACAATAATATTTGCTTTAAAATTTATGTGTTTTGCATTATTTTAGGCTGAAACGGATTAAAGAAGTCAAAAATGACGTGAAAATCTAAGTACGACATTTTTTACCACTATTAAAATGGCATTTAGAGTTGGGTACCAAATATTTTTTATGGAAAACCACTCCAAACTGTTATTTATAATTTCAGGAGTAAATTATAGCCTGATCTAATGTGTCACACTTTGGGTTTGAACCAACAATATACTTGGGTTCCAAGTGGTACCAAAATAATATCTGATTTAAAATGTAAGTGTTGCACATGATTTTAGGCAGATGTTGACCCAAGAAGTTAAATATGAGATTAAAATTCAAATACCACAATTTTGAACAGTATTGAAAAGGTATTACATATTGCGAAGGGTACCACACAATTAGATAGAAATTTATTCAGCAGTAAATTGTAGCCTAATTTAATGGGTCACACTTCGAGTTGGCAGCACCAATATACTAGGGTTCCAAGTGGTACCACAATAATAGTCGCTTTAAAATTTATGTGTTTTGCATGAATTCAGACTGAAATGAATTAAATAAGTTAAAAATGATGTTACGACATTTTTACCACTATTAAAATGGTATTTTTGAGTAGGGTACCACATATTTTCACAGACAGTCACTCCAAACTCTTGTTTATAATTTCAGCAGTAAATTGTAACCTGATTTAATGTGTCACACTTTGGGTTTGAACCAACAAAATACTAGGGTTCCAAGTGGTACCAAAATAATATTTACTTTAAAATTTATGTGTTTTGCATGATTTTAGGCTGAAATTGATTAAAGAAGTTAAAAATGACGTTACGACAGTTTTACCACTACTTTGGGTTTGAACCAACAAAATACTAGGGTTCCAAGTGGTACCAAAATAAGATTTACTATAAAATATACGTGTTACACATGATTTCAACCAGAAACAAGCTAGATATGACATGAATATTTAAGTACGACATTTTGAACGCTATTAAAATGGTATTATGGCATAGGGTCACAAAGTTTCATAGAAAGTCAATCAAAACTATGATTAATGATATCAGCAGTAAATTGTAGCCTGATCTAATGGGTCACACTTCGGGTTGGAACCACCAATATACGAGGGTTCCAAGTGGTACCACAATAATATTTGCTTCAAAATGTGAGTGTTACATATAATGTCAGGCAGAAATTGTCTCAAGAGTTGAGATATGACACGAAAATTGAAGTACTATAATCCTGAAAACTATTAAAATGGTATTACTGCATATGGTACCACATAATTTTACAGAAAGTCACTCGAAACTATGATTAATGATTTCAGAAGTAAATTGTCGCCCGATTTGATGGGCCACACTTCAGACTGGAACTACCAATATTCTAGGGTTCCAAGTGGTACCAAAATTAGATCTACTATAAAATATACGTGTTACACATGATTTCAACCAGAAATTGTCTCAAAAAGTTAGATATGACATGAATATTTAAGTACGATAATTTTGAACGGAATTAAAATGGTATTTTGGCATAGGGTACCACATAATTCCATAGAAAGTGACTCAAAACTATAATTAATGATTTCAGCAGTAAATTGTAGCCTGATTTAATGGGTCACACTTCGGGTTGGAAGCACCAATATACTGGGGTTCCAAGTGGTACCACAATATTTGCTTTAAAATTTATGTGTTTTGCATTATTTTAGGCCGAAACGGATTAAAGAAGTCAAAAATGACGTGAAAATCTAAGTACGACATTTTTTACCACTATTAAAATGGCATTTAGAGTTGGGTACCAAATATTTTTTTATGGAAAACCACTCCAAACTCTTATTTATAATTTCAGGAGTAAATTAGAGCCTGATTTAATGTGTCACACTTTGGGTTTGAACCAACAATATTCTAGGGTTCCAAGTGGTACCAAAATAAGATCTACTATAAAATATAGGTGTTACACATGATTTCAGGCAGAAATTGTCTCAAAAAGTTAGATATGACATGAATATTTAAGTACGATGATTTTGAACGGTATTAAAATGGTATTATGGCATAGGGTACCACATAATTCCATAGAAAGTCACTCAAAACTATAATTAATGATTTCGGCAGTAAATTGTAGCCTAATTTAATGGGTCACACTTCGGGTTGGAACCACCAATACACGAGGGTTCCAAGTGGTACCACAATAATATTTACTTTAAAATTTATGAGTTTTGCATGATTTTAGACTGAAATTGATTAAGGAGGTTAAAAATGACGTAAAAATCTAAATGCGACATTTTTACCACTATTAAAATGGTATTTTTTAGTAGGGTACCACATATTTTCACAGACAGTCACTCCAAACTCTTATTTATAATTTCAGCAGTAAATTAGAGCCTGATTTAATGTGACACACTTGAGGTTTGAACCAACAATATTCTAGGGTTCCAAGTGGTACCAAAATAAGATCTACTATAAAATATAGGTGTTACACATGATTTCAGGCAGAAATTGTCTCAAAAAGTTAGATATGACATGAATATTTAAGTACGATCATTTTCAGCGGTATTAAAATGGTATTATGGCATAGGGTACCACATAATTCCATAGAAAGTCACTCAAAACTATAATTAATGATTTCAGCAGTAAATTGCAGCCTAATTTAATGGGTCACACTTCGGGTTGGAACCACCAATACACGAGGGTTCCAAGTGGTACCACAATAATATTTACTTTAAAATTTATGTTTTGCATGATTTTAGACTGAAATTGATTAACAAGGTTAAAAATTACGTGAAAATCTAAATGCGACATTTTTACCACTATTAAAATGGTATTTTTTAGTAGGGTACCACATATTTTCATAGACAGTCACTCCAAACTCTTATTTATAATTTCAGCAGTAAATTAGAGCCTGATTTAATGTGTCACACTTTGGGTTTGAACCAACAATATTCTAGGGTTCCAAGTGGTACCAAAATAAGATCTACTATAAAATATACGTGTTACACATGATTTCAGGCAGAAATTGTCTCAAAAAGTTAGACATGACATGAATATTTAAGTACGATAATTTTCAATGGTATTAAAATGGTATTATGGCATAGGGTACCACATAATTCCATAGAAAGTCACTCAAAACTATAATTAATGATTTCAGCAGTAAATTGCAGCCTAATTTAATGGGTCACACTTCGTGTTGGAACCACCAATACACGAGGGTTCCAAGTGGTACCACAATAATATTTACTTTAAAATTTATGTTTTGCATGATTTCAGGCTGAAGTGGATTAAAGAAGTTAAAAATGACGTGAAACTCTAAGTACGACATTTTTTACCACTATTAAAATGGTATTTAGAGTAGGGTACCACATATTTTCACAGACAGTCACTCCAAACTCTTATTTATAATTTCAGCAGTAAATTAGAGCCTGATTTAATGTGACACACTTGAGGTTTTAACCAACAATATTCTAGGGTTCCAAGTGGTACCAAAATAAGATGTACTATAAAATATACGTGTTACACATGATTTCAGGCAGAAATTGTCTCAAAAAGTTAGATATGACATGAATATTTAAGTACGATAATTTTCAGCGGTATTAAAATGGTATTATGGCATAGGGTACCACATAATTCCATAGAAAGTCACTCAAAACTATAATTAATGATTTCAGCAGTAAATTGCAGCCTAATTTAATGGGTCACACTTCGGGTTGGAACCACCAATACACGAGGGTTCCAAGTGGTACCACGATAATATTTACTTTAAAATTTATGTGTTTTGCATGATTTTAGACTGAAATTGATTAACGAGGTTAAAAATGACGTGAAAATCTAAATGCGACATTTTTACCACTATTAAAATTGTATTTTTTAGTAGGGTACCACATATTTTCACAGACAGTCACTCCAAACTCTTATTTATAATTTCAACAGGAAATTAGAGCCTGATTTAATGTGACACACTTGAGGTTTGAACCAACAATATTCTAGGGTTCCAAGTGGTACCAAAATAAGATCTACTATAAAATATACGTGTTACACATGATTTCAGCCAGAAATTGTCTCAAAAAGTTAGATATGACATGAATATTTAAGTACGATAATTTTGAACGGTATTAAAATGGTATTACGGCATAGGGTACCACATAATTCCATAGAAAGTCACTCAAAACTATAATTAATGATTTCAGCAGTAAATTGCAGACTAATTTAATGGGTCAGACTTCGGGTTGGAACCACCAACAGGCGAGGGTTCCAAGTGGTACCACAATAAAATTTATGTTTTGCATGATTTCAGGCTGAAGTGGATTAAAGAAGATAAAAATGACGTGAAACTCTAAGTACGACATTTTTTACCACTATTAAAATGGTATTTAGAGTAGGGTACCACATATTTTTTTTATGGAAAACCACTCCAAACTCTTATTTATAATTTCAGGAGTAAATTACAGCCTGATCTAATGTGTCACACTTTGGGTGTGAACCAACAATATACTTGGGTTCCAAGTGGTACCAAAATAATATGTGCTTCAAAATGTGAGTGTTACATATATGATGTCAGGCAGAAATTGTCTCAAGAGATGAAACTTTAAGTACTATAATTCTGAAAATGCTATTATTGCATATGGTACCACACAATTTTATAGAAAGTCACTCGAAACTATGATTAATCATTTCAGAAGTAAATTATCGTCTGATTTGATCGATCACACTTCAGATTGGAACTACTAATATACTAGGGTTCCAAGTGGTACCAAGATAAAATATGTACTTTAAAATGTAAGTGTTACACATGATTTCAGGCTGAAATTGACTAAAGAAGTTAAAAAGAACAAGTACATTGTAGTACGACTTTTTGGCAAACTATTGAAATGGTACTTTCGAAGAACGTCCGACATATTTTCATAGTAGGTCACTCCAAACTGTTATTAATGGTCACAGCCTAATTTAATGTGTCACACTTAGGGTTTGAACCAATAACATACTAGAGTTTCAAGTGGTACCAAAATAATGTTTGCTTAAAAATGTAAATGTGCCGCATGATTTCAGCCAGAGATTGACTCAAGAAGTTGCATAATATGAGTACCACAATTTTGAACCGTATTAAAATGGTACTATTGCGAAGAGTACCACATAATTTCATAGAGTAACTGAAAACTATGATTAATGGTATCAGGCAATAAACTGTAGCCTGCTTGAATGAGTTACAGTTCGGGCTGGAACCACCAATATACTCGGCTCCTGAGTGGTACCAAAATAATATTTACTTTTAAATGTAAGTGCTACACATGATTTCAGGCAGAAATTGACTCAAAAAGTTAAAAATGACAAAAATTTGAGTACGAAATTTTTGAATAGCAATAAAATGGTATTTTTAGGGAGTGTGTCAAATATTTTCATGGTACGTCAAGCAAAAATGTGATTTATGATTTCTGCATTTAATTTTAGGCTGATTTATTTGGTCACATTTCGGGTTAGAACCACCAATATATTAGGGTTCCAAGAGATACCACAATAATATTTAATTTAAAAGTGTATATTTTCATGTAGTTACTCAAAACTGTGATTATTGGTTTTATCAGTAAATTCGAGCCTGGTTTGATGTGTCACACTTGGATGATGAACTACGGTTCCAAATGGTACCAAAATAAAATTCACTTTAACCTGTAAGTGTAACACATGATTTCAGTCTGAAATTGACTCAAGAAGTTCAATATGACATCAAAATTTAAGTACCACAATTTTCAAGTATTAAAATGGTACTATTGCGAAGGGTACCACATAATCTCACAGAGTAACTCAAAACTATGATTAATGGTGTTAGCAGTAAATGTTATCCTCATTTAATGGGTCACACTTCGGGTGTTTCAACAAACACTATTCTAGGGTTCCAAGTGGTACCAGACTAATATTTCCTCCAAAAAGTAAGTATTACGCATGATTTTAGACCGAAATTGACTGGAGTAGTTAAAAATGGTATAAAAATTTAAGCAAAGAATGAAACGATTAAATTAATAATAAATAGGGGAAAAATTTGAGATGAAGGAAAAAGAATTAAAAGGGTCACAGGGTGGAAGAATGAAAGGAGGGAAGAAAAACTCAAAAAACAAAGGATGTAAAAAAGGAGAATGAAAATAAAAAGTGAAGGGAGAACAATCATGTTGAGATGAGATTAAATGACTAAAAAGAAGAGAAAAAGTGTAAAAAACATAAATGAAATGGAAGACAAAAGGCTAAAAAGAAGAACAAAAAAGTTTTTTTTTTAAATTTCTGAGATTCCGTAATGTTCAGTTTGCGTTAAAAGTTAAAAGCATCTGTTATGAAACAAATTAGCATCATTTAGTAACACTTATTATGGATTTCGGTAACGCCAAGTTTGGAGTAGATTTTGTCTTTGGGTCCATAATTATTATTTCTGCATTTTGTATTTTTTTTTGTTGTCTATCCCAGATCATTTGCTGACGCAAAATTTAATCTATCCAGACCCATTATGATTTACATTTAAATTACTAACTTATCTCATTTATATTGCAATTGGCGGTCTACATGGTAGATAATTGGACTTGTGTTTCATTATCATCAGGTTTACTGCCACAAAATCTTATCAGCCGAAGAACAACAAAAACATATTTTTCTTCTAAACACCCATACATATTCAATCAATATTAAGCCGTGTATCTTAAGAAAATTGCCAAAAAATCCATAAAACCAATTTCGTGACGACAGCAGCTCCATTTCAGACGCACCAACCTTATCAGCGAAACGCCCCTGAACCCTCCGAGTTATATCAATTTCGTGTTCGGGGTCATCGCAAATCACAGATTGTCGCTCAATAATAAACACGCGAAAATTTCGTCGGAAAAAAAATACGTCGAAAATAGACAAATCGCTCCTGCCGTTACAGAGCGGTATCGTCCAAATTTAGAACTTCGTTTAATTAATTGCCGATAAGAGCGATAATTTTGTTTTTGATCGGTGGTGTTAGATGTTTGTGGTCCATTAGCGCAACTGGAGGTCGATAACGAGAACCTAAAAACCTAATTAAGCTGGGAAAAAAAAGATGAGGAAACGTCAGAACAGCAGCGACACCCGGAGGCAGAAGCATTGTTGTCATTTCTAACCACTATTCTTTTCATCCTTTCATCTTATCTTCTCAATCTTTTTTCCCTCATGTTCGCTTTTAATAATATCTAGATCTGTCATTCTCTAATTGTCTCATCCTCCTTTTCACCATAATCCTCTGATCATTTCATCGGATTTTTAATTTAATCTTTCATCATCTAATGATAATATTGATTCCTCTTCAAACTTCATCCTTTCTTCTTTCATTTTCTTGGTATCTCGTCGTTTCAATCTGATGCAATACATTTTATCATTTTTGTCTTTGATACCTTCATCCGGTCAGTTTTTGGAGTTTATACCATTTACTGAGACAAATTTCTTCCGATGTTGAAGTGAGATAAAATTTTGTATGTTGGTTGTGAGATGATGTAACCTCGTGCAGAATAGTGGAACTAAAGTGACTCGGTGACTATCTTTTCATTCTTTCACCATAATCCCCTTAATCATTTTATCAGTATTTTTTCATATTATCTTTTTTTTCTCATACATAAACTTTAAATTTCCGATATTTAATTAATTCATTTTTTATAATTTTTTATCATCTTACATTTTTTCATCAACATTCATTAATGTTTTATCTTTCGATTTTTTATCCTTCCATATCTTCTATCTGTTCATCTTCCTGCTCTTTCATCCTCTCGTTGTACCATTTTCTCGATTCTTTATTTTTGCAATGTTGTTTAATCTCCCTTTTAATTCTTCCATGTTTTCGTTCTTTGATCATTGTTTTCCTTTTTCTCTTCCTCTTTTTATGCCTCTTCAGATTTTGATTACTTTATTCCTGTTAACTTTTTTCCTCTCATCCTCAAGTTCCGTTCCGTCATTCTATACTCGGGCCGTTCAAGGCAGAGAGTTGTAAAGACGCCTGATCGGCACGTGATGGGGTGGGAATTACCCGTTGCACACTAGAGCACAGCGAAGAGAACCCACTTCCACACAACGCAGAATGCGTTTTCCCTTCCTCACGCATCGCAAGTATCGTTGCGTGTAAACTTGGTTTGCGATGATTTCACCCCGCCTTCACGTGGTAGCTCTCTCTTTTCGACGGCCCGAGTATATCACTCTATTATTCTCATTTCTGTCTTTTCTTAGCTTTTATACTTTTTTACTTCCATCTTTTAATCCTTTCATTATTTTGTCTATTCGTCCTTTCATCCTTTTACCATTTCATTGTGTCATACTTGATAAATCCTTTTCCTGATTTAGTCTCTTTCATCGTCGCATCCTTCACGTTCGCATTATTTCATTCTGTCTGTAGTCCTCTCATCCTTTTATTTGAAACAATAGGATACAATCTATATACAGGGTTAGTCAAAAGTATGGAATGGGCGGTTTATCTCCGTAAATATGAATTTTATGACAAAATGTCTTTGATAAAAGTTTGTTTACTAATTATTCTCTATTTCTTAACCTTCTCGTTGTTTTTATATGTCAACGCATTTCCATGGAAACGTAACTGATTTTTGTTTTTTGAATGGCAACCTAGTAATTTTTTTGCAGATTTTTGTTTTCTCTTTTTTTTTATTGAAATTACCTGGTATTTTTTTGTGTGGTTTGATAACAAAATTTTAGAGAAAGTAGCCATAATACTTTATTCAATCAAATAATCTTTAACTTAAATTAAATGTTCAAACTGAAGACCCCCTGCAGCTTAACAGTAACCTAATCCGTCATAAAAATTACGTAACGAATTTTGTAGCCAGTTAGGTGGTATTTTTGCGATTCCATGTCTGATTTTGACTTCTAAATCTTCCAAATTTTGGGGTTTTTCTTTGTAAACTTTAGTTTTTAAATGACTCCAGAGGAAAAAATCTAAGGGGTTTAAATCGGGGGATCTAGCAGGCCATTCAATAGACCCCCGACGTTCTATTCAACGACCTGGAAAAATGTTATCCAGAAATAGGCAAACATCAACCCCATAATGGGGTGGAGTGCCGTCTTGCTGAAACCAAATATCTCGGTTTGGCATTCTTTGACGATCTGCATCCGGAAATAATTGTACAATATCGAGTACAGGTGTGAACGTTGTCGATCTCCATAACTAACCATCATGAGGATTTCAATTCTTTCAGTTTCACTAAGTTTCACCATGTTTACCAATTAAAATAAAACTATCCTTATTAAATTGATTTGTTAACTTATTGAAAGGTACTTCACAATGACATGAAAAATACCATTAAAAAAAACAGAGGCCACTATAATTCTTTGTAGAATTATCATCACATGAATAAAAAGCATCACTAAAAATTCGATAATCTGATTTGATACCAATTTTGTCGTTTATTAGAAATTATGATTTTACACAAAAATTTTGTTATGAAAGGATATTAAAAAAATACCAGGTCATTTCAAATAAAAAAAGAGAAACAAAAATCAGCAAAAAAATCACTAGGTTACCATTCAACAAACAAAAATTAGTTACGTTTCCATGGAAATGCGTTGACATATAAAAACAACGAGCAGATTAAGAAATAGAGAATAATTAGTAAAACAACTTTTATTAAAGACATTTTGTAACAAAATTCATATTTACGGAGATAAACCGCCTATTCCATACTTTTGATTATTTTGGACCAATTTAGCAATTTTTTTTTTTTAAATATTCCTAGTTTGAGGAAGGTTCTTATGAAGTAAAACATGGACAGGGGGCCCCCCTTAGGTTTATAACTTAAGAACGGCTGGACCAATTTTTATGATCTGTAATTTGTAGGATTTCTCTCCGCCCCGAATAGCAAAATAACTATTAACACATGGGCAAAGGGGTCCAGGAGCCCCCCTTGGATTTATAACTGAAGAACGGCTGGACCGATTTTTATGATCCTTGATTTGTTAGATTTGTCTCCGCCCCGAATAGCAGAATAACTATTAAAACATGGACAGGGGGGCTTAGAGGACCCCCTTGGGTTTATAACTTAAGAACGGCCGGACCAATTTTTATGTTCTTTGATGTGTTGCATTTCTCTCCGCCCCAAATAGCAGAATAACTATTAAAACATGACAGGGGGGCTTTGGGGCCCCCCTTGGGTTTATAACTCAAGAACGGCTGGATCGATTTTTATAATCTTCGATTCGCTGGATTTGTCTCCGCCCCGAATAGCAGAATAACTATGAAAACATGGACAGTGAGCTCAGGGGGCTCCCTTGGGTTTATAACTCAAGAACGGCTGGACCGATTTTTATGATCTTTAATTTGTTCGATGTTCCTCCGCACCGAATAGCAGAATAACTATTAAAACAGAAAAAATTACAGGGGCGGGGAGCTTGATACGACAATAACAAAGCCCCCTGGTACAGGGCAACAATAACAAATAACGCCAGCCACCAAAATTTGTACCGAGCTTTAAAAATGAAAACTGATTTTTAAGGAGTAAACTCCAAAGTTTCACTTCTGTTGCGCCTGGACTCCACACACAATTTTTTTGATAATATCTCGAGAACGGATTGACTAACATTTTTAGAGAGCGAATAACTATTAAAATATCGGAAAAATTAACGAAAAAAATTTTGTCATACATTTTGTATGGAATCCGTATATAACGCCATCTTTGATACATGACAGAAACAAAAGTGAACATGGCGTTGTATGCTGGTTCCGGTAATGCCAGTAGAAGGCGTTGTGTGCATTATGCTTTGATAAAAAGAAAACGGAATTTAATTCAGCTAAGAAGTTAACACAACATTTATTGACTCTGAGGCGGTACAAAGTTCGCCGGGTCAGCTAGTTTATTATAAAAATATATTAGTTAAAAGATATAGTAGGATCAATAATGAATAATAGTAACTAATATAGTAGAAATCTGTAAAATAAATTAAGAAAACAAGATGACAAAATATGAAGAAATAAAAGAGGAATATAATAACAGACAAAGTAAAGAATGAGATGTGGGGAGATTAAGAGAATTAGAGAAAAATAGATTTAGAGGAAATGAAAAGCATGAGAATTTGAAAGGGCGACTCGAAGAAAAAAAAATATGAAGAGAATAAAAAGGAATAAGAGATTCAAAGGGTAGGGAGGAAGAAGAATAAAAGAGACAAACGAAAAAATATGCATTTACATAATATATCAAATAATGGAAAGATCAAAGAATTAAAAAAAACATACAACCGAATTGATAACCTCCTCCTTTTTTGAAGTCGGTTAAAAAACATTAAAATAGATGAAGATAAACAAAGAAATGATCAAGAGATCAAAAGTTAAAAAATGTGAGAATGATGGGAGTGCGAGAATGTGATCGTTTAGAGGATTATCAAACAGATAAATGATACAATAGGAAATGTCAAATTTCACACTGTCGACTTGATATTTAATAAACACACTACGTACAATAAACGGTTTCCATATAATTTCTAAACAAATGATTTTCACAGACGCCTTTGAATTTTGAACAATTTTGCCCAAAAAACCGCATGTCTTGGTTAGAAAGAAGTTTATGAAATGTCAGATTTTAGTTGTCAGTTTGAGATTTAATAAGCAATTGTAAGATCGATTTTTCGCACACGGCCAAATTTATTTTCGATCTCTAGTTCTTTTTGTTGTCTTACTTTAATTAATTTAATACAATATGAGCCATAAAATTGTCAAGGGTGCTAATGGAAATTAGAGTTGACATTTGGTGTACACTAATAATTATTTTCAGACGCCTTGATAAACAATTTTCTCGGGTCACGTGACGGTGACACGATAAGTTTGGAGGCTAGTGTATATCCACAAGATACAAAAATAGTGAGACAGTTTTCTGTGTTTTCCCCCCTATTGTTCATTCATCCCTAAATCAACTCGCAGCGCCTTTGCAAAAGCAAAGAGATTAAAAACACCAGATAACAATACATTACGGTACACAACACGACAGAATAAATTTATTGTCGACGACAATAAAAGTGGCATAAAATTCTGCGTAGGAAAGCGTGAGTTATAACCATACATAAAAATGCAATAATCGATCCCTATTAAATTCATGGCCTATGACAATAAAGTTGTGTGTTGTCTACCTTGAAATATTAAAAAGGTTTACCAAGTTCAATGTCAAGGTTAAACTGCAAAACAGGTATTACGTACTGGACGTAAAAAACAAAAAAAGGTCGGCCCGGCTCGAAAAGGGTTAATTATGCAACTTTTTATACACGAGCCTGGCCTACTTGGACGGCCGCGACAATTTGTTAAAGCACCCAGCAGATGTTACCAGAACACCGGCAATCATGTAACGAGCGTGTAAATATTTAATTGTTTGATCGCCGCTGAATATTACATGAACGGCACCGATTCTGTAATGGATTTTGACAGCTCCACGGCCGCCTCCGTGCACCTTTATTACACGAATTAGCGACTCTACCGAGGGGTTCGCGAGGTGTTAAAACACCTATTTTCCGCACCGTCGAAAATAACACAAAATTTGTAAATAATCGACCGCATTCACGAACACAACTCACCCTGAGTAGAATCCGAGTCCGCGCGACACCTCCTCGTATTTAACGCTCATCTAGAAGGATGACATGAATCCAAAAACTAACCTTTCACAAGCACTTACGAATGCAAATCATATTTTTGTTGCTGTAACATCAGGCCAGCCGCCATCTTGTAAATTCCATCATCACATTTCGAATACTCGCGCCATCTAGCACCGGATGCCGGAACCGGCGCGTAAATGTCCGCATCCGCCGCCCAATTTAAAACAATCAAATCGCGCTGAAACAAAATAAGAATTTCCGTCCGTCATGTTTTGTGTTTGTGTCATTTCGGGGTGAAATGGAGCAGTTTCTGGAGCAGATAGAGGCGGCCAAGGGGTGTTGGTGGCCCTATCTCGTTTCGCTGGTTTTGTGCTTGATAGGGGCTATCAGGTTTGTGGTTGGATTTCTTTTCGAACTGTGACATGGCGTGGGTTGCAGGACGTATATCGGGGGCACTCACTGTCCGAGCAAGAGTAGAGTGGATGGGAAGGTGGTGATCATTACTGGAGGGTCCGGAGGTATCGGCTTGGCCACCGCCGAAGAGCTCCTCAAAAGAGGTAAGATTTGGGAGTGGGGCGATCCAATTTTTCGGAGAGTCTTCAGATCGGACAAGCACTAAGCTATCCTGCAATTGTTTAGTTACATACTGCTGCAGTTTTAATTCTATACTTTAAAGTTTTATGTATTCTTCCAATGACTTCTTATCATTTTCTAGTTTCTTAGTTTTCACTTTAGGTTTTATACTTTTCAGGTCCTTCGGTTTGTCGGGTTTAGCGACCGTCCAACTTTTCATTTTAGCTTACTTTTGCTAACAATGGGGTCTAGCTTTATAGTAGTATGTATATTTATTACCTTTACAGGTTTATAAAGTATCCGATACATTTCCCATGACTCAAATAAAATAAAATATAATATAATACATAAAACTAAATAAATGAATAATTCAATATAAAAAGTAGCAGCTGTTTATCCCTTCCCACTTATTGTCCCTCTTCTCCACTCAACCTTCCTCATCCATTCGATCCCTTTTCCGTCCTCATTCAACATTTCTTCTCTACTCTCATCTCTCCCTCTCAATTCTACGCATTCCTTCAACAAATGCTCTATCGTCTCCTTTTTTTCTCCACACATCCTGCATACTGTATTATTATCCTCACTCCAATATTTATTCTCTCTCTCCTCATTTCCACATCGAAATCTTGCTATTATCACTCTCTCTTTTCTACTCTCTCTTCCTAGGTACTTTGGCATTTCTTCCGTTATTATTTTTTCATACTTCCCATTGTACCTAGACTCCCTAATTCTCGTTCATCTTTCCTGCACTTGCACATCTCTATCTCTCTGTACTAATTCATCTGTCATTACTCTGCCTCTCTCTCGCATTCTTTCTATCACCGCGCCTGCATACCCGTTTCTTTCAAAATATGCCTCCCTCTCTTTCCATATCCCCTTTCCTTTTTTCTTTCAAACACTTGCAAAATTCTGCACTCTCCTCTCTCTATCACTCTCTCCTCAAATCTCATTGCTCTTTTTCCTGCTTCTATTCTTATTCCATCTCTCTTTGTTTCCTCCATCACTATATACCCCGGTGTCTCTCTCTCTACCCCTAGCACCCATTTCATATATTTTCCTTGCACCCCTTCCAATCCTTCTTGCTCTCTCCATCCCCATATTTCCGCTCCATACATCATCACGCTTTTCACCAAACTATCAAACATCATTACTCTCCTTCTAAAATCATGTCCAAATTTTCTCTCTCCTATTCCCCATAACAGCTCCTATTATCTTATTTGCTTTTTTCACTAACTCTCTCACATGTGCTGTTGCTGTGTTTCTTTCATTCATCACATAACCTAAATACTTAAATTCTTTCACTTCTTCAATTTTCTCTTTCTCCCATCTCCACTCATTTACTTTTCTCCTACCACCCCCTTTTCTGAACACCATCATCTTGGATTTCTCTACATTCACCGTCAACTTTTTCCTCCTCATATATTTCTCCATGTTTCCAATCATTTCTTTCATACCTTTCTCATCTCTCGCTAGCACCACCAAATCATCCGCATATGCTAAAGACCACACTTTTTCTTTGCCCACCACAACCCCCCCTGCCTGCCCCGTCCTGAACATCTCCTCTATATCTCCAATAAAAGCTGCAAACAGGCTGGGGCTTAGTGGGCAACCTTGTCTTACTCCCTTATAAGTTTTAAAACATTCATTCACCCTTCCATCCACTCTCACTCTACTTATCGTCTCTTCATATATATCTTCTATTTTTGTTACCAGATGCTCATTTATCCCTCTCTTTGTCAAGCATTCCCACAGGAAATCTCTTTCCACATTATCAAAAGCCGCCTTCAGGTCCACAAAGAATGCATATATCTTGCCACCCCTCTTTTTTATCTCATTTCCTGCTATGTGATTCAAGATATATACATTATCCATGGTCCCTCTACCTTTCCTAAATCCCGCCTGTCCGTCTGGTAACACCCCCCTCTCATTCATTTCCTTCATCAGCCTCTCTTCCACAATCATCGCGTATACTGTATTTAGGAGAGTGATCCCCCTATAATTACTGACTGTATCCTTTTCTCCTTTCTTATATATGGGGCATATTATCCCCTCCTTCCACTCTTGGGGAAATCCCTCTCCCTTCCACACTCCATTCATTATCTCTAACAACCTGTCAACTTCCCTTTCCGTTCCATATATCCACGCTTCATTCTGTATACCATCCCTCCCCGGTGTCTTTTTTCTTTTCAGTTTTCTTAGTTGTTGCTCTAGTTCTTCTCTTGTTATCTCTTCTATTTTTTCCACTCTTTGTTGTCTGTTTTCATCACCCCCCAGCAGCTCACTGAAGTACTCTCTCCATTCCTCCATAGTAATTCCATCACTCACTCTCTCTTTCTTTTTCTTTCTTTCCTTATTTTTGTATCTCCATACCTCTTCTTCCGTATTTATACCCTTCGACTTTAGCTCTTCTTCCATCCGTTTCTTTTGCTTCTTCTCTTTGCATACTAAATTGTACATATTGCGTGCTCTCTTGTACTCTTCCTTGGTTGCTTTTTCTTTTTTCCAATTTCTTAGTTTCCTTCTCGCTTCCTGCTTCCTTTCCCTGCATTCTTTATCCCACCACTAGTTCTTCCACAGCCCCATCTTCTCTCTTATCTCTATCTCTTTTTTTTCTGTTGCGTTTCTTCGTATTTTGCCTCCCCAAGTCTTGCTCTATAATTTTCTTTTCCACCTTTAGCTCTCCCTTTCTTGTTTTCCCTCTCTGCATATAGACATTTCCACTTAAACTCTTTCGGCATTCTCTTTTCCAATTTTTCCCACCCCTTTTCTTCCACCCACGTTTGTACCATTCCCACTACGTCAAATTCTCTCAAATACTCCCAAAATGCATTCTCTTTGTTTTTTTATTCCCGCTACGTTCCAGAATACTATTCTTATTTGCTCCTTTTCTCCTTTATTCCTCTCCTTATTCGTTTTCCCCTTTCTGTCCTGTCGTCTTTTTCTTGTGCTCTTATTCAAAAATTTTCTGTATCTAGCTTCCCCTTTTCTTCGTCCCACCTAAGCCCTTTTCCCTATATCCATATCTTTTTATAACCCACTTTCACCCGTTGTCCTTTTTGTCGCTCTTCTTTGGCTATCGCTCTGAATTCCTTCTGTATATCTCTTTCCTTCTTTGTCAGATCATCTTCTATGTATACTCTCTTTCCTTTTTTTTTCTCTTAGTTTTCCACATTTTCCCTACTTCTTGTTCTTTAAATCTTGCTTTTTCCAGTCTTCTCTTATACTCTTCCACCCCTTGCTCGTCCCATACTTTAACACCTTCCGCATTTCCTCTATTTTTTCTTCTTCTTCTCTCTTCTCTCTCCCCCTTCCTATACTTATCTCTATAGGCAGATGGTCTGACTCTACTCTTTCCCCTATTCTGAATTCTTCGACTTCTTCCCATGCTTCTTCGTTTACTATTCCGTAGTCTATCACCGTCTCTCCTCTACCGCCTATGTAGGTCCATTCTCCTTCTTCGTCCCCTTGTTTATTTCCATTCAGCACTTCCCATCCTTTTTCTTCTATCCATTCCATCAACTTCTTCCCTTCCGCGTTTTCTTTCTTGGCTTTGGATTTTCTTTTTCCCTCTCCTCTCTCTTCTTCCCAATCCCTGGCTCCTCTTTCCCCAATTCTCCCGTTAAAATCCCCTCCCAGAAGCAGACATTCTTCCCTGTTGTCTTTTAATGTTTCTTCTATCTTGCTTATTGTTTCTTTCATCTCTTTGCTGTACACTGTCACTATTTTCCACCATTTACTGTCTATTTTAACGTTTCTCACCATGTGACCTTCCTCTTCTCCCTTCTTTTTAGTATTCTCTTTTATTCCTTTTTTTACCCCTGTTATTATTCCCCCTGCTGCTCTTCCTTTTTTCTTTCCCCTTCTCGCCCCTTGCCATTCCCACTTGAACTCCTTTGGTAACAGTTTTTCTATTTTTTTCCCAGCTTTCTGACCATGTTTCTGTTAATCCAACAATATCGAACTCCTTCACATAGTCCCAAAAATCTTCTTCTTTTTTCCCTAGTCCCGCTACATTCTAAAATAGTGGAAGTAGGAGGGAAGTAGGAGGGAAATACTTCCTGCTTTGTTTTTTTGTTCCCGTTTCATTGTCCTTTTTACTTTGCCGTTGTCCCCCTTGTTCCCTCCTCCCCTTCTTCTTCTTATTGGAAAACCTTTAGTCTCTCTCTCTTTTCATTCCATCTCCATTGCTCCCCGTCCACTATTAATTTCCTGTATCCCACTCTTACTTCTTTCCCTTCTTCCCTTTTTTCCTTCGCCATTCTTCTTAGATTCTTTTGTAAATCTCTTTCTTTGTGAGGTCGTTGTCTATGTATATCCCCCTTGTTTCCCTCTTCTCCCTCAATTTTCCTTTGTGCTTCATTATTCTTTCCTTCTCACCCCATCCCTCCATCTCCACCAATACTTGATCCTTGTTAATCCTGTAACAATCTTTTACTTTACTATCCTCTACATTTTCCTTCAAAAACTTCTCTACATCCTCTTTTTTTACATGACTTTTTCTTTCCCCGTCCCATCCTGTTATCACGATGTCGTTCTTCCTCTTTCTTCTCTCTTCGATTTCCATTCTCTCTTCCAGCTTTTCCACTCTCTCCTTCCACCAGTCTCTCTCTCCTTCCCATCTCTTCTCCTTCTCTTTAAATTCTTCTCTCTGCCTCTCTATCTCTCTCTTGAGTTCCTTGTTTTCTCGTCTTATTTCTTTCATCTCCTCCTTCAACTCTTGCAACAGCTCTAATTTTTTTTCTCCATCTCTGTGTCCGTTTCCTTCTCTTTCTCTGATGTCTTCTGTGTTTTCTTTACTCCAGGAGACCTCGCCGTCTTTTTACTTTTTTGAAAAAATTTCTCTTCCTCCTCTTCTTGTTTTTCTGTTCTACCCTCCCCTTTTCTCTTTCTTTTCCTTTCCTCCAGGTAAGAGTCCAGGCTTCCCTGACTGAGCGAGCGGTTTCTATCGTCTTTGTTCATCCGCTTCCTGTGGCGCCTCCTAGATGTCGTTATCTTCCGGCTTCGCCGATTTATTCTTTTTCCTGACTATATCTCCTCTTCCCTGCCCAATTCTTTCTTCCTACCTTTCTCTAATACCTCTTCTCGCTTTTCTCAATATCTTCTCTATTTTTTTCTTTATATCACCTTCTATTTCTCTATTTTTCGCTACTTAACCTCTCTACCACATATTTACCTTCAGCTCGGTAATACAGGAATCCCCTAGATCCCCTAGCGTAGATCTTGTACCCCGTGCTCAGCAGACTTATTCCTCGGTAGTTCTCCATCTTTTCTCTTTTTCCTTTTTTGTGTATCGGACACACTAGCCCCATCCTCCATTGGCTTGGTAACCCTTTTCCTTGCCAGAAGTCGTTTACTATCTTCCTCATTATCTCTATTATTTCTTCTGTTGCATAGCTCGACGCTTCATTTTGCAGTTCATCTTCTCCAGCCGCTTTTCGTTTCTTCATTCTTCCTATCCCCCTCTTAATCATTTCCTTCGTAATTTCTTCACCTTTCTCTCGTTCTCTTGTTTCTTCTCCCTTCTGTCTTCTTTCCGTCTAGTAATTCTTTAAAGTATTCTCTCCATTCTTCTATCGTTATCTTCTCGTCTGCCCTCTTTTTCACTTTTCGTTCTCTGTTTATGTATTTCCAATCTTCTTTTTCTGTGTTGATTGATCTAATTTCCTCTTCTTCTTCTCTTTTCTTTTCTTCCTTCTTCTTCTCACAAGTGTCTTTGTATTTCTTTAATTGCTTCCGGTATTTTTCTCTCGATCCATTCCCATTTCTCCATTTTCTCATTTGCTTTCTGGCTACTTTTTTAATTTTTTTGCATTCTTTATCCCATCATCTATTTCTTCCCATTCTTTCTTTATTTTCTCTGTTGTCATCGCTTCTCTCATTCTCCTTTCGAGTTTTTTGGTTCTTGTTTCGGTGTCTTTTTGTTTTCTTTTTCTCTTTCAATATGTTGTAGCGCACTTCTGTACTTCTGTATGCTTTCTTCTTCCCAGATTGTTTTTATAATTGTTTCTTTCTCGTTTTTTTTTATTTCTTCTCCGGCGATTTCTATTTCTAACGGTTGGTGATCTGATTCCACCCTGTTTCCCACTTCGAATTTTCTTACTTCATCCCATGCGTGTTGATTGACTATTGCGTAATCAATCACTGATTCTCCTCTCGGCCCCACGTACGTAAATTCCCCTGTATCCTCTTCCCAGTTCCCGTTCAGTACCTCGTATCCTCTCTCTTGTATAAATTCGATTATTTTTCTTCCTTCGTTATTTCCTGTCTTGTCCTTCGATGTTCTTCTCGCATCTTCTGTCTCATTATTCCGTCTTCCTAGTCTTGTCCCAATTCTCGCCTTAAAGTCGCCCTCAATTATTACAATTTTTTTTTCTGCCTCACTTATGGTCTCTTCTAACATTTGTTTTGTTTAACTCATCTCTTTACTGTATACTGTGATAATTTTAACTTTCTTTGTTCCTAGTTTTAGATTTCTTTCTGTTATTCCAGTTCTCTGTAGTTCTTGTTTTGTTTTTATTTCGTCCTCAATTTCTTTCCTTACTCCTGTGATGATGCCTCCTTTCGCTCGTCCTTTCTTGTTTTTTCCTTTCTGCTGCTTGACATCTCCATACATAGTCTCTCGGCATTCTCTCTTATATCTTCTTCCACTCCTTTCATCTACCCACGTTTCTACCATTCCAATTACGTCAAATTCACTTATGTATTTCCAGAAGTCTTCTCCTTTGTTTCTTATCCCCGCTACATTCCAATATACCAATTTTTATTTTCCTTTTATTTTCTTCTGTTGCTTTCCCGTTGAATCATGTACCTTTTTTCTTTTTGCCTTCTGTCTGCTTTTTCTTTCCAGGTTTTTTCCTTTCTCCTTTAAAAATTTCCCAGTCGCTCCATTTCCTTCAATTTCCCTCTACCTGTAGCTTAACCTTACTGTCTTTCCTTCTTCCCTTTCCCTCTTTGCTATCTCTCTTATCTTTTTGTGTATCTCTTTCTTTCCTTGTTAGGTCGTTGTTTACAAAGATTTTCGGTCCTGTCTTATTTCTTAGTTTTTCTTTATTTCTCATGACGTACAGCTTCTGTTCCCAACTATCAGTTTTTGCTATTATCATTTCTTCTCCCTTTATAGCATAGGTCTCTGTTATCTTCGAATATTATAATGTAATGTTTTACTCATTCGTTCTTAGGAGATTTTGATATTTCGTTCATTTTATATTTTCTTAATTTGACATTTTTATTTTTCTTTTATATGTTTTTCATCTGATTTTCTTTCTTTTGCGAATTTGATTTTTTTTTTATGTAATATATTTTGATAAATCGTGAATGGATTACATTAGTATTTCGTTAACCTGACATTATGCTATTTCGTTAATTAAAATTAAAAGTTTGTTAAAATTTCCTGTCTTATTCAACACAACATTGCACGTCAATAATGGATCCCATCTTTCATATTCGTTAATAAAATTTTTCGTTCTATATTATATCTAAATACTTGACTAATTTGATATTTTTATTTTCCGGTAATCTATATGTCTTTAATCTGACATTTCCCTGTTGTGATTTTTGATTAGTTTGATATTTCGTGAACTAATTTTTTATGAATTTGACATTTTCATATTTCGCTGAATTGCTATTTTACTATTTTATTAATCTCAAATTTTGTTATTTTGTTTTTTATATATCGTGATATATTTTTGATATATCGTCAATTAGATTTTTCGTTAATTGTTTTTTTTTTTGGACTTGAACCGAGCGGACGGTATGTTTTCTAACATTTCCTTAAGTTGGTATTTCGTTAATCTTATATGCTGGTTTTTCGTCGACTTGATATTTTTCCAATCTTTTTTATATTCTCACGAATGATATTTTCATACTGTATTAATTTGATAATTTGATATTCGGATATTTTATTCAATCCATATTTTGCTATTCGGTTAATTTTACGTTTTGCCATTTCGTCAATTTGATGTTTTATAAAATTTTACATTGCCTTAATTATATGTACACGTATTCTATCGATGTTATATTTTGATATTTCCTTTAATTTCACGTTTTGTTTTGCTAATTTAACATTTCCCTGATGATTTTTCCTTAATATGATATTTTTAGTATTTCGTTAATTTAGTATTTTTCTGATTTAATATTTCTTGGAACTTAAAGGTTGATAATTCATTCATTCGATTAGATATACATATTGAGGTTTCGTTAGACATCTTAATTAGAAATTTTCATAATTGCATTAATTCCATAGTGATATTTCATTATTAATATTTTGCTATTTCGTTAAATTGATTTATTTTATTTAATTTTAACGGTAGGTAATTTGATTTTTAATATATTCGTTAATTTAATGTTTTATTAGTTCGCTAATTTTCTATTTGGATATTTCATCAGTATGCTGATTTCGTTAATTTGATATTTCGCTGATTTGAGATTTGAACAATTAATTAACTTATTATTTTGTTAATTTGCTATTTCGTTAAATTGATATTTCTTTTTTTGTTGACCGATTATTAAGAGCCAATTTAACCTTTGATTTTGACTAACAAATCGATCGTTAATGTACCTCATTAATGCACGATTTTGCAATAATTAATTCATAGAATTTTTTTTTGCCTTAACGGGATTCAAACCCGCGTCTTATAGATTGTGAATTCGCGCTTCTCTCCATACACCCATTTGCATGTGTCAGTTTTGTATGCAATTGCGCTACTTATCTTACACGCTACACATGATTGCCGACTTGTCGCTGACAACAAACCGCAACATGCATTATCCAATAATTCAGGATTTTCTAGTTCCAAATATAAACTTACACAAATTAACACCACTTTCACAATGGCGAACTGTTCTTTATATGGCGACTTCATTTGTTTTCAGAGACAACTATGTTTATGGCATAAGTGACAATTACTCCATGAATTGAAATTTCAGAAACGGATTTTTATCCCCAAATTAAAAGGCTTTCGGTCAACGAAAAAATATTGTAATCAACTCGTATGTTAATGTGCGATTAATAATCTGGACAATTAAACAGCCTCGATTATTAATCGCCCTCATTAACACACTTGTTTATTAAACTGTGAAATACAAGAAACGGAGTGTGGATACAATAGGAAAATGGTTGTCAATCGGAACCAGTTTGTAAATTTGAGTATAATTATGTAAAATATTTTGGTGTAAATCTCAATTTGGATTGATTCTCATTACTGGTATAAGGTTTTTTTGTGACTAAAAAGCGTATGGTTTTGGCACCGTTTATGAGTGCGGTGGGCGGCGGGTGGGCCGCCCTGTCCACTGTACTCATCGACTGACTAAATGGATGAGAAATGACAACCATTTATTGTTTTTTTTTTCCTTTAAAAACTAGAACTCACTCTCGTGTTCAATCCAATCTTAAAATTTTTAAGTCAAAAAATGGTTGTCATTCGAATACCACTAGTCAATCAGTCAGTTGTGGATGCGGCGGCCCACCCGCCCACCGCATTCACATGTGATGCCATGAACGAAATGGATTTTTGTCACAAAGAGCAACTGTGAAATTCGAAGATTTACCGACAATTAGGTAAAGTTCGTCGTTTACCGATTTATGTTTTCCATAGGACAGTTGTAAATTTTCTAAAAGAATACTCACATTCGGTTGTGTAATTAATTACATCGAGATTCATTGCTGCTGTTCGATTATTATTGACATTTTTGATTTATGATCCATGAATTATTTTATGGTTAACTGTACATAATCATGTCATTTCTGGCATTATTTAGTGGCTATGAATTTGTATTTTATTGCACTATTGGACCCGACGGTTCGCTTTATTTCTATTCATTTACTAATTATAGCAATTGTTATTGGTGGATTTGGCTTGTTGAACAGTGGACCACAAAGTCTCGTATGCAACTCGTACGTAATGAGTATTTTTCAGGCGCAACCGTAATCCTGGCCGTTCGGAACGCCGAAAACGGCATGAAAGCCCGCGAACGCCTACTTCGGCGTTGTCCAGAAGCGAACGTCATCATTAAATTAATGGACTTGACGGATTTCGTAAGTGTCCGTGATTTTGCCAACCAAATCAATCTGGAATATGAGAAAATCGACGTTCTGATCAATAATGCCGGAATCATTTTCCATCCGTACGGGAAGAGCGTCGACGGAAATGAAATCACAATCAGCACGAACTATTTTGGTGAGTTGATGGACGAGGCGGTAGAAGGAAGTGAGTATGCAAAATACCACTTCTGAACTTTTTGCAGGTCCCTTTCTCTTGACTCACCTGCTTCTAAATCTAATTAACAAGTCTGACAATGGCAGGGTGATAAACTTATCGGCGGTGGCGCATTTGAGGGGAAAACTGAACCTCGACGATCTAAATTCGGAAAATAATTTTGTCGAGATCGAGGCTTTCAGTCAGAGCAAGCTGGCGTTGACGATGTTCACGAAGTACATGGCGTCACTGTTGAAACGTAAGTGGAAAAATCACAGTACGTAACCGACTACCGAAAATTTGGTTTTAGATACAAAAATAACATTTAATGCCGTCAATCCGGGCCTCGTTCGTGGCACAAACCACTTGCGCAACTCCAAACTGAACACCTCTTTTGTCACGAAGTTGTCCGTGTGGCCATGGATGTGGCTCTTCATGAAAACGCCCGTCCAAGGGTCTCAAACGGTGATTTACGCCGCGGTGGATCCTACACTCGGAAATGTATCGGGCTGTTACCTAAGGTATTTTTTCTACAGTTGTTGCAACGCTTACAAAACTTACATTTTAGCAACTGTGAACCGCAAACGCCTTCAGAGCTTGTAAATGACGTTCAGCTGTGTGAAAAACTCTACAAGAAGACATGCGAAATTGTCGCCATCAACGGGGAGAGCATCGTGAACAACATCGTTGGATCGGAACATGAAGGGAAATAAATGAACTTGTACTATTTTCTATGCTGTTATTACCTATACAATTTTACTACATCACGTGGTGTTTAGTCTGGTCCATTTTTCACTCACGGCCCACAGCCAGGAGGCCGTTGCGTCGTCTTTGGCGGCGTCGCCGACTTCGGCTTCTTCGCAGTCGCTAAATCGACGAGTTTCATTCGAGTCCGGGTTTGGACCGTGGATAGACTTACCTGAAGTACTTTCCAGAAACGTTGTTTAGTTTTTTACTTAAGGCGGCGTAGACTACAGTGTAGGCACCCTGGTCGGCGTTCTTGATGAAGGGCCAGACGAAAGGTTTGATGAAAATCGTCGCCAACCAGCTGTTGAAAAAGCTCATGTGGCGAATAATTTCTGTGTTTACTATACCGGGGTGGACGGCGTTCACGGTCACTCCAGTTCCTGAATCACAACACTGTGTTATTTTATTTATGTAGTGATGTGGTTATTAGTAATTGTCAGTAGCAAAATATTTATTGTAGTGATAAGTGCTTTTATTAGAATTTGAAAAATATTAATTAAATTCTTTCGTTATTTAGGGAATGGTTAAGTTAAGTCAAGTCTTCAGTATCCTTAAGATCTCGGGTCCCTCAATTTCTGTTTCTCAAGGCCTAAGGTTAAGTTCTCAAATTAGGCTTTAGAAGTTTCTCAACGTCTGATTCTCCAACATACTTAATTATCGAGTTTTCCTAAGATCTCAGGTTTTTCAATTTCTTAGGTTGCTCAAATTCACACATTTCTCTAGTTCGCAGTAAATTCTTAAGTTCTCGAAGATCTTAAATTTTCCAAGATCTCAGGCTCTACAAGTTGTCAGGTTCCACCAGTTTTCAATATTCTCAAGATTTAAGGTGCTCTAAGTTATGACGTTTTTCAAAATCTCAGATTCCTCCAGTTGTCAAATCGGTTCCTCAAGTCTTCTTCACTTTCTTTAGTTCCCCAAGGCCTCAGATTCCATAACATTTCGGATTTTCCAAAATTTCAATTTCCTCCAATTCTCAAGATCTCCGGACTCTTAGGATCTCAGGAATTCTAAGATGTCAGAGTCCTCAAATTCATCAGGTTACTGCATTTCTTAGATTGCTTCAATTCTCAAATAAGTTCACACGTTTCTTAACATCTCAGGTTTGCTAAATATCAGGTTCCTCCAGTTCTCAATTTGTGTGTCAAGGTCTAAGGATCACCAGGTTTATTAAATACTCAGATCTCTTTAGAGCTCAATTTAGGTCTCAGGTTGCCTAGCATCCCAGACTTTCCAAGATCTCAGGTTTTCCGTTGCCGTCTCAAATTTTCAGGTTTTCTAAGATTTCAGGTTCTTCAATTTTTCAGGTTGCTCAAATTCACAGATTTCTCTAGTTCTCAGTAGATTCCTTAAGTTCTCGAAGATCTTAAATCTTCCAAGATCTCAGGTTCTACAAGTTGTCGGGTTCCACCAGTTTTCAATATTCTCAAGATTTAAGGTGCTCTAAGTTCGCACGTTTTTCAAAGTCTCAGATTCTTCCAGTTGTCAAATAGGTTCCTCAAGTTTTGTTCAGTCTCTTAAGTTCCGCAAGATCTCAGATTCCATAACTTTTCGGATTTTCCAAAATTTCAAATTCTTCCAGTTCTCAAGATCTCCGGACTCTTAGGATCTCGGGAATTCTAAGATGTCAGAGTCCTCAAATTCATCAGGTTACTCAATTTCTTAGATTGCTTCAATTCTCAAAGTAAGTTCACACGTTTCTTAAGATCTCAGGTTTCTCCAGTTCTCAATTTGTTTGTCAAGGTTTAAGGATCACCAGGTTTATTAAAATCCTCAGATCTCTTTAGAGCTCAATTTAGGTCTCAGGTTGCCTAGCATCCCAGACTTTCCAAGATCTCAGGTTTTCCGTTGCCGTCTCAAATTTTCAGGTTTTCTAAGATTTCAGGTTCTTCAATTTCTCAGATTGCTCAAATTCACAGATTTCTCTAGTTCTCAGTAGATTCCTTGAGTTCTCGAAGATCTTAAATTTTCCAAGATCTCAGGTTCTACAAGTTGTCGGGTTCCACCAGTTTTCAATATTCTCAAGATTTAAGGTGCTCTAAGTTATCACGTTTTTCAAAATCTCAGATTCCTCCAGTTGTCAAATAGGTTCCTCAAGTCTTCTCCAGTTTCTTAAGTTCCCCAAGGTCTCAGATTCCATAACATTTCGGATTTAAAAAAAAATCAAATTCCTCCAGTTCTCAAGATCTCCGGACCCTTAGTATCTCAGGAATTCTAAGATGTCAGAGTCCTCAAATTCATAAGATTACTCAATTTCTGAAATTGCTTCAATTCTCAAAATAAGTTCACATATTTCTTAAGATCTCAGGTTGCTCCAGTTCTCAATTTATGTTTATCAAGGTTTAAGGTTCCCCAGGTTTTTTAAAATTTCAGATCTCTCTAGAGCTCAATTTAAGTTTCAGGTTCCCTAGCATCCCAGATTTTCCAAAATCTCAGGTTTTCCGTTGCCGTCTCAAATTTTCAGGTTATTCAATTTCTCAGGTCGCTCAAATTCACAGATTTCTCTAGTTCTCAGTAGATTCCTTATGTTCTCGAAGATCTTAAATCTTCCAAGATCTCAGGTTCTACAAGTTGTCAGGTTCCACCAGTTTTCAATATTCTCAAGATTTAAGGTGCTCTAAGTTCTCACGTTTTTCAAAATCTCAGAATCCTCCAGTTGTCAAATAGGTTCCTCAAGTCTTCTTCAGTTTCTTAAGTTCCCCAAGGCCTCAGATTCCATAACATTTCGGATTTTAAAAAATTTCAAATTCCTCCAGTTCTCAAGATCTCCGGACTCTTAGGATCTCAGGAATTCTAAGATCTCAGAGTCCTCAAATTCATCAGGTTACTCAATTTTTTAGATTGCTTCAATTCTCAAAATAAGTTCAAACGTTTTTTAAGATCTCAGGTTTGCTAAATATCAGGTTCCTCCAGTTCTCAATTTGTGTGTCAAGGGGTTTATTAAAATCTCAGATCTCTTTAGAGCTCAATTTAGGTCTCAGGTTGCCTAGCTTCCCAGACTTTCCAAGATCTCAGGTTTTCCGTTGCCGTCTCAAATTTTCAGGTTTTCTAAGATTTCAGGTTCTTCAATTTTTCAGGTTGCTCAAATTCACAGATTTCTCTAGTTCTCAGTAGATTCCTTAAGTTCTCGAAGATCTTAAATCTTCCAAGATCTCAGGTTCTACAAGTTGTCGGGTTCCACCAGTTTTCAATATTCTCAAGATTTAAGGTGCTCTAAGTTCGCACGTTTTTCAAAGTCTCAGATTCTTCCAGTTGTCAAATAGGTTCCTCAAGTTTTGTTCAGTCTCTTAAGTTCCGCAAGATCTCAGATTCCATAACTTTTCGGATTTTCCAAAATTTCAAATTCTTCCAGTTCTCAAGATCTCCGGACTCTTAGGATCTCGGGAATTCTAAGATGTCAGAGTCCTCAAATTCATCAGGTTACTCAATTTCTTAGATTGCTTCAATTCTCAAAGTAAGTTCACACGTTTCTTAAGATCTCAGGTTTCTCCAGTTCTCAATTTGTTTGTCAAGGTTTAAGGATCACCAGGTTTATTAAAATCCTCAGATCTCTTTAGAGCTCAATTTAGGTCTCAGGTTGCCTAGCATCCCAGACTTTCCAAGATCTCAGGTTTTCCGTTGCCGTCTCAAATTTTCAGGTTTTCTAAGATTTCAGGTTCTTCAATTTCTCAGATTGCTCAAATTCACAGATTTCTCTAGTTCTCAGTAGATTCCTTGAGTTCTCGAAGATCTTAAATTTTCCAAGATCTCAGGTTCTACAAGTTGTCGGGTTCCACCAGTTTTCAATATTCTCAAGATTTAAGGTGCTCTAAGTTATCACGTTTTTCAAAATTTCAGATTCCTCCAGTTGTCAAATAGGTTCCTCAAGTCTTCTCCAGTTTCTTAAGTTCCCCAAGGTCTCAGATTCCATAACATTTCGGATTTTAAAAAAATTCAAATTCCTCCAGTTCTCAAGATCTCCGGACCCTTAGTATCTCAGGAATTCTAAGATGTCAGAGTCCTCAAATTCATAAGATTACTCAATTTCTGAAATTGCTTCAATTCTCAAAATAAGTTCACATATTTCTTAAGATCCCAGGTTCCTCCAGTTCTCAATTTATGTTTATCAAGGTTTAAGGTTCCCCAGGTTTTTTAAAATTTCAGATCTCTCTAGAGCTCAATTTAAGTTTCAGGTTCCCTAGCATCCCAGATTTTCCAAAATCTCAGGTTTTCCGTTGCCGTCTCAAATTTTCAGGTTCTTCAATTTCTCAGGTCGCTCAAATTCACAGATTTCTCTAGTTCTCAGTAGATTCCTTGAGTTCTCGAAGATCTTAAATCTTCCAAGATCTCAGGTTCTACAAGTTGTCAGGTTCCACTAGTTTTCAATATTCTCAAGATTTAAGGTGCTCTAAGTTATCACGTTTTTCAAAATCTCAGATTCCTCCAGTTGTCAAATAGGTTCCTCAAGTCTTCTTCAGTTTCTTAAGTTCCCCAAGGTCTCAGATTCCATAACATTTCGGATTTTAAAAAATTTCAAATTCCTCCAGTTCTCAAGATCTCCGGACTCTTAGTATCTCAGGAATTCTAAGATGTCAGAGTCCTCAAATTCATCAGGTTACTCAATTTTTTAGATTGCTTCAATTCTCAAAGTAAGTTCACACGTTTCTTAAGATCTCAGGTTTCTCCAGTTCTCAATTTGTTTGTCAAGGTTTAAGGATCACCAGGTTTATTAAAATCTCAGATCTCTTTAGAGCTCAATTTAGGTCTCAGGTTGCCTAGCATCCCAGACTTTCCAAGATCTCAGGTTTTCCGTTGCCGTCTCAAATTTTCAGGTTTTCTAAGATTTCAGGTTCTTTAATTTCTTAGATTGCTCAAATTCACAGATTTCTCTAGTTCTCAGTAGATTCCTTGAGTTCTCGAAGATCTTAAATTTTCCAAGATCTCAGGTTCTACAAGTTGTCGGGTTCCACCAGTTTTCAATATTCTCAAGATTTAAGGTGCTCTAAGTTATCACGTTTTTCAAAGTCTCAGATTCTTCCAGTTGTCAAATAGGTTGCTCAAGTTTTGTTCAGTCTCTTAAGTTCCGCAAGATCTCAGATTCCATAACTTTTCGGATTTTCCAAAATTTCAAATTCTTCCAGTTCTCAAGATCTCCGGACTCTTAGGATCTCGGGAATTCTAAGATGTCAGAGTCCTCAAATTCATCAGGTTACTCAATTTCTTAGATTGCTTCAATTCTCAAAATAAGTTCACATATTTCTTAAGATCTCAGGTTCCTCCAGTTCTCAATTTATGTTTATCAAGGTTTAAGGTTCCCCAGGTTTTTTAAAATTTCAGATCTCTCTAGAGCTCAATTTAAGTTTCAGGTTCCCTAGCATCCCAGATTTTCCAAAATCTCAGGTTTTCCGTTGCCGTCTCAAATTTTCAGGTTCTTCAATTTCTCAAGTCGCTCAAATTCACAGATTTCTCTAGTTCTCAATAGATTCCTTATGTTCTCGAAGATCTTAAATCTTCCAAGATCTCAGGTTCTACAAGTTGTCAGGTTCCACTAGTTTTCAATATTCTCAAGACTTAAGGTGCTCTAAGTTCTCACGTTTTTCAAAATCTCAGAATCCTCCAGTTGTCAAATAGGTTCCTCAAGTCTTCTTCAGTTTCTTAAGTTCCCCAAGATCTCAGATTCCATAACATTTCGGATTTTCCAAAATTTCAAATTCATCCAGTTCTCAAGATCTCCTGACTCTTAGGATCTCAGGAATTCTAAGATCTCAGAGTCCCCAAATTCATCAGGTTACTCATTTTTTAGATTGCTTCAATTCTCAAAATAAGTTCAAACGTTTCTTAAGATCTCAGGTTTGCTAAATATCAGGTTCCTCCAGTTCTCAATTTGTGTGTCAAGGGGTTTATTAAAATCTCAGATCTCTTTAAAGCTCAATTTAGGTCTCAGGTTGCCTAGCAGCCCAGACTTTCCAAAATCTCAGGTTTTCCGTTGCCGTCTCAAATTTTCAGGTTTTCTAAGATTCCAGGTTCTTCAATTTTTCAGGTTGCTCAAATTCACAGATTTCTCTAGTTCTCAGTAGATTCCTTATGTTCTCGAAGATCTTAAATCTTCCAAGATCTCAGGTTCTACAAGTTGTCAGGTTCCACTAGTTTTCAATATTCTCAAGACTTAAGGTGCTCTAAGTTCTCACGTTTTTCAAAATCTCAGAATCCTCCAGTTGTCAAATAGGTTCCTCAAGTCTTCTTCAGTTTCTTAAGTTCCCCAAGATCTCAGATTCCATAACATTTCGGATTTTCCAAAATTTCAAATTCATCCAGTTCTCAAGATCTCCGGACTCTTAGGATCTCAGGAATTCTAAGATCTCAGAGTCCCCAAATTCATCAGGTTACTCATTTTTTAGATTGCTTCAATTCTCAAAATAAGTTCAAACGTTTCTTAAGATCTCAGGTTTGCTAAATATCAGGTTCCTCCAGTTCTCAATTTATGTTTATCAAGGTTTAAGATGCGCCAGGTTTTTTAAAATCTCAGATTTCTCTTTTCAATTTAGGTCTCAGGTTAAGATTTTTCAAAATCCCACTTTCTTAGGTTTTCAGATTCCTTAAGATCTCAGGTTCTCGAAAATTCTGTATGTTTTAATATTTTGATAATTTTATGTTTTGCTATTTTGGTAATTTGATATTTCTCTGTTGTGATTGTTCGTTAATTTGTAAATTTCGTTCATTCATTTAAGTTCATTCAGTTAAATTCGTTATAGTTATATTCTTTTCCGTCGGCAATCTGATATTTTGATATTTCATCAATTTGATTTTTCATAATTAGACATCTTTCCTTTTAATTAAATTTAATATTTCATTATAAATTTTATAATTTACTTTCGTTAATTTGACATTTCGTGTGTATGATATTTTAATAATTCGTTAATGTGATGTATTGTAAACTCAAGAGGTGTTTTGAGGTACATAAAACACTTGATGAAAGGGAAGCCGATCCGGTTTATTCGCGTGCCAGCAGTTGGCGGACAGGGAAGTATTCCGGAATTTAAGTTGTCAGTAAAAGATGCTCGATTCTACAGTGAAATTCATTACTTAGCGCCCACGCTCTAGTGTAAACTTTGAAAATTTCGTACGTGTGAATCAGGATTTTTATCAAGGACAGTCGTAGTGGGGGCAATCTGGTTGCACGCAGTTTTGTAGGTTAGGAAGCTGTCAGAGCAACTGAATTAGAACTATTGGTAAAATTTAAAAACTGCTTCTTGAAGCTGTTTGGACAAGCGGTTTCTTTGTTGTGAACTCATTTTAAAAGCAGATTTCAAAATTTGGTATTTTATATACTACTCTTTGCACTTGTGCGCGCCTTTCTGTCAAATGGAATGGCAAATTGAGAATCAGAGAGAAGAAATATTAATAAATTAATAAATTCTTTTTGTTGAGAATGAAGTTAGTGATTTTGGTGCCAATCTCTGAGAGCAAAGAAACTACAAGGGATACTGCCAACCTAACTTTTTATTCAGTGGGCGCAAAAAAATGAATTCAATAGTACTAATAACACTTTCGATTTATGCAATGCTCTTGAGCGTTGTTTTATTAAGTCTCAATTTGGGCGACACTTAAATTAAAGTGTAGATGCAAAACTGCATATGCTATCAAAATTATAATGAAACAATAAATCAAAGACGGGCCTGAATCTTTGTAACATTTCATTAATTTGATTTTTCGTTGTAGTGTTTTGATGTTTCGTTAATTTCAAGTTTGATGTTTTGCTAAGTCGATATTTCGTTAATTTTATATCTGGTATTCATAAATGATTCATGTTGCCTGTGGAAAACAAATTTACATGTCGTTATATGGAGAATATTGACGTTCAAAGCCTACTGGGTGTATCAAGTCTTTATGAAGACTATCTGATTTTTTTTCTACACTTGATATTTTGCAATTTCATTAATTCATTTATCCGTTGAACTAACTTTTCATTAATTTGATATTTCGTTGAATTAATATTTCTTCAATTTGATATTTCTCTTTCGCCAGTCTGATAAAAAAAAAAAAAAATATTTTGCTATTTGATATTGTAATATGTATTTCGTTATTGTGATATTCTTTTGTTTCAAGAATCTGATATTTTGATATACATATTGATGTTTTATCTGTCTTGTTTCGATAATTTGATATAATTTGGTCAGTTTGCTATTTCGTTAATGTAATACATACTTTGATATTTATATTAATTCATATATCACTGATCTGAAATCTAAATATTATAATGTGATGTTACAAGTTACACTGTTTCGTTATTAGGATATTTCGGTCGACATTTTTGTTTATATTTAATTTTATATCTTATTGTTTTAGCAGTTGTTTGGGGACTGCTGGGTTCAAGAACGATTTGACAAAAATACAACTTTTTAAAAATATATCAGCTTTTTTGCTACTTTTACATCAATGGGAAACCTTCCGGTAAAAAGAAAACCAGTGACACTTAAACTGTTTCGGGTTATCTATGAAACCATTACAGATAGACCCCTGCTTCAACATTTTTTGTTTGTTTATCCATGGCCGGTACGTGGGTGAGATTTCTGACAGCTCATCGATGGCACGCTGTATATCATACATTTGATATTTTACTAGATATCAGAAACGAAATTAGTGAAAGTTGGCCATGCACGAAAAGCGTCATAGTTTACTACAATTATTTGTGAAATGTCAAATTTGACAAGGTGAACTTGAAATTACCACACGGCCATCATAATTTAAATCCACTATTTTGGGTTGCATATGCACCCTGAAATTATATTGCAGAAAATTTTCAGTTTTAAAGTAAGACAACACAATTAAAATGCGGATAAATATAGTCTTGGAAAACCTCAATATATCCAACTTTACCTTTTAGTCTTTTACTCAGTTCATTTGTAAACAAGACATTGGCCAACTTGCTCTGAGCATAGGCCTCTGCAGGGTCATAGCTGCTCTCACTATTCAAATCCTCCTTATTTATCTTCCCCCTTTTATGAGCAACACTGGAGACATTGACTATCCGACTAGGGGCTGATTGCTACAAAACAAAAAATACCACTCTGACTCAGTCTCATTCTGACACACCTTCAACATATCCAACAACAAATTAGTTAACAGAAAGTGGCCCATATGGTTGACCCCCAGCTGCATCTCGAACCCATCTTTGGTGTGCATTTTGGGGGTCCTCATCACCCCCCCGTTATTTATCAAAATATCCAATCTCTGCTGCTCCGCTTTAAAAGTGTCGACGAACTCTCTAATTGACTGCAGCGACGCCAAATCGCATTTCCTACAATAAACATATTTGTTTTTCGTGTCCAACACTATATCCTCCCGGGCCTAAAACTACAGGTAATTATTTCTGAATGCGGAATTGTTCGGAAGTACTTCTTCGCAGCGTTTGAGGTCCCGACAGGCCATGTAGACTTTGGCTCGTCTCCTGGCGAGGTCCCGGGCCGTTTCCTTGCCGATGCCGGTATTGGCGCCCGTGACGATCACCACTTTTCCTTCTGCCAGCACGTTGGGCTGCAGCTTCTGACCTCCGACCCATTCCCTGGAAAGGGGCCGTCTTTATTTACATTTTTTTTGAAGAGGTTATACTTTATTAGCAGCGTTACTCCCATTGCAGCTGCGGCACTGCTCGCGTAGAAGATGAACTTGGGGATTTTAAAGTTGAGGATGTTTATCGGTTTGGAAGTTTGCTTTTTAAACATTTCGGGCGCTTTTAAAAGACCTAACCTAAAAACGTAAAATTAAACTTGGTGTATGCAACCAACAATACGTTTTGGCGCCAAATCAAATCTGAAAGTGGAAGATGGCTAATTTTATTGCAACAGTGAGAGTGAATCGACGTAAATAGACTTTATTAAAACCTTGAATATCTATTCACATTTCAAACAATAGAAAAGCTCCCTCAAACCAAACATTAAACAATATGCAACACAACAACGAGACACGTCCTTGGCGCGTTGTAACAACGTCTTGCTTATCTCCCAGAAGCTTTTTTCCTCCCTCTGCCGCAATTTTACAATTACCAAATCCGCAATGGTTTCGCACAACTGATTCATACTGGAATCGGCGGTACAAAATCCTTCATCGCTGGCGACGGACATGCACAGTTGGTCCGAATCGTTGCTTCGATTCTGCATCTCGTCTTCTAGCTGCCGAAGACGTCTGAAAATCTGCTCGAAATCTGGCTTCTTCAATATGGGAGTTGAGTGTCTTTTAGGAGTCACACTGATGTCATTAGGAACTGTGAAATTCTCTTTTAGAATTTGGGTAGTCAAAATAAACATTTCCACCTTGGTGGTTCTCTGAGAATGGTTTCATTAATCCACAAACCGACCCTGAATTTGGACACTTCCTGGGGGTGCGGATGGGATGTTGTCTGCTGCAGCAGGTCACGGAAGTCGTTAGATCTGCGAAGAAAATTTTATTTAATATTCAATCAAAGGGAAAAATTACCTTCGGGTTCGGGGTAGTTGAATCGTTTAGCTCTGGCGAACATTTTTACAAGACTACGACCGAAAGGTACTGAGGGAGTGGGTGCTCGGTACCTGCGGACCCTTTTACGGAGAAACTGTAAATGTTGAATTAGTGGTATTTTAATTAGGTGATTTTGGTTTAATAGCTGCCCTACACGGGGGGTCGAACCTCTTTTTGAATTTGTTTACCAGTATCTTCAGTTATGTATTTTTTGTCACTTAAGAATATTCTTCGCCTTCTTTTAGTAGTAGTAGTATGTATATTTATTACCTTTACAGGTTTATAAACTATCCGATACATTTCCCATAACTCAAATAATATAAAATATAATAAAATAAATAAAACTAAATAAAACAGTAATTCAACACAATAACTAGCAGCTTTTATCCCTTCCCACTTATTGTCCCTCTTCTCCACTCAACCTTCCTAATCCATTCGATCCCTCTTCCGTCCTCATTCAAAATTTCTTCTCTACTCTCATCTCTCCCTCTCAATTCTACGCATTCCTTCAACAAATGCTCTATTGTCTCCTTTTTTTCTCCACACATCCTGCATACTCTATTATTATCCTCACTCCAATATTTATTCTCTCTCTCCTCATTTACACATCTAAATCTTGCTATTATCACTCCCTCTTTTCTACTCTCTCTTCCTAGGTACTTTGGCATTTCTTTCGTTATTATTTTTTCATACTTCCCATTGTACCTAGACTTCCTAATTCTTGTTCTTCTTTCCTGCACTTGCACATCTCTATCTCTCTGCACTAATTCATCTGTCATTACACTGCCTCTCTCTCGCATTCTTTTATCTCCGCGCCTGCATAGCCGTTTCTTTCGAAATATGCCTCCCTCTCTTTCCATATCTCCTTTCCTATTTCTTTCAAACACTCTTGCAAAATTCTGCACTCTCCTCTCTCTATCACTCTCTTCTCAAATCTTATTGCTCTTTTTCCTGCTTATATTCTTATTCCATCTCTCTTTGTTTCCTCCTTCACTACATACCCCGGTGTCTCTCTCTCTACCCCTAGCACCCATTTCATATATTTTCCTTGCACCCCTTGCAATCCTTCTTGCTCTCTCCATCCCCATATTTCCGCTCCATACATCATCACGCTTTTCACCAAACTATCAAACATCATTACTCTCCTTCTAAAATCATGTCCAAATTTTCTCTCTCCTATTCCCCATACAGCTCCTATTATCTTATTTGCTTTTTTCACTAACTCTCTCACATGTGCTGTTGCTGTGTTTCTTTCATTCATCACATAACCTAAATACTTAAATTCTTTCACTTCTTAAGTTTTCTCTTTCTCCCATCTCCACTCATTTACTTTTCTCCTACCAACCCCTTTTCAGAACACCATCATCTTGGATTTCTCTACATTCACCGTCAACTTTTTCCTCCTCATATTATATTTCTCTTTGTTTCCTATCATTTCTTTCATACCTAATAATAAATCTTTATTTGCCCTACGGGGTTTCTGATTCCTATACATATACAAGTAAACTTAACAATTATAGTAATAAAAAAACTAAATAAAATTCTCTATTTCTTCTCCCCTCCCCTTTCGTCTTCTCCCTCCTCTTCCATACCTCTTTCATTCATTTAATTTCCCTTCCATCTACATTCAGTATTTCCTCTCTCTTTGTTTCATCTCACTGCACTCCTTCCACATATGCTCAATCGTCTCTCTTTCCTCATAGCACATTCTACACATTCTTCCTCCATCTTCTGCCCAATACCTATTTTCTCTCTCTTCATTTCCGCACCTAAACCTCGCCATCATCTTTCTTTCTTTCTCGCTCTCCCTCCCCAAATACTTCGGTACTTCCTCGATCATGCATCTTCCGTACTTCTCGTTGTATCTGGATTCTCTAATTCTTTCTCTCCTCTCTTGTCTATCCGTATCCTTATCTCTTTCACTTAGTTCTACATTCATCCACACGCCTCTTTCTCTCAGTTTCTCTATTTCTTTGCTTGCATACCCATTCCTCCTGTAGTAATACTCCTCTGAATTCTTCTTTTTTTCTCTCCAGCACTCCTTTAGTGTCCTACATTCTTTCCTCCCTTCCATCCTGTCGTCGAACTTGACCGCTCTTTTTCCCGCTTTCACTCTCAACCTATTCCTCTTGCATTCTTCTCTCACCATGTACCCTGGCGTTTCTCTCTTCACCCCTAGCACCCACCTCAGATATTTCTCTTGCACCCTCTCTATCTCCTCTTGTTCTTTCCATCCCTAGACCTCTGCTCCGTACAACAACACGCTTTTAATAAGACTTTCAAACATCATCATTCTCCTCTTAAAATCGCCTCCCCACCTTCTCTCTCCTATTCCCCATACACATCCTACCACCTTGTTCGCTTTTCTTGCCACTTCTCTAATATGTGCCTTATCTGTGGCTCTTTCATTGAACACATACCCCAAGTATTTGAATTATTTTACTTGTTCTATTACTTCTCCCTCCCACCTCCAATCACTCTCTTCGTTATTCCTCTTTCTCTTATTGAACACCAGCATTTTTGTTTTCTCTACATTCACTTCTAGTCTTTTCTTCTTCACATATTTTCCTAAACTCTTTATCATTTCCTTCATTTCTCTTTCACTCTTTGCCACCATTACCACCTCATCCGCAAACGCCAGGCTCCACACTTTTTTTCTACCTACCACACACCCCCCCCCGCTTCTGCTCTCTCTAACATTCCGTCCATATCTGCCACATACATCGTGAACAACAAGGGGCTGAGCGGGCAACCTTGCCTCACTCCCTTTGTTGTCACAAACCATTCACTTTCCCTCTCCCCTACCTTCACTTTACTTTTTGTCTTCTCATATATCTCCTCCACCTTTCTTACCAGCCATTCATTTACCCTTTTCTCCCTCAGGCACTCAAACATCCTCTCTCTGTCCACCTTGTCAAAAGCCGCCTTGAAGTCTACGAATAATGCATACACCCTCCCCCCTTTCTTCTTTAACTCACTCTTCGTCGAATGGTCCAGGATGTATACATTATCCATAGTTCCCCTCCCCTCTCTAAATCCAGCTTGGCTGTCTGGTAATGCTCCCTTTTCCTCTATCTCTCTGCTCATCCTTTCATTCAGAATTGATGCATACAACTTGTACCCTGTGTTTAGGAGAGTTATCCCTCGGTAATTTTCTACTTTATTTTTCTCCCCTTTTTTGTAAATGGGGTAAATTACCCCCTCTCTCCACCTTACCGGTCATCCTTTTCCTCTCCACACCCCATTCATTACCTCCACCAGCCTCTCTAGCACTCTTCTCGTCCCATACATCCACGACTCATTCTGTATTCTATCCCTCCCTGGTGCCTTCCCTTTCCTCAGTTTCTTCACATGCCTCTCCACCTCTTCCATTGTAATTTCTTCTCGTTCAGGTTCTACTCGGTTTCTCTTCGTCTCTATTTCCGTTTTCTTTTTTTCCTTTTCTCCCTCCAGCAGCCTCATGAAGTACTCCTCCCACTCATTCATCGTTATCTCCTCGCTCCCATTTTCTTTTTTCTTTCTCTCTCTATTAATATAGTTCCATACCTCCTTCTCTGTTCTTATTGCTTTTATCTCTTCCCCCTCTCTCTCCTTCTTCTGCCTCTTCTTCTCCCTGCATGTCTCTATGTATCTTCTTTTCGCTTCTAAAAAGCCACTTTTGTTCCCTTTAGTCTTTCTCCACTTTCTTAGTTCTTTTATTGCTTCCTTTTTACGTTGCTCACATTCTTTGTCCCACCATTTATTCTTTCTTTTTGTTCCTCCACCTCTTACTGTTATTTCTCTTTTTGTCGCTGCTTTTTCCAATATTTCTACCAATTCTTTCTCCATTTTCCCTACTTCTTGTTCTTTAAATTTTGTTTTTTCCAGTCTTTTCTTATACTCTTCCACCCTTTGCTCGTCCCATACTTTAATTATCACCTTCCGCATTTCCTCTATTTTTTCTTTTCCTCCTCTCTTCTCTCTCCCCCTTCCTATACTTATCTCTATAGGCAGATGGTCTGACTCTACTCTTTTCCCTATTCTGAATTCTTCGACTTCTTCCCATGCTTCTTCGTTTACTATTCCGTAGTCTATCACCGTCTCTCCTCTACCGCCTATGTAGGTCCATTCTCCTACTTCGTTCCCTTGTTTGTTTCCATTCAGCACTTCCCATCCTTTTTCTTCTATCTATTCCATCAACTTCTTCCCTTCCGCGTTTTCTTTCTTGTCTTTGGATTTTTTTCCTTCTCCTCTCTCTTCTTCCCAATCCCTGGTTCCTCTTTCCCCAATTCTCCCGTTAAAATCCCCTCCCAGAAGCAGACATTCTTCCCTGTTGTCTTTTAATGTTTCTTCTATCTTGCTTATTGTTTCTTTCATCTCTTTGCTGTACACTGTCATTATTTTCCACCATTTACTGTCTATTTTAACGTTTCTCACCATGTGACCTTCCTCTTCTCCTTTCTTTTTAGTATTCTCTTTTATTCCTTTTTTTACCACTGTTATTATTCCTCCTGCTGCTCTTCCTTTTTTCTTTCCCCTTCTCGCCCCTTGCCATTCCCACTTGAACTCCTTTGGTAACAGTTTTTTTATTTTTTTCCCAGCTTTCTGACCATGTTTCTGTTAATCCAACAATATCGAACTCCTTCACATAGTCCCAAAAATCTTCTTCTTTTTTCCCTAGTCCCGCTACATTCCAAAATAGTGCCCTCACCCCTGTTTTTCTCGTTACCTTCTTTGATTTCCTCCTTCCTTCCTTAGCTTCCCTCCTACTTCCTTCTTTGTTTCTTTTTTCCGTTTCATTGTCCTTTTTACTTTGCCGTTGTCCCCCTTTTTCCCTCCTCCCTTTCTTCTTCTTATTGGAAAACCTCTAGTCTTTTTTCATTCCATCTCCATTTATTAATTTCCTGTATCCCACTCTTACTTCTTTCCCTTCTTCCCTTTTTTCCTTCGCCATACTGCTTAGTTTCTTCTGTAAATCTCTTTCTTTCTTTGTGAGGTCGTTGTCAATGTATATCCCCCTTGTTTCCCTCTTCTCCCTCAATTTTCCTGTGTGCTTCATTATTCTTTCCTTCTCACCCCATCCCTCCATCTCCACCAATACTTGATCCTTGTTAATCCTGTAACAATCTTTTACTTTACTGTCCTCTACATTTTCCTTCAAAAACTTCTCTAGATCCTCTTTTTTTACATGACTTTTTCTTTCCCCGTCCCATCCTGTTATCACGATGTTGTTCTTCCTCTTTCTTCTCTATTCGATTTCCATTCTCTCTTCCAGCTTTTCCACTCTCTCCTTCCACCAGTTTCTCTCTCCTTCTCTTTAAATTCTTCTCTCTGCCTCTCTATCTCTCTCTTGAGTTCCTTGTTTTCTCGTCTTATTTCTTTCATCTCCTCCTTCAACTCTTGCAACAGCTCTAATTTTTTTTCTCCATCTCTGTGTCCGTTTCCTTCTCTTTCTCTGATGTCTTCTGTGTTTTCTTTACTCCAGGAGACCTCGCCGTCTTTTTACTTTTTTGAAAAAAATTCTCTTCCTCCTCTACTTGTTTTTCTGTTCTACCCTCCTCTTTTCTCTTTCTTTTCCTTTCCTCCAGGTAAGAGTCCAGGCTTCCCTGACTGAGCGAGCAGTTTCTATCGTCTTTGTCACGGCTTCCTAGATTAGAAAGGAACGGTGTCCCTTCTCCGGCTGGTCGAGTTTGAAAAAAAGCTGTTTCTGACAATGTACCATAGATAACCTAAAAATTTAGTATTGTATATAGAACGCAAACTTTCCTCAATTTTTAAAACTAGATTTGTCGCGCCATCTGTCGTCTTGGTGCCAACTATTTTTAATTAATTTTCCGTACCCATATCAATATTTTAATTTTCTTTATTCTTTGGACATAAAAAATCAAACAAAATTTCGTTCAAACAGATTTATTTTTACATCTAGCATTATACATCTTTTTTGCTTTGTCAAACAACACACTTTTATATTTATAATATATTTATAATATAATTTATAATGTCCCTGTGACTACAAATAAATTGAAACTGTATATGGTTTTTTATAAAACTTGTAATAAATCGCTTGTTTCCTCTTGTTCTGTTTATGTGGTTTAATAGAATAGCGGTTATTTTATATGTTTTATTTACATAGTTTATAAATTCTATTGTACAATACTTCAATGTGTACGGTATTTTTCCTTGAAATTCTTTTTCGTAAGTAAAGTCATCGATATTGCTGTGGATTGTACTATTTCTAAATATTTGTGATTTGCAAATAGAACATAATTTTTTTAGTTTTTTGCTACCCAACCAGCAATGTATGAAATAACGTTAACATGTACATTTTTTCGAAAATAAATGTCTTTTAAAGAACATATCTGTTTAACTATATTAAAATTAGTAAAATTTGGATCACATCTGTTTTCAGTTTGATTTTTTCTAATAGGCTGATCTATTAAGCATTTTAAAGAACATATGTTTGGTAAATCGGTTTTTTCACAGTTTCCACCTTTGGAACAAGCTACAATTTCTTGAACAAGAAGAGTTTTGAACGATTCTGAAAACTGCTGACACGTTGGATTTATGTTTCTTCCTCTTTGATTTCTTATTTTACCAAAATAATTTTCAAGAGAGTCTTGATTGAAAGCTCTTGGCAAAAAAAACTTAAATCCGTCGTGTTGCAGTTGTTGGTGAATATCAATAAAACCTTCAAGTGTTGCAATAAAATTTTTTAAAGAAGGATCCTTCAAACGACATGGATTTCAAAGTTTCTATTGCTTCCTTCCAGAAGTTCACATGCTGTGATTCATTTGTTACTCCGCCTCTCAAAGGTTTTCCGACGTGAGGCTTCAGCGTACCTCCATTAATACTATCAAATAATTTGTCAAAAAATTTAACAATTTTTGCAGTTTCAAGGGCTCTTTCCTCTAAACTGAAATTTCCATCTTGAGTTCTGTCGTCTAAAAGGGTAGACACCATTATAGACTAATAATAATAGTTTGTAGACGAATTAATATATTACTTACTGTTTTTTGCCATTAAACGAATTGTCGCAGCAACTGTGTGACTTAAGACTTGTGTACAATATGAAACCTTCATTTTACTAATTTTTGCTGGTATAACATGTTGATCAGTTAATTTTGGCATAATGGAATATTCACCACTCCATCCATCAATCATGTATGCATTTTCTATATCTTGCCATTTTGCCGTGCACATTTCTCCATCAATTAAATCTTTGGTGATAAGGTTATTGCGAATGCCTTTTATTAAATGAGGTGGATCATATATAGGTATGATATTTGTATCACCGATCTTTAGTTTTCGCTTAGGGTGGTTTGGTGATTCTTTTACCAATCGATTAATAGCAGCTTGATTTGCTGAGCCTTGATCACATATAGTTGCAACTATTTTAATATTGCATGCTTGAATTTTCTGTATTAGTAGTTTTAAAATTTCCACTAAATCGGTGCTTTTTACTCCAGAATTTGTAAAGATATATCCTAAAGTTTGTTGCCATTTCGAAAATATGCCACGTAATTTGAACACAAGAACATAATTTGATATTTCCAGTCTCTTCTTGTAACCAAAGTCCTCAAATCCCATAAATTTATCAGAATATCTGTCATATGAAATATTCGGTAAAAGGGACATTTCATCAAAAAGTAAAACACAGTATTTTTCCTGTTTTTTCATTCCCAGAGAGCAGTCTTTCAAATATTTGAAGAGTACATCATTTACTCCTGTATTTATAGGCAACGCATTCAACAATTTCATTATTGTTTGGCGACTTGGTAGTGCAAACAATTTTCTTAAAAAACTATAACCTTTCCCGGAATATTTATACATTGCCAAAGCTAGAATTTTTTCGTCTGTGTTATACCTCCTCCCTTTAGCGTTTTCTTAACTGGGATAAACAAAATTGTACCGCTTCATGGCTTAGCACACCAGAATTTAAGTTACATCGAAAATTTTTGGCGAGACGTAATGCTTTGTGCGTGAAAATAAGCTTCTTTTTTGTCCTATTAACTGTTCTTCTTAACTTTTTTACCTCTTCAGTTATTTTTACATTCACTCGTGGTTTTGCAATAGTCTGTGATGCTACACTTGAAGCTGTTGGATTCAAAGGATATTCAGAATTGTTGCTAATTTCGATCAATTTTGTGGATTGGAATGGAACTGGAATTATTATAATTTATTTTTTCAATTTTACTGGAATTGGTAAACCCTACCTTGAAAAACAGATTCACAGATTTCCTTGGGAGATGCATTTTTGAGTAATGTGCCGTTATGCGTAAAATCTTCTTTGACAAAATGATTCCCACAAATTCGATAATTATCGTAAATTACTTTCGGGCTTAAATTCGCAATTTTTGGACTCTGGCAAAAAGCCTTCCAAAGATTAAATTTGTTCATATCTTCATCATGATCTGAACTTGACCAAGATGATGAAGAATCAGAATCAGCCAGATCAATTATTATTGGAGGAATGTTCAGCTGCAGGTTCAAATTAGCTGCGCTTTTATTCCAATCATCAGAAATCAGCTCCTCACAATGCCTTATGCTCTTGCGCCACATTTCAGGAGTAAATTTGTTAAGTGCTTCATGCCATACTTCACAAACTTTATCTCTATCATAACTTAAGGCGTTGATATATTTATTGTAAAAAGTTTTACAATATGCCCAAGCCAGTTCGATAGGATTGTACTGGCAGTGGTACGGAGGAAGTCTTAACACATCTATGCCATGTTGATTTAAAATGGTGTCCACTTCATATTTAACAGGAGCATTTTGCACTTTAGGCTGAATTAACTCCCACAACTGTTTCTTCGTCGCGTTTGTATTAAAATGTATGTTGTTCACAGACAAATAATTTTGAAGCATGGTTTTCTTTGATGACTTTGTAGGTGGTTTGTCAAGTTTAACTGAATGGTACGGGGCATTATCCATTACCACTACCGTTTTTTGACCATCAAATGGCAGAGCTGGAATCAATTGCTCTTCAACCCAATTTTTAAAAAGATTACCGTTCATGGTCTTGTGATAGTCGCGGTCATTGATTTTTGTTTTGAGTAACATGGAGCACCCATCTAAGAAACCACTGAAGCATCCAGCATGTAGAACCGTGAATCGTTCACCTTCCGTCTTTTTAACTTTATAATCTTTTTTAGACAGAGCATCATTCGTCCACGTTCGAATTTGGGAACCATTTTGGAAAATCCATGTCTCGTCTAACCAAACAAAATTAACATTTGGATAATCCGTTTTGTATTGCATGTATCTTTTTAAAAATCTGATTCGTTGAGCAGCGATGTAAGGCTTTTCCATTAGGATTTTTCGGTTATTTTCAAATTTATACCTATAGTCCATACTTTTCAAAATTTTATATAAAGTTGTGCGGCCTCCGGTATACTCTAAATTTTGTATTGCGTACGATAATAAATTATTTAAATTGAAATATTCTCCTGATTTCTTTTTTTGCAATATATATCGCCCCAATTCTTCGCGAAAAAAATGATCTTGGAAGAACGATTTTTTTTACGTCCTCCTCCGCTCACCGAAGATTTCAGGTTTTGACCGGCGTTAGAGCATTTCAAAATTCTAAAAATGGTTGCTGCAGACACCTAATAATGTAAAAAAAAGTCAATATAAAATCTAGGTTGGGGTAATCTTGTAGGTAGTTTTGTAGATATAAATACCTTGAGACTTCGCGAGTTATAAATCGAATTTATCCATTTTCAATAATTTTTGCTAGAAATTAATTATCTACCGGCGTATTTAGTCCGATGATAAAACATACCTCAAGAATATCCCGCTTTTGGCTTTTTATGTTACCGAAAAAATATTTTGAAGTTTTTCGTTAATTTGGCGGTCAGATAAATCTGGCGCTAACTGTTTCAATTCATCGCTGCATTTCACAACGGCTTCCTTCAATTTTGCGTTGAGCAAATTTCTTTGCTTTCGAGGCATTTTAGTGCGGAATAAATAAATATTCAAAACTGAATTTTGATGAAATTTGACATGAAAGTCAAAAACTTCAAATCTGACGCAAATTTGCAACCAACCTAACAGTGTGAAAATTTTGCATAGGGGATTTATTTTTTCACCAACATAATGCAACAGGTGGTGTTTCTTTAATTTATGAACAGAGTTTATATACATAATAATAAATTTTTAGATTATCTATGCAATGTACTGTACTGTACCTCCATCTATTGAATTTTTAACCGAACTTTTAACTTGACAGCGTCTTTCAAATCAAAAACGAACCGCCAATAGTACATTATTATACGAGCTTAACAAGAGGCTTCATTGTGACATGAGTGGTTTTGGGGCACGACGAGCGCAGCGAGAAGTGCCCCAATAGAACGAATGTCACAATGCCTCGTTAAACGAGTGTAATATACTATTTTTTCTACTTTGGAGCTCTTCGTTTTATGAAAATGTTAAAATTCTGTTTTTTTAATAATCTAGGGATTTTTAGGATTAGGTAGTTGGATTAGGAACGGTTGTGTTTCTAGTTATGTTTTTTATCTGAAAAGTTGACAGTTGGCTTGACTTCGAATGGAGTTGGTTAGAGATGCTCAATACCAACGTATTACGTATCAAATAAAAAAACCAAAAGCAGTTTCACAAAAAGTTCCTTTGTGACACTACTTTTAGTTTCACAAAAACTCAATTATGACAACAAAGTAGAAAAAGTAATTATGGCAAATTAAACAGCAGAGATTTGTACAACCTTTTTAAACATTTTTGTTAACTTCAAAATTTTTTGCCTAATTCATATAATCCTGGACTCAAGTTTTTTTTTAGTTTTCATCATTGTCGTTCCGTAAAAATGGAAGAAATTTATTTTTGGATCATGACATGGCATCATCCAATGGAATAATTTCGGCAAAAAAAAACATCTTTGTCCTTTAAATTTGGAAAAAATTAATTTGGCCATTCAAATATTTTCGCCCCCAGTAACAACCGCTTTGAAGTATCTTGCTCATCATGATGGTGAACAATTTTCGTTCTTTAAACATTGTACTGCAACAGTTACATTTATGGAAAACAGGTACAAGTATTTTCAAATTCACGACGTCAGCAATAGAACACAGCATGTCCATCGACGAGATCCCAATACCGCTCTCCTTACACTGACACTGAAGACCCACGACTATCTTGGTTGAATGAAGACTTTCCCCATTTTATTGCCGACATTGAATCTACTTCGGCTGAAACAGATATGGGTGGCGTAATAAAAGAGGCTTTAGTCTTCACTGTACGCAGCACATATCTCTGCATTCAATAATTGAAGAAGGGTCTAAATTTTCATTATGTTTTAACCAGACGATTTAGCTCACCAGCCATTGCTTTTCTCTGTGGTTACCTTATAATGAAAGCAGAAGAATTACCAAAAGATTAGAGTTTACCAAAACAAAATGTGGAAGCAATTCTAAGAAAAATAATTGTTTCTGACCTTTCTTCCAATCCTAGATTCCAGTGTTTTTGATTGTCAAATTATTTAAACCTCAAAATCCTGTCAATCATTATGGGGAGTACTGTAGCGCTCTCTACGGAACGCAAAAAAAGCCCTGAACTACAAACTCGACCAGCCGGAGAAGGGACACCGTCCCTTTCTAATCTAGGAAGCCGTGGTCTTTGTTCATCCGCTTCCTGTGGCGCCTCCTAGATGTCGCTATCTTCCGGCTTCGCCGATTTATTCTTTTTCCTGACTATATCTCCTCTTCCCTGCCCAATTCTTTCTTCCTACCTTTTTCTAATATCTCTTCTCGCTTTTCTCAATATCTTTTCTAATTTTTTCTTTATATCACCTTCTATTTCTCTATTTTTCGCTACTTAACCTCTCTACCGCGTGTTTACCTTCAGATCGGTAATACAGGAAAGTTAAGTTATTGCGAATAATAATTTTGCTTTTAAAATTTTAAACAGACTTTATTACGAAGAATTACAGGAACACTTGTTAACGCTTTGAAAGCTTACAATGGTCTAACATAAAATCATAAAAATCCAGTTCTCAAACTGAACAGTGATTCATACAAAAACACACGTAACACATTATGTAAGTAAGTATAAATTTAATATATCCGGTCCGCGCGAGATGAAATATAATATCGCTCCAGTCGATTCCCGATTAGGTGTAGGCGGCTCCCATAACTCCTCCCTTTCCTAAAGAGAATTTTTGACCTCCAGGAAAAAAATTCTTCCAACGAATTTGCTGGTTGATTTCTGGTCATTCCACTTCTTTTCTTGCCAGTATGTGTTCAAGTCGATCTGTCCGTTGTGTCTTCTTTATCCAGTTGCTGGTCCATTGTCCATTTCCCATAACAAAGCACAGTATTACCAAACAATATAACAAATCTGGGTTTAATGTTATGGCAAACTAAAACCACGTAGCTGTAAGTCACATTTGAAAGGTGTATCATACACTTGCAAATTACTGAACTATATAAACTATATGAGACTTGCTGAATTAAGATCACTTGCTGGTTTTTCTACAATTGTGTTGTCTCTTAAAAAAAAAAGGTTTCAACTGATCAAAGTGAAATTTCGAAGCTTTATAATTTTGTTGCACCAATGCGGTTTTATTCTTTTCATTAATTTCCAAAATTGTGAAAGGACCTGAATATTGTTCTAGTTTATCAACATTTGCTTTTCTTTTAATCAGCACTGATTGTCCAATTTTATAACTTGGATACGCACGTTCTGGAAGATTTCTATCTTTGAACTGTTTTGCCTTTTGTCTGCAATTTAGCTGGTTGCATCTAACTTTTTCAATTTGCTGATCAGAAAAATATTTTAGAGTTAAAGGATCTGAAAGATTCGTGTATGGGAACAAAACTTCTGCAGGTGTAAAACCTAATGCAGAGTGTCTAGAGTGATTATAAGAGTTTAATGCAATAAGCAGAGAGTCGTGTAAATTAGTCTGAGGATTTTCAGTCAAACAGCAACGAATCGTGTCCGTAATAGTAGCATTTAGTCTCTCAACAAGACCTGCAGAGTCCGAATGTTCCACCGAACAAACAGTAAACTTAATACGAAATCTTTCGCAAAAATCTTTCACCCATTTATTTACGAATTCAGTGCCGTTGTCGACATACAATTCTCCAGGTATTTGGTAATGTTGTATGAAATTTTTTAGTTTATTTACTATGGTTTTCCCAGTTTTGTTATTTAATATATAAGCTTGTGCATACCTGGTTAAATTATCTATTATTGTTAGTATAAATTTGTTATTAATTATTAGGAGATCTAGGGAAATTTTCTCAAATGGTTTGCGTGGTGATTCTATAAGATTTAATGGGTATTTGTTAGATCGCCTGTCTATTTTGGATTTTTGACAAATTTCACAATCTTTAATAAATTTTGTTATATCTTCAACCATATTTTTCCAATAATATTTTTTTCTGATTTTATTATAGGTTTCATGAATTCCTTTATGATAATTGTCAAATTGTGTGTGGAATGTTTTAATAATTTTGTTAATATCATTACCTGGCGGGATTTGAACAATATTGAAGCAAACAGTAAATGTAAGTTTAGGAAATAGGTAACTTAGAATTTTCAACGTGTCCAAATTTAAGGATTTATTAATGTGATAACTAGGATGCGTTAAATGGATTGATGATATATACTGAAAAATAGTTTCAATATCTTCACTCTCAAATTTTATTATAGTTACACTCGGGTTACCGTTCGTATTAAAAAATGTTTGATTTGATGTTACAGAATTTAAGTCTTCAATGTGAAAATCCTTTTTTAAAGTTTCTATGTCACAAAGTGGGATATCTTCTTTCCCCGAGATAATATATAAAATGTTTTTATGTTTTGTAAAAAATAACTGATCGTTTGAAAATTTGATATTGTTCATCAAAATTTGATCGTTTGTTTCGACAAATTCTTTATAAGCTTTAGATAATGTTAATTGATTTATTTTTATTCGAGAGAGTGCGTCAGCCACTTTATTCGACGTTCCGGTTATATATTTGATGTCAAAGTCAAACTCACTAAGCTTTATTCTCCAGCGTGACAATTTTGAATTTAAATCCTTTAGATTCATGAGCCAAATTAACCGGTCTGTGATCTGAGTTTATAATAAATTTAGTTCCAAATAGGTATGGCCGAAAAAAATTTGTTGCGTAGACAATCGCTAGTAATTCTTTTTCTATTGTGGAATATTTCACTTCCGAATCATTGAGTGTTCTAGATGCAAATCCTATTGGTCTGTCGTTCTGAGAGAGGACAGCACCGATCGCAAAATTAGAAGCATCACAAGTTAAAGTGAAGGTTTGCGTAAAATCTGGATATGCTAGGATATTTTCAGAGGTTAATATCTCCTTACATTTTTCAAAGCTTGTCTGACATTTTGAATCAAAATTAAAAGTTACACCCTTTTTTAATAAAACGGTTAATGGTTTCGTGAGTTCAGCGAAATTCGGAACAAATTTCCTATAATATCCGAACAATCCCAAAAATGATTTGATTTCCTTTTGATTAGTGGGCTGGGGATATTTTAAAATGGAACTAATTTTCGTCGGATCGGGTTTAATGCCAAATTCAGTTAAAGTGTGACCCAAAAAATGAACTTCCTTCTGGAGAAAATAGCATTTGCTTGGTTCAATTTTTAAATTCGAATTTTTCAGTCTATCAAACACTTTCGCAATTTTATTGTAATGATCTTGAATTGAGCTGCTAAAAATCAAAATATCATCCATGTAAATTAAAATTTCATTATTTATTAGACCGCTAAAAACATTGTTCATGACTCTTTGGAAGGTTGAAGGGGAATTTTTGAGCCCAAATGGCATACGTAAAAATTCGAAATGGTTTGTATCAGTACTAAAAGCTGTTTTCTCTATATCACTTTCATCCATCTCAATCTGGTGAAAACCAGACGCTAAATCTATTGTTGTGAAATACCTCGATTTTCCTAACATATCTAAAATTTCGTCTATTTTAGGAATAGGGAAACGGTCCGATTTTGTAACAGAATTAAGATTCCTATAGTCAACAACAAGTCTCCATTTTGATTTAGCAGGATTAATATGTTTTTTAGGTACAATCCAAAGAGGTGAACAAGATGGTCTAATAATATTTTGCTGTAATAATTTTGAAACTTGATCTTCTACTTCATTCTTCAGCATAAAAGGATATCTATAATTCTTTTGATAAATAGGCTTTGCATCCCCAGTAATAATTTTGTGTTTAATTTTGTTGGTAAAAGTCAACTGCTCTCCAGACAGTAAAAATACGTCACAATATTCCGAACATAATTTCTCTAAATGTTGCCTCTCCTCTAAATTTAAATGATCAATTTTTAAACTCCTTTTAATTTTTTGTAAACGCTCATTTTTATTTAATTTCAAATTATGATTATCAGAATACGACGTTACAGGAATATTTTCAAAAGGTTCTAAATCTATAGGCGTATCTTTTAATTCATATGTATTATCAGTGTTATTCAAAATAGTCGTGACAAATTTATTATCCCTCACATTGACCAGGGCACTTGGAATTTTAACTTTGCCATTACAAAGGGTACGTTCTTCGCACAAGAAATTGTCGCCGTTGCAAGCGGTGTTTGTTTTGAAAACAACTACTGAGTGTGTTTTAGGTTCGAGAATTTGTACTGTTGCCGACGATTCATTATTTGTAGGACCGCGTCCAGTTTGAACTTCATGTTGGAGCGTTAATAATGGTATACTTCTATTAAATGTTTTTAAAGTATTTTTAGAAAAGTCAATCTGAGCATTGTAACTCTGCAAAAAATCTAAACCTAAAATTCCGTCAAATTGGGAGTTTATGTCTAACACGTAAAATTTGTGCAATTTTCCGAGTAATTTTAATTGAATACTTTTATTTATGTAAGCGCAACTGACCCAATTATCTTGGTTACTTCTATTCATGGTCAACGTGACCTAAACCATGGGATTCGAACAGTGTTTGGGTTATTGATGGCGCCGGGATCATATTGCGTTAACTGCGAAACTACACGTGGGAATAAGAAGGAACGCCAGAGTTCTTATGACTTTGAACGTAGTTAGTCGTCTTGTAATATTCATATTGGCAATATATTAATACCATCCCCTAGTTTTATTATTAATTATTTAACGAACTCTCACAGTGCAGCGGTGAGATAGTAATCCGTGCGCTTGGTCGCTTCGTCACCAAAGTGGTGTGTGCTTCCACAATAAATGTTGTTATTATTGTGCGTTATTGGACTTATAGTGCCGACTGTATTTACACGTCTTAAATACAATAAATATAAGTGAAAGGTGAAAGGACACCTATATTCATTTTCTTAAAACAAAATCACAAAGTGTGTGCAACATCGGAACAAAGTGTAATTATTATTATTTAAAGACGATAATCGCAACGTGCGTATTTATAAACATTAATAATCATAATCCAGTGGAAACGAATACCAGGGGGAGGTTGAAAAACAATGGAAAGACGGCATCGAGCACGGTCGCGGTGTCGACGATCGCGTTCCCGTGAGGAAGAGAAGCGGCGTCGTGATAACTCTCCGCGACAACCCACACGTGCGCGCTCGAGACATGCAACACCGTCTCGAAGCGCTGGAGATTGGCGTCGCCAACGGAGCGAAGCCGGGGCCGATACACCACGACCTGGGGAACGTCCTCAGGAATCCGATACAATAGAAGCGGAGGAAATACGTCCACCACAGGTACTCAGTTCTGTAGTTTCCATTGATAACAATAGTAGTACCCGCAATGATAATCGGATTGACCATCTTGAAAGACTTGTCGAATTATTATTAGCCGAACGGAACACCCAAAGCCAAGGCAATCATTCACAGTTGTTAGTAAAACCTGACTGCATCCCAATGTTTAGCCCGGGTGATCAAAATTTATCATCATCTCGCTGGATAGAAAAAATTGATCAATTGGCCCAAATTAATGCATGGACTGAAAAAACCACCATTTATCACATGCAATGTCGTCTCACAGGGCTTGCTAAAACTTGGTATTATAATTTACCGGATTATAATTTAAATTGGGAACAGTGGAAGACACTAATTATTAAAACATTTCCCGATCAACGTGATTATGCGACTATGTTACGAAGAGTGGTCAATCGTACGAAACAACCAGATGAATCCTGGACCCAGTATTATTTTGGGAAAATGGGATTACTACAAGCATGTGGAATTGTAGACAGTAATGCTGTGTCCTGTATAATTGATGGTATAAATGACGTTACAATTGAAACTGGTGCAAGAGCAGGGAGGTATGCAACTCCAGAAGATTTGTATCACCATTATTTGTCTACTTTGACGAATCAGCGCCACCCAAAATCGACAGAACCCTTCAAGAAAACAGACAAGAGTCGTTTAAAACATCGACTAGGCCCAGACCCTAAAGCAGAATTTGAAGCCGACAAGGAGAAAAGGGTTAAACGTAACCCTAAATGCTTCAACTGTGGCGACGCGTCACATTTAGCACCAAAGTGTCCCAAACCGCGCAAAGTGTGTACGTTATGTAATCGTTTGGGACACGAAAGTGACGAATGCACAAGAAAAGATACACGTCATAAGGTCATGTTATGTGAGACATCGAACATCGATCAAGAATGTTACCATGTCAAATGTAAAATCAATGGGCAACATCTACAAACGTATGTCGATACCGGATGCAGTGTTGTCACAATAAGGGAATCTGATGCAAAACGTTTGCGTCTTAGCTGCACTCCATGTGATGTCACCATTACAGGGTACGCGGGTGGTTCGACCCGAGCCCTAGGTCAGACAACCGCACGTGTCGAAGTTGACTTGGTTGAAGTTGAAGTTCCAATCATCATTGTTGCTGACTACCTACAGCATGTTCCAGTGATGATTGGGCAAACTTTTATCAACAAGGCAAACGTTGTCCTTGTAATACGAAGTAATCAATTAAGATTATTTGATGCAACATTCGTTCAGCTACCTCAAGTTGACCAATTACCTCCAACGAAGCTGAACTTGTACTCCAAGGAAGATGTGACAATTCCAGCAAACTACGTAGCACGTGTACTTGTGTACTGCAAAGAAGAGTATCACGGTGACATATACGTAAATCATGGTCAACGTAACAAACCCAATGGCGAGTACACAATTCCACACTGTGTCACCTCAACTTCCCAAGGTACAAGTGTCATCCCTATACTGAATGAGTCTGGACGAACAATTCATTTCAAAACATCTTATCTACTAGCAAGGGGACATCCTTGTGAGGAAGAATTGCCAGAGGTAGGCGACGCAACATCGGTAAGTGTTTTGACATTAAACACTATTGATCAATTTAAACGGACAGTAAATCAAGTATTAAGTTCAATGCGATTTACTGCAGCCCTCGCATACATGGACGATATTTTGATTCCCGTCAATAGATTAGAAAGCGGATTTGAAACATTAGCAAAAATCCTTCAATTATTTCGCTGTTCTGGTTTGACGCTTCGTCTCGAGAAATGTGTCTTTTTCCATACGATTATCGAGTACTTAGGACACGAGATTAGTGAAGGGGTAATTAGGCCGGGAAAGCGAAAAGTCCAGGCTGTAGCAGATTTTCAGATACCGAAAAACGTCCATCAGGTTCGCCAATTCGTGGGACTTTGTAGTTATTTTCGGAAGTACATTAAAGGGTTCGGTACTATTGCAAGTCCTTTGACAACACTTACACGAAAGAATGTAATCTTTGAGTGGAAGGAATATCAACAACAAGCGTTTGAAACGTTAAAAGAAAAGTTGACTCAACGACCTGTTTTATCAATTTACGACCCTGATCTTCCTACTGAAGTCCACACTGATGCTTCAAAGTGGGGTATCGGTGGTATTTTATTACAAAAGCAAAAAGAAAATAAATTGCTAAAGGCTGTGTTGTACTTTAGTCCTCAGACAAGGAAGGAAGAGCAACGATGCCACTTGTACGAACTGGAGACGTTAGCGGTGGTACATTCGCTGCAAAAGTTTCGAATTTACCTTGTTGGTATTCATTTCAAGGTGGTGACAGATTGTAGTGCCCTGCGCACTACTTTGAGCAAAAGAGATATGGTACCGAGAATTGGTAGGTGGTGGATAACCACTAAAGAATTTGACTTTACTGTAGAGTATCGTCCCGGAACAAAGATGTCACATGCTGACGCTTTGAGTCGTAATCCAATAGAAGAGTCTTCTGATGACACAGTACACGTCCTTACAGTAAACGTTACAGAGGATGATTGGCTGCTGGCTGTACAACTTAAGGATGAAAGATACCAATATTTGTATAGAGTGTTATCAAAAGAACCAGAAGATCAAGAGGAACAACGTATACATAAAGAATACACACTAAAGAATAACAGAATTCTTAGAATTACACCCAAGGGTAAAAAATGGGTAGTTCCTAAATTCTCGAATCTAATCATCGAACTGTTCGGTGCACCAAAGAGAATAATATGTGATAGAGGAACTTGTTTCACGAGTAAAAAGTTTCAAGAATACGGTAAAAAGTGTTTCATAAAGATAATATTTAATGCCACAGCTACGCCGAGGGCCAACGGACAAATGGAACGATATAATAGAACAATTCTAAACGCGTTGAGTTGTTCTACAGACAATGAAGTTAAATGGGATGAAAATATTAACCGAATACGTTTTGGTCTAAATTCCACAGTGAACAAGACTACTGGGAAATGTCCATACGAGATGTTGATGGGTTATCGACCTCGTAGCATCGATGACGCTTATTTGATACACAATTTGGGTTTGGACGACGAACTCCAAGATTTAAATCAAATCAGGGCAGAAGGTGCTCAGAATACACTTAAAGAACAAAGACGACAGAAAGTTTCTTTTGATGCTAAGAGACGACCAGCTGACCACTACGAGGTGGGTCAGCAAGTATTAATGAGAAAAGTTCTCACATCAAACGAGGGAAAAAGCAAAAAGTTGCTACCCAAATTTGCGGGTCCCTATGTTGTCACAAAAATACTACCTCACGATCGGTATGTAATAGAAGATCTTTCAGGAGCACATCGCACACAGAAGTTTTACAGAGGAATTTGTTCCACTGACAAACTCAAACCATACGTTACAGACATGGAAGACGAATTATTATCGTCTGAAGACGGTGATAATGAATAAAAGTTAAACATTGTACAAGTTCAAAATAGTTGTAAGATCGTTTATTTTTTAGAATTAAACTATGAATAAGATTGAGTATTTTAACAGCATTTAATACATCAGTCACTAGTGATCAATGACTAACGAAGTCATACGTAAGGTTCGAACCTAAAAAGTAAAGACTATAACGTAGTCTATATAGCAACGTGCTGCATGGGGACTAATGGTCTCTTAATGAACAATTTGCAGATTAGCAACGAGCTAATCAGAGAAAAGACGAACGAAAGTCTATAATATGTCAACGTGATATTAAGATGTGAAAAAAAATAACGGCAATGTGCTGGTACAAAATTCACATTACTAGCAACGAGCTAATCAAAGAAAAGACGAACGAAAGTCTATAATATATGTCAACGTGATATTAAGATGTGAAAGAATAACGGCAATGTGCTGGTACAAAATCACATTACTAGCAACGAGCTAATCCAAGAAAAGACGAACGAAAGTCTATAATATATGTCAACGTGATATTAAGATGTGAAAGAATAACAGCAATGTGCTGGTACAAAATTCACATTACTAGCAACGGGCTGTCTCGAATCATGAAACTAAAATGACCTGATTCGTCCAATTAGGAATAGAAGTATTCCTTAACGAAATCTGCAACTGTCAGATATACCAGGATACAATATGTAACGTACGTATAGTATTGACAGACGTGTTGACGAAGTGTTGACAACTAATTCATCACTGGTTCTCTGAGTCTACGAGAGACTAGGAAGAACAAGTGGGCATTTCCTTAGGTACGAACTCTACGAGGACGTAGAGATTGGTAGCATGGTCGACTGTAAGCGCAACTGACCCAATTATCTTGGTTACTTCTATTCATGGTCAACGTGACCTAAACCATGGGATTCGAACAGTGTTTGGGTTATTGATGGCGCCGGGATCATATTGCGTTAACTGCGAAACTACACGTGGGAATAAGAAGGAACGCCAGAGTTCTTATGACTTTGAACGTAGTTAGTCGTCTTGTAATATTCATATTGGCAATATATTAATACCATCCCCTAGTTTTATTATTAATTATTTAACGAACTCTCACATTTACCTTTAAGTTGTCGCTAGTACTACCAGATACAATTATGGTTTCATTTTGCAACTCATCGGCGTTTTTAATTAGGTGAGGTTTTATAGTCGAAATAGTTGCACCACAGTCTATAAAAAAACTTATTTTAGGATTTTTAGTTTGTATGTACAGAAGTTTTGTTTCGGTTAGATTTAAATTTCCAATTCTTTCAGATCCTCTAATACTTGATGCTGGGTGCCCGAGGCTGTTAAACAAAAATTTTGATCGTTGGATTCATGTACTTCGCATTCTACAAGTTCATAATCGTTATTAGTGATAACATTTCTTTCTGACAACGTTTTAACACTACTTGTACTCGTTACCTTTGAATCGCCTCGCCTAGCATAACAATTTTGCGCGTCATGTCCCAATTTTTGGCAAAAAGTACATTTTTTAATAACAAGTTTGATTGGGGGTTTACCACCTGACGACTTATTTTTAATAGGCTGATTATTATTATTAGGTGTTTGTGATACATTTGATGTTGCAGGCGGGAAAGCTTGCTTTAACATAAACTGTTTATTTTCATGGTCCCTAATTAAATTTGAAACATCCACCAAAGAGTTTGGTTTTTGTAACCTTACGGAAGCACCCAGAGGGTCTCTTAATCCATTTATTACAGTTAAAAGTGCAGATTTGTCTTGGTATTCATGAAGCAAATCTCGTGCACCTACACTTCGAGAAGTATCATATTTTATAATTTTGTGTATTCTTAACAAATGACTTTCCACTCTTTGCAAAAATTCCAATGGTTTCTCAGAAGGTAGCTGCTTTAGATGAGTCATTTCAAAAGCCAAACTATGCAAATCTAAAGTTTCACCAAATTTTCTCAATAGTTCCTCCTTAATGCGGTTCCAAGTATTTAGTTCTAAAGAAGCAATACAATCAAGAGCTGGTCCTTCTAATTTAGCCTTAACAATAAATTGAAAAATATCCAGATCCTGCGGGTCAAATCTTGCATACACAAAATCTACTACGTCAACAAAATTATGAAGCTGTGACTTGGAACCGTTGAAATTTTGTATTAATTTAAAAGCTTTATCATATGATATGCGGTCATTGTTTCTTGCACTGACATTTGATTCGGTATCCGGCATAATGAAGTGAAAATAAAAGTTAAATTAAAGTAAAAAAAAGCAGAATAACTAGCAATTGACAGTTGGTATGAAGACAGTCAAACGTGACTTACCCCACTCCCAGATCTGCCGCTTGTCTTTGGTAACTCCAATAGTTAGGAAGAAATTTTTCTGGTTTGCTTCCAGTTGAATTTCTTGTTTCTTGAGAACCAATGTAGCCTTCGATGATATTTCTGTGGTTGAAGTTAGTAGTCCGATCTGTAGAAACACTCGATGTCTGGTATCCTCCCAGTGAAGTGTTGTCGAATCTACCTCTTGCCTTTTTTTAGGATATTCCGGGGATTAATGCTAAACAGCAAAGACACTTGTATCTTCTCCCGGATCCTACCGACTGCGCCAGTTAAGTTATTGCGAATAATAATTTTGCTTTTAAAATTTTAAACAGACTTTATTACGAAGAATTACAGGAACACTTGTTAACGCTTTGAAAGCTTACAATGGTCTAACATAAAATCATAAAAATCCAGTTCTCAAACTGAACAGTGATTCATATAAAAACACACGTAACACATTATGTAAGTAAGTATAAATTTAATATATCCGGTCCGCGCGAGATGAAATATAATATCGCTCCAGTCGATTCCCGATTAGGTGTAGGCGGCTCCCATAACTGGAATCTCCAAGTCTGCAAATTATTAGAAATATTTAATAACAAAAACACAAATTTGTTAGTCACAAATTATTGTAAATCACATCATACCGATGTTTTTAAAGTTTGTAACATTCTAACATTTATACCAACAATGAAACGAACATTGTTCAACATTCTCATTAAAATAACCAAAATAATAATGAGGTTAAACCATTATTAAACCAGAAGAATGTCGATGAATCCAAGTGGAGTAAATTTAAATTAAAATTTAAATATATTTAAGTCAAACTCCACAAACTTTAATAAATTACAATGGGAACATTATTGCTTATCATCATCCAATTTTGATACCCAAGTTTTTAAAGTTGGCATTTATACCAGCACCAAAACGAACTTTGTTTAACATTCTCATCAAAATAATCCGCGATGGTGAAGCAAAACATTTTTGAAGTATTTTGTACGCTCTAGGAGACGATTTACAAAGTGTAAGGGCAAAGATTTTATCTTCCAGACTAAATCTCCGGCCTCTTGGACGCTTAGACTGCATTTTAAATTGGCTTTAAATGGCAACTAAAAAACGTTAACGAAACACTACTAGAAAAACCTCCAAAACTTCACCAAAACTCAAAACCACTTTTTATCGCAAACGCAGTGTCAAGATCACGTCAAAACAATTTGAAATAGGTGTAAATAAAACAACCGTGACGGTATCCACGGTATAAAAACTTAGCAACCTGTAAATTAATTGTAGAAACCTGTATAAAGTGGTGTACAGCGCTATGTACATGTGGTGTCACAACTAATCTGAGGATAAACATAAAGGAGTGGGAGTGAATACCCCTTGGGCTCAACTTCTCGAATCGGAATGATCGGAATCCTTATTCTATTGTCGTACCGGGCTTTCGCTGCTTCTATCTTTGCCAAGCAACTGCGCCAATTAGTCAAACCGGAATTAAAAAGAAGCTAGATGGCTTCGCATCCTGTAAATGTTACAACTGACAGCCACAGCGCGCCAGCAGGAAAAGAAAAAGAGTGGTTCCAAATCCTGGCAATATTTAGTGGTAAATCACAATCAAAACCCGAACCCAACTCGATCTGCTCGATTTCCAGCAGGCCTCTCAGGACTTTGCATCGGTGTTGTGAATTCTTGGTCTTCGCCGTCCATCCCGAAAATTGTCAACGACAAAGTTAACTACAACATCACCCTCGAAGAAGCTTCCTACTTTACCGTTCTACCTCCAACGGGAGTAATCGTCTCGTCTTTTTTCTTCGCGAAGTTGAACGACACAATTGGACGGAAGTACACACTACTCCTAGTTGCCGTTCCTTTCACTGTGGCACTAATCATCATATCCCTCGCTAGATCCGTTTATCTCTTCTACGTTGCCAGATTCATCATCGGCCTCGGCAATGCCGGTATATTTTCGTCTCTGCCGACGTACGTGGGGGAGATCACGACGCCCAAAGTGCGAGGTTCTTGGGGCACCTCCATGACGTTCATGATGTACCTGGGACAGTTGTGCATTAACGTTATAGGCAGCTACACCTCCATAGTCGTGGCCGCCAACATTTGTCTCTTCTTTCCCGTCTTGTTCTTCTGCACCTTCATATTCATGCCGGAAACGCCCTACTTCTACCTGATGAAAGATCGAGTTGATGATGCGAGAGTGTCGTTGCAGAAACTGCGTCAAAAACGGAACGTTGAAGAAGAACTGTGCAAACTCAAAGTCGATGTTGACAGACAGATGTCGGAATCCGGAACCTGGAAGGACTTGTTTACTATCGACAGTAACAGGAAGGCCTTGTATGCGGGGATATTCTTAAGGACGTCTCAACAGTTTGGAGGGATCTCGTCGTTCCTCGCCTACACCCAATACATATTTCTAAAGTCGGGCAGCGACGTCTCTGCTAGCACTTCGTCCATCATCTTCACAAGCTTGTGCGCGAGCTTAAATCTGTGTGCTGCGTTCTTCCTCGATAAGATCGGCAGAAGAAAATCCTACTTCATGTCGCTGTTTCTTTGTGGGATCGCGTTGATGTGTATAGCGATTTATCTCACCCTCGAGCATTACACTGAGATCAACGTCAAGGTCGTTAATTGGGTACCTCTGGCTGGGATGATCTTGTTCGTCGTCTTTTACTCGTTCGGTTTGGGTATTGTACCAACCCTGATGTTGGGCGAACTGTTTTCTGCTAGCATTAAGGGGAAAGGGTTACTCATGTTGAATATAGTCTTCGCGGTACTAGTGGGTACTATGACAAAGATTTTTCACTTACTTGATAGCAATTTTGGTCTGTTTGCGCCTTTTTGGTTCTTTTCCGTCAGTTGTTTTGTTTGTATGGTGCTGGCGCTGCATTTTGTGCCCGAAACTAGAGGACAGACTTTGGAGGAGATCCAGCAGACGTTGAAACATAGTCACAATTGAAGAGTTTGCCTGTAAGGAATAATGATATATTTTTTAAGTCTTAAAGGCTTTCATTGCACTGTAAATGTGCTTGCATTTACAAAATATTCTTTCTGAAGATAAGTTCTGAGAAAGAAAACTTACTATTGCCTTCAGAAAAGTATGAAAGACGGTTAGATTATTTTCATTGTGTAATAATTATTATGTTTGACTATGTCTATTGATTGCAATAAAAAAAACAGTAAATATAGATAATAAATAATTGTTCCTTTCTTTCGACTTTTCGTTTCTTGTCTGTCAACGGTTCTCTCACTTCTTAAGCTCGCAAGTCCCCTCAAATCTCACACTGCCGAAATTCTCAAGTTCCTCAAGTTCTCTAAGATATCAGCTTTACCAAATTCTCAGGTTTCGCAAGGTCTCAATTTGTGTTCAAGTTTTCAGGTTCTTCTCACGTTTGCCAAGATCTCCGGTATCTCCAGTTCTCAATTTGTTTCTCAAGTTCTCAGGTTACTAGGTTTCTGAAGGTTCGCTTAGTTTCCAAGTTTTCCAAAATCTCAAGTTGTAAGGTTCTTAAATTACTCAACGTATCACAAATCTCAGGTTTTCTAAAATCTCAGGTTCCGCCACTTCTTAAGGTCTCAATTTTCAGGTTCTCCAAGTTTTCAGGTTTTCTAAAATCTCAGGGCTCTCCAGTGTTTCTCTAGTTCTCAGGTTGCTAGGTTTCTGAAGGTTTGCGTAGTTCTCAAGTTTTACAAAATCTCAAGTTGTAAGGTTCTTAGATTACTCAACGCCTCATAAATCCCAGGTTCCACCACTTCTTAAAAATTCTCAAGTTCCTGGAGTTCTCTAAGATATGAGGTTTTCAAAGATCTCAAATTCTCAGGTTCTTCAAATTTTTAGGTTGCCAAAGCTCCCAGGTTTTCCAAGATATCAATTTGTCTTTCTCAAGTTCTCAGGTTGCTAGGTTTTGGAAGGTCTTAGGTTCGCGTCTAGTTCCCAAGCTTTCCAAAATCTCAAGTTTGGTGTCTCAAGTTGTAAGGTTCTTAAATTACTCAACGTCTCACAAATCTTAAGTTCTCTAAAATCTCAGGTTCCAACACTTTTTAAGGTCTCAATTTCCCTCAAATACCACACTGCCCAAATTCTCAAGTTCCTCGAGTTTTTTAAACTGGCTATCAGGTTTTCAAAGATCTCAAATTTTCAGGTTTTCCAACATCTCAGGCCTCTCCATTTTTCAATTTGTCTTTCTCAAGTTCTCAGGTTGCTAGGATTCTGAAGATTCGCTTAGTTCCCAAGTTTTCCAAAATCTCAAGTTGTAAGGTTCTTAAATTACTCAACGTCTCAGGTTCCGCCACTTCTTAAGGTCTCAAGTTTCCTCAGATATCACACTGCCCAAATTCTCAAGTTCCTCGAGTTCTCTAAGATACCAGGTTTTCAAAGATCTCAAATTTTCAGGCTCTCCAAATTTTCAGGTTTTCCAAGATCTCAGGCCTCTCCAGGTCTCAATTTGTGTTTCTCAAGTTCTCAGGTTGCTAGCTTTCTGAAGGTTTGCTTAGTTCTCAAGTTCTAAGGTTCTTAAATTAATCAACCTCTTACAAATCTCAGGTTCCGCTACTTCTTAAAAATTAATTCTCAAGTTCCTGGAGTTCTCTAAGATATGACGTTTTCAAAGATCTCAAATTCTGAAGTTTTTCAAATTTTCAGGTTGCCAAAGGTTTCAGGTTTTTCAAGATATTAATTTGTCTTTCTCAAGTTCTCAGGTTGCTAGGTTTCTGAAGGTTCGCTTAGTTCTTAAGTTTTCCAAAATCTCATGTTGTAAGGTTCTTAAAGTACTCAACGTCTCACAAATCTCAGGTTACGCCACTTCTTAAAAATTCTCAAGTTCCTGGAGTTCTCTAAGATATGAGGTTTTCAAAGATTTCAAATTCTAAGGTTTTTCAAACTTTCAGGTTGCCAAAGTTCCCAAGTTTTCAAAAATCTCAGGTTTGGTGTCTCAAGTTGTAAGGTTCTTAAATTACTCAACGTCTCACAAATCTCAGGTTCCGCCACTTCTTAAGGTCTCAAGTTCCCTCAAATATCACACTGCCCAAATTCCCAAGTTCCTCGAGTTCTCTAAGCTATCAGGTTTTCAAAGATCTCAAATTTTCAAGTACTTCAAGTTCAAGTTTTTCAAGATCTCAGGCCTTTCCAGGTCTCAATTTGTGTTTCTCAAGTTCTCAGGTTGTTAGGTTTCTAAAGGTTCGCTTATTTCCCAACTTTTCCAAAATCTCAAGTTGTAAGGTTTTTAAATTACTCAACGTCTCACAAATCTCAGGATTTCTAAAATTTCAGGTTCCGCCACTTCTTAAGGTCTCAAGTTCCCTCAAATATCACACTGCCCAAATTCTCAAGTTCCTCGAGTTCTCTAAGATATCAGGTTTTCAAAGATCTCAAATTTTCAAGTTCTCCAAGTGTTCAGGTTTTCCAAGATCTCAGGCTTCTTCAGGTCTCGATTTGTGTTTCTCAAGTTCTCAGGTTCCAAGGTTTTGAAGGTTCGCTTAGTTCCCAAGTTTACCAAAATTTAAAGTTGTAAGGTTCTTAAATTACTCAGCGTTTCACAAATCTCAGGTTCCGCAACTTCTTAAAAATTCTCAAGTTTCTCGAGTTCTCTAGGATATGAGGTTTTCAAAGATCTCAAATTCTAGGGTTCCTAAAATTTTCAGGTTGCCAAAGGTCTCAGGTGTTCCAAGATATCAATTTGTCTTTCTAAAGTTCTCAGGTTGCCAGGTTTCGGAAGCTCTAAGGTTCGCGCCAATTTCTCAAGCTTTCCAAAATCTCAAGTTTGGTGTCTCAAGTTATAAGATTCTTAAATGACTCAACGTCTCACAGACTTCAGGTTTTCTAAAATCTCAGGTTCCGCCACTTCTTAAGCTCTCAAGTTCCCTCAAATTTCACACTGCCCAAATTCTCAAGTTCCTCGAGTTCTCTAAGATATCAGGTTCTCAAAGATCTCAAATTTTCAGGTTCTCCAAGTTTTCAGATTTTCCAAGATCTCAGGCCTCTCCAGGTCTCAATTTGTGTTTCGCAAGTTTTCAGGTTGCTAGGTTTCTGAAGGTTCGCTTAGTGCCCAAGCTTTCCAAAATCTCAAGTTTGGTGTCTCAACTTGTAAGGTTCTTAAATTACTCAACGTCTCACAAATCTCAAGTTTTCTAAAATTTCAGGTTCCGCCACTTCTTAACGTCTCAAGTTCCCTCAAATATCACACTGCCCAAATTCTCGAGTTCCTCGATTCTCTAAGATATCAAATTTTCAAAGATCTCAAATTTTCAGGTTCTCCAAGTCTTCAGGTTTTGCAAGATCTCAGGCCGCTCCAGGTCTCAATTCGTGTTTCTCAAGTTCCCAGGATGCTAGGTTTCTGAAGGTTCGCTTAGTTCCCAAGTTTTCCAAAATCTCAAGTTTTAAAGTTCTTAAATTACTCAACGTCTCACAAATCTCAGGTTTCGCAAGGTCTCAATTTGTGTTCAAGTTTTCATGTTCTGTAAGATAGGTATCAGGTTTTCAAAGATCTCAAATTCTCAGGTTGCTTAAGGTCTCAGGTTTGTCAAGATCTCCGGTATCTTCAGTTCTCATTTTCCACTTGAAAGGTTCTTAAATTACACAATGCCTCACAAATCTCAGGTTTTCTAAAATCTCAAGTGTAGCCACTTCTTAAAAGGTCTCAAGTCCTCTCAAATATCACACTGCCCAAATTCTTAAGTTCCTCGAGTTCTCTAAGATATCAGGTTTTCAAAGATCTCAAATTTTCAGGTTCTCCAAGTGTTCAGGTTTTGCAAGATCTCAGGCTTCTTCAGGTCTCAATTTGTGTTTCTCAAGTTCTCAGGTTTCTAGGTTTCTGAAGGTTCTCTTAGTTCCCAAGTTTCGCAAAATTTAAAGTTGTAAGGTTCTTAAATTACTCAGCGTCTCACAAATCTCAGGTTCCGCAACTTCTTAAAAATTCTCAAGTTTCTGGAGTTCTCTAGGATATGAGGTTTTCAAAGCTCTCAAATTCTAAGGTTCTTCAAATTTTCAGGTTGCCAAAGGTCTCAGGTTTTCCAAGATATCAATTTGTCTTTCTCATGTTCTCAGGTTGCCAGGTTTCGGAAGCTCTAAGGTTCGCGCCAAGTTCCCAAGCTTTCCAAAATCTCAAGTTTGGTGTCTCAAGTTGTAAGGTTCTTAAATTACTCAACGTCTCAAAAATCTCAGGTTTTTTAAAATTTCAGGTTCTGCCACTTCTTAAGGTCTCAAGTTCCCTCAAATATCACACTGCCCAAATTCTCGAGTTCCTCGATTCTCTAAGATATCAAATTTTCAGGTTCACCAAGTTTTCAGATTTTCCAAGATCTCAGGCCTCTCCAGGTCTCAATTTGTGATACTCAAGTTTTCAGGTTGCTAGGTTTCTGAAGGTTCGCTTAGTACCCAAGTTTTCCAAAATTTAAAGTTGTAAAGTTCTTAAATTACTCAACGTCTCACAAATCTCAGGTTCCGCCACTTCTTAAGGTCTCAAGTTTCCTCAAATAGCACACTGCCCAAATTCTCAAGTTCCTCGAGTTCTTTAAGATACCAGGTTTTCAGAGATCTCAAATTTTCAGTTTCTCCAAGTTTTTCAGGTTTTCCAAAATCTCAGGCCTTTCCAGGTCTCAATTTGTGTTTCTCAAGTTCTCAGGTTGCTAGGTTTCTGAAAGTTCGCTTATTTCCAAAGTTTTCCAAAATCTCAAGTTGTAATATTCTTAAATTGCTCAACCTCACAAATCTCAGGTTCCGCCACTTCTTAAAAATTCTCAAGTTCCTGGAGTTCTCTAAGATATGAGGTTTTCAAAGATCTCAAATTCTAAGGTTCTTCAAAGTTTCAGGTTGCCAAAGGTCTCAGCTTTTCCAAGATGTCAATTTGTCTTTCTTAAATTTTCAGGTTGCTAGGTTTCGGAAGGTCTAAGGTTCGCGCCTAGATCCCAAGCTTTCCAAAATCTCAAGTTTGGCGTCTCAGGTTGTAAGGTTTTTAAATTACTCAACGTCTCACAAATCTCAGGTTCCGCCACTTCTTAAGGTCTCAAGTTCCCTCAAATAGCACACTGCCCAAATTCTCAAGTTCCTCGAGTTCTTTAAGATACCAGGTTTTCAGAGATCTCAAATTTTCAGTTTCTCCAAGTTTTTCAGGTTTTCCAAGATCTCAGGCCTTTCCAGGTCTCAATTTGTGTTTCTCAAGTTCTCAGGTTGCTAGGTTTCTGAAAGTTTGCTTAGTTCCAAAGTTTTCCAAAATCTCAAGTTGTAAGGTTCTTAAATTACTCAACGTCTCACAAATCTCAGGTTCCGCCACTTCTTAAAAATTCTCAAGTTCCTGGAGTTCTCTAAGATATGAGGTTTTCAAAGATCTCAAATTCTAAGGTTCTTTAAAGTTTCAGGTTGCCAAAGGTCTCAGGTTTTCCAAGATATCAATTTGTCTTTCTCAAGTTCTCAGGTTGCCAGGTTTCGGAAGCTCTACGGTTCGCGCCAAGTTCCCAAGCTTTCCAAAATCTCAAGTTTGGTGTCTCAAGTTATAAGATTCTTAAAGGACTCAACGTCTCACAAATCTCAGGTTTTCTAAAATTTCAGGTTTTGCCACTTCTTAAGGTCTCAAGTTCCCTCAAATATCACACTGCCCAAATTCTCAAGTTCCTCGAGTTCTTTAAGATACCAGGTTTTCAGAGATCTCAAATTTTCAGTTTCTCTAAGTTTTTCAGGTTTTCCAAGATCTCAGGCCTTTCCAGGTCTCAATTTGTGTTTCTCAAGTTCTCAGGTTGCTAGGTTTCTGAAGGTTTGCTTAGTTCTCAAGTTTTCCAAAATCTCAAGTTGTAAGATTCTTAAATTACTCAACGTCTCACAAATCTCAAGTTCCGCCACTTCTTAAAAATTCTCAAGTTCCTGGAGTTCTCTAAGAGATGAGGTTTTCAAAGATCTCAAATTCTAAAGTTCTTCAAATTTTCAGGTTGTCAAAGGTTTCAGGTTTTCCAGGATATCAATTTGTCTTTCTCAATTTTTTCTAAAATCTCAGGTTCCTCCACTTCTTAAGGTGTCAAGTTCCCGCAAATATCACACTGCCCAAATTCTCAAGTTCCTCGAGTTCTCTAAGATATCAGGTTTTCAAATATCTAAAATTTTCAGGTTTTCCAAGATCTCAGGCCTTTCCAGGTCTCAATTTGTGTTTCTCAGGTTCTCAGGTTGCTAGGTTTCTGAAGGTTCGCTTAGTTCCCAAGTTTTTCAAAATCTCAAGTTGTAAGGTTTTGAAATTACTCAACATCTCACAAATGTCAAGTTCCGCCACTTCTTAAAAATTCTCAAGTTCCTGGGGTTCTCTAAGATATGAGGTTTTCAAAGATCTCAAATTCTAAGGTTCTTTAAAGTTTCAGGTGGCCAAAGGTCTCAGGTTTTCCAATATATCAATTTGTCTTTCTCAAGTTCTCAGGTTGCTAGGTTTCGGGAGATCTAAGGTTCGCGCCTAGTTCTCAAGTTTTCCAAAATCTCAAATTGTCTCAAGTTGTAAGGTTTTTAAATTACAAGTTTCCTCAAATACCACACTGCCCAAATTCTCAAGTTCCTCGAGTTCTCTAAGGTATCAGGTTTTCAAAGATCTCAAATTTTCAGGTTCTCCAAGTTTTTAGGTTTTCCAAGATTTCAGGCCTCTCCAGGTCTCAATTTTTATTCCTTTTATTCCATCCGTTTTATTATGCATTTATTTTAATTTCAAACTTTCATAATTTTTTATCAGACTTTTATCTTCCAATCTCCCATTCAATAAAAATAAATAAAATTAATGTGTATTTTGATTAACAAGTTTAGTTAGCAACGGTAAAAAGATGGGGGCCAGCTTTACGACATAACGCCGCTAGAACACGTAACAGTCTAGCAAAATGAATTTTTGACGAATTGATTTTTAAATTGAATTCAACTTACTTGAGGTGCGAATAAAATCAGGTTTCACAAATTTTGAGAAAATGATACGAGCTTGCTGCGGCGGAGAGTGTGTATGGTTCCAAGGTCAGGAAGCAAATAGCCGATCTCCGTGTTCCGCACGGTATCCTCTAAAGTTTCAGGTTTTCCAAGATTTCAGGTTCCTGAATTTTTCATATTCTCAAGGTTTCAGGTTCCTCCAGTTCTTAATTTATGTTTCTCAAGATTTAAGGTTCCCTGTGTTCTCAATTTAGGCTTTACCAATTTCCATGTCCTTAAGTTCCTCGAGGGCTTCAGGTCTTCTATTTTCTCAAGATCCTCCAAGATCTCAAAATCCTCAAGTTCTCAGGTTTCCTAAGCTCTTAGGTTTTCGAGTATTGATGTTTTACATATTAATGTCTGTAGTTCTCAGGTTCCCGACTGAGTCAGATCTTCAAGTTCTTAGCTTTCTTTAGATTTCAAATTATGTTTCTCCATCTCAGGTTCTTAGGTTTCTCAAGTTCACAGGTTTCCTAAGATTTCAGGTTCTTCAAATTCTCAGGTTTCTCAACTTGTCAGGTTTCTCCAGTTTTCGATTTATGTTTCTCAAGATCTAAGGTTCCCTAAATTCTCAAATCCTTCAAAATGTTCTCTAAGATATGAGGTTTTCAAAGATCTCAAATTCTCAGGTTCTTCAAATTTTTAGGTTGCCAAAGATACAAGGTTTTCCAAGATACCAATTTGTCTTTCTCAAGTTCTCAGGTTGCTAGGTTTTGGAAGGTCTTAGGTTCGCGTCTAGTTCCCAAGCTTTCCAAAATCTCAAGTTTGGTGTCTCAAGTTGTAAGGTTCTTAAATTACTCAACGTCTCACAAATCTTAAGTTCTCTAAAATCTCAGGTTCCACCACTCTTTAAGGTCTCAATTTCCCTCAAATACCACACTGCCCAAATTCTCAAGTTCCTCGAGTTTTTTAAACTGGCTATCAGGTTTTCAAAGATCTCAAATTTTCAGGTTTTCCAACATCTCAGCCCTCTCCATTTTTCAATTTGTCTTTCTCAAGTTCTCAGGTTGCTAGGATTCTGAAGATTCGCTTAGTTCCCAAGTTTTCCAAAATCTCAAGTTGTAAGGTTCTTAAATTACTCAACGTCTCGGGTTCCGCCACTTCTTAAGGTCTCAAGTTTCCTCAGATGTCACACTGCCCAAATTCCCAAGTTCCTCGAGTTCTCTAAGCTATCTGGTTTTCAAAGATCTCAAACTTTCAAGAACTTCAAGTTTTCAGGTTTTCCAAGATCTCAGGCCTCTCCAGGTCTCAATTTGTGTTTCTCAAGTTCTCAGGTTGCTAGCTTTCTGAAGGTTTGCTTAGTTCTCAAGTTCTAAGGTTCTTAAATTAATCAACCTCTTACAAATCTCAGGTTCCGCCACTTCTTAAAAATTAATTCTCAAGTTCCTGGAGTTCTTTAAGATATGAGGTTTTCAAAGATCTCAAATTCTGAAGTTTTTCAAATTTTCAGGTTGCCAAAGGTTTCAGGTTTTCCAAGATATTAATTTGTCTTTCTCAAGTTCTCAGGTTGCTAGGTTTCTGAAGGTTCGCTTAGTTCTTAAGTTTTCCAAAATCTCATGTTGTAAGGTTCTTAAAGTACTCAACGTCTCACAAATCTCAGGTTACGCCACTTCTTAAAAATTCTCAAGTTCCTGGAGTTCTCTAAGATATGAGGTTTTCAAAGATTTCAAATTCTAAGGTTTTTCAAACTTTCAGGTTGCCAAAGTTCCCAAGTTTTCAAAAATCTCAGGTTTGGTGTCTCAAGTTGTAAGGTTCTTAAATTACTCAACGTCTCACAAATCTCAGGTTCCGCCACTTCTTAAGGTCTCAAGTTCCCTCAAATATCACACTGCCCAAATTCCCAAGTTCCTCGAGTTCTCTAAGCTATCTGGTTTTCAAAGATCTCAAACTTTCAAGAACTTCAAGTTTTCAGGTTTTTCAAGATCTCAGGCCTTTCCAGGTCTCAATTTGTGTTTCTCAAGTTCTCAGGTTGTTAGGTTTCTAAAGGTTCGCTTATTTCCCAACTTTTCCAAAATCTCAATTTGTAAGGTTTTTAAATTACTCAACGTCTCACAAATCTCAGGTTTTCTAAAATTTCAGGTTCCGCCACTTCTTAAGGTCTCAAGTTCCCTCAAATATCACACTGCCCAAATTCTCAAGTTCCTCGAGTTCTCTAAGCTATCTGGTTTTCAAAGATCTCAAACTTTCAAGAACTTCAAGTGTTCAGGTTTTCCAAGATCTCAGGCTTCTTCAGGTCTCAATTTGTGTTTCTCAAGTTCTCAGGTTCCTAGGTTTCTGAAGGTTCGCTTAGTTCCCAAGTTTCCCAAAATTTAAAGTTGTAAGGTTCTTAAATTACTCAGCGTTTCACAAATCTCAGGTTCCGCAACTTCTTAAAAATTCTCAAGTTTCTCGAGTTCTCTAGGATATGAGGTTTTCAAAGATCTCAAATTCTAGGGTTCCTAAAATTTTCAGGTTGCCAAAGGTTTCAGGTTTTCCAAGATATCAATTTGTCTTTCTCAAGTTCTCAGGTTGCCAGGTTTCGGAAGGTCTACGGTTTGCGCCTAGTTCCCAAGCTTTCCAAAATCTCAAGTTGTAAGATTCTTAAATGAATCAACGTCTCACAAATTTCAGGTTTTCTAAAATCTCAGGTTCCGCCACTTCTTAAGCTCTCAATTTCCCTCAAATTTCACACTGCCCAAATTCTCAAGTTCCTCGAGTTCTCTAAGATATCAGGTTCTCAAAGATCTCAAATTTTTTGGTTCTCTAAGTTTTCAGGTTTTGCAAGATCTCAGGCAGCTCCAGGTCTCAATTTGTGTTTCTCAAGTTCTCAGGTTGCTAGGTTTCTGAAGGTTCGCTTAGTTCCCAAGTTTTCCAAAATCTCAAGTTTTAAGGTTCTTAAATTACTCAACGTCTCACAAATCTCAGGTCCGCCACTTCTGAAAAATTCTCTAAGATATGAGGTTTTCAAAGATCTCAAATTCTAAGGTTCTTCAAATTTTCAGGTTTCCAAAGGTCTCAGGTTTTTCAAGATATAAATTTGTCTTTCTCAAGTTCTCAGGTTGCCAGGTTTCGGAAGGTCTACGGTTTGCGCCTAGTTCCCAAGCTTTCCAAAATCTCAAGTTGTAAGATTCTTAAATGAATCAACGTCTCACAAATTTCAGGTTTTCTAAAATCTCAGGTTCCGCCACTTCTTAAGCTCTCAATTTCCCTCAAATTTCACACTGCCCAAATTCTCAAGTTCCTCGAGTTCTCTAAGATATCAGGTTCTCAAAGATCTCAAATTTTTAGGTTCTCTAAGTTTTCAGGTTTTGCAAGATCTCAGGCAGCTCCAGGTCTCAATTTGTGTTTCTCAAGTTCTCAGGTTGCTAGGTTTCTGAAGGTTCGCTTAGTTCCCAAGTTTTCCAAAATCTCAAGTTTTAAGGTTCTTAAATTACTCAACGTCTCACAAATCTCAGGTCCGCCACTTCTGAAAAATTCTCTAAGATATGAGGTTTTCAAAGATCTCAAATTCTAAGGTTCTTCAAATTTTCAGGTTTCCAAAGGTCTCAGGTTTTCCAAGATATCAATTTGTCTGTCTCAAGTTCTCAGGTTGCCAGGTTTCGGAAGGTCTACGGTTTGCGCCTAGTTCCCAAGCTTTCCAAAATCTCAAGTTGTAAGATTCTTAAATGACTCAACGTCTCACAAATTTCAGGTTTTCTAAAATCTCAGGTTCCGCCACTTCTTAAGCTCTCAAGTTCCCTCAAATTTCACACTGCCCAAAGTCTCAAGTTCCTCGAGTTCTCTAAGATATCAGGTTCTCAAAGATCTCAAATTTTTAGGTTCTCTAAGTTTTCAGGTTTTGCAAGATCTCAGGCAGCTCCAGGTCTCAATTTGTGTTTCTCAAGTTCTCAGGTTGCTAGGTTTCTGAAGGTTCGCTTAGTTCCCAAGTTTTCCAAAATCTCAAGTTTTAAGGTTATTAAATTACTCAACGTCTCACAAATCTCAGGTCCGCCACTTTTTAAAAATTCTTTAAGATATGAGGTTTTCAAAGATCTCAAATTCTAAGGTTCTTCAAATTTTCAGGTTGCCAAAGGTCTCAGGTTTTCCAAAATATCAATTTGTCTTTCTCAAGTTCTCAGGTTGCTAGGTTTCGGGAGATCTAAGGTTCGCGCCTAGTTCCCAAGTTTTCCAAAATCTCAAATTTGGTGTCTCAAGTTCTCAATTCTCAAGTTCCGCGAGTTCTCTAAGGTATCAGATTTTCAAAGATCTCAAATTTTCAGGTTCTCCAAATTTTCAGGTTTTCCAAGATCTCAGGCCTCTCCAGGTCTCAATTTTTATTCCTTTTATTCCATCCGTTTTATTATGCATTTATTTTAAATTCAAACTTTCATAATTTTTTATCAGACTTTTATCTTCCATTCTCCCATTCAATAAAAATAAATAAAATCATTGTGTATTTTGATTAACAAGTTTAGTTAGCAACGGTAAAAAGATGGGGGCCAGCTCTACGACATAACGCCGCTAGAACACGTAACAGTCTAGCAAAATGAATTTTTGACGAATTGATTTTTAAATTGAACACCATCAACTTACTCGAGGTGCTATTAAAATCAGGTTTCACAAATTTTGAGAAAATGATACGAGCTTGCTGCGGCGGAGGGTGTGTATGGTTCCAAGGTCAGGAAGCAAACAGCCGATCTCCGTGTTCCGCACGATATCCTCTAAAGTTTCAGGTTTTCCAAGATTTCAGGTTTCTGAATTTTTCATATTCTCAAGGTTTCAGGTTCCTCCAGTTCTTAATTTATGTTTCTCAAGATTTAAGGTTCCCTGTGTTCTCAATTTAGGCTTTACCAATTTCCATGTCCTTAAGTTCCTCGAGGGCTTCAGGTCTTCTATTTTCTCAAGATCCTCCAAGATTTCAAAATCCTCAAGTTCTCAGGTTTCCTAAGCTCTTAGGTTTTCGAGTATTGATGTTTTACATATTAATGTCTGTAGTTCTCAGGTTCCCGACTGAGTCAGATCTTCAAGTTCTTAGCTTTCTTTAGATTTCAAATTATGTTTCTCCATCTCAGGTTCTTAGGTTTCTCAAGTTCACAGGTTTCCTAAGATTTCAGGTTCTTCAAATTCTCAGGTTTCTCAACTTGTCAGGTTTCTCCAGTTTTCGATTTATGTTTCTCAAGATCTAAGGTTCCCTAAATTCTCAAATCCTTCAAAATGTTAGGATATGAGGTTTTCAAAGATCTCAAATTCTCAGCTTCTTCAAATTTTTAGGTTGCCAAAGGTACAAGGTTTTCCAAGATATCAATTTGTCTTTCTCAATTTCTCAGGTTGCTAGGTTTTGGAAGGTCTTAGGTTCGCGTCTAGTTCCCAAGCTTTCCAAAATCTCAAGTTTGGTGTCTCAAGTTGTAAGGTTCTTAAATTACTCAACGTCTCACAAATCTTAAGTTCTCTAAAATCTCAGGTTCCACCACTTTTTAAGGTCTCAATTTCCCTCAAATACCACACTGCCCAAATTCTCAAGTTCCACGAGTTTTTTAAACTGGCTATCAGGTTTTCAAAGATCTCAAATTTTCAGGTTTTCCAACATCTCAGGCCTCTCCATTTTTCAATTTGTCTTTCTCAAGTTCTCAGGTTGCTAGGATTCTGAAGATTCGCTTAGTTCCCAAGTTTTCCAAAATCTCAAGTTGTAAGGTTCTTAAATTACTCAACGTCTCGGGTTCCGCCACTTCTTAAGGTCTCAAGTTTCCTCAGATGTCACACTGCCCAAATTCTCAAGTTCCTCGAGTTCTCTAAGATACCAGGTTTTCAAAGATCTCAAATTTTCAGGCTCTCCAAATTTTCAGGTTTTCCAAGATCTCAGGCCTCTCCAGGTCTCAATTTGTGTTTCTCAAGTTCTCAGGTTGCTAGCTTTCTGAAGGTTTGCTTAGTTCTCAAGTTCTAAGGTTCTTAAATTAATCAACCTCTTACAAATCTCAGGTTCCGCCACTTCTTAAAAATTAATTCTCAAGTTCCTGGAGTTCTTTAAGATATGAGGTTTTCAAAGATCTCAAATTCTGAAGTTTTTCAAATTTTCAGGTTGCCAAAGGTTTCAGGTTTTCCAAGATATTAATTTGTCTTTCTCAAGTTCTCAGGTTGCTAGGTTTCTGAAGGTTCGCTTAGTTCTTAAGTTTTCCAAAATCTCATGTTGTAAGGTTCTTAAAGTACTCAACGTCTCACAAATCTCAGGTTACGCCACTTCTTAAAAATTCTCAAGTTCCTGGAGTTCTCTAAGATATGAGGTTTTCAAAGATTTCAAATTCTAAGGTTTTTCAAACTTTCAGGTTGCCAAAGTTCCCAAGTTTTCAAAAATCTCAGGTTTGGTGTCTCAAGTTGTAAGGTTCTTAAATTACTCAACGTCTCACAAATCTCAGGTTCCGCCACTTCTTAAGGTCTCAAGTTCCCTCAAATATCACACTGCCCAAATTCCCAAGTTCCTCGAGTTCTCTAAGCTATCTGGTTTTCAAAGATCTCAAACTTTCAAGAACTTCAAGTTTTCAGGTTTTTCAAGATCTCAGGCCTTTCCAGGTCTCAATTTGTGTTTCTCAAGTTCTCAGGTTGTTAGGTTTCTAAAGGTTCGCTTATTTCCCAACTTTTCCAAAATCTCAATTTGTAAGGTTTTTAAATTACTCAACGTCTCACAAATCTCAGGTTTTCTAAAATTTCAGGTTCCGCCACTTCTTAAGGTCTCAAGTTCCCTCAAATATCACACTGCCCAAATTCTCAAGTTCCTCGAGTTCTCTAAGATATCAGGTTTTCAAAGATCTCAAATTTTCAAGTTCTCCAAGTGTTCAGGTTTTCCAAGATCTCAGGCTTCTTCAGGTCTCAATTTGTGTTTCTCAAGTTCTCAGGTTCCTAGGTTTCTGAAGGTTCGCTTAGTTCCCAAGTTTCCCAAAATTTAAAGTTGTAAGGTTCTTAAATTACTCAGCGTTTCACAAATCTCAGGTTCCGCAACTTCTTAAAAATTCTCAAGTTTCTCGAGTTCTCTAGGATATGAGGTTTTCAAAGATCTCAAATTCTAGGGTTCCTAAAATTTTCAGGTTGCCAAAGGTCTCAGGTGTTCCAAGATATCAATTTGTCTTTCTAAAGTTCTCAGGTTGCCAGGTTTCGGAAGCTCTAAGGTTCGCGCCAATTTCTCAAGCTTTCCAAAATCTCAAGTTTGGTGTCTCAAGTTATAAGATTCTTAAATGACTCAACGTCTCACAGACTTCAGGTTTTCTAAAATCTCAGGTTCCGCCACTTCTTAAGCTCTCAAGTTCCCTCAAATTTCACACTGCCCAAATTCTCAAGTTCCTCGAGTTCTCTAAGATATCAGGTTCTCAAAGATCTCAAATTTTCAGGTTCTCCAAGTTTTCAGATTTTCCAAGATCTCAGGCCTCTCCAGGTCTCAATTTGTGTTTCGCAAGTTTTCAGGTTGCTAGGTTTCTGAAGGTTCGCTTAGTGCCCAAGCTTTCCAAAATCTCAAGTTTGGTGTCTCAACTTGTAAGGTTCTTAAATTACTCAACGTCTCACAAATCTCAAGTTTTCTAAAATTTCAGGTTCCGCCACTTCTTAACGTCTCAAGTTCCCTCAAATATCACACTGCCCAAATTCTCGAGTTCCTCGATTCTCTAAGATATCAAATTTTCAGGTTCACCAAGTTTTCAGATTTTCCAAGATCTCAGGCCTCTCCAGGTCTCAATTTGTGATACTCAAGTTTTCAGGTTGCTAGGTTTCTGAAGGTTCGCTTAGTACCCAAGTTTTCCAAAATTTAAAGTTGTAAAGTTCTTAAATTACTCAACGTCTCACAAATCTCAGGTTCCGCCACTTCTTAAGGTCTCAAGTTTCCTCAAATAGCACACTGCCCAAATTCTCAAGTTCCTCGAGTTCTTTAAGATACCAGGTTTTCAGAGATCTCAAATTTTCAGTTTCTCCAAGTTTTTCAGGTTTTCCAAAATCTCAGGCCTTTCCAGGTCTCAATTTGTGTTTCTCAAGTTCTCAGGTTGCTAGGTTTCTGAAAGTTCGCTTATTTCCAAAGTTTTCCAAAATCTCAAGTTGTAATATTCTTAAATTGCTCAACCTCACAAATCTCAGGTTCCGCCACTTCTTAAAAATTCTCAAGTTCCTGGAGTTCTCTAAGATATGAGGTTTTCAAAGATCTCAAATTCTAAGGTTCTTCAAAGTTTCAGGTTGCCAAAGGTCTCAGCTTTTCCAAGATGTCAATTTGTCTTTCTTAAATTTTCAGGTTGCTAGGTTTCGGAAGGTCTAAGGTTCGCGCCTAGATCCCAAGCTTTCCAAAATCTCAAGTTTGGCGTCTCAGGTTGTAAGGTTTTTAAATTACTCAATGAAAGTTCGCTTATTTCCAAAGTTTTCCAAAATCTCAAGTTGTAATATTCTTTAATTGCTCAACGTCTCACAAATCTCAAGTTCCGCCACTTCTTAAAAATTCTCAAGTTCCTGGAGTTCTCTAAGAGATGAGGTTTTCAAAGATCTCAAATTCTAAAGTTTTTCAAATTTTCAGGTTGCCAAAGGTCTCAGGTTTTCCAGGATATCAATTTGTTTTTCTCATTTTTTTCTAAAATCTCAGGTTCCGCCACTTCTTAAGGTGTCAAGTTTAGTCAAATATCACACTGCCCAAATTCTCAAGTTCCTCGAGTTCTCTAAGATATCAGGTTTTCAAATATCTCAAATTTTCAGGTTTTCCAAAATCTCGAGCCTCTAAAGGTCTCAATTTGTGTTTCTCAGGTTCTCAGGTTGCTAGGTTTCTAAACGTTCGCTTAGTTCCCAAGTTTTCCAAAATCTCAAGTAGTAAGATTCTTAAATTACTCAACCTCTTACAAATCTCAGGTTCCGCCACTTCTTAAAAAGTAATTCTCAAGTTCCTGGGGTTCTCTAAGATATGAGGTTTTCAAAGATCTCAAATTCTAAAGTTCTTCAAATTTTCAGGTTGCCAAAGTTTCCAGGTTTTCCAAGATATTAATTTGTCTTTCTCAAGTTCTCAGGTAGATAGGTTTGGGAAGGTCTAATGTTCGCGCCTAGTTCCTAAGTTTTCCAAAATCTCAAGTTTGATGTCTCGAGTTGTAAGGTTCTTAAATTACTCAACGTCTCACAAATCTCAAGTTCCGCCACTTCTTAAAAATTCTCAAGTTCCTGGGGTTCTCTAAGATATGAGGTTTTCAAAGATCTCAAATTCTAAGGTCTTTAAAGTTTCAGGTTGCCAAAGGTCTCAGGTTTTCCGAGATATCAATTTGTCTTTCTCAAGTTCTCAGGTTGCCAGGTTTCGGAAGCTCTAAGGTTCGCGCCAAGTTCCCAAGCTTTCCAAAATCTCAAGTTTGGTGTCTCAAGTTATAAGATTCTTAAAGGACTCAACGTCTCACAAATCTCAGGTTTTCTAAAATTTCAGGTTTTGCCACTTCTTAAGGTCTCAAGTTCCCTCAAATATCACACTGACCAAATTCTCGAGTTCCTCGATTTCTCTAAGATATCAAATTTTCAAAGATCTCAAATTTTCAGGTTCTCCAAGTTTTCAGGTTTTGCAAGATCTCAGGCCGCTCCAGATCTCAATTCGTGTTTCTCAAGTTCTCAGGGTGGTAGGTTTCTGAAGGTTCGCTTAGTTCCCAAGTTTTCCAAAGTCTCAAGTTTTAAGGTTCTTAAATTACTCAACGTCTCACAAATCTCAGGTCCGCCACTTCTTAAAAATTCTCTAAGATATGAGGTTTTCAAAGATCTCAAATTCTAAGGTTCTTCAAATTTTCAGGTTGCCAAAGGTCTCAGGTTTTCCAAGATATCAATTTGTCTTTCTCAAGTTCTCAGGTTGCCAGGTTTTGGAAGGTCTACGGATTGCGCCTAGTTCCCAAGCTTTCCAAAATCTCAAGTTGTAAGATTCTTAAATGACTCAACGTCTCACAAATTTTAGGTTTTCTAAAATCTCAGGTTCCGCCACTTCTTAAGCTCTCAAGTTCCCTCAAATTTCACACTGCCCAAAGTCTCAAGTTCCTCGAGTTCTCTAAGATATCAGGTTCTCAAAGATCTCAAATTTTCAGGTTCTCCAAGTTTTCAGGTTTTGCAAGATCTCAGGCAGCTCCAGGTCTCAATTTGTGTTTCTCAAGTTCTCAGGTTGCTAGGTTTCTGAAGGTTCGCTTAGTTCCCAAGTTTTCCAAAATCTCAAGTTTTAAGGTTCTTAAATTACTCAACGTCTCACAAATCTCAGGTCCGCCACTTTTTAAAAATTCTCTAAGATATGAGGTTTTCAAAGATCTCAAATTCTAAGGTTCTTCAAATTTTCAGGTTTCCAAAGGTCTCAGGTTTTCCAAGATATCAATTTGTCTTTCTCAAGTTCTCAGGTTGCTAGGTTTCGGGAAATCTAAGGTTCGCGCCTAGTTCCCAAGTTTTCCAAAATCTCAAATTTGGTGTCTCAAGTTCTCAATTCTCAAGTTCCTCGAGTTCTCTAAGGTATCAGGTTTTCAAAGATCTCAAATTTTCAGGTTCTCCAAGTTTTCAGGTTTTCCAAGATCTCAGGCCTCTCCAGGTCTCAATTTTTATTCCTTTTATTCCATCCGTTTTATTATGCATTTATTTTAATTTCAAACTTTCATAATTTTTTATCAGACTTTTATCTTCCAATCTCCCATTCAATAAAAATAAATAAAATCAATGTGTATTTTGATTAACAAGTTTAGTTAGCAACGGTAAAAAGATGGGGGCCAGCTTTACGACATAACGCCGCTAGAACACGTAACAGTCTAGCAAAATGAATTTTTGACGAATTGATTTTTAAATTGAATTCAACTTACTTGAGGTGCGAATAAAATCAGGTTTCACAAATTTTGAGAAAATGATACGAGCTTGCTGCGGCGGAGAGTGTGTATGGTTCCAAGGTCAGGAAGCAAATAGCCGATCTCCGTGTTCCGCACGGTATCCTCTAAAGTTTCAGGTTTTCCAAGATTTCAGGTTCCTGAATTTTTCATATTCTCAAGGTTTCAGGTTCCTCCAGTTCTTAATTTATGTTTCTCAAGATTTAAGGTTCCCTGTGTTCTCAATTTAGGCTTTACCAGTTTCCAGGTCCTTAAGTTCCTCGAGGGCTTCAGGTCTTCTATTTTCTCAAGATCCTCCAAGATCTCAAAATCCTCAAGTTCTCAGGTTTCCTAAGCTCTTAGGTTTTCGAGTATTGATGTTTTACATATTAATGTCTCTAGTTCTCAGGTTCCCGACTGAGTCAGATCTTCAAGTTCTTAGCTTTCTTTAGATTTCAAATTATGTTTCTCCATCTCAGGTTCTTAGGTTTCTCAAGTTCACAGGTTTCCTAAGATTTCAGGTTCTTCAAAATCTCAGGTTTCTCAACTTGTCATTTTTCTCCAGTTTTCGATTTATGTTTCTCAAGATCTAAGGTTCCCTAAATTCTCAAATCCTTCAAAATGTCTGATTCCTACAGTTCTCAAATTTGGCTTCTTTGGCTCTTGGTCATGTTCTGCAGGTTCTCAAATTTCTCAAGGTGTCAAGTTAGATTTGTCAAGTTCTCAGGTTAACAAATATCTTCAAACTCCCAGGCTCTTCCAGTTATCAGGTTGTTTCACAACTTCTCGGGTTCCTGAAGTTCTCAGATTCATTAAGATTTCAGGTTATCCGAAAACTCGGGTTCCTCCAGTTTTCAAGTTTTTAGTTTATCTACAACTCAAGATCTCCAGTTTCTTAGGATCTCAGGTTTTCCCTTATTCAAATTCTCAGCTCCTACAGTCTCAATTTTTCATGTTTCTCTAATATTTCAGGTTCTTCAAGTTTTCAGGTTCTTCCAATCCTCAATTTATGTTTCTCAACATCTAAGGTTCTCTGTGTTCTCAAATTAGGCCTGACAGTTTACAGATTCTGAAGTTCCTCGAGGGTTCAGTTTTGTTATCATATTTAATTATTAATTTTTCAAGTACTCGGGTTCCCGACAAAGTCAGGTCTTATATTTCTTTACTTTTAAGGTTATGTGTCTGCTTCTCAGGTTCTTTAGTTTCTTAAGTTCTCAAGTTTCCTAAGATCTCGTGTTCTCCAAGATTTTAGGCTCATCTCTCGCCGCTTAACCTATATAACATCCGCTGCCTTTAGTAATTTATACTCTGTCTCTCTCTCCGTTTAACCCTCGATACGTGGGGCTTCTCCCTGGAGTGGAGCTGCGGCGACCGGGAAGTCGACCTCTTCCGCACGGCACGCAGCGTGGGCTGGGCGTCACGTGCTTCCGGCGGTGGTCTCTACCTTTTCTTCGGCCTGGTAGGGTCTATGACATTCGATTTTATAGTTGACACGAGTTAAGATTACCAACATATTTTCTGATGGATTTGTAGTACATTCAAAAAATCATGTACATGTACTCTTGCGAAAGGCAAATAGCATAACTCGCTAACACGGTAATGTATGACACTATTTCAAAACACCAATAGCGAAAGCTTTGAAAAAAAGTTCAGTTGTTTATTCTTGGTGACACAATTATTAATCGTCTTGTATCATTAGACTGCCTCGTGTCGGTCTACCGGGTTGAACGACACATTTTGTCAAAGCAAACACTGTATATTGCTCTCCCTAAACTCGTATTGTTACCAAGATCCAGTGTTTACATATTTTTATATTGCCATTGTTGGAATTTATGACCGTACCTAGTTTCTTCAGACAAATGCGACACTTAGATTTAGTGTGCACCATGACTGCGAAAAGAGTTAACAACGATGGGCTCAGAGAAAAAGAATGGTTCCAAGTGTTGGCCATCCTCTCAGGTAAAAATGAACGAATGAAGTATTATTATTCATAGCAAACTTTTAGCATGTACGTCAATGGTGACAAGTGGTATACTCTTCTCATGGCCTTCACCTTCGGTTCCAAAAATTGTGAATGACAAGCTCAACTACGACATCACTCTAGACGAAGCTTCATACTTTACGGTGCTACCTCCTTTAGGTGTTATAACTTTTTCGTTTCTTTTCGCCATGTTGAGCGATCGAATCGGACGAAAGTATACGCTTCTCTTGGCTGTTATTCCCCACGCCGCATCATTAATTATCAACGCCACTGCGACATCGGTGTATCTTTTCTACGTTGGGAGATTTTTGGCCGGAGTTGCTAATGCTTGTGTCTTATCATCTTTACCGATGTACATTGGGGAAGTAGCAACCCCCAAGGTGCGAGGCTTTTGGGGTAACGCATTAAGTTTTCTAGGTTACGTAGGCGAGTTGGCTATCAACATCATCGGGAGTTACACCTCCATAGCTGGTTCCGCTTACATCTGTCTCGTTTTTCCAATGTTGTTCTTTGCTTCTTTTGTGTTCATGCCCGAAACCCCGTACTTCTACCTGATGAAAGGGCGAATCGAGGATGCACGAATCTCCTTGCAAAGGTTACGTCAGAAGCAAAACGTTGAAGAAGAGCTCTCCAAACTGATAGTTGCTGTTGATAGACAGATGTCAGAATCCGGGAGTTGGAAGGACGTATTGACTATAGCCAGTAATAGGAAAGCTTTATCCGCGAGCTGCTTTCTAAGAATGTCTCAACAATTATCAGGTATCTCCTCGTTTGCTGTTTACTGCCAATATATCTTCCTGAAATCTGGAAGCAACATTTCCGCCAGCGTCTCGGCGATGATATTCATGGGATTGTGTACAGCCCTGAATCTGTGTGCCGGCTTCACACTGGAGAGATTCGGTAGGCGAAGATCTTATTTCATGTCGTTGTTATTCTGCGGTCTTATTTTGATGTGTGTTGGTGTATATTTTGCTCTCGACCAGTTTTGGTCCGACGAAATCGACGTGGGGGTCGTCAGTTGGATACCTCTGGCCGGCATGATCTCGTTTATAGTATTCTATTCTCTGGGTTTGGGCATCGTGCCATCATTGATGATGAGTGAACTGTTTTCTGCTAGTATCAAAGGCAAATGTATCATAATAATGTGCATAGTTCATGCCGGATTAGTGGCTGTGGTGACGAAAATTTTTCACTTACTGGATAGTAATTTTGGGCTGTTCGCCCCGTTCTTGTTTTTCTCTCTGTGTTGTTTTGTTTCGACTGTGTTAGCTTTGTGCGTTGTTCCTGAAACGAAAGGGAAGACACTGGAGGAGATTCAACAGTCCTTTAAGAAGAATAAAAATATAGGAGAATAAAATTATTAAATTAGTAAAATATGATAATTCATTTTGGTCATTAGTATTTATTTATATTTTATACTGGTCTTTTTGATTTTGGAAGCTAATCTTTCTAAATATGTACTTAAGCGGGAGGGAAATGGTACTTTCAGGAACTGTTTAATGTTAAGTTCTCAAAAAAATAAAAATGTAAGAAAACGAACGAAGGGCAAAAAATCTCGATATAGAAATGATGAAAAAGTACTCTTTAGACGACTCAAATAGCCGTATCAACGAAGCAACTGACTTGTAAAATATATCACAACGCTTCCGATTTATATCACAACATTTTCGATTCGGTCATCTGACAACTGTAGCCGTAAGAAATTTTAGTTAATAAAGAACTTCATTGCGCACTGAATCAAAACAACCAAAGAATAAAAGATGAGAAATAATATAATAAGACCAAGCAAATAAAAGTAATTCGTAAAAATAATAGAAGAATAGAAGTAGGGTGTTTTGGGCATGAATATGAAGGTGCTGACGAAAATTAAGGGAAAGAAGAGACAAAGTTGGCAGCAGTGACAATAACTACGTAACTCTCTATCGTAATAATAGACAGGTGTCCAAAGTACATGATAAATGTAATTAAATTAACCCAAGAGCCTCGCACTTCGAGTGTTGGAATTTCTTCCACGTTTGTTGGTAAAGATGAGAAAGCACCAGCATTGCCGAAACCGATGATGAATCTGGAAATGTTTGATAGGTAGACAGATCTAGCGGTAGATTTGATAATGTAAGGAATGGCAACCTAAGGGAGGGTGTACTTCCGTCCAATTGTGGTCTCCAATTTCTCAAACATAAAAAAAAGACTATGACTCTCAATGGGGGTAGAACCGTAAAGTATGAAGCTTCTTCAAGAATGATGTTGTTATCAAATTTTCCGAATGGAGGGTGAGGGCCAAGCTTTGAAAATGCCAAAACCAGTACTGAGCAGCGTGCTGAAAACAGAGATTAAGTTGGGGTTAAATTTTAGTTGTGAATTACCACGGCATTTGGAACCAAATTTTTGAAGCGAAACTCCTTTATCGAGTTAGTGAGTTTGAAAAACTGAAACGGAAATCAAAGTGAAACACTTTGGTGGTGGGGATGCATGAGAGTGGGGTCGCATGAGAATAAAACGACTAGATGGTACCTATGCTCCTCTGTCCCAAGGGGGCCCCTATTACGACGATTACTACCTAGGACCACGGTGTACTGGTGCTAGTTGTCGTTTCATTTTTTGGTTACAAAGATGGGTGTCATTTTTTTTTTAGTTACCATAAGCCACACAGTAACATTTCTATCAGAAAATAATGAAGTAAACTCCTACCATCCTCTTAGCAAGTTTCACTTCAGTCGTGTGCTTATAAAGGTGAGGCACACACCTTTTTTTTTTCTTTGTCTGTTGTTGCGTTGTGGTTGACAAACTGGTTCGGAATGACAACCATTTTCCTATTGTATCCACATTCCGTTTCATGTATTGCACAGTTCATCTTTGTGACTAAAATCATGTCGTTCATGGCACCAGATGTGAATGCGGTGGGCGGGTGGGCCACTGCATCAACAACTGACCGATTGACTAGTGGTATCGGAATGACAACCATTTTTTGACTTTAAGCTTCTGAAGGCAGTTTAAAAATGCGGAGTGCGTTCTGGTTTAAATGAAAAAAAAAAAAAAACAAAACAAAACAAATAAATGGTTGTCATCTCTAAACCATTTAGTCAGTCGATGAGTATAGTGGACAGGGCGGCCCACCCGCCCACCGCACACACAAACGGTACCACAACCATACGCTGTTTAGTCACAAAGATACATATAATATACGAGCAAAGAATATCAATCCAAATTGAGAATTACACCAAAACGTATACTCAAATTTACATTTTTGACTGAATGGTTGACAAACTGGTTCGAAATGACAACCATTTTCCTATTGTATCCACATTCCGTTTCATGTATTGCACAGTTCTTCTTTGTGACTAAAATCATGTCGTTCATGGCACTACATGTGAATGCGGTGGGCGGGCGGGCCACTGCATCAACAACTGACTGATTGACTAGTGGTATTGGAACGACAACCATTTTTTGATTTTAAGCTTCTGAAGGCAGTATAAAATTGCGGAGTGTGTTCTGGTTTAAATGAAAAAAAAAAACAAATAAATGGTTGTCATCTCTAAACCATTTAGTCAGTCGATGAGTATAGTGGACAGGGCGGCCCACCCGCCCACCGCACACACAAACGGTACCAAAACCATACGCTGTTTAGTCACAAAGATACATAAAATATACGAGCAAAGAATATCAATCCAAATTGAGAATTACACCAAAACGTATACTCAAATTTACATTTTTGACTGAATGGTTGACAAACTGGTTCGGAATGACAACCATTTTCCTATTGTATCCACATTCCGTTTCATGTATTGCACAGTTCTTCTTTGTGACTAAAATCATGTCGTTCATGGCACTACATGTGAATGCGGTGGGTGGGCGGGCCACTGCATCAACAACTGACTGATTGACTAGTGGTATTGGAATGACAACCATTTTTTGACTTTAAGCTTCTGAAGGCAGTTTAAAAATGCGGAGTGTGTTCTGGTTTAAATGAAAAAAAAAAAAAAAAAAAAAACAATAAATGGTTGTCATTTCTAAACCATTTAGTCAGTCGATGAGTATAGTGGACAGGGCGGCCCACCCGCCCACCGCACTCACAAACGATTTAATTTCCTCTGTTCTCTCTCCATCCCACCTCCATTCATTCTTTTCATTCCTCCTTTTTCTCTTATTAAACACTACCATTTATGTTTTTTCCACATTTACTTCTAACTTCTTCTTCCTCGCGTATTTCCTAGGTTTTTTATCATTTCTTTTATCTCTGTTTCACTCTTTGCCACCATTACCACATCCTCCACTCTTTCACTCTACCTACTACACACCCCTCTGCGTTGCTTTCCTTGCATTCATTACTCTCTCTTGTCCTGATCTCTTCATTCTATTTTTACTTCTTGTTGCCTTTTCCATTTTGTTATACTTGTCTACCTTTCTCCCTTGTTCCTCTCCTTCTTCGTTTCTTCACTCTCTACTTTGTCGCTCACTTTCCTTTGTTTGTTTTGCCGTATCTTTAACTTCCTTTACTTTTTTGTATTTGTCTTTTCTTTCTTGCTTTGATTCCCTTTCTTATATATGCCCCCTTTGTAACCATTACTTTCTTTGCTCCATTTGTTGGTGTTGCTCTTTCTGCTCACTTTCCTTTTTACTGTTCTTTTTTACTTCTTTTTATTTCTTTTGCTCTATTCGATCTTTTAGTCACTCTCTTTTGTTGGTGCTTAATTTATTAACTTTCTTTCTTAATATAGTACAAATCCCTAAAATGTATACACATACTACTGTTGTATTGTTAATAACAAAATCCGATGTTTACACTTTTTTTATTGCCAGATTCATTGTCTGACTTTATGGCACTGTCTGTCTGTCTGCATTCTTGATATAAATACAATAGTTTTACAACAACAAACTTAGTAAAGAGCAGTAACCAACTACAAGATGGACCCGAAGTGTGTTAAAAACGGTATCCCGGAAGAAAAAGAACGGTTTCAAATATTGGCCATCCTCTCAGGTAAAAATAAATTAACGAACTTGTCGTTCGAAGCAAACTCGTATGTTTTTTTTAGCATGTACATCAGCGGTCACTGGTGGCCTACTATTCGCATGGCCTTCACCTTCAATTCCAAAAATTGTAAACGATAAGGTCAACTACGATGTCACTCTGGCCGAAGCTTCGTACTTTACTGTTCTCGATCCTCTCGGAGTTATAACATTTTCGTTCCTTTTTGCCAAATTAAGTGATAAAATTGGACGAAAATACACCCTCCTTTTGTCTGTCCTCCCTCAGACCGTGGCACTAGTTATAAAGGCCACAGCGACGTCCGTCTATCTTTTGTATGTGGCCAGATTTATTGTCGGAATGTCCAATGCTTGTCTCTTAACCACCCTGCCTGTGTACGTTGGAGAAGTTTCAACACCGAAAGTTCGAGGATTTTGGGGTAACGCATTAAGTTTTCTAGGTTACGTAGGTGAGTTGGCTATCAACATCATCGGGAGTTACACCTCCATAGCTGTTTCCGCTTACATCTGCCTCGTTTTTCCAATGTTGTTCTTTGCTTCTTTTGTGTTCATGCCCGAAACCCCGTACTTCTACCTGATGAAAGGGCGAATTGAGGATGCACGAATCTCCTTGCAAAGGTTACGTCAGAAGCAAAACGTTGAAGAAGAGCTCTCCAAACTGATAGTTGCTGTTGATAGACAGATGTCAGAATCCGGGAGTTGGAAGGACGTATTGACTATAGCCAGTAATAGGAAAGCTTTATCCGCGAGCTGCTTTCTAAGAATGTCTCAACAATTATCAGGTATCTCCTCGTTTGCTCTTTACTGCCAATATATCTTCCTGAAATCTGGAAGTAACATTTCCGCCAGCATCTCGGCGATCATCTTCATGGGATTGTGCACAGTCCTGAATCTGTGTGCCGGCTTCACACTGGACAGATTCGGTAGACGAAGATCTTATTTCCTGTCGTTGTTATTCTGCGGTCTTATTTTGATGTGTGTTGCTGTATATTTTGCTCTCGACCAGTTTTGGTCCGACGAAATCGACGTGGGGGTCGTCAGTTGGATACCTCTGGCTGGTATGATCTCGTTTATGGTATTCTATTCTCTCGGTTTGGGTATCGTGCCAACATTGATGATGAGTGAACTGTTTTCTGCCAGTATCAAAGGTAAATGTATCGTGATAATGACTATAGTTCATGCAGGATTAGTGGCTGTGGTGACGAAAATTTTTCACTTACTGGATAGTAATTTTGGGCTGTTCGCCCCGTTTTTGTTTTTCTCTCTGTGTTGTCTTGTTTCGACTGTGTTAGCTTTGTGCGTTGTTCCTGAAACCAAAGGGAAGACACTGGAGGAGATTCAACAATCCTTTAAGAAGAATAAAAATATGGGAGAATAAAATTAATTATTAAACCGGTAAATTACTGTAATATATATTTTTAATTCATTTTGGTCATTATTCTTATTGTTCAGTATTTATTTATATTTTGTACAGTTTTTTAATATAATATAATAATAAGATTAGGTTATGATAGAAATGAAAGTGTGAGAAAACAGTAGCAAGTGTAGACAAAGAAAAGAAAACCTCGATATAGAAGTACCGAAACATGCAAGTGATGAAAAAGTACTTTTGGACGGCAGAAAGTAGCCATATCAGCGAAGCAACCTACTTGTTGAAAGTTGTCACCATAATACATTCTATATAAAATATATCCCAATTTTATAAAATAAATGTATGTAATTAATTAATAAAGAACTCAATTTGCACTAAATGAATAAAATAGTTATAAAATATAATAAAACGGTTTCGGGTACAAAATACAGTGTTAACAGAAAAGTGAAAAAGAAATAGAATGAAAAAAGTGGTGGCGAGAGCGAGAGAAAAGAAGATTACAAAAGAAAAAGAGAAGAAGGACGAGAATCAACCCCTTTAGGAAAAGTAAGAAGCTGGAAGGATCACCGGTTAAAAAGGCAATGGATGAGGAAATGAAATAGATGCTGAAAAAAAAATATGGAGGATGTAGGGGAGATAAAGGAAGAGAATCGGAAGATGAGCAGGGAACTGGAACAGTTAAAAATTATGATGCGTGAAAAGGAAGAAAAATGGGAAACAGAAAAGATGGAACTAAAAGAAAAAATGAAAAAAAATGGAGGAGAAAATGGAAGAGCAGGAAAAAAAGAGTGAGAAAAAAGAATATTGTAGTAACGGGATTATTATTATTCTTAAGGGGCGCGGTTCAGACCCCGCTGCACTGAAGCTTCAGCTTATTGTGCCCCACTTAGCAAGCTTACTCCATAAGGCCTGTGCTGTTGATGAACTTCAGCACAGATTCTATGGGCATATGTTTTATGTCATTCGGTTCAACATACGTCAACCCGAAGTGTCAAAGCCTCCCCGCCTCAAGCGCTGGACACTCGCATAGTAAGTGTAGTGTCCCGTGAAGAGTTCAACTACCTTTCTCAGTTGTCTCCTCCTCAATCTCAGGATTTCTTCTAACCGCTTTTTCGACGGGCCTTCCATGAAAACCCGCGGTTGCCTCTGTCCAGGAATGTTATTCCAATGGATGTGGTGTTCTCTGTTGATATAGCCCTGAATCATCCTTTTTGCAGTCTCATGTGCGATCCCACAAGTGGGCTCTGGGCCCACAAAGGTGTTTTCGCTCCTTCTTTGGCTAGGAGGTCAGCTTTTTCATTTCCTTCAAATCCCTTGTGTCCCGGCACCCACCACAGAGTCACTCTGTTGTGCTTTGCCAGTTCCACAAGCGATTCGAGACATTCTTTCACAACTCTGGAGCGTACTTCGACACTCTCCGGAGCTTTAAGCGCTGCCTGACTGTCAGTCATAATGTGGATCCGCCTGTTTGCACAGCCCCTCCTTATTATTTCCCCGGCACAGATGTCAATCGCAGTGATTTCGGCTTGGAACACGGTTGCCGAGGAGCCCAGGTTGATGCTCACGTCATCCCCCGGTGCTTCTCCGGCTACCCCTGCCCCAGTGCTCTTTGTTGTTTTGGACCCATCCGTGTACTAGATGGTTCCGTTGTTACTCCTCAGTTTCCGGGTATCGACCCTCTCCTCCCTTCTCGGTATGACTACCTCGAAGGGTTTACAAAAGTCATACTCGGTCCTGAGTCGGTCCGATTGCATGCTCAGCACGCAATCGTTCCGTATTTTCCCAAATATCTCGGTGTGGTATCCCCTTCTAACGTGGGTCCTGCCATATCCGGTACTTACAAGCCTGTATGCTGCCTTCATTGCCTCCGATTTCACCAAAAGGTGTAGCGGAGGGAGGTTCAGGAGCACTTCCATGGCTGCGGTAAGCGTTGTATTCATTGCTCCCGTTATTCCAAGGCAGGCAAGTCTTTGCAGCTTCCCTAAAAGCCTTGTAGCGTGCTTTCCAGACGCCTTATGCCACCAGATCATCGAAGAGTATGTTACCGTGGGAATTATGACCTTGGTGTAGAGCCAGTGAACCATTTCTGGTTTTAATCCCCACGTCTTTCCCACCATGCCTCTACAGGCCCATAGGGCCCGAGTAGCCTTAGTGGTGATGTATTCTAGATGGGGTTTGAAATCAAGTTTGGTATCTTGCATTAGTCCCAAGTACTTGACTTCTTTCCCTATCCGCAATTCTTTTCCCCACAGTCGGAGCCTCTTCAAATCGATGAAATTCCTTCTTCTTGTGAAGACCATGACTTCAGTCTTATCGGGGTTTACCGACAGCTGTTTCTCAGTGCACCATCTCTCGACGACTGTCAGAGCCCGCTGCATCATTTCTGATACAGCCCCTCCGAACTTGCCGCTTACGAGTATGGTGATATCGTCCGCATATCCTTGTGCGTGAACTCCTGTCTGCTCCAGGTTCCCCAGGAGGTCGTCGACCACGAGTGACCACAATAAAGGCGATAAAACGCCTCCCTGTGGGCACCCTCTGGCCACCACCACCCCCCTAGTTACCGGGCCGATGATGCATGAAATCTCTCTGCCTTTTAAGGCCGAGTCGATCCTCTTAGTTGCTTTCGCAATAGAGTTGAATGAGGTGTTATCGAAAGCACCCTCTATGTACAAAAAGGCCCCCATCGCAATCTCTCGATTTTCCAGGGTTCCTTCTATCCTACGAGTAAGCTCGTGGATGCTCATCTCGCATGATTTTCCAGATTGATAGGCAAACTGGTACCGATGTAAAGGGGCGTTTACCAGAACATCGTCCCTGATATACCTGTCAATCAGTTTCTCGAAGGTCTTAAGGAGAAATGATGTTAGGCTTATTGGTCGAAAGGATTTCGCCCGGGCGTATGATTCTCGTCCTGGTTTTGGTATAAATACCACTTTCACTTTCTTCCAGCCCGTTGGCACGTACTTCAAGGCCAGGCTGGCCCTGAGTAATGCGCACAGGGGGGAGGCTAATTCCTCGAATCCCTGTTGAAGCATCAGCGGAAGAATTCCGTCGATTCCTGGAGATTTGAATGGTTTGAAAGATTTCACTGCCCATCCAAGTCTTGTTTTGTTAACCAGCCTATCGGCTAGTTTCCACTCCTCCCTGGACGCCCGATGAATCGGTATGTCTAGGTTTGGAGTGTTTGTTGCATTTGCCGAGGATACACTCCCCGGGAAGTGTGTCTCTAGAAGGAGTTTCAGAGACTCCTCACTCGATTCAGTGTATCCCCCATGAGGTCTTTGCAGAGTTCCAATCTTACCCCGATTGTCCCTCAGCAAGGCTTTCTGGAGTCTGGCACATTCCGGAGTTCTTTTGATCTCCTCACAGTGCCTCCTCCATGAGGTGTTTTTCGCATCCCTCACTGCGTAACCATATTCTAGACGGGAAGTCTTGTATTCTTCTCATCTCCCAGTCCTTTTGGCCCTGTTAAACAATCTCCGTACCTCCCTTCTCATCTCGGAAAGTTCACGGTTCCACCACTTGGTCTCCCGTTTGACCTTTCTCTCTCCGAGTGGGCAGTTGTTCTCATAAGCTCTCCTTATGGCTGCTGTAATGCATTCGTTCATTATTTGAACTCCCGCCGGAGTTTGAGGTCTCGAGGGACATTCTTCCAACCCCCGGACTAGTTCCTCTCTGTAGAGTTGCCAGTCACAGTTTCTTGGATTTTTGTACCTTTCGACCGTCTCCGGCGGGGATTCAATATCGAATCTTACGTATCTGTGATCCGAGAGCGTAGGTTCAGATGAAACATGCCACTCACGAATAACTCGGCACACGAACGGCGTACCTATCGTTATATCGATAACCTCCTGCCTTGTCGCGGTGATAAAAGTAGGTTCGTTATTACTAATAATAAATTCTAAAAGTGACTCACCTCTTCTGTTGGTCCCTGAACTTCCCCACACTATATGATGGGCGTTGGAATCACAGCAGAGCACTAGCTGCGTGTTGGTTTCTTCGCAGTATTCTACCAGTCGTCTAACCTCTGGTGTTGGGGGTTGTCCCGCTTGATCGTATGGTAGGTATGCGGATCCGATTATTATTTCTCTCTCGCTTCCTGCCATAGTGATTTTTATCTTGCCTGCCATGAGGTCCTGACCACTAAGCCCCCACCTTGGCAGTGTATTCGTTTTTGTCTTTGCAAGTATGCAAGCTCTTGGATGACTTCCTCCTGGTGCTAAGAGCTCCCATTCGTTCCCCATCCTGAGTCCTCTGATCTGGTCCCTATGTACCCATGGTTCCTGAATCAGCACGATATCAATATCGCTATTAGTTATGTATCTTTGCAGAGCAGCTGACGCCGCCTTGCAGTGATGCATGTTTATCTGTAAGGCCCTGAAGATGCCCACGTTTTTCTTCATCCCCTCGGCCCCTTGTTCGTCTCCTTGGGATTCGGGTGTCGGATCGGGAGTATTCCTTGCGGTCCCCCCCTCCTCAACCTCCATCTTTTCGGATTCTTGCCTACCTCTCCCCAGGGCTTTAAACACCACCCTGGAGACATTCAGGTATGGCCTGCATTGCAGCTGCTCCCGGATTTTAGTCCAGGAGTGCTCAACCAGTAGGATGATAAGTTGCTGTCCCCTGGGGTCCAGCCTTCTATTCACTACTGACCAGCTTTCTGTCTTAAGACCTGGATTTTGTGTCTTAAGACGCCGCAACACGACTTCCGGTTCCTGTTCAGGCCCCGGAATCCATGTCATCACCCTCACGGGTTTCGGGACGTCCTTAGCGTCGACAACACTAAGTTCCGCCCCTTCCCAGGGTACGCTACCTGTGACCACCCGCACCAGGAATTCCCTGGTGGCCTGGTCGGCGCAGGAGGCGAGCAGGTAGCCCCCCTGGAAATTTACGGCGGAGAACCTGGGTGTAGGCTCCCATTCTTGTATTTCGTCCAGAGCCTGAATCAGAGCGGTCTTGATCAGATCCGCCTGATCCTCGCTGAGGACGTTTGCTGGATATCCATGCGGCAAAATTGCCATCTGGATATCCGACACGGCCGCCGCAAATGATACAGTGGGCCTGGTAGGCCCACCCCTCCTTTTTGGCGGACGTGTTTTGTCGTTGGCGTTTTTTGCCCCCGACTGCCGGAGAATTCCCCCTGCTTCCGGTACTGGTTCCCGGTTCCGCAGTCGAGCTTGTGCCCGCTGTAGAGCCTGGGGTCCTTGCGGCCCCCTGTCCACCAGCAGGTTGCAAACCCTTCTGTTTTTGTTTCTGGAGCCGTCTTTTGGCAGCTCCGGACAATCTCCTGGGTGGATCCGTCCTTTCGGAACCTCCTCCCAGGGGTGTGTTTTGGTTTTCAATATTGGTATCCATAAATGGTCCCACGAGTATGAAGGAAAGGGTGGTCACTATGCGCAGTGCCCTCTGTGCGCATAGAAGGCTACATACAACAGGGTTCGCCTGGTGCCCTGAGGTTTGCCGATAGTGGCCGAGCTGCCCTCCGGCCATGCATCTTTTCGGCGCGCGCAATACCTTAGATTGGGGAGGTTTTTATAGTGGTACCTCATCCACGCGGCCAGACAATGAAGTCAAGCCCCCGTGCCCCCTGCCTGCACTACCCCCACCATGTGTGGAGGGTCGTTGCACAGGTCAGGCGGTTTACGGTATGTGTCGCGGGCTGGTCCGCGGCGAGAGGCTTTTGTTCGGCGCAGCAAGGGTTTTAGACCTTGGTCCTCCCTACTATCCCCCCACTAACTAGAGTCGGTGAAAGACTCTAGCCATTCTCCTATCCGCCACCTCGAGACGCGCCTGGTAGGTAGCTCAACCCCCAGGTAATAACGGGATTGGACGAATAGGAATGCGAGAGCGAGAAGAAACTGGAAAAATGGATGAAGGTTGCATTAGAGGTAGAAGTGACTGTGAGAGAGATGTATAAAATAAATGGAGGAAAAATGATTGTGGCGGAACTTGGGAGCTGGGGGGAAAAGAGGAAAGTTATGGAAAATAAAAGAAAACTAAGAGAAAAAAAAAGGAAAGAGAGTATACATAGAAGATGATCTGACAAAGAAGGAAAGAGATATACAGAAGGAATTAAGAGCGATAGCCAAAAAAGAACGACAAAAAGGACAGCGGGTGAAAGTGGGTTATAAAAAGATATGGATAGAGGGAAAAAGGCTTAGGTGGGACGAAGAAAAGGGGGAGTTAGATACAGAAAATTTTTGAATAAAAGCACAAGAAATAGACGACAGGGCAAAGAAGGGAAAACAAATACGGAGAGGAATAAAGGAGAAAAGTTGCAAATAAAAATATTATTCTGGAACTTAGCGGGAATAAAAAACAAAGAGAATGAATTTTGGGAGTATTTGAGAGAATTTGACGTAGTGGGAATGGTAGAAACGTGGGTGGAAGAAAAGGGGTGGGAAAAATTGGAAAAGAGAATGCCGAAAGAGTTTAAGTGGAAATGTCAATATGCAGAGAGGGAAAGCAATAAAGGGAGAGCTAAAGGTGGGATAATAATGGGGGTGAAAAAGGGACTGGAAAGAAAAAATGGAACTGAAGCAATAGAAGAAAGAGGGATTATGGAAAGAACGGTGAAAAGTAAACAGAGAAAATGGAGAATTGTAACAGTGTACAGCAGAAGTATGATGGAAACGAAGAGAATAATAGAAGAGCGAGTAAAAGAGCAAGAAGAAGGAACTTTGCTGATTGGGGGGGGATTTTAATGCAAGAATTGGGGGAAAAGGAAGACGGATAGAAGAGGAACAAGAAACAATAGAAGAAAGATCAACAAAAGATGGAACAGAAAACGCAGAAGGGAGAGTACTAATTAGCTTAGTAGAAGAAAGAGGGTGGGACATACTTAATGGGAACTGCACAGAAAAAGTGCGGTCTTTAGCATATGCGGATGATTTGGTGGTGCTAGCGAGAGAGGAAAAAGGTATGAAAGAAATGATAGGAAACATGGAGAAATATATGAGGAGGAACAAGTTGACGGTGAATGTAGAGAAATCCAAGATGATGGTGTTCAGAAAAGGGGGTGGTAGGAGAAAAGTAAATGAGTGGAGATGGGAGAAAGAGAAAATTGAAGAAGTGAAAGAATTTAAGTATTTAGGTTATGTCATGAATGAAAGAAACACAGCAACAGCACATGTGAGAGAGTTAGTGAAAAAAGCAAATAAGATAATAGGAGCTGTATGGGGAATAGGAGAGAGAAAATTTGGACATGATTTTAGAAGGAGAGTAATGATGTTTGATAGTTTGGTGAAAAGCGTGATGATGTATGGAGCGGAAATATGGGGATGGAGAGAGCAAGAAGGATTGGAAGGGGTGCAAGGAAAATATATGAAATGGATGCTAGGGGTAGAGAGAGAGACACCGGGGTATATAGTGATGAAGGAAACAAAGAGAGATGGAATAAGAATAGAAGCAGGAAAAAGAGCAATAAGATTTGAGGAGAGAGTGATAGAGAGAGGAGAGTGCAGAATTTTGCAAAAGTGTTTGAAAGAAAAAAGGAAAGGAATAGGATAGGGGATATGGAAAGAGAGGGAGGCATATTTCGAAAGAAACGGGTATGCAGGCGCGGAGATAGAAAGAATGCGAGAGAGAGGCAGAGTAATGAGAGATGAATTAGTGCAGAGAGATAGAGATGTGCAAGTGCAGGAAAGAAGAACGAGAACTAGGGAGTCTAGGTACATTGGGAAGTATGAAAAAATAATAACGGAAGAAATGCCAAAGTACCTAGGAAGAGAGAGTAGAAAGGAGAGCATAATAGCAAGATTTAGATGTGGAAATGAGGAGAGAGAGAATCAATATTGGAGTGAGGATAATAATAGAGTATGCAGGATGTGTGGAGAAAAAAAGGAGACGATAGAGCATTTGTTGAAGGAATGCGTAGAATTGAGAGGGAGAGATGAGAGTAGAGAAGAAATTTTGAATGAGGACGGAAGAGCGATGGAATGGATGATAAGTACAACAAACACTATATTTATTCAATACTAGTTAATACTAGAGAAGTCGCCTCTTCTCTCCGCTGGCAGCTGGCTGCGTCATATATCCCTACTACTAACACGAAAACGTAAGATCGAACCGTGGCGAGAAAATTTTAGACCGGGAGTGGTATCTAGTCGACGGTAAGATTTTGGAACGGGCTAAGCCTAATTCGCGTCCGACACGAAAATACGTCGCGGCAAGAAAATGCGAAGTATTTCATGTCGGGTAAAATAACTAAATAAATTAAAACACTTTCTACACATTTATCGGACGATTTTTGGATTACATGATTCATGTCGGCTCCACTCCATTTTGTGCTGATTTCGACGGCTATTTTCGCAAAGTAGACTCGGAGTTTTGTTCCTTATAAAATGGAAATGACAGCTGGATTAATTTGATGGGTGTTGAGTGCATGGATAGTGTACCAATGGGATCCTGGTAAGTGATGTTATATAGCTTTCAATAAAAAGTTTCACTTCTGTCGCGCGTCACAGGGCTGTATCTTTTGAACCGTAATTGGTAGACACTTGAAATTTTCACAGAATGTGTACTACTATGGCCGCTATAACAACAAATAATAATAAAAATATAAAAATTAAATACATGCCAAATTTTAAATAAATAAATAAAATTAAACATGTCAGTGTTAGCCGTGAGTATCAGAAATTTTACTCATCGAAAGGTATGTAGTGTTAAATATTGTACGGTGGTACGGAACCCTTGGTGTGGTTGGTACGACCCCAAGACCGAAAGAAAAAAATATACTGAAAGCATAAACGATAAAAATTAAACAGGACGGAATCCGGTTATGTTAATTTTACAAATTACAACAAGGAGAGATAAGAGAAGCCACACATAATAAAACATTTTTATTAATAATATCTACATAATTACTTAACATTTATCTTTTTCTTCAAGTTTCTTCATCTTGAACGACTGCTGAATTTCCTCCAACGTCTTCCCCTGGGTTTCGGGTACAACGTATAACGTTAACAGAGTCGAAACGAAACAACACAAAGAGAAGAAAAGAAACGGAGCAAACAAACCAAAACTGCCGTCGAGTAATTGAAAAAATTTCGTCAGAGTGCTAACTAGTACCGCAAACACTACGTTCATTACTATCATACCTTTGCTCTTAATACTGGCAGAAAAGAGTTCGCCCATCATCAGCGTCGGTACGATGCCCAGACCGAAAGAGAAAAATACGATGTAGAGGATCATTCCGGCCAGAGGGATCCAAGTGACGACTTCCAGGTCGATCTTATCGTACAAGAACTGATCGAGAGCAAAATACACAGCCATACACATCAATACGATACCGCAGAATAAGAGTGACAAGGAATAAGACCTTTTCTTACCAACTTTATTTAGTGTGAAACCGGCGCACAGGTTCAAGAAGGTACATAAGCCTGTGAAGACAATTGCCGAAATACTGGCGGAAATGTCGCTTCCAGATTTCAGGAATATGTATTGGGTGTAAACGAGAAACGAGGCTGTACCTGCTAGTTGTTGAGACGTTCTTAAGAAGACACTTATGGACAAAGCTCTTCTGTTGCTGGCTATAGCGAATAAGTCTTTCCAGCTGCCGGACTCCGACATCTGTCTTTCAACATCGCTTTTGAGTCTAAACAGTTCTTCTTCGACGTTGTCTTTCCGACGCAGCGTCCGCAGAGATAGTCTGGCATCCTCGAGTCGTCCTTTCATGAGGTAAAAGTAAGGCGTTTCAGGCATGAATGCAAAGGTGAAGAGGAACAACAATGGAAAAGTAAGACAGATGCAAGCTGATGCAGCTATGGAGGTGTAACTACCGATGATGTTAATCAACAACTGACCCGAATAAATCAGGAAACTTATCGAGTTCCCCCAAAATCCTCGCACCTCGGGGCTTGCTACTTCCCCAATGTATATCGGCAAAGAAGTAAAGAGACAAGCATCACCAAAACCGACAACGAATCTAGCAACATAGAAGAGATAAACGGATGTTGCCGTGGACTTTATAATGAATGATGCACACTGAGGAAGAACGATCAACAGAAGAGTGTACTTCCTTCCGATCGCGTCATTCAACTTGGCAAAAAGAAACGAGGAGATTACAGCACCCAAGGGAGGCAGAACCGTAAAGTACGAAGCCTCCTCCAAGGTGATGTCATAGTTGGTCTTGTCGTTCACAATCTTTGGAATCGATGGTGAGGGCCATGAGAACAGTAAGCCATTGCTGAGGGCCGATATGCATGCTAAAACAAGACACTGTCACTTTGAATAATGTTTAGTTATTTTTACCTGTGAGTATTGCCAATATTTGAAACCATTCTTTATCTTTCCGTTCACTTTTAACACTCTGCGAAGTCATGTCGAGGTTCGTGCAAATAATTGCCTAATGGGTATACATGGCTGCAGGTCAAAATTCGTCGGTGTACTAAATCTAAAGTTTCTGATAAGCGATGTGCGCGAATTGAGGCTTGTGTCTGGTAGTTCGTTGCGCTGAATCTCCTTTGTCTAGGTCCTAATGCTCGCGGGATTATAGTATTTCTAATTACACAATGCGAAAAAATAATACAATCTAGTTCCTTTTTATAAAAAAAATATCTCACGAAACGTTTATCACCTTATTTTAGACAATATTAACAGCTGATTATACTACATTTTATATAACAGTGACCCTGGATGGTGGGGTCAAGTGCAAGATGATGAAACAGATCTTTTCCTCTATTTCTTTGATTGTCTCAAACGACAGCTCTGCTCTTAGGCAAACATTAGTGTTGAAATTGAAAATTAATAAAAAGTTCACCCTGTGAGTTATAAACTTGAAAGTTGCACGATGTAGAAAAAGAGTTGTACTTTACAGCTGTGTAAAATCTCATAACTATATCGTTGATGGTTTCGGACACATTACTCTGGTTATCTCAAACGACAGCTGTGCTCTTAAGCAAACATTAGTGTTGAAATTAAAAATTAATAAAAAGTTCACCCTTTGAGTTATAAACTTGAAAGTTACACGATATAGAAAAAGAGTTGTACTCTACAGCTGTGTAAAATCTCATAATTATATCGTTGATGCTTTCGGAGATATTTCTCTGATTCTCTCAAACGACAGATCTGCTCTTAAGCAAACATTAGTGTTGAAATTAAAAATTAATAAAAAATACACCTTGTGAGTTATAAACTTGAAAGTTGCACGATATAGAAAAAGAGTTGTACTTTACAGCTGTGTAAAATCTCATAACTTTATCGTTAATGATTTCGGAGATATTTTTCTGGTTATCTCGAACGACAGCTGTGCTCTTATGCAAACAGTAGTGTTGAAATTAAAAATTAATAAAAAATACACCTTGTGAGTTATAAACTTGAAAGTTGCACGGTATAGAAAAAAGAGTTGTACTTTACAGCTGTGTAAAATCTCATAACGATATCGTTGATGGTTACGGAGATATTTATCTGATTGTCCCAAACGACATCTTTGATCTTAAGCAAACATTAGTGTTGAAATTAAAAACTAATAAAAAATACACCCTGTGAGTTATAAACTTGAAAGTTGTACGAAAGAGAAAAACAGTTGTACTTTACAGCTGTGTAAAATCTCATAACTATATCTTTCATGGTTTCGGAGATATTTCTCTGGTTATCTTAAACGACACCTCTGCTCTTAAGCAAACAGTAGTGTTGAAATTAAAAATTAATTAAAAGTTCACCCTGTCAGTTATAAACTTGAAAGTTGCACGATATAGAAAAAGAGTTGTACTTTACAGCTGTGTAAAATCTCACAACTATATCGTTGATGGTTACGGAGATATTTATCTGATTGTCCCAAACGACATCTCTGATCTTAAGCAAACATTAGTGTTGAAATTAAAAACTAATAAAAAATACACCCTGGAGTTATAAACTTGAAAGTTGTACGAAAGAGAAAAAGAGTTGTACTTTACAGCTGTGTGAAATCTCATAACTATATCTTTCATGGTTTCGGAGATATTTCTCTGGTTATCTTAAACGACACCTCTGCTCTTAAGCAAACAGTAGTGTTGAAATTAAAAATTAATTAAAAGTTCACCCTGTCAGTTATAAACTTGAAAGTTGCACGATATAGAAAAAGAGTTGTACTTTACAGCTGTGTAAAATCTCACAACTATATCGTTGATGGTTTCGGAGATATTTCTCTGGTTATCTCAAACGGCAGCAGTGCTCTTAAGCAAACATTAGTGTTGAAATTAAAAACTAATAAAAAATACACCCTGTGAGTTATAAACTTGAAAGTTGCACGATATAGAAAAAGAGTTGTACTTTACAGCTATGTAAAGTCATATAACTATATCGTTAATGGTTTCGGATATATTTCTCTGGTTATCTCAAACGACAGCTGTGCTCTTATGCCAACATTAGTGTTGATATTAAAAATTAATAAAATATACACCCCGTGAGTTATAAACTTGAAAGTTGCACGATATAGAAAAAAAGTTGTACTTTACAGCTGTGTAAAATCTCATAACTATATCATTGATGGTTTCGGAGATATTTCTTTGGTTATCTCAAACGACACCTCTGCTCTTAAGCAAACATTAGTGTTGAAGTTAAAAATTAATAAAAAATACACCCTGTGAGTTATAAATTCAAACGTTGCACGATATAGAAAAAGAGTTGTACTTTACAGCTGTGTAAAATCTCATAACTATATCGTTGATGGTTTCGGACATATTTCTCTGGTTATCTCAAACGACACCTCTGCTCTTAAGCAAACAGTAGTGTTGAAATTAAAAATTTATAAAAAATACACCTTGGGAGTTATAAACTTGAAAGTTGCACGGTATAGAAAAAGAGTTGTACTTTACAGCTGTGTAAAATCGCATAACTATATCGTTGATGGTTACGGAGATATTGCTCTGGTTATCTCAAACTACAGCTGTGCTTTTATGCAAACATTAGTGTTGAAATTAAAAACAAATAGAAAATACACCCTGTGAGTTATAAACTTGAAAGTTGCACGATATAGAAAAAGAGTTGTACTTTACAGCTGTGTAAAATCTCATAACTATATCGTTGATGGTTACGGAGATATTGCTCTGGTTATCTAAAGCGACAGCTGTGCTCTTATGCAAACATTAGTGTTGAAATTAAAAACAAATAGAAAATACACCCTGTGAGTTATAAACTTGAAAGTTGCACGATATAGAAAATGAGTTGTACTTTACAGCTGTGTAAAATCTCATAACTATATCGTTGATGGTTACGGAGATATTTCTCTGGTTATCTCAAACGACACCTCTGCTCTTAAGCAAACAGTAGTGTTAAAATTAAAAATTTATAAAAAATACACCTTGGGAGTTATAAACTTGAAAGTTGCACGGTATAGAAAAAGAGCTGTACTTTACAGCTGTGTAAAATCTCACAACTATATCGTTGATGGTTTCGGAAATATCTCTCTGGTTATCTCAAACGGCAGCAGTGCTCTTAAGCAAACATTAGTGTTGAAATTAAAAATTAATAAAAAGTTCACTCTGTGAGTTATAAACTTGAAAATTGCCCGATATAGAAAAAGAGTTGTACTTTACAGCCGAGTAAAATCTCATAACTATATCGTCGATGGTTACGGAGATATTGCTCTGGTTATCTAAAGCGACAGCTGTGCTCTTATGCAAACATTAGTGTTGAAATTAAAAACAAATAGAAAATACACCCTGTGAGTTATAAACTTGAAAGTTGCACGATATAGAAAATGAGTTGTACTTTACAGCTGCGTAAAATCTCATAACTATATCGTTGATGGTTTCGGAGATATTTCTCTGGTTATCTCAAACGACACCTCTGCTCTTAAGCAAACAGTAGTGTTGAAATTAAAAAATTATAAAAAATACACCTTGGGAGTTATAAACTTGAAAGTTGCACGGTATAGAAAAAGAGCTGCACTTTACAGCTGTGTAAAATCTCACAACTATATCGTTGATGGTTTCGGAAATATCTCTCTGGTTATCTCAAACGGCAGCAGTGCTCTTAAGCAGACATTAGTGTTGAAATTAAAAATTAATAAAAAGTTCACTCTGTGAGTTATAAACTTGAAAATTGCCCGATATAGAAAAAGAGTTGTACTTTGCAGCCGAGTAAAATCTCATAACTATATCGTCGATGGTTACGGAGATATTGCTCTGGTTATCTAAAGCGACAGCTGTGCTCTTATGCAAACATTAGTGTTGAAATTAAAAACAAATAGAAAATACACCCTGTGAGTTATAAACTTGAAAGTTGCACGATATAGAAAATGAGTTGTACTTTACAGCTGCGTAAAATCTCATAACTATATCGTTGATGGTTTCGGAGATATTTCTCTGGTTATCTCAAACGACACCTCTGCTCTTAAGCAAACAGTAGTGTTGAAATTAAAAAATTATAAAAAATACACCTTGGGAGTTATAAACTTGAAAATTGCACGGTATAGAAAAAGAGTTGTACTTTACAGCTGTGTAAAATCTCATAACTATATCGTCGATGGTTACGGAGATATTGCTCTGGTTATCTCAAACTACAGCTGTGCTCTTATGCAAACATTAGTGTTGAAATTAAAAACAAATAGAAAATACACCCTGTGAGTTATAAACTTGAAAGTTGCACGATATAGAAAAAGAGTTGTACTTTACAGCTGTGTAAAATCTCATAACTATATCTTTGATGGTTTCGGAGATATTTCTCAGGTTATCTTAAACGACACCTCTGCTCTTAAGCAAACAGTAGTGTTGAAATTAAAAATTTAAAAAAAATACACCTTGGGAGTTATAAACTTGAAAGTTGCACGGTATAGAAAAAGAGTTGTACTTTACAGCTGTGTAAAATCTCATAACTATATCGTCGATGGTTACGGAGATATTGCTCTGGTTATCTCAAACTACAGCTGTGCTCTTATGCAAACATTAGTGTTGAAATTAAAAACAAATAGAAAATACACCCTGTGAGTTATAAACTTGAAAGTTGCACGGTATAGAAAAAGAGTTGTACTTTACAGCTGTGTAAAATCTCATAACTATATCTTTGATGGTTTCGGAGATATTTCTCAGGTTATCTTAAACGACACCTCTGCTCTTAAGCAAACAGTAGTGTTGAAATTAAAAATTTAAAAAAAATACACCTTGGGAGTTATAAACTTGAAAGTTGCACGGTATAGAAAAAGAGTTGTACTTTACAGCTGTGTAAAATCTCATAACTATATCGTCGATGGTTACGGAGATATTGCTCTGGTTATCTCAAACTACAGCTGTGCTCTTATGCAAACATTAGTGTTGAAATTAAAAACAAATAGAAAATACACCCTGTGAGTTATAAACTTGAAAGTTGCACGATATAGAAAAAGAGTTGTACTTTACAGCTGTGTAAAATCTCATAACTATATCTTTGATGGTTTCGGAGATATTTCTCAGGTTATCTTAAACGACACCTCTGCTCTTAAGCAAACAGTAGTGTTGAAATTAAAAATTTAAAAAAAATACACCTTGGGAGTTATAAACTTGAAAGTTGCACGGTATAGAAAAAGAGTTGTACTTTACAGCTGTGTAAAATCGCATAACTATATCGTTGATGGTTACGGAGATATTTCTCTGGTTATCTCAAACTACAGCTGTGCTCTTATGCAAACATTAGTGTTGAAATTAAAAACAAATAGAAAATACACCCTGTGAGTTATAAACTTGAAAGTTGCACGATATAGAAAATGAGTTGTACTTTACAGCTGTGTAAAATCTCATAACTATATCGTTGATGGTTACGGAGATATTTCTCTGGTTATCTCAAACGACACCTCTGCTCTTAAGCAAACAGTAGTGTTAAAATTAAAAATTTATAAAAAATACACCTTGGGAGTTATAAACTTGAAAGTTGCACGGTATAGAAAAAGAGCTGTACTTTACAGCTGTGTAAAATCTCACAACTATATCGTTGATGGTTTCGGAAATATCTCTCTGGTTATCTCAAACGGCAGCAGTGCTCTTAAGCAAACATTAGTGTTGAAATTAAAAATTAATAAAAAGTTCACTCTGTGAGTTATAAACTTGAAAATTGCCCGATATAGAAAAAGAGTTGTACTTTACAGCCGAGTAAAATCTCATAACTATATCGTCGATGGTTACGGAGATATTGCTCTGGTTATCTAAAGCGACAGCTGTGCTCTTATGCAAACATTAGTGTTGAAATTAAAAACAAATAGAAAATACACCCTGTGAGTTATAAACTTGAAAGTTGCACGATATAGAAAAAGAGTTGTACTTTACAGCTGTGTAAAATCTCATAACTATATCTTTGATGGTTTCGGAGATATTTCTCTGGTTATCTCAAACGACACCTCTGCCCTTAAGCAAACAGTAGTGTTGAAATTAAAAATTTATAAAAAATACACCTTGTGAGTTATAAACTTGAAAGTTGCACGGTATAGAAAAAGAGTTGTACTTTACAGCTGTGTAAAATCTCATAACTATATCGTTGATGGTTACGGAGATATTTCTCTGGTTATCTCAAACTACAGCTCTGATCTTAAGGAAACATTAGTGTTGAAATTAAAAATTAATAAAAAGTTCACCCTGTGAGTTATAAACTTGAAAGTTGCACGATATAGAAAAAGAGTTGTACTTTACAGCTGTGTAAAATCTCATAACTATATCGTTGATGGTTACGGAGATATTTCTTTCGTTGTCTCAAACGACATCTCTGCTCTTATGCAAACATTAGTGTCGAAATTAAAGACTAATAAAAAATATACTCTGTGAGTTATAGACTTGAAAGTTGCACGATATAGAAAACTCATAACTATATCGTTGATGGTTTCGGAGATATTTTTCTGACAGCTCTGCTCTTAACCAAACATTAGTGTTGAAATTAAAAATTAATAAAAAGTTCACCCTGTGAGTTATAAACTTGAAAGTTGCACGATATAGAGAAAGAGTTGTACTTTACAGCTGTGTAAAATCTCATAACTATATCGTTGATGGTTTCGGAGATATTTCTCTGATTTCTGAGAGTGCCAATTTATTTTTTCGAAAAGTTTCCGGAACCAGAAATGGGTTTTTTACTATGATAAAGTTTTTAACATAGTGGCTTGGATGGGTATGAGCGCACCGGTATACTAGTGAAAAGTTAAAAAATTTGACGTCAGTGTGCCACCGAAAAGTCGAAAAAAAAAAGACGACTCGAAGAATCACAATAAACATTATTCTTTATCGTTCGACACTGTCAGAATTTTCAAATTTTCGATTGTGTAAACACTTTCTGTCATGAAATATTGAAAATGACAGATAAACGTCGTTTCACTCGTGCTTTTATAAACCACTTGTAGCTTAAAGCGTCCATTTTACACAGGAACTCGTATAATAATCTACTATTATTTAAAAATTTGGGGAGCAAAAAAAAACAAAATTGAGCAATAAATAAACAATTACTCTTTCCGTAACAAAAAAACTAAAAAATTTTTTGCGGGCTCATGTGCTATTCCAGACTCGGCTCGCCTCGTCTGGAAACAGCAACGATTCGTCCGCAATAACTGTATTTTAGGGACTTATAACAAAAATACCTATTTATAGAAAAATACAATACCTAATTGAATTACTTTCAAGATAATATATCATATTATATTCTCGCGACAAGCTTTTATATCATATACAATTAATTGTATAATGTAAAAAAATTATGGGTTTGCTTTGGTTTGATTAATTTCAATTTTAAAAAACTTTTTTTAAAATATTTTTTACTAGTAATATATTTATTTATATTTTATTTCAAGAAAATTAATTCGCCGTCTTGGAGCTATGGCCATATTGAATTTAGTGTGATGCCACTGACTTTGTCGTTTTCTTCTCTTCAAGCCCTTCTATTTGGTACCCATATTAAGGGGGTGACTAAAAATACATTATTCATTACGGCCATTTTGAAAGTATTACGATATTGAGTATTGCATATTGTCTTAAATGTCCGCCAATTTCCTTCTACCTGAAGTTAGCTATCTGAGCTATCTGTTCTTCAGCTTCAGCTTTCTCATTTTTTTCATGGATTCACTTGAAACGCTTGTTTTAGGGTTATGCATCATTTTCTCCATCATCTCTTCCATTTTCAGCGCCATTTCTTCTTTTTGAGATGCTTCTGGGCTTTCTTCCAGTTCTCATTTTCTTTTAGTTTACTCTTTATATTCCTTTTGAATTTCTGCTTTGTCTCATTCCTTCACCTTTCTTCTATGCTTCTTTCCTTTTCTTCGCAGTTTTCTTCATTTTCCCACGTTTTATTTACTATATTTCGGTCAATTTTCTTATCGTCACCTCGAAATCATGCGCACGATATTTACATAACTACATCCTAAAGCAGAGGTTTTAACAATTTTTATACGTAAATCCTGTAAGACCACAATGCCGAGATAAAATATATTAATATATTAGATTATAACATTGTTTGTGTGCTAACCCAAATTCTTCAGATCTAAAAAATGTTGAACAGTAACTCGCTACGTATACTAGTTACAAGATGACCCCGACCAAAGACAATGAAAAGGAGTGGTTTCAAATTATGGCAATATTCTTTTGTAAGTACTAACGATACGTAGTGTCAATCTAACTTTCTCTTTCAGCATGCATATCAATCCTAACCTCCGGTACCTTGCTTTCGTGGCCCTCGCCTTCGATTCCAAAGATTGTGGAAGACAAGATTAATTACAATATTACTTTAGATGAAGCCTCGTACTTTCCGGTACTACCTCCCGTAGCTTCTATAATTTTTTCCTTTCCCTTTGCCAAGTTGACAGATATAATTGGGCGAAAGTACACGCTTCTTTTAATTGCTGTCCCTTACACTGCGGCTCTAGCCATAAAATCCACTGCTACATCCGTGTATCTTTTCTATGCTGCCAGATTTATTGTCGGAATTGGGGATGCTTGTCTATATACATCCTTACCGACCTACGTGGGGGAAATTGCCACGCCGAAAGTAAGAGGTTCGTGGGGTAACTTCATGACATTTCTGATATATGTGGGTCAGTTAATTATCAATGTTGTCGGTAGTTACACTTCTATTTCTATGTCTGCCACCATCTGTTTGATTTTCCCGCTATTCTTCCTATGCACTTTCGCTTTCATGCCAGAAACGCCTTACTTCTATCTGATGAAGGGGCGAGTCGAGGACGCAAGAGTGTCTTTACGGAAGTTGCGTCGCAAACAGAACGTCGAAGAAGAACTGAGTAAACTTAAAGCTGATGTTGAAAGACAAATGTCGGAATCGGGGACGTGGAAGGACCTGTTTACCATCGACAGCAACAGGAAGGCTCTTTACGCGGGTGTGTTCTTAAGGGTGTCCCAACAACTAGGAGGTATTGGATCGTTCCTCGTCTACAACCAGTACATTTTCCTAAAATCCGGCGGCGACGTCTCTGCTAGTACTTCAGCCATCATCTTCATAGGTTTGTGTGTGGTCTTAAATCTTTGTGCCGGATTCACTCTTGACAAAATCGGTAGGAAGAGATCTTATTTCTTGTCGTTGCTCCTCTGCGGTGTCGTTTTGATGTGCATGACCATTTATTTCGGACTGGAACAGTTCCTCCCCGAAGCCCGTGTTGAAGTTGCCAATTGGATACCCCTAGCCGGAATGGTGCTGTACGTGGTGTTCTATTCTTTCGGTCTCGGTATCGTGCCAACTTTGATGTTGGGTGAACTCTTCTCCACTAGTATTAAGAGGAAAGGTTTGATGGTGTTGAATGTAGTCTGCGGAGCGTCGGTGGCTTCATTGACGAAAATTTTTCATCTGCTGGATAGCAATTTTGGTCTGTTTGCGCCATTTTTGTTGTTTTCTGTCAGTTGCTTTCTGTCGACTCTGTTAGCGTTGTTTCTTGTACCTGAAACGAAAGGAAAGACTTTGGAGGAGATTCAACAGTCGTTGAAGGAGAGGAGAAGCGCGGACAAAGAAAAACGTTGAATGCGTAGATAAAAATACCAACAGAAATGTTTAGGAATTTGGTCTGTGAATCTTGTTGCATTTAGTACGTTTTTTGTAAATATGTTAATACGTAGAGAATAAAAAAAAATTTTCTTTGCTCGGCTTGCTCTCTTTACTTTCTCTGCTCTTTTTTCTTCACTTTACTGTTCCTTTCTTGCTCACAAAAACCCAAACTTGAGTGGTTAGCCGATGCGACCGGTAAACCTCGCCATCATCTTTCTTTCTTCCTAGCTCTCCCTCCCCAAATACTTCGGTACTTCCTCGATCATGCATCTTCCGTACTTCTCGTTGTATCTGGATTCTCTAATTCTTTCTCTCCTCTCTTGTCTATCCGTATCCTTATCTCTTTCACTTAGTTCTACATTCATCCACACGCCTCTTTCTCTCAATCTCTCTATTTCTTTGCTTGCATACCCATTCCTCCTGTAGTAATTCTCCCTATCTTTCTCCTCTGAATTCTACTTTTTTTCTCTCCAGCACTCCTTTAGTATCCTACATTCTTTCCTCCCTTCCATCCTGTCTTCGAACTTGACCGCTCTTTTTCCCGCTTTCACTCTCAACCTATTCCTCTTGCATTCTTCTCTCACTATGTACCCTGGCGTTTCTCTCTCCACCCCTAGCACCCATCTCAGATATTTCTCTTGCACCCTCTCTATCTCCTCTTGTTCTTTTCATCCCCAGACCTCTGCTCCGTACAACAACACGCTTTCAATAAGACTTTCAAACATTCTCCTCTTAAAATCGCCTCCCCACCTTCTCTCTCCTATTCCCCATACACATCCTATCACCTTGTTCGCTTTCCTTGCCAGTTCTCTAATATGTGCCTTATCTGTGGCTCTTTCATTGAACACATACCCCAAGTATTTGAATTCTTTTACTTGTTCTATTACTTCTCCCTCCCACCTCCAATCACTCTCTTCGTTCTTCCTCTTTCTCTTATTGAACACCAGCATTTTTGTTTTCTCTACATTCACTTCTAGTCTTTTCTTCTTCACATATTTTCCTAAACTCTTTATCATTTCCTTCATTTCTCTTTCACTCTTTGTCCCCATTACCACATTATCCGCAAACGCCAGGCTCCACACTTTTTTTCTACCTACCACACACCCCCCCGCTTGTGCTCTCTCTAACATTCCGTCCATATCTGCCACATACATCGTGAACAACAAGGGGCTGAGCGGGCAACCTTGCCTCACTCCCTTTGTTATCACAAACCATTCACTTTCCCTCTCCCCTACCTTCACTTTACTTTTTGTCTTCTCATATATCTCCTCCACCTTTCTTACCAGCCATTCATTTACCCCTTTCTCCCTCAGGCACTGAAACATCCTCTCTCTGTCCACTTTGTCAAAAGTCGCTTTGAAGTCTACGAATAATTTCCTTTCTTCTTTAACTCACTCTTTGTCAAATGGTCCAGGATGTATACATTATCCATAGTTCCCCTCCCCTCTCTAAATCCTGCTTGGCTGTCTGGTAATGCTCCCTTTTCCTCTATCTCTCTGCTCATCCTTTCATTCAGAATTGACGCATACAACTTGTACTCTGTGTTTAGGAGAGTTATCCCTCGGTAATTTTCTTCATTATCTTTCTCCCCTTTTTTGTAAATAGGGTACATTACTCCCCCTCTCTACCCTACCGGAAATCCTTCTCCTCTCCACACCCCATTCATTACCTCCACCAGCCTCTCTAGCACTCTTCTCGTCCCATACATCCACGACTCATTCTGTATTCTATCCCTCCCTGGTGCCTTCCCTTTCCTCAGTTTCTTCACATGCTTCTCCACCTCTTCCATTGTAATTTCTTCTCCTTCAGGTTCTACTCGGTTTCTCTTCGTCTCTATTTCCGTTTTCTTTTTTTCTTTTTCTCCCTCCAGCAGCCTCATGAAGTACTCCTCCCACTTATTCATCGTTATCTCCTCGCTCCCATTTTCTTTTTTCTTTATCTCTTTATTAATATAGTTCCATACCTCCTTCTCTGTTCTTATTGCTTTTATCTCTTCCTCCTCTCTCTCCTTTTTCTGCCTCTTCTTCTCCCTGCATGTCTCTCTGTATCTTCTTTTCGCTTCTAAAAAGCCACTTCTGTTCCCTTTAGTTTTTCTCCACATTCTTAGTTCTTTTATTGCTTCCTTTTTACTTTGCTCACATTCTTTGTCCTACCATTTATTCTTTCTTTTTGTTCCTCCACCTCTTACTGTTATTTCTCTTTTTGTCGCTGCTTTTTCCAATATTTCTACCAATTCTTTCTCCATTTTCCCTACTTCTTGTTCTTTAAATCTTGTTTTTTCCAGTCTTTTCTTATACTCTTCCCCCCCTTGCTCTTCCCATACTTTAATTATCACCTTCCGCATTTCCTCTATTTTTTCTTTTCCTCCTCTCTTCTCTCTCCCCCTTCCTATACTTATCTCTATAGGCAGATGGTCTGACTCTACTCTTTTCCCTATTCTGAATTCTTAGACTTCTTCCCATGCTTCTTCGTTTACTATTCCGTAGTCTATCACCGTCTCTCCTCTACCGCCTATGTAGGTCCATTCTCCTACTTCGTTCCCTTGTTTGTTTCCATTCAGCACTTCCCATCCTTTTTCTTCTATCCATTCCATCAACTTCTTCCCTTCCGCGTTTTCTTTCTTGTCTTTGGATTTTTTTCCCTCTCCTCTCTCTTCTTCCCAATCCCTGGTTCCTCTTTCCCCAATTCTCCCGTTAAAATCCCCTCCCAGAAGCAGACATTCTTCCCTGTTGTCTTTTAATGTTTCTTCTATCTTGCTTATTGTTTCTTTCATCTCTTTGCTGTACACTGTCATTATTTTCCACCATTTACTGTCTATTTTAACGTTTCTCACCATGTGACCTTCCTCTTCTCCTTTCTTTTTAGTATTATCTTTTATTCCTTTTTTTACCACTGTTATTATTCCTCCTGCTGCTCTTCCTTTTTTCTTTCCCCTTCTCGCCCCTTGCCATTCCCACTTGAACTCCTTTGGTAACAGTTTTTTTATTTTTTCTCAGCTTTCTGACCATGTTTCTGTTAATCCAACAATATCGAACTCCTTCACATAGTCCCAGAAATCTTCTTCTTTTTTCTCTAGTCCCGCTACATTCCAAAATAGTGCCCTCACCCCTGTTTTTCTCGTTACCTTCTTTGATTCCCCCGTTCCTTCCTTAGTTTCCCTCCTACTTCCTTCTTTGTTTCTTTTTTCCCGTTTCATTGCCCTTTTTACTTTGCCGTTGTCCCCCTTTTTCCCTCCTCCCCTTCTTCTTCTTATTGGAAAACCTCTAGTCTCTCTCTCTTTTCATTCCATCTCCATTGCTCCCCGTCCACTATTAATTTCCTGTATCCCACTCTTACTTCTTTCCCTTCTTCCCTTTTTTCCTTCGCCATACTTCTCAGTTTCTTCTGTAAATCTCTTTCTTTCTTTGTGAGGTCGTTGTCTATGTATATCCCCCTTGTTTCCCTCTTCTCCCTCAATTTTCCTTTGTGCTTCATTATTCTTTCCTTCTCACCCCATCCCTCCATCTCCACCAATACTTGATCCTTGTTAATCCTGTAACAATCTTTTACTTTACTATCCTCTACATTTTCCTTCAAAAACTTCTCTACATCCTCTTTTTTTACATGACTTTTTCTTTCCCCGTCCCATCCTGTTATCACGATGTTGTTCTTCCTCTTTCTTCTCTCTTCGATTTCCATTCTCTCTTCCAGCTTTTCCACTCTCTCCTTCCACCAGTCTCTCTCTCCTTCCCATCTCTTCTCCTTCTCTTTAAATTCTTCTCTCTGCCTCTCTATTCTCTTGAGTTCCTTGTTTTCTCGTCTTATTTCTTTCATCTCCTCCTTCAACTCTTGCAACAGCTCCAATATTTTTTTCTCCATCTCTGTGTCCGTTTCCTTCTCTTTCTCTGATGTCTTCTGTGTTTTCTTTACTCCAGGAGACCTCGCCGTTTTTTTACTTTTTTGAAAAAATTTCTCTTCCTCCTCTTCTTGTTTTTCTGTTCTACCCTCCCCTTTACTCTTTCTTTTCCTTTCCTCCAGGTAAGAGTCCAGGCTTCCCTGACCGAGCGAACGGTTTCTATCGTTTTTGTTCATCCGCTTCCTGTGGCGCCTCCTAGCTGTCGTTATATTCCGGCCACTCTTCTTTTAAAACCTAGAAACACAACAAAACAAAATGGTGAACACGGCGCGGTTGATCACGAAAAGCGACCCACAGGGCAGTTCCAGGACAATAATTATACACAATATTTCACACTTCCATTTCCAGAGCATCATAGATGACGTCACACTCTCGATGTGTCCATAAGATGATAACAAGTTTCTCGCTGTTTGTTCTCCTGACGGTGCTCCAAGGGGCGAGGGGGAGACAAGGAAGGAAGAAGCGCCTGCTGCAATTTGTAATCCAGGTAGAACAGGACGAAAATAAAAGAGCTGGAGGAAACTGCAGCACGAGGAAGGGTGCCCGGCACCGACCAACAGAGAGTGGGAACGAAGAGGACGAAGCAAAGGACAACAAAGAGGCAAGCGGCCGCATAGTGACGGAACCCAGAGAGCCCCAAGGAAGGGGACCCTAAGCAGGGGGGCGCAGTGCCGACAGCCCCAATGGAAGGAGACTGGGTAAAGCTGTCCTACGCGTACAAAGTGTATCAAACATCCTGGCGAAGGAGAATACGATTGTCTCCAGAGCTGAAGAAGGCGGTCGAAGATAGGGTCGTCGCGGGAGCGCTAAGGAGACAAAAGAGCGACCAGAGCATTTTCCTGGTCTGCTGAAGGGCGGACCAGAAAAAGCAGCTGGAGGAACGGCTGAGAAAGGAGGAGAAGTTCAAGGTCAAGAAGGCGCCGAAGATAAACCCGACGCTGATTTGGGGTCAAAGCCGGACTGAACTGAGAGGCAAGGAGGTCGCGACATCCGGAGGAAAAACTCCGGGGAGGAGAGGAGGAGGAAATGCTGGAACGAGAAGAAAGAGATTCTCACGTTCTAGGTGGAGCCGGAACATCACAAGGAGGTTATATACCAGCGTATGCCTGGATGACTTGGATGGGTGAGGTATGCGAGCCTCGTGGAGGAGATGGTGGCGACGTCAAGACTGGTAGTCCTCGAGAGTCGGGGTGACGAAGAAATCGGAGCTCTGTCGAGAACGGTAATCTTAATCATTTCAGGAGATCTCAACGCGAAGCACGACGTTTGGGGCGGTTACATGACCGACGATCGGTGGAAGGCTGGCGTGTCCTGGAGGACGCCTCCCACCGCACAAAATTTTGCCCGCCAGTAGGACCCGGACCTCGAGAAAGACGACAACGAAGAACACCGCGAGATTCGCGGAGGGGAACTGAGGTGGAGCGAAGCACGGGACAAAGAGATCGAAGAGGTGACCAAAGAAAGACCTCGGCTCGACGGGTTCCTGTCAGCGGGACTCCGGGACGTGGCTCGTCGAGGCCATGAGCCAGTGCCCAAAGGAAGGCAGAAGCGCAGATCGCTTGGATGTCGAAGCCCGGCGGTTCTAGACTGAGATCGGTGCGTTTTCTGGTGAGCATCGGCAAGATCTTCGCAACGAGACTGTCGTACTTCTTTGAGAGAGAATGGGAGGGGAAAGGAACAACGGATGCCCTCGCCAAGGCTCGTGTCTGGGCTTGTGGCTCCTGATTAATTCCGAATTAAGCATGACGACGCATACTCGGACTTGTGTCTGCGTCATGGCTTTTAACGCACACCATCCTCCCTTCTTAATTCGTGACTTCTTCTCTCTCCTCGTTTGAAAGAAATAAAAATAGAAACTAACGGTACATACGCAATATTTGTTACATTTTCTTATCTAATCTAAAACTAGCATGGGATTAACATATTTACAAAAAACGTACAAAATACTCGTGGTTATAAATAGTTTCACATAACAATTACGCATTCAACATTTTTCTTTGTCCGCGCCCCTCTTCTCCTTCAACGACTGTTGAATCTCCTCCAAAGTTTTTCCTTTGGTCTCAGGTACAAGAAATAACGCCAACACAGTCGACAGAAAGCAACTGAGTGAAAACAACAAAAATGGCGCAAACAAACCAAAATTGCTATCCAGCAGATGGAAGATTTTCGTCAATGAAGCCACCAACGCTCCGAAGACTACATTCAACACTATCAAACCTTTCCGCTTGATACTAGTCGAGAAGAGTTCACCCAACATCAAAGTTGGCACGATGCCGAGACCAAAAGAATAGAACACCACGTACAGCACCATTCCGGCTAGGGGTATCCAATTGACAACTTCAACACCGACTTCGGGGAGGAACTGTTCCAGTCCGAAATAAACGGCCATGCACATCAAAACGACACCGCAGAGGAGCAACGACAAGAAATAAGATCTTTTCCTACCGATCTTGTCGAGCGTGAATCCAGCACAAAGATTTAAGACCACACACAAACCTGTGAGGATGATGCCCGAAGTACTGGCAGAGACGTCGCCGCCAGCTTTTAAGAAAATATACTGGGTGTAGACAAGGAACGATCCAATGCCTCCTAGTTGTTGAGACGCCCTTAAGAACACACCAGCGTAGAGAGCCTTCCTGTTGCTGTCGATGGTAAACAAGTCCTTCCAGGCCCCCGCTTCTGACATCTGTCTTTCAACGTCACTTTTGAGCTTAATCAGTTCTTCTTCAACGTCTTGTTTTTGACGTAACTTCTGAAGAGACTTTCTTGCATCGTCAAGTCGTCCCTTCATCAGGTAGAAATACGGTGTTTCTGGCATGAAAACGAAAGTACACAAGAAGAATAACGGGAAAATCAAACAGATGGCGGCAGACATGGAAATGGAAGTGTAACTACCGACAACATTGATGACTAACTGACCCACATATATCAGAAAAGTCATGAAGTTACCCCACGATCCTCTCACTTTCGGTGTGGCAATTTCCCCCACGTATGTCGGTAAAGATGTAAATAGACAAGCATCCCCAATGCCGACAATGAGTCTGGCAACATAGAAAAGATACACGGATGTAGCAGTGGATTTTATGGCTAGAGCCACACCGTAGGGGATAGCAATTAGCAGAAGCGTGTACTTCCGTCCAATTGTGTCAGTCAACTTGGCAAAAGGAAAGGAAAAAATTACCGAAGCTGCAGGAGATAGTACCGGAAAGTACGAGGCTTCATCTAAAGTAATGTCGTAATTAATTTTGTCTTCTACAATCTTTGGAATCGAAGGTGAGGGCCACGAAACCAAGATACCACAAGTTAGGGCTGATATGCATGCTAAAAGAGACAAGTGAGATTGATGTTACGTGTCGTTGGTACAGAAGAATATTGCCATAATTTGAAACCACTCCTTTTCTTTGTCTTTGGTTGCATTTAAAGTGTCAGACTTAACACGTAAACTGGTCGGGGTCATCTTGGAATTGGTATTAGTTACTTACTGTTCAACATTTAGTACATCTGAAGAATTTTCGATCTGTCTAATACTTATAAATAATGCCAGTAGATAAACAATCTCTACGTAAGATAATGGGATATTTTATCTCGGTATTGTAGCCTAGGATTTACGTATTGAAATTGTTAAAAGCTTTGCTTTAGGTTTTATGTAAATAGAGTACGCATGATGTAATATGACATTACAAATATTGTTGTGAAATATCATGATGATGACTTCTTCGGGTCATCACTTGTTTTATCATAGGATTGCTAGACTACCCACCGCCTCGAGAACACGCAGAGGGCCCCCACGCTGGACGGAGTCTAGGTAAAGGTATCCTATGCGGACGAACTGAGATGAAAGATCCCGACGAGTAGTTAAGTAGTGCCGCTTCTGGCCCACTTTGACCTCAATTGATTTTAAGCCTTGAGAGGTTCTGCCCCAGTTCGATGACACAGTCTTGACTTGAGTTGACTTTAGCCTTGAGATTATAATGCCGCTTCTGGCCCAATTTGATGACCCAGTCTTTTTTCAAAATATCAGCTGCGTTTTGCTGCTCTTCTGTTCCGCTATGATATCGCAACACATGATGATGTTGCTCTAAATATCGAACACATTTCTTGACCTTGTATATCAACTTTAGCGAATCTCATCGCCAGAAGCTTTATTTTTTGAATAGGCTAGCATTATTGTTTCTCCAACTATTTATACAGCTGCTGTAAGAGAAATATGAGACTTATCTAACAATTTAAAATTTCCTTGTAAACTAAAACGCTTCCACATTAGGGTTTTTAATGTTCTATTTACCCTTTCAACAATAGATGCTTTTTTTGAACTAACACACTGTAATGATTTATTTTATATTTCTCCATTAATTTTTTAAATCTAATCACAATCATTCATTCCATTAGAATACCTCGTTGCTAATTCTTTATATATTTCAGGACTTGTATAGTTGGAATCATAAACTGATGCATGACAAACTTCGAAGTAACAATCATGAAATTGATGTCACTGTTGCTTTTATCCACTTATCCATGCTATACATTCTGTGGTACTATCACAACTGAAAATAATACTAAATATGAAACAATTCGCGAAATGTGTTAAATATAATCTATCCTCACTTTTAATATACTGTCTATGACGTAAATTTTTTTTAAATATAAAATTTAAAGGTATGCTCATTGAAATGGTGAAATAATACTACAACATTTTTAAATATATATTTATTACTCCTATAAAACAACGTTCCACATTAAATTTTTATATATTGTTTTAATATACCTAAATATATATATTTTTTTATATGTGTAATAATTCTACTAATAATTTTGAGTTTAGGTAAAACCGCTTTTGACTTAGTGAATTCGGATTCGCTTCATGTTTCCGGAACTGAAAAACCCGTTCTCAGCGTCAGTTTTTTGGTAACGCTTCTCGATTCCTAGATTTCTCAATTTCAAAATTTTGAGTTCAGATAAAAATATTTTTGACCTATCGAGTTTGTGCTCGTTTTATATGTTTCCGAACCTGGAAATCACATTTTTACTGTCATTTTTTGCATAGCACTTGCTGTTTTCAAGATATAACCTCAAACACAGTCAAAACAAAAAAAAAATGGTATAATTTTTGGGTATTGAACAATCGGAAGCCTTTAAAATTTTCCTAATACGTAATATGGTACTTTTCTTTATTACATCTGGTTTTAAAACAGATTTTTGGAAACTTCAAAATTTTGGGTTGAGAAAAAATCATTTTTGACGTACCGTGTTTGTGCTCGTTTTATATGTTTTCGAACGTGGAAAAACCTTTCCTACTGTCAGTTTCTGGATAGCACTTCTGATTTTCAAAATACAACCGCAACCAACGTAAAAACGAAGAATTTAACAATTTTTGGCTATTGTACAATCATGAGACCTTAAAATGTATTTACAAACGTAATCTGGTACATTTTTATCGATTACTTCATATTTCATAAACGATTTTTGAAAATTTCAAAATCTTGAGTTTAGATAAAACCGTTTTTGAGATAGTGAATTCGGACCCGATTCATGTTTTCGGAACTGCAAAACCCGTTCTAAGCGTCAGTTTTTTGGTAACGCTTCTGGATTCCTAGATACCTCAATTTCAAAATTATGAGTTCAGAAAATATAATTTTTGACCTATCGAGTTTGTGCTCGTTTTATATGTTTTCGAACCTGGAAATTACATTTTTACTGTCAGTTTTTGCATAGCACTTGCTGTTTTCAAGATATAACCTCAAACATAGTCAAAGCAAAAAAATTTAATAATTTTTGCTTATTGAACAATCGAAAGCCTTTAAAATTATCCTAATACGTAATATGGTACTTTTCTTTACTACATCTGGATCTAACACAGATTTTTGGAAACTTCAAAATTTTGAGTTGAGAAAAAATCATTTTTGACGTACGGTGTTGGTGCTCGTTTTATATGTTTTCGAACGTGGAAAGACCTTTCCTACTGTCAGTTTCTGGATAGCACTTCTGGTTTTAAAAATATTACCGCATCCAACGTCAAAACGAAGAATAACACAATTTTTGGCTATTGTAGAGTCAAGAGGCCTTAAAGTGTATTTACAAACGTAATCTGGTACATTTTTGTCGATTACCTCATATTTCATAAACGATTTTTGAAAATTTCAAAATTTTGAGTTTAGATAAAACCGTTTTTGAGGTAGTGAATTCGGACTCGTTTCATGTTTTCGGAACTGAAAAACCCGTTATCAGCGTCAGTTTTTTGGTAACGCTTTTGGATTTCAAGATACCTCAATTTCAAAATTTTGAGTTCAGAAAATATAATTTTTGACCTATCGAGTTTGTGCTCGTTTTATATGTTTTCGAACCTGGAAATTACATTTTTACTGTCATTTTTTGCATAAGACTTGCTGTTTTCAAGATTAACCTCAAACACAGTCAAAGCAAAAAAAATGGAATAATTTTTGGTTATTGAACAATCGAAAGCCTTTAAAATTATCCTAATACGTAATATGGTACTTTTTGTTTATTACATCTGGATTTAACACAGATTTTTGGAAACTTCAAAATTTTGAGTTGAGAAAAAATCATTTTTGACGTACGGTGTTTGTGCTCGTTTTATATGTTTTCGAACGTGGAAAGACCTTTCCTACTGTCAGATTCTGGACAGCACTTCTGGTTTTAAAAATATTACCGCAACCAACGTCAAGACGAAGAATAACACAATTTTTGGCTATTGTAGAGTCAAGAGGCCTTAAAGTGTATTTACAAACGTAATCTGGTACATTTTTGTCGATTACCTCATATTTAATAAACAATTTTTGAAAATTTCAAAATTTTGAGTTTAGATTAGACCGTTTTTGAGATAGTGAATTCGGACCCAATTCATGTTTTCAGAAATGAAATTGGATTCCTAGATACCTCAATTTCAAAAATATGAGTACAGAAAATGTCATTTTTGACCTATCGAGTTTGTGCACGTTTTAGTATCGTGCGTTTTAAATGTTTTCGATCCTGTAAATTACATTTTTACTGTCATTTTTTGCATAGCACTTGCTGTTTTCAAGATATAACCTCAAGCATAGTCAAAGCAAAAAAATGGAATAATTTTTGGTTATTGAATAATCGGAAGCCTTTAAGGTCAATTGAGGTCAAAGTGGGCCAGAAACGGCACTACTCCGGCGAACGATTGTCTCCGAGAGGATGACCTCAGCAGAGCTGGAGAAGACGGTCGAACACATTGTCTGAAGAGCATACCAGAAAAAGAATATGGAGTAACAGCTGAGGAAGTAGGAGAAGTTGAAGTTGACTGGTGTCTAATCCGGACTGAACTGAGAGGCGACGAGGTCGCGGCGGACATCCGGAGGAAGAAATCCTAAGTGGCGGAGATGCTCCCGGAGGAGAGACTTGAGAGCTATTTATTTCAGGTTACTGCACAGGAGGAAAAGCAGGAACGATAAGAGAGAGAACCCCAAGTTTTCAGTGGAGCCGAAACTTCACAAGGAGTTATGTTGAAGGGCAAATTTGTATTGGGAGTAACCTTCTGCTTTGTCGAGGAGTCCTTTTGCGGCGCGGCGGGTCAAGACTGAGACCGGTATGTCTTCTGATTGCCGTACGCGTCTGAAGATAACCACTCAAGTTTGGGTTTTTATGAGCAAGAAGGAACAGTAAAGTGAAGAAAAAAGGGCAGAGAAAGTAAAGAGAACAAATCGAGCAAAGACTGGTTCATAAATAAGGAACGAAATTTGCATTGAATGTAAAAGGTAGACGAATTGAAGAATGATGAGGACGATGTAAGAAGAGAAAGCCTAGAACGGAATCCACAGAAGAAGAAACGATACACAATCGAAATCTGGAGAAGAAAAGTTACTGCTAAAAACGAAACTGGATTCCTGTATTACCGAGCTGCAGGTAAACACATGGTAGAAAGGTTAAGTAGCGAAAAATAGAGAAATAGAAGGTGATATAAAGAAAAAATTAGAGAAGATATTGAGAAATGCGAGAAGTGATATTAGAGAAAGGTAGGAAGAAAGAATTGGGCAGGGAAAAGGATATATAGTCAGGAAAAAGAATAAATCGGCAAAGCCGGAAGATAACGACATCTAGGAGGCGCCACAGGAAGCGGATGAACAAAGACGATAGAAACCGCTCGCTCAGTCAGGGAAGCCTGGACTCTTACCTGGAGGAAAGGAAAAGAAAGAGAAAAGGGGAGGGTAGAACAGAAAAACAAGAAGAGGGGGAAGAGAAATTTTTTCAAAAAAGTAAAAAGACGGCGAGGTCTCCTGGAGTAAAGAAAACACAGAAGAGAGAGAAAGAGAACGAAACGGATACAGAGATGGAGAAAAAAATATTGGAGCTGTTGCAAGAGTTGAAGGAGGAGATGAAAGAAATAAGACGAGAAAACAAGGAGAGATAGAGAGGCAGAGAGACTACTTTAAAGAGATGGGAAGGAGAGAGAGACTGGTGGAAGGAGAGAGTGGAAAAGCTGGAAGAGAGAATGGAAATCGAAGAGAGAAGAAAGAGGAAGAACAACATCGTGATAACAGGATGGGACGGGGAAAGAAAAAGTCATGTAAAAAAAGAGGATGTAGAGAAGTTTTTGAAGGAAAATGTAGAGGATAGTAAAGTAAAAGATTGTTACAGGATTAACAAGGATCAAGTATTGGTGGAGATGGAGGGATGGGATGAGAAGGAAAGAATAATGAAACACAAAGGAAAATTGAGGGAGAAAAGGGAAACAAGGGGGATATACATAGACAACGACCTCACAAAGAAAGAAAGAGATTTACAGAAAAAACTAAGAAGTATGGCGAAGGAAAAAAGGGAAGAAGGGAAAGAAGTAAGAGTGGGATACAGGAAATTAATAGTGGACGGGGAGCAATGGAGATGGAATGAAAAGAGAGAGAGACTAGAGGTTTTCCAATAAGAAGAAGAAGGGGAGGAGGGAAAAAGGGGGACAACGTCAAAGTAAAAAAGACAATGAAACGGGAAAAAAGAAACAAAGAAGGAAGTAGGAGGGAAACTAAGGAAGGAAGGGGGAAATCAAAGAAGGTAACGAGAAAAACAGGGGTGAGGGCACTATTTTGGAATGTAGCGGGACTAGGGAAAAAAGAAGAAGATTTTTGGGACTATGTGAAGGAGTTCGATTTTGTTGGATTAACAGAAACATGGTCAGAAAGCGGGGAAAAAATAGAAAAACTGTTACCAAAGGAGTTCAAGTGGGAATGGCAAGGTGCGAGAAGGGGAAAGAAAAAAGGAAGAGCAGCAGGGGGAATAATAACAGGGGTAAAAAAAGGAATAAAAGAGAATACTAAAAAGAAGGGAGAAGAGGAAGTTCACATGGTGAGAAACGTTAAAATAGACAGTAAATGGTGGAAAATAGTGACAGTGTACAGCAAAGAGATGAAAGAAACAATAAGCAAGATAGAAGAAACATTAAAAGACAACAGGGAAGAATGCCTGCTTCTGGGAGGGGATTTTAACGGGAGAATTGGGGAAAGTGGAGCCAGGTATTGGGAAGAAGAGAGAGGAGAGGGAAAAAGAAAATCCAAAGACAAGAAAGAAAACGCGGAAGGGATGAAATCGATGGAATGGATAGAAGAAAAAGGATGGGAAGTGCTGAATGGAAACAAACAAGGGGACGAAGAAGGAGAATGGACCTACATAGGCGGTAGAGGAGAGACGGTGATAGACTACGGAATAGTAAACGAAGAAGCATGGGACGAACTCGAAGAATTCAGAATAGGGGAAAAAGTAGAGTCAGACCATCTGCCTATAGAGATAAGTATAGGAAGTAGGAGAGAGAAGAGAGGAAGAGAAGAAAAAATAGAGGAAATGCGGAAGGTGATAAGTAAAGTATGGGACGAGCAAGAGGTGGAAGAGTATAAGAGACAACTGGAAAAAGCAAGATTTAAAGAACAAGAAGTAGGGAAAATGGAGAAAGAATTGGTAGAAATATTGGAAAAAGCAGCGACAAAAAGAGAAATAACAGTAAGAGGTGGAGGAACAAAAAGAAAGAAATAATGGTGGGACAAAGAATGTGAGCAACGTAAAAAGGAAGCAATAAAAGAACTAAGAATGTGGAGAAAGACTAAAGGGAACAGAAGTGGCTTTTTAGAAGCGAAAAGAAGATACAGAGAGACATGCAGGGAGAAGAACAGGCAGAAAAAGGAGAGAGAGTAGGAAGAGATAATAGCAATAAGAACAGAGAAGGAGGTATGGAACTATATTAATACAGAGAGAAAAAAAAAGAAAATAGGAGCGAGGAGATAACGATGAATGAGTGGGAGGAGTACTTCATGAGGCTGCTGGAGGGAGAAAAGGAAGAAAAGAAAACGGAAATAGAGACGAAGAGAAACCGAGTAGAACCTGAAGGAGAAGAAATTACAATGGAAGAGGTGGAGAGGCATGTGAAGAAACTGAGGAAAGGGAAGGCACCAGGGAGGGATAGAATACAGAATGAGTCGTGGATGTATGGGACGAGAAGAGTGCTGGTGGAGGTAATGAATGGGGTGTGGAGAGGAGAAGGATTCCCGGTAGGGTAGAGAGAGGGAGTAACTTACCCCATTTACAAAAAAGGGGAGAAAAATAAGGTAGAAAATTACCGAGGGATAACTCTCCTAAACACAGGGTACAAGTTGTATGCATCAATTCTGAATGAAAGGATGAGCAGAGAGATAGAGGAAAAGGGAGCATTACCAGACAGCCAAGCAGGATTTAGAGAGGGGAGGGGAACTATGGATAATGTATACATCCTGGACCATTTGACGAAGAGTGAGTTAAAGAAGAAAGGGGGGAGGGTGTATGCATAATTCGTAGACTTCAAGGCGGCTTTTGCCAAGGTGGACAGAGAGAGGATGTTTGAGTGCCTGAGGGAGAAAGGGATAAATGAATGGCTGGTAAGAAAGGTGGAGGAGATATATGAGAAGACAAAAAGTAAAGTGAAGGTAGGGGAGAGGGAAAGTGAATGGTTTGTGACAACAAAGGGAGTGAGGCAAGGTTGCCCGCTCAGCCCCTTGTTGTTCACGATGTATGTGGCAGATATGGACGGAATGTTAGAGAGAGCACAAGCGGGGGTGTGTTTGGTAGGTAGAAAAAAAGTGTGGAGCTTGGCGTGTGCGGATAATGGTGGCAAAGAGTGAAAGAGAAATGAAGGAAATGATAAAGAGTTTAGGAAAATATGTGAAGAAGAAAAGACTAGAAGTGAATGTACAGAAAACAAAAATGCTGGTGTTCAATAAGAGAAAGAGGAAGAACGAAGAGAGTGATTGGAGGTGGGAGGGAGAAGTAATAGAACAAGTAAAAGAATTCAAATACTTTTGGTGTGTGTTCAATGAAAGAGCCACAGATAAGGCACATATTAGAGAACTGGCAAGAAAAGCGAACAAGGTGATAGGATGTGTATGGGGAAAAGGAGAGAGAAGGTGGGGAGGCGATTTTAAGAGGAGAATGATGATGTTTGAAAGTCTTGATCTGGGGATGGAAAGAACAAGAGGAGATAGAGAGGATGCAAGAGAAATATCTGAGATGGGTGCTAGGGGTGGAGAGAGAAACGCCAGAGTACATAGTGAGAGAAGAATGCAAGAGGAATAGGTTGAGAGTGAAAGCGGGAAAAAGAGCGGTCAAGTTCGAAGACAGAATGGAAGGGAGGAAAGAATGTAGGATACTAAAGGAGTGCTGGAGAGAAAAAAAGAAGAATTCAGAGGAGAATGATAGGGAGAATTACTACAGGAGGAATGGGTATGCAAGCAAAGAAATAGGGAGACTTAGAGAAAGAGGCGTGTGGATGAATGTAGAACTAAGTGAAAGAGATAAGGATACGGATAGACAAGAGAGGAGAGAAAGAATTAGAGAATCCAGATACAACGGGAAGTACGGAAGATGCATGATCGAGGAAGTACCGAAGTATTTGGGGAGGGAGAGCGAGAAAGAAAAAAATACGGAATTGAAGAGAGGGAAAATGGGTATTGGGCAGAAGATGGAGGAAGAATGTGTAGAATGTGCTATGAGGAAAGAGAGACGATTGAGCATATGTGGAACGAGTGCAGTGAGATGAAACAAAGAGAGAGGAAAGAAAGAAGGGAAATTAAATGGATGAAAGAGGTATGGAAGAATAGGGAGAAGGGAAAAGAGGAAAGGGGAGGGGAGAAGAAATAGAGAATTTTATTTAGTTTTTTTTATTATTATAATTGTTAAGTTTACTTGTATATGTATAGGAATCAGAAAGCCCGTAGGGGAAATAAAGATTTATATATACTGCTAAAAACGAAACCTGAGGTAAAATTAAAAGAATATCCAAGGATTGTCAAAAATGGAAGACCTTAGTGGCTCACCTGTTCCAAGGAACGAGGAAGACGACTAGGGAAGACTAAAAAAACTGCAAAGATCATTTTATTATACTGAAAAGCAGACAGTGAAATTAAATTGGGTAATGATTAAATCAACAAAAAGATTATGGAAGACATACTGAAACTTTTGGTGTCGAGCATTGAACTCGAGTTATTTTTGCCAAGAATTCCATCGGAGTGAATGTTCATCCAATGCCATAAGGATAATAAATCAGCTCTTAATATTGTTGAAAACAATTATTATTATTTACTGTGCACATTATATCGTGCCCGCTGTATTTACATAACTAAAACAAAGGTAAATAGGTAAATGTTTTAACAGTTTCAACACGTGGCTCGTGCCGTATCCTAAAAAGGAGTTTTCGGAACGAAATCAACCGACGCAGACTCCAATCTTTGATCTGTATACAAATTGTGGAGCAGTGACTAGATTTACCACTCAGCGTGAAGAAGCGGCAAGATGACTGCTGACAGCTACAATGGTGACAAAGACTGGTTCCAAATTCTGGCGATATTCTCATGTGAGTAAAACGGTAAAATGTTATCTCCATCTAATTTGTGTTGTTCTCAGCATGCATATCGGCTCTAAGTGCTGGCATTTTGTTCTCGTGGTCCTCACCGTCAATTCCAAGAATCGTGGAGGACAAGATCAACTACGACATCACCCTGGATGAGGCTTCATACTTCACGGTGCTACCGCCCATCGCTGCCATGATCTTTTCCTTCCCCTTTGCCAAGTTGAACGATGTGATCGGAAGAAAATACACTCTTCTTCTGATCGCCGTCCCCCAAATTGTGGCCCTAGCCATAAAATCTACGGCCACATCTGTGTATCTCTTTTATGCGGCCAGGTTCATCGTGGGAATCGGCGACGGTTGTCTCTTCACATCTTTGCCGACCTACGTGGGGGAGGTAGCGACACCTAAAGTCCGAGGAACGTGGGGTAACTTCATGACTTTCCTGATCTATACGGGGCAGTTAAGCATCAACGTCATCGGTAGTTACACCTCCATTTCCATGTGTGCCAACATCTGTCTGGTTTTCCCGCTATGCTTCCTATGCACTTTCGCTTTCATGCCAGAAACGCCTTACTTTTATCTGATGAAGGGACGAGTCGAGGACGCCAGGGTGTCTTTACAGAAATTGCGTCGCAAACAGAACGTCGAAGAAGAACTCAGCAAACTTAAGGCTGATGTTGAAAGACAAATGTCGGAATCGGGGACGTGGAAGGACCTGTTTACCATCGACAGCAACAGGAAGGCTCTTTACGCGGGTGTGTTCTTAAGGGCGTCTCAACAACTGGGGGGTATTTCTTCGTTTGCTGTCTACACCCAGTACATATTCCTAAAATCCGGCGGTGACCTCTCTGCAAGCACTTCAGCCATCATCTTCATGGGCTTGTGTACAGTCTTAAACATGTGTGCCGGATTCACTCTGGACAAAATCGGAAGAAGAAGATCCTACTTCTTGTCGCTGCTACTCTGCGGTGTAGTCTTGATGTCCGTGGCCATCTATTTCGCTCTCGAACAGTTCCTATCCGAAGAAATCAACGTGCAAGTTGTCAACTGGATCCCTCTAGCTGGGATGGTGATGTTTGTGATCTTCTATTCGTTCGGTCTCGGCATCGTGCCGACTTTGATGTTGGGTGAACTCTTCTCGACTAGTATTAAGGGGAAAGGTCTGATCGTGTTGAATGTAGTTTTTGGAGCACTGGTGGCTTCCATGACGAAAGTCTTTCACCTGCTGGATAGCAGTTTTGGTTTGTTTGCGCCCTTTTTGTTCTTCTCGGTCAGCTGCTTTCTGTCGACAGTATTAGCGCTGTTTTTTGTACCTGAAACCAAAGGAAAGACTTTGGAGGAGATTCAACAGTCCTTGAAGAAGAATAAAAGTGAAGGGAAAGAACGATGTTGAATATGTAGAAAGGAATTTTAATAAATTTGTTTCAAAATTTAGTCTATTTATATAACCACAACTTGCAGACATGAGTAGGGCATGCAAGAACACCAAGGAATGAAACAAAAAAAAAACATTTTGCTACAATAGTATGCGAGAAACGGTAATTCTTTATTTCTTTCAGTTCTGAACTTCTCATTTTTAAATGTCTTTCATCTTCCTATGCTTTGTCTTCATCCATTCATACTTTTATCTTCTCATTCTCTCGTTCCATAATTTTCGTTTGCTCTATTTATTGGTGTTGCTTTTTCTGTTTACTTTGCTCTTTGCTGTTCTTGCTTTCATTGATTTTGTTCATTTAGCTTTTTTTTGTTATCTTTTCTTTTTTTATTACTTTTGTGTTTTTTTGCTTCCTTCTTATCACTAACTTGCTCGTTGCTATTTTTGCCTAGCTACTATTTTTGCCTACATGTTGTGTCTGATTTTTTTCTTTTTGCAGAAAATTTAATTTGGTCAGCGCATCCACCATTTCTAAACACACGTATTATTTGCTTAACGACGCTGTCCGCGCTCAATTTGCTATCTTGCAATGACAAAAACAATTCAAATTTCTCAAACTGTGTCCGAGATATTTTTTACACTTTGCAGAAACTTTATTTTGGTCGGCGCATCCACCATTTTTAAACATATGTATTATTTGCTTAACGACGCTGTCCGCGCTCAATTTGCTATCTTGCAATGACAAAAACAATTCAAATATGGCAAACAGGGCCCCCGATATATTTTTTATTTAGCAGAAACTATATTTTTACCAGCGCATCCACCATTTTTAAAAACACGTTTTACTTGTTTAACGACGCTGTACGCGCTCGATTTGCTATCGTTCAACGATAAAAATAATTCAAATTTGTCAAACAGTGTCCGAGATATATTTGTTTTCCCTTTGCAGAAACTTTATTTTGGTCGGCGCATCCACCATTATTAAACACACGTATTATTTGCTTAACGACGCTGTCCGCGCTCAATTTGCTATCTTGCCATGACAAAAACAATTCAAATATTGCAAACAGGATCTCGGATATATTTTTTATTTAGCAGAAATTATATTTTTACCAGCGCATCCAACATTTTTAAAAACACGTTTTACTTGTTTAACGACGCTGTCCGCGCTCCGATTTGCTATCGTTCAACGATAAAAATAATTCAAATTTCTCAAACTGTGTCCGAGATATTTTTTTACACTTTGCAGAAACTTTATTTTGGTCGGCGCATCCACCATTTTTAAACACATGTATTATTTGCTTAACGACGCTGTCCGCGCTCAATTGGCTATCTTGCAATGACAAAAACAATTCAAATATGGCAAACAGGGCCTCCGATATATTTTTTATTTAGCAGAAATTACATTTTTACCAGCGCATCCACCATTTTTAAAAACACGTTTTACTTGTTTAACGACGCTGTCCGCGCTCCGATTTGCTATCGTTCAACGATAAAAATAATTCAAATTTGTCAAACTGTGTCCGAGATATTTTTTTACACTTTGCAGAAACTTTATTTTGGTCGGCGCATCCACCATTTTTAAACGCATGCATTATTTGCTTAACGACGCTGTCCGCGCTCAATTGGCTATCTTGCAATGACAAAAACAATTCAAATATGGCAAACAGGGCCTCCGATATACTTTTTATTTAGCAGAAATTACATTTTTACCAGCGCATCCACCATTTTTAAAAACACGTTTTACTTGTTTAACGACGCTGTCCGCGCTCGATTTGCTATTGTTCAAGGACAAAAACAATTAAAATTTGTCACATTGTATCTGAGCGTCTGTAATAGCCAGAAAGTTGAATTTCCTGGCTTATAAAGACCGAGACGAAGCCGAGACTTTATCACAAACGCAAGGGTATTTAACTTTCTAGCCACGTGTCTTATACTGTTTTTCTTCATCCTCCAGCAGGCCGCTGTTCCCGGAGAGAAATGCGGCCGGGAAACCTGTACTTTCGGCTAGGATATATAGAAAACTTATTTATACTCTCGCATAAATGAAGCTGCATGCTACAGCCATATCGTAATTTCCACTGTCAATTTTGAATTAAAGTACGATTTGATGTTGGTTTTTGTTGTCGATTAGATTGTATCAGGCAAAGTATAGGAAATTTATTTAAATCGCCGTGCATTTAGTCGAACTTACCGGTAAGATAAAGCGAATTTACGACATTAGATATTTGTAAGAGACAAGCCTGAAATATGGTGCCTAATTGTGTATTCATGAACTGATACATCTATTTCGAGGCGTTTCTTGCACTACCTCTTCGTTCGATTATTTTCATTTTAATACTGTAACCGCCAGGGCGCTGTCGGACCAGAGATGGAAACTCAGCAAAGCCGGGTAGTTGAGTCTAGTTAGATGTTACTCCAAGCAAGCTAGAAGATGCATTCTGGAGCAATGTCCGGGGTTTTATGGGTTCCAGCTTGCGCAACGGGTGATACTTCGATGGGGTGGTGGTGCGGTAGCGCAGCGTCCTGCGTCGGTACTATTTCCATTACAATACTTCTTATTCAGTTCCAAACAGCCTATCTCAATTTTTTACAGATTTCGTTGTCACAAATGTGTACAACAAATTTTGGTATACGATATCTATAAAAGTTCATTTACTGTAATAATGAGATTATATAAAATTTAAACGGCTCTCCACCAAATCTCTGCCAACGAGGTCCAAAATTTTTATATATCTGGTGAACCGTAGCGACCCTCCGCCCCCAAAAGTTGTTTGTGCTACATCGAATCGTTCTACCGGAACATGTTGCGGTTAAATCAAAATTTCTCGATTAAACATAACTTTGTATTCAATGTGACCATGGAACGGCAGTGAGTTTAACACAAAATTGCTTTTCGTCCACCCCACGGTTTAATTAATTTATGTCTTATATGCATGGGGTCAGTCAGTGTAAGCCGACCGTAATGGATATTTATCGGTCTTCGCCGTTTTGCCGGCGTCAAACTTTGTAAAATATTAGGGAATTAATTCGGAATCTCGAACTGGATGAGATTTGTTAACGTGTCGTCGTAAATATGTAATAATGGGTGTTGTACGGGCGAGTTATTAAACGGTGATGGCATATTTATGGGGGAAATTGTTGGGGTGGTTGCATTTGGAGCTGCAGAAAGAGGAAGGAATTTTTTTTCTGGTTTCGCCGTCGTGCGGCATTCCCGCTTCGTTACTATTCACTCATAATAAAATATCAATAAAACATTGATTTGAATCGATTTAAAGAGATTTAAAATGTTTTAAATGCAATTGAGGCGACTTGACGCGATTTAAAATATTTTGAAGCAACTTGAAGCAACTTCAAAAGATTTGAAGCGACTTGAAGCGATTTAAAGAGACTTGAAAAATTTTTTAAATTTTTTTAATCGACTTGACTAGATTTGAAAGGACTTGAGGCGACTTGAAAAGACTTGCAACGTCTTGTAGCCACTTGACAGAATTTGAAGCAATTCGAAGAGATTTGAAACGTTTTGAATCGACTTTAAACGACTTGAAAAATATGAAGCGACTTGAAGTGACTTCAAGCCACTTGAATCGACATGAAATTACTTGAAACGCTTTGAAATGAAATGACCTGAAGCGACGTGAACCGATTTGAAGAAACTTGAGCCGAAGTAAAACGACTTGAACTTCACGGAAGCGATTTGAAAAGATTTGAAGCGACTTGGCGAAATTTGAAATGTTGAAATGTTTTTAAACGACTTGAAAAGATTGGGACCGACTTGAAGCTATTTCAAGCGACTTAAATCGACTTAACATGACTTCAAAAGACTTGATACGATTTGAAATGAACTGACTTGAAACTACTTCAAACGACTTGAAAATATAAGAGTGATTTGAAGCAACTTAAATTGACTTAAAGTGCCTTGAGATGACTTGAAGCGATTTGAAATAAAACGACTCATAATGACTTGAAGCGATTTAAAGAAATTTGAAATGTTTTAAATCGATTTAAAGTCTCTTGAAAAGAATGGATGCGACTTTAAGCAACTTAATTTGAATTGAAATAACTTAAAACGACTTAAAATGACTTGAAAAAATTTGAAATTAAATGACTTCAAATGACTTGGAGAAATTTGAAATGTTTTGAATCGATTTGAAGTGACTTGAAAATATTTTAAGAGTTTTTAAACGACTTGAAACGACTTGAGGCGATATGAAGTTCCTTGATGCGATTTGAAACAACTTAAATTAACTTGAAATTTGAAATGTTTTGAATCGATTTGAAGTGACTTAAAAAGATTTGCAATGTTTTTAAACGACTTGAAAAGATTAGAAGCGATTTGATGCGATTTGAAATAAAATGACTTGAAACGACTTGAACCGACTTCGGCAGATTTGAAATGTTTTTAAACGACTTGAAAAGATTGGGAGCGACTTGAAGCAATTTCAAGCAACTTAAATCGACTTAACATGACTTGAAAAAAAATGATGCGATTTGAAATGAATTGACTTGAAACTACTTCAAAGGACTTGAAAATATAAGAGGGATTTGAAGCAACTTAAATTGACTTAAAGTACTTTGAGATGACTTGAGGCGATTTGAAATAAAATGACTCATAATGACTTGAAGGGATTTAAAGAAATTTGAAATGTTTTAAATCGATTTAAAGACCCTTGAAAATTATGGATGCGACTTGAAGCAACTTAATTTGAAATGAAATGACTTCAACCGACTTGGAGAAATTTGAAATGTTTTGAATCTATTTGAAGTGACTTGAAAATATTTTAAGGGTTTTTAAACGACTTGAAACGACTTGAAGCGACATGAAGTTCCTTGATGCGATTTGAAGCAACTTAAATTGACTTGAAATTACTTGAAACGACTTGAAAAAATTTGAAATGTTTCGAATCGATTTGTTTGAAAAGATTTGCAATGTTTTTAAACGACTTGAAAAGATTTGAAGCGATTTGACGCGATTTGAAATAAAATGACTTGAAACGACTTGAACCGACTTGAGCAGATTTGAAATGTTTTTAAACGACTTGAAGCGATTTCCAGCAACATAATTCGACTTAACATGACTTGAAATGACTTGATGCGATTTGAAATGAACTGACTTGAAACTACTTCAAACGACATGAAAATATAAGAGCGATTTGAAGCAACTTAAATTGAGTTAAAGTGCCTTGAGATGACTTGAAGCGATTTGAAATAAAACGACTCATAATGACTTGAAGGGATTTAAAGAAATTTGAATTTTTTTAAATCGATTTAAAGTCCCTTGAAAAGAATGAAGGCGACTTGAAGCAACTTAATTTGAATTGAAATGACTTAAAACGACTTAAAGTGACTTGAAAAGATTTGAAATGAAATGAATTCAACAGACTTGGAGAAGTTTGAAATGTTTTGAATCGATTTGAAGTGACTTGAAAATATTTACAATGTTTTTAAACGACTTGAAAAGATTGGAAGCGATTTGACGCGATTTGAAATAAAATGACTTAAAACGACTTGAACCGACTTGGGCAGATTTGAAATGTTTTTAAACGACTTGAAAAGATTGGGAACGACTTGAAGCGATTTCCAGCAACATAAATCGACTTAACATGACTTGAAATGACTTGATGCTATTTGAAATGAACTGACTTGAAACTACGTCAAACGACTTGAAAATATAAGAGCGATTTGAAGCAACTTAAATTGAGTTAAAGTGCCTTGAGATGACTTGAAGCGATTTGAAATAAAACGACTCATAATGACTTGAAGGGATTTAAAGAAATTTGAAATTTTTTAAATCGATTTAAATTCCCTTAAAAAGAATGAAGGCGACTTGAAGCAACTTAATTTGAATTGAAATGACTTAAAACGACTTAAAGTGACTTGAAAAGATTTGAAATGAAATGACTTTAACCGACTTGGAGAGATTTGAAATGTTTTTAAACGACTTGAAACCACTTGATAAGATTGGAAGCGACTTGAAGCAACTTAAATTGACTCGAAATGAGTTGAAACGGCTTGAAGAGGTTTGAAATGTTTTAAATCGACAAATCGACTTCAAGCGACTTGAAAAGATATGAAGCGACTTGCATAGATTTAAAGCAACATAGATGAACTTGAAATGAAACTACCTGAAGTAGGTAATTTGAAGTGGGATTACTTGAAATGACTTGAGGCGACTTGAAGAAATTAGAATATTTTAAATGTTTTGAATCGATTTGAAAATATTTGAAATGTTTTCTTTCGACTTGAAGCTACATGAAGCGATTTGAAGTAACATAAACCGACTTAAAATGACTTGTCATGATTTGAAATGAAATGATTTGAAACGACTTGACGCAACCTGAAAAGATTTGAAGTGACTTGGATCGATTTGAATAGACTCAAAGCGATTTGAAGTGAAGTAAAACGACTTGAAGCGACTTGAAGTTCCTTGAAGCAATTCGAAGAAACTTGAAATGAGTTGAGGAGACTTGAAGAGATTTGAAACGTTTTGAATTCACTTGAAAAGACTTCGAGAGCTTTTAAACGACTTGAAGAGATTTGAAATGTTTTAAATCGACAAATCGACTTCAAGCGACTTGAAAAGAAATGAAGCGACTTGCAGAGATTTGAAGCAACATAGATGAACTTGAAATGAAACGACTTGAAGTAGGTAATTTGAAATGGGATTACTTAAAATTACTTGAGGCGACTTGAAGAAATTAGAATATTTTAAATGTTTTGAATCGACTTGAAAATATTTGAAATGTTTTGTTTCGACTTGAAGCTACATGAAGCGTTTTGAAGTAATATAAATTGACTTAAAATGACTCGTCATGATTTGAAATGAAATGACTTGAAACGACTTGACGCAACCTGAAAAGATTTGAAGCGACTTGGATCGATTTGAAAAAACTCGAAGCGACTTGAAGCGAAGTAAAAGGACTTGAAGCGACTTGAAGTTCCTTGAAGCGATTCGAAGAAACTTGAAATGACTTGAGGCGACTTGAAGAGATTTGAAATGTTTTGAATTCACTTGAAGAGACTTCGAGAGTTTTTAAGTGACTTGAAGAGATTTGTAATGCTTTGAATCGACATGAAGAGACTTTGAAGCGGATTTGAAAGGATTTGAACTGACTCGAAGAGATTCAAAATGTTTTGTATGGACTTGAAAAGATTGAAAGTCAGTTGAAGCTATGTGAAGAGACTTGAAAGTATTTAAAATGTTTTTAAACGACTTGACGCCACTTGAAAAAATTGGAAGCGACTTGAAGCAACTTAAACTGACTCGAAATGACTTGAAACGGCTTGAAGAGGTTTGAAATGTTTTAAATCGACAAATCGAGTTCAAGCGACTTGAAAAGATATGAAGCGACTTGCAGAGATTTGAAGCAACATAGATGAACTCGAAATGAAACTACCTGAAGTAGGTAATTTGAAATGGGATTACTTGAAATGACTTGAGGCGACTTGAAGAAATTAGAATATTTTAAATGTTTTGAATCGACTTGAAAATATTTGAAATGTTTTTTTTTTCGACTTGAAGCTACATGCAGCGATTTGAAGTAATATAAATCGACTTTAAATGACTTATAATGATTTGAGATGAAATGACTTGAAATGACTTGACGCAACCTGAAAAGATTTGAAAGGACTTGGATCGATTTGAAAAGACTCGAAGCGACTTGAAGTGAAGGAAAACGACTTGAAGCGACTTGAAGTTCCTTGAAGTGATTCGAAAAAACTTGAAATGACTTGAGGCGACTTGAAGAGATTTGTAATGTTTTGAATCGACTTAAAGCTACCTGAATCGACATGACGAGACTTTGAATCGGACTTGAAAGGATTTCAACTGACTTGAAGAGATTTAAAATGTTTTGTATCGACTTGAAAAGATTGAAAGTGAGGTGAACCCATGTGAAGAGACTTGAAAATATTTAAAATGTTTTTAAACGACTTGAAACCACTTGAAAAGATTGGAAGCGACTTGAAGCAACTTAAATTGACTTGAAATTACTTGAAACGGCTTAAAGAGGTTTGAAATGTTTTAAATCGACAAATCGACTTAAAGCGACTTGAAAAGATATGAAGCGACTTGCAGAGATTTGAAGCGACATACATGAACTTGAAATGAAACTACCTGAAGTAGGTAATTTGAAATGGGATTACTTGAAATGACTTGAGGCGACTTGAAGAAATTAGAATATTTGAAATGTTTTGAATTGACTTGAAAATATTTGAAATGTTTTTTTTTTGCGACTTGAAGCTACATGACGAGATTTGAAGTAATATAAGTCGACTTAAAATGACTTGTCATGATTTGAAATGAAATGACTTGAAACGACTTGACGCAACCTGAAAAGATTTGAAGCGACTTAGATCGATTTGAAAAGACTCGAAGCGACTTGAAGTGAAGTAAAACGACTTGAAGCGACTTGAAGTTCCTTGAAGCGATTCGAAGAAACTTGAAATGACTTGAGGCGACTTGAAGAGATTTGTAATGTTTTGAATCGACTTAAGGCTACCTGAATCGACATGAAGAGACTTTGATGCGAACTTGAAAGGATTTGAACTGACTCGAAGAGATTTAAAATGTTTTGTATCGACCTGAAAAGATTGAAAGTGAGTTGAAGCGATGTGAAGAGAAGTGAAAATATTTAAAATGTTTTTAAACGACTTAAAGCCACTTGAAAAGATTGGAAGCGACTTGAAGCAACTTAAATTGACTTGAGATGACTTGAAACGGCTTGAAGAGGTTTGAAATGTTTTAAATCGACAAATCAACTTCAAGCGACTTGGAAAGATATGAAGCGACTTGAAGAGACTTGAAGCAACATAGATGAACTCGAAATGAAACCACCTGAAGTAGGTAATTTGAAATGGGATTACTTGAGGCAACTTGAAGAAAATAGAATATTTTAAATGTTTTGAATCGACTGGAAAATATTTGAAATGTTTTTGTTTTCGACTTGAAGCTACATGCAGCGATTTGAAGTAATATAAATCGACTTAAAATGACTTGTCATGATTTGAAATGAAATGACTTGAAACGACTTGACGCAACCTGAAAAGATTTGAAGCGACTTGGATCGATTTGAAAAGACTCGAAGCGACTTGAGGCGTAGTGATACGACTTGAAGCAACTTGAAGGAACTTGAAATGACTTTGAGGCGACTTGGAGAGATTTGAAATGTTTTGAACCGACTTAAAGCTACCTGAATCGACATGAAAAGACTTTGAAGCGTACTTGAAAGGATGTGAACTGACTCGAAGAGATTCAAAATGTTTTGTATCGACTTGAAAAGCGTGAAAAGATTTCAGGCGACTTAAAGTGAGTTGAAGCGATTTGAAGAGACTTAAAACGACTTTAAGCGATTTGAAATGTTCTGAATCTACTTGAAGTGACTTATCGGGATTTGAAGCTATTGAAAATGTTTTGAATCGACTTTAAGAGACTAGAAATGACGATACCGATGGCAGAAACCCGTGTTTCCGCACAAAGAATCCTCGATCGACGAAATACATAACATGTAGATCCGTGAGCAAACACTAAGTAGGGGAGCTCCATAACAGGTCGGCTGATGAGCCAGCCAAGGGTTGCTTTGATGTCGGGCGTGCTCGCGAGTCGTTCCCCGCATTAAGTGCGGATCCGTGTTGCCTCCGGCACGGATGCTGTCAACTGTATCTCCGCTTTATTCAATTTGCTCATAACGTTTATTATCCTTGATACATCTTGCTTATCAACAGCTTATCGCTTCATGCCGGCGCCGGTACAACGAGATGCGTGTACGCCTTGATTTACAATACTGGATATATTATGTCGTAGGATGTGTTAAAACCTATTGGAGTGCTTCAATGTTGTTTTATTGACATAGCACTTTCCTAAACAATTTGGTGACACCTTTTAGAAATCACCCTGTTCCGTAAAGTTGTAATGGAAGCACACGTGTTAAAACTAATCTAATTAGTAATATCGATCTCCAAGTTGTGAACATCTTGAGATAATCAAGCGACTATATTGTCTCCATCTAAGTTTGACTTCCTTTTCATTAATATCAAAGACGGTCAAGATAATGCCGCATTGGTGGTGTGGCCGTGGCAACTAATTAAACCAGTGCCTGCAGTGTCGTTAACAAGTTTCGGAAGATTATATATGTTTAACAGAGTTCTCATATCTCCAGCGAGTCTCTGAAATCCAAATTGCAATCAGGGTTGCGGATTTTCGTCTGAAAACAGATGGAAATATTAAAAAGAGAAACAACGGGAGTACAAGGAACAAAAGAGCAAAGAAAGCAAAAAAAAAGAGCAAAACATTTTTTTTTAAATGGTGGATGCGCTGACAAAATAAAGTTTCTAAAAAATAAAAATATACCATATACCTCGAAATTACTGAAACAACTAGTTAGCCATATTGAAAGTACGTCATCCGAGTCAATTTTATAACTTTTTTTTTAATCAAAAGTAATAGATTTATTACTAACCTAAATAATATTGTAAATGGATATTATCAAATTCATAAGCAAATAATTACAATTGCTAATTAAATTTAAAATGTCAGTACCGTCGCTTTCAGCACCATATAGTTTAAATAGTCAGTACCGTGGCTAGAACAATTTGAAATTTGATTCTCATTCTCGATATTTTAAAAACGGGAAGAATGTCGATGAATCAAAGTGGAGTGAATTTAAATATATTCAAGTCAAACTCCACAAACTTTAATAAACGTAAATTACAATAGGAACATGTTTCGGAATTACTCCCATCTTCGATATTTTAAAGTTGTGGCCAAATCCTTTCGAACTTTCATTTATACAACACAATAGAGTAATAATATTCACAATAAAGTAAAAAAAATCTAGAATCGAATAATTTTTAATCAAAAAAGTAACAGTTACAACAGAATCCCCAATTATCGTTTAAAAACTATTTACACGAACTTTAAGTGCAAAGTAAAGTCGATAAAACAAATCCATCCGTTAGTTAAACTGAATGACCAGAGATGGCGCCGTCATGTTACGGCAAGAACAGCAAGATGGCGTCAAAATCAAGGCGACGCGATACGACTTTTAGCGGTCCATTTTCGATGCGATTTATAAATGGAGCTTCCTAACGTTTATAGACAACCGTGACCAGGAGTGAGAGACTATTTATTAATCTCAGGCGGCTTTGATGGAACGATGTGGTTAGCGCCATCTAGACCAGGAAAAACGTATCGCCCGTACGCTAGTGTTTCGGTCGATACAGCTGGATTTTTACTTGCCCATTGACAGTGTTTTGATAAACTCGTGCTTGAATTGGGTCGCACCCAACTCATCAACGGACAAATCGCCAACTGCCATTTCATAAACACCCAGTTGATCAACGGGACATAACCTCAACGAACCTTCACTGACTCCTTTAGGGACTGTCTTTCTTATTCTATTTCGCCCATCGCTGACTCCTCAACGACTGTCTTTATTACTCTATTTCGTCCAGTACATACTGAAGGGCTTAGACTGTCTATCCTAATGAAATTAGTCTATCGCTGACTCCTTTAGGGACCGTCTTTCCTAATCAATTTCGCCCATCGCTGACTCCTTTAGGAACTGTCTTTCCTAATCAATTTTGAGCATCGTTGACTCCTTTGTGGGACTGTCTTTATTATTCTATTTCGTCCATGCTGATGACTCCTTTAAGGACTGTCTTTCCTAATGAAATTCGTCTATCGCTGACTCCTTAACGACGGTCTTTCTTATTTTATTTCGGCCATTGCTGACTCCTTAACGACTGTCTTTCTTATTATATTTCGACCATCGCTGACTCCTTTATGGACTGTCTTTCTTATTCTATTTCACACATCGCTGACTCCTTTATGGACTGTCTTTCTTATTTTATCTCGCCCATTGCGGACTCCTTAACGACGGTCTTTCTTATTCTATTTCGCCCATCGCTGACTCCTTTATGGACTGTCTTTCTTATTTTATTTCGGCCATTGCTGACTCCTTAACGACTGTCTTTCTTATTATATTTCGACCATCGCTGACTTCTTTATGGACTGTCTTTCTTATTTTATTTCGGCCATTACTGACTCCTTAACGACTGTTTTTCTTATTCTATTTCACCCATCGCCGACTCCTTTATGGGACTGTCTTTATTATTCTAATTTGTGCATTACATATCCAATGGCTCAGGGACTATCTTTCCTAATCAGTTTTGCCCATTGCTGACTCCTTTATGGACTGTTTTTCTTATTTTATCTGGTCCATTGCTGACTCCTTAACGACGGTCTTTCTTATTTTATTTCGCCCATTGCTGACTCCTTAACGACTGTCTTTCTTATTCTATTTCACACATCGCTGACTCCTTTATGGACTGTCTTTCTTATTTTATCTCGCCCTTTGCTGACTCCTTAACGACGCTCTTTCTTATTTTATTTCGCCCATTGCTGACTCCTTAACGACGGTCTTTCTTATTCTATTTCGCCCATCGCTGACTCCTTTATGGACTGTCTTTCTTATTTTATTTCGGCCATTGCTGACTCCTTAACGACTGTCTTTCTTATTATATTTTGACCATCGCTGACTCCTTTATGGACTGTCTTTCTTATTTTATTTCGGCCATTACTGACTCCTTAACGACTGTTTTTCTTATTCTATTTCACCCATCGCCGACTCCTTTATGGGACTGTCTTTATTATTCTAATTTGTGCATTACATATCCAATGGCTCAAGGACTATCTTTCCTAATCAGTTTTGCCCATTGCTGACTCCTTTATGGACTGTTTTTCTTATTTTATCTCGTCCATTGCTGACTCCTTAACGACGGTCTTTCTTATTTTATTTCGCCCATTGCTGACTCCTTAACGACTGTCTTTCTTATTCTATTTCACACATCGCTGACTCCTTTATGGACTGTCTTTCTTATTTTATCTCGCCCTTTGCTGACTCCTTAACGACGGTCTTTCTTATTCTATTTCACCCATCGCCGACTCCTTTATGGGACTGTCTTTCTTATTTTATCTCGTCCATTGCTGACTCCTTAACGACGGTCTTTCTTATTTTATTTCGCCCATTGCTGACTCCTTAACGACTGTCTTTCTTATTCTATTTCACCCATCGCCGACTCCTTTATGGGACTGTCTTTATTATTCTAATTTGTCCATTACATATCCAATGGCTCAGGGACTATCTTTCCTAATCAGTTTTGCCCATTGCTGACTCCTTTATGGACTGTTTTTCTTATTTTATCTCGTCCATTGCTGACTCCTTAACGACGGTCTTTCTTATTTTATTTCGCCCATTGCTGACTCCTTAACGACTGTCTTTCTTATTCTATTTCACACATCGCTGACTCCTTTATGGACGGTCTTTCTTATTTTATCTCGCCCATTGCTGACTCCTTAACGACTGTTTTTCTTATTCTATTTCACCCATCGCCGACTCCTTTATGGGACTGTCTTTATTATTCTAATTTGTCCATTACATATCGAATGGCTCGGGGACTATCTTTCCTAATCAGTTTTGCCCATTGCTGACTCCTTTATGGACTGTCTTTCTTATTTTATCTCGTCCATTGCTGACTCCTTAACGACGGTCTTTCTTATTTTATTTCGCCCATTGCTGACTCCTTAACGACTGTCTTTCTTATTCTATTTCACACATCGCTGACTCCTTTATGGACTGTCTTTCTTATTTTATCTCGCCCATTGCTGACTCCTTAACGACTGTTTTTCTTATTCTATTTCACCCATCGCCGACTCCTTTATGGGACTGTCTTTATTATTCTAATTTGTCCATTACATATCGAATGGCTCGGGGACTATCTTTCCTAATCAGTTTTGCCCATTGCTGACTCCTTTATGGACTGTCTTTCTTATTTTATTTCGCCCATTGCTGACTCCTTGTAACAGTTACATTTCCCGCAGACTTGAATTGGTGAAATCCAATGCTGAAACAACGAGTAAGTCTCATTAAAGCTTTGAGAGGTAACCACCCACAATTCACCCTAGTACTTCAGGTTGCGTCCCAACTCACCAATTAACATTTTCATAAAAAAATTGTAACAACTGGAGACAGGTTGTTTTCATCAACTTTATTGTTTTAAACCAACTTCAAAAAAAGGTGGAGGTTATCAATTCGGTTGTATTTTCTTTTAATGTTTGTTACCTCAGAACTCCGTCATTTATAAACTGATTTGTAAAATTATTTTTTATTTGAAAGACTATACTTCCAGATTGGTCCAATTGTCACCAGGTAAGGATCTGATGAGGGGACGCCTGCGGCGATGAGTTTCTTTTTCGTATTTCGGATTCAATCAGGCTCGAAGGACCATATGTTAACCAATGGGGTTTGATAAATATTGCACTTGTAGTTTGATTAAACTATCTTGATTTTCATAGTATGTACATATAGCCAAAACAAAATTTTAACACAAAAAAAATGTAACCGACTTCAAAACAAAAAAAAAACGGATTCAAAAAACACAAAAGCAACATGAGTTAACTAAAAAGCAAAAAATAAATGCTTTTTATACAACAATTTAATACTTATTTACAGTTACAAGTATAACATAACAAAAATCAGAATTAATTATGCAATTTACGTAATTGTAATAAAAGTGAGTCAAGTTTTGATTTAAAAATAAAAATTATTGAATATTATTAACAACACGAATATGATTTTTTTTATGTATTTTGAATGATTTGCAATATTAAGTATGGATTGATTATAAAATGAGAATATTTCGATTGTTTTTGTTTTAACGATTTATTAAGTACATGTTTTTTGGGGCCTTTTCAGTTTTCTACATATTTCAAATAAATTTACTATTCTGTAAATCCAATGTGTTTTTACAATTTGTTGATTAAAATCTTAGTTGTTGAGTTGGGTCGTGTCCCGTTGGTCAACTGGGTGTTGATGAAATGGAAGTTGGCGACTTGTCCGTTGGTGAGTGAGGTCGACCCGGTGTTTAAGAGGTAAAATGTCCTGATATTTTATTAACTGTTATAGGTAAAGTCCGTTTTTTTTATTAAAAAACCATAATGGTGCAAATTGCAACACCCTAAATTTAATTCCCCATATCAAAAGCATTACGTTGTTATGGAAACGAGAATAGGGTGTGAATTATTTGCACCACAATGTTTTTTTAATAAAAAAACGGAAACAGGTGTTCATTTAAAAAAGTCATCAAGTTGCTTGTGATTTTTTGAGTGACGAAGACGAATTGAAAAACGCATGTGATTTATTGCGTCATGTACAAGTTGAAAGTCTGCAACCAGCAATACATACTACATTATTAATTTGGCATCAGACGTACGTTAAAATGGTATGTCAAATTCATAGACGACTTGATGACTCTTTTTTAAATGAATACATGATATAATTCGTCTGCTTTCCGTTCATTTTGAACAGTTGTGTCGAAAATTCACATTGGGACTACCTCAGGAGTATACCCTTTCAAATAAAAAAATGATTTTCAAAATCGGTTCACAATTGACGAAGAATTCGATGAACATACATAAAAGGAAAATTTTGAGGATTTCGCTCGATTTCCTTGGGATCCAATGATCAGATCGGGACTTGATGACAATGGGACCACTCCAGGAGTATACCCTTTCTAATAAAAAAAGAATTTTCAGAATAGGTGAACATACATAAAAGGAGTCGGTAAGGAAGCAAAAATTTGAGGATTTCTCTCGATTTCCATGTTATCCCCTCATCAGGTCCTGACAATGAGACTCATCCGATCCGGACTTGGTGACAGTGGTACCGCCTCAGGAGTATACCCTTTCAAATATAAAAATTATTTTCAAAATCGGTCCTCAATTGAAGGAAAAATCGGTGAACATACATAAAAAAAAACATAAATACAGCCGAACATAGAACCCCCTCCTTTTTTGAAGTCGGTAAAAATGGTGGATGCGCTGATCAAAATACAAATCGAAAAAATATTCTGTGTCAATGTTAGACAGTTTTGAATAATTTATGTGAGAAAATTCTAAGAATTAGTACGTGGACAGGTCATTGAAAAAATAAGAAATCTTAAGAAATGGTGCATGCAACGCCCAAAATAAGAAAGTGTCAAAGATGGCTGCAAGGACTTTAACACACTTTTAAAACAGATACTCGTCTTATCAGATACATCAAGATAACGGATCATCAAGGAATTTGAATAACTGTCAATGATGGCGGGGCATGAGATTTGATAGTAACATCCAGGGATCTAAACGACAGTCAAACGTTGTATCATTTTTCAGGCTCTTTGAAACTTTCAGGATATCGAGAATTTATTTCATGTGCCTCAGTCACGTTAACCCAATCTAGCAATTAAGACCGACAGCGAAAATAAATCCGATCCCAGCAGCAATATCATCTCAGGAGCTCATTGTCCACCTAACCACTCATGCATATTCAAAGAAATGCAAATCCCCGAACCGATGAATCGCAATTTCAGCCTCTGCGAATCGGTGCGTACAATCCCACATGATCGTCCCGAGGGACCTTCCAACTAGGATCGTTGTTTTAGTTGGGTGTCCATACATTACGGGTCATTAAAAGTGAGTTATGTCCCGGTTACACCATGAGGGGGTAAAAACGAGCGCGTGTAATTAAACATGTTTTATTGGTAAATCAATTTCACTAGTGAAAACAATAACAAAAATAACAGTCAATCGAAAATCGAACCATATAAAAGTACTTTAATTGATACTATACTATAAAATGATTGGACTAGCATATGACAAACACTGATATAAAATCGGAAACGAAAGTTCCGTCGCTGTTGTGCTACCCTACGACTAACGAAATTAAGTGAGTCAGAACGGCCGACGCGTTTTGGGGAAAACATGCCGCCGTTTTGACGTAGACCCTGTGTTCCAACGAGTGGAAAAGCTATGGGAGCTAGTCGCTACAAATAAGTCCATTTCGGCTAATTACAGACGTTGCTAACAAGCTCTACATGCTATGGTTGTATCAGTGTTTGAAGACGTAATAAATACTTAAGGTAAATCATATGTACAAAAATAAATAAACCCAGAATTTACACTATACACGCTACAAGGCTTTAATAGAAAATTTAAATCCTAGAACTTTGGTTTGCCCGAAGAAGTCGAAATTTACAGATGAAGGTACATATTTACAGAGTGTCTTAGAATGCTAAGTGTGTCGTGTGCGATCCTCAAGGTTACTGGAATGTTGAAACTTAGGTGGTAAATTATCTACCTATGTTAGCTTTGTGACATTGGACGAAGGAAGAAGTTTTGATTTGTGGTGGCGTCGGGGGCGGATCGCTCAAGTGCGATTATGCAACCAAAAATACAAGCGTCAGTGACAACCGTTTTGTGACTGACGAACGCAGTGGGCGGGTCGTCCCGCCACAATCACCACCGATTGGTTGACTGGATGGTTTTCAATTACAAACCGTTTGTCAACCAATCAGAGGTAAACCGAAAAGAAGTAGTGGCCACAAACAAGAGAACGATTACAATTTTGATTAAGTCTCTTAAGGCTGTCCAAATGGTGTCTACGAGCCGCCCCGACTAAAATTCACGTCCCCCCTCCACGCTCACAACCATCACTTTGGTAATTTTAAAAAATGTAAGTACACCTATCTATACGACCAAGTACACACCGTCCATTGCACGCCGACTCGTTTTACGTGAGCGCCAGATCGGCGCTCAGCTGCGACAACCTCCGGGGATCCCGCCGCCCCCGGCTCGACCCCCGAGTCCCGCTCGTGTGATTGCTATAGCCCGAATCCGAGCCGAACGCCGAGTCCTGCGAGTACGGCTTCGGCACCGGCCTGAACGTCGCTAAATGTCCCAGCACAGGCACTGTTTCGTACGGTCCCGGCGTCGGAGACATGCACTGGATCCTTTGAGTTATGCTCGGAATCTGCCGCCGACTGGGGGGCTCCACGCTGCCCACGCGCGGGTACAGCTGCAGGAGGGCGTCGAGCAGCATCCCCTCGTGGAATTCCTGCCGTCGCCGGTCCAGACTGCGGTGTCTCTTGTTCGTGGGGATGGGGGGCAGCGGCTCGTGCGGCCGACGGAAGCGCGGGTTCTCCCGGCGGGGGGCCGTTTCGGGTCGATACGGGGGCGGCGGCATTTCGAGCCGCCGCCGGTCCATCTCGCCGCCCAAGCTCAGCTCGTCCTCGGCGAATTCGTCCTCGCTGGCGGGGGCCGGGGCCAGTTCGCTGTCGGCGTCGCTGAGCTCCTCGTAGACGGGGTTGTAGAGGTCCTGGGAGCAGTAGGGGTCCGGCCCCGGGGACGAACACAGGAACACTGGCGGGTGTTGCGAGATGGGGTAGCCGCTGGGGTAGTGGATGTTGTTCTTCACGTCTATCATCTGGAAAGAATTGTGAGATTAGTCGGGGGGTACATTCAAGTGGGGGTTAATAGGCACGAGTAGCACACAGTCGAGTCATTTTTTTTTTCATTTTTTTTATTTTTGAATCGAAAAAACTTTCGATGTCGTGTGCCCTTTTCAAGGTGTACGACTGTCAAAAGTGACACGAAGAGTTTCAAAAAGAAAAATTATTATATATATCATTTTATACACTCACGTCTAGCATGTATAATTTCATTGCTTTGCGACTTATAATGAATTTTTGAAATTTTCAAAATTTTTGAGTCCAAAAAACTTCAGTCAGTTATATATCAAGTTGGCACTCTATTCACATGTTTTGACGCTGGGAAATCGATTTCGTAGATTTACTTTTCTATATAGTGTGCCGTTTTCAATGTACAACTGTCAAAACTGACAATTAGAATTTCGAAAATAAAAATTATTGATGATATTCTCGTTATATAAACTCAAAATGTACCGACAAACCGAGTTGAGCATCTATAATTGATTACTTTCCGATTTATGGTGATTTTTGAGAATTTAAAAAAAAAATTGAGTCAAAAAATCTTCAATTTTGACGGGTCAAGTTGGTAGTCGATTTATATGTTTTCGACCCTGGGAAATCGATTTTCAATGTTTATTTTACGATATCGTGTGCCGTTTTCAATGTACAACTGTCAAAAGTGACAACAGAATTTTTAAAAAGAAATATTAGTGATTATGTCATTGTATAAAGTCAAAATGTAATAACAGGCCTAGTGTGACATGTATAATTTGATTACGTTGCGATTTATTATGAATTCTTAAAATTTTCAAAAATTTTGAGTCAAAAAATCTTCATTTTTGACAGGTCAAATTGGTGCTCGATTTATGTTTTCCACCCTGGGAAATCGATTTTTAATGCTTATTTTTCGATATCGTGTGCTGCTTTCAATGTACGACTGTCAAAAGTGACAATTAGAATTTCGAAAATAAAAATTATTGATGATATTCTAGTTATATAAACTCAAAATGTAGCGACAAACCGAGTTGAGCATGTATAATTGATTACTTTCCGATTTATGATGGATTTTTGAAAATTTCAAAATTTTTGAGTCGAAAAAACTTCATTTTTGACAGGTCAACTTGGTACTCGATTTATATGTTTTCTATCCTGGAAAAACGATTTTCAATGTCTATCTTACGATATCGTGTGCCGTTCTCAATGTACAACTGTCAAAAGTGACAACAGGAATTTTAAAAAGAAAAATTAGTGATTATGTCATTGTATAAAGTCAAAATGTATTAACAGGCCTAGTGTGACATGTACAATTTGATTACGTTGCGATTTATCATGAATTCTGAAAATTTTCAAAAAATTTTAGTCAAAAAAATCTTCATTTTTGACAGGTCAAATTAGTGCTCGATTTATGTTTTCTACCCTGGGAAATCGATTTTCAATGTTTATTTTTCGATATCGTGTGCTGTTTTCAATGTACGACTGTCAAAAGTGACATCAAGAATAAAAAAAAAATAGTGACTGTCATCATTGTTAAAAGTCAGAATGTAATAACAGACCTAGTGTGACATGTACAATTTGATTACGTTCCGAGTTATCACGAATTTTGGAAATTCCAAAGTTTTTTAATCAAAAAATATTCAATTTTGACATGTTAGTTGGTACTCGATTTATATGTTTTCGACCCTGAGAAATCGATTTTAAATGCTTATTTTTCGACATCGTGTGCCGTTTTCAATGTACAACTGCCAAAACTGACAATTAGAATTTCGAAAATAAAAATTATTGATGATATTCTTGTTATATAAACTCAAAATGTACCGACAAACCGAGTTGAGCATGTATAATTGATTACTTTCCGATTTATGATGGATTTTTGAGAATTTCAAAAATTTTGAGTCAAAAAATCTTCAAATTTGACGGGTCAAGTTGGTAGTCGATTTATATGTATTCGACCCTGTCAAATCAATTTTCAATGTTTATTTTACGATATCGTGTGCCGTTTTCAATGTATAACTGTCAAAAGTTACAATAAAATTTTTAAAAAGAAATACTTGTGATTATGTCATTGTATAAAGTCAAAATGTAATAACAGGCCTAGTGTGACATGTATAATTTGTTTACGTTGCGATTTATTATGAATTCTTAAAATTTTCAAAAATGTTGAGTCAAAAAACTTTCAATTTTGACAGATCAAGTTGGTACTCGATTTATATGTTTTCGACCCTGGGAAATCGATTTTCAATGTTTATTTTACGATATTGTGTGCCTTTTACAATGTAGAACTGTCAAAACTGACAATTAGAATTTCGAAAATAAAAATTATTGATGATATTCTCGTTATATAAACTCAAAATGTACCGACAAACCGAGTTGAGCATCTATAATTGATTACTTTCCGATTTATGGTGATTTTTGAGAATTAAAAAAAAATTGAGTCAAAAAATCTTCAATTTTGACAGGTCAAGTTGGTACTCGATTTATATGTTTTCGACCCTGGGAAAACGATTTTTAATGTTCATTTTTCGATATCGTGTGCCGTTTTCAATGTATGACTGTCAAAACTGACAATTAGAATTTCGAAAATAAAAATGATTGATGATATACTCGTTATATAAACTCAAAATGTACCGACAAAACGAGTTGAGCATCTCGAATTGATTATTTTCCGATTTATGATGGATTTTTGAGAATTTCAAAAATTTTGAGTCAAAAAATCTTCAATTTTGACAGGTCAAGTTGGTAGTCGATTTATATGTTTTCGACCCTGGGAAATCGATTTTCAATGTTTATTTTACGATATCGTGTGCCGTTTTCAATATACAACTGTCAAAAGTGACAACAGAATTTTTAAAAAGAAATATTAGTGATTATGTCATTGTATAAAGTCAAAATGTAATAACAGGCCTAGTGTGACATGTACAATTTAATTACGTTGAGATTTATTAGGAATTCTTAAAATTTTCAAAAATTTTGAGTCAAAAAATCTTCAATTTTGACAGGTCAAGTTGGTACTCGATTTATATGTTTTCGACCCTGGGAAATCGATTTTTAATGCTTATTTTTCGATATCGTGTGCCGTTTTCAATGTATGACTGTCAAAACTGACAATTAGAATTCCGAAAATAAAAATTATTGATGATATTCTCGTTATATAAACTCAAAATGTACCGACAAACCGAGTTGAGCATCTATAATTGATTACTTTCCGATTTATGGTGATTTTTGAGAATTAAAAAAAAATTGAGTCAAAAAATCTTCAATTTTGACAGGTCAAGTTGGTACTCGATTTATATGTTTTCGACCCTGGGAAAACGATTTTTAATGTTCATTTTTCGATATCGTGTGCCGTTTTCAATGTATGACTGTCAAAACTGACAATTAGAATTTCGAAAATAAAAATGATTGATGATATACTCGTTATATAAACTCAAAATGTACCGACAAAACGAGTTGAGCATCTCGAATTGATTATTTTCCGATTTATGATGGATTTTTGAGAATTTCAAAAATTTTGAGTCAAAAAATCTTCAATTTTGACAGGTCAAGTTGGTAGTCGATTTATATGTTTTCGACCCTGGGAAATCGATTTTCAATGTTTATTTTACGATATCGTGTGCCGTTTTCAATATACAACTGTCAAAAGTGACAACAGAATTTTTAAAAAGAAATATTAGTGATTATGTCATTGTATAAAGTCAAAATGTAATAACAGGCCTAGTGTGACATGTACAATTTAATTACGTTGAGATTTATTAGGAATTCTTAAAATTTTCAAAAATTTTGAGTCAAAAAATCTTCAATTTTGACAGGTCAAGTTGGTACTCGATTTATATGTTTTCGACCCTGGGAAATCGATTTTTAATGCTTATTTTTCGATATCGTGTGCCGTTTTCAATGTATGACTGTCAAAACTGACAATTAGAATTCCGAAAATAAAAATTATTGATGATATTCTCGTTATATAAACTCAAAATGTACCGACAAACCGAGTTGAGCATCTATAATTGATTACTTTCCGATTTATGTTGATTTTTGAGAATTAAAAAAAAATTGAGTCAAAAAATCTTCAATTTTGACAGGTCAAGTTGGTACTCGATTTATATGTTTTCGACCCTGGGAAAACGATTTTTAATGTTCATTTTTCGATATCGTGTGCCGTTTTCAATGTATGACTGTCAAAACTGACAATTAGAATTTCGAAAATAAAAATGATTGATGATATACTCGTTATATAAACTCAAAATGTACCGACAAAACGAGTTGAGCATCTCGAATTGATTATTTTCCGATTTATGATGGATTTTTGAGAATTTCAAAAATTTTGAGTCAAAAAATCTTCAATTTTGACAGGTCAAGTTGGTAGTCGATTTATATGTTTTCGACCCTGGGAAATCGATTTTCAATGTTTATTTTACGATATCGTGTGCCGTTTTCAATATACAACTGTCAAAAGTGACAACAGAATTTTTAAAAAGAAATATTAGTGATTATGTCATTGTATAAAGTCAAAATGTAATAACAGGCCTAGTGTGACATGTACAATTTAATTACGTTGAGATTTATTAGGAATTCTTAAAATTTTCAAAAATTTTGAGTCAAAAAATCTTCAATTTTGACAGGTCAAGTTGGTACTCGATTTATATGTTTTCGACCCTGGGAAATCGATTTTTAATGCTTATTTTTCGATATCGTGTGCCGTTTTCAATGTATGACTGTCAAAACTGACAATTAGAATTCCGAAAATAAAAATTATTGATGATATTCTCGTTATATAAACTCAAAATGTACCGACAAACCGAGTTGAGCATCTATAATTGATTACTTTCCGATTTATGGTGGATTTTTGAGAATTTAAAAAATTTGAGTCAAAAACTCTTCAATTTTGACGGGTCAAGTTGGTAGTCGAATTATATGTATTTGACCCCGGCAAATCGATTTTCACTGTTTATTTTACGATATCGTGTGCCGTTTTCAATGTATAACTGTCAAAAGTGACAATAAAATTTTTAAAAAGAAATACTAGTGATTATGTCATTGTATAAAGTCAAAATGTAATAACAGGCCTAGTGTGACAAGTACAATTTGATTACGTTGCGATTTATTATGAAATATTAAAATTTTCAAAGATTTTGGGTCAAAAAATCTTCAATTTTGACAGGTCAAGTTGGTACTCGATTTATATGTTTTCGACCCTGGGAAAACGATTTTTAATGCTTATTTTACGATATCTTGTGCCGTTTTCAATGTATGACTGTCAAAACTGACAATTAGAATTCCGAAAATAAAAATTATTGATGATATTCTCGTTATATAAACTCAAAATGTACCGACAAACCGAGTTGAGCATGTATAATTGATTACTTTCCGATTTATGATGGATTTTTGAGAATTTCAAAAATTTTGAGTCAAAAAATCTTCAATTTTGACAGGTCAAGTTGGTAGTCGATTTATATGTATTCGACCCTGGCAAATCGATTTTCAATGTTTATTTTACGATATCGTGTACCGTTTTCAATGTATGACTGTCAAAACTGACAATTAGAATTTCGAAAATAAAAATGATTGATGATATACTCGTTATATAAGCTCAAAATGTACCGACAAAACGAGTTGAGCATCTCGAACTGATTATTTTCCGATTTATGATGGATTTTTGAGAATTAAAAAAAAATTGAGTCAAAAAATCTTCAATTTTGACAGGTCAAGTTGGTAGTCGATTTATATGTTTTCGACCCTGGGAAATCGATTTTCAATGTTTATTTTACGATATCGTGTGCCGTTTCAATGTACAACTGTCAAAAGTGACAACAGAATTTTTAAAAAGAAATATTAGTGATTATGTCATTGTATAAAGTCAAAATGTAATAACAGGCCTAGTGTGACATGTACAATTTAATTACGTTGAGATTTATTAGGAATTCTTAAAATTTTCAAAAATTTTGAGTCAAAAAATCTTCAATTTTGACAGGTCAAGTTGGTACTCGATTTATATGTTTTCGACCCTGGGAAATCGATTTTTAATGCTTATTTTTCGATATCGTGTGCCGTTTTCAATGTATGACTGTCAAAACTGACAATTAGAATTCCGAAAATAAAAATTATTGATGATATTCTCGTTATATAAACTCAAAATGTACCGACAAACCGAGTTGAGCATCTATAATTGATTACTTTCCGATTTATGGTGGATTTTTGAGAATTTAAAAAATTTGAGTCAAAAACTCTTCAATTTTGACGGGTCAAGTTGCTAGTCGAATTATATGTATTTGACCCCGGCAAATCGATTTTCACTGTTTATTTTACGATATCGTGTGCCGTTTTCAATGTATAACTGTCAAAAGTGACAATAAAATTTTTAAAAAGAAATACTAGTGATTATGTCATTGTATAAAGTCAAAATGTAATAACAGGCCTAGTGTGACAAGTACAATTTGATTACGTTGCGATTTATTATGAAATATTAAAATTTTCAAAGATTTTGGGTCAAAAAATCTTCAATTTTGACAGGTCAAGTTGGTACTCGATTTATATGTTTTCGACCCTGGGAAAACGATTTTTAATGCTTATTTTACGATATCTTGTGCCGTTTTCAATGTATGACTGTCAAAACTGACAATTAGAATTCCGAAAATAAAAATTATTGATGATATTCTCGTTATATAAACTCAAAATGTACCGACAAACCGAGTTGAGCATGTATAATTGATTACTTTCCGATTTATGATGGATTTTTGAGAATTTCAAAAATTTTGAGTCAAAAAATCTTCAATTTTGACAGGTCAAGTTGGTAGTCGATTTATATGTATTCGACCCTGGCAAATCGATTTTCAATGTTTATTTTACGATATCGTGTACCGTTTTCAATGTATGACTGTCAAAACTGACAATTAGAATTTCGAAAATAAAAATGATTGATGATATACTCGTTATATAAACTCAAAATGTACCGACAAAACGAGTTGAGCATCTCGAATTGATTATTTTCCGATTTATGATGGATTTTTGAGAATTTCAAAAATTTTGAGTCAAAAAATCTTCAATTTTGACAGGTCAAGTTGGTAGTCGATTTATATGTATTCGACTCTGGGAAATCGATTTTCAATGTTTATTTTACGATATTGTGTGCCGTTTACAATGTACAACTGTCAAAACTGACAATTAAATTTTCGAAAATAAAAATTATGGATGATATTCTCCTTATATAAACTCAAAATGTACCGACAAACCGAGTTGAGCATCTATAATTGATTACTTTCTGATTTATGATGATTTTTGAGAATTAAAAAAAAAATTGAGTCAAAAAATCTTCAATTTTGACAGGTCAAGTTGGTAGTCGATTTATATGTTTTCGACCCTGGGAAATCGATTTTCAATGTTTATTTTACGATATCGTGTGCCGTTTTCAATATACAACTGTCAAAAGTGACAACAGAATTTTTAAAAAGAAATATTAGTGATTATGTCATTGTATAAAGTCAAAATGTAATAACAGGCCTAGTGTGACATGTACAATTTGACTACGTTACGATTTATTATGAATTTTTAAAATTTTCAAAAATTTTGAGTCAAAAGATCTTCAATTTTGACAGGTCAAGTTGGTACTCGATTTATATGTTTTCGACCCTGGGAAAACGATTTTTAATGTTCATTTTTCGATATCGTGTGCCGTTTTCAATGTATGACTGTCAAAACTGACAATTAGAATTTCGAAAATAAAAATGATTGATGATATACTCGTTATAGAAACTCAAGATGTACCGACAAACCGAGTTGAGCATCTATAATTGATTACTTTCCGATTTATGATGGATTTTTAAGAATTTCAAAAATTTTGAGTCAAAAAATCTTCAATTTTGACAGGTCAAGTTGGTAGTCGATTTATATGTATTCGACCCTGGCAAATCGATTTTCAATGTTTATTTTACGATATCGTGTGCCGTTTTCAATGTACAACTGTCAAAAGTAACAACAGAATTTTTAAAAAGAAATATTAGTGATTATGTCATTGTATAAAGTCAAAATGTAATAACAGGTCTAGTGTGACATGTACAATTTGACTACGTTGCGATTTATTATGAATTTTTAAAATTTTCAAAAATTTTGAGTCAAAAGATCTTCAATTTTGACAGGTCAAGTTGGTACTCGATTTATATGTTTTCGACCCTGGGAAAACGATTTTTAATGTTCATTTTTCGATATCGTGTGCCGTTTTCAATGTATGACTGTCAAAACTGACAATTAGAATTTCGAAAATAAAAATGATTGATGATATACTCGTTATAGAAACTTAAGATGTACCGACAAACCGAGTTGAGCATCTATAATTGATTACTTTCCGATTTATGATGGATTTTTGAGAATTTCAAAAATTTTGAGTCAAAAAATCTTCAATTTTGACAGGTCAAGTTGGTAGTCGATTTATATGTATTCGACCCTGGCAAATCGATTTTCAATGTTTATTTTACGATATCGTGTGCCGTTTTCAATGTACAACTGTCAAAAGTGACAACAGAATTTTTAAAAAGAAATATTAGTGATTATGTCATTGTATAAAGTCAAAATGTAATAACAGGTCTAGTGTGACATGTACAATTTGACTACGTTGCGATTTATTATGAATTTTTAAAATTGTCAAAAATTTTGAGTCAAAAGATCTTCAATTTTGACAGGTCAAGTTGGTACTCGATTTATATGTTTTCGACCCTGGGAAAACGATTTTTAATGTTCATTTTTCGATATCGTGTGCCGTTTTCAATGTATGACTGTCAAAACTGACAATTAGAATTTCGAAAATAAAAATGATTGATGATATACTCGTTATAGAAACTTAAGATGTACCGACAAACCGAGTTGAGCATCTATAATTGATTACTTTCCGATTTATGATGGATTTTTGAGAATTTCAAAAATTTTGAGTCAAAAAATCTTCAATTTTGACAGGTCAAGTGGGTACTAGATTTATATGTTTTCGGCCTTGGGAAATCGATTTTCAATGTTTATTTTACGATATCGTGTGCCGTTTTCAATGTACAACTGTCAAAAGTGACAACAGAATTTTTAAAAAGAAATATTAGTGATTATGTCATTGTATAAAGTCAAAATGTAATAACAGGTCTAGTGTGACATGTACAATTTGACTACGTTGCGATTTATTATGAATTTTTAAAATTGTCAAAAATTTTGAGTCAAAAGATCTTCAATTTTGACAGGTCAAGTTGGTACTCGATTTATATGTTTTCGACCCTGGGAAATCGATTTTTAATGTTTATTTTTCAATATCGTGTGGCGTTTTCAATGCACGACTGTCAAAAGTGACAACAAGCATTTTAAAAAGAAAAATTAGTTACTATATCATTGTATAAAGTCTATGTGTGTATCATTTGGAGTATCTATGTGATAAGGTCTAACAAGACCGAGACACACGTTTGTTGTTGACTTGCTACGAAAATAAACGTGTAGCCATTAGGTGGCTAAAGATTAGTAATTACAAAATAAAAAACTCATGTCAACACTCTGCTCTCCTTAAATAAACCATATACTGAAAAGCAACAGGTAAGCCGAGACATATAGCCCCGTTAACAATGAATGAGCCCCACATGTACAGCACGCATCCAACAAACGTGTTAGTACCCCCATTTCACAGGACGTCTACTCTTCAACTACAAAACATGGACAAACAACTCCCAATTTATCGCACGAACAAATAAAGCGGCTCGTTACGTTTTAGCACTCATACCAAACGAAGCAACGATCTAATTACTTTACTGTGGGCCCTCCGTGCTCCAGAAGGACCAGCCGAGTGAACCAGGGAGTTCGTTATGACTGCGTGAGCGGCGCGAGCTGTTCAATAAAAACCCATATTAAAAAACTTCATCCTTTTGTAATTGGAGGGCGTCCGTCGTAATAATTACGGCCCGTCTTTGCTTTGACAAACACAGTTAATTCATCACGAAAGGAGTGAAATTTGCGCGTGGGCGAATTTCGAGTTTGAGTGATGTGCGGCTGTGTGTTGATTACCGTCGAAGTATAAATTTCAATTAAAAAAAAAAAAACAATTTGCGGCGTTAAATTGCGGCGATAAAAAGACAGGATGTGCCGGTTTACGCACACGATGCAAAAACACAGGAAGTAATTCGCAAAAACCGATACGAACCTCGATGGATGGAGCAACGATATGTCCGCCAGCTGCGTGGTGGTGATGGGTCGGCGTGGTCCGCGGAATGACGTCGTGGAGGTCCTCGTAGATGCCGCCTGCGGCTGTCGGACCATCACAGTTGTTCTGGGGGGAGGTCTTGCACGGTAGGAAATTTTGTACTTTTCTTTTATGTCTGCAACAAAGGTCGTCGTTAGTCCGACTGACATTATCTTCGGGGGTTGGATTATCTGCATTATTGACCGGGATGGACGCGATCGTATCTTAAGTGTTTTCTAATAGGTCCTGTCGGTCACATTTAAGCGGGGACGTCGGTAGCGATTTCTATTTTCCCGAATGCGAACGCGCCTCAACTCGGTCGGAAAGTCGTGTTTCATTTCGCAAAAATAACGACGACAATGTGACCAACCTTGTGGAAATTATCTCGAATGGCAGTCATATTGGATTTTCGTTATTGTTTACAGTACGCTGACCATCGGCGCGAATGCGCCTTTATTGGAAACGATCCTCGCTGAATGCAAAACCGCCAGACGTCCGTCTGTTCGATGTCTGTCTTTCGCGACGATTACACGAAGATGTTAATCACGTCTCTACGAGCCTTTCATAAAATCCATTTGGGACAAGAGTGGCACTATTTTAAAGTGGAGGAATGCGATAAAGAATCGAGCGGGGTGTCGTTAAGGTGGTCTTTGACGGCTCTGGACCGGAGATTACGGGTTGAAGTGGTGCGCTTAAGATAAACAAGGGCTTATATTTGCTTGTTGTCAAATCGCTAAGTAGGGTGGGCTGCTGGGTTCGAGGTAATATTTTGTCGTAATTGCTCCGGCGGTTTTATTGCACACTAACGTTTTTACGGCTGCTCCAAGAGCCGGAACACAAGAGTCTTCTTGAATTCTATCAATGTTTGAAGAGCACAGTTATTACACTGTTTTCATGAGGCAATCGGTCAGGTTTACTCGAAATATTAGTTTTATTATCGACCATTTTCTTTCACTCTCGGGCCACCTACCCGCAAACCCCGATAAGCAACGGCGAAAGGGCGCCATTAGCCTTACCTCATCTAATGACTTCCTGGAGGCCGTAATGGATACCCCGCGATAATGAGTCGCGTCGTTGCTGATTAATTATTACACGCTGTAATCGCACTTCGCTACCTGCATAGATAAAAGACATTTTTCTGAGGCCATTCAGGCACCTCGAATGGAAGCTGAGTGCTCAGCGATACAACATCGTGTTAATAATTGGAGGAAGAGTCGGGGCGCTCTTCTGGTTCGGCGAAATGGGTAATTGATGGATGATTTTTTGCCACGTAAGGGGAGATACAGGACGAGAAAAAAAGCGGTAAATTAATACCGAGGAAGTAGTGTTCTGTGTCTATCGCGACGGGAGCGTGAAAGGGGGGCGGAAGTCGCTCCCAGATTTACCCTTGCTTATGTTTACTCTGCGAGGTGTGGAAATTAAACGGTCTTTTTGCAGCTTTTGCGTGCGGAGTTTTTTAACTATTTTGGCTCGATCTCTTTTACGCAGAAAATTCTCAAATCGGATAAGAACCGCAAGAAAACAGAGGGTCACAGGGGGGCCGTACTTTTGATTTCCTCAGTCCCCCAGATCTCAGCTGTGTAGTATTCAGTTTCTTAGTTTCTCAGCTCCTTAATTTTTCAGTCTCTCAGTTTCTCGACCGAGATCCAAAACGTTCCTCAATTTCTCAGTTGTTCAGATCTCATCTGCTCAGATTCTCAGTTTTACTTTTACTAAGTTCTTCAATTGCTCACTTGTCAATTTTGTCAATTTCTCAGCTGCTCAGTCAGTTGCTTATCAGCTCAGTTTCTAAGTTGTGTCAGCTACTCAGTGACTCAGTTGTTCTGTTTCTCAGTTACTCAGTTTTTTCAGTTTCTAACTTCCTCTGTGTTTTAGCTAACTCAGTTGATCAACTGTTGCTACAGAGTTGTTCTGTTTCTCAAATTTTCAGATTTTTTTTCTTCAAATTTTCAGTTGCTCATAACTGGCCCATTTCCTCAATGTCGCACATCACCTTCACTGGCTCAATGGCTCAGAGCTCAGTTTTTCAGCTCAGATTTCGGATCCCATTTGCTAATTTTGTCAGTTTCTTAATTCATCAGTTTCTCAGCTGCTCAGTTTATCAATCGTTTGGCCGCTCAGTTTTTATGTTGCGAGGTTCCTTAGTTTCTCAGTTGGTCAGATGTCAGCTACTCAGTGACTCAGTTGTTCTGTTTCTCAGTTACAAATTTTTTCCAGTTTCTAATTTCCTCAGTTTCTTAGCTACTCACCGGCTTAGTCTTTTGGTCGCACAGATTTCAGCTGCCCCAGTTTTCAGTTTCCAATTTCCTCAGTTTCTCTGTATTTTTTTTCTGAGTTCCCCAGTTCTCAATTTCTTAGTTTCTTTGCTCTTCAGTATCTCGGCTGCTCAGTTGATTAACTGTTTTTACTCAGTTGTTCTGTTTCACAGTTTTCAGTTTCTAACTTTCTTAGTTTCTCAGCTGCCGCTTTGCTTTATTCGATTTCTCTGTGCTTGAGAATTTCAGTTTTTCAAATTTTCAGTTGCTCATAGGTAGCCCATTTTCTCAATTTCGCACATCACCTTCACTGGCTCAATGGCTCAATGCTCACTTTCTCAGCTGAGATTTCAGATCCCATTTGCTAATTTTGTCATTTTCTTAATTCATCAGTTTCTCAGCTGCTCAGTTTATCAATTGTTTGGCCGCTCAGTTTTTAAGTTGCGAGGTTCCTTAGTTTCTCAGTTACTCAGTATATCGGTTCTTCAGCTGCTCAGTTTCTGAGTTTCTTCAATTTCACAGTTGGTTAGATGTCAGCTACTCAGTGACTCAGTTGTTCTGTTTCTCAGTTACTAATTTTTTCCAGTTTCTTAGCTACTCACTGGCTTAGTTTTTTGGTCGCACAGATTTCACCTGCCCCAGTTTTCAGTTTCCAATTTCCTCAGTTTCTCTGTATTTCTTTTTCTGAGTTCCCCAGTTTCTCAATTTCTTAGTTTCTTTGCTCTTCAGTATCTCGGCTGCTCAGTTGATCAACTGTTGTTACTCAGTTGTTCTGGTTCACAGTTTTCAGTTTCTAACTTTCTTAGTTTCTCAGCTGCCGCTTTGCTTTTTCGATTTCTCTGTGCTTGAGAATCTCAGTTTTTCAAATTTTCAGTTGCTGATGACTGGCCCATTTTCTCAATTTCGCACATCACCTTCACTGGCTCAATGGCTCAATGCTCAGTTTCTCAACTGAGATTTCAGATCTCATTTGCTAATTTTGTCATTTTCTTAATTCATCAGTTTCTCAGCTGCTCAGTTTATCAATCGTTTGGCCGCTCAGTTTTTAAGTTGCGAGGTTCCTTAGTTTCTCAGTTACTCAGTATATCGGTTCTTCAGCTGCTCAGTTTCTGAGTTTCTTCAATTTCACAGTTGGTCAGATGTCAGCTACTCAGTGACTCAGTTGTTCTGTTTCTCAGTTACTAATTTTTCCAGTTTCTAATTTCCTCAGTTTCTGAGCTACTCACTGGCTTAGTTTTTTGGTCGCACAGATTTCACCTGCCCCAGTTTTCAGTTTCCAATTTCCTCAGTTTCTCTGTATTTCTTTTTCTGAGTTCCCCAGTTTCTCAATTTCTTAGTTTCTTTGCTCTTCAGTATCTCGGCTGCTCAGTTGATCAACTGTTGTTACTCAGTTGTTCTGGTTCACAGTTTTCAGTTTCTAACTTTCTTAGTTTCTCAGCTGCCGCTTTGCTTTTTCGATTTCTCTGTGCTTGAGAATCTCAGTTTTTCAAATTTTCAGTTGCTGATGACTGGCCCATTTTCTCAATTTCGCACATCACCTTCACTGGCTCAATGGCTCAATGCTCAGTTTCTCAACTGAGATTTCAGATCTCATTTGCTAATTTTGTCATTTTCTTAATTCATCAGTTTCTCAGCTGCTCAGTTTATCAATCGTTTGGCCGCTCAGTTTTTAAGTTGCGAGGTTCCTTAGTTTCTCAGTATATCGGTTCTTCAGCTGCTCAGTTTCTGAGTTTCTCCAATTTCACAGTTGGTCAGATGTCAGCTACTCAGTGACTCAGTTGTTCTGTTTCTCAGTTACTAATTTTTTCCAGTTTCTAATTTCCTCAGATTCTTAGCTACTCACTGGCTTAGTTTTTTGGTCGCACAGATTTCAGCTGCCCCAGTTTTCAGTTTCCAATTTCCTCAGTTTCTCTGTATTTTTTTTCTGAGTTCCCCAGTTTCTCAATTTCTTAGTTTCTTTGCTCTTCAGTATCTCGGCTGCTCAGTTGATCAACTGTTGTTACGCAGTTGTTCTGTTTCACGGTTTTCAGTTTCTAACTTTCTTACTTTCTCAGCTGCCGCTCTGCTTTTTCGATTTCTTTGTGCTGGAGAATCTCAGTTTTTCAAATTTTCAGTTGCTGATGACTGGCCCATTTTCTCAATTTCGCACATCACCTTCACTGGCTCAATGGCTCAATGCTCAGTTTCTCAGCTGAGATTTCAGATCCCATTTGTTAATTTTGTCAGTTTCTCAATTCATCAGTTTCTCAGCTGCTCAGTCTATCAATCGTTTGACCGCTCAGTTTCTCAGAAGTTGCCAGGTTCCTTAGTTTCTCAGTTACTCAGAATATCGGTTCTTCAGCTGCTCAGTTTCATAGTTTCTCCAATTTCACAGTTGGTCAGATGTCAGCTACTCAGTGACTCAGTTGTTCTGTTTCTCAGTTACTAATTTTTTCCAGTTTCTAATTTCCTCAGTTTCTTAGCTACTCACTGGCTTAGTTTTTTGGTCGCACAGATTTCACCTGCCCCAGTTTTCAGTTTCCAATTTCCTCAGTTTCTCTGTATTTTTTTTCTGAGTTCCCCAGTTCTCAATTTCTTAGTTTCTTTGCTCTTCAGTATCTCGGCTGCTCAGTTGATCAACTGTTGTTACTCAGTTGTTCTGGTTCCCAGTTTTCAGTTTCTAACTTTCTTAGTTTTCAAGCTGCCGCTTTGCTTTTTCGATTTCTCTGTGCTTGAGAATCTCAGTTTTTCAAATTTTCAGTTGCTGATGACTGGCCCATTTTCTCAATTTCGCACATCACCTTCACGGGCTCAATGGCTCAATGCTCAGTTTCTCAGCTGAGATTTCAGATCCCATTTGCTAATTTTGTCAGTTTCTTAATTCATCAGTTTCTCAGCTGCTCAGTTTATCAATCGTTTGGCCGCTCAGTTTTTAAGTTGCGAGGTTCCTTAGTTTCTCAGTATATCGGTTCTTCAGCTGCTCAGTTTCTGAGTTTCTCCAATTTCACAGTTGGTCAGATGTCAGCTACTCAGTGACTCAGTTGTTCTGTTTCTCAGTTACTAATTTTTTCCAGTTTCTAATTTCCTCAGATTCTTAGCTACTCACTGGCTTAGTTTTTTGGTCGCACAGATTTCAGCTGCCCCAGTTTTCAGTTTCCAATTTCCTCAGTTTCTCTGTATTTTTTTTCTGAGTTCCCCAGTTTCTCAATTTCTTAGTTTCTTTGCTCTTCAGTATCTCGGCTGCTCAGTTGATCAACTGTTGTTACGCAGTTGTTCTGTTTCACGGTTTTCAGTTTCTAACTTTCTTACTTTCTCAGCTGCCGCTCTGCTTTTTCGATTTCTTTGTGCTGGAGAATCTCAGTTTTTCAAATTTTCAGTTGCTGATGACTGGCCCATTTTCTCAATTTCGCACATCAGCTTCACTGGCTCAATGGCTCAATGCTCAGTTTCTCAGCTGAGATTTCAGATCCCATTTGTTAATTTTGTCAGTTTCTCAATTCATCAGTTTCTCAGCTGCTCAGTCTATCAATCGTTTGACCGCTCAGTTTTTAAGTTGCGAGGTTCCTTAGTTTCTCAGTTACTCAGAATATCGGTTCTTCAGCTGCTCAGTTTCTGAGTTTCTCCAATTTCACAGTTGGTCAGATGTCAGCTACTCAGTGACTCAGTTGTTCTGTTTCTCAGTTACTAATTTTTTCCAGTTTCTAATTTTCTCAGTTTCTTAGCTACTCACTGGCTTAGTTTTTTGGTCGCACAGATTTCACCTGCCCCAGTTTTCAGTTTCCAATTTCCTCAGTTTCTCTGTATTTTTTTTCTGAGTTCCCCAGTTTCTCAATTTCTTAGTTTCTTTGCTCTTCAGTATCTCGGCTGCTCAGTTGATCAACTGTTTTTACTCAGTTGTTCTGTTTCACAGTTTTCAGTTTCTAACTTTCTTAGTTTCTCAGCTGCCGCTCTGCTTTTTCGATTTCTCTTTGCTTGAGAATCTCAGTTTTTCAAATATTCAGTTGCTGATGACTGGCCCATTTTCTCAATTTCGCACATCAGCATCACTGGCTCAATGCTCAGTTTCTCAGCTGAGATTTCAGATCCCATTTGCTAATTATGTCAGTTTCTTAATTCATCAGTTTCTCAGCTGCTCAGTTTATCAATTGTTTGGCCGCTCAGTTTTTAAGTTGCGAGGTTCGTTAGTTTCTTAGTTACTCAGAATATCGGCTCTTCAGCTGCTCAGTTTCTGAGTTTCTTCAATTTCACAGTTGGTCAGATGTCAGCCACTCAGTGACTCAGTTGTTCTGTTTCTCAGTTACAAATTTTTTCCAGTTTTTAATTTCCTCAGTTTCTTAGTTACTCACTGGCTTAGTTTTTTGGTCGCACAGATTTCAGCTGCCCCAGTTTTCAGTTTCCAATTTCCTCAGTTTCTCTGTATTTTTTTTCTGAGTTCCCCAGTTCTCAATTTCTTAGTTTCTTTGCTCTTCAGTATCTCGGCTGCTCAGTTGATCAACTGTTGTTACTCAGTTGTTCTGTTTCACAGTTTTCAGTTTCTAACTTTCTTAGTTTCTCAGCTGCCGCTTTGCTTTTTTCGATTTCTCTGTGCTTGAGAATCTCAGTTTTTCAAATTTTCAGTTGCTGATGACTGGCCCATTTTCTCAATTTCGCACATCAGCTTCACTGGCTCAATGGCTCAATGCTCAGTTTCTCAGCTGAGATTTCAAATCCCATTTGCTAATTTTGTCAGTTTCTTAATTCATCAGTTTCTCAGCTGCTCAGTTTATCAATCGTTTGGCCGCTCAGTTTTTAAGTTGCGAGGTTCCTTAGTTTCTCAGTATATCGGTTCTTCAGCTGCTCAGTTTCTGAGTTTCTCCAATTTCACAGTTGGTCAGATGTCAGCCACTCAGTGACTCAGTTGTTCTGTTTCTCAGTTACTAATTTTTTCCAGTTTCTAATTTCCTCAGTATCTTAGCTACTCACTGGCTTAGTTTTTTGGTCGCACAGATTTCACCTGCCCCAGTTTTCAGTTTCCAATTTCCTCAGTTTCTCTGTATTTTTATCCTGAGTTCCCCAGTTTCTCAATTTCTTAGTTTCTTTGCTCTTCAGTATCTCGGCTGCTCAGTTGATCAACTGTTGTTACTCAGTTGTTCTGTTTCACAGTTTTCAGTTTCTAACTTTCTTAGTTTCTCAGCTGCCGCTCTGCTTTTTCGATTTCTCTTTGCTTGAGAATCTCAGTTTTTCAAATTTTCAGTTGCTGATGACTGGCCCATTTTCTCAATTTCGCACATCACCTTCACTGGCTCAATGGCTCAATGCTCAGTTTCTCAGCTGAGATTTCAGATCCCATTTGTTTCGGTTTCTAACTTCCTCAGTGGCTTAGTTTTTTAGTTGCACAGATTTCACCTGGTCCACTTCTAATTTCCTCAGTTCCTCACTTTTTCAATTTCTTGGTTTCTTTGTTCTTCAGTATCTCAGCTGCTCAGTTGATCAACTAGTGCTACTCAGTTGGCCAGATCTCAGCTTCTCAACTACCCAGTTCTGTTTCTCAGTTTTCGGTTTCTACCTTCCTTATAGTTTCTCGGCTGCTCAGTTCCTCTGTTTTCACTTGCTCGGTTCCCCAGTTGCTGTGCTACCCTTTGTTGGCTCCTCAGTTTCTCTCGCTTGAGAATGTCGGTTCTTCAGTTTCTTCTTTCTCAGTTCTTAATTTTTCAATTGCTCGTCAGTGGCTCATTTTCTCAATTTCGTACATCAAATTCACTGGCTCAATAGCTCACAGCTCAGCTGCTCAGATCTCAGATCCCATTTGCTAATTTTGTCAGTTTCTTAATTCATCAGTTTCTCAGCGCCTCAGTTTGTCATTTGTTTGGCAGCTCGGTTTCTCAGTTTTTTATTGCGAGGTTTGTTAGTTTCTCAGCTACTCAGTATATCGCTTCTTCAGCTGCTCAGTTTCTGAGTTTCTCCAATTTCACAGTTGGTCAGATATCAGCTACTCAGGTGACTCAGTTGTCTGTTTCTCAGTTACTCAGTTTTTTCAGTTTCTAACTTCCTCAGTAGCTTAGTTTTTTAGTTGCACAGATTTCACCTGCTCCAGTTCTGATTTACTCAGTTCCTCACTTTCTCAATTTCTTGGTTTCTTTGTTCTTCTGTATCTTAGCTGCTCAGTTGATCAACTGGTGCTACTCAGTTGGCCAGATCTCAACTTCTTAACTACCCAGTTCTGTTTCTCAGTTTTCGGTTTCTACCTTCCTTATGGTTTCTCGGCTGCTCAGTTCCTCTGCTTTCACTTGCTCAGTTCCCCAGTTGCTGTGCTACCCTTTGTTGGCTCCTCAGTTTCTCTTGCTTGAGAATGTCGGTTCTTCAGTTTCTTCTTTCTCAGTTCTTAATTTTTCAATTGCTCGTCAGTGGCTCATTTTCTCAATTTCGTACATCAAATTCACTGGCTCAATAGCTCAGAGCTCAGCTGCTCAGTTTTTCAGCTCAGATCTCAGATCCCATTTGCTAATTTTGTCAGTTTCTTAATTCATCAGTTTCTCAGCTGCTCAGTTTGTCATTTGCTTGGCAGCTCGGTTTCTCAGTTTTTAGTTGCGAGGTTTGTTAGTTTCTCAGCTATTCCGTATAAAGGCTCAGTTTATCAATCGTTTGGCCGCTCAGATTCTCAGTTTTTAAGTTGCGAGGTTCCTTAGTTTCTCAGTTACTCAGTATATCGGTTCTTCAGCTGCTAAGTTTATGAGCTTTTTTAATTTCACTGTTGGTCAGATGTCAGCTAACCAGTTACTCAGTTCTTTCAGTTTCTAACTTCCTCAGTTCCTTAGCTACTCAGTAGTTAGTTTTTTAGTCGCACAGATTTCACCTGCTCCAGCTCTCATTTTCCAGTTTTAATTTCCTCAGTTCCCCAGGTTCTCAGTATATTTTTTTTATTTCTGAGTTCCTCAGTTTTTCAATTTCTTGGTTTCTTTGTTCTTCAGTATCTCAGCTGCTCAGTTGATCAATGGTGCTACTCAGTTGGCCAGATCTCAGCTTCTCAACTACCCAGTTCTGTTTCTCAGTTTTCAGTTTCTATCTTCCTTAGTTTCTCATCTGATGAGTTCCTCTGTTTTCACTTGCTCAGTTCCCCAGTTGCTTGAGAATATCGGTTTTTCAGTTTCTCTCTTTCTCAGTTCTTAATTTTTCAGTTGGTTATCAGTGGCTCATTTTTTCAATTTCGCACATAATATTCACTGGCTCACTTCAATGGCTCAGAGCTCAACTGCTCAGTTTTCATGTCTTATCTGTTTTGTAGTTGCGAAGTTCCTTAGTTTCCCATTTACACAGTACAGTTTCTTCAAAGATTTTTCATTTTCTCAGTTGATCGAAATTTAGCTGCTCAGTTTCAGCATGTCAGTTTTTCAGTTCCCCAATATCTGCGACTTCGTTCGTTAGTTTTTCAGTTTCTCAGTTAATTCCCAAATTTTTCAGATGCTCAATTTTCCATTTTCTTGCTTACTCAGATCTCAACCGCTCAGCTCTCAAGTTGTTTAATTTCTGAGTTTCCAGTTTGTCAATTTCTCGGTGCTTTAGTTAGATAGTTTCTTCAGTTTCTTTATTCATCATTTGATCAACAATTTCGTTTCTCACATATCAGATGCTCAGCTACTTAGTTATTGTTTCTCAATTTGCCAGTTGCTTAGTTGCTTACTTGCTCAGATTTCGACTGTCGAGTTGCTCACTTATTCAGTTTCTCAGTAGTCCAGACCTCAGCTGCTGAGTTTTTCGATTTTTCAGATCTTCAGTTTCTGAAGTGCTCAGTTTCTCAGTTGCTTGATCGTTCGATTTAACCGTTTGTATTTTTGAATTTTCGCTTTAGTCTTTTATTTATCTGTCTTTGTGTTTCTCAATTTATAATTTAGTTTGATCTCTGCTTTTATTTTCTCATTTCCTAGTTCTTCAGTATAACAGTTTCTGAATTTCTTACTCAAGTTCTCAGTTCTCAAAGATTTTCTGTTGCTCAGCTTATCAACTCAATTTTTTTGCTGCTCAGTTGCCCACAGTTTCTTAGCTGGAAATTTCCTACTTCCTCAGTTTCTCAGTTCGTCAGTCTCCTATCTTACAGATTTCTGGTATGCTGTGTTCTTGTTGCTCAGTTACCTAGTTTCTCAGTTGCTTACTTGCTCAAATCTCAGCTGCTGAGTTGCCCAGTTGCGCAGCAAGTCGGTTGCTCTACTGCTATGTTTCTCAGTAGTTTCTTTTAGTTCTTCATTACGCACCTATTATTTCACGGCTGGGAAATTTCTGGGACTTCGGACTTCGGCACGTCTCATCGGATCGACGACTCGAGTGCTTCAGTTGTTCCCCTTACACGTGTAATTACCTGCTCGACCCGTTGCTATGGAAAATTCTAATTGATCTAAGGATCTTAAGACTGCCTGTACGTTCAATACATCGGAGTCGATGAAATATCTACTGTGTACACACGCCGGTCTGTTAATCTTCATAAAGCGGTTTACTTACTTTATTGGATCTATTTCCACATCTCGGGTGGATTATTTGAGATTACGGAGTCCCCCACGTCTAAAATTATAAATTCTAATGTCAAAACATGGCAGCGTAGGCCGTCATAATTTATATTTAGTTTCCAGATTAGCATCCCGGTAAAAGTTGCACCCTCTTGTAATTACATCGTTTAAAAAGAAGGCAGTATGAAATCGAAACAGATGTGGTGATCCCTCCCGACGGTTCTGCTCCCTTTCAATTAAAACGAAGAAAACAGATAATGTGTCAGAGATGAAAACATCTCCAGCAGGAACTCATTTCGGATGCATCTTCTGAAATTTTAAGAATTGGAATGTTAAATCGCGTCGGATTAAAATCCCATAAACCAGCGTCCCCAACAGCTGTCTTCACGTTTCCTCGAGACAACACGTCCTCCACAAATATATAAACCGGAGCGTGCCGGGTCGATTTTCGGCGCAAAAACGGACGTCTCCGAGGAAGTGGAGGTGGCTCGGCGGGCCCGCCCCCCTAATTATGCAGTTCTAATCGTTCGTCTGTGAATAATCTGGTGGGAACCGGCCAATAATAAGTCAAACGTCGGGTCCCCTCCAATATCCTTGACTGGTCCACAAACAGCGACTTCCGGCCCGCAAGAGATCAAGAGCTCCCGAAAGCCACCATTTCCGCTGATACATTTTTATATCGGGACGCATCTGAAATTCGAACAACAGGACTTGTAAGTCAACCGCGATAGCGCCGGCAAGAAACTAGAAAATTGATTCCGCAAACACGTTTCGGCTTATCCAGAATTACCTCGAATGGAAATCTCTTCTAAATGCTAATTCCCCAAGTTTTATGATAAATAAATATTTAAATCCGCCAAGTTGGAGGAAATTATTGCAACTCGGATATTTCTCTAATTGAGTAGATTTCTCCGCTAGGCCGGGTTAATTTTAATCCATTTGCAACGTTCGTTGTTGAAAATCCGAGGAACATTCCTCCGGATTAAAAATGCGGCCCAGATTTATTTCGGACGCGTTGCGTGCTTCCCACGAGTATTTTCCGGCTTCTCTTCTTGCATTGTTTTCGGCGTTTCGGCTTTGTCTGCCCTCCGTGCTTATCCGAATAGTTACGACTCGTCTTCCGGCTCCACTGGAAAACACCCAGATGGACGGTTTTTCCACCGAGTTATCTTTTCGAAAAATACACATCATTACATTGAAAAAATCAAAGTCGACTATCGTTTGACCTTGAAATTCATATGTCAAAAAATACCCTTGTAGCCAAAGAACTGTCATTCGGTTTTTGTTTAAAACAATAATTAGATGTCGAGACACCCTGTATACAATATCATTCTGTATTTCGTGGTTCCTATCCTAGTAGGCTTTGAACGTTAAAATTCTACATCTAACTGCATGTATATTTTGTTTTCCGCAGGCAACATGATGTAAGAATCGTTTATGAAGACCAGATGCCATACGATTCCAAAAATGTTTCAAAAACGTAGACTGGACTATCAATTCATACCAAATGTCACAGGTACGCTTGATGAACAATTTCGTATATCATACGTCATTTCACCTCTCATATGTCATGTCTCATATTCCAAATTTTAGATTTTCTATTTCTTTTATATTTCACAATTCATAAATAATTTTGTATATTCACATTTCATAATTCACACATAAAATTGCATGCATATTTCATGTTTCGGATTTTGTATTTCACCTCATATTTCAATTTATATTTTACATTGCATTAAAATCTGAAAGTACGGACGAAAATAAAAGAGCTATGACAAAATGAAGCGTAATAAAAAATGTAAAAGTATAAAAGAAAGAACGGATAAATACGACAAGTGGCTTTTCGTGCCTGGCCAACTTTGACTAATTTAGTTTTCAATCCCTGTTGATGATCATCAAATCATTAAATATCCGGACAATTAAATACCCGACATGAGCAACTTCGGATTATCGCGCCACCACTGCAATTCGTATTTAAATGTGTATTTTGGGTTGCATGTTCAAATTAATTCCTGTAAATCACGTTGTAGTCACTGATTGTACATTTACATAATCAGATCAATTAATGACCCTTTCGTATCTATAGCAGCAGCCACTGTTGTTCATAAGACGATTCGACAGATTACAATCCTCACTACGGCTCGGTGCGCCCACCCCGCGGTACAAGACAGAAAAAATACTCACTTCCACACGAGGATAATGGCTATGAACACGAAGATACCAACGGAACACAGCACGATCACAGCCGATGTCTGGAAAGACGGACTACTGCGGTAGCTTGCGTCGATCAGCTGGAAAAATAAACAGAATTAACATGTGCACAACACCGAAGAATAATATTGGCCGCCGGTGGTCAAAGAGCCAACTGTGTTGATTTAGCATTGTCGAACGACAAAAACAGCGACGAGATATTCGGCAAAACAACGCCACGGCCCATAAATAACCGAAATTTGTGGGCATCGCGATACGTCGAACGCAAGTTATCTCTCGATAAGGACGGTAATTAGAATCAAATCGAGCCGTAACAGATAGTCGGGCCGTGATTTGTGGATTATTTGATAACGAAATGAAACGTAATTAATTTCGCAATGATTTAGGGGATGAACCGAGCTTGCGCTCCTCACCGAGAGCAAATTGGATTTCGACCTGTGCCGCGCCACAAAAGATATCGTTTGGCTTTTAACAATTATTATCTAAATCGCCATATTGTAATTAAGAACGGTCCGAGCCACTTTTCAGCTGGACGCTCGTCCGGGATCTTTAGGGGATTAAAATTTTATCCCATTCAGGTCTGAGCTCGGTGTGCTATCGTTATTTATTCAGGTCGTGACTGGAGCTGTGTGAAGTAGAATAGACAACGTATGATAATGCGGGGGGCGCTGTCGGGGACAAGGGTGCTGGAAGTGGGCCTTTGAGACCGGCGTAAATTAAAAATGGGTACAATTGACGCAGCGGTGGATCAATGAAAGGAGAGTCAAATTTACAACCAAAACCTATGGTAAAGTAAGTAAAAATTTTTAGGCTTTGAATGCATCATTTACATATTTACTCAGGTTACGCTACGCCCCACGATTTTATTTTAGTCTGATCAATACTCTAGATTGATGAGGAGAGTGGTGCGATAATTGGTACCTGGTACTTAATTATTTTTTAACTTTTGGTACATCATCTGCATCATTATAATAAAACCATTTAACTTAACAATGTGTTTTACTTATATTATTTTCAAGTTTTTGGTCTTTCTAAAGTGTACTGTGTTCTACTTGTCAAGCCCTTTCATTTGATACCCATGTTGAGGGGATTGAAAACTAAAAAAAGTAATCGCCATTTTGGATTTTGAAATTTTTCATGGTGTACTGTATTCTGCTAGTTAAGCCCTTTCATTTGATATCCATATTGAGTGGATTGAAAACTAAAAAAAAGTAATCCGTCATTTTGTGGTGGCGGCCATCTTAGATTTTCAAATTTCTCATGGTGTACTCTATTCTACTAGATAAGCCCTTTCATTTGATACTCATATTAATAGGATTGAAAAATACATGTAATCCTACATTTTGTGGTAGCGGCCATTTTGAATTTTGAATTTTTTCATGGTGTACTGTATTCTGGTAGTTATTGAGTGTGTCGAATTAACAAATATCAGATTCGATGATTATTATCTAAAACTCGTGAGAATGAAACTGTCCAACATCCGCTCCTGCTATTAATGGAAGTAATAATAGATGTGTCAAATTTGGGGGGACCATCTTTGACAATTACTGAAATCCACAATTGGGCAGACATTTTCGAATAGCAGAGAAATTAGAAAGTTTTAATAAAATTCATAAAAAATAAACTGCCCAAGATTGGCTCCTGATGTTAACGAAAACAATAACGAAGAACCTTTTTGCATGAGTGTGACGAATTAACAAATATCAGATTTGACAATTATGGAAATAAAAAATTGTGGAAAATTTTTGGAATGGAACAAAGAGAGCCGGGTTTCAAAAGTTCGTAAAAATTAAACTGTTCAACATCGGCTCCTGGCATTAACGGAAGTAAAAACGCACGACCTTCTTTGTAAGTGTGTCAAATTCGGGGAGACCATCTTTGACAATTATTGAAATACACAATTGGGAAGAAACGCTCGAATTTAAGAAAAATTAGGTCTTTTTAAAATTCATAAAAAATAAACTCCCCAAGATTGGCTCCTGGCATTAATGAAAACAATAACGAAGAACCTTTTTGCATGAGTGTGTCGAATTACCGAATATCAGATTTGACAATTATGGAAACAAAAAAATGTGGAAAATTTTTGGAATGGAACAAAAAGAGCCAGGTTTCAAAAATTCGTAAAAATTAAACTGTTCAACATCGGCTCCTGGAATTAACGGAAGTAAAAACGAACGGCCTTCTTTGTAAGTGTGTCAAATTCGGGGAGACCATCTTTGACAATTATTGAAATACACAATTGGGAAGAAATGCTCGAATTTAAGAAAAATTAGGTCTTTTAAAATTCATAAAAAATAAACTGCCCAAGATTAGTTCCTGATATTAACGAAAACAATAACGAAGAACCTTTTTGCATGAGTGTGTCGAATTTCCGAATATCAGATTTGACAATTATGGAAATAAAAAAATGTGGAAAAATTTTGGAATGGAACAAAGAGAGCCAGGTTTCAAAAGTTCGTAAAAATTAAACTGTTCAACTTCGGCTCCTGGCATTAACGGAAGTAAAAACGAACGACCTTCTTTGTAAGTGTGTCAAATTCGGGGAGACCATCTTTGACAATTATTGAAATACACAACTGGGAAGAAATGCTCGAATTTAAGAAAAATTAGGTCTTTTAAAATTCATAAAAAATAAACTGCCCAAGATTAGTTCCTGATATTAACGAAAACAATAACGAAGAACCTTTTTGCATGAGTGTGTCGAATTTCCGAATATCAGATTTGACAATTATGGAAATAAAAAAATGTGGAAAAATTTTGGAATGGAACAAAGAGAGCCAGGTTTCAAAAGTTCGTAAAAATTAAACTGTTCAACATCGGCTCCTGGCATTAACAGAAGTAAAAACGAACGGCCGTCTTTGTAAGTGTGTCAAATTCGGGGAGACCATCTTTGACAATTATTGAAATACACAACTGGGAAGAAATGCTCGAATTTAAGAAAAATTAGGTCTTTTTAAAATTCATAAAAAATAAACTGCCCAAGATTGGCTCCTGATATTAACGAAAACAATAACGAAGAACCTTTTTGTATGAGTGTGTCGAATTACCAAATATCAGATTTGACAATTATGGAGATAAAAAATTGTGGAAAATTTTTGGAATGGAACAAAGAGAGCCAGGTTTCAAAAGTTCGTAAAAATTAAACTGTTCAACATCGGCTCCTGGCATTAACGGAAGTAAAAACTAACGGCCTTCTTTGTAAGTGTGTCAAATTCGGGGAGACCATCTTTGACAATTATTGAAATACACAATTGGGAAGAAATGCTCGAATTTAAGAAAAATTAGGTCTTTCTAAAATTCATAAAAAATAAACTGCCCAAGATTGGCTCCTGATATTAACGAAAAACCTTTTCGCATGAGTGTGTCAAATTTCCGAATATCAGATTTGACAATTATGGAAATAAAAAATTGTGGAAAAATTTTGGAATGGAACAAAGAGAGCCAGGTTTCAAAAAATCGTAAAAATTGAACTGTTCAACATCGGCTCCTGGCATTAACGGAAGTAAAAACGAACGGCCTTCCTTGTAAGTGTGTCAAATTCGGGGAGATCATCTTTGACAATTATTCAAATACACAATTGGGAAGAAATGCTCGAATTTAAGAAAAATTAGGTCTTTTTAAAATTCATAAAAAATAAACTCCCCAAGATTGGCTCCTGATATTAACGAAAACAATAACGAAGAACCTTTTTGCATGAGTGTGTCGAATTACCGAATATCAGATTTGACAATTATGGAAATGAAAAAGTGTGGAAAATTTTTGGAATCGAACAAAGAGAGCCAGGTTTCAAAAGTTCGTAAAAATTAAACTGTTCAACATCGGCTCCTGGCATTAACGGGAGTAAAAACGAACGGCCTTCTTTGTAAGTGTGTCAAATTCGGGGAGACCATCTTTGACAATTATTGAAATACACAATTGGGAAGAAATGCTCGAATTTAAGAAAAATTAGGTCTTTTAAAATTCATAAAAAATAAACTGCCCAAGATTAGTTCCTGATATTAACGAAAACAATAACGAAGAACCTTTTTGCATGAGTGTGTCGAATTACCGAATATCAGATTTGACAATTATGGAAATAAAAAATTGTGGAAAAATTTTGGAATGGAACAAAGAGAGCCAGGTTTCAAAAATTCGTAAAAATTAAACTGTTCCAACATCGGCTCCTGGCATTAACGGAAGTAAAAACGAACGACCTTCTTTGTAAGTGTGTCAAATTCGGGGAGACCATCTTTGACAATTATTGAAATACACAATTGGGAAGAAATGCTCGAATTTAAGAAAAATTAGGTCTTTTTAAAATTCATAAAAAATAAACTGCCCAAGATTAGTTCCTGATATTAACGAAAACAATAACGAAGAACCATTTTGCATGAATGTGTCGAATTTCCGAATATCAGATTTGACAATTATGGAGATAAAAAATTGTGGAAAAATATTGGAATGGAGCAAATAGAGCCAGGTTTCAAAAATTCGTAAAAATTAAACTGTTCAACAGCGGCTCCTGGCATTAACGGAAATAAAAACGAACGACCTTCTTCGTAAGTGTGTCAAATTCGGAGAGACCATCTTTGACAATTATTGAAATACACAATTGGGAAGAAATGCTCGAATTTAAGAAAAATTAGGTCTTTTTAAAATTCATAAAAAATAAACTCCCCAAGATTGGCTGACAATTATGGAAACAAAAAATTGTGGAAAAATATTGGAATGTAACAAAGAGAGCCAGGTTTAAAAAGTTCGTAAAAATTGAACTGTTCAACATCGGCTCCTGGCATTAACGGAAGTAAAAACGAACGGCCTTCTTTGTAAGTGTGTCAAATTCGGGGAGACCATCTTTGACAATTATTGAAATACACAATTGGGAAGAAATGCTCGAATTTAAGAAAAATTAGGTCTTTTAAAATTCATAAAAAATAAACTGCCCAAGAGTAGTTCCTGATATTAACGAAAACAATAACGAAGAACCTTTTTGCATGAGTGTGTCAAATTTCCGAATATCAGATTTGACAATTATGGAAATAAAAAATTGTGAAAAAATTTTGGAATGGAACAAAGAGAAACAGGTTTCAAAAATTCGTAAAAATTAAACTGTTCAACATCGGCTCCTGGCATTAACGGGAGTAAAAGCGAACGACCTTCTTTGTAAGTGTGTCAAATTCGGGGAGACCATCTTTGACAATTATTGAAATACACAATTGGGAAGAAATGCTCGAATTTAAGAAAAATTAGGTCTTTTTAAAATTCATAAAAAATAAACTGCCCAAGATTGGCTCCAGGCATTAACGAAAACAATAACGAAAAACCTTTTTGCATGAGTGTGTCGAATTACCGAATATCAGATTTGACAATTATGGAAATAAAAAATTGTGGAAAAATTTTGGAATGGAACAAAGAGAAACAGGTTTCAAAAATTCGTAAAAATTAAACTGTTCAACATCGGCTCCTGGCATTAACGGAAGTAAAAACGAACGGCCTTCCTTGTAAGTGTGTCAAATTCGGGGAGATCATCTTTGACAATTATTCAAATACACAATTGGGAAGAAATTCTCGAATTTAAGAAAAATTAGGTCTTTTTAAAATTCATAAAAAATAAACTGCCCAAGATCGGCTCCTGATATTAACGAAAACAATAACGAAGAACCTTTTTGCATGAGTGTGTCGAATTACCGAATATCAGATTTGACAATTATGGAAATAAAAAAATGTGGAAAAATTTTGGAATGGAACAAAGAGAGCCAGGTTTCAAAAGCTCGTAAAAATTAAACTGTTCAACATCGGCTCCTGGCATTAACGGAAGTAAAAACGAACGGCCTTCCTTGTAAGTGTGTCAAATTCGGGGAGATCATCTTTGACAATTATTCAAATACACAATTGGGAAGAAATTCTCGAATTTAAGAAAAATTAGGTCTTTTTAAAATTCATAAAAAATAAACTGCCCAAGATCGGCTCCTGATATTAACGAAAACAATAACGAAGAACCTTTTTGCATGAGTGTGTCGAATTACCGAATATCAGATTTGACAATTATGGAAATAAAAAAATGTGGAAAAATTTTGGAATGGAACAAAGAGAGCCAGGTTTCAAAAGCTCGTAAAAATTAAACTGTTCAACATCGGCTCCTGGCATTAACGGAAGTAAAAACGAACGGCCTTCCTTGTAAGTGTGTCAAATTCGGGGAGATCATGTTTGACAATTATTCAAATACACAATTGGGAAGAAATTCTCGAATTTAAGAAAAATTAGGTCTTTTTAAAATTCATAAAAAATAAACTGCCCAAGATCGGCTCCTGATATTAACGAAAACAATAACGAAGAACCTTTTTGCATGAGTGTGTCGAATTACCGAATATCAGATTTGACAATTATGGAAATAAAAAAATGTGGAAAAATTTTGGAATGGAACAAAGAGAGCCAGGTTTCAAAAGCTCGTAAAAATTGAACTGTTCAACATCGGCTCCTGGCATTAACGGAAGTAAAAACGAACGACCTTCTTTGTAAGTGTGTCAAATTCGGGGAGACCATCTTTGACAATTATTGAAATACACAATTGGGAAGAAATGCTCGAATTTAAGAAAAATTAGGTCTTTCTAAAATTCATAAAAAATAAACTGCCCAAGATGCTCCTGATATTAACGAAAACAATAACGAAGAACCTTTTTGCATGAGTGTGTCGAGTTACCAAATATCAGATTTGACAATTATGGAGATAAAAAATTGTGGAAAAGTATTGGAATGGAACAAAGAGAGCCAAGTTTCAAAAAGTCGTAAAAATTAAACTGTTCAACATCGGCTCCTGGCATTAACGGAAGTAAAAACGAACGACCTTCTTTGTAAGTGTGTCAAATTCGGGGAGACCATCTTTGACAATTATTGAAATACACAATTGGAAAAAATGCTCGAATTTAAGAAAAATTAGGTCTTTTTAAAATTCATAAAAAATAAACTGCCCAAGATTGGCTCCTGATATTAACGAAAACAATAACGAAGAACTTTTTTGCATGAGTGTGTCGAATTACCGAATATCAGATTTGACAATTGTGGAAATAAATAATTGTGGAAAAGTATTGGAATGGAACAAAGAGAGCCAAGTTTCAAAAAGTCGTAAAAATTAAACTGCTCAACATCGGCTCCTGGCATTAACGGAAGTAAAAACGCACGACCTTCTTTGTAAGTGTGTCAAATTCGGGGAGACCATCTTTGACAATTATTGAAATACACAATTGGGAAGAAATGCTCGAATTTAAGAAAAATTAGGTCTTTTAAAATTCATAAAAAATAAACTGCCCAAGATTAGTTCCTGATATTAACGAAAACAATAACGAAGAACCTTTTTGCATGAGTGTGTCGAATTTCCGATTATCAGATTTGACAATTATGGAAATAAAAAATTGTGGAAAAATTTTGGAATGGAACAAAGAGAGCCAGCTTTCAAAAGTTCGTAAAAATTAAACTGTTCAACTTCGGCTCCTGGCATTAACGGAAGTAAAAACGAACGACATTCTTTGTAAGTGTGTCAAATTCGGGGAGACCATCTTAGACAATTATTGAAATACACAATTGGGAAGAAATGCTCGAATTTAAGAAAAATTAGGTCTTTCTAAAATTCATAAAAAATAAACTGCCCAAGACTGGCTCCTGATATTAACGAAAACAATAACGAAGAACCTTTTTGCATGAGTGTGTCGAATTAACGAATATCAGATTTGACAACTATGGAAATAAAAAATTGTGGAAAAATTTTGGAATGGAACAAAGAGAGCCAGGTTTCAAAAGTTCGTAAAAATTAAACTGTTCAACTTCGGCTCCTGGCATTAACGGAAGTAAAAACGAACGACCTTCTTTGTAAGTGTGTCAAATTCGGGGAGACCATCTTTGACAATTATTGAAATACACAATTGGGAAGAAATGCTCGAATTTAAGAAAAATTAGGTCTTTCTAAAATTCATAAAAAATAAACTGCCCAAGATGCTCCTGATATTAACGAAAACAATAACGAAGAACCTTTTTGCATGAGTGTGTCAAATTACCGAATATCAGATTTGACAACTACGGAAATAAAAAATTGTGGAAAAATATTGGAATGGAACAAAGAGAGCTAGGTTTAAAAAATTCGTAAAAATTAAACTGTTCAACATCGGCTCCTGGCATTAACGGAAGTAAAAACGAACGGCCTTCCTTGTAAGTGTGTCAAATTCGGGGAGATCATCTTTGACAATTATTCAAATACACAATTGGGAAGAAATTCTCGAATTTAAGAAAAATTAGGTCTTTTTAAAATTCATAAAAAATAAACTGCCCAAGATCGGCTCCTGATATTAACGAAAACAATAACGAAGAACCTTTTTGCATGAGTGTGTCGAATTACCGAATATCAGATTTGACAATTATGGAAATAAAAAAATGTGGAAAAATTTTGGAATGGAACAAAGAGAGCCAGGTTTCAAAAGCTCGTAAAAATTAAACTGTTCAACATCGGCTCCTGGCATTAACGGAAGTAAAAACGAACGGCCTTCCTTGTAAGTGTGTCAAATTCGGGGAGACCATCTTTGACAATTATTGAAATACACAATTGGGAAGAAATGCTCGAATTTAAGAAAAATTAGGTCTTTTTAAAATTCATAAAAAATAAACTGCCCAAGATCGGCTCCTGATATTAACGAAAACAATAACGAAGAACCTTTTTGCATGAGTGTGTCGAATTACCGAATATCAGATTTGACAATTATGGAAATAAAAAAATGTGGAAAAATTTTGGAATGGAACAAAGAGAGCCAGGTTTCAAAAGCTCGTAAAAATTAAACTGTTCAACATCGGCTCCTGGCATTAACGGAAGTAAAAACGAACGGCCTTCCTTGTAAGTGTGTCAAATTCGGGGAGATCATGTTTGACAATTATTCAAATACACAATTGGGAAGAAATTCTCGAATTTAAGAAAAATTAGGTCTTTTTAAAATTCATAAAAAATAAACTGCCCAAGATGCTCCTGATATTAACGAAAACAATAACGAAGAACCTTTTTGCATGAGTGTGTCAAATTACCGAATATCAGATTTGACAACTACGGAAATAAAAAATTGTGGAAAAATATTGGAATGGAACAAAGAGAGCTAGGTTTAAAAAATTCGTAAAAATTAAACTGTTCAACATCGGCTCCTGGCATTAACGGAAGTAAAAACGAACGACCTTCTTTGTAAGTGTGTCAAATTCGGGGAGACCATCTTTGACAATTATTGAAATACACAATTGGGAAGAAATGCTCGAATTTAAGAAAAATTAGGTCTTTCTAAAATTCATAAAAAATAAACTGCCCAAGATGCTCCTGATATTAACGAAAACAATAACGAAGAACCTTTTTGCATGAGTGTGTCGAGTTACCAAATATCAGATTTGACAATTATGGAGATAAAAAATTGTGGAAAAGTATTGGAATGGAACAAAGAGAGCCAAGTTTCAAAAAGTCGTAAAAATTAAACTGTTCAACATCGGCTCCTGGCATTAACGGAAGTAAAAACGAACGACCTTCTTTGTAAGTGTGTCAAATTCGGGGAGACCATCTTTGACAATTATTGAAATACACAATTGGAAAAAATGCTCGAATTTAAGAAAAATTAGGTCTTTTTAAAATTCATAAAAAATAAACTGCCCAAGATTGGCTCCTGATATTAACGAAAACAATAACGAAGAACTTTTTTGCATGAGTGTGTCGAATTACCGAATATCAGATTTGACAATTGTGGAAATAAATAATTGTGGAAAAGTATTGGAATGGAACAAAGAGAGCCAAGTTTCAAAAAGTCGTAAAAATTAAACTGCTCAACATCGGCTCCTGGCATTAACGGAAGTAAAAACGAACGGCCTTCCTTGTAAGTGTGTCAAATTCGGGGAGACCATCTTTGACAATTATTGAAATACACAATTGGGAAGAAATGCTCGAATTTAAGAAAAATTAGGTCTTTTTAAAATTCATAAAAAATAAACTGCCCAAGATCGGCTCCTGATATTAACGAAAACAATAACGAAGAACCTTTTTGCATGAGTGTGTCGAATTACCGAATATCAGATTTGACAATTATGGAAATAAAAAAATGTGGAAAAATTTTGGAATGGAACAAAGAGAAACAGGTTTCAAAAATTCGTAAAAATTAAACTGTTCAACATCGGCTCCTGGCATTAAAGGAAGTAAAAACGAACGGCCTTCTTTGTAAGTGTGTCAAATTCGGGGAGACCATCTTTGACAATTATTGAAATACACAATTGGGAAGAAATGCTCGAATTTAAGAAAAATTAGGTCTTTTTAAAATTCATAAAAAATAAACTGCCCAAGATTGGCTCCTGATATTAACGAAAATAATAACGAAGAACCTTTTTGCATGAGTGTGTCGAATTACCGAATATCAAATTTGACAATTATGGAAATAAAAAATTGTGGAAAAATTTTGGAAGGAACAAAGAAAGCCAGGTTTAAAAAATTCGTAAAAATTAAACTGTTCAACATCGGCTCCTGGCATTAACGGAAGTAAAAACGAACGACCTTCTTTGTAAGTTTGTCAAATTCGGGGAGACCATCTTTGACAATTATTGAAATACACAACTGGGAAGAAATGCTCGAATTTAAGAAAAATTAGGTCTTTTTAAAATTCATAAAAAATAAACTGCCCAAGATTGGCTCCTGATATTAACGAAAACAATAACGAAGAACCTTTTTGCATGAGTGTGTCGAATTTCCGAATATCAGATTTGAGAATTATGGAAATAAAAAATTGTGGAATGGAACAAAGAGAGCCAGGTTTCAAAAGCTCGTAAAAATTAAACTGTTCAACATCGGCTCCTGGCATTAACGGAAGTAAAAACGAACGACCTTCTTTGTAAGTGTGTCAAATTCGGGGAGACCATCTTTGACAATTATTGAAATACACAATTGGGAAGAAATGCTCGAATTTAAGAAAAATTAGGTCTTTCTAAAATTCATAAAAAATAAACTGCCCAAGATTGGCTCCTGATATTAACGAAAACAATAACGGAGAACCTTTTTGTATAAGTGTGTCGAGTTACCAAATATCAGATTTGACAATTATGGAGATAAAAAATTGTGGAAAAGTATTGGAATGGAACAAAGAGAGCCAGGTTTCAAAAGTTCGTAAAAATTAAACTGTTCAACATCGGCTCCTGGCATTAACGGAAGTAAAAACGCACGGCCTTCTTTGTAAGTGTGTCAAATTCGGGGAGACCATCTTTGACAATTATTGAAATACACAATTGGGAAGAAATGCTCGAATTTAAGAAAAATTAGGTCTTTTTAAAATTCATAAAAAATAAACTGCCCAAGATCGGCTCCTGATATTAACGAAAACAATAACGAAGAACCTTTTTGCATGAGTGTGTCGAATTACCGAATATCAGATTTGACAATTATGGAAATAAAAAAATGTGGAAAAATTTTGGAATGGAACAAAGAGAGCCAGGTTTCAAAAGCTCGTAAAAATTAAACTGTTCAACATCGGCTCCTGGCATTAACGGAAGTAAAAACGAACGGCCTTCCTTGTAAGTGTGTCAAATTCGGGGAGACCATCTTTGACAATTATTGAAATACACAATTGGGAAGAAATGCTCGAATTTAAGAAAAATTAGGTCTTTTTAAAATTCATAAAAAATAAACTGCCCAAGATCGGCTCCTGATATTAACGAAAACAATAACGAAGAACCTTTTTGCATGAGTGTGTCGAATTACCGAATATCAGATTTGACAATTATGGAAATAAAAAAATGTGGAAAAATTTTGGAATGGAACAAAGAGAAACAGGTTTCAAAAATTCGTAAAAATTAAACTGTTCAACATCGGCTCCTGGCATTAAAGGAAGTAAAAACGAACGACCTTCTTTGTAAGTGTGTCAAATTCGGGGAGATCATCTTTGACAATTATTCAAATACACAAATGGGAAGAAATGCTCGAATTTAAGAAAAATTAGGTCTTTCTAAAATTCATAAAAAATAAACTGCCCAAGATTGGCTCCTGATATTAACGAAAACAATAACTAAGAACCTTTTTGCATAAGTGTGTCGAATTACCAAATATCAGATTTGACAATTATGGAGATAAAAAATTGTGGAAAATTTTTGGAATGGAACAAAGAGAGCCAGTTTTCAAAAGTTCGTAAAAATTAAACTGTTCAACATCGGCTCCTGACATTAACGGAAATAAAAACGAACGACCTTCTTTGTAAGTGTGTCAAATTCGGGGAGAATATCTTTGACAATTATTGAAATACACAAATGGGAAGAAATGCTCGAATTTAAGAAAAATTAGGTCTTTCTAAAATTCATAAAAAATAAACTGCCCAAGATTAGTTCCTGATATTAACGAAAACAATAACGAAGAACCTTTTTGCATGAGTGTGTCGAATTTCCGAATATCAGATTTGACAATTATGGAAATAAAAAATTGTGGAAAATTTTTGGAAGGGAACAAAGAGAGCCAGGTTTCAAAAGTTCGTAAAAATTAAACTGTTCAACATCGGCTCCTGGCATTAACGGAAGTAAAAACGAACGACCTTCTTTGTAAGTGTGTCAAATTCGGGGAGACCATCTTTGACAATTATTGAAATACACAACTGGGAAGAAATGCTCGAATTTAAGAAAAATTAGGTTTTTTAAAATTCATAAAAAAAAACTCCCCAAGATTGGCTGCTGATTTTAATGAAAACAGTGTGTGTTGAATTAAAGAATATCAGATTTGACAATAATTTGTGGACACTGGAGGTATCTTCGATAAAAGCTTATCTACTTGTGAAATAGTGGACCCAAAGGACTATATTCTAATTGCACACTTAATTACTGCATTTTCCTAACCGTAACATAGAAAGGAAGTACCTGCGTAACTGTTTCAGCAATACTATTCCCATTAGTCAGATTGTCGATAATTGCAAGTGTACAATTATCGGTAAATTGGAATTTTTAGAAAGTACAGACATTTGTGACCGAAACCATTATCGATAACACCAACAAATGCCTCTTAACGACCGACACATGTTTGTCCACCTCCTAGGCGCATTCTTCGGATGTTGCGTACCCGAGCTTTACCTGAGTCAGGTGCAAACAGGGGGTAATCCGTGTTTGTGGGCTTTATACGACATTCATACTCGCATTCCCACCGTGGTATCGAATATCCCACACGGAACGCAATACTCCTGCGGTCGTCAAAATAAGGTTTCTTCTTCGTTTAACACCTACTTGTTGCTCGTCGAATTTGCATTAATTACGAAGCATAAACCCGTAATTAGTTCGGCCCGAATGTGAGACTCATCACGAGGAAGAGAAAAAAACGTAACGTCTCTATAATCGAACCGTGGCCGAAGAAGTAAAAACGCAGCACGGCTCTTGATTGCTTCTTGGGGTTCGACTTAGAAAGCGGGCCCTGCTCACTCAATCACCTCAGGTAAACTTTTTCTTCGGGGTTATTAACATATTTTTTAAGCTCTTTATTATGAAACGCGCCGTGCGTGCTTTAGGGACTGCGATTGGCCTTTGGCTTCATAAAAGATATCATGATCCGGCGAAGATTACGAGAGTTTATTGCCGGGGCTCGGGTTAGATGACGGTGTTTATCTAGCATAACCGCTCCGCGATAATTATAACATGTGCAGAAGCCCTATTACTCGGACTGTTTATTTACATTATTGACTTCATTGCCGACCGGTTTTGTCTTTATTTATCGGTTATTTAATTAACGACGTCCTTCCTTTTCTGCCTGCAGAGGTCATAAATCCGCCGCAATTAAAGCAATTATGTCAGGTGGTCTGCGTGGATGTCGGGTGGTGGCGATGGCGAAATTGTGCGCTAAACCCTACTCTGGATAAATTGCTTCCTATAATTTCTGCAGTTCATCTTAGTTCTAGTTGTTAGCCGGGATACTAGCGTTTTCTAATTTGATCTGGTCTCTAATGAGCACCACGATTTATCGGTGGAAACACAAGAACTGTAAACTTTAGAATTCGCCATTAACCAACGGTGTAATTAGCACATGATTTACATACCTCAGTGCCATAAATTTGTGGCAGCAAATATTGTTTTTAAATACACCATGTTTTGTAAATGGATGGGCCGTTTCTTCATTGATAATGAATACCTGAAAATTAAAAATCTGCACGAAAACCCTCACCCCCCTAGATCACTTCCTGTTTAGCGACAATTAGACGAGTTTCCAACTTGGAACTCTCCCAACTTCTTGCATAAAAGCGTCATCTCACAAAACGATTTATTTAGTCTATTAGTCAGACGCTGAGATTCAATCAGGAGTCGTCGATGGCTCGGCAATCCGTCGAATAACACTTGAAAAGTTTCTCTTTCAGCGGGCGAGTTCGGTGGGATTTGTGCACGGTCGAATGGAGCTTAGGAGATGAGCTGGTGAGTCTTGATCGGGTTACTGCCGGAACCGGCCATTCTGGGTCACACATCGCTTCCTCGGATCGGCTTTGGCGATTTTTGTGCGTAATTAAAACACGGCTCTGTGGGTGCACGTCGATAAATTTCTTGTTGCCGGCTATCGGTTATCGGTATAAAAATGATTTATGGAGTGTCCGTAAGCTATTACTTTTTATGGTAGTGGACCATTATTCTGTCAGACCGTTAATTTGTTTTACAATGCATGTCGTAATCTATGGGTGGACCTGTCGGACATCGACCAAACAAACCGGGATTGAGGGATGATCCTTCGGATCATTGACCATTTTGGAAATATGTAGTTGTGTGACACCTACCCTTCGTCGGAAGACCTAATCTTTTTCTAATTTCTGTTCCATTCGAGCATTTATTCCTGATCGTAATTATTTCAGTAATTCCATGGATTCAAATTTCGAAATTCACCAATTCAAAATTTGCAAACTTCCAAATTCAGCACTTCAATTCGGAATTTCAAAGACTAAAATTTGAAACTGCAAGGGTTGGAGATTAAAACAATTTAAGGTTCAGATTCAAAATTTGGATATTCAAACTCCATAGATCGAATTCACCAATTCAAAATTTGTAAATTTCCAAAATTCAGGACTTCAAATTTCCAATAATCAAATTTCAAAATTTACCGATTCCGGAGTTCAAAGACTAAAATTTGAAACTGCAAGAGTTGGAGATTAAAACAATTTAAGGTTCGAGATTCAAAATTTGGATATTCAAAGACTCCATAGATCGAATTCACCAATTCAAAATTTGAAAACTTCCAAAATTCAGGACTTCAAATTTCCAATAATCAAATTTCAAAATTTACCGATTCCAGAATTCAAAGACTAAAATTTGAAACTGCAAGAGTTGGAGATTAAAACAATTTATGGTTCAAGATTCAAAATTTGGATATTCAAAGACTCCATAGATCGAATTCACCAATTCAAAATTTGCAAACTTCCAAAATTCAGGACTTCAAATTTCCAATAATCAAATTTCAAAATTTACCGATTCCGGAGTTCAAAAACTAAAATTTGAACCTGCAAGAGTTGGAGATTAAAACAGTTTAAGGTTCAAGATTCAAAATTTGGATATTCAAAGACTCCATAGATCGAATTCACCAATTCAAAATTTGCAAACTTCCAAAATTCAGGACTTCAAATTTCCAATAATCAAATTTCAAAATTTACCGATTCCGGAGTTCAAAAACTAAAATTTGAACCTGCAAGAGTTGGAGATTAAAACAGTTTAAGGTTCAAGATTCAAAATTTGGATATTCAAAGACTCCATAGATCGAATTCACCAATTCAAAATTTGAAAACTTCCAAAATTCAGGACTTCAAATTTCCAATAATCAAATTTCAAAATTTACCGATTCCAGAATTCAAAGACTAAAATTTGAAACTGCAAGAGTTGGAGATTAAAACAATTTATGGTTCAAGATTCAAAATTTGGATATTCAAAGACTCCATAGATCGAATTCACCAATTCAAAATTTGCAAACTTCCAAAATTCAGGACTTCAAATTTCCAATAATCAAATTTCAAAATTTACCGATTCCGGAGTTCAAAAACTAAAATTTGAACCTGCAAGAGTTGGAGATTAAAACAGTTTAAGGTTCAAGATTCAAAATTTGGATATTCAAAGACTCCATAGATCGAATTCACCAATTCAAAATTTGCAAACTTCCAGAATTCAGGACTTCAAATTTCCAATAATCAAATTTCAAAATTTACCGATTCCGGAGTTCAAAGACTAAAATTTGAAACTGCAAGAGTTGGAGATTAAAACAATTTAAGGTGCGAGATTCAAAATTTGGATATTCAAAGACTCCATAGATCGAATTCACCAATTCAAAATTTGCAAACTTCCAAAATTCAGGACTTCAAATTTCCAATAATCAAATTTCAAAATTTACCGATTCCGGAGTTCAAACACTAAAATTTCAAACTGCAAGAGTTGGAGATTAAAACAGTTTAAGGTTCAAGATTCAAAATTTGGATATTCAAAGACTCCATAGATCGAATTCACCAATTCAAAATTTGCAAACTTCCAAAATTCAGGACTTCAAATTTCCAATGATCAAATTTCAAAATTTACCGATTCCGGAGTTCAAAGACTAAAATTTGAAACTGCAAGGGTTGGAGATTAAAACAATTTAAGGTTCAAGATTCAAAATTTGGATATTCAAAGACTCCATAGATCGAATTCACCAATTCAAAATTTGCAAACTTCCAAAATTCAGGACTTCAGATTTCCAATAATCAAATTTCAAAATTTACCGATTCCGAAGTTCAAAGACTAAAATTTGAAACTGCAAGAGTTGGAGATTAAAACAATTTAAGGTTCGAGATTCAAAATTTGGATATTCAAAGACTCCATAGATGGAATTCACCAATTCAAAATTTGCAAACTTCCAGAATTCAGGACTTCAAATTTCCAATAATCAAATTTCAAAATTTACCGATTCCGGAGTTCAAAGACTAAAATTTGAAACTGCAAGAGTTGGAGATTAAAACAATTTAAGGTTCGAGATTCAAAATTTGGATATTCAAAGACTCCATAGATCGAATTCACCAATTCAAAATTTGAAAACTTCCAAAATTCAGGACTTCAAATTTCCAATAATCAAATTTCAAAATTTACCGATTCCGGAGTTTAAAGACTAAAATTTGAAACTGCAAGGGTTGGAGATTAAAACAATTTAAGGTTCGAGATTCAAAATTTGGATATTCAAAGACTCCATAGATCGAATTCACCAATTCAAAATTTGCAAACTTTCAAAATTCAGGACTTCAGATTTCCAATAATCAAATTTCAAAATTTACCGATTCCGGAGTTCAAAGACTAAAATTTGAAACTGCAAGAGTTGGAGATTAAAACAATTTCAGGTTCGAGATTCAAAATTTGGATATTCAAAGACTCCATAGATCGAATTCACCAATTCAAAATTTGCAAACTTCCAAAATTCAGGACTTCAAATTTCCAATGATCAAATTTCAAAATTTACCGATTCCGGAGTTCAAACACTAAAATTTCAAACTGCAAGAGTTGGAGATTAAAACAGTTTAAGGTTCAAGATTCAAAATTTGGATATTCAAAGACTCCATAGATCGAATTCACCAATTCAAAATTTGCAAACTTCCAAAATTCAGGACTTCAAATTTCCAATGATCAAATTTCAAAATTTACCGATTCCGGAGTTCAAAGACTAAAATTTGAAACTGCAAGGGTTGGAGATTAAAACAATTTAAGGTTCAAGATTCAAAATTTGGATATTCAAAGACTCCATAGATCGAATTCACCAATTCAAAATTTGCAAACTTCCAAAATTCAGGACTTCAGATTTCCAATAATCAAATTTCAAAATTTACCGATTCCGAAGTTCAAAGACTAAAATTTGAAACTGCAAGAGTTGGAGATTAAAACAATTTAAGGTTCGAGATTCAAAATTTGGATATTCAAAGACTCCATAGATGGAATTCACCAATTCAAAATTTGCAAACTTCCAGAATTCAGGACTTCAAATTTCCAATAATCAAATTTCAAAATTTACCGATTCCGGAGTTCAAAGACTAAAATTTGAAACTGCAAGAGTTGGAGATTAAAACAATTTAAGGTTCGAGATTCAAAATTTGGATATTCAAAGACTCCATAGATCGAATTCACCAATTCAAAATTTGAAAACTTCCAAAATTCAGGACTTCAAATTTCCAATAATCAAATTTCAAAATTTACCGATTCCGGAGTTCAAAGACTAAAATTTGAAACTGCAAGAGTTGGAGATTAAAACAATTTAAGGTTCGAGATTCAAAATTTGGATATTCAAAGACTCCATAGATCGAATTCACCAATTCAAAATTTGCAAACTTCCAGAATTCAGGACTTCAAATTTCCAATAATCAAATTTCAAAATTTACCGATTCCGGAGTTCAAAGACTAAAATTTGAAACTGCAAGAGTTGGAGATTAAAACAATTTAAGGTTCGAGATTCAAAATTTGGATATTCAAAGACTCCATAGATCGAATTAACCAATTCAAAATTTGCAAACTTCCAGAATTCAGGACTTCAAATTTCCAATAATCAAATTTCAAAATTTACCGATTCCGGAGTTCAAAGACTAAAATTTGAAACTGCAAGAGTTGGAGATTAAAACAATTTAAGGTTCGAGATTCAAAATTTGGATATTCAAAGACTCCATAGATCGAATTAACCAATTCAAAATTTGCAAACTTCCAAAATTCAGGACTTCAAATTTCCAATGATCAAATTTCAAAATTTACCGATTCCGGAGTTCAAAGACTAAAATTTGAAACTGCAAGAGTTGGAGATTAAAACAATTTATGGTTCAAGATTCAAAATTTGGATATTCAAAGACTCCATAGATCAAATTAACCAATTCAAAATTTGCAAACTTCCAAAATTCAGGACTTCAAATTTCCAATGATCAAATTTCAAAATTTACCGATTCCGGAGTTCAAAGACTAAAATTTGAAACTGCAAGAGTTGGAGATTAAAACAATTTAAGGTTCGAGATTCAAAATTTGGATATTCAAAGACTCCATAGATCGAATTCACCAATTCAAAATTTGCAAACTTCCAGAATTCAGGACTTCAAATTTCCAATAATCAAATTTCAAAATTTACCGATTCCGGAGTTCAAAGACTAAAATTTGAAACTGCAAGAGTTGGAGATTAAAACAATTTAAGGTTCGAGATTCAAAATTTGGATATTCAAAGACTCCATAGATCGAATTAACCAATTCAAAATTTGCAAACTTCCAAAATTCAGGACTTCAAATTTCCAATGATCAAATTTCAAAATTTACCGATTCCGGAGTTCAAAGACTAAAATTTGAAACTGCAAGAGTTGGAGATTGAAACAATTTAAGGTTTGAGATTCAAAATTTGGATATTCAAAGACTCCATAGATCGAATTCACCAATTCAAAATTTGCAAACTTCCAAAATTCAGGACTTCAAATTTCCAATAATCAAATTTCAAAATTTACCGATTCCGGAGTTCAAAGACTAAAATTTAAAACTGCAAGAGTTGGAGATTAAAACAATTTCAGGTTCGAGATTCAAAATTTGGATATTCAAAGACTCCATAGATCGAATTAACCAATTCAAAATTTGCAAACTTCCAAAATTCAGGACTTCAAATTTCCAATGATCAAATTTCAAAATTTACCGATTCCGGAGTTCAAAGACTAAAATTTGAAACTGCAAGAGTTGGAGATTGAAACAATTTAAGGTTTGAGATTCAAAATTTGGATATTCAAAGACTCCATAGATCGAATTCACCAATTCAAAATTTGCAAACTTTCAAAATTCAGGACTTCAGATTTCCAATAATCAAATTTCAAAATTTACCGATTCCGGAGTTCAAAGACTAAAATTTGAAACTGCAAGAGTTGGAGATTGAAACAATTTAAGGTTTGAGATTCAAAATTTGGATATTCAAAGACTCCATAGATCGAATTCACCAATTCAAAATTTGCAAACTTCCAAAATTCAGGACTTCAAATTTCCAATAATCAAATTTCAAAATTTACCGATTCCGGAGTTCAAAGACTAAAATTTGAAACTGCAAGGGTTGGAGATTAAAACAATTTAAGGTTCAAGATTCAAAATTTGGATATTCAAAGACTCCATAGATCGAATTCACCAATTCAAAATTTGCAAACTTCCAAAATTCAGGACTTCAAATTTCCAATAATCAAATTTCAAAATTTACCGATTCCGGAGTTCAAAGACTAAAATTTGAAACTGCAAGGGTTGGAGATTAAAACAGTTTAAGGTTCAGGATTCAAAATTTGGATATTCAAAGACTCCATAGATCGAATTCACCAATTCAAAATTTGCAAACTTCCAAAATTCAGGACTTCAAATTTCCAATGATCAAATTTCAAAATTTACCGATTCCGGAGTTCAAAGACTAAAATTTGAAACTGCAAGGGTTGGAGATTAAAACAATTTAAGGTTCAAGATTCAAAATTTGGATATTCAAAGACTCCATAGATCGAATTCACCAATTCAAAATTTGCAAACTTCCAAAATTCAGGACTTCAAATTTCCAATAATCAAATTTCAAAATTTACCGATTCCGGAGTTCAAAGACTAAAATTTGAAACTGCAAGGGTTGGAGATTAAAACAGTTTAAGGTTCAAGATTCAAAATTTGGATATTCAAAGACTCCATAGATCGAATTCACCAATTCAAAATTTGCAAACTTCCAAAATTCAGGACTTCAAATTTCCAATGATCAAATTTCAAAATTTACCGATTCCGGAGTTCAAAGACTAAAATTTGAAACTGCAAGAGTTGGAGATTAAAACAATTTAAGGTTCGAGATTCAAAATTTGGATATTCAGAGACTCCATAGATCGAATTCACCAATTCAAAATTTGCAAACTTCCAAAATTCAGGACTTCAGATTTCCAATAATCAAATTTCAAAATTTACCGATTCCGGAGTTCAAAGACTAAAATTTGAAACTGCAAGAGTTGGAGATTAAAACAATTTAAGGTTCGAGATTCAAAATTTGGATATTCAGAGACTCCATAGATCGAATTCACCAATTCAAAATTTGCAAACTTCCAAAATTCAGGACTTCAGATTTCCAATAATCAAATTTCAAAATTTACCGATTCCGGAGTTCAAAGACTAAAATTTGAAACTGCAAGAGTTGGAGATTAAAACAATTTAAGGTTCGAGATTCAAAATTTGGATATTCAAAGACTCCATAGATCGAATTCACCAATTCAAAATTTGCAAACTTCCAGAATTCAGGACTTCAAATTTCCAATAATCAAATTTCAAAATTTACCGATTCCGGAGTTCAAAGACTAAAATTTGAAACTGCAAGGGTTGGAGATTAAAACAGTTTAAGGTTCAAGATTCAAAATTTGGATATTCAAAGACTCCATAGATCGAATTCACCAATTCAAAATTTGCAAACTTCCAAAATTCAGGACTTCAAATTTCCAATAATCAAATTTCAAAATTTACCGATTCCGGAGTTCAAAGACTAAAATTTAAAACTGCAAGAGTTGGAGATTAAAACAATTTCAGGTTCGAGATTCAAAATTTGGATATTCAAAGACTCCATAGATCGAATTAACCAATTCAAAATTTGCAAACTTCCAAAATTCAGGACTTCAAATTTCCAATGATCAAATTTCAAAATTTACCGATTCCGGAGTTCAAAGACTAAAATTTGAAACTGCAAGAGTTGGAGATTAAAACAATTTAAGGTTCAAGATTCAAAATTTGGATATTCAAAGACTCTCCATAGATCGAATTCACCAATTCAAAATTTGCAAACTTCCAAAATTCAGGACTTCAAATTTCCAATAATCAAATTTCAAAATTTACCGATTCCGGAGTTTAAAGACTAAAATTTGAAACTGCAAGGGTTGGAGATTAAAACAGTTTAAGGTTCAATATTCACAATTTGGAAATTCAAAAATTAGATTTTATAGACCCAGTTCACCAATCCAAAATTTGCGAACTCTAGCGATTGCAAATTTTGGGTTGTGGAAGCCATGATTTTGAAAAATCTGTATCGACAAAAAACCTTTCGACTTCACAATGCAATAAATCTTCTCGGGATAATAACCGGGAAGTGGCAAATCAACAAACCTTTTTACTGCCGTGCAATTGCACAGGACGAGCTGTACTTCTCGATTCTCATCGTAAACTCGTAATTACATGAATAAAGATGTACCTGTGACCTCTTATCTAACGACTCGCCCTAGCGAAACGCAATGCCCGTTTTCCACCCGTCCTTTCTCTTTGGGGCGACCGGAAATCGTCACAATTTTGACCGACACTTCCTCCGAATTTCGCCACAATTATGACTAATCTTTCGATCTAAATGTGGGGGTTCGGACGGCATTTCACGCATAATTTACTCGACTAGCGAGAAAACACTATCACTCTAGCGTTTTCCTACAGAGTGGAAAAATATAAAGAATTTCAATTAAGATTCCAATTCGTCGAAGAATTTCAAACACCGATACCACAGTCGTTCTATTTTAAACTGGTAATGTTTTCAAATATTTATCGGTCGTTTGTGTTATCTTTTTCCACGATAAATCTGCGTCGGACAAGGAATGAAAATTAATAATTTAGGGCAGGAACGTTTTTAAACTGGAACGCTCATGATCTCGACTAACTAACGTAACGGAGATAAAAACCCTTAATTTGGGCACATATATGAGTAATGGAGCGTGGAGTATAAACTATGGTAAATGGGCCTCGGTGTGATTTATGTCTCCTGGCAGACGACTTCTTGGGGTTTCTGCACCGGTTCGATGTAGCATCTCGGAGATCTAAAATTAACAGCTGGTGCATTGTTGTATTCGCCTCACTCCATCGTCCTGATCGTTTTTTCTGCACCCACATTTTAAATTGCATCCCCGAAAAAAATAATACCGCGAAGAGGAAATTGTACAATTCCAGGACTGGAATTGAAATCGAAACGAATTGCATCGGTCAGATGGCGGAAAATCTATTAGCGTCATCGTTTTCCGAAAACGAATCCCAACGAAATTTGGGGTAATTGCTTCAGTTTTATGATCGAATTATTACTGTGAAGTTTCGGAAGGTGCGCCTAAAGAAGTTTTCGCGGGAACCGGCCGGAATAATTGAAATCTCAAGTCGACAATGCAGCCCTGCAGTTCAAGACTGGAATAAATCCGCCTCCGATGTAAATTTTGCACCCCCCGGATTACCGTGTAATTAGGAAATGGCAAAGAGCCGCCGCACAAAAAGTGTCCCTTTGAGCAAATATTTAAAAGCCGAGAACTATCTGGGCGCCTTTTTCGGTTTTATTTGTTTTCGGGAAGGGTTCTCTAATGTTTGATCTCCTCTGTTTGTTATTGCCGCGGCTAGAATTCAAGATTCCTTTTCAATTCGACGCATCTTCGCCCTTTTTTCGTCCGCACCGCGAAACGCGACACCGAATACCTCGGATTTCGTTTATTTACATGCGACACGAGAAATGCTATAAATAACGAGTTATAGGGCGCAAAGAAGTGAAGCAGGGCGGCCAGATGCCCGGCTTTATTTATTTACGTTTTCGCTGAAGAGGTAAACATACATACTTTCGAGACGGGTTTACACAAGTGGAGTCGGGAGGACGAAAAACATTATGCGGTTTTATAAGAACACCAAACAGAATTACCGGAATTTAGGGCGGCATTTCTTGGCTTTATCGCCGATAAAATCGGTTTGGACGCTTTGTGCGCCAGCAATCAATAAGGAACGTCCAAGCGTTTGGATTTTAACTGGGACATAATTTAAGACGGGGTATTTAAAGTCAGAGGCGATAAAGTTGAGGATATGTTGTCGGTGTTGGGAGGCTATTTGCATAATTCGGAGGGCGTCGGCGGGCCGGAGGTCCTTGCTTTCTCAATCTCTGTTTTGTTTTAGCTCTCGCAGCTTTCACAGTTTCAGTCACATTTTTCCCTCAGATACCATATTTGCCAACCTTTCAGGTTCTTCAAATTCTCAGGTATATCGTGAAGCTGTCTCTAGGTTCCCAGATTATTCAAAATTTCAGATTACTCCAGTTCTCAAGATAGGCATCGCAAGTTCTCAAGTTCTTAGGTTTCTAAGGCATGCACTCAGCTTTCACAAGATTTCAAGTGGTTGTAATTCCCAGGTTTCTCAAGTCGTCGGGTTCCTGCAATTCTCAAAGACTAAGGTTCTCTAGCTTCCCAGATTTTTCAAAATTTCCCATTACCCCAATTCTCAAGACAGGTCTCGCATGTTCTCGGGTTCTTAGGTTCTTCATTCATGCACTCAGGTTTTCCAAGATTTCAGGTTCCTCAAACTCTCAGGTTTCTCAAGTCGTCGGGTTCCTGCAATTCTCAATTTCTGTTTCACAAAAATTCTCAAAGTTCTCAGATTTTCATGGTCCTCCATTTCCCAGATTTCTCTAGATCTCAAGTTAGGTTCCTGATGTTCTGAGAGTCCCTACTATATCAGTTTCTTCAAGTTCTCAGTGTCCCTAATATCTCAGGTTTTCCAAGACTTCGGGTTCTTCAAATTCTCAGGTTGCACAAGTTGTCGGGTTCCTGCAGTTCCTTAGTTTTTTTAAATTTCAGATGATTCCAGTTCTCAAGACAGGTCTCTCAAGTTCTCAAGTTCTTAGGTTCCTCATTCATGTACTCAGGTTTTTCGAGATTTCAGGTTCCTCAAACTCTCAGGTTTCTCAAGCCGTCGGGTTCTTGCAATTCTCAATTTCTGTTTCACAAAAATTCTCAAAGTTCTCAGATTTTCATGGTCCTCCATTTCCCAGATTTCTCTAGATCTCAAGTTAGGTTCCTGATGTTCTGAGAGTCCCTACTATATCAGTTTCTTCAAGTTCTCAGTGTCCCTAATATGTCAGGTTTTCCAAGACTTCGGGTTCTTCAAATTCTCAGGTTACACAAGTTGTTGGGTTCCTGCAGTTCCTTAGTTTTTCAAAATTTCAGATTACTCCAGTTCTCAAGACAGGTCTCTCAAGTTCTCAAGTTCTTAGGTTCCTCATTCATGTACTCAGGTTTTCCGAGATTTCAGGTTCCTCAAACTCTCAGGTTTCTCAAGTCGTCGGGTTCCTGCAATTCTCAATTTCTGTTTCACAGAAATTCTCAAAGTTCTCAGATTGTCATGTTCCTCCATTTCCCAGATTTCTCTAGATCTCAAGTTAGGTTCCTGATGTTCTGAGAGTCCCTACTATATCAGTTTCTTCAAGTTCTCAGTGTCCCTAATATGTCAGGTTTTCCAAGACTTCGGGTTCTTCAAATTCTCAAGTTGCACAAGTTGTTGGGTTCCTGCAGTTCCTTAGTTTTTCAAAATTTCAGATGACTCCAGTTCTCAAGACAGGTCTCTCAAGTTCTCAAGTTCTTAGGTTCCTCATTCATGTACTCAGGTTTTCCGAGATTTCAGGTTCCTCAAACTCTCAGGTTTCTCAAGTCGTCGGGTTCCTGCAATTCTCAATTTCTGTTTCACAGAAATTCTCAAAGTTCTCAGATTGTCATGTTCCTCCATTTCCCAGATTTCTCTAGATCTCAAGTATGGTTCCTGATGTTCTGAGAGTCCCTACTATATCAGTTTCTTCAAGTTCTCAGTGTCCCTAATATGTCAGGTTTTCCAAGACTTCGGGTTCTTCAAATTCTCAAGTTGCACAAGTTGTTGGGTTCCTGCAGTTCCTTAGTTTTTCAAAATTTCAGATGACTCCAGTTCTCAAGACAGGTCTCTCAAGTTCTCAAGTTCTTAGGTTCCTCATTCATGTACTCAGGTTTTCCGAGATTTCAGGTTCCTCAAACTCTCAGGTTTCTCAAGTCGTCGGGTTCCTGCAATTCTCAATTTCTGTTTCACAGAAATTCTCAAAGTTCTCAGATTGTCATGTTCCTCCATTTCCCAGATTTCTCTAGATCTCAAGTTAGGTTCCTGATGTTCTGAGAGTCCCTACTATATCAGTTTCTTCAAGTTCTCAGTGTCCCTAATATGTCAGGTTTTCCAAGACTTCGGGTTCTTCAAATTCTCAGGTTGCACAAGTTGTTGGGTTCCTGCAGTTCCTTAGTTTTTCAAAATTTCAGATTACTCCAGTTCTCAAGACAGGTCTCTCAAGTTCTCAAGTTCTTAGGTTCCTCATTCATGTACTCAGGTTTTCCAAGATTTCAGGTTCTTCTAATTCCCAGGTTTCTTGAGTCGTCGGGTTCCTGCAATTTTCAAAGACTAAGGTTCTCTAGGTTCGCAGATTTTTCAAAACTTCAGATTACCCTAGTTCTCAAAACAGGTCTCGCATGTTCTCAAGTTCTTGGGTTCTTCATTCATGTACTCAGGTTTTCCAATTCTCAATTCTTGTTTCTCAAAAGTTGCCAGATTTTCCAAAATTTCAGATTAATCCAGATAGGTTTCTTAAGTTTTGAGATTCTTAGGTTCCTCAATATACAACTTCCTCTGTTCTTCATTATCTTAGTTTCTTCCGTAAGTTCCATAGTCCACAGGTTCCTCAGTTTCTCAGATTTCTCTAGTTCTCAATTAATTACTTCTCAGGTTCACTAAGATTTCAGTTTCTTCAAATTATTAAGTCATCAAGTTGTCGGGTTCCTCCAGTTCTGAACTTAATTATGTTCAAACTCAACCTTTCGAGTTCCTGCTGTTCTCATGTTGTTTCTCAACTCTCAGAATATTTGAATTCTCAGTTCTCAAATTTGGTTTCTCAAGGTTTCTAGGTTCCTCAATGTTTCACGTTCAAAACTTTCAGTTTCTCAAAAATGTTACCTTCCTCCAGATCTCAAGTTAGGTTTCTCGAAGTTTAGTCTAAGGGAACCTTAGTTTTCAAGATTCTTATTAGGTTCCTCATATTTTAGGGACCCGAACGTTTCCCAATGTTTCAGGTTTGCCAAACTCTACTTTTCGGGTTCCAGCTGTTCTCATGTTGTTTCTCAACTCTCAGAATATTTGAATTCTCAGTTCTCAAATTTGGTTTCTCAAGGTTTCTAGGTTCCTCAATGTTTCAGGTTCAAAACTTTTAGTTTCTCAAAAATGTTACCTTCCTCCAGATCTCAAGCTATGTTTCTCGAAGTTTAGTCTAAGGGAACCTTAGTTTTCAAGGTTCTTATTAAGTTCCTCATATTTTAGGGACCCGAACGTTTCCCAATGTTTCAGGTTCGCCAAACTCAACTTTTCGGGTTCCTGCTGTTCTCATGTTGATTCTCAACTCTCAGAATATTTGAATTCTCAGTTCTCAAATTTGGTTTCTCAAGGTTTCTAGGTTCCTCAATGTTTCAGGTTCAAAACTTTTAGTTTCTCAAAAATGTTACCTTCCTCTAGATCTCAAGTTAGGTTTCTCGAAGTTTAGTCTAAGGGAACTTTAGTTTTCAAGGTTCTTATTAGGTTCCTCATATTTTAGGGACCCGAACGTTTCCCAATGTTTCAGGTTCGCCAAACTCAACTTTTCGGGTTCCTGCTGTTCTCATGTTGTTTCTCAACTCTCAGAATATTTGAATTCTCAGTTCTCAAATTTGGTTTCTCAAGGTTTCTAGGTTCCTCAATGTTTCAGGTTCAAAACTTTTAGTTTCTCAAAAATGTTACCTTCCTCTAGATCTCAAGTTAGGTTTCTCGAAGTTTAGTCTAAGGGAACTTTAGTTTTCAAGGTTCTTATTAGGTTCCTCATATTTTAGGGACCCGAACGTTTCCCAATGTTTCAGGTTCGCCAAACTCAACTTTTCGGGTTCCTGCTGTTCTCATGTTGTTTCTCAACTCTCAGAATATTTGAATTCTCAGTTCTCAAATTTGGTTTCTCAAGGTTTCTAGGTTCCTCAATGTTTCAGGTTCAAAACTTTTAGTTTCTCAAAAATGTTACCTTCCTCTAGATCTCAAGTTAGGTTTCTCGAAGTTTAGTCTAAGGGAACTTTAGTTTTCAAGGTTCTTATTAGGTTCCTCATATTTTAGGGACCCGAACGTTTCCCAATGTTTCAGGTTCGCCAAACTCAACTTTTCGGGTTCCTGCTGTTCTCATGTTGTTTCTCAACTCTCAGAATATTTGAATTCTCAGTTCTCAAATTTGGTTTCTCAAGGTTGCTAGGTTCCTCAATGTTTCAGGTTCAAAACTTTTAATTTCTCAAAAATGTTACCTTCCTCCAGATCTCAAGTTAGGTTTCTCGAAGTTTAGTCTAAGGGAACCTTAGTTTTCAAGGTTCTTATTAGGTTCCTCATATTTTAGGGACCCGAACGTTTCCCAATGTTTCAGGTTTGCCAAACTCAACTTTTCGGGTTCCTGCTGTTCTCATATTGTTTCTCAACTCTCAGAATATTTGAATTCTCAGTTCTCAAATTTGGTTTCTCAAGGTTTCTAGGTTCCTCAATGTTTCAGGTTCAAAACTTTTAGTTTCTCAAAAATGTTACCTTCCTCCAGATCTCAAGTAAGGTTTCTCGAAGTTTAGTCTAAGGGAACCTTAGTTTTCAAGGTTCTTATTAGGTTCCTCATATTTTAGGGACCCGAACGTTTCCCAATGTTTCAGATTCGCCAAACTCAACTTTTCGGGTTCCTGCTGTTCTCATGTTGTGTCTCAACTCTCAGAATATTTGAATTCTCAGTTCTCAAATTTGGTTTCTCAAGGTTTCTAGGTTCCTCAATGTTTCAGGTTCAAAACTTTTAGTTTCTCAAAAATGTTACCTTCCTCCAGATCTCAAGTTAGGTTTCTCGAAGTTTAGTCTAAGGGAACCTTAGTTTTCAAGGTTCTTATTAGGTTCCTCATATTTTAGGGACCCGAACGTTTCTCAATGTTTCAGGTTCGCCAAGCTCAACTTTTCGGGTTCCTGTTGTTCTCATGTTGATTCTCAACTCTCAGAATATTTGAATTCTGTTCTCAAATTTGGTTTCTCAAGGTTTCTAGGTTCCTCAATGTTTCAGGTTCAAAACTTTTAGTTTCTCAAAAATGTTACCCTCCTCCAGATCTCAAGTTAGGTTTCTCGAAGTTTAGTCTAAGGGAACCTTAGTTTTCAAGGTTCTTATTAGGTTCCTCACATTTTAGGGACCCGAAGGTTTCTCAATGTTTCAGGTTCGCCAAGCTCAACTTTTCGGGTTCCTGCTGTTCTCATGTTGCTTCTCAACTCTCAGAATATTTGAATTCTCAGTTCTCAAATTTGGTTTCTCAAGGTTTCTAGGTTCCTCAATGTTTCAGGTTCAAAACTTTTAGTTTCTCAAAAATGTTACCTTCCTCCAGATCTCAAGTTAGGTTTCTCGAAGTTTAGTCTAAGGGAACCTTATTTTTCAAGGTTCTTATTAGGTTCTTCATATTTTAGGGACCCGAACGTTTCCCAATGTTTCAGGTTCGCCAAACTCAACTTTTCGGGTTCCTGCTGTTCTCATGTTGTTTCTCAACTCTCAGAATATTTGAATTCTCAGTTCTCAAATTTGGTTTCTCAAGGTTTCTAGGTTCCTCAATGTTTCAGGTTCAAAACTTTTAGTTTCTCAAAAATGTTACCTTCCTCCAGATCTCAAGTTAGGTTTCTCGAAGTTTAGTCTAAGGGAACCTTATTTTTCAAGGTTCTTATTAGGTTCTTCATATTTTAGGGACCTGAACGTTTCCCAATGTTTCAGGTTCGCCAAACTCAACTTTTCGGGTTCCTGCTGTTCTCATGTTGTTTCTCAACTCTCAGAATATTTGAATTCTCAGTTCTCAAATTTGGTTTCTCAAGGTTTCTAGGTTCCTCAATGTTTCAGGTTCAAAACTTTCAGTTTCTCAAAAATGTTACCTTCCTCCAGATATCAAGTAAGGTTTCTCGAAGTTTAGTCTAAGGGAACCTTAGTTTTCAAGGTTCTTATTAGGTTCCTCATATTTTAGGGACCCGAACGTTTCCCAATGTTTCAGGTTCGCCAAACTCAACTTTTCGGGTTCCTGCTGTTCTCATGTTGTTTCTCAACTCTCAGAATATTTGAATTCTCAGTTCTCAAATTTGGTTTCTCAAGGTTTCTAGGTTCCTCAATGTTTCAGGTTCAAAACTTTTAGTTTCTCAAAAATGTTACCTTCCTCCAGATCTCAAGTTAGGTTTCTCGAAGTTTAGTCTAAGGGAACCTTATTTTTCAAGGTTCTTATTAGGTTCTTCATATTTTAGGGACCTGAACGTTTCCCAATGTTTCAGGTTCGCCAAACTCAACTTTTCGGGTTCCTGCTGTTCTCATGTTGTTTCTCAACTCTCAGAATATTTGAATTCTCAGTTCTCAAATTTGGTTTCTCAAGGTTTCTAGGTTCCTCAATGTTTCAGGTTCAAAACTTTCAGTTTCTCAAAAATGTTACCTTCCTCCAGATATCAAGTAAGGTTTCTCGAAGTTTAGTCTAAGGGAACCTTAGTTTTCAAGGTTCTTATTAGGTTCCTCATATTTTAGGGACCCGAACGTTTCCCACTGTTTCAGGTTCGCCAAACTCAACTTTTCGGGTTCCTGCTGTTCTCATGTTGTTTCTCAACTCTCAGAATATTTGAATTCTCAGTTCTCAAATTTGGTTTCTCAAGGTTTCTAGGTTCCTCAATGTTTCAGGTTCAAAACTTTTAGTTTCTCAAAAATGTTACCTTCCTCCAGATCTCAAGTTATGTTTCTCGAAGTTTAGTCTAAGGGAACCTTAGTTTTCAAGGTTCTTATTAGGTTCCTCATATTTTAGGGACCCGAACGTTTCCCACTGTTTCAGGTTCGCCAAACTCAACTTTTCGGGTTCCTGCTGTTCTCATGTTGTTTCTCAACTCTCAGAATATTTGAATTCTCAGTTCTCAAATTTGGTTTCTCAAGGTTTCTAGGTTCCTCAATGTTTCAGGTTCAAAACTTTTAGTTTCTCAAAAATGTTACCTTCCTCCAGATCTCAAGTTAGGTTTCTCGAAGTTTAGTCTAAGGGAACCTTAGTTTTCAAGGTTCTTATTAGGTTCCTCATATTTTAGGGACCCGAACGTTTCCCACTGTTTCAGGTTCGCCAAACTCAACTTTTCGGGTTCCTGCTGTTCTCATGTTGTGTCTCAACTCTCAGAATATTTGAATTCTCAGTTCTCAAATTTGGTTTCTCAAGGTTTCTAGGTTCCTCAATGTTTCAGGTTCAAAACTTTTAGTTCCTCAAAAATGTTACCTTCCTCCAGATCTCAAGTTAGGTTTCTCGAAGTTTAGTCTAAGGGAACCTTAGTTTTCAAGGTTCTTATTAGGTTCCTCATATTTTAGGGACCCGAACGTTTCCCAATGTTTCAGGTTCGCCAAACTCAACTTTTCGGGTTCCTGCTGTTCTCATGTTGTGTCTCAACTCTCAGAATATTTGAATTCTGTTCTCAAATTTGGTTTCTCAAGGTTTCTAGGTTCCTCAATGTTTCAGGTTCAAAACTTTTAGTTTCTCAAAAATGTTACCTTCCTCCAGATCTCAAGTTAGGTTTCTCGAAGTTTAGTCTAAGGGAACCTTAGTTTTCAAGGTTCTTATTAGGTTCCTCATATTTTAGGGACCCGAACGTTTCCCAATGTTTCAGGTTTGCCAAACTCAACTTTTCGGGTTCCTGCTGTTCTCATGTTATGTTTCTCAAATCTCAGATTATTTGAATTCTCAATTCTCAAATTTGGTTTTTCAAGATGATTTCAGAACTCTTAGTTTCTCAAAAATGTTACCTTCCTCCAGATCTCAAGTTAGGTTTCTCGAAGTTTTTGGGGTCCCTAAGATGAAACCTGAAAACTTGAATCTGAAATTTTGGAAAATCGAAGGAACCAACAACTTGAGAAACCTGAAAATTTGCAAAACCTAGACATTCCTTTGTTGTTGATTGAACAGTATATATTTTAGGAATTTATCAAAGCCTGAAAAGGTTTGAAAACAAGAGAATTTGAAAAATTATTAAAAATCGACTTGACCTCAAAACCGGCAACCTGCAAATTCAAGAACCTGAAAGACAGAACTTGAAAACCTGAAAATCTAAAGCCTGAAAACCTGACAACTTGAAAACTTGGTATATAATCGGTTTCCTAACGTTTCAGGTTGTTCAAGTTCTCACGAGTTGTCGGGTTCCTACAGTTCTCAAAGTGATGTTTCTCAAATTCTCAGGTTTCTTAGTTCAGGTTTTTAGGTTACTGAATGTTTCAAATTCTGCGAGTTGGACAGGTTCCTCCATATCCCAGATTTCTCTAGTTCTCAAGCTTATGTTCTTAGGGTCCCTAAGGTATATCTTAGGTTTTCCAAGACTTCGGGTCCTTGAAATTCTCAGGCCGCGGAGGTTTTTATCGGGTTCCTGCAGTTCGCAAGTTATGTTTGATCCCAGATTCCTGAATGTTTTGGGTTCCATAAGAAGTGTACATTCTCTCGTGACTGCAGACATGTTTCAAAAAAATAATAGTCTTCGCGTGCAATCCCGAAACATTTTTAATATCCCGCTTCGCATCAAATAACCGGCGTCCATTTTACGGCGCAAATAAAATCATATTTTCCAAACTCCATGTCCGCTATATCCTGGACACTGTAAAGTTTTACTGGTGCCCATTACAATGAATGTAGTCGCCAGTAACGACCGCCATAAATCGGAGCATAAAAGTGAAGTAATTTCGCAGCTACAAATAATTGAAATTATTGCGATCGAATAGTTTTCATAACTCATCCGGTTGTTGCGGCCGCAATTACCGATTCGTAATTAGGAGATGCCGATTTAATCGCCGCTTTAACGACTCTGTGTGCAAATTTTACGGTTTCTCAGGTACTTTCGCTGCGTTTAATAGAGCGGAAAATAAAGAGTTCTCGTCGGAGAGTACAAAGTTGTAGTGTCGCGGAGCATTTCTTTGATACGCCGAGTATTTATTTACCTCGCATGGTTTATTTTTATTGCAGTTTAGACGATTCCGAGTCGACCGCATAAAATCTGAGAGAGCGATCATATTTTTACTTCTTCCGTTCGTTCGGGGGCCCGTAAGTTACATGAATGGCGCACTGCGACTTATAAATATATGTTGATGTATGTAGTAACCGCTATCGGGCACATTTCACATGTTGCGAGTCGTTTAAAAACGGTTTATTTAGATTTAAGCTGGAGGTGTAGTAAATCTGGAGAATTGGCCAATAAAAATGCGGATTTGCGCACGCGAGGCTGAGAATTATGGATGTTTACAGCCGGTGCATACACTATTTTCGTAATTACCGCGTGGAAGGAATCTTCTTCGGGGAAACGTACGAAGGAAGGCCCAGCTCTCCCACGGAGTCCCTCGGGGTGCGCACCCGAACAGACAAGAGTGACTAATGTTGTTGTACTTTGGCGCCTTGTCAGATAACGCGTCGATGTTGGCCGTAAATTCCGCCCTGCTTAAGAACAGACTGGTCGCTTTTAAATAACAGGTGAAATCACGAGTCGCTACCGGAACGGAGTCGCTGATTTATGTCCCATATTTTATATTTATCGCTTTATTGCCCACTTCTCGGAGTTCTATTTAGAAACTTGGGTAGTTTCGTTCAAAACAGACAGCACCTCCACTTTGTGCTCTTGATTTTATTGCCAGTTTTACAGCCCGGAGCGGTAGCCCTCATCCGCGCATTTGACCCGATGCAACTTTATGCACCTGCAGTTATTAGTCGGAAAACTGCAGTCGCTTTGTTTTCCCAGCGATTTCCTCCGCTTTGTGTCGTCCGACGGATGACTTCTGGGAAACGCATCCCTCTTTAACGAAACGTCATCTTCACTCCCCGGCCATAAATTATCCGGGCCCCTGGATGGAGCTGTAAAATGTCTTTAGCACGGTAATTATGAGCGAATTTTTAGTGCGGCACTTGGCATTTGGAAGTGGTTTATGGGCCGGTCATTGCGTTAACGATTTTATTATGTTCGGATTCGCGCTAATCGCGACCGTTTAGAATTTAAATTGCAGGTTGAATTATTTAGGGAAATCGAGTTTTTCCGCCGTTACGTTATTTCTTAATAATGAACCCGTGAAGAGCAAAGGACGTTAACGAACACATTTTCACCAGCAGCCTCTCAAATTATGAGTTCAACTGTGCAGTTCAAAGTTGTGTTAATTATTTTTAATTGTGCTCTCCCGATTTCCCAGGCGATTTTTCGTCAAGAAAGAATGCCCGCTATCTTCGAGCCGAAGACGATTTTCACTCTAAATTTAGAAATCTGTAAGTCTGTGAGTTTCTTTTTTCTGGCTCTCAACAAATATTGGGTGATTACGTTGAAGAGTGTTAATTTGAAACAGGTTGGTCTTTCAGGCAACTAAAGATATGGGCCGAAGAATAGTGGGTGTTGTTTTGACTTTGAAATACTGAATTTCTGAATTGATAAATTTAAAAAATTTGAAGCTTTGAAAATTTAAATTTAAACCCTTCTGCATTGCATTTTGAATTCGCCAATTCGTTGAAATCTTAAAATTTAAAATCTCTGATATTTGGAAAATTGCTTTGTATTTTGAATTTGTGAATTCGTAAAATTTATTGAACAACAAACAACTCTAGCGGCCTACCCCACTCTACAGCAATTAGTTTGCCACCAAAGTGTCTTCTCTGATGAAATCGTAAAAGTGCTACACGGGACTCGGGGTCCACACTGTGGGACGCAAGATCGCCACAAGGGAAAGCGCAATCAGGCAACAAGTTCGAATTCAAGCGGAGAGTCGAAAGAACCACGGAGGGAGGCCCACGACCTACCCTTCTCTGTGAAGTCCCTCTGGCGACCCGAATTGCGGAAATTTTGTTTTCATCGGCGCATCCGCCATTTTTTAAAACATTTGTTACGCCAGTGTCCGCGCCCAGATATTTTTTATTTTTATAGTACCGCACAGTTGCAAAGATTGCCCTTACGCTTTTAGATGGCGAACGCAAGTTCTTTTGAACTGTTTCGACCCCTTTTTCATTATCGTATTTCTCCTAAACCCGACTGCACGGCTAGACCGATATTTCGGGAAATAACACATAACGTGTAAATCACCAGACTTTACAACTTCCACTGTCCCTCCACCGAATATGACGTTTTAAATCCTAAAATTTGCATACGAAATGTAAGCATGACCCCCGCGGGAAATACCCCGTCCATTAAATATTAACGTGTCATTGTGAATGCGGCGGGGCCCAAATGCACTGTCATCAAAATTGTCCTTGACAATAAACCCGGTTCGCGGGAGTAATGTATCAATCACGACAGAGGCGCTAATCGTCGGAATACATATTTATAGTAATGAATTATCGAAATTATCGTTAATTTGACGGATGCGTTCTGAACGGAATCGATGCAAATTGCAGAGCGAGAGGAAGGGTGCGACCGATTTAATCGATATCAACGTGGGGCAATTTGTAGAAAACCGAAGACAATCGTCGTCATTTGCATCACAATGCCGTCGTCGAAACCACCGGAAGACGTAACACAATCGACACTTCTGATTTTTAATATTCGGCTTAATTACAAACGTCTAGCGTTCTTTCGCGAGCCGAAAGCGGAAATTAGATACTTGTAAGTCATCCGAGTGAGCGAACTTGAAGGAGCCATCAATTTTGTCGTTTTAATTAAAACGGGTGTTTGAATGCCACCCTTTGTGATGGACGATTTTTGTGGAAAAGTTGCCACGAGTCAAAACAAGACCTTGCGAAATGCGAAAGACATCTCGGACTGCTCCACCTGAAACTGCGAGCTCAACGTGAGTTTATTAATAATAACCGAGGCTGCAGCTCGCACAGACAGAAGTAATAAAATATCAACAAGTAACTACACAAATACGCGGAAGAGTATTTTAGGCTAAATATGACGAGGGAATACTGCTTCATTATGTTTGTTTAACTGGAGCGGAGCAGCGGCATGCATAATTTATCTTTGCAGTTTGCTGCATCCGAACGGGAACGGTCGGAAATCGGCTGCACACTTATTTTCCAAATTCGGAAATTTGAGATTACCTTGCGTGCTATCAATAAAGCGCAATCTTTGCAACTGTGCGGTTTGAATTTAGAAAACGATTGCTTCTCTCATGGGCGTTATTAATCTTTATGTTTATGCAAAAACGGACCAACAAGCCGACGTTGTCCAAATTACAATGAATTTGTTTTTGGACAGATTTATTATACATACTAGCTGACCCGGCGAACTTTGTACCGCCTCAGAATCAATAAATGTTGTGTTAACTTATTAGCTGAATCAAATTCAGTTTTCAAAGCAAAATGCACACAACGTCATCTACTGGCATTACCGGAACCAGCATACAACGCTATGTTAGTTTTTGTTTTTGTCATGTATCAAAGATAGCGTTATATACGGTTTCTATATAAAATGTATGAGAAAAATTTTGGCGTTATTCGCCCCCGAAAAAAGTTAGTCAATCCGTTCTCGAGATATCATCAATGTGTGGAGTCCACGCGCAACCAAAGTGAAACTTTGGAGTTTACTTCTCAAAAATCGATTATCATTTTTAAAGCCCGGTACGACAAATTTCGCTGGCCGGCGTTATTTTTTATTGTTGCCCTGTACCAAGGGGGCTTTCGTTATTGTCGTTGCCCTGTACCAAGCTCCCCGTAATCTTTTAATAGTTATTCTGCTATTCGCAGCGGAGACAGATCCAACAAATCAAAGATCATAAAAAACGTTCCAGCCGTTCTTGAGTAATAAATCCAAGGGGGCCCCTTGTTCCTCATGTCCATTTGAAAAAATCGGTCCAGCTCAAGGGGGCCCCCTGGGCCCCCATGTCCATGTAAAAATACCTTACGACCTATTCTCATACCTACCAAATATACCAAAAAAAAATTAAAAATTGGTCCAGCCGTTATCGAGTAATAAACCCAAGGGGCTCCTTTGGGCCCCCATGTCTATGTTTTAATAGTTATTCTGCTTTTCAGGGCGGAGACAAATCCAAGAAATGAAAAACCATGAAAATCGGTTCAGCTGTTCTCGAGTTATAAAACCAAAGGGCCCCCCTGGGCCCCCATGTCCAATAAAAAGTATCCCATGTCCGTCTCCTGGTTCTAAGCTACCTCCCCACGAATTTTCAGCCAAATCGGTTCAGCCGTTCTCGAGTTATAAACCCAAAGGGCCCCCCTGGGCCCCCATGTCCAATAAAAAGTATCATTTGTCCATCTCCTGGTTCTAAGCTACCTCCCCACCAATTTTCAGCCAAATCGGTTCATGCGTACTCGAGTAATAAACCTAAGGGGCCCCCCTGGGCCCCCATGTTCAATAAACAATAAAAAGTATCCTATGTCCTTCTCCCGGTTCTAAGCTACCTCCCCACTAATTTTCAGCCAAATCGGTTCTTTTATTTTTATTTTATATATATAGATTTATTTCACTTTTTATATTAAGCGCATCACTTGAGAACGGCTGGACCGATTTGGTCTTTTTTTTTAAATAAGAATTAAAAACAAAATTCCAGATCTTGACAGCAGCGCCACCTATCGGGTCCAACTGTGGCTAAGAATTATACAGCTGACCCAATAAGTGCAAAAAAAATCGTTAATATCGGTCAGAAAAAAATTCTAGATCTCGACAGCACCGCCACCTATCGGGTCCAACTGTGGAGATCCCATAAGTATAAAAAAATCATCAAAATCGGTCAGAAAATTAAAAAAAAGCTGAATCGCGACAACAGCGCCACCTACTAGGTCCAAAAAAATTTCATCAAAATCGGTCAAGCCTTTAGGAGGAGAAGAATTAGGAACACACGCACGACATTTTAATAAACATTTAAAAGCCTAATGTTAAGGTCACAGATATTTTTTGGGAAATTAAAAATTTGAGAAACTGAGAGACTGAAATGAAGAAATCGACAATTCAAAAAAATTGAGAGTTGACTGAGACATTGAGAACTCAGAAATAAGAAATCGAGAAATTGAGACATTCACAAATGGAGTGGAAAAACCTTTGAGAAAATGAGAATAGGAAATTAAAAATTTGAGAAATTGGGAGTACAAAATTGAGAAATGAAAACAGAAATCAAGAAATCAAAAATTCTAAAAATTGAGAGGTTGTCTTTCAGACATTGAGAACTCAAGAAATCGGCAAATTGAGATATTCACAAACGGAGTGGTCAAACCTTAAAAAAATTGAGAAATCTAAAATTTATTAACTGATGTAGAAATTGAGAATCACAAATAATAGAGAAGTAAGAAATTTAAAAAGACACTGAAATCAAGAAATCAAATATTCTGAAAATTGAGTTTGACTTTGAGACATTTAGAACTCGGAAATCAAAAAATGGAGGAATTGAGATATTCACAAATGGAATGGTAAAGCCTTTCGGAAATTGAGAAACTGTAAATTTGTTAAATATAGAAATTGAGAAGTTGATAGAGATGATATATTCACAATTGGAGTGGACGAAATAAAAAATTCTAAAAATTAAAAATTTGAGATTGAGACATTGAGACCTCGGAAAGCAAGAAATCGAGGAATTGAGATATTCACAAATGGGGGTGTGAAACCCTTGGGAAATTGAGAAATCTAAAACTTATTAACTGTAGAAATTGAGAATGACAAACAATAGAGAAGCTGAAAGAATCAGAATAGGAAATTAAAAATAAATGAGAGTTTGACTTTTGGGAAACCTTTGGGAATTGAGATATTCACAAATGGAATGGTAAAGCCTTTCGAAAATTGAGAAACTGTAAATTTGTTAAATGTGCAAAAATTGAGACTAACAAATAGAGAAGTTGATAGAGATGAGATATTCACAATAATTGGAGTGGACGAAATAAAAAATTCCAAAAATTTAAAGTTTGAGACATTGAGAAATTGAAAAAATTGAGATATTCACAAATGCGAGTGGTGAAACCTATGGGAAATTGAGAAATTAAAAAATTGTTAACTGTAGCAATGGAGAATGACAAATAAGAGAATGAGAATGGGAAATTAAAAATTTGAGACATTGAGAGCCAGAAATTGGGAAATTAAGACCCTGAAATCAAGAAATCAAAAATTCTAAAAATTGTTTTTAACACATTGAGAATTCAGAAATCAAGAAATCGAGAAATTGAGATAATGACAAATGGAATGGTAAAGCCTTGGGGAAATTGAGAAACTGTAAATTTGTTACATATAAAAATTGAGAAGTTGATAGAGATGAGATATTCACAATTGGAGTGGACGAAATAAAAAAAGCTAAAAATTGAGAATTTGAGATTGAGACATTCAGACCTCGGAAAACAAGAAATCGAGGAATTGAGATAGTCACAAATGGGGGTGTGAAACCCTTGGGAAATTGAGAAATCTAAAACTTATTAACTGTAGAAATTGAGAATGACAAACAATAGAGAAGCTGAGAGAATCAGAATAGGAAATTAAAAATTTGAGACACTTAGAGTAAGAAATTAAGAAATTAAGACACTGGAATTGAGAGATTCACAAATGGAATAGTAAAGCCTTTCGGAAATTGAGAAACTGTAAATTTGTTAAATGCAAAAATTGAGACTAACAAATAGAGAAGTTGATAGAAATGAGATATTCACAATTGGAGTGGACGAAATAAAAAATTCCAAAAATTGAGAGTTTGAGACATTGAGAACTCGGAAAGCAAGAAACCAAAAAATTGAGATATTCACAAATGGAGTCGTGAAACCTTTGGGAAATCGAAAAATTAAAAATTTGTTAACTGTAGAAATTGAGAATGACAACTAAGAGAATGAGAATGGGAAATTAAAAATTTGAGACATTGAGAGTAAGAAATTGAGAAATCAAGTTTGACTGAGAGATTGCGAACTCAGAAATCAAGAAATCGAGGAATTGAGACATTCACAAATGGAATGGTAAAGCCTTTGGGAATTGAGATATTCACAAATGGAATGGTAAAGCCTTTCGGAAATTGAGAAACTGTAAATTTGTTAAATATAGAAATTGAGAAGTTGATAGAGATGAGATATTCACAATTGGAGTGGACGAAATAAAAAATTCTAAAAATTGAGAATTTGAGATTGAGACATTGAGACCTCGGAAAGCAAGAAATCGAGGAAGTGAGATATTAACAAATGGGGGTGTGAAACCCTTGGGACATTGAGAAATCTAAAACTTATTAACTGTAGAAATTGAGAATGACAAAAAATAGAGAAGCTGAGAATATCAGAATAGGAAATTAAAAATTTGAGACACTTAGAGTAAGAAATTGAGAAATTAAATCACTGAAATAAAAAACAAATTGAAAATTCTAAAAATTGATAGTCTGACTTTCAGATATTGAGAACTCAGAAATCAAGAAATCGAGGAATTGAGACATTCACTAATGGAATGGTAAAGCCTTTGGGAATTGAGATATTCACAAATGGAATGGTAAAGCCTTGGGAAAATTGAGAAACTGTAAATTTGTTAAATATAGAAATTGAGAAGTTGATAGAGATGAGATATCCACAATTGGAGTGGACGAAATAAAAAATTCTAAAAATTGAGAATTTGAGATTGAGACATTGAGACCTAGGAAAGCAAGAAATCGAGGAATTGAGATAGTCACAAATGGGGGTGTGAAACCCTTGGGAAATTGAGAAATCTAAAACTTATTAACTGTAGAAATTGAGAATGACAAACAATAGAGAAGCTGAGAGAATCAGAATAGGAAATTAAAAATTTCAGACACTTAGAGTAAGAAATTAAGAAATTAAGACACTGAAATAAAAAAAATGAAAATTCTAAAAATTGAGAGTTTGACTGAGATATTGCGAACTCAGAAATCAAGAAATCGAGGAATTGAGACATTCACAAATGGAATAGTAAAGCCTTTCGGAAATTGAGAAACTGTAAATTTGTTAAATGCAAAAATTGTGACTAACAAATAGAGAAGTTGATAGAGATGAGATATTCACAATTGGAGTGGACGAAATAAAAAATTCCAAAAATTGAGAGTTTGAGACATTGAGAACGAGGAAAGCAAGAAACCAAAAAATTGAGATATTCACAAATGGAGTGGTGAAACCTTTGGGAAATCGAGAAATTAAAAATTTGTTAACTGTAGAAATTGAGAATGACAACTAAGAGAATGAGAATGGGAAATTAAAAATTTGAGACATTGAGAGCAAGCAATTGGGAAATTAAGGCCCTGAAATGAAGAAATCAAAAATTCTCAAAATTGCTTTTGACACATTGAGAACTCAGAAATTAAGAAATCGAGAAATTGAGATAATCACAAATGGAATGGTAAAGCCTTGGGGAAATTGAGAAATTGTAAATTTGTTAAATGTAGTAACTGAGAATGACAAATACAGAAACTGAGAGAACGAGAATAGGAAATTAAACATTTGAGAAATTGAGAGTAAAAAATTGAGAAATCAAGAAACCAAAAATTCTCAAAATTGAGAGTTTCACTTTGGGACATTGAGAACTCAGAAATTAAGAAATCGACAAATTGAAATATTTAGAAATCGAGTGGTGGAACATTTGGGAAATTGAAAATTTGTTAATTGTAGAAATTGAGAATGACAAATAGGGATTGAGAGAATGAAAATGGGGAATTAAAAATTTGAGATATTGAAAGCACGAAATGGAGAAATTAAGACATTGATGAAATCAAGAAATCAAAAAATTTAGAAATTGAGATATTCACAAATGGAATGGTAAAGCCTTTGGGAAATTGAGAATTTGTAAATTTGTTAGATGTAGAAGTTGAGAATGACTGATAGAGATGACATATGTATTCACAATTGGAGTGGACGAAATAAAAAATTCTAAAAATTGGAATTTTGACTTTGAGACATTGAGAACTCAGAAAGCAAGAAATCGACAAACTGAGATATTCACAATTGGAGTGAACGAAAGAAAAATCTAAAAATTGAAAGTTTGACTTTGAGACATTGAGAATTCAGAAATTAAGAAATCGACAAATTGAAATATTTACAAATCGAGTGGTGAAACATTTGGGAAATTGAGAAATTGAAAATTTGTTAATTGTAGAAATTAAGAATGACAAATAGAGAAATTGAGAGAATGAAAATGGGAAATAAAAAATTTGAGAAATTGAAAGCACGAAATTGAGAAATTAAGACACTGAAATCAAAAATTCTAAAAATTGAGTTTGACTAACATTGAGAATTCAAAAATGAAGAAAGAAATCAAGAAATTGAGATATTAGCAAATGGAATGGTAAGCCTTTGGGAAATTGAGAAATTGTAAATTTGTTAAATGTAGAAATTGAGAATGACAAATACAGAAATTGAGAGAACGAGAATGGGAAATTAAACATTTGAGAAATTGAGAGTAAGAAATTGAGAAATCAAGAAACCAAAAATTTTCAAAATTGAGAGTTTCACTTTGAGACATTGAGAACTCAGAAATCGACAAATTGAAATATTTAGAAATCGAGTGGTGGAACATTTGGGAAATTGAGAAATTGGAAATTTGTTAATTGTAGAAATTGAGAATGACAAATAGGGATTGAGAAAATGAAAATGGGGAATTAAAAATTTGAAATACTGAAAGCACGAAATGGAGAAATTAAGGCACTGATGAAATCAAGAAATCAAACATTCTAAAAATTGAGTTTGACATTGAGAATTCAGAAATCCAAAAAATTTAGAAATTGAGATATTCACAAATGGAATGGTAAAGTCTTTGGGAAATTGAGAATTTGTAAATTTGTTAGATGTAGAAATTGAGAATGACTGATAGAGATGACATATGTATTCACAATTGGAGTGGACGAAATAAAAAATTCTAAAAATTGGAAGTTTGACTTTGAGACATTGAGAACTCAGAAAGCAAGAAATCGACAAACTGAGATATTCACAATTGGAGTGAACCAAAGAAAAATCTAAAAATTGAAAGTTTGACTTTGAGACATTGAGAATTCAGAAATTAAGAAATCGACAAATTGAAATATTTACAAATCGGGTGGTGAAACATTTGGAAAATTGAGAAATTGGAAATTTGTTAATTGTAGAAATTGAGAATGACAAATAGAGAAATTGAGAGAATGAAAATGGGAAATTAAAAATTTGAGAAATTGAAAGCACGAAATTGAGAAATTAAGACACTGAAATAAAAAATTCTAAAAATTGAGTTTGACTAACATTGAGAATTCAAAAATCGAGAAATCAAGAAATTGAGATATTAGCAAATGGAATGGTAAAGCCTTTGGGAAATTGAGAAATTGTAAATTTGTTAAATGTAGAAATTGAGAATGACAAATAGAGAAACTGAGAGAACGAGAATGGGAAATTAAACATTTGAGAAATTGAGAGTAAGAAATTGAGAAATCAAGAAACCAAACATTTTCAAAATTGAGAGTTTCACTTTGGGACATTGAGAACTCAGAAATTAAGAAATCGACAAATTGAAATATTTAGAAATCGAATGGTGGAACATTTAGGAAATTGAAAATTAGTTAATTGTAGAAATTGAGAATGACAAATAGGGATTGACAGAATGAAAATGGGGAATTAAAAATTTGAGATATTGAAAGCACGAAATGGAGAAATTAAGACACTGATGAAATCAAGAAATCAAAAATTCTAAAAATTGAGTTTGACTAACATTGAGAATTCAAAAATCAAGAAATCAAGAAATTGAGATATTGGCAAATGGAATGGTAAAGCCTTTGGGAAATTGAGAAATTTTAAATTTCTTAAATGTAGAAATTAAGAATGACAAATAGAGAAACTGAGAGAACGAGAATGGGAAATTAAACATTTGAGAAATTGAGAAATCAAGAAACCAAAAAATTTCAAAATTGAGAGTTCCACTTTGAGACATTGAGAGCTCAGAAACTAAGAAATCGACAAAGAAATCAAAAATTCTAAAAATTGAGTTTGACATTGAGAATTCAGAAATCAAGAAATTTAGAAATTGAGATATTCACAAATGGAATGGTAAAGCCTTTGGGAAATTGCGAATTTGTAAATTTGTTAAATGTAGAAATTGAGAATGACAAATAAAGAAGCTGAGAGAATGAGAATGGGAAATTGAGAAATCAAGACACCAACAATTTTAAAAATTGAGAGTTTGACTTTGAGACATTGAGAACTCAGAAATCAAGTTGATGAACAATCTACCTGAAGCAATTCTGATTGGACCTCATAAAGGTGTAGACCTACTACTTCCACAGTATACGCTTGCGTTCGCTATCAGTAAAGCCCAAGGGCAATCTTTGCAAGTGTGCGGTTTGAATTTAAATAATTTAATACTTTTATTTATTTTGCATTCACTTCATATCAGACTGAGTCACAGCGGAGCGTGGCCGGGTCTAGCTAGTTTACAATAAAATTCCGATGTTGGGTACTCACGGGAAGGGCGTCGCACGTCTCGATGGGCAGCGGGTCCTCGGTGCAATACATGGGGTCGGAGGGCTGGAGCATGGGCGGCCTGGGGGGCGGCGGCAGCAGGAACTCCGGGGGCGGCCCGGGACAGTCGCACTCGGCTGCCGTCTCCATGCCCCACATGGCGTCAACGCCTGGATCTGGTTCTTCTTCACCTCCGTACTCTCGAGGCCTTTCCATAGACCTCAGCCGATTACTGCGGAAAACGAGCGATTTCAGAATTCATACATGGAAAAATCCACGCTATAATTAGATATCAGAAAAATGATACGCGTTCGGCCGATTAATGAGAAATTCCCTCGTATCTTTTGTTTGTTCAAGATAGTTATTAATGGGAGCTCGTTCGCACCAATGCAGATAACGGCCCGGAGTTCGTCGAAATATCAGAACAAGAAACCTCCTCGGATTAATCTAAGCGTGCAACCCGGTGATTAACAGTAGTTACGCGACAGATGCTGCAGCTAGAAGACGTTATTAATAAAAAATGCACACATGTGCACCTTATTATGGTGGCAGAAACGTCGCAAAACGGAGATCTGTGCAGTTAGGTGTATCGTCTTGATAAATGACGCCCAATACTTTCTTCATTATTTTTAAATTAGATATAGCGCTAATTAAACAGTAATTGGCAACCACGCATCTTGCGTGAGATTAGAATACTGATGCGCTTTAATTAATTAATAACTTGGGAGATAATTGCGCCTACAATTAAGTAATTAGTGATATTATTTTTCAAACTAACAGTAATTAATGGTTCGAGTTCTTCGAACTTTAATTTATTCCGAACACAAAAAGGTTGCTTCCAATCAGCGCTCCCATTCATTTCGTCGTTTTGTTGACCGATCAAAAATGAAGAGAATGGTCGGGAGTTGGAACAATTTCATATTTAATAAACACTATTGGCAATGATGTAATAATTCCTGTTGTTCTATTCGTGCGAGTAAACGGCACAATTTTGCTGCAGTTCTGCCGGAGGGCACATCCGGGGATGCAAAGCCTGTAAATAAGCTCCCGCATAAAATGGGATTTAAAGAAGTTTAAGCGCCATTCCATTTGCGGCAGCCAGGCGGAGAGCTGGTGCGTATTAAAGGGTTTTTAGAAGGAGATCAGCACGAACATGAATCGGGTCTTTCTTGTATGTAGATAGCAGATCTTAAAATACAGGGTGTCTCACGAAATTCAGAGTAGCCCCTGAATGTTTAATCGTACTGAAAAAAAAAAATACTGAGGAAAAAACTTCGCCTACATTCAAAGCACTGACAGCGTCGTTAAACAATATAAAAAAATGTCACACTGCCAAAATTCTTTTAAGTTGTCTAAAATACAAGGTTTCAAATCATCTCCAATTTTCAGATTTTCCAAGATCTCGGGCCTCTCCAGGTCTTAATTTGTGTTTCTCAAGTTCTAAGGTTCCTAGGTTTCTGAAGGTTCCAAAATCTCAAGTTTGGTGTCCCAATTTGTAAGGTTCTTAAATTACTCAACCTCTCACAAATCTCAGGTTTTCTAAAATCACAGGTTCCGCAATTTATTAAGGTCTGAGGTTCCCTCAAATCTCATACTGTCCAAATTCTCAAGCTCCTCAAGTTCTCTGTGATATCAGGTTTCCCAAGCTCTCAGGTTTCGCCAGGTCTCAATTTGTGTTCTTCAAGTTCTCAGGTTCTGTAAGATAGGTATCAGGTTTTCAAAGATCTCAAATTCTCAGGTTGCCCAAGGTCTCAGATTTGCCAAGATTTCCGGTATCTCCAGGTCTCAATTTGAGTTTCTTCAGGTTGCTAGGTTTCTGAAGGTTCGCTTAATTCCCAAGTTTTCCATAATCGCAAGTTTGGTGTCTCAAGTTGTAAGGTTCTTAAGTTACTCAAAGTCTCACAAATCTGAAGTTTTCTAAAATCTCAGGTCCCGCCACTTCTTACGGTCTCAAGGTCCCTCAAATATCACACTGCCCAAATTCTCAAGTTCCTCAAGTTCTCTAAGATATCAGGTTTCCCAAATTCTCAGGTTTTGCCAGATCTCAATTTGTATTTCTCAAGTTCCTAGATTTCTGAAGGTTCGCTTAGTTCCCAAATTTTCCTTTGATGTCTCAAAGTTGTAAGGTTCTCAAATTACTCAACGTCTAACAAATCTCAGGTTCCGCCACTTCTTCAGGTCTCAAGTTCCCTCAAATCTCACACTGCCCAAACTCTCAAGTTCCTCAAGTTCTCTAAGATATCAGGTTGCCCAAATTCTCAGGTTTCGCCTGATCTCAATTTGTGTTCTTCAAGTTCTCAAATTCTCAGGTTTGCCAAGATCTCCGGTATCTCCAGATCTCAATTTGTGTTTCTCAAGTTCTCAGATTTCTAGGTTTCTGAAGGTCCGCTTAGTTCCCAAGTTTTTCAAAATCTTAAATTACTCAACGTCTCACAAATCTCAGGTTTTCTAAAATCTCAGGTTCTGCCACTTCTTATGGTCTCAAGTTTCCTCAAATGTCACACTGCCCAAATTCTCAAGGTCCTCAAGTTCTCTAAAGATCTCAAACTCTAAAGTTGTTCAAATTTTCAGGTTGCCAAAGATCTCAGGTTTTCCAAGATATCAATTTGTCTCTCTCAAGTTCTCAGGTTGCTAGGCTTCTGGTCTAAGGTTCGCCTAGTTCCGAAGTTTTCCAAAATTGCAAGTATGGTGTCTCAAGTTGAAAGGTTCTTAAATTACTCAAGTTCCTTCAAATCTCACACTGCCCAAATTCTCGAGTTCTCTAAGATACCAGGTTTTCAAAGATCTCAAAATTTCAGATTCTTCAAGTTTTCAAGTTTTCCAAGATCTCAGGTCTCAATTTGTGTTTCTCAAGTTCTCAGGTTGCTAGGTTTCTGAAGGTCTAAGGTTCGCTTAATTACAAGTTGAGCGCGGACAGCGTCGTTAAACAATATGAAGTTAACTTCAAATTGGTGTTTCTATTTGCAATATAATTTAACGACGCTGTTCGCGCTCAATATTACTTTAAATATTTCGGATTTACACTGAAGTTGAGCGCGGATAGCGTCGTTAAATAATATAAAATCAGCTTCAAATTGGTGTTTCTAGTTCCCATGTAACTTAACGACGCTGTCCACGCTCAATATTACTTTGAAAACTTTTCATTAAAATTAATCTTGAGCGCGGATAGCATCGTTATACAATATAAGATGACCTTAAAATTGGTCTTTTTCTTTTATATATAATTTAACGACGCTATCCGCGCTCAATATTATTTTTATTTTTTTACACTGAAGTTGAGCGCGGACAGCGTCCTTAAACAATCTGAAATTAAGTTCAAATTGGTGTTTCTAGTTCTCATATAATTTAACGACGCTATCCGCGCGCAATATTACATTAAAAACTTGAAATTTCCGCTAAATTTGAGCGCGGACAGCGTCGTTAAACAATATAAAATGAAGCTCAAATTGGTGTTTCTGTTTCCAATATAATTTAGCGTCGCTGTTTGCGCTCAATATCAGTTTAAATATTTCAGACTGACACTTAAGTTGAGCGCGGACAGCGTCGTTAAACAATCTGAAGTTAAGTTCAAATTGGTGTTTCTAGTTCTCATATAATTTAACGACGCTATCCGCGCGCAATATTACATTAAAGACTTGAAATTTCCGCTAAATTTGAGCGCGGACAGCGTCGTTAAACAATATAAAATGAAGCTCAAATTGGTGTTTCTGATTCCAATATAATTTAGCGTCGCTGTTTGCGCTCAATATCAGTTTAAATATTTCAGACTGACACTTAAGTTGAGCGCGGACAGCGTCGTTAAACAATCTGAAGTTAAGTTCAAATTGGTGTTTCTAGTTCTCATATAATTTAACGACGCTATCCGCGCGCAATATTATATTAAAGACTTGAAATTTCCGCTAAATTTGAGCGCGGACAGCGTCGTTAAATAATATAAAATGAAGCTCAAATTGGTGTTTCTGATTCCAATATAATTTAGCGGCGCTGTTTGCGCTCAATATCAGTTTAAATATTTCAAACTGACACTAAAGTTGACCGCGGACAGCGTCGTTAAACAATCTGAAGTTAAGTTCAAATTGGTGTTTCTAGTTCTCATATAATTTAACGACGCTGTCCGCGCGCAATATTACATTAAAGACTTGAAATTTCCGTCAAATTTGAGCGCGGACAGCGTCGTTAAACAATATAAAATGAAGCTCAAATTGGTGTTCCTGTTTCCAATATAATTTAGCGGCGCTGTTTGCGCTCAATATCACTTTAAATATTTCAGACTGACACTAAAGTTGAGCGCGGACAGCGTCGTTAAACAATCTGAAGTTAAGTTCAAACTGGTGTTTCTAGTTCTCATATAATTTAACGACGCTGTCCGCGCGCAATATTACATTAAAGACTTGAAATTTCCGTCAAATTTGAGCGCGGACAGCGTCGTTAAACAATATAAAATGAAGCTCAAATTGGTGTTTCTGATTCCAATATAATTTAGCGTCGCTGTTTGCGCTCAATATCAGTTTAAATATTTCAGACTGACACTTAAGTTGAGCGCGGACAGCGTCGTTAAACAATCTGAAGTTAAGTTCAAATTGGTGTTTCTAGTTCTCATATAATTTAACGACGCTATCCGCGCGCAATATTATATTAAAGACTTGAAATTTCCGCTAAATTTGAGCGCGGACAGCGTCGTTAAATAATATAAAATGAAGCTCAAATTGGTGTTTCTGATTCCAATATAATTTAGCGGCGCTGTTTGCGCTCAATATCAGTTTAAATATTTCAAACTGACACTAAAGTTGAGCGCGGACAGCGTCGTTAAACAATCTGAAGTTAAGTTCAAATTGGTGTTTCTAGTTCTCATATAATTTAACGACGCTGTCCGCGCGCAATATTACATTAAAGACTTGAAATTTCCGTCAAATTTGAGCGCGGACAGCGTCGTTAAACAATATAAAATAAAGCTCAAATTGGTGTTCCTGTTTCCAATATAATTTAGCGGCGCTGTTTGCGCTCAATATCACTTTAAATATTTCAGACTGACACTAAAGTTGAGCGCGGACAGCGTCGTTAAACAATCTGAAGTTAAGTTCAAATTGGTGTTTCTAGTTCTCATATAATTGAACGACGCTATCCGCGCGCAATATTACATTAAAGACTTGATATTTCCGCTAAATTTGAGCGCGGACAGCGTCGTTAAATAATATAAAATGAAGCTCAAATTGGTGTTTCTGTTTCCAATATAATTTAGCGTCGCTGTTTGCGCTCAATATCAGTTTAAATATTTCAGACTGACACTTAAGTTGAGCGCGGACAGCGTCGTTAAACAATCTGAAGTTAAGTTCAAATTGGTGTTTCTAGTTCTCATATAATTTAACGACGCTATCCGCGCGCAATATTACATTAAAGACTTGAAATTTCCGCTAAATTTGAGCGCGGACAGCGTCGTTAAACAATATAAAATGAAGCTCAAATTGGTGTTTCTGATTCCAATATAATTTAGCGTCGCTGTTTGCGCTCAATATCAGTTTAAATATTTCAGACTGACACTTAAGTTGAGCGCGGACAGCGTCGTTAAACAATCTGAAGTTAAGTTCAAATTGGTGTTTCTAGTTCTCATATAATTTAACGACGCTATCCGCGCGCAATATTATATTAAAGACTTGAAATTTCCGCTAAATTTGAGCGCGGACAGCGTCGTTAAATAATATAAAATGAAGCTCAAATTGGTGTTTCTGATTCCAATATAATTTAGCGGCGCTGTTTGCGCTCAATATCAGTTTAAATATTTCAAACTGACACTAAAGTTGAGCGCGGACAGCGTCGTTAAACAATCTGAAGTTAAGTTCAAATTGGTGTTTCTAGTTCTCATATAATTTAACGACGCTGTCCGCGCGCAATATTACATTAAAGACTTGAAATTTCCGTCAAATTTGAGCGCGGACAGCGTCGTTAAACAATATAAAATGAAGCTCAAATTGGTGTTCCTGTTTCCAATATAATTTAGCGGCGCTGTTTGCGCTCAATATCACTTTAAATATTTCAGACTGACACTAAAGTTGAGCGCGGACAGCGTCGTTAAACAATCTGAAGTTAAGTTCAAATTGGTGTTTCTAGTTCTCATATAATTTAACGACGCTGTCCGCGCGCAATATTACATTAAAGACTTGAAATTTCCGTCAAATTTGAGCGCGGACAGCGTCGTTAAACAATATAAAATGAAGCTCAAATTGGTGTTTCTGATTCCAATATAATTTAGCGTCGCTGTTTGCGCTCAATATCAGTTTAAATATTTCAGACTGACACTTAAGTTGAGCGCGGACAGCGTCGTTAAACAATCTGAAGTTAAGTTCAAATTGGTGTTTCTAGTTCTCATATAATTTAACGACGCTATCCGCGCGCAATATTACATTAAAGACTTGAAATTTCCGCTAAATTTGAGCGCGGACAGCGTCGTTAAATAATATAAAATGAAGCTCAAATTGGTGTTCCTGTTTCCAATATAATTTAGCGGCGCTGTTTGCGCTCAATATTACTTTAAATATTTCAGACTGACACTAAAGTTGAGCGCGGACAGCGTCGTTAAACAATCTGAAGTTAAGTTCAAATTGGCGTTTCTAGTTCTCATATAATTTAACGACGCTATCCGCGCGCAATATTACATTAAAGACTTGAAATTTCCGCTAAATTTGAGCGCGGACAGCGTCGTTAAACAATATAAAATGAAGGTCAAATTGGTGTTTCTGTTTCCAATATAATTTAGCGGCGCTGTTTGCGCTCAATATCACTTTAAATATTTCAGACTGACACTAAAGTTGAGCGCGGACAGCGTCGTTAAACAATCTGAAGTTAAGTTCAAATTGGTGTTTCTAGTTCTCATATAATTGAACGACGCTATCCGCGCGCAATATTACATTAAAGACTTGAAATTTCCGCTAAATTTGAGCGCGGACAGCGTCGTTAAACAATATAAAATGAAGGTCAAATTGGTGTTTCTGATTCCAATATAATTTAGCGGCGCTGTTTGCGCTCAATATCAGTTTAAATATTTCAAACTGACACTAAAGTTGAGCGCGGACAGCGTCGTTAAACAATCTGAAGTTAAGTTCAAATTGGTGTTTCTAGTTCTCATATAATTGAACGACGCTATCCGCGCGCAATATTACATTAAAGACTTGAAATTTCCGCTAAATTTGAGCGCGGACAGCGTCGTTAAACAATATAAAATGAAGGTCAAATTGGTGTTTCTGATTCCAATATAATTTAGCGGCGCTGTTTGCGCTCAATATCAGTTTAAATATTTCAGACTGACACTTAAGTTGAGCGCGGACAGCGTCGTTAAACAATCTGAAGTTAAGTTCAAATTGGTGTTTCTAGTTCTCATATAATTTAACGACGCTATCCGCGCGCAATATTATATTAAAGACTTGAAATTTCCGCTAAATTTGAGCGCGGACAGCGTCGTTAAATAATATAAAATGAAGCTCAAATTGGTGTTTCTGATTCCAATATAATTTAGCGGCGCTGTTTGCGCTCAATATCAGTTTAAATATTTCAAACTGACACTAAAGTTGAGCGCGGACAGCGTCGTTAAACAATCTGAAGTTAAGTTCAAATTGGTGTTTCTAGTTCTCATATAATTTAACGACGCTGTCCGCGCGCAATATTACATTAAAGACTTGAAATTTCCGTCAAATTTGAGCGCGGACAGCGTCGTTAAACAATATAAAATGAAGCTCAAATTGGTGTTTCTGATTCCAATATAATTTAGCGGCGCTGTTTGCGCTCAATATCAGTTTAAATATTTCAAACTGACACTAAAGTTGAGCGCGGACAGCGTCGTTAAACAATCTGAAGTTAAGTTCAAATTGGTGTTTCTAGTTCTCATATAATTTAACGACGCTGTCCGCGCGCAATATTACATTAAAGACTTGAAATTTCCGTCAAATTTGAGCGCGGACAGCGTCGTTAAACAATATAAAATGAAGCTCAAATTGGTGTTTCTGATTCCAATATAATTTAGCGTCGCTGTTTGCGCTCAATATCAGTTTAAATATTTCAGACTGACACTTAAGTTGAGCGCGGACAGCGTCGTTAAACAATCTGAAGTTAAGTTCAAATTGGTGTTTCTAGTTCTCATATAATTTAACGACGCTATCCGCGCGCAATATTATATTAAAGACTTGAAATTTCCGCTAAATTTGAGCGCGGACAGCGTCGTTAAATAATATAAAATGAAGCTCAAATTGGTGTTTCTGATTCCAATATAATTTAGCGGCGCTGTTTGCGCTCAATATCAGTTTAAATATTTCAAACTGACACTAAAGTTGAGCGCGGACAGCGTCGTTAAACAATCTGAAGTTAAGTTCAAATTGGTGTTTCTAGTTCTCATATAATTTAACGACGCTGTCCGCGCGCAATATTACATTAAAGACTTGAAATTTCCGTCAAATTTGAGCGCGGACAGCGTCGTTAAACAATATAAAATAAAGCTCAAATTGGTGTTCCTGTTTCCAATATAATTTAGCGGCGCTGTTTGCGCTCAATATCACTTTAAATATTTCAGACTGACACTAAAGTTGAGCGCGGACAGCGTCGTTAAACAATCTGAAGTTAAGTTCAAATTGGTGTTTCTAGTTCTCATATAATTTAACGACGCTGTCCGCGCGCAATATTACATTAAAGACTTGATATTTCCGCTAAATTTGAGCGCGGACAGCGTCGTTAAATAATATAAAATGAAGCTCAAATTGGTGTTTCTGTTTCCAATATAATTTAGCGTCGCTGTTTGCGCTCAATATCAGTTTAAATATTTCAGACTGACACTTAAGTTGAGCGCGGACAGCGTCGTTAAACAATCTGAAGTTAAGTTCAAATTGGTGTTTCTAGTTCTCATATAATTTAACGACGCTATCCGCGCGCAATATTACATTAAAGACTTGAAATTTCCGCTAAATTTGAGCGCGGACAGCGTCGTTAAACAATATAAAATGAAGCTCAAATTGGTGTTTCTGATTCCAATATAATTTAGCGTCGCTGTTTGCGCTCAATATCAGTTTAAATATTTCAGACTGACACTTAAGTTGAGCGCGGACAGCGTCGTTAAACAATCTGAAGTTAAGTTCAAATTGGTGTTTCTAGTTCTCATATAATTTAACGACGCTATCCGCGCGCAATATTATATTAAAGACTTGAAATTTCCGCTAAATTTGAGCGCGGACAGCGTCGTTAAATAATATAAAATGAAGCTCAAATTGGTGTTTCTGATTCCAATATAATTTAGCGGCGCTGTTTGCGCTCAATATCAGTTTAAATATTTCAAACTGACACTAAAGTTGAGCGCGGACAGCGTCGTTAAACAATCTGAAGTTAAGTTCAAATTGGTGTTTCTAGTTCTCATATAATTTAACGACGCTGTCCGCGCGCAATATTACATTAAAGACTTGAAATTTCCGTCAAATTTGAGCGCGGACAGCGTCGTTAAACAATATAAAATGAAGCTCAAATTGGTGTTCCTGTTTCCAATATAATTTAGCGGCGCTGTTTGCGCTCAATATCACTTTAAATATTTCAGACTGACACTAAAGTTGAGCGCGGACAGCGTCGTTAAACAATCTGAAGTTAAGTTCAAATTGGTGTTTCTAGTTCTCATATAATTTAACGACGCTGTCCGCGCGCAATATTACATTAAAGACTTGAAATTTCCGTCAAATTTGAGCGCGGACAGCGTCGTTAAACAATATAAAATGAAGCTCAAATTGGTGTTTCTGATTCCAATATAATTTAGCGTCGCTGTTTGCGCTCAATATCAGTTTAAATATTTCAGACTGACACTTAAGTTGAGCGCGGACAGCGTCGTTAAACAATCTGAAGTTAAGTTCAAATTGGTGTTTCTAGTTCTCATATAATTTAACGACGCTATCCGCGCGCAATATTACATTAAAGACTTGAAATTTCCGCTAAATTTGAGCGCGGACAGCGTCGTTAAATAATATAAAATGAAGCTCAAATTGGTGTTCCTGTTTCCAATATAATTTAGCGTCGCTGTTTGCGCTCAATATCAGTTTAAATATTTCAGACTGACACTTAAGTTGAGCGCGGACAGCGTCGTTAAACAATCTGAAGTTAAGTTCAAATTGGTGTTTCTAGTTCTCATATAATTTAACGACGCTATCCGCGCGCAATATTACATTAAAGACTTGAAATTTCCGCTAAATTTGAGCGCGGACAGCGTCGTTAAACAATATAAAATGAAGCTCAAATTGGTGTTTCTGATTCCAATATAATTTAGCGTCGCTGTTTGCGCTCAATATCAGTTTAAATATTTCAGACTGACACTTAAGTTGAGCGCGGACAGCGTCGTTAAACAATCTGAAGTTAAGTTCAAATTGGTGTTTCTAGTTCTCATATAATTTAACGACGCTATCCGCGCGCAATATTATATTAAAGACTTGAAATTTCCGCTAAATTTGAGCGCGGACAGCGTCGTTAAATAATATAAAATGAAGCTCAAATTGGTGTTTCTGATTCCAATATAATTTAGCGGCGCTGTTTGCGCTCAATATCAGTTTAAATATTTCAAACTGACACTAAAGTTGAGCGCGGACAGCGTCGTTAAACAATCTGAAGTTAAGTTCAAATTGGTGTTTCTAGTTCTCATATAATTTAACGACGCTGTCCGCGCGCAATATTACATTAAAGACTTGAAATTTCCGTCAAATTTGAGCGCGGACAGCGTCGTTAAACAATATAAAATGAAGCTCAAATTGGTGTTCCTGTTTCCAATATAATTTAGCGGCGCTGTTTGCGCTCAATATCACTTTAAATATTTCAGACTGACACTAAAGTTGAGCGCGGACAGCGTCGTTAAACAATCTGAAGTTAAGTTCAAATTGGTGTTTCTAGTTCTCATATAATTTAACGACGCTATCCGCGCGCAATATTATATTAAAGACTTGAAATTTCCGCTAAATTTGAGCGCGGACAGCGTCGTTAAATAATATAAAATGAAGCTCAAATTGGTGTTTCTGATTCCAATATAATTTAGCGGCGCTGTTTGCGCTCAATATCAGTTTAAATATTTCAAACTGACACTAAAGTTGAGCGCGGACAGCGTCGTTAAACAATCTGAAGTTAAGTTCAAATTGGTGTTTCTAGTTCTCATATAATTTAACGACGCTGTCCGCGCGCAATATTACATTAAAGACTTGAAATTTCCGTCAAATTTGAGCGCGGACAGCGTCGTTAAACAATATAAAATGAAGCTCAAATTGGTGTTCCTGTTTCCAATATAATTTAGCGGCGCTGTTTGCGCTCAATATCACTTTAAATATTTCAGACTGACACTAAAGTTGAGCGCGGACAGCGTCGTTAAACAATCTGAAGTTAAGTTCAAATTGGTGTTTCTAGTTCTCATATAATTTAACGACGCTATCCGCGCGCAATATTACATTAAAGACTTGAAATTTCCGTCAAATTTGAGCGCGGACAGCGTCGTTAAACAATATAAAATGAAGCTCAAATTGGTGTTCCTGTTTCCAATATAATTTAGCGGCGCTGTTTGCGCTCAATATCACTTTAAATATTTCAGACTGACACTAAAGTTGAGCGCGGACAGCGTCGTTAAACAATCTGAAGTTAAGTTCAAATTGGTGTTTCTAGTTCTCATATAATTTAACGACGCTATCCGCGCGCAATATTACATTAAAGACTTGAAATTTCCGCTAAATTTGAGCGCGGACAGCGTCGTTAAACAATATAAAATGAAGCTCAAATTGGTGTTTCTGATTCCAATATAATTTAGCGGCGCTGTTTGCGCTCAATATCACTTTAAATATTTCAGACTGACACTAAAGTTAAGCTCGGACAGCGTCGTTAAACAATCTGAAGTTAAGTTCAAATTGGTGTTTCTAGTTCTCATATAATATAACGACGCTATCCGCGCGCAATATTACATTAAAGACTTGAAATTTCCGCTAAATTTGAGCGCGGACAGCGTCGTTAAACAATATAAAATGAAGCTCAAATTGGTGTTTCTGTTTCCAATATAATTTAGCGTCGCTGTTTGCGCTCAATATCAGTTTAAATATTTCAGACTGACACTTAAGTTGAGCGCGGACAGCGTCGTTAAACAATCTGAAGTTAAGTTCAAATTGGTGTTTCTAGTTCTCATATAATTTAACGACGCTATCCGCGCGCAATATTATATTAAAGACTTGAAATTTCCGCTAAATTTGAGCGCGGACAGCGTCGTTAAATAATATAAAATGAAGCTCAAATTGGTGTTTCTGATTCCAATATAATTTAGCGGCGCTGTTTGCGCTCAATATCAGTTTAAATATTTCAGACTGACACTTAAGTTGAGCGCGGACAGCGTCGTTAAACAATCTGAAGTTAAGTTCAAATTGGTGTTTCTAGTTCTCATATAATTTAACGACGCTATCCGCGCGCAATATTACATTAAAGACTTGAAATTTCCGCTAAATTTGAGCGCGGACAGCGTCGTTAAACAATATAAAATGAAGCTCAAATTGGTGTTTCTGATTCCAATATAATTTAGCGTCGCTGTTTGCGCTCAATATCAGTTTAAATATTTCAGACTGACACTTAAGTTGAGCGCGGACAGCGTCGTTAAACAATCTGAAGTTAAGTTCAAATTGGTGTTTCTAGTTCTCATATAATTTAACGACGCTATCCGCGCGCAATATTATATTAAAGACTTGAAATTTCCGCTAAATTTGAGCGCGGACAGCGTCGTTAAATAATATAAAATGAAGCTCAAATTGGTGTTTCTGATTCCAATATAATTTAGCGGCGCTGTTTGCGCTCAATATCAGTTTAAATATTTCAAACTGACACTAAAGTTGAGCGCGGACAGCGTCGTTAAACAATCTGAAGTTAAGTTCAAATTGGTGTTTCTAGTTCTCATATAATTTAACGACGCTGTCCGCGCGCAATATTACATTAAAGACTTGAAATTTCCGTCAAATTTGAGCGCGGACAGCGTCGTTAAACAATATAAAATGAAGCTCAAATTGGTGTTCCTGTTTCCAATATAATTTAGCGGCGCTGTTTGCGCTCAATATCACTTTAAATATTTCAGACTGACACTAAAGTTGAGCGCGGACAGCGTCGTTAAACAATCTGAAGTTAAGTTCAAATTGGTGTTTCTAGTTCTCATATAATTTAACGACGCTATCCGCGCGCAATATTATATTAAAGACTTGAAATTTCCGCTAAATTTGAGCGCGGACAGCGTCGTTAAATAATATAAAATGAAGCTCAAATTGGTGTTTCTGATTCCAATATAATTTAGCGGCGCTGTTTGCGCTCAATATCAGTTTAAATATTTCAAACTGACACTAAAGTTGAGCGCGGACAGCGTCGTTAAACAATCTGAAGTTAAGTTCAAATTGGTGTTTCTAGTTCTCATATAATTTAACGACGCTGTCCGCGCGCAATATTACATTAAAGACTTGAAATTTCCGTCAAATTTGAGCGCGGACAGCGTCGTTAAACAATATAAAATGAAGCTCAAATTGGTGTTCCTGTTTCCAATATAATTTAGCGGCGCTGTTTGCGCTCAATATCACTTTAAATATTTCAGACTGACACTAAAGTTGAGCGCGGACAGCGTCGTTAAACAATCTGAAGTTAAGTTCAAATTGGTGTTTCTAGTTCTCATATAATTTAACGACGCTATCCGCGCGCAATATTACATTAAAGACTTGAAATTTCCGCTAAATTTGAGCGCGGACAGCGTCGTTAAACAATATAAAATGAAGCTCAAATTGGTGTTTCTGATTCCAATATAATTTAGCGGCGCTGTTTGCGCTCAATATCACTTTAAATATTTCAGACTGACACTAAAGTTAAGCTCGGACAGCGTCGTTAAACAATCTGAAGTTAAGTTCAAATTGGTGTTTCTAGTTCTCATATAATTTAACGACGCTATCCGCGCGCAATATTTCATTAAAGACTTGAAATTTCCGCTAAATTTGAGCGCGGACAGCGTCGTTAAACAATATAAAATGAAGCTCAAATTGGTGTTTCTGTTTCCAATATAATTTAGCGGCGCTGTTTGCGCTCAATATCACTTTAAATATTTCAGACTGACACTAAAGTTGAGCGCGGACAGCGTCGTTAAACAATCTGAAGTTAAGTTCAAATTGGTGTTTCTAGTTCTCATATAATTTAACGACGCTATCCGCGCGCAATATTACATTAAAGACTTGAAATTTCCGCTAAATTTGAGCGCGGACAGCGTCGTTAAACAACATAAAATGAAGCTCAAATTGGTGTTCCTGTTTCCAATATAATTTAGCGGCGCTGTTTGCGCTCAATATCACTTTAAATATTTCAGACGGACACTAAAGTTGAGCGCGGACAGCGTCGTTAAACAATCTGAAGTTAAGTTCAAATTGGCGTTTCTAGTTCTCATATAATTTAACGACGCTATCCGCGCGCAATATTACATTAAAGACTTGAAATTTCCGCTAAATTTGAGCGCGGACAGCGTCGTTTAATAATATAAAATGAAGCTCAAATTGGTGTTCCTGTTTCCAATATAATTTAGCGGCGCTGTTTGCGCTCAATATCAGTTTAAATATTTCAGACTGACACTAAAGTTGAGCGCGGACAGCGTCGTTGAACAATCTGAAATTAAGTTCAAATTGGTGTTTCTAGTTCTCATATAATTTAACGACGCTATCCGCGCGCAATATTACATTAAAGACTTGAAATTTCCGCTAAATTTGAGCGCGGACAGCGTCGTTAAACAATATAAAATGAAGCTCAAATTGGTGTTCCTGTTTCCAATATAATTTAGCGGCGCTGTTTGCGCTCAATATCAGTTTAAATATTTCAGACTGACACTAAAGTTGAGCGCGGACAGCGTCGTTAAACAATCTGAAGTTAAGTTCAAATTGATGTTTCTAGTTCTCATATAATTTAACGACGCTATCCGCGCGCAATATCACATTAAACACTTGAAATTTCCGCTAAATTTGAGCGCGGACAGCGTCGTTAAACAAAATAAAATGAAGCTCAAATTAGTGTTCCTGTTTCCAATATAATTTAGCGGCGCTGTTTGCGCTCAATATCACTTTAAATATTTCAGACTGACACTAAAGTTGAGCGCGGACAGCGTCGTTAAACAATCTGAAGTTAAGTTCAAATTGATGTTTCTAGTTCCAATATAATTAACGACGCTGTTCGCGCTCAGTATTACTTTGAAAATTTTACATTCAGATCCAGCGTCGTTATACAGTAACTTTAAATTGATGTTTCTATTTATTTCCCATATAATTTAGCGACGCTGTTACTTTACAAACTTTAGATTCACACTCACAGCGTCGTTATACAATATAAAATGAGTGTCAAATTGGTGTTTGTATTTCCCATATAGTGTCCCCACTCCATATTACTTCAAAGACTCGAGATTTATCCAAGATTCAGCTTCAAATCCATCTGCCATTTATAAAGTATTTCGCCGTTTAGTATTATTAATATTGGAGATACAAATGTTGCCTCAACGTAGAAGGTACTACAGAGAGAGGGCAGTTCGGAAGAGCGTTGTCCCCATGTTGTTACGATACTGTTTTAATAATTTAATATAAGCTCTCAAAAAGGAGAACTCATCATTTCTCAATGCGTTCGTACTTGAAGTTTAAAAGGATTTCGACAGAAATATCCTTATCTATAAGATCATATTTCTTTCTTTTATTGATAATAATCTTTAGTTGCAGTTGTTTGTTTTTAAATTCTGCAATTTGGGTGTGACCTGACGGCACATTTTCTATTCAAAATTGATCCAATTAGTAGACACATGTTATTGACAGACACGTTTATGCAAATCGATTTAAACACAGTTTGTTTATTGGATCAAGTGTTTAAATGACTAACCTTTGCTCCAGTGAATCAATGTAGATATAGATGAATGATATCGTTACAAGTGTATATGCCAGAATGAGTTAAAGTTCATAAAATATATACGGTAGATAAATATTTAGAATATTTAACAACATAAACGACTCACTTTGTCTTTGTCTCCACACGAACCGTGCTGCCAGCTGTTAATACAAACACACACTGCCCTAATAGCTGCTCCACTTTTGTTGGAAACATAATTTACAACAGAATGAGGCGATAAGATAAAGCCAATTAAGAGGAGATAAGTACACAAGCCACTTCAATATACCGTTTGTGCATTAGGTAAATACTTGAAGAAAGCAAATTCAGTAAAACTTTTACTGAGATATATAGATGATGGATATATTCTTGTTTCAATCTAGACTGAAATTTACCACTGCCTGTTTGCTTATAAAATATGCAACTGCTGCTAATGCAAACACGTTACCCACATCCTTCCCCAGCGACTGTTACGAAAATCCGTTAACAGTCCTGATAAGAGATAAGCTGGAACGGCTTACAGAAGATCATTCATTCGAAAATATTTGCGAATGTTTTGACTTCTCTAATTCCGTTTCCCCGTTGAGTGCTAACTCTTGTAACAGTTTATTTTGCAACCGTTTCCTCCATTAATCTCCAATAACACATAGGACGGTAATTTCACCATCACTAGCATGTAAACCCAACCGATTAAGCCGAGACGTTCTCAAGACACAAGAAGTAAATTACAAAACGTTCGGAGCACAGACATGACTTTGGAGAAGTTTTTGGATCGCCAGCAACAAAAGTGCAAATAAAGAAGTTGAGTCTATCATGATTTATTATCTCGGAGGCTTTTGAGTGGTACGAAACCGACTACAAATTCTAAAACTGTTAGTCTTCAAATTAAGGTCAGCGCAGTAAATGTTGTAATTAAGTCAACAATTTCATATTTTGTTGGATAACCCGGTTTCCGCTATAATAACACCAGCGTCGTAAAACCTAAACTTGTCTTCATAAAAATGAATTACGTCTATATTTTGATGGTGCGGATATAACAGAATTATTTTTAGTGGTAACTCTATTTTTGGCCCCTTTCCTTATTTATATCTATACGCATCTATAATATTATTGTATTCACGTCGCATCTTGGTCAGATGTGGACGGAAGCGCTTTGACTTGGGTTGAGAATGGATTTAGAATTCTAATTTCTGAAAAAACTTTTAGTATGTTAATCAGGCATAAATTTAAGTCCAGACTAAACTATTAAGGTGAATTTCTTTGTTTATGGTGCAGCCGGTGGTTTGGTATAGAAAAACTAGTTTCTACAAAGAAATCTAAATTGAGAATTTAAATTTCTCAGGTTCTCCAAGATTTCAGGTTTTGCGCGATTTCGGGTTCAAGTTCTCAAAGATTCCAAGTCTCAATTTTTGTTCCTCAAATTCTCAGGTTCTTCAAGTTTTCAGGTTGCCAAAGGTCTCAAAATTCCCTAGATGTCAATTTGTGTTTCTCAAGTTCTAGTTTCTCAGGTCGCTAGGTTTCATGAAGTTTTACAAAATTTCAAGTTTGATGTCTCAAGTTGTAAGCTTCTAAAATTACTCAAGGCTCTACAAATTTCAGGTTTACCAAAATCTCAGGTTCGCTCACTTCTTTAGCTCTCTAGTTCCCTCAAATCTCACAAGTCTCTCAAGTTCCCCAATTGAATATCAGGCTTTCAAAGATCTTAAATTGTCAGTTCGTCAAGTTTTCAGGTCTTCCAAGATCTCGATTTGTGTTTGTCAAGTTCTCAGGTCGCTAGGTTTCTGAAAGTTTTAAGGTTCCTTTAGTTCCCAAGTTTTCGTAAATCTCAAGATAAAAGGTTCAAATTACTCAAGGTCCCACAAATTTTAGGTTTTCCAAAATCGCAGGTTCGCCACTTGTTAAGCTCTCTATGTTTCCCCAAATCTCACACTGTCCAAATTCTCAAGTTCCCCAAAATATCACGCTTTCAAAGATCTCAAATTCTCAGGTTCTTCAAGTTTTCAGGGCTTCCAAGATCTCAATTTGTGTTTCTCAAGTTCTCAGGTCGCTAGGTTTCTGAAAGTCTTAAGGTTCCCTTAGTTCCCAAGTTTTCCTAAATCTCAAGTTGTAAGGTTCTAAAATTACTCAAGGTCCCACAAATTTCAGGTTCCGCCATTTCTTAAGCTCTCAAGTGTCCTCAAATCTCACACTGCCCAAATTCTCACGTTCCCAAGATATCAGGCTTTTAAAGTTCTCAGGGCTTCCAAGATATCAATTTGTTGTTGTTGTTGATTTGAGGGAACTCGAGAGCTTAAGAAGTGACGGAACCTGAAATTTGTGGGACCTTGAGTAATTTTAGAACCTTACAACTTTCACGCTTTCAAAGATCTCAAATTCTCAGGTTCTTCAAGTTTTCAGGGCTTTCAAGATCTCAATTTGTGTTTCTCAAGTTCTCAGGTCGCTAGGTTTCTGAAAGTCTTAAGGTTCCCTTAGTGTCAAGTTTTCCCAAATCTCAAGTTGTAAGGTTGTAAAATTACTCAGGACCCACAAATCTCAGGTTTTCCAAAATTTCAGGTTCAGCCAGTTCTTAAGCTCGCAAGTTCCCTCAAATCTCACAGTGCCAAAATTCTCAAGTTCCCCAAAATATCACGCTTGCAAAGATCTCAAATTCTCAAGTTCTTCAAGTTTTCCAAGATCTCAATTTGTGTTTCTCAAGTTCTCAGGTCGCTAGGTTTCTGAAAATCTTAAGGTTCCCTTAGTGCCAAGTTTTCCCAAATCTCAAGTTGTAAGGTTCTAAAATTACTCAAGGTCCCACAAATTTCAGGTTCCGTCAAATTTTAGGTTTTCCAAAATCGCAGGTTCGCCACTTGTTAAGCTCTCTATGTTTCCCCAAATCTCACACTGTCCAAATTCTCAAGTTCCCCAAAATATCACGCTTTCAAAGATCTCAAATTCTCAGGTTCTTCAAGTTTTCAGGGCTTCCAAGATCTCAATTTGTGTTTCTCAAGTTCTCAGGTCGCTAGGTTTCTGAAAGTCTTAAGGTTCCCTTAGTTCCCAAGTTTTCCTAAATCTCAAGTTGTAAGGTTCTAAAATTACTCAAGGTCCCACAAATTTCAGGTTCCGCCATTTCTTAAGCTCTCAAGTGTCCTCAAATCTCACACTGCCCAAATTCTCACGTTCCCAAGATATCAGGCTTTTAAAGTTCTCAGGGCTTCCAAGATATCAATTTGTTGTTGTTGTTGATTTGAGGGAACTCGAGAGCTTAAGAAGTGACGGAACCTGAAATTTGTGGGACCTTGAGTAATTTTAGAACCTTACAACTTTCACGCTTTCAAAGATCTCAAATTCTCAGGTTCTTCAAGTTTTCAGGGCTTTCAAGATCTCAATTTGTGTTTCTCAAGTTCTCAGGTCGCTAGGTTTCTGAAAGTCTTAAGGTTCCCTTAGTGTCAAGTTTTCCCAAATCTCAAGTTGTAAGGTTGTAAAATTACTCAGGACCCACAAATCTCAGGTTTTCCAAAATTTCAGGTTCAGCCAGTTCTTAAGCTCGCAAGTTCCCTCAAATCTCACAGTGCCAAAATTCTCAAGTTCCCCAAAATATCACGCTTGCAAAGATCTCAAATTCTCAAGTTCTTCAAGTCTTCCAAGATCTCAATTTGTGTTTCTCAAGTTCTCAGGTCGCTAGGTTTCTGAAAGTCTTAGGGTTCCCTTAGTTTCCAAGTTTTCCCAAATCTCAAGTTGTAAGGTTCTAAAATTACTCAGGACCCACAAATCTCAGGTTTTCCAAAATTTCAGGTTCAGCCAGTTCTTAAGCTCGCAAGTTCCCTCAAATCTCACAGTGCCAAAATTCTCAAGTTCCCCAAAATATCACGCTTGCAAAGATCTCAAATTCTCAAGTTCTTCAAGTCTTCCAAGATATCAATTTGTGTTTCTCAAGTTCTCAGGTCGCTAGGTTTCTGAAAGTCTTAAGGTTCCCTTAGTTTCCAAGTTTTCCCAAATCTCAAGTTGTAAGGTTCTAAATTACTCAGGACCCACAAATCTCAGGTTTTCCAAAATTTCAGGTTCAGCCAGTTCTTAAGCTCGCAAGTTCCCTCAAATCTCACAGTGCCAAAATTCTCAAGTTCCCCAAAATATCACGCTTGCAAAGATCTCAAATTCTCAAGTTCTTCAAGTCTTCCAAGATCTCAATTTGTGTTTCTCAAGTTCTCAGGTCGCTAGGTTTCTGAAAGTCTTAAGGTTCCCTTAGTGTCAAGTTTTCCCAAATCTCAAGTTGTAAGGTTGTAAAATTACTCAGGACCCACAAATCTCAGGTTTTCCAAAATTTCAGGTTCACCCAGTTCTTAAGCTCGCAAGTTCCCTCAAATCTCACAGTGCCCAAATTCTCAAGTTGTCTAAGATATCAGGTTTTCAAAGATCTCAAATCCTCAGGTTGCCTCAGGTATCACTATAAAATAGTTCTTCTTGGTAATTGCACGATATTACATTTTTCCCCCATTTTGTATGGATAACGAATGTAAGAAGTGTTTTAAACCTTTTGAATCATTTCTAAATGTCTAACGACGCTGTCCGCGCTCGATGTTAATCTATCTATTTGATATAAAGATACGTAAAGATATAAAGATTCTAAATTTTTCTTCAATTTGTTAAACTTTCTTGTTAGAGTTTTTTTATTTCTAGATCTCAAACGACGCTGTACGCGCTCAATGTTACTATATTTCTGAACTATTTGACAAAGATTAAGCTTTCTATTTTTTCAGTCTGTTAAAATTTTACTTGTAAGAGCGTTTTTAAATAATTTCTAGGTGTCTAACGACGCTGTCCGCGCTCATTAGTCTATATTTGATTCTTTCATATAAAAAATAAATGAAATACCATAATATGTATTGGGGTTTTTGAGGTTTTCAATTAGTTAAAAAATTTATTCATAAGACCTTTTTACTAATTTCTAGATGTCTAACGACGCTGTCCGCGCTCAATATTTCTGAACCATTTGATATACAGATTTAGTTTTTTTTTTTACTTGTTAAAATTGTACTTGTAAGAGCTTTTAATAATTTCTAGATGTCTAACGACGCTGTCCGCGCTCATTTAAAGAATAACTCAAAAAGCGTAATATTTGTTAAATTTTGTTAAAACATATTGTCAGTAAAATATTTGTCAATTTGTTAAAACTTGACTTGGGTGTAACATAACTTATGAATAATTTCTAGGTGTCTAACGACGCTGTCCGCGCTCATTAGTCTATTTTTGATTCTTTCATATAAAAAATAAATGAAATACCATAATATGAATTGGGGTTTTTGAGGTTTTCAATTAGTTAAAAAAATTATTCATAAGACCTTTTTACTAATTTCTAGATGTCTAACGACGCTGTCCGCGCTCAATATTTCTGAACCATTTGATATACAGATTTAGTTTTTTTTTTACTTGTTAAAATTGTACTTGTAAGAGCTTTTAATAATTTCTAGATGTCTAACGACGCTGTCCGCGCTCATTTAAAGAATAACTCAAAAAGCGTAATATTTGTTAAAATATATTGTCAGTAAAATATTTATCAATTTGTTAAAATTTGACTTGGGTGTAACATAACTTATGAATAATTTCTAGGTGTCTAACGACGCTGTCCGCGCTCATTAGTCTATATTTGATTCTTTCATATAAAAAATAAATGAAATACCATAATATGTATTGGGGTTTTTGAGGTTTTCAATTAGTTAAAAAATTTATTCATAAGAGCTTTTTACTAATTTCTAGATGTCTAACGACGCTGTCCGCGCTCAATATTTCTGAACCATTTGATATACAGATTTGTTTTTTTTTACTTTGTTAAAATTGTACTTGTAAGAGCTTTTAATAATTTCTAGATGTCTAACGACGCTGTCCGCGCTCATTTAAAGAATAACTCAAAAAGCGTAATATTTGTTAAATTTTGTTAAAACATATTGTCAGTAAAATATTTGTCAATTTGTTAAAACTTGACTTGGGTGTAACATAACTTATGAATAATTTCTAGGTGTCTAACGACGCTGTCCGCGCTCATTAGTCTATTTTTGATTCTTTCATATAAAAAATAAATGAAATACCATAATATGAATTGGGGTTTTTGAGGTTTTCAATTAGTTAAAAAATTTATTCATAAGACCTTTTTACTAATTTCTAGATGTCTAACGACGCTGTCCGCGCTCAATATTTCTGAACCATTTGATATACAGATTTAGTTTTTTTTTTACTTTGTTAAAATTGTACTTGTAAGAGCTTTTAATAATTTCTAGATGTCTAACGACGCTGTCCGCGCTCATTTAAAGAATAACTCAAAAAGCGTAATATTTGTTAAAATATATTGTCAGTAAAATATTTATCAATTTGTTAAAATTTGACTTGGGTGTAACATAACTTATGAATAATTTCTAGGTGTCTAACGACGCTGTCCGCGCTCATTAGTCCATATTTGATTCTTTCATATAAAAAATAAATGAAATACCATAATATGTATTGGGGTTTTTGAGGTTTTCAATTAGTTAAAAAATTTATTCATAAGACCTTTTTACTAATTTCTAGATGTCTAACGACGCTGTCCGCGCTCATTTAAAGAATAACTCAAAAAGCGTAATATTTGTTAAATTTTGTTAAAACATATTGTCAGTAAAATATTTGTCAATTTGTTAAAACTTGACTTGGGTGTAACATAACTTATGAATAATTTCTAGGTGTCTAACGACGCTGTCCGCGCTCATTAGTCTATTTTTGATTCTTTCATATAAAAAATAAATGAAATACCATAATATGAATTGGGGTTTTTGAGGTTTTCAATTAGTTAAAAAAATTATTCATAAGACCTTTTTACTAATTTCTAGATGTCTAACGACGCTGTCCGCGCTCAATATTTCTGAACCATTTGATATACAGATTTAGTTTTTTTTTTACTTGTTAAAATTGTACTTGTAAGAGCTTTTAATAATTTCTAGATGTCTAACGACGCTGTCCGCGCTCATTTAAAGAATAACTCAAAAAGCGTAATATTTGTTAAAATATATTGTCAGTAAAATATTTATCAATTTGTTAAAATTTGACTTGGGTGTAACATAACTTATGAATAATTTCTAGGTGTCTAACGACGCTGTCCGCGCTCATTAGTCTATATTTGATTCTTTCATATAAAAAATAAATGAAATACCATAATATGTATTGGGGTTTTTGAGGTTTTCAATTAGTTAAAAAATTTATTCATAAGAGCTTTTTACTAATTTCTAGATGTCTAACGACGCTGTCCGCGCTCAATATTTCTGAACCATTTGATATACAGATTTGTTTTTTTTTACTTTGTTAAAATTGTACTTGTAAGAGCTTTTAATAATTTCTAGATGTCTAACGACGCTGTCCGCGCTCATTTAAAGAATAACTCAAAAAGCGTAATATTTGTTAAATTTTGTTAAAACATATTGTCAGTAAAATATTTGTCAATTTGTTAAAACTTGACTTGGGTGTAACATAACTTATGAATAATTTCTAGGTGTCTAACGACGCTGTCCGCGCTCATTAGTCTATTTTTGATTCTTTCATATAAAAAATAAATGAAATACCATAATATGAATTGGGGTTTTTGAGGTTTTCAATTAGTTAAAAAATTTATTCATAAGACCTTTTTACTAATTTCTAGATGTCTAACGACGCTGTCCGCGCTCAATATTTCTGAACCATTTGATATACAGATTTAGTTTTTTTTTTACTTTGTTAAAATTGTACTTGTAAGAGCTTTTAATAATTTCTAGATGTCTAACGACGCTGTCCGCGCTCATTTAAAGAATAACTCAAAAAGCGTAATATTTGTTAAAATATATTGTCAGTAAAATATTTATCAATTTGTTAAAATTTGACTTGGGTGTAACATAACTTATGAATAATTTCTAGGTGTCTAACGACGCTGTCCGCGCTCATTAGTCCATATTTGATTCTTTCATATAAAAAATAAATGAAATACCATAATATGTATTGGGGTTTTTGAGGTTTTCAATTAGTTAAAAAATTTATTCATAAGACCTTTTTACTAATTTCTAGATGTCTAACGACGCTGTCCGCGCTCATTTAAAGAATAACTCAAAAAGCGTAATATTTGTTAAATTTTGTTAAAACATATTGTCAGTAAAATATTTGTCAATTTGTTAAAACTTGACTTGGGTGTAACATAACTTATGAATAATTTCTAGGTGTCTAACGACGCTGTCCGCGCTCATTAGTCTATTTTTGATTCTTTCATATAAAAAATAAATGAAATACCATAATATGAATTGGGGTTTTTGAGGTTTTCAATTAGTTAAAAAAATTATTCATAAGACCTTTTTACTAATTTCTAGATGTCTAACGACGCTGTCCGCGCTCAATATTTCTGAACCATTTGATATACAGATTTAGTTTTTTTTTTACTTGTTAAAATTGTACTTGTAAGAGCTTTTAATAATTTCTAGATGTCTAACGACGCTGTCCGCGCTCATTTAAAGAATAACTCAAAAAGCGTAATATTTGTTAAAATATATTGTCAGTAAAATATTTATCAATTTGTTAAAATTTGACTTGGGTGTAACATAACTTATGAATAATTTCTAGGTGTCTAACGACGCTGTCCGCGCTCATTAGTCTATATTTGATTCTTTCATATAAAAAATAAATGAAATACCATAATATGTATTGGGGTTTTTGAGGTTTTCAATTAGTTAAAAAATTTATTCATAAGAGCTTTTTACTAATTTCTAGATGTCTAACGACGCTGTCCGCGCTCAATATTTCTGAACCATTTGATATACAGATTTGTTTTTTTTTACTTTGTTAAAATTGTACTTGTAAGAGCTTTTAATAATTTCTAGATGTCTAACGACGCTGTCCGCGCTCATTTAAAGAATAACTCAAAAAGCGTAATATTTGTTAAATTTTGTTAAAACATATTGTCAGTAAAATATTTGTCAATTTGTTAAAACTTGACTTGGGTGTAACATAACTTATGAATAATTTCTAGGTGTCTAACGACGCTGTCCGCGCTCATTAGTCTATTTTTGATTCTTTCATATAAAAAATAAATGAAATACCATAATATGAATTGGGGTTTTTGAGGTTTTCAATTAGTTAAAAAATTTATTCATAAGACCTTTTTACTAATTTCTAGATGTCTAACGACGCTGTCCGCGCTCAATATTTCTGAACCATTTGATATACAGATTTAGTTTTTTTTTTACTTTGTTAAAATTGTACTTGTAAGAGCTTTTAATAATTTCTAGATGTCTAACGACGCTGTCCGCGCTCATTTAAAGAATAACTCAAAAAGCGTAATATTTGTTAAAATATATTGTCAGTAAAATATTTATCAATTTGTTAAAATTTGACTTGGGTGTAACATAACTTATGAATAATTTCTAGGTGTCTAACGACGCTGTCCGCGCTCATTAGTCTATATTTGATTCTTTCATATAAAAAATAAATGAAATACCATAATATGTATTGGGGTTTTTGAGGTTTTCAATTAGTTAAAAAATTTATTCATAAGAGCTTTTTACTAATTTCTAGATGTCTAACGACGCTGTCCGCGCTCAATATTTCTGAACCATTTGATATACAGATTTGTTTTTTTTTACTTTGTTAAAATTGTACTTGTAAGAGCTTTTAATAATTTCTAGATGTCTAACGACGCTGTCCGCGCTCATTTAAAGAATAACTCAAAAAGCGTAATATTTGTTAAATTTTGTTAAAACATATTGTCAGTAAAATATTTGTCAATTTGTTAAAACTTGACTTGGGTGTAACATAACTTATGAATAATTTCTAGGTGTCTAACGACGCTGTCCGCGCTCATTAGTCTATTTTTGATTCTTTCATATAAAAAATAAATGAAATACCATAATATGAATTGGGGTTTTTGAGGTTTTCAATTAGTTAAAAAATTTATTCATAAGACCTTTTTACTAATTTCTAGATGTCTAACGACGCTGTCCGCGCTCAATATTTCTGAACCATTTGATATACAGATTTAGTTTTTTTTTTACTTTGTTAAAATTGTACTTGTAAGAGCTTTTAATAATTTCTAGATGTCTAACGACGCTGTCCGCGCTCATTTAAAGAATAACTCAAAAAGCGTAATATTTGTTAAAATATATTGTCAGTAAAATATTTATCAATTTGTTAAAATTTGACTTGGGTGTAACATAACTTATGAATAATTTCTAGGTGTCTAACGACGCTGTCCGCGCTCATTAGTCTATATTTGATTCTTTCATATAAAAAATAAATGAAATACCATAATATGTATTGGGGTTTTTGAGGTTTTCAATTAGTTAAAAAATTTATTCATAAGACCTTTTTACTAATTTCTAGATGTCTAACGACGCTGTCCGCGCTCATTTAAAGAATAACTCAAAAAGCGTAATATTTGTTAAATTTTGTTAAAACATATTGTCAGTAAAATATTTGTCAATTTGTTAAAACTTGACTTGGGTGTAACATAACTTATGAATAATTTCTAGGTGTCTAACGACGCTGTCCGCGCTCATTAGTCTATATTTGATTCTTTCATATAAAAAATAAATGAAATACCATAATATGTATTGGGGTTTTTGAGGTTTTCAATTAGTTAAAAAATTTATTCATAAGACCTTTTTACTAATTTCTAGATGTCTAACGACGCTGTCCGCGCTCAATATTTCTGAACCATTTGATATACAGATTTGTTTTTTTTTACTTTGTTAAAATTGTACTTGTAAGAGCTTTTAATAATTTCTAGATGTCTAACGACGCTGTCCGCGCTCATTTAAAGAATAACTCAAAAAGCGTAATATTTGTTAAATTTTGTTAAAACATATTGTCAGTAAAATATTTGTCAATTTGTTAAAACTTGACTTGGGTGTAACATAACTTATGAATAATTTCTAGGTGTCTAACGACGCTGTCCGCGCTCATTAGTCTATTTTTGATTCTTTCATATAAAAAATAAATGAAATACCATAATATGAATTGGGGTTTTTGAGGTTTTCAATTAGTTAAAAAATTTATTCATAAGACCTTTTTACTAATTTCTAGATGTCTAACGACGCTGTCCGCGCTGATGTAAAGAATAACTCAAAAAGCGTAATATTAAGGTTACTGATATTTTTTTCCAATTTTTTAAAATTTCATTTAGACGTAACGACTTTTGAATAATATCTGCATGTCTAACGACGCTGTTCCCGCTCATTAGTCTACATATTTCTGATTCTTCGATATAAAAAAATATCATATAATGTACATATTGAGAAAAAGAAAAAATAAATGTTTTTTATTGTAGGCACGAGAATAAAGAGTAGGTGCTGAATATTATATTTATCCTGTGATTTTATTTATTATACTGCTTAAATCTAGTTGCCTGAATCAACGCCTGAGTAGGTCTACCAATTTTTATGTAAACGATATCGTTGCCGAACTTTCAAGTTTGTATAGTATAGTACATATATAGTATAATATAATTTACAGATTATGCTGAGACAAGCTGTAGGTAGCACTGAGAGCATATTTTTGTCAAAAAGCTGCTGTTTTAAGATTAATTTGAAGAGAAGTTGAAACGCGATATACATAGGTATATCATCGGACCAAGAAATATATATTTTTCCTATAGGATTTGTAATACTTATATCACATGAGAAGCTATCCTGATATATCGCAATTGACGTTTTGCTTGAATTTAGAATACTAAATACTGGAAGTATTATTGTCGCATTTCTCTCAGAAAAGTCGCAGAAATATCAAGAAATGAGCCACCAAACTCAAAATAAAGTTTTTGGCTTCCACGAAAAGAACACGACTTCCATTATTGCTCGCTCAAGAACGATCTCGTGTTACAAGAGGCACAAATGCAAAAAGGACTATATTGGATATCATTTAGGACACATGTCCACTTAGGTATAACACTTTGTCACTGTCTCTTCTTTAGCTTCCATGTATATGTCACTAGCTGTTAATGCAAACACATTAGTCACACTGCCCCTATTTACCACGAAAATGATTTACAACCACGAGGAGCCAAAGACAACATAAATTAGGACCAGGACGTTACGGCTTCATTACAGCACTCGCAATAAAATATTTTTGTGTTGAACTGAGGTTCAGAGATGGCGTGGACGGCACAGTTCCCGCAAGAACTGACTGTCGAGAAACGAAATTCAACAAGAAAACCCACTTCACTGCCGTGGATTCGTAAAGAACATAATTACACCAGTGACGTTAACACACCTTTACGAGACTTCAGCATCCACAGTCCGTGACACATCACTCTCGGATTTACAAAACACATAATCACAATTCATCCGTGCACATGCACATAATTTCTTCACGAACGTCACAAAACCAATACCAATCTCACGCACGCAAAATCCGACCAACGGCGATCCTCATCCAACGGCGACCGAAAATAAACTGTCGTAAACTACTCTCAACTTATTTCAAACAGCTGCACGCTTACTACTTGCGACTTCGGCGCCCCCACCGCGGCGCGTCGGCCAATGAGCGCGCGGCGGGGTAGGGATGGCGAGCAACGAGCGGGTGGGGATAATAATATCATTATTTTGTAATTTACAGTTGGCCATGTTTATTCGCAGGTACCATCGATGGTTCCAACTGCGAAAGTGGGCAAAACGTTAATAATTTAAAATCGCCGGAAATTTTAAAACAACATTCACGAATGTTTTAATGTTTCGTTCAATCGGCTTTCGATGCGGTTCACTGATTCGAGGTGGATGAAAGGGATTTTCTACCTGCGTCACCAGATGGAGGCACGAGCGCCGTTTGACGCGGCCGGGTCGTCGGAAGGGCCGAAATCACATGTTTCATTCATTTCGATTTCGTACCGTTAATGGGCCGTATTTTTAGTCACAAAATCGGGGTCTCCATAAATGATTCATGTGTCTAGTAGGCTCGTGATCCGAAGGTAACTTGATGTATGGATCCATGAATCATTTATAAACACCCAATATATCGGCATTGAAATGCAAACAAATTAATATCTCGAAATCTTTCCAAACAATTCGGTTACTGAGGTCCCGTTCTCAGACCACAACAATGTATTAAATTATGTAAATGACTTACTTAAAATTTTTAATTAGAATTTCGGCTGTATACCAGACGTATGCAGATTAAACTACTTTGTTAAAAAACATTAACCGATAGACAAAAAGATAAAAATAATAAAGTCAGTCAACATGGAATTGGGATAAGATTGCTAAGACCCGAGCATATTGTGGCATAAACAAATCAAGTAGGTCTTGAACTTCAAAATGCTCCATCTAATTATGTGCATGGAAATTTTTCAGTTTTATTTGGAAATTTTAATCTGAAATTTGGATATTCCTTTAATGCGATATTTTTTTAATTAGAAACTTTCATATTGCATTAATTTGATAGTATGAAATTTGATATTTCGTTAATTTCATTTTTTTCGCTAACATGCTATTTCGTTAATATACCTACATATTTGGATAGTTCATCACCATAAGATATTTCGTTAATTCGTAGTTGATCTAATTTCGCTAATTTGATATTTCGCAGATATGAGATTACAAAAATATGATGTAATTAAAAATTGATATTTCCTAAATTTGCTATTTTGATATCTCATTATTTTTATATACTTTGCCATTTTGATATTACGCTAATTTGATATTTTGTGATTTTACATTTCGACAGTTTCATTCTGCGTTACGGTAGTTTTATATTATTTCTTTGAAGTGGTTTTGAAATTATGATATTTTGTGAATTTCATGTTTAGTTATTTCGTTAATATACAGTTCTGGATAACTCACTATCAGTATATTTTACAATTTCGTTAATTTGACATTTTCGTATTTCGTTCATTTAATTGTTATTTCTTCAAATACGCTAATCAGTGGTTTATCAATTTTGACGTTTCCTGCGTTTGATATCTTTAACTTCATATATCGAATTTGATGTTTTGGTATTTTGATATTTCGTTAATTAATTATATTGCCATTTAGTTTAATTCATGTTTGCACAACTTGACGTTTTGTTATTTTGTATATGTGATATTTCGCTATTTTGTGAAGTAAATTTTATACTTCGCTAAATTAATATTTTGCTATTTCGTTACCCTTAATCGATATTTTTTCAGTTTAATTTTTTTTTTCGATTTTGTGATTGTTTTGTTATTACACTAATTAAGAAGTGGAATTTCATCAATTTCATTTTGCTATTTCGTTAATTTCAAGTGTTCTTATTTTGATATTTCGTGATTGTGAAATTTTGATAAGAAATTCATTAATTTAATATCGATATTTCGTTAATCTGATATTTCGTATACAACATTACATTTGAGATTTCGTAAATTTAGTGTCATACGTTATTTCGTTAATTTGATATTTAGATATTTCGTTATTTGATTTCATATTTTCTTGACGTTGTTAGTTATTTGGATATTATGCAGTCTGATATTTTGACATTTCGTTAATTTGACATTTTGACGAAATTTTAATCTGAAATAAGGATATTCCATTAGGTGATCCGAGATTTCTTAATCAGAAACTTTCATATTGCATTAATTTGATACTATGACATTTGATGTTTGATATTTCGTTAATTTCATGTTTATCGCCAACATGCTATTTCGTTAATATACCTACATATTTGGATAGTTCATCACCATAAGATATTTCGTTAAATAGTAGTTGATCGTTAATAGTCGCTAATTGATAGTAGATAGTTGGCTATAATGTGCTATTTCGTCATTAAATTTTGATAGGTATTTCATCATGGGATGATTGTTGAAATTTCGTTAATTGGGCATTTTGACATTTCTTTATTTTTACCTATTTCGCAATTTCGTTAATTTCGCTAATTTGATGTTTCGCAAATTTTATATTTCAAAATTATGATGTAATTAAAAATTGATATTTCCTGAAATTGCTATTTTGATGTCTCATCAATTTGATATAAGTACTTGTCATTTTGTTATTACGCCAATTTGATATTTTGGGATTTTACATTTCGACAGTTTCATTCTGCGTTACGGTAGTTTTATATCATTTCTTTCAAGTGGTTTTGAAATTATGATATTTTGTGAATTTCATGTTTAGTTATTTCGTTAATATACAGTTCTGGATAACTCACCATCAGTATATTTTACAATTTCGTTAATTTGACATTTTCGTATTTCGTTCATTTAATTGTTATTTCTTCAATTACGCTAATTTGAGGTTTATCAAATTTGACGCTTCCTGAGTTTGATATCTTTAACTTCATATATCGAATTTGATGTTTTGGTATTTTGATATTTCGTGAATTAATTATATTGCCATTTAGTTAAATTCATGTTTGCACAACTTCACGTTTTCTTATTTTGTTAATGTGCTATTTCGCTATTTTGTGAAGTAAATTTTTTACTTCGCTAAATCAATATTTTGCTATTTCGTTACCTTTAATCGATATTTGGTCATTTTTTTTTTTTTTTCGATTTTGTGATTGTTTTGTTATTACACTAATTAAGAAGTGGAATTTCATCAATTTCATTTTGCTATTTCGTTAATTTCAAGTGTTCTTATTTTGATATTTCGTGATTGTGAAATTTTGATAAGAAATTCATTAATTTAATATCGATATTTCGTTAATCTGATATTTCGTATACAACATTACATTTGAAATTTCGTAAATTTAGTGTCATTCGTTATTTCGTTAATTTGATATTTAGATATTTCGTTAATTCGATGTTTTGTTATTTGATTTCATATTTTCTTGACGTTATTAGTTATTTGGATATTATGCAGTCTGATATTTTGACATTTCGTTAATTTGACATTTTGACGAAATTTTAATCTGAAATAAGGATATTCCATTAGGTAATCCGAGATTTTTAATCCGAAACTTTCATTTGCATTAATTTGATATTTCGTTAATTTCATGTTTTTCGCCAACATGCTATTTCGTTAATATACCTACATATTTGGATAGTTCATCACTATAACATATTTCGTTAATTGGTAGTTGATCGTTAATAGTCGCTAATTGATAGTTGATAGTTGGCTATAATGTGCTATTTCGTCCATAAATTTGAATAGGTATTTCATCATCGGATGATTGTTGAAATTTCGTTAATTGGGCATTTTGAAATTTCTTTATTTTTACCTATTTCGCAATTTCGTTAATTTCGCTAATTTGATGTTTCGCAAATTTTATATTTCAAAATTATGATGTAATTAAAAATTGATATTTCCTGAAATTGCTATTTTGATGTCTCATCAATTTGATATAAGTACTTGTGATTTTGTTATTACGCCAATTTGATATTTTGGGATTTTACATTTCGACAGTTTCATTCTGCGTTACGGTAGTTTTATATCATTTCTTTCAAGTGGTTTTGAAATTCTGATATTTTGTGAATTTCATGTTTAGTTATTTCGTTAATATACAGTTCTGGATAACTCACCATCAGTATATTTTACAATTTCGTTAATTTGACATTTTCGTATTTCGTTCATTTAATTGTTATTTCTTCAAATACGCTTATTTGAGGTTTATCAAATTTGACGTTTCCTGAGTTTGATATCTTTAACTTCATATATCGAATTTGATGTTTTGGTATTTTGATATTTCGTGAATTAATTATATTGCCATTTAGTTAAATTCATGTTTGCACAACTTGACGTTTTGTTATTTTGTATATGTGATATTTCGCTATTTTGTGAAGTAAATTTTATACTTCGCTAAATTAATATTTTGCTATTTCGTTTCCATTAATCGATATTTTGTCAGTTTAATTTTTTTTTTTCGATTTTGTGATTGTTTTGTTATTACACTAATTAAGAAGTGGAATTTCATCAATTTCATTTTGCTATTTCGTTAATTTCATGTGTTCTTATTTTGATATTTCGTGATTGTGAAATTTTAATAAGAAATTCATTAATTTAATATCGATATTTCGTTAATCTGATATTTCGTATACAACATTACATTTGAAATTTCGTAAATTTAGTGTCATACGTTATTTCGTTAATTTGATATTTCGTTAATTCGATGTTTTGTTATTTGATTCAATATTTTCTTGACGTTATTAGTTATTTGGATACTATTCAGTCTGATATTTTGGCATTTCGTTAATTTGAAATTTTGGTACTTTTTTTTCGTGGATATCGATAATTTCACATTTTTAAATTTCGTTTATTTGATATATTTCCAGAGATTTTGATATTTATTGACTTAGTTTGATATATTGATAAACATCGAATTATCTGAAATCTCATTGTTAAAATATCATGTAGGTAACTATTTCGTTCTTAGGATTTTTTGTGTTATTTTCGTTTTCTTGCGAATTTAATATTTCCTTAAGCCTTAGTTTATTGCGATAAATCGTTATATTTAGATCAGTATTTCGTTAATTTTTTTTTTTTTGTTATGATAGTTTGATATTTTGCCAATTTGATATTCATTTATTTAGAAATTTTCATATTTCATTAATTTTGACTTATAATTTCCTATTGCTGATATATTTGGATATCTCATTTGTACGATATTTTGATATTGGAGGTGGAGCTCCTCCATATTACGCTGCTATTCTGTGGGAGTGGTTAAATGCTAATTATCCAAATAAATGAATAGGACGTAGTGGAGCTGTGGCGTGGCCGCCTCGCTCCCCAAATTTAAATCCGTCCGATTTTTTTGTGTTTGAGGAATTGGCAAGTCTAAGAAATCGAGGAACCTGGGTGATAGGGAAACCCGAGAACCTTTTTGTGGTATTGCGGTACCGCCCGGTCGAAATCGAATCCTGGAGGGACCACTGATCCAGTAGGCTAGTTTGTCACGAATGCACGTCGTTGACTAGTCAAACTTAAACGAATCCTGTAACAATCACCGACATGCATTCACGACATCACACCTTTCCAGATAAAAAATCCATCGATTTCTTGTTGGCACCACAGAACTAATGGAGCTCGTTAGGAAAACACCGGCGACAATTAGGAGAACCTGCACAACGTCGCGTCAGTAAATCCCCGCCAACCTCAAAATACTGGCATCGAGGGTCACATCCCTGTATATAAAAGCACAACGCAATATATTTCTTAAATTACATCCTTTATTACTCAAGTTAAATTGCTTGTCCTGCGCCTCGAAGAAACCTTATTAAAAATTTGCACAACTCACACGTCGAGGCGGTTTCCTTCGATACCTGTCGGTCCCCGGTTCAATTTCCGCCCTCGAACAAAAGTTAATTTCGAGCGAACCCCGAATTTACATCGGTAATATGACGGACCGGCGGAGATCTCGACGCCGGCCCGAAGAGTTAGAAAACCTTTTCCGAAGTTCGCGGTAATTTATCGCTGATTTGCATGTCGTTATTACGTTGTTGCGGCTCTCGGTGTGATAAGTAATGGGACGTCCTTGTTGGGAAGTTTTCAGCGGGGAGTAAGTGTGCTGTTATTTACGTCCGGAGTTTTAGCGGTTTTGCTAATTGCTGATTTCTCGTCGCTGCACCCGCGGCTCTGATACCAGGTGAGCGAGTAAATGTTTTTTAGATTGGGGTTTATAAAAAGTTTTTTTTTTTTTCAAATGGAACACCCTATATTCCATTATACCACCAAATAGCATTTTTAATAAGCTTTCTGTCAATATAGTTCCGACATCGAATGATGGACCGTCAGGGACCCTGGTCGGACTTGTCCAGGACTGAGTCACGAATTAATATAAAATATGACGAATTTGACAAAACCAGAAAATTACCCAATTCAAGTAGATTATATCCTCCCCCGAACAAAGGGCGGAACCCCGTTCCCAAGAACCCATCGCGGCACCAATAATTCCTCCAAGTGTCCTATATCAAATATCAAGCCCAGGGTCGGCATAATACCAATCACATGGACCGATGAACAGGAAGGTTATTATTTCGGGGCCGACTAATTCGATTTGTATCAAAATAATCCCTCCGTGATGTACATCAAGAACGATTTTTATTCGGCTGCAGTTTTCACGGCAGAGTGCCCCCAAAAGTGAACTCCGCTCGGGCTGAGAATGGGAGATAAAAACTTTCGCCAAGTTTTTTAAGCCGGGGTTGCTGGGGGAAATATGCTCGCCCCCAAAGTATTTCCTGAGTCGTGAAGGATTGCGTTAGTTCTGGATGTACGCAGCATCGACGTAATAACGCAAATTTAATTCGATGCCCTCCGAGTCGTGCAGGCGAGGGTGAGAAAAGTGCTGCTACAAAAACTCTTGTTTAGATCGCCGCGCTTTTCCGCAAATACGTCTTTCGAAATTCGCAAGTGTGTGATAATGACAGAGCAAACACGTCGGTCCCTCGCAGGGTCCCACTGATCACACAGCAAATCTCTTCGACTTTGAAGTACTCTTAGCGGTTCGGCAAAAAGTAAACACATTATAACACATTTTAAAACAACTTAAATCCCAGGTAAATATTGAATGCCGATGCCAGAATCAATAAACTTAAGCAATCTAGATTCGTATCTGTAAGCCGATCCAACAGTTGACTTTATTTGGATGAAGAGATATATTACACGTCTCTGGGTCGTAGGTAGGACCGATTTCTACCTGCCCGTCTCTCCCTTAGTGATTATGTGGCGGCCCAGAGTAATTAATCGACCGGGCCCGACAATATTTCAGACGAATCTTGATCGTGCACTTTTATGGCAGCTTCGCGACTTCGCCTTAATCAAATAATTGTTAACAGCGGCGTTCCAACGAAGTCGATAAGCGAGATGTTATTTTATCGCGCGTATATTTGCCCCGACGTGTCGAATTACCCGCGGTAATTTTAGAACGCAGAATGGAACTTTTGCAAACAAAGAATAAATAAGTTTAAGTGAAAAAGACTGCAAATTAATAATACTACTTTTATTAATTCAATCGGTGCATCTGCGGGAAATATTTCGAGCAAAAAAAGTGCCACATCCCTGGCGGGGATCGAACCCACGACCTTTGGATTAGAAGTCCAACGCGCTATCCACTGCGCCACAGGGACTGTCTCTTGAATTTTAGCAGTTGTAAAACACAGCGTTAGGCTCGTAGCCTGGTTAAACATTATTTAATGTAATTATATTTCTTTTTATATAAAAATAGATGTACATAACACTGCTCGAATAATGTATTATGTATTTGGCAGGTAGCGCACGGTGGAAGAAAAAGAAAAGTTTTTATTTAACTGAGTCACAACGGTCATATTTGGAAAGATATAATTATATAACTTATTTTGTAATAATTTTGTCAAAAAAATAATATATCAAACTATCAAATGAATATCAAAAAATATATTTAAATATAACAGTAACGATTTATCACAATATTACATTAACGAAAGAGCAACTAACAAAATAACCTAAGATTAAATTATAAAATACCCCAAAAATAGCAAAATATTTTAAGAACGAAATAGTTCCATCAGATTTTAACATTGAGATCTCAGATAAGTTTTATATGTAGATGTGTATCAATATATCAAACTAAGTTAACACAAATATCAAAATGTTCGGAATAATATCAAATTATTAAATTAAGAATATAAATGGAATCTCAAAATATTGTTCCAAAATCTCAAATTAAGTTATGTAATTCCAAAATATCAGACTCCAGAAAAATCCGAATAACTAATAAATATACGAAATGTTAAATTCAGTATTACACGAAATATCGCAAAATATCGAATTAACGAAATATGCATTAAATATACAGCACAATAGCGAAGTATAAAATTAACGAAATAGTAATGTCAAATTCACTAACTAGCTAACTGTGAAATGAACGAAATATTAAATTAGCGATGTAACGATGAAATATCCAAATTAACATGAAATTAAAACTAAAAAAACATGTAGTTAAGGAAATGTCATACTATCAAATTACTGCAATATGAGTCTTTATTGAAAAAATATCGGATCAATGAAATATCAAATGAATGGATTATCAAAAATTCAGATGTCAAATTAACGAATTTGACGATGACATATGCCGACCTATGAACGACCGAGTGTCGACTATCGACTGTTTACTATCAACTAATGAAATTGCAAAATATTATACGGTGATGAAATATCCAAAAATATTAACGACAAACCACAATTATAAGGACTTTGGTATTTCGTTAATTTATTATTCTGCTATTTCGCGTACTGGATATTTTACTATTTCGAAAATTCGCTAATTAATGTTTTGCTATTTTGTTATATTTAATCCATTTTTCGTTAATTTCATATTTCACCATTTTGTTCCAACTAGGTGTTTTTTTATTACACCAGTTTAGTGTTTTTGAACTGATTTTCAAAGTCTGACGTATTGTCATTTCACCAACTTGCTATTTCACCAGTTTTGTTACTTGATAGGCGATAGCCGATGGTCGATAGTGGATAGTCGATACGATAGCCGATAATCGATAGTTCGCCAATTTGCTATTTCGTTAATATATTTGATATTTTTACATCTTTCGCCAATTTGAGGTTTGGCTGATTTGTGAATTCACATAAATTTTATCATTAGAAATTGATATGTTCTTAATTTGGTATTTCGATAATTTCATATTTCTTTATTGTGATTTGTTGTTATTTTGATGTTTTTGTATATTGCTATTTCGCTAAGTTCCACAATTTAACGTTTTGTAAATTTCGTTAATATACTTAGATATCTGGATATTTCATCATGAATTTCATTAATTGATAGATGATAGTTAATAACCGATAGTTCGACAATTTGATTGTGATTTGTTAAAATTTCGTTTCGTTATTTTTGCATAAATTTCGAAAATTTGATATTTCGCTGATTTGAGATTTCATAAATTGATATCATTTTAAAAATTGATATTTCGTTAATTTGGTATTTTGATTAGTTTGATTTTAATTCATGTTTTATTATATACGCTAATTTGATATTTTTTTATACACAGATTTTGGGATCTTACATTTCGACAGTTTCATTCTGTCATTACGGTAAATGTATTTCTCCGAACTGGTTTTGAAAATTCGATATTTCGTAAATTTCATGTTTAGATATATCGTTGATACATTTGGATATACCTATCATCAGTTTGATATTTTACAATTTCGTTAATTTGATATTTAGCTATTTTGTGAACTAGGTGTTTTAATATTTCGTAAATTTTATATTTTGTTATATTTAACCCATATTTTGCGATTTTGTTAAAAGTCACTGTTTCGTTGTTAATTTAGTTAATGCATATAATCGATAGTCGATATTTCGCCAATTTGCTATTTTGTTAACATATTGGGACAGGTCATCGTGTGATTTGTTGAAATTTCGTTTCCTTATTTTTGCATAAATTTCTATATTTTGATATTTCGCTGATTTGAGATTTCATAAATTTGATATCATTTTAAAAATTGATATTTCCTTAATTTGGTATTTTGATTGCATCAATTTTATATATTTTTTAATCCATGTTTTATTATATACGCTAATTTGATATTTTTTGTACACAGATTTTGGGATGTTAGATTTCGACAGTTTCATTCTGTCATTACGGTAAATGTATATTTCTTCGAACTGGTTTTGAAAATTCGATATTTCGTAAATTTCATGTTCAGATATATCGTTGATACATTTGGATATATCATCATCAGTTTGATATTTTACAATTTCGTTAATTTGATATTTAGCTATTTTGTGAACTAGGTGTTTTAATATTTCGTAAATTTTACATTTTGTTATTGTGTTATATTTAACCCATATTTTGCGATTTTGTAAAAGTCGTTGTTTCGTTGTTAATTTAGTTAATGCATATAAGCGATAATCGATATTTCGCCATTTTGCTATTTTGTTAACATTTTGGGATAGGTCATCGCGTGATTTGTTAAAATTTCGTTTCGTTATTTTTGCATAAATTTCTATAATTTGATATTTCGCTGATTTGAGATTTCATAAATTTCATATCATTTTAAAAATTGATATTTCGTTAATTTGGTATTTTGATTGCATCAATTTTATATATTTTTTAATTCATGTTTTATTATATACGCTAATTTGATATTTTTTGTACACAGATTTTGGGATGTTACATTCCGACAGTTTCATTCTGTCATTACGGTAAATGTATATTTCTCCGAACTGGTTTTGAAAATTCGATATTTCGTAAATTTCATGTTCAGATATATCGTTGATACATTTGGATATATCATCATCACTATGATATTTTACAATTTCGTTATTTTGATATTTAGCTATTTTGTGAACTAGGTGTTTTAATATTTCGTAAATTTTATATTTTGTTATTGTGTTATATTTAACCCATATTTTGCGATTTTGTAAAAGTCATTGTTTCGTTGTTAATTTAGTTAATGCAAATAATCGATAGTCGATATTTCGCCAATTTGCTATTTTCTTAACATTTTGGGATAGGTCATCGCGTGATTTGTTAAAATTTCGTTTCGTTATTTTTGCATAAATTTCTATAATTTGATATTTCGCTGATTTGAGATCTCATAAATTTGACATCATTTTAAAAATTGATATTTCGTTAATTTGGTATTTTGATTGCATCAATTTTATATATTTTTTAATCCATGTTTTATTATATACGCTAATTTGATATTTTTTGTACACAGATTTTGGGATGTTACATTTCGACAGTTTCATTCTGTCATTACGGTAAATGTATATTTCTTCGAAATGGTTTTGAAAATTCGATATTTCGTAAATTTCATGTTTAGATATATCGATGATACATTTGGATATATCATCATCACTTTGATATTGTACAATTTCGTTATTTTGATATTTAGCCATTTTGTGAACTAGGTGTTTTAATATTTCGTAAATTTTATATTTTGTTATTGTGTTATATTTAACCCATATTTTGCGACTTTGTAAAAGTCATTGTTTCGTTGTTAATTTAGTTAATGCATATAATCGATAGTCGATATTTCGCCAATTTGCTATTTTGTTAACATATTGGGATAGGTCATCGCGTGATTTGTTAAAATTTCGTTTCGTTATTTTTGAATAAATTTCTATAATTTGATATTTCGCTGATTTGAGATTTCATAAATTTGATATCATTTTAAAATTGATATTTCGTTAATTTGGTATTTTGATTGCATCAAATTTATATATTTTTTAATTCATGTTTTATTATATACGCTAATTTGATATTTTTTGTACACAGATTTTGGGATGTTACATTTCGACAGTTTCATTCTGTCATTACGGTAAATGTATATTTCTCCGAACTGGTTTTGAAAATTCGATATTTCGTAAATTTCATGTTCAGATATATCGTTGATACATTTGGATATATCATCATCACTATGATATTTTACAATTTCGTTAATTGGATATTTAGCTATTTTGTGAACTAGGTGTTTTAATATTTCGTAAATTTAATATTTTGTTATTCTGTTATATTTAACCCATATTTTGCGATTTTGTAAAAGTCATTGTTTCGTTGTTAATTTAGTTAATGCATATAATCGATAGTCGATATTTCGCCAATTTGCTATTTTGTTAAGATTTTGGGATAGGTCATCGCGTGATTTGTTAAAATTTCGTTTCGTTATTTTTGCATAAATTTCTATAATTTGATATTTCGCTGATTTGAGATTTCATAAATTTGATATCATTTTAAAATTGATATTTCGTTAATTTGGTATTTTGATTGCATCAATTTTATATATTTTTTAATTCATGTTTTATTATATACGCTAATTTGATATTTTTTGTACAAATTTTGGGATGTTACATTTCGATAGTTTCATTCTGTCATTACGGTAAATGTATATTTCTTCGAACTGGTTTTGAAAATTCGAAATTTCATGTTTAGATATATCGTTGATACATTTGGATATATCATCATCACTTTGATATTTTACAATATCGTTATTTTGATATTTAGCCATTTTGTGAACTAGGTGTTTTAATATTTCGTAAATTTTAGATTTTGTTATTGTGTTATATTTAACCCATAGTTTGCGATTTTGTAAAAGTCATTGTTTCGTTGTTAATTTAGTTAATGCATATAATCGATAGTCGATATTTCCCCAATTTGCTATTTTGTTAACATTTTGGGATAGGTCATCGTGTGATTTGTTAAAATTTCGTTTCGTTATTTTTGAATAAATTTCTATAATTTGATATTTCGCTGATTTGAGATTTCATAAATTTGATATCATTTTAAAATTGATATTTCGTTAATTTGGTATTTTGATTGCATCAAATTTATATATTTTTTAATTCATGTTTTATTATATACGCTAATTTGATATTTTTTGTACACAGATTTTGGGATGTTACATTCCGACAGTTTTATTCTGTCATTACGGTAAATGTATATTTCTTCGAACTGGTTTTGAAAATTCGATATTTCGTAAATTTCATGTTCAGATATATCGTTGATACATTTGGATATATCATCATCACTATGATATTTTACAATTTCGTTAATTGGATATTTAGCTATTTTGTGAACTAGGTGTTTTAATATTTCGTAAATTTAATATTTTGTTATTGTGTTATATTTAACCCATATTTTGCGATTTTGTAAAAGTCATTGTTTCGTTGTTAATTTAGTTAATGCATATAATCGATAGTCGATATTTCGCCAATTTGCTATTTTGTTAAGATTTTGGGATAGGTCATCGCGTGATTTGTTAAAATTTCGTTTCGTTATTTTTGCATAAATTTCTATAATTTGATATTTCGCTGATTTGAGATTTCATAAATTTGATATCATTTTAAAATTGATATTTCGTTAATTTGGTATTTTGATTGCATCAATTTTATATATTTTTTAATTCATGTTTTATTATATACGCTAATTTGATATTTTTTGTACAAATTTTGGGATGTTACATTTCGATAGTTTCATTCTGTCATTACGGTAAATGTATATTTCTTCAAACTGGTTTTGAAAATTCGAAATTTCGTAAATTTCATGTTTAGATATATCGTTGATACATTTGGATATATCATCATCACTTTGATATTTTACAATTTCGTTAATTTGATATTTAGCTATTTTGTGAACAAGGTGTTTTAATATTTCGTAATATTTGAAATTTTGTTATTGTGTTATATTTAACCCATATTTTGCGACTTTGTAAAAGTCATTGTTTCGTTGTTAATTTAGTTAATGCATATAATCGATAGTCGATATTTCGCCAATTTGCTATTTTGTTAACATATTGGGACAGGTCATCGTGTGATTTGTTGAAATTTCGTTTCGTTATTTTTGCATAAATTTCTATAATTTGATATTTCGCTGATTTGAGATTTCATAAATTTGATATCATTTTAAAAATTTATATTTCCTTAATTTGGTATTTTGATCGCATCAATTTTATATATTTTTTAATTCATGTTTTATTATATATGGTAATTTGATATTTTTTGTACACAGATTTTGGTATGTTACATTTCGACAGTTTCATTCTGTCATTACGGTAAATGTATATTTCTTCGAACTGGTTTTGAAAATTCGATATTTCGTAAATTTCATGTTTAGATATATCGTTGATACATTTGGATATATCATCATCACTTTGATATTTTACAATTTCGTTATTTTGATATTTAGCTATTTTGTGAACTAGGTGTTTTAATATTTCGTAAATTTTATATTTTGTTATATTTAACCCATATTTTGCGATTTTGTTAAAAGTCATTGTTTCGTTGTTAATTTAGTTAATGCATTTAATCGATAGTCGATATTTCGCCAATTTACTATTTTGTTAACATATTGGGATAGGTCATCGCGTGATTTGTTAAAATTTCGTTTCGTTATTTTTGCATAAATTTCTATAATTTGATATTTCGCTGATTTGAGATTTCATAAATTTGATATCATTTTAAAATTGATATTTCGTTAATTTGGTATTTTGATTGCATCAATTTTATATATTTTTTAATTCATGTTTTATTATATACGCTAATTTGATATTTTTTGTACAAATTTTGGGATGTTACATTTCGATAGTTTCATTCTGTCATTACGGTAAATGTATATTTCTTCGAACTGGTTTTGAAAATTCGATATTTCGTAAATTTCATGTTTAGATATGTCGTTGATACATTTGGATATATCATCATCACTTTGATATTTTACAATTTCGTTATTTTGATATTTAGCTATTTTGTGAACTAGGTGTTTTAATATTTCGTAAATTTTATATTTTGTTATTGTGTTATATTTAACCCATATTTTGCGATTTTGTAAAAGTCATGGTTTCGTTGTTAATTTAGTTAATGCATATAATCGATAGTCGATATTTCGCCAATTTGCTATTTTGTTAACATTTTGGGAGAGGTCATCGTGTGATTTGTTAAAATTTCGTTTTGTTATTTTTGAATAAATTTCTGTAATTTGATGTTTCGCTAACTTGAGATTTCATAAATTTGATATCATTTTAAAAATTGATATTTCCTTAATTTGGTATTTTGATTGCATCAATTTTATATATTTTTTAATTCATGTATTATTATATACGCTAATTTGATATTTTTTGTACACAGATTTTGGGATCTTACATTTCGACAGTTTCATTCTGTCATTACGGTAAATGTATTTCTCCGAACTGGTTTTGAAAATTCGATACTTCGTAAATTTCATGTTTAGATATATCGTTGATACATTTGGATATACCTATCATCAGTTTGATATTTTACAATTTCGTTAATTTGATATTTAGCTATTTTGTGAACTAGGTGTTTTAATATTTCGTAAATTTTATATTTTGTTATATTTAACCCATATTTTGCGATTTTGTTAAAAGTCATTGTTTCGTTGTTAATTTAGTTAATGCATATAATCGATAGTCGATATTTCGCCAATTTGCTATTTTGTTAACATATTGGGACAGGTCATCGTGTGATTTGTTGAAATTTCGTTTCGCTATTTTTGAATAAATTTCTATAATTTGATATTTCGCTGATTTGAGATTTCATAAATTTGATATCGTTTTAAAAATTGATATTTCCTTAATTTGGTATTTTGATTGCATCAATTTTATATATTTTTTAATTCATGTTTTATTATATACGCTAATTTGATATTTTTTGTACACAGATTTTGGGATGTTACATTTCGACAGTTTCATTCTGTCATTACGGTAAATGTATATTTCTTCGAACTAGTTTTGAACATTCGATATTTCGTAAATTTCATGTTCAGATATATCGTTGATACATTTGGATATATCATCATCACTTTGATATTTTACAATATCGTTATTTTGATATTTAGCCATTTTGTGAACTAGGTGTTTTAATATTTCGTAAATTTTAGATTTTGTTATTGTGTTATATTTAACCCATAGTTTGCGATTTTGTAAAAGTCATGGTTTCGTTGTTAATTTAGTTAATGCATATAATCGATAGTCGATATTTCGCCAATTTGCTATTTTGTTAACATTTTGGGAGAGGTCATCGTGTGATTTGTTAAAATTTCGTTTCGTTATTTTTGAATAAATTTCTGTAATTTGATATTTCGCTGACTTGAGATTTCATAAATTTGATATCATTTTAAAAATTGATATTTCCTTAATTTGGTATTTTGATTGCATCAATTTTATATATTTTTTAATTCATGTTTTATTATATACGCTAATTTGATATTTTCTGTACACATATTTTGGGATGTTACATTTCGACAGTTTCATTCTGTCATTACGGTAAATGTATTTCTTCGAACTGGTTTTGAAAATTCGATATTTCGTAAATTTCATGTTTAGATACATCGTTGATACATTTGGATATACCTATCATCAGTTTGATATTTTACAATTTCGTTAATTTGATATTTAGCTATTTTGTGAACTAGGTGTTTTAATATTTCGTAAATTTTATCTTTTGTTATATTTAACCTATATTTTGCGATTTTGTTAAAAGTCATTGTTTCGTTGTTAATTTAGTTAATGCATATAATCGATAGTCGATATTTCGCCAATTTGCTATTTTGTTAACATATTGGGACAGGTCATCGTGTGATTTGTTGAAATTTCGTTTCGTTATTTTTGCATAAATTTCTATATTTTGATATTTCGCTGATTTGAGATTTCATAAATTTGATATCATTTTAAAAATTGATATTTCCTTAATTTGGTATTTTGATTGCATCAATTTTATATATTTTTCAATTCATGTTTTATTATATACGCTAATTTGATATTTTTTGTACACAGATTTTGGAATGTTACATTTCGACAGTTTCATTCTGTCATTAGCGTAAATGTATATTTCTTCGAACTAGTTTTGAAAATTCGATATTTCGTAAATTTCATGTTCAGATATATCGTTGATACATTTGGATATATCATCATCACTTTGATATTTTACAATATCGTTATTTTGATATTTAGCCATTTTGTGAACTAGGTGTTTTAATATTTCGTAAATTTTAGATTTTGTTATTGTGTTATATTTAACCCATAGTTTGCGATTTTGTAAAAGTCATTGTTTCGTTGTTAATTTAGTTAATGCATATAATCGATAGTCGATATTTCGCCAATTTGCTATTTTGTTAATATATTGGAATAGGTCATCGCGTGATTTGTTAAAATTTCGTTTCGTTATTTTTGCATAAATTTCTATAATTTGATATTTCGCTGATTTGAGATTTCATAAATTGATATCATTTTAAAAATTGATATTTCCTTAATTTGGTATTTTGTTTAGTTTGATTTTAATTCATGTTTTATTATATACGCTAATTTGATATTTTTTGTACACGGATTTTGGGATGTTACATTTCGACAGTTTCATTCTGTCATTACGGTAAATGTATATTTCTTCGAACTGGTTTTGAAAATTCGATATTTCGTAAATTTCATGTTTAGATATATCGTTGATACATTTGGATATATCATCATCAGTTTGATATTTTACAATTTCGTTATTTTGATATTTAGCTATTTTGTGAACTAGGTGTTTTAATATTTCGTAAATTTTATATTTTGATATTGTGTTATATTTAACCATATTTTGCGATTTTGTTAAAAGTCATTGTTTCGTTGTTAATCTAGTTAATGCATATAAGCGATAATCGATATTTCGCCATTTTGCTATTTTGTTAACATTTTGGGATAGGTCATCGTGTGATTTGTTAAAATTTCGTTTCGTTATTTTTGCATAAATTTCGATAATTTGATATTTCGCTGATTTGCGATTTCATAAATATATCATTTTAAAAATTGATATTTTGTTAATTTGGTATTTTGATTGCATCAATTTAATATATTTTTTAATTCAGGTTTTATTATATACGCTAATTTGATATTTTTTGTACACAGATTTTGGGATGTTACATTCCGACAGTTTCATTGTGTCATTACGGTAAATGTATATTTCTTCGAACTGGTTTTGAAAATTCGATATTTCGTAAATTTCATGTTTAGATATATCGTTGATACATTTGGATATATCATCATCACTTTGATATTTTACAATTTCGTTATTTTGATATTTAGCTATTTTGTGAACAATGTGTTTTAATATTTCGTAAATTTTATATTTTGTTATTGTGTTATATTTAACCCATATTTTGCGATTTTGTTAAAAGTCATTGTTTCGTTGTTAATCTAGTTAATGCATATAAGCGATAATCGATATTTCGCCATTTTGCTATTTTGTTAACATTTTGGGATAGGTCATCGTGTGATTTGTTAAAATTTCGTTTCGTTATTTTTGAATAAATTTCTATAATTTGATATTTCGCTGATTTGAGATTTCATAAATTTGATATCATTTTAAAATTGATATTTCGTTAATTTGGTATTTTGATTGCATCAATTTTATACATTTTTTAATTCATGTCTTGTTATACATATACGCTAATTTGATATTTTTTAAATGTATATTTCTTCGAACTGGTTTTGAAAATTCGATATTTCGTAAATTTCATGTTTTGATATTTCGTTAATACATTTGTATAATTATATCATCATTAGTTTGATATTTTACGATTTCGTTAATTTGATATTTAGCTATTTTGTGAAATAGGTATTTTAATATTTCGTAAATTGTATATTTTGTTATTTTGTTATATTTAATACATATTTCGTTAATTCCATTGAACTGATATTGTTGATATTTTTGTTAATTTCATGTTTTATTATTTCGCCAACATACATACCATTTCGTTAAAATACCAACGTATTTGGATACCTATTACATCTCTTTTTACATTTAATTATTCTTTGATCTCTTTTTTCATCCCTTAATTTTCTTTCATCTTTTTATTTTACATTTGATGAGTTTTATTTTTTATCTTCTTCACCAATTTATTTTTTCTTTCATCCTTTCATCGTCTAGTTTATTTTTTCACTCTAGACCTTTCAGACCTTTCGATGTTTCCTTATTTGATAGTCCCAATATTTATTTCATTTTATTTTGTTATTCTTCACGTGTTGATCTTCTATTGTTTAGTATTGTTTTGTATTTTGCACATATATTATGTGCTATTCATCCTTTCATACATGTATCTCTGCAACTTTTTATTCTCACACGACAGCAAAAAATGGCAACATTTCTTGCGCGTTATTTTTGTTGTACAAACTTTTGACCCCGTCAGACCTCATTTTTCTCCTTCCCCAAGACCGCTCCATTGTCTGATTAACTCCGAAACGCAATAAAACCAAGATGGAGGAGCGAAGGAGCACGTGGTCTGAGAAGAAAGACCTCGATGGCAGCCGCGTCTTTATTTCCAGACATAATTAGTCGCGGCCCGTCGCGGCGTCACGCGACTCTGCCCCTCCCGCCTGCGCCAGTTCATCGCTGTGACATCTTCATCGTGACTCCGCGCTGACTGAGCGTCTGCCTTCATTAATCCGAGTGTCCGTCCGATCTTTGATCTAGCGCAGGCCGCACCAGATGTCCCGTCCCGTCTCCTCCGACGCAAAACAAAGTCGACGCTAAATTACCTATAAAATCTTTTATACGAATTATCCTCCGGCTCGTTTCATAAAACGGTTTACGGCCCTCGTAATGGGTGTATTGATTGCACTCGACAGACGTCGCGAAGACGGCTTCGCCGACGCTTCGATGTTTTTAAAAACAATCCGAAACTGAGAATTTTTACGAGCCGCGCTATTTTCGGGACGACGGACGGCTAAATTTAATTGTCGCTGGCGATTTTACCGTGCACACGCCTACCGACATTAATCTTGCCGGCTTTCGGTGACTTTGTTTGGATCGTATCCATCAAGTCGAAAAAATAAAGTCTGCACTAAGTTAAAAATTTAACTTACAAAGGAACGTCTACGAATGATTTTTATCGAGGTATTCTGTATACAGGGTCCCTCCGTACTAATGTCCACAAACGTAATATTGATAAAAGGTAAATTATTTTGATCGAGTCGATGAAGATTGAGTTAGAAGACATTCTCGTACAATGGGTTATTAACTTTTTCGGTCCGGAATCAGCTCGGCGGACCGCTTCCCATTTCACAAAGCCTGGAACCCCTCAATTAATTAACAATGGCAAGAAAAGGCAGCTACAATGCTTCCTAAAAGATTAGGGATTGGAGCCAATTTGGAGTTGTCAGTTTTTCTGCCCTCGCTGCAGGTATATTAAAGGTAAACTTCGACAGACAGTCGATAACATCTTACTGTGCGCCTCACAGCTGACAGATGTGATAATTGGCGTGAAACGAACACAAAAAGGAATCTCGACCAAAACAAAAATGTTTATAACGTAACAGATGGTTTAACAAATGGCTGATAACTTAACAAACCGTCCCTCTCGTGCCGAAATGGGGGAAAACAAGGGAATTATCGTTGATTGCATGGAATTTCACTGGAAAATGGGAGCAGTGTTGGCGAGATTTGATTTAGGGCCGTAGAGATGACGATTGCTTTAACCTAAATATTTACAGGGTGACTGCCGAGCGGAGCTAATCGCACAATTGCAATTTTGGAGAAAATAGCCGGGACAATGCCGCCAGTAGAAAGTCAATGAGGAGGTCTTCAACAACTTTTAAATGGGTGGTCATAAACAACTTTCTCTGTTCTCTGAAGGATCTCGAACTTCACCTTGGCCTTCCGACAATTACACCGCGCCGTGTCGTAAATCATAAAAACACCCTGTAAAATCGACGAGTCGACACTTCCAGATATCAATGTAGGTCAAAAGTAAAATTTTATTCGAAATGATAAAGTTTAACGATGTCGTTCTGAAAAATATATTGGCTGTTTTGGCATTCCGGTGGACACGAGCAGTCAACGTTAAAGTGTCCCAAATGCTAGAATGGACTTCAAATATTAAACTTCACATTTATTACGACTGCAATGTACGGCGAACGGCTCACTCAACACACGTAAAACGGCATCATGGCGCGTCTTGCAGACCGAATGACCTTACTTTGCAGAAATAAGAAATACAGCTGTACGTGTTTTGCTCGATATCGTCAATATCGCGCTCGTCCGGAACTAGCAACGCCAACCGAGTAACTCCAGTCTTCTGCTTTTGATACTTTTACAGAAAGCTCTCAGAAAGTGAAGACTCTCACATCACCAAATCCAATCCGACGTTTGAAGGTTTTGCGCCTCATTTGTCCAATGACCCAATTGGCGGTCCCAAAAGCCCCCCGATTACGGCAAACGCAAATCCCCAAATGAAATTAAGTCTCATCACGTGAAACGCATTTCCCAAGTGCCACAATGACGAAATGCGATTTGAACGTTGTGAATAACGATGGGTGGGTAGGGGTGTCACGCACCGAAAAACTGACCAGTAGGGAAAATATTAAAACATTTATTTAAAAATAATTATCATGCAGTATTATCACGCGAGTGGTCAAAATTTGCCATTCACTGCATATATCTTTCAAATCTGCTTCCTTAAAATAGTCATAATGAATTGTTCGTCCCTTAAAAAGTGTATTTTCTTCATCCCCTAGCCACTGCCCTAGCCGGCTCGACTTTATATCACATACGCCAGGAAATCCAAGGTTCTCTTGGCTCGGGTAATACACTATTTGTCAACTTTGCTTATTCAAAAATTGTCATAATGACGTTCTAGCCAAACGCGCTTTCACGCTCCACCAATTTATACAACGCTAATTTCCATCAATCACAAATATGCATCTACACTAGTCCGATGACGCCACAAGCAAAACAAATGCAGCACGACAAACACGTACAGACATGACCTGCCCGTTGTGGGCTCAAACGTTATTAACGCATTATTAGTCTCGTAGTTATTGGGGATTGAAATCTGACGATATTAATTTGTAACGCAAGAAAGTTTTACCGGCTATCACTGTACTTGAAGAGCGAATAGACATTTTCACGTCAAAAAATTCGTAAATAATTCGTGCCGGAAAGGAAATTTTGCCATTCCCTGGTTCTATTTTCTCAATTCTGCTTTCTTCAAAAATTGTCAGAATGACTTCTTCTTTCCTCAGAAAGTATATTTTCTTAAGGAAGAGCTTTGTCATTCGCTGCTTCTATTTTCTAAACTTTGCTTTCTTCAGAAATTGTCAGAATGACTTGTTTTTTTATTCAGAAAGTATATTTTCTCAATTGTTGTTTTTGGCGTGTTTTAATCGTTTAGAAACACCTCATAAAAAATTCGTAAATAATTTTCGGGGGTAAGGAAGGGCTTATCCATACGCTGCTTCTATTTTCTCAAATCTGCTTTCTTCAAAAATTGTCAGAATGACCTGTTTTTCCCTCAGGAAGTATATTTTGTCAATTTTTGAATTTGTTGTGTTTGAATCGTTTAGAAACACCTCATAAAAAATTCGTAAATAATTTTCGGGGGTAAGGAAGGGCTTATCCATACGCTGCTTCTATTTTCTCAAATCTGCTTTCTTCAAAAATTGTCAGAATAACCTGTTTTTCATTCAGATAGTATATTTTCTCAATTTTTGTTTTTGGCGCGTTTGTATCGTTTAGAAATATCAAATAAAAAAAAATTGTAAATAATTCGTGCCGGAATGGAAGAGCGTTGCTATCGGTTGTTTCCATTTTGTCAATATTACTTTCTTCAAAAATTGTCAGAATGCCCGGTTTTTCCCTCAGAAAGTTTATTTTGTCAATTTTTGAATTTGTTGTGTTTGAATCATTTAGAAACACCTCATAAAAAACTCGTAAATAATTTCTGCCGATAAGGAAGGGCTCAGCCATTTGCTAGTTCTCTTTTAACAAATTTGCTTTCTTCAGAAATTGTCAGAATGACTTGTTCTTCCCTCCGATAGTAGATTTTCTCAATTTTTGTATTTGGGGTTTTTGTATCGTTTAGAAACACCTCATAAAAAATTCGTAAATAATTTCTGGCGGTAAGGAAGGACTTATCCATTCGCTGCTTCTATTTTCTCAAATTTGCGTTTTTCAAAAATGGTCAGAATGACTTCTTCTTACGTCAGAAATTATATTTTGTCAGCGTTTGTATTTGGTGTGTTTGTATCGTTCAAAAACACCTCATAAAAAATTCGTACCGGAAAGGAAGAGCTTTTCCATCCAGTGCTTCCATTTTCTCAACACTGCTTTCTTCAAAAATTGTCAGAATGACTTGTTCTTCCCTCAGAGAGTATATTTTGTCAATTTTTGTATTTGTTGTGTTTGAATCGTTTATAAACATCAAATAAAAAATTCGTAAATAATTCGTGCCGGATAGGAGGAGCTTTGCCATCGGCTGCTTCCATTTTCTCAACTTTGCTTTCGTCAGAAATTGTCAGAATGACTTGTTCCTCCCTCAGAGAGTATATTTTGTCAATTTTTGTATTTGTTGTGTTTGAATCGTTTATAAACACCATATAAAAAATTCGTAAATAATTCCTGCCGGAAAGGAGGAGCTTAGCCATCGGCTGCTTCCATTTTCTCAACTTTGCTTTCTTCAGAAATTGTCAGAATGACTTGTTCTTCCCTCCGATAGTAGATTTTCTCAATTTTTGTATTTGGGGTTTTTGTATCGTTTAGAAACACCTCATAAAAAATTCGTAAATAATTTCTGGCGGTAAGGAAGGACTTATCCATTCGCTGCTTCTATTTTCTCAAATTTGCGTTTTTCAAAAATGGTCAGAATGACTTCTTCTTACGTCAGAAATTATATTTTGTCAGTGTTTGTATTTGGTGTGTTTGTATCGTTCAAAAACACCTCATAAAAAATTCGTACCGGAAAGGAAGAGCTTTTCCATCCAGTGCTTCCATTTTCTCAACACTGCTTTCTTCAAAAATTGTCAGAATGACTTGTTCTTCCCTCAGAGAGTATATTTTGTCAATTTTTGTATTTGATGTGTTTGAATCGTTTATAAACATCAAATAAAAAATTCGTACATAATTCGTGCCGGATAGGAGGAGCTTTGCCATCGGCTGCTTCCATTTTCTCAACTTTGCTTTCGTCAGAAATTGTCAGAATGACTTGTTCCTCCCTCAGAGAGTATATTTTGTCAATTTTTGTATTTGTTGTGTTTGAATCGTTTATAAACACCATATAAAAAATTCGTAAATAATTCCTGCCGGAAAGGAGGAGCTTAGCCATCGGCTGCTTCCATTTTCTCAACTTTGCTTTCTTCAGAAATTGTCAGAATGACTTGTTCTTCCCTCCGATAGTAGATTTTCTCAATTTTTGTATTTGGGGTTTTTGTATCGTTTAGAAACACCTCATAAAAAATTCGTAAATAATTTCTGGCGGTAAGGAAGGACTTATCCATTCGCTGCTTCTATTTTCTCAAATTTGCGTTTTTCAAAAATGGTCAGAATGACTTCTTCTTACGTCAGAAATTATATTTTGTCAGTGTTTGTATTTGGTGTGTTTGTATCGTTCAAAAACACCTCATAAAAAATTCGTACCGGAAAGGAAGAGCTTTTCCATCCAGTGCTTCCATTTTCTCAACACTGCTTTCTTCAAAAATTGTCAGAATGACTTGTTCTTCCCTCAGAGAGTATATTTTGTCAATTTTTGTATTTGTTGTGTTTGAATCGTTTATAAACATCAAATAAAAAATTCGTACATAATTCGTGCCGGATAGGAGGAGCTTTGCCATCGGCTGCTTCCATTTTCTCAACTTTGCTTTCGTCAGAAATTGTCAGAATGACTTGTTCCTCCCTCAGAGAGTATATTTTGTCAATTTTTGTATTTGTTGTGTTTGAATCGTTTATAAACACCATATAAAAAAATTCGTAAATAATTCCTGCCGGAAAGGAGGAGCTTAGCCATCGGCTGCTTCCATTTTCTCAACTTTGCTTTCTTCAGAAATTCTCAGAATGGCTTGTTCTTCCCTCCGATAGTATATTTTCTCAATTTTTGTATTTGGGGTTTTTGTATCGTTTAGAAACACCTCATAAAAAATTCGTAAATAATTTTTGGGGGTAAGGAAGGGCTTATATCCATTCGCTGCTTCTATTTTCTCAAATTTGCGTATTACAAAAATTGTCAGAATGACTTCTTCTTACGTCAGAAATTATATTTTGTCAGTGTTTGTATTTGGTGTGTTTGTATCGTTCAAAAACACCTCATAAAAAATTCGTACCGGAAAGGAAGAGCTTTTCCATCCAGTGCTTCCATTTTCTCAACACTGCTTTCTTCAAAAATTGTCAGAATGACTTGTTCTTCCCTCAGAGAGTATATTTTGTCAATTTTTGTATTTGTTGTGTTTGAATCGTTTATAAACATCAAATAAAAAATTCGTAAATAATTCCTGCCGGAAAGGAGGAGCTTAGCCATCGGCTGCTTCCATTTTCTCAACTTTGCTTTCTTCAGAAATTGTCAGAATGACTTGTTCTTCCCTCCGATAGTAGATTTTCTCAATTTTTGTATTTGGGGTTTTTGTATCGTTTAGAAACACCTCATAAAAAATTCGTAAATAATTTCTGGCGGTAAGGAAGGACTTATCCATTCGCTGCTTCTATTTTCTCAAATTTGCGTTTTTCAAAAATGGTCAGAATGACTTCTTCTTACGTCAGAAATTATATTTTGTCAGCGTTTGTATTTGGTGTGTTTGTATCGTTCAAAAACACCTCATAAAAAATTCGTACCGGAAAGGAAGAGCTTTTCCATCCAGTGCTTCCATTTTCTCAACACTGCTTTCTTCAAAAATTGTCAGAATGACTTGTTCTTCCCTCAGAGAGTATATTTTGTCAATTTTTGTATTTGTTGTGTTTGAATCGTTTATAAACATCAAATAAAAAATTCGTAAATAATTCGTGCCGGATAGGAGGAGCTTTGCCATCGGCTGCTTCCATTTTCTCAACTTTGCTTTCGTCAGAAATTGTCAGAATGACTTGTTCCTCCCTCAGAGAGTATATTTTGTCAATTTTTGTATTTGTTGTGTTTGAATCGTTTATAAACACCATATAAAAAATTCGTAAATAATTCCTGCCGGAAAGGAGGAGCTTAGCCATCGGCTGCTTCCATTTTCTCAACTTTGCTTTCTTCAGAAATTGTCAGAATGACTTGTTCTTCCCTCCGATAGTAGATTTTCTCAATTTTTGTATTTGGGGTTTTTGTATCGTTTAGAAACACCTCATAAAAAATTCGTAAATAATTTCTGGCGGTAAGGAAGGACTTATCCATTCGCTGCTTCTATTTTCTCAAATTTGCGTTTTTCAAAAATGGTCAGAATGACTTCTTCTTACGTCAGAAATTATATTTTGTCAGTGTTTGTATTTGGTGTGTTTGTATCGTTCAAAAACACCTCATAAAAAATTCGTACCGGAAAGGAAGAGCTTTTCCATCCAGTGCTTCCATTTTCTCAACACTGCTTTCTTCAAAAATTGTCAGAATGACTTGTTCTTCCCTCAGAGAGTATATTTTGTCAATTTTTGTATTTGTTGTGTTTGAATCGTTTATAAACATCAAATAAAAAATTCGTACATAATTCGTGCCGGATAGGAGGAGCTTTGCCATCGGCTGCTTCCATTTTCTCAACTTTGCTTTCGTCAGAAATTGTCAGAATGACTTGTTCCTCCCTCAGAGAGTATATTTTGTCAATTTTTGTATTTGTTGTGTTTGAATCGTTTATAAACACCATATAAAAAATTCGTAAATAATTCCTGCCGGAAAGGAGGAGCTTAGCCATCGGCTGCTTCCATTTTCTCAACTTTGCTTTCTTCAGAAATTGTCAGAATGACTTGTTCTTCCCTCCGATAGTAGATTTTCTCAATTTTTGTATTTGGGGTTTTTGTATCGTTTAGAAACACCTCATAAAAAATTCGTAAATAATTTCTGGCGGTAAGGAAGGACTTATCCATTCGCTGCTTCTATTTTCTCAAATTTGCGTTTTTCAAAAATGGTCAGAATGACTTCTTCTTACGTCAGAAATTATATTTTGTCAGTGTTTGTATTTGGTGTGTTTGTATCGTTCAAAAACACCTCATAAAAAATTCGTACCGGAAAGGAAGAGCTTTTCCATCCAGTGCTTCCATTTTCTCAACACTGCTTTCTTCAAAAATTGTCAGAATGACTTGTTCTTCCCTCAGAGAGTATATTTTGTCAATTTTTGTATTTGTTGTGTTTGAATCGTTTATAAACATCAAATAAAAAATTCGTACATAATTCGTGCCGGATAGGAGGAGCTTTGCCATCGGCTGCTTCCATTTTCTCAACTTTGCTTTCGTCAGAAATTGTCAGAATGACTTGTTCCTCCCTCAGAGAGTATATTTTGTCAATTTTTGTATTTGTTGTGTTTGAATCGTTTATAAACACCATATAAAAAAATTCGTAAATAATTCCTGCCGGAAAGGAGGAGCTTAGCCATCGGCTGCTTCCATTTTCTCAACTTTGCTTTCTTCAGAAATTCTCAGAATGGCTTGTTCTTCCCTCCGATAGTATATTTTCTCAATTTTTGTATTTGGGGTTTTTGTATCGTTTAGAAACACCTCATAAAAAATTCGTAAATAATTTTTGGGGGTAAGGAAGGGCTTATATCCATTCGCTGCTTCTATTTTCTCAAATTTGCGTATTACAAAAATTGTCAGAATGACTTCTTCTTACGTCAGAAATTATATTTTGTCAGTGTTTGTATTTGGTGTGTTTGTATCGTTCAAAAACACCTCATAAAAAATTCGTACCGGAAAGGAAGAGCTTTTCCATCCAGTGCTTCCATTTTCTCAACACTGCTTTCTTCAAAAATTGTCAGAATGACTTGTTCTTCCCTCAGAGAGTATATTTTGTCAATTTTTGTATTTGTTGTGTTTGAATCGTTTATAAACATCAAATAAAAAATTCGTAAATAATTCCTGCCGGAAAGGAGGAGCTTAGCCATCGGCTGCTTCCATTTTCTCAACTTTGCTTTCTTCAGAAATTGTCAGAATGACTTGTTCTTCCCTCCGATAGTAGATTTTCTCAATTTTTGTATTTGGGGTTTTTGTATCGTTTAGAAACACCTCATAAAAAATTCGTAAATAATTTCTGGCGGTAAGGAAGGACTTATCCATTCGCTGCTTCTATTTTCTCAAATTTGCGTTTTTCAAAAATGGTCAGAATGACTTCTTCTTACGTCAGAAATTATATTTTGTCAGCGTTTGTATTTGGTGTGTTTGTATCGTTCAAAAACACCTCATAAAAAATTCGTACCGGAAAGGAAGAGCTTTTCCATCCAGTGCTTCCATTTTCTCAACACTGCTTTCTTCAAAAATTGTCAGAATGACTTGTTCTTCCCTCAGAGAGTATATTTTGTCAATTTTTGTATTTGTTGTGTTTGAATCGTTTATAAACATCAAATAAAAAATTCGTAAATAATTCGTGCCGGATAGGAGGAGCTTTGCCATCGGCTGCTTCCATTTTCTCAACTTTGCTTTCGTCAGAAATTGTCAGAATGACTTGTTCCTCCCTCAGAGAGTATATTTTGTCAATTTTTGTATTTGTTGTGTTTGAATCGTTTATAAACACCATATAAAAAATTCGTAAATAATTCCTGCCGGAAAGGAGGAGCTTAGCCATCGGCTGCTTCCATTTTCTCAACTTTGCTTTCTTCAGAAATTGTCAGAATGACTTGTTCTTCCCTCCGATAGTAGATTTTCTCAATTTTTGTATTTGGGGTTTTTGTATCGTTTAGAAACACCTCATAAAAAATTCGTAAATAATTTCTGGCGGTAAGGAAGGACTTATCCATTCGCTGCTTCTATTTTCTCAAATTTGCGTTTTTCAAAAATGGTCAGAATGACTTCTTCTTACGTCAGAAATTATATTTTGTCAGTGTTTGTATTTGGTGTGTTTGTATCGTTCAAAAACACCTCATAAAAAATTCGTACCGGAAAGGAAGAGCTTTTCCATCCAGTGCTTCCATTTTCTCAACACTGCTTTCTTCAAAAATTGTCAGAATGACTTGTTCTTCCCTCAGAGAGTATATTTTGTCAATTTTTGTATTTGTTGTGTTTGAATCGTTTATAAACATCAAATAAAAAATTCGTACATAATTCGTGCCGGATAGGAGGAGCTTTGCCATCGGCTGCTTCCATTTTCTCAACTTTGCTTTCTTCAGAAATTGTCAGAATGACTTGTTCTTCCCTCCGATAGTAGATTTTCTCAATTTTTGTATTTGGGGTTTTTGTATCGTTTAGAAACACCTCATAAAAAATTCGTAAATAATTTCTGGCGGTAAGGAAGGACTTATCCATTCGCTGCTTCTATTTTCTCAAATTTGCGTTTTTCAAAAATGGTCAGAATGACTTCTTCTTACGTCAGAAATTATATTTTGTCAGTGTTTGTATTTGGTGTGTTTGTATCGTTCAAAAACACCTCATAAAAAATTCGTACCGGAAAGGAAGAGCTTTTCCATCCAGTGCTTCAATTTTCTCAACACTGCTTTCTTCAAAAATTGTCAGAATGACTTGTTCTTCCCTCAGAGAGTATATTTTGTCAATTTTTGTATTTGTTGTGTTTGAATCGTTTATAAACATCAAATAAAAAATTCGTAAATAATTCGTGCCGGATAGGAGGAGCTTTGCCATCGGCTGCTTCCATTTTCTCAACTTTGCTTTCGTCAGAAATTGTCAGAATGACTTGTTCCTCCCTCAGAGAGTATATTTTGTCAATTTTTGTATTTGTTGTGTTTGAATCGTTTATAAACACCATATAAAAAATTCGTAAATAATTCCTGCCGGAAAGGAGGAGCTTAGCCATCGGCTGCTTCCATTTTCTCAACTTTGCTTTCTTCAGAAATTGTCAGAATGACTTGTTCTTCCCTCCGATAGTAGATTTTCTCAATTTTTGTATTTGGGGTTTTTGTATCGTTTAGAAACACCTCATAAAAAATTCGTAAATAATTTCTGGCGGTAAGGAAGGACTTATCCATTCGCTGCTTCTATTTTCTCAAATTTGCGTTTTTCAAAAATGGTCAGAATGACTTCTTCTTACGTCAGAAATTATATTTTGTCAGTGTTTGTATTTGGTGTGTTTGTATCGTTCAAAAACACCTCATAAAAAATTCGTACCGGAAAGGAAGAGCTTTTCCATCCAGTGCTTCCATTTTCTCAACACTGCTTTCTTCAAAAATTGTCAGAATGACTTGTTCTTCCCTCAGAGAGTATATTTTGTCAATTTTTGTATTTGTTGTGTTTGAATCGTTTATAAACATCAAATAAAAAATTCGTAAATAATTCGTGCCGGATAGGAGGAGCTTTGCCATCGGCTGCTTCCATTTTCTCAACTTTGCTTTCGTCAGAAATTGTCAGAATGACTTGTTCCTCCCTCAGAGAGTATATTTTGTCAATTTTTGTATTTGTTGTGTTTGAATCGTTTATAAACACCATATAAAAAATTCGTAAATAATTCCTGCCGGAAAGGAGGAGCTTAGCCATCGGCTGCTTCCATTTTCTCAACTTTGCTTTCTTCAGAAATTGTCAGAATGACTTGTTCTTCCCTCCGATAGTATATTTTCTCAATTTTTGTATTTGGGGTTTTTGTATCGTTTAGAAACACCTCATAAAAAATTCGTAAATAATTCGTGCCGGATAGGAGGAGCTTTGCCATCGGCTGCTTCCATTTTCTCAACTTTGCTTTCGTCAGAAATTGTCAGAATGACTTGTTCCTCCCTCAGAGAGTATATTTTGTCAATTTTTGTATTTGTTGTGTTTGAATCGTTTATAAACACCATATAAAAAAATTCGTAAATAATTCCTGCCGGAAAGGAGGAGCTTAGCCATCGGCTGCTTCCATTTTCTCAACTTTGCTTTCTTCAGAAATTCTCAGAATGGCTTGTTCTTCCCTCCGATAGTATATTTTCTCAATTTTTGTATTTGGGGTTTTTGTATCGTTTAGAAACACCTCATAAAAAATTCGTAAATAATTTTTGGGGGTAAGGAAGGGCTTATATCCATTCGCTGCTTCTATTTTCTCAAATTTGCGTATTACAAAAATTGTCAGAATGACTTCTTCTTACGTCAGAAATTATATTTTGTCAGTGTTTGTATTTGGTGTGTTTGTATCGTTCAAAAACACCTCATAAAAAATTCGTACCGGAAAGGAAGAGCTTTTCCATCCAGTGCTTCCATTTTCTCAACACTGCTTTCTTCAAAAATTGTCAGAATGACTTGTTCTTCCCTCAGAGAGTATATTTTGTCAATTTTTGTATTTGTTGTGTTTGAATCGTTTATAAACATCAAATAAAAAATTCGTAAATAATTCGTGCCGGATAGGAGGAGCTTTGCCATCGGCTGCTTCCATTTTCTCAACTTTGCTTTCGTCAGAAATTGTCAGAATGACTTGTTCCTCCCTCAGAGAGTATATTTTGTCAATTTTTGTATTTGTTGTGTTTGAATCGTTTATAAACACCATATAAAAAATTCGTAAATAATTCCTGCCGGAAAGGAGGAGCTTAGCCATCGGCTGCTTCCATTTTCTCAACTTTGCTTTCTTCAGAAATTGTCAGAATGACTTGTTCTTCCCTCCGATAGTATATTTTCTCAATTTTTGTATTTGGGGTTTTTGTATCGTTTAGAAACACCTCATAAAAAATTCGTAAATAATTTCTGGCGGTAAGGAAGGACTTATCCATTCGCTGCTTCTATTTTCTCAAATTTGCGTTTTTCAAAAATTGTCAGAATGACTTCTTCTTACGTCAGAAATTATATTTTGTCAGTGTTTGTATTTGGTGTGTTTGTATCGTTCAAAAACACCTCATAAAAAATTCGTACCGGAAAGGAAGAGCTTTTCCATCCAGTGCTTCCATTTTCTCAACACTGCTTTCTTCAAAAATTGTCAGAATGACTTGTTCTTCCCTCAGAGAGTATATTTTGTCAATTTTTGTATTTGTTGTGTTTGAATCGTTTATAAACATCAAATAAAAAATTCGTAAATAATTCGTGCCGGATAGGAGGAGCTTTGGCATCGGCTGCTTCCATTTTCTCAACTTTGCTTTCGTCAGAAATTGTCAGAATGACTTGTTCCTCCCTCCGATAGTATATTTTTTCAATTTTTGTATTTGAGGTTTTTGTATCGTTTAGAAACACGTCATAAAAAATTCGTAAATATTTGTTGGGGGTAAGGAAGGGCTTATCCATTCGCTGCTTCTATTTTCTCAACTTTGCTTTCTTCAGAAATTGTCAGAATGACTTCTTGTTCCCTCCGATAATATATTTTCTCAATTTTCGTATTTGGGGTTTTTGTATCGTTTAGAAACACGTCATAAAAAATTCGTAAATAATTTCTGGGGGTAAGGAAGGGCTTATCCATTCGCTGCTTCTATTTTCTCAAATTTGCGTTTTACAAAAATTGTCAGAATGACTTCTTCTTACGTCAGAAATTATATTTTGTCAATGTTTATATTTGGTGTGTTTGTATCGTTCAAAAACACCTCATAAAAAATTCGTGCCGGAAAGGAAGAGCTTTGCCATGCACGGCTTCTATTTTCTCAAGTTTGCTTCTTTCATAAATTGTCAGAATGACTTGTTCTTCCCTCAGAGAGTATATTTTATCAATTTTTGTATTTGTTGTGTTTGAATCGTTTATAAACACCATATAAAAAATTCGTAAATAATTCCTGCCGGAAAGGAGGAGCTTAGCCATCGGCTGCTTCCATTTTCTCAACTTTGCTTTCTTCAGAAATTGTCAGAATGACTTGTTCTTCCCTCCGATAGTATATTTTCTCAATTTTTGTATTTGGGGTTTTTGTATTGTTTAGAAACACCTCATAAAAAATTCGTAAATAATTTCTGGCGGTAAGGAAGGGCTTATCCATTCGCTGCTTCTATTTTTTCAAATTTGCGTTTTTCAAAAATCGTCAGAATGACTTCTTCTTACGTCAGAAATTATATTTTGTCAGTGTTTGTATTTGGTGTGTTTGTATCGTTCAAAAACACCTCATAAAAAATTCGTACCGGAAAGGAAGAGCTTTTCCATCCAGTGCTTCCATTTTCTCAACACTGCTTTCTTCAAAAATTGTCAGAATGACTTGTTTTTCCCTCAGAGAGTATATTTTGTCAATTTTTGTATTTGTTGTGTTTGAATCGTTTATAAACACCATATAAAAAATTCGTAAATAATTCCTGCCGGAAAGGAGGAGCTTAGCCATCGGCTGCTTCCATTTTCTCAACTTTGCTTTCTTCAGAAATTGTCAGAATGACTTGTTCTTCCCTCCGATAGTAGATTTTCTCAATTTTTGTATTTGGGGTTTTTGTATCGTTTAGAAACACCTCATAAAAAATTCGTAAATAATTTTTGGGGGTAAGGAAGGGCTTATATCCATTCGCTGCTTCTATTTTCTCAAATTTGCGTATTACAAAAATTGTCAGAATGACTTCTTCTTACGTCAGAAATTATATTTTGTCAGTGTTTGTATTTGGTGTGTTTGTATCGTTCAAAAACACCTCATAAAAAATTCGTACCGGAAAGGAAGAGCTTTTCCATCCAGTGCTTCCATTTTCTCAACACTGCTTTCTTCAAAAATTGTCAGAATGACTTGTTCTTCCCTCAGAGAGTATATTTTGTCAATTGTTGCATTTGTTGTGTTTGAATCGTTTATAAACATCAAATAAAAAATTCGTAAATAATTCGTGCCGGATAGGAGGAGCTTTGCCATCGGCTGCTTCCATTTTCTCAACTTTGCTTTCGTCAGAAATTGTCAGAATGACTTGTTCCTCCCTCAGAGAGTATATTTTGTCAATTTTTGTATTTGTTGTGTTTGAATCGTTTATAAACACCATATAAAAAATTCGTAAATAATTCCTGCCGGAAAGGAGGAGCTTAGCCATCGGCTGCTTCCATTTTCTCAACTTTGCTTTCTTCAGAAATTGTCAGAATGACTTGTTCTTCCCTCCGATAGTATATTTTCTCAATTTTTGTATTTGGGGTTTTTGTATCGTTTAGAAACACCTCATAAAAAATTCGTAAATAATTTTTGGGGGTAAGGAAGGGCTTATATCCATTCGCTGCTTCTATTTTCTCAAATTTGCGTATTACAAAAATTGCCAGAATGACTTCTTCTTACGTCAGAAATTATATTTTGTCAATGTTTATATTTGGTGTGTTTGTATCGTTCAAAAACACCTCATAAAAAATTCGTGCCGGAAAGGATGAGCTTTGCCATGCACGGCTTTTATTTTCTCAAGTTTGCTTTTTTCAAAAATTGTCAGAATGACTTGTTCCTCCCTCAGAGAGTATATTTTGTCAATTTTTGTATTTGTTGTGTTTGAATCGTTTATAAACACCATATAAAAAATTCGTAAATAATTCCTGCCGGAAAGGAGGAGCTTAGCCATCGGCTGCTTCCATTTTCTCAACTTTGCTTTCTTCAGAAATTGTCAGAATGACTTGTTCTTCCCTCCGATAGTAGATTTTCTCAATTTTTGTATTTGGGGTTTTTGTATCGTTTAGAAACACCTCATAAAAAATTCGTAAATAATTTCTGGCGGTAAGGAAGGACTTATCCATTCGCTGCTTCTATTTTCTCAAATTTGCGTTTTTCAAAAATGGTCAGAATGACTTCTTCTTACGTCAGAAATTATATTTTGTCAGTGTTTGTATTTGGTGTGTTTGTATCGTTCAAAAACACCTCATAAAAAATTCGTACCGGAAAGGAAGAGCTTTTCCATCCAGTCCTTCCATTTTCTCAACACTGCTTTCTTCAAAAATTGTCAGAATGACTTGTTCTTCCCTCAGAGAGTATATTTTGTCAATTTTTGTATTTGTTGTGTTTGAATCGTTTATAAACATCAAATAAAAAATTCGTAAATAATTCGTGCCGGATAGGAGGAGCTTTGCCATCGGCTGCTTCCATTTTCTCAACTTTGCTTTCGTCAGAAATTGTCAGAATGACTTGTTCCTCCCTCAGAGAGTATATTTTGTCAATTTTTGTATTTGTTGTGTTTGATTCGTTTATAAACACCATATAAAAAATTCGTAAATAATTCCTGCCGGAAAGGAGGAGCTTAGCCATCGGCTGCTTCCATTTTCTCAACTTTGCTTTCTTCAGAAATTGTCAGAATGACTTGTTCTTCCCTCCGATAGTATATTTTCTCAATTTTTGTATTTGGGGTTTTTGTATCGTTTAGAAACACCTCATAAAAAATTCGTAAATAATTTCTGGCGGTAAGGAAGGACTTATCCATTCGCTGCTTCTATTTTCTCAAATTTGCGTTTTTCAAAAATTGTCAGAATGACTTCTTCTTACGTCAGAAATTATATTTTGTCAGTGTTTGTATTTGGTGTGTTTGTATCGTTCAAAAACACCTCATAAAAAATTCGTACCGGAAAGGAAGAGCTTTTCCATCCACTGCTTCCATTTTCTCAACACTGCTTTCTTCAAAAATTGTCAGAATGACTTGTTCTTCCCTCAGAGAGTATATTTTGTCAATTTTTGTATTTGTTGTGTTTGAATCGTTTATAAACATCAAATAAAAAATTCGTAAATAATTCGTGCCGGATAGGAGGAGCTTTGGCATGGGCTGCTTCCATTTTCTCAACTTTGCTTTCGTCAGAAATTGTCAGAATGACTTGTTCCTCCCTCCGATAGTATATTTTTTCAATTTTTGTATTTGAGGTTTTTGTATCGTTTAGAAACACGTCATAAAAAATTCGTAAATATTTGTTGGGGGTAAGGAAGGGCTTATCCATTCGCTGCTTCTATTTTCTCAACTTTGCTTTCTTCAGAAATTGTCAGAATGACTTCTTGTTCCCTCCGATAATATATTTTCTCAATTTTCGTATTTGGGGTTTTTGTATCGTTTAGAAACACGTCATAAAAAATTCGTAAATAATTTCTGGGGGTAAGGAAGGGCTTATCCATTCGCTGCTTCTATTTTCTCAAATTTGCGTTTTACAAAAATTGTCAGAATGACTTCTTCTTACGTCAGAAATTATATTTTGTCAATGTTTATATCTGGTGTGTTTGTATCGTTCAAAAACACCTCATAAAAAATTCGTGCCGGAAAGGAAGAGCTTTGCCATGCACGGCTTCTATTTTCTCAAGTTTGCTTCTTTCATAAATTGTCAGAATGACTTGTTCTTCCCTCAGAGAGTATATTTTATCAATTTTTGTATTTGTTGTGTTTGAATCGTTTATAAACACCAAATAAAAAATTCGTAAATAATTCCTGCCGGAACGGAGGAGCTTTGTCACCGGCTGCTTCCATTTTCTCAACTTTGCTTTCTTCAGAAATTGTCAGAATGACTTGTTCTTCCCTCCGATAGTATATTTTCACAATTTTTGTATTTGGGGTTTTTGTATCGTTTAGAAACACCTCATAAAAAATTCGTAAATAATTTTTGGGGGTAAGGAAGGGCTTATCCATTCGCTGCTTCTATTTTCTCAAATTTGCGTTTTACAAAAATTGTCAGAATGACTTCTTCTTACGTCAGAAATTATATTTTGTCAATGTTTATATTTGGTGTGTTTGTATCGTTCAAAAACACCTCATAAAAAATTCGTGCCGGAAAGGAAGAGCTTTGCCATGCACGGCTTCTATTTTCTCAAGTTTGCTTTTTTCAAAAATTGTCAGAATGACTTGTTCCTCCCTCAGAGAGTATATTTTGTCAATTTTTGTATTTGTTGTGTTTGAATGGTTCATAAACACCATATAAAAAATTCGTAAATAATTCCTGCCGGAAAGGAGGAGCTTAGCCATCGGCTGCTTCCATTTTCTCAACTTTGCTTTCTTCAGAAATTGTCAGAATGACTTGTTCTTCCCTCCGATAGTAGATTTTCTCAATTTTTGTATTTGGGGTTTTTGTATCGTTTAGAAACACCTCATAAAAAATTCGTAAATAATTTCTGGCGGTAAGGAAGGCCTTATCCGTACGCTGTTTCTATTTTCTCAAATTTGCTTTTTTCAAAAATGGTCAGAATGACTTCTTCTTACGTCAGAAATTATATTTTGTCAGTGTTTGTATTTGGTGTGTTTGTATCGTTCAAAAACACCTCATAAAAAATTCGTACCGGAAAGGAAGAGCTTTTCCATCCAGTGCTTCCATTTTCTCAACACTGCTTTCTTCAAAAATTGTCAGAATGACTTGTTCTTCCCTCAGAGAGTATATTTTGTCAATTTTTGTATTTGTTGTGTTTGAATCGTTTATAAACATCAAATAAAAAATTCGTAAATAATTCGTGCCGGATAGGAGGAGCTTTGCCATCGGCTGCTTCCATTTTCTCAACTTTGCTTTCGTCAGAAATTGTCAGAATGACTTGTTCCTCCCTCAGAGAGTATATTTTGTCAATTTTTGTATTTGTTGTGTTTGAATCGTTTATAAACACCATATAAAAAATTCGTAAATAATTCCTGCCGGAAAGGAGGAGCTTAGCCATCGGCTGCTTCCATTTTCTCAACTTTGCTTTCTTCAGAAATTGTCAGAATGACTTGTTCTTCCCTCCGATAGTATATTTTCTCAATTTTTGTATTTGGGGTTTTTGTATCGTTTAGAAACACCTCATAAAAAATTCGTAAATAAGTTTTGGGGGTAAGGAAGGGCTTATATCCATTCGCTGCTTCTATTTTCTCAAATTTGCGTATTACAAAAATTGTCAGAATGACTTCTTCTTACGTCAGAAATTATATTTTGTCAATGTTTATATTTGGTGTGTTTGTATCGTTCAAAAACACCTCATAAAAAATTCGTGCCGGAAAGGATGAGCTTTGCCATGCACGGCTTCTATTTTCTCAAGTTTGCTTTTTTCAAAAATTGTCAGAATGACTTGTTCTTCCCTCAGAGAGTATATTTTGTCAATTTTTGTATTTGTTGTGTTTGAATCGTTTATAAACTTTAAATAAAAAATTCGTAAATAAGTTCTGGCTGTAAGGAAGGGCTTAGCCATTCGCTGTTTCTATTTTCTCAACTTTGCTTTCTTCAAAAATTGTCAGAATGACCTCTTTTTACATCAGAAAGTATATGTTGTCAATTTTTGTGTTTGGTGTGTTTGTATCGTTTTTAAACACCTCATAAAGAATTCGTAAATTATTTCTGGCGTTAAGGAAGGGCTTAGCCGTTCTCTGCTTCTATTCTCTCAAATTTACGTTCATCAAGACAGAAAGTATATTTACCATTACGCGAAGCTGCGATGCTGCATGCACACCCACCCCATCGATGCCATTAAAAAGAACGATGTGCAAAATGCATTTCCACTAGTCTTAGCAAATGCCGGAGATTTGTATTCTCCACGCAGACGGGGCCCCGACAAAAACTTTGCGGTAACTCGTGAACAAGCGCGGCTCCGGCCGGGCTAAGGGGGCCCACGGACGTAAAACTGAAATGCTGTAAATTTCAAATTGCACTTATTATGACCGGGACGTGCCTCAAAACCAAATGACGGTGGACAAAGGATTTTTAAAGTCGGACTCGTGGTCGGGCATTCAAATTCCACTCTCCTTTATGTATCTACTGAGCGATGCACCTGTGGAGATAATATTAAAATGATCCGCCTACTTTTATTGGCTTTTCACGACTTGCGCTGGCACGGTTGAGGCATTCCGTGTTGTTCGGGGCCGCGTTTTCCTTTCACGACCGATGATTGTCTCCAAAACTATCTAAGTGATTATTAATTTGGATTGTTGAAAGAACTCCCTGGTTTTCTTCTTCGAATTGAAGGCCACCCTTTTCAACACACCATTATACCGGGAATGGTACTCGCACGGATCCCGTACCCCTCACGGAATGATATTTAATTCAAGCATGTAATTAATGTTGAAAGTTTTTTAACAGCCCCCACTTGGTTTGACGGCACGGGTTACGAAGGATCAAGGGCACTCCTGACCTTCGCCGGGCATAAACCCCAGCTGTTGCCACTAATGAAAATATAATTCCACCTCTAGGATTACCTACCTGGGACAGATCTCATGAAGACATTACTTCAAATTGACATATCAACACGTTTACACGCTCGACGGATTTTTATGTGCGTAATGCAAGACGAGGTTTCGTTTTAATGGGGGCAATTAGTCGTGAAACGGATGTGATCACAGACAGGGAATTTTGTTCCTTTGATGAGTGGAAGGGACCGTTTTGCTCCAACCGATATGCTAATGACAGGGCGGTCCGTCCTCGAATTATTTAGGGCAGTTTGGGAGTCGTCTTCGACGGCACTTTGATCGGAGAGGACGGTTGGTTGACTTGGGCGTCCGGTGGACTTGAAACGATGTGTTTATTTATTCAACAGACGTCAAAGAAGTAAAGTTTAAAATTTAGATTAACGACAAAAATCATCATCCTGGCAGTCTTTAATCCAATTGTCCCGAGGTATCAAAATTACCCGGAACTGGTAAAACTCTCGACAGTCGATCGAATTCCCCCAACGCCCTCCGAACTCCGAAGACACGACAGACAGTCTCCTCGCTGTATTTAGGGCAAAATAAATAATACAAAGTCCTTCTAAAGTCGCACAGATAAGTTTAGAATCTGCGCACACATTTCATTGTGTTCCTCACATTGATAATCTACTTTTAATTAAAGTTCCGATTTGTCGGTTTATGTGTGAAATTTGAATGTGAAGGAGGTGGCGCGGATGCATCGCCGTCTGGAGAGCAATTAAATCCTAATAAATTCAATATGAACCCTTTTAGTGAACGAGGTGCCTCCCAGGAATTCATTATACAATTTTCAGCTTCTAAAACAAACCGATGCTATAAATTAAAGGAGGTAATTGTTTGCCCTATCACTTCAAGTCGAATATATTAACAGAGACCAAGTGGTTAATTGCCGGCTTTCCTATCTCCTTGAATATTTAATTCCGTGATAAAACGGCAAAACCGAAAAGGGTTGTCGGCGGAAAGCTAATAAAAGTGGGCGGATGATTTTAATAAGCGTCGTCTGTTTACAGTTTCGTAATTTTACCAAAGCAATTAATGAAAATATGAAGGAATAAAAGGTCAATTGATGTCCTAAAACAAGAAAAAAAAATCTAAAATACACTACAAGAGTTGGAGGCGGCTTTATTTGCTCACTGTTTAAAATGACAGGAAACAAAATTAGTTTGGTATGAAAATGGCGCTGGCGCCAAATTTCGAAAACCCCTAAACTAGATTACAAGAAGTTTGGGGCTTTATTTATTCACAGTCTAAGATAATTCCACGATTAGCTTATCAAATTTACACCAAAAGTCGTTACCAGGAACACCAGGAAGCAGAATTAATTTAATATCAAAATGGTGGATGCGCCGAATTTCGAAAAATTGTCAAAATAAATTAAAACGCGACTGGGGACATGATTTCATCTTGGACTGAGAAGATTCTATGATTAGAATGGAACACTAACATCGGCGAGCAGTGTTAGCATCAGCAGGAATTAAAATTAGTTTTGCCTCAAAATGGTGGATGCGCAAAATTTCGAAAACCTCAAAATTAGGTTACAAGAAGTTTGGGGCCTTATTTATCCACAGTCTGAGATGATTCCACGATTAGGTTATCAAATTTACACCAAAAATCGTTACGGGGAACACCAGGAAGCAGAATTAATTTAACATCAAGTTGGTGGATTCGCCAAATTTCGAAACACTCTAAAATAAATTACGAGACCTCTCGGGACTTTATTTCATCACAGTCTAAGGTAATTCTACGATTAGGATGTTTCAGTTATACCGACAAACGTTAGCGAAAATACCAGGAAACCGAATTTATTTAGTATCAAAATGGTGGATTCGCCGAATTTCGAAAAATTTTCAAAATAAATTAAAACGCGACTCCGGACTTGATTTCATCTTGGACCGAGAAGATTCTATGATTAGAATGGGACATTAACATCAGCGAGCAGTGTAGGCATCGGCAGGAATTAAAATTAATTTTGCATCAAAATGGTGAATGCGCAAAATTTCGAAAGACTCGTAAATAATAAAATTATTATTTTATTAGACTGGGGACTTTGTTTCATCACAGTCCAAGGTCATTCTATGATTAGAATGTCACATTTAGCCGACATTGCCAAAACACCGGTATGTTAACTAATTACTATCCAAATGGTGGATGCGCCAAAACTCTAAAAACCCTAAAATATAAATTACAAGACGTTTGTGGAGTTTATTTCCCTACAGTCTAATATTTAATGTGTTGGAATGTCAAAACAAAAAAATTTCGAGTTTTTAAATTTTTGGAACGATCATAAAATCGCTGAATTTTCGAATATCAGAAACTAGCTGACCCGGCAAACTTTGTACCGCCTCAGAATCAATAAATGTTGTGTTAACTCATTAGGTGAATTATGTTCATTTTTGTTACTGTCATGTATTAGAGATAGCGTTGTATACGGATTCCATACAAAATGTATGAGAAAATGAATTTTCTTCATATATTTTTTTTCCGTGAATTTTTGATACTTATTTGCAACCGATGAAAAATTCATCGAAATCAGTCAATCCGTTCTCGGAATATCATCAAAAAATTTGGGTGTAGACTCCACGCGCGACAGAAATATTTTTTTTATTTTTATTTCCCAAGACCCCCCACCGACAATGCACCGGACAACCCGAAAAATCTGATATAGGTCCTGAACACCTAAAAGCCTGGCCACCTAAAGGACAATAAGAGGTAGCTAGCCTTCTGACTGTTGGCCCAATACCAATTTGCCGATTTAGAACTTACTTGAAACCGCTGCACCTTCCAGCACATCCATTAACGGTTCAGAACCTGAAAACAAAATTATTTTTAACACTCGTGTAACTACTCCAAACATGCAGGATTATTTTTAAAGCGAGGTAAACTTTAAAGAATTTTTGTATAACGTTGATTGAGCCTTAACAAAGCGTTAACTACATTACGCAGCGACGTGTTAACGAATTTCTTCTTCCCAAAACGAAGAAAAGATGCAACTTCATTATTTTATCCAACTTCAGATCCGTGTCTAATCGCTGCGGCTCCCAGACGCTGTTTTTGCCCCCCTTAATCCCCTGTTTATTTTTCCAACAAGTATAACGTATGAAGGCAGTCACGTAATTACCACAACCATTCTTTTAATAGCAAGAAATTCCCTCCGTGCTACCGCAGTCGCGGTTCACGCTTTTAATTTAGACAAATGGAATTCCTGTCAGATTCTGTCTCGAAAAAAGCGTTTACCCACTCGGATGTTCGTCTTCTAATTACGCATACGCGATTGCGACTTAGCGCCACCGAAAATAACCCGTGTTGTGGTGTTGTAAGACGTGGTGTTTCATTAGGGTTCTTCGATTATCCGCTCGGCCGAAGAAAAAATCCCCACGTACCGCGAGGTAATTACCCAGACACGTGTGATGAATTTGTTCTGTTATTGCATCTGGAGTAAAATTTCTGGGTTGTTTAGCAGTAAAGCACCTGCAAAACGATACGTTTCGGTAAATAAGGCGCCGCTGGGAATTTCTCGTGTCAATTTGAAGGTCCTTGGAGGGAGAATTTAGCGTGTTTAGTTGTGTGCTCGTTAGAAATTGTTAATACGTTTCTAAATTGGCAAATGGCGTCGTGAGCCGGTGGAGTCATCCATTCGAAAGGGGTTCCATTTGCTTTAGTCGAGACAAACGGAGTTAGTTAGTTCATAATAGGTCCTGACTTGCACGAGGAGGAGAGGAGCGATTTTTCATTCGGAGTGGAGAAACGGGGGCACATTTGGGAGTAAGAGGAGCATTTTGCTGCAAGCCACACAATATTTTGGGTCAGATACACAACACATACAGGGTTAAACAAATAAAAAATGTTTTTCGAATTTGGTTTCATAAAATTATTACCAAAAACAGTGACCGCGACAACGACGTTATAAACGTCAACTAATCGCGCCATATGACAGATGTGAACGAAAATAAACCAAAAATAAGTAAATGACTTTCGTTCCATGATTAGATGTAAACATTGGTAAAAACAAGAATTGAAAAAATGGCAATCAAACGTGTCTGCATAATCAAAAGTTTCCAAATCTAACCTCCAAATCAGAAACGTCATTTAGCAGAAATACCAATTATCCTGAAATACCACTCGTGTTATTCAAAAGTCCCAAAGTCATCAATTTAGCACAAATTTTCAGTTTTTCTTAATTAAATAAAGCCAAATTCGAAAAAATAGTATATTACACGCGTTTCACAAGCCGAAATTGTCGCACTCGTGCCTACTCTTGCTACAATCAACCGTCTTGTGAAACTTTTTATTTTCCACTTGGCGTTCGTACTGAGGCTATTACGATACGGTTTTGAGTGTCATAATAGACAAAAACGGTGTTATAATAATTCTACTAACAATAGTATAATTTATTTTTTTAATATTGGCAAACTTGGCAACCCCAGACAATACTTCGCTGTCAAGGTGTCAACTCCAAGTGTGGCTGGCAGAGGGAACAGCAACAACAGCTGGGAATTGGCATTATTATATTGTTGGCACTTGTTTGGGGGGTGCCTTCACGTGCTTTTGGGGCACGCAATTTTGTTGTCTGGTGGTGGTCAAGCTGGTAACACAAACAAGTGCACTGATGGCGCTTGCCAAAGACTCTGATGCCACTATAATTATTGTGATGACTGAGAGTGTTTGTGTCTCCGGTCAGTGATGACGCGGATAAGGGGGTCCACTTGTTTGTGCGGCGGGATTTGATTCAAAACATTTTGTGAAGGGGGAAATTTCACAACCTCAAAACGGCAAGCGTTTGTGCAGATTTTGTGTTAAGTTTTAAAATATTTAGAACAAACGGATAATGTTCATCCGTACCTCAATCTTTTCGTAAAATTGTGTAGAACTTGTAGTCTTTTGAGTCGTTTATCCGACAGTCACAGAACTATTTATTGACGTTTCAAATGAATTCTTTTTCATAGCCGCCGTTAATGCACCTCGCAAACGTGGCCAACTGCCGCGAAATTCCCTGATTATTTTGTATAAAAAGTGGCAAAGTAGAAAAAATACTGTGTGATAACTCGTTTATAAGGCATTTTGTCGCACTTACTCTTTTAGGGCAAACCCGTGCGTGTGACAAAATGCTTCTTATAAAACTCGTATCATAATATACTATTAATGAAGCAGGGGCCTATCTGTAATGGTTTCATAGATAATCGGAAATTGATTTAATACCCAAAACAGTTTGAGTGCCACTGGTTTTCTTTTTACTCTAAGGTTTCCCAAAAATAACAAAATTTCACAGCAGTATAAACTGCAAAAAAGTATAATATAAACTGATGTGTTCCGGTTCGTTTTAATTATTATTAATTACTTACTGTTAAACAATTCATAATGGCAGTTCAGTGTTCGTTTACGGCATCCGAGTGGTCATTTTCAAAGACAGCGTCGTGTTAATGTGTGGGCCGGAAATGTCAACAATTTAAGAAAAGGAGACCTTGGAGTTAATAAGGAACTTGAACAACCTGAGAAACTGGGAATTTGAGAGCTGGAGTAACCGGAAATTTTGAAAGCTTAGGAAATCTTAGACCTTGGGAAACATGAAGGGAAACAGTGAATTTGAGAAGCATTAAAAAAACGTTAAAACTTAGGGAACCATAAAGTCTGAGAAACACAATTTGAGAAGTGGAGGAACTTCAGATCTTAGAAAACCTGTGAATTTGAGATAGCAAAGAATCTGATCAATTCAAGCACACGAACCCTTGGTACATTTGAGAGTTTAGGAGATTTGGGACCTTGAGGACCTAACTGGAGGAACCTAAAATTTTTTAAAATCTAAAAATTTAGGATATCTTAGACTTTGAGAAACATGAAGGGAACTTGCAAGCTTGAGAAACATTTAGAAAACATTAAAACTTAGGGAACCTTAGAGCTTGAAAAATATAATTTGAGAAGTGGAAAAATTTGAGATCTTAGGGCGATTATGAACTTGAGAGTTTAGGAGATCTGAGACCTTGAGGACCTAAAAACTTGAGAACCACTAAACCTTTACTTAAGAAGCATGAAGGAAACCGGCGAACTTGAGAAACACAATTATGTGAGGTTTTAGAAAAGTTAGTAAAAGAATCTTGAGAACGTGAGGAACCTGAGAGTTTGAAGAAGTTGAAATCATAGAACACCTAAGAGTTTAGGAGATTTGAGACCTTGAGAATCCAAAAACCTGAGAAATTTAGAACCCTAAGTTGTAATCTGAGTATTTGCGAATTTTAGGCACAGGAAACCTTGGAAAACATAAGTCAATAGAATGAGAATGTAATGAGAATTTAAAAAAAAAGGGAACTTGGAAAACATAAGGAACTTGATACATTGAGTAACCTAAGAACTTAACCTTAACTTAGGATATCTTAGACTTTGAGAAACAGGAAGGGAACTTGCGAGCTTGAGAAACATTTAGAAAACATTAAAACTTAGGGAACCTTAGAACCCGAGAAACATAATTTGAGAAGTGGAACACTTGAGATTTTAGAGAGATTATGCAATTGAGATAGCACAGAACCTGATGATTGAATAACTTGAAACCTTGGAACACTGGAGAGTTTAGGGGATGTGAGACCTTGAGAAAATGAAAAGCTAAGAACCTCACTTTGGGAACCTAAGCATTTAAGAATTTTAAGGAAAGGAGATCTTGGAAAACATAAGATCCTAATAAACTTTATACCTTGAGTAACCCAAGAACTTGAGAACTGAAGGAACCTGAAATTTTTGAAAATCTAAAAATTTTGGAAATCTTAGACTTTGAGAAACATGGAGGGAACCTGCGAGCTTGAGAAACATTTAGAAAACATTAAAACTTAGGGAACCTTTGAGCTTGAGAAACGTAATTTGAGAAGCGGAAAAACTTGAGGTCTTGGGGAGATTATGCACTTGAGATAGCAAAAAACCTGATAATTTGAAGACCTTGAAAACATGGAACACTTGAGAGTTTAGGGGATCTGAGACTTTGAGAACCTAAGAACCTGGGAATCTTAAGTTGGGAACCTGAGCATTTGAGAATTTTAGGAAAAGAAGATCTTGAAAACATAAGATCCTAATGAACCTGATTCCTTGAGTAACCTAAGGACTTGAAAACTGGAGGAACCTGAAAGTTTTGAAAATCTAAAAACTTTGGAAATCTTAGACTTTGAGAAACATGGAGGGAACCTGCGAGCTTGAGAAACATTTAGAAAACATTAAAATTTAGGGAACCTTTGAGCTTGAGAAACGTAATTTGAGAAGTGGAAGAACTTGAGGTCTTAGGGAGATTATGCAGTTGAGATAGCCAAAAACCTGATAATTTGAAGACCATGAAACCATGGAACACTTGAGAGCTTAGGGGATCTGAGACCTTGAGGACCTAAGAACCTGAGAATCTTAAGTTAGGAACCTGAGCATTTGAGAATTTTATTAAAAGGAGATCTAGAAAACATAAGATCTTAATGAACTTGATTCCTTGAGTAACCTAAGAACCTGAAAACTGGAGGAACCTGAAAGTTTTGAAAATCTAAAAATTTAGGAAATCTTAGACTTTGAGAAACATGGAGGGAACCTGCGAGCTTGAGAAACATTTAGAAAACATTAAAACTTAGGGAACCTTAGAGCTTGAGAAACGTAATTTGAGAAGCGGAAAAACTTGAGGTCTTGGGGAGATTATGCACTTGAGATAGCAAGAAACCTGATAATTTGAAGACCTTGAAAACATGGAACACTTGAGAGTTTAGGGGATCTGAGACTTTGAGAACCTAAGAAGCTGGGAATCTTAAGTTGGGAACCTGAGCATTTGAGAATTCTAGGAAAAGAAGATCTTGAAAACATAAGATCCTAATGAACCTGATTCCTTGAGTAACCTAAGGACTTGAAAACTGGAGGAACCTGAAATTTTTGAAAATCTAAAAATTTTGGAAATCTTAGACTTTGAGAAACATGGAGGGGAACCTGCGAGCTTGAGAAACATTTAGAAAACATTAAAACTTAGGGAACCTTAGAGCTTGAGAAACGTAATTTGAGAAGTGGAAAAACTTGAGGTCTTGGGGAGATTATGCACTTGAGATAGCAAGAAACCTGATAATTTGAAGACCTTGAAACCATGGAACACTTGAGAGTTTAGAGGATCTGAGACCTCGAGGACCTAAGAACCTGGGAATCTTAAGTTGGAAACCTGAGCATTTGAGAATTTTAGGAAAAGGAGATCTTGAAAACATAAGATCCTAATGAACCTGATTCCTTGAGTAACCTAAGGACTTAAAAACTGGAGGAACCTGAAAGTTTTGAAAATCTAAAAATTTAGGAAATCTTAGACTTTGAGAAACATGGAGGGAACCTGCGAGCTTGAGAAACATTTAGAAAACATTAAAACTTAGGCAACCTTAGAGCTCGAGAAACGTAATTTGAGAAGTGGAAGAACTTGAGGTCTTAGGGAGATTATGCACTTGAGATAGCACAGAACCTAATAATTTGAATAATTTAAAACCTTTGGAACCCTTGAGAGTTTAGGGGATCTGAGACCTTGATGACCTAAGAACCTGGGTATCTTAAGTTGGGAACCTGAGCATTTGACAATTTTAGGAAAAGGAGATCTTAAAAACATAAGATCCTTATGAACTTGATTCCTTGGGTAACCTAAGAACTTGAAAACTGGAGGAACCTGAAAGATTTGAAAATCTAAAAATTTAGGAAATCTTAGACTTTGAGAAACATGGAGGGAACCTGCGAGCTTGAGAAACATTTAGAAAACATTAAAACTTAGGCAACCTTAGAGCTCGAGAAACGTAATTTGAGAAGTGGAAGAACTTGACGTCTTAGGGAGATTATGCACTTGAGATAGCAAGAAACCTGATAATTTGAATGCCTTGAAACCATGGAACACTTGAGAGTTTAGGGGATCTGAAACCTTGTGTTGGGAACCTCAGCATTTTAAAATTTGATACCTTGGGCAACCTAAGAGTCTGAGAACTTGATAACTGGAGGAACTTGAAATGTTAGAATATCTAAAACTTTAAAAGTTAGGAAACTTTAGGGCCTGAGAAACATAATCTGAGAAGTGGAAGAACTTGAGATCTTAGGGAACGTGAAAACTTGAGAAACACAAGAACCTAAATACTTGAAACCTTCAAAAACTTATGAACCTAAGAACGTGAGGGAACTGAAAATTTGAACAAACTGAAATCCTGGGAAACTTGGGAGTTTAGGAGGGGATTTGAGACCTTGAGAACGATTGATACTTTGAGTAACCTAAGAACCTAAGAACCTGAAAACTTGGGGAACCTACTCTTGTCTTCACCTTGTGTCATTTCTGTTCATAACCCTCTACACTGTGCCGTGTGTTCTTTGTTCTTCGTTGTTTTTTTTCTATGCTTCTCTCCACGTGTTCTCGTGTTGGTCGGTAATGTAGAAAATCCCAATTCCAGAAACGGAAAGTACGGATGCTCAAAGTAAAGAAATGAAGATGGGACAAGAGAACAAAAGCAAGAGACGAAAAACAATGAGGTAAGGTAAGAAAGAGATGGAACAGCAGACAGGACAAAGGAATTATACCGATAGAGCAAATATGAAAAAAAGGCTCGAGAAAAAGGAGAACGACAGACGGAGAAAAAAAGAATCTGAAAAAAGGGAGGAGAGAGGTTCAACAGAAAGAGAATAAGAGACCAAAAGATGAGAAAAATGAAGAAATCCAATCCGGGAGAAAGTGGGAGAAAGAAGACAAAGACAAAACACGGAGGCAAAACACGGGTCGGGTTGCCTCGAGCGCCAGCTTTTTTACGTGGTATGCTCCACTGGATCGCGGGTAGCTAAATCGGAATTCTGTAAGCCAGGGTTCAGCTGTTAGGAAAATAAATACGGCACGGGATTACGGTCGGGTGGTAACGCGAGGTCTTTTATAGGTCAATTGGTAGGAAGTCGATAACGTCGGCCCATGCGTGAGCGACTCAAAGTCTTATCACTTCTCGACGCGGCGTCCTCTTCTTTACTAAACGGCGTCAGTTCCGGGCGGCGTAGAAAATCCGCGAGGTCGGCATCGGGAGGGCACTATTTTACTGGTTATCGGGATGCAAGTACGGTCCCAATATCGTATCGGGCTGGGAGCAAGAACGGCCCCGATACCATGCCGAGAAATATTTTATTTTGGGTTATTTGTCACCTGCACATCGGGAAATTTTGTTACTTCGTTACACGAAGAACATAAGAAGCCGTCAAATTTGACAAAAAGAGACGAGAATGGGTTTAGATGACTTGAATGAACGGACAAACAAGCTGTAAAAATATGGATTGTACAGGATCTGGTAAAACTTAGAAAAGATCTTTCCGTCGTTACATAATCACAATTCAATTCCGGGTAATTCTTCAAGTTTTCCACATCCAATTTCCAAACCGGAAGACACATATTTCACCCGGTCTAAACACTTTTTAATTTAGCAAATCGCTCGCGTCCCACGTCCCACTTTGCGCGGTACAGATTCGCGAAAAAACTTCTCGAATAAATTACATCCCGATGATTAATCCTCCGCAAGACAGCAGGTTATAATTCTTCCTGGCATGTTATCGGTCGTGGGCCCCCGAAAAAATGAATTCTCCAAACGCTCAAACGCATAAATTAATTATCACGTTAGTTAGACGGTCGACAGGCGTAGTTAATTATGAAGTTAGCAAACAGCGATCGGATTCAATGCAGAAAGTGCTACAATGTTGCCAGGAAAGTCAATATCGTTCATGCTTTCCACAATAAGACTTCTCCGCCCCCGCTCAACTTTGTTTACGAACACGAGAGATAACTCGGAGATCATTCTGGTATCTTGGCTCAAGTCTATGACAACCCCATATGCTGTTTGTTTATGATGGAGATTATATTTGATAATTTAAGTTTGAAACATGCTGTCGGAGTTTAATAAGCATTAAACAGTGAAGATGAGCTCGGAAAATTGTTTTAAAGCGCTCGAGTTTTAGCACGCTCTCTTATAAACGACCGGCGTTATCTTCGGGGTCTGAAAAAATCGCTTATGTGCCAATATGTGCTTCAATTAAATGTTCAAGTATTCATAAACGGGATCACGGAAAGCGTCTGGAGCGTCGTCGTTAAAGCGACATTTTGGATACTGTGTGGCGGCCTAAAACGTAACAAAGTCGCGGGTGTATTTACGAGAACGAAAATCTGCAACGTTATTACGGCATGAGCCGCATAATGCGCTTTATTACCGCCTTCGCTACTTTTGAAAGTCGATGCAACATTATGAACAAACTCCTCTCCGATGTATCTCAAGTTTTAATCAGTTCGCGTCTTGATTCGTTTATTAGAGCACTCTGTAATGTTGGACGCAGTTATGTGTGCCGTTGGATGAGATTTTCGAAATCATCAAGTTTGGGTGTATCCGTAAAGAGCTTCGGGTTGCATCACATGTGCATTGTGCTGTTGGTGTCAAAACTGGAGGTGCAAGACAAATAGAAACATTCTAATGAAAGAGTCCACTTAATTTACTATAACCTAGCCTTACAAATTAGGAGATTTTTTAATATACACAACAACAACCATCAAAATGAAAAGTCAGAGAAGATCTGGATTTTTTTGCCTCCTTGCGCACCTCACATGGGTGGTTTGTGGGAAGGTCGTGTGAAATATATGAAATTTTACTTGAATCGAGTTTTAAATGATCAACCCTTTACTTTTGAACACCGAAAATCGATAGTTTTTATGTTCTTAGGTTACTCAAGGCATCAAGTTCTCCTTTTCTTAAAATTCTGAAATGCTCAGGTTTCCAAATTAAGATTTTAAGCTTCTCAGGTTCCTAGGTCCCCAAGGTCTGAGATCCTCTAAACTCTCAAGTGTTCCATGGTTTCAAGGTCTTCAAATTATCAGGTTTTTTGACTATCTCAAGTGCATAATCTCCCTAAGGCCTCAAGTTCTTCCACTTCTCAAATTACGTTTCTCAAGCTCTAAGGTTACCTAAGTTTTAATGTTTTCTAAATGTTTCTCAAGCTCGCAGGTTCCCTCCATGTTTCTCAAAGTCTAAGATTTTAAAAATTTTAAGATTTTCAACAATTTCATTTTCCTCCAGTTCTCAAGTTCTTAGGTTACTCAAGGAGTCAAGTTCATTAGGATCTTATGTTTTCAAGATCTCCTTTTCCTAAAAGTCTCAAATGCTCAGGTTCCCAACTTAAGATTCCCAGGTTCTTTGGTCCTCAAGGTCTCAGATCAATTAAATTCTCAAGTGTTCCATGGTTTCAAGGTCTACAAATTATCAGGTTTTTTGGCTATCTCAAGTGCATAATCTCCTTAAGACCTCAAGTTTTTCCACTTCTCAAATTACGTTTCTCAAGGTCTAAGGTTCCCTAAGTTTTAATGTTTTCTAAATGTTTCTTAAGCTCGCAGGTTCCCTCCATGTTTCTCAAAGTCTAAGATTTCCAAAATTTTTAGATTTTCAAAACTTTCAGGTTCCTCCAGTTTTCAAGTTCTTAGGGTACTCAAGGAATCAAGTTCATTAGGATCTTATGTTTTCAAGATCTCCTTTTCCTAAAATTCTCAAATGCTCAGGTTCCCAACTTAAGATTCCCAGGTTCTTAGGTCCTCAAGGTCTCAGATCCCCTAAACTCTCAAGTGTTCCATGGTTTCAAGGTCTTCAAATTATCAAGCTTTTTGGCTATCAGAAGTGCATAATCTCTTTAAGACCTCAAGTTCTTCCACTTCTCAAATTACGTTTCTCAAGCTCTAAAGTTCCCTAAGTTTTAATGTTTTCTGAATGTTTCTCAAGTTCGCAGGTTCCCTCCATGTTTCTCAAAATCTAAGATTTCATAAGTTTTTAGATTTTCAACAATTTCAGGTTCCTCCAGTTCTCAAGTTCTTAGGTTACTCAAGGAATCAAGGTCATTAGGATCTTATGTTTTCAAGATCTCCTTTTCCTAAAATTCTCATATGCTCAGGTTCACATCTTAAGATTCCCAGGTTCTTAGGTCCTCAAGGTCTCAGATCCCCTAAACTCTCAAGTGTTCCATAGTTTCAAGGTCTTCAAATTATCAGATTTTTTGGTTATCTCAAGTGCATAATCTCCTTAAGACCTCAAGTTCTTCCACTTCCCAAATTACGTTTCTCACGCTCTAAGGTTATCTAAGTTTTAATGTTTTCTAAATGTTTCTCAAGCTCGCAGGTTCCCTCCATGTTTCTCAAAGTCTAAGATTTCCTAAATTTTTAGATTTTCAAAACTTTCAGGTTCATCCAGTTTTCAAGTTCTTAGGTTACTCAAGGAATCAACTTCATTAGGTTCTTATGTTTTCAAGATCTCCTTTGCCTAAAATTCTCAAATGCTCAGGTTCCCAACTTAAGATTCCCAGGATCCTAGGTCCTCAAGGTCTCAGATCCCCTAAATTCTCAAGTGTTCCATGCTTTCAAGGTCTTCAAATTATCAAGTTTTTTGGCTATCTGAAGTGCATAATCTCTTTAAGACCTCAAGTTCTTCCACTTCCCAAATTACGTTTCTCAAGCTCTAAGGTTCCCTAAGCTTTAATGTTTTCTAAATGTTTCTCAAGCTCGCAGGTTCCCTCCATGTTTCTCAAAATCTAAGATTTCATAAGTTTTTAGATTTTTAACAATTTCAGGTTCCTCCAGTTCTCAAGTTCTTAGGTTACTCAAGGTATCAAGTTCATTAGGATCTTATGTTTTCAAGATCTCCTTTTCCTAAAATTCTCAAATGCTCAGGTTCCCAACTTAAGATTTCCAGGATCCTAGGTCCTCAAGGTCTCAGATCCCCTAAATTCTCAAGTGTTCCATGGTTTCAAGGTCTTCAAATTATCAAGTTTTTTGGCTATCTGAAGTGCATAATCTCTTTAAGACCTCAAGTTCTTCCACTTCTCAAATTACGTTTCTCAAGCTCTAAGGTTCCCTAAGTTTTAATGTTTTCTAAATGTTTCTCAAGTTCGCAGGTTCCCTCCATGTTTCTCAAAATCTAAGATTTCATAAGTTTTTAGATTTTCAACAATTTCAGGTTCCTCCAGTTCTCAAGTTCTTAGGTTACTCAAGGTATCAAGTTCATTAGGATCTTATGTTTTCAAGATCTCCTTTTCCTAAAATTCTCAAATGCTCAGGTTCCCAACTTAAGATTCCCAGGATCCTAGGTCCTCAAGGTCTCAGATCCCCTAAATTCTCAAGTGTTCCATGGTTTCAAGGTCTTCAAATTATCAAGTTTTTTGGCTATCTGAAGTGCATAATCTCTTTAAGACCTCAAGTTCTTCCACTTCCCAAATTACGTTTCTCAAGCTCTAAGGTTCCCTAAGCTTTAATGTTTTCTAAATGTTTCTCAAGCTCGCAGGTTCCCTCCATGTTTCTCAAAGTCTAAGATTTCCAAAATTTTTAGATTTTCAAAACTTTCAGGTTCCTCCAGTTTTCAAGTTCTTAGGTTACTCAAGGAATCAAGTTCATTAGGATCTTATGTTTTCAAGATCTCCTTTTCGTAAAATTCTCAAATGCTCAGGTTCCCAACTTAAGATTCCCAGGTTCTTAGGTCCTCAAGGTCTCAGATCCCCTAAACTCTCAAGTGTTCCATGGTTTCAAGGTCTTCAAATTATCAAGTTTTTTGGCTATCTGAAGTGCATAATCTCTTTAAGACCTCAAGTTCTTCCACTTCCCAAATTACGTTTCTCAAGCTCTAAGGTTCCCTAAGTTTTAATGTTTTCTAAATGTTTCTCAAGCTCGCAGGTTCCCTCCATGTTTCTCAAAGTCTAAGATTTCCAAAATTTTTTAGAGTTTCAAAACTTTCAGGTTCCTCCAGTTTTCAAGTTTTTAGGTTACTCAAGGTATCAATTTCATTAGGATCTTATGTTTTCAAGATCTCCTTTGCCTAAAATTCTCAAATGCTCAGGTTCCCAGGTTCTTAGGTCCTCAAGGTCTCAGATCCCCTAAACTCTCAAGTGTTCCATAGTTTCAAGGTCTTCAAATTATCAGATTTTTTGGTTATCTCAAGTGCATAATCTCCTTAAGACCTCAAGTTCTTCCACTTCCCAAATTACGTTTCTCACGCTCTAAGGTTATCTAAGTTTTAATGTTTTCTAAATGTTTCTCAAGCTCGCAGGTTCCCTCCATGTTTCTCAAAGTCTAAGATTTCCTAAATTTTTAGGTTTTCAAAACTTTCAGGTTCATCCAGTTTTCAAGTTCTTAGGTTACTCAAGGAATCAAGTTCATTAGGTTCTTATGTTTTCAAGATCTCCTTTGCCTAAAATTCTCAAATGCTCAGGTTCCCAACTTAAGATTCCCAGGTTCTTAGGTCCTCAAGGTCTGAGATCCCATAAATTCTCAAGTGTTCCATAGTTTCAAGGTCTTCAAATTATCAGGTTTTTTGTTATCTCAAATGCATAATCTCCCTCAACCTCAAGTTCTCCACTTCTCAAATTATGTTTCTCAAGCTCTAAGGTACCCTAAGTTTTAATGTTTTCAAAATGTTTCTCAAGCTCGCGGGTTCCCTTCATGTGTCTCAAAGTCTAAGATTTCCTAAGTTTTTAGATTTTTAAAAATTTCAGGTTCCTCCAGTTCTCAAGTTCTTAGGTTACTCAAGGTATCAAGTTCATTAGGATCTTATGTTTTCAAGATCTCCTTTTCCTAAAATTCTCAAATGCTCAGGTTCTTAACTGAAAATTCTCAGGTTCTTAGGTCCTCAAGGTCTCAGATCCCCTAAACTCTCAAGTGTTCCATGGTTTCAAGGTCTTCAAATTATCAAGTTTTTTGGCTATCTGAAGTGCATAATCTCTTTAAGACCTCAAGTTCTTCCACTTCCCAAATTACGTTTCTCAAGCTCTAAGGCTCCCTAAGTTTTAATGTTTTCTAAATGTTTCTCAAGCTCGCAGGTTCCCTCCATGTTTCTCAAAGTCTAAGATTTCCAAAATTTTTTAGAGTTTCAAAACTTTCAGGTTCCTCCAGTTTTCAAGTTTTTAGGTTACTCAAGGTATCAATTTCATTAGGATCTTATGTTTTCAAGATCTCCTTTGCCTAAAATTCTCAAATGCTCAGGTTCCCAGGTTCTTAGGTCCTCAAGGTCTCAGATCCCCTAAACTCTCAAGTGTTCCATGGTTTCAAGGTCTTCAAATTATCAAGTTTTTTGGCTATCTGAAGTGCATAATCTCTTTAAGACCTCAAGTTCTTCCACTTCTCAAATTACGTTTCTCAAGCTCTAAGGTTCCCTAAGTTTTAATGTTTTCTAAATGTTTCTCAAGTTCGCAGGTTCCCTCCATGTATCTCAAAATCTAAGATTTCATAAGTTTTTAGATTTTCAACAATTTCAGGTACCTCCAGTTCTCAAGTTCTTAGGTTACTCAAGGTATCAAGTTCATTAGGATCTTATGTTTTCAAGATCTCCTTTTCCTAAAATTCTCAAATGCTTAGGTTCCCAACTTAAGATTCCCAGGTTCTTAGGTCCTCAAGGTCTCAGATGCCCTAAATTCTCAAGTGTTCCATGGTTTCAAGGTCTTCAAATTATTATCAGCTTTTTGCTATCTCAAGTGTATAATCTAGCTAAGACTTCAAGTTCTTCCACTTCTCAAATTATGTTTCTCAAGCTCTAAGGTTCACTAAGTTTTAATGTTTTTTAAATGTTTCTCAAGCTCGCAGGTTCCCTCCATGTTTCTCAAAGTCTAAGATTTCCAAAATTTTTTAGAGTTTCAAAACTTTCAGGTTCCTCCAGTTTTCGAGTTCGTAGGTTACTCAAGGAATCAAGTTCATTAGGATCTTATGTTTTCAAGATCTCCTTTTCCTAAAATTCTCAAATGCTCAGGTTCTTAACTGAAAATTCTCAGGTTCTTAGGTCCTCAAGGTCTCAGATCCCCTAAACTCTCAAGTGTTCCATGGTTTCAAAAGTCTTGAATTTATCAGGTTTTGCTATCTCAAGTGCATAATCTTCCCAAGACCTCAAGTTCTTCCACTTACCAAATTACGTTTCTCAAGCTCTAAGGTTCCCTAAGTTTTAATGTTTTCTAAATGTTTCTCAAGCTCGCAGGTTCCCTCCATGTTTCTCAAAGTCTAAGATTTCCAAAATTTTTTAGAGTTTCAAAACTTTCAGGTTCCTCCAGTTTTCAAGTTTTTAGGTTACTCAAGGTATCAATTTCATTAGGATCTTATGTTTTCAAGATCTCCTTTGCCTAAAATTCTCAAATGCTCAGGTTCCCAGGTTCTTAGGTCCTCAAGGTCTCAGATCCCCTAAACTCTCAAGTGTTCCATGGTTTCAAGGTCTTCAAATTATCAAGTTTTTTGGCTATCTGAAGTGCATAATCTCTTTAAGACCTCAAGTTCTTCCACTTCTCAAATTACGTTTCTCAAGCTCTAAGGTTCCCTAAGTTTTAATGTTTTCTAAATGTTTCTCAAGTTCGCAGGTTCCCTCCATGTTTCTCAAAATCTAAGATTTCATAAGTTTTTAGATTTTCAACAATTTCAGGTTCCTCCAGTTCTCAAGTTCTTAGGTTACTCAAGGAATCAAGGTCATTAGGATCTTATGTTTTCAAGATCTCCTTTTCCTAAAATTCTCATATGCTCAGGTTCACATCTTAAGATTCCCAGGTTCTTAGGTCCTCAAGGTCTCAGATCCCCTAAACTCTCAAGTGTTCCATAGTTTCAAGGTCTTCAAATTATCAGGTTTTTTGGCTATCTCAAGTGCATAATCTCCCTAAGACCTCAAGTTCTTCCACTTCTCAAATTACGTTTCTCAAGCTCTAAGGTTCCCTAAGTTTTAATGTTTTCTAAATGTTTCTCAAGTTCGCAGGTTCCCTCCATGTATCTCAAAATCTAAGATTTCATAAGTTTTTAGATTTTCAACAATTTCAGGTACCTCCAGTTTTCAAGTTCTTAGGTTACTCAAGGAATCAAGTTCATTAGGTTCTTATGTTTTCAAGATCTCCTTTGCCTAAAATTCTCAAATGCTCAGGTTCCCAACTTAAGATTCCCAGGTTCTTAGGTCCTCAAGGTCTGAGATCCCATAAACTCTCAAGTGTTCCATAGTTTCAAGGTCTTCAAATTATCAGGTTTTTTGTTATCTCCAATGCATAATCTCCCTCAACCTCAAGTTCTCCACTTCTCAAATTATGTTTCTCAAGCTCTAAGGTACCCTAAGTTTTAATGTTTTCAAAATGTTTCTCAAGCTCGCGGGTTCCCTTCATGTGTCTCAAAGTCTAAGATTTCCTAAGTTTTTAGATTTTTAAAAATTTCAGGTTCCTCCAGTTCTCAAGTTCTTAGCTTACTCAAGGTATCAAGTTTTTTCTAAGTTCTAAGTTTCTAAGGTTTTTGGATTCTCAAGGTCTCAAATCTCCTAAACTCTCTGGTGTTCTAGCTTTTCAAGTTTTTCAAATTCTCAGGTTCCTCACGTTCTCAAATTATTTTGCTCAAGTTCTCAGGTTTCTAGATATTTTAAGTTCACAGTTCCTAAAAATATCTCAGGTACCTTCCGTTCTAAAATTAATGTTTATCAGACTGTTACCAATTTTTCTAAAATATTAGATAATTGTGTTTTTCAAATTCACAGGTTCCCCAAATAAAACGAAATTACGAACAATACATAAGAGAACACTTCTCAGTAACTCCATGTATCCATTTATTTATTTATGTACTATTTATGTATCTTATGTTTGTTGTTCTTTTCATGACTTTCTCCTTTTCTTGTAAAATTCATCAAACCTCTTTTAATTAAGACATTTTTTATAATTTCTTACGCTACAATAAGTAGTGCTTATTCTACACTTTCATTATTGAATTACTTAATTAATATTGAGGGCGAATTCGAAAGAAGGGTCAATAAGAACTCTCAAACCTTTACATGGAAGGCGATTATGAAAAATTTTATAGAAAAAGAGAAGACACGAAAGTACAATATAAAGATATAATATACCATAATTATGATCCACAAAATTGTTCTTCAAAGTCGTCTGTGCAAACCAAGTAACATCGTGTAATCTAACCTCAAAAAGTGACAACGACATGCGTGATTTCCATAGCTACCCTTGATGATTAACCATGGAATAACCATGTGGTAGCACCAAACATAATAGTACATATTTTTTTTTTTGATATCTATAAAAAAAAGGACTGTTTCACTTGTATGTGCTTCTATAATTATTATCTTTGTATATTACGCATCAAATCAAAGGAGATCTGCTTAATCACGGCCACTGATTCCATTTACACTTTCAATGAGACGTATCGCATTCCAAGTTTTCATATCTTTACACCTTAATTAATTTCGAAATGGAGGCGCTCCTTTAACACGTTCGAGCGAGAAGGATGAAGAATATTTAATAACAGAAAACTGGAAGATTTATGCACACAACACGTGCCTCCTTTTGATCTCCGAAACGTTCGGTGCAGTCTATGGCTTCAAACTTGGCTTCACTTTTAGAAAAACACATGAAACGATTACGTAGCGTACGCCCAGAAACTAGTTAGCAGAGAACTTATAGATAGGGTATATTGTAGGATCAGTTTATAATACATTGTTCAAAAAATTGAAAGCTGCACAACTTGGTAATCCATCATCACTCGTGAACGACTAATTGCGACGGCCGTAATTTTACAAGCACTGTATGTCTGGCACGCGAAAAACTGCATTTTGGTGCCTTGCCAATTCCTCCGCACCGCCCCAGATATTTAGCGTTCATTAGATTATTGCCTCATCCAAACATCCCCATTCCGCGAAATCCGATAATTATCCATAGCCGAGCATAACTTCCCAGATTGATTTAGAGCACCGCGAGTTGATTTATTCACGATTTGAATAGAAGTTTTTGTACCTGTAATTCGAGGACTGACTAACAGCCTCGAATTCCGTCCGCGTTCGTTTTTTGCGTCTAAGGGTGAACAGCTGAAAGAAAGTAAGCAGACTGCCGCCGCTGCATCTTCCATTCGTTGTTCACTTGGATTATTTTGAAACGCAATCTCCTTGGAAATATCACGTTACGAAATTACTCGACAATGTCCTACTGGCTTCGGCATTGTCGGAGAAAATAGCACTACTAACACTCCCGGGAAATCTCATAAGTAATGCTCCTAGTTTGAATTGGACGCCTGCCGGACACGCTAGTTTGTATTCAGAGAGGACGGCCGTGATGGCTCTAATCTGGAGTGAACGGAAGATTTTAGCTTGCTGGTGTTTTATTACAAATTTCGGAAAAAGTCGGCAAGGATTAATTAATTTCAAAACGGGCATTTCTCGCTCTCAGGAATGGCCGAATTTCGGCGCGAAATGCGAGGCCATTAGCACGAGAGTGTCATTTTGACGCGGTCACGCGGGCCCGAGCAGTAATAAAGAGGAAGTTTGTGTATCTCATGGCTTGCGAAACAATTCCGGCGATTATCATAGGATATAATCTAGCGTAATAAGTATGCACATTGCATTCCAGACCGACCTATGCGGCTATTCCGAACACATTCTAGCCATAATCTGCATATCGGGTCGGAGCTGCTCCTCCCAAAAATCCAGCATCCCGTTGTGTACGACCTGGACGTGGCGTGTGTGTATCGTTACTCCATGTAAACGGTATCCATTTCCGTAAATCTTTCCTCTATTCCCTTAAATGCGCAGTAGTCTCGACTTTCAGCTTTTCGATTCGCTCGTATCTCCTTTGATCTTGCTTGTTTTTATTTCGTGTTTGATATTCTTTCTAACTGCATCGACCGGTCTCAAAGTGCCCCTCGAGTTTGGGCAATTTTCTTGTTTACCTAAACAAACGAATATGAGCACTTGGTTTCGGTTCGACAGCCACCACAGGAAAGATATTTGTATTCATTTTACAACCTTCTCAATTACACCTCCGAAACCTTATTTAATGAAAAATGTGCTCGTTTTCTTTATTCTGGAAACAAAAAATATCATCTTCAAAATAAGAAAGTTTGACTTCTAAAGGACGTGACGGCCAGGCATTCTTCGCTGTTCCTCTATCTAAAATTTCGGATTTCAAAATCTCGTCGATTAATGTCATCAATTTCCTAAATCTGATTTCATCAATTTAAAATTCCTGCCATTCAAATCAGGATCTCCACGATTCAAAATATTATTTTACAAACTCTTTATGGATTCAAAATTTCCCTATTTCGAGGACCAATTACAGCGAACTAAAATTACAAATTAACGAATTAATAATTACGTAAATTACTTTTGCAAAGTTTCAAATTCAATAATTCAAAATTGCAAAAAAGTTCTAATTTCTTTTCTTCTTCTTTTCAAGTGAAAATTTACTAAATGTTTAAAATTTGAAAAAGTGGAAGAGTTCTCATCAAATCTCATGAGAAATATGACGAACGGGCCAAAGAGTCCAAAGAGACTCAAGACACAGATAGACAAATAGACAAAATAGATAAAACACAAAAGAAACTATAGATCAAAGCAACAATAAAACAAAATAAAAAGAAACTACAGAGACTAATGAAACCACAGAGATTAGAGAGACCAAAGCGGTAAAATATTTAAAAATATTTTTTTACTTGCTGTGAGCATAGTGAACTTAGTGTGATGTCACTAACTTTATCGTTTTCTACCTCTCATTTGATACCTATATTAAGGGGAAAAACTAAAAATACATCATCCGCCATCTTGTGCGACGGCCACTTTGAAAGTATTAGAATATTAGAATATTGAGTATTGCTTATTGTATTGTCACCAGAACTAAAGACGTATACAAAATAAAAGCAAAAAAAAGACGAAATTGAAAAAAACACTCAGAAATTTGTAATTCATTCAAATTGCCAAAAAGGAACTGTATATTGGTAATTTTTAGGTTGTACACACACTAGGACACTTTAAAATTGTCAAGTAATTTATCAGGAATTAGTTGTTAATAATTTCGTAGTTATTTTCTGCCAATTTTTTAAACATTAACGAGAAACGAAATTGAAAAAAAAAAACAGAAATTCGTAAATCATTCAGATTTCCAAAAAGAACTGTGTGTCGGTAATTTTTAGACTGTACACAAACTAGGACACTTGAAAATTGTCATGTAATTTATCAGGAATTCGTAGTTAATTTTTGACAATTTTTGAAATATCAACGAATTTGACTTCTAGGAACCAAAATGGAGAAAGACACTCAGAAAATCCTAATTAATTCAGATTTCCCAAACAAGCTGTATCGAAGCAATTTTTCGCTTCTATATATACACTAGGATACTTGGAAAATGTCAAGCAATTTATCATAAATTCGTTGTTATTTTTTGACAATTTTTGAAGTATTGACGAATTGGACTTTTAGAAACGAAATTGGAACAAGACACTCAGAAATTCCTAATTAATGCAGATTTCCCAAGCAAGCTGTATAGAAGTAATTTTTCAATTCCACATACACTAGGATACTTGAAAATTGTCAAGCAATTTATCATAAATTCGTTGTTATTTTTTGACAATTTCTTAAACGTTAACGAGAGACAAAATTAAAAAAAAACACTCAAAAATTCGTAATTCATTCAAATTGCCAAAAGAGAACTACATGTTGGTAATTTTTAGACTGTACACACACTAGGACACTTGAAAATTGTCATGTAGTTTATCAGGAATTCGTAGTTAATTTTTGTCAATTTTTGAAATATCAATGAATTTGACTTCTAGGAACCAAAATATAGAAAGACACTCATAAATTCCTAATTAATTCAGATTTCCCAAACAAGCTGTATCGAAGTAATTTTTCGCTTCTACATGCACTAGGATACTTGGAAAGTGCCAAGCAATTTATCGTAAATTCGTAGTTATTTTTTGACAATTTTTTAAACGTTAACGAGAGACGAAATTAAAAAAAAACTCAAGAATTCGTAATTCATTCAAATTTCCAAAAGGGAACTACATGTTGGTAATTTTTAGACTGTACACACACTAGGACACTAGAAAATTGTCATGTAATTTATCAGGAATTCGTAGTTCATTTTTGACAATTTTTGAAATATCAATGAATTTGACTTCTAGGAACCAAAATGGAGAAAGACACTCAGAAAATCCTAATTAATTCAGATTTCCCAAACAAGCTGTATCGAAGTAATTTTTCGCTTCTACATACACTAGGATACTTGGAAAGTGCCAAGCAATTTATCATAAATTCGTAGTTATTTTTTGACAATTTTTTAAACGTTAATGAGAGACAAATTTGAAAAAAAAAACACTCAAAAATTCGTAATTCATTCAAATTGCCAAAAGAGAACTACATGTTGGTAATTTTTAGACTGTACACACACTAGGACACTTGAAAATTGTCATGTAATTTATCAGGAATTCGTAGTTAATTTTTGACAATTTTTGAAATATCAATGAATTTGACTTCTAGGAACCAAAATGGAGAAAGACACTCATAAATTCCTAATTAGTTCAGATTTCCCAAACAAGCTGTATCGAAGTAATTTTTCGCTTCTACATATACTAGGATACTTGGAAAGTGCCAAGCAATTTATCATAAATTCGTAGTTATTTTTTGACAATTTTTTAAACGTTAACGAGAGACGAATTTGAAAAAAAAACTCAAGAATTCGTAATTCATTCAAATTGCCAAAAGGGAACTACATGTTGGTAATTTTTAGACTGTACACACACTAGGACACTTGAAAATTGTCATGTAATTTATCAGGAATCCGTACTTAATTTTTGCCAATTTTTGAAATATCAATGAATTTGACTTCTAGGAACCAAAATGGAGAAAGACACTCATAAATTCCTAATTAGTTCAGATTTCCCAAACAAGCTGTATCGAAGCAATTTTTCGCTTCTACATGCACTAGGATACTTGGAAAGTGCCAAGCAATTTATTATAAATTCGTAGTTATTTTTTGACAATTTTTTAAACGTTAACGAGAGACGAAATTAAAAAAAAACTCAAGAATTCGTAATTCATTCAAATTGCCAAAAGGGAACTACATGTTGGTAATTTTTAGACTGTACACACACTAGGACACTTCAAAATTGTCATGTAATTTATCAGGAATCCGTTGTTAATTTTTGACAATTTTTGAAATATCAACGAATTTGACTTCTAGGAACCAAAATGGAGAAAGACACTCATAAATTCCTAATTAGTTCAGATTTCCCAAACAAGCTGTATCGAAGTAATTTTTCGCTTCTACATATACTAGGATACTTGGAAAGTGCCAAGCAATTTATCATAAATTCGTAGTTATTTTTTGACAATTTTTTAAACATTAACGAGAGACGAAATTGAAAAAGAAAACACTCAAAGATTCGTAATTCATTCAAATTGCCAAAAGGGAACTACATGTTGGTAATTTTTAGACTGTACACACACTAGGACACTTGAAAATTGTCATGTAATTTATCAGGAATCCGTACTTAATTTTTGCCAATTTTTGAAATATCAATGAATTTGACTTCTAGGAACCAAAATGGAGAAATACACTCAGAAAATCCTAATTAATTCAGATTTCCCAAACAAGCTGTATCGAAGCAATTTTTCGCTTCTATATATACTAGGATACTTGGAAAATGTCAAGCAATTTATCGTAAATTCGTTGTTATTTTTTGACAATTTTTTAAACGTTAACGAGAGACGAAATTAAAAAAAAACTCAAAAATTCGTAATTCATTCAAATTGCCAAAAGAGAACTACATATTGGTAATTTTTAGACTGTACACCCACTAGGACACTTCAAAATTGTCATGTAATTTATCAGGAATCCGTTGTTAATTTTTGACAATTTTTGAAATATCAACGAATTTGACTTCTACGAACCAAAATGGAGAAAGACACTCAGAAAATCCTAATTAATTCAGATGTCCTAAACAAGCTGTATCGAAGCAATTTTTCGCTTCTATATACACTAGAATACTTGGAAAATGTCAAGCAATTTATCATAAATTCGTTGTTATTTTTTGACAATTTTTGAAGTATTGTCGAATTGGACTTTTAGAAACGAAATTGGAACAAGACAAATTCCTAATTAATGCAGATTTCCCAAGCAAGCTGTATAGAAGTAATATTTCAATTCCACATACACTAGGATACTTGAAAATTGTCAAGTAATTTATTATAAATTCGTAGTTTATTCTGACAATTTTTTAAACATTAATGAGAGACATTAATTAATTAGGTAATTTTTAGATTGAACACCCACTTGAAATTGTCAAGTGTCTCAGATACAGAGGTTGACTTCCAATCCCCATGTTTTTTCAGTGTGGTAATATTTGCGGCCAATTCGACCCAGGTGTCACTTGTGACCGGTGTATGCGTTGATAATTTTTTTGTGCCTGTAGAAAAAAGAATAGGAGAAACTTTTGATGCATGTTTGAAGCGCTACGCTCTCAGAACGGATAAAATTTCGACAATGAGAGTCCCTCTTGGACAATGCCGACGGATCTGCATTCGAAACCCCTATCAGATTTTTCCCACCAAACTAATCTAATCGAGCATACGCATTCCTCATGAGCCTCACATACCGAGGAAAGTCCACCAACATGCGAGTAATTCCGCACGTTCTTGTATTAATCTCGACCGAAATCCCGCCGAACTTAATCACGATTTATGAGACCACTATTTAAATTGCACTTAACAAGATCATAGTAATATCATTCAGGATTTATCCCATTATCTACGATATATTCGAGCGTCAGATAGCGGAGATTTATACGGCGCGAAGATTTATATTCAGGTACTAATCAAAGGTATCTGTTGGAGTGGGTGTTCTTGAATGGTTCGCTTTGATATGGCTTGTTACATCTTAGATTTAGATCGTATCTGAGGTGCTTTAAATTCAAGGAGATTCAATAAGACTCGGATGTTGGATAAATGACACAATTATTTTCGGTCGAGGATTCCACGATGTTATTTGAATAACGCATTTGCTGCGAGTGTATGAAAGTTCCAGGATTTTTTGGTCTGACAATGAGATCCGAGTTTAATTTCCATGTCTCTCGGTGCCGAGTTCGGAAATGTAACAGTGAGATGAGATAATCTTCTCTCAATTCGAGATACGAACAAGACTGTGCTTACTTTAGTAATATTATCCTGCAGCTATTTCAAAACTTTCCAGTTAGACGTCACAAATGGGCTTGTAAGTGCAGGAGAGACGGCGCAGGGGATGATGTTCTTTTTACAACAGAGGCAAATAACAATAATGTTTCTTTCTCTTCGGGGAACACGACATATTTTGTAACTTTACACTTGCGTACAGACAACCATTTGAAAATTAATTAGCGCATAGGTGTTAGACATTTTTAAAATCTAAGAACCCGAGTGTAGGCAAAAACTCAAGTTCACAGGCTCTCTTCCACTTCTCAAATTATCTTTCTCACGCTGTAAGGTTTCCTCAAGGTCTCAAGTTCTTTAGGATCGCATGTTTTCCAAGATTTCCTTTTCTTGAAATTCTCAAATGCTCAGGTTCCCATTTGGGTTCTAAGGTTCTCAGGTTCTTAGGTGCTCAAGATCCCAGATCCTGTAAAGTCTCAAGTGTTCAAAGGTTTCGAATTATTCTCAACTTCACTGGCTCCCTAAGATCTCAAGTTCTTCCACTTCTCCGTAATTTTCTCTGAGGTCTTATTATCATTTATTTTTAAAAGTATCTGTCGCTCTGTTTCTTTCCTGAAACTACGTTCTTTTTAGTTTCATTTTCATCTTTACTTTTCTCTTTTTTTTGTTTTTATTTAAACTTTCTCTTTTGTTTTGCCTCCTGTTCTCAGGGAATTTTCTCTCTTTTTGTCTTTCAGAACCACTATAACGCAGTAGTGGAAATTAGGAAGAATTTACCTACATGCATTTACTCCTTGTCCGCGTCCATTCAGTAGACATAATTCGTCTGACAAGGTATCTATTTGAGTAGCTACTGGATTATAAAAAGTCCCAAGAGCGTTACGAGCGGAGACATTAAAGTGACGTTAAAAATAAAGTAAAAGGCAGAGATGAATTTACATTAGTATGAAGTCCTGTACGCCCGTGCATGTGTTCTTGGCTTAGTGTCAGAAGAGCAGTCCCCTGTCAACCTGTGAAACGCTGTGGCATAGCGGGGCGCCCGAGCGCCTAATTGCTGCTTTTTCTGGAATTTGCGGATAAAACGGACAAAACTAAAAACAGTTCCCACCGGTGTCCCATATCTGCCGACGAGACCCATATGTTCGTAGAGCTCTCCGTCGCGACCTCAATTTATAACCCATAATCCACCCGATGAAGTTATCTCTGTTTCGCGTTGATATATGGCCCCGAATCAATTACGAACTCCTTACGTTTGCCCCGGCCGTTAGAAAAACAAACTTTTATCGCGCGACGTTTGAGAAATCGTCCGCATTTGTTTTCGTCGCGTAATTTTTAATATTCGTTTGATGGCCCCCTCATAAGCTCCAATTCGTTTTATCGCGTTCCCATCCTCGGCCGCATTTTTCGTCCGCGCCGTATCCCATCAATAATTCCGCGTAATCATATTTAACATCGCCCCTAGATTTATCGCCGACCGCCGAACTGATTTATACGAATCAGCTATAAATAAAATTCGGTCATTTTTCTCCGGTCAAAATTCGGCCGCGCACTTACATGTGCGACACGTAGGTGAAAAATGACGTATGAAAACAGAATAAGGGTTTGCGGTCACGTGCGTTGTCCATTAGCGGATTTGTTGCTAAAAAGGATATTCAGGTTTATTATGTTCGGTGGGAGGAGTAGTGTGGTAATGCAAGTTTGTACGCCTTTTTGAAAACAAACAATACATACACATATACAGGGATTTCACAAATAATTATATGAAAATTATAAAACAATTAATAATTAGATAATCAACAATAATTTCTGAATTTCATTAAATGGAACAATAAATAATTACATTAAGCGGAACAGCAAACTCTGAAATGGAAAATTTTTATTTTTTACTTTTCAGTTAACTTATGTTACTTTGGGTTTTTTGAAGTCGGTTTCTTTTTTTTAAGTTAATTATTTCAATTTCGTCTCTTGTTAATGTTTAAAAAATTGTCAGAAAATAACTTACGAAATTATGAAAAATTACTTGACAATTTTAAAGTGTGCCAGTGTGTGTACAATCTAAAAATTACCAATAGACAGTTTCCTTTTGGCAATTTGAATGAATTTTCGTCTCCCGTTAATGTTTCAAAAATTGTCAAAAATTAACAACTATTGAATCAATTTGAATGAATTACGAATTTCTCAGTGTTCTTTTTTTTCAATTTCGTCTCCCGTTAATTTTTAAAAAATTGACAGAAAATAACTACGAATTTATGATAAATTACTTGACGCTTTTCAAGTATCCTAGTATATGTAGAATCGATAAATTACTTCTATACAGCTCGTTTGGGAAATCTGATTTAATTAAGAATTTTTTATTAACTTTCCAATTTCGTTTTTAGAAGTCAAATTCGTTGATATTTCAAAAATTTTCAAAAATTAACAACTAATTCCTGATAAATTACCTGACAATTTTCAAGTGCCTTAGTGTGTGTGCAGTCTAAAAATTAGCAATATGTAGTTCCCTTTTGGCGATTTGAATGAATTACGAATTTTTCAGCGTTTTTTTTTCAATTTGGTCTCTCGTTAATGTTTAAAAATTTGACAAAAAATAACTATGAATTTATGATAAATTGTTTGACACTTTCCGAGTATCCTAGTGTATATAGAAGAGAAAGATTGCTTCGATACAGCTTGTTTGGGACATCTGAATTGATTAGGAATTTCTGAGTGTCTTTCGCCATTTTGGTTCCTAGAAGTCAAATTCGTTGATATTTGAAAAATTGTCAAAAATTAACAACGGATTCCTGATAAATTACATGACAATTTTCAAGTGTCCTAGTGTGTGTACAGTCTAAAAATTGCCAACATGTAGTTCCCTTTTGGCAATTTGAATGAATTACGAATTTTTCAGCGTTTTTTTTTTCAATTTGGTCTCTCGTTAATGTTTAAAAATTTGTCAAAAAATAACTATGAATTTATGATAAATTGCTTGACACTTTCCAAGTATCCTAGTGTATGTAGAAGCGAAAAACTACTTCGATACAGCTTGTTTGGGACATCTGAATTAATTAGGAATTTCTGAGTGTCTTTCGCCATTTTGGTTCCTAGAAGTCAAATTCGTTGATATTTCAAAAATTGTCAAAAATTGACAACGGATTCCTGATAAATTACATGACAATTTTCAAGTGTCCTAGTGTGTGTACAGTCTAAAAATTGCCAACATGTAGTTCCCTTTTGGCAATTTGAATGAATTACGAATTTTTCAGTGTTTTTTTTTCAATTTGGTCTCTCGTTAATGTTTAAAAATTTGACAAAAAATAACTATGAATTTATGATAAATTGCTTGACACTTTCCGAGTATCCTAGTGTATATAGAAGAGAAAGATTGCTTCGATACAGCTTGTTTGGGACATCTGAATTAATTAGGAATTTCTGAGTGTCTTTCGCCATTTTGGTTCCTAGAAGTCAAATTCGTTGATATTTGAAAAATTGTCAAAAATTAACAACGGATTCCTGATAAATTACATGACAATTTTCAAGTGTCCTAGTGTGTGTACAGTCTAAAAATTACCAACATGTAGTTCCCTTTTGGCAATTTGAATGAATTACGAATTTTTCAGTGTTTTTTTTTCAATTTGGTCTCTCGTTAATGTTTAAAAATTTGTCAAAAAATAACTACGAATTTATGATAAATTGCTTGGCACTTTCTAAGTATCCTAGTGTATGTAGAAGCGAAAAATTACTTCGATACAGCTTGTTTGGGAAATCTGAATTAATTATATGAATTTTTGAGTGTCTCTCTCCATTTTGGTTCGTAGAAGTCAAATTCATTGCTATTTCAAAAATTGTTAAAAATTAGCAGCGGATTAATGATAAAGTACATGACAATTTTGAAGTGTCCTAGTGTATGTACAGTCTAAAAATTACCAACATGTAGTTCCCTTTTGGCAATTTGAATGAATTTCGAATTTTTGAGTGTATTTTTTTTCAATTTCGTGTCGTCAATGTTTAAAAAATAGTCAAAAAATAACTACGGATTTATGATAAATTGCTTGGCACTTTCCAAGTATCCTAGTGTATGTAGAAGCAAAAAATTACTTCGATGCAGCTTGTTTGGGAAATCTGAATTAATTAAGAATTTCTGAGTGTCTTTTTACATTTTGGTTCCTAGAAGTCAAATTCGTTGATATTTCAAAAATTGTCAAAAATTAACAACGGTTTACTGATAAATTACATGACAATTTTCAAGTGTCCTAGTGTGTGTACAGTCTAAAAATTGCCAACATGTAGTTCCCTTTTGGCAATTTGAATCAATTACGAATTTTTGAGTGTTTTTCTTTTTCAATTTCGTCTCTCGTTAATGTTTAAAAAATTGTCAAAAAATAACTACGAATTTATGATAAATTGCTTGACACTTTCCGAGTATCCTAGTGTATATAGAAGAGAAAGATTGCTTCGATACAGCTTGTTTGGGACATCTGAATTAATTAGGAATTTCTGAGTGTCTTTCGCCATTTTGGTTCCTAGAAGTCAAATTCGTTGATATTTCAAAAATTGTCAAAAATTAACAACGGATTCCTGATAAATTACATGACAATTTTCAAGTGTCCTAGTGTGTGTACAGTCTAAAAATTGCCAACATGTAGTTCCCTTTTGGCAATTTGAATGAATTACGAATTTTGGAGTGTTTTTCTTTTTCAATTTCGTCTCTCGTTAATGTTTAAAAAATTGTCAAAAAATAACTACGAATTTATGATAAATTGCTTGACACTTTCCGAGTATCCTAGTGTATATAGAAGAGAAAGATTGCTTCGATACAGCTTGTTTGGGACATCTGAATTAATTAGGAATTTCTGAGTGTCTTTCGCCATTTTGGTTCCTAGAAGTCAAATTCGTTGATATTTCAAAAATTGTCAAAAATTAACAACGGATTCCTGATAAATTACATGACAATTTTCAAGTGTCCTAGTGTGTGTACAGTCTAAAAATTGCCAACATGTAGTTCCCTTTTGGCAATTTGAATGAATTACGAATTTTTCAGTATTTTTTTTTCAATTTGGTCTCTCGTTTATGTTTAAAAATTTGTCAAAAAATAACTACGAATTTATGATAAATTGCTTGGCACTTTCCAAGTATCCTAGTGTATATAGAAGGGAAAAATTGCTTCGATACAGCTTGTTTGGGAAATCTGAATTAATTAGGAATTTCTGAATGTCTTTCTCCATTTTGGTTCCTAGAAGTCAAATTCGTTGATATTTCAAAAATTGTCAAAAATTAACAACGGGTTCCTGATAAATTACATGACAATTTTCAAGTGTCCTAGTGTGTGTACAGTCTAAAAATTGCCAATATGTAGTTCCCTTTCGGCAATTTGAATGAATTACGAATTTTTGAATGTTTTTTTTTGCAATTTCGTCTCTCGTTAATGTTTGAAAAATTGTCAAAAAATAACTACGAATTTATGATAAATTGCTTGACACTTTCCAAGTATCCTAGTGTATGTAGAAGCGAAAAACTACTTCGATACAGCTTGTTTGGGACATCTGAATTAATTCGGAATTTCTGAGTGTCTCTCGCCATTTTGGTTCCTAGAAGTCAAATTCGTTGATATTTCAAAAATTAACAACGGTTTACTGATAAATTACATGACAATTTTCAAGTGTCCTAGTGTGTGTACAGTCTAAAAATTACCAATATGCAGTTCCCTTTTGGCAATTTGTATGAATTACGAATTTTTGAGTGTTTTTCTTTTTCAATTTCGTCTCTCGTTAATGTTTAAAATATTGTCAAAAAATAACTACGAATTTATGATAAATTGCTTGACACTTTCCGAGTATCCTAGTGTATATAGAAGAGAAAGATTGCTTCGATACAGCTTGTTTGGGACATCTGAATTAATTAGGAATTTCTGAGTGTCTTTCGCCATTTTGGTTCCTAGAAGTCAAATTCGTTGATATTTCAAAAATTGTCAAAAATTAACAACGGATTCCTGATAAATTACATGACAATTTTCAAGTGTCCTAGTGTGTGTACAGTCTAAAAATTGCCAACATGTAGTTCCCTTTTGGCAATTTGAATGAATTACGAATTTTGGAGTGTTTTTCTTTTTCAATTTCGTCTCTCGTTAATGTTTAAAAAATTGTCAAAAAATAACTACGAATTTATGATAAATTGCTTGACACTTTCCGAGTATCCTAGTGTATATAGAAGAGAAAGATTGCTTCGATACAGCTTGTTTGGGACATCTGAATTAATTAGGAATTTCTGAGTGTCTTTCGCCATTTTGGTTCCTAGAAGTCAAATTCGTTGATATTTCAAAAATTGTCAAAAATTAACAACGGATTCCTGATAAATTACATGACAATTTTCAAGTGTCCTAGTGTGTGTACAGTCTAAAAATTGCCAACATGTAGTTCCCTTTTGGCAATTTGAATGAATTACGAATTTTTCAGTGTTTTTTTTTTCAATTTGGTCTCTCGTTAATGTTTAAAAATTTGTCAAAAAATAACTACGAATTTATGATAAATTGCTTGGCACTTTCCAAGTATCCTAGTGTATATAGAAGGGAAAAATTGCTTCGATACAGCTTGTTTGGGAAATCTGAATTAATTAGGAATTTCTGAATGTCTTTCTCCATTTTGGTTCCTAGAAGTCAAATTCGTTGATATTTCAAAAATTGTCAAAAATTAACAACGGGTTGCTGATAAATTACATGACAATTTTCAAGTGTCCTAGTGTGTGTACAGTCTAAAAATTGCCAATATGTAGTTCCCTTTCGGCAATTTGAATGAATTACGAATTTTTGAATGTTTTTTTTTTTGCAATTTCGTCTCTCGTTAATGTTTGAAAAATTGTCAAAAAATAACTACAAATTTATGATAAATTGCTTGGCACTTTCCAAGTATCCTAGTGTATATAGAAGGGAAAAATTGCTTCGATACAGCTTGTTTGGGAAATCTGAATTAATTAGGAATTTCTGAATGTCTTTCTCCATTTTGGTTCCTAAAAGTCAAATTCGTTGATATTTCAAAAATTGTCAAAAATTAACAACGGGTTCCTTATAAATTACATGACAATTTTCAAGTGTCCTAGTGTGTGTACAGTCTAAAAATTGCCAATATGTAGTTCCCTTTTATGCAATTTGAATGAATTACAAATTTTTGAGTGTTTTGTTTTTCAATTTCGTCTCTTGTTAATGTTTAAAAAATTGTCAAAAAATAACTACGAATTTATGATAAATTGCTTGGCACTTTCCAAGTATCCTAGTGTATATAGAAGGGAAAAATTGCTTCGATACAGCTTGTTTGGGAAATTTGAATTAATTAGGAATTTCTGAATGTCTTTCTCCATTTTGGTTCCTAGAAGTCAAATTCGTTGATATTTCAAAAATTGTCAAAAATTAACAACGGATTCCTGATAAATTACATGACAATTTTCAAGTGTCCTAGTGTGTGTACAGTCTAAAAATTGCCAATATGTAGTTCCCTTTCGGCAATTTGAATGAATTACGAATTTTTGAATTTTTTTTTTTGCAATTTCGTCTCTCGTTAATGTTTGAAAAATTGTCAAAAAATAACTACGAATTTATGATAAATTGCTTGGCACTTTCCAAGTATCCTAGTGTATATAGAAGGGAAAAATTGCTTCGATACAGCTTGTTTGGGAAATCTGAATTAATTAGGAATTTCTGAATGTCTTTCTCCATTTTGGTTCCTAAAAGTCAAATTCGTTGATATTTCAAAAATTGTCAAAAATTAACAACGGATTCCTGGTAAATTACATGACAATTTTTAAGTGTCTTAATGTGTGTATAGTCTAAAAATTACCAATATGCAGTTCTCTTTTATCAATTTGAATGAATGACGAATTTTTGAGTGTTTTTTTTCAATTTCGTCTCGCGTTAATGTTTAAAAAATTGTCAAAAAATAACTACGAATTTATGATAAATTGCTTGGCACTTTCCAAGTATCCTAGTGTATATGGAAGCGAAAAATTGCTTCGATATAGTTTGTTTGGGAAATCTGAATTAATTAGGAATTTTTTAGTGTCTTTTTCCATTTTGGTTCCTAGAAGACAAATTCATTGATATCTCAAAAATTGTCAAAAATTAACAACGGATTCCTGATAAATTACATGACAATTTTCAAGTGTTCTAGTGTGTGTACAGTCTAAAAATTACCAATATGCAGTTCCCTTTTGGCAATTTGAATGAATTACGAATTTTTGAGTGTTTTTCTATAATGTCGTCTCTCGGTAATGTTTAAAAAATTGTTAAAAAATAACTACGAATTTATGATAAATTGCTTGACATTTTCCAAATATCCTAGTTAGTGTATGTAGAAGCGAAAAGTTGCTTCGATACAGCTTGTTTGGGAAATCTGAATTAATTAGGAATTTCTGATTGCTTTTCTCCATTTTGGTTCCTAGAAGTCAAATTCGTTGGTATTTCAAAAATTGTCAAAAATTAACGGATTCCTGATAAATTACATGACAATTTTCAAGTGTCCTAGTGTATGTACAGTCTAAAAATTACCAATATGCAGTTTCCTTTTGGCAATTTGAATGAATTACGAATTTTTGAAGATTTTTTTTTTGCAATTTCGTCTCTCGTTAATGTTTGAAAAATTGTCAAAAAATAACTACGAATTTATGATAAATTGCTTGGCACTTTCCAAGTATCCTAGTGTATATAGAAGGGAAAAATTGCTTCGATACAGCTTGTTTGGGAAATCTGAATTAATTAGGAATTTCTGAGTGTCTTTCTCCATTTTGGTCCTTGGAAGTCAAATTCGTTGATATTTCAAAAATTATCAAAAACTAACGGATTCCTGATAAATTACATGACAATTTTCAAGTGTCCTAGTGTGTGTACAGTCTTAAAATTACCAATATGCAGTTCTCTTTAGGCAATTTGAATGAATTGCGAATTTTTGAGTGTTTTTTTTTGCAATTTCGTCTCTCGTTAACGTTTAAAAAATTGTCAAAAAATAACTACGAATTTATGATAAATTGCTTGACACTTTCCGAGTATCCTAGTGTATATAGAAGCGAAAAATTGCTTCGATACAGTTTGTTTGGGAAATCTGAATTAATTAGGAATTTCTCATTGTCTTTCTCCATTTTGGTTCCTAGAAATCAAATTCGTAGATATTTCAAGAATTGTCAAAAATTAACAACGGATTCCTGATAAATTACATAACAATTTTCAAGTGTCCTAGTGTGTGTAGAGTCTAAAAATTACCAATATGCAGTTTCCTTTTGGCAATTTCAATGAATTACGAACTTCTGAGTGGATTGAATGTTGATGAATTAACATCTGTCCTACGTTGTCTAAACTTATTTTTGCATAGACAACTTCGAGGAACAATTTTGTGGATCATATTTATGGTATATAATAATATCTCGAAAATGAAATTAATACACAACGAACAAAGCCTTTTTCAATTAAAAACCGGCCACAACCGGGCCAATTCCAGCCCCCGACCGCGCGGTTCTCACATGTCGAGCTCCTTTGAAGGATCGCAGAGGTTACGCAGTAAATGGACCGCGAAACTAAGAGCAGTCGAAGAGATCCATTTGGGCGAAAGAGAGGAGAGATCGTTCGGTGCAGTGACTACAGTATTTCTCGGCGCTCCGTGCATCAATCCTGCAGGAAGTCGGGAACACGTACTTGATCCCGGGGGATGAGGATGGCCGTCTCCCGTTCGTAACTCGGCTTACAAGTGGTTGTCGGAATGGCTGCTGCCGCTGCACTGAGCGTAATTAATTATGTCGCTGGAGGTCAATAGGGATGGGTGTTTTAGAGTTGATTTGAGCTGCAAGTTGCTAATTCAGAAGTAGGATCGCATTGATGCTGATTTCGATTATAATATGAAATCATTAAGGATTCTACACGTCAAGCCTTCGTGCCATCACCCCTGTAATTGACTGTACTCGACGCGTTTATCACGGCAGCCATGGGCAGAGACTCCTATGATCTATCGCCAGTCGACCTAATGTGCAATAAAGGCGAATTTATTGCTCCTGCGGTTAGCGGCAGATACAAGAGTTGTATTCTTTTAAGAGATTGCCGATATAAACACCGACATTAAATGAGCAGAAGTTATAGGGTTGAGTTGTGGTCGCGAAGCTAGAAAACAATAGCAGTTTTTGTTGTCGGAAAGAAATATAGGGTCTGGTTTCACTGCTGAAATCGGGGTGGCCGCGCTTGCTGTTTTACAAGTTAGTGACGCATCGGTGGGGTACCTTTATTTGTGCATCCCGAAAGCTCCTCAAAGTCCCAGAAAAGTAGCACGATACATTGTAGTCGAAAATATCCTGCTAACGCCGTCGAATAATGAGCCGTTTTTTGCACGCTCATCCGGCGAAACGACCCAATTAGAAACCTAGGGTTTGCATGCAGGCGTCTCGTGAAGCTTTAATTACATTCCATTTTTGATTCTACGCGATGTAATGCACGGCCACAATTGCATATATACGTCTGGATTCTAGAGCAAGTACATAATGCTCGTGCAATGTTTTATTCAAAAAATAATCGCATGGCTCGATGGCGTTGTCAGTTCTATATATCAGGTCCGGGAGCAATTTATGTCTGATATACTTACTATGTGCATTATGTAAGTACGGTATTGGCTGTGTTTTAGGGGTACATGACGTGAACAACATACACTGCAGTTTAAATAATTCATGTATTTTTATTTTGTAGCTACTACAAGAAGACAGTAAAATTTACAGTAAACAATATCAAATCTATATCCATTCTATTTTACCGAGGGGGTAACCACTGCATGTAATCGTGGAACAGCGCTATTGAAATCACTTTGTAATCATAATGTAATCAAATATAATTTTTGTGAAATCATATGTAATCTTCTTGCAATCATAAATAGAACTTAATGAAATCGTGAAAACTTGTATTCATTATGTAATCATCATGTAATCGTCAAGTAATCATCATGTATTCATCGTGAGTAGTAATAGCTGGGGCTTCGGTCGGTTTTAATGACCCTCATTAAGATAATGAGTGTCATTAAGATAATGTTTACTTAATGATATCATTATTGGTTCATAATGATAATGACGCTCATTAAGATAATGTTTACTTAATGATCTCATTATTGGCCCATTAAGAGAATTCATTATGAACCAATAATGACATCATGACCTCATTTCAAATGTGACGTCAATTTGCCCTTGTCAAAAATTTCTGTTAAACTTTCCTATTCAAGATGGCGTCTAGGCGGTAAAATTTGAATCTCTCATATTTAAATTATTTTGACATCATGGAAATTTTTCTATTCAAGACGGTGTAGATAATTGTAATAAATACATCATGACCTCGTTTATATAAATTGATAGGAAGTTATTATTGCATTTACTGAATACCTCATTTCAAATGTGACGTCAATTTGCCCTTGTCAAAAATTTCTGTTAGACTTTCGGTCTCATTAGATGGCGTCTAGGCGGTAAAATTTGAAAATGTTTTGAGTCAAGATGGCGTCTAGGCGGTAAAATTTGAATCTCTCATATTTAAATTATTTTGACATCATGGAAATTTTTCTATTCAAGACGGTGTAGATAATTGTAATAAATACATCATGACCTCGTTTATATAAATTGATAGGAAGTTATTATTGCATTTACTGAATACCTCATTTCAAATGTGACGTCAATTTGCCATTGTCAAAAATTTCTGTTAGACTTTCGGTCTCATTAGATGGCGTCTAGGCGGTAAAATTTGAAAATGTTTTGAGTCAAGATGGCGTCTAGGCGGTAAAATTTGAATCTCTCATATTTAAATTATTTTGACATCATGGAAATTTTTCTATTCAAGACGGTGTAGATAATTGTAATAAATACATCACGACCTCGTTTATAATGGATTGATACGAAGTTATTATTGCATTTACTGAATACCTCATTTCAAATGTGACGTTAATTTGCCCTTGTCAAAAATTTCTATTAGACTTTCGGTCTCATTAGATGGCGTCTAGGCGGTAAAATTTGAAAATGTTTTGAGTCAAGATGGCGTCTAGGCTGTAAAATTTGAATCTCCTCTATTTAAATTATTTTGACATCATGGAAATTTTTCTATTCCAAATGGCGTCTTGGCGCTAAAACTTGAATGTTCTGACTGTTCACAAGTGATACTGATAGGAATGATAGAATATGTCAAGAAATATTTGATATGTATTTTTATTTTTATTAAATATATTTTATTATACAAAAAATACATGCAATACTTTACATCATTAAATAAATAAAACATGAAACATAAAAATACGTACAATTATCCTACTATCTTACATACTATTAGGTTCTAAATCCATAGGGTAAAGTGTCAAACGAGTTTTGATATTTAAAAGGAAAAAAATATCCTTACTTACCTGAATTCGAACCGGAATATTCAGTTTATGAATCCAGCACATGATCTCATGAGTCATGATGTCTTATTGTAGATTAATGTTTTACTATTAATTTATATATTCGTGAAATCTTGAGTGTTTCGGTACTTTCGACCAGTTTCTAATAAGGTATTGGAAAATTAAACAGACGACCGGACGCCATTTTACAATTGTTAGATACGAAATTAAGCTCAATCTCTGAAGGTGAGCTGAATATCTGCGACATTACAAATTCAGAAAATCTGAGAAATTAAGATATTCACGACCTGAGTAAACAAGAAATCTATGAAAACTTTATTAAACCTGTAAATTGAGAAAACTTAGAACCTAAAAAGTGAAAACTTAAGAACTTGAGATGAAAAGTTAGAAACTCCAGAGCAATTTGAAAACATAAAACGAAAGCGATGAATATATATCGGCCACAATACAAATTCAGAAAATCTGAGAAATTAAAATATTCAGGACCTGAGTAAACAAGAATCTATGAAACTTTAAACCTGTAAGTTGAGAAAAGTTAGAAAACCTAAAAAATGAAATGAGCCTGACGAAGTACGAGAGTCATAAGTGAGAATCTTTTCGACCAACTTTTGGGCGAACGCGTTTATTTTTTGACACGTTTGTAAAATCAGTTCTTTTTAAAAATTCCTAGCAGATAAATATTATCAAGCCGTGTTTCTTCAACTTTAATATTTTCTGTTTCAGATTACGTAAACGAAATTGTGAGTTGATGGTGTATCGTAGTTTTGAATTTGGGTCTTTTTTCTGGATAGTAGAAGAAGTTTGCCAGTTTATCTTACACGTTTAAATTTAAATTAATTTCAACGAATTTTAAGTTATTACATAGTTCAGATAAATCAATAATAAACAGGTAAATTAAAATTTAAATATATTTAAGTCGAACTCTACTGCCATCATAATCCCTAATTTAACAAGAGATTAATGATACAATTGATGAATTACAGAGGCGTTCTTACCTTAAAGAATATTTAAAATTATGACGTTATTTTGAATTAAATTTGACATTTATAAAATGTAAAAATTAAAAAACAATGTTTAGTGTTGCTATAGCAGCCTACACAACAGCCAATGCACGATTAGAACTTTATAAATATCTGGATAGGCGCGTCATTACAAATTCAGAAAATCTGAGAAATTAGGATATTCAACTCATCTTCAGAGATTCTGCTTAATTTCGTATCTAGCAATTGTAAAATGACGTCCGGTCGTCTGTTTAATTATCCAATACCATTATTAGAAACTGGTCGAAAGTACCGAAGCACTTAAAATTTCACGAATATATAAATAGTAAAACATTAATCTACAATGAGACATCTCTGTCCAATTTACCCCAAAACGAGCTCAACTAATTTTAACCCAAAAAGAAAAACGTGTTCAAAAAAAGTTATATTCCGTATTTCACTGTTAATTTTCCCTCTGTCCAAATTTACTCAAAACGAGTTCATCATCAATAATTTAATCGTTTTTTATGGTCGTTGTATTCTCTCTGCTGCAAGAACCATTTCTTCATCTATATCCGTCATAACGCCTGCTATCAGTACGCTATCGTCGACGATGTAGTCCATCGCAATAATCAAATACTGGTTCGCCAAAATTCTTATTTTAGGGCTCTCTGGTCCGGCATCTTGGGCATAATTAGTGCACCTTACGACAGGAGCCATTTCTTAAATTAAAATAATAAATAATTATAAAACAACCTTAATAAATAAAAATAATAGTATAACTTACCAGAAATATTTGAAAAGAAACTTCACAAAAACTTAGAAAAAAAAACGCAGGTATTTACACTTACAATTTGCAGACAATCGTTGAAGAGTATAGTTAGGAATACAAATGCACTTGCTCTATATATTGCAAAACGACGCAACTAATAACGGCCAAAAGTCTATTAGAAATTTTCGACAAGGCAAATTGACGTCACATTTTAGAAACCCGCTAGTAATTAGCTATAGTCATTAAAACTGCCCGAAAGATTAACAGAAATTTTTGACAAGGGCAAATTGACGTCACATTTGTAATGAGGTATCGATTATTTGGAGGCTGTCGAGCGTGTTTGAAGATTTCCTTACTTACTTTTAAATGTTAATAATGTATCCAACTTAAGAAAAGAAAAGATGAATCTGATAGTGGTATACAAAATAATCGGTGGAAAAAAGAATGAAAAGCTGCAAATTTATGGGAAACAGGGTGACAAGAGTCAAAATGTATTACGCAATCTGTGATACTAGGTTTTCTATAAATGTCAAATTTAAAAGTATTATTATTTCTAGTGATTAACAAGACTAAAAAGGGAATTTGGGAATTGATTTCAATTTCAACGCTGAATTTAATGGATTGGTTTAAAGAATTTAAGTTGCTAGTTCAGAATCAGATCGTTTGAATAAAACAATTATGTCATCTACATATTTGTACCAAAAGAGAAAATGATCTTTAAAGGGAGAAGAAGTTAAAAACTGAACTTCTAAGTTATTCATGAATATTTCTGCTAAAAGAGGTGACAAATTAGAACCCATTGCTAAGCCTGAGTTTTGTGAATAAAAATTATTATAAATTGAAAGAGATTTTGATCTAGCACAGTCTGACAAAGTGAATGTACATTTAGCGCATGTATATGGTTGGGATATTAGATATTCTATTTTTGCACCGATTATTTTGTATACCACTATCAGATTCATCTTTTCAACCAGATCTTAATAACGTTAAACAAATTGCTTCAAATAAAGGATATTCTTTAAAAACTATAAATAAATTATACTATAGATACTATAACAAATTCAAATACACACACCAGTTGGTTAAAAATCCTTCAGAAACAATTTCCTTTTCAAATTCATTAACATACTTTGGCGTCGTCTCAGAGAAATGTTCTAAAATACTTAAGAAAAATGGTTTCAAATTTTCATTTAAAACAGATAACGAAACAGAAAATATTAAAGTTGAAGAAACGCGGCTTGATAATATTTATATTCTAGGAATTTTTAAAAAGAACTGATTTTACAAACATGTGTCAAAAAATAAACGCGTTCGCACAAAAGTTGGTCGAAAAGATTCTCACTTATGACTCACGTACTTCGTCAGGCTCGTTTCACTTTTTCTTAACATTTCAATTTCTCAATTTACAGGTTTAAAGTTTCTTAGATTCTTGTTTAGTCGGGTCCTGAACGTCTTAATTTCTCAGATTTTCTGAATTTTTAATTTCGCAGATATTCAGTTCACCTTCAGAGATTCTGCTTAATTTCGTATCTAGCAATAATTGTAAAATGGCGTCCGGTCGTCTGTTTAAACTTCAATGGCAAATTTTCATTTTATTTTATTTCCTTCTGATATTACTAAGGCAGTTTGAAAAGTAGTCTAAAATTCCTAGCAGATAAATATTATCAAGCCTTGTTTCTTCAACTTTAATATCTTCTGTTTCAGATTGCGTAAACGAAATTGTCAGTTGATTGTGTATCGTAGTTCTGAATTTGTCTTCTTTCTGGATAGCAGAAGAAGTTTGCCAGTTTATCTTGCGCGTTTAAATTTAATTTAATTTCAACGAATTTTAAGTTATTACAAGGTTCAGATAAATCATTAATAAACAGATAAATCAATAAGGTTGTCCTTATTATACGATTTCTCTATCTAACTCAGCAACTAAACTAAATTTTACTTTACTCAGAGTGCAAAATTATTCAAATTTTAAACTCTGTTACTTTAACCGATTTAATTTTGGATTATTTTGAAATTTGCATTTTATGGTTTTCATGCACAGCTAATAATGGTATTGGAAAATATTACATTGAAATTTTGAGTCGCAAAATATTCCGTATTTCACTCGTCAGCTGACGAGTGAAAACGCTACCGCTTCGGAATATAATTCAGCAATTATGTATTTTTATATTTTTAATCGCAAATTAAATTTAAACATTAAAGTTTAATTGTTTTGCAGATGATATTTGAATCACAAGTCTATATAAAGCAGATTTAACAGGTTTTGATTTAGTTTTAATATTTACGCAAAGATTTTATAACGAATCAGCCTTGGTTCCTCTTCACAAATTAAAGCTGCATGATCTGTTTTCAATAAATCATAAACAAAATTCATCTACGCTGAAAAAGTAAGATGTCACAACAATAATTTTCCAAATGTATCTAATAATAATCGCTTCCAGTAGAGAGAAAGTTCTTTAATATATTATAATAATAATATATTACAAATTTTAAACTCTGTTACTTAAACCGATTTAATTTGAATCATTTTAAAAATTGCATTTTATGGTTTTCATTCACAGCTAATGTTGGGATTCGTAACCTTAACTATGATGCAAATTCAAAAATTACCAAATTTTCATTATTATCGTAAAGTGATCCATAGTTATCTTCCATGTTAATTTATGCGAAACACAACATACATATTCAGAAAAATTTAAACTTTTTTTAATTGAGCAAGTAATATTTTAATTAGTATTGAAATTTTGAGTCGCAAAATATTCCGTATTTCACTCGTCAGCTGACGAGTGAAAACGCTACCGCGTCGGAATATTTTGCGTCTTAAAATTTCAATACTAATTAAAATATTACTTGCTCAATTAAAAAAAGTTTAAATTTTTCTGAATATGTATGTTGTGTTTCGCATAAATTAACATGGAAGATAACTATGGATCACTTTACGATAATAATGAAAATTTGGTAATTTTTGAATTTGCATCATAGTTAAGGTTACGAATCCCAACATTAGCTGTGAATGAAAACCATAAAATGCAATTTTTAAAATGATTCAAATTAAATCGGTTTAAGTAACAGAGTTTAAAATTTGTAATATATTATTATTATAATATATTAAAGAACTTTCTCTCTACTGGAAGCGATTATTATTAGATACATTTGGAAAATTATTGTTGTGACATCTTACTTTTTCAGCGTAGATGAATTTTGTTTATGATTTATTGAAAACAGATCATGCAGCTTTAATTTGTGAAGAGGAACCAAGGCTGATTCGTTATAAAATCTTTGCGTAAATATTAAAACTAAATCAAAACCTGTTAAATCTGCTTTATATAGACTTGTGATTCAAATATCATCTGCAAAACAATTAAACTTTAATGTTTAAATTTAATTTGCGATTAAAAATATAAAAATACATAATTGCTGAATTATATTCCGAAGCGGTAGCGTTTTCACTCGTCAGCTGACGAGTGAAATACGGAATATTTTGCGACTCAAAATTTCAATGTAATATTTTCCAATACCATTATTAGCTGTGCATGAAAACCATAAAATGCAAATTTCAAAATAATCCAAAATTAAATCGGTTAAAGTAACAGAGTTTAAAATTTGAATAATTTTGCACTCTGAGTAAAGTAAAATTTAGTTTAGTTGCTGAGTTAGATAGAGAAATCGTATAATAAGGACAACCTTATTGATTTATCTGTTTATTAATGATTTATCTGAACCTTGTAATAACTTAAAATTCGTTGAAATTAAATTAAATTTAAACGCGCAAGATAAACTGGCAAACTTCTTCTGCTATCCAGAAAGAAGACAAATTCAGAACTACGATACACAATCAACTGACAATTTCGTTTACGCAATCTGAAACAGAAGATATTAAAGTTGAAGAAACAAGGCTTGATAATATTTATCTGCTAGGAATTTTAGACTACTTTTCAAACTGCCTTAGTAATATCAGAAGGAAATAAAATAAAATGAAAATTTGCCATTGAAGTTTAAACAGACGACCGGACGCCATTTTACAATTATTGCTAGATACGAAATTAAGCAGAATCTCTGAAGGTGAACTGAATATCTGCGAAATTAAAAATTCAGAAAATCTGAGAAATTAAGACGTTCAGGACCCGACTAAACAAGAATCTAAGAAACTTTAAACCTGTAAATTGAGAAATTGAAATGTTAAGAAAAAGTGAAACGAGCCTGACGAAGTACGTGAGTCATAAGTGAGAATCTTTTCGACCAACTTTTGTGCGAACGCGTTTATTTTTTGACACATGTTTGTAAAATCAGTTCTTTTTAAAAATTCCTAGAATATAAATATTATCAAGCCGCGTTTCTTCAACTTTAATATTTTCTGTTTCGTTATCTGTTTTAAATGAAAATTTGAAACCATTTTTCTTAAGTATTTTAGAACATTTCTCTGAGACGACGCCAAAGTATGTTAATGAATTTGAAAAGGAAATTGTTTCTGAAGGATTTTTAACCAACTGGTGTGTGTATTTGAATTTGTTATAGTATCTATAGTATAATTTATTTATAGTTTTTAAAGAATATCCTTTATTTGAAGCAATTTGTTTAACGTTATTAAGATCTGGTTGAAAAGATGAATCTGATAGTGGTATACAAAATAATCGGTGCAAAAATAGAATATCTAATATCCCAACCATATACATGCGCTAAATGTACATTCACTTTGTCAGACTGTGCTAGATCAAAATCTCTTTCAATTTATAATAATTTTTATTCACAAAACTCAGGCTTAGCAATGGGTTCTAATTTGTCACCTCTTTTAGCAGAAATATTCATGAATAACTTAGAAGTTCAGTTTTTAACTTCTTCTCCCTTTAAAGATCATTTTCTCTTTTGGTACAAATATGTAGATGACATAATTGTTTTATTCAAACGATCTGATTCTGAACTAGCAACTTAAATTCTTTAAACCAATCCATTAAATTCAGCGTTGAAATTGAAATCAATTCCCAAATTCCCTTTTTAGTCTTGTTAATCACTAGAAATAATAATACTTTTAAATTTGACATTTATAGAAAACCTAGTATCACAGATTGCGTAATACATTTTGACTCTTGTCACCCTGTTTCCCATAAATTTGCAGCTTTTCATTCTTTTTTCCACCGATTATTTTGTATACCACTATCAGATTCATCTTTTCTTTTCTTAAGTTGGATACATTATTAACATTTAAAAGTAAGTAAGGAAATCTTCAAACACGCTCGACAGCCTCCAAATAATCGATACCTCATTACAAATGTGACGTCAATTTGCCCTTGTCAAAAATTTCTGTTAATCTTTCGGGCAGTTTTAATGACTATAGCTAATTACTAGCGGGTTTCTAAAATGTGACGTCAATTTGCCTTGTCGAAAATTTCTAATAGACTTTTGGCCGTTATTAGTTGCGTCGTTTTGCAATATATAGAGCAAGTGCATTTGTATTCCTAACTATACTCTTCAACGATTGTCTGCAAATTGTAAGTGTAAATACCTGCGTTTTTTTTTCTAAGTTTTTGTGAAGTTTCTTTTCAAATATTTCTGGTAAGTTATACTATTATTTTTATTTATTAAGGTTGTTTTATAATTATTTATTATTTTAATTTAAGAAATGGCTCCTGTCGTAAGGTGCACTAATTATGCCCAAGATGCCGGACCAGAGAGCCCTAAAATAAGAATTTTGGCGAACCAGTATTTGATTATTGCGATGGACTACATCGTCGACGATAGCGTACTGATAGCAGGCGTTATGACGGATATAGATGAAGAAATGGTTCTTGCAGCAGAGAGAATACAACGACCATAAAAAACGATTAAATTATTGATGATGAACTCGTTTTGAGTAAATTTGGACAGAGGGAAAATTAACAGTGAAATACGGAATATAACTTTTTTTGAACACGTTTTTCTTTTTGGGTTAAAATTAGTTGAGCTCGTTTTGGGGTAAATTGGACAGAGATGTCTCATTGTAGATTAATGTTTTACTATTTATATATTCGTGAAATTTTAAGTGCTTCGGTACTTTCGACCAGTTTCTAATAATGGTATTGGATAATTAAACAGACGACCGGACGTCATTTTACAATTGCTAGATACGAAATTAAGCAGAATCTCTGAAGATGAGTTGAATATCCTAATTTCTCAGATTTTCTGAATTTGTAATGACGCGCCTATCCAGATATTTATAAAGTTCTAATCGTGCATTGGCTGTTGTGTAGGCTGCTATAGCAACACTAAACATTGTTTTTTAATTTTTACATTTTATAAATGTCAAATTTAATTCAAAATAACGTCATAATTTTAAATATTCTTTAAGGTAAGAACGCCTCTGTAATTCATCAATTGTATCATTAATCTCTTGTTAAATTAGGGATTATGATGGCAGTAGAGTTCGACTTAAATATATTTAAATTTTAATTTACCTGTTTATTATTGATTTATCTGAACTATGTAATAACTTAAAATTCGTTGAAATTAATTTAAATTTAAACGTGTAAGATAAACTGGCAAACTTCTTCTACTATCCAGAAAAAAGACCCAAATTCAAAACTACGATACACCATCAACTCACAATTTCGTTTACGTAATCTGAAACAGAAAATATTAAAGTTGAAGAAACACGGCTTGATAATATTTATCTGCTAGGAATTTTTAAAAAGAACTGATTTTACAAACGTGTCAAAAAATAAACGCGTTCGCCCAAAAGTTGGTCGAAAAGATTCTCACTTATGACTCTCGTACTTCGTCAGGCTCATTTCATTTTTTAGGTTTTCTAACTTTTCTCAACTTACAGGTTTAAAGTTTCATAGATTCTTGTTTACTCAGGTCCTGAATATTTTAATTTCTCAGATTTTCTGAATTTGTATTGTGGCCGATATATATTCATCGCTTTCGTTTTATGTTTTCAAATTGCTCTGGAGTTTCTAACTTTTCATCTCAAGTTCTTAAGTTTTCACTTTTTAGGTTCTAAGTTTTCTCAATTTACAGGTTTAATAAAGTTTTCATAGATTTCTTGTTTACTCAGGTCGTGAATATCTTAATTTCTCAGATTTTCTGAATTTGTAATGTCGCAGATATTCAGCTCACCTTCAGAGATTGAGCTTAATTTCGTATCTAACAATTGTAAAATGGCGTCCGGTCGTCTGTTTAATTTTCCAATACCTTATTAGAAACTGGTCGAAAGTACCGAAACACTCAAGATTTCACGAATATATAAATTAATAGTAAAACATTAATCTACAATAAGACATCATGACTCATGAGATCATGTGCTGGATTCATAAACTGAATATTCCGGTTCGAATTCAGGTAAGTAAGGATATTTTTTTCCTTTTAAATATCAAAACTCGTTTGACACTTTACCCTATGGATTTAGAACCTAATAGTATGTAAGATAGTAGGATAATTGTACGTATTTTTATGTTTCATGTTTTATTTATTTAATGATGTAAAGTATTGCATGTATTTTTTGTATAATAAAATATATTTAATAAAAATAAAAATACATATCAAATATTTCTTGACATATTCTATCATTCCTATCAGTATCACTTGTGAACAGTCAGAACATTCAAGTTTTAGCGCCAAGACGCCATTTGGAATAGAAAAATTTCCATGATGTCAAAATAATTTAAATAGAGGAGATTCAAATTTTACAGCCTAGACGCCATCTTGACTCAAAACATTTTCAAATTTTACCGCCTAGACGCCATCTAATGAGACCGAAAGTCTAATAGAAATTTTTGACAAGGGCAAATTAACGTCACATTTGAAATGAGGTATTCAGTAAATGCAATAATAACTTCGTATCAATCCATTATAAACGAGGTCGTGATGTATTTATTACAATTATCTACACCGTCTTGAATAGAAAAATTTCCATGATGTCAAAATAATTTAAATATGAGAGATTCAAATTTTACCGCCTAGACGCCATCTTGACTCAAAACATTTTCAAATTTTACCGCCTAGACGCCATCTAATGAGACCGAAAGTCTAACAGAAATTTTTGACAATGGCAAATTGACGTCACATTTGAAATGAGGTATTCAGTAAATGCAATAATAACTTCCTATCAATTTATATAAACGAGGTCATGATGTATTTATTACAATTATCTACACCGTCTTGAATAGAAAAATTTCCATGATGTCAAAATAATTTAAATATGAGAGATTCAAATTTTACCGCCTAGACGCCATCTTGACTCAAAACATTTTCAAATTTTACCGCCTAGACGCCATCTAATGAGACCGAAAGTCTAACAGAAATTTTTGACAAGGGCAAATTGACGTCACATTTGAAATGAGGTATTCAGTAAATGCAATAATAACTTCCTATCAATTTATATAAACGAGGTCATGATGTATTTATTACAATTATCTACACCGTCTTGAATAGAAAAATTTCCATGATGTCAAAATAATTTAAATATGAGAGATTCAAATTTTACCGCCTAGACGCCATCTTGAATAGGAAAGTTTAACAGAAATTTTTGACAAGGGCAAATTGACGTCACATTTGAAATGAGGTCATGATGTCATTATTGGTTCATAATGAATTCTCTTAATGGGCCAATAATGAGATCATTAAGTAAACATTATCTTAATGAGCGTCATTATCATTATGAACCAATAATGATATCATTAAGTAAACATTATCTTAATGACACTCATTATCTTAATGAGGGTCATTAAAACCGACCGAAGCCCCAGCTATTACTACTATCGTGTATTCATCATGTAATCATCATGTAGTCATCATGTAATCATTATGTACTCATCATATATCATGTATTTATCCATGTAATCATGATATTATCATCGTGTAACTAGATTTGTGTTTTGTTCTTATTACTACTTTTCGCTTGACTAGATCTTCCTCTGCGAATAAAATCGCAGTCATTTACTGTGGTGTGATTCTGTGTGTTAATATGCACTTATACTTGGCATTTCTCATATTCCCGCCTTCAATTCGGCCTGTCTCGTGCGGTGCTCGTGATTACATTCTTTCAACTAATTGTGTCGTTTGCATTTTTCTTTTAGCCCTAATGTAAAGTTTTTCCTATCTTTCTGGTGGCCATAGGGGTCATAAGTTTACAGTTTGCAACATATTTTTTTCGTAACCTATTTTTTCCAATTTCTCGTGATGGCAGGTTTATAAAAGGTACTTAATTCAATAATTAAATTTGGTATCCCTGAATTCATTTTTATTAACATAATAAGAATTTTTGACCACAAGTAGAACTCGTCAAAATAAAAAAATACATCATTTTTCTTCGCAAACGCTCCCTTACGGAGTTAAAATTAAGAATAGTTTGACCCCTAAAACCAAACCCGCCTATGGACCCACGTTCATTGATTGGCAGGAATGCACAAAAACTTTACCCGATAAATGAATCGAAATAACAACTGTTTAAATGAAAACATGTACTCACCTACCACAATATGCATAAAATTGAAGTAGGTTAGCATGTAATAATAAACTCTCTAACTTCCATCAGGGATAATCCTTGTTGTTGTACGTGCGATAAACGATAAATGTTGACACACCGACACTTCGAATTAAAAATTTCAGGTTCAATTTCCAAAACACGATTACATCTGGGACGTCCTAAATCTGGAGTTGGAGAAGCACAAGAATCGAACACACACAACAATACATAGCGGCGCGACACTCAACTGACAACTAAAATTTAGTATCAACGACAAATTTTTTGTCCCAAAAAAGTCTGGTGTTTACCTCGTTCGACAAAAACGTTCTGATGCGTTCAAGTTCATGTAGGCATAGGCGGAGGGTGAAATAAGGGGTCAGAAAAATTTGAAAAAAATTGCGGATTTTAGCAAAGTGGTAAATAGAAAAAATGTTTATTTTGACGAGTTCTACTTATGGTTAAATTTTCTGCTGGGACTTCCATAACACCCTGCATATACTTGTGTCGCCGAAGCGATAGAGTAATAAAACTTAAGGGTGGGACATCACTTGCGTAAAGCGTTGTACGCAAGTGTCATATTCATAAGGAAGAAATTCCATCTAAACTCTTTTTATAACTGCAATCTTTATACCTACATGCCGTTTTCGTAACACATTGATAAAGAGTAGTATTAAAAAGCTTGATTTGTAGATATAATCGAAGAACAATGACAAAAAAAGGGGAGAAAAGAGAAAAATACGTGTACCAAAAAGTCGAAGAACTTGCTCAGATAAGCTGTTAATTTAAGTTGGGTGCAGCGGGCTTTCCAAAATGCTGGAGTATTTAAACTCCACCAATAATGGTACATTACTATTTTTATCGGTTTCAGGATATTAAACAGATGTTTACACTAATAAAAGTTGGCCGGTAGGTAAGCCATAAATGTATCCTGTATGTAAAATTGGTTAGGTAATATTACCTTACCGAAATGTCAATTGTCAACATTTGTCAAGAAAGTGAAAACGAATTAATGTGAAAACTAATAAATTAATGATTGTAACGTTATTTATTAAAATAGCATAAGATTACACGAAACTATACCTTAAAAATAACAATGAAAATAACGAGAAAAAGATACAACTGCTTTTTGTCCCCATCACAATAGACATTTATGGTGCAATCTTTCAAAAAAGAAATTGTAACGGGATCGTCCCTCTCAATTGAATTGATATAGCATCTCGTAGACTATAATAACATGAAGCCCTAAAACGTGTTCTGTTGTTTTGTGAGATAACAGCGTATCAAAAATCGCAATTTGGGTTTGCATTTTCAAACGCTGTACGTTTACCGCCTTTTGTAACGTCATTTCGGGGGAGCCTTCTCATTTGTCCGCGCATCTAGTAACTTTATTTGGTGATTTTTTTTCCGTGTTGACGTCACAGAAAGGCGCGCGTTTCAAATAAGATAGATGTTTCGAATTTTCTTTTACCTAGTAAAGAATAATAAACAAAAAAATAGGGGTACAATATTTTTCCGTCTAGAAAAGCTGTTTTTGAAAATTGTGTGACGACTCCATTCCTGGCAAATTCAAATTCGAAACTGATGAAGAGTATGTGAAGATGTATTTTGTTGCACTATTTCTCTTGTATGGTCATTGTAAATAATTTCAGCTGAATGTGCTGAAACCGCCGAACTAAAAGTACCAGAAACAACTGAACTAGAACTACCAGAAACCGCTGAATTTGTACTACCAAACATTTTTTTTGCCCATCTTAATCTTACGGAAAAAATTGCAAAAAATTTCAGTAAATTTACATAAATGAGAAGATGGTCACCTGACATCGATAAACTATTCCACAAACCACGAATGTTATGATCCATAACAGCCTTAGATGTCGCTCTACGAGCTCGGATTTCAATTACATCTGCGGCTGTAATAAACGTCATAACATTTCTTGGTATGTTAATAGCTATTAACACCGCCCGCAAAGGGGCGGCTTTATTACTCTATCTGTTGGGCGACACAAGTATATCTTTATTGCTTTTTCAATTAAAAATATTAATTTGGGATAAGGAGACTAATTTGCTATAGAAGACATGTTTGATCATATTATTTTTTTAATGTAATCATCATGTAGTCAAGGTAAGCCCGTGTAATCATTGTGAAATCTTTTGTAATCATTTAGTAACCCGAATGTAGATACTTGAAATTGCATGAAATTCTATGAAATCCTCCGTGAAATCATGTAATCACTCATGTAGTCATATGTAATCACATGTAGTCATATGGTAGTCACATGTAATCACATGAAATCATATGAAATCACAAGTATTCACTATGTAATCAAGTGAAATTTGTAATCCGTGGTACACCCTTTTCATCAGTGGTTACCCCCTCGTATTTTACCGACCCGAAATATCACCGCATATACAGAAAGTGATTTACTAATTTATCAGCAGCACAAAATGGAGCTGTCTCATTGTTTAGGTCACCGTCATAGGCCTTTGTGTTCGTATTCGATAAACGTTCGTCGAGGTCAATTCTTGATTAGATCAATTCGACGCAATCATTTTCTCTCAAATAATGGAATGGACGTGGATTTGTTTATACTGCACACCACATAATAATCTGCACGCAGTGCTGTCGGAAGATAAAAAAGAGAGCGCGGCTTCAGCACGGTCGTTACCGTATCGAGGATATAGCGTCGCTGGTGGAGTCGTATTGTTATGGTAATTGCGCTTACAAAAACATTTTTGGGGTAATAAAAAATTTAATTAAAATTTTATAAGGGCGAGAGGTGGCGTGTTTTATGTGGGACCACATTTGCGACTGCTTTGGTTAATATCGTTGCTTTGTATTGTAACCTATATGTGTTTTATAATTTCTTATTAATTTTTTCTTCATATCGCCGAATTAATTGCAGATCCGAACTTTTTTTCCGGATAAAAATATAATACGGAGGAATCGGAAGAGAAAGATCAAAAGAAGATTGTAAAAATATGGGAAAAATACCACAAGATCAGGAGCAACAATTCATACAGTAGAATTAAGAGAAAATGTAAAAACGAAATAGGAATAAACTAGTGATAAAATGATATTGACATTATAACAAAGGATGAATGCCGAGAGCTGAATAGATAGAAATATAATATAAAAAATTAAATGAGAAAAGGAAGAACCAATGGACACAAGAGTAAAAAAAAATACAAACGGAGTGGTGGCGGCTCTGGGCAACGCAGTGTGTCCGGAATGGCAGCGTCCGGAGCACCACGCTTTTTTAGTGGTCAAAATGATGCCATGAAAATGAACCCATCCCGGTGCGACATCCGGAAGTATCCGACATCCGTTGGGGGTGGTCGTAGCGGGTACCGGAAAGCTGCATTTGAAGCGCTCCATTTTTCTGATTACCAGAGTGAAAGGTCAACCAGGGGCCCTTTGTGACTGTCATTTTTTGATTGTTCTGTTAATAGCTGAAATTCATAGGGACTCTTTCTTTATCTACTTCTATTCTCTATACTCAAAAAGTGCTAAATTAATTAAAACAAATAACAATTTTTGATGTACTTCTTTCCTGTAAAATTTAGTTCACACATGCTCTTGGAATCTTAGTCATTATTATTGTAATTTTCTTCGCATAAAAACCGTCAACTTTAAGTGTCTGTCACTCGCATCATTAATATTTCCGTTTATTAAGCCCGTTTTACTTTTCCATAACAGACACTCTTCCCAACTTTTTTAACGCGCATTAGACAATGATGTATCGCTTTCACAAACCACGATAGACGTTCCGAGAATCTGAAATATTTTTACGCCGCAGGAAGTGTTATGGCATATTTAACAATTCAAGCCGAAGCGATGATGGACAAATGATGAATGCAGGGTGTGAAACGGTCCATTCATTAGAGAAAAACGTCGACTAACGCCGAGTCAGTTAGGGCCCTTAAAACACAATTAGATTATTTTAGATTCATTACCGCTCTATTCAACAAGTCAATACATCACGCGTGCATCTGGAACGCCTTAACCCTCGCTTCTTGGCCCATAATTTTCTCGCCGTGTAAATATTTTGAGCTCGGCCGTTCGACGAAAAAACACGGGTTTAATTAAAAAGCCAGCGAAATAAATTATGGACGTTCGTAATAATGTTTTGGATGTAGATACAAATTACTCGTACACACAGAAAGTGTATTTAATTAATTATGTTCGGGAAATATCAAACGGGATTTCTAATTTCAACAAACTTTTGTAATGCATGCATTAAACAGGCGAACTATAAAGTTTGCTTTATACTGAGAAACTTTCGGGAGCCACCCTCACATTAGCGAGAATCTGAAACTGTGGAGTTCGGTGTTGGGGAAGGAACAACGAAATGATTACTTTGATAATTAATGCTGTCTTGAAAGGGGCAGAGGGGCGGGCATGGATGGCTACACGCAACGCGAGAAAAATAACACAATTTATTTGTTTATCATATAAATGATATGCAGGGTGATTCACGAAGTATAGTAGATATTTAAACCTCAAATTATATGGCCCCTAAAAAAATACCGTGAAGTTTTGACGGTATTGAAGTTGAAAAATTAATTTATTTGGGATTTATTTTGGGCAAAAAACTTACTACTTACGATATAAACTATTGTAAACATCTCGGTCTTTTTGCTTTCAATTGAGTGTATTTCTCCATTTTGGTTCCTATAGAAGTCAAATTCGTTGATATTCCAAAAATTGTCAAAAATTAAAAACGGATTCCTGATAAATTACATGACAATTTTCAAGTGTCCTAGTGTGTGTACAGTGTAAAAATTACCAACATGTAGTTCCATTTTGGCAATTTGAATTAATAACAAATTTTTGAGTGTTTTTTTTTTCAATTTCGTCTCTCGTTAATTTAAAAAAAAATGTCAAAAAATAACTACAAATTTATGATGTATTGCTTGGCACTTTCCGAGTATCCTAGTGTATATAAAAGCGAAAAATTGCTTCGATACAGCTTGTTTGGGAAAAGTGAATTAATTAGGAATTTTTGAGTATCTTTCTCCATTTTGGTTCCTAGAAGTCAAATCGTTGATATTTCAAAAATTGACAAAAATTAACAACGGATTCCTGATCAATTACATGACTATTTTCAAGTGTCCTAGTGTGTGTACAGTCTGAAAATTACCAACATGTAGTTGCCTTTTGGTAATTTTAATAAATTACGACTTTTTGAGTTTGTTTTTTCAATTTCGTCCCTCCTTAATGTTTAAAAAATTGAAAAAAAAAATAACTACGAATTTATGATAAATTGCTTGGCACTTTCCAAGTATTCTAGTGTATATAGAAGCAAAAAATTGCTTCGATACAGCTTGTTTGGGAAATCTGAATTAATTAGGAATTTTTGAGTGTCTTTCTCCATTTTGGTTTCTAGAAGTCAAATTCGTTGATATTTCAAAAATTGTCAAAAATTAACAACGGATTCCTGATCAATTACATGACAACTTTCAAGTGTCCTAGTGTGTGTACAGTCTAAAAATTACCAACATGTAGTTCCCTTTTGGCAATTTGAATGAATAACGCATTTTTAAGTGTTTTTTTTTTCAATTTCGTCTCTCGTTAATGTTTAAAAAATGGACAAAAAATAACTACGAATTTATGATAAATTGCTTGGCACTTTCCAAGTATCCTAGTGTATATAGAAGCGAAAAATTGCTTCGATAGAGCTTGTTTGGGAAATCTGAATTAATTAGGAATTTTTGAGTGTCCTTCTCCATTTTGGTTCCTAGAAGTCAAATTCGTTGATATTTCAAAAATTGTCAAAAATTGACAACGGATTCCTGATAAATTATATGACTATTTTCAAGTGTCCTAGTGTGTGTACAGTCTAAAAATTAACAACATTTAGTTCCCTTTTGACAATTTTAATGAATTACGAATTTTTGAGTGTTTTTTTTTTCAATTTCGTCTCTTGTTAATGTTTAAAAAATTGTCAAAAAATAACTACGAATTTATGATGTATTGCTTGGCACTTTCCAATTATCCTATTGTATATAGAAGCGAAAAATTGTATCGATACAGCTTGTTTGGGAAATCTGAATTAATTAGGAATTTTTGAGTATCTTTCTCCATTTTGGTTTCTAGAAGTCAAATTCGTTGATATTTCAAAAATTGTCAAAAATTAACAACGGATTCCTGATAAATTACATGACAATTTTCAAGTGTCCTAGTGTGTGTACAGTCTAAAAATTACCAACATGTAGTTCCATTTTGGCAATTTGAATGAATTACGAATTTTTGAGTGTTTTTTTTTTCAATTTCGTCCCTCCTTAATGTTTAAAAAATTGAAAAAAAAAAAATAACTACGAATTTATGATAAATTGCTTGGCACTTTCCAAGTATTCTAGTGTATATAGAAGCAAAAAATTGCTTCGATACAGCTTGTTTGGGAAATCTGAATTAATTAGGAATTTTTGAGTGTCTTTCTCCATTTTGGTTTCTAGAAGTCAAATTCGTTGATATTTCAAAAATTGTCAAAAATTAACAACGGATTCCTGATCAATTACATGACAACTTTCAAGTGTCCTAGTGTGTGTACAGTCTAAAAATTACCAACATGTAGTTCCCTTTTGGCAATTTGAATGAATAACGCATTTCTAAGTGTTTTTTTTTTTCAATTTCGTCTCTCGTTAATGTTTAAAAAATGGACAAAAAATAACTACGAATTTATGATAAATTGCTTGGCACTTTCCAAGTATCCTAGTGTATATAGAAGCGAAAAATTGCTTCGATAGAGCTTGTTTGGGAAATCTGAATTAATTAGGAATTTTTGAGTGTCCTTCTCCATTTTGGTTCCTAGAAGTCAAATTCGTTGATATTTCAAAAATTGTCAAAAATTGACAACGGATTCCTGATAAATTACATGACTATTTTCAAGTGTCCTAGTGTGTGTACAGTCTAAAAATTAACAACATTTAGTTCCCTTTTGGCAATTTTAATGAATTACGAATTTTTGAGTGTTTTTTTTTTCAATTTCGTCTCTCGTTAATGTTTAAAAAATTGTCAAAAAATAACTACGAATTTATGATGTATTGCTTGGCACTTTCCAATTATCCTATTGTATATAGAAGCGAAAAATTGTATCGATACAGCTTGTTTGGGAAATCTGAATTAATTAGGAATTTTTTAGTGTCTTTCTCCATTTTGGTTCCTAGAAGTCAAATCCGTTGATATTTTAAAAATTGTCAAAAATTGACAACGGATTCCTGATAAATTACATGACTATTTTCAAGTGTCCTAGTGTGTGTACAGTCTAAAAATTAACAACATTTAGTTCCCTTTTGGCAATTTGAATGAATTACGAATTTTTGAGTTTTTTTGTCAATTTCGTCTCTCGTTAATGTTTAAAAAATTGTCAAAAAATAACTACGAATTTATGATAAATTGTTTGGCACTTTCCAAGTATCCCAGTGTATGTAGAAGCGAACAATTACTTCGATACAGCTTGTTTGGGAAATCTGAATTAATTAGGAATTTTTGAGTGTCTTTCTCCATTTTGGTTCCTAAAAGTCAAATTCGTTGATATTTCAAAAATTGTCAAAAATTAACAACGGATTCCTGATAAATTACATGACTATTTTCAAGTGTCCTAGTGTGTGTACAGTCTAAAAATTACCAACATGTAGTTCCATTTTGGCAATTTGAATGAATTACGAATTTTTGAGTGTTTTTTTTTTTCAATTGCGTCCCTCCTTAATGTTTAAAAAATTGAAAAAAAAGAACTACGAATTTATGATAAATTGCTTGGCACTTTCCAAGTATCCTAGTGTATATAGAAGCGAAAAATTGCTTCGATAGAGCTTGTTTGGGAAATCTGAATTAATTAGGAATTTTTGAGTGTCTTTCTCCATTTTGGTTCCTAAAAGTCAAATTCGTTGATATTTCAAAAATTGTCAAAAATTAACAACGGATTCCTGATAAATTACATGACAATTTTCAAGTGTCCTAGTGTGTGTACAGTCTAAAAATTACCAACATGTAGTTCCATTTTGGCAATTTGAATGAATTACGAATTTTTGAGTGTTTTTTTTTTCAATTGCGTCCCTCCTTAATGTTTAAAAAATTGAAAAAAAATAACTACGAATTTATGATAAATTGCTTGGCACTTTCCAAGTATCCCAGTGTATATAGAAGCGAAAAATTGCTTCGATACAGCTTGTTTGGGAAATCTGAATTAATTAGGAATTTTTGAGTGTCTTTCTCCATTTTGGTTCCTAGAAGTCAAATTCGTTGATATTTCAAAAATTGTCAAAAATTGACAACGGATTCCTGATAAATTACATCACTATTTTCAAGTGTCCTAGTGTGTGTACAGTCTAAAAATTAACAACCTTTAGTTCCCTTTTGGCAATTTTAATGAATTACGAATTTTTGAGTGTTTTTTTTTTCAATTTCGTCTCTCGTTAATGTTTAAAAAATTGTCAAAAAATAACTACGAATTTATGATGTATTGATTGGCACTTTCCAATTATCCTATTGTATATAGAAGCGAAAAATTGCATCGATACAGCTTGTTTGGGAAATCTGAATTAATTAGGAATTTTTTAGTGTCTTTCTCCATTTTGGTTCCTAGAAGTCAAATCCGTTGATATTTCAAAAATTGTCAAAAATTGACAACGGATTCCTGATAAATTACATGACTATTTTCAAGTGTCCTAGTGTGTGTACAGTCTAAAAATTAACAACATTTAGTTCCCTTTTGGCAATTTGAATGAATTACGAATTTTTGAGTTTTTTTTGTCAATTTCGTCTCTCGTTAATGTTTAAAAAATTGTCAAAAAATAACTACGAATTTATGATAAATTGCTTGGCACTTTCCAAGTATCCCAGTGTATGTAGAAGCGAAAAATTACTTCGATACAGCTTGTTTGGGAAATCTGAATTGATTAGGAATTTTTGAGTGTCTTTCTCCATTTTGGTTTCTAGAAGTCAAATTCGTTGATATTTCAAAAATTGTCAAAAATTAACAACGGATTCCTGATAGATTACATGACAATTTTCAAGTGTCCTAGTGTGTGTACAGTCTAAAAATTACCAACATGTAGTTCCCTTTTGGCAATTTGAATGAATAACGAATTTTTGAGTGTTTTTGTTTTTCAATTTCGTCTCTCGTTAATGTTTCAAAAATTGTCAAAAAATAACTACGAATTTATGATAAATTGCTCGGCACTTTCCAAGTATCCTAGTGTATATTGAAGGGAAAAATTGCTTCGATACAGCTTGTTTGGAAAATCTGAATTAATTAGGAATTTTTGAGTGTGTTTCTCCATTTTGGTTCCTAGAAGTCAAATTCGTTGATATTTCAAAAATTGTCAAAAATTAACAACGGATTCCTGATAAATTACATGACAATTTTCAAGTGTCCTAGTGTGTGTACAGTCTGAAAATTACCAACATGTAGTTCCCTTTTGGCAATTTGAATGAATTACGAATTTTTTAGTGTTTTTTTTTTAATTTCGTCTCTCGTAAATGTTTAAAAAATTGTCAAAAAATAACTACGAATTTATGATAAATTGTTTGGCACTTTCCAAGTATCCTAGTGTATGTAGAAGCGAAAAATTGCTTCGATACAGCTTGTTTGGGAAATCTGAATTAATTAGGAATTTTTGAGTGTCTCTCTATTTTGGTTCCTAGAAGTCAAATTCGTATATTTCAAAAATTGTCAAAAATTAACAACGGATTCCTGATAAATTACATGACAATTTTCAAGTGTCTTAGTGTGTATACAATCTAAAAATTACCAATATGTAGTTCCCTTTTGGCACCCAAAAAATTTTGATAGTCGCTGGATTTATTTTGGGCAAAAAACTTGCTGCTTACGATACAAACTATTGTAAACATCTCGGTGTTTACTGATGAACCCTTTCCGACTGACAAAACCACTTTTGCTTTCAATTGAAAAACATTTATAAAAATTGTTCGAAGTGACAACAGCCCTGGGCATTTCGCAGATGCATACCCCATGTGGAAAAATAAAAGATCGCGAGGAAATAAGAACAAAAAATATTGGCACAATGTACAAATCGTCGAGAAATAGAAAACGGAGGAACAGTATAATGAAAGAATAAATAAATTATGAGATGAAAGGAGAAGACACATAGAATGAGAAAATGAAGGGACGAAAAGATTAAGGAGGACGAAGGGGTGAAAGAGCTTGGAAATTGATAAATCTTTAATCGACGTATCTTGTTGTTGTCTATCGCATGGTGTATTTTGTTTGTTTTGTACTCTGGTTTCTTTACTCTCTTTAGTCTCTTTGGTCTCTCTGGGCCGTTCGTCTCTTTTGTCATCTTGTCTTTCTTATCCTTTTTTGTTACTATTTAGTCTTCTATCTGCTTTGTGTTTTTAGTCACTTAGTTTACTTGGTCTTCTTGGTTCGGTGGTTTCTCTAGTCTTTTTAGCATGCTTTGGTATTTATAGTCTCTCTTGTCCCATTGTTTTAATCTTTTTGATCTCCCTAGTCCTTCTGATCGCTTTGGTCTCTTTAACCTCTATCTATGTAAAGTTTTTCTTGTTAGTTTGCTTTAGTGTTCCTTTGTCTTTTCCTCTTCTCCGGCTTTGAAGGTCGTCACCAAATCTCAAATATCTGAAACATCTCAAATCCCAATTGACTATTTTTTTTAGAGGATGTTTTAGAGGGTCTCAATTTTTATCAGAACCTTTGTAACTATAGAAAATCTATATTATGTCTACAGAGTGATAACATATGACGACTAATGTACCCGTGAGATTGTGTATCAATCTTGGAATCGTAGGAACGTCACTGCAGAGCACCCACGGCCCATAAGAAAAACAAGACCATAATCTTGACAGTAACACTCGGAATTATTTCCAAGAGCACATTAAAGCATGTCGATCACCGTCGCCGATATCATCTCGCTCTGAATAAATATTGACTTGTAACCGGCGTAGACAAGTCCTGAATATGCATGGCTTTCGATCAAACCATAACACATTTTCGAGAAGACACGTTTTATGGCATCGTTCCGCATTTGCCGGCAATCTCGTCATGGACGGAGCAAATAATTCATCGGGTCGTTCATCTAATCAAGCGGAGTGCCTAATTGAATTTTTTGGGAATTAATTAAGTTGTAACGTTTTACCTACGCAGGTAGTAAAACGAGTGACCCGGCCTAATTGCTCTGTAATTAAATGTTGCCGTCCTCTGTACCCGAATATCAGATTGCGATAACGAAAGGCTTTGGACTACCGAAAAGCCAGAGGATTCGACGGTCAGGCATTAGGGCAATGAAGTATGTAGTGAGAAAAATTAATTCGTGGATACGTTCCCAGAATCTTCAATGTTCGAAATTGGATAGGAATATTTTGTAATCTTAAAATTTTGGTGAATTTTTGAAACTAAAGATGTTCAAAGATCAAAGAAAGATCGGTAAATGAAAAGGAATGGAAGACGGGAGGTTGCCGAAAGATTACGTGTGGAGATGTCAAGCAGCACGAAGGAAAAATAAGAAAGGAGGCACGAGAGGAGGAATCATTACAGCAGCATGGAAAAAATTGTGGAAGAAAGAGTAACGAAACAAAAACTAAAGAGAACAGGAATATCAGAGAAACTAAGAACAAAAAAAAAACTTAAAGTCACAGTATACAGAAGAGATGAGCAAAACAAAACAAAATGTTAGAAGAGACCATAAGTGAAAGAGAAAAAATTGGGAGAGACTTTGATGCGAAAATTGGGACAAGATTAGGGACACCGAATAATGAAATGACAAGAAGTGATAAGGGATCAGTTGAATAAGAACAAGAAAAGCAAAATCAAGATTTGCTCAAACTTGGAGAAAAATATGGAGGAAACAAGCAAAACTCAACTACAACCCAGCCAACAGTAAAAAGTGGAAAGCCTAACAATTGATAAAATTCTTTTGGTCATCCACAATGAAAGAATCTCAACCCGGCTTCTCTATTTAATGAATCGAAAAGAACTTTATTGCCCCTCGCGATATTTTCCCAGGTATCAAAGCTGGACGCCACATCGTGAATACCTGTATTTAAATAAGTAATCGTAATAAACGTCAAAAGGCGAACGGCTTTTTTTTTCAATTCCGATCCTTCAGGTGTCCCCTCGGTCGGAGAGCCTCGTAATTCATAAATTAATAAGCCGCTTGCATAATGTCCTAAAGCGGGCGATGGTGCCTAACTTATAGGTACACGACTTAATTTAGTCACGCCGTAATTTATACGACTTTTTCCGAATGGGACACATCTTCGTTAGCATAAAACATCCATTTGTCGGTTTCCAGGCAGGTGTGCGTGAACCTAGAACATCCTCTACGGAGAGGTACGCACTTAGGCGCATTGTCCGCGCGCTGAAAGGCTCGAGTGGTGAGTGTATTAAGAAGTGAATTATTAAAAGCATCTACCGTACTTGATCTTAATGGCGCGCCGCAAGTGTAAGTTGTAATCTCCGAAAATCCTTTTTGTTATCTCGATCCGCACCGGCCGAGAAGGTGCGAAACGGGGTATTGTCCTTACGTCAAAGGGTGTTAAAGGATCCCCATAAAGCACTCGAGATCTCACTTAAGAATGTGTACACCGGACATAACGCCCGCTGAACAATCTCCTCTTTATCGGTTCACGTTTCTAAAGCCATTGTCGCTTCAGCACTAATAACGTGACACGGGATGGAAGATGAGGGTGCAAATTAGGAAACATTAGGAATTTTTTGTCCGCAGCACGATTTATTGTGATGGCGGCCGAATATGTTTTTCCGAACAACAAGAACGAAGAACCCGTGATGCACTCCAGAACTTTCATCGATCCCGGCGCCCGATAATTGCATTTCGGACCAAACGGTCGTTTTATTGGAACAAATTGGACAATCCCGAAAGTTTGAAACGAAATGACGCGTAACTCTTAAGTTGTCAGCGGCCCTTAGCCTCCGGAGTTTCATCGTTCGCACAACTCCATTTTTCGCCGTCTATAAATAAATTTCGCATATTGCGGCGAGTGCACCGATCCGAAAACATTCGTAATCCAAGATGTTAAGTGCGTCTGACAACTCCAGTCAAGTTTCCAAGGGTAAGATCAACACATTAGCGCGCCTCCTGGATGTTTATATTGGATTTGATGTAACCTGTCAGGCTGTCATGTAACCAACAAACGCACTCCTTATCGCATCTAACGACATTTAGATTGTCACTTGTCACGCGGCAGCTGCTATAAATGCTACCAGGCTCGTTAAAGAAGCTTTTTCTGCATCGGAACCAATCGGGATCCGTGTGTCTTCGGAAGCACCGTGATTCCGGAAGATTACACCTATTCATTATAAGTTTATAGATAGGACTGCGTCGTCATCAATATTCAAATTTACCAGGTGACAGCCTGCGACGACAGGCAATCAAAAGCCTGGAATCGCGCCAGATTTAATAAGGGGTGCTTTTTATATTTAGCACCTTGATGGTTCAGGTTCGCTACGGTGTCTTGCTTATTAGTTCTTGTAATTTTGTTAGTTTAGAGTACAGAAATTCTTTAACATTTAAAATGTCAGAACATTGATAATTTGCAGGATGAAACACAGACTTGACAGATCTTGAGATATGCGCACTTTTCCAGTTTCAAAAATGAAGAAGTGTCATATTAACTTAAAATTTGTTTCTATGCCTACAGGTTGTCTGCCTGACATTTTATTTTAGGGTCTCTCTTACAGCTTAAACCAAATAGAAACGATAGAAAAACCTTTCATAAGCACTTTTGATTGTGTTAATTTGAAAAAGTGTCATACGAAGGGTGGCCTACATTTTTTGACAATTTTCAAACCTCGGAAAAAACTTTTTCAAAAGCATTTGGTTTCTGCAGCAGCATTTTCTAAAATTGTATACTTTGCAGCATTTTTTTTTTAAAACAACACAGTATTCTAGAGAAAGAAATGCAGAAGTATCATTACAAGGTAATTTTTTAATTTAAAATACATTTTTTCTACTATTCCTCCAGTTTGTCTAGTACCCGGGAAAAGGTATTTTGAAAAGCAATTGGTTTCTGCAGGACCATTTTCAAAAATTGTCAGAAAAAATACTTTGCAGGGTGCACATTTATTTGACAATTTTTCACAACCCCACATTATAATAGCCGGGATATTAAGAAGTGTAATGACTGCGTAATTTTAGAATTTAAAACACATTTTTTCCACTATTCCTAAAGTTTGTCTGCCAATTTCAAAAAGTGTCATGACACTATATTATAGCATCTCTATTACAGTGTCTTCCCTTACATATGAAACCCAATATAAACCTCAGAAAAAACGACTCATAAGCACTATTGATTTTGTATATATATTTGAAAATGTGTCACACGAAGGTTTGGCCTACATTTTTTGACAATTTTTCAAAACTTCACTCTGACGTTTGTAGATCGAATAGTACCCGGGAAAAGATATTTTAAAAACAATTGGTTTCTGCAGGACCATTTTCGAAAATTGTCAGAAAAAAAACTGCAGGATGCACATATTATATTTGACAATTTTTGACATCACATTATTTTAGCCTGGAAATTAAAAAGTATAATGACTAGGTAATTTTCGAATTTAAAATACATTTTTTCCACTATTCCTGCAGTTTGTCTGCCAATCTCAAAAAGTGTCATGACACTATACTATAGTATCTCTATTACAGTGTCTTCTCGTATATCTAAAACCAAATACATATAAACCTCAGAAAAAACGTTTCATAAGCACTGTTGATTTTGTATGTTTGAAAATGTGTCAGACGAAGGGTGGCCTACATTTTTGACAATTTTTCAAAACTTCATTTTGACGTTTGTAGATCAAATAGTACCCGGAAAAAGGTATTTTGAAAAACAATTGGTTTCTGCAGGACCATTTTCGAAAATTGTCAGAAAAAAAAACTGCAGGGTGCACATATTATATTTGACAATTTTTGACAACCTCACATTATTTTAGCCTGGAAATTAAAAACTATAATGACAACGTAATTTTAGAATTTTAGACCTAAATTTTTTTGACAATTTTTCAAAACTTCACTTTCACGTTGGTATATAGAATAGAACCGGGAAAAAGATATTTTCAAAAGCAATTGGTTTCTACAAAACCATTTCCGAAAATTGTCAGAAAAAAATATTTTGCAGGGTACACATATATTTGACAATTTTTGACAACCTCACATTATTTCAGCCTGGAAATCAAAAAGTATAATGACAACGTAATTTTAGAATTTAAAGTACATTTTTTCCACTATTCCTAAAGTTTGTCTGCCAATTTCAAAAAGTGTCATGACACTATAACCCAATATAGACCTCCGAAAAAACGTTTCATAAGCACTATTGATTTTGTATACACATTTGAAAATGTGTCAGCCGAAGGGTGGCCTACATTTTTTAAAACTTCACTTTGACGTTTGTAGATCGAACAGAACCCGGGAAAAGATATTTTCAAAAGGAAATTGTTATCTGCAGGACCGTTTTCGAAAATTGTCAGAAAAAAATACTTTGCAGGGTACACACTTTGCGGGTGGGCCGTCGCATCCACAACTGACCGATTGGCTAATAGTATTGGAATGACAACCATTTTTTGACCTAAAAACTTTTGAATTTGGATTGAACACGAGAGTAAGTTCTAGTTTTCAAAGGAAAAAAACATCAATAAATGGTTGTCATTTCTCATCCATTTAGTCAGTCGATGAGTATAGTGAACAGGCCGGCCCACCCGCCCACCGCACTCGCAAACAATGCCAGAACCACACGCCTTTTAGTCACAAACCAACCTTATACCAGTAATTAGAATCAATCCAATTTGAGATTTACAGCAAAATATATAATCAAATTTACATTTTTGACTTGATGGTTGACAAACTGGTTCTGAATGACAACCATTTTCCTATTGCATCCACATTTTGTTCCTTGTATTTTAATAATTGTTCTTTGTGACTAAAAGCCGTTTCGATCATGGCACGACATGTGAATGCGGTGGGCGGGTGGGTCGTCGCATCCACAACTGACCGATTGGCTAATGGTATTGGAATGACAACCATTTTTTGACCTAAAAACTTTTGAATTTGGATTGAACACGAGAGTAAGTTCTAGTTTTCAAAGGAAAAAAAAATCAATAAATGGTTGTCATTTCTCATCCATTTAGTCAGTCGATGAGTATAGTGAACAGGCCGGCCCACCCGCCCACCGCACTCGCGAACGGTGCCAGAACCACACGCTTTTTAGTTACAAACCAACCTTATACCAGTAATTAGAATCAATCCAATTTGAGATTTACAGCAAAATATATAATCAAATTTACATTTTTGACTTGATGGTTGACAAACTGCTTCTGAATGACAACCATTTTCCTATTGCATCCACATTTTGTTCCTTGTATTTTAATAATTGTTCTTTGTGACTAAAAGCCGTTTCGTTCATGGCACGACATGTGAATGCGGTGGGCGGGTGGGTCGTCGCATCCACAACTGACCGATTGGCTAATGGTATTGGAATGACAACCATTTTTTGACCTAAAAACTTTTGAATTTGGATTGAACACGAGAGTAAGTTCTAGTTTTCAAAGGAAAAAAAAATCAATAAATGGTTGTCATTTCTCATCCATTTAGTCAGTCGATGAGTATAGTGAACAGGCCGGCCCACCCGCCCACCGCACTCGCGAACGGTGCCAGAACCACACGCTTTTTAGTTACAAACCAACCTTATACCAGTAAACAGAATCAATCCAATTTGAGATTTACAGCAATATATATACTCAAATTTACATTTTTGACTGAACGGTTGACAAACTGGTTCGGAATGACAACCATTTTCATATTGTATCCACCAAAACAGATTTATATCGAAATATATATACATATACTCAAATTTACATTTTTGACTTAATGGTTGACAAATTGGTTCTGAATGACAACCGTTTTCCTATTGCATCCACATTTTGTTCCTTGTATTTTAATTGTTCTTTGTAACTAAAAGCCGTTTCGTTCATGGCACGACATGTAAATGCGGTGGGCGGGTGGGCCGTCGCATCCACAACTGACCGATTGGCTAATGGTATTGGAATGACAACCATTTTTTGACTTACAACTTTTGAATTTGGATTGAACACGAGAGTGAGTTCTAGTTATCAAAGGAAAAAAATTATCAATAAATGGTTGTTATTTACAGCAAAATATGTACTCAAATTTACATTTTCGACTGAATGGTTGACAAACTGGTTCGGAATGACAACCATTTTCATATTGTATCCACCAAAACAGATTTATATCGAAATATATATACATATACTCAAATTTACATTTTTGACTTAATGGTTGACAAATTGGTTCTGAATGACAACCGTTTTCCTATTGCATCCACATTTTGTTCCTTGTATTTTAATTGTTCTTTGTGACTAAAAGTCGTTTCGTTCATGGCACGACATGTGAATGCGGTGGGCGGGTGGGCCGTCGCATCCACAACTGACCGATTGGCTAATGGTATTGGAATGACAACCATTTTTTGACTTAAAACTTTTGAAATTGGACTGAACACGAGAGTGAGTACTAGTTTTCAAAGGAAAAAAATTATTATCAATAAATGGTTGTTATTTCTCATCCATTTAGTCAGTCGATGAGTATAGTGGACAGGGCCTACATTTTTTGACAGTTTTTCAAAACTTCACTTTGACGTTTGTAGATCGAATAGAACTGGGGAAAAGATATTTTCAAAAGCAATTGGTTTCTACAGGACCATTTTCGAAAATTGTCAGAAAATAGATAATTTGTAGGATGCCCACATATTTGACAATTTTTCAGAACAGCACACTATTCAAGCCTAAGGAATGAAAAAGTATCATGACAAACCATTTTCCTATTGCATCCACATTTTGTTCCTTGTATTTTAATAATTGTTCTTTGAGCCGTTTCGTTCATGGCACGACATGTGAATGCGGTGGGCGGGTGGGCCGTCGCATCCATAACTGACTGATTGGCTAATGGTATTGGAATGACAACCATTTTTTGACTTAAAACTTTTGAAATTGGATTGAACACGAGAGTGAGTACTAGTTTTCAAAGGAAAAAAATTATCAATAAATGGCTGTTATTTTTCATCCATTTAGTCAGTCGATGAGTATAGTGGACAGGGCCTACATTTTTTTGACAATTTTTCAAAACTTCACTTTGACGTTTGTAGATCGGATAGAAACTAGGAAAAGATATTTTCAAAAGCAATTGGGTTTCTACAGGACCGTTTTCGAAAATTGTCAGACAAAAATATTTTGCAGGGTGCACAAATATTTGACAATTTTTGACAACCTCACATTATTTTAGCCTGGAAATTAAAAAGTATAATGACAACGTAATTTTAGAATTTTAAATAAATTTTTTCCACTATTCCTCCAGTTTGTCTGCCAATTTAAAAAAGTGTCATGACACTATATTATAGCATCTCTATTACAGTGTCTTCCCGTACATTTGAAACCAAATATAAACCTCAGAAAAAACGTTTCATAAGCACTGTTGATTTTGTATATATTTGAAAATGTGTCAGACGAAGGGTGGCCTAAATTTTTTTGACAATTTTACAAAACTTCACTTTGACGTTTGTAGATCGAATAGAATCCGGGAAAAGATATTTTCAAAAGCAATTGTTTCTGCAGGACCATTTTCGAAAATTGTCAGAAAAAAATACTTTGCAGGGTGCACATATATTTGACAATTTTTGACAACCTCACATTATTTTAGCCTGGAAATTAAAAAGTATAATGACAACGTAAGGATGCACATATATTTGACATTATTTTTCGAGAACAGCACACTCTTCTAGCATAAGAAATGAAGAGGTATCATTACCACGTAATTTTAGAATTTAAAATGCATTTTTGCCACTATTCCCACACTGTTTGTCAATTTCATGTCACGGCACTATATGCTAGGGTAAAAAGTGTCATACGAAAGGTGGCCTACATCTTTTGACAATTTTTCAAAATTTCACTTTGAGGTTCGTAAATTGAATGGAACCTCGGAAAAGTTATTTTCATAAGCACTTATTGGTTTCCGCTGTACCACTTTTGAAAATAGTCATAACATAAATAGTTTGCAATTTAAATAGCAATTTAAAATACTTTTTTACGACTATTCCTCCAGTTTGCCTGCCAATTTCAAAAAGTGTCATGACACTATAGGGTGTCTTCTGTTACATAGCAAGCGAAATAATCTCACAGAACCGGAACGAATTTTTTTCTGTCGTAAAACAACTTTGATGATGATGTGGGTATTTCATAATTATGTCGAAGATTCTGTACATACTGTAACTGTACAGGTATCTCACACCACCACGACGTAGCGACTCTCCAAAGCGGCCACAACATCCAATTAGCATAAACCGAACGGATCGAACGCAGGTATGGTATCGTCGCAATCCAGTTTACGAAATAAATCTCGAAGATGAGAGCACGGCAGATCATTAAATGTTAACTGTAACCTCTAATTAGAGATATCTCGTGGTATTGTGTGCAAATGAGGTGCCGGAGATTCGCTCGTTGTTATTCGAGATGATAAACGATACGGCGACATCTGACAAGGGTCCACTTTCAAAGAGAGAGGGACTACCGGTCAAAGCACGGTGCCCTACCATTACAAAACACAAAACGTCATTACGTAGTAGCTAATAGTACACATTGTCCGTCATTTGTAAGCTTAGTACATACCGAAACGTGGAGAGGGGCGATCGTGTGTGTGCATGCTCGTTTTATGGCCAGAGCGTGTTTTAGTTGTCATTTGTTGAGGAGGTAATTATTAGCTGCGAGAGATGCTTTTAGACATTTTCGTTTATATGTAGAGAATTTTTTCGTAATATCGAAATTTCGTAACTTTGTATTACTTCCTCATTACCAATATCTCTCGTGCACGAGCAATTATTTCCAGCGTTATTCGCGTCGGCGGCGGGATAACCCGTGGTCAAACCCACGCACCAGGGACGGCCGATTCCTTCCTTATAAACGGGCGCGTTAATTATACATTAGATAAATACCTATACGTTATAAACGGGACCGTTATGCGGTGTTTATTATTGTCACCGCTATTGTTCTTTATTTAACCGCTCGTTCCCATGATGGATGCGCCCACACAAATTGTTCCATCATTTCCGGATTATCCCACTATCAGCACAAAACCCCGCTATATTTCACGTGGATTTCTCCGGGAAGTGGACCTGGATTTATCCGGTTCATTGAGTTCGCCCGAGTTAAGCCAATTAAAAGTTAAACGTTTAATCGTGCCATTAACAGCTTGCTGGGCGCCCGGATTGTTTATTTGCATCTTTCTGATTGCCGACCAGGAAGTGTGCATCAGTATTCTGGGTGAGCGTCAGGAAATTTTGCTGTCCACGACAATTCCTCATGTGTCAAGTATGAGGAGACGTTAGATGTAAATGTAGATTAGTCTTTTGGCTGCATGCCTCACGCAAAAGATTATTGAAGTCAACAGGCAGCGGTGGCCGCCCCCTTGTGACTCTATGTCATACAGTAACCATACACATAGTGATCTCTATACAGGGTGATTCACGAAGTATAGTAGTTATTTAAACCTATGACAGTCCCTAATATGAGACCTATAAAAATAAAAAAAAACTAACTGTAAAAAAACCCAAGATATATGGTTTTAAAATTCACGCGAAAAGCGATTGAGGACCGCTAGCATGATTGAAGAACCATTAGTAAATAAACTCTTATTAAATTTGAGGTTACTTCACCTGTATAATAGTAGTATATATATTTATTACCTTTACAGGTTTATAAAGTGTCCGATACAATTCTCATAACTCAAATAAAATAAAATATAATATAATAAATAAAACTAAATGAATCAATAATTCAACCCAATAACTAGCAGCTTTTATCCCTTCCCACTTATTGTCCCTCTTCTCCACTCAACCTTCTTCATCCATTCGATCCCTCTTCCATCCTCATTCAAAATTTCTTCTCTACTCTCATCTCTCCCTCTCAATTCTACGCATTACTTCAACAAATGCTCTATCGTCTCCTTTTTTTCTCCACACATCCTGCATACTCTATTATTATCCTCACTCCAATATTTATTCTCTCTCTCCTCATTTCCACATCTAAATCTTGCTATTATCACTCTCTCTTTTCTACTATCTCTTCCTAGGTACTTTGGCATTTCTTCAGTTATTATTTTTTCATACTTCCCACTGTACCTAGACTCCCTAATTCTCGTTCTTCTTTCCTGCACTTGCACATCTCTATCTCTCTGCACTAATTCATCTGTCATTACTCTGCCTCTCTCTCGCATTCTTTCTGTCTCCGCGCCTCCATACCCGTTTCTTTCGAAATATGCCTCCCTCTCTTTCCATATCCCCTTTCCTATCTCTTTCCTTTTTTCTTTGAAACACTCTTGCAAAATTCTGCACTCTCCTCTCTCTATCACTCTCTCCTCAAATCTTATTGCTGTTTTTCCTGCTTCTATACTTATTCCATCTCTCTTTGTTTCCTTCATCACTATATAACCCGGTGTCTCTCTCTACCCCTAGCACCCATTTCAAATATTTTCCTTGCACCCCTTCCAATCCTTCTTGCTCTCTTCATCCTCATATTTCCGCTCCATACATCATCACGCTTTTCACCAAACTATCAAACATCATTACTCTCCTTCTAAAATCATTTCCAAATTTTCTCTCTCCTATTCCCCATACAGCTCCTATTATCTTATTTGCTTTTTTCACTAACTGTCTCACATGTGCTGTTGCTGTGTTTCTTTCATTCATCACATAACCTAAATACTTTCACTTTCAATTTTCTCTTTCTCCCATCTCCACTCATTTACTTTTCTCCTACCACCCCCTTTTCTGAACACCATCATCTTGGATTTCTCTACATTCACCGTCAACTTTTCTCTCCTCATATATTTCTCCATGTTTCCTATCATTTCTTTCATACCTTTCTCCTCTCTCGCTAGCACCACCAAATCATCCGCACATGCTAAAGACCACACTTTTTCTTTGCCCACCACAGCCCCCCCTGCCTGCCCCTTCCTGAACATCTCCTCTATATCTCCAATAAAAGCTGCAAACAGGCTGGGGCTTAGTGGGCAACCTTGTCTTACTCCCTTATCAAGTTTTGAAACATTCACTCACCCTTCCATCCACTCTCTACTCTACTTATCGTCCCTTCATATATCTCTTCTATTTTTGTTACCAGATGCTCATTTGTCCCTCTTTTTATCAAGCATTCCCACAGTAAATCTCTTTCCACATTATCAAAAGCCGCCTTCAGGTCCACAAAGAATGCATATATCTTGCCACCCCTCTTTTTTATCTCATTTCCTGCTATGTGATTCAAGATGTATACATTATCCATGGTCCCTTTCCTAAATCCCGCCTGCCCGTCTGGTAACACCCCCCGCTCATTCATTTCCTTCATCAGTTTCTCTTCCACAATCATCGCGTATACCTTATATGCCGTATTTAGGAGAGTGATCCCCCTATAATTATTGACTTTATCCTTTTCCCCTTTCTTATATATGGAGCATATTATACCCTCCTTCCACTCCTTGGGGAATCCCTCTCCCTTCCACACTCCATTCATTATCTCTAACAACCTCTCAACTTCCCTTTCAGTTCCATATATCCACGCTTCATTCTGTATACCGTCCCTCCCCGGTGTCTTTTTTCTTTTCAGTTTTCTGAGTTGTTGCTCTAGTTCTTCTCTTGTTATCTCTTCTATTTCTTCCACTATTAATTTGTTGTCTCTTTTCCTTTTCTTGTCTGTTTTCATCACCCCCCAGCAGCTCACTGAAGTACTTTCTCCATTCCTCCATTGTAATTCCATCACTCACTCTTTCTCTCTCTTTCTTTCTTTCCCTATTTATATATTTCCATACCTCTTCTTCCGTCTTTAGTTCTTCTTCCATCCGTTTCTTTTGCTTCTTCTCTTTGCATACTAAATTATACCTCTTGCGTGCTCTCTTGTACTCTTCCTTGGTTGCTTTTTCTTTCTTCCAATTTCTTAGTTTCCTTGTTGCTTCCTGCTTTCTCTCCCTGCATTCTTTATCCCACCACTCGTTCTTCCACAGCCCCATCTTCTCTCTTATCTCTATCTCTTTTTTTCTGTTGCGTTTCTTATGTTATCGCTCAGTTCTCTCACCTTTTCGTTTATTTCTGTTTCTTCGTATTTTGCTTCCCCAAGTCTTACTCTATAATTTTCTTTTCCTTCTTCCGTCCAAATATTCTTCACAATTTTTCTTCTAAAGTCATTCACACTTCCTCTATCTTTCTCTCTTCCCTTTGTCTTCACTTCTAAAGGCATATGGTCCGACTCCATTCTTTCTCCAACCTTGAATATCTCTATTTCATCCCATTGAGATATCCCGATTCAAAATTAATACCATCCAAGAGAGCTGCAACCCGTTCACCGCCAAAGTCTGACAAATGCCCTGGAAGCCTAGCCTTTAGCGACCGGTACCGCCCGGGATGGATACGCTAGAGGGAGCTGTCGGAAGTTTCGGGGGGGAACGAGGAACCACGCTTGATGAAAGGGCAGCAGTGGGTGTTCTGCTTTCGTTGAAGTTACACCACGTTATTTTTGTTCACGAAATTCGCCATTTTGTTAAAGCATAGTTATATCTCCACCGTTGAGCTTCCTTTTGTTGTAAAAGAATTGTACGCATTCATTCGACTTCGAAAGGGAGATCCATCTCGCGGAGGTTCCAGTTTTGTTTAGTTCGAGTCAGTTAGGTTTCCACCGTCGCGTACCTAAGCCAAGTGTGGTGATTGTATTCCTGGAAATAAGGTAACCATTTGCTCTATATTTTTCTTCCGAATCGCCGTCCGGAGAGGCCAGGAAATTGACCTACGTTTATTCCATGTGCATCTCGGAAATCTTTAGGTAAACCCATCTCAAATTTTACCGTTAGCCGCCATTTTGGACGCTAGGACGTCATAGAACTCGCCATCTTGAAAATGGAGTCGTTCCTACTTTGCACCTACATGTCTTGTAAAGAATGCTAGTCTTTGTTTAAAATAATGTTCACAATTGTCCCTGGAAGTATTCCGTGAGCCCCCCAATTTCATATCAGTTGCTTTCGGCCCTTCTTTTCTCTGCAGTAGCCTAAATTACCAAGTTGATGAGTCACAGGCACCCCGAATAACTTGCTAAAATCGTTGTTGTAATTTGCTTTTAGTTATTGTTGTCAATTTCAGAAAGTTCCAATGTGTTGTTGACTTCTAGTTACAGGGCTCGCGCGTTCAATTCAAAACAAAGTGATTCCCTAACTCAAATTAACTAGATTGCCACTCAGATAAATTTGTTAATAACTACCTGTCTTTCGCTATGAGGCCGACAGCAGCTTGCGGTTGTTACAAAGCTATTTTGTACTCTGTTGACTTGAATTAACTAACACTCAGTAAGAACTGAAGACCAAGGCACAAACGGCAAAGCGCCACGCTGAAGGTTGGAGGTCCCAAAGGTGTCTTATCGTTGTTTTGCGGCCCCTTGCGATTCCTTGTCGTACGCTGTTAACTGACATCTAGCGCTTATTCGACATCGTGGAAGCCAAAGATCGGTTTTTAGTGTAGTTTGTGCATGTTGTAGTACATTGTGCCCCGTTCCGTATTGCGCCCGCTGATGTGATCGCATTGTATCCCTGTCAAAATGGCTTCCAAACCAAACGTTGCGTTACGGTATATTTGATTTATTGTGTTGTTTGTTCGTACATGTTTCGAGACAACAGAGCGACCAAATAGTGTTCAGTTCGTGGTCCGCGTTGCAGGCTGCTGTTACAAGGAGTTAGGTGGCCCTAATTTCGGGGATACCTATGCCCATTGTCCCTTGGGTGCATAGGGGCCTAGAAAAAGGGAGTTGCCACGAATTCCTTGAACCTACGAAGTCAAAGTTGCAGCACTGTTTTCGAGTTCCTGACTAATTGCTTACTTCACTAATCTTTAAAATACAAAATAACTAAAAGAATAGTCCCTGAGAGAAGTGCCGTTAACTTGGACTTGGTTTGTACATGCCTCCCGGAAAGATCAACGTAACCATGTCTAGGAAAATTCCGTAATAAACTCATTTCTCTTGGTCCGTTGGATGTGCAAGTTTTGCCCCCACGATCGTAAACTCTCTCTACAATCTGGCTTCACTGACAGACAATTGTCTTGTTCGCTTCGCTTTAGTTTTTCCATTGGATCTACCTGTGGTCCACCACTCTCCGACTTACATGCACCCCACTTTGATAACTCCACGCGTTTCGATATTCTTGAGTTTCCCTCTCAGATGTTTCATTGTATCAGTCAGTTGTAAATTCCTGTAAACTACAAAAGCTCAAGGGTGGAATGTATATAGCTGATCTAACCTCACTCATCATGTACCGCAGGATTGTTTAATTGTATTATTGTTTATTATTTGTCGGCAATTGTTACTCTGTTGGAGTCATGTAAAATTGTCCGTTGTTATTTATTATTTGGAATCATTATTGTTAACATTATGAAATCGCAAGTGTACCAACTTAATTCGAAGACACCAGAAATTGTTAACCACAGTACGCAATCACTAAACTCAAGACACTTCAAGTTGTTCAAACTGAATAAACATTTAAAACCATAATTTTTGTGTTATCAATTTACGCTCTACTCCTGATTAGCTCACGCCATGTATCCAAAGAATTTGGGGTTTGTTTTGTTGGGTAAGTTTGAATGTCCCGCCATTGCTTGTCTTGTAAAAAAAAATCACACAACGTAGGGTTCTGCTTTTTCTTTCATTGTCTGACGATCATTGGCCAACCTTTTCAATTTCGCGGTTTGTTTCAAATTTTCAAATTTGACGTTTGGTGACGTCATTGACATTTCATTTCATGTTCAAATTCACAATGTGGCGGTAATGTAAAGGGGGTTATCACACCATGCTTCTTCATTTACCATAACATAATCAATAACTGTTTCCCCTGTAGGTCCAATATACGTGTACTCTCCTTTCTCATCTCCTGTGCAGTTCCCATTAAGTATGTCCCACCCTCTTTCTTCTACTAACCTGATCAGTACTCTTCCTTTTGCATTTTCTGTTCCGTCTTTTGTTGATCTTCCTTCTATTCTTTCTTGTTCCTCTTCTATCCGTCTTCCTTTTCCCCCCATTCTTGCATTAAAATCCCCTCCAATCACCAAAGTTCTTGCTCTTTTACTCGCTCTTCTATTATTCTCTTCGTTTCCTTCATACTTCTGCTGTACACTGTTACAATTCTCCATTTTCTCTGTTTAGTTTTCACCGTTCTTTCCATGATCCCTCTTTCTTCTTTTGCTTCAGTTCCATTTTCTCCTTCCAGTCCCTCTTTCACCCCCATTATTATCCCACCTTTAGCTCTCCCTTTCTTGCTTTCCCTCTCTGCATATTGACATTTCCACTTAAACTCTTTCGGCATTCTCTTTTCCAATTTCTCCCACCCCTTTTCTTCCACCCACGTTTCTACCTTTCCCACTACGTCAAATTCTCTCAAATACTCCCAAAATTCATTCTCTTTGTTTTTTACTCCAGCTACGTTTCAGAATACTATTCTTATTTGCTCCTTTTCTCCTTTATTCCTCTCCGTATTCGTTTTCCCTTTTCTGCCGTTTCATCTTTTTCTTGTGCTCTTATTAAAAAAATTTCTGTATCTAACTCCCCCTTCTCTTCGTCCCACCTAAGCCCTTTTCCCTCTATCTATCTTTTTATAACCCACTTTTTGTCGCTCTTCTTTGGCTATCGCTCGTAATTCCTTCTGTATATCTCTTTCCTTCTTTGTCAGATCATCTTCTATGTATACTCTCTTTTCTTTTTTTCTCTTAGTTTTTTTTTATTTTCCATAACTTTCCTCTTTTCCTCCCAGCTCCCAAGTTCCGCCACAATCATTTTTCCTCCATTTATTTTATACATCTCTCTCACAGTCACTTCTACCTCTAATTCCACCTTCATCTATTTTTCCAGTTTCTTCTTGCTCTCGCATTCCTCTTCGTCCAATCCCGTTACTACAATATTCTTTTTTCTCACTCTTTTTTCCTGCTCTTCCATTTTCTCCTCAATTTTTTTTCATTTTCTCTTTTAGTTCCATCTTTTCACTTTCCCATTTTTCTTCCTTTTCACGCATCATAATTTTCAACTGTTTCAGTTCCCGGCTCATCTTCCGATTCTCTTCCTTTATCTCCCCTACATCCTCCATAATTTTTTTCAGCATCTCTTTCATTTCCTCATCCATTGCCTTTTTAACCGGTGATCTTTCTAACTTCTTACTTTTCCTTCACCTGTATAGTATCTAACCCCACACGCCACTGGTGCTTTGTTCCCACTGCGAGCACAATTCTAGTTAAATTTCGTAGATGCACGTTTAATTAATATTCAGAGATCGTCGTGCGGATAAAAATGGATGTAAATTGAAATGGCAAAAATTGCTCTCGAGATCCGTGAACAGATGTGACGCAATTGCGAGCTATCAAAAAGACATTTATAACCGCAGTAGTGGTATGCTGGCCGCTAGTGATCTAATGTAAATCTATAACGGATTTGGGTGCTGTTACGGCATATTTACATACACGGTTCTCCTTGTGAAACTTCTTAGAATAGGGCAATAACTTGGAGTTCTAGGGTTTCAGGACATTTTATTAAATTTAATGAAACCCGGGAGATTGTATCGCAACATGAACGCGCGGACCACACTGCAGGAATTCGTATTTATGGTCGGCGGCGTAGGTGGATTACTTCTACGACGATGTCCGCCGTCTACAGTAGATCAAGGACGAAATTCCAGTCGACGTTACTCCGAATATTACCATCAATCTTTGCATTGTCGGCGCAGCGCATAAAACAGATACTTATCACCGCTAAACAAAGAATCCGAATTGAATAGGGCCGTGCCATGCATGGCAGCTCCTATTAACTGGTTTTGTCAAGACGACTTCTCTCATTACATGCCAGTCCAAATACAACAATACTAATCGTCGACGTAACAGACTGGCAACCCGTCCGACCGTCATTACCAGTCCGCATGCAAACGAACAAATTTCCGAATATGAAACATTTGTTTGTGCTAAATGAAGTATGAAGTAAACACACCGACCCGTTCCCAATTTCGTCCCTTTGTGTACGGACGGCTGTAAATTTTATTTCGCCATTGATTTACGCGCGCATTACACACAGCGATTTTAATCCACTGAAAGTGCGCACACAATTCAATTTTAATAGTGATGAAATTAAAATGACAGAATTCATGTATCTCATTTGTTTTAGTTAAGTAATTATTGTTTTTAATGTACCTACATTTGTACAGAATGCATTTACAGGATGGAATAAATTTTCTAACTTGGTAGAGCATAATGCAGTGGAGCTCCGTCCTGTTGAAACCACAGCCTTTCGTCGAGCGTTCAACAAAAAACCTGGTCAGAGCAAGCTTTGAAATTGCGTTTTTGTTTTATTTTTTACAGTGTAGAGCTTAACTGATTAACAACTGTCCATGACTTGTAAACAGATAACATAACCTCAGTATTTCAGGGAAGCTGCAATGTTATTAATAATAATTATTATTATGCATCTTAAAGGAGCGTTGACAAGTCGTCACAGGCTCCAACAGAGAGGCCAGTCTGTTCTCGGTACATAGAAAAATGTGATTAGCATGCAAAAAATATTTTATAACATACGACGTGTCTTGCTCATTGGGTTTATGATAGGTATGTATTCACAACAAGTGTTGAAAGCGTTCTCCATGTTCAAGTTGTGCTCTTTGTCTGACCCCATTAAAAACATTCTACAAAAGTTTCATTCCGCACATCTCTAGAAAACAACATAACCTCAATGTTATGTAAACAATGTAGCTGAGGGGGTGATCATTGACTAAGTGCTGACTGTTTTCTCACCGTTGCATAATAACTATATGGAAATATTGACAATGTGGTTTGTGTAGATTTACACTGATATCTTGAGGTTTCAGTTTGGCAGGCTGTCTCTTCACTCTTGCACAAAATCATGTCTGTGATTGTCTACCAACATCAACACAAAAGATTGGAATTGTTTGACATTCTCACGACATGTTGGTGATCCAGCTGTTAATTCAGGGATTAATTTCCTCTCTTCTGGGTCAATGTCCACTGAATAACGTTCTGTCGACTGATGTTGACACTCCAGTTTCACTTGTTACTTTGCCATATTTCCTCACTAGATTTCGTTAAGAAAATGTAGAGAGCATAATATGATTATTAACATCTTCTATGCTTCGGAAATTCTTTCGTTGATGACACCGTTTCACCCAGCAGTCAGCTTTGGCACAACTCACGCATTTTCGGATATGTTGGGACCGTCTTAAATTCATGTTTTCGTACCATTTCGTACTTGCAAACAAGGTTTCGGAAACGGTAAAAAGTAAAACGTATTTTCCCTGCTGTAGCGACTGTCACTGCAACGTCCATAACAGCAGTGCTTTGCAGCACCTTTCCGCGTCTTTTGATGACTTGCCATCTTGCTAGTTGCAATACTTGACTCGAATTACGACGAAACAACTTCCATTGACCACTTGAAACATAAAAACTGAGACACTAATAAACCGAGAACATGAGCAATTGAGATATTATGAGCAACTAAGAATTGAGAATTTCAGCAACAGCAACAGTGAAAAACTGGAAAGCAGAGGAACTGAAAACTGGGAGGCTGAGAAAGTGAAATTCTGAGACACTGAGGCTAGAGACTGAGAAGTTATGAAGATGCTCAGCAGTTGACTAACGAGCAACTGAAAAACTGTGACAAGCTGATTAAGTGAAAAAACTAAGTTACTGAAAAACTAAATATGAGCTGAGAAAGAATACTGAGAACTTGTGAAAATGTAAAATAGAAACTAAGGAACTGAAAAACTGATAAACTAAGTAACTTATGAATTGAGATTAGAATTGAGAAGCTAGTCAAATGAAAAATTCAAAAATTGAGAAAAGGAATAACTAAGAAATTAAGTAGCCGAGCAGGAGCAGCTGAGATCTGAGCAACTGAGACACTAATAAACCGAGCAGACATGAAAAACTCACAACTTGAGAATCTGAGCGACTGAGAGACTGGGCAGCTTTAAATTTTAGAAATTAAGAAACCGTAAAACTCTGGGGAATTGAGAAACTGAGAAATTAAATAACTGGGAAACTAAGCGGCTGAGGTACTGAGAAATCTAAAATCTTGGACTTTATGCAACTGAGCTGCTGAGAAACTGAGACACTGACAAGCTGTACAATTGTCAAACTACGCAATTGAGCTGCTGAGAACCTGAGCAGCTCTTCAACTGAGCACCCGAGAAAGTGTAAAACTGAGCATCTCACAAACTTAAGAAATGAGAAACTCTAAAACTGAGCAACACTGCGTCTGAGCAGTTGAGAGATTAACAATTAGGTAACTGAGAAAGTAAGGAAATGCGAGACTGTGGCATTGAGAAACCGGGGAACTAGGGAATTTCCAAAACAACTGTGAAACTGAGACACCTAGAACCGAAAAAACTGAGAAGCTGAGAGTGACCAGTTGAGCAGTTGCGTAATAAGAAACTGAGCAGCTAAACAACTGAAAAACTAAAAAATATGAGAACCTTAAATATGTATTGAGGTACATACATTGAAAAGCTGACGCTAAAAAAATGATAAAATGAACAGCTAATAAACTGAGAACTTATGAAGATGCTCAGCAGCTGAGGAACTGAGGAACTGAAAACTAAATATGAGATGAGAAAAAAGTACTTGTGTCACTCATCAGCTGAAATATTACTAGTCAGATAAAAAATTGAAAAATTGAGAAATTAAATAACTAAAATATTGAGCACCTGAACAACTGAGAAATTAAGACATGAGAAACTCAAACCTTGAGAATCTGAGCGACTGAGAAACTGGGCAGCTTTAAATCTATGTAACGATGTAACGGAGTTAAGATATGATCCAGAGAAACTGAACAACTGTGCAACTGAGCAGCTATACAACTGAAAAAGTAAAAACTAAGAAAGTTAAACATTGAGACACCAAACATTCAAACTGATAACTGGGAAGCTGAGGCAAAAAAATTGAGAATGTGAACAAGTTAAAAACTGAGAACTTATGAATATAACGGGTTGAGCAGAGTAATGAACAACTGAGAAACTACTAAGCCGAGCACCTGAAAAATATGAGCAATCACAAACTTGAGAAACTCGTCGGCTTCAAATCTAAGAAATTAAGAAACCGTAAAACTCAGCAACAGGTGATCCACTGAGAAACTCAGCATCTGTGCAAATAAGCAGCTAACCAACTAAAGAACTAAAAAGCTGAGAAAGTTTAACATTGGGACACCGAAACACTCAAACTGATTACTGGGAAGCTGGGGCTAAGAGACTGAGAAAGTGAACAACTAAAAGACTGAGAACCTATGAGAAATGAGCAACTCAAAAACTGAGAAACTAAGCAGCTGAGGTGCTGAGAAACTAAGAAGATGAAAAATTGACAAATTGGGGAACTAAGAAACATACTTAGACTCTAGGCAACTGAGTAACAGAAAAACTGAGCTGCTGAGAAACCGGGACACTGAGAAGCTGTAAAATTCTTTAACTGATATTAGAAACTGAGAAAGTGTAAAACTCAGCAACATAGTATATGAGCACTTGTGAATTGTGAAATCGAGAATCTAGGAAGAACATAAATTAAAAATCTGGGAAGTTGAGACGTGGAGTGGTTAAGAAACTAAAACGAAGCTGAGCGGGTGGCCAGTTGAGAAATGGGCAACTGACAACTTGAGAAACTGAACAGCTGAGCAACTCAAAAAAAAAAACTAACATGTTCAGAAACTAAACAACTGTGGATCTGACAAACTAAAAAACTGAGCAAAGATCAGCTAAGAAACTGAGATATTTTCAAATAAGTCACTGACAAGTTGAGGAACTGAGGAACGCTGGAATTCTGAACAACTGAGAAACTAAGCAGGTGAGCAGTTGTACAATCAAAATATGGTACAGCTGCCCATTTAAAATATGATCAACTGAATACTGAATAACTGAGCAGTTAATATATAATCATCTGAGTAACTAAACAGTTGAGATATGATGAGCAACTGAGTAGTTGAGCAATTAAAATATGATCTACTGAGAAACTGAGCACCTGTGCAAATGAGCAGCTAAACAACTGAAGAACTAAAACATTGAGACCGCGAAATTGATAAACTAAATACTGGGAAAGCTGGGAAATTCGTTCACAAATTGGGGCGAAAAACCAAGAACTTATGAAGATGAGCAACTGAGCGATTGAGAAATGAGCAACCGAGAACTGAGAAACTAAGCAGCTGAGGTGCTGAGAAACTGAGCAACTAAGAAGATGAGACATTAACAAATTGAGGAACTAAGAAACATACTTGGACTCTAGGCAACCGAGTAACACCCACAAAAACTGAGCTCCCCAGAAGCTGTAAAATTCTTCAAATTATATTAGAGACTGAGGACCTGAGAAAGTGTAACATAGTGTCTGAGCAGTTGAAATATGAATTATTAAGTAACTGAGCACTTGTGGAACTGAGGAACTGAGAAACCGAGAATGTAGGAAGAACATAAATTTAGAATCTAGGAAGTTGCAATTGAAAAACTTTGAAATTAAGAGATTCAGTCAACTGGTAACTTGAGAAGCTAAGCAACGGTGAATCTGACAAACTATAAAACTGCACAACCGAGCAACTGACCAGTTGGGATATGATCCACTAAATACCTGAGCAGTTAAGATATCAACCACTGAGTAACTGATCAGTTGAGATATGAGTAACTGAATAGGTGAGCAATTGAGAAATTGAATTACCAAGCAACGAAGCAGCTGAAAAGCATTTGAGTTGTGAGCAACTGAAAAGCTACACTAACAAATCGAGCACTTGACCAACTGATATAATTATTTGCAACTATGAAGAATGAGAAAATGAGCAGCTGTAAATTTAAGGAACTAAGAAACCGTGAAGTTCGGCAACAGAGCATTTACTCAGTTAAGATATGCTTCACTGAGAAACTGAGCAACTGTGTAGATAAACAACTGAAGCTGAGGCTAAAAAATAAGAAAATGAGCAACTGAAAAACTCTGACAAGCTGAGGAAGTCAAAAACTAAGTGACTGAGAAACTTAGTAACTGCGTAACTGAGCAGGAAAAACAGAGAAACTGAGAAACTAAAACTGGGAAGTTGAAGGCTGAGAAAATGAAAAAGTGGCCAACTGAAACCTCAAAGGTGACCAGAAAATGTGAAACAAACTAATTAACTGAAAGACTGAAAGACTAACTCATAATTGAAATAATTGAGAAACTAGTCAGATGAAAAATTCAAAAATTGAGAAAATAAATAACTGAGAAATTGAGAAATTAAATCAAGGAGCAAGAGCAGTTGAGATGTGAGGAATTGAGAAACCGAGAACTAAGCAACCAAGAAACTTGAGTATATTTGAGATGTGAGCAACTGAAGATCTGTATGAGAAACTGAACAGCTTTAGATCTAAGGAATTAACAAACCGTAAAACTCAGCAACAGAGCAGCTGCAAATATGATCTACTGAGAAACTGAGCACCTATCCAAATGGGCAGCTAAACAACTGAAAAACTAAAAAGCTGAGAAAGTTTAACATTGAGACCCCCAAATTGATAAACTAAAAACTGGAAAGCTGGGAAGTTGAAAAGTTGACAAACTGGGGCTAAAGAACTAAGAACTTATGAATATGAGCATCTGAGCGGTTGACAAATAAGCAACTGAGAAACTAAGCAGCTGAGGTGCTGAGAAACTAAGAAGGTGAAAAATTGACAAATTGAGGAACTAAGAAACCTACTTAGTCTCTAGGCAACTGAGTAACAGGACAACTGAGCTGCTGCAAAATTGGGACTCTGAGAAGCTGTAAAATTCTTTAACTGATATTAGAAACTGAGCACCTGAGAAAGTGCAAAACTCAGCAACATAGTATATGAGCACTTAAGTATCTGATCGCTTGTGGAACTGAGGAATTGTGAAACCGAGAATCTAGGAAGAAGATAAATTAAAAATCTAGAAAGTTGAGACGTGGAGTGGTTAAGAAGCTAAGGCAAAGCTGAGCAGGTGGCCAGTTGAGAAATGGGCAACTGAAAACTTGAGAAACTGAACAGTTGAGCAACTCAAAAACAAATAAAAACTAACATGTTCAGAAACTAAACAACTGTGGATCTGACAAACTAAAAAACTGAGCAAAGATCAGCTAAGAAATTGAGCTATTTTCAAATAAGTAACTGACAAGCTGAGGAACTGAGAAACGCTGGAATTCTGAACAACTGAGAAACTAAGCAGGTGAGCAGTTGTACAATCAAAATATGGTACAGCTGCCCAGTTGAAATATGATCAACTGAATACTGAATAACTGAGCAGTTAATATATAATCATCTGAGTAACTGAACAGTTGAGATATGATGAGCAACTGAGTAGTTGAGCAATTAAAATATGATCTACTGAGAAACTGAGCACCTGTGCAAATGAGCAGCTAAATAACTGAAGAACTAAAACATTGAGACCGCGAAATCGATAAACTAAATACTGGGAAAGCTGGGAAATTCGTTAACAAATTTGGGGGAAAAACCAAGAAGATGAGCAACTGAGCGATTGAGAAATGAGCAACTAAAAAAATGAGAAACTAAGCAGCTGAGGTGCTGAGAAACTGAGCAACTAAGAAGATGAGACATTAACAAATTGAGGAACTAAGAAACATACTTGGACTCTAGGCAACTGAGTAACACCCACAATAACTGAGCTCCCCAGAAGCTGTAAAATTCATCAAATGATATTAGAAACTGAGGACCTGAGAAAGTGTAACATAGTGTCTGAGCAGTTGAAATATGAATTATTAAGTAACTGAGCACTTGTCGAACTGAGGAACTGAGAAACCGAGAATGCAGGAAAAACATAAATTTAAAATCTAGGAAGTTGCAATTGCAAAAACTTTGAAATTAAGAGATTCAGTCAACTGGTAACTTGAGAAGCTAAGCAACGGTGAATCTGACAAACTATAAAACTGCACAACCGAGCAACTGACCAGTTGGGATATGATCCACTAAATACCTGAGCAGTTAAGATATCATCAACTGAGTAACTGATCAGTTGAGATATGAGTAACTGAATAGCTGAGCAATTGAGAAATTGAATTACCAAGCAACGAAGCAGCTGAAAAGCATTTGAGTTGTGAGCAACTGAAAAGCTACACTAACAAATCGAGCACCTGACCAACTGATATAATTATTTGCAACTATGAAGAAGGAGAAAATGAGCAGCTGTAAATTTAAGGAACTAAGAAACGTTAAATTCGGCAACAGAGCATTCACTCAGTTAAGATATGCTTCACTGAGAAACTGAGCAACTGTGTAGATAAACAACTGAAGCTGAGGCTAAAAAATGAGATAATGAGCAACTGAAAAACTCTGACAAGCTGAGGAAGTCAAAAACTAAGTGACTGAGAAACTGAGTAACTGCGTAACTGAGCAGGAAAAATTGTGAGACAGAGAAACTGAGAAACTAAAACTGGGAAGTTGAAGGCTGAGAAAATGAAAAAGTGGACAACTGAAACCTCAAAGGTGACCAGAAAATGTGAAACAAACTAATTAACTGAAAGACTGAAAGACTAACTCATAATTGAAATAATTGAGAAACTAGTCAGATGAAAAATTCAAAAATTGAGAAAATAAATAACTGAGAAATTGAGAAATTAAATCAACGAGCAAGAGCAGTTGAGATGTGAGGAATTGAGAAACCGAGAACTAAGCAACCAAGAAACTTGAGTATATTTGAGATGTGAGCAACTGAAGATCTGCATGAGAAACTGAACAGCTTTAGATCTAAGGAATTAAGAAACCGTAAAACTCAGCAACAGAGCAGCTGCAAATATGATCTACTGAGAAACTGAACACCTATCCAAATGGGCAGCTAAACAACTGAAGAACTAAAAAGCTAAGAAAGTTTAACATTGAGACCCCTAAAATTGATAAACTAAAAACTGGAAAGCTGGGAAGTTGAAAAGTTGACAAACTGGGGCTAAAGAACTAAGAACTTATGAATATGAGCAACTGAGAAACTAAGCAGCTGAGGTGCTGAGAAACTAAGAAGGTGAAAAATTGACAAATTGAGGAACTAAGAAACCTACTTAGTCTCTAGGCAACTGAGTAACAGAAAAACTGAGCTGCTGAGAAACTGGGACGCTGAGAAGCTGTAAAATTCTTTAACTGATATTAGAAACTGAGCATCTGAGAAAGTGTCAAACTCAGCAACATAGTATCTGAGCACTTGAAGTATGAGCAATTAAGTATCTGATCGCTTGTGGAACTGAGGAATTGTGAAACCGAGAAACTAGGAAGAACATAAATTAAAAATCTAGGAAGTTGAGACGTGGAGTCGTTAAGAAGCTAAAGCGAACCTGAGCGGGTGGCCAGTTGAGAAATGGGCAACTGACAACTTGAGAAACTGAACAGCTGAGCAACTCAAAAACAAAACAAAAAAACTAACATGTTCAGAAACTAAACAACTGTGAATCTGACAAACTAAAAAACTGAGCAAAGATCAGCTAAGAAATTGAGATATTTTCAAATAAGTAACTGACAAGCTGAGGAACTGAGAAACGCTGGAATTTTGAACAACTGAGAAACTAAGCAGGTGAGCAGTTGTACAATCAAAATATGGTACAGCTGCCCAGTTGGAATATGATCAACTGAATAACTGAGCAGTTAATATATAATCATCTGAGTAACTGAACAGTTGAGATATGATGAGCAACTGAGTAGTTGGGCAATTAAAATATGATCCACTGAGAAACTGAGCACCTGTGCAAATGAGCAGCTAAACAACTGAAGAACTAAAACATTGAGACCGCGAAATTGATAAACTAAATACTGGGAAAGCTGGGAAATTCGTTAACAAATTAGGGGGAAAAACCAAGAAGATGAGCAACTGAGCGATTGAGAAATGAGCAACTAAAAAAATGAGAAACTAAGCAGCTGAGGTGCTGAGAAACTGAGCAACTAAGAAGATGAGACATTAACAAATTGAGGAACTAAGAAACATACTTGGACTCTAGGCAACTGAGTAACACCCACAAAAACTGAGCTCCCCAGAAGCTGTAAAATTCTTCAAATGATATTAGAAACTGAGGACCTGAGAAAGTGTAACATAGTGTCTGAGCAGTTGAAATATGAATTATTAAGTAACTGAGCACTTGTCGAACTGAGGAACTGAGAAACCGAGAATGTAGGAAAAACATAAATTTAAAATCTAGGAAGTTGCAATTGCAAAAACTTTGAAATTAAGAGATTCAGTCAACTGGTAACTTGAGAAGCTAAGCAACGGTGAATCTGACAAACTATAAAGCTGCACAACCGAGCAACTGACCAGTTGGGATATGATCCACTAAATACCTGAGCAGTTAAGATATCATCAACTGAGTAACTGATCAGTTGAGATATGAGTAACTGAATAGCTGAGCAATTGAGAAATTGAATTACCAAGCAACGAAGCAGCTGAAAAGCATTTGAGTTGTGAGCAACTGAAAAGCTACACTAACAAATCGAGCACCTGACCAACTGATATAATTATTTGCAACTATGAAGAAGGAGAAAATGAGCAGCTGTAAATTTAAGGAACTAAGAAACGTTAAATTCGGCAACAGAGCATTCACTCAGTTAAGATATGCTTCACTGAGAAACTGAGCAACTGTGTAGATAAACAACTGAAGCTGAGGCTAAAAAATGAGAAAATGAGCAACTGAAAAACTCTGACAAGCTGAGGAAGTCAAAAACTAAGTGACTGAGAAACTGAGTAACTGCGTAACTGAGCAGGAAAAATTGTGAGACAGAGAAACTGAGAAACTAAAACTGGGAAGTTGAAGGCTGAGAAAATGAAAAAGTGGACAACTGAAACCTCAAAGGTGACCAGAAAATGTGAAACAAACTAATTAACTGAAAGACTGAAAGACTAACTCATAATTGAAATAATTGAGAAACTAGTCAGATGAAAAATTCAAAAATTGAGAAAATAAATAACTGAGAAATTGAGAAATTAAATCAACGAGCAAGAGCAGTTGAGATGTGAGGAATTGAGAAACCGAGAACTAAGCAACCCAGAAACTTGAGTATATTTGAGATGTAAGCAACTGAAGATCTGTATGAGAAACTGAACAGCTTTAGATCTAAGGAATTAAGAAACCGTAAAACTCAGCAACAGAGCAGCTGCAAATATGATCTACTGAGAAACTGACCACCTATCCAAATGGGCAGCTAAACAACTGAAGAACTAAAAAGCTGAGAAAGTTTAACATTGAGACCCCCAAATTGATAAACTAAAAACTGGAAAGCTGGGAAGTTGAAAAGTTGACAAACTGGGGCTAAAGAACTAAGAACTTATGAATATGAGCAACTGAGGGGTTGAGAAATGAGCAACTGAGAAACTAAGCAGCTGAGGTGCTGAGAAACTAAGAAGGTGAAAAATTGACAAATTGAGGAACTAAGAAACCTACTTAGTCTCTAAGCAACTGAGTAACAGAAAAACTGAGCTGCTGAGAAACTGGGACGCTGAGAAGCTGTAAAATTCTTTAACTGATATTAGAAACTGAGAAAGTGTAAAACTCAGCAACATAGTATCTGAGCACTTGAAGTATGAGCAATTAAGTATCTGATCGCTTGTGGAACTGAGGAATTGTGAAACCGAGAATCTAGGAAGAACATAAAACAAAAATCTAGGAAGTTGAGATGTGGAGTGGTTAAGAAGCTAAAGCGAAGCTGAGCGGGTGGCCAGTTGAGAAATGGGCAACTGACAACTTGAGAAACTGAACAGCTGAGCAACTCAAAAACAAAAGAAAAAAACTAACATCTTCAGAAACTAAACAACTGTGGATCTGACAAACTAAAAAACTGAGCAAAGATCAGCTAAGAAATTGAGATATTTTCAAATAAGTAACTGACAAGCTGAGGAACTGAGAAACGCTGGAATTCTGAACAACTGAGAAACTAAACAGGTGAGCAGTTGTACAATCAAAATATGGTACAGCTGCCCAGTTGGAATATGATCCACTGAATAACTGAGCAGTTAATATATAATCATCTGAGTAACTGAACAGTTGAGATATGATGAGCAACTGAGTAGTTGAGCAATTAAAATATGATCTACTGAGAAAATGAGCACCTGTGCAAATGAGCAGCTAAACAACTGAAGAACTAAAACATTGAGACCCCGAAATTGATAAACTAAATACCGGGAAAGCTGGGAAATTCGTTAACAAATTGGGGCGAAAACCAAGATCTTATGAAGTTGAGCAACTGAGCGATTGAGAAATGAGCAACTGAGAAACTGAGAAACTAAGCAGCTGACGTGCTGAGAAACTGAGCAACTAAGAAGATGAGACATTAACAAATTGAGGAATTAGGAAACATACTTGGACTCTAGGCAACTGAGTAACACCCACAAAAACTGAGCTCCCCAGAAGCTGTAAAATTCTTCAAATGATATTAGAAACTGAGGACCTGAGAAAGTGAACATAGTGTCTGAGCAGTTGAAATATGAATTATTAAGTAACTGAGCACTTGTGGAACTGAGGAGCTGAGAAACCGAGAATGTAGGAAGAACATTTAAATTAAATTTAAAATATAGGAAGTTGCAATTGAAAAAAACTTTGAAATTAAGAGATTCAGTCAACTGGTAACTTGAGAAGCTAAGCAACGGTGAATCTGACAAACTATAAAACTGCACAACCGAGCAACTGACCAGTTGGGATATGATCCACTAAATACCTGAGCAGTTAAGATATCATCAACTGAGTAACTGATCAGTTGAGATATGAGTAACTGAATAGGTGAGCAATTGAGAAATTGAATTACCAAGCAACGAAGCAGCTGAAAAGCATTTGAGTTGTGAGCAACTGAAAAGCTACACTAACAAATCGAGCAGCTGACCAACTGATATAATTATTTGCAACTATGAAGAATGAGAAAATGAGCAGCTGTAAATTTAAGGAACTAAGAAACGTTAAATTCGGCAACAGAGCATTCACTCAGTTAAGATATGCTTCACTGAGAAACTGAGGAACTGTGTAGATAAACAACTGAAGCTGAGGCTAAAAAATAAGAAAATGAGCAACTGAAAAACTCTGACAAGCTGAGGAAGTCAAAAACTAAGTGACTGAGAAACTGAGTAACTGCGTAACTGAGCAGGAAAAATTGTGAGACAGAGAAACTGAGAAACTAAAACTGGGAAGTTGAAGGCTGAGAAAATGAAAAAGTGGCCAACTGAAACCTCAAAGGTGACCAGAAAATGTGAAACAAACTAATTAACTGAAAGACTGAAAGACTAACTCATAATTGAAATAATTGAGGAACTAGTCAGATGAAAAATTCAAAAATTGAGAAAATAAATAACTGAGAAATTGAGAAATTAAATCAAGGAGCAAGAGCAGTTGAGATGTGAGGAATTGAGAAACCGAGAACTAAGCAACCAAGAAACTTGAGTATATTTGAGATGTGAGCAACTGAAGATCTGTATGAGAAACTGAACAGCTTTAGATCTAAGGAATTAACAAACCGTAAAACTCAGCAACAGAGCAGCTGCAAATATGATCTACTGAGAAACTGAGCACCTATCCAAATGGGCAGCTAAACAACTGAAAAACTAAAAAGCTGAGAAAGTTTAACATTGAGACCCCCAAATTGATAAACTAAAAACTGGAAAGCTGGGAAGTTGAAAAGTTGACAAACTGGGGCTAAGGAACTAAGAACTTATGAATATGAGCATCTGAGCGGTTGAGAAATGAGCAACTGAGAAACTAAGCGGCTGAGGTGCTGAGAAACTAAGAAGATGAAAAATTGACAAATTGAGGAACTAAGAAACCTACTTAGTCTCTAGGCAACTGAGTAAACGAAAAACTGAGCTGCTGAGAAACTGGGACGCTGAGAAGGACATTCAAAAACTGAGAAACTGGGGAACTAGGAAGACGGGAATCTGAACAGCCCTACAATCGGGATATGGGACACTAAAAACCTGGTAAACTGGGCATACTGAGTAAATAAAAATCAGGATATAGAAACCGGCAAAGAACCAAACTGAACCACAGAGCTCCTAATCAGTTGAGAATTGTTCAACTAAGTAAGTGAGCAGTTGATATATAATTAACTCACTCGAAATCACTTGAAAAATTAGCAACTGAAAACGTAAAATATTCAGAAATTGAGAAACTGGGAGGCCAAGCATCTAATCCGCTGAAAAGCATTTGAGTTGTGAGCAACTGAAAACTTGTGTAAAGCTCAGCAGAGAACAGCTGCACAGTGAAGATATGATCCACTCAGGAACTGAGTAACTCTGCAAGTGAGCAGCTAAGCAACTGAGAAACTTAAACATTAAACAGTGAAGGCTGAGAAAGGAAGAACCTGACAAACTACAAAATGGGAAGCTGGTAAGTTGAAAACTGAGAAGTTGAGGCTAAAAATGAAGATATTGAACAGCTAAGAAACTGAGAACTTATGAAGATGAGCATCTGAGCGGTTGAGTAATGAGCTGCAGAAAAACTGAGACACTGAGAAGCTCTGTATAGTTGCCAAACCTTGAGATTCTGAGCAACTATTCAACTGAACAGTGAGAAACTGAGCACCTGAGAAAGTGTAAAGCTGAGCATCTTAGAGAAACTTAGAGCCAATCGGCCGAAAACTTGAACTATCGAGAACCGAGCAACTTTCCCACATCCCCTTCCAATTAATAAAGCCGCGATATTTTTTAAAACGCGAAAATTAAAACGGCCGTCCGGCCATAAAGAGCCCAATTCAGTTAACGGTTAATTAGATTGCGGCGCAGGTATGAAATGTCCGATGTCACAAGTGTGTGCGGTTTTGGCGCTCAAAATGCCCTTCAGGGAGACATATTCCGTCGAAATTCATTTACCTCCAACACATTGCGCGAATATGTTTGATATTCAACACTAGGGCAATTTGCCATTTTTTCGCCTCTCGTCTATGTGTACATCGGCGTAAAGTGATTACGGAACTCATCAATATTCTCTCGTGGATGAGCGATGTAACAGTTTGCCAAATTATTTTTAGTCTCCAGACACCATTTTTCCGCGCTAGTGCAAAGCACCGTCATAAATAACGGGGAGGGACTTTGTAAAAAATGCACCGTCGCGAGATATTCTATAGGAATTTATTGCTGTTTATGTTGAAAACGGTATAGCGTGTACGATGCATCACTTCTTTGCTGTCTTTCCACTGATTTACATTTGCAAGAAGGATTTTAAATTGGTACATTTCAGGACTTGAAAATTTTGGCACTCCAAGAGTCTTGGATTTTGAAATCTAACAATTTTGCCCCCAATTTTGGAATTTTAGTCTTCAATTTATAGTAAATTCTTGTTTCACGAATAGTTTATAAATGTGAAAAGGAGAATGGAAAAGTGAAAGAAGAAAACAGGAAGATGGAGTTTGGAAACATATTGGTTGAACTCAGGTGCTTAATTTTTAAATACATAAACCCCTCTAATAAAAATTTCACTCTGACGCAACTATAAATAACACCGTTAATTTTTCAATTTTGTGACAAACTACCTCGAAATTAATTACACGCGGGCGCCGTCGTCCCAAATAATTAATTACTTTTTCCAATTAATGTTTTTTCCTCGTTCCGTTTGTGCAGTAATTGCAGGCAACCTAAAGAAATTTACTTTTTGCGTCGCATCAATTTGCAAGTCCGATTCGTCCCGAGTCGTCACATTTCCATCCCATCAGGCGCAAGAAACACAATTAACAGGACGTTATGTTGAGGTGGTTTAATTTTCCGGAAACGAGAAGTCGTCGAAAAATTCCGTTTCAGCGTTGCTTCACAAAGTCACTGAATCTTAATTTCGTTCTGGTGATACGTCGGAAAAACGCTAATGACCGACCAGACTTTTCCGAGAATTCGCAGTTTTTCAACTTCGGCGGCGATTCTAAGGAAAGCTTCTTAGTTATTCTTGTTGGATCCGCTGGTGTAATTACTGCGAAGTTTCTAGACGTTGAGAAAAAATGTATTTGCTTATTTGGGGTTCTGCTCTTTTTCTGGCGAACTTGAATCTGGGCTAATAAGTTCTTTTTAGTCCTTTCAAAATTTTCACGAACGTTACCATTTTGGTGTTGCACAAAAGTGCCTCTAAGAGATTTTAATAGGCGCAGTTTAATCAACCGTGGGGACGTTAAGATAAGGGAATTCCATTACGAGTCAATAATTACGATCTCTTGTTGCGTTGAGCTGAGAATTTCCAGTTTGTATTCAATTTGGTCCACAATGGATGTTGATGAATCAAAGGGATGTGCCTTACCCCTTACGCACCAGCGGAATACAAATATGGTCTATCTGAATCTTGGGATCGTTCACCACTCCGATATCCAAACAATGATTGTTGTTCTGGAATCGGAAGATGTTTAGTGTAATTACGGATTGGAGTGGTATGGGAAAGTCATCAGGTTTATGATTAATTTCCTGCGAGTTGAAAGCGAAAGTGTGAATGATTTGTCCGAAACGAGACAAACAAGATTATGAAATTGACATTTTGTCTTGTCACCTTATCGGCCTGAATGATGTTAAAGTAAAAATAGACAAAAAAGTGCCAAATCAAAGATAAAAAAAGTGCCCCGGGTGAGGATCGAACTCACGACCTTAAGATTATGAGACTTACGCGCTGCCTACTGCGCCACCGAGGCTTGACTACAAAATATATGAGGGTGAAAATAGTGCCATAAGGTGTGACAGTGGGACAAAATGTTTCTCATACAGATTCCCAAATTTTTAGTTGTACGGTTTATCAGTTTCTCAGTTGCTCACATCTCAACAGGTCTCTTTCGTTTACTTAATTTCTCAATTTTTGAATTTTTCATCTAGACTAATTTCTCAATATTTCAATTATGAGTTACATAGTTTATCAGTCTTTCAGTTAATTTTTTTAGGTTTTTAGTTGTCAACTTTTTCATTTTCTCAGCCTTCAGCTTCCCAGTTTTTACTTTCTCAGTTTCTCTGTCTCACATTTTTTCCTGTTCAGTTTCTCAGTAACTTATTTTTTGACTTCCTCAGCTTGGCTAGAGTTTTTCAATTGCTCATTTTCTCATTTTTTACCCTCAGCTTCAGTTGTTTATCTACACAGCTGCTCAGTTTCTCAGTGAAGCATATCTGAACTGAGTGAATGCTCTGCTGCCGAATTTCACGGTTTCTTAGTTCCTTAAATTTACAGCTGCTCATTTTCTCATTCATTCAAATTCTCAATTGATAGTTGCTCATAATTATTTCAGTTGGTCAGGTGCTCGATTTATTAGTGCATCTTTTCAGTTGCTCACAACTCAAATGCTTTTCAGCTGCTTGGTTGCTTGGTATCTCAATTTCTCAATTGCTCAACTACTCAGTTACACATATCTCAACTGATCAGTTACTCAGTTGATGATATCTTAACTGCTCAGTTATTCAGTTGATCATATTTCTCGGTAGTTCCGTTTTATAGTTTGTCAGATTCACAGTTGCTTAGTTTCTCAGTTTCTCAGTTGCTCATTTCTCAACGGCTCAGTTGCTCATCTTTATAAGTTCTTAGTTTTTTAGCCTCAATTTGTCAACTTTTCAACTTGCCAGCTTCCCAATTTTTAGTTTATCAATTTCGGGGTCTCAATGTTAAACTTTCTCAGCTTTTTAGTTCTTCAGCTGTTCATCATATCTTGATTGTGCAGCTGTTCTGTTGCTGAGTTTTACGGTTTCTTGATTTTTTAGATTTAAAGCTGCTCAGATTCTCAAGTTTTCAGTTGCTCATATCTCAGCTCCTCAGGTTCTCAATTTACTGCTTTCCTCAGCTGCTCATTACTCTGCTTAGCCGCTCATATTCACAGGTTCTCAGTCTTTTAGTTGTTCAATTTCCCGGTCTCTTAGCCTCAGCTTCCCTGTTATCAGTTTGAGTGTGTCGGTGTCTCAATGTTAAGCTTTCTCAGCTTTTTAGTTTGTCAGTTGTTTAGCTGCTCATTTGCACGGGTGCTCAGTTTCTCAGTGGATCCTATCTTAATTGTGCAGCTGTTCTGTTGCTGAGTTTTACGGTTTCTTAATTTCTTAGATTTAAAGCTGCTCAGATTCTCAAGTTTTCAGTTGCTCATATCTCAGCTCCTCAGGTTCTCCATCTACTACTTTCCTCAGTTGCTCATTACTCTGCTTAGCCGCTCATACTCATAGGTTCTCAGTCTTTTAGTTGTTCAATTTCTCAGTCTCTTAGCCTCAGCTTCCCTGTTATCAGTTTGAGTGTGTCGGTGTCTCAATGTTAAGCTTTCTCAGCTTTTTAGTTTGTCAGTTGTTTAGCTGCTCATTTGCACGGGTGCTCAGTTTTTCTGTGGATCATATCTTAATTGTGCAGCTGTTCGGTTGCTGAGTTTTACGATTTCTTAATTTCTTAGATTTAAAGCTGATCAGATTCTCAAGATTTCAGTTGCTCATATCTCAGCTCCTCACATTCTCAATTTACTAGTTTCCTCAGTTGCTCATTACTCTGCTTAGCCGCTCATACTCATAGGTTCTCAGCCTTTTAGTTGTTCAATTTCTCAGTCTCTTAGCCTCAGCTTCCCTGTTATCAGTTTGAGTGTGTCGGTGTCTCAATGTTAAGCTTTCTCAGCTTTTTAGTTTGTCAGTTGTTTAGCTGCTCATTTGCACAGGTGCTCAGTTTCTCAGTGGATCATATCTTAATTGTGCAGCTGTTCTGTTGTTGAGTTTTACGGTTTCTTAATTTCTTAGATTTAAAGCTGCTCAGATTCTCAAGTTTTCAGTTGCTCATATCTCAGCTCCTCAGGTTCTCAATTTACTAGTTTCCTCAGCTGCTCATTACTCTGCTTAGCCGCTCATATTCACAGGTTCTCAGTCTTTTAGTTGTTCAATTTCCCGGTCTCTTAGCCTCAGCTTCCCTGTTATCAGTTTGAGTGTGTCGGTGTCTCAATGTTAAGCTTTCTCAGCTTTTTAGTTTGTCAGTTGTTTAGCTGCTCATTTGCACGGGTGCTCAGTTTCTCAGTGGATCATATCTTAATTGTGCAGCTGTTCTGTTGCTGTGTTTTACGGTTTCTTAATTTCTTAGATTTAAAGCTGCTCAGATTCTCAAGTTTTCAGTTGCTCATATCTCAGCTCCTCAGGTTCTCAATTTACTAGTTTCCTCAGTTTGTTCATTACTCTGCTTAGCCGCTCATACTCATAGATTCTCAGTCTTTTATTTGTTCAATTTCTCAGTCTCTTAGCCTCAGCTTCCCTGTTATCAGTTTGAGTGTGTCGGTGTCTCAATGTTAAGCTTTCTCAGCTTTTTAGTTTGTCAGTTGTTTAGCTGCTCATTTGCACGGGTGCTCAGTTTTTCTGTGGATCATATCTTAATTGTGCAGCTGTTCGGTTGCTGAGTTTTACGGTTTCTTAATTTCTTAGATTTAAAGCTGATCAGATTCTCAAGATTTCAGTTGCTCATATCTCAGCTCCTCACATTCTCAATTTACTAGTTTCCTCAGTTGCTCATTACTCTGCTTAGCCGCTCATACTCATAGGTTCTCAGCCTTTTAGTTGTTCAATTTCTCAGTCTCTTAGCCTCAGCTTCCCTGTTATCAGTTTGAGTGTGTCGGTGTCTCAATGTTAAGCTTTCTCAGCTTTTTAGTTTGTCAGTTGTTTAGCTGCTCATTTGCACAGGTGCTCAGTTTCTCAGTGGATCATATCTTAATTGTGCAGCTGTTCTGTTGCTAAGTTTTACGGTTTCTTAATTTCTTAGATTTAAAGCTGCTCAGATTCTCAAGTTTTCAGTTGCTCATATCTCAGCTCCTCAGGTTCTCAATTTACTAGTTTCCTCAGCTGCTCATTACTCTGCTTAGCCGCTCATATTCACAGGTTCTCAGTCTTTTAGTTGTTCAATTTCCCGGTCTCTTAGCCTCAGCTTCCCTGTTATCAGTTTGAGTGTGTCGGTGTCTCAATGTTAAGCTTTCTCAGCTTTTTAGTTTGTCAGTTGTTTAGCTGCTCATTTGCACGGGTGCTCAGTTTCTCAGTGGATCATATCTTAATTGTGCAGCTGTTCTGTTGCTGTGTTTTACGGTTTCTTAATTTCTTAGATTTAAAGCTGCTCAGATTCTCAAGTTTTCAGTTGCTCATATCTCAGCTCCTCAGGTTCTCAATTTACTAGTTTCCTCAGTTTGTTCATTACTCTGCTTAGCCGCTCATACTCATAGATTCTCAGTCTTTTATTTGTTCAATTTCTCAGTCTCTTAGCCTCAGCTTCCCTGTTATCAGTTTGAGTGTGTCGGTGTCTCAATGTTAAGCTTTCTCAGCTTTTTAGTTTGTCAGTTGTTTAGCTGCTCATTTGCACGGGTGCTCAGTTTTTCTGTGGATCATATCTTAATTGTGCAGCTGTTCGGTTGCTGAGTTTTACGGTTTCTTAATTTCTTAGATTTAAAGCTGATCAGATTCTCAAGATTTCAGTTGCTCATATCTCAGCTCCTCACATTCTCAATTTACTAGTTTCCTCAGTTGCTCATTACTCTGCTTAGCCGCTCATACTCATAGGTTCTCAGCCTTTTAGTTGTTCAATTTCTCAGTCTCTTAGCCTCAGCTTCCCTGTTATCAGTTTGAGTGTGTCGGTGTCTCAATGTTAAGCTTTCTCAGCTTTTTAGTTTGTCAGTTGTTTAGCTGCTCATTTGCACAGGTGCTCAGTTTCTCAGTGGATCATATCTTAATTGTGCAGCTGTTCTGTTGCTAAGTTTTACGGTTTCTTAATTTCTTAGATTTAAAGCTGCTCAGATTCTCAAGTTTTCAGTTGCTCATATCTTAGCTCCTCAGGTTCTCGATTTACTAGTTTCCTCAGCTGCTCATTACTCTGCTTAGCCGCTCATACTCATAGGTTCTCAGTCTTTTAGTTGTTCACTTTCTCAGTCTCTTTGCCTCAGCTTCCCTGTTATCAGTTTGAGTGTGTCGGTGTCTCAATGTTAAGCTTTCTCAGCTTTTTAGTTTGTCAGTTGTTTAGCTGCTCATTTGCACGGGTGCTCAGTTTCTCAGTGGATCATATCTTAATTGTGCAGCTGTTCTGTTGCTGTGTTTTACGGTTTCTTAATTTCTTAGATTTAAAGCTGCTCAGATTCTCAAGTTTTCAGTTGCTCATATCTTAGCTCCTCAGGTTCTCGATTTACTAGTTTCCTCAGCTGCTCATTACTCTGCTTAGCCGCTCATACTCATAGGTTCTCAGTCTTTTAGTTGTTCACTTTCTCAGTCTCTTAGCCTCAGCTTCCCTGTTATCAGTTTGAGTGTGTCGGTGTCTCAATGTTAAGCTTTCTCAGCTTTTTAGTTTGTCAGTTATTTGGCTGCTCATTTGCACGGGTGCTCAGTTTCTCAGTGGATTATATCTTAATTGTGCAGCTGTTCTGTTGCTGAGTTTTACGGTTTCTTAATTTCTTAGATTTAAAGCTGCTCAGATTCTCAAGTTTTCAGTTGCTCATATCTCAGCTCCTCAGGTTCTCAATTTACTAGTTTCCTCAGTTTGTTCATTACTCTGCTTAGCCGCTCATACTCATAGATTCTCAGTCTTTTATTTGTTCAATTTCTCAGTCTCTTAGCCTCAGCTTCCCTGTTATCAGTTTGAGTGTGTCGGTGTCTCAATGTTAAGCTTTCTCAGCTTTTTAGTTTGTCAGTTGTTTAGCTGCTCATTTGCACGGGTGCTCAGTTTTTCTGTGGATCATATCTTAATTGTGCAGCTGTTCGGTTGCTGAGTTTTACGATTTCTTAATTTCTTAGATTTAAAGCTGATCAGATTCTCAAGATTTCAGTTGCTCATATCTCAGCTCCTCACATTCTCAATTTACTAGTTTCCTCAGTTGCTCATTACTCTGCTTAGCCGCTCATACTCATAGGTTCTCAGCCTTTTAGTTGTTCAATTTCTCAGTCTCTTAGCCTCAGCTTCCCTGTTATCAGTTTGAGTGTGTCGGTGTCTCAATGTTAAGCTTTCTCAGCTTTTTAGTTTGTCAGTTGTTTAGCTGCTCATTTGCACGGGTGCTCAGTTTCTCAGTGGATCATATCTTAATTGTGCAGCTGTTCTGTTGCTGTGTTTTACGGTTTCTTAATTTCTTAGATTTAAAGCTGCTCAGATTCTCAAGTTTTCAGTTGCTCATATCTTAGCTCCTCAGGTTCTCGATTTACTAGTTTCCTCAGCTGCTCATTACTCTGCTTAGCCGCTCATACTCATAGGTTCTCAGTCTTTTAGTTGTTCAATTTCTCAGTCTCTTAGCCTCAGCTTCCCTGTTATCAGTTTGAGTGTGTCGGTGTCTCAATGTTAAGCTTTCTCAGCTTTTTAGTTTGTCAGTTGTTTAGCTGCTCATTTGCACGGGTGCTCAGTTTCTCAGTGGATCATATCTTAATTGTGCAGCTGTTCTGTTGCTGAATTTTACGGTTTCTTGATTTCTTAGATTTAAAGCTGCTCAGATTCTCAAGTTTTCAGTTGCTCATATCTCAGCTCCTCAGGTTCTCCATCTACTACTTTCCTCAGTTGCTCATTACTCTGCTTAGCCGCTCATACTCATAGGTTCTCAGTCTTTTAGTTGTTCAATTTCTCAGTCTCTTAGCCTCAGCTTCCCTGTTATCAGTTTGAGTGTGTCGGTGTCTCAATGTTAAGCTTTCTCAGCTTTTTAGTTTGTCAGTTGTTTAGCTGCTCATTTGCACGGGTGCTCAGTTTTTCTGTGGATCATATCTTAATTGTGCAGCTGTTCGGTTGCTGAGTTTTACGATTTCTTAATTTCTTAGATTTAAAGCTGATCAGATTCTCAAGATTTCAGTTGCTCATATCTCAGCTCCTCACATTCTCAATTTACTAGTTTCCTCAGTTGCTCATTACTCTGCTTAGCCGCTCATACTCATAGGTTCTCAGCCTTTTAGTTGTTCAATTTCTCAGTCTCTTAGCCTCAGCTTCCCTGTTATCAGTTTGAGTGTGTCGGTGTCTCAATGTTAAGCTTTCTCAGCTTTTTAGTTTGTCAGTTGTTTAGCTGCTCATTTGCACAGGTGCTCAGTTTCTCAGTGGATCATATCTTAATTGTGCAGCTGTTCTGTTGTTGAGTTTTACGGTTTCTTAATTTCTTAGATTTAAAGCTGCTCAGATTCTCAAGTTTTCAGTTGCTCATATCTCAGCTCCTCAGGTTCTCAATTTACTAGTTTCCTCAGCTGCTCATTACTCTGCTTAGCCGCTCATATTCACAGGTTCTCAGTCTTTTAGTTGTTCAATTTCCCGGTCTCTTAGCCTCAGCTTCCCTGTTATCAGTTTGAGTGTGTCGGTGTCTCAATGTTAAGCTTTCTCAGCTTTTTAGTTTGTCAGTTGTTTAGCTGCTCATTTGCACAGGTGCTCAGTTTCTCAGTGGATCATATCTTAATTGTGCAGCTGTTCTGTTGCTGTGTTTTACGGTTTCTTAATTTCTTAGATTTAAAGCTGCTCAGATTCTCAAGTTTTCAGTTGCTCATATCTCAGCTCCTCAGGTTCTCAATTTACTAGTTTCCTCAGTTTGTTCATTACTCTGCTTAGCCGCTCATACTCATAGATTCTCAGTCTTTTATTTGTTCAATTTCTCAGTCTCTTAGCCTCAGCTTCCCTGTTATCAGTTTGAGTGTGTCGGTGTCTCAATGTTAAGCTTTCTCAGCTTTTTAGTTTGTCAGTTGTTTAGCTGCTCATTTGCACAGGTGCTCAGTTTCTCAGTGGATCATATCTTAATTGTGCAGCTGTTCTGTTGTTGAGTTTTACGGTTTCTTAATTTCTTAGATTTAAAGCTGCTCAGATTCTCAAGTTTTCAGTTGCTCATATCTCAGCTCCTCAGGTTCTCAATTTACTAGTTTCCTCAGCTGCTCATTACTCTGCTTAGCCGCTCATATTCACAGGTTCTCAGTCTTTTAGTTGTTCAATTTCCCGGTCTCTTAGCCTCAGCTTCCCTGTTATCAGTTTGAGTGTGTCGGTGTCTCAATGTTAAGCTTTCTCAGCTTTTTAGTTTGTCAGTTGTTTAGCTGCTCATTTGCACAGGTGCTCAGTTTCTCAGTGGATCATATCTTAATTGTGCAGCTGTTCCGTTGCTGAGTTTTACGGTTTCTTAATTTCTTAGATTTAAAGCTGCTCAGATTCTCAAGTTTTCAGTTGCTCATATCTCAGCTCCTCACGTTCTCAATTTACTAGTTTCCTCAGTTGCTCATTACTCTGCTTAGCCGCTCATACTCATAGGTTCTCAGCCTTTTAGTTGTTCAATTTCTCAGTCTCTTAGCCTCAGCTTCCCTGTTATCAGTTTGAGTGTGTCGGTGTCTCAATGTTAAGCTTTCTCAGCTTTTTAGTTTGTCAGTTGTTTAGCTGCTCATTTGCACAGGTGCTCAGTTTCTCAGTGGATCATATCTTAATTGTGCAGCTGTTCTGTTGTTGAGTTTTACGGTTTCTTAATTTCTTAGATTTAAAGCTGCTCAGATTCTCAAGTTTTCAGTTGCTCATATCTCAGCTCCTCAGGTTCTCAATTTACTAGTTTCCTCAGCTGCTCATTACTCTGCTTAGCCGCTCATATTCACAGGTTCTCAGTCTTTTAGTTGTTCAATTTCCCGGTCTCTTAGCCTCAGCTTCCCTGTTATCAGTTTGAGTGTGTCGGTGTCTCAATGTTAAGCTTTCTCAGCTTTTTAGTTTGTCAGTTGTTTAGCTGCTCATTTGCACAGGTGCTCAGTTTCTCAGTGGATCATATCTTAATTGTGCAGCTGTTCTGTTGCTGTGTTTTACGGTTTCTTAATTTCTTAGATTTAAAGCTGCTCAGATTCTCAAGTTTTCAGTTGCTCATATCTCAGCTCCTCAGGTTCTCAATTTACTAGTTTCCTCAGTTTGTTCATTACTCTGCTTAGCCGCTCATACTCATAGATTCTCAGTCTTTTATTTGTTCAATTTCTCAGTCTCTTAGCCTCAGCTTCCCTGTTATCAGTTTGAGTGTGTCGGTGTCTCAATGTTAAGCTTTCTCAGCTTTTTAGTTTGTCAGTTGTTTAGCTGCTCATTTGCACAGGTGCTCAGTTTCTCAGTGGATCATATCTTAATTGTGCAGCTGTTCTGTTGTTGAGTTTTACGGTTTCTTAATTTCTTAGATTTAAAGCTGCTCAGATTCTCAAGTTTTCAGTTGCTCATATCTCAGCTCCTCAGGTTCTCAATTTACTAGTTTCCTCAGCTGCTCATTACTCTGCTTAGCCGCTCATATTCACAGGTTCTCAGTCTTTTAGTTGTTCAATTTCCCGGTCTCTTAGCCTCAGCTTCCCTGTTATCAGTTTGAGTGTGTCGGTGTCTCAATGTTAAGCTTTCTCAGCTTTTTAGTTTGTCAGTTGTTTAGCTGCTCATTTGCACAGGTGCTCAGTTTCTCAGTGGATCATATCTTAATTGTGCAGCTGTTCCGTTGCTGAGTTTTACGGTTTCTTAATTTCTTAGATTTAAAGCTGCTCAGATTCTCAAGTTTTCAGTTGCTCATATCTCAGCTCCTCACGTTCTCAATTTACTAGTTTCCTCAGTTGCTCATTACTCTGCTTAGCCGCTCATACTCATAGGTTCTCAGCCTTTTAGTTGTTCAATTTCTCAGTCTCTTAGCCTCAGCTTCCCTGTTATCAGTTTGAGTGTGTCGGTGTCTCAATGTTAAGCTTTCTCAGCTTTTTAGTTTGTCAGTTGTTTAGCTGCTCATTTGCACGGGTGCTCAGTTTTTCTGTGGATCATATCTTAATTGTGCAGCTGTTCGGTTGCTGAGTTTTACGATTTCTTAATTTCTTAGATTTAAAGCTGATCAGATTCTCAAGATTTCAGTTGCTCATATCTCAGCTCCTCACATTCTCAATTTACTAGTTTCCTCAGTTGCTCATTACTCTGCTTAGCCGCTCATACTCATAGGTTCTCAGCCTTTTAGTTGTTCAATTTCTCAGTCTCTTAGCCTCAGCTTCCCTGTTATCAGTTTGAGTGTGTCGGTGTCTCAATGTTAAGCTTTCTCAGCTTTTTAGTTTGTCAGTTGTTTAGCTGCTCATTTGCACAGGTGCTCAGTTTCTCAGTGGATCATATCTTAATTGTGCAGCTGTTCTGTTGCTAAGTTTTACGGTTTCTTAATTTCTTAGATTTAAAGCTGCTCAGATTCTCAAGTTTTCAGTTGCTCATATCTTAGCTCCTCAGGTTCTCGATTTACTAGTTTCCTCAGCTGCTCATTACTCTGCTTAGCCGCTCATACTCATAGGTTCTCAGTCTTTTAGTTGTTCACTTTCTCAGTCTCTTAGCCTCAGCTTCCCTGTTATCAGTTTGAGTGTGTCGGTGTCTCAATGTTAAGCTTTCTCAGCTTTTTAGTTTGTCAGTTATTTGGCTGCTCATTTGCACGGGTGCTCAGTTTCTCAGTGGATTATATCTTAATTGTGCAGCTGTTCTGTTGCTGAGTTTTACGGTTTCTTAATTTCTTAGATTTAAAGCTGCTCAGATTCTCAAGTTTTCAGTTGCTCATATCTCAGCTCCTCAGGTTCTCAATTTACTAGTTTCCTCAGTTTGTTCATTACTCTGCTTAGCCGCTCATACTCATAGATTCTCAGTCTTTTATTTGTTCAATTTCTCAGTCTCTTAGCCTCAGCTTCCCTGTTATCAGTTTGAGTGTGTCGGTGTCTCAATGTTAAGCTTTCTCAGCTTTTTAGTTTGTCAGTTGTTTAGCTGCTCATTTGCACGGGTGCTCAGTTTTTCTGTGGATCATATCTTAATTGTGCAGCTGTTCGGTTGCTGAGTTTTACGATTTCTTAATTTCTTAGATTTAAAGCTGATCAGATTCTCAAGATTTCAGTTGCTCATATCTCAGCTCCTCACATTCTCAATTTACTAGTTTCCTCAGTTGCTCATTACTCTGCTTAGCCGCTCATACTCATAGGTTCTCAGCCTTTTAGTTGTTCAATTTCTCAGTCTCTTAGCCTCAGCTTCCCTGTTATCAGTTTGAGTGTGTCGGTGTCTCAATGTTAAGCTTTCTCAGCTTTTTAGTTTGTCAGTTGTTTAGCTGCTCATTTGCACGGGTGCTCAGTTTCTCAGTGGATCATATCTTAATTGTGCAGCTGTTCTGTTGCTGTGTTTTACGGTTTCTTAATTTCTTAGATTTAAAGCTGCTCAGATTCTCAAGTTTTCAGTTGCTCATATCTTAGCTCCTCAGGTTCTCGATTTACTAGTTTCCTCAGCTGCTCATTACTCTGCTTAGCCGCTCATACTCATAGGTTCTCAGTCTTTTAGTTGTTCAATTTCTCAGTCTCTTAGCCTCAGCTTCCCTGTTATCAGTTTGAGTGTGTCGGTGTCTCAATGTTAAGCTTTCTCAGCTTTTTAGTTTGTCAGTTGTTTAGCTGCTCATTTGCACGGGTGCTCAGTTTCTCAGTGGATCATATCTTAATTGTGCAGCTGTTCTGTTGCTGAATTTTACGGTTTCTTGATTTCTTAGATTTAAAGCTGCTCAGATTCTCAAGTTTTCAGTTGCTCATATCTCAGCTCCTCAGGTTCTCCATCTACTACTTTCCTCAGTTGCTCATTACTCTGCTTAGCCGCTCATACTCATAGGTTCTCAGTCTTTTAGTTGTTCAATTTCTCAGTCTCTTAGCCTCAGCTTCCCTGTTATCAGTTTGAGTGTGTCGGTGTCTCAATGTTAAGCTTTCTCAGCTTTTTAGTTTGTCAGTTGTTTAGCTGCTCATTTGCACGGGTGCTCAGTTTTTCTGTGGATCATATCTTAATTGTGCAGCTGTTCGGTTGCTGAGTTTTACGATTTCTTAATTTCTTAGATTTAAAGCTGATCAGATTCTCAAGATTTCAGTTGCTCATATCTCAGCTCCTCACATTCTCAATTTACTAGTTTCCTCAGTTGCTCATTACTCTGCTTAGCCGCTCATACTCATAGGTTCTCAGCCTTTTAGTTGTTCAATTTCTCAGTCTCTTAGCCTCAGCTTCCCTGTTATCAGTTTGAGTGTGTCGGTGTCTCAATGTTAAGCTTTCTCAGCTTTTTAGTTTGTCAGTTGTTTAGCTGCTCATTTGCACAGGTGCTCAGTTTCTCAGTGGATCATATCTTAATTGTGCAGCTGTTCTGTTGTTGAGTTTTACGGTTTCTTAATTTCTTAGATTTAAAGCTGCTCAGATTCTCAAGTTTTCAGTTGCTCATATCTCAGCTCCTCAGGTTCTCAATTTACTAGTTTCCTCAGCTGCTCATTACTCTGCTTAGCCGCTCATATTCACAGGTTCTCAGTCTTTTAGTTGTTCAATTTCCCGGTCTCTTAGCCTCAGCTTCCCTGTTATCAGTTTGAGTGTGTCGGTGTCTCAATGTTAAGCTTTCTCAGCTTTTTAGTTTGTCAGTTGTTTAGCTGCTCATTTGCACGGGTGCTCAGTTTCTCAGTGGATCATATCTTAATTGTGCAGCTGTTCTGTTGCTGTGTTTTACGGTTTCTTAATTTCTTAGATTTAAAGCTGCTCAGATTCTCAAGTTTTCAGTTGCTCATATCTCAGCTCCTCAGGTTCTCAATTTACTAGTTTCCTCAGTTTGTTCATTACTCTGCTTAGCCGCTCATACTCATAGATTCTCAGTCTTTTATTTGTTCAATTTCTCAGTCTCTTAGCCTCAGCTTCCCTGTTATCAGTTTGAGTGTGTCGGTGTCTCAATGTTAAGCTTTCTCAGCTTTTTAGTTTGTCAGTTGTTTAGCTGCTCATTTGCACAGGTGCTCAGTTTCTCAGTGGATCATATCTTAATTGTGCAGCTGTTCTGTTGTTGAGTTTTACGGTTTCTTAATTTCTTAGATTTAAAGCTGCTCAGATTCTCAAGTTTTCAGTTGCTCATATCTCAGCTCCTCAGGTTCTCAATTTACTAGTTTCCTCAGCTGCTCATTACTCTGCTTAGCCGCTCATATTCACAGGTTCTCAGTCTTTTAGTTGTTCAATTTCCCGGTCTCTTAGCCTCAGCTTCCCTGTTATCAGTTTGAGTGTGTCGGTGTCTCAATGTTAAGCTTTCTCAGCTTTTTAGTTTGTCAGTTGTTTAGCTGCTCATTTGCACAGGTGCTCAGCTTCTCAGTGGATCATATCTTAATTGTGCAGCTGTTCTGTTGCTAAGTTTTACGGTTTCTTAATTTCTTAGATTTAAAGCTGCTCAGATTCTCAAGTTTTCAGTTGCTCATATCTTAGCTCCTCAGGTTCTCGATTTACTAGTTTCCTCAGCTGCTCATTACTCTGCTTAGCCGCTCATACTCATAGGTTCTCAGTCTTTTAGTTGTTCACTTTCTCAGTCTCTTTGCCTCAGCTTCCCTGTTATCAGTTTGAGTGTGTCGGTGTCTCAATGTTAAGCTTTCTCAGCTCTTTAGTTTGTCAGTTGTTTAGCTGCTCATTTGCACGGGTGCTCAGTTTTTCAGTGGATCATATCTTAATTGTGCAGCTGTTCTGTTGCTGAGTTTTACGGTTTCTTAATTTCTTAGATTTAAAGCTGCTCAGATTCTCAAGTTTTCAGTTGCTCATATCTCAGCTCCTCAGGTTCTCCATCTACTACTTTCCTCAGTTGCTCATTACTCTGCTTAGCCGCTCATACTCATAGGTTCTCAGTCTTTTAGTTGTTCAATTTCTCAGTCTCTTAGCCTCAGCTTCCCTGTTATCAGTTTGAGTGTGTCGGTGTCTCAATGTTAAGCTTTCTCAGCTCTTTAGTTTGTCAGTTGTTTAGCTGCTCATTTGCACGGGTGCTCAGTTTTTCAGTGGATCATATCTTAATTGTGCAGCTGTTCTGTTGCTGAGTTTTACGGTTTCTTAATTTCTTAGATTTAAAGCTGCTCAGATTCTCAAGTTTTCAGTTGCTCATATCTCAGCTCCTCAGGTTCTCCATCTACTACTTTCCTCAGTTGCTCATTACTCTGCTTAGCCGCTCATACTCATAGGTTCTCAGTCTTTTAGTTGTTCAATTTCTCAGTCTCTTAGCCTCAGCTTCCCTGTTATCAGTTTGAGTGTGTCGGTGTCTCAATGTTAAGCTTTCTCAGCTTTTTAGTTTGTCAGTTGTTTAGCTGCTCATTTGCACTGGTGCTCAGTTTCTCAGTGGATCATATCTTGATTGTGCAGCTGTTCTGTTGCTGAGTTTTACGGTTTCTTAATTTCTTAGATTTAAAGCTGCTCAGATTCTCAAGTTTTCAGTTGCTCATATCTCAGCTCCTCAGGTTCTCAATTTACTAGTTTCCTCAGTTGCTCATTACTCTGCTGAGCCGCTCATATTCACAGGTTCTCAGTCTTTTAGTTGTTCAATTTCTCGGTCTCTTAGCCTCAGCTTCCCTGTTATCAGTTTGAGTGTGTCGGTGTCTGAATGTTAAGCTTTCTCAGCTTTTTAGTTTGTCAGTTGTTTAGCTGCTCATTTGCACGGGTGCTCAGTTTCTCAGTGGATCATATCTTAATTGTGCAGCTGTTCTGTTGCTGAGTTTTACGGTTTTTGATTTCTTAGATTTAAAGCTGCTCAGATTCTCAAGTTTTCAGTTGCTCATAGCTCAGCTCCTCAGGTTCTCAATTTACTAGTTTCCTCAGTTTGCTCATTACTCTGTTCTGTTGCTGTTCTGTTGCTGAGTTTTACGGTTTCTTAATTTCTTAGATTTAAAGCTGCTCAGATTCTCAAGTTTTCAGTTGCTCACATCTCAACTGCTCTTGCTCGGTTACTTAATTTCTCAATTTCTCAGTTATTTATTTTCTCAATTTTGAATTATTAGTTACATAGTTTATCAGTCTTTCAGTTAATTAGTTTATGTTTCCCATTTGCTTTCACTATTTTTTCTCATCTCATATTTAGTTTTTCAGTTCCTCAGCTGCTCAGTTTTTCGGTTTTTGAGCTATTTCGTTTCACAAATTCTCAGTTGCTCATTACGCAACTGCTCACCTCTCAGGTTTTAGTTGTCCACTTCTCGTTTTCTTTCAACTTCCCAGTTTTTAATTTCTCAGTTTCGAAAGTGTAGGTCAGTCTCTAGACTTGATGTCTCACGCGCAATATTAACGTTCCGCATCAGTCATCAGGCAGCGCTGACAACCCCCTTGAACACAATAATCGACTTACACGATTGTAACTTCCCTCCACTTTCACAATCACCTCCACCCCCGACCCCGTCTGCCTTCCAGTAATATCACGTAAATCTGCTCCATCCAGATACCCGATAGACTGATCAATAGCCGACCGAGCTCCTAGCACTTCCGCTTCGTGTAACATCAACGTGCACACACAACATGTGCATCGGAAACTGTCACGCTCTTCCGAGATTTAACTAATGCATCCCTTTTTCTAACTTTGCTGCATTGTCGTGTCATACGAGCCGAGAAGTTCATTCAAGTCCTGAACCGAACGTCGAAGACTCGACAATAAGTACGTGAAACTATATAGTTTGCGGTTCTCTCCCTCAAAGCTTCCTTCGGACGGGACAAAAATTATCGTGTCGCAGGATTCTCTGTGAGATGTAGGCGGGCTGTTGTTCCCTTCGCTAATTGGATGTAGATAGGTAATTTGATCAGTTGAGCGCGAATTATTCAGTTCCTTTGTGTTTGGCAACATTTATGATATTAATTGTTTGCTGCTGTTGTGAACTAATTCTTGGGTTTGTTACGATAGATGTAATTAATTTCAGGTTTGTAAAAGACATGCATGTAGATAAAACGATAAAGCAATAATGATGGCGCCAGTATCTACGTTTTGTACTTAATTTCTTCTTATAATGATCTAGTAAGTAAGTATGTAAGCGCCGACACTATAGTGTAGAAATTTTCTTTCTCAGACATTTTACATCGGGCGATATTGCGGGAAAAAATTAAATGGCGAGACCCCACTTACACTAGACGTTAATTTTTTCCGCAAACAACCCTACACTCATTCCCAACTGGCATATTTCACAAATCACTTCCAGAAACAAGGGGCCAGTTCCGTCCCTTCCGAACAGCCTCCGCGAAGACCGTGCACGCACAAGATATTGTCCTTCCCGACAATGCATCTCCTTAAATCTAGCCCGAAAACAACTCGACACACTTAGCTGGAAACAAATTCCTGCAGCCCACGCTCATAGCACGACTGGTAAATGTTTCGGCCTCTCAAATTGCGACGAATTTCTCACTTACTTTGTCAGTTTGGAGAGTTCTCCAGATGGATTAGAAAGACGACTTTTCTGTATTTCGCAGAGATTTTTATCGTATCGCGGTTTAATTTATTTCAATTTAATTTTACTGTTATCATAGATACTCAATTCATGGATGTTTAAATTCTGAATTCCAATTTCATTTTTTAAAATGAAAACAATGATTTAGTATATTTACTATGTGTAGTATCGGATTCCTGATAAATTACATGACAATTTTCAAGTGTCCTAGTGTGTGTAGAGTCTAAAAATTACCAATATGCAGTTCCCTTTTGGCAATTTGAATGAATTACGAATTTTTGAGTGTTTTTTCTTCAATTTCGTCTCTCGTTAACGTTTAAAAAATTGACAAAAAATAACTACGAATTTATGATAAATTGCTTGGCACTTTCCAAGTATCCTAGTGTATATAGAAGCGAAAAACTGCTTCGATACAGCTTGTTTGGGAAATCTGAATTAATTATTAATTTCTGAGTGTCTTTCTCCATTTTGGTTCTTGGAAGTCAAATTCGTTGATATTTCAAAAATTGTCAAAAATTAACAACGGATTCCTGATAAATTACATGACAATTTTCAAGTGTCCTAGTGTGTGTATAGTCTAAAAATTATCAATATGCAGTTCCCTTTTGGCAATTTGAATGAATTACGAATTTTTGAGTGTTTTTTTTTTCAATTTCGTCTCTCGTTAATGTTTAAAAAATTGTCAAAAAATAACTACGAATTTATGATAAATTGCTTGGCACTTTCCAAGTATCCCAGTGTATATAGAAGCGAAAAATTGCTTCGATACAGCTTGTTTGGGAAATTTGAATTAATTAGGAATTTTTGAGTGTCTTTCTCCATTTTGGTTCCTAGAAGTCAAATTCGTTGATATTTCAAAAATTGACAAAAATTAACAAACAGATTCCTGATAAATTACATGACAATTTTCAAGTGTCCTAGTGTGTGTACAGTCTAAAAATTACCAACATGTAGTTCCCTTTTGGCAATTTGAATGAATAACGAATTTTTGAGTGTTTTTTTTTCAATTTCGTCTCTCGTTAATGTTTAAAAGATTGTCAAAAAATAACTACGAATTGATGATAAATTGCTTGGCACTTTCCAAGTATCCTAGTGTATATAGAAGCGAAAAATTGCTTCGATACAACTTGTTTGGGAAATCTGAATTAATTAGGAATTTTTGAGTGTCTTTCTAAATTTTGGTTCCTAGAAGTCAAATTGGTTGATATTTCAAAAATTGACAAAAATTAACAAACAGATTCCTGATAAATTACATGACAATTTTCAAGTGTCCTAGTGTGTGTAGAGTCTAAAAATTACCAATATGCAGTTCCCTTTTGGCAATTTGAATGAATTACGAATTTTTGAGTGTTTTTTCTTCAATTTCGTCTCTCGTTAACGTTTAAAAAATTGACAAAAAATAACTACGAATTTATGATAAATTGCTTGGCACTTTCCAAGTATCCTAGTGTATATAGAAGCGAAAAACTGCTTCGATACAGCTTGTTTGGGAAATCTGAATTAATTATTAATTTCTGAGTGTCTTTCTCCATTTTGGTTCTTGGAAGTCAAATTCGTTGATATTTCAAAAATTGTCAAAAATTAACAACGGATTCCTGATAAATTACATGACAATTTTCAAGTGTCCTAGTGTGTGTATAGTCTAAAAATTATCAATATGCAGTTCCCTTTTGGCAATTTGAATGAATTACGAATTTTTGAGTGTTTTTTTTTTCAATTTCGTCTCTCGTTAATGTTTAAAAAATTGTCAAAAAATAACTACGAATTTATGATAAATTGCTTGGCACTTTCCAAGTATCCCAGTGTATATAGAAGCGAAAAATTGCTTCGATACAGCTTGTTTGGGAAATTTGAATTAATTAGGAATTTTTGAGTGTCTTTCTCCATTTTGGTTCCTAGAAGTCAAATTCGTTGATATTTCAAAAATTGACAAAAATTAACAAACAGATTCCTGATAAATTACATGACAATTTTCAAGTGTCCTAGTGTGTGTACAGTCTAAAAATTACCAACATGTAGTTCCCTTTTGGCAATTTGAATGAATAACGAATTTTTGAGTGTTTTTTTTTCAATTTCGTCTCTCGTTAATGTTTAAAAGATTGTCAAAAAATAACTACGAATTGATGATAAATTGCTTGGCACTTTCCAAGTATCCTAGTGTATATAGAAGCGAAAAATTGCTTCGATACAACTTGTTTGGGAAATCTGAATTAATTAGGAATTTTTGAGTGTCTTTCTAAATTTTGGTTCCTAGAAGTCAAATTGGTTGATATTTCAAAAATTGTCAAAAATTAACAACGGATTCCTGATAAATTATATGACAATTATCAAGTGTCCTAGTGTGTGTACAGTCTAAAAATTACCAACAAGTGGTTCCCTTTTGGCAATTTGAATGAATAACGAATTTTTGAGTGTTTTTTTTTTCAATTTCGTCTCTCGTTAATGTTTAAAAGATTGTCAAAAAATAACTACGAATTGATGATAAATTGCTTGGCACTTTCCAAGTATCCTAGTGTATATAGAAGCGAAAAATTGCTTCGATTCAGCTTGTTTGGGAAATCTGAATTAATTAGGAATTTTTGAGTGTCTTTCTAAATTTTGGTTCCTAGAAGTCAAATTGGTTGATATTTCAAAAATTGTCAAAAATTAACAACGGATTCCTGATAAATTACATGACAATTATCAAGTGTCCTAGTGTGTGTACAGTCTAAAAATTACCAACAAGTGGTTCCCTTTTGGCAATTTGAATGAATAACGAATTTTTGAGTGTTTTTTTTTTTCAATTTCGTCTCTCGTTAATGTTTAAAAAATTGACAAAAAATAACTACGAATTTATGATAAATTGCTTGGCACTTTTCAAGTATCCTAGTGTATATAGAAGCGAAAAATTGCTTAGATACAGCTTGTTTGGGAAATCTGAATTAATTAGGAATTTTTGAGTGTCTTTCTCAATTTTGGTTCCAAAAAGTCAAATTCATTGATATTTCAAAAATTGTCAAAAATTAACAACGGATTCCTGATAAATTACATGACAATGTTCAAGTGTCCTAGTGTGTGTACAGTCTAAAAATTACCAACATGTAGTTCCCTTTTGGCAATTTGAATGAATAACGAATTTTTGAGTGTTTTTTTTTTTTCAATTTCGTCTCTCGTTAATGTTTAAAAGATTGTCAAAAAATAACTACAAATTTATGATAAATTGCTCGGCACTTTCCAGGTATCCTAGTGTATGTAGAAACGAAAAATTGCTTCGATACAACTTGTTTGGGAAATCTGAATTAATTAGGAATTTCTGAGTCTCTTTCTCCATTTTGGTTCCTAGAAGTCAAATTCGTTGATATTTCAAAAATTGTCAAAAATTAACAACAGATTCCTGATAAATTACGTGACAATTTTCAAGTGTCCTAGTGTGTGTACAGTCTAAAAATTACCAACATGTAGTTCCGTTTTGGCAATTTGAATGAATAACGAATTTTTGAGTGTTTTTTTTTTTCAATTTCGTCTCGATTTTAATCGTATCGCGGTTTAATTTATTTTAATTTAATCTCGAAAGACAGTGACATGAAATACTTATTTACACCACTTGAAGGATTGGGTACAATATGCGGAACCAATAAGGCGTTAATCTTCGCCATTGACTAATTGTTACAATGTCCAAGACGAATGGCACAATAAATTTGCATTGTTAGGATTTTCGTTTAAGCTTACCTCAAGGGGCAGTCAAAGAACAGATGAAGACTTACCTGGAAAGAAAAGAAAAAAATATTATGCAAGTTTAAGACTCATGTTTTATTTAAATTTATTTCCTTAATTATTATTAAATTAAAAATTATTAAAACAACAAGGATCACACCCGTGCCAAGTACAAGAAGTGCATTCATTGTTACCTGAAAATTTACCGTGGTTGTTGGAGAAGTGTCGAGAGGTGCCAAACTTTTTAGAGCTTTGAAAATCCTTATTGTAAAATCAAAATTTTTAATTTCGAAAGAATTTTGTCAATATTCAACAAATATTTTGTGGGTGCTCTGGAGCTATTTTGGCACTTTTTGAAGTTTCTAAATAAAGAAATCCAAAGAGAGATTCAAAAAGCATTTTTGAAAGATATTTTACGAATTATTTTTGGTTTCGATCATATTTGGAGAATTTTCAGTAAACAGATCCTCGTGTACTGAGGAGTTTTTACGATACTTTTTGATCTTTCTCAATGCCTAAGCTACCCGTGGATAAGTGTGGAGCATACCACGTTAAAAAACTAGCGCTCGAGGCGACCCGACCGTCACAAGCTTTTATGAGCTTTTTTGAGGATTTTAGAGTTAGAGAGCTTTGAAAATCCTTATTGTGAAACCAGAATGAAAAAATTTTTAATTTCGATGGCATTTTGTGAAATTTCAATAAATATTTTTTTCGTTTTCTGAAGAGCTTTCGCCAGAAATTTTAGAGGAAGGAAGATCTAGGAATCTAGTTTTATTTTTGCAAAATTATCTTTTTAGTCCTTCGTTCTCAAGTTTAATTGTGCTCCTTTGATGTCTATGTTTGTTTCATTTCTTTGGTTTGTGCCATTTAAAATATGTAAATTTAGAGTGTCTACTCTCATATTATTATCAGTCAGAGCCGTCTAGATAATCACATTCTAGCAATATTTACGTGCTCTTCTTCATATAAAGCAGGAATAAAAAATTTAATTAAATCTACTTTGCCATCTATAATATTATGTAATTGCAGGTACATTTGAAGCTGCAGTTTAATTAAATCACGGCCCACCTCCGCGTTACCCGGCTTTAATATTAAATTAAATTTAACTAAATCTCCTTTATTTCAACTTACCGGACCGTAAACAAAGCATAAAATTGTTGTCAAACTCGAGGGGTTTGTGTACTTTATAATTCATCGTGACGTTCTGCGTAACTGACACGTCACTTAATGAGGCGTCTCCGGAGATAAAAATACAACGAAATAATTAATTACGAACCCCAAATATAGATCTCCAGACGGGTGAAATATGCAGACCATTAGACGCTCGATTAAATCGCAAGATAGGAAGGAGCCACCATGGGAGCGAGTAACAATGACAATCTTGAGGTCAGATTTGATTGACAGCACATTTGTGCCTGCATAAAAGGCTGAAAAACTGTTTGTTGGCTTTGTTTTGGTAAGTTTGGCACGAAGATGGAACGGTACTCTTAAATTGGGTGGAAATTGTTTCGAGGAAGGTGGGAAGATTAATTGCGGTTGCTGATTATTTCCAATAACAGTTTGGACAATGAAAAATCATTAGACGAAATATGGGAGCAGTAACGGTATCTTTTGTACAGATGTCATACTTGACAACACCGCATGACACTGACACCGACCATGAAGCGACACCTTTTTGTGCTTTCTTCGCTGTTTTTTCTACTCCCACCCCAGAGCCTCTCCGTCAAAACCTGCACCTTCTGCGTGGACTCCTTCAGCAACTGCAGGCAGAACGACATGTCTTTGGATCCCATGAGGATGGTCTGCGACGACTTCCTCACCTCGACCGGCAATCCACCGGAAGCCTTTTTCAATGCCCCCGATTGGATCAGGAATTTGACAGCCGAGCAAATCTACGGCGTGGAATTGGCCAGAAAGTACGTGAAGACGGTCTGTATGACCCTCCATCACGAGCAGAACTTGACCCTCTACACGTTCAAGTCCTGCATGTACTACAACCTGGCGGATTATCACAATCCTTGCGACTATTTCCTGACGGGCGCCACGTTTGCGGAAATCAGATCCTGTGAGTACTGCAAGAAGAAAGACTGTAATTCCGGGAACACAGCGGTGGTCGATAAAGTCTGTGTCGGTTTAGCAGTGATGCTTTTTTTTCTTACTTAGGAGGGTAATTTGTATGGTGGACGTTGATGTAGGAATGCACCGAATAAAATCCTGCAAAAGTCACTACTGGGTCGTTGTTACTGCTTTCAGAAATAATTATGAAAATAAGTAAAGGAACAATACCGCAAAATCAGTGCTGCCAACCGTTTTCTCGAAATAAATGTTTGTAATTCCCGGCAAATTTATGGGCACGGCCGAGTGCGGCCCGTCAGAAGAAAGGTATACATCAGGACATCGTGATTAACACATAGTCGGAGTAAATTACCCGCGAACAGCCTTCGGCTGCCGTGAAGTGTACGCGTTCCCCGTTGGATCAAAGCACCGCGAAGATCTACGGCTCAGACACTCGAGGAAAAATGTCGCAAAAACTTGGATCTATTCCAGCGGAGCGTCGCGAAATTACTCTCTGCTTTGTTTTCTTCGAGACGAACTTGAATCCCCGCCGAGCGGGATTGTTTACTTGTTGCGACCGCAAAAAATTCGAATTTGGCGCGCACGATGACGTCTGTAAGGCGCGACCAACGAGGGTGAGGATCGCTGAACTCCAAGGAAGACTAAACAAACATTGTATTTATAAAACTAGTTTTAACGTTATTTGCTGGACTTGTAGACTTTTCAATATATAGTTCTTGTCCTTGTTCTCTTTAGTCTCTTTAGTTTCTTTAACCTCTTACGTTTTTGGGCACTTTTGGCTATCTTATTCCTTTTATGTCATTGTCATTTATGTCTTTTGCCTTTTTAGTTTATTTGGTCGTCTATGGTATTCTTGCCCTTTTTCGTTTGTGTTGTGCACTTGTATTATATTGTTTCTTTTGTCCTCTTTACCTATTCTTCTCTATAATTTTTTGGTATTTATTGTGCCATTATTCCCTTTGGGTTCTTACTGTTATTTGTCTCTTTGGTTACCTTAGTCTCTGTTGTCTGTTTAGTATAATATGTATATGATCAGTTTAGTCTCTTTGGTATGTTTGGCCCTTTTAGTTCTATTTTTTCTTTTGTCTTGCTTGTAACTTTTTAGTATTTGTCTGTTTGGTCTTTTTGTTTTTTTTTGTCTCTTTTGTATTCTGGTCTCTTTTACCTTTTTAATATCTGTTGGTATTTATCTCTTTGGTGTATTTTGCCTCCTTTGAATCTTTTGCATTTTCGTCTCCGTTTAGTCTCTTTGTCTTTTTGATATGATTTGTATATTTTGTTCTTACTCGATTGTGTAGTCTTTGCTTTTTTTGGGGCCCTCAATCCCTTTTGTGTCTTTACTTCCCTTAACCCCTTTAGCATAAATTTTTCATTTTTCAAGATTATAAGACTTTGCTTTTCTTTGTTTCTCGTCTGTGGCTCCCTATTTCGGGTACACTCTCGCTCTGCCAGTTCGGGTTTCTTTCTTTTTCTCATTTTCTGGTTTCGAGTCCTTTTTTTCTTTCTCTCGAATTTCTCTCTTCAGTCTCTTTCTGTCCCTTCAATTCCTTCAGTCTCTTCAGTCCCTTCAGTCACTTATGTCCCTTCAGTCCCCCGTCCCTTCAGACTTTTCAGTCCCTTCAGACTCTTCAGTCTCTTCAGTCCATTCAGTCCATTCAGTCCCTTTAGTCTCTTCAGTCTCTTCAGTCTCATCAGTCTCTTCAGTCTCTTCAGTCTCTTCAGTCTCTTCAGTCTCTTCAGTCTCTTCAGTCTCTTCAGTCTCTTCAGTCTCTTCAGTCTCTTCAGTCTCTTCAGTCTCTTCAGTCTCTTCAGTCTCTTCAGTCTCTTCAGTCTCTTCAGTCTCTTCAGTCTCTTCAGTCTCTTCAGTCTCTTCAGTCTCTTCTGTCCTTTCAGTCCTTTCTGTCCTTTCAGTCTCTTCAGTCTCTTCAATCTCTTCAGTCTCTTTAGTCCCTTCTGTCCCTTCTGTCAATTTAGTCCCTTCAGTCTCTTCAATCTCTTTAGTCCATTCAGTCCCTTCAGTGCATTCAGTCTGTAAAGTCTCTTGAGTCCATTCAGTCTCTTCAGTCTCTTCAGTCTCTTCAGTCTCTTCAGTCTCTTCAGTCTCTTCAGTCTCTTCAGTCTCTTCAGTCTCTTCTGTCCCTTCAGTCTATTCAGTCTCTTCAGTCTCTTATGTCCCTTCAGTCCCCCGTCCCTTCAGACTTTTCAGTCCCTTCAGACTCTTCAGTCTTTTCAGTCCATTCAGTCCATTCAGTCCCTTTAGTCTCTTCAGTCTCTTCAGTCTCTTCAGTCTCTTCAGTCTCTTCAGTCTCTTCAGTCTCTTCAGTCTCTTCAGTCTCTTCAGTCTCTTCAGTCTCTTCAGTCTCTTCAGTCTCTTCAGTCTCTTCAGTCTCTTCAATCCCTTCAGTCCATTCAGTCTGTTTAGTCTCTTCAGTCTCTTCTGTCAATTTAGTCCCTTCAGTCTCTTCAATCTCTTTAGTCCATTCAGTCCCTTCAGTGCATTCAGTCTGTAAAGTCTCTTGAGTCCATTCAGTCTCTTCAGTCTCTTCAGTCTCTTCTGTCCCTTCTGTCCCTTCAGTCTATTCAGTCTCTTCAGTCTCTTCAGTCTTTTCAGTCTCTTCAGTCTCTTCACTCTCTTCAGTCTCTTCAGTCTCTTCAGTCTCTACAGTCTCATCATTCTCTTCAGTATTTAGTCTTGTTTGTTTTGAGGCATTTATCCTATTTGCCTCTTTGGTTATTTGTCCTTTTGGTCGCTTTGGTCTCTTCATTCTCTTCAGTCTGTTCAGTGTCTTCAGTCTCTTCAGTGTCTTCAGTCTCTTCAGTCTGTTCAGTGTCCTCAGTCTCTTCAGTGTCTTCAGTTTCTTTAGTATCTTCAGTCTCTCCAGTCTCTTCAGTCCATTCAATTTTTTTAGTCACTTATGTCCCTTCAGTCCCATCAGTCCCCCCAGTCCCTTCAGTCCCTTCAGACTCTTCAGACTCATCAGACTCTTCAGTCTCTTCAGTCTATTCAGTCTGTTTAGTCTCTTCAGTCTCTTCAGTTTCTTACGTCTCTTCAGTCTCTACAGTATCTTCAGTGCCTTCAGTCTCTTCTGTCCCTTTAGTCCCTTCAGTCAGTCCCCCCAGTCCCTTCCTTCCCTTCAGTACCTTCAGTCTCCTCAGTCTCCTCAGTCTCTTCAGTCTCTTCAGTCTTTAGTCTTATTTCTTTTGAGTCATTTACCCCATTTGCCTCTTTCGTTATTTTAGTCATATTTGGTATCTTTTTATGCCTCTTGCCTTTTTAGTCTCTTTGGTCGCTTTGGTGTCTTCAGTCTTTTCAATCCCTTCAGTCCATTCAGTCTGTTTAGTCTCTTCAGTCTCTTCAGTTTCTCCAGTCTCTTCAGTCTCTACAGCCTCTTCAGTGCCTTCAGTCTCTTCAGTCCATTCAGTCCATTCAGTCCCTTCAGACTCTTCAGACTCATCAGACTCTTCAGTCTCTTCAGTCCATTCAGTCTGTTTAGTCTCTTCAGTCTCTTCAGTTTCTTACGTCTCTTCAGTCTCTACAGTATCTTCAGTGCCTTCAGACTCTTCTGTCCCTTTAGTCCCTTCAGTCAGTCCCCCCAGTCCCTTCCTTCCCTTCAGTACCTTCAGTCTCCTCAGTCTCCTCAGTCTCTTCAGTCTCTACAGTCTCTTCAGTCTCTTCAGTCTTTAGTCTTATTTCTTTTGAGTCATTTACCCCATTTGCCTCTTTCGTTATTTTAGTCATATTTGGTCTCTTTTTATGCCTCTTGCCTTTTTAGTCTCTTTGGTCGCTTTGGTCTCTTCAGTCTTTTCAATCCCTTCAGTCCATTCAGTCTGTTTAGTCTCTTCAGTCTCTTCAGTCTCTTCAGTCTCTTCAGTCTCTTCAATCCCTTCAGTCCATTCAGTCTGTTTAGTCTCTTCAGTCTCTTCAATCTCTTCAGTTTCCTCAGTTTCTTCAGTATCTTCAGTCCGTTCAGTCTCTTCAATCTCTTCAGTCCATTCAGTTTCTTCAGTATCTTCAGTATCTTCAGTCTCTTCAGTCCATTCAGTTTCTTCAGTCTCTTCAGTCTCTTCAGTCTCTTCAGTCTCTTTAGTCTCTTCAGACTCTGCAGTCTCTTCAGTGCCTTCAGTTTCTTCTGTCCCTTCAGTCCCTTGAGTCAGTTTGCCCAGTCCCTTCCGTCCTTTCAGTACCTTCAGTCTCCTCAGTCTCCTCAGTCTCTTCAGTGTCTTCAGTCTCTTCAGTCTCTTCAGTCTCTACAGTCTCTACAGTCTCTTCAGTCTCTACAGTCTCTTCAGTCTCTTCAGTCTCTTCAGTCTTTAGTCTTATTTCTTTTGAGTCACTTACCCTATTTGCCTCTTTCGTTATTTTAGTCATATTTGGTCTCTTTTTATGCCTCTTGCCTTTTTAGTCTCTTTGGTCGCTTTGGTCTCTTCAGTCTCTTCAGTCCCTTCAGTACCTCCAGTCCCTTCAGTCTCTTCAATCTCTTTAGTCCATTCAGTCGTCTCTTCAGTCGACTCTTCAGTCTCTACAGTCCATTTAGTCTCTTCAGTCACTTATGTCCCTTCAGTCCCTCCAGACTGTTCAGTCTCTTCAATCCATTCAGTTCATTCAGTCTCTTCAGTCTCTTCAGTCTCTTCAATCCCTTCAGTCCATTCAGTCTGTTTAGTCTCTTCAGTCTCTTCAATCTCTTCAGTTTCCTCAGTTTCTTCAGTATCTTCAGTATCTTCAGTATCTTCAATCTCTTCAGTCCATTCAGTTTCTTCAGTATCTTCAGTATCTTCAGTATCTTCAGTATCTTCAGTCTCTTCAGTCCATTCAGTTTCTTCAGTCTCTTCAGTCTCTTCAGTCTCTTCAGTCTCTTTAGTCTCTTCAGACTCTGCAGTCTCTTCAGTGCCTTCAGTTTCTTCTGTCCCTTCAGTCCCTTGAGTCAGTTTGCCCAGTCCCTTCCGTCCTTTCAGTACCTTCAGTCTCCTCAGTCTCCTCAGTCTCTTCAGTGTCTTCAGTCTCTTCAGTCTCTACAGTCTCTACAGTCTCTTCAGTCTCTACAGTCTCTTCAGTCTCTTCAGTCTCTTCAGTCTCTTCAGTCTTTAGTCTTATTTCTTTTGAGTCACTTACCCTATTTGCCTCTTTCGTTATTTTAGTCATATTTGGTCTCTTTTTATGCCTCTTGCCTTTTTAGTCTCTTTGGTCGCTTTGGTCTCTTCAGTCTCTTCAGTCCATTCAGTCTGTTTAGTCTCTTCAGTCTCTTCAGTCTCTTCAGTCTCTTCAGTCTCTTCAGTCTCTTCAGTCTCTTCAGTTTCTCCAGTCTCTTCAGTCTCTTCAGTTTCTTCAGTCTCTTCAGTCCCTTCTGTCCCTTCTGTTCCTTCAGTCAGTCCCCCCAGTCCCTTCCGTCCCTTCAGTACCTTCAGTCTCCTCAGTCTCTTCAGTCTCTTCAGTCTTTAGTCTTATTTCTTTTGAGTCATTTATCCCATTTACCTCTTTGGTTATTTTAGTCATATTTGGTCTCTTTGGATGCCTCTCGTCTTTTTAGTCTCTTTGGTCGCTTTGGTCTCTTCAGTCTCTTCAGTCCCTTCAGTACCTTCAGTCCCTTTAGTCTCTTCAGTCTCTTCAATCTTTTCAGTCTCTTCAGTCTTTTCAGTCTCTTCAGTCTTTTCAGTCTCTTTAGTCTTTTCCGTCTCTTCAGTCTATTCAGTCTCTTCAGTCTTTCAGTCGACTCTTCAGTCTCTACAGTCCATTCAGTCACTTATGTCCCCTCAGTCCCTCCAGACTCTTCAGACTCTTCAGTCTCTTCAGTCCATTCCGTCCATTCAGTCTCTTCAGTCTCTTCATTTTCTTCAGTCTCTTCAGTTTCTTCCGTTTCTTCAGTCTCTACAGTCTCTTCAGTGCCTTCAGTCTATTCAGTCTTTTCTGTCCTTTCAGTCCCTTTAGTCAGTCCCCCCAGTCCCTTCCGTTCCTTCAGTCCCTTCAGTCTCCTCAGTCTACTCAGTCTCTTCAGTCTCTTCAGTCTCTACAGTCTCTTCAGTCTCTTCAGTTTTTAGTCTTATTTCTTTTGAGTCATTTATCCTATTGGCCCCTTTGATTATTTTAGTCATATTTCGTCTCCCTTTATCCCTCTTGCCTTTTTAGTCTCTTTGGTCGCTTTTGTCTCTTCAGCCCATTCCGTCCATTCAGTCTCTTCAGTTTCTTCATTTTCTTCAGTCTCCTCAGTCTCTTCAGTGTCTTCAGTCTTTTCTGTCTCTTCAGTCTCTACAGTCTCTACAGTCTCTTCAGTCTCTACAGTCTCTTTAGTCTCTTCAGTCTTTAGTCTTATTTCTTTTGAGTCACTTACCCTATTTGCCTCTTTCGTTATTTGGTCTCTTTTTATGCCTCTTGCCTTTTTAGTCTCTTTGGTCGCTTTGGTCTCTTCAGTCTCTTCAGTCCATTCAGTCCATTCAGTCTGTTTAGTCTTTTCAGTCTCTTCAGTCTCTTCAGTCTCTTCAGTCTCTTCAGTTTCTTCAGTTTCTCCAGTCTCTTCAGTCTCTACAGCCTCTTCAGTGCCTTCAGTCTCTTCAGTGCCTTCAGTCTCTTCAGTCCATTCAGTCCATTCAGTCGCTTTAGTCTCTTCAGTCTTTTCAGTCTCTTCAGTGTCGTCAGTCTCTTCTGACCTTTCAGTCCTTTCTGTCCCTTCAGTCTCTTCAGTCTCTTCACTCCCTTCTGTCCCTTCTGTCAATTTAGTCCCTGCAGTCTTTTCAATCTCTTTAGTCCATTCACTCCCTTCAGTGCATTCAGTCTGTAAACTCTCTTGAGTCGATTCAGTCTCTTCAGTCTTTTCAGTCTCTTCAGTCTCTTCAGTCTCTTCAGTCTCTTCAGTCTCTTCAGTCTCTTCAGCCTCTTCAGTCTCTTCAGTCCCTTCTGTCCCTTCTGTTCCTTCAGTCAGTCCCCCCAGTCCCTTCCGTCCCTTCAGTACCTTCAGTCTCCTCAGTCTCTTCAGTCTCTTCAGTCTTTAGTCTTATTTCTTTTGAGTCATTTATCCCATTTACCTCTTTGGTTATTTTAGTCATATTTGGTCTCTTTGGATGCCTCTCGTCTTTTTAGTCTCTTTGGTCGCTTTGGTCTCTTCAGTCTCTTCAGTCCCTTCAGTACTTTCAGTCCCTTTAGTCTCTTCAGTCTCTTCAGTCTTTTCAGTCTCTTCAGTCTCTTCAGTCTTTTCAGTCTCTTTAGTCTTTTCCGTCTCTTCAGTCTATTCAGTTTCTTTAGTCTCTTCAGTCTCTTCAGTCTTTCAGTCGACTCTTCAGTCTCTACAGTCCATTCAGTCACTTATGTCCCCTCAGTCCCTCCAGACTCTTCAGTCTCTTCAGTCCATTCCGTCCATTCAGTCTCTTCAGTTTCTTCATTTTCTTCAGTCTCTTCAGTTTCTTCAGTCTCTTCAGTTTCTTCAGTTTCTTCAGTCTCTACAGTCTCTTCAGTGCCTTCAGTCTATTCAGTCTTTTCTGTCCTTTCAGTCAGTCCCCCCAGTCCCTTCCGTTCCTTCAGTCCCTTCAGTCTCCTCAGTCTCTTCAGTCTCTTCAGTCTCTTCAGTCTCTTCAGTCTCTTCAGTCTCTTCAGTCTCTTCAGTCTCTTCAGTCTCTTCAGTCTCTTCAGTCTCTTCAGTCTCTTCAGTCTCTTCAGTCTCTTCAGTCTCTTCAGTCTCTTCAGTCTCTTCAGTCTCTTCAGTCTCTTCAGTCTCTACAGTCTCTTCAGTCTCTTCAGTTTTTAGTCTTATTTCTTTTGAGTCATTTATCCTATTGGCCTCTTTGATTATTTTAGTCATATTTCGTCTCCCTTTATCCCTCTTGCCTTTTTAGTCTCTTTGGTCGCTTTGGTCTCTTCAGTCCATTCCGTCCATTCAGTCTCTTCAGTTTCTTCATTTTCTTCAGTCTCCTCAGTCTCTTCAGTGTCTTCAGTCTTTTCAGTCTCTTCAGTCTCTACAGTCTCTACAGTCTCTTCAGTCTCTACAGTCTCTTCAGTCTCTTCAGTCTTTACTCTTATTTCTTTTGAGTCACTTACCCTATTTGCCTCTTTCGTTATTTGGTCTCTTTTTATGCCTCTTGCCTTTTTAGTCTCTTTGGTCGCTTTGGTCTCTTCAGTCTCTTCAGTCTCTTCAGTCTCTTCAGTCCATTCAGTCTGTTTAGTCTTTTCAGTCTCTTCAGTCTCTTCAGTTTCTTCAGTTTCTCCAGTCTCTTCAGTCTCTACAGCCTCTTCAGTGCCTTCAGTCTCTTCAGTGCCTTCAGTCTCTTCAGTCCATTCAGTCCATTCAGTCGCTTTAGTCTCTTCAGTCTTTTCAGTGTCGTCAGTCTCTTCTGACCTTTCAGTCCTTTCTGTCCCTTCAGTCTCTTCAGTCTCTTCACTCCTTTCTGTCCCTTCTGTCAATTTAGTCCCTGCAGTCTTTTCAATCTCTTTAGTCCATTCACTCCCTTCAGTGCATTCAGTCTGTAAACTCTCTTGAGTCGATTCAGTCTCTTCAGTCTCTTCAGTCTCTTCAGTCTCTTCAGTCTCTTCAGTCTCTTCAGTCTCTTCAGTCTCTTCAGTCTCTTCAGTCTCTTCAGTCTCTTCAGTCTCTTCAGTCTCTTCAGTCTCTTCAGTCTCTTCAGTCCATTCCGTCCATTCAGTCTCTTCAGTTTCTTCATTTTCTTCAGTCTCTTCAGTTTCTTCAGTTTCTTCAGTCTTTACAGTCTCTTCAGTGCCTTTAGTCTATTCAGTCTTTTCTGTCCTTTCAGTCCCTTCAGTCAGTCCCCCCAGTCCCTTCCGTTCCTTCAGTCCCTTCAGTCTCCTCAGTCTACTCAGTCTCTTCAGTCTCTTCAGTATCTTCAGTCTCTTCAGTCTCTTCAGTCTCTTCAGTCTCTTCAGTCTCTTCAGTCTCTACAGTCTCTTCAGTCTCTTCAGTTTTTAGTCTTATTTCTTTTGAGTCATTTATCCTATTGGCCTCTTTGATTATTTTAGTCATATTTCGTCTCCCTTTATCCCTCTTGCTTTTTTAGTCTCTTTGGTCGCTTTGGTCTCTTCAGTCTCTTCAGTCCCTTCAGTACCTCCAGTCCCTCTCTTCAATCTCTTCAGTCCATTCAGTCGTCTCTTCAGTCGACTCTTCAGTCCATTCAGTCGTCTCTTCAGTCGATTCTTCAGTCTTTACAGTCCATTCAGTCACTTATGTCCCTTCAGTCCCTCCAGACTCTTCAGTCTCTTCAATCCATTCAGTTCATTCAGTCTCTTCCGTCTCTTCAGTTTCTTCAGTTTCTTCAGTCTCTTCTGTCCCTTCCGTTCCTTTAGTCCCTTCAGTCTCTTCAGTCTCTTCAGTCTTTTCAGTCTCTTTAGTCTTTTCAGTTTCTTCAGACTCTTCAGTCGTCTCTTCAGTCTCTATAGTCCATTTAGTCACTTATGTCCCCTCAGTCCCTCCAGACTCTTCAGACTCTTCAGTCTCTTCAGTCCATTCCGTCCATCAATCTCTTCAGTCTCTTCAGTTTCTTCAGTCTCTTCAGTCTCTACAGTCTCTTCAGTGCCTTCAATCTATTCAGTTTTTCTGTCCCTTCAGTCCCTTCAGTCAGTCCCCCCAGTCCCTTCCGTTCCTTCAGTCCCTTCAGTCTACTCAGTCTACTCAGTCTCTTCAGTCTCTTCAGTCTCAACAGTCGCTTCAGTCTCTACAGTCTCTACAGTCTCTTCCGTCTCTTCCGTCTCTTCAGTCTTTAGTCTTATTTCTTTTGAGTCATTTATCCCATTTGCCTCTTTGGTTATTTTAGTCATATTTGGTCTCTTTTTATGCCTCTTGCTTTTTTAGTCTCTTCAGTCTCATTTGCCTTGTGGCAAGTCATCGCTTTCTGAAAGATCTCTTGTCTCCTTGACCTCTTTAGACTTTTTAATTTCTCTATGTTTTTTAGTCTCTTTCGTAGCTTAATCTCTCTTTCTGTTTTGTCGCTTTAGTCTCTTTGGCCACTTTACTTTCTTTAGTGGCTTTGATCTTTTTGGTTTTTCTGCATCTTTAATTTCTTCTGTATGTTTTGCCCCGTCACTTTTGGCTAGCTTATTTCTTTTATTTGTCCATTAGGTTAATTAAATTAGATTAATAACTCATTGTCTCTTTGTTGTCTTTTGCATATCTTATCTTGTTTTATTTAATTTGTCTCTGTGGGTCTTTTGTCTCTTTAGTATATAAGGTCACTTTAGAGTGTTTTATCCCTCTTGTCTATTTGTCTCCTGGGTCTCTTTGGATTCTTTGGCCCTTTTGTTTCGAAAGATAAAAAAATAATACATTCAGTAGGCTATAACTACATGTAAATTTTGTTTTCCACGGGCAACATGACCAAATCCAAGGAACAATGGACAACAGACAAAATGATAAAATAGTGACAAAAGAGAAAACAAAGAAACAAAGGACGGCAAGGGAGTGAACAAGGACAAAGAACGAAAGACAAATGAGAAGAAGAGACGAAAGAGGAAAATAGGAGAGAAGTACAAGAACAATGTACAAGATAATAAAAAGAGAACAAGACAAAAAAAAAGATGAATGACAAAAAGCATGAAAACCTTAAAGGAAGGAGAATAGAAAAGAAAAACATTATATGGGTAATAATATATTATGCTTAAAATATGCCTCACCTCTATAAGCACACGACTGAAGTGAAACTTGCCAAGACTATGTAGGAATCGAGTTTGTTTCATTATTTTCTGATACAAATGTTACAAGTGTCTTTGGTAACCAAAAAAAATAACAGCCATTTTTGTAACCACAAAATTTGCGCCATCTTTGTTTGGAGCCAACCTGTGGAGAAACATTACATAAAATTACATAAAACAGGTAGGCAATTATACTGTGGTCGTAGGTAGTAACCTTCGTAATAGGGGCCTCCTTGGCACAGGGGGGGCGCAGCTACCAGCTGAACGGTGGTAATACCTATAGTATACCTAAGTATAGACCAGTTAATTTGTGAAAGTTTTTTTGTTATGTCAAATAAATATATACAATATACAGAGAATAATTAAAAATATACAAAGCAAAATATTATTTCCAGAATAAAAAAAAAAAGTAATTGTCTCCAATTAAATATAAGTAATGCTATAATACATAATAAGATATAAATATTAAAAAAAGATTCAATATTTTCTAAATACATAGTTAGAATATATGAAATAAATAAACTTGGCCACTTAGTGAAAAGTGATATTGTAAAAAAGTGCAAAATTATATGACATTTTAACAAATGTTGCAAAATATATCGTTATGAACCTGCGAGCATAACTCGGCTAGTATTCCGGCACCGAACACTGCTCGCTACTCATAAAACTGGAATAAAACCTTTTTTCTCTAAAAACGCCGATATTCCCGTCGCTGAGAGCTCCATAAAGAAAATAAAGGTCCGTCAGTTTCGTCCTCGCTCCTCCGATAGAAGTTCAATACCTAACGGAATTCCGTGCAGCGAGAAAAGTGAGCCCCAGAGACTCTGCCACCTTAGCACTATTTTCAGTTGATTTTTTACCTTTCTCAGATCGAGGGGCACATCGAATGTGACAAAGTAGGTAATATCACGTACTGACTCGATAAACATTTCCATCTGAGGTTATCCGAAAGTCTCGTTCTTGCAGGCAGAAGTAGCTGCTCGGCATTTTAGGGCCGAAGGAACGTTAAACAAATAGCGAAATTCGATAATCTCGATGGAGTGACGTGCGAAAAAGCTTTATCTCGTTATTTTTTCAGGTCAGGAAGCATACAGGGCAGTTCAGAAGTGGGATTCCGCGACTCCCAAATCCTTCCGTAGTTAGCGCGTAAATTCCCGATCACCCCGGGAAAAAATTCAAATGCCGCCGACGCCCGCCGCCGGCGCGGAATATAATTTAATTTAGAAACAAGATAAAAGTGGAACGTGCTAAGATTGAATGAATGCGCTCGCTCCTAGACGTGAAAGTTTTTTCAGCGCGCTCAGCTTAACCCCCAAACAATTTATGGACGACTTATCAAGATAAACGGATCCTTATTGAATTAAATAGCGATAATAGGTTCGGCCAACCGGTCGGGTTTATAGGAAATTTATAAAGACGACGAGCCATTGTTTGTTTTTCTTCACTTAATTTCGCTCCACTCCGATATTACTTCAATTCCATTTAGCTCCGCTCGTAAAGCGGAAAGTGCATCATCGGGATGCCTGCGACAACTAGCCCCGAGGGAGATAAATTCAACCTTCGTTTGAATAAATGAATACGTAAAGTATACAAGCCGATATTTGCGGTAAGAGTGTCTCGAGTGGGTGAGAGTTGTATCGGTATGTTTATAATACCTACAAATTTGCACTCGGCTTGATGTAGCACTACCTACTCAATTCGAACGAAGATAAAATGAACCGTGGTAATTATGTGAGCTCACACTGAGGATAAACTTGGAATCAATATGTATTTAATGCTAAATCCTGCAAGTAAACCGAACGACGCCGAACTTGTTAGCTGCATAAGATCCGAGTATCACTCTTACAATGTAAACACGGCAATAAATTAAAGGCATAAATACAACATAACCACCAGATCATCGTGGAAAAACTAATGTAAACAACACGTGCCGTTAATTATTTTCTCCAATCCGTCAGATCGTGCCTTTGGTAGGAAATCCAATAATAATCTTAATTACAAACATTACTTAGTTGTGGAAGTACCGCGGAAAATATCGCGGAAATTGGACCATACAATTTGTCCCGCCGGCGCCACAATTATGGCACACTCTCCGAGCCAGTCTCTCTACCTGTAATAATTTATGCAAAATCGCGCTTTATAGAGAGTGATATACCTAAAGTTACATTCATTAATTATTTACCTCGCGTAAACTTATCTTGTCGATTCCATAGAACCTTGTGGTTTTTCTGATCATTTCGCTTTTATTTATTCTTCTAATGTTTCCTATCTCTTTAATACTCTTTGATAGTCTTCATCCTTTTGACGCTTGTAACGAAGTTATCCAAAAATCCGAGTTTAGATGCCGCTGTGAATGAGACTATCCCCGGAGTCGCCACGACCAGATCCAGCCGCCGACCTTGTCACTTTTATCGAACCGGAAATCTGTCAAGAATAAATGCTTCCGGGCGTCGTACCGGGATGCGCGCTCCGGACGCCGCCATTCTGGATCCGATACGATGCCCGGAGCCGATGTCCCTCACTCTTCTCACGCTTACCTCCCTGCTTACTTCGCGAGAACCAACGAAACGACACCGCGTGCCGCAACTTGTAAATATATTGTAAATAGTTGTACATGCTTAATAAACTGTAACACCGAGTCGAATTTATCCCTACCTTCTGCCAAAGCAGGCAGCCGAACCCTGGCGCACCGTACTCCGACTTTTAGCTAGCCGTGGTCCCGTGGAGCACACCACGTAAAAAACTGGCGCTCGAGGCAACCGCCGCCGTAAACAAGTGTCACACGCTTTATAATCTTTTTGATCCTCAATATTTCTTTTCAATCTTTGAACATTTTCATTCATCGTAATATTTGTAATCTGTTAATATTTTTATGTTTCCTATGATCGTATTACATTTTGATGATCCTACTGAATCTTTCAATGCTTTTACTGGTAACTCTTGTTGCCTTTTTAATAATTTTGTTCTCGTTGGCACTATTGATCCTTTAGGTTCATATGATTATTTTGATCCTCTAGAAGTCTAGATCATCTTGAAACTTGAAAGAATTTTTTGAAAACTTTAATCAGTCCCTCCGGTTGGTCTGATCGTCCTCTTTTGATCTCTTTTTCTCATTCAATCATTTCGATAAATTGGTTATTTGGACAATCTTGATTATTTCATCTTATATTATTTTGATCTGTCCAATCTTTTTTATCAATTGTATAATATTAATACATTTTATCATTTTATATTAATTTCTTGTGTCGGATTTGCTGTTTTACCGACTGATGAAGCATGCAATATAGAGAAAATGACACAGAAAAGAAAACAGCATCTCATGCCATCTCTTTTCTGTTCTGTTCTTTTGTGGTTTTGTCTTGTTTTCCATCTTATTCTCTTTCTTGTCTTTTGTGTTGTGTTGTTGTGAACCTGCAAACCTGACTTTTGAAAATTAAAGAATTTGAGATCCCAACACTATAAAAGCTGAAATTATGATAATCTGAAAACCTGAAAATCTACAAACATGGAAACCTGGGAACCCCAAAATGATCAGAACATCAAAATGGAAAACCTGGGATTCTCCAAACAGACAACCTGAAAAGCCGAGAAATCGAAAACCTAACTATTTGAGAGCCTAAATCAGGGATATTGATATCCTAAGTTTGCGAAACCCTTAAGTATGAAAATCTGGAAAAATCTGAAAATTACAGAAAATTGAAAACCTGAGATTCTCAGGAAAGCAGACAACCTGAAAACCTGAGAAATTGAAAACATATGAATTTGAGAGCCTGGCTACCTGAGAACCATCAAACAAGGAATCCTGGGAATCCGAAAAGATCAGAATCTAAAAATCTCTTGAAAGTAAACAATCTGAAAACCCAAACAACTTAAAAATTAGGGAGCTTGGAATGCTAAGGCTGTAGAACCTCAAATTATGACAACCTAAATTCCTGAAAATCGACAAACATGGGAAACTGGGAATCCAAAAACCTCAGAATATTAAAATCCTGGAGAATAAATTGGAAACCTGAAATTCTCGGAAAGGGCAGACAATCTGAACAACCGAGAAATTGAAAACCTAACCATTTGAGAGCCTGAAAACCTAACTACTAACTCAGGGAGATCGATATCCAACATTTGCAAAACCTGAAAGTATGACAACCTGAAAACAACCTGGGAATTCCGGAACATCAGAATCTGAAAATTCTAGAAAATTGAAATCCTGAAATTCTTGAAAGAAGACAATCTGAAAACTCGTTAAATTTATTGCTATTTGAGAGCCTGAAAAACCTAACTTCTTTAAAATTTTGGGAGCTTTAAATCCTAAAACTGTAGAACCTGAAATTATGACAACCTAAATACCCGAAAATCAACAAACATGGAAACCTGGGAATCGGAAGTCAACCTGAAAAGCTGACAAAACGCAAACTTTGCTGTTTCAGAACCTGAAAACCTAACTACCCGTGGATCAGGGAGCTTGATATCCTAAATTTGCAATATCTGAAGGTATGACAACCCGAATACCTGAAAATATAACAATTTGAGAGCCTGAAAACCTAACTATCTGAAAATCAGGGAAACAACCTGATTACCTGAAACAGAATCCTGGGAATCCGAAAACATCAGAGTGTGTAAATCCTAGAAACTTGAAAACCTGAGATTCTCAGAGAGTAGACAACCTGAAAACCCGGGAAATTGAAAACCTAGCTAGTTAAAAAATCGAAAACCTAACTACTTGAAAATTAGGTAGCTTGAAATCCTAAAATTATAGAACCTGAAAATATGACAACCTAAAAACCTGAAAATCTGGGAATCCGAAAACAGCAGAATCTGAAAAACCTATAGAAAATTGAAAACCTGGGATTCCCAGAAAGCAGACAACCTGAAAACCTGAGAAATTGAAAACTCATCAATTTGGGAGCCCAATTACATGAAAACTATCAAACATAGAATCTGAAAATCCTAGAAAATTTAAATCCTAAAAGTCTTGAAAGCAGACAATCTGAAAACCCAAGAAATTCAAAATCTACTCATTTGAAATCCTGTAAACCAATCTAGTTAAAAATTAGAGAGTTTGGAATGCTAAGGCTGTACAACCTCAAATTATGACAACCTGAATACCTGAAAATCGACATACATGGGTACCTGGGAACCCGAAAACCTCAGAATATTAAAAGCCTGGAAAATTTGAAACCTGAGATTCTCGGAAAGCAGACAATCTGAAAAACCGAGAAATTGAAAACCTACTATTTGAGAACCAGAAAATCAGAGAGACAGCCTGAACACCTGAAAATCATCAATCATAGAAACCTGGGAATACGGAAAGATCAGAATCTGAAGATTCTAGAAAATTGAATTCCCGAAAAACAGACAACCTGAAAACCAGTAAAATCAAAAACTTATAGCCTTGAGAACCTGCAAACCTAACTATTGAAAATGAAAGAATTTGAGATCCTAACACCATAAAACCGGAAATTATGATAATCCGAAAACCTGAAAATCTACAAACATGGAAACCTGGGAACCCCAAAGTTATCAGAACATCAAAATGGAAAACCTGAGATTCTCCAAACAGACAACCTGAAAAGTCGAGAAATCGAAAGCCTAACTATTTGAGAGCCTATATCAGGGAGATTGATAACCCAAAGTATGACAACCTAAAGACCTGAAAATCTGGGAATTCGAAAACATCAGAATCTGAAAATTACAGAAAATTGAAAACCTGATATTCTCAGAAAAGCAGACAACCTGAAAACCTGAAAAATTGAAAACATATGAGTTTGAGAGCCTGGCTACCTGAAAACCATCAAACACGGAATCCTTGGAATCCGAAAAGATCAGAATCTGAAAATCTTAGAAAATTGAGATCCTGAAATTCTTGAAAGTAAACAATCTGAAAACCTAATCTACTTAAAAATTAGGGAGCTTGGAATGCTAAGACTGTAAAACCTCAAATTATGAGAACCTGAATACCTGAAAATCGACAAACATGGGAACCTGGGAATCCGAAAAGATAAGAATCTAAAAATCTTAGAAAATTGAAATCCTGAAATTCTTGAAAGTAAACAAACTACTTAAAAATTAGGGAGCTTGGAATGCTAAGGTTATAGAACCTCAAATTATGACAACCTGAATACCTGAAAATCGACAAACATGGGAACCTGGGAATCCGAAAACCTCAGAATATTAAAATCCTGGAGAATAAATTGGAAACCTGAAATTCTCGGAAAGCAGACAAACTGAACAACCGAGAAATTGAAAACCTAACCATTTGAGAGCCTGAAAACCTAACTACTAAGTCAGGGAGATCGATATCCAACATTTGCAAAACCTGAAAGTATGACAACCTGAAAACCTGAAAATCTACAAACATGGCAACCTGGGAATTCCGGAACATCAGAATCTGAAAATACTAGAAAACTGAAATCCTGAAATTCTTGAAAGAAGACAATCTGAAAACTTGTTAAATTTATTGCTATTTGAGAGCCTGAAAAACCTAACTTCTTTAAAATTTTGGGAGCTTTAAATCCTAAAACTGTAGAACCTGAAATTATGACAACCTAAATACCCGAAAATCAACAAACATGGAAACCTGGGAATCGGAAGTCAACCTGAAAATCTGACAAAACGCAAACCTAGCTGTTTCAGAACCTGAAAACCTAACTACCTGAAAATCATGGAGACAACCTGATTACCTGAATCATAGAATCCTGGGAATCCGAAAGCATCAGAATGTGTAAATCCTAGAAAATTGAAAACCTGAGATTCTCAGAAAGTAGACAACCTGAAAACTCGAGAAATTGAAAACCTAGCTAGTTAAAAAACTGAAAACCTAACTACTTGAAAATTAGGTAGCTTGAAATCCTAAAACTGGAGAACCTGAAAATATGACAACCTAAAAACCGGAAAATCCGGGAATCCGAAAACATCAGAATCTGAAAAACCTATAAGAAATTGAAAACCTGGGATTCTCAGAAAGCAGACCACCTGAAAACCTGAGAAATTGAAAACTTATCAATTTGGGTACCTAATTACATGAGAACCATCAAAGATAGGATCTGAAAATTATTAGAAAATTGAAATCCTAAAAGTCTTGAAAGCAGACAATCTGAAAACCCGAGAAATTCAAAATCTACTCATTTGAAATCCTGTAAACCAAACTCATTAAAAATTAGAGAGTTTGGAATGCTATGGCTGTACAACCTCAAATTATGACAACCTGAATACCTGAAAATCGACATACATGGGTACCTGGGAACCCGAAAACCTCAGAATATTAAAAGCCTGGAAAATTGGAAACCTGAGAGTCTCGGAAAGCAGACAATCTGAAAAACCGAGAAATTGAAAACCTGCTATTTGAGAACCAGAAAATCAGGGAGACAGCCTGAACACCTGAAAATCATCAATCATAGAAACCTGGGAATACGGAAAGATCAGAATCTGAAGATTCTAGAAAATTGAATTCCCGAAAAACAGACAACCTGAAAACCAGTAAAATTAAAAACTTATAGCATTGAGAACCTGCAAACCTAACTATTGAAAATGAAAGAATTTGAGATCCTAACACCATAAAACCGGAAATTATGATAATCCGAAAACCTGAAAATCTACAAACATGGAAACCTGGGAACCCCAAAATTATCAGAACATCAAAATGGAAAACCTGAGATTCTCCAAACAGACAACCTGAAAAGCCGAGAAATCGAAAGCCTAACTATTTGAGGGCCTAAATAAGGGAGATTGATAACCCAAAGTATGACAACCCAAAAACCTGAAAATCTGGGAATTCTAAATCTGAAAATTACAGAAAATTGAAAACCTGAGATTCTCAGAAAAGCAGACAACCTGAAAACCTGAGAAATTGAAAACATATGAGTTTGAGAGCCTGGCTACCTGAAAACCATCAAACACGGAATCCTTGGAATCCGAAAAGATCAGAATGTGAAAATCTTAGAAAATTCTTGAAAGAAAACAATCTGAAAACCCAATCTACTTAAGAATTAGGGAGCTTGGAATGCTAAGACTGTAGAACCTCAAATTATGAGAACCTGAATACCTGAAAATCGACAAACATGGGAACCTGGGAATCCGAAAACCTGAGAATATTAAAATCCTGGAGAATAAATTGGAAACCTGAAATTCTCGGAAAGCAGACAATCTGAATAACCGAGAAATTGAAAACCTAAGTACTTAAGAATCAGGGAGACAACCTAAATACCTGAAAATCAACAAACATGGAAATCTGGGAATCCGAAGTCATCAGAACCTCAAAATCCTAGGAAATGGAAAATCTGAGATTTTCGAAATTTTGACAACCCGAAAAGCCGATAAATCGAAAACCTAACTATTTGAGAGCCTGAAAACCTAACTATCTGTAAGTCAGGGAGATCGATATCCAACATTTGCAAAACCTGAAAGTATGACAATCTGAAGATCTGAAAATCTACAAACATGGCAACCTGGGAATTCCGGAACATCAGAATCCGAAAATTCTAGAAAATTGAAATCCTGAAATTCTTCAAAGAAGACAATGTGAAAACCCGTTAAATTTATTACTATTTTGAGCCTGAAAACCTAACTACTTGAAAATTTGGGAGCTTAAAATCCTAAAACTGTAGAACCTGAAATTATGACAACCTAAATACCTGAAAATCAACAAACATGGAAACCTGGGAATCGGAAGTCATCAGAATCTCAAGATCCTAGGAAATGGAAAATCTGAGATTCTCGAAAACCTGAAACTGTCAGATCATCAAAATGGAAAACTTAAGATTCCCGAAACAGACAACCTGAAAAGCTGACAAATCGAAAACCTAGCTGTTTAAGAACCTGAAAACCTAACTACCTGTGTATCAGGGAGCTTGATATCCTGAAAGTATGACATCCCGAATACCTGAAAATATAACAATTTGAGAGCCTGAAAACCTAACTATCTGAAAATCAGGGACTATCTGTTTAACTGAGAAATCGGTAAACTCTGAAAATATTATGCTGTCGAATTGTAAAAAATTGTAAAAGAAACTGAAAAACTACTCAATCGAAAAATTGGAATACTGAGAAAGCACTCAGCTGAGAAATTGAGACAGTGAGAACTTAGAGCAACTGAGCAGGAACCAAATAGAGCAACTGAAAAATTAGAAATTGGGACATTGGAAGTGGGAGCTGAGAAACTATTCAGCTGCGAGACAATGAGAAACTAATTACAAATACTAGTCACGAGAATTTATAATAAATAATAACTCAGAGCAACTGAGAAATTGCAAACTTAAGACATTGAGCCGTTGAGAAACTGATGTAGTGAGAAACTACACAACTGCGAAATCGGTAAGCTCAGAAAATATTAAGCTGAGGAATTGAGAAACGGTTCAACTGGAAAATTGTGAAACTGAAGAGCTGCTCAACTGAGGAAATGAAAAGTTAAATAAATAATAATTAAGAAGGAAATGAAATAGAGCCCCTGAGAAATTGAGAAAGATTGAGAGATTGAGAAAATATTTAAATGAAAAATTGAGGAAATGAGATATTGACAAACTACTCAAGTATGCAATTGGGAAACTGAGAAAACATTCAGCTGAGAAATTGAGAATCTGTGACAGCGAGAAACTTAGAAGCGAAGAGAATTTTGAAAAACTGATATCATAAAATGAGTCACTGAGAGATTGAGCCGCTGAGAAATTGAGAAACCACTTATCTGAAAAAAAAAACGAGGAAGCAAACTAAGGAGTACTGCCTACAAAAATTTATAATCACTGAGCAGAGAAAAAATTTATAATCACTGTTCTACTGAAAATTGAGAACAACTACTCAACTGAGAATTTGAGAAACCGATACATTGAGCCGCTGAGACAATGGGAATCTGCGAAACTATTTAACTGAAAAATTTGAGATAGTGAGAAACTATTGAAGTGAGAAACAGAGAACACATTCAGCTGAGGCACTGAGACACTGGGAAACTTGAGACATTGAGTCGTTAAAAAATTTAGAAACTGTGAAATTGAGAAACTAGGACAGTGAACAACTATTCAACTGAGAAATTGGGAAACTGAGAAACTATGAACGTAAACTATCACTTTTCAGGACGACTATTATGAATTATTCAGCAATGTTTAATTTAATTAATTGAAATAAGTTCTTGAGTGCCTTTAGCATTTCGTCGGCTACTCCAATGTCTCGAAAGAATTTTTCGACTTTAGAATTCTTTGGGGTGCTTAAAGATTTTTCAGGATTCCAACAAATAGTCAAGAAATTTTTAGGTGCTTCAAGAGGCTGCAGGACTCTTTATTTTGTGCATACAAGTGCTCTTTAGTTATTACAGACACGTTCAGCCAACAATAGGATGGCATTTTTGATTTCATGACGTTCGATTCTGCGATTACATATTCAAAAGCTTGTTGGTTCCGATACAGTTGTGTTCAAATTCAAACCGTGTAATTGTCAACTTTACTAAACAAAGCCTGATTGTTCTCTTTGTTCTCCGGTCAGTGAAAAAACCCTTCAAATTAAATAATTTGTATTAGTTAGGACCCGTAGAAGTGGTTAAAGATGTTCTTTCACACACCACTGTTTTCTCTATAAGATCCACTTCACCCATTCGAGGCTTACAGCAAACATACTCAGCGGAAATATTAGAGCAGGTAATGCGGTTTCCAGATATATGAGAGCGACTTCGCCTTCCTGTCAATAGAAGGATATCCCACCCTCCCCTCGTCTCCCCCGGTTTTTTCCTTGGCGCGCAAAATTGCATTTTTGTGTCACGCCGCTTTTGAATATAAATGATACCCGGGAGAAGAGTTCCAGGGGCGATAACGAACTTCTAGAATTAATTGCAGCCATTTGACCTTCCGAAGAGATTCATTAACAAGCCCGATATTAATTTGCGGAAAAGTGCCAAGTCAGGGGGATCGATACACCACCGTTCGAAAATAATTGAATCGTAAAGGTTTCCGCGGTTTCCGCTAAATTACCATATTTACGGGTGCGTTGTCCGGGGGCCGGGAACAATCAAATATTATCTTCTTTCGTAATTACCGATATCGGCGTTGGATTGTCAGCGTCGACGGAAATTTTAGAAGTGGTCGTAAAGCGCGCCGTAAAAATGGCAGTTTTCATTTAGACAATACAGGGGGGTTCAGCTATTCGCAATTTCACTCAAGTGATTACTTCGATATTTTTCAACTGGATCATACGATAGGCATTGTGACACCCCTCTGACAATAAAACGTATTCTCCGAGTCCTCTTTATCATCTCAATTCCATCCTTCTAATAACCGAATTACAGACGTGAATTACTCCAAATAGTCGTGGGGAGAAACTATGTTAAGTGTTGCCTCCTAAACTACTTACTCATATAAACCCTCGATCTATCTCCTGGTGGATGTTGTGGTAATGTGAATTGATGGTTATAGGGGTTATTATAGACGAACGACACTTATTTTTATGATAGATATTAAGAGTGTCGCTGTTGGCTAACTCTTACTCTTGTGTTCGTCTTAACGAATTAGTTATACTATTTATTTTACATATTGAACAATATGTACGAACTAACAAGCATCTCAACTATACAGGTTTACTTTTAGTCTTTGTAAACTAAAAATTTGACTCAAGCTCAAACTCATGATGTGGTAAACGCGGCATTAAAATTTTAGGGAGTCTATATAAACATCAACAGAACCAAATATTTTGTGTAATTTTTTTCTGTGAGTTTGGAATGAACGTAGCAATGATTTCAGGATAATAAAACTGAAGATTGAAACTACCAGTGTTTTTACGTCCCTTTCCGTTCTACTTATTTCCATTATTGCACATTTTTAATAACATAAAGCTCTTATTCCAACTGCAAGACAGCCTCTCCGCCCACTTTTTCATAAACTGGAAAACGTTCTCTCACAAAGCTCCCTTTGATTTCGTTTGCAAAACAAAATAAAGAGTTCATCGTTGAAGTTACTCACAAATGGTTCTAAAATGTACACTCGCACTCCTTTTTTCCCCGTTTTGCAGCGATAATCGATAACGCTTTGAAACTTTAGTTTTCATTAAAATCACTTGTCGGCATAACGGCGCGGAAATGGAAAAATGTCCTCGGGCCGAGGGACGAGGGAGACTTAAGGTCAACACTTAAGGCGGCTAATCCCCGTTTAAACATGCCACGTGAGAGACGAGCTGCTAAGCTAACAGAGTTTGCGTTTAATCTCTCCCGCAAGTTCGGTCGGACATGTCCTGATATTATGCAAACTGTACTCGGGCCGGGATTAATTTTCGATTAGTTGTTCAGCACTGCGATAATACAGATAATGTCGGTATCAAAGAGCCGCAATTGGGGACCAATGGATGTTGGCGCAAGTTGGGACGATCCGAAGTTCTGATAAATAAGTTGGTTTTGGGGGAAACGGGAGTGATGCTAAATCAGAAATGCACATTGTACAATACTAAACTAATAATTGTATTATTGTTGTCTCAGGTACGAGATGCACATAAACGCAGTGTGATCAGTTGTGCGAGTTGATTGGTACTTGAGGTGGGGCCATGTTTCGTGCTGACTCGCAGGAATTCACCGTCGTCTATTGAAAGTCATCTGGGCGATCAAGGGTTGCGTCAGCTCTGACGTCACCTCATGGTAATAAGTTTACTGTATATGTTTCCAATTATCTAGGATTTTCCTATTCTGATGTTTTCGATTTCCTAGGATTTTGAAATTCTGATCTCCAGGTTTCCATGTTTGTCGTTTCTCATGTTTTCAGGCTCTTATAATTTCAGATTCTACAGTCTTAGAATCTCAAACTCCCTAATTTTCAAGTAGTTATGTTTTCAGGATTTCAAATAGTTAGGTTTTCAATTTCACTGCTTTCCTAGAATCTCGGGTTTTTGAGATTCTGATCTTTTCGGATTCCCAGGTTCCCATAATATGTTTGTCAATTTTCAGGTATTCAGGTTGTTATTATTTCAGGTTCATCAGCCTCAGGATTCCGGGGTCCCTAATTTTCAATTAGTTTGTCTACTTTCAAAAATTTCAGGATTTAAATTTTCTAGGATTCTGAGATTCTGATGACTTCCGATTCCGAAAATTCCGTGTATGTTGATTTTCAGGTATTCAGGTTGTCATAATTTCAGGTTCTACAGTTTTAGGATTTCAAGCTCCCTAATTTTCAAGTAATTAGGCTATCAGGATCTCAAATGGTTAGGTTTTCAGTTTCACGGGTTTTCAATTTTTCGGTTTTTCAGATTGTCTGCTTTCCTAGAATCTCAAGTTTTCAATTTTCCAGGATTTTGAGATTCTGATCTTTTCGGATTTCCAGGTTCCCATACTATGTTTGTCAATTTTCAGGTATTTAGGTTGTGATACTTTCAGGTTTTTCAGTTTCAGCTTCATCAGCCTCAGGATTCCAGGGTCCCTAATTTTCAATCAGTTTGGTTTTCAGGATTTTAAATAGTTAAGTTTTCCATTTCAGCGGTTTTCAGGTTGACTGTTTTCTGACAATTTCAAGTTTTCAGTTATCTAGGATTTTCATTCAGATTCTGATGTTTTCCGATTCCGAGCATTCTATATTTGATGGTTTTCAGGTAACCAGGTTGTCTTCCTAATTTTCAGGTAGTTAGGTCTTCAGTCCCTCAAATTGTTAGCTTTTCAATTTCTCGGGTTTTACAGGTTGTCTGCTATCCGATAAACTAAGATTTCAATTTCCTAACATTTTGAGTCTGAACTTTTCGTATTACCAGGTCTTCTTGTTTGCTGATTTTCAGGTATTCATTTTGCATAATACAGTTTCTACTATTTTATGATCTTTTTCGGATTCCCAGGTTTCCATATGTTCGTCGATTTTCAGGTATTCAGGTTGTCATATTTTCAGGTTCTCCAGTATTAGGATTTCAAGCTACCTAATTTTCAAGTAGTTAGGTTTTCAGTTTTTTAACTAGCTAGGTTTTCAATTTCTCGAGTTTTCAGGTTGTCTACTTTCTGAGAATCTCAGGTTTTCAATTTTCTAGGATTTACACATTCTGATGTTTTCGGATTCCCAGGATTCTATGTTTCAGGTAATCAGGTTGTCTCCCTGATTTTCAGATAGTTAGATTTTCAGGCTCTTAAATTGTTATATTTTCAGGTTTTCGGGTTGTCATACTTTCAGGTATTAAAAATTTACGATAACAAGCTGCCTGATTCACAGGTGGTTAGGTTTTCAGGTTCTGAAACAGCTAGGTTTTCGTTTTGTCAGCTATTGTCTGTCTCGGAAATCTTAAGTTTGCCATTTTGATGATCTGACAGTTTCAGGTTTCCAGAGTATCACATTTTCCATTTCCTAGGATTTTGAGATTCTGATGACTTCTGATTCCCAGGTTTCCATGTTTGTTGATTTTCAGGTATTCAGGTTGTCATATTTTCAGGTTCTCCAGTTTTAGGATTTCAAGCTACCTAATTCTCAAGTAGTTAGGTTTTCAGTTTTTTAACTAGCTAGGTTTTCAATTTCTCGAGTTTTCAGGTTGTCTACTTTCTGAGAATCTCAGGTTTTCAATTTTCTAGGATTTACACATTCTGATGTTTTCGGATTCCCAGGATTCTATGTTTCAGGTAATCAGGTTGTCTCCCTGATTTTCAGATAGTTAGATTTTCAGGCTCTCAAATTGTTATATTTTCAGGTTTTCGGGTTGTCATACTTTCAGGTATTGGAAATTTACGATAACAAGCTGGCTGATTCACAGGTGGTTAGGTTTTCAGGTTCTGAAACAGCTAGGTTTTCGTTTTGTCAGCTATTGTCTGTCTCGGAAATCTTAAGTTTGCCATTTTGATGATCTGACAGTTTCAGGTTTCCAGAGTATCACATTTTCCATTTCCTAGGATTTTGAGATTCTGATGACCTCTGATTCCCAGGTTTCCATGTTTGTTGATTTTCAGGTATTCAGGTTGTCATATTTTCAGGTTCTCCAGTTTTAGGATTTCAAGCTACCTAATTCTCAAGTAGTTAGGTTTTCAGTTTTTTAACTAGCTAGGTTTTCAATTTCTCGAGTTTTCAGGTTGTCTACTTTCTGAGAATCTCAGGTTTTCAATTTTCTAGGATTTACACATTCTGATGTTTTCGGATTCCCAGGATTCTATGTTTCAGGTAACCAGGTTGTCTCCCTGATTTTCAGATAGTTAGATTTTCAGGCTCTCAAGTTGTTATACTTTCAGGTATTGGAAATTTACGATAACAAGCTGCCTGATTCACAGGTGGTTAGTTTTTCAGGTTCTGAAACAGCTAGGTTTTCGTTTTGCCAGCTATTGTCTGTCTCGGAAATCTTAAGTTTGCCATTTTGATGATCTGACAGTTTCAGGTTTCCAGAGTATCACAGTTTCCATTTCCTAGGATTTTGAGATTCTGATGACTTCTGATTCCCAGGTTTCCATGTTTGTTGATTTTCAGGTATTCAGGTTGTCAAATTTTCAGGTTCTCCAGTTTTAGGATTTCAAGCTACCTAATTTTCAAGTAGTTAGGTTTTCAGTTTTTTAACTAGCTAGGTTTTCAATTTCTCGAGTTTTCAGGTTGTCTACTTTCTGAGAATGTCAGGTTTTCAATTTTCTAGGATTTACACATTCTGATGTTTTCGGATTCCCAGGATTCTATGTTTCAGGTAATCAGGTTGTCTCCCTGATTTTCAGATAGTTAGATTTTCAGGCTCTCAAATTGTTATATTTTCAGGTTTTCGGGTTGTCATACTTTCAGGTATTGGAAATTTACGATAACAAGCTTCCTGATTCACAGGTGGTTAGGTTTTCAGGTTCTGAAACAGCTAGGTTTTCGTTTTGTCAGCTATTGTCTGTCTCGGAAATCTTAAGTTTGCCATTTTGACGATCTGACAGTTTCAGGTTTCCAGAGTATCACATTTTCCATTTCCTAGGATTTTGAGATTCTGATGACTTCTGATTCCCAGGTTTCCATGTTTGTTGATTTTCAGGTATTCAGGTTGTCATATTTTCAGGTTCTCCAGTTTTAGGATTTCAAGCTACCTAATTCTCAAGTAGTTAGGTTTTCAGTTTTTTAACTAGCTAGGTTTTCAATTTCTCGAGTTTTCAGGTTGTCTACTTTCTGAGAATCTCAGGTTTTCAATTTTCTAGGATTTACACATTCTGATGTTTTCGGATTCCCAGGATTCTATGTTTCAGGTAATCAGGTTGTCTCCCTGATTTTCAGATAGTTAGATTTTCAGGCTCTCAAGTTGTTATACTTTCAGGTATTGGAAATTTACGATAACAAGCTGCCTGATCCACAGGTGGTTAGGTTTTCAGGTTCTGAAACAGCTAGGTTTTCGTTTTGTCAGCTATTGTCTGTCTCGGAAATCTTAAGTTTGCCATTTTGAGGATCTGACAGTTTCAGGTTTCCAGAGTATCACATTTTCCATTTCCTAGGATTTTGAGATTCTGATGACTTCTGATTCCCAGGTTTCCATGTTTGTTGATTTTCAGGTGTTCAGGTTGTCATATTTTCAGGTTCTCCAGTTTTAGGATTACAAGCTACCTAATTTTCAAGTGTTAGGTTTTCAGTTTTTTAACTAGCTAGGTTTTCAATTTCTCGGGTTTTCAGGTTGTCTGCTATCCGATAAACTAAGGTTTTCAATTTCCTAACATTTTGAGTCTGAACTTTTCGTATTACCAGGTCTTCTTGTTTGCTGATTTTCAGGTATTCATTTTGCATAATACAGTTTCTACTATTTTATGATCTTTTTCGGATTCCCAGGTTTCTATGTTCGTCGATTTTCAGGTATTCAGGTTGTCATATTTTCAGGTTCTCCAGTTTTAGGATTTCAAGCTACCTAATTTTCAAGTAGTTAGGTTTTCAGTTTTTTAACCAGCTAGGTTTTCAATTTCTCGAGTTTTCAGGTTGTCTACTTTCTGAGAATCTCAGGTTTTCAATTTTCTAGGATTTACACATTCTGATGTTTTCGGATTCCCAGGATTCTATGTTTCAGGTGATCAGGTTGTCTCCCTGATTTTCAGATAGTTAGATTTTCAGGCTCTCAAGTTGTTATATTTTCAGGTTTTCGGGTTGTCATACTTTCAGGTATTGGAAATTTACGATAACAAGCTGCCTGATCCACAGGTGGTTAGGTTTTCAGGTTCTGAAACAGCTAGGTTTTCGTTTTGTCAGCTAGTGTCTGTCTCGGAAATCTTAAGTTTGCCATTTTGATGATCTGACAGTTTCAGGTTTCCAGAGTATCACATTTTCCATTTCCTAGGATTTTGAGATTCTGATGACTTCTGTTCCATGTTTGTAGTTTTTCAGGCTCTCAAATAGTAATAAATTTAACGAATTTTCAGATTGTCTTCTTTCAAGAATTTCAGGATTTCAATTTTCTAGGATTTTCAGATCCTGATGTTCCGGGATTCTCAGGTTGCCATGTTTGTAGATTTTCAGGTTTTCATGTTGTCATACTTTCAGGTTTTGCAAATTTTGGATATCGATCTCCCTGACTTACAGATAGTTGGGTTTTCAGGCTCTCAAATAGTTAGGTTTTCGATTTCTCGTTTTCTCATGTTGTCAGGATGTCGAGAATCTCAAATTTTCCATTTCCTAGGATTTTGAAGTTCTGATGACCTCGGATTCCCAGATTTTTTATATAATTACTGTACCTTAGATTCAGAGGTCTGTTTTGTTTTTTGAAAACTGATGGAAGCGATTACCACATTTGGACCAATAAGAATTTCTAATAATAAATAATAATCGAAAAATAGATAAGCGACGGAGTGAAAGCATTTCTGCAGACGCTTTATAGAATAAATTCAATATTCAATACGCTGGGATATGTTGGGTCTAAAGAGGTTTCCGAATGATTTGACGTCGAAAGGACTTGGTGAGAAAACCTCCAAAAAAAGGAAGGTGTTATCAAGAATTTCAAAAGCATTATTATCCACAACTACAAAGTAGTTGCATCAACTTTACATCGCACTATTGTCTGCTCGAACCCCACAAAAAAAACAAATCTCTTCCTTCCGTTTCGAGCTTTAATTACCGTTTGTATTCCTCGGTAATCTCGCATCTGCTTCACACCCACAATCTCCCAACTTGGACCGTTCCGTGCAAAATCTCATCTCTGCGATAAATTCACGTTCCTCTCGGCCACCTTCCTCTAATTGGAGACTGCTAGTGAAATTCACGCATTTTGTTTAGGGCCGCCCTTTTCGCCCCTTTTTTCTTGCGCTCTACTGCACGCCGGAGAGCGTTTTAATGGTGAGATACTGATGAACTCTTCCCTCCCTTATCCCGCCGGAGTTTAAGACCGGCTCGCATTTGCAAGCGGATAAACGGAAATTATGACCCTTTTCCCGAATTTGCCGCCACGTTTCAAACGAAACAATCGGCTGTAAAAGATGTGGAAAATCGGATTGATTTTATCCGGTAGACGGTGAGGGAAACGACACCTGATGGTTTGCATGCAGCAGAAGTTTAATGAGAGTTGTGAAAGGGAAAGAAAAAGGGAATGGAGAATGGGCTTTATGAAGGGAGGCGCTTACTCTACAAAATACATTATACAATAAGTTGGAAGTTTCAAAGACGTAATCACTTTCATGCAAAGGGATTGTATTCCGTCTTCGTGAACAGGCTCCGACGAGGGGTCAAATTACTCCCCTGTTAAAAATTGCCGAAACAAAACTTACCCTCGTCCTTAAATTCGGTGATTACAAACAAAACTAAGATGATTAAGTAGGCCATAATTCCACACAGTTCCAAACCCGCAAATTACCTGCGAACAGAAAAACCCCATCGCCAACAGATATAAATTGGAGCGTTTTCTGAACTTTTTGCAGCGGCGGATTGTTCGGCGGAAGTTTAAAGTTTGCGGTCGGACAGAGCGGTATTCCCCGTGGTCGTCGAGTCATTACAGAAAGCTGCAAATTACTGCACACTGTTTCGTAATGGCTGTTGTTGACATGTTTAGACGTACAATATTTCTGAAAGTTTAACCCGCGTTATGATATTGCGACCCGCCACCCGGACAAATGTACACGACGACAGTTTTTTCGCCGCTCGTAATTCACAACTTGTTTAACGAAGTCATTAAAACCGCGTTAACCTTTTCTTGCGAGGCATCAATTTAAAATTCTTCTTAGGGAAGCGAGGGCGAGTCGAGAGTTTTCGGAAAAAAATTGAGCAGTCTCGAAACGTAATGGGATTGCATTGTTTCAGAAGTTGGACGGGACAAGAAGTCGCTCCATTCAGACTAGTCAGTTATATTTCTGATTAAGGAGAAGACGAATGGCTGGAAGTAGCCGGATGTGGATAGGAGAGCGCTTTTTGCACTCAGTGTTATTCGAACTTGAGTTCATTTATATTTAACAGCTGCTAGTTTCAGTTCTTGTCAACCGCTTTCCGAATGCAAATTTAAACGGATCGTAAAAACGGGATCCTAGTTTCTCTACTGGATTCGATTGCACGGCGATTTTATTTTATTCCCTAATTCTGCAGCTAGTTCCTGAGTGTGTATGGATAATGCGAAGGGCTACTTTCCATCGAAGTGTCTATTCACTGTTAAATATTATGTCTAGTGGCGCACCCACCATTTTGCTCATTGATTTTATATTCGATTAACGACGCTGTCCGCGCTCAATCACTAAAAGGGATTAATATAATAATCAGAAGCAACAAAATGAGTCTTCCTCTTGGGCGGCTGCCTTCTGGTTGGTCTTCTTCGGAGCGGGCATTACTCTTCACACCTATGGTGAGGTGATAATGACGTAGGCTGATGATTATCATCGTGTTATTTTCCCTCCGGAATGAAATCGGTTCCGGGCATCGTATCGGCTCCGGAGCGGCGGCGCCCGGAAGGCGCTTGTTCGCTAGTTAAGATTATGTAAAAATCATTCTGGTGCGATAACCGGAAGTATTGTGGTCGAGCGTGACAAGGTCGGGAGTTGGGGGCGGTCGTAGCCACTCCGGACTAGGCTGGAGCGCTACTTTTCCGGTGGTGGCGATGAAAGAATTATCCGGCTGTGACACTGCAAACTATTTTTCCCGGCGAATTTTCAGTTTAATTTTCAGGACTTGCTTAAAAAGTGAATCGACAGAGGAAAAAAGATAAAAAATAAAAGGCCAAACAAGAAAACATAAAAGACAACAAAATACAAAGAATAAATTTTAAAGGTCAAGACACAGAAGACAACCAGGTTGTCTTCCTAATTTTCAGATAGTTAGGTTTTCAGCCCCTCAAATTGTTAGCTTTTCAATTTCTCGGGTTTTCAGGTTGTCTACTTTCTGAGAATCACAGGTTTTCAATTTTCTAGGATTTACACATTCTGATGTTTTCGGATTCCCAGTATTCTATGTTTCAGGTAATCAGGTTGTCTCATTATATCATTTTCTCAATTTCTCAGTGGATCTATTTTTTCTTCTCAATTACTTATTCATTTTCTTATCTTCTCAGTTTCTCAGCTTAATGTTTTCTGAGTTAACCAATTGCTTACTTTCTCACTGTCGCAATTTCTCAGTTGAATTGTTTCTCATTTTCCCCATTTCTCAGTTGAGTAGTTGTCCACTGTCCCAGTTTCTAAATTTTTCAGTAAAACAGTAAGTTTCTAAGTTTCTAAATTTCTCAACGGCTCAATGTCTCAAGTTTGCAATTTCTAAATGGCTCTATTTCATGTTTCTCTGCTCAGTGATTATAAATTTTCGTAGGCAGTACTCCTTAGTTTGCTTCCTCGTTTTTTTTTTCAGATAAGTGGTTTCTCAATTTCTCAGCGGCTCAATCTCTCAGTGACTCATTTTATGATATCAGTTTATCAAAATTCTCTTCGCTCCTAAGTTTCTCGCTATCACAGTTTCTCAATTTCTCACCTGAAGGTTTTCTCAGTTTCCCAATTTCATAGTTGAGTTCTCAATATCTCATTTCCTCAATTTTTCATTTGAATATTTTCTCAATCTCTCGGTTTCTCAATTTCTCAGTGGCTCTATTTCATGTTCCTTCTTAATTATTATTTATTTAACTTTTCATTTTCTCAGTTGAGCAGCTCTTCAGTTTCACAATTTTCCAGTTGAACCGTTTCTCAATTCCTCAGCTTAATATTTTCTGAGCTTACCGATTTCGCAGTTGTGTAGTTTCTCACTAAATCAATTTCTCAACGGCTCAATGTCTTAAGTTTGCAATTTCTCAGTTGCTCTCAGTTATTATTTATTATAAATTCTCGTGACTAGTATTTGTAATTAGTTTCTCATTGTCTCGCAGCTGAATACTTTCCCAGCTCCCACTTCCAATGTCCCAATTTCTAATTTTTCAATTCATCAATTTCTGAGCGGCTCAATCTCGTTTACAATTTTCCTGCTCAGTTTTCCAATTTTTCGATTGAGTAGTTTTTCAGCTTCTCAATTTCTCAGTGGTTCTGTTTAATGTTTCTACTCAATTATTTATTTTCTTAGCTTTTACAATTCGACAGCATAATATTTATCAGTTAAACAGTTTCTCATCATATCATTTTCTCAATTTCTCAGTGGATCTATTTTTTTTCTCAATTACTTATTCATTTTCTTATCTTCTCAGTTTCTCAGCTTAATGTTTTCTGAGTTAGCCAATTACTTACTTTCTCACTGTCTCAATTTCTCAGTTGAATTGTTTCTCATTTTCCCAATTTCTCAGTTGAGTAGTTGTCCACTGTCCCAGTTTCTAATTTTTTCAACGTCTCAGCGTATCAAGTTTGCAATTTCTCAATAATTAGTTTCTCACTGTATCTGTTTCCCAATTTCGCTCCCAATGTCCCGGTTTTTATTTTTTTTTAAGATTAGTTATTTTTCAGTTTCTCATTTTCTCAGTGACTCAGTGCCTCACGTATACAATATCTCAGTGGCTCCATTTGGTTTCTGCTCAGTTGTTATAAATTCTCAGTTTTCAATTTCTCAGCTGACTGTTCCCATATGCACTATCTCAGTTTATCAATTTCTTTTTGAGTTCTTTCTCAGTTTCTCAATTTCTCAGTCAGTGGCTCTATTTCTATTTTTTTAGCTTTTCAGTTAAATAATTTCCCACTGCCTCAGTTTCTCAATTTTCCAGTTGAAGCGTTTCTCAATTCCACGGATTAATATTTTCTGAGTTTACCGATTTCTGAGTTGAATAGTTTCTAACTATATCAATTTCCGAATTCTTCAGTTTCTCAATTTCTCAGTGGCTCTATTTAATTTTTTCTTCAATTATTCATTTTCTTAGCTTCTCAGTTTCTGACTGTCCCTGCTTCTCAATATCTCACTTGAATAGTTTTTCACTATCTCAATTTCTCAGTTGCATAGTTGTCCGCGGTCCCAGATTCTCAATCTTTCAGATGAACTGATTCTCAGTTTCTATTCTGCAATTTCTCAATTGCTCAGTTTTATGTTTCGACTCAGGTATTATAAATTTTCGTAACTAGTATTTCTAATTAGTTGCTCACTGTCTCAGTTTCTCGAATTCTCAGTTGAACAGTTTCTCAGTATTTCAGTTGAATACTTTGTGTTTCTCAATATATTAGCGGCTCAAATCTTCGGTTACTCAAGTTCTCAGTGGCTCTATTTTCTCAGTTTCTTAGTGGTTAATTTAGCAGTTTCCCAATTTGTCTGTTGTGTAGGTCTACTGTTCCAGTTGATCAATTTTTCAGTTAAACAGTTTCTCAGTTTCTCAACTCCTCAGATGAATTGTTTCTCTTAGCTTCTCTTTAATTTCTTAGCTTCACTTTCTCAGTTTCCCTGATTAGCTTCTCAGTTGATCTATCAGTTGAACGATTTCTCAGTTGAATAATTTTTTAGTTCTCATTTTCTCAGCTTATTTTTTTTCTGAGTTTACCAATTTCTCAGTTGAGTACTTTCTCACTAAGTCAGTTTCCCAATTTCTCAGTGCCTCAACATCTCGGTTTCTCAATTTCACCATGGCTCTGATTTATTTTTCTCCTCAAATATTTATTTCATTTGCTTCTGTTTTTCTAACTTCTCTGTTGAGTAGTTTCTCACTATGTCAATTTCTCAGTTGAATCGTTTCCCACTTTCTCAGTTTCCCTGATTAGCTTCTCAGTTGAACGATTTCTCATTTGAATAATTTCTTAGTTCTCATTTTCTCAGCTTACTTTTTTTCCGTGTTTACCAATTTCTCAGTTGAATACTTTCTCACTAAGTCAGTTTCCCAATCTCTCAGTGCCTCAACATCTCGGTTTCTCAATTTCACCATGGCTCTGATTTATTTTTCTCCTCAAGTATTTATTTCATTTGCTTCTGTTTTTCTAACTTCTCTGTTGAGTAGTTTCTCACTATGTCAATTTCTCAGTTGAATCGTTTCCCACTTTCTCAGTTTCCCTGATTAGCTTCTCAGTTGAACGATTTCTCAGTTGAATAATTTCTTAGTTCTCATTTTCTCAGCTTATTTTTTTTCCGAGTTTACCAATTTCTCAGTTGAATACTTTCTCACTAAGTCAGTTTCCCAATCTCTCAGTTCCTCAACATCTCGGTTTCTCAATTTCACCATGGTTCTAATTTACTTTTCTCCTCAAGTATTTATTTTATTTGCTTCTGTTTTTCTAATTTCTCTGTTGAGTAGTTTCTCACTATTTCAATTTCTCATTGAATCGTTTCCCACTTTCTCAGTTTCCCTGATTAGCTTCTCAGTTGATCTATCAGTTGAACGATTTCTCAGTTGAATAATTTCTTAGTTCTCATTTTCTCAGCTTATTTTTTTTCCGAGTTTACCAATTTCTCAGTTGAATACTTTCTCACTAAGTCAGTTTCCCAATCTCTCAGTGCCTCAACATCTCGGTTTCTCAATTTCACCATGACTATAATTTATTTTTCTCCTCAAGTATTTATTTCATTTGCTTCTGTTTTTCTAACTTCTCTGTTGAGTAGTTTCTCACTATGTCAATTTCTCAGTTGAATCGTTTCCCACTTTCTCAGTTTCCCTGATTAGCTTCTCAGTTTGGAACGATTTCTCAGTTGAATAATTTCTTAGTTCTCATTTTCTCAGCTTATTTTTTTCTGAGTTTACCAATTTCTCAGTTGAGTACTTTCTCATTAAGTCAGTTTCCCAATCTCTCGGTGCCTCAACATTTCGGTTTCTCAATTTCACCATGGCTCTAATTTATTTCTCTCCTCAAGTATTTGTTTTATTTTCTTGTTTTTTTCTACCTTCTCTGTTGAGTAGTTTCTCACTATGTCAATTTCTCAGTTGAATCGTTTCCCACTTTCTCAGTTTCCCTGATTAGCTTTTCAGTTGAACGATTTCTCAGTTGAATAATTTCTTAGTTCCCATTTTCTCAGCTTATTTTTTTCTGAGTTTACCAATTTCTCAGTTGAGTACTTTCTTACTAAGTCAGTTTCCCAATCTCTCAGTGCCTCAACATCTCGGTTTCTCAATTTCACCATGGCTCTAATTTATTTTTCTCCTCAAGTATTTATTTCATTTGCTTCTGTTTTTCTAACTTCTCTGTTGAGTAGTTTCTCACTATGTCAATTTCTCAGTTGAATCGTTTCCCACTTTCTCAGTTTCCCTGATTAGCTTCTCAGTTGAACGATTTCTCAGTTGAATAATTTCTTAGTTCTCATTTTCTCAGCTTATTTTTTTCTGAGTTTACCAATTTCTCAGTTGAATACTTTCTCACTAAGTCAGTTTCCCAATCTCTCGGTGCCTCAACATCTCGGTTTCTCAATTTCACCATGGCTCTAATTTATTTTTCTCCTCAAGTATTTATTTCATTTGCTTCTGTTTTTCTAACTTCTCTGGTGAGTAGTTTCTCACTATGTCAATTTCTCAGTTGAATCGTTTCCCACTTTCTCAGTTTCCCTGATTAGCTTCTCAGTTGAACGATTTCTCAGTTGAATAATTTCTTAGTTCTCATTTTCTCAGCTTATTTTTTTCTGAGTTTACCAATTTCTCAGTTGAGTACTTTCTTACTAAGTCAGTTTCCCAATCTCTCAGTGCCTCAACATCTCGGTTTCTCAATTTCACCATGGCTCTAATTTATTTTTCTCCTCAAGTATTTATTTCATTTGCTTCTGTTTTTCTAACTTCTCTGTTGAGTAGTTTCTCACTATGTCAATTTCTCAGTTGAATCGTTTCCCACTTTCTCAGTTTCCCTGATTAGCTTCTCAGTTGAACGATTTCTCAGTTGAATAATTTCTTAGTTCTCATTTTCTCAGCTTATTTTTTTCTGAGTTTACCAATTTCTCAGTTGAATACTTTCTCACTAGGTCAGTTTCCCAATCTCTCGGTGCCTCAACATCTCGGTTTCTCAATTTCACCATGGCTCTAATTTATTTTTCTCCTCAAGTATTTATTTCATTTGCTTCTGTTTTTCTAACTTCTCTGGTGAGTAGTTTCTCACTATGTCAATTTCTCAGTTGAATCGTTTCCAACTTTCTCAGTTTCCCTGATTAGCTTCTCAGTTGAACGATTTCTCAGTTGAATAATTTCTAAGTTCTCATTTTCTCAGCTTATTTTTTTTCTGAGTCTACCAATTTCTCAGTTGAGTACTTTCTCACTAACAGCCCGATTTCATGTTGACTTGCGACTGGTCGCAAGTGCTGGTTGCTATGGAAACATTGTAACTGACTGGTATTAGTAAGGATCACTTTCAAGTGAAATGAAACATGAAATTGAGCCTTACTGCCTAATCCATTGCACCTAATCGCAAATTACGACCCAGAACATGAAATCGGGCTGTAAGTCAGTTTCCCAATCTCTCAGTGCCTCAACATCTCGGTTTCTCAATTTCACCATGGCTCTGATTTATTTTTCTCCTCAAGTATTTATTTCATTTGCTTCTGTTTTTCTAATTTCTCTGTCGAGTAGTTTCTCACTATGTCAATTTCTCAGTCGAATCGTTTACCACTTTCTCAGTTTCCCTGATTAGCTTCTCAGTTGAACGATTTCTCAGTTGAATAATTTCTTAGTTCTCATTTTCTCAGCTTATTTTTTTTCTGAGTTTACCAATTTCTCAGTTGAATACTTTCTCACTAAGTCAGTTTCCCAATCTCTCAGTGCCTCAACATCTCGGTTTCTCAATTTCACCATGGCTCTAATTTATTTTTCTCCTCAAGTATTTATTTCATTTGCTTGTGTTTTTCTAACTTCTCTGTTGAGTAGTTTCTCACTCTGTCAATTTCTCAGTTGAATCGTTTCCCAGTTGAATAATTTCTTAGTTCTCATTTTCTCAGCTTATTTTTTTTCTGAGTTTACCAATTTCTCAGTTGAATACTTTCTCACTAAGTCAGTTTCCCAATCTCTCAGTGCCTCAACATCTCGGTTTCTCAATTTCACCATGGCTCTGATTTATTTTTCTCCTCAAGTATTTATTTCATTTGCTTCTGTTTTTCTAATTTCTCTGTCGAGTAGTTTCTCACTATGTCAATTTCTCAGTCGAATCGTTTCCCACTTTCTCAGTTTCCCTGATTAGCTTCTCAGTTGAACGATTTCTCAGTTGAATAATTTCTTAGTTCTCATTTTCTCAGCTTTTTTTTTCTGAGTTTACCAATTTCTCAGTTGAGTACTTTCTCACTAAGTCGGTTTTCCAATCTCTCAGTGCCTCAACATCTCGGTTTCTCAATTTTACCATGGCTCTAATTTATTTTTCTCCTCAAGTATTTATTTCATTTGCTTGTGTTTTTCTAACTTCTCTGTTGAGTAGTTTCTCACTATGTCAATTTCTCAGTTGAATCGTTTCCCACTTTCTCAGTTTCCCTGATTAGCTTCTCAGTTGAACGATTTCTCATTTGAATAATTTCTTAGTTCTCATTTTCTCAGCTTACTTTTTTTCCGGGTTTACCAATTTCTCAGTTGAATACTTTCTCACTAAGTCAGTTTTCCAATCTCTCAGTGCCTCAACATCTCGGTTTCTCAATTTCACCATGGCTCTGATTTATTTTTCTCCTCAAGTATTTATTTCATTTGATTCTGTTTTTCTAACTTCTCTGTTGAGTAGTTTCTCACTATGTCAATTTCTCAGTTGAATCGTTTCCCACTTTTTCAGTTTCCCTGATTAGCTTCTCAGTTGAACGATTTCTCAGTTGAATAATTTCTTAGTTCTCATTTTCTCAGCTTATTTTTTTTCTGAGTCTACCAATTTCTCAGTTGAGTACTTTCTCACTAAGTCGGTTTTCCAATCTCTCAGTGCCTCAACATCTCGGTTTCTCAATTTCACCATGGCTCTAATTTATTTTTCTCCTTAAGTATTTATTTAATTTGCTTCTGTTTTTCTAACTTCTCTGTTGAGTAGTTTCTCACTCTGTCAATTTCTCAGTTGAATCGTTTCCCACTTTCTCAGTTTCCCTGATTAGCTTTTCAGTTGAACGATTTCTCAGTTGAATAATTTCTTAGTTCCCATTTTCTCAGCTTATTTTTTTCTGAGTTTACCAATTTCTCAGTTGAGTACTTTCTCACTAAGTCGGTTTTCCAATCTCTCAGTGCCTCAACATCTCGGTTTCTCAATTTTACCATGGCTCTAATTTATTGTTCTCCTCAAGTATTTATTTCATTTGCTTCTGTTTTTCTAACTTCTCTGTTGAGTAGTTTCTCACTATGTCAATTTCTCAGTTGAATCGTTTCCCACTTTCTCAGTTTCCCTGATTAGCTTCTCAGTTGAACGATTTCTCAGTTGAATAATTTCTTAGTTCTCATTTTCTCAGCTTATTTTTTTTCTGAGTCTACCAATTTCTCAGTTGAATACTTTCTCACTAAGTCAGTTTCCCAATCTCTCAGTGCCTCAACATCTCGGTTTCTCAATTTTACCATGGCTCTAATTTATTTTTCTCCTCAAGTATTTATTTCATTTGCTTCTGTTTTTCTAACTTCTCTGTTGAGTAGTTTCTCACTATGTCAATTTCTCAGTTGAATCGTTTCCCACTTTCTCAGTTTCCCTGATTAGCTTCTCAGTTGAACGATTTCTCATTTGAATAATTTCTTAGTTCTCATTTTCTCAGCTTACTTTTTTTCCGGGTTTACCAATTTCTCAGTTGAATACTTTCTCACTAAGTCAGTTTCCCAATCTCTCAGTGCCTCAACATCTCGGTTTCTCAATTTCACCATGGCTCTGATTTATTTTTCTCCTCAAGTATTTATTTCATTTGATTCTGTTTTTCTAACTTCTCTGTTGAGTAGTTTCTCACTCTGTCAATTTCTCAGTTGAATCGTTTCCCACTTTCTCAGTTTCCCTGATTAGCTTTTCAGTTGAACGATTTCTCAGTTGAATAATTTCTTAGTTCCCATTTTCTCAGCTTAATTTTTTTCTGAGTCTACCAATTTCTCAGTTGAATACTTTCTCACTAAGTCAGTTTCCCAATCTCTCAGTGCCTCAACATCTCGGTTTCTCAATTTTACCATGGCTCTAATTTATTTTTCTCCTCAAGTATTTATTTTATTTGCATCTGTTTTTCTAACTTCTCTGTTGAGTCGTTTCTCACTATGTCGATTTCTCAGTTGATTAGTTGTCAATTGTCCCAGTTTCTCCATTTTCCAGATAGCAAGTAGTTTCTCAGTTTCTCTGCGGATCAATGTCTCACGTTTACAATCTTTCAGTCTCAGTTTTATATTTTTTCAGATACATATTTTCTAATGTACCAACGGCTCTATGTCTCACGTTCACCATTTTTATGTGGCTCTATTTGTTAATATTACCGAAAGACCTTCAGTTCTCAATTTAAAAAGTCTTCAACATTAAATAATATTTCTGAAAGTTTCTTTGGAATCCTAAGGAATCAACATTACAGTTGACAGATTCTTAAAATTTTCTCAGGTGTTCAGTTTCTCAAGCCTAATATAATAACAGAACACGAATTGACGAAATTCACAGTGATTCAGAGTAACATTAATCAAAGAGTTCTTTGGAAATTAAAAACAAAAATGTCTATGTTTACACCACACGATCATCACGTATTATTGGTAGCCTTGGAATTAAACTTCGTATTTCAATTGACAAAAAAACTGTCCACATACTATTTCGATTTATTCTTCTGTTTACAAAAATGCTCAAAATGTCCTCCGTTATGTTCTAAGCAAAGTCGAACTCGTCTCTTGAGATTTTCAAAAACATTTCCTAAGCAAAAATTGATAATAAACGATTCATACCTCATGTGGAAACGCAATATCAATTAAACGAAATAGCAAATATCAATTTGTTGAAATATCCAAAACAAAAAAAAACGAATTACAATTTTGGTTTTTTCACCCGCAATCTCCACGCCTCCTCCGAAGAACCTCGTGCTCTGAGTAATGGATATTAATTCCGAGGTCTCTCGCTGCGCCTGCCTCCAGAGGGTAGTTCAGCCTCCTGACGGTTATTATATCTCGTTATCGGGAACAATCGCCCCGGGATACCGTTCGCTCGATCCGAATGGGCTTTTAGTTATTTCTAGCAATGAAAATGGATTAAAAGAGAAGTCCACTTCAAATATACGCAGCCGGACTTTCATTATTTCATCGGCGGGTAAATATTGGCAGGAATGTCTTGCAGGAGAGTTTGCTTTTCGAGTTATCGTTTCTTTAACAAGCACCGTAATCGGTGTTTGTTTTGTCGGTCCGATTGAATTAATTTTGACTTGACTGGCAAAGTGGTGAACATGGACGGATATAGACGGATCCACTCCCCGGAGAGTGGTCAGCACTTTCCGCCCTCGACCATCAAACCCGGCTTACCGCTCGCCCATTATTCCGCCTAATTAGAACGTCTCCGTAAGTCCCATCCACGTAGCATTGTATCCGACCTCTTCGCTCGCACAAATTAAGAGGCCATTGTCGGTCCTAATTGTTTCAAAACTTTTCGCTTTTTTCTCGGCGCTCGCTAAAGCAAGTCGAAGACTTGGCGGTGGTCGTCGCGTCGGTCCCCTCGCGATATTATTGCATTATCCCATTATGCCGGCAGACATTGTTGGCAGTATTTGGCATCGTCTGGGGAAATGCAACTCAGGCTGAGCGCGGCGCGGTGTGAATGATAGTGCAATATGCGGGCAGGAGGTCGGAGGACCGCCCGCCTGGGACCCCGGCGAGGGGCACCCTCCGAGACAGCCCGTCGCAAAAATACGACGTGAAAATTGAACGCCGTGAGTCGAATTCGGGACAGGTAATGCGGGATTCGGATATATGGCGGGAGGATTTCTGGATGTGATTGGAGCGAAGGACTGCGTTTTTGTGGGTCAATCGGGAGGTTGGGAACTCAGCGCGGCTGCACGGCCGTTTTAAGATTTTTAACTTAAGAAATCATCCTTTATTTTTGAAAAGTAAAAAAATGATAAATCAAATAGAAAATCAACTGACTTAAAACAAGAAAACAAAGCATTGGAACAACTAAAAGAAAATTAACTTTCATAAACGACAAAAAAGGCAAAAGAATATAGTCATTGGTGCAAAATAACTCTTTGCGTGACATTTATTTGAAAACGTCCAGTTCAGAGCAGTGGCGTGTTCGGTAGACAGGGTTGGATATCAAGCATATTTTCTAGAAATTGGAAACGTATTTTTTTGTTGAGTTTTTGTCATTAATTTCTACAGAAAAAAATATGGTAATTAAAGTTCTGTCGTGATGAACTTTCGGTGGATGAAAAACTGAAAATCAATCCTGGTTTCACCGCCATAAATTCCCCGGACACGGCAATAACGTCACACATATGCGATCACAAATCAAGTGGAAAAACTGCGTTACATCAAAGCTATTTGTTCAACACCAGCAGTTTGTACTTGATAAGGTAATTTGTAGGTAAATCGTAATGCAAACAGCGACGCATTGATTTAAATCGCTTTTTGCTGCATTTAATCACCGGTCACCGGTAATAACCATTCTTCTCTCTATTTTCTTTTCGCTAACCTGACGAAAACTTGAAACCATGAAAACGTCTTAAAAAGCTGACAACCTGAAAACCTGGGAACTGAAAGTCGTTTGATATTGTGGGATATTGTGGGACACACAAACCTAACGAGAATTCAAAAAACTGAAAACATCAGACAAAGAACTTGAAAACATGAAACTATGAAGCTGACCAGCTGAAAGCCTGGGAACCGGAAAACTCAAAAAAATTACATTGACCTGGAAACCTTACAAAAACTATCAAATTTTTGTACCTAAAAGTCTAAAAATTTCAGAATCTCTGAACCTGAAAGCCTGAGAATTCAAAAAACGGAAAACATCAAACCAAGTACTTGAAAACATGGGAATATTAGGCTGACAACCTGAAAACCTGGGAACCGAAAATGTCAAAAATATAAGAGAAATGACATGTTGAATGAAGGTGTCAAAATTCGGGCTCTTGAAAACCTGAAAGCCTGATAAATAACTTAAAACCATGAAAAGCATTACAAACCTTAAAACCTGAAAACCTGGCAACTGAAGGTCTCAAAAATTTGATAATATGAAGTCTTAAGTCCTGGCAGAGCCTAAAAATGTGAAAACAACATTGTAATAGTATATTGTACAACAGGTACTGAAAAGCTAATATTTCAAACGGGTCGTTACAGTAGAGCCACGAGCGTAGTGAGTTGTGTTGTGTTGTACACTATGCTTTTCCTTCGACCACCACTAAAAACGAGAAAAAAAAAGGACATTTCGTTGTAATCACCTTTGTTGAATTATTTTCTAAAACCCACCTAATAATTTCAATGTCAAATGTACAATTAATTCTAATCCTCCTACTCCATTATTACCAGTTTCGGTTCACAATTACTATAAAAAGTTGTTCGTTGACGTTGGCTTTACGTAAATTAAGCAGTGGCACAACGAAGTTGTAAATCCATTCGAAAAGAGTCCATTACATCCTTGTTGTCGCCGCCAAAAGACCCACAAATTCAGGAGCACGAACGTTTTTATTATTTAGAAAACGCCCGGTTATCTCTGTTTAATTACGACGCGGGTTGCGGCAATAAATCGCCGAGTACTTGGCCGAAAAGTTAAACTTCCTCCGACGAGAAAAATTCGCCTCCACCACCTGAAACTCGGGGCCATCGCGTAATCCGATACACCTTAAATGGCCGGCGGGATCATTAATAATTCAAGAAATAAAAGCGGTATCTTTGGGGATAATGTTTCGTAAACAAGGTGTTTGCGTGTCGGGTCGGTTCATTCAGGCGCGGATTATGACGTCGTTGACTGCTATGACGTTGTTTCGAAACGTCAGCTGCCTTCCGGGATGCGTCGAATTTAACGTCTCACTGTTGATAGACAAACAAGAATTAATAATCCACACGCACTCCAGCTTTGATGTCGACTCGGAGCCCTTAAAGTTAATTGCTTCCCCGTTAAATTTTATGCAAACGAATCGAACGGGCGCGGAATCATAAACAAACTTATCAAAGTGGAAATAATAATTGTCGAGTTAGGCGGAACCGCTAATTTACCGGCTGAGACAAAATGATCGGTTGCCGTGCCTCGGCGACATAACTCACGAAATTAATAAGTCGTGGGTTTAATTAGAGGTATTTGCCGTGGAACTGTTTAATTGGTGTTTGTGCCAGCGATACTTCTTATCTGATCGCCGATTAATAATACGCTGTTGGAGTTTGATGTCTTTATCTCTTCAGCTGCCGTCCGTCTCTATGGGAAAATTACAGTGTTGTGGCGTGTGCATCTGGTCAGGGCCGCATCTAAGACGTGCCAATTACTGAAAAATCCCGATTATATTCCATTATTCGACGGGGTCTATACTTAGACGCGACCGCTGCTTTATTTTAGCGTGTGATGGATGGCGGCGCAGAGAAGGATGGCGAAATCGCGACGTTTTCACTTTCGAAAGAAAATGTGATCGGTGCCAGAGCGTGATCTGTCCCTGAGGAACCAAGTACATATATCCAAGTTGGCACGGCAGTGCGGGGGCGGCGCTTTGGCGTAATTCACAATTTTGAAAAAATAATTTCCTCAAGTTCTTCATTCTCTTAGTTATTTTCTTCTTCTGCAGCAGGTTCCCTCCGTGATTCAGGTTCTTCAAATTTCTCGAGTTTCAAGGTTGTTCCTCGAGGTTCCCTAAAATCTCAGGTTTGCCAAAATCTCAGGATCTCTGAGAACTCAGGTTCTCCAAGATTAAGATTGTTCAAATTCTCAAGGTCCTGAAGTTCTCAAGTTCTTAGGTTCGGAGGTTTCTCAAATTCTCAACTTCTCTAATTATTGTGGTTTTAATTTTTATTGTGGTTTTATTGTGGTTAACGGAGATAAGTTGCAAAGCTTCTCAGTCCTATATCGTTTTGGCGTTTGACATCTTCCGTCCACCAGTAGGTCTTGTGACGCTTGTTACTAACGGGTTGCCTCGAGCCCCAGTTTTTTAACGTGGTATGCTCCACACTTGTCCACGGCTAGCTTAGCGGAGCTCGCTGCCTTTATTCATAAAACCTTCTCTATTTACGCGGAAACGGGGACAAAGGAGAGGGAGCGGGAACAGGGAACGTCTCTTTCTTCGGGTCAGTCACTTCTTCTTCTTCTTCGTCTCTCTCTCTCTCTCTCTCTCAGTCTCTTCTCCGGTCGGTTGGCGGATACATCCTAATTTTAATCAAGAGCACAGAGTCTGGAATCCCTGTTCTGGGTGGTCATACGGGTGTCTGGACGGCAGCGCGCTTTTTTACTCAGCGGCCGGAAGCAAGAACGGTCCCGATACGGTGTCGGGAAGTATTTTAATTCGGTGTTAACTAAAGAGTAAACCAGGTGGAGGGGAACGTGAACTGAAAAATGGAAAAAGAGGAAAAACAATATTGTTATTACAGGTTGGGATGGGGAAAGAAAAGGTAAACAGCAGTCCAAAGAGAGGTAGAGGATTTTCTGAGAAAAAATGTTGGAGGTCAAAATCAAAAACTGTTACAGTATTAATAGAGATCAGGTCTAAGAAGATTAGGAGGAAAAGAAAAAGTGATGAAGTAAAAAGGAAAAATATGGGGAAAGTGAGAAGCGGAAATTATATTCAAAGATACTAAACTCACAAAGCAAGAAAGAGAGATACAGAAGAAATTAAGAGACACACCGAAGGAAGCACGGGGAAACGGGAAAGAATTAAGAGCGGGATAGAGGAAATTAACAATATACGGGGTTCAATGGAGACGAGAAAATGGAAATTTCAGCAAAGGAAAAACGACAAAGAAACAAGAAAAAAAGAACAAGGGGGAAAGAGAGGACAACAAGAGGAGCGGGAAAGTTAAAAAGACATCTGAAAAAACAACGGTGAGGGCACTATTTTGGAATGTAGTAGCGGGACTAAGAAAAAAAAAAGAAAAAAAATTCTCGGACCATGTGAGGCAATTTGTAAATGAAAACCTTGAAACCCGAAAACCTAGAAACCTGAAAACCTAGAAACCTGGAAACCTGAAAACCTAGAAACCCGAAAACATAGAAACCTTAAAACCAAGAAATCTGAAAACATAGAAAATTAAAAACCCATAAATCCAGAAACTTGAAAACCTGGAAATCTGAAAAACTAGTAATATAGAAAACTGTAAACCTGAACACGTGAATACCCAAATTACGAGAAGGGAGCCGAAAACTCTGAGAAATATTAAACCTCGGCATTTTTAAAACCGAAAACTTAGAAACCTAAAAACTTAGAAATATAGAAACCTGTAAATCTGAAACAATAGAAATCCAGAAACAATTATTAGAAGGAATCGAAAACTCTGAGAAATATGAAACCTGAGAACCTCAGCACCTATAAACTCGAAAATATAGAAACCCGAAAACATAGAAACCTGAAAACCAATAAGCCTCAGAGCCAATAAACCCGAAAACGAAGAAACTTGAAAACCTAGAAACCTGAGAACCAAGAAACCCGAAAACCAAAAACCTAAAAACCTGAAAACTTAGATACCTGGAAATATTGAAACCTAAAAACTTAGAAACCTAGAAACTTAAAAAACCTGTAAATCTGAAACAATAGAAATCCAGAAACAATTATGAGAAGGAATCGAAAACTCTGAGAAATATGAAACCTGCGAACCTTAGCACCTATAAACCCGAAAACATAGAAACCTGAAAGCCAAGAAAGCTAAAGCCCTAGAAACCTTAAACTGATAAACCTGAAAACCTAGAAACCTAAAAACCTAGAAACCTGAAAACCTATAAATCCAGAAACTTGAAAACCTGGAAATCTAAAAAACTAGAAATCTAGAAAACTGTAAACCTGAAAACGTGAATATACGAATTATGAGAAAGGAGCGGAAATATTAAAACTGAGAACCTCGGCATTTTTAAAACCGAAAACTTAGAAACCTGGAAATATAGAAACCTAAAAACTTTGAAACCTAAAAACTTGGAAATATAGAAACCTGTAAATCTGAAACAATAGAAATCCAGAAACAATTATGAGAAGGAATCGAAAACTCTGAGAAATATGAAACCTGCGAACCTTAGCACCTATAAATCCGAAAATATAGAAACCCGAAAACATAGAAACCTGAAAGCCAAGAAAGCTAAAACCCTAAAAAATTTAAACTTATAAACCTGAAAACCTAGAAACCTGAAAGCCTAGAAACCTGAAAACCTAGAAACTTGAAAACCTAGAAACCTGAAAACCTAGAAACCTGAAAACCTAGAAACCTAGAAACCTGAAAACCTAGAAACCTGAAAACCTATAAATCCAGAAACTTGAAAACCTGGAAATTTAAAAATCTAGAAATCTAGAAAACCGTAAACCTGAAAACGTGAATAACCGAATTATGAGAAAGGAGTGGAAATATTAAAACTGAGAACCTCGGCATTTTTAAAACCGAAAACTTAGAAACCTAAAAACTTAGAAATATAGAAACCTGTAAATCTGAAACAATAGAAATCCAGAAACAATTATTAGAAGGAATCGAAAACTCTGAGAAATATGAAACCTGAGAACCTCAGCACCTATAAACTCGAAAATATAAAAACCCGAAAACATAGAAACCCGAAAACCAATAAACCTCAGAGCCAATAAACCCGAAAACGAAGAAACTTGAAAACCTAGAAACCTGAGAACCAAGAAACCCGAAAACCAAAAACCTAAAAACCTGAAAACTTAGATACCTGGAAATATTGAAACCTAAAAACTTAGAAACCTAAAAACTTGAAAATATAGAAACCTGTAAATCTGAAACAATAGAAATCCAGAAACAATTATGAGAAGGAATCGAAAACTCTGAGAAATATGAAACCTGCGAACCTTAGCACCTATAAACCCGAAAACATAGAAACCTGAAAGCCAAGAAAGCTAAAGCCCTAGAAACCTTAAACTTATAAACCTGAAAACCTAGAAACCTAAAAACCTAGAAACCTGAAAACCTATAAATCCAGAAACTTGAAAACCTGGAAATCTAAAAAACCAGAAATCTAGAAAACTGTAAACCTGAAAACGTGAATATCCGAATTATGAGAAAGGAGCGGAAATATTAAAACTGAGAACCTCGGCATTTTTAAAACCGAAAACTTAGAAACCTGAAAATATAGAAACCTAAAAACTTAGAAATCTCGAAGCCTGGAAATTTGAAACAATGGAACTCCAGAAACAATTATGAGAAGGGATCGAAAACTCTGAGAAATATGAACCCTGAGAACCTCAGCAACTATAAACACGAAAGCCACCAAACCTGAAAACCTATAAACCTGAAAACCTAGAAACCAGAAAACCTATAAATCCAAAAACTTGAAAACCTGGAAATCTGAAAAACTAGAAATCTAGAAAACTGTAACCTGAAGACGTGAATACCCGAATTATTAGAAGGGAGCGGAAACTCTGAGGAATATTAAAACTGAGAACTTCGGCATTTATAAAACCGAAAACTTAGAAACCTGGAAATATTGAAACCTAAAAACTTTGAAACCTAAAAACTTGGAAATATAGAAACCTGTAAATCTGAAACAATAGAAATCCAGAAACAATTATGAGAAGGAATCGAAAACTCTGAGAAATATGAAACCTGCGAACCTTAGCACCTATAAACCCGAAAACATAGAAACCTGAAAGCCAAGAAAGCTAAAGCCCTAGAAACCTTAAACTTATAAACCTGAAAACCTAGAAACCTAAAAACCTAAAAACCTATAAATCCAGAAACTTGAAAACCTGGAAATCTAAAAAACTAGAAATCTAGGAAACTGTAAACCTGAAAACGTGAATATCCGAATTATGAGAAAGGAGCGGAAATATTAAAACTGAGAACCTCGGCATTTTTAAAACCGAAAACTTAGAAACCTGGAAATATAGAAACCTAAAAACTTAGAAATCTCGAAACCTGGAAATTTGAAACAATGGAACTCCAGAAACAATTATGAGAAGGGATCGAAAACTCTGAGAAATATGAAGCCTGAGAACCTCAGCAACTGTAAACACGAAAACCACCAAACCTAAAAACCTAGAAACCTGGAAACCTGAAAACCTGAAAACCTAGAAACCTAGAAACTTGAAAACCTAGAAACCTGAAAACCTAGAAACCAGAAAACCTATAAATCCAAAAACTTGAAAACATGGAAATCTGAAAAACAAGAAATCTAGATAGAAAACTGTAAACCTGAAGACGCGAATACCCGAATTATTAGAAGGGAGCGGAAACTTTGAGAAATATTAAAACTGAAAACTTCGGCATTTTTAAAACCGAAAACAGAAACCTAGAAATATAGAAACCCAAAAACTGAAACAACAGAAATCCAGAAACAATTATGAGAAGGGATCCAAAACTCTGAGAACCTCCAACACCTGTAAATCCGAAAACAAAAACCTGAGAAACAAGAAACCCGAAAATTAAGAAACCTGAAAACCTAGAAATCTGAAAACCTAGAAACCTGAAAACCTAGAAACCTGAAAACCGAGGTACTTGAAAACCTGGAAATCTAAAAAAAACTAGAAATCTAGAAAACTGTAAACCAGAAGACGTGGGTACCCGAATTATGAGAAGGGAGCGGAAGCTCTGAGAAATATTAAACCTGAGAACCTAAAGAAAGAAAGCTAAAACCCTAGAAACCTTAAACTTATAAACCTGAAAACCTAGAAACCTGAAAACCTAGAAACCTAAAAACCTAGAAACTTGAATACCTATAAATCCAGAAATTTGAAAACTTGGAAATTTAAAAAACTAGAAATCTAGAAAACCGTAAACCTGAAAACGTGAATATCCCAATTATGAGAAAGGAGCGGAAATATTAAAACTGAGAACCCCGGCATTTTTAAAACCGAAAACTTAGAAACCTGGAAATATAGAAACCTAAAAACTTAGAAATCTATAAACACGAAAACCACCAAACCTGAAAACCACCAAACCTGAAAACCTAGAAACCTGAAAACCTAGAAACCTGAAAACCTAGAAACCTGAAAACCCAGAAACCTGAAAATCTAGAAACCTGGAAACATGAAAACCTAGAAACCTGAAAACCTAGGAACCTGAAAACCTGAAAACCTATAAATCCAGAAACTTGAAAACCTGGTAATCAAAAAACTAGAAATCTAGTAAACTGTACAGCTGAAGACGTGAATATTATGAGAAGGGAGCGGAAACTTTGAGAAATATTAAACCTGAGAACCTCGACATTTTTAGAATCAAAAACTTACAAACCTGGAAATATAGAAACCTAAAAACTTAGAAATCTAGAAATCTGGAAATCTGAAACAATGGAAATTCGGAGATAATTATGAGAAGGGATCGAAAACTGAGAAATGTGAAACCTGAGAACCTCGGCACCTATAAATCCGAAAATATAAAAACTTGAAAACCAAGAAACAAAAAAAGCTAGAAACATGAAAACTTAGAAACCTAGAAAACTGCAAACCTGAAGAAGTGAATATCTGAATTTTGAGAAGTTATCTGAAACTGCGAAATCTTAAATCTACGAACCTAAAAAGCAATCTAAACTATAAGAATCCGAAAACCTGATCATCTGAAAAGGGGTTTTCAAGTTGCCAGGTTTTCATGTTTTCAGTTTCTAATGTTTAAAGCTCAGTAGGTACTCGGATATTTAGGTTTTTGCAACTCTTTTGTTTTCAAAATTGTTAGTTTCTGAGTTCTAGGTTTTCAGATGTGTTTAAGTTGTCGGGTTGTCAGGTTTCCAATTTTGCATTTTTTCAGATTAACAAATTACTTTCTGAGGTTTTCAGTTATTCAGTTTGTCATGCTCTCATGTCATGTTTTCAGATTCTAGGATTTCCATTGGTCCTGTATAAAAATAGATCTTTCCTTTTAAGAGCCATTAATCTGGTATTATGTTACAATATACAATAACACATGTAACACACTTGACGTCTTCAATTTTTGAAAGAATTCAAGTGAGAATGTCGAGGGGCAAGAAGAAGAAAGAAAAAGTTAGTTTCTTCCTTTGCGGCAGGTTCCTCAAGTTCCTCAGGTTTTTGAGGCCTTTTCCTGGTTTCAAGCTCTTGATGGATTTTCAAGAGCCCAGGTTTTGAGATTATTGTTCAGCATAATGTCAAATTTTTGAGATTTCCGTTTCTCAGGTTTTCAGGTTGTACATTTTGTACAACCCACCGTTGAACATTCCACCGGTCAACAAATTCTGGGAATTGGATTCTAAAAGCGAAACAGTAATAACTCACGATGACGCTCTTTTTTAGCGAATAATTTAATGAAGAAATTCTTAATTAAATAAATCTCTGCTCCATTCTCATACCAAAAAGGCATCATATTACGAAATTAATTGTCGAACGAGAACACTTGCGTCAGTCATACGCTGGACCTCAAGCTAGATGAAAGAGTAAATCTCGTAATTGTGACTTCGACTACACCGGACCTATTTTATTAGAGAGCGGAAAGGTCGGGAAAAAAGGTCCATAAAAGCGTATATTTGTTTGTTCAAATGTTCATTTAGAATAAAATTGGTTACCGATTGTACGTCAACATCATTTACAGGAGCCTTTAAAACGTCATGTCCCGCAAAGGTAAACCATGAAGCATGTGCTCTGATAATGCAACAACCTTTATTGGAAGCGATCACGAATTGAGATTTATTCATCACCAAGTGATAAAGTGAGAACAGCTTCAGAATTTTGTTACTGATTGTGCTGAGAACAATGTTAATTGGCATTTTATACCCTCTCGCTCCCCGCATTTGAGCGGTATTCGGGAAACAGGCACCAAATTAAAAATTCAATTTTAAAAGAATTGTAGACCAGTCACTGTTTACTTATGAGGAGATGTACACATATCAAACCTTTGTAATCTTGAATTCCTGAAGTAAAAAAAATACCTGGAAAATCTCAAAATTTGGAATGTCGATTAATTTGGCGCAACAATAACAAACCTGTCCTGCGCCGTAGAGCTTTAAAATCTTCACGGCCACGATTTCGAGTCCTGTTTAGATCAACAATTCCGCTAAAAGGAGCAAATTGCGCACGAACGAGATGAAAAGCGAAATGTGTTTAGCTGCTATTGCGACTAAACACATTTTCGCCCTTCATACGATACCTAATAAACCAACTCCGTTCACCGGAATTAGGTAAAAACATATCTACCCTCACGCGGTGGGTAAAATCCACTCAGGAATATAATAGCACGTATCGGTGTAACGGGGTGTGAAAGAACTCGTACCGGGGGTATTCAAACCAACAAATGATGATGGATGACCGCAAAGATTAACACATTATATCAATCTTTTATGCGCTCCGAAGCCTGGCGGAATTTAATACGGGGTGGCCGTTTTGTGTGCAGCACGCATTGTCCTCGCCGCGTCAGAATTTTTCCACAAACGACGAATTAAACCGGCGGTGGTCGTCTTCGGGACAATTATTACAAAACTGAGCTAATTGGAGCAAACGTGCGTCATCGGCCGAACGAAATTTCACAAAAGACACCTTCTTAATTAACTCGGTGCAATAAGTTACGCAGTGGAAAAAAATGACAATGCCGCCCCTTTATGGCGTGTTTCGGATCGTAAATTTCATTTTCGACGACGTTTACAAAGGGGATGTATATCATGGCGGGGTTACGATTCGCCGCAATTGTTATTTTTTACAAAAGACCACGGCATATGCCGGGATTAAGTTATTATGGTCGAAAATAAATTATAGCGACGAAAATTAATAACTACCTGCTTTGGCGAGGAATCCATGGGGACGCCGTAAGCTGGGGATTAGCGAAGAAATTAGGAAATGGGCGATTGCCTCGGTAATTAATTCATTAGGGACTTATTATAAATATTCAGAGGGTATTGTGAAGACTGAGACTTTTACAAAGGAACAAATTGGGTTGAATATATTAATGTGTTTTAACGAAAATTTTAATGCATTCTTAATTGTTGAAATTTTTGCTTCCTCTACAGGGGGTCTGAATATGATACCAAATAATCATTGACCTTACATTCGGCTGAGTTTCATATATGGGATTCGAACCATCTGCCTGCTAACCCTCTTATCCCTTATTGCCCAAGTTTATCCACAAGCGGATTATGTTGTACACAATCGAAGGCTTTACATGATTCACAGACCATTTATCTTTTCTGGCTTCGCTAAGTAGTTTAAAAAGATTTCGATTAAAACTACGAGTCCATCATTTCGTTTGAGTTGTTCAGAGGAAGGTCAAATAACCTCAAGCAAGAATCTGCATTCATTTGGGTCTGTTTGAGTTCGAATTGTTTTAAAAAGTAAATTCATAAGAAAATACCACTTGGCTCGCATCAACACCTGTGTAAACAAAATCTAAGAATCTGGTGTTTTGAAAACCTGAAAACCTGGACACCTGACAAAGAACGTGAAACCATTGACAACCTGGAAACCTGGTGAACATTTAAGAGAAAGAAAATCAAAGGCAGCAGCAGTTGAAAACTTAAATATATAAAAGTTTCGGAGTTTCTGAACCTGTAAACCTGAGAATTTAAATCACTGGGATCCTGAAAACAAAAAACGGAAAACATCAGAAAAAGAACTTGAAAAAAAACCTGGGAGCTGGAAATCTAAATTAATTGACATTATTAGAAGGACATACGGAATAAAGATTTCAGCATCTGGGCTCTTGAAAACGAAATAACCCGGACACCTGACAAAGAATTTGAAACCGCGAGAAAGCTTCAAACACCTGACAACCTGAAACCTGGAAACTGAATTATGAGAGGATGAAAACCTAAAAGAAAGAGAAGGGAAAATTTGGAAATTCTGGATCCTGAAAACCTGAGAAATCAAGAAATGGAAAACTTAATACACAGTGCGTGAAAACATGAAAATGTAAGGCTGACAACCTGGAAACCTGGCAAATAAAATTCATTTGATATCATGAAAAGGTGGAAAATTAAGAGAATTGGATACCTAAAAATGTAAATATCTAAGAATGAAAACATGAAAATTTTAGGCTGGCAACCTGAAAACCTGGGAACCGGAAATTTTAAGAAATTTCACTTTATGAGAGGGTGAAAGCACAATTGAAAGGCATGATATGCTGAACAAAAATCTCAGAATCTGGGCTCATGAAACCTGGAGACCTGACAAAGAACTTGAAACTATGTAAAAGCCTCAAAAATCTTGAAACCTGAAAACCTGGGAACTGAAAGCGATTTGCTATTATGAGAAGGTGAAAAATTAAGAAAAAGAGGAATGAGAAACTGAAAACCTGAAAACCTAAGAAAGCAAGAAATTGAAAACATGAAAATATAAACCAGAAGAATGTTCTTAAATCCAGGTGGAGTAAGTTTAAATTAAAATTTAAATATATCTAAGTCGATATATTCTTTAAGGGCTGATGATGGCAGAAGTGTTCTGCCGAAACATGTTCCATTAGCAATTTTACAGTTATTAAAGTTTGTGGAGTTCGACTTAGATATATTTAAATTTTAATGAAAATATAAGGTTGACAACCTGAAAACCTGAGAACTGGAGATTATGCCAATACAAAAACTTAAGAGAATGGCATGATATGCTGAAAAAAATCTCAGAACCTGGGCTCTTGAAAACCTGAAAACCTGTCAAAAGCTTGAAACCGGGAAAAGGCCTCAAAGATCCGAAAACTTGGGAACCTGAAATCTCAAAAATTTGACACAATAATAATTTGAAAACATAAGAGTGATAATGATAGATATGCGCCTCTTGAAAAAAAAATTACAAAAAACTTGTGAGCCTTTGAGAGAGTAATTTGTCAAATTTAGGAGCTGTTTCCATAATCCCAATATCACATTTGAACAGATAAAGGCACCCGGAAGCCTATAGGAGAACATTTAAAAAAGGTTAAAAAATGGTGGATGCGCCACTTGAAGAAAATCTGTAAAATATTCGGGGGGCCTTCGAGGGTGTAATTTGTCGAATTTAAGAGTTGCTTTTATAATCACAATATGAAATTTGATCAGATAAAGACACCCGGAGGTCCATAGGGGAAAATCGAAGAAAGAGTGAGATATGTCGGATGTGCCCCTTGAAAAAAAATTGTAAAAAATTAAGGCGGCCTTTGAGTGAGTAATTTCTCGAATTTGGGAGCTGTTTTCATAATCACAATATCACATTTGAACAGATAAAGACACCCGGAAGTCTATAGGAGAACATTTAAGAAAGTGTGAAAAATGGTGGATGCGCCACTTGAAGAAAATTTGTAAAATATTCGGGGGGCCTTCGAGGGTGTAATTTTTCGAATTTGGGAGTTGCTTTTATAATCACGATATGAAATTTGATCACATAAAGACACCCGGAGGCCCATAGGGGAAAATTGAAGAAAGAGTGAAAAATGCCGGATGTGCCCCTTGAAGAAAAATTGTAAAAAATTAAGGCGGCCTTTGGGAGAGTAATTTGTCGAATTTGGGAGCTGTTTCCATAATCACATATCACATTTGAACAGATAAAGGCACCCGGAAGCCTATAGGAGAACATTTAAGACAGTGTGAAAAATGGTGGATGCGCTATTTGAAGAAAATTTGTAAAATATTCGGGGGACCTTCGAGGGTGTAATTTCTCAAATTTGGGAGCTGCTTTTATAATCGCAATATGAAATTTGATCAGATGAAGGCACCCGGAAGCCAATTGGAGAACATTTAAGAAAGGTTAAAAAATGGTGGATGCGCCACTTGAAGAAAATCCCTAAAATATTCGGGGGGCCTTCGAGAGTGTAATTTGTCGAATTTGGGAGTTGCTTTTATAATCACAATATGAAATTTGATCGGATAAAGACACCCGGAAGCCTATAGGGGAAAATTGAAGAAAGAGTGAGAAATGCCGGATGTGCCCCTTGAGGAAAAATTGTAAAAAATTAAGGCGGCCTTTGAGAGAGTAATTTGTCGAATTTGGCAGCTGCTTCCACAATCACAAAGTCACATTTGAACAGAGGAAGGCACCCGGAAGCCTATAAGAAAACATTTGAGAAAGTTTAAAGAATGGTGGATGCGCCACTTGAAGAAAATTTGTAAAATATTCGGGGGGCCTTCGAGGGTGTAATTTTTCGAATTTGGGAGTTGCTTTTATAATCACGATATGAAATTTGATCAGATGAAGGCACCCGGAAGCCAATTGGAGAACATTTAAGAAAGGTTAAAAAATGCCGGATGTGCCCCTTGAAGAAAAATTGTAAAAAATTAAGGCGGCCTTTGAGAGAGTAATTTGTCGAATTTGGGAGCTGTTTCATAATCACAATATCACATTTGTACAGTTAAAGGCACCCGGAAGCCTATAGGAGAACATTTAAGAAAGGTTGAAGAATGGTGGATGCGACACTTGAAGAAAATCTGTAAAATATTCCTTCGAGGGTGTAATTTGTCGAATTTGGGAGATGCTTTTATAATCACAATATGAAATTTGATCAGATAAAGACACCCGGAAGCTCATGGGGAAAAATAGAAGAAAGAGTGAGAAATGCCGGATGTGCCCCTTGAAGAAAAATTGTAAAAAATTAAGGCGGCCTTTGAGACCGCATTTTGTCGAATTTGGGAGCTGTTTTCATAATCACAATATCACATTTTAACAGATAAAGGCACCTGGAAGCCTATAGGAGAACATTTGAGAAAGTTTAAATTATGGTGGATGCGCCACTTGAAGAAAATTTGTAAAATATTCGGGGGGCCTTCGAGGGTGTAATTTGTCAAATTTGGGAGTTGCTTTTATCATCACAATATGAAATTTGATCAGATAAAGACACCCGGAAGCCCATAGGGAAAATCGAAGAAAGAGTGAGAAATGCGGGATGTGCCCTTTGAAGAAAAATTGTAAAAAATTAAGGCGGCCTTTGGGAGAGTAATTTGTCGAATTTGGGAGCTGTTTCCATAATCACATATCACATTTGAACAGATAAAGGCACCCGGAAGCCTATAGGAGAACATTTAAGACAGTGTGAAAAATGGTGGATGCGCTATTTGAAGAAAATTTGTAAAATATTCGGGGGACCTTCGAGGGTGTAATTTCTCAAATTTGGGAGCTGCTTTTATAATCGCAATATGAAATTTGATCAGATGAAGGCACCCGGAAGCCAATTGGAGAACATTTAAGAAAGGTTAAAAAATGGTGGATGCGCCACTTGAAGAAAATCCCTAAAATATTCGGGGGGCCTTCGAGAGTGTAATTTGTCAAATTTGGGAGTTGCTTTTATAATCACAATATGAAATTTGATCGGATAAAGACACCCGGAAGCCTATAGGGGAAAATTGAAGAAAGAGTGAGAAATGCCGGATGTGCCCCTTGAGGAAAAATTGTAAAAAATTAAGGCGGCCTTTGAGAGAGTAATTTGTCGAATTTGGCAGCTGCTTCCACAATCACAAAGTCACATTTGAACAAAGGAAGGCACCCGGAAGCCTATAAGAAAACATTTGAGAAAGTTTAAAGAATGGTGGATGCGCCACTTGAAGAAAATTTGTAAAATATTCGGGGGGCCTTCGAGGGTGTAATTTTTCGAATTTGGGAGTTGCTTTTATAATCACGATATGAAATTTGATCAGATGAAGGCACCCGGAAGCCAATTGGAGAACATTTAAGAAAGGTTAAAAAATGCCGGATGTGCCCCTTGAAGAAAAATTGTAAAAAATTAAGGCGGCCTTTGAGAGAGTAATTTGTCGAATTTGGGAGCTGTTTCATAATCACAATATCACATTTGTACAGTTAAAGGCACCCGGAAGCCTATAGGAGAACATTTAAGAAAGGTTGAAGAATGGTGGATGCGACACTTGAAGAAAATCTGTAAAATATTCCTTCGAGGGTGTAATTTGTCGAATTTGGGAGATGCTTTTATAATCACAATATGAAATTTGATCAGATAAAGACACCCGGAAGCTCATGGGGAAAAATAGAAGAAAGAGTGAGAAATGCCGGATGTGCCCCTTGAAGAAAAATTGTAAAAAATTAAGGCGGCCTTTGAGACCGCATTTTGTCGAATTTGGGAGCTGTTTTCATAATCACAATATCACATTTTAACAGATAAAGGCACCTGGAAGCCTATAGGAGAACATTTGAGAAAGTTTAAATTATGGTGGATGCGCCACTTGAAGAAAATTTGTAAAATATTCGGGGGGCCTTCGAGGGTGTAATTTGTCAAATTTGGGAGTTGCTTTTATCATCACAATATGAAATTTGATCAGATAAAGACACCCGGAAGCCCATAGGGAAAATCGAAGAAAGAGTGAGAAATGCGGGATGTGCCCTTTGAAGAAAAATTGTAAAAAATTAAGGCGGCCTTTGAGAGAGTAATTTGTCGAATTTGGGAGCTGTTTCCATAATCACAATATCACATTTGAACAGATAGAGGCACCCGGAAGCCTATAGGAGAACATTTAAGAAAGGTTAAAAAATGGTGGATGCGCCACTTGAAGAAAATCTGTAAAATGTTCAGGGGGCCTTCGAGGGTGTTATTTGTCGAATTTGGGAGTTGCTTTTGTAATCGCAATATGAAATTTGATCAGATGAAGACACCCAGAAGCCCATGGGGGAAAATTGAAGAAAGAGTGAGAAATGCCGGATGTGCCCCTTGAAGAAAAATTGTAAAAAATTAAGGCGGCCTTTGTGAGAGCAATCTGTCCAATTTGGGAGCTGTTTCCATACTCACAATATCACATTTGAACAGATAAAGGCACCCGGTAGCCCATTGGGGAAAATTGAAGAAAAAGTGAGAAATGCCGGATGTGTCCCTTGAAGAAAAATTGTAAAAAATTAAGACTGGCTTTGAGAGGGTAATTTGTCCTATTTGTTTTTTTTTTCATAATCACAATATCACATTTGAACAGATAAAGGCACCCGGAAGCCTATAGGAGAACATTTAAAAAAGGGTTAAAAAAGGTGGATGCGCCACTTGAAGAAAATCTGTAAAATATTAGGGGGGCCTTCGAGGGTGTAATTTGTGGAATTTGGGAGTTACTTTTATCATCACAATAACAAATTTGATCAGATGAAGACATAGGGGAAAATTGAAGAAAGAGTGAGAAATGTCGGAGGTGCCCTTTGAAGAAAAATTGTAAAAAATTAAGACGGCCTTTGAGAGAGTAATTTGTCGAATTTGGGAGCTGTTTTCATAATCACAATATCACATTTTAATAGATGAAGGCACCCGGAAGCCTATAGGAGAACATTTGAGAAAGTTTAAAAAATGGTGGATGCGCCACTTGAAGAAAATGTGTAAAATATTCGGGGGCTTTCGAGGGCGTAATTTGTCGAATTTGGGAGTTGCTTTTATAATCACAATATGAAATTTGATCAGATAAAGACACCCGGAAGCTCATGGGGGAAATTTGAAGAAAGAGTGAGAAACACCGGATGTGCCCCTTGAAGAAAAATTGTAAAAAATTAAGGCAACATTTGAGAGAGTAATTTGTCGAATTTGGGAGCTGTTTCCATAATCACAATATCACATTTGAACAGATAGAGGCACCCGGAAGCCTATAGGAGAACATTTAAGAAAGGTTAAAAAATGGTGGATGCGCCACTTGAAGAAAATCTGTAAAATGTTCGGGGGGCCTTCGAGGGTGTTATTTGTCGAATTTGGGAGTTGCTTTTGTAATCGCAATATGAAATTTGATCAGATGAAGACACCCAGAAGCCCATGGGGGAAAATTGAAGAAAGAGTGAGAAATGCCGGATGTGCCCTTTGAAGAAAAATTGTAAAAAATTAAGGCGGCCTCTGAGAGAGTAATTTGTCGAATTTGGGGGCTGTTTTCATAATCACAATATCACATTTTAACAGATAAAGGCACCTGGAAGCCTATAGGAGAACATTTGAGAAAGTTTAAATTATGGTGGATGCGCCACTTGAAGAAAATTTGTAAAATATTCGGGGGGCCTTTGAGGGTGTAATTTGTCGAATTTGGGAGTTGCTTTTATCATCACAATATGAAATTTGATCAGATAAAGACACCCGGAAGCTCATGGGGAAAAATCGAAGAAAGAGTGAGAAATGCCAGAGGTGCCCGTTGAAGAAAAATTGTAAAAAATTAACCCGGCCTTTGAGAGAGTAATTTGTCGAATTTGGGAGCTGTTTCCATAATCACAATGTCACATTTGAACAGATAGAGGCACCCGGAAGCCTATAGGAGAACATTTGAGAAAGTTTAAAATATGGTGGATGCGCCACTTGAAGAAAATTTGTAAAATATTCGGGGGGCCTTCGAGGGTGTAATTTGTCGAATTTGGGAGTTGCTTTTATAATCACAATATCAAATTTGATCAGATAAAGACACCCGGAAGCTCATGGGGGAAAATTGAAGAAAGAGTGAGAAATGCCGGATGTGCCCCTTGAAGAAAAATTGTAAAACATTAAGGCGACCTTTGAGAGAGTAATTTGTCGAATTTGGGAGCTGTTTCCATAATCACATATCACATTTGAACAGATAGAGGCACCCGGAAGCCTATAGGAGAACATTTAAAAAAGTGTGAAAAATGGTGGATGCGCCATTTTAAGAAAATTTGTAAAATATTCGGGTGGCCTTCGAGGGTGTAATTTGTCGAATTTGGGAGTTGCTTTTATAATCACAATATGAAATCTGATCAGATAAAGACACCCGGAAGTTCATATAGGGGAAAATTGAAGAAAGAGTGAGAAATGCTGGAGGTGCCCCTTAAAGAAAAATTGTAAAAAATCAAGGCGACCTTTGAGAGAGTAATTTGTCGAATTTGGGAGCTGTTTCCATAATCACAATGTCACATTTGAAGAGATAGAGACACCCGGAAGCCTATAGGAAAATATTTAAGAAAGTGTGAGAAATGGTGGATGCGCCTCTTGAAGAAAAATTTTCAAAAATTCAATGGGCCTTGGAGGGTGTAATTAGTGTAATAATTTGGGCTTTGAGAGTGTAATTTTAATCATATAATATTATCATAATTTAACAGCACGGACAAGCAAATTTAATGGTTTGTTATTGTTGAAATTTAGTTTGTTGTTCTTGTTAGTTGACAAATTCGCTAATGCTTTAGGGGTCCCCTATTTTGAATTGTTCTCATGATTAAAATGAATGGATAATTTATTAGACATTAAATGTATGTAATGCTAATGTTTCACATCGTTTTTATAAAAATTCCTTTAGTTCTTATTTAAAATTCCAAAACGGGAATATCCACGAATGAACTCGAATTCAATAATCTAAAAATTGAAGGTTTCGGAATTTGGGAATTCAAAATTACATAATATATTCTTATTGTGCAAATTTCAATGTTCCTTCGTAATTTAATAATTTTGAAAATTTCTAAAGTTTGGAACAGTTTCATTGTAGATTATTAAATCCAAACCCTCAATATTTCATGGATTCAAAATTTGAAATAAAATTTAAGAATTGTAGCGATTTATATTTGTATTGTATTATTTCCATCGTTTAACTTTATATTTTGTTTTAGCTTTCTTCTATTTTTTTTCTTCATTTCGGAATTTTTTAATTTCTAACTGTACCTAGCTGCCTTTTGGCTTTTTAAAAATTTTATATAAGTTTAGTATATCTGTATGCTATTTAAAAACCTGTAATTGATGTGGCCTGAAAATATTCCAGTGTTATACTCATCAACTGACTAAATGGATGAGAAGTAACAACCATTTATTGATTTTTTTTCTTTAAAAACAAGATCTCACTCTCGTGTTCAGTCCAAATTCAAAATTTTTAAGTCGAAAGATGGTTGTCATTCCAATACCCTTAGTCAATCGTTTAGTTGTAGATGCGGCGGACTTACTTTACTCTTACTTTATATTTATTTTCAATTTTGAATTTGCCTATTTTAAATCAGTTTTGAATAATATATTTTCTACAATCATAGAGATCAATAACAACAGTTGCTCAATTAGCGCTCTATTCTGGGCTTTCAGACCGAATCTAAATTTACAGCTTTAAAATTGGAATTGGATATTATATCGTGGGCGGTGTTCCCACCTTTAGAGGAAATTAAAAATCAATGATACTCCTCTCATTTACGTGTACGCTCTGCTCGTTAATCTCGATAACTGTGTGGGTGTATCAATTGATCATGGACTCGATACCACTTTGTATTTAAAGCAGTGGATGGTTTATTGTTCTAGGACGGGATGGTTGTCCGATTTGCATAAACATGGGTGTTTTAAGTCGTTGATTTTTAAATTATTATTTAAAGGTCGCGACGTCGGCACAAAATCACAAAATCGATCGCGAGGGTTTTGCTAATTCACGACCATCGCAAGCATCCGTTCACACTAGTCGCAAAAAGAGGAAACACGGAGAATCGAATTCACGACACAACAATACCGGCACAAAAAAGAATCTGTAATCTGATCACGCGACACCTATCCCCACACCTCGACACAAAGGTCCGCATTAATCACAGAGAAAGGACCATTCAAATTTAAATCCACCTCTCTCACTGGTACGTCAGTGCATTTAACAAGTTCCATTGACACGTTTAATATTTAGACAGCCGTCGCGTACACTTATCAACAGAGCATTAATTTAAAGTCTGGGTGTTTTATTGTCGGATGCAGAAGTGCTGGAGGTGGCTGGCGAGCGACCCCATTTTGCACCGGCCCGGAATGCTACTTTATTTCCCTCAGGCGAAAGGAGCTTGCATTTTATGCTTTTGTACACGAGTTTGCAACAAATATTTAATGCATGAAGGCGGATTAGAGCCCGTACGTTGTTATAAACACATTAAGAGGAGACTCGGGTTCGGGCGGAATCATCCACCCGAAATGGCATGGCTCGAAACATTTGGATTAAAATCTGAGAATTGACATAGAAATATGGGTGACGATGCCTTACAGCTAACCACCTAAACTAATCACTGGCGGGGTCACCCACATCGCGGAACAGGAACCATTTATTTACGAAGAAACGATTTCAGTGATTCAATTTCCACCTCATATTTATTTAAAGCAACGATTTCCGCAGAGATTCCCTCGAAAAACTGCGCACTAATAAAATTAACGAGCGTTTCGGCAAGGGTTGCGCCCGGAAAAAAGAGGAAATTAGCCGAACGCAGAAACTCGCCCCTCGGCCCGGGCGGCCGAATATCAAATGCAATCTCAAAAATCTTCCCGTCGCAATTTAATTTTTAATTGTAACCGAAAAGGGGAAAACAAAGACGGAGTTTAATTTTGTCTGCGAAAATATTTTAGCCGTTCCTTTATTATTTATCCTTTGGCCAAGACAAAAGCATTCGATTAACATTCTTAAAAGCAAGACGCTTGCAATTGCCGAGACTTTATAATCCTTTTATTCTGGTGAGCAAACATAAACCGGGATCAAATTAAGATTCTTTAACTTTTAATTAAAAGCATTATTTCATCGGGTTGTTAAACTAGAGAAATTACGGCCTGTTTGTTCAACGAATGCGATTAGGTGAGTGAAACGGTTTAATGTTAATTTGCTCGTTTTCGCGTGCTCATTGTTCTGGCTTCTTAGCAGCTAAGGCGGTATTATTTAACTGTTACGAGGGCAATTCGTAGGCGCAAAAACTGACTAGTCGATGCGACAGAGCACCGATTTAAAATTAACCCGACGACATTAATAATAACAGAGGAAGTTGAGCTCTCTCTGCGCTTACAGCACGTAAACAATTCCCATTAATTTGTCTAATTATCCGACACTGATGTTATAAATATTGACACTCGTCCAAAAAGCCGTTAATGCGAGCATTACTATAATGATGACGTGTTTACATGCCGATGCAATTCCGAGCGAGTACACCTCAAAGCCGTCTGGTTCTGAATCTAAACGGTACCATTATTTGACCACAACTTTGGTGAAACCAAAGGAAAAACACAAAGCTACAAATGTTTTTGACCGGTGCACCGAACAGGTGAACCACGATGGGCAAACAATGGACGCTCATCTTACACACTTCTCTTGACGTTTTTATCTGACAAAGTACTCAGTTTCGCCCGGTTTGAACTTCAATCGGTCAATTTCCCGATGTTTAACGATTTTTTGCCCCCTCCTCGTCCTTGTCACAGGTGGTCACATTTGTGTGACCCCCCTTCCCCAGATGTGACGTCATATATTTAGCAATTTTAAATTTAAGAATTATTAGATTAAAACAGCAGTTTATGTCTCGTCGTCCTCCTTGACCCCCTACATTCCCCTTAACATGTGACGGATTTTTGAAATTTCATTATTTCGCATTTGTACTATTTTATTAACTTGTTGTTTCTTCAATTTCGTAATCCCATAATCCGCAATATCGGAATTTCGTTATTTTGAAATCTATAACGAAATCAATCTATTAGATCATTTTACAACGTATTTTGATTTTTTGTTAATTTTGTTTTTGGTTATTTCCTTGTTTCTCTTTTTCCCTATATCACAATTTCGCCATTTCGTTATTTGAAAATTTCTTAATTTCGTAATTTCATAATTTTATATATCTTTTATTTGCTCATGCTCAAATGCTCCCATGCTTTGTCTAATTCTCTTATTGCTATATATTACCATGTTTTCATTTTTCCTCTTATTTTTCATTTTTTTGAGTATTGAAAGTTTGCTTCTTCTTCTCTCGTTCTCCGGTTCTCTTATTATCTTACGGCTTCAATCTCTCATTCTAAAAATTTTTCTGTGTCTAGTTGTTTACTGTTTTATTCTACCATATTCTTGTCCTTTTTTTAATTTGTCTGATTTTTGAAAGTTTCTTTGTTCCTTCCTTTCCTTTTATCAATTGCTCTATCTTCCGTGCACTGGTTCTCTCATTAAGGCATTCTCGCACACGCTCATGCTTTCTCAGTTTCTCGTTCTCAAAATTTTTCCTTGTCTAATTCTATTATACTTTTATTTTACATTCTTACTATCTTAGTTTCTCTCTTTCCTTTTCTTTCGTTCTGTGGTCCTCTCATTATCTCACTCTCGCATGCTCCCATGCGTTCAATCCCTCATTCTCATTTTTTTTTAGCTACTTCTTTTATTCTATAAATAAATAAAATAAATAGTAATATTTATTTATACTAATAATATTTTACACAAGCGGAAGTATAAATCAGTTTCTCTGGTATTAAAATCTTGATAGAAGTGCTACGAATAGCCCGTATCGAATCACAAACAATGAATGTTACAAGAGGCTTTTGGGACAGGGGGGAGCCTTAAGACAGGGGGCCCCTTGGTGCTGGGGGGGTTTGGTCGAGGAGTTTATTTAATTATCCCCCCCTTGGGACAGCGGAGCCCCCTTGGTCAAGTATTTTTCTTTATTTTCTGATACAAATGTTACAAGTGGCTTTTGAGCCAGGGGGAGGCATGGAGCAGGGGCCCCCTTGGTCGAGTTTATTTCATTATTTTCTGTTACAAATGTTTCCTCTGTCCTCTCAATTTCTCACTTTCTCTTTCTCGTTCTCTGGTTCTTTGATTCTCGCATGCTTTTATGCTTTCAATCTCTCATTCTCAAAATTTTATTATTCTGCCATACTCATATTTTCTCATTGTCTTATCTTTTTTGTTTTAAAATTTATTTGAGTATATTCCTTTCTGTATTTCTTTCGATTTCTCACTTTCTCTCTCTCCTTCCATGGTTCTCTGATTCTGTCACTATCTGATTCTTGCATGCTTTCATGCTTTCTTATATTCTGATTATTCAAAATTTCTTTCTTTTTTTTTGACCCCTCAATTTCTCTCTTTCTCTTTTTCTCTCATTCTCTACGCTCACACTTTCAATTTCTCTTTCTGGAAATTTTTCTTTAGCCAATTCTTTTATCGTTTATTTTACCATTTTCTAATTTTCCCATTGGCTTCTTCTTTTTATTTCTTTTAATAATTATCTTGACAACCGAAATTTTTCTTCTTTCTGTACTTCTCTCGTTCTCTGTTTTTTTTTTCACTCTCATGCTTTCAATCTCTCGTTCTATTTTTTTTCTTTGTCTAATAATTATTCTTTTACTCTTCTGTTCTATCATACACTTTTATTTTACAAATTTTGAAGACAAAATATAAACATCAGAAAAAACGTGTCATAAGCACTATTGATTTTGTATATTTGAAAATATGTCAGAAGAACGAAATTTTTTTTGACAATTTGTCAAAACTTCACTTTGACATTTGTAGATCGAATAGAACCCGGGAAAATATATTTTCAAAAGCAATTGGTATCTAAAGGAACATTTTCGAAAATTGTCAAAAAAAAACTTTGCACTGTGCACATATATTTGACAATTTTTGACAACCGCACATTATTTTAGCCTGTAAATTAAGAAGAATAATGACAACGTAATTTTAGAATTTCAATTTACTATTCCTCCAGTTTTCCTGCCAATTTCAAAAAATGTCATGACACTATGTTATGGCATCTCTATTACAGTGTCTTCCCTTACATCTGAAACCCAATATAAACATCAGAAAAAACGTTTCATAACCACTATTGGTTTTGTATATTTAAAAATGTGTCAGAAGGAAGGGTGGCCTACATTATTTTGACAATTCTTCAAAACTTCACTTTGATGTTTGTAGATCAAAGAGAACCCGGGAAAAGATATTTTCAAAAGCAATTGGTTTCTGCAGTACCATTTTCGAAAATTGTCATAAAAAAAATACTTTTCAGGGTGCACATATATTTGACAATTTTTGAGAACCGCACATTATTTTAGCCTGGAAATTAAGAAGAATAATGACAACGTAATTTTAGAATTTCAATTTACTATTCCTCCAGTTTTCCTGCCAATTTCAAAAAATGTCATGACACTATGTTATGGCATCTCTATTACAGTGTCTTCCCTTACATCTGAAACCCAATATAAACATCAGAAAAAACGTTTCATAACCACTATTGGTTTTGTATATTTAAAAATGTGTCAGAAGGAAGGGTGGCCTACATTATTTTGACAATTCTTCAAAACTTCACTTTGATGTTTGTAGATCAAAGAGAACCCGGGAAAAGATATTTTCAAAAGCAATTGGTTTCTGCAGTACCATTTTCGAAAATTGTCATAAAAAAAATACTTTTCAGGGTGCACATATATTTGACAATTTTTGAGAACCGCACATTATTTTAGCCTGGAAATTAAGAAGAATAATGACAACATAATTTTAGAATTTCAATTTACATTTCTTCCACTATTCCTCCAGTTTGCTTTGCAATTTCAAAAAGTGTCATGACACTATATTATGGCATCGCTATTACAGTGTCTTCCCATACATCCGAAACCCAATAAAAACATCAGAAAAAACGTTTTATAAGCACTATTGATTTTGTATATTGGAAAATGTGCCAGAAGGGTGGCCTAGGTTTTTTTGACAATTTTTCAAAAGTTCACTATGACGTTTGTAGATCGAATAGAACCCGGGAAAAGATATTTTCAAAAGCAGTTGTTTTCTAGAGTACCATTTTCGAAAACTGTCAGAAAAAAAATACTTTGCAGGGTGCAAATATATTTGACAATTTTTGACAACCGCACATTATTTTAACCTGGAAATTAAGAAGAATAATGACAACGTAATGTTAGAATTTCAATTTACATTTTTTTCACTATTCCTCCAGTTTGCCTTCCAATTTCAAAAAGTGTCATGACACTATATTATGGCATCTCTATTACAGTGCCTTCTCTTACATCCGAAACAAAATAAAAACATCAGAAAAAACGTTTCATAAGCACTATTGGTTTTGTATATTGGAAAATGTGTCAAAAGGGTGGCCTAGATTTTTTTGACAATTTTTCAAAAATTCACTTTGACGTTTGTAGATCTAATACAATTTGGGAAAAAATATTTTCAAAATCAATGGGTTTCTAGAGTACCATTTTAGAAAATTGTCAGAAAAAAAATACTTTGCAGGGTGCACATATATTTGACAATTTTTGACAACCGCACATTATTTTAGCCCTGAAATTAAGAAGAATAATGACAACGTAATGTTAGAATTTCAATTTACATTTTTTTCACTATTCCTCCAGTTTGCCTTCCAATTTCAAAAAGTGTCATGACACTATATTATGGCATCTCTATTACAGTGCCTTCTCTTACATCCGAAACAAAATAAAAACATAAAAAAAACGTTTCATAAGCACTATTGGTTTTGTATATTGGAAAATGTGTCAAAAGGGTGGCCTAGATTTTTTTGACAATTTTTCAAAAGTTCACTATGACGTTTGTAGATCGAATAGAACCCGGGAAAAGATATTTTCAAAAGCAATTGTTTTCTAGAGTACCATTTTCGAAAACTGTCAGAAAAAAAAATACTGTGCAGGGTGCAAATATATTTGACAATTTTTGACAACCGCACATTATTTTAGCCTGGAAATTAAGAAGAATAATGACAACGTAATTTTACAATTTCAATTTACATTTTTTTCACTATTCCTCCAGTTTGCCTTCCAATTTCAAAAAGTGTCATGACACTATATTATAGCATCTCTATTACAGTGCCTTCTCTTACATCCGAAACAAAATTAAAACATCAGAAAAAACGTTTCATAAGCACTATTGGTTTTGTATATTGGAAAATGTGTCAAAAGGGTGGCCTAGATTTTTTTGACAATTTTTCAAAAATTCACTATGACGTTTGTAGATCGAATAGAACTTGGGAAAAGATATTTTCAAAATCAATTGGTTTCTAGAGTACCATTTTCGAAAATTGTCAGAAAAAAAATACTTTGCAGGGTGCACATATATTTGACAATTTTTGACAAACACACATTATTTTAGCCTGGAAATTAAGAAAACTAACGACAACGTAATTTTAGAATTTCAATTTACATTTTTTTCACAATTTCTCCAGTTTTTCTGCCAATTTCAAAAAGTGTCATGACACTATATTATGGCATCTCTATTACAGTGTCTTCCCTTACATCTAAAACCCAATACAAACATCAGAAAAAACGTTTCATAACCACTATTGGGTTTGTATATTTAAAATGTGTCAGAAGAAGGGTGGCCTACATTTTTTTGACAATTTTTCAAAACTTCACTTTGACGTTTGTAGATCGAATAGAACACAGGAAAAGATATTTTCAAAAGTAATTGGTTTCTAGAGTACCATTTTCGAAAATTGTCAGAAAAAAAAATATTTTGCAGGGTGCACATATATTTGACAATATTTGACAAACACATTATTTTAGAATGGAAATTAAGAAAACTAACGACAACGTAATTTTAGAATTTCAATTTACATTTTTTCCACTATTCCTACAGTTTGCCTTCCAATTTCAAAAAGTGTCATGACACTATATTATGGCATCTCAATTACAGTGTCTTCCCTTACATCTGAAACCCAATAAAAACATCAGAAAAAACGTTTTATAAGCACTATTGATTTTGTATATTGGAAAATGTGTCAGAAGGGTTGCCTAGATTTTTTTGACAATTTTTCAAAACTTCACTTTGACGTTTGTAGATCGAATAGAACCCGGGAAAAGATATTTTCAAAAGCAATTATTTTCAAGAGTACCATTTTCGAAAACTGTCAGAAAAAAATTACTTGCACATATATTTGACAATTTTTGACAACCGCACATTATTTTAGCCTGGAAATTAAGAAGAATAATGACAACGTAATGTTAGAATTTCAATTTACATTTTTTTCACTATTCCTCCAGTTTGCCTTCCAATTTCAAAAAGTGTCATGACACTATATTATGGCATCTCTATTACAGTGTCTTCCCTTACATCCGAGACCCAATAAAAACATCAGAAAAAGCGTTTTATAAGCACTACTGGTTTTGTATATTTGAAAATGTGTCAGACGAATGATAGCCTACATTTTTTTGACAATTTTTCAAAAATTCACTTTGAAGTTTGTAGATCGAATGGAAGCTGGGAAATAATATTTTCAAAAGCAATTGGTTTCTAGAGTACCATTTTCGAAAATTGTCAGAAAAAAAATACTTTGCAGGGTGCACATATATTTGACAATTTTTGACAACCTAACATTATCTTAGCCTGGAAATTAAGAAGTATAATGACAACGTAATTTTAGAATTTAAAATCAATTTTTGCTACTATTCCATCAGTTTGCCTCCGAATTTCAAAAAGTGTCATGACACCATATTATAGAGTCTCTATTACACAGTCTTCTCTTACATCTGAAACCAAATAGAGAACGTATAAAAAACATTTCGTAAGTACTATTGATTTGTTAATATGAAAAATTGTGATACGAAGGGTGGAATATTTGACAATTTTTCAAAACTTCACTTTGAGGTTTGTATATCGAGTAAAAAATATTTTCAAAAGCATTTGGTTTCTGCAGTACCTTTTTCAAAAATATTTTGCAGGATGCACATATTTTATATTTGACATTTTTTGAGAACAGCAGCTTCTTTCCCTCGTTGTCTAGTTCTCTCACTATCTCATTCTTGCAAACGCTCAGGCTTTCAGTTTCTCATTCTCAAATTTTTCCTTCTCTAATTCTCTGATTCTTTTATTTTATCATACTCTCATTGTTAAATTCTCTTCTTCTTTGTCTTCATTTTTTGAGTATTGAAAGTTTGCTTCTTAATTTCTTTCCTTCTCTCGGTTTCGCTTTTCCTCCATCTCTGGAACCATACTTTTATTTCCCTATTTTCTTCTTCTTCTTTTTCCTTGTGTTAATTTATCTGAGCACGGAAAGGTTTTTCGTTCTCTCATTATTGCCTTTTAGCATACGCTCATGCTTCTCATTCTGAAAATTTTAATTCTAATTCTTTTAGTCTGTTATTATACCATCCTCTTAGTTTGTCTTCTTCTATTTGTCTGTTCCTCTTCGTCGTTTATTTCACCATACTCTTAGTCTTCGTCTCTTGATTCTTAATTTTCATTATGTTGCTCTCATTGGCCTATTCTTTCATTATCTCGTTAACCTTTAATATTTTCTTCTCATATACTGAGTTGTTCTCTGTTTTCATTTGTAATATTTTTACTACCCCATTCTGACGTTCTGTCAATTTCTTATTAATGCGTCCGGTTATTCCACGCGTTGCATACAACATTTTGTTTACGTTCGTTCCAAATCTCACTTCTCCGAGGTGCATTTCTACATTACTGTGTATTACAGTGCTTAAGGTACTATTGCAAGAAAGTTCGGGACACAGATATCCCAGCATCCCTGCGAATTCGCCCGGCCGGCGGATCGATTCTATCAATGCGATTTAAAGTAGTCTGAAAAATCCAATCACTCACGGATCGAGTTTACACCCTTTCGGTTGTGTTTGTTTGTTTTCCGGTACAGTCAAACTTCGTGTGCAGTCCCGTTGTTCCCGCAATCGGCTTTTCGTCGCGATTATCTGTCGCTCCTTTTGCTCCTGTCTGGAAGGCGCGAAACATTTGTTAATCTGTTGGCAAGTTTTGTCGGAACTTTAGTTGGCAACGCGAGCTGAGAATACTGAGTTGATTAGGTAACAAGCTTCATTGATTGTGCGGCAGTCAACACTACTGTATTATGTAGAGACAATTGGGTGTAGCCTTCTGGAGTCGAATGAAAAACAGTGAGAAAAATGGTGGATGCGCCCTTGTTGATTTCTCTAAAATCCATCCATCTACGTACTGTGAAAAAATTTAGCAGCACATGTGCTAACAGTACACTCCTGCAACAAATAAGTTGGGTCCACTTGAAATTACAATAAGCACTAATATTGACGGAAGTAAGGGTCAAAGCCCTACATTTCTACAAGCAATAAAAGCAGATTCAGATTTACCAACATAAAATTCCACGTTCGTCTGTAGAAAGAGCCGAATTAATACATTCAAGATTAAAAATCCACGACGGCCCTTGGGATCGCAGATTAAAATAAAACCCGCTCAGCTTCGTAATAAGACCTAATAATAATTTATGAACGTGGTCTCCGACCCAAGAAAAGGGAGCAACACCTTCCCGGCCAAAATCGCAATAAAACCCGATGTTTATTACAATTATTAACATCCCCAACTCCGTCCGAACAAAACCGTTCTAATTTGCAAACAGCAATTCACTAAGGACTTCAATTAAATTCAATTAAAATCGCTCCTAATTGAAATTTATTTACGTTGTAAATTTATAGCGGCTAGGACATCGCCGTAAAATTTTTTACAGCTCTCGGGTTATTGCGGCATTAAAACTTCAAAAATATGAACTCGTTTCTGGGGATAAGGCAATTTGAACGGGGACCGTCCGTACTCGACGTCCTAATTGGTATTTGTGACAGAAACAGTTACCACTGAATTATTCCGCATCAATTTTAAAGCCAGATTTAACGCGGAAGCGTTTTAAAAGGCTCGCTGGATGCATGGCAACGTTGGGTGGTGTAAAAGGTTCCTGGGGGTAATTGGGGACGGGTGCTTTGTGAGTAGCGTATGTTTCTTAAGTAACTTAGGAAACCTAAAGCCTTGAATAACAAAAAACCTAACAATTTGAGAAACCAACTGATTTAACTTGAGATTTCGGAAAAATGACAACTAAGCGAACTTGGGACTTTGAAACACCCAACAACCTAAGAACTTGAGGACGCAAACTTGAGAAATGGAGGAAAATAAAATTTTGGAGAACCAAAAATCTCGGACAAACTCAAATTTTAGAGAAACCGAGAACTTAAGGAACTTGAGAATTTGGGAAATTTGAGATTTTGAAAATTCTGAAATTTAGGAAACTTGAGAACTTGTGTAACTTAAGAAGCTGACATCACGAGAAACAACTTGAGAACTGGAGGAATATGAAATTTTGAAGACCCTGAAGCGGAGATTTTAGAGAAACCGAGAACTAAAGGAACTTGAGACTATGAAATTTGAGATTTTGAGAAATCTGATATTTCAGGAAACTTGAGACCTTCAGCAACTCAAGAACCTGACATAACTTGAGAAACTAAACTTCAGAATCTGAGAACTTAAGGAACTTGAGACCCTAGGAAATATAAGGGAACATTAGGAAACATAATAACAAAAGAACCTTATAATTTGAGGAACCTAACAGCCTGAGAACTGGAAGAAACCAAGATTTTGAAGAACCAAAAATCTCGGCAACAGTCAGATTTTACAGAACCTGAGAACTTAAGGAATTTGAGAATTTGGGAAATTTGAGATTTTGAAAAATCTGATATTTTAGGAAACTTGAGACCTTCAGTAGTAACTTAAGAGCTTAACGTAACGAGAAATCAAACTTCAGAATTGGAGGAACATGAAATATCAGAAAATCTGAGAACTTAAGGTACTTGATATCAAAGGGACCTTAAGGCCTTGAAAAACAAAAGAACCTGACAATTTGAGAACTGATTTAACTTGACATTTTGGAAAAATGAGAACCAAGCGAACCTTAGATTTTGAAGAGCCTAACAGCCTGAGAACTTGAGAACTGGAGAAGCCCAAGATTTCAAAAAACCTAAAATTTCGGAAAAACTCAGATTTTACAGAATAGGAAAACTTGAGAATTTGGGAAATTTTACATTTTCAGAAATCTGAAATTTTAGGAAATTTGAGACCTTCGTCAACTAAGCGAACTTTAGACTTTGAGAAACCTAACAACCTAAAAACTTGAGCACCCAAACTTGAGAACTGGAAGAAACCAAAATTTTGAAGAACCGAAAATCTCGGAAAAAGTCAGATTTTACAGAACCTGAGAACTTAAGGAATTTGAGAATTTAGGAAATTTGAGATTTTGAAAAATCTGATATTTTAGAAAACTTGAAACCTTCAGTAACTTAAGAGCTTAACGTAACGAGAAATCAAACTTCAGAATTGGAGGAACATTAAATATCAGAAAATCTGAGAACTTAAGATACTTGAGATCATAGGAACCTTAAGGCCTTGAATAACAAAAGAACCAGATAATTTGAGAACTGATTTAACTTGACATTTTGGAAAAATGAGAACCAAGCGAACCTTAGACTTTGAAGATCCGCACAGCCTGAGAACTTGAGGACTGGTGGAACTCAAAATTTTAAAGAACCTAAAATCTCGGAAAAACAAAGTTTACAGAATAGGAGAACTTAAGGAACTTGAGAATTGGGGAAATTCTGAAAAATTTGAACGACCAGACTTGAGCAACTCTAGAACCTGACATAACTAGAAACTAAACATCAAATTTTGAAGAACCTAAAATCTCATAAACTTGAGATCTTAGGAAACTTTATATAACACAAGAACCTGACAATTCGAGAACTGATGTAACTTGAAATTTTTGGAAAATTGAAGATCCTAAAATCTCGGAAAAACTCAGATTTTAGGAAATTTTAGATTTTTAAAACTCTGAGATTTAAAAAAAATTGAGACCTTGAGTAACTTAAGAACCTCACATAATGGGAAATCAAACTTCATAATTGTAGGAACATGACATCTTGAAGAACCTGAAATCTCAGAAAATCTTAAGGAACTTGAAATCTTAGGAAAATTAAGTCGTTGAATAACAAAAGAACCTGAAAATTTGAGAGACCAAATGTGAGAACTGATTTAACTTGTGATTTTGGAAAAATGAAAACTAAGTACACCTTAGCCTTTAAAAAACCTAACAACCTGAGAACTTGAGAACTGGAAGAACCCAAAATTTTGAAAAACCCGAAATCTCAAAAAATCTGTGATTTTACAGAACCTGAGACGATAAGGAACTTGAGAATTTGGGAAATTCGAGATTTACAAACACCTGATATTTTAGGAAACTTGAGACCTTCAGCATCTTAAGAACCTGCCATAAATTGAGAAACGAAACTTCAGAACTGATGAAATGTTCAAGGACCTGAAATCTCAGAAACTTGAGGTCTTAGAAAACTCAAGAACTTGACAACTCGAGAAACTAAATTTGAGAACTACAATGGACAAATGAGAAAAAGGGGAACTTTATGCTGAATGAACTTGAGGACCAAAACTTGAGAACTGGTGAACCCGAAATTTTGAAATCTCGGAAAGACTGATTTTAGAGATAAGGAACTTGAGAAGTTGGAAAACTTGACATTTTTAAAAATCTGAAATTTTACGAAACTTGAGACGTTCAGTAACTTAAGAACCTGACATAACGACAAATCAAACTTCAGAATTGGAGAAACAACAAAAGAACCTGACAATTGGAGGAAACAAATTTGGAAAAAACCTAACAGCCTGAGAACTTGAAAATTGGAGGAACCCAAAATTATCAAGAACCTAAATAAGGAACTTGACAATTTGGGAAATTAGAAATTTTGAAAAATCTGAAATTTTAGGAAACTTAAGAATTTGTAAAACTTGAGAACCTGACATAACGAGAAACAAAATTTTAAAACTGGAGGAACATTAAATTCTGAAGAACCTGAAGAACTCATATTTTGGAGAACCCGAGACCATAAGGAACTTAAGAATTTGGGAAATTGACATTTTAAAATATCTGATATTTTACGAAACTTAAGAACTTAAGAACCTCACATAACGAGAAACAACTTCAGAATTGGAGAAACATAAAATTTTGGAATCTCAAAAACTTGAGATCTTGGGATACTCAAAAGGTTGAATGACACAAGGACCTGATAACTTGATAAATTTGAGATTTTGAAAAACCTGGGAACTAAGCAAACCTTAGACTTTCAGATACATAACTTAATAAATCTAAACTGAGAACTGGAGAAACCTGAGATCTTGTCAAACCTGATACATTAGGGAATCTGAGAACTTCATTTAGAGAATTTGAGATATTGGAAAAGTTTATTTTTTAGCGAACCTGAGAACTTGAGGAACTGGCACGAATTTACAAACTGAGAAACACTTAGAGAACATGGAACGGGAAAGCGATTGAGAAACAAACTCGAAATTCAGAGAAACTGAGACAATGATAAGATTTTGAATACCGAGAGACCTTGACACATCCTATATTTGTATATTTATTGTAGGTCTTTGGTGTTTACTTACTTACGTAAATCGCATTCTGATTGAGATAGGAGCGCCATCGTCGCCATTCAGCAAATAATATTTTCAACACTAACTCAACAATTTACATTTAAAATTATTCGAACAGCTTTGTAACGGCTCTGTAATTTAGAGATCGTATAAAGATATGACGCATGTTCCCATAAAAGAATGTAAAATTAACAGAGGCTTTGAAATTACCAGAAGCACAAATATGATTTTTTAATATTTATTAGCATTTAACTACAGTTTTTACACGGCAATTAAAATCGAGTTATTGTGAGCAACATCTGCATGAGTCAACAAAGGTTTATTTTCTTGCTCGATGAACTACTGTAATATTCTTCTTATCTGTTACAGAGACAGTTTTTTATGTTGTACTAGTAATATAGCATAATACAAGATATTAGATTATAATTTACTTTTAAGAATTTAAGCTGAGAAATCTTCAGCAGGAACAACAAGAATTTACAATGATCCCACGATTTAACAATGTCATTCCGATTTGTCAATCAAGACAGCTGCAGAAAATATTATCTAAGTACGAGCTAAGAAGGATGGCTTTCGTCTGTGCATTGTAAGTACCAATCAGAACATAATGTACTGATCCGATTAACATATATGACAGTAACAAGAGGTGTGCCCCTAATCTCCGTACTTTCTAAGTTGTAGTGCTCGTTACACAAAAAAATCGCACGGATTTACATCTGGGGGGCGAGGCGGCCACGGCACAGGTCCACTACACTATTATTCATGAACGAAACAGAAAATTACATTGTAATCCGAATGACTCGTTTCCTATCATGTTTTCCCGTAAAAGTCTGTTGTTTTACTTTAAAATTAGATAATTAGCCATAACATTGACATAAAATTCCACCCTGCACCGTGATGACTTGGACCACGTTATAATTTCCACCTGCACTTCGCCGAATGTGTGTTCACTCTCCCAGACATCTCTATTTTTGCACATTTCAAAAACTTATGAGTCGTGTAAGAACCCCCGGACTTTCTTTTCAGAAAATCGTAAACCCTCCCGGAGTCCCCATTGAGTTTTTATAGGTCCGTACGCCCTTCGGAAAGCTTTCTCGATCTTTTATTGCCTCGTGTGTGCATTTCACTCCCCGCCAATTACGACGACCGTCACTTACGGACACAAAAGTGAGAGAATCGAATTTGACTAAGGGCGGGGGACATTTTGTACCGTGTGGTCGACATCGAGAATACGACATCAAAATCGGATAATTATTATCGCAAGACTCTCGGTGCATGCGCAGCGACGCGGAAAAGACGTTAAGACCTCCACGGGGAACGTGAAATAGGACAGACAGAGATATTATTCACTACAATTCTAATTGCTCGATTTTATCTCCGATCAAAGTGGTATCTCAGCGACGTAGACTCCCATTGTGACGGGGAATTGCTATCATTTCTATTACGGATATTAATGTCAGTTAAATATCTCATTTAAATGGAAATTGTTAAAATGTCTCTTTCATGTTTGCAGCGATAAGAGCAAACAGGGCTTTTGTTGGAAAGAAATGTAATTAATAGTTGACGCTGTAGTATGTCGATATTCTCATTTGTTTGTGGACAAGTCAACACTTGCTTGTCCGTGCTGTTCACAAAACCATAATTTATTTCTCTGTATAAAGGGAGCAATCTATTTATTAATCGGTGCTCAAGATTTCCTTCTTTCAACTTTGGAAACCTAGTGGCAAATCGTTGCCACAAGACTTTCTTTTACAAAGTTTCAAAATTTTATTACTGGTTGTGCTGAGAACAATGTTGATTGGCATTTTATACTCCCTCGTTCCTCCCATGTGGGCGGTTTTTGGGAAACGAACATCAAATCAATGAAAAATTATTTTAACCATATCTCACAATTTTTCGTGCATCGTAATTTCCGTGCTAAAATTTAGAGTTTACAAATTATGTCCAGTTAGCCGATGGTACTTTCTTCTACGCGAAACCAAACTCGCTTGGGTTGTTGCAAATTCTTCTTACAATAAACATGATGTTCCAATCAAGGTCCATGCCACTTTCTACAACCCACCCTTGAACAAATGGTCAAAAAATTCTGGGAATTGGACTCATTTAAAAACGAAATAGTAATAACTCACGATGACGCTCTTTGTGAGCGAATATTTAATGACGGTCACAAACGTTCGAAAACTGGTAAATTCGTGGTTCCTTTACCATTTAAGCAAGAAATGCTAAATAAGAACCTTCAAACAAACTCGATAATCATTCCCGTTATTATCTACCTCATCATGGTGTAATTAAAGAAAGCAGTACAACAACTCTTTAAGGGAAGCGATCGTGAATTGAGATTTATTCATCACCGAGTTATAAAGTCAGACCAGTTTCGAATTTTATTACTGGTTGTGCTGAGAACAATGTTGATTGGCAATTTATACTCCCTCGTTCCTCACATGTGGGCGGTTTTTGGGAAACGGGCATCAAATCAATGAAAAATTATTTTAATCATATCTCACAATTTTTCGTGCATCGTAATTTCCGTGCTATAATTTAGAGTTTACAAATTATGTCCAGTTAGCGGATGGTACTTTTCTTCTTACAATAAACATGATGTTCCAATCAAGGTCCATGCCACTTTCTACAACCCACCCTTGAACAAATGGTCAAAAAATTCTGAGAATTGGACTCTTTTAAAAATGAAATAGTAATAACTCACGATGACGCTCTTTGTGAGCGAATATTTAATGATGGTCACAAACGTTCGAAAACTGGTAAATTTGTGGTTCCTTTACCATTTAAGCAAGAAATGCTAAATAAGTACCTTCAAACAAACTCGATAATCATTCCCGTTATTATCTACCTCATCATGGTGTAATTAAAGAAAGCAGTACAACAACTCTTTAAGGGAAGCGATAGTGAATTGAGATTTATTCATCACCGAGTTATAAAGTCAGACCAGTTTCAAAATTTTATTACTGGTTGTGCTGAGAACAATGTTGATTGGCATTTCATACTCCCTTGTTCCTCACATGTGGGCGGTTTTTGGGAAACGGGCATCAAATCAATGAAAAATTATTTTAATCATATCTCACAATTTTTTCGTGCATCGTAATTTCCGTGCTATAATTTAGAGTTTACAAATTATGTCCAGTTAGCGGATAGTACTTTCTTCTACGCGAAACCAAACTCGCTTGGGTTGTTGCAAATTCTTCTTACAATAAACATGATGTTCCAATCAAGGTCCATGCCACTTTCTACAACCCACCCTTGAACAAATGGTCAAAAAATTCTGGGAATTGGACTCATTTAAAAACGAAATAGTAATAACTCACGATGACGCTCTTTGTGAGCGAATATTTAATGACGGTCACAAACGTTCGAAAACTGGTAAATTCGTGGTTCCTTTACAATTTAAGCAAGAAATGCTAAATAAGTACCTTCAAACAAACTCGATAATCATTCCCGTTATTATCTACCTCATCATGGTGTAATTAAAGAAAGCAGTACAACAACTCTTTAAGGGAAGCGATCGTGAATTGAGATTTATTCATCACCGAGTTATAAAGTCAGACCAGTTTCAAATTTTATTACTGGTTGTGCTGAGAACAATGTTGATTGGCAATTTATACTCCCTCGTTCCTCACATGTGGGCGGTTTTTGGGAAACGAGCATCAAATCAATAAAAAATTATTTTAATCATATCTCACAATTTTTCGTGCATCGTAATTTCCGTGCTATAATTTAGAGTTTACAAATTATGTCCAGTTAGCGGATGGTACTTTTCTTCTTACAATAAACATGACGTTCCAATCAAGGTCCATGCCACTTTCTACAACCCACCCTTGAACAAATGGTCAAAAAATTCTGGGAATTGGACTCATTTAAAAACGAAATAGTAATAACTCACGATGACGCTCTTTGTGAGCGAATATTTAATGACGGTCACAAACGTTCGAAAACTGGTAAATTCGTGGTTCCTTTACCATTTAAGCAAGAAATGCTAAATAAGTACCTTCAAACAAACTCGATAATCATTCCCGTTATTATCTACCTCATCATGGTGTAATTAAAGAAAGCAGTACAACAACTCTTTAAGGGAAGCGATCGTGAATTGAGATTCATTCATCACCGAGTTATAAAGTCAGACCAGTTTCAAAATTTTATTACTGGTTGTGCTGAGAACAATGTTGATTGGCAATTTATACTCCCTCGTTCCTCACATGTGGGCGGTTTTTGGGAAACGAGCATCAAATCCATGAAAAATTATTTTAATCATATCTCACAATTTTTCGTGCATCGTAATTTCCGTGCTAAAATTTAGAGTTTACAAATTATGTCCAGTTAGCCGATGGTACTTTCTTCTACGCGAAACCAAACTCGCTTGGGTTGTTGCAAATTCTTCTTACAATAAACATGATGTTCCAATCAAGGTCCATGCCACTTTCTACAACCCACCCTTGAACAAATGGTCAAAAAATTCTGGGAATTGGACTCTTTTAAAAATGAAATAGTAATAACTCACGATGACGCTCTTTGTGAGCGAATATTTAATGACGGTCACAAACGTTCGAAAACTGGTAAATTCGTGGTTCCTTTACCATTTAAGCAAGAAATGCTAAATAAGTACCTTCAAACAAACTCGATAATCATTCCCGTTATTATCTACCTCATCATGGTGTAATTAAAGAAAGCAGTACAACAACTCTTTAAGGGAAGCGATCGTGAATTGAGATTTATTCATCACCGAGTTATAAAGTCAGACCAGTTTTAAATTTTATTACTGGTTGTGCTGAGAACAATGTTGATTGGCAATTTATACTCCCTCGTTCCTCACATGTGGGCGGTTTTTGGGAAACGAGCATCAAATCAATGAAAAATTATTTTAATCATATCTCACAATTTTTCGTGCATCGTAATTTCCGTGCTAAAATTTAGAGTTTACAAATTATGTCCAGTTAGCGGATGGTACTTTTCTTCTTACAATAAACATGACGTTCCAATCAAGGTCCATGCCACTTTCTACAACCCACCCTTGAACAAATGGTCAAAAAATTCTGGGAATTGGACTCTTTTAAAAATGAAATAGTAATAACTCACGATGACGCTCTTTGTGAGCGAATATTTAATGATTGTCACAAACGTTCGAAAACTGGTAAATTCGTGGTTCCTTTACAATTTAAGCAAGAAATGCTAAATAAGTACCTTCAAACAAACTCGATAATCATTCCCGTTATTATCTACCTCATCATGGTGTAATTAAAGAAAGCAGTACAACAACTCTTTAAGGGAAGCGATCGTGAATTGAGATTTATTCATCACCGAGTTATAAAGTCAGACCAGTTTCAAAATTTTATTACTGGTTGTGCTGAGAACAATGTTGATTGGCAATTTATACTCCCTCGTTCCTCACATGTGGGCGGTTTTTGGGAAACGGGCATCAAATCAATGAAAAATTATTTTAATCATATCTCACAATTTTTCGTGCATCGTAATTTCCGTGCTATAATTTAGAGTTTACAAATTATGTCCAGTTAGCGGATGGTACTTTTCTTCTTACAATAAACATGATGTTCCAATCAAGGTCCATGCCACTTTCTACAACCCACCCTTGAACAAATGGTCAAAAAATTCTGGGAATTGGACTCATTTAAAAACGAAATAGTAATAACTCACGATGACGCTCTTTGTGAGCGAATATTTAATGACGGTCACAAACGTTCGAAAACTGGTAAATTCGTGGTTCCTTTACCATTTAAGCAAGAAATGCTAAATAAGAACCTTCAAACAAACTCGATAATCATTCCCGTTATTATCTACCTCATCATGGTGTAATTAAAGAAAGCAGTACAACAACTCTTTAAGGGAAGCGATCGTGAATTGAGATTTATTCATCACCGAGTTATAAAGTCAGACCAGTTTAAAATTTTATTACTGGTTGTGCTGAGAACAATGTTGATTGGCAATTTATACTCCCTCGTTCCTCACATGTGGGCGGTTTTTGGGAAACGAGCATCAAATCAATGAAAAATTATTTTAATCATATCTCACAATTTTTCGTGCATCGTAATTTCCGTGCTATAATTTAGAGTTTACAAATTATGTCCAGTTAGCGGATGGTACTTTTCTTCTTACAATAAACATGACGTTCCAATCAAGGTCCATGCCACTTTCTACAACCCACCCTTGAACAAATGGTCAAAAAATTCTGGGAATTGGACTCTTTTAAAAATGAAATAGTAATAACTCACGATGACGCTCTTTGTGAGCGAATATTTAATGATTGTCACAAACGTTCGAAAACTGGTAAATTCGTGGTTCCTTTACAATTTAAGCAAGAAATGCTAAATAAGTACCTTCAAACAAACTCGATAATCATTCCCGTTATTATCTACCTCATCATGGTGTAATTAAAGAAAGCAGTACAACAACTCTTTAAGGGAAGCGATCGTGAATTGAGATTTATTCATCACCGAGTTATAAAGTCAGACCAGTTTCAAAATTTTATTACTGGTTGTGCTGAGAACAATGTTGATTGGCAATTTATACTCCCTCGTTCCTCACATGTGGGCGGTTTTTGGGAAACGGGCATCAAATCAATGAAAAATTATTTTAATCATATCTCACAATTTTTCGTGCATCGTAATTTCCGTGCTATAATTTAGAGTTTACAAATTATGTCCAGTTAGCGGATGGTACTTTTCTTCTTACAATAAACATGATGTTCCAATCAAGGTCCATGCCACTTTCTACAACCCACCCTTGAACAAATGGTCAAAAAATTCTGGGAATTGGACTCATTTAAAAACGAAATAGTAATAACTCACGATGACGCTCTTTGTGAGCGAATATTTAATGACGGTCACAAACGTTCGAAAACTGGTAAATTCGTGGTTCCTTTACCATTTAAGCAAGAAATGCTAAATAAGAACCTTCAAACAAACTCGATAATCATTCCCGTTATTATCTACCTCATCATGGTGTAATTAAAGAAAGCAGTACAACAACTCTTTAAGGGAAGCGATCGTGAATTGAGATTTATTCATCACCGAGTTATAAAGTCAGACCAGTTTCAAAATTTTATTACTGGTTGTGCTGAGAACAATGTTGATTGGCAATTTATACTCCCTCGTTCCTCACATGTGGGCGGTTTTTGGGAAACGGGCATCAAATCAATGAAAAATTATTTTAATCATATCTCACAATTTTTCGTGCATCGTAATTTCCGTGCTATAATTTAGAGTTTACAAATTATGTCCAGTTAGCGGATGGTACTTTTCTTCTTACAATAAACATGATGTTCCAATCAAGGTCCATGCCACTTTCTACAACCCACCCTTGAACAAATGGTCAAAAAATTCTGGGAATTGGACTCTTTTAAAAACGAAATAGTAATAACTCAAAATGACGCTCTTTGTGAGTGAATATTTAATGATTGTCACAAACGTTCGAAAACTGGTAAATTCGTGGTTCCTTTACCATTTAAGCAAGAAATGCTAAATAAGTACCTTCAAACAAACTCGATAATCATTCCCGCTATTATCTACCTCATCATGGTGTAATTAAAGAAAGCAGTACAACAACTCTTTAAGGGGAGCGATCGTGAATTGAGATTTATTCATCACCGAGTTATAAAGTCAGACCAGTTTCAAATTTTATTACTGGTTGTGCTGAGAACAATGTTGATTGGCAATTTATACTCCCTCGTTCCTCACATGTGGGCGGTTTTTGGGAAACGAGCATCAAATCAATGAAAAATTATTTTAATCATATCTCACAATTTTTCGTGCATCGTAATTTCCGTGCTATAATTTAGAGTTTACAAATTATGTCCAGTTAGCGGATGGTACTTTTCTTCTTACAATAAACATGATGTTCCACTCAAGGTCCATGCCACTTTCTACAACCCACCCTTGAACAAATGGTCAAAAAATTCTGGGAATTGGACTCTTTTAAAAATGAAATAGTAGTAACTCACGATGACGCTCTTTGTGAGCGAATATTTAATGATTGTCACAAACGTTCGAAAACTGGTAAATTCGTGGTTCCTTTACCATTTAAGCAAGAAATGCTAAATAAGAACCTTCAAACAAACTCGATAATCATTCCCGTTATTATCTACCTCATCATGGTGTAATTAAAGAAAGCAGTACAACAACTCTTTAAGGGAAGCGATCGTGAATTGAGATTCATTCATCACCGAGTTTTAAAGTCAGACCAGTTTCAAAATTTTATTACTGGTTGTGCTGAGAACAATGTTGATTGGCAATTTATACTCCCTCGTTCCTCACATGTGGGCGGTTTATGGGAAACGGGCATCAAATCAATGAAAAATTATTTTAATCATATCTCACAATTTTTCGTGCATCGTAATTTCCGTGCTATAATTTAGAGTTTACAAATTATGTCCAGTTAGCGGATGGTACTTTTCTTCTTACAATAAACATGATGTTCCACTCAAGGTCCATGCCACTTTCTACAACCCACCCTTGAACAAATGGTCAAAAAATTCTGGGAATTGGACTCTTTTAAAAATGAAATAGTAATAACTCACGATGACGCTCTTTGTGAGCGAATATTTAATGATTGTCACAAACGTTCGAAAACTGGTAAATTCGTGGTTCCTTTACAATTTAAGCAAGAAATGCTAAATAAGTACCTTCAAACAAACTCGATAATCATTCCCGTTATTATCTACCTCATCATGGTGTAATTAAAGAAAGCAGTACAACAACTCTTTAAGGGAAGCGATCGTGAATTGAGATTTATTCATCACCGAGTTATAAAGTCAGACCAGTTTCAAAATTTTATTACTGGTTGTGCTGAGAACAATGTTGATTGGCAATTTATACTCCCTCGTTCCTCACATGTGGGCGGTTTTTGGGAAACGGGCATCAAATCAATGAAAAATTATTTTAATCATATCTCACAATTTTTCGTGCATCGTAATTTCCGTGCTATAATTTAGAGTTTACAAATTATGTCCAGTTAGCGGATGGTACTTTTCTTCTTACAATAAACATGATGTTCCACTCAAGGTCCATGCCACTTTCTACAACCCACCCTTGAACAAATGGTCAAAAAATTCTGGGAATTGGACTCTTTTAAAAATGAAATAGTAGTAACTCACGATGACGCTCTTTGTGAGCGAATATTTAATGATTGTCACAAACGTTCGAAAACTGGTAAATTCGTGGTTCCTTTACCATTTAAGCAAGAAATGCTAAATAAGAACCTTCAAACAAACTCGATAATCATTCCCGTTATTATCTACCTCATCATGGTGTAATTAAAGAAAGCAGTGCAACAACTCTTTAAGGGAAGCGATCGTGAATTGAGATTCATTCATCACCGAGTTTTAAAGTCAGACCAGTTTCAAAATTTTATTACTGGTTGTGCTGAGAACAATGTTGATTGGCAATTTATACTCCCTCGTTCCTCACATGTGGGCGGTTTATGGGAAACGGGCATCAAATCAATGAAAAATTATTTTAATCATATCTCACAATTTTTCGTGCATCGTAATTTCCGTGCTATAATTTAGAGTTTACAAATTATGTCCAGTTAGCGGATGGTACTTTTCTTCTTACAATAAACATGACGTTCCAATCAAGGTCCATGCCACTTTCTACAACCCACCCTTGAACAAATGGTCAAAAAATTCTGGGAATTGGACTCTTTTAAAAATGAAATAGTAATAACTCACGATGACGCTCTTTGTGAGCGAATATTTAATGATTGTCACAAACGTTCGAAAACTGGTAAATTCGTGGTTCCTTTACCATTTAAGCAAGAAATGCTAAATAAGAACCTTCAAACAAACTCGATAATCATTCCCGTTATTATCTACCTCATCATGGTGTAATTAAAGAAAGCAGTACAACAACTCTTTAAGGGAAGCGATCGTGAATTGAGATTTATTCATCACCGAGTTATAAAGTCAGACCAGTTTCAAAATTTTATTACTGGTTGTGCTGAGAACAATGTTGATTGGCAATTTATACTCCCTCGTTCCTCACATGTGGGCGGTTTTTGGGAAACGAGCATCAAATCCATGAAAAATTATTTTAATCATATCTCACAATTTTTCGTGCATCGTAATTTCCGTGCTATAATTTAGAGTTTACAAATTATGTCCAGTTAGCGGATGGTACTTTTCTTCTTACAATAAACATGACGTTCCAATCAAGGTCCATGCCACTTTCTACAACCCACCCTTGAACAAATGGTCAAAAAATTCTGGGAATTGGACTCATTTAAAAACGAAATAGTAATAACTCACGATGACGCTCTTTGTGAGCGAATATTTAATGACAGTCACAAACGTTCGAAAACTGGTAAATTCGTGCTTCCTTTACCATTTAAGCAAGAAATGCTAAATAAGAACCTTCAAACAAACTCGATAATCATTCCCGTTATTATCTACCTCATCATGGTGTAATTAAAGAAAGCAGTACAACAACTCTTTAAGGGAAGCGATCGTGAATTGAGATTTATTCATCACCGAGTTATAAAGTCAGACCAGTTTCAAAATTTTATTACTGGTTGTGCTAAGAACAATGTTGATTGGCATTTTATACTCCCTCGTTCCTCACATGTGGGCGGTTTTTGGGAAACGAGCATCAAATCAATGAAAAATATCTCACTTACGCCCAGCCACTTCCTAATCTGCCATGACTGATATTAATGTCCATAGACTAGACCAACGGCAGAAAATTCAGCAACACGCCAACATTTTTGGAAAAGGTGGTTTCGTGACTGCGTTGTACATTTACGAAAGAAACTCTTGAAAGGTGGTCACATGTCAAACTTTAAATTGACCTTATCACCGAATTCACTTTATCAACACTCCTTCCTAACGATAATGTCCGTTGTTTCGCAAGGAGGGAGAGTTCAGATCTTCACGAACCTTGACATCTCCACCGGCTGACAATCATCGGTCAGAAGGCGCCTCCACAAAAACAGATAAAGATCTCGATAAACACTCTTCGCCAACGCGACCCAAAATGATTCGGCGACTAAAATTAATGTATGCATGACAATAAAGGGGCATTTAACGATGCAAATTTGCACTGGTATTTTCCATAAAATCCGCAATCCACGATTTAAGCGCGCAAAGCCGGGGTTCCTCCCTCGGTCGTGACGAGGGGACGAAGTTAAAAAGAAAATTTAGCTCCACTTAAATATTCCATTCCGATTAATTGCGTTAGCGTCCGACAGTCTCTTGAAAAGTGCCGCTCGGTCTGAGGGTGATGGCGGAGATTTAGTGGAATTAGAGGTGCAAACACTCCGAGACCAATGAGCCGTGGCCCCGTGGAGGGACTGCCGAAAAGGTTACTTTACAACATCGACGATAAAACGAGATAAAACTCGAGGAGGTAGCCCCGATCGATTCCCGGGTATGTAGAGCGAGCGACAGTTCTATGTGCTGCAAACGAATTGCTTGTCTGGTAAGTGGTCTCGTAAAACTAATATAGGGACTGCTAAACTGACTTATCTGTGTGGATGTGGGTGAGCAATTGTGCTTGGTCGGTGTTCCGAGTTATTATTAGAAACTGCGTTAATAACTAATTTGATATGTGGGCATTAAAGTTTATATTGTGTAGTTTGCTGTATAATTTGTACTCGGCAACGACGAATCTAATGCATGGGAGAACGAGGAAATAGAATGATGAGTTTGTATTTCTGGAAAACTTTGCTGACAGTAGAATGCGATTCCGTGATTCAGTTTGTACATCATTTGAATTTTTAAAGTTCATAATAATTATGCTAAGAGTTCCACAGCAATATCGTACGTACATATGATATTTTTCTGTCAGTGGTCCGTACTATACTATGATATACTCAATAAAAGTGAGTGCTGGCACGATCCCAGAAAAAATGTTGTTTGCAACGCGTGTAAAAAGTTTTTATGTCGGTCATTTTCTACAGGTTTTGAATAAATAATATTGCATGCCTAATATTTTTTTTATAAAGTTTGATGAAGCTGAAGAAATAAAATTTTTGAAATTCCCCAATACTCTTCAGAAAAGCTCCCCAATACTCTTTAGAATTTCTCAGGGTTCTGAAGGACACTTTAGAGAGTTAGACTTTCAGCACTCTGTTCAATATTCAATTTTTCTCAATACTCTTTAGGGTACTTTCGCACACTGTGAGACTCATCAAGATTCGTTGAGAGCTGTCAGAGCTCTTCTTCAAGACATGCTTTTTGAGAATTTCTCAGCCTTGCCAAAAACATGTCGGAAGTTTTTAGAATTTTTCAGGAGTCTTAAGTACTCTTTAGTGCTCTTCAAAGCCCTTTTGGGGACTTTTTTTGTATCTGCAACACCATTTAAGACCCCTTCGAATCCTTCAGGCTTCTTCAACCTTCTTTAAAATTTGTCGGAATTTCTCAACACGTCTTAGGATTCTAAAGGGGACAATTCAGGATTCTTGGAAACCTGGGGTCCACCCAGAGCCATGGGCCTAGCCAGGATTTTGTTCAGGACGGGACAATGTCTCACAAAGTTATTTCATAGAAATTTTACAATAAATTTATAGTCTAATATGTCTTGACGATGAAACTCCACACACAAATCAAAAATTGTCAAATTCTAATCTGGGTAATTATGACCCATTTTGGAGTAATTATGACATCCTTCGGAGTAATTATGACACCCTTTGGGGTAATTATGACACGGGAAAAGGACACAAAATTTCACAGAAATTTACAAAATATAGTCTAATATGTCTTGACGATTCAATCCCACACAACTCAAAATTTGTCAAATCATAATCGGAATAATTAGAACACTTATTGGATCACTTATCACAACAGGAATATAACACAATATGTTGCAAAGTTTTGTTATGTATCTCAAAAATTGTCAAATTCTAATCTGGGTAATTACGACAACTTTCGGGGTATTTATGACACGGGAAAAAGACACAAAATCTCAGAAAGCTCTTTCATAGAAATTTACGAATCTATAGTCTAATATGTCTTGGCGATGCAGTCCCACACATCTCGAAAATTGTCAAATCCTAATATGGGTAATTATGACACTTTTCGGGGCATTCAAACACGGGAAAAAGGACACAAATCTCACAAAGTTTTTCACAAAATTTACGAATCTGTAGTCTAATATATCCTGACGATGCAATGCCACACATCTCAAAATTTGTCAAATCCTAGTCGGAGTATTTATGACATTTATTGGAGCACTTATCACAAGAGGAAGTTCTGTTATATAAATTTACGAATGTATATAGTATAAAGTTATTTTGACGATGAGAGTCCATGCATCACAAAAATTGTCAAATTCTCATATGGGTAATAATGACACTTTTCAGGGCATTTATGACACGCGGACAGAACATAAAATCTCAGAATTCTTTCATAGAAATTTACGAATTTATAGTCTAAATATGTCTTGACGATGTATTGTAATCCTACACGTCTCAAAAATTGTCAAATCTCAATTCGGGTAATTATGACACCTTTCGGTGCATTTAGTCACGGGAGAAAGGACACTAATTTCACAAAGCTTTTCAGAAAATTTCCGAATCTGTAGTCTAATATATCCTGACGATGCAATGCCACACATCTCAAAATTTGTCAAATCCTAGTCGGAGTAATTATGACACTTATTGCAGCACTTATCACAAGAGGAAGTTCTGTTATAGAAATTTACGAATCTATATAGTATAATAAAGTTATTTTGACGATGAGAGTCCATGCATCACAAAAATTGTCAAATTCTCGTATGGGTAATAATGACACTTTTCGGGGCATTTATGACACGCGGAGAGGACATAAAATCTCAGTGTTCTTTCACAGAAATTTACGAATTTATAGTCTAATATGTCTTGACGATGCAATCCCACACATCTCGAAAATTGTCAAATCCTAATATGGGTAATTATGACCCTTTTCGGGGCATTTATGACACGGAGAGAGGACAGAAAATCTCACAAAGTTCTTTCAAAAATTTTTACAAAGTTGTAGTCTAATATGTCTTGATGATGCAATCCCACAAAACTCAAAATTTGTCATATCCTAAGCGGAGTAATTATGATACTTATTGGAGCACTTATCACAAGTGGAATTACTACAATATGTTGCAAAGTTCTGTTATGCATCTCAAAAATTGTCAAATCCTAATCCGGGTAATTATGACAATTTTCGGGACATTTATGACACGGAGAAAGGACACAAAATCTCACAAATTTCTTTCATAGAAATTTAGGAATTTATAGTCTAATCTGTCCTAACGATTCAGTCCCACACATCTCAAAAATTGTGAAATCTCAATTCGGATAATTATGAGACTTTTCGGTGCATTTAGATACGGAAGAAAGGACACTAATCTCACAAAGTTATTCATAAAATTTACGAATTTGTAGTCTAATATATCCTGAGTAATTATGACACTTATTGGAGCACTTATTACAAGAGGAAGTTCTGTTATAGAAATTTACGAATCTATATAGTATAATAAAGTTATTTTGACGATGAGAGTCCATGCATCACAAAAATTGTCAAATTCTCGTATGGGTAATAATGACACTTTTCAGGGCATTTATGACACGCGGACAGAACATAAAATCTCTCAGAATTCTTTCATAGAAATTTACGAATTTATAGTCTAAATATGTCTTGACGATGTATTGTAATCCTACACGTCTCAAAAATTGTCAAATCTCAATTCGGGTAATTATGACACCTTTCGGTGCCTTTAGTCACGGGAGAAAGGACACTAATTTCACAAAGCTTTTCAGAAAATTTCCGAATCTGTAGTCTAATATATCCTGACGATGCAATGCCACACATCTCAAAATTTGTCAAATCCTAGTCGGAGTAATTATGACACTTATTGCAGCACTTATCACAAGAGGAAGTTCTGTTATAGAAATTTACGAATCTATATAGTATAATAAAGTTATTTTGACGATGAGAGTCCATGCGTCACAAAAATTGTCAAATTCTCGTATGGGTAATAATGACACTTTTCAGGGCATTTATGACACGCGGACAGGACATAAAATCTCACAGAATTCTTTCATAGAAATTTACGAATCTATAGTCTAATATGTCTTGGCGATGCAGTCCCACACATCTCGAACATTGTCAAATCCTAATATGGGTAATTATGACCCTTTTCGGGGCATTCAGACACGGGAAAAGGGACACAAATGTCACAAAGTTTTACACAAAATTTACGAATTTGTAGTCTAATATATCTTGACGATGCAATCCCACACATCTCAAAATTTGTCAAATCCTAGTCGGTGTAATTATGATACTTATTGGAGCACTTATCACAAGAGGAAGTTCTGTTATAGAAATTTACGAATCTATAGTATAAAATTATTTTGACGATGAGAGTCTATGCATCTCAAAAATTGTCAAATTCTCATCTAGATAATAATGACACTTTTCGGGGCATTTATGACACGCGGAGAGGACATAAAATGTCAGTGTTCTTTCACAGAAATTTACGAATTTATAGTCTAATATGTCTTGACGATGCAATCCCACACATCTCGAAAATTGTCAAATCCTAATATGGGTAATTATGACCCTTTTCGGGGCATTTATGACACGGAGAGAGGACAGAAAATCTCACAAAGTTCTTTCAAAAATTTTTACAAAGTTGTAGTCTAATATGTCTTGATGATGCAATCCCACAAAACTCAAAATTTGTCATATCCTAAGCGGAGTAATTATGATACTTATTGGAGCACTTATCACAAGTGGAATTACTACAATATGTTGCAAAGTTTTGTTATGCATCTCAAAAATTGTCAAATCCTAATCCGGGTAATTATGACAATTATCGGGACATTTATGACACGGAGAAAGGACACAAAATCTCACAAATTTCTTTCATAGAAATTTAGGAATTTATAGTCTAATCTGTCCTAACGATTCAGTCCCACACATCTCAAAAATTGTCAAATCTCAATTCGGATAATTATGAGACTTTTCGGTGCATTTAGATACGGAAGAAAGGACACTAATCTCACAAAGTTATTCATAAAATTTACGAATTTGTAGTCTAATATATCCTGAGTAATTATGACACTTATTGCAGCACTTATCACAAGAGGAAGTTCTGTTATAGAAATTTACGAATCTATATAGTATAATAAAGTTATTTTGACGATGAGAGTCCAGGCGTCACAAAAATTGTCAAATTCTCGTATGTGTAATACTGTCACTTTTCAGGGCATTTATGACACGCGGACAGGACATAAAATCTCACAGAATTCTTTCATAGAAATTAAGAATTTATAGTCTAAATATGTCTTGACGATGTATTGTAATCCTACACGTCTCAAAAATTGTCAAATCTCAATTCGGGTAATTATGACAATTTTCGGTGCATTTAGTCACGGGAGAAAGGACACTAATTTCACAAAGCTTTTCAGAAAATTTCCGAATCTGTAGTCTAATATATCCTGACGATGCAATGCCACACATCTCAAAATTTGTCAAATCCTAGTCGGAGTAATTATGACACTTATTGCAGTACTTATCACAAGAGGAAGTTCTGTTATAGAAATTTACGAATCTATATAGTATAATAAAGTTATTTTGACGATGAGAGTCCATGCGTCACAAAAATTGTCAAATTCTCGTATGTGTAATACTGTCACTTTTCAGGGCATTTATGGCACGCGGACAGGACATAAAATCTCACAGAATTCTTTCATAGAAATTAAGAATTTATAGTCTAAATATGTCTTGACGATGCATTCCCATACGTCTCAAAAGTTGTCAATTTCTAGTCTGGGTAATTATGACACTTTTCGGGGCATTTATGACACGGAGAAAGAATACAGAATTTTACAAATTTCTTTCATAGAAATTCACGAATGCATAGCCTACTATGTCTTTACGATGCAATCCCAAACCTCTAAATAATTGTCAAATTCCAAGCCGGGTGATTATGACACTTATTGGAACACTTATCACAAGGGGAATTAACACCATGTGTCGCAATTCAATTCTGGGTAATTGTGACTCTTTTCGGAGCACTTATGATTCGGGAAAAGGACACAAAGTTTCACAAAGATATTTCATACAAATTTACGAATTTATAGTCTAAATATGCCTTGACGACGCAATCCCATACGTCTCGAAAATTCTCAATTTCTAGTCTGGGTAATTATGACACTTTTCGGGGGATTTCTGACACGGAGAACGGACACACAATTTCACAAATTTCTTTCATAGAAATTCACGAATGTATAGCCTACTATATCTTGACGATGCAATCCCACACCTCTAAATAATTGTCAAATTCCAAGCCGGGTGATTATGACACTTATTGGAACACTTATCACAAGGGGAATTAACACCATGTGTCGCAATTCAATTCTGGGTAATTGTGACTCTTTTCGGAGCACTTATGATTCGGGAAAAGGACACAAAGTTTCACAAAGATATTTCATACAAATTTACGAATTTATAGTCTAAATATGCCTTGACGACGCAATCCCATACGTCTCGAAAATTCTCAATTTCTAGTCTGGGTAATTATGACACTTTTCGGGGGATTTCTGACACGGAGAACGGACACACAATTTCACAAATTTCTTTCATAGAAATTCACGAATGTATAGCCTACTATATCTTGACGATGCAATCCCACACCTCTAAATAATTGTCAAATCCCAATCCGGGTGATTATGACACTTATTGGAACACTTATCACAAGGGGAATTAACAAAATTTGTCGCAAAGTTCTATTATTATAGAAATTAACGAATTTTTTGTCTAAATATGTGTTGACGATACAATCTCATAAGTCTTAAAAATTGTCAAATTCTAAACTGAATAATCACGGCATTTTTTAGATCTGTTGTCACAAGGAGAATTATCAAAATGTAGCGAATTTACATGGGCGTACCCAGGATTTTATTCAAGGAGAGAGTAAGCAAAAGAAAATTAATAGAAGTAATATGCATGCTATAAAAACGTTTATATAAAAAAATATTTTATTACCATAACAATATTCTTCGGGGTTCCTCACATAGTCGTTTCAAGACCGCACCTGCAATTTTCTCTTATATAGCTTATCCACACCCTGCTAGGGGGCTACACCCATTCCCAATTCTTCAAGGTTTCGCACCATCCGTCAAAAGTCTTCAGTATTCCGCAACAGTATTCAGAATATTCAAGAACTTCTTGAATTTCGATTTCATCATTGGCGGAGGGCGAGTTGGGCAACACGTCAAGTAGCAAATCACTTTTTACACGAGTTGCATACAAGATTCTTTCTACGACGGTCCCAGACCTCCTTTTTCTGAAGAATACACCTATGTTACCTATATACAAAAGAAGCAAATACTAAAATACTTATGGGAAACAGAAATGTTTGCATTACCAATTTATATAAAGTACTGTTTGCTCCTTGTGCAATTATAAAACAACTTTTTAAGCCCTTGGAGCTCCGCAGCACTTTTCAGAAGTTCTTAGGATTCTTCATTACACTTTAACAGTCTCATAAAGCTTTAGGATTCTTTTTGTGTTCTCAAAATCTTCACTACCTTTTAGGACTTTTTAGAAGCCTTCGGGGCCCTTTTGAAACTCTTCAGTACTCTTCGCGGATGTGGGGGGCTCTCTAAGAACCTCTCAAATTACTTAAATTTCTCAGCACTTTTTAGAGCTCCTCTCTTTAGGAACCCGTCAGATGGAATCATGATTTCCCAGTGGAAATTTTTATGAAGATGAAACAGTCATCAGTACTTTCAGAATTTTTTAAGAACCTCTAAAAACCTTCAGAGCACTTTTAAGGGATCAGTAAAACTCCAAGGACTTTTTAACACTGTAAAAGTTTTCATATATCTGCAAGACAGATTTATCTGGGAGTCGTAGGGGCAGGTCAAGATTCTATACTGCTTGGATTTGGAGTTAATCCAATATTTAAAAAAATATATTTTCGCTTTTCATTTTATTTCCATAAAACTGTATTTTGATTTTGGAAGTCTCAAGATTCTTTGGCACAATTTAGAGACTTTTAAGGCTCTTCGAGATTACATTTAGGATTCTTCCGAGGCTCTTCGGAGTACGAAGAATTCTTCAGAACGCTTCAGGGTCCTTTAAGATTCAGAACGTTCAGTTGAAGAGTTTTCAGAACTCTTCAAAAGCTCTTCTAGATTCCTCAGACTATCCCGAATTGCTCACTACTTTTGGCGTGCCAATTAGAACGAAATGCACGCATCACAAAATACGGATTTACTGTGTTCAAAAATTCAAATTCAAATTCAAATTTTTTACGTCATTTTATTATTAATTCCCACTGTTTTTTGGATAATATAACGGTACCCACCCACACTTGTATCGCCCACGCGGTATTAAATAACACAAAAGCTATTGATTTTTCCCAGATTGGTGCTGAAAGCGCTATATTTAGTTTCCAAAATATTTTTAAATTTATTTTCACATTCCTAACAGAGCAATCAATCAATCGCGTTTCTGTTTGACATACGATTGAAAAAGGTGAATAGTTTTCCGATTATACCCTCCAAATATTTTTATTTTCACTGGTATAAAATAAACATTGTCGATATTCAAAACTACAGCTTCTTCTGCTGAAATTGAATGGTCACAAATTCCAGTAAAAAATAATTTATGTTTTACCTGCCATAAAGTTTATAATTCCTTGTATAATAAAATAAAGTATGTAAAATTATTGCGAAACACTAGGTCAACATTATAAACATCAATTTTTGTTCAGCAGAGTGGACGCTTTAAAACTGCAACAAAAAGCTTTATTAGATTCAGGTAAAAATGGTGGATGCGCCGGTCCAAAGTAAATTTAAATACGTGTTTTAGTAATAGTCTGAGGTTTTGCTGAAATATTTAATTACCAGAATTTATTCTTTTAAAGACCGATATCACCAAGGAAGACAAAGTAATTATGGTAAAATAAAGAGTTATTTTTGCGACAGTAATACTATACATTCTCATCTCTTGTCAAGGTAAACTCGTAAAAACCGGCGGCCGCAAAAACAGATTTCCCTCCTCGCCGCGTTACCCAGTTATATCCAGCTTTTTTGCGAGCAAAATTCCCATGAAGCCGAATTAGTCCGCGGCCGTTCCCTATCATTTCTGCAGCTGCAAACAACAACCGTTTTTTCCTCGCGAGCGAGGACTGCATCAAACGCAGTTATAATTCGGTTTCGTTCCTGATTGCCGGTTTAATTTCGGCTTCGGAGCAGGTTTTGTAATATACGGCGGTAAATATCCCGAGTTGAAATATCTCGAGGGAACGCAAATCCGCACGCGGAAAATAAAATAGAGAGAATATTTACATTAGGATGTTTGAAACAGCCGCGGAACGCTATCTCTATATCTCGAGACAAGTCTGTGACCCAGAAAAAAGCGGAATCTGGATGATATGAGAGAGCGGTGAATGTCGGGGAGACGACTGCCGGGAAATTTAGCAGGAAATTCGACTACGGCCGTTTTGAGTGAGACGAGATTGTAACAAGTTTAGGCGGAGATTATTAATTTAATCAAAATCGGTTGGGGAGGTGGTTTTCTGTCTTGCCACCACCAAGAATTACCAGGAATCGGGAGAAAATAGAACAAGACGGAAATCAATTATTGTGAAGGTGAAATAAAAAGAACCAGAAATCATCAAAGAATAAAAAGGAATGAAATTAAAACACGACCACAAATCGTATCGGTCGCCCGGTAAACTCCCCGCCGGAAACGAGGTGTGACATAACTTTTTTTCTCCGACACAATCATAAAAGTTTCGACGACGTGAGCCGTCAAGATTATTTGCGAAGTTGCTCAGACAATACTAAACGGTCCCGACAAACGTCCAGACGGATCAGAAGACTGCAAACATGCGTGAAATGGAGAGCGCCGCCGTCCTGACAGATTCATCTGAAAATCACGGATTTCGCTTCCGACCTAACAAGCACCCCGGATTTTTTTCTGCTCGACTTCGACGAGATCCGATTATCTAAAACAGCCATCGCCGGCTGAACTTTCTTCTTGTCTTTCTTGTACGCAGCGAAGTTGGTAGGTTAGGGTTTAATTCGGGGCGGCTGCGACATCTGTCGAAAGGTCGGTGCAGTGGCCAAAATTATTATTAATGAATGAAATTGACAATTCTACAAAATACCAAAATATTGATAGTCGTATTATTGCCTTGATTTTGTTGGAAAAAGGACACGCACATTTCAAACACTGCAGCTCTGATAATCTATTTTTTACATTATTGGTATAAGCCTCTCCGGGCATTGTCTGTCCACTTTTTTTCATCCCGAATCCGCGCATCTTTTTTCCACGGTTAATATTCATAGAAATGGGCTTTTTCCCTTCCGGAGATTTATGTGCGGGTCCGGATTATCGAAGCATTATTCGATCAAAAAAATATAATAAACCAACATAATCAAAACGTGCAAAGACCGATATCGAGTTTGGTAGATTTATGATATGGTCGGATACGTTGTGCCATGCATTCTAACGGCCAATGCATACGCTCCAGAAATATGTAATTCGTGAGCCGAATTCAATCACAGTCCCGGCACTCGACAATACTTCGTTAATTGGTTTTTAAACCGGGCCGTTATCGCCGGAAGTGCCACTAAAATCAAGTATTAAGCGTATTAGTGCCGGGCTTGAGGTATTAAGAAATATTTGAAATTTTATAACTCCGGGAAGTTTGTATTGCAGCGGAGCTGCTCAACGAGTTTTAAATAATAACTCGGGGAAAGTTTGGTAAGTCGACAAATTGCAAATACCTGCAGCAGTGACAGGGGGGTTGTTGTCGAAAGTATCAAAACTTTGGATTAAAATCGTTCCTGTCAGCGGGCATTATTTCATTTTTTAAATGAAAAGCAATTAATTTCCAAAGGCAAACAAGCTCATAAACACGAGTATCTGAGTTTGAATTTTTGTCGGAAAAAGCTCCAATTAATTGAATTAAATATACGTTGCAATGCATTAAATGTTAATTAAAAAAGCCGGGACTGAATTCTGTTTGTTTTTGACACTCGACACTAATGAGATATCGGGGTAGCAACGGCCGGCAATTATTGCTAAATATAAACCGGAGCATTTTATGAATTCTGCATCGGCCCCGACCCAACTGCATCCTGAGAGTTATTTATGCATGTTCGCGGTGAAACGCAAGAATACGATATCGGAAATTTTTCATCCGAAAGCTCGGATTGCAAGAGGTTCTTAATTGCACCACTTTAATTAGGAAGAGGCGGATGAAGTGGAACAGAATTCAAACAGACATCTGAGAAGTCTGATCCGAATTCTAAAGAAATGATGAACCATTGCCTAAACGAAGGTCGGTTTCCTCGGATTTGGACACAAGCGCAGATCGCTTGGATCCTGAAGCGCCAGGGGTCAAGACTGAGACCAGAGTGTCTTCTGGCGACCATCGGCAAGATCTACCTACGACTTCAGATACTGAGAACTTGAAAACTTGAAAATGAATTCGACAACCTGAACACAAGATAACTCCAAAATTCGAAAGCAAAAGAACTTGAAAACCAGAAAGACAGAGAACTTAAAAACCTAAAAAGGGACTTGAGAACCTGAAAACCTGGAAATTAATTCTACAAAGTCAGGGAAGCTGAAAAACTGAGACTGGACTTGAGAACCTGAAAATCGGAAAAACTGAGAACTTGAAAATATCAAAACCCGAAAAGTAAAGATACAAGACCTGAAAATCCAGAAAGGCAGAGAAGCTCAAAAAGTTAGAATGGACGTCAGAAAATCTGAAGGACTGAGAACTTGAAGACCTAAAAACGAATTTGAGTATCTGAAAACACGGGAAGTCGGGAATGCGAACAGAACGGAAAATCAGAAAGACAAATCAGAAAACAAAAACTGAAAATGGACTTGAAAACCGGGGAAAACAAAGAAGCTGAAAAACTGAGAATGGACTTTAGAAATTGAAAAGTTTAAAATGAGTTTGACATTCTGAAAACCTGGGAACTAGACAATCCGAAACACAAGAACCTGAAAACCAGAGAAACACAGGGTCTTAAAAACTGAAAATGGACCTGAAAACCCGGGAAGACTGAAAAACTGAAAATGGACTTGACAATCTGACAATTTGAAAAACTGAGAACTTGAAAAACTGAAAGTGGACTTGAAAACCCAGGAAAATAAAGAAGCTGAGAAACTGAGAATGGACTTGAGAAATAGAAAAATTTAAAATGAGTTTGTCATTCTGAAAACCAGGGAAGTAGACAATCCGAAGCTACAGAACCGGAAAGCCCAGAAACACTGAAAACTTGAAAACCTGAAAATGAATTCGACCAGCTGAAACCCCGAGAAGTCGAGAATCCGAAAACAACAGAACCTGAAAAGCAGAAAAACAGAGAGTTTTGAAAACTGAAAATGGACCTGCAAACCCAGGAAGACAAAGAAGCTGAAAAATTGAAAATGGACTTGACAACCTGAAAACCTGAAAAACTGAAAATGGACTTGATAGCCCAGGAAAACAAAGAAGCTGAAAAACTGAGAATGGACTTGATAAATAGAAAACCTTAAAATGAGTTTGACATGCTGAAACAGAACGTGATAACCAGAAAGACAGACAATCTGAAAAACTGAAAAAGGACCTGAAACCCCGGAAAGACAAACAAGTTGAAAAGCTGAAAATGGAATTGAGAAACTAAAAATCGGAAAAACGGAGAACTTGAAAATCTCAAAACCCAAAAAGTAGAGAATCCGAATGCAACAGATCCTCAAAACCCAAAAAGGCCGGAAACCTGAAAAACTGAAAATTAACTTGACAACCTGAAAATCTGAAAGACTGAGAACTTGAAAAACTGAAAGTGGACTGAAAACCCAGGAAAACAAAGAAGCCGAAAAACTGAGAATGGACTTGATAAATAGAAAACCTTAAAATGGGTTTGACATGCTGAAACAGAACGTGATAACCAGAAAGACAGACAATCTGAAAAACTGAAAAAGGACCTGAAACCTCGGAAAGACAGACAAGTTGAAAAGCTGAAAATGGAATTGAGAACCTGAAAATCGGAAAAACGGGGAACTTGAAAATCTCAAAACCCAAAAAGTAAAGAATCCGAAAGCAACAGATCCTCAAAATCCAGAAAGGCCGGAAACCTGAAAATACTGAAAATGGACTTGACAACCTGAAAATCTGAAAAACTGAAAAGTTGAAAGACTGAGAACTTGAAAAACTGAAAGTGAACTTGAAAACCCAGGAAAACAAAGAAGCTGAAAAACTGAGAATGGACTTGATAAATAGAAAACCTTAAAATGAGTTTGACATGCTGAAACAGAACGTGAAAACCAGAAAGACAGACAATCTGAAAAACTGAAAAAGGACCTGAAACCCCGGAAAGACAAACAAGTTGAAAATCTGAAAATGGAATTGAGAACCTGAAAATGGGAAAAACGGAGAACTTGAAAATCTCAAAACCCAAAAAGTAGAGAATCCGAAAGCAACAGATCCTCAAAACCCAGAAAGGCCGGAAAGCTGAAAAACTGAAAATGGACTTGACAACCTGAAAATCTAAAAAACTGAAAAGTTGAAAGACTGAGAAGATGAAAAACTGAAAGTTGACTTGAAAACCCATTAAAACAAAGAAGCTGAAAAACTGAGAATGGACTTAATGATAAATAGAAAACCTTAAAATGAGTTTGACATGCTGAAACAGAACGTGATAACCAGAAAGACAGACCATCTGAAAAACTGAAATAAGACCTGAAACCCCGGAAAGACAGACAAGTTGAAAAGCTGAAAATGGAGTTGAGAATCTGAAAATCGGAAAAACGGAGAACTTGAAAATCTCAAAACCCAAAAAGTAGAGAATCCGAAAGCAACAGATCCTCAAAACCCAGAAAGGCCGAAAACCTGAAAATACTGAAAATGGACTTGACAACCTGAAAATCTGAAAAACTGAAAAGTCCAAAGACTGAGAACTTGAAAAACTGAAAATGGACTTGAAAACCCAGGAAAACAAAGAAGCTGAAAAACTGAGAATGGCCTTGATAAATAGAAAACCTTAAAATGAGTTTGACATGCTGAAACAGAACGTGATAACCAGAAAGACAGACAATCTGAAAAACTGAAAAAGGACCTGAAACCCCGGTAAGACAAACCAGTCGAAAAGCTGAAAATGGAATTGAGAACCTGAAAATCGGAAAAACGGGGAACTTGAAAATCTCAAACCCAAAAAGTAGAGGATCCGAAAGCAACAGATCCTCAAAATCCAGAAAGGCCGAAAACCTGAAAAAACTGAACATGGACTTGACAACCTGAAAATCTGAAAAACAGAAAAGTTGAAAGACTGAGAAGCTGAAAAACTTAAAGTGGACTTGAAAACCCTGGAAAACAAAGAAGCTGAAAAACTGAGAATGGACTTGATAATAGAAATTCTTAAAATGAGTTTGACATGCTGGAACAGAACGTGAAAACCAGAAAGACAGACAATCTGAAAAACTGAAAAAGGACCTGAAACCCCGGAAAGACAAACAAGTTGAAAAGCTGAAAATGGAGTTGAGAACCTGAAAATCGGAAAAACGGAAAACTTGAAAATCTCAAAACCCAAAAAGTAGAGAATCCGAAAGCAACAGATCCTCAAAATCCAGAAAGGCCGAAAACCTGAAAAAACTGAACATGGACTTGACAACCTGAAAATCTTAAAAACTGAAAAGTTGAAAAACTGAGAAGCTGAAAAACTGAAAGTGGACTTGAAAACCCAGGAAAACAAAGAAGCTGAAAAACTGAGAATGGACTTGATAAATAGAAACCCTTAAAATGAATTTGACATGCTGAAATAGAACGTGATAACCAGAAAGACAGACAATCTGAAAAACTGAAAAAGGACCTGAAACCCCGGAAAGACAAACAAGTTGAAAAGCTGAAAATGGAGTTGAGAATCTGAAAATCGGAAAAACGGAGAACTTGAAAATCTCAAAACCCAAAAAGTAGAGAATCCGAAAGCAACAGATCCTCAAAACCCAGAAAGGTCGAAAACCTGAAAATACTGAAAATGGACTTGACAACCTGAAAATCTGAAAAACTGAAAAGTCCAAAGACTGAGAACTTGAAAAACTGAAAATGGACTTGAAAACCCAGGAAAACAAAGAAGCTGAAAAACTGAGAATGGCCTTGATAAATAGAAAACCTTAAAATGAGTTTGACATGCTGAAACACAACGTGAAAACCAGAAAGAGAGACAATCTGAAAAACTGAAAAAGGACCTGAAACCCCGGAAAGACAAACAAGTTGAAAAGCTGAAAATGGAGTTGAGAACCTGAAAATCGGAAAAACGGAAAACTTGAAAATCTCAAAACCCAAAAAGTAGAGAATCCGAAAGCAACAGATCCTCAAAATCCAGAAAGGCCGAAAACCTGAAAATACTGAAAATGGACTTGACAACCTGAAAAACTGAAAAGTTGAAAGACTGAGAAGCTGAAAAACTGAAAATGGGCTTGAAACCCCATTAAAGCAAAGAAGCTGAAAAACTGAGAATGGACTTGATAAATAGAAAACCTTAAAATGAGTTTGACATGCTGAAACAGAACGTGAAAACCAGAAAGAGAGACAATCTGAAAAACTGAAAAAGGACCTGAAACCCCGGAAAGACAAACAAGTTGTAAAGCTGAAAAAGGAGTTGAGAACCTGAAAATTTGAAAAACGGGGAACTTGAAAATCTCAAAACCCAAAAAGTAGAGGATCCGAAAGCAACAGATCCTCAAAATCCAGAAAGGCCGAAAACCTGAAAAAACTGAACATGGACTTGACAACCTGAAAATCTTAAAAACTGAAAAGTTAAAAAACTGAGAAGCTGAAAAACTGAAAGTGGACTTGAAAACCCAGGAAAACAAAGAAGCTGAAAAACTGAGAATGGACTTGATAAATAGAAACCCTTAAAATGAATTTGACATGCTGAAATAGAACGTGATAACCAGAAAGACAGACAATCTGAAAAACTGAAAAAGGACCTGAAACCCCGGAAAGACAAACAAGTTGAAAAGCTGAAAATGGAGTTGAGAATCTGAAAATCGGAAAAACGGAGAACTTGAAAATCTCAAAACCCAAAAAGTAGAGAATCCGAAAGCAACAGATCCTCAAAACCCAGAAAGGCCGAAAACCTGAAAATACTGAAAATGGACTTGACAACCTGAAAATCTGAAAAACTGAAAAGTCCAAAGACTGAGAACTTGAAAAACTGAAAATGGACTTGAAAACCCAGGAAAACAAAGAAGCTGAAAAACTGAGAATGGCCTTGATAAATAGAAAACCTTAAAATGAGTTTGACATGCTGAAACACAACGTGAAAACCAGAAAGAGAGACAATCTGAAAAACTGAAAAAGGACCTGAAACCCCGGAAAGACAAACAAGTTGAAAAGCTGAAAATGGAGTTGAGAACCTGAAAATCGGAAAAACGGAAAACTTGAAAATCTCAAAACCCAAAAAGTAGAGAATCCGAAAGCAACAGATCCTCAAAATCCAGAAAGGCCGAAAACCTGAAAATACTGAAAATGGACTTGACAACCTGAAAAACTGAAAAGTTGAAAGACTGAGAAGCTGAAAAACTGAAAATGGGCTTGAAACCCCATTAAAGCAAAGAAGCTGAAAAACTGAGAATGGACTTGATAAATAGAAAACCTTAAAATGAGTTTGACATGCTGAAACAGAACGTGAAAACCAGAAAGAGAGACAATCTGAAAAACTGAAAAAGGACCTGAAACCCCGGAAAGACAAACAAGTTGTAAAGCTGAAAAAGGAGTTGAGAACCTGAAAATTTGAAAAACGGGGAACTTGAAAATCTCAAAACCCAAAAAGTAGAGGATCCGAAAGCAACAGATCCTCAAAATCCAGAAAGGCCGAAAACCTGAAAAAACTGAACATGGACTTGACAACCTGAAAATCTTAAAAACTGAAAAGTTAAAAAACTGAGAAGCTGAAAAACTGAAAGTGGACTTGAAAACCCAGGAAAACAAAGAAGCTGAAAAACTGAGAATGGACTTGATAAATAGAAAAACTTAAAATGAATTTGACATGCTGAAATAGAACGTGATAACCAGAAAGAGAGACAATCTGAAAAACTGAAAAAGGACCTGAAACCCCGGAAAGACAAACAAGTTGAAAAGCTGAAAGTGGAATTGAGAACCTGAAAATCGGAAAAACGAAGAACTTGAAAATCTCAAAACCCAAAAAGTAGAAAATCCGAAAGCAACAGATCCTCAAAATCCAGAAAGGCCAAAAACCTGAAAAAACTGAAAATGGACTTGACAACCTGAAAATCTGAAAAACTGAAAAGTTGAAAGACTGAGAAGCTGAAAAACTTAAAGTGAACTTGAAAACCCTGGAAAACAAAGAAGCTGAAAAACTGAGAATGGACTTGATAATAGAAAACCTTAAAATGAGTTTGACATGCTGAAACAGAACGTGATAACCAGAAAGACAGACCATCTGAAAAACTGAAATAAGACCTGAAACCCCGGAAAGACAAACAAGTTGAAAAGCTGAAAATGGAGTTGAGAATCTGAAAATCGGAAAAACGGAGAACTTGAAAATCTCAAAACCCAAAAAGTAGAGAATCCGAAAGCAACAGATCCTCAAAACCCAAAAAGGCCGAAAACCTGAAAAAACTGAACATGGACTTGACAACCTGAAAATCTTAAAAACTGAAAAGTTGAAAAACTGAGAAGCTGAAAAACTGAAAGTGGACTTGAAAACCCAGGAAAACAAAGAAGCTGAAAAACTGAGAATGGACTTGATAAATAGAAACCCTTAAAATGAATTTGACATGCTGAAATAGAACGTGATAACCAGAAAGACAGACAATCTGAAAAACTGAAAAAGGACCTGAAACCCCGGAAAGACAAACAAGTTGAAAAGCTGAAAATGGAGTTGAGAATCTGAAAATCGGAAAAACGGAGAACTTGAAAATCTCAAAACCCAAAAAGTAGAGAATCCGAAAGCAACAGATCCTCAAAACCCAGAAAGGCCGAAAACCTGAAAATACTGAAAATGGACTTGACAACCTGAAAATCTGAAAAACTGAAAAGTCCAAAGACTGAGAACTTGAAAAACTGAAAATGGACTTGAAAACCCAGGAAAACAAAGAAGCTGAAAAACTGAGAATGGCCTTGATAAATAGAAAACCTTAAAATGAGTTTGACATGCTGAAACACAACGTGAAAACCAGAAAGAGAGACAATCTGAAAAACTGAAAAAGGACCTGAAACCCCGGAAAGACAAACAAGTTGAAAAGCTGAAAATGGAGTTGAGAACCTGAAAATCGGAAAAACGGAAAACTTGAAAATCTCAAAACCCAAAAAGTAGAGAATCCGAAAGCAACAGATCCTCAAAATCCAGAAAGGCCGAAAACCTGAAAATACTGAAAATGGACTTGACAACCTGAAAAACTGAAAAGTTGAAAGACTGAGAAGCTGAAAAACTGAAAATGGGCTTGAAACCCCATTAAAGCAAAGAAGCTGAAAAACTGAGAATGGACTTGATAAATAGAAAACCTTAAAATGAGTTTGACATGCTGAAACAGAACGTGAAAACCAGAAAGAGAGACAATCTGAAAAACTGAAAAAGGACCTGAAACCCCGGAAAGACAAACAAGTTGTAAAGCTGAAAAAGGAGTTGAGAACCTGAAAATTTGAAAAACGGGGAACTTGAAAATCTCAAAACCCAAAAAGTAGAGGATCCGAAAGCAACAGATCCTCAAAATCCAGAAAGGCCGAAAACCTGAAAAAACTGAACATGGACTTGACAACCTGAAAATCTTAAAAACTGAAAAGTTGAAAAACTGAGAAGCTGAAAAACTGAAAGTGGACTTGAAAACCCAGGAAAACAAAGAAGCTGAAAAACTGAGAATGGACTTGATAAATAGAAAAACTTAAAATGAATTTGACATGCTGAAATAGAACGTGATAACCAGAAAGAGAGACAATCTGAAAAACTGAAAAAGGACCTGAAACCCCGGAAAGACAAACAAGTTGAAAAGCTGAAAGTGGAATTGAGAACCTGAAAATCGGAAAAACGAAGAACTTGAAAATCTCAAAACCCAAAAAGTAGAAAATCCGAAAGCAACAGATCCTCAAAATCCAGAAAGGCCAAAAACCTGAAAAAACTGAAAATGGACTTGACAACCTGAAAATCTGAAAAACTGAAAAGTTGAAAGACTGAGAAGCTGAAAAACTTAAAGTGAACTTGAAAACCCTGGAAAACAAAGAAGCTGAAAAACTGAGAATGGACTTGATAATAGAAAACCTTAAAATGAGTTTGACATGCTGAAACAGAACGTGATAACCAGAAAGACAGACCATCTGAAAAACTGAAATAAGACCTGAAACCCCGGAAAGACAAACAAGTTGTAAAGCTGAAAAAGGAGTTGAGAACCTGAAAATTTGAAAAACGGGGAACTTGAAAATCTCAAAACCCAAAAAGTAGAGGATCCGAAAGCAACAGATCCTCAAAATCCAGAAAGGCCGAAAACCTGAAAAAACTGAACATGGACTTGACAACCTGAAAATCTTAAAAACTGAAAAGTTGAAAAACTGAGAAGCTGAAAAACTGAAAGTGGACTTGAAAACCCAGGAAAACAAAAAAGCTGAAAAACTGAGAATGGACTTGATAAATAGAAAAACTTAAAATGAATTTGACATGCTGAAATAGAACGTGATAACCAGAAAGAGAGACAATCTGAAAAACTGAAAAAGGACCTGAAACCCCGGAAAGACAAACAAGTTGAAAAGCTGAAAGTGGAATTGAGAACCTGAAAATCGGAAAAACGAAGAACTTGAAAATCTCAAAACCCAAAAAGTAGAAAATCCGAAAGCAACAGATCCTCAAAATCCAGAAAGGCCAAAAACCTGAAAAAACTGAAAATGGACTTGACAACCTGAAAATCTGAAAAACTGAAAAGTTGAAAGACTGAGAAGCTGAAAAACTTAAAGTGAACTTGAAAACCCTGGAAAACAAAGAAGCTGAAAAACTGAGAATGGACTTGATAATAGAAAACCTTAAAATGAGTTTGACATGCTGAAACAGAACGTGATAACCAGAAAGACAGACCATCTGAAAAACTGAAATAAGACCTGAAACCCCGGAAAGACAAACAAGTTGAAAAGCTGAAAATGGAGTTGAGAATCTGAAAATCGGAAAAACGGAGAACTTGAAAATCTCAAAACCCAAAAAGTAGAGAATCCGAAAGCAACAGATCCTCAAAACCCAAAAAGGCCGGAAACCTGAAAAACTGAAAATGGACTTGACAACAAAATCTCAAAACCCGAAAAGTGGAGAATCCGAAAGCAACAGAACCTCAAAACCCAGAAAGGCCGGAAACCTGAAAAACTGAGAATGAACTTGAGAACCTGAAAAGCTGAAAGACTGAGAATTTGAAGACCTGAAAATTAATTCGACAACGTGATAACAAGAGAACTCGAGAATTCGAAAGCAACAGAACTTGAGAACCAGAAATACAGAGAACTTAAAAAAAAGGCACACAATCTGAAAAACTGAAAAAGGACCCGAGAACCCAGAAAGACAAACAAGCTGAAAAGCTGAAAATGGACTTCAGAAGCTGAAAATCAGAGAAACTGAGAATTTGTTAATCTTAGAACCCGAGAAGTTTAGAATTCGGAAGCCACAGAACCTGAAAACTCAGAAAGGCAGAAAAGCTGAGAAACTGAGAATGGACTTGAGAACCTGAAAATTAATTCGACAACCTGATAGCAGGAGAACTCGAGAATTCGTAAGCAATAGAACTTGAAAACCAGAAATACAGAGAACTTAAAAAAAAACAAGAAAGGGACTTGAGAACCTGAAAATTTGAAAGATTCAGAACCTGAAAACCTGAATATAAATTCGACAACCTGAAAACCCGAGAAGCTGAAAACCCGGGAAGACGTCTAAATATACTAAATCATCCTGAAAAGTCTGAATAAAGGTGAATCGTCGTGAGGGATCCTGAGGAGTGCTAAATAATCCTGAAGGATTCTGAAGAGCCCTGAAGGATCCAGAAAGGTCTTGAATAATTCTGAAGAATACTGAATAGTATTGAAAGGTTCTGAAAAGTTTCGAAAACGATTTTTAAGATTCCTAAGCTTTAAGAATTCAGAAGGGTCCTGCGGCATAGTCAATCCAGAGTAAACATTAAAAATCCATTAATTGTGAACGAGTTTGAAGGGTTTTGAAAACCTCTGAAGGGTCCTGAAGAGTAACTAAATAACTAAAGGCCATGAAAAGTTCTAAAGGATCTTGAAGCTATGAACAAGCCTTAGAATCCTGAAACATTAACCTTAGAGTAATAAAAAGTGACCTAAAGAGTCGTGAAAAATTCTAACAAATCTATAAAAGTTCTGCAGTTCTGTAGAAACTTCAAAATACAATTCTGGGCAATACTAGAGCATCTTGAAGTCTCTTGAAGAGTCGTAAAGGATGTTGAAGTCCAAATTTTACTTTTGAGGAACGTCAGATTATTTTAAGGTCTTATTTTCTCAGGGTCTCAATTTCTCAGATGCTCATATAAGCATCCTGTGTACTTACTTAAAAATGTAAATAAATTCCCGAATGACCAAAAATCGTCCATGTTGCACTACGTTTTTTATCCTCCGGGCGCCCGCCCAAGAGGGCCCCGAAGTTTAATAATATGTGAGAATTAGTAACCGCGTCTGATTTTTCTCTTCTTCTATAAGAATTCTAAAACTACATGCAGTACGTGATCCGGTTGGAAAGCACGACGAGTGCAACGGATGCTGCATTATCAAGCAGATCACAATTCCTCTTGGTCGAAGGATCGTCCACGAGGTATTTTCGTTCCGTTGCTTTCGGACGCAATTAAAGCAAATTTACACGTCATTGTGGAATGGTCAGCGTTATTGCGATTACGATCGGGGAAATTACCGGCATTGCAGAAGTGCTTATTAAACCCTATTACCATATTTATGATATGGGGAATGCGGGATAAACAACGCGAAAAATTCGCACGACCTCCTGGGATAACGATACTGCGCGACAAAAACAAGGAGGCTGGAGATACATTTATGTCCACAAATGGATTAATTAAATTTTAATTAATGGAAAGCTCAAGACTATCTGGTTTGATTTATCAACGAAATTTAATATGTCACTTATGTAATTTATATACATAAATGAAACCAATTAGAGATAAGGAAATTTTATAAACTCTAGTGGTCACTCTGGTCGGCCTCTTTGATCCGGCCGATGTTGTCTGAGTGACCGCTCCTGTTAGATAGTCATTCTGTGCTCGTGGTGTAATAACACTAATTTCTTAACCAATATACCTTTTGACTATCTGTATCTTCATCCTGTAATACTACCATTACCATTAAATCATCAAACTCAGCCAACCCTTCACATTTTATTCCAGGTTCCCATTTTCCTGCCAGCATTTGCATATTATGTTAAATTCACTCAAACACGACGTCCCTGCCTACCTATGCCAACATTCTAAAGTGATGTTTATATTAAACACATGTCCTCCGTGCGATGATATCTCTCGCATGCTGCGAAGATAATATCAGCGCGCCATAAAGCCATTTGTAGGTTATCAAGTCGTTTCACCTTTTACTCCTGACGTTCGGAGTAACGTTTCCACGTGAATCACAGACGACACGGCCCACGGTTAATTAATTATTCCGAACTGCAAATAATAATTGATTCGAAACCGACGTCAAACTGTCTGGGAAAATCGAATTAGTAGTCGCTCGGGTGTTCGAGCTATTTGAGATCTGTACACCCAAGTGAATGGGCGTAATTAGGCGGCTCAAGCAAAGTTGAGAAAAAAAATAAAGTCGGGGTGTAATTATCGGCAGGGTTTTAAGTGGAGGGAGCACGTAATTCGCTGTCCTATCTAAACATGAATTAAGGCCGAAACAAAAACCTACGAGAATAATTTATGCAAAGTCTGTCGATTTGCAAATTCCGACTGGGCAAAAATGTTTCCCACAAGCTTAGCTCAAATTCCGCAAAGCCTCAACTAGTTTAGTTAATTTATTCGAGTTCGTAAAATTCGAAGTGCCCGAATGCAACGGACCGGTATCGTTAATTCTTTGGGATCAGAAGCGCAGGGTGTAGAAACAGGAAAAATACATCTCGAAATTGGTTTTATAACAAAAGAATTTTTTCGAAGCCTTTGGGTCATTTATGTAGATTGTACCAACCACTTAATCTAAATATGTATGTTGCAATCTCGGACGTACGAACCTTATTTCAAAATTTCGGATTTCGACCTCGAAGAGACCAACGAAATGTTAATATTAGAATTTGCAGGCTCGTAGCTCAAAAACTGTAAGAGATATCGTGATTCAGCTTTGAGAATTTTATTTGCCTACGTTTTGTGTGTATATGTTCCAAACTGCAAAGCTCTACGGGGACTGCAGAATTTTCTACGATTTTTGAAGCCCAATACTGTCCTAAAATGTAAAGCTCAAGAATCCTTAAACGTGTAGATTTCATTTTAGAACTTTTTCGAAGACTTTGGGTCATTTATGTACATTGTACCAACCACGTAATGTAAATATGCTGCAATCTCAGACGTACGATCTTTATTTCAAAATTTCGGATTTCGACCTCGAAGAGACCAACGAAGTGCTAATATGAGAGTTTGCAGGCTCGTAGCTCAAAAACTGTAAGAGATTTCGTGATTCAGATTCGAGAATTTTATTTGCCTACGTTTTGTGTGTTTATGTTCCAAACTGCAAAACTCTACGAGGACTGCAGAATTTTCTACGATTTTTGAAGCCCAATACTGTCCTAAAATGTAAAGCTCAAGAATCCTTAAACGTGTAGATTTCATTTTAGAACTTTTTCGAAGACTTTGGGTCATTTATGTACATTGGTCCAACCACGTAATTTAAACATGCTGCAATCTCGGACGTACGATCTTTATTTCAAAATTTCGGATTTCGACCTCGAAGAGACCAACGAAGTGCTAATATGAGAGTTTGCAGGCTCGTAGCTCAAAAACTGTAAGAGATTTCGTGATTCAGATTCGAGAATTTTATTTGCCTACGTTTTGTGTGTATATGTTCCAAACTGCAAAGCTCTACGAGGACTGCAGAATTTTCTACGATTTTTGAAGCCCAATACTGTCCTAAAATGTAAAGCTCAAGAATCCTTAAACGTGTAGATTTCATTTTAGAACTTTTTCGAAGACTTTGGGTCATTTATGTACATTGTACCAACCACGTAATTTAAATATGCTGCAATCTCGGACGTACGATCTTTATTTCAAAATTTCGGATTTTGACCTCGAAGAGACCAACGAAATGCTAATTTGAGAGTTTGCAGGCTCGTAGCTCAAAAACTGTAAGAGATTTCGTGATTCAGATTCTACAATTTTATTTGCCTACGTTTTGTGTGTATATGTTCCAAACTGCAAAGCTCTACGAGGACTGCAGAATTTTCTACGATTTTTGAAGCCCAATACTGTCCTAAAATGTAAAGCTCAAGAATCCTTAAACGTGTAGATTTCATTTTAGAACTTTTTCGAAGACTTTGGGTCATTTATGTACATTGTACCAACCACGTAATTTAAATATGCTGCAATCTCGGACGTACGATCTTTATTTCAAAATTTCGGATTTCGACCTCGAAGAGACCAACGAAATGCTAATATGAGAGTTTGCAGGCTCGTAGCTCAAAAACTGTAAGAGCTTTCGTGATTCAGCTTCGAGAATTTTATTTGCCTACGTTTTGTGTGTATATGTTCCAAACTGCAAAGCTCTACGAGGACTGCAGAATTTTCTACGATTTTTGAAGCCCAATACTGTCCTAAAATGTAAAGCTCAAGAATCCTTAAACGTGTAGATTTCATTTTAGAACTTTTTCGAAGACTTTGGGTCATTTATGTACATTGTACCAACCACGTAATCTACATATGCTGCAATCTCAGACGCACGATCTTTATTTCAAAGTTTCGGATTTCGACCTCGAAGAGACCACCGAAACGCTAATATTAGAATTTGCAGACTCGTAGCTCAAAAACTGTAAGAGCTTTCGTGATTCAGCTTCGAGAATTTTATTTGCCTACGTTTTGTGTGTATATGTTCCAAACCACAAAGCTCTACGAGGACTGCAGAATTTTCTACGATTTTTGAAGCCCAATACTGTCCTAAAATGTAAAGCTCAAGAATCCTTAAACATGTACATTTCATTTTAGAATTTTTTCGAAGATTTTGGGTCATTTATGTACATTTTACCAACCACGTAATCTAAATATGCTGCAATCTCAGACGTACGATCTTTATTTCAAAATTTCGGATTTCGACCTCGAAGAGACTAATGAAATGCTATTATTCGAATTTGCAGACTCGTAGCTCAAAAACTGTAAGAGCTTTCGTGATTCAGCTTCGAGAATTTTATTTGCCTACGTTTTGTGTGTATATGTTCCAAACTACAAAGCTCTACGAGGACTGCAGAATTTTCTACGATTTTTGAAACCCAATACTGTCCTAAAATGTAAAGCTGAAGAATCCTTAAACGTGTAGATTTCATTTTAGAACTTTTTCGAATACTTTGGGTCATTTATGTACACTGTACCAACCACGTAATTTAAACATGCTGCAATCTCGGACGTACGAACTTTATTTCAAAATTTCGGATTTCGACCTCGAAAAATCCAACGAAATGCTAATATTAGAATTTGCAGGCTCGTAGCTCAAAAACTGTAAGAGATTTCGTGATTCAGCTTCGAGAATTTTATTTGCCTACATTTTGTGTGTATATGTTCCAAACTGCAAAGCTCTACGAGGACTGCAGAATTTTCTACGATTTTTGAAGCCCAATACTGTCCTAAAATGTAAAGCTCAAGAATCCTCAAACGTGTAGATTTCATTTTAGAACTTTTTCGAAGACTTTGGGTCATTTATGTACATTTTACCAACCACGTAATTTAAATATGCTGCAATCTCGGACGTACGATCTTTATTTCAAAATTTCGGATTTCGACGTCGAAGAGACCAACGAAATGCTAATATGAGAGTTTGCAGGCTCGTAGCTCAAAAACTGTAAGAGATTTCGTGATTCAGATTCGAGTATTTTGTTTGCCTACGTTTTGTGGGTATATGTTCCAAACCACAAAGCTCTACGAGGACTGCAGAATTTTCTACGATTTTTGAAGCCCAATACTGTCCTAAAATGTAAAGCTCAAGAATCCTTAAAGGTGTAGATTTCATTTTAGAACTTTTTCTAAGACTTTGGGTCATTTATGTACATTGTACCAACCACGTAATGTAAATATGCTGCAATCTCAGACGTACGATCTTTATTTCAAAATTTCGGATTTCGACCTCGAAGAGACCAACGAAATGCTAATATTAGAATTTGCAGACTCGTAGCTCAAAAACTGTAAGAGATTTCGTGATTGAGCTTCGAGTATTTTGTTTGCCTACGTTTTGTGGGTATATGTTCCAAACCACAAGGCTCTACGAGGACTGCAGAATTTTCTACGATTTTTGAAGCCCAATACTGTCCTAAAATGTAAAGCTCAAGAATCCTTAAACGTGTAGATTTCATTTTAGAACTTTTTCGAATACTTTGGGTCATTTGTGTACACTGTACCAACCACGTAATTTAAACATGCTGCAATCTCAGACGTACGATCTTTATTTCATAATTTCGGCTTTCGACCTCGAAGAGACCAACGAAATGCTAATATTAGAATTTGCAGACTCGTAGCTCAAAAACTGTAAGAGATTTCGTGATTGAGCTTCGAGAATTTTATTTGCCTACGTTTTGTGTGTATATGTTAGAAACTACAAAGCTCTACGAGGACTGCAGAATTTTCTACGATTTTTGATGCCTAATACTATACCAAAATATAAGGCTCAAGTATCCTTAAACGTATATACCTATTTCATTTTAGAACTTTTTCGAAGACTTTGGGTCATTTATGTACATTGTACCAACCATGTAATTTAAACATGCTGCAATCTCAGACGTACGATCTTTATTTCAAAATTTCGGATTTCGACCTCGAAGAGACCGACGAAATGCTAATATCAGAATTTGCAGACTCGTAGCTCAAAAACTGTAAGAGATTTCGAGATTGAGCTTCGAGAATTTTATTTGCCTACGTTTTGTGTGTATATGTTCCAAACTACAAAGCTCTACGAGGACTGCAGAATTTTCTACGATTTTTGAAGCCCAATACTGTCCTAAAATGTAAAGCTCAATAATCCTTAAAGGTGTAGATTTCATTTTAGAACTTTTTCGAAGACTTTGGGTCATTTAAGTACATTGTACCAACCACGTAATTTAAATATGCTGCAATCTCCGACGTACGATCTTTATTTCAAAATTTCGGATTTTGACCTCGAAGAGACCAACGAAATGCTAATATGAGAGTTTGCATGCGCGTAGCTCAAAAACTGTAAGAGATTTCGTGATTCAGATTCGAGAATTTTATTTGCCTACGTTTTGTGTGTATATGTTCCAAACTGCAAAGCTCTACGAGGACTGCAGAATTTTCTACGATTTTTGAAGCCCAATACTGTCCTAAAATGTAAAGCTCAAGAATCCTTAAACGTGTAGATTTCATTTTAGAACTTTTTCGAAGACTTTGGGTCATTTATGTACATTGTACCAACCACGTAATTTAAACATGCTGCAATCTCAGACGTACGATCTTTATTTCAAAATTTCGGATTTCGACCTCGAAGAGACCAACGAAATGCTAATATTAGAATTTGCAGACTCGTAGCTCAAAAACTGTAAGGGATTTCGTGATTGAGCTTCGAGAATTTTATTTGCCTACGTTTTGTGTGTATATGTTCCAAACTGCAAAGCTCTACGAGGACTGCAGAATTTTCTACGATTTTTGAAGCCCAATACTGTCCTAAAATGTAAAGCTCAAGAATCCTCAAACGTGTAGATTTAATTTATAAATTTTTCGAATACTTTTGGGTCATTTATGTACATTGCACCAACCACGTAATTTAAACATGCTGCAATCTCGGACTTACGAACTTTATTTCAAAATTTCGACCTGGAAGAGACCAACGAAATTTTAACATTAGAATTTGAAGTCTTGGCCAAAAAACTTTGTACTGAACACACCATTTCCGTGGTAGTTTTCCCGCAATATTACTCGGTTGTTACAATTAATTGAGAGTTTTGCGTGTAAAGCAGTCCGAAATCCGGCAAAGAGAACGCATTAGCAGGATTTAGTGGCTCACACAAGAGCCGCTCCGTACTCATGCAATAATTATCGTTATCGATGCGTAATAACAATGAGCAATATAACAATGGAAGAGAATGAGTGATGGCTCATGCAGAATAAAGGCCAACGTGAATGTAAAAACATCGAATCACTCTCGAAACATTTGTTTTCCTGTCCGATCGCCACAATAAAAACAACACATCTTTTAGCCCGACGATTCGTATCCGAGATAAAAAGCTTTTTGATGAATTTTCGCGTTACGCACTTGAGTGTGCTGCCTAATTTCGGTGGGGTTTTACGTTGTGGCTAAATGATTATGGTGAGACCGAGAACGACATCGCCTTTGTGATTGCCACGGATGAGCGGAAGGACCTCGAGAATAGAATTCAAAATGGCCTCAACGCAAGAAAAAACAAAACTGGAAGTACTCTGAGTACATGTAACTCTTCCGAAAGCTGAATAGCATAACAAAGCCATAGACGAAGGAACGAATGGAAAGAACTTTCTCCTTGGATTTTTTTAAACCAATAGATCAAGAGCGTGAACTCGAGAATCACACCAATTCCACAGAACAAAGACCGTGTAAGTTACCTGGAAACACCAAAGAACAATAAGTGGCGTCTTGCCAGTCCATTACCCCAATTTCCCACACCGTTCACACGAGCTCCACGAAGTAGGTGTATAAAGCCGTCGTTGATTTTTTGCGCCTCCTCTCGACGGGCCGTAATAGGTGGAAAACCTTTATAACGTCGCCTATATTTCAGCATTAACCGAAGCAATAATTAGTCGTGGTATAAATCACAAAGATTTGGTAGCGGGCGTACAAGAAGGCGCGCTAACACGCGTTACATATCATAAAGCTACGGTGCAGTTGACAGGCCGGATGGCTTAGTGGTTCGGCGGCTGCTACAAGCAGGAGGTGCTGATTTATAGATGACTCTCATTAATCGGAACTCCCACAGATCACTCCGGCACTTACCGCCTCATTACTCTGCCAGTACGTACACGTGTTTGTCGGCTAGGGTCAAGATCGGAATTCGGAAGGCTTACCTGGAACGGAGAAAAAGTGTTAGACGAAAAAGCGACGAGTTTTGGGGGTTTTTGCGGTAAATTTAATGTAGCTACTAATTCACTTGCGCGTCGATTAGACTTCCTTAGTCAGATTTATAATAAGTGTCACAGGCTTGGCTAATGCCGATCTTGCATCATGTGTGGAAAAACTAGCCATTTGGTCTTCACGCACAGAAAAAGTGTGGCTCACATTATTAGAACTTCAAGGTGTTTAATTTTTTTATAATAATTTCATTATTAATTCCATCAGACACTAGACTTGTTTCATTTGACGTAGTTAATTTATTCCCCAGCATCCCACCCAAATCTTGCTTATTAATTTTAAAAAATCTACTATTTAATTCTAATATGCCAACCATACATGCACTAAATTTACATTCACTTTGGGATACTGTCCTAGATCAAAATTTCTTTCAAATTAATAATAATTTTTATTCACAAGACTCAGGCTTAGCAATGGGCTCTAATTTGTCACCTCTTTTAGCAGAAATATTCATGAATAACTTAGAAGATCAGTTTTTAACTTCTTCACCTTTTAAAGATCATTTTCTCTTTTGGTACAGATATGTCGATGACATAATTGTTTTATTCAAAGGATCTGATTCTGAACTTGATAACGCACTCAGCAACTTAAATTCTTTAAACCAATCCATTAAATTCACCGTGGAAATTGAAATCAATTCCCAAATCCCCTTTTTAGACTTGTTAATCACTAGAAATAATTATACTTTTACATTTGACATTTATAGAAAACCTAGTATCACAGATTGCGTAATACCTTTTGACTCTTGTCACCCTGTTTCCCATAAATTTGCTTTTCATTCCTTTTTCCACCGATTATTTTCTATACCACTATCAGATTAATCTTTTCAAACAGAACTTAATAACATTAAACAAATTGCTTCAAATAATGGATATTCTTTAAAAACTATAAATAAATTATACTATAGATACTATAACAAATTCAAATACACACACCACTTGGTTAAAAATCCTTCAGAAACAATTTCCTTTTCAAATTCATTAACATACTTTGGCGTCGTCTCAGAGAAGTGTTCTAAAATACTTAAGAAAAACGGTTTTAAAGTTTCATTTAAAACATATAACAACTTATCCAGATTTTTTATTAAAAATAAAGATCCATTAGATTACAAATCATCATCAGGTGTATACAAATTAAACTGCTCTTCTTGTGAGTCATTCTACATAGGTCAGACAGGTCGCAAAATATCAGACCGTATTAAAGAACATTTCAGGCACATCTACAACAACACAGATCTTGATCCTCCACCATCAACACCTTCTTCTTTCGCCAATCATATATTAATAACGAAACATAGTTTTTCACCATCAAATTCCAAATTGATTCATAAATGCAATAAAGGCCGGAAATTAGATTTTCTTGAGACTTTGGAAATAAGGAAAGCCTTGAAACTGGAAAACAGATCTTGTTTAAATGAACAGAATAACTTCAATAATCCCACTATTAATTCACTATTTTAATTTTTCACCACTCAAACAAACTTACCAGATTTTCTTTGATCAATTTTTAATTTACATTTTACGAAATCTTTTAAAAATCATGTAACCCTTTGAAAACGTCAAATTTAATTCAAAATTACGTCAATGTCATAATTTTTTATATTCTTTAAGGTAGGAACCCCTCTTGTAATTCATCAATTGTATCATTAATCTCTTGTTAAATTAGGGATGATGATGGCAGAAGTGTTCTGCCGAAACATGTTCCATTAGTAATTTTACAGTTATTAAAGTTTGTGGAGTTCGACTTAGATATATTTAAATTTTAATTTTAAATTTTAATTTCATTATTGTCAAGTTCGAATGTACTTCCAAAACTAAAAGGGATACACAAAAATAAACTACGCAGATGAATTTCCGTGGTTTGGAAATGTATAGATCGATGGTGGTTCCAAAATTTTCTTTTCGGGTTATTATTATTATTATTATTATTATAATATTCTTAAATATTAAGCAGCGACAAAAAGAGAAATAACAGTAAGAGGTGGAGGAACAAAAAGAAAGAATAAATGGTGGGACAAAGAATGTGAGCAACGTAAGAAGGAAGCAATAAAAGATCTAAGAAAGTGGAGAAAGACTAAACGGAACAGAAGTGGCTTTTTAGAAGCGAAAAGAAGATACAGAGAGACATGCAGGGAGAAGAAGAGGCAGAAGAAGGAAAGAGAGGAGGAAGAGATAAAAGCAATAAGAACAGAGAAGGAGGTATGGAACTATATTAATAGAGAGAGATAGAAAAAAGAAAATGGGAGCGAGGAGATAACGATGAATGAGTGGGAGGAGTACTTCATGAGGCTGCTGGAGGGAGAAAAGGAAAAAAAGAAAACGGAAATAGAAACGAAGAGAAACCGAGTAGAACCTGAAGGAGAAGAAATTACAATGGAAGAGGTGGAGAGGCATGTGAAGAAACTGAGGAAAGGGAAGGCACCAGGGAGGGATAGAATACAGAATGAGTCGTGGATGTATGGGACGAGAAGAGTGCTAGAGAGGCTGGTGGAGGTAATGAATGGGGTGTGGAGAGGAGAAGGATTCCCGGTAGGGTGGAGAGAGGGGGTAATTTACCCCATTTACAAAAAAGGGGAGAAAAATAAAGTAGAAAATTACCGAGGGATAACTCTCCTAAACACAGGGTACAAGTTGTATGCATCAATTCTGAATGAAAGGATGAGCAGAGAGATAGAGGAAAGGGGAGCATTACCAGACAGCCAAGCAGGATTTAGAGAGGGGAGGGGAACTATGGATAATGTATACATCCTGGACCATTTGACGAAGAGTGAGTTAAAGAAGAAAGGGGGGAGGGTGTATGCATTATTCGTAGACTTCAAGGCGGCTTTTGACAAGGTGGACAGAGAGAGGATGTTTGAGTGCCTGAGGGAGAAAGGGGTAAATGAATGGCTGGTAAGAAAGGTAGAGGAGATATATGAGAAGACAAAAAGTAAAGTGAAGGTAGGGGAGAGGGAAAGTGAATGGTTTGTGACAACAAAGGGAGTGAGGCAAGGTTGCCCGCTCAGCCCCTTGTTGTTCACGATGAAAGAGGAAGAACGAAGAGAGTGATTGGAGGTGGGAGGGAGAAGTAATAGAACAAGTAAAAGAATTCAAATACTTGAGGTATGTGTTCAATGAAAGAGCCACAGATAAGGCACATATTAGAGAACTGGCAAGAAAAGCGAACAAGGTGATAGGATGTGTATGGGGAATAGGAGAGAGAAGGTGGGGAGGCGATTCTAAGAGGAGAATGATGATGTTTGAAAGTCTTATTGAAAGCGTGTTGTTGTACGGAGCAGAGGTCTGGGGATGGAAAGAACAAGAGGAGATAGAGAGGGTGCAAGAGAAATATCTGAGGTGGGTGCTAGGGGTGGAGAGAGAAACGCCAGGGTACATAGTGAGAGAAGAATGCAAGAGGAATAGGTTGAGAGTGAAAGAATGTAGGATACTAAAGGAGTGCTGGAGAGAAAAAAAAGAAGAATTCAGAGGAGAATGATAGGGAGAATGACTACAGGAGGAATGGGTATGCAAGCAAAGAAATAGGGAGACTGAGAGAAAGAGGCGTGTGGATGAATGTAGAACTAAGTGAAAGAGATGAGGATACGGATAGACAAGAGAGGAGAGAAAGAATTACAGAATCCAGATACAACGGGAAGTACGGAAGTATTTGGGGAGGGACAGCTAGAAAGAAAGAAAGATGATGGCGAGGTTTAGGTGCGGAAATGAAGAGAGGGAAAATAGGTATTGGGCAGAAGATGGAGGAAGAATGTGTAGAATGTGCTATGAGGAAAGAGAGACGATTGAGCATATGTGGATGAAATGATGATATGAGATGAAACAAAGAGAGAGGAAGTACTGAATGTAGATGGAAGGGAAATTAAATGGATGAAAGAGGTATGGAAGAGGAGGGAGAAGGGAGAAAAGGAAAGGGGAGGGGAGATTTATTTTTATTATTATAATTGTTAAGTTTACTTGTATATGTATAGGAATCGGAAAGCCCGTAGGACAAATAAAGATTTGTTATAATTTAGTATCAAAATGGTGGATGCGCGAAATATAATTTTTTTTTAAATAAATTAAAAAGCGAGTGGGGATTTCATTTAGTCTGAGATGATCCTATAATCAGAATTAAAATTAATCAAAATAGTAGATGCGCCATATTTAAAAAAAATTAAAATAAATTACAAGACTTTGGGGACTTGATTTCATTCCCTTCTAAGGTGATTCTATGATCAGGATGTTAGAGTTACATCGACAATCTTTGTCGGAAACACCCGGAAACGAAATTAATTTAGTATCAAAATGGTGAATGCGCCAAATTTCAAAATTTTTCAAAATAGATTAACACATTCTAAGGTGATGCTTTCTTCTGGCAAGAGACAGAATTTCAGGTTATGAAGTTCTCATACTTTAAAGGTTTTTTGTTTTCAGTTTTAGGCTTTCTCTTTGTTTAAATTTTCGATTGTGAAATTTCCAATATCTCGGATGTTCTGGGATTTAGTTTTTTTTGGTGGACAATGAAAAATTTTGAAATATTTAAATTGAAATTGTGAAATTATGAAAGATTCAAAAAGTTGTGAAAGATATTGAAATGATAAAATTGTGAAAATATGATTTTGTCAAATTGTGAAATTAAAAGTGCTAACGATCAAAAGGATAAAAAAGCATCCCTGAAAACATGAAAATGAAGTGAAAGTATGTAAGATTTTTGAAATTATAAAATTCTTTAGACGAAAGTGTTCGTTTTGAGTTTGATTCTGTTTCAGGACTTAATTCGATTCTGGATCTCAAGTTGATTTGATTTTGAATTTAATTCTCTATTTAACTGGATCGGATTTTGGATTTGATTTTGTATCAGAATCTAGATTTGATTTGATTTGATTGTGGGTTTAATTCTGGGATTGACTCCCGATTTGATACGTTGGGGTTTCATTCGACTCCGATTTTCATTTTAAATGATATTTGAATTTGTTTCTATATATTTGATTGTGGATCTCATTAGAATTAGATTGTCCAGTTAATTCTGGATTTGATTCGATTCTGACATTGCTTCAATTTTAATTTGACTCTAGAATTTATTTTGTATTTTATTTTTATTTTCATTCTGAATGAGATTGATCCTGGTTTTGATTTTGATTATTCATTAGTTTGATTCTTCATTGCATGATAGATTCGACCTGATTTGATTTTGTATTGAATTCTGAGTTTGATTATTTTGTAGTATTCTGAAACTGATTCTATAGATTTTTTTCTTTATTTGATTTGGAATTTCAGTCTTTATTTGACCCAATATGACTTTGAATCGGGATTCGATTTGTTTTGCTCACGGATTTGATTCTAGATAGGATTCCGAATGCGATTGGAGCTGATTTTGGAATGGATTCTCGATTCGATTGTGGATCCTGAATCACAATTTTGTTCTGATTTGGAATATGCATTTCATTTTTGACTTGATTCGATTCTCAAATGAATTAGGTTTTAATTTCGAATGTGATTCTCGATTACCCCCGATTTGAGCGCTCTCATTAGAGATTGGTCAAGCATCACTGTACCTTTTTATTTTCAAATGCTCTAGTAATTAAGGGATTAAACCTCCTGTCTCTTGGCACAAATTCTGAATGCTAATGCATACCTCTTGATCATTGATCAATACATGCCACAACATCGATGTCGGTCAAGCCACATCCACTCCGATTTTAACACCGTTAATGAGCACACATTTTCAATGGCAATTAAGAGCAGTCGCGTACATCGAGTAGGTATTAATAATCGGAATGTGCATTTAATATCGTATTTAATTTCCATCGCAGACATTTTAATGAGTCAACACACAGGTGCGCAGAAAGTAAGATAAAATAACGTCGTCGCTTTAACTCCGGTGCACACGAGGGCATTATTTATTAAAATGTATTCCGGTTTCGCGCACCACCATCTCCGTGTAAGGTAAATCAACTGCACCATAGCTCGTCTCAACCCAATTCCTTCGCCCATTGAATGAAAGCAAAACATGAAAATATATATTCAATTTCCATCTATGACTTTATAATGGATTCACCTCTTTAATTTTTCATAAATCGCACGGAGGGCGCAAAGGGTGGCCCGACAAGGGTCGGCTCGCGAAATCTAGTTACCGGAGATTGAATACGGCGTCGTGATTGGCGAGGGAACTGTCAGGTTTTATCACGGTTTGGCAGCACTGCTTATAACCTTTATTATTCTCCGCAACTGAAAAATATTGATTTTGCATGTGAATGTCGCAGGTCTTTGCTAATTCCCTCTTCGGGAAAGTGCGATCTCGCTGGAGGTGTTCGCGTGGGAAGATTACAGACAGGATTGGATTTGACGTAATAGTAATAAGTGGAGAGGAATTTTATCAGTTCCGCCCCAAAGGCTCTTGCGTCTTTATTGGAAGAGGTCTGACACAAACTTCTTAGATAAGATCTCACTTGCTTCGATATTATCAAATCCTAATAAGATTTAAAGCAGTTTTTGAAGTGAGAACTTATTTAGGCGCACCTCGCGCTCTTATTGTACGTGTAAAATCCCTATCTCTGCCAAACCATTCCCACACCCCGTGTATTAAAACTTTTGAGGAACCTAAAGAGAAATGAATCAAATTCAAATACTAAATAATTCTGACTAAATAAAGTCTGATTTACATCCCTCATATCCAAGTGATATTCTTAATTTTGGGGTATGTATTAATTGGTGAGGTTTACAATAGTAGGTGTAGTAGGTAATAATATATAATTGTTTTCTACATAGTGACTGGCCTAGAATTCTATGAAGATGACATTTGACTAATTTGATGCCTGCTTCCCAAATACCGCCCAAATGTGGGAAACCAGGGGGTAAGAAATGCCAATTAATATTGTAAGATTTTAAAACAGGTTTCACTTTAAACTTGATAATGAATAAATTTTAATTCACGATCGCATGCCTTCAAGGTTGTGGCCTTGATGGCATGCGATCGTGATGGTGATGACGTACAGTCGGTAACCAATTCTAAATGAATTGCTTTGATAGCCAAACATACGAATAAACAAATATGTTCTTTTATGGACCTTTTTCTAAAAACGTTTCCCCTCTCTTATTAAAATAGGTCCGGCGTAGTCGACGCTACAACTGCGAAAACTATAAAATGTTTACATTTACCAATCTTTCTGTTATTAGTGAGCTAGATTGATTTTATGTTGAGTTGCGACGGGGCTTAAACGCCGGTTGCTATGGAAACGTCTTAACTAAAGACCAGGCAGTAAGGCCCAGTTTCATGTGAAATGAAACATGAAGCAGCACGACAAACACGTACAGACATGCCCTACCCGTTGTGGGCCCAACCGTTGTTAACGCACTAACGATTAAAATCCGACGAATTTTGTAACGCAAGAACGTTTATCATTATACTCGACGGGTGAATAGAAGTTTACACGTCAAAATGATACACAAAAAAAACACCACGCGGTTGAATTCCTCAGGTTCGAAAATGTATCAAACGAGTTCAAACTCCCATGGATCCAAAATAGTTTTTAGTGTTCCAAAATTTTAAGAATTTCAAAAATCGCTTTTCATTTGCCAACTAATTGTTAGAGATTGACAAATTGGGATATATTGAAACATATATTTTTCAATAAAAAATTGTGCTTAATTTTCATAAGAATTTCAATTTTGTCAAGGTCGTATTTCCAAGACCAAAAGGAGTACGGAAAAATAGGCCACGGGGATGATTTTCTCAGGTTCAAGAATGTATAAAACCGAGTCTAAACTCGTTGGTTCGAAAATATTTTTTCGGGTTCCAAAATTTTGACAATTTCAAAAATCGCTTTTCATTTGCCAACTTATCGTTACAAATTGACAAATTGGGATATATTGAAACATATATTTTTGAATAAGAAATTGTGTTTAGTTTTCATAAGAATTTCAATGTTTTCAAGGTCGTATTTCCAAAACCAAAAGGAGTACGGAAAAATAGGCCACGGAGATGATTCTCTCAGGTTCAAGAATATGTATAAAACGAGTCTAAACTCGATGGTTCAAAAATATTTTATCGGGTTCCAAAATTTTGAGAATTTTAAAAATCGCTTTTCATTTGCCAACTTATCGTTAGAAATTGACAAATTGGGAAATATTGAAACATATATTTTTGAATAAGAAATTCTCTTTAATTTTCATAAGAATTTCAATGTTGTCAAGGTCGTATTTCCAAAACCAAAAGGTTTACGGAAAAATAGGCCACGGAGATAATTCTCTCAGGTTCAAGAATATGTATAAAACGAGTCTAAACTCGATGGTTCAAAAATATTTTATCGGGTTCCAAAATTTTGAGAATTTTAAAAATCGCTTTTCATTTGCCAACTTATCGTTAGAAATTGACAAATTGGGAAATATTGAAACATATATTTTTGAATCAGAAATTGTCTTTAATTGTCATAAGAATTTCAATGTTGTCAAGGTCGTATTTCCAAAACCAAAAGGTTTACGGAAAAATAGGCCACCGAGATGATTTTCTCATGTTCATAAATGTATAAAAGCGAGTCTAATCTCGATAGTTCGAAAATATTTTTTTGGGTTCCAAAATTTTGAAAATTTCAAAATTCGCTCTTTTCATTTGCCAACTAATTGTTAGAAATTGACAAATTGGGACATATTGAAACATATTTTTAAATAAAAAATTGTGTTTAATTTTCATAAGAATTTCAATTTTGTCAAGGTCGTATTTCGAAGACCAAAAGGAGTACGGAAAAATAGGCCACGGAGATGATTTTCTCAGGTTCAAGAATGTATAAAACGAGTCTAATCTCGATGGTTCGAAAATATTTTTTTGGGTTCCAACATTTTGAGAATTTCAAAAATTGCTTTTCATTTGCCAACTAATTGTTAGAGATTGACAAAGTGGGATATATTGAAACATATATTTTTCAATAAAAAGTTGTGTTTATTTTTCTTAAGAATTTCAATTTTGTCAAGGTCGTATGTCGAAGATCAAAAGGAGTACGGAAAAATAGGCCACGGAGATGATTTTCTCAGGTTCAAGAATGTATAAAACGAGTCTAATCTCGATGGTTCGAAAATATTTTTTCGGGTTCCAAAATTTTGACAATTTCAAAAATCGCTTTTCATTTGCCAACTTATCGTTACAAATTGACAAATTGGGATATATTGAAACATATATTTTTGAATAAGAAATTGTGTTTAGTTTTCATAAGAATTTCAATGTTTTCAAGGTCGTATTTCCAAAACCAAAAGGAGTACGGAAAAATAGGCCACGGAGATGATTCTCTCAGGTTCAAGAATATGTATAAAACGAGTCTAAACTCGATGGTTCAAAAATATTTTATCGGGTTCCAAAATTTTGAGAATTTTAAAAATCGCTTTTCATTTGCCAACTTATCGTTAGAAATTGACAAATTGGGAAATATTGAAACATATATTTTTGAATAAGAAATTCTCTTTAATTTTCATAAGAATTTCAATGTTGTCAAGGTCGTATTTCCAAAACCAAAAGGTTTACGGAAAAATAGGCCACGGAGATAATTCTCTCAGGTTCAAGAATATGTATAAAACGAGTCTAAACTCGATGGTTCAAAAATATTTTATCGGGTTCCAAAATTTTGAGAATTTTAAAAATCGCTTTTCATTTGCCAACTTATCGTTAGAAATTGACAAATTGGGAAATATTGAAACATATATTTTTGAATCAGAAATTGTCTTTAATTGTCATAAGAATTTCAATGTTGTCAAGGTCGTATTTCCAAAACCAAAAGGTTTACGGAAAAATAGGCCACCGAGATGATTTTCTCATGTTCATAAATGTATAAAAGCGAGTCTAATCTCGATAGTTCGAAAATATTTTTTTGGGTTCCAAAATTTTGAAAATTTCAAAATTCGCTCTTTTCATTTGCCAACTAATTGTTAGAAATTGACAAATTGGGACATATTGAAACATATTTTCAAATAAAAAATTGTGTTTAATTTTCATAAGAATTTCAATTTTGTCAAGGTCGTATTTCGAAGACCAAAAGGAGTACGGAAAAATAGGCCACGGAGATGATTTTCTCAGGTTCAAGAATGTATAAAACGAGTCTAATCTCGATGGTTCGAAAATATTTTTTTGGGTTCCAACATTTTGAGAATTTCAAAAATTGCTTTTCATTTGCCAACTAATTGTTAGAGATTGACAAAGTGGGATATATTGAAACATATATTTTTCAATAAAAAATTGTGTTTATTTTTCATAAGAATTTCAATTCTGTCAAGGTCGTATGTCGAAGACCAAAAGGAGTACGGAAAAATAGGCCACGGAGATGATTTTCTCAGGTTCAAGAATGTATAAAACGAGTCTAATCTCGATGGTTCGAAAATATTTTTTTGGGTTCCAAAATTTTGAGAATTTCAAAAATTGCTTTTCATTTGCCAACTAATTGTTAGAGATTGACAAAGTGGGATATATTGAAACATATATTGTTCAATAAAAAATTATGTTTATTTTTCATAAGAATTTCAATTTTGTCAAGGTCGTATTTCCAAAACCAAAAGGGGTACGGAAATATAGGCCACGGGGATGATTTTCTCAGGGTCAAGAATGTATAAAACGAGTCTAAACTCGATGGTTCAAAAATATTTTTTCGGGTTCCAAAATTTTGAGAATTTTAAAAATCGCTTTTCATTTGGCAACTTATCGTTAGAAATTGACAAATTGGGAAATATTGAAACATATATTTTTGAATAAGAAATTGTCTTTAATTGTCATAAGAATTTCAATGTTGTCAAAGTCGTATTTCCAAAACCAAAAGGTTTACGGAAAAATAGGCCACCGAGATGATTTTCTCATGTTCATAAATGTATAAAACGAGTCTAATCTCGATGGTTCGAAAATATTTTTTTGGGTTCCAAAATTTTAAGAATTTCAAAAATTGCTTTTCATTTGCAAACTATTTGTTAGAGATTGACAAAGTGGGATATATTGAAACATATATTGTTCAATAAAAAATTGTGTTTATTTTTCATAAGAATTTCAATTTTGTCAAGGTCGTATTTCCAAAACCAAAAGGGGTACGGAAAAATAGGCCACGGAGATGATTCTCTCAGGTTCAAGAATATGTATAAAACGAGTCTAAACTCGATGGTTCAAAAATATTTTATCGGGTTCCAAAATTTTGAGAATTTTAAAAATCGCTTTTCATTTGCCAACTTATCGTTAGAAATTGACAAATTGGGAAATATTGAAACATATATTTTTAAATAAGAAATTCTCTTTAATTTTCATAAGAATTTCAATGTTGTCAAGGTCGTATTTCCAAAACCAAAAGGTTTACGGAAAAATAGGCCACGGAGATAATTCTCTCAGGTTCAAGAATATGTATAAAACGAGTCTAAACTCGATGGTTCAAAAATATTTTATCGGGTTCCAAAATTTTGAGAATTTTAAAAATCGCTTTTCATTTGCCAACTTATCGTTAGAAATTGACAAACTGGGAAATATTGAAACATATATTTTTGAATCAGAAATTGTCTTTAATTGTCATAAGAATTTCAATGTTGTCAAGGTCGTATTTCCAAAACCAAAAGGTTTACGGAAAAATAGGCCACCGAGATGATTTTCTCATGTTCATAAATGTATAAAAGCGAGTCTAATCTCGATAGTTCGAAAATATTTTTTTGGGTTCCAAAATTTTGAAAATTTCAAAATTCGCTCTTTTCATTTGCCAACTAATTGTTAGAAATTGACAAATTGGGACATATTGAAACATATTTTTAAATAAAAAATTGTGTTTAATTTTCATAAGAATTTCAATTTTGTCAAGGTCGTATTTCGAAGACCAAAAGGAGTACGGAAAAATAGGCCACGGAGATGATTTTCTCAGGTTCAAGAATGTATAAAACGAGTCTAATCTCGATGGTTCGAAAATATTTTTTTGGGTTCCAACATTTTGAGAATTTCAAAAATTGCTTTTCATTTGCCAACTAATTGTTAGAGATTGACAAAGTGGGATATATTGAAACATATATTTTTCAATAAAAAATTGTGTTTATTTTTCATAAGAATTTCAATTTTGTCAAGGTCGTATGTCGAAGACCAAAAGGAGTACGGAAAAATAGGCCACGGAGATGATTTTCTCAGGTTCAAGAATGTATAAAACGAGTCTAATCTCGATGGTTCGAAAATATTTTTTTGGGTTCCAAAATTTTGAGAATTTCAAAAATTGCTTTTCATTTGCCAACTAATTGTTAGAGATTGAAAAAGTGGGATATATTGAAACATATATTGTTCAATAAAAAATTGTGTTTATTTTTCATAAGAATTTCAATTTTGTCAAGGTCGTATTTCCAAAACCAAAAGGGGTACGGAAATATAGGCCACGGAGATGATTTTCTCAAGGTCAAGAATGTATAAAACGAGTCTAAACTCGATGGTTCAAAAATATTTTTTCGGGTTCAAAAATTTTGAGAATTTTAAAAATCGCTTTTCATTTGCCAACTTATCGTTAGAAATTGACAAATTGGGAAATATTAAAACATGTATTTTTGAATAAGAAATTGTCTTTAATTGTCATAAGAATTTCAATGTTGTCAAAGTCGTATTTCCAAAACCAAAAGGTTTACGGAAAAATAGGCCACGGAGATAATTCTCTCAGGTTCAAGAATATGTATAAAACGAGTCTAAACTCGATGGTTCAAAAATATTTTATCGGGTTCCAAAATTTTGAGAATTTTAAAAATCGCTTTTCATTTGCCAACTTATCGTTAGAAATTGACAAACTGGGAAATATTGAAACATATATTTTTGAATCAGAAATTGTCTTTAATTGTCATAAGAATTTCAATGTTGTCAAGGTCGTATTTCCAAAACCAAAAGGTTTACGGAAAAATAGGCCACCGAGATGATTTTCTCATGTTCATAAATGTATAAAAGCGAGTCTAATCTCGATAGTTCGAAAATATTTTTTTGGGTTCCAAAATTTTGAAAATTTCAAAATTCGCTCTTTTCATTTGCCAACTAATTGTTAGAAATTGACAAATTGGGACATATTGAAACATATTTTTAAATAAAAAATTGTGTTTAATTTTCATAAGAATTTCAATTTTGTCAAGGTCGTATTTCGAAGACCAAAAGGAGTACGGAAAAATAGGCCACGGAGATGATTTTCTCAGGTTCAAGAATGTATAAAACGAGTCTAATTTCGATGGTTCGAAAATATTTTTTTGGGTTCCAACATTTTGAGAATTTCAAAAATTGCTTTTCATTTGCCAACTAATTGTTAGAGATTGACAAAGTGGGATATATTGAAACATATATTGTTCAATAAAAAATTGTGTTTATTTTTCATAAGAATTTCAATTTTGTCAAGGTCGTATTTCCAAAACCAAAAGGGTACGGAAATATAGGCCACGGGGATGATTTTCTCAGGGTCAAGAATGTATAAAACGAGTCTAAACTCGATGGTTCAAAAATATTTTTTCGGGTTCCAAAATTTTGAGAATTCTAAAAATCGCTTTTCATTTGGCAACTTATCGTTAGAAATTGACAAATTGGGAAATATTGAAACATATATTTTTGAATAAGAAATTGTCTTTAATTGTCATAAGAATTTCAATGTTGTCAAGGTCGTATTTCCAAAACCAAAAGGTTTACGGAAAAATAGGCCACCGAGATGATTTTCTCATGTTCATAAATGTATAAAACGAGTCTAATCTCGATGGTTCGAAAATATTTTTTTGGGTTCCAAAATTTTAAGAATTTCAAAAATTGCTTTTCATTTGCAAACTATTTGTTAGAGATTGACAAAGTGGGATATATTCAATAAAAAATTGTGTTTATTTTTCATAAGAATTTCAATTTTGTCAAGGTCGTATTTCCAAAACCAAAAGGGGTACGGAAATATAGGCCACGGAGATGATTTTCTCAGGGTCAAGAATGTATAAAACGAGTCTAAACTCGATGGTTCAAAAATATTTTTTCGGGTTCCAAAATTTTGAGAATTTTAAAAATCGCTTTTCATTTGCCAACTTATCGTTAGAAATTGACAAATTGGGAAATATTGAAACATATATTTTTGAATAAGAAATTGTCTTTAATTGTCATAAGAATTTCAATGTTGTCAAGGTCGTATTTCCAAAACCAAAAGGTTTACGGAAAAATAGGCCACCGAGATGATTTTCTCATGTTCATAAATGTATAAAACCAGTCTAATCTCGATGGTTTGAAAATATTTTTTTGGGTTCCAAAATTTTAAGAATTTCAAAAATTGCTTTTCATTTGCAAACTATTTGTTAGAGATTGACAAAGTGGGATATATTCAATAAAAAATTGTGTTTATTTTTCATAAGAATTTCAATTTTGTCAAGGTCGTATTTCCAAAACCAAAAGGGGTACGGAAATATAGGCCACGGAGATGATTTTCTCAGGGTCAAGAATGTATAAAACGAGTCTAAACTCGATGGTTCAAAAATATTTTTTCGGGTTCCAAAATTTTGAGAATTTTAAAAATCGCTTTTCATTTGCCAACTTATCGTTAGAAATTGACAAATTGGGAAATATTAAAACATATATTTTTGAATAAGAAATTGTCTTTAATTGTCATAAGAATTTCAATGTCGTCAAAGTCGTATTTCCAAAACCAAAAGGTTTACGGAAAAATAGGCCACGGAGATAAATCTCCCAGGTTCAAGAATATGTATAAAACGAGTCTAAACTCGATGGTTCAAAAATATTTTTTCGGGTTCCAAAATTTTGAGAATTTTAAAAATCGCTTTTCATTTGCCAACTTATCGTTAGAAATTGACAAATTGGGAAATATTAAAACATATATTTTTGAATAAGAAATTGTCTTTAATTGTCATAAGAATTTCAATGTTGTCAAAGTCGTATTTCCAAAACCAAAAGGTTTACGGAAAAATAGGCCACGGAGATAATTCTCCCAGGTTCAAGAATATGTATAAAACGAGTCTAAACTCGATGGTTCAAAAATATTTTTTCGGGTTCCAAAATTTTGAGAATTTTAAAAATCGCTTTTCATTTGCTAACTTATCGTTAGAAATTGACAAATTGGGAAATATTGAAACATATATTTTTGAATAAGAAATTGTCTTTAATTGTCATAAGAATTTCAATGTTGTCAAGGTCGTATTTCCAAAACCAAAAGGTTTACGGAAAAATAGGCCACCGAGATGATTTTCTCATGTTCATAAATGTATAAAACCAGTCTAATCTCGATGGTTTGAAAATATTTTTTTGGGTTCCAAAATTTTAAGAATTTCAAAAATTGCTTTTCATTTGCCAACTAATTGTTAGAGATTGACAAAGTGGGATATATTGAAACATATATTGTTCAATAAAAAATTCTGTTTATTCTTCATAAGAATTTCAATTTTGTCAAGGTCGTATTTCCAAAACCAAAAGGGGTACGGAAATATAGGCCACGGAGATGATTTTCTCAGGGTCAAGAATGTATAAAACGAGTCTAAACTCGATGGTTCAAAAATATTTTTTCGGGTTCCAAAATTTTGAGAATTTTAAAAATCGCTTTTCATTTGCCAACTTATCGTTAGAAATTGACAAATTGGGAAATATTAAAACATATATTTTTGAATAAGAAATTGTCTTTAATTGTCATAAGAATTTCAATGTCGTCAAAGTCTTATTTCCAAAACCAAAAGGTTTACGGAAAAATAGGCCACGGAGATAAATCTCCCAGGTTCAAGAATATGTATAAAACGAGTCTAAACTCGATGGTTCAAAAATATTTTTTCGGGTTCCAAAATTTTGAGAATTTTAAAAATCGCTTTTCATTTGCCAACTTATCGTTAGAAATTGACAAATTGGGAAATATTGAAACATATATTTTTGAATAAGAAATTGTCTTTAATTGTCATAAGAATTTCAATGTTGTCAAGGTCGTATTTCCAAAACCAAAAGGTTTACGGAAAAATAGGCCACCGAGATGATTTTCTCATGTTCATAAATGTATAAAACCAGTCTAATCTCGATGGTTTGAAAATATTTTTTTGGGTTCCAAAATTTTGAGAATTTCAAAAATTGCTTTTCATTTGCCAACTAATTGTTAGAGATTGACAAAGTGGGATATATTGAAACATATATTTTTCAATAAAAAATTGTGTTTATTTTTCATAAGAATTTCAATTTTGTCAAGGTCGTATTTCCAAAACCAAAAGGGGTACGGAAATATAGGCCACGGAGATGATTTTCTCAGGGTCAAGAATGTATAAAACGAGTCTAAACTCGATGGTTCAAAAATATTTTTTCGGGTTCCAAAATTTTGAGAATTTTAAAAATCGCTTTTCATTTGCCAACTTATCGTTAGAAATTGACAAATTGGGAAATATTGAAACATATATTTTTGAATAAGAAATTGTCTTTAATTGTCATAAGAATTTCAATGTTGTCAAGGTCGTATTTCCAAAACCAAAAGGTTTACGGAAAAATAGGCCACCGAGATGATTTTCTCATGTTCATAAATGTATAAAACGAGTCTAATCTCGATGGTTTGAAAATATTTTTTTGGGTTCCAAAATTTTGAGAATTTCAAAAATTGCTTTTCATTTGCCAACTAATTGTTAGAGATTGACAAAGTGGGATATATTGAAACATATATTGTTCAATAAAAAATTGTGTTTATTTTTCACAAGAATTTCAATTTTGTCAAGGTCGTATTTCCAAAACCAAAAGGGGTACGGAAATATAGGCCACGGAGATGATTTTCTCAGGGTCAAGAATGTATAAAACGAGTCCAAACTCGATGGTTCGAAAATATTTTTTTGAGTTCCAAAATTTTCAGAATTTCAAAATTTGCTTTTCATTTGCCAACTTATCGTTTGAAATTGACAAATTGGGACATATTGAAACATATATTTTCGAATAATAAAATCTGTTTAATTATCATAAGAATTTCAATGTTATCAAGCCGCGTAGATGATTTTCTCAGGGTCAAGAATGTATAAAACGAGTCTAAACTCGATGGTTCAAAAAAATTTTTTGGGTTCCAAAATTTTAAGAATTTCAAAAATCGCTTTTCATTTGCCAACTAATTGTTAGAGATAGACAAATTGGGATATACTGAAACATATATTTTTCAATAAAAAATTGTGTTTAATTTTCATAAGAATTTCAATTTTGTCAACGTCGTATTTCCAAAACCAAAAGGTTTACGGAAAAATAGGCCACCGAGATGATTTTCTCATGTTCATAAATGTATAAAAGCGAGTCTAATCTCGATGGTTCGAAAATATTTTTTTGGGTTCCAAAATTTTGAAAATTTCAAAATTCGCTCTTTTCATTTGCCAACTAATTGTTAGAAATTGACAAATTGGGACATATTGAAACATATTTTTCAATAAAAAATTGTGTTTAATTTTCATAAGAATTTCAATTTTGTCAAGGTCGTATTTCGAAGACCAAAAGGTGTACGGAAAAATAGGCCACGGAGATGATTTTCTCAGGTTCAAGAATGTATAAAACGAGTCTAATCTCGATGGTTCGAAAATATTTTTTTGGGTTCCAAAATTTTAAGAACTTAAAAAATCGCTTTTAATTTGCCAACCAATTGTTAGAGATTGACAAATTGGGATATACTGAAACATATATTTTTCAATAAAAAATTGTGTTTAATTGTCATAAGAATTTCAATGTTGTCAAGGTCGTATTTCCAAAACCAAAAGGTTTACGGAAAAATAGGCCACCGAGATGATTTTCTCATGTTCATAAATGTATAAAAGCGAGTCTAATCTCGATGGTTCGATAATATTTTTTTGGGTTCCAAAATTTTGTGAATTTCAAAATTCGCTTTTCATTTGCCAACTTATCGTTTGAAATTGACAAATTGGGACATATTGAAACATATATTTCTGAATAAAAAATTGTGTTTAATTTTCATAAGAATTTCCATTTTGTCAAGGTCGTATTTCGAAGACCAAAAGGAGTACGAAAAAATAGGCCACGGAGATGATTTTCTCAGGTTCAAGAATGTATAAAACGAGGTCTAATCTCGATGGTTCGAAAATATTTTTTTGGGTTCCAAAATGTTAAAAATTTCAAAATTCGCTCTTTTCATTTGCCAACTAATTGTTAGAAATTGACAAATTGGGACGTATTGAAACATATATTTTTGAATAAAAAATTGTGTTTAATTTTCATAAGAATTTCAATGTTGTCAAGGTAGTATTTCCAAAAGCAAAAGGCGTACGGAAAAATAGGCCACGGAGATGGTTTTCTCAGGTTCAAGAATGTTTAAAACGAGTCTAAACTCGATGGTTCGAAAATATTTTTTTGGGTTCCAAAATTTTGAGAATTTCAAAAATCGCTTTTCATTTGCCAACTTATCGTTTGAAATTGACAAATTGGGACATATTGAAACATATAATTTTGAATAAAAATTTGTGTTTAATTTTCATAAGAATTTCAATGTTGTCAAGGTAGTATTCCCAAAAGCAAAAGGCGTACGGAAAAATAGGCCACGGAGATGGTTTTCTCAGGTTCAAGAATGTTTAAAACCGAGTCTAAACTCTATGGTTCGAAAATATTTTTTTGGGTTCCAAAATTTTGAGAATTTCAAAAATCGCTTTTCATTTGCCAACTTATCGCTTGAAATTGACAAATTGGGACATATTGAAACATATATTTTTGAATAAAAAATTGTGTTTAATTTTCATAAGAATTTCAATGTTGTCAAGGTCGTACTTCCAAAACCAAAAGGGGTACGGAAATATAGGCCACGGAGATGATTTTCTCAGGTACAAGAATGTATAAAACCGAGTCTTAACTTGATGGTTCGAAAATATTTTTTTGGGTTCCAAAATTTTGAGAATTTCAAAAATCGCTTTTCATTTGCCAACTTATCGTTTGAAATTGATAAATTGGGACATATTGAAACATATAATTTTGAATAAAAATTTGTGTTTAATTTTCATAAGAATTTCAATGTTGTCAAGGTAGTATTCCCAAAAGCAAAAGGCGTACGGAAAAATAGGCCACGGAGATGATTTTCTCAGGTACAAGAATGTATAAAACCGAGTCTTAACTTGATGGTTCAAAAATATTTTTTTGGGTTCCAAAATTTTGAAAATTCCAAATTCGCTCTTTTCATTTGCTAACTAATTGTTAGAAATTGACAAATTGGGACGTATTGAAACATATATTTTTGAATAAAAAATTGTGTTTAATTTTCATAAGAATTTCAATGTTGTCAAGGTAGTATTTCCAAAAGCAAAAGGCGTACGGAAAAATAGGCCACGGAGATGGTTTTCTCAGGTTCAAGAATGTTTAAAACCGAGTCTAAACTCGATGGCTCGAAAATATTTTTTTGGGTTCCAAAATTTTGAGAATTTCAAAAATCGCTTTTCATTTGCCAACTTATCGTTTGAAATTGACAAATTGGGACATATTGAAACATATATTTTCGAATAAAAATTTGTGTTTAATTTTCATAAGAATTTCAATGTTGTCAAGGTAGTATTTCCAAAAGCAAAAGGCGTACGGAAAAATAGGCCACGGAGATGATTTTCTCAGGTACAAGAATGTATAAAACCGAGTCTTAACTTGATGGTTCAAAAATATTTTTTTGGGTTCCAAAATTTTGAAAATTCCAAATTCGCTCTTTTCATTTGCTAACTAATTGTTAGAAATTGACAAATTGGGACGTATTGAAACATATATTTTTGAATAAAAAATTGTGTTTAATTTTCATAAGAATTTCAATGTTGTCAAGGTAGTATTTCCAAAAGCAAAAGGCGTACGGAAAAATAGGCCACGGAGATGATTTTCTCAGGTTCAAGAATGTTTAAAACCGAGTCTAAACTCGATGGTTCGAAAATATTTTTTTGGGTTCCAAAATTTTGAGAATTTCAAAAATCGCTTTTCATTTGCCAACTTATCGCTTGAAATTGACAAATTGGGACATATTGAAACATATATTTTTGAATAAAAATTTGTGTTTAATTTTCATAAGAATTTCAATGTTGTCAAGGTAGTATTTCCAAAAGCAAAAGGCGTACGGAAAAATAGGCCACGGAGATGATTTTCTCAGGTACAAGAATGTATAAAACCGAGTCTTAACTTGATGGTTCGAAAATATTTTTTTGGGTTCCAAAATTTTGAGAATTTCAAAAATCGCTTTTCATTTGCCAACTTATCGTTTGAAATTGACAAATTGGGACATATTGAAACATATATTTTTGAATAAAAAATTGTGCTTAATTTCCATAAGAATTTCAATGTTGTTAAAGTCGTATTTCCAAAACCAAAAGGGGTATGGAAAAATAGGCCACGAAGATGATGCTCTCAGTTTCAAGAATGTATTAAACGAGTCTAAACTCGATGGTTCAAAAATAATTTTTCGGGTTCCAAAATTTTGAGAATTTCAAAAATCGCTTTTCATTTGCCAACTTATCGTTTGAAATTGACAAATTGGGACATATTGAAACATATATTTTTGAATAAAAAATTGTGTTTAATTATCAAAAGAATTTCAATGTTGTCAAGGTCGAAAATATTTTTTTGGGTTCCAAAATCTTGAATTTTCCAAAAAAGCTTATTATATTGTGCCAAATGTTTGCTTCAGACTGAGGAATTTGGGAACACTTACAGGTATCTCGAAAGAATAGTTTTTTAAAAATTTGTGTAAAATTTCTGTGTCCCACCTCGTTACATTCTTACCTAGTCACAAACTTTATTGGGGCATTCTCGGATCAATTCTTCCGCTAACGATCTACAGCATTTTTGCGATAATTCCGAATACACCAAGAAGCAAAATGGAATCGGGCCAAACCTCCTCCCGCCACAAATAAAACTCGCGTTCGCCGCCGTCGCAATAATAACCAAAGTGGAATTTTATCAATTTCGTTTCCGGCCATTCTTTTACGTTTTTCTCTTCCGAACCGCCGAAACTTGGAGCACTGCAGTAAACAGCCCCACAATTAGCCATCAGCCGGAACTTTAGCAAAGCGCAATTGTTGCTGTCTGGCCGCAGCTGCACAAATGCATCAAAGTGCTCTTTCAGGAAATACCTCTCGTCCGTCCAATTTTCTCAGGGTCCAGAGGAACCCTTTCACCCACCGTCGCATTAGCTCCGAATCTCGACGTGCCAATCACGCCTATTTGCCCGTACTCGGTACACAACCACTCCCACGTTACGTAAATGCAAACACTTGCCAGTGTGTTCTGTGCCAAGTTTCTAATATTGATTTTATCTGCCATGAGTGCGTCGTGAAGAATAACCGAGAGCGTGTTCTTTGAGTAATTACATAACAGTGATGTCGACTGAGTGATTACTGAGCACCACTCGGGAAATATTGCGGCGGGTTTTTATTTACCTTCGCATACCTTAAAGAAAGGGCGTAACATTTTCGGTGTTATTAAGTTGGTAACGGCCCGGTCGTATATTATTTTACAACATATTGAGCAAACTGCTTGGAATAATGCACCATCATCCAATAAGTCAATACCAAGAGCTCTATTCAAGTCGCAGCCGAATGTGTGATCTCAATTTGCAGCATCCATTGTCGGGTAAATAAAGTGCACAGGCAACCGGCAGCAGGTTCGTGGATTTAAAGAATTTCATTAAAATAATAATTACCACTCTTTCACCCCCTGGTGTGTCTCGACTTTCCTGTCAGAACGTTCCGGAATGATGACCTCATCCGCTGCGAACATTCGGGCCGTGAAAGTCTTTGTTCTTTCAAGTGTAAAACGACTGGTTATCTTTTGATTTTTTCCGACCGGTGCGACGCCCGGATTACACCTCTGTTTAGAGGCAATCGAGATATAAATCTGTCTTCCGATCCGCTTCTCGTCGTTCCAATTATGGAAAAAGCCCCCATTGATAGAAACTCCTTCGTGCGCTATCATATTTCAAATACACCGCAGGTCAGATTGTATTCTCCTCCGTTCCATCAACAATAAGGCGACTGGAAGGAACATCGAAAACGTTAGATTGAGTGAGTCAACTCGAGCATTCCCTCCGCACCACGTATCAGTTAACGCGATTAGAGCTTTTGTCATGCAGTTGTTTTGTTGGCGGAAAGTGAAGACCCCATTGTTACGTAATTTCATTTGGTTTTTTATTCGGTTTTCGGTAATTGCCGGCGGCCAAAACGAACCAGGGAGCTTTATTATTTGCCTAATTAAAGGATTTTTGTGGGGATTTGCGAGTCCTCCGGTTAAGGTGTTAACGGCACAATTACGCACAAGGAAGTCGGTGAGATTTTAAGTGGAGGAGTCGTGGTTACCGGTCCCTCGTAACTCGAACCGTCATCTGGCCGTGACATCGTCATATTGCATTCGAACTGTGATCGGTGGAGTCATCAATATGGCCAGATTTGCACTCGACCACTTTTGTTCGATAACGACGTATACCGGGTGTTCACACTTGTGCGGAAAATTGCCCCTTACATGTCACGAGTCGATAAAAAATCAATTACAGTTAAATTACCAGAATTAACATTAGAGTTTACTCCATACAAATCGTTCATAGTCAAATGAAGTAGCAAGTGCAGGTAACCAATAATAAGTATATTTTAACAATGTTACACTTCCGACAGCACAAGTGCAAGTTTACGATCATTTAGGTAAAAAACACATATTTAGAGGTCTTTTAGCGGTTCTCAATTGGACTGCATATCGGAAAGAGTAGCAAAATGGTTAAAACTCAAATTACAACCCATTGTTCTGTCGGTTGCTGGCATTAATCGCTCCACTACAAATGCATCAAATGCAGACATTAAAATTTACTCAAATTAATTTAGTTTCCAAATTATATTCAATAAGCGGACCGTACTTTTCAGCGATTGATTTATTAATCGGTGTAAAAGTTCTTTCAACTTTTAAAACCTAATCGCGAATCCTTGGCACAAAGCTTTCTTATACAAGAAACCAAACTCGGTTGGGCTGTTGTACACTCCTCTTACAAAAGGGAGTTTTCTTTCTTCCAAACTTACAAAATACCTAAAAGTGTTCTAAAATATGCAAATTCCTCATTTTCAAACAAGTTAGCAAGATATAAGCGAAATTTTGGAACCCGAAAAAATATTTTGGAACCATCGAGTTTGGACTCGGTTTTGTACATTCTTGACCCTAAGAAAATCATCTCCGATACAACCCTGACAATCAAATTACAATTAAAAAAAATTCAACACCCTTTTCTCTCCAAATTTTTAAAATTTTGGAACCCGAAAGAAATTTTTGGAACCACAGAATTTGGACCCATTTTAAAAATTTTCGAACCTGCGCCATTTATTTTTCCATCCCATTTTTAAACGGGAAGAATGTCGATGAATCAACATCATTTTTAGTTTTGGAAATACGACCTTGACAACAATGAAATTATGTATTAACAATTCAACACAATTTTTTCTTCAAAACTACAAAATAAAAACACCCATAAGTGTTCAAAAATATCCAATTTCATCAATTTCAAATGACAGATTAACAAATTTTAAGCAATTTTTGAAATTTTCAAAATTTTGGGAACATCGACCTTGAAAACTGAAATAAATTATTAAAAAAAAGGAAACATTTTTTTCTTCAAAACTGCAAAATAAAGACACCCGCAAGGGTTCAAAAGTATCTAAATATTTTGAGAGGATCGCAAACCTGAGAAATCCATCTGTGCAGGTTATTTTCTCGTATCCCTTTTAAGTTTGGCAATATGACCTTGAAAGCAGTCAAATTATTGTGAATTTTTTTTTCTTCAAAACTTCTCAAAATACCTACAAGTGTTCTAAAATATTCAAATTCGTCAATTTCAAACGACAAGTTGGCAAGTCCTGATCGAGTCTGGGAATTCTCAAAATCTTGGAACCCCAAAAAATATTTTGGAACCATCGAGTTTGGACCGGTTTTATACATTTAAACTTATATACATCATTTAGTTTTGGAAATACAACCCTGACAATCAAATTACATTAAAGAAAAAAATTCTCTTCAAAACTTGCTATAAGCAATACATTTCAAATTCTTAAAATTTTGGAACCCGAAAGAAATTTTTGGAACCACAGAATTTGTACCCATTTTATAAATTTTGTAATCTGCGCCATTTATTTTTCCATCCCATTTTTAAACGTTAAGAATATCGATGAATCAACATCATTTTCAGTTTTGGAAATACGACCTTGACAACAATGACATTATATATAAACAATTAAACACAATTTTTTCTTCAAAACTACAAAATTAAAACACCCATGTGTTCAAAAATATCCAAATTCATCAATTTCAAATGACAGATTAACAAATTTTAAGCAATTTTTGAAATTTTCAAAATTTTGGGAACATCGACCTTGAAAACTGAAATTATTAAAAAAAAAGGAAACATTTTTTTCTTCAAAACTGCAAAATAAAGACACCCGCAAGGGTTCAAAAGTATCTAAATATTTTGGGAGGATCGCAAACCTGAGAAATTCATCTGTGCAGGTTATTTTCTCGTATCCCTTTTAATTTTGGCAATATAACCTTGAAAGCAGTCAAATTATTGTGAATTTTTTTTTTCTTCAAAACTTTTCAAAATACCTGCAAGTATTCTAAAATATTCAAATTCGTCAATTTCAAACGACAAGTTGGCAAGTCCTGATCGAGTCTGGGAATTCTCAAAATTTTGGAACTCCAAAAAATATTTTGGAACTATCGAGTTTGGACCGGTTTTATACATTTAAACCTACATACATAATTTAGTTTTGGAAATACAACCCTGACAATCAAATTACATTAAAAAAAAATCTCTTCAAAAGTTGCTACAAGCAATAAATTTCAAATTCTTAAAATTTTGGAACCCGAAAGAAATTTTTGGAACCACCAAATTTGTACCCATTTTATAAATTTTGTAATCTGCGCCATTTATTTTTCCATCCCATTTTTAAACGTTAAGAATATCGATGAATCAACATCATTTTCAGTTTTGGAAATACGACCTTGACAACAATGACATTATATATTAACAATTAAACACAATTTTTTCTTCAAAACTACAAAATTAAAACACCCATGTGTTCAAAAATATCCAAATTCATCAATTTCAAATGACAGATTAACAAATTTTAAGCAATTTTTGAAATTTTCAAAATTTTGGGAACATCGACCTTGAAAACTGAAATAAATTATTAAAAAAAAGGAAACATTTTTTTCTTCAAAACTGCAAAATAAAGACACCCGCAAGGGTTCAAAAGTATCTAAATATTTTGAGAGGATCGCAAACCTGAGAAATCCATCTGTGCAGGTTATTTTCTCGTATCCCTTTTAATTTTGGCAATATGACCTTGAAAGCAGTCAAATTATTGTGAATTTTTTTTTCTTCAAAACTTTTCAAAATCCCTGCAAGTATTCTAAAATATTCAAATTCGTCAATTTCAAACGACAAGTTGGCAAGTCCTGATCGAGTCTGGAAATTCTCAAAATTTTGGAACTCCAAAAAATATTTTGGAACTATCGAGTTTGGACCGGTTTTATACATTTAAACCTACATACATCATTTAGTTTTGGAAATACAACCCTGACAATCAAATTACATTAAAAAAAATTCTCTTCAAAACTTGCTACAAGCAATAAATTTCAAATTCTTAAAATTTTGGAACCCGAAAGAAATTTTTTGAACCACAGAATTTGGACCCATTTTAAAAATTTTCGAATCTGCGCCATTTATTTTTCCATCTCATTTTTAAACGGAAAGAATGTCGATGAATCAACATCATTTTTAGTTTTGGAAATACGACCTTGACAACAATGAAATTATGTATTAACAATTGAACACAATTTTTTCTTCAAAACTACAAAATAAAAACACCCATAAGTGTTCAAAAATATCCAAATTCATCAATTTCAAATGACAGATTAACAAATTTTAAGCAATTTTTGAAATTTGCAAAATTTTGGGAACATCGACCTTGAAAACTGAAATTATTAAAAAAAAAAGGAAACATTTTTTTCTTCAAAACTGCAAAATAAAGACACCCGCAAGGGTTCAAAAATATCTAAATATTTTGGGAGCATCGCAAACCTGAGAAATCCATCTGTGCAGGTTATTTTCTCTTTTAATTTTGGCAATATGACCTTGAAAGCAGTAAAATTATTGTAAAAAACATTTTTTTCTTCAAAACTTTTCAAAATCCCTGCAAGTATTCTAAAATATTCAAATTCGTCAATTTCAAACGACAAGTTGGCAAGTCCTGATCGAGTCTGGGAATTCTCAAAATTTTGGAACTCCAAAAAATATTTTGGAACTATCGAGTTTGGACCGGTTTTATACATTTAAACCTACATACATCATTTAGTTTTGGAAATACAACCCTGACAATCAAATTACATTAAAAAAAAAAATCTCTTCAAAACTTGCTACAAGCAATAAATTTCAAATTCTTAAAATTTTGGAACCCGAAAGAAATTTTTGGAACCACAGAATTTGTACCCACTTTATAAATTTTCGAATCTGCGCCATTTATTTTTCCGTCTCATTTTTAAACGTTAAGAATATCGATGAATCAACATCATTTTTAGTTTTGGAAATACGACCTTGACAACAATGACATTATGTATTAACAATTAAACACATTTTTTTCTTCAAAACTACAAGATAAAAACACCCATAAGTGTTCAAAAATATCCAAATTCATCAATTTCAAATGGCAGATTAACAAATTTTAAGCAATTTTTGAAATTTTCAAAATTTTGGGAACATCGACCTTGAAAACTGAAATTATTAAAAAAAGGAAACATTTTTTCTTCAAAACTGCAAAATAAAGACACCCGCAAGGGTTCAAAAATATCTAAATATTTTGGGAGCATCGCAAACCTGAGAAATCCATCTGTGCAGGCTATTTTCTCTTTTAATTTTGGCAATATGACCTTAAAAGCAGGAAAATTATTGTAAGAAACATTTTTTTTCTTCAAAACTTTTCTAAAAACCTGCAAGTATTCTAAAATATTCAAATTCGTCAATTTCAAACGACAAGTTGGAATGTCCTGATCGAGTCTGGGAATTCTCAAAATCTTGGAACCCCAAAAAATATTTTGGAACCATCGAGTTTGGACCGGTTTTATACATTTAAACCTACATACATCATTTAGTTTTGGAAATACAACCCTGACAATCAAATTACATTAAAAAAAAAATTGTCTTCAAAACTTGCTAAAAGCAATAAATTTCAAATTCTTAAAATTTTGGAACCCGAAAGAAATTTTTGGAACCACAGAATTTTGACCCATTTTAAAAAATTTCGAACCTGCGCCATTTATTTTTCCATCTCATTTTTAAACGTTAAGAATATCGATGAATCAACATCATTTTTAGTTTTGGAAATACGACCTTGACAACAATGATATTATGTATTAACAATTGAACACAATTTTTTCTTCAAAACTACAAAATAAAAACACCCATAAGTGTTCAAAAATATTCAAATTCATCAATTTCAAATGACAGATTAACAAATTTTAAGCAATTTTTGAAATTTTCAAAATTTTGGGAACATCGACCTTGAAAACTGAAATTATTAAAAAAAAGGAAACATTTTTTTCTTCAAAACTGCAATATAAAGACACCCGCAAGGGTTCAAAAGTATCCAAATATTTTGGGAGGATCGCAAACCTGAGAAATCCATCTGTGCAGGTTATTTTCTCGTATCCCTTTTAATTTTGGCAATATGACCTTGAAAGCAGTCAAATTATTGTGAATTTTTTTTTCTTCAAAACTTTTCAAAATACCTACAAGTATTCTAAAATATTCAAATTCGTCAATTTCAAACGACAAGTTGGCAAGTCCTGATCGAGTCTGGGAATTCTCAAAATCTTGGAACCCCAAAAAATATTTTGGAACCATCGAGTTTGGACCGGTTTTATACATTTAAACTTATATACATCATTTAGTTTTGGAAATACAACCCTGACAATCAAATTACATTAAAGAAAAAAATTCTCTTCAAAACTTGCTATAAGCAATACATTTCAAATTCTTAAAATTTTGGAACCCGAAAGAAATTTTTGGAACCACCGAATTTGTACCCATTTTATAAATTTTGTAATCTGCGCCATTTATTTTTTTATCCCTTTTTTAAACGTTAAGAATATCGATGAATCAACATCATTTTTAGTTTTGGAAATACGACCTTGACAACAATGACATTATGTATTAACAATCAAACACAATTTTTTCTTCAAAACTACAAAATACAAACACCCATAAGTGTTCAAAAATATCCAAATTCATCAATTTCAAATGACAGATTAACAAATTTTAAGCAATTTTTGAAATTTTAAAAATTTTGGGAACATCGACCTTGAAAACTGAAATTATTAAAAAAAAGGAAACATTTTTTTCTTCAAAACTGCAAAATAAAGACACCCGCAAGGGTTCAAAAATATCTAAATATTTTGGGAGCATCGCAAACCTGAGAAATCCATCTGTGCAGGCTATTTTCTCTTTTAATTTTGGCAATATGACCTTAAAAGCAGGAAAATTATTGTAAGAAACATTTTTTTTCTTCAAAACTTTTCAAAAAACCTGCAAGTATTCTAAAATATTCAAATTCGTCAATTTCAAACGACAAGTTGGAATGTCCTGATCGAGTCTGGGAATTCTCAAAATCTTGGAACCCCAAAAAATATTTTGGAACCATCGAGTTTGGACCGGTTTTATACATTTAAACCTACATACATCATTTAGTTTTGGAAATTCAACCCTGACAATCAAATTACAATAAAAAAAAAATAACACACTTTTTTCTTCAAAACTTGGTACAAGCAATAAATTTCAAATTCTTAAAATTTTGGAACCCGAAAAAAAAAATTTAACCACAGAACTTAGACCCATTTTATACATTTTCGAATCTGCGCCATTTATTTTTCCATCTCATTTTTAAACGAGAAGGATGTCGATGAATCAACATCATTTTTAGTTTTGGAAATACGACCTTGACAACAATGAAATTATGTATTAACAATTAAACATAATTTTTTCTTCAAAACTACAAAATACAACACCTCCAAGTGTTCAAAAATATCCAAATTCATGAATTTCTAATGGCATTAACAAATTTTAAGCAATTTTTGAAATTTTCAAAATTTTGGAACCCAAAAAAATATTTTGGGACCATCGACCTTGAAAACTGAAATTATTAAGAAAAAAAATGTAAACACATTTTTTTCTTCAAAACTGCAAAATAAAGACACCCGCAAGGGTTCAAAAGTATCTAAATATTTTGGGAGGATCGCAAACCTGAGAAATCCATCTGTGCAGGTTATTTTCTCGTATCCCTTTTAATTTTGGCAATATGACCTTGAAAGCAGTCAAATTATTGTGAATTTTTTTTTTCTTCAAAACTTTTCTAAATACCAGCAAGTATTCTAAAATATTCAAATTCGTCAATTTCAAACGACAAGTTGGCAAGTCCTGATCGAGTCTGGGAATTCTCAAAATCTTGGAACCCCAAAAAATATTTTGGAACCATCGAATTTGGACCGATTTTATACATTTAAACCTATATACATCATTTAGTTTTGGAAATACAACCTTGACAATCAATTTACATTAAAGAAAAAATTTCTCTTCAAAACTTGCTACAAGCAATAAATTTCAAATTCTTAAAATTTTGGAACCCGAAAGAAATTTTTGGAACCACAGAATTTGTACCCATTTTATAAATTTTCGAATCTGCGCCATTTATTTTTCCGTCTCATTTTTAAACGTTAAGAATATCGATGAATCAACATCATTTTTAGTTTTGGAAATACGACCTTGACAACAATGATATTATGTATTAACAATTGAACACAATTTTTTCTTCAAAACTACAAAATAAAAACACCCATAAGTGTTCAAAAATATTCAAATTCATCAATTTCAAATGACAGATTAACAAATTTTAAGCAATTTTTGAAATTTTCAAAATTTTGGGAACATCGACCTTGAAAACTGAAATTATTAAAAAAAAGGAAACATTTTTTTCTTCAAAACTGCAAAATAAAGACACCTGCAAGGGTTCAAAAGTATCTAAATATTTTGGGAGGATCGCAATCTGAGAAATCCATCTGTGCAGGTTATTTTCTCGTATCCCTTTTAATTTTGGCAATATGACCTTGAAAGCAGTCAAATTATTGTGAAATTTTTTTTTTCTTCAAAACTTTTCAAAATACCAACAAGTGTTCTAAAATATTCAAATTCGTCAATTTCAAACGACTAGTTGGCAAGTCCTGATCGAGTCTGGGAATTCTCAAAATCTTGGAACCCCAAAAAATATTTTGGAACCATCGAGTTTGGACCGGTTTTATACATTTAAACCTATATATATCATTTAGTTTTGGAAATACAACCCTGTCAATCAAATTACATTAAAAAAAAATTGTCTTCAAAACTTGCTACAAGCAATAAATTTCAAATTCTTAAAATTTTGGAACCTGAAAGAAATTTTTGGAACCACAGAATTTTGACCCATTTTATAAATTTTCGAATCTGCGCCATTTATTTTTCCATCTCATTTTTAAACGGGAAGAATGTCGATGAATCAACATCATTTTTAGTTTTGGAAATACGACCTTGACAACAATGATATTATGTATTAACAATTGAACACAATTTTTTCTTCAAAACTACAAAATTAAAACACCCATGTGTTCAAAAATATCCAAATTCATCAATTTCAAATGACAGATTAACAAATTTTAAGCAATTTTTGAAATTTTCAAAATTTTGGGAACATCGACCTTGAAAACTGAAATAAATTATTAAAAAAAAGGAAACATTTTTTTCTTCAAAACTGCAAAATAAAGACACCCGCAAGGGTTCAAAAATATCTAAATATTTTGGGAGCATCGCAAACCTGAGAAATCCATCTGTGCAGGTTATTTTCTCTTTTAATTTTGGCAATATGACCTTGAAAGCAGTAAAATTATTGTAAAAAACATTTTTTTCTTCAAAACTTTTCAAAATCCCTGCAAGTATTCTAAAATATTCAAATTCGTCAATTTCAAACGACAAGTTGGCAAGTCCTGATCGAGTCTGGGAATTCTCAAAATTTTGGAACTCCAAAAAATATTTTGGAACTATCGAGTTTGGACCGGTTTTATACATTTAAACCTACATACATCATTTAGTTTTGGAAATACAACCCTGACAATCAAATTACATTAAAAAAAAATTCTCTTCAAAACTTGCTACAAGCAATAAATTTCAAATTCTTAAAATTTTGGAACCCGAAAGAAATTTTTGGAACCACAGAATTTGGACCCATTTTAAAAATTTTCGAATCTGCGCCATTTATTTTTCCATCTCATTTTTAAACGGAAAGAATGTCGATGAATCAACATCATTTTTAGTTTTGGAAATACGACCTTGACAACAATGAAATTATGTATTAACAATTGAACACAATTTTTTCTTCAAAACTACAAAATAAAAACACCCATAAGTGTTCAAAAATATCCAAATTCATCAATTTCAAATGACAGATTAACAAATTTTAAGCAATTTTTGAAATTTGCAAAATTTTGGGAACATCGACCTTGAAAACTGAAATTATTAAAAAAAGGAAACATTTTTTCTTCAAAACTGCAAAATAAAGACCCCCGCAAGGGTTCAAAAATATCTAAATATTTTGGGAGCATCGCAAACCTGAGAAATCCATCTGTGCAGGCTATTTTCTCTTTTAATTTTGGCAATATGACCTTAAAAGCAGGAAAATTATTGTAAGAAACATTTTTTTTCTTCAAAACTTTTCAAAATACCTGCAAGTATTCTAAAATATTCAAATTCGTCAATTTCAAACGACAAGTTGGAATGTCCTGATCGAGTCTGGGAATTTTCAAAATTTTGGAACCACAAAACATATTTTGGAACCATCGAGTTTGGACCGGTTTTATACATTTAAACTTATATACATCATTTAGTTTTGGAAATACAACCCTGACAATCAAATTACATTAAAAAGAAATTCTCTTCAAAACTTGCTACATGCAATAAATTTCAAATTCTTAAAATTTTGGATCCCGAAAGAAATTTTTGGAACCACCGAATTTGTACCCATTTTATAAATTTTGTAATCTGCGCCATTTATTTTTCCATCCCATTTTTAAACGTTAAGAATATCGATGAATCAACATCATTTTTTGTTTTGGAAATACGACCTTGACAACAATGACATTATGTATTAACAATTAAACACAATTTTTTCTTCAAAACTACAAAATACAAACACCCATAAGTGTTCAAAAATATCCAAATTCATCAATTTCAAATGACAGATTAACAAATTTTAAGCAATTTTTGAAATTTTCAAAATTTTGGGAACATCGACCTTGAAAACTGAAATAAATTATTACAAAAAAGGAAACATTTTTTTCTTCAAAACTGCAAAATAAAGACACCCGCAAGGGTTCAAAAATATCTAAATATTTTGGGAGCATCGCAAACCTGAGAAATCCATCTGTGCAGGTTATTTTCTCTTTTAATTTTGGCAATATGACCTTGAAAGCAGTAAAATTATTGTAAAAAACATTTTTTTCTTCAAAACTTTTCAAAATCCCTGCAAGTATTCTAAAATATTCAAATTCGTCAATTTCAAACGACAAGTTGGCAAGTCCTGATCGAGTCTGGGAATTCTCAAAATCTTGGAACCCCAAAAAATATTTTGGAACCATCGAGTTTGGAATTTCAAATGACAGATTAACAAATTTTAAGCAATTTTTGAAATTTGCAAAATTTTGGGAACATCGACCTTGAAAACTGAAATTATTAAAAAAAGGAAACATTTTTTCTTCAAAACTGCAAAATAAAGACCCCCGCAAGGGTTCAAAAATATCTAAATATTTTGGGAGCATCGCAAACCTGAGAAATCCATCTGTGCAGGCTATTTTCTCTTTTAATTTTGGCAATATGACCTTAAAAGCAGGAAAATTATTGTAAGAAACATTTTTTTTCTTCAAAACTTTTCAAAATACCTGCAAGTATTCTAAAATATTCAAATTCGTCAATTTCAAACGACAAGTTGGAATGTCCTGATCGAGTCTGGGAATTTTCAAAATTTTGGAACCACAAAACATATTTTGGAACCATCGAGTTTGGACCGGTTTTATACATTTAAACTTATATACATCATTTAGTTTTGGAAATACAACCCTGACAATCAAATTACATTAAAAAGAAATTCTCTTCAAAACTTGCTACATGCAATAAATTTCAAATTCTTAAAATTTTGGATCCCGAAAGAAATTTTTGGAACCACCGAATTTGTACCCATTTTATAAATTTTGTAATCTGCGCCATTTATTTTTCCATCCCATTTTTAAACGTTAAGAATATCGATGAATCAACATCATTTTTTGTTTTGGAAATACGACCTTGACAACAATGACATTATGTATTAACAATTAAACACAATTTTTTCTTCAAAACTACAAAATACAAACACCCATAAGTGTTCAAAAATATCCAAATTCATCAATTTCAAATGACAGATTAACAAATTTTAAGCAATTTTTGAAATTTTCAAAATTTTGGGAACATCGACCTTGAAAACTGAAATAAATTATTACAAAAAAGGAAACATTTTTTTCTTCAAAACTGCAAAATAAAGACACCCGCAAGGGTTCAAAAATATCTAAATATTTTGGGAGCATCGCAAACCTGAGAAATCCATCTGTGCAGGTTATTTTCTCTTTTAATTTTGGCAATATGACCTTGAAAGCAGTAAAATTATTGTAAAAAACATTTTTTTCTTCAAAACTTTTCAAAATCCCTGCAAGTATTCTAAAATATTCAAATTCGTCAATTTCAAACGACAAGTTGGCAAGTCCTGATCGAGTCTGGGAATTCTCAAAATCTTGGAACCCCAAAAAATATTTTGGAACCATCGAGTTTGGACCGGTTTTATACATTTAAACCTACATACATCATTTAGTTTTGGAAATACAACCCTGACAATCAAATTACATTAAAAAAGAAATTCTCTTCAAAACTTGCTACAAGCAATAAATTTCAAATTCTTAAAATTTTGAAACCCGAAAGAAATTTTTGGAACCACCGAATTTGTACCCATTTTATAAATTTTGTAATCTGCGCCATTTATTTTTCCATCCCATTTTTAAACGTTAAGAATATCGATGAATCAACATCATTTTTAGTTTTGGAAATACGACCTTGACAACAATGACATTATGTATTAACAATTGAACACAATTTTTTCTTCAAAACTACAAAATAAAAACACCCATAAGTGTTCAAAAATACCCAAATTCATCAATTTCAAATGACAGATTAACAAATTTTAAGCAATTTTTGAAATTTCAAAATTTTGGGAACATCGACCTTGAAAACTGAAATTATTAAAAAAAAGGAAACAATTTTTTCTTCAAAACTGCAAAATAAAGACACCCGCAAGGGTTCAAAAATATCTAAATATTTTGGGCGGATTGCAAACCTGAGAAATCCATCTGTGCAGGTTATTTTCTCGTATCCCCTTTAATTTTGGCAATATGACCTTGAAAGCAGTCAAATTATTGTGAATTTTTTTTTTCTTCAAAACTTTTCAAAATACCTACAAGTGTTCTAAAATATTCAAATTCGTCAATTTCAAACGACAAGTTGGCAAGTCCTGATCGAGTCTGGGAATTCTCAAAATCTTGGAACCCCAAAAAATATTTTGGAACCATCGAGTTTGGGCCGGTGTTATACATTTAAACCTACATACATCATTTAGTTTTGGAAATACAACCCTGACAATCAAATTACATTAAAAAAAAAAATTCTCTTCAAAAGTTGCTACAAGCAATAAATTTCAAATTCTTAAAATTTTGGAACCCGAAAGAAATTTTTGGAACCACAGAATTTGTACCCCTTTTATAAATTTTCGAAACCGCGCCATTTATTTTTCCATTTCATTTTTAAGCGAGAAGAATGTCGATGAATCAACATCATTTTTAGTTTAGGAAATACGACCTTGATAACAATGAAATTATGTATTAACAATTTTATTGAACACAATTTTTTCTTCGAAACTACAAAATAAAAACACCCATAAGTGTTCAAAAATATCCAAATTCATCAATTTCAAATGACAGATTAACAAATTTTAAGCAATTTTTGAAATTTTCAAAATTTTGGGAACATCGACCTTGAAAACTGAAGACACCCGCAAGGGTTCAAAAGTATCTAAATATTTTGGGAGGGTCGCAAACCTGAGAAATCCATCTGTGCAGGTTATTTTCTCGTATCCCTTTTAATTTTGGCAATTATGACCTTGAAAGCAGTCAAATTATTGTGAATTTTTTTTTCTTCAAAACTTTTCAAAATACCTACAAGTGTTCTAAAATATTCAAATTCGTCAATTTCAAACGACAAGTTGGCAAGTCCTGATCGAGTCTGGAAATTTTCAAAATCTTGGAACCCCAAAAAATATTTTGGAACCATCGAGTTTGGACCGGTTTTATACATTTAAACCTATATACATCATTTAGTTTTGGAAATACAACCCTGACAATCAAATTACATTAAAGAAAAAATTTCTCTTCAAAACTTGCTATAAGCAATACATTTCAAATTTTTAAAATTTTGGAACCCGAAAGAAATTTTTGGAACCACAGAATTTGTACCTATTTTATAAATTTTCGAATCTGCGCCATTTATTTTTTCGTCCCATTTTCAAACGGGAAGAATGTCGATGAATCAACATCATTTTTAGTTTTGGAAATACGACCTTGACAATAATGAAATTATGTATTAACAATTAAAGATAATTTTTTCTACAAAACTACAAAATGCAACACCTACAAGTGTTCAAAAATATCCAAATTCATCAATTTCTAATGAGAAATTAACAAATTTTAAGCAATTTTTGAAATTTTCAAAATTTTGGAACCCAAAAAATATTTTGGGACCATCGACCTTGAGACTGAAATTATAAAAAAAAATGTAAACACATTTTTTCTTCAAAACTGCAAAATAAAGACACCTGCAAGGGTTCAAAATTTCTAAATATTTTGGGAGCATCGAGTTTAGACTCCCAAACCTGAGAAATCCATCTGTGTAGGTTATTTTCTCGTATCCCTTTTAATTTTGTAAATATCACCTTAACAGCAGTGAAATTACCGTGAAAAAATTTAAACATGTTTTTCTTCTTGAACAATTTACAAAAGAAATGAGTGTTCAAAAATGTCCAAACTCGTCAATTTCAAACCATAAGTTGGCAAATTTTAAGCGATTTTTGGATTTCTCAAAATTTTGGAACCCGAAAGAAATATTTTGGAACCACCGAATTTAGACCCATTTTATACGAACCTACGCAGGTTATTTTTCTATATCATTTTTAGTTTTGGAAATACGATTTTTTTCTTCAAAAGTTTAGAAAATAAATACAAGTGTTCTAAAAGTTCCACATGCCTCAATTTAATACGACAAGTTTGCTAGTTACAAACGGGTTTTGGAATTCTCAAAATTTTGGAACCATCGAGGTCGCACTCGTTATCATATATTTCCGAACCTGAGGAATTCATCAATGAAGATTTTATTTCTGTACCCCTTTTAGTTTTGGAAACACGACCTTGAAAACACTACAATTTATGTATTATGAAAAAAAAGATACTCATTTTTTCCTTCGAAACTAGAACATAAAAACACCCGCATGGATTCAAAAATATCCAAATTCGTTAGATTTTTGGAATTCTCAAAATTTTGGAACCCGAAAAAATATTTAGAATCATCGAGTTGGACCTGCTTTTTACATTTCCAAACCTACAAATTCACTTGCAAAGTTTATGTTTCTGTATATAATTTCAAAAATGTTTCATACTTTCACAATTTCATACACCTTATTTTCGTGCTTTCACAATCATACATTTTCATGTTTTTCATATCGTCAGGGATGTTTTTTCTTTTGATCTTAGCACTTTTAATTTCACAATTTCACAATTTCAGAATTTCACAAATGCACAAATTCACAAATTCAGAAAATCATATTTTCACAATTTCACAATTTTAAAATTAAATCGGAAAAACAAATACTGAACATCTGAGCGTCTGAAAAAACTAAAACCTAGAAACCTTAGAGCCCAAGAAAATTAAGGCTCAAAAATCGGAGAAACTTACAACTTGAAAACCTGAAAACTTGTGAAGCTGAAAAATCTTAGTCTGAAAACCCTAACAAAGAAAACTGAAAGTCTTAGAAACTAAAAGCCTGAAAATCGTAAACACAGAAGTTGAAATGTGAAAAAATTGAGAACTAAAAATCTAAGAGTCTGAGAAACTAACAAACGAAAAATTTTAGCACCTTATACCTGACAACTTAAAAGCCAGAACCCAGAACCCAACAACCTGAAAAAACAAAAATTTGAGAACTTGCAAGTAAAAGCGTAAAATTTGCGAATATTATGGCAAATAATATTAAGCCTGAAAACGTAAAAATCTCAAAACAAACTTACAAATTCTGGGTCTGAAAACCGTAAAACCTGAGTAGCCGAAAACCTTTAAAATGCTGAGCACACAAACTGCGCCACTGAAAGAAGCCTGAAAATTCAAAACCTGCAAATTCCCAAGTTCAGCCAAAATTCAACATTTTAATTTCAACTGTCCAAGTTTTCCGAATTAGTAATTAAAATTTTGCAATAAGGGATGAGTTTATATGATACTTTGAATTCAAGATTTCAGTTATTAAAATTTGAAAATTCGGATATTTCAGCCATTTGCAAATTCTTATAGATATTAACGATTATTTGCAAATTCAGGAATTCAAATTTTGAGCGATTCAAAATTTGCTTATATTTGTCAAAAATTTGAGAATTCAGGAATTGAAGAATCGAATGACTCAAGATTGGCAAATTCCCAAATTCAAGAGCTTATCCATGATTCTCTCCATTTTACTGTCAATTTCTCCCTTATCTGTCCTTTTCTCTATATTTGCTGCATCACTCGGTAATATATGAACCGTATATTATAAAAAATTGAATATGTGTTTCTTATGTAAGACTTGCAGATTCCAAGATGCCAACATTGCAAAATACCAAAATCATCGACTGTGAGAAAATTAACTCCCCAGAAGTCTTGTAATTTATTTTTTTAGAAATTTACCGCCTCCCCCTGGTGTTTTTGACAATGTCGGCGTAAATGTGACATCCGAATCATGGAGTGATCTTAGACTGTGAAGAAATAAAGTCCTCAGAGGTCTTATGCATTATTTATGGGTTTTTAGAATCTCGGCGCATCCACCAGTTTTATATTAAATTAATTTAGTTTCATGGAATCTTGTTAGGACTGTAACGATTTACTTAGTAAATACCCCGCATATCCTGTAATAAATATTAAAGTAAATTATTTAGACCAATAACAATAAATTTATTGCAAATGTTTTATTCAATATGGACTTTGTACAGAAAAAAAAACTGCTCTGCGATTCTGTTTCTATACGTTTCTTGCTACCACTAATGATTTTCGAAATAATCGCCGAAAAAGCGGGGGTGGACTAAACTTTATCAATTATTTCTTCTGTTCGTCGTTTTTTCGTCTAATTTGCTTGGACTAGTAAGAAACGACAAAAATGCAAAACATAACGCTTTTTGTTAACGCTCGATTTTCCTACCCATCAATTTGTCGTCCCGGGCGTTAAAAATCGTTTCTTAACGAGTAAACGAGTAAGTAGAAATGAAAGAGACAGACACAATGAAGGAAAGGAACCGAGGATTAGAGAGAAAGAGCAAAATGGATATATGATAATAAAACAAGAAAATGCCGGACAGAGAAAAAGAACGTGTCTGTAATCCTACTTGAAGTCCCTCATTCCGGTCTTTTGCTTTCGCTTTGGCCTCTTTAGTCTTCCGGAATTTTTGGGCTCAATGCGCCTCGTCCATTCGGCAGTTTTGTTAAAATTTAAATCTCGCCGAGTTAACACTGTCGATGATTCTTGTTTACGTTCCATTACAGACTGCCAGAATTAAACTATTATTGTTACCATCAATGCTGCAGCCGAGGATCCAGGACAACACAGACTTTAATTACCAGCGATCTCGTTTCAAAGCCGCTTCGCCCCATTTGAAAGTGTAAATAATTCCGACGCACAAAAACCAAAGCCACCGCCCATCCCCAAATATATCCAAAAGCTCGAATAAATGTTTGATAAATGTGTTCTATAAACATTTAATAAACGCTGCCGTGTTTTGGGAAATTGAAGTGTCATTTATCAAAATTATACCGTCGATATTTCGAGCGAACGCTGCGCTGCAATGTGATATCAATTACGGGGAGGTTTTCATAATAATAATAATAATTCACGCTAATTGTTTCGGAATAGACGTGTGACGTTTCAGTATGTCGTTCGTCTGGATTGTTTTGCGCTAGAACAATGCCAATTATTGTAGATATTAATTCGTCATTATATTTACGAGCGATCGCGGGACGAACGTAAATCGTGCCAAATTCATTGCTGACAGGTACGGCCCTGGTTTATGGAGGCGTTCTTATTAACTTAATGTATGAATTGTCACGGAATTCGGGTTTACGGATCAACGAGGGGTGCCAATAGGAATTACAAGCAGCAAAATGTTTTCTTTGTACCGGGTGCCCGTTTCGACGATTCAATGGAAAAGTGCGTACCACATATGGCGCAATAAATTCAATAAATAAATACGTATTTTGTAATTCCGGTCTGCTCCCCCGAAATCAACCAGCGAAACTAACTATATTGTCAGACCACCTGTCCCTGTGACAGTTACTAGAAGTGACACTCCCTTTTTAACATTGCCCCCTACCATGTTAAGCCTTTGGGATCGAGGTTTTACCCGCACGACTCGGCGGTGAAATATTTATGGGGTCTGACTAATGATCCACTGGATCTAAAAAATTGTCATTTTAATGTTGACCAAATACTAGGTGGGAAATAAACGAGTGGTTAAGGCAGAACTTTTCTCTAATTGTTCTTCATTGTTACCTGAATATTATAATTACAATCACGATACTCACTTCGTAAAAGTACCATTCATGATGCACGCAGGCCACAAAAGCCAAATTTTTTGTTTTGTTTTTACTTTGCTGGTTACAGCATTGGAATTACTGTTCACGGCTTTATTGGTGATACAGTAATTAATTTAGTGTCAAAATGGTGGATCTTTCGAAAATTTTAAAAATTGGTTAAAACGCGACTGGGGACATTATTTCATCACATTCTAAGGTGATTCCATGATTAGAATGTTACAGTTACATCGACAATTCTTATCGAAAACCCCAGGAAACTAAATTAATTTAATATGAAAATGGTGGCGTTAAGTTTTGTATTTTTGTCGTTTCTTACTAGTCCGAGCAAATTAGACTAAAAAAAGACGAATAGAAGAAATAAGTTTTGAAATTTTGATTATGAACTCAAAGCAGGGACCCAAATAAAAATCCAAAGAGTTGTCCAAATAACTTTGCCCCTGAGGCTATTCTGCATTTTTCTCGTAAACGGTAACTCCGACGAGAAAATGTTAACGGACTTATTATGTTCTAATTCATTTACTGATATCTTTCACTAAGATTTACATTTCTTTCTCTCTCATTTCTTTTTTCTGTCTTCCTCTTTGGCTTTCTTCGCTCAACATTCGAGTCTCCCTTTTCTTCCCTTACCTTTCTCTAACGAGCTTTCGTTGATTCTCAGGTCGTTAGGTTCTTTCTTCAGGTCGCTTCAATTCTTTTCAATTCGCTTCAAGTCTTTCAAGTCGTCTCAAAACATTTCAAGTCCTTTCCAGTCGTTTCAAGTTTTTTTCAAACCACTTCACCTCTCTTCAAGTGGCTAAAGGACATTTCAAGTCTTTTCAAGTAGCTTCCCGATCTTTCAAAGTATTTGTCTTCCCAGGTCGCCTCAAGACATTTCAGGACTCTTTAAGTCAAGTTTTTTCAATTCGCTTCAAGTCTTTCAAGTCGTTTCAAGACATTTAAAATCCTTTCAAGTCGCTTCAAGGTATTTCAAGTCTTTTCAAGTCATTTCAATTCCATCCAGAACATTTCAAATCTTCCCAGGTAGCTTCAAGACTCTTCAAGTCTTTTCAAGTCGCTTCCAGTCCTTTCAAAATATTTGAAGTCTTCCCAGGTCACTTTAAAATTCTTCAAGACATTCCAAGTCTATTCAATTCCTTTCAAAACTTTTCAAGTCGCCCAAGTCTCTTTAAAATATTTCATGTCGTTTCAATTCGCTCTAAATATTTTCAAGTCGTTTTAAGTCCTTTTAACATATTTCATTTTATTTTAAATCGCTTCAAGTTTCTTCAAGTCCTTTCAAAATATTTCATACCGCCTCAAGTCCCTTCAAAATATTTCATACCGCCTCAAGTTCCTTCAAAATATTTCAAGTCTTTTTAATTCGCTTCATTGCTCTCTTCAAGTCGTTTCAAGACTCTTCAAGACATTTAAACACTTTTCAAGTCGCTTCAATTTCCTTCAAAACATTTCAAGTCAGCTCAAGTCCTTTCAAAACATCTCAAGTCTTTTCAATTCGCTTCAAGTCTTTCAAGCCGTTTCAAGACATTTCTAATCCTTTCAAGTCGCTTCAAGGTATTTCAAGTCTTTTCAAGTGATTTCGATTAAATCCAGAACATCCTTCCCAGGTAGCTTCAAGACTCTTCAAGTCGCATTCAGTCCCTTCAAAATATTTGAAGCCTTCCCAGGTCGCTTTAAAATTCTTCAAGTCTATTTAATTCTTTTCAAAACTTTTCAAGTCGCCCAAGTCTCTTTAAAATATTTCATATTGTTTCAATTCGCTCTAAATCTTTTCAAGTCGTTTCAAGTCCTTTTAACATATTTCACGTCGCTTTAAGGTATTTCATTTTATTTTAAATCGCTTCAAGTTTCTTCAAGTCCTTTCAAAATATTTCATACCGCCTCAAGTCCCTTCAAAATATTGCATACAGCCTCAAGTCCCCTCAAAATATTTCAAGTCTTTTCAATTCGTTTCAAGTCTTTCAAGTCATTTCAAGTCCTTTCCAGGCGCTTCAAGTTTCTCAAAGTCGCTTCATCTCTTTTCAAGTCGTTTCAAGACTCTTCAAGACATTTCAAGACTTTTCAAGTCGCTTCAATTTCCTTTAAAACATTTCAAGTCACCTCAAGTCCTTTCAAAACATGTCAAGTATTTTCAATTCGCTTCAAGTCTTTGAAGTCGTTTCAAGACATTTAAAATCCTTTTAAGTCGCTTCAAGGTATTTCAAGTCATTTCAATTCCATCCAGAACATTTCAAGTCTTCCCAGGTAGCTTCAAGACTTTTCAAGTCTTTTCAAATCGCATCCAGTCTTTTCAAAATACTTGAAGCCTTCCCAGGTCGCTTTAAAATTCTTCAAGTCTATTTAATTCCTTTCAAAACTTTTCAAGTCGCCCAAGTCTCTTTAAAATATTTCATGTCGTTTCAATTCGCTCTAAATCTTTTCAGTCGTTTCAAGTCCTTTTAACATATTTCACGTCGCTTTAAGGTATTTCATTTCCTTTTAAATCGCTTCAAGTTTCTTCAAGTCCCTTCAAAATACTTCATACCGCCTCATCTCCCTTCAAAATATTTCAAGCCTTTTCACTTCGCTTCAAGTCTTTCAAGTCATTTCAAGTCCTTTCCAGTCGCTTCAAGTTTCTCAAAGTCGCTTCATCTCTCTTCAAGTCGTTTCAAGACTCTTCAAGACATTTCAAGACTTTTCAAGTCGCTTCAATTTCCATCAAAACATTTCAAGTCACTTCAAGTCCTTTCAAAACATCTCAAGTATTTTCAATTCGCTTCAAGTCTTTCAAGTCGCTTCAAGGTATTTCAAGTCTTTTCAAGTCATTTCAATTCCATCCAGAACATTTCAAATCTTCCCAGGTAGCTTCAAGACTCTTCAAGTCTTTTCAAGTCGCATCCAGTCCTTTCAAAATATTTGAAGCTCTCCCAGGTCGCTTTAAAATTCTTCAAGTCTATTTAATTCCTTACAAAACTTTTCAAGTCGCCCAAGTCTCTTTAAAATATTTCATGTCATTTCAATTCGCTCTAAATCTTTTCAAGTCGTTTAAAGTCCTTTTAACATATTTCACGTCGCTTTAAGGTATTTAATTTTATTTTAAATCGCTTCAAGTTTCTTCAAGTCCTTTAAAAATATTTCATGCCGCCTTAAGTCCCTTCAAAATATTTCATACCGCCTCAAGTCCCTTCAAAATATTTCAAGTCCTTTCCAGTCGCTTCAAGTTTCTCAAAGTCGCTTCACCTCTTTTCAAGTCGTTTGAAGACTCTTCAAGACATTTCAGGACTTTTCAAGTGGCTTCAATTTCCTTCAAAACATTTCAAGTCACCTCAAGTCCTTTCAAAACATCTCAAGTATTTTCAATTCGCTTCAGGTACTTTCAAGACATTTCAAATCCTTTCAAGTTGCTTCAAGGTATTTCAAGTCATTTCAATTCCATCCAGAACATTTCCAATCTTCCCAGGTAGCTTCAAGACTCTTCAAGTCTTTTCAAGTCGCATCCAGTCCCTTCAAAAAATTTGAAGCCTTCCCAGGTCGCTTTAAAATTCTTCAAGTCTATTTAATTCCTTTCAAAACTTTTCAAGTCGCCCAAGTCTCTTTAAAATATTTCATGTCATTTCAATTCGCTCTAAATCTTTTCAAGTTTCTTCAAGTCCTTTCAAAATATTTCATACCGCCCTCAAGTCCCTTCAAAATATTTCATACCGCCTCAAGTCCCTTCAAAAAAGGTAGCTTCAAGACTCTTCAAGTCTTTTCAAGTCGCATCCAGTCCCTTCAAAATATTTGAACCCTTCCCAGGTCGCTTTAAGATTCTTCAAGACATTTCAAGTCTTTTCAAGTCTACTTAATTCCTTTCAAAACTTTTCAAGTCGCCCAAGTCTCTTTGAAACATTTCATGTCGTTTCAATTCGCACTAAATCTAAGATTTCACGTCTCGCTTCAAGTTTCTTCAAGTCGCTTCAAGTCCTTTCAAAATATTTCATACCGCCTCAAGTTCCTTCAAAATATCTCATACCGCCTCACGTTCCTTCAAAATATTTCAAGTCTTTTCAATTCGCTGCAAGTCTTTCAAGTCATTTCAACTCCTTTCCAGTCGCTTCAAGTTTCTCAAAGTCGCTTCATCTCTCTTCAAGTCGTTTCAAGACTCTTCAAAACATTTTAAAACTTTTCAAGTTGCTGCAATTTCCTTCAGAACATTTCAAGTCACCTCAAGTGCTTTCAAAACAGTCTTTCGAGTCGTTTCAAGTCTTTCAAGTCGTTTCAAGACAATTCAAATCCTTTCAAGTCGCTTCAAGGTATTTCAAGTCTTTTCAAGTCGCTTCTAGTCCCTCCAAGATATTTGAACTCTTCTCAGGTCGCTTCAAGACTCTTCAAGACATTTCAAGTCCCTTCAAAGTCGTTTCATCTCTCCTTCCAAGTCGCTTCAAAGTCCTCTCAAGTCATTTCATCCCTCTTTCCAAGTCACTTTCGGTCCCTTCAAAATATTTTCAAGTCATTTCAATTCTTTTCAAATCTTCAATTGCTTTCAAAACATTTTAAGTTGCCGCAAGTCACGTCAAAACATTTCGTGTCGTTTCAGGTCGCATCAAGTCTTTGAAGTCATTTCAAGACATTCCAAGTCTTTTCAAAGCCGATTCAAGTTTATTCAAGTCGCTTCAAGACATTTCAAGTGCTTTCAAATTGCTTGTCACTTTTTTTATCCACAGTTTGGTCCATCATACAGGATCGCCGATTTTGCTGCGGGAAGTGAGTTCTGAGACACCCTATAATATATTATTGGGTCGAGTATGAAAGACAGAGCCTGAAAAAAAAAGAGAGTCTAAGTAACCGCGAAACTGAAAACAAAGCTTTGTGAAATTACCCACGATCGACTTACCTCAATTTTCTGGAAAATCTGAGGATTGGCTAAATTTCAAGGACTTATTCATTACTTTAATTCATGATAACGAAAATCTTACTGATATCCATAAGTTTCATTACCTTCGATCATCTTTGAAAGATAGGGCTATTGACGTCGTAAAAAATCTAAGTTTAACCGCACAAAATTACAAAATCGCATGGGATGCGTTAAAGGGCCGTTATGACAATAAAAGAATTCTTGTACACAATCATATCAAATCACTATTCGAGATTGATTATATTTCTAAGGAGTCTTCTACGAAGCTCAGACAGTTAGTTGATTGCGTAGAAAAGAACTTACGTTCTTTGAGGCATTTGTTAGAAGCGGATTCGAAAAACGGTGATTACCTTTGGCAAGCCCTTTTAATTTATTTGATTAGTTCCAAGTTAGATACTGTAACTATAAAGGAGTTCGAAAACATTGACAGTGAAACTGATTTGCCCTCGTACGAGGCACTTCTAAATTTTCTAAGAAAAAGAGCTTCTTTATTAGAGACAGTAGAACAAAGACGTACCAAACCAAGTGGTGGTGATCGTCCGACTTCCAGATCATTTGTTGTTTCCTCCAATGCATGTCCTCTTTGCAAAGGTTCGCATGTTTTACACTCGTGCGATGTATTCAAGGGATTGAGTGTAGGCGAGCGAAGAAACAAAACGAAAGAGTTGAAGGTATGCTTCAACTGTTTGTTAAAAGGGCACTTCACAAATTCATGTAGGTCGAAATTCAACTGTAACAAGTGTAAGTCCCGACACCATACGTTACTTCATATTGACAATGATCCAAAGGTGCCACACAACGGCAATTCATCTTCAGAGGTTGTGCAGGAAACTGTTTCCGCGCTCTCTTTAAGCTATCCACGAGGCCTACTGCCCACCGTGTCTTTGAAGATATTTGATGCGAATGGCCAAGCGCACAAGGCCAAGGCCGTACTCGATTCAGCGAGTATGAATTCACTTATTTCCTCAGATTTAAGCAAACGCCTCGGTCTGACGGAAATGCCGGCTAAATTGCAGCTTCGAGGTGTTGCCAACACTTACTCGAAGCTAAATGCTCGATGTGAAGTGGTAGTTCATTCTGAAACCACAAACTATGCCATAAAGGTTTTCTGTTTCATTACTCCTGATATTATAGGAAACCTTCCTAGTTCTCCCATTGATGTAGACGGGTGGAACATCCCAAAAGGCTTGAAGTTAGCCGACCCCACGTTCAATATACCGGCTGGTATAGATCTTTTGATCGGAGCTGAGTATTTTTGGGGTATTGTACTTCAGAAGCAAATTTCCTTAGGTCAAAGAAAACCCGTTCTCCGAAGCACTTGCTTCGGGTGGATAGTCGCAGGTCCACTTCCTTTTGTTCGTTCTCCCCAGAGCAGTAGTCAGTGTTACCTTACTTCGACTTTGGACATCGAAGAAGGCTTAACTCGATTTTGGGAACTCGAGGAGATTCCGTCAGAAAAAATTCTGTCCAATGAAGAGCTCGACTGCGAAGCTCACTTTAAGACTACAACAAGGCGCGATGCCTCGGGAAGATTTATCGTCTCCATTCCGTTGAAAAGGGATCCTAGCGTTCTGGGTGACTCATTGGAGCAAGCGAAACGCAGATTTTTCAACCTTGAAAAGAGGTTCAAGTCGAACCCAATACTGCTTGATCGATATCAAGAGTTCATGTTAGAGTACGAGAGGTTAGGACACATGTCATTAGTTGCTTCTTCTGACCACTCAGGTGGACAATTCTACCTCCCCCACCACGGGGTGGTAAAAGAAAATAGTTTAACCACGAAATTAAGGGTTGTGTTCGATGGTAGCGCGGCCACCACAAGCGGGGTGTCTTTAAATGACATCCAAAAGATTGGTCCTGTGGTGCAGTCCGATCTTTTCTCAATCTTGATCCGTTTTAGAATGTATACTTATGTCATTTCTGCAGACATCCAGAAGATGTATAGGCAAGTGTTGATCTCAGAGGAGCAGAGGGCTCTGCAGAGAATTGTATGGAGACCATCTCCAGAAAAACCGCTTCTTGTATATAATCTGAACACCGTTACTTATGGAACAGCTTCGGCCAGCTTCCTGGCCACCCGATGTTTATCACAAGTAGGAATCGATTGCGCTCCGTCCCATCCTGAAATATCAAGAATCATTCAGTCTGACTTCTACGTTGATGATCTCTTAACCGGAACGAATTCCTTGAGCGAGGCTCAAAAAACATGCTCACTTTTGAGCAAGATTCTTTCTTCCAATGGCTTTCCGCTACACAAATGGCTTTCAAATGATTCGAGAGTCTTAAAGGATCTTGAAGGTTCTAGTATTCACCCAAATCTTCTTGATTTTGAGTCAAACGCAAAAACTTTAGGTTTGTTATGGTCCAGCCACACAGACGAATTACTCTTTTCTATTTCTGATCCAGTTCCAGGCAATGTCACGAAAAGGACAATGCTTTCAGAGATTGCACAGATCTTTGATCCCCTCGGAATTCTTTCTCCCTGTGTCATGTACAGCAAATTTATGCTACAAGCCCTCTGGCTTGAAAAAATTTCTTGGGATGATCACGTGCCTCTGGCTCTAAAAAGGGAATGGTCTTCTTACAGAGCTGCACTTCCTCAGCTTAATAGAGTTAGATTTCCTCGAAATGTAATTTGTGACAATCCGAAACATGTATCTCTTCACGCATTTTCCGATGCTTCAATGAAAGGATACGGTGCATGTGTGTTCGTTCGATCTGTCAATTCCGACAACGAAATTTTCTCGAACTTACTCTGTTCCAAGGGAAAGGTAGCTCCCTTAAAATCCATATCGATTCCGAAGTTAGAGCTTTGTGGAGCTCTAGTTCTTGTTCGGTTAGTCAAACAACTTTTAGCAGCTATAAATATTAAAACAGATCGTTTAGTTTTCTGGACTGATTCCACAATCGTCCTCGGATGGCTGAAAATGCCACCAAATCGATTGAAAACGTTCGTAGCGAATAGAGTTTCTGAAATACAGGACCTTTCGAGGAACGCTTCTTGGAGACATGTTCCCAGTAGATCCAATCCTGCAGATTTGATCTCGCGAGGGGTGCCTCCTGCGGAACTTCAGGATTCAGATCTTTGGTTTCATGGACCCGAGTGGCTTCTTCTTGATGAAACTTCTTGGCCGCGATCTCAAGTCATAGATGTTACAATTCCCGAGCTCCATGACGAAATTCGTACACTTGCAGGAGTTGAGATTGATCCATTTCCAATTACAAGTTTTTCAACATTGAACCGCTTGAAACGCGTCGTGGCATTTTGTCTCCGGTTTAAGAACAATGCTTTGAAGCCAAAGAGTGCGCGTCAACTAGGTCCATTAACTATTCAGGAGTTAAAGGCGTCTCTGCATGTCATGTTTAAAATCGCTCAAAATGATTCCTTCAAGAATGAGTTGAAACTCTTAAAATCGGAACGACCTATAAAGGGTTCCAATTTGATTAAATTAAGTCCGTTTATTGGCCAAGACGGCCTGATTCGCGTTGGCGGGAGAATAAGTAATTCATCTTATCCCTTTGATAAAAAACACCCCGTACTACTTTGTGGAAGGCATCACCTTTCAAAGTTGATCGCTTTACATGAACATTTGTCACTTTTGCACGCTAGCCCTCAGTTACTGCTTAGCGCCATTCGAGAAAAGGTTTGGATCACTTCCGGCAGAAACCTTTGCAAGCAGGTGGTTCATTCTTGCGTACAATGCTTCAGATTCTCTCCACGACTTACGACGCCCATCATGGGTGATTTACCCAATAGTAGGGTTGAAAATTCATTTGCGTTTAGTTCAACGGGAATCGACTACGCCGGTCCGTTCCTTTACAAAGATAGAAAGGGTAGAGGCGGAAAGACGTTCAAATGCTATATAGGCTTGTTTGTGTGCTTCGCCACGAAGGCAATTCACTTAGAGCTGATCACAGATTTGTCAACGGAATCATTCATTCTATCCCTGAGAAGATTTGTCTCAAGGCGCGGGAGACCACATCACATTTACTCCGACAATGGGAGAAATTTTATAGGCGCCAATAACGTTTTACGCGATTTTGGAAGGTTTTTAAAAAATGATGGGAGTAAAATTCTGGAATATGCTGGTGATTGCGGGATTCAATGGCATTTCATTCCGGGCCATTCGCCACACTTTGGCGGCCTTTGGGAGGCTGGAATCAAGTCCTCTAAGTACCATTTGAAAAGAGTCGTTGGCAACACAGTTTTAACATTCGAAGAATTTTATACACTCTTAACGCAAATCGAGGCGGTGTTAAACTCACGGCCTTTAACTCCCCTTTCCTCTGAGCCTGAAGATTTTAATCCTTTGACCCCTGGCCATTTTCTCCTTGGAAGAGCCGTCACGTCACTTTCTGATGCTGACGTCACCCGTGTGCCAATTTCTCGATTGTCTCGATTTCAACACGTTCAACAACTATTACAACATTTCTGGTCACGCTGGAGTCGTGAGTACATCGGTGAACTTCAACAACGCACGAAATGGAGTCAGCACCAGTCCGACTTGAAGTTGGGTACCCTGGCTCTTATTAAGGAAGACAATCAGCCACCTATGAGATGGAGATTAGGCCGGCTAGTTGAGTTACATCCCGGAAAGGACGGCATATCTCGTGTCGCCACTATGAAGACATCCTCGGGCGTGGTGAGAAGGTCTTTCTCGAAGATTTGCCCTCTCCCCATCGAAGTGATGCGCGAGTGATCAAAAGCAGAGCTTGCGTGTGTTCGCGTCCTAGTGATGACTTTGAACAGTGTAGTACCTTACATGTTATTTTGTTTAATTTGTTTTTTTTTTATGTTTTTTGTTTTAACCCATTGCTATTTTTCTATCTTGAAAGCCGAGCCTTTCAAGGCGGGCGGTATGTTTAGTATTGTACTTTGTTTTCCTAATTAATTGTTGGTTGCCTACCGTCTATGCCATAAGCGAAATATGTTAACCACCCCGTTTTGGCAACATCGCATCGTGGGAAGATCACCCTCGCCCGTGGCAGAAGAAGAGAGCGTCACCAGACTTCGTACGGTAAACAGGCACCAGAAAGACGTTTAAAGTGTAATCGTTGTTAAGTTTTTTAAAGTTAAAATACAGTCCACTTATTGGCAGTTGGGTTCTTGTGCATCATTTTAGTACACCCCAGTTGCCCATCTACACAGGTTTTCAAGAGACCAGATTTTTATTCAGCATATTATGCGCTACTGTTATTCACCTTCTAAAATGTCAAATTTTTGTTACTTCCGGTTTCCAGGGTTCGAGGTTGTCAACCTTGAACATGGACTCTTGAACACGTAATAACTGGACACCTGACAAAGAATTTGAAACCGTGCGAAAGCTTCAAAAACCTGACAACCTGAAATCTGGAAACTGAATATTATTTGATATTATGAGAGGATGAAAACCTAAAAGAAAATGAAGGGAACATTTGAGCCATCACAAACTGTAAACCTGAGAATCTGGTATCCTGAAAACCTGAGAATTCAACAAACGGGAAACTTAAGACACAGTGCGTGAAAACATTAAAATCTGAGGCTGACAACCTGAAAACCTAACAATTTCCATGTTTTCAAGTTCATTGTTTTTGAGGCCTTTTGATGGTTTCGAATTTTTTTCAGGTTTTTAGGTTGTCAAGGGACCGGATTCTGAGATTTTATTTCAGCATATCATGTCTTTCTCTTTTGTTTTCAAATTTTTGAGATTTTAGTTTCTCAAGTTTTCGAGCATATCATGTCATTCTCTCAAGTTTTTATATTCGCATAATGTAAAATTTTTGATATCTTCAGTTCTCAGGTTTTTAGGTTGTCAACCTTATATTTTCATGTTTTCATGTTCTTGTTTTTTCAGGTTTCCAGGTTTTCAGTTTCTCATTCCAAGTTCTCTTTTTCTTAATCTTTCACCTTCTCATAGTACCAAAAGGCTTTCAGTGCCCAGGTTTTCAGGTGGACAGATTTTTGAGGCCTTTACATTCTTTCAAGTGCTTTGTCAGGTTTCCAGGTTTTCATGAGTCCAGATGCTGAGATTTTTGTTCAGCATATCATGCCTTTCTATTGTGTTTTCACCCTCTCATAATGTCAAATTTATTAAAATTTCCGGTTCCCAGGTTTTCAGGTTGTCAGCCTAATATTTTCATGTTCTCTAGTGATTTGGATTATGTTTTCTGTTTATTGGATTCTCAGGTTTCTAGGTTTTTAAAATCAGAGATTCTTAGATATTTACATTTTTAAGTATCCAATTCTCTTAATTTTAAACCTTTTCGTAATAATAAATTTCATTTGCCAGGTTTTCAGGTTGTCAGCCTCAGATTTTCATGTTTTTACGCACTGTGTCTTAAGTTTTCCGTTTCTTGAATTCTCAGGTCTGTAGGTTTACAGTTTATGATGGCTCAAATTTTCCCTTCATTTTCTTTTAGGTTTTCATCCTCTCATAATATCAAATAATATTAATTTTCCAGGTTTCAGGTTGTCGTGTTTTTGAAACAAATTCTTTGTCAGGTGTCCAGGTTATTACGTTTTCAAGAGCCCAGATGCTAAGAGCTTATTCCTTATTTCATTTCTCTTATGTTTTTATCTCCTAATAATGTCAATTGAATGAATGTCAATGTCAACAAGAATGAGACAACGCGAAGCCAAAGCAAAATACAAGACGAAGATAAAGAGGAAAATAAAAGAAAAAGAGAGCTAGAAGAAAGCCCAGAAGCAAAAAAGAAGTCAAGGAGAAATGGATCTGAAAATGGAGAAATGACCGAGAAAATTATGCATGACCTAAAACAGGTAAATGAAGAAACAAATGAAACCAAGAAAGAAATGAAAGAGCTGAAGAACGACAACAGACAGCCCGGGGAAGATATGGAAGATCTGAAGAGAGAAATGAACCAACTGAAGAAAGAAACTGATGGAGAGAAGAGACAATATTTTTGGAAAAGAACATAGGACAGTTGGGGGCGAAGATGGAAGAAAAAGAAAGAGACGAAAGAAGAAATAACACAGTAATAACAGGGCTGAGGCTAAAAGAGACTGGACAAAAAGTCGAGAGGTGAGTTGAAGAGAAGTGATGGAAAACAAAAGTCAAGATAACCTATGCTATAAAGGGAGAAGACATGATAGTAATGCGTCATGTGAAACAAAGAAAAACTGAGAAATAGGCAGGTTCAAAAATCTCCATAAACAACGATTTAACAAGGAAAGCAAGAGAGATATAGAAAAAGATAGGAGCGAAGCTTGTTACGGTTTGAATGCGTCGAGCGCCACTTGCTTTTACGTGGTATGCTCCACGTGACCACGGGTAGCTTAAGCGGAATTGCAATGTAGGTACACTGTTATAAAAATGCCCACCGTCCTCTAACCGGCTTTATTTTTGAACGCTCAAACATTAATAAAATAATGTAAATTACGAAAGGAACATGTTTCGGGAGAAAACTTTTACCATCTTCAGGCCTTACAAGAGATTATTTGATTATTATTATTATTTGCAATAATTAATCTCATGTAAAATTAAAGCAGTTTTCTCCCGGAACATGTTCCTAGCCGAAAGACAAGAAAATAAAACAATCATAATCTGATAAACCAACAATTTGGGAAGCTGTACCCTTTACGTACACAGAGCGAAATATCACAAACAGTTTGAGGAAGGACTTAATAACATGTTCATTGTGAGCGGCGCTTAAATTAAGCGGCTTACTTTCAAATACGATTAGAAGTGAGTCATCACATGCGACTCAACGGAGTAATTAAGCTTAATTCGTATTAATTAATTATGTATGAACTGAAAGTGCACTGCAAGCTGACACTTTAAAAGTTAAAAGTGACATCAATGAAGCACATAGTGTTCGAGTCACTAAACCGGTCCAAGAACAACGGAAAGTTTTTTTTTTAATTGACAAGTGCACAAGTTTCCACCCAAACAAAAAACCGTAACTCAAAATAGGCAATATGTTGCACCTTATTTTTACGGAACACGGCTTATAATTCCGGGGTTTTATTGTCGGGACACGTGCAGGGGTGCGTCTGAGGGGACGTTTTATGACAGCTGTCGCGATCGCGCTCCCTTCTGCGGAAAGATTCTTCAAAAACGCTTACGTCTCGCCGGACAAATAAACGATGCAACTTACACGATTTCGTGCTTCGTAAATGACGGACGGGCGGAGGAAATCTGGAGAGAGTACTAAGACTTGTTTAATTAGACGGCCGACATAAATGCGTGTTATTCATGGAAATGGCTCGGTATCGCTGGCTGAAAATTGGATCTGCAGATTGAGCTGAGCAGCTCGGAAGTTTCTGTTTGGCTGTTTTGTGTACGTGCCGAATGCGGAGGGGCGAAGTTGTGCGATGGGGGTAGCGCAAGGCGATTCTAATTAGTGTCTCGGTGGTAATTTATGACAGAGATAGTTTAATCTGACCCCCAGTTCATTTATAGTTCTAGATCCGAAAGTATCTTTTATTTTATTATTATCCGTTTTAAAGTGGCGCCATCTATCGACGATCATCATGAACCTAATCGGCACCCGCCCGGTCAAAACTCGACTCCCATCAACCTGAACACAACACACCTTTCAAGAAATCAATTTCGCTCGTAGCGAACGGCGAAAAAGCGGCGACGCCCCCAGAAAGCCGTCGTGCTTTCGCAGATTGTTCGTGTGCATGTCGCCAACGGGGACAAGCCATCTATACTTTATGACTTCGAAGGGCGCTTCCGTCTCTGCCTTATTGTGATCGTGAGTTAAAACAGCGCCCTTGTTTGATCTCCGACGTCACCGAGCGTGAATTAAAGCACTGCCGGTTTATTAAAAGACACGACCGGTAGTTCAGAAGTGGTATTCGAACTGAACATCCACATTTAGACTACAGGTCGGTCGTAAAAACGACAACTTTCCTAACCCAATTATCTCGGTGATGTGCAACAGACTACATCGAGTTGGATGGACTCGATGTGAGTGGCTGCAGCGGAAGGACGGCCGTGTATCCGTCCGACAATGCACTTGCAAAATTGAATAGAGTATCAACTGCATCATTCGGTAATGATCTGTCTGGTAGCCCCGACCGCATCATCATGTTCCAGACTAGACTAGACAATATGGCAGTTTAGACTAAACTAAGTTACCAGTGGCGGCTTGTGTTACAACATCTTTGGCGAAGTTTTAATGAGAGCAATTTAACTCAAATAATAAATTTACAATTCGATGCTATTATTTAATTTTTACTTTTCATTATCATTTATTGGAGTAAATTCTCATTATGCAAACACATAATAATTAGTGCAAATTTATTGACGCACATATTTTATTCAACGTTAATTTAAACGAATACAGTATACAGGAGTTATTAAAACCATATCATGTACCAGCCCCATTTCATTAAAAACAGCAATTACTTTTTTACAAAATAAATCAAATAGCGGTCGGTTTTAGATCATCATAACGTACGATCAGACAGTTATATGCATTTACTGATGAAAACAGATTCGTATTAAAACGAAAATTAAGTTCGTATCTATTGAGACGACGATTGTTCACATAAGATGCTCTCATGAGCCTAGAAGATTCTGTCGCGGTGATCTCATACTATACGACGCTCGTACAAAGAGGATGATCTCATTCTTCGGGAATAATCGATTGCGCCGAAAGAATGATGTCATTATTCTTATTATTCCCTCCCAAGGGAGCTCCGATGGTAGCTACATTCCCCCCCTCTCTCCCAAGGGGGCCCGAATGGTAGCTACTGAGAAAGCTTTATTTTAATTTAGGAAAAGTGCTTAATTTGTAGATAGAATAATATACAGGGCGTTTCGATCGAAGCGAGTCACAGTCAATAACTTTTAAGAAAAAGAGATTTTTATCTCGAGGAGGCAATAGTAGGCACGCTTGTTGCAACCCCATATCTCTGACAGAAGAACCCCTATTTTTAAATAATAAACATGTCGCTTGAAAGGTCTTTTAATTGTCTTTTCAACCACATCATTATTTTTTTAATTACATGGTCTATAAGTCAGTAATTAAAAAAATACGGATTTGTTTTGTTTCTAGGCATACTTGCGAAACTCCTTATCCCACGGTGTAAGATTTTTGTACGGGATAAGCGCGTAACCCGACACGAACCCGAAAAATGCAATATATAAGTGGGGGGATATTTTAGACCGGGAGGGCATGGTCCAACCAAATTAGACGAAAAAACGACAAATAGAAGACATAATTTATAAAGTTTTGAAATTTTGCTTATGAGCTCCCAACAGGGACCGAAATAAAGATCCGAACAGTTCCCACCTCCCCGGGGAGAGCTTCATTCCCTTTTGCCCAAAAAAGCGCCCCCCAGAAGCTTTTCCCCATTTTTCTCCTAAACGGTAACTCCACGCACAATTCCTTTTCAATGTTTATTTGTGTCGAATAGACTTTACGGAGTGTTAAACGGGTCTTCAAAAATAAACAAAAATATTAATTTGTTCAACATATTATAACATCCATAAAATTCAAATTTAAGTTACTTATATTTATGTGTAGTGTGTTTATTAAAGAACAATGCCACGTCTTCGTGGACGAGGAGGAAAATTTGGCGACATACACGGAATTTACAATAAGTCTACACCCGTTATTGGTTAAATAGAACGCCAAAAGATCAATAATTTACCTACAATGCAAATTTAAGAGACCGGGTTGCAAACACAGGTGCAAATGAAAGTCAAGAGCAACGCAATGAACGACTTCGAGCTAATGTACGAAACAAAGACAAGGGCGGATTGGACAAGACCGATTTTTCTGGTCGACCGAATCATTTGTTTTTTTTTTGTATATTTGGTAGGTATGAGAATAGGTCGTAAAGTATTTTTCACATTGACATGGGGGCCCAGGGGGCCCCCTTGGGCTGGACCGAGTTTTATGATATTTGATTTGTTGGATTTGTCTCCGCTCCGAATAGCAGAATAACTATAAAATATGGATATGGGAGCCCAGGGGCGCCCTCTTGGGTTTCAACATTGAAGATCAACTGAAAAATCGAAAAATTAAAAATAGGTAATTTTGTATGGGAATCGCCACTTCAGATTACTTTAATTGATGGCGTTCGTGGTGGAACTATCACACGATATACAAAACTGTCATTTCTTCTTGAATCGCTACTTCGGATTACTTGTAATGGAACGCGATAGTAGGTAATACGAATATGTGTCTTTATACAGGGTTAGTCAAAAGTATGGAATAGGCGGATTATCTCAGTAAATATGAATTTTATTACAAAATGGTTTTAATAAAAGTTGTTTTACTAATTATTCTCTATTTCTTAATCTGCTCGTTGTTTTTATATGTCAACGCATTTCCATGGAAACGTAACCAATTTTTGTTTTTTGAATGGCAACCTAGTAATTTTTTTGCTGATTTTTGTTTCCCTTTTTTTATTTGAAATGACCTGGTATTTTTTTAATATCCTTTCATAACAAAATTTCTGTGTAAAATCATAATTTCTAATAAATGACAAAATTGGTATCAAATCAGATTCTCCAATTTTTAGTGATGCTTTTGATTCATGTGATGATAATTCTACAAAGACTTATAGTGGCCTCTGTTCTTTTAATGGTATTTTTCATGTCATTGTGAAGTACCTTTCAATAAGTTAACAAATCCATTTAATAAGGATAGTTTTATTTTTATTTGTAAACATGGTGAAACTTAGTGAAACTGAAAGAATTGAAATCCTCATGATGGTTGGTTATGGAGATCGACAACGTTCACACCAAGATGTTTGTCATTTATTTAACAACGTTCATCCCTGTACTCGATACTGTACAATTATTTCCGGATGCAGATCGACAAGGAATGCCAAACCGAGATATTTGGTTTCAGCAAGACGACGCTCCACCCCATTATGGGGTTGATGACTCTTGGGATATTGTATATGACAATTTTTTTGTAACTATTTGCCATTATAATTTACAAGTAAAATTGTCGAGCCAAATAGGACTCGAGGTCTAAATATTGCCGCCAATTTTTGCTTCAGATTGATACGTCGGTAAAGCTAGCAGGACCAAAGTCGAAAAACCAAAAATTCACCACATGAGAATTTAAGGCTATTTAAAGGCTAATTTAATGCCAAATATTTAATTTTATTGCTCTCATAGTTTTCGTAGAAATTGTGGCTCTGCTGGCTTGACGTCAAGCTAGCAGGACCATGAGTTAAAATTTGGTAAAAATTGAAAAATAACCATTATGGGATTTTAAGGCTATTTAAAGGCTAATTTAATACCAAAGAGTAAATTTTATTGCTCTTACCGTTTTCATGGAAACGATGGTTCTGCTAGCTTGACGTCAAGCCAGCAGGACGATGACTTTAAAATATGAAAAAAATCAAAAATTAGCTCTATGGGAATTTAAGGCTATTTAAAGGCTAATTTAGTGCCAAAGATTTAATTTTATTGCTCTCATAGTTTTCGTAGAAATTATGGCTCTGCTGGCTTGACGTCAAGCTAGCAGGACCATGAGTTAAAATTTGGTAAAAATTGAAAAATAACCATATAGGATTTTAAGGCTATTTAAAGGCTAATTTAATGCCAAAGGGTAAATTTTATTGCTTTTACCGTTTGCATGGAAACGATGGCCCTGCTAATTTGACGTCAAGTCAGCAGGACTATGACTTTAAAATATGAAAAAAATCAAAAATTAGCTCCATGGGAATTTAAGGCTATTTAAAGGCTAATTTAATGCCAAATATTTAATTTTATAGCTCTCATAGTTTTCGTAGAAATTATGGCTCCCCTGGCTTGACGTCAAGCTAGCAGGAGCATGAGTTAAAATTTGGTAAAAATTGAAAAATAACCATATAGGATTTTAAGGCCATGTCAAGGCTAATTTAATGCCAAAGAATAAATTTTATTGCTCTTACCGTTTTTATGGAAACGATGGCTTTGCTAGCTTGACGTCAAGCTAGCAGGATCATGACGTTAAAATATGGAAAAATCAAAAATTAGCCCCATGGGAATTTAAGGCTATTTAAAGGCTAATTTAATGCCAAAGATTTAATTTTATTGCTCTCATAGTTTTCTTAGAAATTATGGCTCTGCTGGCTTGACGTCAAGCTAGCAGGACAATGAGTTAAAATTTGGTAAAAATTGAAAAATAACCACATGAGATTTTAATGCTATTTAAAGGCTAATTTAATGCCAAAGAATAAATTTTATTGCTCTTACCGTTTTCATGGAAACGATGGCTCTGCTAGCTTGACGTCAAGCTAGCAGGACCATGACTTTAAAATATGAAAAAATCGTGCAAGCAGTCGTCATTATTTTCGTCGCAACAGAAACTCGTATCTGAGTCGCAAAAATTATTGTCGGCAATATTTTGACTTCTCATGCTATCACTACTACTAACTGAGGATAGGAGAAAGTTTTTTTGGATGGCCTTTCGGGAAAATCCGAAAATGTGAAAAAAGCACACCCAATATAAAATTGAGCGTGCAAATGCGAAAACCGCACAGCACACGACTGAAAACAAGTTTCCGTAAACATATACATAAACAAAGCATCCGATACGACAAATTGCATTTCAATCAAAAATCATCTCATGCCGTCGCCTTGATAACGAGTAAGCCCGATGGCTGCCGAAGTGTGAGGACGATTAGGGAATTGAATAATTAAAGAATTTTGCGTTCGGTCGCCATCCAGTGGCCAATTTAAATCCATAGTTCTCTAAATGGCCGTTGTGGCGTAGGGACATTGGATTAAGGATGCGGTCGCTGATGCAAAATGAAAATATGTTGACTCTTATAACTCAAGGTATTTTAAAGGCCGATCACTCCTGTGTCAGATGATTCCAACGACGTAACACCCTTCACTCTTAGGACGTTTTAAAATTAGCGTAGGTCCTAAATTATAAAACCAACTGTGGGTACCATAAAGTGCCCATTTCTGGTTTGAAGATGATGACATTATTCGCTAGAGCTTTTTTGTGACCGACCCTGTACTTTACATTCTTTCCATGCCAGAAACTGTGTCTGCACCCTTTTATCGCGCCGGATCGACAACAGTTTAGGCGTGTCCATCAGCCGGAGAGGCCGTAACTCTAATAACGGCGTATTCAGCAATATTAGGAACATAAAATAAGGTCCGAAGCGTGTAGTTGGGCTCTAACCCACCATTAGAGCGCGTCGACAAAAGGGCGCGCGTGTCATATGAATGGAAAGAGTAGAGGGTGAGATTACAGCCTGCGACCGGATGAATCAGCAGATGTGTTCGACATCGCGACACCTTGATCCGGAAATAAAGTGACCACCGCAAGGAATTAGTCGGCGTGTCGTGCTCGCATGCACAGATCCAGAAAAGTAAATTGTCCTTCGTCATGCATACGTCGTCGAAATTACAAAGAAAAGAAGAATTGCTTCCATGCATAATTCAATCCGACATCGTTCGCTGAACGATACCTTGTTAACACCGCGTCCTTCCATACTTAACGAGCTAAATTGATGTTAAAATGTCGTGTGGATAAGTGACACACTATGATGTATGCTCTTATCACGTTCTACTTCTGCTTAATGCACGACAGAGCCGTCTGAACTCGACAGTTATTATTTTAATCGCCAGTTTACATTCCCCCGGCTAATTATCTCGTATTGTTGGCTGGAAATCGCGGCTCGGATCTGAATGCGAACTTATCAAATTAAAACCTTTGTTGATTTTCCACGATCCGGTCGTTTCCGACAATACATGGCGTTTCTGTAATTCACGATACGCGAAGATCGGTATCGGCGTATGCTCCAACATGGTGAACACGACACGATTCTTTGTCGGGGTCGCTACAATGTGACTCATTTGACCAGTAATTTGGGAGGGATTTTTCTGTTTCGAGTTGGTACTAGGCGGAGCTCCAAGAATACTTCAAAACTGCAAACTTCAAAACTTAATCCCCATCCCACTAAACACATGCACGTTGTTTTAACGTGGAAAAGGCGTGTATGTGGTTAAAATATCACGTTATATTTTGGGAATACCTTCAACGTATTTTACATAACGTAAATTCAACGTTGATTTACAATAAAATATTGTCTACGTATCTATAAATTACGACAATTCAACGTTAAAAAATTACGTTATTTTTAAATATTATATATGACTCAATAAAGACGTTTAATCAATATTGTTAATCAACGAAAGATACATAATGTTGATAAAATATAAGTTATTTTCCACGTGCAGTTCTGACGTTTGTTTCTCGTGAAATTTTTACATTAAATACACGTGTTTTTCTAGTGTCATATAGGCGTGTTTGTCGTCGTTTATTTTTCGTGAAATTCTTACATTAACTACACGTGTTTTTCTAATCAAATAAAAAATAAAAATACCTAAGGAGTGAAAGAGTTCCAGCAGAGTTTAAAAAATCATCATCATGGTGTAGCCCTATAGGTTTTTGGGTTTAGAAGGAGGTTTTTCAATTTACTTCCCTTATTTTTTTATTATTGTATTTTACTTTACCTCAATTTACTTTTTTTTATAAAAAACATGTTAAAAAAAATATATTTATTATTTAAATCATAACTTAAATCAAATTATATAAAATTGAAAAGAACGAGTGGCGGTGAAGTCTAAATTATTATTTTTTACTATTATTTCTCGTAAAATTTTAACATTAAATACACGTGTTTTTCTAGTCATCTGTACTACAAATAAAAACGCATTCGAGGCGTGTTTTGGCGCCGTTTACTTTTCGTGAAATTTTCACGTTAAGTATACGTGTTTTTCCAGTCAAATAAACACTAGAAAAAACGTATTCCATATCATATTATTAGGCGTGTTTTGTGGTCAAGTCACTAAGGGGTTTCAAAGATAAAAATGATGATTTTAAAATACATAATGTATCATAATCCTACTTAATTTATATTTTTTATTTGAATTACGATTAAAATCAACTATAGAAGCATAGAAAGGAATTAATGTGGGTAAAATATAAGTAATTTTTGACGTTCAGTTCTGACGTTAATTTCTCGTGAAATTTTTACAATAAATTCACGTGTTTCTATACTCATATAATTATATTTAATTTATGTACCACAAATGAACGCGTTCCATTGGCGTCTTTTACAGATTCCATATGGGCGGTTTTTGCCAAGTTTAGAAGCCACTGTAAATTGTTTGTTGCGGGTTATAAAACATATGTAATTTTTTATTTGAATCACATTTTAAATAAAATAGAATGGTTATAGAATTTAAAAGTAGAAACAATAGAAATATTTAGTAAGGCTAGCATTTCTTTCATAATTTTTACGAAACATGGTAACAACTAAGTTAGCTCTTGTAAACATTTGGCACTCCAAATTTTACCCAAACAACCTTGAAAGTTTGGCGCTTTCTCGTGGTTGAAATGTTTTAGGATCATCTCGCCCGCCTAGTTCGCAATAGAGATGAACAATCGCTCTTTGAGAATTCATATAATTATTAAAAAAAAAACCAATTGTCTGGATCACTTTTGGTAGTAGATAACTACTTTGAATCAGTTTTCCGATTCACTCATCACCCTGATGATGCCAACATTGATGGCGAAACGTGCGTCGGTTTCCCATTAGACCAGTAGTTTCCTTTGTCAATTCACCTGTATCAATACTTTCAAAATGGCTTAATACAATTCTTAGACAACATTTAGATTTTAATAACAAATTTGCAATAAAAAACTCAATAGATCTTTGCTCCAAAATTAGAAATTTCCAAATTCCATCAGACACTAGACTTGTTTCATTTGACGAAGTTAATTTATTCCCCAGCATCCCACCCAAATCTTGCTTATTAATTTTAAAAAACCTACTATTTAATTCTAATATGCCAACCATACATGCACTAAATTTACATTCACTTTGTGAGACTGTCCTAGATCAAAATTTCTTTCAATTTAATAATAATTTTTATTCACAAGACTCAGGCTTAGCAATGGGCTCTAATTTGTCACCTCTTTTAGCAGAAATATTCATGAATAACTTAGAAGATCAGTTTTTAACTTCTTCACCTTTTAAAGATCATTTTCTCTTTTGGTACAGATATGTAGATGACATAATTGTTTTATTCAAAGGATCTGATTCTGAACTTGATAACGCACTCAGCAACTTAAATTCTTTAAACGAATCTATTAAATTCACCGTGGAAATTGAAATCAATTCCCAAATCCCTTTTTAGACTTGTTAATCACTAGAAATAATAATACTTTTAAATTTGACATTTATAGAAAACCTAGTATCACAGATTGCGTAATACCTTTTGACTTTTGTCACCCTGTTTCCCATAAATTTGCAGCTTTTCATTCCTTTTTCCACCGATTATTTTCTATACCACTATCAGATTCATCTTTTCAAACAGAACTTAATAACATTAAACAAATTGCTTCAAATAATGGATATTCTTTAAAAACTATAAATAAATTATACTATAGATACTATAACAAATTCAAATACACACTACTTGGTTAAAAATCCTTCAGAAACAATTTCCTTTTCAAATTCATTAACATACTTTGGCGTCGTCTCAGAGAAATGTTCTAAAATACTTATGAAAAGCGGTTTTAAAGTTTCATTTAAAACAGATAACAACTTATCCAGATTTTTTATTAAAAATAAAGATCCATTAGATTACAAATCATCATCAGGTGTATACAAATTAAGCTGCTCTTCTTGTGAGTCATTCTACACAGGTCAGACAGGTCGCAAAATATCAGACCGTATTAAAGAACATTTCAGGCACATCTATAACAACACAGATCTTGATCCTCCACCATCAACACCTTCTTCTTTCGCCAATCATATATTAATAACGAAACATAGTTTTTCACCATCAAATTCCAAATTGATTCATAAATGCAATAAAGGCCGGAAATTAGATTTTCTTGAGACTTTGGAAATAAGGAAAGCCTTGAAACTGGAAAACAGATCTTGTTTAAATGAACAGAATAACTTCAATAATCCCATTATTAATTCACTATTTTAATTTTTCACCACTCAAACAAACTTACCAGATTCTCTTTGATCCACTTTTAATTTTTACATTTTATAAAATGTTGTTTTTACGAAATCTTTTAAAAATCATGTAACCCTTTGAAAACGTCAAATTTAATTCAAAATTACGTCAATGTCATAATCTTTTATATTCTTTAAGGTTAAGAACCCCTCTTGTAATTCATCAATTGTATCATTAATCTCTTGTTAAATTAGGGCTGATGATGGCAGAAGTGTTCTGCCGAAACATGTTCCATTTATAATTTTACGCTGATTAAAGTTTGTGGAGTTCGACTTAGATATATTTAAATTTTTTAATATAATAAAAATTGTTTTTGGTGTTTTAGGGAAAACTGATTAAAAGTAGTCATATAATTATTATTAAATTAAAATTTAAAAATACAATTGACATTCCCTATTCTATTATGGTGTTAATGTTATAAAAAATTACAAAAGCTCTTTAACTCAACGGCAAAGAAATAATTCAATGTAGGTAGCTATATTTACTTACGTAGATAGGTACTTACAAATATTAACTTAAATGTGTTTGTTAAAGTTGAAAACAAAAATTAAGATCTTTCATTATTACGGTTAATCAACGAAATGAATAAATATCCGTAATGTCTGGTAATGTGAAACGCTGTGAAGTAAGTGAAGGTGTCAAAAGACGAGCGAAAAGATTAAAAATAAAACAACGAATCTCTTTTGAGAGTGTCTTTGACCGGAGAAGAGTTTGGTGTTGGTCAGGGAATGAAAAGTTTTTAAGTTTTTTATAATTAAGGGACAATTTGAAACATACGTTGAGAAGTTTTACCGTTTAGGGGCTGGAATTTTGAGAAGAACGGATATTGGTTTATGATAGGGGCTGAAAGTTGAGGAACCGACGACACGAGCGTAATTTTATTGTCGAAAATAAATAATAACCAAACGTATAGATCAGTACTATCATTGAATATCAATACTCTAGTTAGAGTAGTTAGAGTATTGATATTCAATGGTACTATCAATGAAAATTTCTGCCTTATCGAATTTGTTTTGGTGACCAACAAACATGCTGCTTCCAAGACACAAAAATGTACGTGATTTACAGCTTTTTTTTATTGCCTTGCACCCCGAAGGAAAGGAAACCCAGGAACTCTTTCCAGATGTGTCATCTGGGCTTGGCCATTGCTTCGTTTGATCTTGTTCATTTTCATTTTTCGTCTGAGATCGTGTAGTTCGTTTCGTTTTCGTTTGCCTTACCAAGTTTTGAGATTTCTATAGCTTCCAAAAGTCCTAAAGGTAAGTAGTACAGTATTTTATTTAAAAGTAGTAGCTAAATATACATGTTTTATGCATATTACTAACCAGAATTTAAATTTATTCCGCAAGTGTACCGATTTTGTCAAAAGTGGTACTCCTTCTTACAAGGTTTTTAAGATTCATTTTAAGACAGGTATATACATAGAATAAATCTTTATTTGCCCTACGGGCTTTCCGATTCCTATACATATACAAGTAAACTTAACAATTATAATAATAAAAAAAACTAAATAAAATTCTCTATTTCTTCTCCCCTCCCCTTGCCTCTTCTCCCTTCTCCCTCCTCTTCCATACCTCTTTCATCCATTTAATTTCCCTTCCATCTACATTCAGTATTTCCTCTCTTTCTTTCCTCTCTCTCTTCATTTCACTGCACTCGTTCCACATATGCTCAATCGTCTCTCTTTCCTCATAGCACAATCTTCCTCCATCTTCTGCCCAATACCTGTTTTCCCTCTCTTCATTTCCGCACCTAAACCTCGCCATCATCTTTCTTTCTTTCTCGCTCTCCCTCCCCAAATACTTCGGTACTTCCTCGATCTTGCATCTTCCGTACTTCCCGTTCTATCTGGATTCTCTAATTCTTTCTCTCCTCTATTGTCTATCCGTATCCTTATCTCTTTCACTTAGTTCTACATTCATCCACACGCCTCTTTCTCTCAGTCTCTCTATTTCTTTGCTTGCATACCCATTCCTCCTGTAGTAATTCTCCCTATCATTCTCCTCTGAATTCTTCTTTTTTTCTCTCCAGCACTCTTTTAGTATCCTACATTCTTTCCTCCCTTCCATCCTGTCTTCGAACTTGACCGCTCTTTTTCCCGCTTTCACTCTCAACCTATTCCTCTTGCATTCTTCTCTCACTATGTTCCCTGGCGTTTCTCTCTCCACCCCTAGCACCCACCTCAGATATTTCTCTTGCCCCCTCTCTATCTCCTCTTGTTCTATCCATCCCCAGATCTCTGCTCCGTACAACAACACGCTTTCAATAAGACTTTCAAACATCATCATTCTCCTCTTAAAATCGCCTCCCCACCTTCTCTCTCCTATTCCCCATACACATCCTATCACCTTGTTCGCTTTTCTTGCCAGTTCTCTAATATGTGCCTTATCTGTGGCTCTTTCATTGAACACATACCCCAAGTATTTGAATTCTTTTACTTGTTCTATTACTTCTCCCTCCCACCTCCAATCACTCTCTTCGTTCTTCCTCTTTCTCTTATTGAACACCAGCATTTTTGTTTTCTCTACATTCACTTCTAGTCTTTTCTTCTTCACATATTTTCCTAAACTCTTTATCATTTCCTTCATTTCTCTTTCACTCTTTGCCACCATTACCACATCATCCGCACACGCCAGACTCCACACTTTTTTTCTACCTACCACACACCCCCCCGCTTGTGCTCTCTCTAACATTCCGTCCATATCTGCCACATACATCGTGAACAACAAGGGGCTGAGCGGGCAACCTTGCTTCACTCCCTTTGTTGTCACAAACCATTCACTTTCCCTCTCTTCTACCTTCACTTTACTTTTTGTCTTCTCATATATCTCCTCCACCTTTCTTACCAGCCATTCATTTACCCCTTTTTCCCTCAGGCACTCAAACATCCTCTCTCTGTCCACCTTGTCAAAAGCCGCCTTGAAATCTACGAATAATGCATACACCCTCCCCCCTTTCTTCTTTAACTCACTCTTCGTCAAATGGTCCAGGATGTATACATTATCCATAGTTCCCCTCCCCTCTCTAAATCCTGCTTGGCTGTCTGGTAATGTTCCCTTTTCCTCTATCTCTCTGCTCATCCTTTCATTCAGAATTGATGCATACAACTTGTACCCTGTGTTTAGGAGAGTTATCCCTCGGTAATTTTCTACTTTATTTTTTTCCCCTTTTTTGTAAATGGGGTAAATTACCCCCTCTCTCCACCCTACCGGGTATCCTTCTCCTCTCCACACCCCATTCATTACCTCCACCAGCCTCTCTAGCACTCTTCTCGTCCCATACATCCACGACTCATTCTGTATTCTATCCCTTCCTGGTGACTTCCCTTTCCTGAGTTTCTTCACATGCCTCTCCACCTCTTCCTTTCTTCTCCTTCAGGTTCTACTCGGTTTCCCTTCGTCTCTATTTCCGTTTTCTTTTTTTCCTTTTCTCCCTCCAGCAGCCTCATGAAGTACTCCTCCCACTCATTCATCGTTATCTCCTCGCTCCCATTTTCTTTTTTCTTTCTGTCTCTACTAATATAGTTCCATACCTCCTTCTCTGTTCTTATTGCTTTTATCTCTTCCTCCGCTCTCTCCTTCTTCTGCCTCTTCTTCTTCCTGCATGTCTCTCTGTATCTTCTTTTCGCTTCTAAAAAGCCACTTCTGTTCCCTTTAGTCTTTCTCCACTTTCTTAGTTCTTTTATTGCTTCCTTTTTACGTTGCTCACATTCTTTGTCCCACCATTTATTCTTTCTTTTTGTTCTTCCACCTCTTACTGTTATTTCTCTTTTTGTCGCTGCTTTTTCTAATATTTCTACGAATTCTTTCTCCATTTTCCCTACTTCTTGTTCTTTAAATCTTGCTTTTTCCAGTCTTCTCTTATACTCTTCCACCCCTTGCTGGTCCCATACTTATCACCTTCCGCATTTCCTCTATTTTTTCTTGTCCTCCTCTTTTCTCTCTCCTCCTTCATATACTTATCTCTATAGGCAGATGGTCTGACTCTACTCTTTCCCCTATTGTGAATTCTTCGACTTCTTCCCATGCTTCTTCGTTTACTATTCCGTAGTCTATCACCGTCTCTCCTCTACCGTCTATGTAGGTCCATTCTCCTTCTTCGTCCCCTTGTTTGTTTCCATTCAGCACTTCCCATCCTTTCTCTTCTATCCATTCCATCAACTTCTTCCCTTCCGCGTTTTCTTTCTTGTCTTTGGATTTTCTTTTTCCCTCTCCTCTCTCTTCTTCCCAATCCCTGGCTCCTCTTTCCCCAATTCTCCCGTTAAAATCCCCTCCCAGCAGCAGACATTCTTCCCTGTTGTCTTTTAATGTTTCTTCTATCTTGCTTATTGTTTCTTTCATCTCTTTGCTGTACACTGTCACTATTTTCCACCATTTACCGTCTATTTTAACGTTTCTCACCATGTGACCTTCCTCTTCTCCCTTCTTTTTAGTATTCCCTTTTATTCCTTTTTTTACCCCTGTTATTATTCCCCCTGCTGCTCTTCCTGTTTGCTTTCCCCTTCTCGCCCCTCGCCATTCCCACTTGAACTCCATTGGTAACAGTTTTTCTATTTTTTCCCAGCTTTCTGACCATGTTTCTGTTAATCCAACAATATCGAACTCCTCCACATAGTCCCAAAAGTCTTCTTCTTTTTCCCTAGTCCCGCTACATTCCAAAATAGTGCCCTCAGCCCTGTTTTTTTCGTTACCTTCTTTGATTTCCCCCTTCCTTCCTTAGTTTCCCTCCTACTTCCTTTTTTGTTTCTTTTTTCCCGTTTCATTGTCCTTTTTACTTTGCCGTTGTCCCCCTTTTTTTCTCCTCCCCTTCTTCTTCTTATTGGAAAACCTCTAGGCTCTCTCTCTTTTCATTCCATCTCCATTGCTGCTCCCCGTCCACTATTAATTTCCTGTATCCCACTCTTACTTCTTTCCCTTCTTCCCTTTTTTCCTTCGCCATACTTCTTAGTTTCTTCTGTAAATATCTTTCTTTCTTTGTGAGGTCATTGTCTATGTATATCCCCCTTGTTTCCTTCTTCTCCCTCAATTTTCCTTTTTGCTCCATTATTCTTTCCTCCATCTCCACCAATACTTGATCCTTGTTAATCCTGTAACAATTTTTTACTTTACTATCCTCTACATTTTCCTTCAAAAACTTCTCTACATCCTCTTTTTTTACATGACTTTTTGTTTCCCCGTCCCATCCTGTTATCACGATGTTGTTCTTCCTCTTTCTTCTCTCTTCGATTTCCATTCTCTCTTCCAGCTTTTCCACTCTCTCCTTCCACCAGTCTCTCTCTCCTTCCCATCTCTTCTCCTTCTCTTTAAATTCTTCTCTCTGCCTCTCTATCTCTCTCTTGAGTTCCTTGTTTTCTCGTCTTATTTCTTTCATCTCCTCCTTCAACTCTTGCAACAGCTCCAATATTTTTTTCTCCATCTCTGTGTCCGTTTCCTTCTCTTTCTCTGATGTCTTCTGTGTTTTCTTTACTCCAGGAGACCTCGCCGTCTTTTTACTTTTTTGAAAAAATTTCTCTTCCTCCTCTTCTTGTTTTATGTTCTACTCTCCCCTTTTCTCTTTCTTTTCCTTTCCTCCAGGTAAGAGTCGAGGCTTCCCTGACTAAGCGAGCGGTTTCTATCGTCTTCATCCGCTTCCTGTGGCGCCTCCTAGATGTCGTTATCTTCCGGCTTCGCCGATTTATTCTTTTTCCTGACTATACCACCTTTCTCTAACACCTCTTCTCGTTTTTCTCAATATCTTCTCTAATTTTTTCTTTATATCACCTTCTATTTCCCTATTTTCGCTACTTAACCTCTCTACCACATGTTTACCTTTAGCTCGGCAATACAGGAATCCACAGGTATATACATAATATATGATATTATATTTATTAAAATTTAAATATATCTAAGTCGAACTCCACAAACTTTAATAACTGTAAAATTACTAATGGAACATGTTTCGGCAGAACACTTCTGCCATCATCAGCCCTAATTTAACAAGAAATTAATGATACAATTGATGAATTACAAGAGGGGTTCTTACCTTAAAGAATATAAAAAATTATGACGTTGACGTAATTTTGAATTAAATTTGACGTTTTCAAAGGGTTACATGATTTTTAAAAGATTTCGTCAAAACAACGTTTTATAAAATGTAAAAATTAAAAATGGATCAAAGAGAATCTGGTAAGTTTGTTTGAGTGGTGAAAAATTAAAATAGTGAATTAATAATGGGATTATTGAAGTTATTCTGTTCATTTAAACAAGATCTGTTTTTCAGTTTGAAGGCTTTCCTTATTTCCAGTCTCAAGAAAATCTAATTTCCGGCCTTTATTGCATTTATGAATCAATTTGGAATTTGATGGTGAAAAACTATGTTTCGTTATTAATATATGATTGGCGAAAGAAGAAGGTGTTGATGGTGGAGGATCAAGATCTGTGTTGTTATAGATGTGCCTGAAATGTTCTTTAATACGGTCTGATATTTTGCGACCTGTCTGAACTATATAGAATGACTCACAAGAAGAGCAGATTAATTTGTATACACCTGATGATGATTTGTAATCTAATGGATCTTTATTTTTAATAAAAAATCTGGATAAGTTGTTATCTGCTTTAAATAAAACTTTAAAACCGCTTTTCTTAAGTATTTTAGAACATTTCTCTGAGACGACGCCAAAGTATGTTAATGGATTTGAAAAGGAAATTGTTTCTGAAGGATTTTTAACCAAGTAGTGTGTGTATTTGAATTTGTTATAGTATCTATAGTATAATTTATTTATAGTTTTTAAAGAATATCCATTATTTTAAGCAATTTGTTTAATGTTATTAAGTTCTGTTTGAAAAGATGAATCTGATAGTGGTATAGAAAATAATCGGTGGAAGAAGGAATGAAAAGCTACAAATTTATGGGAAACGGGGTGACAAGAGTCAAATTTAAAAGTATTATTATTTCTAGTGATTAACAAGTCTAAAAAGGGAATTTGGGAATTGATTTCAATTTCAACTGTGAATTTAATGGATTGGTTTAAAGAATTTTAAAGAGTTGCTGAGTGCGTTATCAAGTTCAGAATCATATCCTTTGAATAAAACAATTATGTCATCTACATATCTGTACCAAAAGAGAAAATGATCTTTAAAAGGTGAAGAAGTTAAAAACTGATCTTCTAAGTTATTCATGAATATTTCTGCTAAAAGAGGTGACAAATTAGAGCCCATTGCTAAGCCTGAGTCTTGTGAATAAAAATTATTATTAAATTGAAAGAAATTTTGATCTAGGACAGTCTTACAAAGTGAATGTAAATTTAGTGCATGTATGGTTGGCATATTAGAATTAAATAGTAGGTTTTTTAAAATTAATAAGCAAGATTTGGGTGGGATACTGGGGAATAAATTAACTACGTCAAATGAAACAAGTCTAGTGTCTGATGGAATGTGGAAATTTCTAATTTTGGAGCAAAGATCTATTGAGTTTTTTATTGCAAATTTGTTATCAAAATCTAAATGTTGTCTAAGAATTGTATTAAGCCATTTTGAAAGTATTGATACAGGTGAATTAACAAAGGAAACTACTGGTCTAATGGGAAAAGCTTGAGTTTTATGTATTTTAGGTAGACCGTATAGTCTAGGTATGCAAGGATTCATGGGTATTAGTGTGAAAGCTTGTGGGTCAAAATATTTAACAGTTTCTGAAAGGTCTTTGAGCGTAGATTTAAGGTTGGAAACAAATTTTGAAGTAGGATCTTTTTTGAGTTTTGTAAAGTCACCAGATTTTAAGAAATTCTCTACTTTGTTTAAGTAATCTTGTTTGTTAAGTATTACCAAACAATTACCCTTGTCAGCTTTACTAATACAAATGTTGTTTTCTTTAATTTTTGTTTTTAAGCTTTTAATCATGTTTGAATCTGAAATGTTCTTTGTGATATTGTGGGGGTCTTTAGATAAGGTAGTTAATGTAATTACTAGTGATGGAATGGTATCGGGTATCAATGGTGTATTATAATGATTGGTGATGATTTCTGTTTCAACTGCAAGTGTTTCTTTTACGTATTGGATATTTAATGGTTGGACATTGTATTTAAGGCCTTTGGAAAGAAAATTAATTTCAGACTCTCAAAATTAATTCATCAATTGTATCATTAATTTTTTGTTAAATTAGGGCTGATGATGGCAGAAGTGTTCAGCCGAAACATGTTCCATTAGTAATTTTACAGTTATTAAAGTTTGTGGAGTTCGACTTAGATATATTTAAATTTTAATTTAAATTTACTCCACTTGGATTTAAGAACATTCTTCTTGTTTATTATACACTGACCTCCAAAAAATTTGGGACACCTCAAAAATTTGTGATAAAACTTTATAATTCTAATTTTTAAGGATTCTGGCACCATAATATCTTGGATCATACATATTGCCTTTATTCTAGTTCACTTTATCAGCTCCAATTTAATAAATGCCGTTAAAAATGAATTTAAACTATACTATAAGGGTTTTTTTAATAATCGAACATAAAAAACAATTAACAAAAAATGAAAAAATTTAAAAAAAGGTTAACATTTAATAATGAGTATGGCCTCCTCGGGCCTCAATTACTTCTGCTGAACGACGTGGCATGGAAGAAATTAGGTCAGACACATCTTCTTGAGGAATCGCTGCGTATTCATCTGCCAATGCTATTCTCAGGTCTTGCAGAGTCTCTGGACTGTTCTGACGACCTCTAACTCGTTACATTAGTTGGTTCCAAAGATGTTCAATCGGATTGAGGTCCGGACTAAGGACGGGCCATTCCATTCGCGGAAGACTCACTTGATTTAGGTTTGGGATTACTGCTTCTGCTACCTGTGAGCGAGCATTATCTTGCATTAGCTCAAAGTCATTTCCTATAAAGTGTGCATAAGGAACCACTGCTTCTTCTAGAACCTCCCTAACGTATTAGTCAGCGTTCAGACCGCCGTTACCAATAAAAATAAGTTCCATACGAGCATTCATTGAAATCCCATCCCACACCATAACTGAACCTCCGCCATATGGGACCCGCTCTGACATGGTACAGTCAAAATATCGCTCATTTCTACGTCTCCATACTCTTCCTCGTCCATCGGAAGAATGTAGGCAAAACCTGGACTCATCCGTGAAAAGTACACTACTCCACTGTTCCAAAGTCCGATTCACATTTTCATGAGCAAACTGCAATCGGGATCGTCTATGATGTAAAAGTAACTTTGAACCAGTGGCGGGTCTGGAAGACCCCAAACCAACTTCCTGTAGTCTTCTTCTAGTGGTGCTTTCACTGATCACCACTCCAGGCACATTTCTGAGATGTTGTTGTAAATAAGGTGCCGTACAACGTCGGTTGCGCAATGTGATTAACGATAAAAACAGATCATGTCTAGCACTTTTCGCTCTTTTTCGTCCAGAACCTGGTCGCTTGACAAATGTTCCAGTCTCTATAGAACGACTCCAAACATTTTGTATTGTGGAGCGGGGTACGTTGAGAGCTCTTGAAACGTATCGCCGACTTCTACCATCTTCAATTAAAAAACGATTTGGCCTACTTGAGACGCAGCTAAAAGCATTTTTAGAAAGAGAACTCTTTTTGATTACTTAACAGTACCCTAAGGACGCCAAACATTACAAATCCACAGCAATCTTGATGAAATTTTATAACCGCCATTAATCGGAATGTGCTATTTTTACTGTTAAGGGGAATTAACTCAACCAACAAAGAAATTATCAAGACCAAATGCTAAGCACCCGTTAGAGAATTGTTTAAACTTAACATAAAAGCGTTTAAAGAAATCTTTTAACTAACCAGATTCATTATTTTTGAAAATATTTATGTGTCCCAAATTTTTTGAAGGTCAGTGTATTTATGATTTTTCTAATTAAATATTTTGACCTTCTTTGCAGACGATAAAAAGGCCAACAACCTCATCAAGGAGATTGGGGAAACTGCAGAGGAAACAACTCATCAGTGGAAAGTCTCTCAAGAAAGCAAGTTTTTGGTGATGAGTCTCTTTTTGATAGTAAGCAGCGTCGAACTGTAAACCTTGGAAAGGATGTTTGCTGTACCCCGACGACGTCTTATGCATCGCCAATGTCCGCATTTTCTCCAGCTTCAACATATCCTGGTAAATTGTCTCATTTTATATCATTTACGACAATCATATACCTAGTAAGGATTTTTTTATTTTTGCAATAGTGACTTATAGTTATTTCTTATAGATTTTGTGGCAACCGTACTGCAAACATTGGCAAAACTGACCCAGCACGTCGAGCAACACACAATCCGAGTCATGAAAAAAATGATTTAATTTAATTAGGCCAATTAGCCCATAATAATTATTTTAGTTTTTTTTATAATAATAATTATAGTTATAGTTATATAGTTTATAATATTAGTAGTACATAGTTGACATTATAGTTTTTAGTAATTATTTTCATATTTTCTATTCACCTTTATACAGTATAATAGATTTGAACTTTTGTAAAACAATTTTTTTTTTGTTTGTTTTATAATAAATATTTGTCATGAAAATCAACACTTTTTTAACTTACTTATTTCCTAAAATCACCTAAAAAATACGTATTGTTTGTTGAGACATTGAAAATGACGTTTAATTCAGAAAATCAACACGTCTTTTCAACCTGGTAAAAACACCTGAAAGAGACGTGTTTTATCAGACGTTTGTAACACGTCATTTTTACACGTCAAAAGTAACGTTGATTTCGGCGACATCGCAACGTCTATTCAACGGTTGGTAGGTACTCGTTTGTTTTACGTTTTTTCACGTTGTTTTGTTTACGGAAAATCAGTACGTCTTAACAACGTGGTAAAATCACGTAAAAAAAACGTGTTTTACTAGACGTCATATTTACAGGTCGAAAGTAACGTTGAAGTCAGCGACATCGTAACGTCTATACAACCGTTGGTACTCGTCCTTTTTTTACGTTTCTCTCACGTGGTTGTGTTCTACTCACTGCCTTTCGAAAGACTATGAAACCCCGCAAAATTACGTGTCTCCTACATTATGCATCGCGTTCTTTTGCAGCACAACGCGCAATTAAAAACGAGCCGTTGTCCGACCCGGCGCAATAAACGGAAATTAGTACGGCTGCTGTAAACAGGAAATAATTAATTTTTATTTGCAGAAGATGTTATCCACTTCTGTTGATTCTAAGTTTACGGAGCGAGTTGACAAACACCAATCTTCTCCCCTTTTCTTGCAACCTCTCGCCTGATTTTAACTAGATTTTAAACTTTGAAACGCCCTAAATGATGTGAAAACACAGAGAAGAAATCGGATACGTTCTCCGCAGAGACGGCTTTATTTTCGGAGTCGCATCAACAAATAAGTTGTGTCGTCAATTATACAGCTCCCGATCGAACAAGAGCTTTTCTATCCAAACAAAATTATTAATAAAATTGGTTCGGTGTGGTTTTATCGACCCCAAATTATTTTTATGACGGGTGTATGCAAATAAATTGACAAATATATTAAATTTTACTGGATACGCAGTAAAAATGAGAATTTATTTTGTGCGGGATGGCCGATCTAATGGAGGTCTGGATGATCATGCTTTGGGAATGTCTGGTCGTGACGCAGCAGGAATTTTAGATCCCAGATACTAAAATTTAAAAAAATTACAATTTCAAAGGTTTCAAAAATTGATTTGGAAAGAGATTCTGAGATTTTAGTATCATCAGGTTTGAAGATATTAAAAATACCCAAGATTAGCAAAATTGCGATAGAAAATTTCAAGAGACAACTATTTGTAGCAGTGTGTGGTCTGATAACCAAGGCAAAATATCATCCACAGAACAGCTCGGAGCCTTCATGTTTTCACCCCTCGCCATGTAATTAATCTTTGATGAATCGGTCTACACACGTTGCTAGACTATATACCAATGACTCACTGCAAGCTCGTTCATCTGTGCACACGGTTCATTTGTTGAATCCTGATGAGCTGGCTGATGATCACAGCTGCAAGTGTATACTAATGCACAGTGTGCCAATCCATAGGCTCATCTTTTTATTGATTTTTACTAGGTAAATCTGTGATAAAAATTTCTGACTAGGATTAAGGGGGCAAGTACTTGCTTTTAGCCAGGGAAATTTAGCTGCAAGTTTCTCAATTTCTAAGTGTGCCTAAACCTCATTGATTAGTCATTTTATCAGTCTCTCAACTTCCCCCAGTGTTTCTCAATTTCTCTCAGTGTAATAGTTTCGATCAAATCCTCAATTTGTTTTTATTTCTCTCGGTATTTCAATTCTTATCATTGCCTCAATTTCCCTCATATTCGAAGCCTGTGTTTCTCAATCGCTAAATTCCCAGATTTCCCAAATTCTCAAGTTCCTTGACTTTAAATGTTCTCTAAAACCCGAGGTTCTGCGAGATTTCATGTTCTTCAAAATTTTGGGTTCCTCCAGTTCTCAAGCTTTGGGCCTCAAGTTCTCATTTCCCAAAAACTCAAGTTTAACCAGTTCTTATATTTGGTTTCTCGACTTGTCAGGTTCTTGCGTTATTAAAGGTCTTGAGTTTCCAAAGATCTCAAGTATGTTTCATGTTCCTCCAATTCTGAAGTTTGGTTTCTCGTTATGTCAGGTTCCTAAGTTACTCAATTTCTCCAGTTTTCGTAAAATATCAGATATTTCAAAATCTCAAATTTCCCACATTCTCAAGTACCTTAAGCACCTTAAGTTCTCACGTTCTTCAAAATCTTGGGTTCCCAGTTCTCAAGTATGGATCCCCAAATTCCCAGGTCGTTAGGTCTTTCAAAGTCTAAGGTTCGCTTGGTTCTCATGTTTCCAAAGCTCAAGTTAAACCAGTTCTCAAAAATTTCATGTTCCAACAGTTCTGAAGTTTGGTTTCTCAATTTATGTAAGGTTCCTGAGAAGTTTCTTAAAAGTTTAGATTTTCAAATTTTTGATTTTTCTCCACTTTTCAAAATCGGTTTCTCGAGGGCTCAAGTTGAAAGACCTTGAGAATTGTGAAAACCTGATAATTTGGGAATTTTGGGACCTTGGGTAACTTAAGAACCCTTTAACTTGAGACACTCAAATTGAGAACTGGGGGATCTTAAGATTTTGGAAAGCCTGGGAACTAAGCGAACCTTGGACATTTAGAATCATACCAACCTGAGGAACACAAATTGAGGCCTAGAAACCTCAAAAACTTTAGAATTTGAGATAATTTTAATCTTAGAGAACCTGACACATTGAAGAACCTGAAATGGCGGAAAATCTAAAACCTTAGGAACCTGAGAATTTAAGGAACTTGAGAATTTGGACAACCTGTTTTTTTTTTCAAATTTTTGATTTTTCTCCAATTTTGAAAATCGGTTTCTCTAGGGCTCAAGTTCCATCAGATCTCAGATTTTAGTAAACTTGAGACCTTGCGAATCGTGCGAACCTGATATTTTGGGAATCTTGGGATCTTGGGTAACTTAAGAACTTTTGAACTTGAGACACTAAACTTGAGAACTAGAGGAACTTAATATTTTGGAAACCAGACAAACACAAATTGAGAACTAGAACTCCAGGAACCTCAAAAATTTTAGAATTTGAGATCTTTTAAAACCTGATATCTTAGAGAACCTGACACATTGAAGAACCCGAAATGGCGGAAATTCTGAAACCTTGGGAACCTGAGAATTTAAGGAACTTGAGAATTTGGACAACCTTTTTTTTTCAAATTTTTGACTTTTCTCCAATTTTCAAAATCGGTTTCTCTAGGGCTCAAGTTTCATCAGATCTCAGATTTTAGTGAACTTGAGGCCTTGCGAATCGTGCGAACCTGATATTTTGGGAACCTTGGGATATTGTGTAACTTAAGAAACTTTCAACTTGCGACACTAAACTTGAGAACTAGAGGAACTTAAGATTTTGGAAACCAGAAAAACACAAATTGAGAACTAGAACTCCAGGAACCTCAAAAATTTTAGAATTTGATATCTTTTAAAACCTGATATCTTAGAGAACCTGACACATTGAAGAACCCGAAATGGCGGAAAATCTGAAACCTTGGGAACCTGAGAATTTAAGGAACTTGAGAATTTGGACAACCTGTTTTTTTTCAAATTTTTGATTTTTCTTCCATTTTCAAAATCGGTTTCTCTAGGGCTCAAGTTTCATCAGATCTCAGATTTTAGTGAACTTGAGGCCTTGCAAATCGTGCGAACCTGATATTTTGGGAAACTTGGGATCTTGGGCAACTTAAGAACTTTTGAACTTGAGACACTAAACTTGAGAACTCGAGGAACTTAAGATTTTGGAAACCAGAAAAACACAAATTGAGAACTACAACTTCAGGAACCTCAAAAATTTTAGAATTTGAGATTTTTTAAAACCTGATATCTTACAGAACATGACACATTAAAGAACCCGAAATGGCGGAAAATCTGAAACCTTAGGAACCTGAGAATTTAAGGAAATTGAGAATTTGGACAACCTGTTTTTTTTTTCAAATTTTTTATTTTTCTCCCATTTTCAAAATTGGTTTCTCTAGGGCTCAAGTTCCATCAGGTCTCAGATTTTAGTGAACTTGAGAATTTGCGAATCGTGCGAACCTGATATTTTGGGAATCTTGGAATCTTGGGTAACTAATAAGAAGAAAAATTTTACAATTTGAGATCTTTTAAAACCTGATATCTTAGAGAACCTGACACATTGAAGAACCCGAAATGGCGGATATTCTGAAACCTTGGGAACCTGAGAATTTAAGGAACTTGAGAATTTGGACAACCTGTTTTTTTTTCAAATTTTTGACTTTTCTCCAATTTTCAAAATCGGTTTCTCTAGGGCTCAAGTTCCATCAGATCTCAGATTTTAGTGAACTTGAGACATTGCAAATCGTGCCAACCTGATATTTTGGGAATCTTGGGATCTTGGGTAACTTAAGAACCTTTCAACTTGAGACACTAAACTTGAGAACTAGAGGAACTTAAGATTTTGGAAACCAGACAAACACAAATTGAGAACTAGAACTCCAGGAACCTCAAAAATTTTAGAATTTGATATCTTTAAAACCTGATATCTTAGAGAACCTGACACATTGAAGAACCCGAAATGGCGGAAAATCTGAAACCTTGGGAACCTGAGAATTTAAGGAACTTGAGAATTTGGACAACCTTTTTTTTTCAAATTTTTGACTTTTCTCCAATTTTCAAAATCGGTTTCTCTAGGGCTCAAGTTTCATCAGATCTCAGATTTTAGTGAACTTGAGGCCTTGCGAATCGTGCGAACCTGATATTTTGGGAACCTTGGGATATTGTGTAACTTAAGAAACTTTCAACTTGCGACACTAAACTTGAGAACTAGAGGAACTTAAGATTTTGGAAACCAGACAAACACAAATTGAGAACTAGAACTCCAGGAACCTCAAAAATTTTAGAATTTGATATCTTTAAAACCTGATATCTTAGAGAACCTGACACATTGAAGAACCCGAAATGGCGGAAAATCTGAAACCTTGGGAACCTGAGAATTTAAGGAACTTGAGAATTTGGACAACCTTTTTTTTTTTCAAATTTTTGACTTTTCTCCAATTTTCAAAATCGGTTTCTCTAGGGCTCAAGTTTCATCAGATCTCAGATTTTAGTAAACTTGAGACCTTGCGAATCGTGCGAACCTGATATTTTGGGAATCTTGGGATCTTGGGTAACTTAAGAACTTTTGAACTTGAGACACTAAACTTGAGAACTAGAGGAACTTAATATTTTGGAAACCAGACAAACACAAATTGAGAACTAGAACTCCAGGAACCTCAAAAATTTTAGAATTTGAGATCTTTTAAAACCTGATATCTTAGAGAACCTGACACATTGAAGAACCCGAAATGGCGGAAATTCTGAAACCTTGGGAACCTGAGAATTTAAGGAACTTGAGAATTTGGACAACCTTTTTTTTTCAAATTTTTGACTTTTCTCCAATTTTCAAAATCGGTTTCTCTAGGGCTCAAGTTTCATCAGATCTCAGATTTTAGTGAACTTGAGGCCTTGCGAATCGTGCGAACCTGATATTTTGGGAACCTTGGGATATTGTGTAACTTAAGAAACTTTCAACTTGCGACACTAAACTTGAGAACTAGAGGAACTTAAGATTTTGGAAACCAGAAAAACACAAATTGAGAACTAGAACTCCAGGAACCTCAAAAATTTTAGAATTTGATATCTTTTAAAACCTGATATCTTAGAGAACCTGACACATTGAAGAACCCGAAATGGCGGAAAATCTGAAACCTTGGGAACCTGAGAATTTAAGGAACTTGAGAATTTGGACAACCTGTTTTTTTTCAAATTTTTGATTTTTCTTCCATTTTCAAAATCGGTTTCTCTAGGGCTCAAGTTTCATCAGATCTCAGATTTTAGTGAACTTGAGGCCTTGCAAATCGTGCGAACCTGATATTTTGGGAAACTTGGGATCTTGGGCAACTTAAGAACTTTTGAACTTGAGACACTAAACTTGAGAACTCGAGGAACTTAAGATTTTGGAAACCAGAAAAACACAAATTGAGAACTACAACTTCAGGAACCTCAAAAATTTTAGAATTTGAGATTTTTTAAAACCTGATATCTTACAGAACATGACACATTAAAGAACCCGAAATGGCGGAAAATCTGAAACCTTAGGAACCTGAGAATTTAAGGAAATTGAGAATTTGGACAACCTGTTTTTTTTTTCAAATTTTTTATTTTTCTCCCATTTTCAAAATTGGTTTCTCTAGGGCTCAAGTTCCATCAGGTCTCAGATTTTAGTGAACTTGAGAATTTGCGAATCGTGCGAACCTGATATTTTGGGAATCTTGGAATCTTGGGTAACTAATAAGAAGAAAAATTTTACAATTTGAGATCTTTTAAAACCTGATATCTTAGAGAACCTGACACATTGAAGAACCCGAAATGGCGGATATTCTGAAACCTTGGGAACCTGAGAATTTAAGGAACTTGAGAATTTGGACAACCTGTTTTTTTTTCAAATTTTTGACTTTTCTCCAATTTTCAAAATCGGTTTCTCTAGGGCTCAAGTTCCATCAGATCTCAGATTTTAGTGAACTTGAGACATTGCAAATCGTGCCAACCTGATATTTTGGGAATCTTGGGATCTTGGGTAACTTAAGAACCTTTCAACTTGAGACACTAAACTTGAGAACTAGAGGAACTTAAGATTTTGGAAACCAGACAAACACAAATTGAGAACTAGAACTCCAGGAACCTCAAAAATTTTAGAATTTGATATCTTTAAAACCTGATATCTTAGAGAACCTGACACATTGAAGAACCCGAAATGGCGGAAAATCTGAAACCTTGGGAACCTGAGAATTTAAGGAACTTGAGAATTTGGACAACCTTTTTTTTTCAAATTTTTGACTTTTGTCCAATTTTCAAAATCGGTTTCTCTAGGGCTCAAGTTTCATCAGATCTCAGATTTTAGTGAACTTGAGGCCTTGCGAATCGTGCGAACCTGATATTTTGGGAACCTTGGGATATTGTGTAACTTAAGAAACTTTCAACTTGCGACACTAAACTTGAGAACTAGAGGAACTTAAGATTTTGGAAACCAGACAAACACAAATTGAGAACTAGAACTCCAGGAACCTCAAAAATTTTAGAATTTGATATCTTTAAAACCTGATATCTTAGAGAACCTGACACATTGAAGAACCCGAAATGGCGGAAAATCTGAAACCTTGGGAACCTGAGAATTTAAGGAACTTGAGAATTTGGACAACCTTTTTTTTTTCAAATTTTTGACTTTTCTCCAATTTTCAAAATCGGTTTCTCTAGGGCTCAAGTTTCATCAGATCTCAGATTTTAGTGAACTTGAGGCCTTGCGAATCGTGCGAACCTGATATTTTGGGAACCTTGGGATATTGTGTAACTTAAGAAACTTTCAACTTGCGACACTAAACTTGAGAACTAGAGGAACTTAAGATTTTGGAAACCAGACAAACACAAATTGAGAACTAGAACTCCAGGAACCTCAAAAATTTTAGAATTTGAGATCTTTTAAAACCTGATATCTTAGAGAACCTGACACATTGAAGAACCCGAAATGGCGGAAAATCTGAAACCTTGGGAACCTGAGAATTTAAGGAACTTGAGAATTTGAACAACCTGTTTTTTTTTTCAAATTTTTGATTTTTCTCCAATTTTCAAAAACGGTTTCTCTAGGGCTCAAGTTCCATCAGATTTCAGATTATAGTGAACTTGAGACCTTGCGAATCGTGCCAACCTGATATTTTGGGAACCTTGGGATATTGTGTAACTTAAGAAACTTTCAACTTGCGACACTAAACTTGAGAACTAGAGGAACTTAAGATTTTAGGAACCAGACAAACACAAATTGAGAACTAGAACTCCAGGAACCTCAAAAATTTTAGAATTTGAGATCTTTTAAAACCTGATATCTTAGAGAACCTGACACATTGAAGAACCCGAAAAGGCGGAAAATCTGAAACCTTGGGAACCTGAGAATTTAAGGAAATTGAGAATTTGAACAACCTGTTTTTTTTCAAATTTTTGATTTTTCTCCAATTTTCAAAAACGGTTTCTCTAGGGCTCAAGTTCCATCAGATTTCAGATTATAGTGAACTTGAGACCTTGCGAATCGTGCCAACCTGATATTTTGGGAACCTTGGGGTATTGTGTAAATTAAGAAACTTTCAACTTGCGACACTAAACTTGAGAACTAGAGGAACTTAAGATTTTGGAAACCAGACAAACACAAATTGAGAACTAGAACTCCAGGAACCTCAAAAATTCTATAATTTGATATCTTTAAAACCTGATATCTTAGAGAACCTGACACATTGAAGAACCCGAAATGGCGGAAAATCTGAAACCTTGGGAACCTGAGAATTTAAGGAACTTGAGAATTTGGACAACCTGTTTTTTTTTTCAAATTTTTGATTTTTCTTCCATTTTCAAAATCGGTTTCTCTAGGGCTCAAGTTTCATCAGATCTCAGATTTTAGTGAACTTGAGGCCTTGCGAATCGTGCGAACCCGATATTTTGGGAATCTTGGGATCCTGGGTAACTTAAGAACCTTTCAACTTGAGACACTAAACTTGAGAATTAGAGGAACTTAAGATTTTGGAAACCAGAAAAACACAAATTGAGAACTACAACTTCAGGAACCTCAAAAATTTTAGAATTTGAGATTTTTTAAAACCTGATATCTTACAGAACATGACACATTAAAGAACCCGAAATGGCGGAAAATCTGAAACCTTAGGAACCTGAGAATTTAAGAAAATTGATAATTTGGACAACCTGATTTTTTTTTTTCAAATTTTTTATTTTTCCCCCATTTTCAAAATTGGTTTCTCTAGGGCTCAAGTTCCATCAGGTCTCAGATTTTAGTGAACTTGAGAATTTGCGAATCGTGCGAACCTGATATTTTGGGAATCTTGGCATCTTGGGTAACTAATAAGAAGAAAAATTTTACAATTTGAGATCTTTTAAAACCTGATATCTTAGAGAACCTGACACATTGAAGAACCCGAAATGGCGGATATTCTGAAACCTTGGGAACCTGAGAATTTAAGGAACTTGAGAATTTGGACAACCTGTTTTTTTTTCAAATTTTTGACTTTTCTCCAATTTTCAAAATCGGTTTCTCTAGGGCTCAAGTTCCATCAGATCTCAGATTTTAGTGAACTTGAGACATTGCAAATCGTGCCAACCTGATATTTTGGGAATCTTGGGATCTTGGGTAACTTAAGAACCTTTCAACTTGAGACACTAAACTTGAGAACTAGAGGAACTTAAGATTTTGGAAACCAGACAAACACAAATTGAGAACTAGAACTCCAGGAACCTCAAAAATTTTAGAATTTGATATCTTTAAAACCTGATATCTTAGAGAACCTGACACATTGAAGAACCCGAAATGGCGGAAAATCTGAAACCTTGGGAACCTGAGAATTTAAGGAACTTGAGAATTTGGACAACCTTTTTTTTTTTTCAAATTTTTGATTTTTCTCCCATTTTCAAAATCGGTTTCTCTAGGGCTCAAGTTCCATCAGATCTCAGATTGAGTGAACTTGAGACCTTGCGAATCATGCGACCCTGATATTTTGGGAATCTTGGGTAACTTAAAAACCTTTCAACTTGAGACACTAAACTTGAGAACTAGAGGAACTTAAGATTTTGGAAACCAGACAAACACAAATTGAGAACTAGAACTCCAGGAGCCTCAAAAATTTTAGAATTTGATATCTTTTAAAGCCTGATATCTTAGAGAACCTGACACATTGAAGAACCCGAAATGGCGGAAAATCTGAAACCTTGGGAACCTGAGAATTTAAGGAACTTGAGAATTTGGACAACCTTTTTTTTTTTCAAATTTTTGACTTTTCTCCAATTTTCAAAATCGGTTTCTCTAGGGCTCAAGTTTCATCAGATCTCAGATTTTAGTGAACTTGAGGCCTTGCGAATCGTGCGAACCTGATATTTTGGGAACCTTGGGATATTGTGTAACTTAAGAAACTTTCAACTTGCGACACTAAACTTGAGAACTAGAGGAACTTAAGATTTTGGAAACCAGACAAACACAAATTGAGAACTAGAACTCCAGGAACCTCAAAAATTTTAGAATTTGAGATCTTTTAAAACCTGATATCTTAGAGAACCTGACACATTGAAGAACCCGAAATGGCGGAAAATCTGAAACCTTGGGAACCTGAGAATTTAAGGAACTTGAGAATTTGGACAACCTTTTTTTTTTCAAATTTTTGACTTTTCTCCAATTTTCAAAATCGGTTTGTCTAGGGCTCAAGTTTCATCAGATCTCAGATTTGAGTGAACTTGAGACCTTGCGAATCGTGCCAACCTGATATTTTGGGAACCTTGGGATATTGGGTTACTTAAGAACCATTCAACTTGAGACACTAAACTTGAGAATTAGAGGAACTTAAGATTTTGGAAACCAGACAAACACAAATTGAGAACTAGAACTCCAGAAACCTAAAAAAATTTAGAATTTGAGATCTTTTAAAACCTGATATCTTAGAGAACCTGACACATTGAAGAACCCGAAATGGCGGAAAATCTGAAACCTTGGGAACCTGAGAATTTAAGGAACTTGAGAATTTGGACAACCTGTTTTTTTTTCAAATTTTTGATTTTTCTCCCATTTTCAAAATCAGTTTCTCTAGGGCTCAAGTTTCATCAGATCTCAGATTTTAGTGAACTTGAGGCCTTGCGAATCGTGCGAACCTGATATTTTGGGAATCTTGGGATCTTGGGTAACTTAAGAACCTTTCAACTTGAGACACTAAACTTGAGAATTAGAGGAACTTAAGATTTTGGAAACCAGAAAAACACAAATTGAGAACTAGAACTCCAGGAACCTCAAAAATTTTAGAATTTGAGATCTTTTAAAACCTGATATCTGAGAGAACCTGACACATTGAAGAACCCGAAATGGCGGAAAATCTGAAACCTTGGGAACCTGAGAATTTAAGGAACTTGAGAATTTGGACAACCTGTTATTTTTTTCAAATTTTTGATTTTTCTCCCATTTTCAAAATCGGTTTCTCTAGGGCTCAAGTTAAATCAGATCTCAGATTTGAGTGAAGTTGAGACCTTGCGAATCGTGCGAACCTGATATTTTGGGAATCTTGGAATGTTGGGTAACTTAGGAACCTTTCAACTTGAGACACTAAACTTGAGAACTGGAGGAGCTTAAGATTTTGGAAAGCCTGGGAACTAAGGGAACCTTGGACAATTAGAAACTAAGCAACCTGAGAAACACAAATTGAGATGTTAAGAAACTTGAGAATTTGGACAATTTGATTTTTTTTTTAATTTTTGATTTTTCTCCACTATTCAAAATCGCTTTCTCGAGTGCTAAAGTTCCATAATATCTCAAATTTGAGGGAACTTGAGACTTTGAGAATTGTGCGAACCTGATATTTTGGGAATCTTGGTATCTTGAATAAATTAAGAACCCTTCAACTTGAGAACAGACAGAACTTAAAATTTTGATAGAATGGGACTAAGCGAACGGTGGACATTTAGAATAATAGCAACCTGATAACCTGAGAAACAGAAATTGAGACCTAGAACTTCAGAAACCTCAAAAATTTTAGAATTTGAGATCCTTTGGAACCTGATATCTTAGAGAACCTGACACATTGAAGCACCCGAAATGGCGGAAAATCTGAAACCTTAGGAACCTGAGATGTTAAGGAACTTGAAAATATTGTTTTTTTAATTTTTGATTTTTCTCCACTTTTCAAAATCGGTTTCTCGAATGCTCAAGTTCCATGAGATCAGATTTGAGGGAACTGGAGACCTTGAAAATTCTGAAAATCTGATATTTTGGGAATACTGGGACCTTGGGTAACTTAAGAACCTTTCAACTGGAGACTTGAGAACTGGAGGAACTTAAGATTTTGGAAAGCCTAGGAACTAAGCGAACTTTGGACATTTAGAATCATAGCAACCTGAAAACGACAGAAACACAAATTGAGACCTAGAATTCCAGGAACCTCAAGAATTTTTGAAATATGAGATCTTTAAAACCTGATACATTGAAGAACCTGAAATGGCGAAAAGTCTGAAACCTTAGGAACTTGAGATCTTAAGGTACTTCAGAATTTGGACAATTTGATTCTTTTCCAAATTCTTGATTTTTCTCCACTTTTCAAAATCGGTTTCGCGAGTGCTCAAGTTCCATAATATCTCAGATTTGAGAGAACTTGAGACCTTGCGAATCGTGCGAACCTGATATTTTGGGAATCTTGGGATCTTGGGTAACTTAAGAACCTTTCAACTTGAGACACTAAACTTGAGAACTAGAGGAACTTAAGATTTTGGAAAGCAGACAAACACAAATTGAGAACTAGAACTCCAAGAACCTCAAAAATTTTAGAATTTGATATCTTTTAAAACCTGATATCTTAGAGAACCTGACACATTGAAGAACACGAAATGGCGGAAAATCTGAAACCTTAGGAACCTGACAATTTAAGGAACTTGAGAATTTGGCCAACCTGTTTTTTTTCAATTTTTTGATCTTTCTCCCATTTTCAAAATCGGTTTCGCTAGGGCTCAAGTTCCATCAGATCTCAGATTGAGTGAACTTGAGACCTTGCGAATCATGCGACCCTGATATTTTGGGAATCTTGGGTAACTTAAAAACCTTTCAACTTGAGACACTAAACTTGAGAACTAGAGGAACTTAACATTTTGGAAACCAGACAAACACAAATTGAGAACTAGAACTCCAGGAGCCTCAAAAATTTTAGAATTTGACATCTTTTAAAACCTGATATCTTAGAGGACCTGACACATTGAAGAACCCGAAATGGCGGAAAATCTGAAACCTTAGGAACTCGAGAATTTATGGAACTTGAGAATTTGGACAACCTGTTTTTTTTTCAAATTTTTGATTTTTCTCCCATTTTCAAAATCGGTTTCTCTAGGGCTCAAGTTCCATCAGATCTCAGATTGAGTGAACTTGAGACCTTGCGAATCATGCGACCCTGATATTTTGGGAATCTTGGGTAACTTAAAAACCTTTCAACTTGAGACACTAAACTTGAGAACTAGAGGAACTTAAGATTTTGGAAACCAGACAAACACAAATTGAGAACTAGAACTCCAGGAGCCTCAAAAATTTTAGAATTTGATATCTTTTAAAGCCTGATATCTTAGAGACCCTGACACATTGAAGAACCCGAAATGGCGGAAAATATGAAACCTTGGGAACCTGAGAATTTAAGGAACTTGAGAATTTTTACAACCTGTTTTTTTTCAAATTTTTGATTTTCCTCCCATTTTCAAAATCGGATTCTCTAGGGCCCAAGTTTCATCAGATCTCAGATTTTAGTAAACTTGAGACATTGCGAATCGTGCGAACCTGATATTTTGGTAAACTTGGGATCTTGGGTAACTTAAGAACCTTTGAACTTGAGACACTAAACTTGAGAACTCGAGGAACTTAAGATTTTGGAAACCAGACAAACACAAATTGCGAACTAGAACTCCAGGAAACTCAAAAATTTTAGAATTTGAGATCTTTTAAAACCTGATATCTTAGAGAACTTGAGAATTTGGACAATCTGATTTTTTTTTCAAATTTTTGATTTTTCTCCAATTTTCAAAATCGGTTTCTCTAGGGCCCAAGTTTCATCAGATCTCAGATTTTAGTAAACTTGAGACATTGCGAATCGTGCGAACCTGATATTTTGGTAAACTTGGGATCTTGGGTAACTTAAGAACCTTTGAACTTGAGACACTAAACTTGAGAACTCGAGGAACTTAAGATTTTGGAAACCAGACAAACACAAATTGCGAACTAGAACTCCAGGAAACTCAAAAATTTTAGAATTTGAGATCTTTTAAAACCTGATATCTTAGAGAACTTGAGAATTTGGACAATCTGATTTTTTTTTCAAATTTTTGATTTTTCTCCCATTTTCAAAATCGGTTTCTCTAGGGCTCAAGTTCCATCAGATCTCAGATTTGAGAGAACTTGAGACCTTGCGAATCGTGCGAACCTGATATTTTGGGAATCTTGGGGTCTTTGGTAACTTAAGAACCTTTCAACTTGAGACACTAAACTTGAGAACTAGAGGAACTTAAGATTTTGGAAACCAGACAAACACAAATTGAGAACTAGAACTCCAGGAACATCAAAAATTTTAGAATTTGAGATCGTTTAAAACCTGATATCTAAGAGAACCTGACACATTAAAGAACCCGAAATGGCGGAAAATCTGAAACCTTGGGAACCTGAGAATTTAAGGAACTTGAGAATTTGGACAACCTTTTTTTTTTCAAATTTTTGACTTTTCTCCAATTTTCAAAATCGGTTTCTCTAGGGCTCAAGTTTCATCAGATCTCAGATTTTAGTGAACTTGAGGCCTTGCGAATCGTGCGAACCTGATATTTTGGGAACCTTGGGATATTGTGTAACTTAAGAAACTTTCAACTTGCGACACTAAACTTGAGAACTAGAGGAACTTAAGATTTTGGAAACCAGACAAACACAAATTGAGAACTAGAACTCCAGGAACATCAAAAATTTTAGAATTTGATATATTTTAAAACCTGATATCTTAGAGAACCTGACACATTGAAGAACCCAAAATGGCGGAAAATCTGAAACCTTGGAAACCTGAGAATTTAAGGAACTTGAGAATTTGGACAACCTGTTATTTTTTTCAAAGATTGATTTTTCTCCCATTTTCAAAATCGGTTTCTCTAGGGCTGAAGTTCCATCAGATCTCAGATTTGAGTGAACTTGAGACCTTGCGAATCGTGCCAATCTGATATTTTGGGAACCTTGGGATATTGGGTAACTTAAGAACCATTCAACTTGAGACACTAAACTTGAGAACTAGAGGAACTTAAGATTTTGGAAACCAGACAAACACAAATTGAGAACTAGAACTCCAGGAACATCAAAAATTTTAGAATTTGATATCTTTTAAAACCTGATATCTTAGAGGACCTGACACATTGAAGAACCCGAAATGGCGGAAAATCTGAAACCTTAGGAACTTGAGAATTTAAGGAACTTGAGAATTTGGACAACCTGTTTTTTTTTTTCAAATTTTTGATTTTTCTCCCATTTTCAAAATCGGTTTCTATAGGGCCCAAGTTTCATCAGATCTCAGATTTTAGTAAACTTGAGACATTGCGAATCGTGCGAACCTGATATTTTGGGAAACTTGGGATCTTGGGTAACTTAAGAACCTTTGAACTTGAGACACTAAACTTGAGAACTCGAGGAACTTAAGATTTTGGAAACCAGACAAACACAAATTGCGAACTAGAACTCCAGGAAACTCAAAAATTTTAGAATTTGAGATCTTTTAAAACCTGATATCTTAGAGAACTTGAGAATTTGGACAATCTGATTTTTTTTTTCAAATTTTTGATTTTTCTCCAATTTTCAAAATCGGTTTCTCTAGGGCTCAAGTTCCATCGGATCTCAGATTTTAGTGAACTTGAGACCTTGCGAATCGTGCGAACCTGATATTTTGGGAATCTTGGAATCTTGGGTAACTTAGGAACCTTTCAACTTGAGACACTAAACTTGAGAACTGGAGGAGCTTAAGATTTTGGAAAGCCTGGGAACTAAGGGAACCTTGGACAATTAGAAACTAAGCAACCTGAGAAACACAAATTGAGATGTTAAGAAACTTGAGAATTTGGACAATTAGATTTTTTTTTAATTTTTTTTTTTCACTTTTCAAAATCGGTTTCTCGAATGCTCAAGTTCCATGAGATATCAGATTTGAGGGGACTGGAGACCTTGAAAATTGTGAAAATCTGATATTTTGGGAATGTTAGGACCTTGGGTAACTTAAGAACCTTTCAACTGGAGACTTGAGAACTGGAGGAACTTAAGATTTTGGAAAGCCTAGGAACTAAGCGAACTTTGGACATTTAGAATCATAGCAACCTGAAAACGACAGAAACACAAATTGAGACCTAGAATTCCAGGAACCTCAAGAATTTTTGAAATATGAGATCTTTAAAACCTGATACATTGAAGAACTTGAAATGGCGAAAAGTCTGAAACCTTAGGAACTTGAGATCTTAAGGTACTTCAGAATTTGGACAATTTTATTCTTTTCCAAATTCTTGATTTTTCTCCACTTTTCAAAATCGGTTTCGCGAGTGCTCAAGTTCCATAATATCTCAGATTTGAGAGAACTTGAGACTTTGAGAATTGTGGGAACCTGATATTTTAGGAATCTTAGGACCTTGAGTAACTTAAGAACCTTTCAACTTGAGACACTTGAGAACTGGAGGAACTTAAGATTTTGGTAAGCCTGGGAACTAAGCAAACCTTGGACATTTAGAATCATAGCAACCTGAAAACCTGAGAAACACAAACTGAAACCTAGAACTGCATGAACCTCAAAAAATTTAAAATTTGAGATATTTTAAAACCTGATATCTCGGAGAACCTGACACATTGAAGAACCCGAAATGGCGGAAAATCTGAAACCTTAGGAACATGAGATCTTAACAATCAATTTTTTTTTTAAATTTTTGATTTTTCTCCACTTTTCAAAATCCCTTTCTCAAGAGCTCAAGTTCCATGAAATCTCAGATTTGAGGAAACTTCAGAACTTGAGAATTGTGGGAACCTGATATTTTGGAACTCTTGGGAACTTGGATAACTTAAGAACCTTTCAACTTGAGACACTAAACTTGAAAGCTGGAGGAACTTAAGATTTTGGAAAGCCTGGGAACTAAGCGAACCTTGAACATTTAGAACCATAGCAACCTGAGAAACACAAATTGAGAGCTAGAACTCCATTAACCTCAAAAATTTTAGAATTTGAGATCCTTTAAAACCTGATATCTTAGAGAACCTGACACATTGAAGAACCTGAAATGGCGGAAAATCGGAAACCTTAGGAACATGAGATCTTAACAATCAGATTTTTTTTTAATTTTTGATTTTTCTCCATTTTTCAAAATCGGTTTCTCAAGGACTCAAGTTCCATAAAATCTCAGATTTGAGGGAACTTGAGACCATGAGAATTGTGAGAACCTGATATTTTGAAAAACCTGATATTTTCAGAATATTGGGATCTAGAAGTTCAGGAACCTCAAAAATTTAGAATTTGAGATCTTTTGAAACCTGATATCTTAGAGAACCTGACACATTGAAGAGCTGGAAATGGCGGAAACTCTGAAACCTTAGGATCCTGAGATGTTAAGGAACTTGAGAATTTAGACAATCTGATTTTTTTTTAATTTTTGATTTTTCTCCACTTCTCAAAATCGGTTTCTCGAGTTTCTCCATGAGATCTCAGATTTGAGGGAATTGGAGACCGAGAGAATTATGAAAAACTGATATTTTGGGAATATTGGGACCTTGGGTAACTTAAGAACCTTTCAACGGAAGACTTGAGAACTAGAAAAACTTGAGACCTAGAACTCCAGGAACCTCAAAAAATTTTGAAATTTGAGATCTTTTAAAACCTGATATCTTAGAGAACCTGACACATTGAAGAACCTGAAATGGCGATAAATCTGAAACCTTAGGAACATGAGATCTTAACAATCAGATTTTTTTTTAATTTTTGATTTTTCTCCACTTTTCAAAATCGGTTTCTCAAGGGCTCAAGTTCCATGAAATCTCAGATTTGAGGGAACTTGAGACCTTGAGAATTGTGAGAACCTGATATTTTGAAAAACCTGATATTTTTGGAATCCTGGGATCTTGGGTAACGTAAGAACCCTTCAACTTGAGACACTAAATTTGAAAACTGAGGAAACTTAAGATGTTGGGAAGCATGGGAACTAAGGGAAACTTGGACAATTAGAAACTAAGCTACCTGAGAAACACAAATTGAGAGCTAGAACGCCAGGAACCTCAAAAATTTTAAAATTTGAGATATTTTAAAACCTGATATCTTAGAGAACCTGACACATTGAAGAAACCGAAATAGCCTAGACTCTGAGACCTTAGGAACCTGAGATGTTAAGAAACTTGAGAATTTGAACAATCTGATTTTTTTTTTAATTTTTAATTTTTCTTCACTTTTCAAAATCGCTTTCTAGAGTGCTCAAGTTCCAAAATATCGCAGATTTGAGGGAACTTGAGACTTTGAGAATTGTGGGAACCTGATATTTTGGGAATCTTTGGACCTTAAATAAATTAAGAACCCTTCAACTTGAGAACAGGCAGAACTTAAGATTTTGAATAAAATGAGAACTAAGCGAACCGTGGACATTTAGAATAATAGCAACCTGATAACCTGAGAAACATAAATTGAGACCTAGAAGTTCAGGAACCTCAAAAATTTATAATTTGAGATCTTTTGAAACCTGATATCTTAGAGAACCTGACACATTGAAGAACCCGAAATGGCGGAAAATCTGAAACCTTAGGATCCTGAGATGTTAAGGAACTTGAGAATTTGGACAATCTGTTTTTTTTTTTAATTTTTGATTTTTCTCCACTTCTCAAGATCGGTTTCTCGAGTGGTCAAGTTCCATGAGATCTCAGATTTGAGGGAACTGGAGACCGAGAGAATTGTGAAAAACTGATATTTTGGGAATATTGGGACCTTGGGTAACTTAAGAACCTTTCAGCTGGAGACTTGAGAACTAGAAGAACTTGAGACCTAGAACTCCAGGAACCTCAAAAATTTTTGAAACCTGAAATGTTAAGGAACTTGATTTGGACAATCTGTTTTATTTAAATTTTTAATTTCTCTTCACTTTTCAAAATCGCTTTCTAGAGTGCTCAAGTTTCAAAATATCGCAGATTTGAGGGAAGTTGAGACTTTGAGAATTGTGGGAACCTGATATTTTAGGAATCTTGGGACCTTAATTAAATTAAGAACCCTTCAACTTGAGAACAGGCAGAACTTAAGATTTTGAATAGAATGAGAACTAAGCGAACCGTTTACATTTATAATAATAGCAACCTGATAACCTGAGAAACAGAAATTGAGACCTAGAAGTTCAGGAACTTCAAAAATTTATAATTTGAGATCTTTTGAAACCTGATATCTTAGAGAACCTGACACATTGAAGGACCCGAAATGGCAGAAACTCTGAAACCTTAGGATCCTGAGATGTTAAGAAACTTGAGAATTTGGACAATCTGATTTTTTTTTTTTTTTTATTTTTTTCCACTTTTCAAGATCGGTTTCTCGAGGGCTCAAGTTCCATAAGATCTCAGATTAGAGGGAAGTTGAAAGACCTTGAGAATTGAGGGAAAATGATATTTTGGGAATTTTGGGATCTTGAGTAACTTAAGAACCCTTCAGCTTGAGACACTAAACTTGAGAACTGGAGGAACTTAAGATTTTTGAGAACCTTGGAACTAAGCCAACCTTGGACATTTATAATCATAGGAACCTGACAACCTAAGAAACACAAATTGAGACCTACAACCCCAGGAACCTAAAAAAAATTGAAAATTGAAATCTTTTAAAACCTGATATCTTAGAGAACCTGACACATTGAAGAACCCGAAATAGCGGAAAATCTGAAACCTTAGGAACCAGAGATCTTAACGAACTTGAGAGATTGGACAATCAGATTTTTTTCAAATTTTGGATTTTACTCCACTTTTCAAGATCGGTTTCTCTAGGGCTCAAGTTCCATAAGATCTCAGATTTGATGGAACTTAAGACCTTGAGAATTGTGGGAACCTGATATTTTGGAAATCTTGGGAACTTGGATAACTTAAGAACCTTTCAACTTGAGACACTAAACTTGAGAACTGGAGGAACTTAAGAAAGCCTGAGAACTAAGCCAACCTTGGACATTTAGAATCATAGCAACCTGAGAAACACAAATTGAGACCTATAACTCCAGGAACCTGAAAAAATTTTGAAATTTGAGATCTTTTAAAACCTGATACCTTAGAGAACTTGAGAATTTGGACAATCTGATTTTTTTCCAACGTTGTGATTTTACGGACCTCTATGTCCACTGGCACCGCTCAAATGACCTCAAGACCTCACCAAGCGAACAATCCTCCGACGGCGTCTGTGTGCGCATTCGGAGCCGTTTATAGGTCTGACACAATTTCCGCGTTCCAAGGGAAAGGCCTTTCCGTCCCCGCTCGTTACGAAATAAATACATTTAGCACACAGTTCTCTATAATCTGCAGATGCAGATAGAGTGGAAATTTTACTCGCTTTGTACTGCGGAGTGTTTTAATTGTATCGTATTATTCCTCGTCGGCGGGCTGCAGTTTACTTTTGCGAGAGTTATGTTAATTCATCTTTAAGTGGCAGCCTCCGGGGAGTTCTTCATCGCTGATAAATAACTGTAAAACTCGCGTTACGGAAAACAACGGTTACTGGAGGATTTTTAACTTGCTAATCTTATTAGGAGTACGAAAACTGCAAGCATCCCGTCGGGAGAGTGGAAGCGGTAAAAATTTAATTAACAATTACGCTCGAGTTGAGGACTTAAATGCAGAAATTAGAATGAATCCGGGTATTTATTCTGGCAGGTGCATTTCGGTGCAGTTGACGTTGGGGAAATTAGGGTCGGGTCTTATCTTACCGCTTGCAGGATTTTGTGGGTTGTCTCTAGTTGAGACTGTGTTTCTTTGAGCATCTCTTTTATCCCTGCTTTCCTTCTCTCGTATTCTGTTTGTCCTTTTGCCTCTCTTACATAGTTTTGTAGCCGAAGTTATAATAAATTTTTTCACCGTCCACCAGACCCCATTACGAAATCCCACATTTGTATATAGATGGAAAATTACGCAATCCTCATGTCGGTCTCATCGTATGAAATCCGAAACCTGAAGACACAAAGAACTCTGATTTTTGCAACCAACTTGAATAATTGACGACGAAAGACGTTTATTATATCTAGACGGAATATTAAATCCGTCGATTTCTTCCAGCACCGCGGCTCCGTCTGTTCTTCTGGCAGATCTAATTTAAAATTTTATATCATGCCATGATGAAGTTATTTTTCTATTATTATTAGAGATATAATTCAGGCAACTTCATTCTTTATGTATGGAATATTTTAAAAATTCAATGGATTATTGTTCTGATATGTCTAAACATTGAGGGTCCCTGCTGCATGTGTTGTAAGCCGAACTCGATTTCGGTTGCGAAGCTTATCGATTTTCGGTTTAAAATGAGAATGCTTTTTAATATTTAGGGGTTGTTGTGGGGAAATGCGGGGTTTCGAATATTGGAGGCATTAATATTGGTGCCATAAGAGTGGGGTGTACTTTATTGTAGAACGCGACATAAAAAGAGTAGATTTTTAAATAAAAATTCGATTATCACACTATGTGGTAAACATCTTTATTTGCCCTACGGGCTTTCCGATTCTTCTGCTAAATGCATTACGTAAATTACATTCTGTGTTTTTTTAAAACAACGCATCTTCATTTCTTCTCCCCTCCCCTTCCCCTTCCCTTCCCCACCCCTTCTATCTATATACAATATTTCGTCTCTTTCCTTCTCTCACCACACTACACTCATTCCACATAATATCAGTTCACTCTCTCCTTCTTTCCTGCTTTCACTTTCAACCTATTCCTCTTGCAATCTTCTCTCACTATGTTCCCTGACATCCTTAAAGTCCTTGAAGAACCTCACATAATTTGAAAAAAAAAACTTCAGAATTAGACAAAATGAAATTTTGAAGAATCTGAAATCTCAGAAAATCTGAGAACTTGGAAGTTCTCTTGGAAGGAAATTGAGATCTGGGGAAACTCAAGCCATTGAATAACACAAGAATCTAATGAGAACTAAGCAAACCTTCGACTTTGAAAGACCTAAGAACCTGAGAACTTGAGGACCCATAGCTGAGAACTGGAAAAATACAAAATATTGTGAACCTGAAATATCGGAAATTTGAAATTTGAAGAAACTTGAGATCTTGAGCAAATCAAGAACCTGACATCAATTGAGAGACCAAACTTCAGAACTGGGGGAACATGAAATTTTGAAGAACCTGAAGTCTCTGAAAATCTGAGAACTTAAGGAACTTGAGATCTTGGGAAACTCAAGACCTTGAATAACACAAGAATCTAAGCGCTTAAGAAACCAAATTCGAGAACTGGTTTAACTTGAGATTTTGGAAAAATGAGAACTAAGCGAACCTTAGATTTGAAAAACCTAACAACATGCGCACTTGAGAACCCTAACTTGAGAATTGGAGGAACCAAAAATTTTGAAGAACCTGAACTGTTGAAGAACTTGAGAATTTGGAAAAATTGTGATTTTGAAAAATATGAAATTTTAGAGAACTTAAGTCCTTGATCAACTTAAGAACCTGATTGGAGGAACATGAAATTTTGAAGATCCTGAAATTTCAGAAAATCTGAGAACTTGAGATCTTAGGAAACTCAAGATCTTGAATAACATAATTATGAGCCTGATAATTCGAAAACCCAATCTTGAGAACTGGTTTAACTTGAGATTTTGGGAAAATGAGAACTAAGCGAACCTTCGACTTTGCAAAAACCTAAGAACCTGAGAACTTGAGGACCATAGCTGAGAACTGGAGAAATTAAAAATATTGTGAACCTGAAATATCGGAAATTTGAAGAAACTTGAGATCTTGAGCAAATCAAGAACCTGACATCAAATGAGAGACCTAACTTCAGAACTGGGGGAACATGGAATTTTGAAGAACCTGAAATCTCAGAAAATCTGAGAACTTAAGGAACTTGAGATCTTGGGAAACTCAAGACCTTGAATAACACAAGAATCTAAGCGCTTAAGAAACCAAATTCGAGAACTGGTTTAACTTGAGATTTTAGAAAAATTAGAATTAAGCGAACCTTAGAATTTGAAAAACGTACCAACATGCGCACTTAAGAACACAAACTTGAGAATTGGAGGAACCAAAAATTTTGAAGAACTTGAGAATTCGGAAAATTGGTGGTTTTGAAAAAATTGAAATTTTAGGAAACTTGATCTTGATCAACTTAAGAACCTGATTGGAGGAAAATGAAATTTTAAAGAACCTAAAATTTCAGAAAATCTGAGAACTTGAGATCTTAGGAAACTCAAGACGTTGAATAACATATGAGCCTGATAATTCGAAAACCCAATCTTGAGAACTGGTTTAACTTGAGATTTTGGGAAAATGAGAACTAAGCGAACCTTCCACTTTGAAAAACCTAAGAACCTGAGAACTTAAGGACCATAGCTGAGAACTGGAAAAATACAAAATATTGAGAACACGAAATATCGGAAATTTGAAATTTGAGATCTTGAGCAAATTAGGAACTTGACATCAATTGAGAGAACAAATTTCAGAAGTGGGGGAACATGAAATTTTGAAGAACCTGAAATCCTAGAAAATCTAAGAACTTAAGGAAGTTGAGATCTTGAAACTCAAGAACTTGAATAACACAACAATCTATCGACTCGAGAAACCAAATTTGAGAATTTGTTTAACTACAGATTTTGGGAAAATGAGAACTAAGCGAACCTTAGAATTTGAAAAACCTAACAACATGCGCACTTGAGAACTGGAGGAACCAAAAATTTTGAAAAACCTGTACTGTTAAAGAACTTGAGAATTTGGAAAAATTGTAATTTTGAAAAATATGAAATTTTAGGGAGATTGAGACCTTGATCAACTTAAGAACCTGACATAACGCCAAAATAAAAATCCAGAATTGGAGGAACACGAAATTTTAAAGAACCTAAAATTTCGGAAAATCTGAGAACTTGGGATCTTAGGAAACTCAAGACCTTGAATAACACAAGAATATCACAACTTCAGAAACCAAATTTGAGAAATAAGCGAACCTTGGACTTTGCAAAACCTGAACCTGAATCTTGACATTCAGAAATTTGAGAACTTGAGATCTTAAAACTCAAGAAGTTGAATAACACAAGAACCTATCGACTCGAGAAACAAAATTTGAGAATTCTATTAACTAGAGATTTTGGGAAAATGAGAACTAAGCGAACCTTCGACTTTCAGAAACCTAACAACCTGAGAACTTAAGGACCCAAACTTGAGAACTGGAACCCAAGGTTTTGAAGACCGTGAAATCTCGGAGAATCTCATATTCTAGAGAACCTCGGAACTTGAATAACTTCAGAATTTAGGAAATTTGAGATTTTGAAGAATCTGATATTCGAGGGAACTTGAGACCCTGAGAAGTAATCGAACTTGAGATTTTGTGAAAAATGAGATATTACGAAAGTTGGGACCTAGAGTAACTTAAGAACCTTACCACTTGGGAACTGGGGGAACGTGAGATTCTGAAACACCTGAGAACCAAGCAAACCTTCGACTTTAAGAAACCAACAACCTGAGAACTTGAGGACCCAAACTTGAGAACTGGAACCCAAGATTTTGAAGAACGTGAAATCTCGGAAAAACTCGTATTTTAGAGAACCTCAGAACATGAATATCAGGAGAATCTACGAAATTTGCGATTTTGGAAAATCTGATATTCGAAGGAACTTGAGACCCTGAGAAGTGATCGAACTTGAGATTTTGTAAAAACTGAGATACTACGAAAGTTGGGACCTAGAGTAACTTAAGAACCTTACCACTTGGGAACTGGAGGAACGTGAGATTCTGGAACACCTGGGAACTAAGAGAACCTACGACTTTAAGAAACCTAACAACCTGAGAACTTGAGGACCAAACTTGAGAACTGGAACCCAAGGTTTTGAAGACCGTGAAATCTTGGAGAATCTCATATTCTAGAGAACCTCGGAACTTGAATCACTTCAGAATTTAGGAAATTTGAGAATTTGAAGAATCTGATATTCGAGGGAACTTGAGACCCTTAAAAGTGATCGAACTTGAGATTTTGTAAAAACGGAGATGTTACAAAAGTTGGGACTTAGAGTAACTTAAGAACCTTACCACTTGGGAATTGGGGGAACGTGAGATTTTGGAACACCTGGGAACCGAGCGAACCTTAGTCTTTCAGAAACATAACAACCTGAGGACTTGAAAGAGACAAATTGAGACTCGGAGAAGCCTGAGATATTGGAAAACTTGAGATATAGGGAATCTGAACATGCACCAATTTCCAAACTGAGAGACTGAGAAAATCCCAAATACCTAAAGAACTTGGAAAGCTGAAAGGTATTTAGAAACAGAGACTGGGAAAATGAGGGAAAATGGGGCAATGATAAGAATTGGAATACAGATAGAAAAAAAGGAAATTGAGGAATTGATAGAAATTGGGACACAGAGAAACTGAGAAACACTGGGGGAATCTGAGAAGCTAATAAAATGACACTGATAAAATCTACAAGACAATAGGCACATTAATAAAGTGGGAAACAGAGAAACTGGGACATTTAGAGGATCTGAGAAACACTGGGGAAAGCTGAGAAAGTGATTAAATGAAATTGAGAACATCTGAGAAACTTGGCAAACTGAAAAAGTGGGAAATTTGTAGAGAATTGAGATACACAGACTCCGAGACTCTGGAAAAATTAGAGAAACTGAGACAAGGATAAGAATTGGAATTCTGATAAAAATAAAAAGAGCTTGAGGAATTGATCGATATTGGGACTCTCAGAGCAACTGAGAAACACTGGGGAAAGCTGAGAAAGTGATGAAATGGCACTGAAAACATCTGAGAGACTTAGGCATACTGAGAAAGTGGGAAATCTGCAGAGAATTGAGAAACACAGACTCAGAGAAACTGGGAAAATGAGAAAAACTGAGACACCGATAAGATTTGGAATTCTGAGAGAAATAAAAAGAGATTGAGGAATTGATCGAAATTGGGACACTGAGAGAAACTGAGAACCACTGGGGAAAGCTGAGTAAGTGATGAAATGACACAGAGAACATCTGAGAAACTTAGGCAGATTGAGAAAGTGGGAAACTTGTAGAGAATTCAGAAACACACACTCAGAGAAACTGGGAAAATGAGTGAAACTGAGAGAATAATAAGAATTGGAATTCTGAGAGAAATAAAAAGAGATTGAGGAATTGATCGATATTGGGACGCTGAGAGAACTGTGAAACACTGGGGAAAGCTGAAAAATTGATGAAATGACAATGGGAAAATGAGTGAAACTGAGAGAATGATAACAATTGGAATTCTGAGAGAAATAAAAAGAGATTGAGGGATTGATCGAAATTGAGACACTGAGAGAAACTGAGAAACACTGGGAAAGCTGAGAAATTAATGAAGTGACTCTGAGAACATCTGAGAAACTTAGGCACCCTGAGACAGTGGGAAACTTGGAGAGAATTGGGAAACAGAGACTCGGGGAAACTGAGACAATGATAAGAATTGGAATTCTGAGAGAAATAAAAAGAGATTGAGGAATTGATCGAAATTGGAACGCTGAGAGAAACTGAGAAACACTGGGGAAAGCTGAGAAATTGATGAAATGACACTGGGGAAATGAGTGAAACTGAGAGAATGATAACAATTGGATTTCTGAGAGAAATAAAAAGAGATTGAGGGATTCATCGAAATTGGGTCACTGAGAAACACTTGGGAAAGCTGAGAAATTAATGAAATGACTCTGAAAACATCTGAGAAACTTAGGCACCCTGAGACAGTGGGAAACTTGGAGAAAATTGGGAAACAGACTCGGAGAAACTGAGACAATGATAAGAATTGGAATTCGGAGAGAAATAAAAAGAGATTGAGGAATTGATCGAAATTGGGACGCTGAGAGAAACTGAGAAACACTGGGGAAAGGTGAGAAATTGATAAAATGACACTGGGAAAATGAGTGAAACTGAGAGAATGATAACAATTGGAATTCTAAGAGAAATAAAAAAATTGATCGAAATTGGGACGCTGAGAGAAACTGTGAAACACTGGGGAAAGCTGAGAAATTGATTAAATGACACTGGGAAAATGAGTGAAACTGAGAGAATGATAACAATTGGAATTCTGAGAGAAATAAAAAGAGATTGAGAAATTGATCGAAATTGGGACGCTGAGAGAAACTGAGAAACACTGGGGAAAGCTGAGAAATTAATGAAGTGACTCTGAGAACATCTGAGAAACTTAGGCACCCTGAGACAGTGGGAAACTTGGAGAGAATTGGGAAACAGAGACTCTTGGAAACTGAGACAATGATAAGAATTAAAAGAGATTGAGGAATTGATCGAAATTGGGACGCTGAGAGAAACTGTGAAACACTGGGGAAAGCTGAGAAATTGATGAAATGACACTGGGAAAATGAGCGAAACTGAGAGAATGATAACAATTGGAATTCTGAGAGAAATAAAAAGAGATTGAGGGATTGATCGAAATTGGGACACTGAGAGAAACTGAGAAACACTGGGGAAAGCTGAGAAATTAATGAAGTGACTCTGAGAACATCTGAGAAACATAGGCACCCTGAGACAGTGAGAAACTTGGAGAGAATTGGGAAACAGAGACTCGGGGAAACTGAGACAATGATAAGAATTAAAAGAGATTGAGGAATTGATCGAAATTGGGACGCTGAGAGAAACTGAGAAACACTGGGGAAAGCTGAGAAATTGATGAAATGACACTGGGAAAATGAGTGAAACTGAGAGAATGATAACAATTGGAATTCTGAGAGAAATAAAAAGAGATTGAGAAATTGATCGAAATTGGGACGCTGAGAGAAACTGAGAAACACTGGGGAAAGCTGAGAAATTAATGAAGTGACTCTGAGAACATCTGAGAAACTTAGGCACCCTGAGACAGTGGGAAACTTGGAGAGAATTGGGAAACAGAGACTCTTGGAAACTGAGACAATGATAAGAATTAAAAGAGATTGAGGAATTGATCGAAATTGGGACGCTGAGAGAAACTGTGAAACACTGGGGAAAGCTGAGAAATTGATGAAATGACACTGGGAAAATGAGCGAAACTGAGAGAATGATAACAATTGGAATTCTGAGAGAAATAAAAAGAGATTGAGGGATTGATCGAAATTGGGACACTGAGAGAAACTGAGAAACACTGGGGAAAGCTGAGAAATTAATGAAGTGACTCTGAGAACATCTGAGAAACATAGGCACCCTGAGACAGTGAGAAACTTGGAGAGAATTGGGAAACAGAGACTCGGGGAAACTGAGACAATGATAAGAATTAAAAGAGATTGAGGAATTGATCGAAATTGGGACGCTGAGAGAAACTGAGAAACACTGGGGAAAGCTGAGAAATTGATGAAATGACACTGGGAAAATGAGTGAAACTGAGAGAATGATAACAATTGGAATTCTGAGAGAAATAAAAAGAGATTGAGGGATTGATCGAAATTGGGACACTGAGAGAAACTGAGAAACACTGGGAAAAGCTGAGAAATTAATGAAATGACTCTGAGAACATCTGAGAAACGTAGGCACCCTGAGACAGTGAGAAACTTGAAGAGAATTGGGAAACAGAGACTCTTGGAAACTGAGACAATGATAAGAATTAAAAGAGATTGAGGAATTGATCGAAATTGGGACGCTGAGAGAAACTGTGAAACACTGGGGAAAGCTGAGAAATTGATGATATGACACTGGGAAAATGAGTGAAACTGAGAGAATGATAACAATTGGAATTCTGAGAGAAATAAAAAGAGATTGAGGGATTGATCGATATTGGGACGCTCAGAGCAACTGAGAAACACTGGGGAAAGCTGAGAATGTAATAAAATGGCACTGAAAACATCTGAGAGACTTAGGCATACTGAGAAAGTGGGAAATCTGTAGAGAATTGAGAAACACAGACTCAGAGAAACTGGGAAAATGAAAGAAATTGAGACAATAATAAAAATCGGAAATCTGAGAGAAAAAAAAAGAAATTAAGGAATTGATCGAAATTGGGACACTGAGAAACACTGGGGAAAACTGAGTAAGTGATGAAATTTCACTGAGAACATCTGAGAAACATAGGCACACTGAGGAAGTAGGAAACTTTGAGAGAATTGAGAAGCAGGGACTCGGAGAAACTGGGAAAATGAGAGAAAGTGAGAGAATGAGAAGAATTTAAATACTGAGAGAGATAAACAGAAATTGAGGAATTGGTCGAAACTAAGACACTGAGAGAAACTGAGAAACAGTGGGGAAAGCTGAGAAAGTGATGAAATGACACTGATAAAATCTACGAAACAATAGGCACATTACTAAAGTGGAAAGCTGGGAAAATGAGAGAAACAGAGAAATTGGGACACTGAGAGAAACTGAGAAACACTGGGAAAAGCTGAGTAAGTGATGAAGTGACAATGAGAACATCTGAGAGACTTAGGCACACTGATAAAGTAAGAAGCATGGAGAAAATTGAGAAACACAGACTCAGAGAAACTGGGAAAATGAGAGAAACTGAGACACCGATAAGATTTGGAATTCTGAGAGAAATAAAAAGAGATTGAGGGATTGATCGAAATTGAGACACTGAGAGAAACTGAGAAACACTGGGAAAGCTGAGAAATTAATGAAGTGACTCTGAGAACATCTGAGAAACTTAGGCACCCTGAGACAGTGGGAAACTTGGAGAGAATTGGGAAACAGAGACTCGGGGAAACTGAGACAATGATAAGAATTGGAATTCTGAGAGAAATAAAAAGAGATTGAGGAATTGATCGAAATTGGGACGCTGAGTGAAACTGTGAAACACTGGGGAAAGCTGAGAAATTGATGAAATGACACTGGGAAAATGAGTGAAACTGAGAGAATGATAACAATTGGAATTCTGAGAGAAATAAAAAGAGATTGAGGGATTGATCGAAATTGGGACACTGAGAGAAACTGAGAAACACTGGGGAAAGCTGAGAAATTAATGAAGTGACTCTGAGAACATCTGAGAAGCATAGGCACCCTGAGACAGTGGGAAACTTGGAGAGAATTGGGAAACAGAGACTCGGGGAAACTGTGACAATGATAAGAATTAAAAGAGATTGAGGAATTGATCGAAATTGGGACGCTGAGAGAAACTGAGAAACACTGGGGAAAGCTGAGAAATTAATGAAGTGACTCTGAGAACATCTGAGAAACATAGGCACCCTGAGACAGTGAGAAACTTGGAGAGAATTGGGAAACAGAGACTCGGGAAAACTGAGACAATGATAAGAATTAAAAGAGATTGAGGAATTGATCGAAATTGGGACGCTGAGAGAAACTGTAAAACACTGGGGAAAGCTGAGAAATTGATGAAATGACACTGGGAAAATGAGTGAAACTGAGAGAATGATAACAATTGGAATTCTGAGAGAAATAAAAAGAGATTGAGGGATTAATCGAAATTGAGACACTGAGAAACACTGGGGAAAGCTGAGAAATTAATGAAGTGACTCTGAGAGCATCTGAGAAACTTAGGCACCCTGAGACAGTGAGAAACTTGGAGAGAATTGGGAAACAGAGACTCGGGGAAACTGAGACAATGATAAGAATTAAAAGAGATTGAGGAATTGATCGAAATTGGGACGCTGAGAGAAACTGTAAAACACTGGGGAAAGCTGAGAAATTGATGAAATGACACTGGGAAAATGAGTGAAACTGAGAGAATGATAACAATTCGAATTCTGAGAGAAATAAAAAGAGATTGAGGGATTGATCGAAATTGGGACACTGTGAGAAACTGAGAAACACTGCGGAAAGCTGAGAAATTAATGAAGTGACTCTGAGAACATCTGAGAAACTTAAGCACCCTGAGACAGTGGGAAACTTGGAGAGAATTGGGAAACAGAGACTCGGGGAAACTGAGACAATGATAAGAATTAAAAGAGATTGATAAATTGATCGAAATTGGGACGCTGAGAGAAACTGAGAAACACTGGGGAAGGCTGAGAAATTGATGAAATGACACTGGGAAAATGAGTGAAACTGAGAGAATGATAACAATTGGAATTCTGAGAGAAATAAAAAGAGATTGAGGGATTGATCGAAATTGGGACACTGAGAAACACTGGGGAAAGCTGAGAAATTAATGAAGTGACTCTGAGAACATCTGAGAAACTTAGGCACCCTGAGACAGTGAGAAACTTGGAGAGAATTGGGAAACAGAGACTCGGGGAAACTGAGACAATGATAAGAATTAAAAGAGATTGAGGAATTGATCGAAATTGGGACGCTGAGAGAAACTGTAAAACACTGGGGAAAGCTGAGAAATTGATGAAATGACACTGGGAAAATGAGTGAAACTGAGAGAATGATAACAATTGGAATTCTGAGAGAAATAAAAAGAGATTGAGGGATTGATCGAAATTGGGACACTGTGAGAAACTGAGAAACACTGCGGAAAGCTGAGAAATTAATGAAGTGACTCTGAGAACATCTGAGAAACTTAAGCACCCTGAGACAGTGGGAAACTTGGAGAGAATTGGGAAACAGAGACTCGGGGAAACTGAGACAATGATAAGAATTAAAAGAGATTGATAAATTGATCGAAATTGGGACGCTGAGAGAAACTGAGAAACACTGGGGAAGGCTGAGAAATTGATGAAATGACACTGGGAAAATGAGTGAAACTGAGAGAATGATAACAATTGGAATTCTGAGAGAAATAAAAAGAGATTGCGGGATTGATCGAAATTGGGACACTGAGAGAAACTGAGAAACACTGGGGAAAGCTGAGAAATTAATGAAGTGACTCTGAGAACATCTGAGAAACTTAGGCACCCTGAGACAGTGAGAAACTTGGAGAGAATTGGGAAACAGAGACTCGGGGAAACTGAGACAATGATAAGAATTAAAAGAGATTGAGGAATTGATCGAAATTGGGACGCTGAGAGAAACTGTAAAACACTGGGGAAAGCTGAGAAATTGATGAAATGACACTGGGAAAATGAGTGAAACTGAGAGAATGATAACAATTGGAATTCTGAGAGAAATAAAAAGAGATTGAGGGATTGATCGAAATTGGGACACTGTGAGAAACTGAGAAACACTGCGGAAAGCTGAGAAATTAATGAAGTGACTCTGAGAACATCTGAGAAACTTAAGCACCCTGAGACAGTGGGAAACTTGGAGAGAATTGGGAAACAGAGACTCGGGGAAACTGAGACAATGATAAGAATTAAAAGAGATTGATAAATTGATCGAAATTGGGACGCTGAGAGAAACTGAGAAACACTGGGGAAGGCTGAGAAATTGATGAAATGACACTGGGAAAATGAGTGAAACTGAGAGAATGATAACAATTGGAATTCTGAGAGAAATAAAAAGAGATTGAGGGATTGATCGAAATTGGGACACTGTGAGAAACTGTGAAACACTGAGGAAAGCTGAGAAATTGATGAAATGACACTGGGAAAATGAGTGAAACTGAGAGAATGACAACAATTGGAATTCTGAGAGAAATAAAAAGAGATTGAGGGATTAATCGAAATTGAGACACTGAGAAACACTGGGGAAAGCTGAGAAATTAATGAAGTGACTCTGAGAACATCTGAGAAACTTAGGCACCCTGAGACAGTGAGAAACTTGGAGAGAATTGGGAAACAGAGACTCGGGGAAACTGAGACAATGATAAGAATTAAAAGAGATTGAGGAATTGATCGAAATTGGGACGCTGAGAGAAACTGTAAAACACTGGGGAAAGCTGAGAAATTGATGAAATGACACTGGGAAAATGAGTGAAACTGAGAGAATGATAACAATTGGAATTCTGAGAGAAATAAAAAGAGATTGAGGGATTGATCGAAATTGGGACACTGTGAGAAACTGAGAAACACTGCGGAAAGCTGAGAAATTAATGAAGTGACTCTGAGAACATCTGAGAAACTTAAGCACCCTGAGACAGTGGGAAACTTGGAGAGAATTGGGAAACAGAGACACGGGGAAAGTGAGACAATGATAAGAATTAAAAGAGATTGAGGAATTGATCGAAATTGGGACGCTGAGAGAAACTGTAAAACACTGGGGAAAGCTGAGAAATTGATGAAATGACACTGGGAAAATGAGTGAAACTGAGAGAATGATAACAATTGGAATTCTGAGAGAAATAAAAAGAGATTGAGGGATTGAACGAAATTGGGACACTGTGAGAAACTGAGAAACACTGGGGAAAGCTGAGAAATTAATGAAATGACACTGGGAAAATTAGTGAAACTGAGAGAATGATAACAATTGGAATTCTGAGAGAAATAAAATTAGATTGAGGGATTGATCGAAATTGGGACACAGAGAAACTGAGAAACACTGCGGAAAGCTGAGAAATTAATGAAGTGACTCTGAGAACATCTGAGAAACTTAGGCACCCTGAGACAGTGGGAAACTTGGAGAAAATTGGGAAACAGACTCGGAGAAACTGAGACAATGATAAGAATTGGAATTCTGAGAGAAATAAAAAGAGATTGAGGAATTGATCGAAATTGGGACGCTGAGAGAAACTGTAAAACACTGGGGAAAGCTGAGAAATTGATGAAATGACACTGGGAAAATGAGTGAAACTGAGAGAATGATAACAATTGGAATTCTGAGAGAAATAAAAAGAGATTGAGGGATTGATCGAAATTGGGACACTAAGAGAAACTAAGAAACACTGGGGAAAGCTGAGAAATTAATGAAGTGACTCTGAGAACATCTGAGAAACTTAGGCACCCTGAGACAGTGGGAAACTTGGAGAGAATTGGGAAACAGAGACTCGGGGAAACTGTGACAATGATAAGAATTAAAAGAGATTGAGGAATTGATCGAAATTGGGACACTGAGAGAAACTGAGAACCACTGGGGAAAGCTGAGTAAGTGATGAAATGACACAAAGAACATCTGAGAAACTTAGGCAGACTGAGAAAGTGGGAAACTTGTAGAGAATTCAGAAACACACACTCAGAGAAACTGGGAAAATGAGTGAAACTGAGAGAATAATAAGAATTGGAATTCTGAGAGAAATAAAAAGAGATTGAGGAATTGATCGATATTGGGACGCTGAGAGAAACTGTGAAACACTGGGGAAAGCTGAAAAATTGATGAAATGACAATGGGAAAATGAGTGAAACTGAGAGAATGATAACAATTGGAATTCTGAGAGAAATAAAAAGAGATTGAGGGATTGATAAAAATTGAGACACTGAGAGAAACTGAGAAACCCTGGGGAAAGCTGAGAAATTAAAGAAGTGACTCTGAGAACATCTGAGAAACTTAGGCACCCTGAGACAGTGGGAAACTTGGAGAGAATTGGGAAACAGAGACTCGGGGAAAGTGAGACAATGATAAGAATTAAAAGAGATTGAGGAATTGATCAAAATTGGGACGCTGAGAGAAATTGAGAAACACTGGGGAAAGGTGAGAAATTGATGAAATGACACTGAGAAAATGAGTGAAACTGAGAGAATGATAACAATTGGAATTCTGAGAGAAATAAAATTAGATTGAGGGATTGATCGAAATTGGGACACTGAGAGAAACTGAGAAACACTGGGGAAAGCTGAGAAATTAATGAAATGACTCTGAGAACATCTGAGAAACTTAGGCACCCTGAGACAGTGGGAAACTTGGAGAGAATTGGGAAACAGAGACTCGGGGAAACTGAGACAATGATAAGAATTGGAATTCTGAGAGAAATAAAAAGAGATTGAGGAATTGATCGAAATTGGGACGCTGAGTGAAACTGTGAAACACTGGGGAAAGCTGAGAAATTGATGAAATGACACTGGGAAAATGAGTGAAACTGAGAGAATGATAACAATTGGAATTCTGAGAGAAATAAAAAGAGATTGAGGGATTGATCGAAATTGGGACACTGAGAGAAACTGAGAAACACTGGGGAAAGCTGAGAAATTAATGAAGTGACTCTGAGAACATCTGAAAAACTTAAGCACCCTGAGACAGTGGGAAACTTGGAGAGAATTGGGAAACAGAGACTCGGGGAAAGTGAGACAATGATAAGAATTAAAAGAGATTGAGGAATTGATCAAAATTGGGACGCTGAGAGAAATTGAGAAACACTGGGGAAAGGTGAGAAATTGATGAAATGACACTGAGAAAATGAGTGAAACTGAGAGAATGATAACAATTGGAATTCTGAGAGAAATAAAATTAGATTGAGGGATTAATCGAAATTGGGACACTGGGAGAAACTGAGAAACACTGGGGAAAGCTGAAAAATTAATGAAATGACTCTGAGAACATCTGAGAAACTTAGGCACCCTGAGACAGTGGGAAACTTGGAGAAAATTGGGAAACAGACTCAGAGAAACTGAGACAATGATAAGAATTGGAATTCTGAGAGAAATAAAAAGAGATTGAGGAATTGATCGAAATTGGGACGCTGAGAGAAACTGAAAAACACTGGGGAAAGGTGAGAAATTGATGAAATGACACTGGGAAAATGAGTGAAACTGAGAGAATGATAACAATTGGAATTCTGAGAGAAATAAAATTAGATTGAGGGATTGATCCAAATTGGGACACTGAGAGAAACTGAGAAACACTGGGGAAAGCTGAGAAATTAATGAAATGACTCTGAGAACATCTGAGAAACTTAGGCACCCTGAGACAGTGGGAAACTTGGAGAAAATTGGGAAACAGACTCAGAGAAACTGAGACAATGATAAGAATTGGAATTCTGAGAGAAATAAAAAGAGATTGAGGAATTGATCGAAATTGGGACGCTGAGAGAAACTGAAAAACACCGGGGAAAGGTGAGAAATTGATGAAATGACACTGGGAAAATGAGTGAAACTGAGAGAATGATAACAATTGGAATTCTGAGAGAAATAAAATTAGATTGAGGGATTGATCGAAATTGGGACACTGAGAGAAACTGAGAAACACTGGGGAAAGCTGAGAAATTAATGAAATGACTCTGAGAACATCTGAGAAACTTAGGCACCCTGAGACAGTGGGAAACTTGGAGAAAATTGGGAAACAGACTCGGAGAAACTGAGACAATGATAAGAATTGGAATTCTGAGAGAAATAAAAAGAGATTGAGGAATTGATCGAAATTGGGACACTGAGCGAAACTGAGAAACACTGGGGAAAGGTGAGAAATTGATGAAATGACACTGGGAAAATGAGTGAAACTGAGAGAATGATAACAATTGGAATTCTGAGAGAAATAAAATTAGATTGAGGGATTGATCGAAATTGGGACACAGAGAAACTGAGAAACACTGGGGAAACCTGAGAAATTAATGAAATGACTCTGAGAACATCTGAGAAACTTAGGCACCCTGAGACAGTGGGAAACTTGGAGAAAATTGGGAAACAGACTCGGAGAAACTGAGACAATGATAAGAATTGGAATTCTGAGAGAAATAAAAAGAGATTGAGGAATTGATCAAAATTGGGACGCTGAGAGAAACTGAGAAACACTGGGGAAAGGTGAGAAATTGATGAAATGACACTGGGAAAATGAGTGAAACTGAGAGAATGATAACAATTGGAATTCTGAGAGAAATAAAAAAATTGGTCAAAATTGGGACACTGAGAGAAACTGAGAAACACTGGGGAAAGCTGAGAAATTGATGAAATGACACTGGGGAAATGAGTGAAACTGAGAGAATGATAACAATTGGATTTCTGAGAGAAATAAAAAGAGATTGAGGGATTGATCGAAATTGGGTCACTGAGAAACACTGGGGAAAGCTGAGAAATTAATGAAATGACTCTGAGAACATCTGAGAAACTTAGGCACCCTGAGACAGTGGGAAACTTGGAGAAAATTGGGAAACAGACTCAGAGAAACTGAGACAATGATAAGAATTGGAATTCGGAGAGAAATAAAAAGAGATTAAGGAATTGATCGAAATTGGGACGCTGAGAGAAACTGCGAAACACTAGGGAAATCTGAGAAATTGATAAAATGCTACTGAGAACATCTGAGAAACTTTGGTACACAGAGAAAGTGGGAAATTTGTACAGAATTGAGAAACACAGACTGACAGAAACTGAGACAACGATAAGAATTAGAATTCTGAGAGAAATAAAAAGAGATTGAGGAATTGATAGAAATTGGGACACTGAGAGAAACTGAGAAAGAATGGGAGAAGCTGAGAAAGTAATAACATGACACTCAGAAAATCTTTTCACTTTGCTACAGTAAAAAAAACCGACACAGAGGAAATTTAAAAAGGGTTGAGAAACAGAAATTAAGAGACATTAGGAAAATCTGGAAGACTGTGAAAACCTCAGATAAAGCTGTAAACTGAGACACTAAGCAAATCACGGAAAACTCACAAGGATTTGAGAAATTAAGGGAAACTAAGAATGAGAGAAACGGAACCGCTAACGGAAATAAATCATAAAAATAAATAAACTGATACACTGAGCAAACCCGAGAGAATTAGGGAACCTGAGAAAAATTGAGAAACAGAGAGTTTAAGTCAACATGAGTTAATTGTGGCCCTGGAGAGATTGAGCCACAATTTGAGAAGGAAGTTAGACAATAGAGAAGAACTAATGAGAAATTGAGAAACTGAGGTACTGATAGAAAGTGTGACAGTATGGTAAACTGAGAGATACTAAAATAACATGAAAATTGATACAGTAGGGACACTCAAGGTTGGACAACTATAACTCGGTGCAGAATTCTCCCAAATCGAACTTCTCATACTAACCAAATAAACACACACCTCGTAAATCTTTCTTACGCAAACCACCAATCAACCTTTTTCCTCGCGGACCGGTTTTCACTTTCATAATTCGATAGAGATAGCGCGTCCATAGTCGGTCATTAGATCCATTACCTCCGAGACCATCAAGCGCACCCCGTCATTAACAAAATTGTGTTTTTTAAATAACTATATTAAGGTGCGTTCCCGATATTCCGGTCAATAAAAAAGGATCACGAGTGCTTTTTACGGGCGTCTTGTTAGTACAGCTGTCTTTAATGACTTCATGAGGAGGACCGACAAAAAACTGGAGCTCTCATGTTATTATCTCACGGATCGGGCCAAGTGGTTCCCGAGGTAAGATGGATGCTTCCAATACAGAGCGACGATAATCAAGAGATTTTCGACGGGGCAATTACGGCGGCCGATGTAAATCTTGGTGATTTACAACATAGCAAAATGGTCGGTTATGGACTAGCACCTGTTGTTAGATGTTTGCGGACTGAGGGAGCAGGTGAGGTCTTCGATGTCTTGCAATTTTGTAAGAAACCAAACGCTTCGTTGTAGACCAACTAACCAAATCGTTAAATATTTTGGGAAGTGTAGTCTATATTGCTCATAAATATCATTGGCATTGTGTACGCAAAATTTGATCGTCCAAGATCACAGATGACGCAGAAGTCGTTAGACCGAGTCATCTGTAATCACACGAGTGGCTTTAACATGCTCTAGCCCACCCATATGATTCAAAATTTAACTGCACCACTGTGTACGGCAGGTGTAACATCACGTAAAACTAATGTTCATAAATAATTTGTAGCTAAAAGATATTTCATAAGAAACTCATTACTATATGCAGTAATAGATTGTTATGCATGTAATTTAGTTAATATGAAATATGAGAAAATGATTATAAACATGGGGATAATGCAGGAAGTGCTTGTTATTAAATAGTTGCATAAGATTTTTCTTTCTTCTCCTACTTAAATTATTGAGTGAGGAACGAGGTCCTCCACCTAACTTGCTGCACAATAAACTCGACGGTCGCCGATGCTTGTATCAGCAACTCTACAATGTATGTCATCTACCCTCCCCCGGGACATCAATCGCGAGAACTCAACAAGGAACAGGTACCTTGAAAACCTCGTGTCCGTCAGAACACCGTCCACCAGGTCGGTAATCAATGGATGAGTCTCACAACTCACTCACTGGCCGGTGGTAATGCACCTGTCGGACGCACTCGGAGAGTGTCAGTCAAGAGCCGTCACGAGCGACGAACGAAAGACGGCGGCTTCGTCGTGGGTGGGTGACACGCTCACGACACGACCGTCTGCTATCAACTGAATAAATCCGCGAGCGAGCCTTCCTGCTGGAAGCGGCGCACTTTGTCGGCCGGACGGCGCAGATGAATGAGGACTAGCCGGAGAGTGCACGTACGGGCAGGATAACGTCGGGATCCGGAGAGATTTTGCGCCATGGGCGACAGGTTGACGGGTCGGCCGAGGAAGACGTGAGATCCTTTCTTGGAAGTATGTAATATTAAAATATTTAAAGGTTGGTTTCCCGGCATCAAAAATCCTAAGTGGAAAAGTACAAGTGCGTTGAATGTTAAAAATATATCAATAATGGTGGATGCGCTCCTCAAATCTGAATTCACAATTCGGCTGAGACCTCCGGGACTCATAGCAAGCAGTTTGAGATACTTTCGTAAATATGGTGGATGTCATGGATTTGGCATTCCATTAGCCATTTCCGCATTTCCATTAACAAAATTGAGATATAAATACAACTGACCGATTGACTAAGAGTATTGGAATGACAACCATTTTTTGTCTTAAGAATTTTGAAATTGGATTGACCACGAGAGTGAGTGCTAGTTTAAAGAAAATATTCAATAAATGGTTGTTACTTCTCATCCATTTAGTCAGTTGAGGAGTATAGTGGACTGGGCGGTATATAGTAATTATGGTGGATGCGCTTTCGAAATCAGAATTTAGAAAATTGGTCTTACGTATTTTTGGCTTTACATAAGTCAGTTTTGCATTGCAGTGCCAGATTATAAAAATTAGAACTTTCGGGGACTCTCAGCAAGCAAATTGAATTTTTTGTAGATGTGGTGGATGCGCTCTTAAAAACCCAAATCTCAGTTTCTTCCACTCTTATGTTTACGAGTTTTTCGGTTAGCACAATTTTTGGGATCTCGGTTTTTAAAGTTTTGAGCTCAAGCTCACGACGTGCTGAGGCTTCCCGATTTTCAGGTTCTGATGTTTTCAGGTTCTTAAGATTCTAAGTTTTCCGCTTTTCATTTTTACAGATTAAACTATTTTAGATTGCATTTGGGTTCTCGGTTTTGAAGTTTCCCATCACTTCTCATAATTCAGGTTTCTAGGCTTATAGGTTTCCAGGTTTTCAGGTTTCTGGGTTACATATCAGGTTTCTATGTTTTCAGGTTTCTAGTTTTTTTAGATTTGAAACTTCATTTTTTAAGATTTAGTTTTCTATACGTTCAATGGAAATCCTAGAACCTGAAAAACTGAAAACCTCAAAACTTCAATAATTTGTAAACCTGAAAAGATGCAGATTTGGAAACCTGACAATCCGAGAACTTAAACAGATCTGAAAACCTAATAATCGGGGAAACATTTTTTTAATAATTTTTGAGTTTTTTATTTCTGGGTTTCCAGACTTCCAGGTTTCCAGGTTTTTCAGGTTTCTGGGTTTTTAGGTTTCCTGGTTTTCGGGTTTCCAGGGTTTTAGGCCTTCATTTAGATTTGACGCTTCATTTTTTAAGATTTAGTTTTCTATACGTTCAATGGAAATCCTAGAACCTGAAAAACTGAAAACCTCAAAACTTCAATAATTTGTAAAAATGAATAGATGCAAATTTGGAAACCTGACAAACCGAGAACTTAGAGATCTGAAAACCTAATAATCGGAGAAACTATTTTTTTATAATTTTTAAGTTTTTTATTTCTGGGTTTCCAGGCGTCCACGTTTCTAGGTTTTTAGGTTTCTAGGTTTTTATTGTTCTAGGTTTTTAGGTTTTTTGGTTTTTCGGGTTTCCAGTTTATTAGGCCTACTTTTAGATTTGACGCTTCATTTTTTAAGATTTAGTTTTCTATACGTTCAATGGAAATCCTAGAACCTGAAAAACTGAAAACCTCAGAACTTCAATAATTTGTAAACCTGAAATGATGCAAATTTGGAAACCTGACAATCCGAGAGCTTAAACAGATCTGAAAACCTAATAATCGGGGAAAAATTTTTTAAATAATTTTTAAGTTTTTTATTTCTAGGTTCCAGGCTTCCAGTTTTCTAGGTTTTCAGGTTTCTAGGTTTTTTGGTTTTCGGGTTTCCAGGGTTTTAGGCCTTCTTTTAGATTTGACGCTAATAATTTGTAAACCTGAAAAGATGAAAATTTGGAAACCTGACAACCTGAGAACTTAAACAGATCTGAAAACCTAATAATCGGAGAGACTTTTCTTTATAATTTTTAAGTTCTTTATTTCTAGGTTTTCAGGCTTCCAGGTGTCTAGGTTTTCAGGTGCCTAAGTTTTTCATGTTTCTAGGTTTTTCAGGTTCCTAGATTTTCAGGTTTTTAGGTTTTCAGGTTTCTAGGTTATTCAGGTTTCCAGGTTTTAAGGCCTTCTTTTAGATCTGACGCTTCATTTTTTAAGATTTAGTTTTCTATACGTGCAATGGAAATAATATAACCTGAAAAGCTGAAAGCCTCAGAACTTAAAGATGCGAATTTGGAAACCTGACAATCCGAAAACCTAATAATCGGAGAAACTTTTTTAATAATTTTTAAATTTTTTTATTGCTAGGTTTCCATTCTTCCAGGTTTCTAGGTTTTCAGGTGTCTAGGATTTTCAGGTTTCTAAGTCTTTCAGGTTTCAAGGTTTTCAGGTTTCTTGGTTTTCGGGTTTCCAGGTTTTTAGGCCTTCTTTTAGATTTGACGCTGCATTTTTTAAGATTTAATTTTCTATAGGTTCAATCGAAATTTTAGAACCTGAAAAACTGAAAACCTCAGCAATTAAATAATTTGTAAACCTGAAAAGGTGCAAATTTGGGAACCTGACAACCCGAAAACTTAAAAAGATATGAAAACGTAATAATATTCGGATCAACAATTTTTTTTTCTTCTAATTTGCGGCTTTTAAGATTTTGAGCTCAAGGTTCACAGTTTGTTTTACGAGGTGCTCGGGCTTCCAGATTTTTAGGTTCTGATGTTCTCAGGTTCTAAAGTTTCTAAATTTTCCGCTTTTCATTTTTACAGATTTAACTATTTTAGATTGCTTTTGGGTTCTCGGATTTAAAGTTTCCCATCGCTTCTCATAATTCAGGAATTAGTTTTACAGGTTTCCAGATTTTTAAGTTTTTTATTTCTAGGTTTCCAAGCTTCCAGGTTTCTAGATTTTCAGGTGTCTAGGTTTTTCATGTTTCTAGGTTTTCAAGGTTTCTAGATTTTCAGGTTTTTAGCTTTTCAGGTTTCTAGCTTTTCAGATTTCTAGGTTTTTCAGGTTTCTATGTTTTCAGGTTTCTTGGTTTTCGGGTATCCAAGTTTTTAGGCCTTCTTTTAGATTTGACGCTTCATTTTTTAAGATTTAGTTTTCTATACGTGGAATGGAAATCCTAGAACCTGAAAAACTGAAAGCCTCAGAACTTAAAGATGCAAATTTGGAAACCTGACAACCCGAAAACTTAAACAGATCTGAAAACCTAATAATCGGAGAGACTTTTCTTTATAATTTTTAAGTTCTTTATTTCTAGGTTTTCAGGCTTCCAGGTGTCTAGGTTTTCAGGTGCCTAAGTTTTTCATGTTTCTAGGTTTTTCAGGTTCCTAGATTTTCAGGTTTTTAGGTTTTCAGGTTTCTAGGTTATTCAGGTTTCCAGGTTTTAAGGCCTTCTTTTAGATCTGACGCTTCATTTTTTAAGATTTAGTTTTCTATACGTGCAATGGAAATAATATAACCTGAAAAGCTGAAAGCCTCAGAACTTAAAGATGCGAATTTGGAAACCTGACAATCCGAAAACCTAATAATCGGAGAAACTTTTTTTATAATTTTTAAATTTTTTTATTGTTAGGTTTCCATTCTTCCAGGTTTCTAGGTTTTCAGGTGTCTAGGATTTTCAGGTTTCTAAGTCTTTCAGGTTTCAAGGTTTTCAGGTTTCTTGGTTTTCGGGTTTCCAGGTTTTTAGGCCTTCTTTTAGATTTGACGCTGCATTTTTTAAGATTTAATTTTCTATAGGTTCAATCGAAATTTTAGAACCTGAAAAACTGAAAACCTCAGCAATTAAATAATTTGTAAACCTGAAAAGGTGCAAATTTGGGAACCTGACAACCCGAAAACTTAAAAAGATATGAAAACGTAATAATATTCGGATCAACAATTTTTTTTTCTTCTAATTTGCGGCTTTTAAGATTTTGAGCTCAAGGTTCACAGTATGTTTTACGAGGTGCTCGGGCTTCCAGATTTTTAGGTTCTGATGTTCTCAGGTTCTAAAGTTTCTAAATTTTCCGCTTTTCATTTTTACAGATTTAACTATTTTAGATTGCTTTTGGGTTCTCGGGTTTAAAGTTTCCCATCGCTTCTCATAATTCAGGAATTAGGTTTACAGGTTTCCAGATTTTTAAGTTTTTTATTTCTAGGTTTCCAAGCTTCCAGGTTTCTAGATTTTCAGGTGTCTAGGTTTTTCATGTTTCTAGGTTTTCAAGGTTTCTAGATTTTCAGGTTTTTAGCTTTTCAGGTTTCTAGCTTTTCAGGTTTCTAGGTTTTTCAGGTTTCTAGGTTTTCAGGTTTCTTGGTTTTCGGGTTTCCAGGTTTTTAGGCCTTCTTTCAGATTTGACGCTTCATTTTTTAAGATTTAGTTTTCTATACGTGGAATGGAAATCCTAGAACCTGAAAAAATGAAGCCTCAGAACTTAAAGATGCAAATTTGGAAACCTGACAACCCGAGAACTTAAACAGATCTGAAAACCTAATAATCGGAGAGACTTTTCTTTATAATTTTTAAGTTCTTTATTTCTAGGTTTTCAGGCTTCCAGGTGTCTAGGTTTTCAGGTGCCTAAGTTTTTCATGTTTCTAGGTTTTTCAGGTTCCTAGATTTTCAGGTTTTTAGGTTTTCAGGTTTCTAGGTTATTCAGGTTTCCAGGTTTTAAGGCCTTCTTTTAGATCTGACGCTTCATTTTTTAAGATTTAGTTTTCTATACGTGCAATGGAAATAATATAACCTGAAAAACTGAAAGCCTCAGAACTTAAAGATGCGAATTTGGAAACCTGACAATCCGAAAACCTAATAATCGGAGAAACTTTTTTTATAATTTTTTTATTGCTAGGTTTCCATTCTTCCAGGTTTCTAGGTTTTCAGGTGTCTAGGATTTTCAGGTTTCTAAGTTTTTCAGGTTTCAAGGTTTTCAGGTTTCTTGGTTTTCGGGTTTCCAGGTTTTTAGGCCTTCTTTTAGATTTGACGCTGCATTTTTTAAGATTTAATTTTCTATAGGTTCAATCGAAATTTTAGAACCTGAAAAACTGAAAACCTCAGAAATTAAATAATTTGTAAACCTGAAAAGGTGCAAATTTGGGAACCTGACAACCCGAAAACTTAAAAAGATATGAAAACGTAATAATATTCGGATCAACAATTTTTTTTTCTTCTAATTTGCGGCTTTTAAGATTTTGAGCTCAAGGTTCACAGTATGTTTTACGAGGTGCTCGGGCTTCCAGATTTTTAGGTTCTGATGTTCTCAGGTTCTAAAGTTTCTAAATTTTCCGCTTTTCATTTTTACAGATTTAACTATTTTAGATTGCTTTTGGGTTCTCGGGTTTAAAGTTTCCCATCGCTTCTCATAATTCAGGAATTAGGTTTACAGGTTTCCAGATTTTTAAGTTTTTTATTTCTAGGTTTCCAAGCTTCCAGGTTTCTAGATTTTCAGGTGTCTAGGTTTTTCATGTTTCTAGGTTTTCAAGGTTTCTAGATTTTCAGGTTTTTAGCTTTTCAGGTTTCTAGCTTTTCAGATTTCTAGGTTTTTCAGGTTTCTATGTTTTCAGGTTTCTTGGTTTTCGGGTATCCAAGTTTTTAGGCCTTCTTTTAGATTTGACGCTTCATTTTTTAAGATTTAGTTTTCTATACGTGGAATGGAAATCCTAGAACCTGAAAAACTGAAAGCCTCAGAACTTAAAGATGCAAATTTGGAAACCTGACAACCCGAAAACTTAAACAGATCTGAAAACCTAATAATCGGAGAGACTTTTCTTTATAATTTTTAAGTTCTTTATTTCTAGGTTTTCAGGCTTCCAGGTGTCTAGGTTTTCAGGTGCCTAAGTTTTTCATGTTTCTAGGTTTTTCAGGTTCCTAGATTTTCAGGTTTTTAGGTTTTCAGGTTTCTAGGTTATTCAGGTTTCCAGGTTTTAAGGCCTTCTTTTAGATCTGACGCTTCATTTTTTAAGATTTAGTTTTCTATACGTGCAATGGAAATAATATAACCTGAAAAGCTGAAAGCCTCAGAACTTAAAGATGCGAATTTGGAAACCTGACAATCCGAAAACCTAATAATCGGAGAAACTTTTTTTATAATTTTTAAATTTTTTTATTGCTAGGTTTCCATTCTTCCAGGTTTCTAGGTTTTCAGGTGTCTAGGATTTTCAGGTTTCTAAGTCTTTCAGGTTTCAAGGTTTTCAGGTTTCTTGGTTTTCGGGTTTCCAGGTTTTTAGGCCTTCTTTTAGATTTGACGCTGCATTTTTTAAGATTTAATTTTCTATAGGTTCAATCGAAATTTTAGAACCTGAAAAACTGAAAACCTCAGCAATTAAATAATTTGTAAACCTGAAAAGGTGCAAATTTGGGAACCTGACAACCCGAAAACTTAAAAAGATATGAAAACGTAATAATATTCCGATCAACAATTTTTTTTTTTCTTCTAATTTGCGGCTTTTAAGATTTTGAGCTCAAGGTTCACAGTTTGTTTTACGAGGTGCTCGGGCTTCCAGATTTTTAGGTTCTTATGTTCTCAGGTTCTAAAGTTTCTAAATTTTCGGCTTTTCATTTTTACAGATTTAACTATTTTAGATTGCTTTTGGGTTCTCGGGTTTAAAGTTTCCCATCGCTCCTCATAATTCAGGAATTAGGTTTACAGGTTTCCAGATTTTTAAGTTTTTTATTTCTAGGTTTCCAGGCTTCCAGGTTTTTAGATTTTCAGGTGTCTAGGTTTTTCATGTTTCTAGGTTTTCAAGGTTTCTAGATTTTCAGGTTTTTAGCTTTTCAGGTTTCTAGCTTTTCAGGTTTCTAGGTTTTTCAGGTTTCTAGGTTTTCAGGTTTCTTGGTTTTCGGGTTTCCAGGTTTTTAGGCCTTCTTTCAGATTTGACGCTTCATTTTTTAAGATTTAGTTTTCTATACGTGGAATGGAAATCCTAGAACCTGAAAAAATGAAGCCTCAGAACTTAAAGATGCAAATTTGGAAACCTGACAACCCGAGAACTTAAACAGATCTGAAAACCTAATAATCGGAGAGACTTTTCTTTATAATTTTTAAGTTCTTTATTTCTAGGTTTTCAGGCTTCCAGGTGTCTAGGTTTTCAGGTGCCTAAGTTTTTCATGTTTCTAGGTTTTTCAGGTTCCTAGATTTTCAGGTTTTTAGGTTTTCAGGTTTCTAGGTTATTCAGGTTTCCAGGTTTTAAGGCCTTCTTTTAGATCTGACGCTTCATTTTTTAAGATTTAGTTTTCTATACGTGCAATGGAAATAATATAACCTGAAAAACTGAAAGCCTCAGAACTTAAAGATGCGAATTTGGAAACCTGACAATCCGAAAACCTAATAATCGGAGAAACTTTTTTTATAATTTTTTTATTGCTAGGTTTCCATTCTTCCAGGTTTCTAGGTTTTCAGGTGTCTAGGATTTTCAGGTTTCTAAGTTTTTCAGGTTTCAAGGTTTTCAGGTTTCTTGGTTTTCGGGTTTCCAGGTTTTTAGGCCTTCTTTTAGATTTGACGCTGCATTTTTTAAGATTTAATTTTCTATAGGTTCAATCGAAATTTTAGAACCTGAAAAACTGAAAACCTCAGAAATTAAATAATTTGTAAACCTGAAAAGGTGCAAATTTGGGAACCTGACAACCCGAAAACTTAAAAAGATATGAAAACGTAATAATATTCGGATCAACAATTTTTTTTTCTTCTAATTTGCGGCTTTTAAGATTTTGAGCTCAAGGTTCACAGTATGTTTTACGAGGTGCTCGGGCTTCCAGATTTTTAGGTTCTGATGTTCTCAGGTTCTAAAGTTTCTAAATTTTCCGCTTTTCATTTTTACAGATTTAACTATTTTAGATTGCTTTTGGGTTCTCGGGTTTAAAGTTTCCCATCGCTTCTCATAATTCAGGAATTAGGTTTACAGGTTTCCAGATTTTTAAGTTTTTTATTTCTAGGTTTCCAGACTTCCAGGTTTCTAGATTTTCAGGTGTCTAGATTTTTCATGTTTCTAGGTTTTCAAGGTTTCTAGATTTTCAGGTTTTTAGCTTTTCAGGTTTCTAGCTTTTCAGGTTTCTAGGTTTTTCAGGTTTCTAGGTTTTCAGGTTTCTTGGTTTTCGGGTTTCCAGATTTTTAGGCCTTCTTTTAGATTTGACGCTTCATTTTTTAAGATTTAGTTTTCTATACGTGGAATGGAAATCCTAGAACCCGAAAAACTGAAATCCTCAGAATTTAAAGATGCAAATTTGGAAACCTGACAACCCGAGAACTTAAACAGATCTGAAAACCTAATAATCGGAGAAACTTTTCTTTATAATTTTTAAGTTTTTTATTTCTAGGTTTTCAGGCTTTCAGGTGTCTTGGTTTTCAGGTGTCTAAGTTTTTCATGTTTCTAGGTTTTTCAGGTTTCTAGATTTTCAGGTTTTTAGGTTTTCAGGTTTCTAGGTTATTCAGGTTTCCAGGTTTTATGGCCTTCTTTTAGATCTGACGCTTCATTTTTTAAGATTTAGTTTTCTATACGTGCAATGGAAATAATATAACCTGAAAAGCTGAAAGCCTCAGAACTTAAAGATGCGAATTTGGAAACCTGACAATCCGAAAACCTAATAATCGGAGAAACTTTTTTTATAATTTTTAAATTTTTTTATTGCTAGGTTTCCATTCTTCCAGGTTTCTAGGTTTTCAGGTGTCTAGGATTTTCAGGTTTCTAAGTTTTTCAGGTTTCAAGGTTTTCAGGTTTCTTGGTTTTCGGGTTTCCAGGTTTTTAGGCCTTCTTTTAGATTTGACGCTGCATTTTTTAAGATTTAATTTTCTATAGGTTCAATCGAAATTTTAGAACCTGAAAAACTGAAAACCTCAGAAATTAAATAATTTGTAAACCTGAAAAGGTGCAAATTTGGGAACCTGACAACCCGAAAACTTAAAAAGATATGAAAACGTAATAATATTCGGATCAACAATTTTTTTTTCTTCTAATTTGCGGCTTTTAAGATTTTGAGCTCAAGGTTCACAGTATGTTTTACGAGGTGCTCGGGCTTCCAGATTTTTAGGTTCTGATGTTCTCAGGTTCTAAAGTTTCTAAATTTTCCGCTTTTCATTTTTACAGATTTAACTATTTTAGATTGCTTTTGGGTTCTCGGGTTTAAAGTTTCCCATCGCTTCTCATAATTCAGGAATTAGGTTTACAGGTTTCCAGATTTTTAAGTTTTTTATTTCTAGGTTTCCAGGCTTCCAGGTTTCTAGATTTTCAGGTGCCTAGGTTTTTCATGTTTCTAGGTTTTCAAGGTTTCTAGATTTTCAGGTTTTTAGCTTTTCAGGTTTCTAGCTTTTCAGGTTTCTAGGTTTTTCAGGTTTCTAGGTTTTTCAGGTTTCTAGGTTTTCAGGTTTCTTGGTTTTCGGGTTTCCAGATTTTTAGGCCTTCTTTTAGATTTGACGCTTCATTTTTTAAGATTTAGTTTTCTATACGTGCAATGGAAATAATATAACCTGAAAAGCTGAAAGCCTCAGAACTTAAAGATGCGAATTTGGAAACCTGACAATCCGAAAACCTAATAATCGGAGAAACTTTTCTTTATAATTTTTAAGTTTTTTATTTCTAGGTTTCCAGGCGTCCACGTTTCTAGGTTTTTAGGTTTCTAGGTTTTTATTGTTCTAGGTTTTTAGGTTTTTTGGTTTTTCGGGTTTCCAGTTTTTTAGGCCATCTTTTAGATTTGACGCTTCATTTTTTAAGATTTAGTTTTCTATACGTTCAATGGAAATCCTAGAACCTGAAAAACTGAAAACCTCAGAACTTCAATAATTTGTAAACCTGAAAAGATGCAAATTTGGAAACCTGACAATCCGAGAACTTAAACAGATCTAAAAACCTAATAATCGGAGAGACTTTTCTTTATAATTTTTAAGTTCTTTATTTCTAGGTTTTCAGGCTTCCAGGTGTCTAGGTTTTCAGGTGCCTAAGTTTTTCATGTTTCTAGGTTTTTCAGGTTCCTAGATTTTCAGGTTTTTAGGTTTTCAGGTTTCTAGGTTATTCAGGTTTCCAGGTTTTAAGGCCTTCTTTTAGATCTGACGCTTAATTTTTTAAGATTTAGTTTTCTATACGTGGAATGGAAATCCTAGAACCCGAAAAACTGAAATCCTCAGAATTTAAAGATGCAAATTTGGAAACCTGACAACCCGAGAACTTAAACAGATCTGAAAACCTAATCATCGGAGAAACTTTTTTTTATAATTTTTAAGTTTTTTATTTCTAGGTTTCCATTCTTCCAGGTTTCTAGGTTTTCAGGTGTCTAGGATTTTCAGGTTTCTAAGTTTTTCAGGTTTCAAGGTTTTCAGGTTTCTTGGTTTTCGGGTTTCCAGGTTTTTAGGCCTTCTTTTAGATTTGACGCTGCATTTTTTAAGATTTAATTTTCTATAGGTTCAATCGAAATTTTAGAACCTGAAAAACTGAAAACCTCAGCAATTAAATAATTTGTAAACCTGAAAAGGTGCAAATTTGGGAACCTGACAACCCGAAAACTTAAAAAGATATGAAAACGTAATAATATTCGGATCAACAATTTTTTTTTCTTCTAATTTGCGGCTTTTAAGATTTTGAGCTCAAGGTTCACAGTATGTTTTACGAGGTGCTCGGGCTTCCAGATTTTTAGGTTCTGATGTTCTCAGGTTCTAAAGTTTCTAAATTTTCCGCTTTTCATTTTTACAGATTTAACTATTTTAGATTGCTTTTGGGTTCTCGGGTTTAAAGTTTCCCATCGCTCCTCATAATTCAGGAATTAGGTTTACAGGTTTCCAGATTTTTAAGTTTTTTATTTCTAGGTTTCCAGGCTTCCAGGTTTCTAGATTTTAAGGTGTCTAGGTTTTTCATGTTTCTAGGTTTTCAAGGTTTCTAGATTTTCAGGTTTTTAGCTTTTCAGGTTTCTAGCTTTTCAGGTTTCTAGGTTTTTCAGGTTTCTATGTTTTCAGGTTTCTTGGTTTTCGGGTATCCAAGATTTTAGGCCTTCTTTTAGATTTGACGCTTCATTTTTTAAGATTTAGTTTTCCATACGTGGAATGGAAATCCTAGAACCTGAAAAACTGAAAGCCTCAGAACTTAAAGATGCAAATTTGGAAACCTGACAACCCGAGAACTTAAACAGATCTGAAAACCAAATAATAGGAGAAACTTTTTTTTATAATTTTTAAGTTTTTTATTTCTAGGTTTCCATTCTTCCAGGTTTCTAGGTTTTCAGGTGTCTTGGTTTTTCAGGTTTCTAAGTTTTTCAAGTTTCTAGATTTTTCAGGTTTCAAGGTTTTCGGGTTTCTTGGTTTTCGGGTTTCCAGGTTTTTAGGCCTTCTTTTAGATTTGACGCTTCATTTTTTAAGATTTAATTTTCTATACGTGGAATGGAAATCCTAGAACCTGAAAAACTGAAAGCCTCAAAACTTCAATAATTTATAAAAATGAATAGATTCAAATTTGGAAACCTGACAAACCGAGAACTTAGAGATCTGAAAACCTAATAATCGGAGAAACTATTTTTTTATAATTTTTAAGTTTTTTATTTCCGGGTTTCCAGGCGTCCACGTTTCTAGGTTTTTAGGTTTCTAGGTTTTTATTGTTCTAGGTTTTTAGGTTTTTTGGTTTTTCGGGTTTCCAGTTTTTTAAACCTACTTTTAGATTTGACGCTTCATTTTTTAAGATTTAGTTTTCTATACGTTCAATGGAAATCCTAGAACCTGAAAAACTGAAAACCTCAGAACTTCAATAATTTGTAAACCTGAAATGATGCAAATTTGGAAACCTGACAATCCGAGAGCTTAAACAGATCTGAAAACCTAATAATCGGGGAAAAATTTTTTAAATAATTTTTAAGTTTTTTATTTCTAGGTTCCAGGCTTCCAGTTTTCTAGGTTTTCAGGTTTCTAGGTTTTTTGGTTTTCGGGTTTCCAGGGTTTTAGGCCTTCTTTTAGATTTGACACTAATAATTTGTAAACCTGAAAAGATGAAAATTTGGAAACCTGACAACCTGAGAACTTAAACAGATCTGAAAACCTTATAATCCGATAATATATTTTTTTAATAATTTTTAAGTTTTTTATTTCTAGGTTTCCAGGATTTCAGGTTTCTAGGTTTTTCAGGTTTCTAGGTTTTCAGGTTTCTTGGTTTTCGGGTTTCCAGGTTTTTAGGCCTTCTTTCAGATTTGACGCTTCATTTTTTTAGATTTAGTTTTCTATACGTGGAATGGAAATCCTAGAACCTGAAAAAATGAAAGCCTCAGAACTTAAAGATGCAAATTTGGAAACCTGACAACCCGAGAACTTAAACAGATCTGAAAACCTAATAATCGGAGAGACTTTTCTTTATAATTTTTAAGTTCTTTATTTCTAGGTTTTCAGGCTTCCAGGTGTCTAGGTTTTCAGGTGCCTAAGTTTTTCATGTTTCTAGGTTTTTCAGGTTCCTAGATTTTCAGGTTTTTAGGTTTTCAGGTTTCTAGGTTATTCAGGTTTCCAGGTTTTAAGGCCTTCTTTTAGATCTGACGCTTCATTTTTTAAGATTTAGTTTTCTATACGTGCAATGGAAATAATATAACCTGAAAAACTGAAAGCCTCAGAACTTAAAGATGCGAATTTGGAAACCTGACAATCCGAAAACCTAATAATCGGAGAAACTTTTTTTATAATTTTTAAATTTTTTTATTGCTAGGTTTCCATTCTTCCAGGTTTCTAGGTTTTCAGGTGTCTAGGATTTTCAGGTTTCTAAGTCTTTCAGGTTTCAAGGTTTTCAGGTTTCTTGGTTTTCGGGTTTCCAGGTTTTTAGGCCTTCTTTTAGATTTGACGCTGCATTTTTTAAGATTTAATTTTCTATAGGTTCAATCGAAATTTTAGAACCTGAAAAACTGAAAACCTCAGCAATTAAATAATTTGTAAACCTGAAAAGGTGCAAATTTGGCAACCTGACAACCCGAAAACTTAAAAAGATATGAAAACGTAATAATATTCCGATCAACAATTTTTTTTTTCTTCTAATTTGCGGCTTTTAAGATTTTGAGCTCAAGGTTCACAGTTTGTTTTACGAGGTGCTCGGGCTTCCAGATTTTTAGGTTCTGATGTTCTCAGGTTCTAAAGTTTCTAAATTTTCCGCTTTTCATTTTTACAGATTTAACTATTTTAGATTGCTTTTGGGTTCTCGGGTTTAAAGTTTCCCATCGCTCCTCATAATTCAGGAATTAGGTTTACAGGTTTCCAGATTTTTAAGTTTTTTATTTCTAGGTTTCCAGGCTTCCAGGTTTTTAGATTTTCAGGTGTCTAGGTTTTTCATGTTTCTAGGTTTTCAAGGTTTCTAGATTTTCAGGTTTTTAGCTTTTCAGGTTTCTAGCTTTTCAGGTTTCTAGGTTTTTCAGGTTTCAATGTTTTCAGGTTTCTTGGTTTTCGGGTATCCAAGTTTTTAGGCCTTCTTTTAGATTTGACGCTTCATTTTTTAAGATTTAGTTTTCCATACGTGGAATGGAAATCCTAGAACCTGAAAAACTGAAAGCCTCAGAACTTAAAGATGCAAATTTGGAAACCTGACAACCCGAGAACTTAAACAGATCTGAAAACCAAATAATAGGAGAAACTTTTTTTTATAATCTTTAAGTTTTTTATTTCTAGGTTTCCATTCTTCCAGGTTTCTAGGTTTTCAGGTGTCTTGGTTTTTCAGGTTTCTAAGTTTTTCAAGTTTCTAGATTTTTCAGGTTTCAAGGTTTTCGGGTTTCTTGGTTTTCGGGTTTCCAGGTTTTTAGGCCTTCTTTTAGATTTGACGCTTCATTTTTTAAGATTTAATTTTCTATACGTGGAATGGAAATCCTAGAACCTGAAAAACTGAAAGCCTCAAAACTTCAATAATTTATAAAAATGAATAGATTCAAATTTGGAAACCTGACAAACCGAGAACTTAGAGATCTGAAAACCTAATAATCAGAGAAACTATTTTTTTATAATTTTTAAGTTTTTTATTTCCGGGTTTCCAGGCGTCCACGTTTCTAGGTTTTTAGGTTTCTAGGTTTTTATTGTTCTAGGTTTTTAGGTTTTTTGGTTTTTCGGGTTTCCAGTTTTTTAAGCCTACTTTTAGATTTGACGCTTCATTTTTTAAGATTTAGTTTTCTATACGTTCAATGGAAATCCTAGAACCTGAAAAACTGAAAACCTCAGAACTTCAATAATTTGTAAACCTGAAATGATGCAAATTTGGAAACCTGACAATCCGAGAGCTTAAACAGATCTGAACACCTAATAATCGGGGAAAAATTTTTTAAATAATTTTTAAGTTTTTTATTTCTAGGTTCCAGGCTTCCAGTTTTCTAGGTTTTCGGGTTTCTAGGTTTTTTGGGTTTCGGGTTTCCAGGGTTTTAGGCCTTCTTTTAGATTTGACGCTAATAATTTGTAAACCTGAAAAGATGAAGATTTGGAAACCTGACAACCTGAGAACTTAAACAGATCTGAAAACCTTATTATCCGATAATATATTTTTTTTTATAATTTTTAAGTTTTTTATTTCTAGGTTTCCAGGATTTCAGGTTTCTAGGTTTTTCAGGTTTCTAGGTTTTCAGGTTTCTTGGTTTTCGGGTTTCCAGGTTTTTAGGCCTTCTTTTAGATTTGACGCTTCATTTTTTAAGATTTAGTTTTCTATACGTAGAATGGAAATCCTAGAACCTGAAAAACTGAAAGCCTCAGAACTTAAAGATGCAAATTTGTAAACCTGACAACCCGAGAACTTAAACAGATCTGAAAACCTAATCATCGGAGAAACTTTTTTTTTATAATTTTTAAGTTTTTTTATTTATTTCTAGGTTTCCATTCTTCCAAGTTTCTAGGTTTTCAGGTGTCTAGGTTTTTCAGGTCTATAGGTTTTTCAGGTTTCTAGATTTTTCAGGTTTCTTGGTTTTCGGGTTTCCAGGTTTCTAGGCCTTCTTTTAGATTTGAGGTATTTTTTAAGATTTAATTTTCTATAGGTTCAATCGAAATTTTAGAACCTGAAAAACTGAAAACCTCAGGACTTAAATAATTTTAATTTTAATAATTAATTTTAACCTCAGGACAACCCGAAAACTTAAAAAGATCTGAAAACTTAATATTCTGATCAACAATTTTTTTTTCTGCTAATTTGCGGCTTTTAAGGTTTTGAGCTCAAGGTTTACAGTTTGTTTTACGAGGTCCTCGGGCTTCCAGATTTCTGGTTCTGATGTTCTCAGGTTCTAAAGTTTTTAAATTTTCCCATCGCTTCTCATAATTTAGGAGTTAGGTTTATAGGTTTCTAGATTTTTAAGTTTTTTATTTCTAAGTTTCCAGGCTTCCAGGTTTCTAGGTTTTAAAATTTCTAGGTTTTCTGGTTTCCAAGTTTTTAGGACTTGGCGCTTAATTTTTTTAGATTTAGTTTTCTATAGGTTCAACGAAAATCCTGGAACCTGAAACACTGAAAACTTCAGAACTTAAATAATTTGTAAACCTGAGAAGATGCAAATTTGGAAACCTCACAACCCGGGAACTTAAACAGATCTCAAAACCTAATAATCAGAGTAAATAAAAAAAAATCTAATTTGCCGCTTTTAAGGTTTTGAGCTCCAGGTTTACAGATTGTTTTTTCATGTTCTGATGTTTTCAGGTTTTAAGGGTTCTATATTTTCAGCATATCATTTTTCTGATTTGACGCTTCATTTAAACTGTTTTACGTTCTCGGGTTTAAAATTTCTGAATTTCTTATCTCATAATTCGGTACTGACTTTTTCAGATTTCTAGGTTTTTTTTGGTTTCTAGGTTTCTAGGTTTTTAGGTTTCATGTTGCTAGGTTTTCGGATTCCCGATTTTTTCGACCCTCTTTTAGGTTTGATGGTTATGAGGCTTTCAGATCTTAGCCTACCTGTGATTTCAGACCCTCTTCTCTTCTCTAGAAAGTTCTTCAAGGTTTTTTTAGTTTTAGTGCTCAGGTTTACAGGTTTTCACTTTTTTAAGATTTAGTTTTTATAGGTTCAATGGAAATCCTAAAATCTGAAAACCTGAGAACCTGAGGAACTGAAAGTATGAGAAACTGAAAAACCGAAAACCTCTGAACTTTGAGAATTTGAGCATATGAACACCTAATAATCCAATTACAAATTTACAACAAGTAAAGAACCTGTAATTCACGAAGGACCAATTCGGATTGCCAACCCGACCTGGGGTTAGTTTGGCAGCACCGAACCAGGGAGGGGTTTGGCACCGGGCGGAAGAGAAGGACGATCGGGCGGGGAGATGCGATCAGCTTTTTACTGTTTCAACCGTCGACCCGACAACAGCGACCCTCGCAACAAGCTCATTTCCTTAAAATTTGTTAAATCTGATTTTATTTGCACAACAGGATTTTCATGTTGCTTAAAGTGGCGTGTGTAATAATAATGTAAACGCCAAATAGAGTATGAGTTTATATTAGGACGAAGCAGAGCGTAGCGGACCGATAGATCGGTTAATGAAACAAGTTACATACTGTACTTTTTCTTCACGGACCATTCTTTACAAACAATTTGTGGACTTTATGATGCTCCGTTTGTAACTGTAGTTTCACAAAATAATATTAGAAGGACGCTAAAGTCGATTTGAAAGTTAATGACAGCCAGAAAATTTGCTATGGTCTGAATTATTTTCAAAATTGTGTATGTTGATTATCGATTTGACGGTAGGTGCAATATTTTCGAATTTCGGCGTTCGGTCGCACATCTTCAGGTGTCTGTCGGTACCACAAAGACTAGTAGGTGCTAGCCACGGTGTGTCGGTTCCTTCCGGGAAACGCCAAGTCGGACGTGGATCGTGCACCGCATAATGCACTCCCGCCGCCGCCGGCCGCGGCCATCGATGCCGAAGAATGTATTGATGAAGTTGCCGCGAGTGCATGACGTTTATGGCCGATTTCCAGACTTGCACGCCGAGGATCGGTTTACATTGCGAGACCGCGAGCATTGTAATTGGAAAATAAAGCGTTTCGACTTGACTTGTAAACAGACCGCCGCGACACACTCGAAATTAAACGCGGCCGACGTCTTTGTCAAACTCTTTTATGTCGGAGAACCATAAACACATCCACCGGTTTAATATCTTATTTAACTGCTTTTTACGCCCGAGGCGCTTCGAATTGCACCTACTATGTCAACATGTCGCGTTTATTGTCGCCACATCCCCGATTGTTTGAGCTTTATCGGTGCTTTTTTCCAGAAATTATGGCGAGTGTTTGACGAAGAACACGCGGGAAATGTGCTGTTTGACACGAAATCCTGCCGTAATTAAAGGGGGCCTAAAAGTGTTGCTAAAGCAAACGGTGTAATCTTTCGGGAGCTGAAACCAGAAAAATTTTAATTAGCGAGGCCCACAACTTTTCTTCTTCTCCACCCCCGTACTTTCTCTGCGGATTTTCAGACTTTAACACTTTCTCGTTTCCAGATTTATTTCAAAAATTCTTTCATAGTTTTCTCTCTAACGTATATAGATTTTCCCGCATCTATACAGATTTCCAATACTGTCAGGTTTTCAGACGCTCAAGCGGTTTTAGGCTTTCGATTTCTTACCCTATTAGCCACAAATATTTTATTTTATATTGGATAAATATTTTTTGTGAATATATTGTTTATATTTTATTCAAATGTAGATAAAAAAATACATTTAGAATATTAGTAGTAAGAGGGGTACTATTTAAAAGCCTCGGGTACTTTTGCATCGGGCACTTTTGTCCCGGGTACTTTTGTAGAGAGCACTTTTGTCGCGGGTACTTTTGGCCCCGGCTCGGCTCCGGCACTTTGTCGAATGCACTTTGTTACGTTTTTTTGCGAATTTCATAAGATAAGGATGTTTGGATGGTTGCGTAAGTCATTTTTAAATACATTGTTAACAACAATAAATATTAAATAACAATTAACAATTAAACGGGGGTTCTATAAATAGTTTTAAGCTACACAAAATTCAAGAAAAACATTAAAAATATCAAAGTAAATTTATTGTGAAATTAAAAACTATTGATAAAATAGCAAAATTCATCTGTAAGTCCATTGTTTGCATTTTAAATAATAACAATAAGTGACGGCATCTCGCGAAGAATTCAATGTAGCCAACTGAAGAACAAAAAAACGAACTTCACATGTTTTCTTACAAATTGAGAAAAATATCCGAAAAAAGAAATCACAAAGTTAATAATGATTATTATAATAGATATTTTAATAATAAATAAATCTTTATTTGCCCTACGGGCTTTCTGATTCTTATACATATACAAGTAAACTTAACAATTATAATAATAAAAAAAACTAAATAAAATTCTCTATTTCTTCTCCCCTCCCCTTTCCTCTTCTCCCTTCTCCCTCCTCTTCCATACCTCTTTCATCCATTTAATTTCCCTTCCATCTACATTCAGTATTTCCTCTCTTTCTTTCCTCTCTCTTTGTTTCATCTCACTGCACTCGTTCCACATATGCTCAATCGTTTCTCTTTCCTCATAGCACATTCTACACATTCTTCCTCCATCTTCTGCCCAATACCTATTTTCCCTCTCTTCATTTCCGCACCTAAACCTCGCCATACTCTTTCTTTCTTTCTCGCTCTCCCTCCCCAAATACTTCGGTACTTCCTCGATCATGCATCTTCCGTACTTCCCGTTGTATCTGGATTCTCTAATTCTTTCTCTCCTCTCTTGTCTATCCGTCTCCTTATCTCTTTCACTTAGTTCTGCATTCATCCACACGCCTCTTTCTCTCAGTCTCCCTATTTCTTTGCTTGCATACCTATTCCTCCTGTAGTAATTCTCCCTATCATTCTCCTCTGAATTCTTCTTTTTTTCCCTCCAGCACTCCTTTAGTATCCTACATTCTTTCCTCCCTTCCATCCTGTCTTCGAACTTGACCGCTCCTTTTCCCGCTTTCACTCTCAACCTATTCCTCTTGCATTCTTCTCTCACTATGTACCCTAGCGTTTCTCTCTCCACCCCTAGCACCCACCTCAGATATTTCTCTTGCACCCTCTCTATCTCCTCTTGTTCTTTCCATCCCCAGATCTCTGCTCCGTACAACAACACGCTTTCAATAAGACTTTCAAACATCATCATTCTCCTCTTAAAATCGCCTCCCCACCTTCTCTCTCCTATTCCCCATACACATCCCATCACCTTGTTCGCTTTTCTTGCCAGTTCTCTAATATGTGCCTTATCTGTGGCTCTTTCATTGAACACATACCCCAAGTATTTGAATTCTTTTACTTGTTCTATTACTTGTCCCTCCCACCTCCAATCACCATCTTCATTCTTCCTCTTTCTCTTATTGAACACCAGCATTTTTGTTTTCTCTACATTTACTTCTAGTATTTCTTCTTCACATATCTTCCTAAACTCTTTATCATTTCCTTCATTTCTCTTTCACTCTTTGCCACCATTACCACATCATCCGCAAACGCCAGGCTCTACACTTTTTTTCTACCTACCACACACCCCCCCGCTTGTGCTCTCTCTAACATTCCGTCCATATCTGCCACATACATCGTGAACAACAAGGGGCGGAGCGGGAAACCTTGCCTCACTCCCTTTGTTGTCACAAACCATTCACTTTCCCTCTCCCCTACCTTCACTTTACTTTTTGTCTTCTCATGTATTTCCTCCACCTTTCTTACCAGCCATTCATTTACCCCTTTCTCCCTCAGGCACTCAAACATCCTCTCTCTGTCCACCTTGTCAAAAGCCGCCTTGAAGTCTACGAATAATGCATACACCCTCCCCCCCTTCTTCTTTAACTCACTTTTCGTCAAATGGTCCAGGATGTATACATTATCCATAGTTCCCCTCCCCTCTCTAAATCCTGCTTGGCTGTATGGTAATGCTCCCTTTTCCTCTATCTCTCTGCTGATCCTTTCATTCAGAATTGATGCATACAACTTGTGTCCTGTGTTTAGGAGAGTTATCCCTCGGTAATTTTCTACTTTATTTTTTTCCCCTTTTTTGTAAATGGGGTAAATTACCCCCTCTCTCCACCCTACCGGGAATCCTTCTCCTCTCCACACCCCATTCATTACCTCCACCAGCACTCTTCTCGTCCCATACATCCACGACTCATTCTGTATTCTATCCCTCCCTGGTGCCTTCCCTTTCCTCAGTTTCTTCACATGCCTCTCCACCTCTTCCATTGTAATTTCTTCTCCCTCAGGTTCTACTCGGTTTCTCTTCGTCTCTATTTCCGTTTTCTTTTTTTCCTTTTCTCCCTGCAGCAGCCTCATGAAGTACTCCTCCCACTCATTCATCGTTATCTCCTCGCTCCCATTTTCTTTTTTTTTCTCTCTCTATTAATATAGTTCCATACCTCCTTCTCTGTTCTTATTGCTTTTATCTCTTCCTGATCTCTCTCCTTCTTCTGCCTTTTCTTCTCCCTGCATGTCTCTCTGTATCTTCTTTTCGCTTCTAAAAAGCCACTTCTGTTCCCTTTAGTCTTTCTCCACTTTCTTAGTTCTTTTATTACTTCCTTTTTACGTTGCTCACATTCTTTGTCCCACCATTTATTCTTTCTTTTTGTTCCTCCACCTCTTACTGTTATTTCTCTTTTTGTCGCTGCTTTTTCTAATAGTTCTACCCATTCTTTCTCCGTTTTCTGTACTTCTTGTTCTTTAAATCTTGCTTTTTCCAGTCTTCTCTTATTCTCTTCCACCCCTTGCTCGTCCCATTCTTTAATTATCACCTTCCGCATTTTCTCTATTTTTTCTTCTTCTCCTCTCTTCTCTCTCCCCCTTCTCATACTTATCTCTATAGGCAGATGGTCTGACTCTACTCTTTCCCCTATTCTGAATTCTTCGACTTCTTCCCATGCTTCTTCGTTTACTATTCCGTAGTCTATCACCGTCTCTCCTCTTCCGCCTATGTAGGTCCATTCTCCTTCTTCGTCCCCTTGTTTATTTCCATTCAGCACTTCCCATCCTTTTTCTTCTATCCATTCCATCAACTTCTTCCCTTTCGCGTTTTCTTTCTTGTCTTTGGATTTTCTTTTTCCCTCTCCTCTCTCTTTTTCCCAATCCCTGGCTCCTCTTTCCCCAATTCTCCCGTTAAAATCCCCTCCCAGAAGCAGACATTCTTCCCTGTTGTCTTTTAATCTTTCTTCTATCTTGCTTATTGTTGCTTTCATCTCTTTGCTGTACACTGTCACTATTTTCCACCATTTACTGTCTATTTTAACGTTTCTCACCATGTGACCTTCCTCTTCTCCCTTCTTTTTAGTATTCTCTTTTATTCCTTTTTTTACCCCTGTTATTATTCCCCCTGCTGCTCTTCCTTTTTTCTTTCCCCTTCTCACCCCTTGCCATTCCCACTTAAACTCGTTTGGTAACAGTTTTTCTATTTTTTTTCCAGCTTTCTGACCATGTTTCTGTTAATCCAACAATATCGAACTCCTTCACATAGTCCCAAAAATCTTCTTCTTTTTTCCCTAGTCCCGCTACATTCCAAAATAGTGCCCTCACCCCTGTTTTTCTCGTTACCTTCTTTGATTTCCCCCGTCCTTCCTTAGTTTCCCTCCTACTTCCTTCTTTGTTTCTTTTTTCCCGTTTCATTGTCCTTTTTACTTTGCCGTTGTCCCCCTTTTTCCCTCCTCCCCTTCTTCTTCTTATTGGAAAACCTCTAGTCTCTCTCTCTCTTTTCGTTCCATGTCCATTGCTCCCCGTCCACTATTAATTTCCTGTATCCCACTCTTACTTCTTTCCCTTCTTCCCTTTTTTCCTTCGCCATACTTCTTAGTTTCTTCTGTAAATCTCTTTATTTCTTTGTGAGGTCGTTGTCTATGTATATCCCCCTTGTTTCCCTCTTCTCCCTCAATTTTCCTTTGTGCTTCATTATTCTTTCCTTCTCACCCCATTCCTCCATCTCCACCAATACTTGATCCTTGTTAATCCTGTAACAATCTTTTACTTTACTATCCTCTACATTTTCCTTCAAAAACTTCTCTACATCCTCTTTTTTTACATGACTTTTTCTTTCCCCGTCCCATCCTGTTATCACGATGTTGTTCTTCCTCTTTCTTCTCTCTTCGATTTCCATTCTCTCTTCCAGCTTTTCCACTCTCTCCTTCCACCAGTCTCTCTCCTTCCCATCTCTTTTCCTTCTCTTTAAATTCTTCTCTCTGTCTCTCTATCTCTCTCTTGAGTTCCTTGTTTTCTCGTCTTATTTCTTTCATCTCCTCCTTCAACTCTTGCAACAGCTCCAATACTTTTTTCTCCATCTCTGTGTCCGTTTCCTTCTCTTTCTCTGATGTCTTCTGTGTTTTCTTTACTCCAGGAGACCTCGCCGTCTTTTTACTTTTTTGAAAAAAATTCTCTTCCTCCTCTTCTTGTTTTTCTGTTCTACCCTCCCCTTTTCTCTTTCTTTTCCTTTCCTCCAGGTAAGAGTCCAGGCTTCCCTGACTGAGCGAGCGGTTTCTATCGTCTTTGTTCATCCGCTTCCTGTGGCGCCTCCTAGATGTCGTTATCTTAAGGCTTCGCCGATTTATTCTCTTTCCTGACTATATCTCCTCTTCCTTGCCCAATTCTTTCTTCCTACCTTTTTCTAATACCTCTTCTCGCTTTTCTCAATATCTTCTCTAATTTTTTCTTTACATCACCTTCTATTTTTCTATTTTTCGCTACTTAACCTCTCTACCACATGTTTACCTTTAGCTCGGTAATACAGGAATCCGAATAGATATTTTAATTAATCTAATCATTAAGTTCAGCCCCTATTTACATAAAGCGGATAATTTCTCCAATCAAGTTCTAACCTGCAGGTTAATCAAGTTGTAATCTGTTTGGATTTATAAAATAGCAATAGACCGTTATCCGCTTGGGTAAGATAAGAAGTTGTCGGAATCTTTTTACATCGGCATGTAAAGACCTGATTTTTAAATATTTGATGAGAAATCAAAGGTGTGGCTGTTATTATCAAGGGTGTGAAAAAATGCTCCTCTTAGCAAGTTGTTACAAGATGGCTTATCAAAAGTTGTCATCCGTTCAGCCTCTGATAAGCTAAGAGTTGGCTGGGCACATTTTTTAGGGTTGTACGATTGGATGCATATATCATCTGTAAATTCATAAAGCATGTTAAGCTACACAAAATTCAAGAAAAAATTAAAAATATCAAAGTAAATTTATTGTAAAATATAAACTATTCAGAAAATCACTGTGGACACATTGCAAAGTTTTAAACGTCTTGACAATAGGTGAAAACATAGAAAAAGATACAGAAAAAGATACATAAAAATTTGAAACTTTTCGCCTTTTCGATTTTTCATCGACCTAATGGACTACTGGAACGCGACTGCTGATGTATTTTTTTTTTTCACTAGCATCGTAGTTAGTTTGCCTTTCTATATAAATAAATAAATAATTATGCTATTAATATTATGCTATTAATATCAACTTACTCATCTGTCTAATTCTTGCCAGAACATAGCATTTACGGTCGTCGGGCGTCATTTTGGCATTTTCAAAAACAATTTGTTTGTTTATGTGAACTACAACTTCATGTAAAACAGCAAGATCAGTAATCGGAATAAGTGAAAAATGTTAGGCAAAGACATTTTTTTTTTTAAAAGTCGCTAAACGAAGTCATTGTAACTACTGCAGGTGTATCTACACAAACACTCAGAGTTGTGAATTAATTACTTTCGAAGTGGTTAGGTTAGTTTTATAGGAACGCTTAAATTATAATAATCTATGTTAACTAAATATAAAAATAAAAATAAATATTATAAAATATTAACATCATTTATGTTTTCTTACAAATTGAGAAAAATAATAAATAATGAGATTTCTACTTATATGTACATAAATCTAATGCTTAATGCTGAGATCTTATTAAAATTTGGTGCTGCGGATTAAGCACATTAAGAGTTCGCTACCGAATGGAAATACGCGATATCTTGCACTTTAAAATTTCAATACCTCATTACTTAATTAAAATATTACTTGCTCAATTAAAAAGTTGAAAATTGTCTGTATCTTATTCTCTTTCACCTATTGTGAATACGTAAACTTTGTTTAGATTAATTAAAATATCAAATATAATGATTGTTATTAACTTTCCTGAATATCTTATTAATGCCGGGGTGTTGGTAATTATTCGTTTCAAGTTCTAAGTTTTCACTTTTTATGTTTTAACTTTTCGCAGCATTTCATTTTCTCATTTTAGAGGTTTAAAGTTTCATAGATTTTTACTTTACTTAGTACCGGTGTGTAACTTTTCGCCTCAAGTTCTTAGTTTTCACTTTTAAGTTTTAACTTTTCTCAACACTTCAATTTCTCGATTTACAGGTTTAAAGTTTCATAGATTTTTACTTTACTCAGGTCCTGGATATCTTAAGCCAGTGTTTTGGTAATTATTCTTTCCAAGTTCTAAGTTTTTTTCAACATTTTATTTTCTCATTTTAGAGGTTTAAAGTTTTATAGATTTAGCTTACTCATGTCCTGAAGATCTTTTTACGGTATGTAACTATTCGTCTCAAGGTCTTAGTTGTCACTTTAAGCTTTAACTTTTCTCAACACTGTAACTAAGCGTCTCAAGTTCTTAGTTTTTCACTTTTAAGTTTTAACTTTCCTCAACATTTCAGTTCCCTCAATTTTACAGATTCAAAGTTTCATAAATTCTTATTTTACTTAAGTCCTGAAGATCTTATTGCGGTGTGTAGCTTTGCGTTTCAAGTTCTTAATTTTCACTTTTAAGCTTTAGCTTTTCTCAAAACTTCAATTTCTCAACTTAAGGTATAAAGTTTCATAAATTCTTATTTTTACTCAAGTCGATGAAGATCTTTTTACGGTGTGTAACTTTTCGTCTCAAGTTCTTAGTTTCCACTTTTAAGTTTTAACTTTTTTCAACACTTCAATTTTCTCAACTTACAGGTTTAAAGTTTCATAAATTCTTATTTTACTCAAGTCATGAAGATCGTATTACCGGTGTGTAACTTTAGGTCTCAAATTCTGAGTTTTAATTTTTAGTCCGTCTCAAGTTTTTAGTTTTTAACTTTTAGGTTCTAACTTTTATCAACATTTCATTTCTCGCAATTTTACAGATTCTAAGATTCATAGATTTTAGTTTACTCAGATCCTGATCTCAAATTCTTACTTTTCACTTTTAAGTTCTAATTTTTTCTCAACGCTTTAATTTCTCAATTTACAGGTTTAACGTTTCATAGATTCTTGTTTTACTCATGTCCTGAATATGTTAATGCCTGTGTAGCTATTCGTCTGCTAAAACGCCGGAGAGTTTCAAATTTTTCTGTATCTTTTTCTGTTGTCCTATTGTCAAGACGTTTAAAACTTTTCAATGTGCCCACAGTGATTTTCTGAATAGTTTATATTTTACAGTAAATTTACTTTGATATTTTAAATTTTTTCTTGAATTTTGTGTAGCTTATAACGCTTTATGTCAAGACGTTTAAACTTTGCAATGTGTCCACAGTGATTTCTCTGAATATTTATATTTTACAATAAATTTACTTTGATATTTTTATTTTTTTCTTGAATCTTGTGTAGTTTAATGAATTTACAGATGATATATGCATCCAATCGTACACCCATAAAAAAGTGCCGAGCCAACTCTTAGCTTATGAGCGGCTGAACGGATGACGACTTTTGATAAATTTATAAGCTATCTGGTAACAACTTGCTAAGAGGAGCATTTTTTCACACCCTTGATAATAACAGCCACACCTTTGATTTCTCATTAAATATTTAAAAATCAGGTCTTAACATGCCGATGTAAAAAGATTCCGACAGCTTCTTATCTTACCCAAGCGGATAACGGTCTATTGATATTTTATAAATCCAAACAGATTACAACTTGATTAACCTGGAGGTTAGAACTTGATTGGAGAAATTATCCGCTTTATGTAAATATGATTAGATTAATTAAAATATCTATTATAATAATCATTGTTAACTGAATTTCTTTTTTCGGATATTTTTCTCAATTTGTAAGAAAACATGTGAAGTTCGTTTTTTTGTTCTTCAGTTGGCTACATCGAGTTTTTCGCGAGAAGCCGTCACTTATTGTTATTATTTAAAATGCAAACAATAAACTTACAGATGAATTTTGCTATTTCCTCAAAAGTTTTTAATTTCACAATAAATTTACTTTGATATTTTAATTTTTTTTCTTGAATTTTGTGTAGCTTAAAACTATTTATAGAACCCCGTTTAATTGTTAATTGTTATTTAATATTTATTGTTGTTAAAATGTATTTAAAAATGACTTACGCAACCATCCAAACATCCTTATCTTATGAAATTCGCAAGAAGCCGTAACATTTTCCGTATATGCTCAATTAAAAAAGTTTAAATTTTTTCTGAGTTTACAGATGCATTATGCAACCAGCCAAACATCCTTATCTTATGAAATTCGCAAAAACCGTAACAAAGTGCATTCGACAAAGTGCCGGAGCCGAGCCGGGGCCAAAAGTGCGGGGGCCAAAAGTTGCGGGAGCAAAAGTACCGGGGCCAAAAGTACCGGTTATTTTAAGTTATTTTAAGAACAATGATGAAAAAAGTGCACGAAAATCTAAAAAATTAAATATATAATAGAAAACATTTTTTTTTCATAACAAACGATGCATGGTTGTTTTCAGTATTTTTTAAAGGATTAAGAAAAAATATAACTGAAAAATTCATTTGTTTATAACATTTTTTTAAATAAACAAATAAAAAGTAAAAAATATATTTCTTCCATAAGATAGAAAAGCAATATAAATAATTATTTCCATTACGGATTAGATAAAAAAAAAACACTTTTTTCCTTTTTCTTTTTCTTTTTTAGTCTTTCTGTGCACATACCCAGTGTTTTGACTTTATCCCACGTCTTTGTCTTTTTTACCTTTTGCGTCCTCCCCACAAAGCACTCATGTCCACGCTCGTAGAGTTATCACATTATGTGGTTCTGTTTGTGCGACGGCACAGGCCGAATTTATGCTGATTAAAAGAGAGAAAACCTAATAGAAACGGGGGATTTTCGCGCGACACCTAAAGGATAAGCAACTGCATCAGCGCGAAAAGCCTCGTCGCTGTTCCCGGTTAATAGAACGGGATTCGGGAAGTCGAGAAAGCACCGAAATAAGCAAGTCGATGATTTAAACTCGCAAACTTCATTCCCTGCAATTTATGATGAGATACGTTGTTAAAATAAAAAGCAGAAGTTTACCGGTTTTGGATTGGAGTGCAGGCAGACTTAGGCCGCGAAGGCAGCGAGTACAGAACCAGTGGAAAGTTTCAGATTTACGACCTCTCGGGCGACATTGAAGAAGATATTGTCCATCAGTTCCAAGTTCTAGTTCGGGTGGATACATTTCGAATTGCAAAATCGCCGCCGGTTCGAAAGCGTCATCTGCAAGAGTGGGCATGTCAAAGGTGAGCTCTACATCACCATCAAGGATGGACGGGTGTCATTCAATCCACAAAAGCGGCATTGTTGTGTGAATACTGTGTGGAAATTTACTTGATAGGTTAATGAACACACAGAACTAAATATTGTCCACAGGGTGACTTTGAACAAGTGTCATTCCTCAATGTCACCCCAAGATGACTGCTTCTGTTTATTCTCTTATCTTAATGTCGCATACCTTTTTGTACTTTCCCCCCTTGTAACTACGACTCACTACCTTCCGACTATCAGAGAGCAGGCAACCACTCGCAATAGGACGTTTTGTTTTCGTGTTCCGTCATGATGGATTCCACCTTTTTCCCTTTTACATCCGCCGGCATCAGCGCGCGGGCACTTTTTGTCCGGAAAACTTTTTTCCTCCCTGCTTTGTTATTTATTTGTTTGGCAATAATTGAAAAGTATTGTTGTGCGCCGTAATTTACGTTGAATTCTTTAGTTTATAGAGCGACAGTTTTATTTACGCGGCAATGGTCTTCGCTTTATTGCCACTAATGTTGTTTGTTGGTTGCAAATGATTCAAAAATTAATGGTTTAACCTCGCCCGAGTGGGAAATAAACTTTAAAATCAATACGGACCAGAACTCGACGGCCGAATCATTTATTCTCGGTTTTTATTTCGGTTTACCACTAAATCCCTTATCTCATATTTTCACGTTTGGCTGCAGATGTCGCGCGCGTTTCAGGTGTTGTAAATAACTGTGCCGCTTAAAACAAAGGATTGCTGCAATTCAAAAAAAAAAAGATCTTTATATTTATGTTACAATTTTCTGTTTTAATTTTTTAGAATAGGAAGTAATTAAGAAAGGGAGCCCGTGACGTCAGTACTGGTTAGGGCGCCAGTCTGGCGCCGATACGCCTCTCGATCCTGTAGCTTTATAAGTGTAGATAAATCTTTATTTGCCCTACGGGCTTTCTGATTCCTATACATATACAAGTAAACTTAACAATTATAATAATAAAAAAAACTAAATAAAATTCTCTATTTCTTCTCCCCTCCCCTTTCCTCTTCTACCTCCTCTTCCATATCTCTTTCATCCATTTAATTTCCCTTCCATCTACATTCAGTATTTCCTCTGTTTGTTTCCTCTCTCTTTTTTTCATCTCACTGCACTCGTTCCACATATGCTCAATCGTCTCTCTTTCCTCATAGCACATTCTACACATTCTTCCTCCATCTTCTGCCCAATACCTATTTTCCCTCTCTTCATTTCCGCACCTAAACCTCGCCATCATCTTTCTTTCTTTCTCGCTCTCCCTCCCCAAATACTTCGGTACTTCCTCGATCATGCATTTTCCGTACTTCCCGTTGTATCTGGATTCTCTAATTCTTTCTCTCCTCTCTTGTCTATCCGTATCCTTATCTCTTTCACTTAGTTCTACATTCATCCACACGCCTCTTTCTCTCAGTTTCTCTATTTCTTTGCTTGCATACCCATTCCTCCTGTGGTAACTCTCCCTATCATTCTCCTCTGAATTCTTCTTCTTTTCTCTCCAGCACTCCATTAGTATCCTACATTCTTTCCTCCCTTCCATCCTGTCTTCGAACTTGACCGCTCTTTTTCCCGCTTTCACTCTCAACCTATTCCTCTTGCATTCTTCTCTCACTATGTACCCTGGCGTTTCTCTCTCCACCCCTAGTACCCACCTCAGATATTTCTCTTGCACCCTCTCTATCTCCTCTTGTTCTTTCCATCCCCAGACCTCTGCTCCGTACAGCAACACGCTTTCAATAAGACTTTCAAACATCATCATTCTCCTCTTAAAATCGCCTCCCCACCTTCTCTCTCCTATTCCCCATACACATCCTTGTTCGCTTTTCTTGCCAGTTCTCTAATATGTGCCTTATCTGTGGCTCTTTCATTGAACACATACCCCAAGTATTTGAATTCTTTTACTTGTTCTATTACTTCTCCCTCCCACCTCCAATCACTCTCTTCGTTCTTCCTCTTTCTCTTATTGAACACCAGCAGTTTTGTTTTCTCTACATTCACTTCTAGTCTTTTCTTCCTCACAGATTTTCCTAAACTCTTCATCATTTCCTTCATTTCTCTTTCACTCTTTGCCACCATTACCACATCATCCGCAAGCGCCAGGCTCCACACTTTTTTTCTACCTACCACACACCCCCCCGCTTGTGCTCTCTCTAACATTCCGTCCATATCTGCCACATACAACGTGAACAACAAGGGGCTGAGCGGGCAACCTTGCCTCACTCCCTTTGTTGTCACAAACCATTCACTTTCTTTCTCCATCTTTCTTCTCATATATCTCCTCCACCTTTCTTACCAGCCATTTATTTACCCCTTTCTCCCTCAGGCACTCAAACATCCTCTCTCTGTCCACCTTGTCAAAAGCCGCCTTGAAGTCTACGAATAATGCATACACCCTCCCCCCTTTCTTCTTTAACTCACTCTTCGTCAAATGGTCCAGGATGTATACATTATCCATAGTTCCCCTCCCCTCTCTAAATCCTGCTTGGCTGTCTGGTAATGCTCCCTTTTCCTCTATCTTTCTGCTCATCCTTTCATTCAGAATTGATGCATACAACTTGTACCCTGTGTTTAGGAGAGTTATCCCTCGGTAATTTTCTACTTTATTCTTCTCCCCTTTTTTGTAAATGGGGTAAATTACCCCCTCTCTCCACCCTACCGGGAATCCTTCTCCTCTCCACACCCCATTCATTACCTCCACCAGCCTCTCTAGCACTCTTCTCGTCCCATACATCCACGACTCATTCTGTATTCTATCCCTTCCTGGTGCCTTCCCTTTCCTCAGTTTCTTCACATGCCTCTCCACCTCTTCCATTGTAATTTCTTCTCCTTCCGGTTCTACTCGGTTTCTCTTCGTCTCTATTTTCGTTTTCTTTTTTTTCTTTTCTCCCTCCAGCAGCCTCATGAAGTACTCCTCCCACTCATTCATCGTTATCTCCTCGCCCCCATTTTCTTTTTTCTTTCTCTCTCTATTAATATAGTTCCATACCTCCTTCTCTGTTCTTATTGCTTTTATCTCTTCCTCCTCTCTCTCCTTCTTCTGTCTCTTCTTCTCCCTGCATGTCTCTCTGTATCTTCTTTTCGCTTCTAAAAAGCTACTTCTGTTCCCTTTAATCTTTCTCCACTTTCTTAGTTCTTTTATTGCTTCCTTTTTACGTTGCTCACATTCTTTGTCCCACCATTTATTCTTTTTTTTTTTTGTTCCTCCACCTCTTACTTCTCTTTTTGTCGCTGCTTTTTCCAATATTTCTACCAATTCTTTCTCCATTTTCCCTACTTCTTGTTCTTTAAATCTTGCTTTTTCCAGTCTTCTCTTATACTCTTCCACCCCTTGCTCGTCCCATACTTTAATTATCACCTTACGCATTTCCTCTATTTTTTCTTCTCCTCCTCTCTTCTCTCTCCCCCTTCCTATACTTATCTCTATAGGCAGATGGTCTGACTCTACCCTTTCCCCTATTCTGAATTCTTCGACTTCTTCCCATGCTTCTTCGTTTACTATTCCGTAGTCTATCACCGTCTCTCCTCTACCGCCTATGTAGGTCCATTCTCCTTCTTTATCCCCTTGTTTATTTCCATTCAGCACTTCCCATCCTTTTTCTTCTATCCATTCCATCAACTTCTTCCCTTCCGCGTTTTCTTTCTTGTCTTTGGATTTTCTTTTTCCTCACCTCTCCCTTCTTCCCAATCCCTGGCTCCACTTTCCCCAATTCTCCCGTTAAAATCCCCTCCCAGAAGCAGACATTCCTCCCTGTTGTCTTTTAATGTTTCTTCTATCTTGCTTATTGTTTCTTTCATCTCTTTGCTGTACACTGTCACTATTTTCCACCATTTACTGTCTATTTTAACGTTTCTCACCATGTGACCTTCCTCTTCTCCCTTTTTTTTTAGTATTCTCTTTTATTCCTTTTTTTACCGCTGTTATTATTCCCCCTGCTGCTCTTCCTTTTTTCTTTCCCCTTCTCGCCCCTTGCCATTCCCACTTGAACTCCTTTGGTAACAGTTTTTCTATTTTTTCCCAGCTTTCTGACCATGTTTCTGTTAATCCAACAATATCGAACTCCTTCACATAGTTTCAAAAATCTTCTTCTTTTTTCCCTAATCCCGCTACATTCCAAAATAGTGCTTTCACCCCTGTTTTTCTCGTTACCTTCTTTGATTTTCCCCTTCCTTCCTTAGTTTCCCTCCTACTTCCTTCTTTGTTTCTTTTTTCCCGTTTAATTGTCCTTTTTACTTTGCCGTTGTCCCCCTTTTTCCCTCCTCCCCTTCTTCTTCTTATTGGAAAACCTCTAGGCTCTCTCTTTTTTCATTCCATCTCTATTGCTCCCCGTCCACTATTAATTTCCTGTATCCCACTCTTACTTCTTTCCCTTCTTCCCTTTTTTCCTTCGCCATACTTCTTAGTTTCTTCTGTAAATATCTTTCTTTCTTTGTGAGGTCGTTGTCTATGTATATCCCCCTTGTTTCCCTCTTCTCCCTCAATTTTCCTTTGTGCTTCATTATTCTTTCCTTCTCACCCCATCCCTCCATCTCCACCAATACTTGATCCTTGTTAATCCTGTAACAATCTTTTACTTTACTATCCTCTACATTTTCCTTCAAAAACTTCTCTACATCCTGTTTTTTACATGACTTTTTCTTTCCCCGACCCATCCTGTTATCACGATGTTGTTCTTCCTCTTTCTTCTCTCTTCGATTTCCATTCTCTCTTCCAGCTTTTCCACTCTCTCCTTCCCATCTCTTCTCCTTCTCTTTAAATTCTTCTCTCTGCCTCTCCATCTCTCTCTTGAGTTCCTTGTTTTCTCGTCTTATTTCTTTCATTTCCTCCTTCAACTCTTGCAACAGCTCCAATATTTTTTTCTCCATCTCTGTGTCCGTTTCCTTCTCTTTCTCTGATGTCTTCTGTGTTTTCTTTACTCCAGGAGACCTCCTTCAGGCTTTCCTGACTGAGCGAGCGGTTTCTATCGTCTTTGTTCATCCGCTTTATGTCGTTATCTTCCGGCTTCGCCGATTTATTCTTTTTCCTGACTATATCTCCTCTTCCCTGCCCAATTCTTTCTTCCTACCTTTCTCTAATACCTCTTCTCGCTTTTCTCAATATCTTCTCTAATTTTTTCTTTATATCACCTTCTATTTCTCTATTTTTCGCTACTTAACCTCTCTACCACGTGTTTACCTTCAGCTCGGTAATACAGAAATCCAGCTTTATAAGTGTAGGGTATTTTAGTTGTAAGGGGAACCTCCTGCATTTTATTTTCAACGACACTCTTCCATCGCCCTGCAGCCCTCTCAAGATCCCCACGGGAGCCTCCTTTGCTAACACAGCGACGGAACGTCCATTTGGGCCCGAAGGGTTTCCCAATAAAGATTTTTGAAGGCAGTTATAGTTTGTCTATATACAACTATTTACACTATGTACAATTCCACCATCTATATTACACTCGGCACGCACCCTTTCCTCTTGGTCGCAGCGAGTCTCCCCGGTTATGGTGATGGTGGTACTCGGGGATATCAGGGATTGGGACGTTATGGTCCGGGTTTCCGTGGTGGTACGGAGAGGAGACGGTGACGTCGGCTCCGGGCACCGCAGCGAGTCCGGAATGGTGGTATCCGGAATCCGCTTGTTACTGTTTCTTCTCTGTTTCACTTTATCTTTTTTTATCGAATTTAGAAGTTATCGTTGTTCTGTTTCCGGTTTCCGATATTCACTTTGTAATCCTTTCTAGCCTACATGGTGACTGACAAAAAACTTTTGATGCCGATTTAGAGTTACATGCTATACTTTTTCTCCAACCGTCACCTTTGAGGAACAATAATTTGTGGCGGATATAATACTTGTAATCTTATTTGCAGCTGTGATTTTACAGATATGTCGTAGATATATGTATTTATGTTAATGTGAGCGTCAACCAGAATTTTTAGTACAAAGTTCTATCCGAATATGCGACGTTAATAAATCACAGATATGGTTCTTTAATGAATTTTAATTGAAGTAGATGATTAATTGATATCCCAACCACATATCTGTGTTGAATAATACAGCCATTATAGCGTTGAAATTATTTTCCAGTTGCGATTTCTTATTCAACGCCTAGGACGTTCACTCCTAACTAATTAAACATTACAAGAGCGTCAGTATAGAATTGAATACGCATAATTGTTATTGTAATGTTGTTTGATTGATTGCCACTTTATTATGTATTATAAAACGGGTAGATATAATTTGGACAGTAGAGGTGCAGAACAGGATATCACAAAATTTTTGTTATAAATATTTAGAATATATTGAATCTTTTTTTAATATTAGTTATATTAAAAGAATGTGAATGAAATATGTTGTGGAAAATATTTGAAGTAAATATTTTAGTAATATGTATGTAATATTATAGCATTACTTATATTTTATTGGAGAGAGATATGCTAAAATTATTAATTCGTTTTTGTCTTTTAGAAAACTCAAGGTAATAAGTTGTTTTTCATTTTCGATCATAGTTTCATATGAAGCGTTTTGAATAAATTATTTCAGCTGCTGCCAACAATTTTTTTTATTTCACCTATACAGTACTTTTTGTTAAAGAAAAAATATTTCAAATGTATATTTTTTCTACATTTGAATAAAATATAAACAATATATTCAAAAATATCTCGCTAAATAATATTTTTTTTAAAATATAGAACCTACATAGATTATTAATAATCAACGAAAAAATTGAGCTTTAAACCGAAGCTCAAACTGTATTATTTATTAACTTTTTGTCTATTATTTATGTATCGTCTCAATGTGATCGTTTTTGGGAATTTTTGTTATTCATTACTTATACGACAAATTAAAATTATTAAAGGTTGAGAACTCTGACCTTCATAAAGAACTCTTGCATGAATGTCTATGAGAAAATCTAAGAAATAAAAAAATAGAAAGCATTTTTTTTTCATGACAAACGATGCATGGTTGATTTCTGTTTTTCAAAGAATTAAGAAAAAATATAACCGAAAAATTCATTTGTTTATATATTTTTTTAAATAAACATAAAAAGTAAAAAAATTTCTTCCATAATATAGAAGAGCAATATAATGATTTAAAAAAAAAACGGTTTCTTAATTTTAATATTTAGCAACAAAAAAGAAATTGTTAAATCATATAAACAATGCAAACCTCCAGGGACAATTCCGGCAGGTAGGATCTTTTTTTGGGAAATTTCCTGCTCTTTAAGAATCTTTTTTCAAATTTCGGATATATTAAATAGTTTAAGAAATATTAGCAAAAAACGTAACCACCTTTCTTTTGTTATGAGTCCCGTAAAATAAACGCAGTGTGCCAAGGTCCGCCATAACCTAATTCAAAATGCGTGCGATAAAAGTACAAACAAATATCTGGTATTTAATTAGTGGGAACACAAAACGGTTGACAAATATTTTTAATTACACTCAAACTCGATTCTCTGTGGTGGTAAAAAGGGTAAAACTAGTACTAAACCCCACCAAGGTCACTGCCAGTAAAGTATCAATCGTAACTATTATAACCATAGGATGGTACTTACCAAAGTACCCGAACACCCCATCCTTGCACCCGGCACCCATGGGTCTGTCTTTAACCAATACCACCCAAAAATTAACACACAAAATCACTTCGACCAACTGTCATTAATTTACACTGTGTACCATTACCTACTTGATTAATGTCAACATTTTTATAGCGCGCAAAAGTCCGAGTCGCTTGTGACAAAATACCCGTCAAATTAACGCAAAGTGTGCCGAGACCCGCCATGAATTAATTCAAAATTCGTCCGATGAAAGTGCACAAATTTTTTTTTCTTAATTTGTAGTAATGGTTAAAAATGTTTCTAAACACACTCAAACTCGATTCTAGGTGATGACAAAAAGGGTCAAAACCAGTTCCAAACCTTCTAAATGGATCTAGTCCCACCAAGGTCATTCCCAGAAAATTATCAATCGTAACTATTATAACCATAGAATGGTACTTACCAAAGTACCAGGACACCCCATCCTTGCACCCAACACCCATGGATCTGTTTTCAACCGATGCATTCAAAAAATAACACTTTTTTAATTTAACACACAAAATCACTTCGACCAACTGTCATTAATTTACACTGTCAGCCACTACCTACTTGATTAATGTCAACATATTTATCGAGCGCAAAAGTCCGAGTCTCTTGTGAGAAAATATACGCCAAATTAACGCAAGTGCAAATAGTACATTATTATACGAGTTTAAAAATATATTTCTCTACTTTGGTGTCATAATTGAGTTTTTGTGAAGTAAAAGTAGTGTCACAAAAGAACTTTTTGTGAAACTGTTTTTGGTGTTTTTCTTTATACGTATTACGTTGGTATTGAGCATTTCTAGCCAACTCCTGTCGAGGTCACGCCAAGTGTCAACTTTTCAAATAAAAAATATAACCACAAACACAACCAGTATTACCTAATCCTAAAAATCCCTAGAATATTTAAAAAGCATTATTTTAACATTTCCATAAAATGAAGAGCTCCAAAGTAGAAAAAATAGTATATTACTATAGTATATATAGAAAATGTATATTACACTCGTTTAACGAGGCATTGTGACATTCGCACTGATGTCACAATGAAGCCTCTTGTTAAACTCGTATAATAATGTACTATTTTTTCTTAATTAATTTCTGATTCGGTAAATTTCACAATTACGAAATCATGGAATGAGTAAATTATGAAACTTTGAACCTACGAAATTGAATTATGAAAATTATGAAATTACAGAATTACGATATGAGGGCAATTATGAAATTGAGAATTTTCAGAATTACGAAATTATTAATTCATGCAATCAGGAAATTTTGAACTTACGAAATCAGGAAACTACTTTAGGGAATTATGAAATGTTGAATATACGAAATTTAAAAAAAACACGAAATTTATAACACTAATGAATTATGGAATTACGAAATATAACAGAGCTATGAAATTGCGAAATTAGTGTTTTGGACTTACGGAACTACCGAACTAGCAAATTATGAAATTATGAAATTACGGAATTACGATTTTATTAAACAATTATGAAAATGTGAAATTTTACGATAAGGAAATTTTTAATTGATTTACGGAATCAGGAAAGTATGAAATTTTGAACTGCGGAAATCAGAAAACTATTCTAGGAGACCCTGAAATTTTGAAAGTTCAAAACATCACAAAATGTAGACAGCAATGAATTATGAAATTACGAAATATTACAAAATCGTGATATTACGAAATTTGTGTTTCGGACCCACGGAATTACGAAATTACTGAATTATCAAATTATGGAATTATGAAATTGTGAAATTGAGAAGTTTCAAAATTACGAAATTATTAATGTATGCAATCAGGAAATTTTGAACTTACGAAATCAGGAAACTACTTTAGGGAATTATGAAATGTTGAATATACGAAATTAAAAAAATCACGAAATTTATAACACCAATGAATTATGGAATTACGAAATATAACAGTTATGGAATTCCGAAATTAGTGTTTTGGACTCACGGAATTACCGAACTAGCAAATTATGAAATTATGGAATTACGGAATTACGATATTATTAAGCAATTATGAAAATGTGAAATTTCACGATAAGGAAATTTTTAATTGATTTACGGAATCAGGAAAGTATGAAATTTTGAACTGCCGAAATCAGAAAACTATTCTAGGGGACCCTGAAATTTTGAAAGTTCAAAACATCACAAAATGTAGACAGCAATGAATTATGAAATTTCGAAATATTACAAAATCGTGAAATTACGAAATTTGTGTTTCGGACCCACGGAATTACGAAATTACTGAATTATCAAATTATGGAATTATGAAATTGTGCAATTGAGAAGTTTCAAAATTACGAAATTATTAATGTATGCAATTAGGAAATTTTGAACTTACGAAATCAGGAAACTACTTTAGGGAATTATGAAATGTTGAATATACGAAATTAAAAAAATCACGAAATTTATAACACCTATGAATTATGGTATTACGGAATATAACAGAGTTATGGAATTCCGAAATTACTGTTTTGGACTCACGGAATTACCGAACTAGCAAATTATGAAATTATGAAATTACGGAATTACAATATTATTAAGCAATTATGAAAATGTGAAATTTCACGATAAGGAAATTTTTAATTGATTTACGGAATCATTAAAGTATGAAATTTTGAACTGCCGAAATCAGAAAACTATTCTAGGGGACCCTGAAATTTTGAAAGTTCAAAACATCACAAAATGTAGACAGCAATGAATTATGGAATTACGAAATATTACAAAATCGTGAAATTACGAAATTTGTGTTTCGGACCCACGGAATTACGAAATTACTGAATTATCAAATTATGGAATTATGGAATTGTGAACTTGAGAAATTTCAGAATTACGATATTATTAATTTATGCAATCAGGAAATTTTGAACTTACGAAATCAGGAAACTACTTTAGGGAATTATGAAATGTTGAATATACGAAATTAAAAAAATCACGAAATTTATAACACCAATGAATTATGGAATTACGAAATATCACAGAGTTATGGAATTCCGAAATTAGTGTTTTGGACTCACGGAATTACCGAACTAGCAAATTATGAAATTATGAAATTACGGAATTACGATATTATTAAGCAATTATGAAAATGTGAAATTTCACGATAAGGAAATTTTTAATTGATTTACGGAATCAGGAAAGTATGCAATTTTGAACTGCCGAAATCAGAAAACTATTCTAGGGGACCCTGAAATTTTGAAAGTTCAAAACATCACAAAATGTAGACAGCAATGAATTATGGAATTACGAAATATTACAAAATCGTGAAATTACGAAATTTGTGTTTCGGACCCACGGAATTACGAAATTACTGAATTATCAAATTGTGGAATTATGAAATTGTGAAATTGCGAAATTTCAGACTTACGATATTATTAATTTATGCAATCAGGAAATTTTGAACTTACGAAATCAGGAAACTACTTTAGGGAATTATGAAATGTTGAATATACGAAATTAAAAAAATCACGAAATTTATAACACCAATGAATTATGGAATTACGAAATATCACAGAGTTATGGAATTCCGAAATTAGTGTTTTGGACTCACGGAATTACCGAACTAGCAAATTATGAAATTATGAAATTACGGAATTACGATATTATTAAGCAATTATGAAAATGTGAAATTTAACGATAAGGAAATTTTTAATTGATTTACGGAATCAGCAAAGCATGAAATTTTGAACTGCCGAAATCAGAAAACTATGCTAGGGGACCCTGAAATTTTGAAAGTTCAAAACATCACAAAATGTAGACAGCAATGAATTATGGAATTACGAAATATTACAAAATCGTGAAATTACGAAATTTGTGTTACGGACCCACGGAATTACGAAATTACTGAATTATCAAATTATAGAATTATGAAATTGCGAAATTGAGAAATTTCAGAATTACGTAATTATTAATTTATGCCATCAGGAAATTTTGAACTTACGAAATCAGGAAACTACTTTAGGGAATTATGAAATGTTGAATATACGAAATTAAAAAAATCACGAAATTTATAACACCAATGAATTATGGAATTACGAAATATAACAGAGTTATGGAATTCCGAAATTAGTGTTTTGGACTCACGGAATTACCGAACTAGCAAATTATGAAATTATGAAATTACGGAACTACGATGTTATTAAGCAATTATGAAAATGTGAAAATTTACGATAAAGAAATTTTTAATTGATTTACGGAATCAGGAAAGTATGAAATTTTGAACTGCCGAAATCAGAAAACTATTCTAGGGGACCCTGAAATTTTAAAAGTTCAAAACATCACAAAATGTAGACAGCAATGAATTATGGAATTACGAAATATTACGAAATCGTGAAATTACGAAATTTGTATTTCGGACCAACGGAATTACGAAATTACTGAATTATCAAATTATGGAATTATGAAATTGTGGAATTGAGAAATTTCAGAATTACGTAATTATTAATTTATGCCATCAGGAAATTTTGAACTTACGAGATCAGGAAACTATTTTAGGGAATTATGAAATGTCGAATACATAATATACAAAATTCTAAAAAATCACGAAATTTGGACACCAATGAATGATGTAATTACGAATTATTACAGAGTTATGAAATTCCGAAATTGTTTGGGACTCACGGAATTACCGAACTAGCAAATTATGAAATTACGAAATTATGATATTATTAAGCAATTATGAAAATGTAAAATTTTACAATAAGGAAATTATTAATTTATGGAATCAGGAAATTATAAAATTTTGAACTGTGGAAATCAGGAAACTATGTATTATGTATAGGGAACGATGAAATTTTGAACTTACGAAAAATTAGGACCATTGAATAACGAAATTACCAATTATTACAGAATAATAGAATTACGGAATTAGGGTCAGATTGTGGAAGTATGAAATTGTGTAATTACGGCATTTCGAAATATTACTTAATTATAGAATAACTGAATAATGGAATTGCGAAATTGTGGAATTATGAAATGAGGCATTTATGCACATATAGCAATGCAGCTACAGAATTATATAATTGTGAAATACCGGAATTACGCAGTTATAGAATTACTAACTTTTAGAATTACTAGATTGTGAAATTCCGAAATTTAAAAATGAAATTACGTATATACGGCATTCAAATCATGAAATTACGAAATACCGGAATCAGGGTTTTAGCCACTTTTACACTGTAATTTCCCCAAAAACACCAAAAGCGAATTTATTAAGCCGACGCACGTTTCGTCAACAATGTAAATTACTCATCGCCCTGATGATGCCAACATTGTTGGCGAAACGTGCGTCGGCTTAATACATTTGCTTTTGGTATTTTAAGGGAAATTAGAGGTCAAAAGTAGTTATCTAGCACCAAAAGTGATCCAGACAACTGTTTTTGATAAACGATTTTGCCAATTATGAAATTACGGAACTACGAAATTAGGGAATTATAAAATCGCGAAATATTTTTTGTTATATTTTTTTTTAATAATTTGGACGTTTGAAGAACCCGAGAACTTGAGGAGTCGATTGGAACTTGAAGAAACTGATGAGTTTAAGAACCAGAGAATTTGAGCTACCTGATAATTTGAGAGCTAACTCGACAACTCTAGGAACCTGAGAATTTGAAGAACCTGAAAACTTGGAGAACTTGAAAAAATTAAGAACTTCGTAAGCTTATTAATTTTGTGATCTAGGGGCAACTTGATATATTACATAATACAATAGAAAAATTACACGAGGCGTAGCGTAGTGGAATAATTTTACGTGTAACAGTTTTAACGCGCAAGTTGTTTGTAACTAAGGATTTAAAGAAAGTATAATAATTTGGTAAAGAAAATACTGTGAATGGAATAGAAAAATAGTGAGTGTAATAGTTATTATCAAATAAATATTTCGGTGACAGCTGATAAGTTAGTGGGACGTAAAGTTACAAAACATTGACGTCCCGAAATGCCACGCTTTGGAACTTGAACAGTTTCATCTGGTCAATTTTAGAAGCTCATAACTCAAAGCCCTAAACGCCCAACGGCAAGTTGTTACCATTAAGTTAAAATTAGCCACTAAAGTGTCATCTGTAAGCACAGAATCGCCGACAAGTCGCATTCCGGCCCGAGGAGCAAAGAACAAGAACCAATTTACGTTCGCAATCGTAACGAAAACCTCGCCGTTGCGAATTACACGCACAATTTATACTTGTGTCTCTATAATTTTCCAAATGACGTGCACCGGATCGTGACAAACCATTCGCGGTTTGTTGTTTCCTTCCAACGACGAGAGGCTCGGGCAGCGAAGGAGGAGGAACGTCGATATTTTTGAAAGAATTATCAGAGATGGAGCCGGTTGGTATCCACTGATGAAGTCATTACCTCGGAATGACTCGACCGAAATAAAAGTTCAAGTAAACAATCGTGATTCGTGGGAACTGCAATCTATCCATCCATCGACGTTTTGATTCAATTTGTAATCAATTAAGTGGTCGACAGACCGCAGCTCGGTTTGTTCATGAAGATGTTTTCTTGTTATTGCATCGAGATTAATCAGATCCGGACGAGATGATTGATTTTCGCAATGGCAGAGACGGTTTGCTTTGGTCGTGGGCTCGATACATCACATTTTTCTAACGAGCAATAAAAGGGCTTTTTATTTAACTTTGGGGTCGTTCAAGTATTACGTATGCATTTGGAGAGTGGGGTGGATTACATTTTACCTTATTTTCAAAATAGTTTCTGTCCAGGATGAGGGAAACACTGGTTTAACGCTGCGCGTGCATTTTTCCCATACCTAAATAACAATCACTTTCACGTAGCCTTACATGATTAATAATCGCACAAACTAGACAATAGAGAAAAAAAATCCTGAAATAATGCCCATTTGTCTACTGTGTTTTTGGACAATTGACTTACGTACGACTCCTGTTCAATCAGCTCCTGTTTATAATATTTTCGCACACCTCCTCATTGTAAATATAAATTCCCTTATGCCTCTACCTGCCCTAAAATGTTTACGACTCTTCAAGCGGCATGTCCATAAGTGCCCCAAGTTTTTCCTCAAACACCCTTTCGTTCACTTAAATCGCAAAAAATTTGGGCAAGTCATTTTGTCGCCCTTTTTATGTACTGGTATAATGGGTTTTATCGCCCATTCTTTTGAATTTTCTTTCCTGCTTCATATCCTATGCTAGAACACTGGGAAACAATAAGCCTCTATATGCTAGAAATTATATTTTTGAATTTTTGAATTTTTGAAGCATACACTTGTTGTCATCGAGAAAAATACGTGCTTAATTAAAAACTGGTAAAATATTTGCGGTTAATAATTCAGACTTGGAGAAGCAATTTTCTGATTGTACTAACACTGGGAAACTTAAATATTGTGACAATAACCGTCCATATGTCAGAGAGTATGTTTGACAATTTTTGAAAGAGACATGTTATCATCGAGAAATATACGCAATTGAAAATTCTTAAAATATTCGCAGTGCATAATTTAGACCTGGAGAAGAAATTTTCTTTTTGTACTAACACTGGGAAACTTAAAAATTGTAACAATAAGTCTCTATATGCCAGAGAGTATGTTTGACAATTTTTGAAGGAGACACTTTTTGGCATCGAGAAATATACGTAATTGAAAATTCGTAAAATATTCGCGGATCACAATTCAGACTTAGAGAAGCAATTTTCCTTTTGTACTAACACTGGGAAACTTAAAAATTGTGACAATAAGCTTCTATATGCCAGAGAGTATGTTTGACAATTTTTGAAACAGACACTACTTGTCATCGAGAAATAAACGTACTTAATTAAAAAATGGTAGAATATTCGCGGTTCATAATTCAGACTTGGAGAAGCAATTTTGTGATTGTATTAACACTGGGAAACTTAAAAATTGTGACAATAGAACCCTATATGCCAGAGAGTATGTTTGACTATTTTTGAAAGAGACACTTGTTGTGATCGAGAAATAAACGTAATTAAAAATTCCTAAAATATTCGCGTTTCATAATTCAGATTTGGAGAATCAATTTTCCGATTGTACTAACACTGGGAAACTTAAGAATTGTGACAATAACCGTCCATATGCCAGAGAGTATGTTTGACAATTTTTGAAGGAGACACTTGTTGGCATCGAGAAATATACGTAATTGAAAATTCGTAAAATATTCGCGGATCATAATTCAGACTTGGAGAAGCAATTTTTCTTTTGTACTAACACTGGGAAACTTGAAAATTGTAACAATAAGTCTCTATATGCTAGAGAGTATGTTTGACAATTTTTGAAGGAGACACTTGTTGGGATCGAGAAATATACGTAATTGAAAATTCGTAAAATATTCGCGGATCATAATTCAGAATTGGAAAAGCAATTTTCCTTTTGTACTAACACTGGTAAACATAAATATCGTGACAATAACAGTCCATATGTCAGAGAGTATGTTTGACAATTTTTGAAAGAGACACGTGTTGTCATCGAGAAATATACGCAATTGAAAATTCTGAAAATATTCGCAGTGCATAATTCAGACTTGGAGAAGAAATTTTCCTATTGTACTAACACTGGAAAACTTAAAAATTGTAACAATAAGTCTCTTTATGTCAGAAAGTACGTTTGACATTTTTTGAATAAGACACTTGTTGGCATCGACAAATAAACGTAATTAAAAACTCGTGAAATATTCGCGTTTCATAATTCAGACTTGGAGAAGCAATTTTCCGTTTGTACTAACACTGGGAAACTTAAAAATTGTAACAATAAGCCTCTATATGCCAGAGAGTATGTTTGACAATTTTTGAAAAAGATACTTGTTGTCATCGAGAAATATACGTAATTAAGAATTCGTAAAATATTCGCGTTTCATAATTCAGACTTGGAGAAGCAATTTTCCTTTTGTACTAACACTGGGAAACATAAAAATTGTAAGAATAAGTCTCTATTTGCCAGAGAGTATGTTTGACAATTTTTGAAGGAGACACTTGTTGGCATCGAGAAATATACGTAATTGAAAATTCGTAAAATATTCGCGGATCATAATTCAGACTTGGAGAAGCAATTTTCCTATTGTACTAACACTGGGAAACTTAAAAATTGTAACAATAAGTCTCTATTTGCCAGAGAGTATGTTTGACAATTTTTGAAAAAGATACTTGTTGTCATCGAGAAATATACGTAATTAAGAATTCGTAAAATATTCGCGTTTCATAATTCAGACTTGGAGAAGCAATTTTCTTTTTGTACTAACACTGGGAAACTTAAAAATTGTAACAATAAGTCTCTATTTGCCAGAGAGTATGTTTGACAATCTTTGAAGGAGACACTTGTTGGCATCGAGAAATATACGTAATTGAAAATTCGTAAAATATTCGCGGATCATAATTCATACTTGGAGAAGCAATTTTCTGATTGTACTAACACTGGGAAACTTAAATATCGTGACAATAACAGTCCATATGTCAGAGAGTATGTTTGACAATTTTTGAAAGAGACACGTGTTGTCATCGAGAAATACACGCAATTGAAAATTCTGAAAATATTCGCAGTGCATAATTCAGACTTGGAGAAGAAATTTTCCTATTGTACTGACACTGGGAAACTTAAAAATTGTAACAATAAGTCTCTTTATGTCAGAAAGTACGTTTGACATTTTTTGAATAAGACACTTGTTGGCATCGACAAATAAACGTAATTAAAAACTCGTGAAATATTCGCGTTTCATAATTCAGACTTGGAGAAGCAATTTTCCGTTTGTACTAACACTGGGAAACTTAAAAATTGTAACAATAAGTCTCTATTTGCCAGAGAGTATGTTTGACAATTTTTGAAAGAGACACTTGTTGGCATCGAGAAATATACGTAATTGAAAATTCGTAAAATATTCGCGGATCATAATTCAGACTTGGAGAAGCAATTTTCCTATTGTACTAACACTGGGAAACTTAAAAATTGTAACAATAAGTCTCTATTTGCCAGAGAGTATGTTTGACAATTTTTGAAGGAGACACTTGTTGGCATCGAGAAATATACGTAATTGAAAATTCGTAAAATATTCGCGGATCATAATTTATACTTGGAGAAGCAATTTTCTGATTGTACTAACACTGGGAAACTTAAATATCGTGACAATAACAGTCCATATGTCAGAGAGTATGTTTGACAATTTTTGAAAGAGACACGTGTTGTCATCGAGAAATATACGCAATTGAAAATTCTGAAAATATTCGCAGTGCATAATTCAGACTTGGAGAAGCAATTTTCCGTTTGTACTAACACTGGGAAACTTAAAAATTGTAACAATAAGCCTCTATATGCCAGAGAGTATGTTTGACAATTTTTGAAAAAGATACTTGTTGTCATCGAGAAATATACGTAATTAAGAATTCGTAAAATATTCGCGTTTCATAATTCAGACTTGGAGAAGCAATTTTCCTTTTGTACTAACACTGGGAAACTTAAAAATTGTAACAATAAGTCTCTATTTGCCAGAGAGTATGTTTGACAATTTTTGAAGGAGACACTTGTTGGCATCGAGAAATATACGTAATTGAAAATTCGTAAAATATTCGCGGATCATAATTCAGACTTGGAGAAGCAATTTTCCTTTTGTACTAACACTGGGAAACTTAAAAATTGTAACAATAAGTCTCTATTTTCCAGAGAGTATGTTTGACAATTTTTGAAGGAGACACTTGTTGGCATCGAGAAATATACGTAATTGAAAATTCGTAAAATATTCGCGGATCATAATTCAGACTTGGAGAAGCAATTTTCTGATTGTACTAACACTGGGAAACTTAAAAATTGTGACAATAAGCGTCCATATGCCAGAGAGGATATTTGACAATTTTTGAAGGAGACACTTGTTGGCATCGAGAAATATACGTAATTGAAAATTCGTAAAATATTCGCGTTTTATAATTCAGATTTGGAGAAGCAATTTTCCGATTGTACTAACACTAGGAAACTTAAAGATTGTAACAATAAGTCTCTATATGCCAGAGAGTATATTTGACAATTGTTGAAAGAGACACTTGTTGTCATCGAGAGATATACGCAATTGAAAATTCTTAAAATATTCGCAGTGCATAATTCAGACTTGGAGAAGCAATTTTCTTTTTGTACTAACACTGGGAAACTTAAGAATTGTAACAATAAGTCTCTATATGTCAGAGAGTATGTTTGACAATTTTTGAAGGAGATACTTGTTGGCATCGAGAAATATACGTAATTGAAAATTCGTAAAATATTCGCGGATCATAATTCAGACTTGGAGAAGCAATTTTTCTTTTGTACTAACACTGGGAAACTTGAAAATTGTAACAAAAAGTCTCTATAAGCCAGAGAGTATGTTTTACAATTTTTGAAGGAGACACTTGGTGGCATCGAGAAATATACGTAATTGAAAATTCGTAAAATATTCGCGGATCATAATTCAGACTTGGAGAAGCAATTTTTCTTTTGTACTAACACTGGGAAACTTGAAAATTGTAACAAAAAGTCTCTATAAGCCAGAGAGTATGTTTGACAATTTTTGAAGGAGACACTTGGTGGCATCGAGAAATATACGTAATTGAAAATTCGTAAAATATTCGCGGATCATAATTCAGACTTGGAAAAGCAATTTTCTGATTGTACTAACACTGGGAAACTTAAAAATTGTGACAATAACCGTCCATATGCCAGAGAGTATGTTTGACAATTTTGGAAGAGACACTTGTTGTCATCGAGAAATATACGTAATTGAAAATTCGTAAAATATTCGCGGATCATAATGCAGACTTGGAAAAGCAATTTTCTGATTGTACTAACACTGGGAAACTTAAAAATTGTGACAATAACCGTCCATATGCCAGAGAGTATGTTTCACAATTTTTGAAAAAGACACTTGTTGTGATCGAAAAATAAACGTAATTAAAAATTCTTAAAATATTCGCGTTTCATAATTCAGACTTGGAGAAGCAATTTTCCTTTTGTACTAACACTGGGAAACTTAATAACTGTGACAATAAGCCTCTATATGCCAGAAAGTATGTTTGACAATTTTTGAAACAGACACTACTTGTCATCGAGAAATAAACGTACTTAATTAAAAAATGGTAGAATATTCGCGGTTCATAATTCAGACTTGGAGAAGCAATTTTGTGATTGTATTAACACTGGGAAACTTAAAAATTGTGACAATAGAACCCTATATGCCAGAGAGTATGTTTGACTATTTTTGAAAGAGACACTTGTTGTGATCGAGAAATAAACGTGATTAAAAATTCGTAAAATATTCGCGTTTCATAATTCAGACTTGGAGAAGCAATTTTGCTATTGTACTAACACTGTGAAACTTAAAAATTGTGACAATAAACCCCTATATGCCAAAGATTATGTTTAACAATTTTTGAAAAATACACTTGTTGTTATCAAGAAATAAGCGTAATCAAAAATTGGTAAAATATTCGCGGTTTATAATTCAGACTTGGACAAGCAATTTTCCGATTGCACTAACACTGGGAAACTTGAAAATTGTGACAATTAGCCTCTATATGCCAGAGATTATGTTTGACAATTTTTATTAGACACTTGTTGTTATAGAAAAATAAACCTAATCAAACATTGGTAAAATATTCGCGGTTCATAATTCAGACTTGGAGAAGCAATTTTCCATTTGTACTAACACTGGGAAACTTAAAAATTGTGACAATAAACCCCTATATGCCAGAGAGAATGTTTGACAATTTTTGAATTAGACAGTTGTTGTCATCGAAAAACGACGCAATTAAAAATTCGTAAAATATTCACGTTTTATAACTCAGACTTGGAGAAGCAATTTTCTGATTGTACTAACACTGAGAAACTTAAAAATTGTGACAATAACCGTCCATATGCCAGAGAGTATGTTTGACAATTTTTGAAGGAGACAGTTGTTGTCATCGAAAAACGACGCAATTAAAAATTCGTAAAATATTCGCGTTTCATAATTCAGACTTGGAGAAGCAATTTTGCTATTGTACTAACACTGTGAAACTTAAAAATTGTGACAATAAACCCCTATATGCCAAAGATTATGTTTAACAATTTTTGAAAAATACACTTGTTATCAAGAAATAAGCGTAATCAAAAATTGGTAAAATATTCGCGGTTTATAATTCAGACTTGGACAAGCAATTTTCCGATTGCACTAACACTGGGAAACTTGAAAATTGTGACAATAAGCCTCTATATGCCAGAGATTATGTTTGACAATTTTTATTAGACACTTGTTGTTATCGAAAAATAAACCTAATCAAACATTGGTAAAATATTCGCGGTTCATAATTCAGACTTGGAGAAGCAATTTTCCGATTGTACTAACACTGGGAAACTTAAGAATTGTAATAATAGGTCTCTATATGCCAGAGAGTATTTTTGACAATTTTTGAAACAGACACTACTTGTCATCGAGAAATAAACGTACTTAATTAAAAAATGGTAAAATATTCGCGGTTCATAATTCAGACTTGGAGAAGCAATTTTCTGATTGTATTAACACTGGTAAACTTAAAAATTGTGACAATAGGCTTCTATATGCCAGAGAGCATGTTTGACTATTTTTGAAAATAACACTTGTTGTGATCGAAAAATAAACGTAATTAAAAATTCTTAAAATATTCGCGTTTCATAATTCAGACTTGGAGAAGCAATTTTCCGATTGTACTAACACTGAGAAACTTAAAAATTGTAACAATAAGTCTTTATATGCCAGAGAGTATGTTTGACAATTTTTGACACAGACACTTGTTGTCGACGAGAACAAACCCAATAAAAAAATCGTAAAGTATTAGGCATTTAATGAATAAAATAAAAATAACATGATAGAGTCGTTGGAACAAATTAGTGAAAATTTTAAATAAAAAGATTATTGTGTTGTCCCACTACTATTATCCCAGAAAAGATGTTGATGTTTTTCTGTACGAAATCAAGCAAGTTCGTCCCTCCAACCCCAACGACCCATAAAACCAGGTCCACCGACATGGTCGCGGTTGTCTCCGCCAACATTGCAGCCACATCTGCATTGCAAAAGATCCAATCAAAGGACACGGTACTTGTGCTCGGTCCGACCTCCCCGTGCACACACGGTTTTATAGTTCTCCCTTAATTAGCTCCGGTCATTGGGACAGACAGCCATCTATCAAGCATTTCAGCACTTTTCACCCCCACATTTCGATTGTCACCTCCATCTGTTCGCAGAAGCACATTAGTCCGATTACTCTGCAAACTACCCCTAATTCCATAAAGGTGCTATTAGCTTCAAGGACGAGCTGACCATATTGTTTGTTATTAATCTCCGTGAATGTAAGTAAGCAGGAGGGCAGCTCTCTGGGGCCGTAATGGCCGTATGTTTGGGGTTGTTTTAGGGTTTGGAGATGGACGGGCGTGAGCCGTGCGAGGGATGTGATTCATTCCCATCCCTAGACAGGTCCGGCTATTGTGTGTGATGTTGCCTTCGCGGCTCGTGATTTCAGCGTTCAGGAAAACTGTTTTAAACGGAAATTATTTCATTCCCTGTGTTGACGAACGGCCAATATTTGAGTAGATCGCTGAAGCTTAAGGGTGGAATTCAAATTTACTCTTTTCTACGAGGTAGATGAAGTTATTATTAGCATTCGGCATTGTGTGCAGAGAAAATTAGATTTTTCAACGAAATGCGCCGTTTGTCTTGCCGGTTTTCCAAAATTCGAGCAATTCGAGATATTATGCAATCCCGAACTCAAAATTTCGAACAAATTCGTTTGTTTTGACTGCCTCAGAGGGTGGTTTCGCGTCACCTTTTTAGGGAAACCACTGTTTTAATCCACTTTGAAAACACGCTCGGTTATGTTATCCTCCAGACTCGGCGAGCTGTCACTTCATTTGAATTTTTCTATACATTCAATCATATTTAAAATCCTTTGAAGGGTTAATAAAATTCGGTGCTGCATTAGCGTTCCGGCGCCCCCTCCGCATTTCCTGCGGCGTCTTTCGGCTCGGCCGACCCGCGGGTCAGGTTAGATGAGGGAAGTCAACGTAAAGATGTACAGGATCCGGAAGTTGTGGTAGCGACGTGATAAACGACGGCACTATCCCAGGCAGCGGCATGATATATTTTTACCTAACTCGAAAAATATGATACGCAAAACCGATTCCCGTCTAAACACATGGGCGGAGCCAACCCCGCTTTAAACCACTCCTAAATGACAAGGAACATGTGGTTTGCTCAACACTTTAATGTCTTCATGACGAAAGTTTACCGAAATACGTCGTGAAAAATTCAACGCGCGACTGGAAGTGGTAAATTACGAGGCTTATTAGGAGTCGTTAGGGCATGAATTTATTGAAATAATATCGCGATGTGTTTTATTGCCGTTTCAGGTTAATTGCGTGTTAGCGCAGCTGTATCCGTTCCTGAGCGTTGTATTTATGTTAGATTTTTTAGCATTAAACGGGAAAAAAATTGTTCATGCGCATTCCACATCGGGAGGATTTAGACGTGAGATGGGATTTCTGTAAATGGGTCTGTGTATATAACTCGATTGATAAGTGTGACAATATTATTATTATTTAGGCCACCTTAAAAAATGTCCGCTTTCATTATTGTCCGTTTCAGAGTGGCGCCATCTATCGATGATTTTCCACCTTACGTCATGATGCCGACATTACCCACAATGCCATAATGTCTGTATAAAACCAAATAAACAAATCTGTTTTAAAGTGTAAAGTGAGGGTACATAAACATGTCCAGCAATGACAACAAATACTATAATCAAGTTGTCGGAGTGTACACTTTTGCTAATGTGCCAAGCAGCAAGCAACGAGAACTTCAGCATCTTTATTAGCTGACGCATTTGCTGAAAAAAATTTAAATAACAACAGTAATAGTAAAAATAATGAAAATAAAATTACTGCTATTCAACAGCACGAAAAAGCCTATTCTATACTTCCGAGCTCCTCATGTTTTATCCGCACTTCTAAATATAATATAATAAATTCGACACAACAGCCACCACATTCTCGCTGGAATAATTTACGTGAAATGTTCTCGCCTTCGGAAACATGTTAAAGACGATTACCTATTCCGTGCGATCGTCAAGATGTTAACACAACATGCGTGCTGCATTCTATATTGCATTGTCAGTCAGAAAGTAGAAAAAACCGGAAGACCTGGAAATAGTGCGCAGTCTGATTTATTCAGACACGCCAGTTCCGATAAAAGTAACGAGGGGGAGTTATAGCTTGTTTAGAGCTTTTAGAGTTTTTAACTTATCTTTATACGAGCGGTTAATTTGAAAGTGACACCGAAACAAGGAGGTTTAGGGGTTTCCCGTCCGGGCGATTGGGATAAATATAACTTTACCGCGCAAAAATGTTTTTACTCGCTTACAAATTCTTATTACATTTGGAAATTTTAATACGACTTTAAGCAGCTACTTATATGGCGTAAGAGAGTGTGAAGTTGTAAATGCGGGTACCCTACAGCGTTTTAGTGCACTTTTACGACAACAGTATGTTTCAGTAAATGATTAAGAACGAGGCACTAATTATAATGAGGAACACACTTTAATGTCTTATAAAAGTGCTTCTGGAGCACCGGTAGAATTTCTAATATGTAGGCAACCAGTAAAACGTGATCATCAGGTGCAAACAGACACTTTTATTAACTTTATCTGATTCACTCTGTATGTTTCCTCCCGACTCCCGACCCAGATCACACAGGTAATATTCGCTTAATCCCAGTCCAGGCGGTCTCCAGACGCCGGCGGCCGGGAAAAAATCCGTTACCGGTGATGTATGTTGTTTGCATGCCGATTGTCCAAGACCGTAATCCCACGTCAGCCGTCGCAATCCTCGGGAGTTTCAACCTCCGGTTCTTTGATATAATATATGAAGGAGGTCGGGAGTGCGGTCCGCCACGCGTGAGACGTCATTTACCACGGTGACTGCTCCCGAATGCCGGAGCCCCGGCACAATCATTCAAGCGAACCTGGTGCTACCTCCTCCACACTAGGAGCTGTCCGCGATTACGGCCCGTCGACCGTGACTAGTCGAATAGTCAAATAACGAGACGAGTACAATGCTCGAGGATCAAAACCGCTTTCCTTGGGCATTGTCGCTCAACGTTTCGGTGATGGATTGACTCCTAATTGGTTTCCGTTATGTTGTGCGGGGCAATAGAACGTCGATTTCGGGGGAGGTTCGCAGAAGGGAGTCGCGGCGGCGACGGTGTGGTGGAATTTGAGTTGCGCGGTGGTGTTTTGGGGCTTCTATTTCTATAGATTACTCACGACTTGGGATTACCAGAATGATGTTTTCAGCTACTCACTCTTCTAAAATAAATAAAAAAGTAATTTTTGTCATTTCTAAAATGTGAAAAAATAAATTGGTGGATGCGCTCTTATAAAATAACTTTCCTTGACTTAATATATTTTAGTAAATTTGAGTAATTTTTGTTTTGAAAGGTCAGATTTATTTCAGTAAAAAACTTTTGTCATTTCTACAATCTGAAAAAAAAACTGTAAAATTGGTGGACGCGCTCTTCTAAAATAAATTCCCAAAAATTCAAACGAGTCTTGATTTAGTAAATTTGAGTCATTTTTGATTTGAAATATCAGATTTATATCAGTAAAACACTCTTTATGTCATTTCTAAAATGTAAAAAAAATATAAAATTGGTAGAGGCGCCCTACTAAAATAAATTCCCAAAAATTCAAACGAGTATTGACTTTGTATATTTTAGTAAATTTGAGTCATTTTTGAATTGAAATATCAGATTAGCGAGTGTCATTTTTAAATGTGAAACAAAAAAAATTGGCTGATGCGCTCCTTTAAAATAAATTCCCAAAAATTCTAATAAGCCTCGACTCAATAGATTTTAGTAGATTTGAGCAATTTTTGATTTGAAATGTCAGATTTATTTCAGAGAAAAACTCTCTCATTTCTAAAATGTAAAAAAAAATCAATTGATAGAGGCGCTCTTATAAAATAAATTCCCAAAAATTCAAACGAGTCTTGATTTAGTATATTTTAGTAAATTTGAGTAATTTTTGATTTGAAATATGAGATTTATATCAGTAAAACACTCTTTAAATGTCATTTATAAAATGTGAAAAAATAATACAATTGGTGGAGGTGCTCTTATAAAATAAATTCCCAAAAATTCAAACGAGTCTTGATTTAGTATATTTTAGTAAATTTGAGTCATTTTTTATCTTAAATATGAGATTTATATCAGTAAAACACTCTTTAAGTGTCATTTATAAAATGTGAAAAAATAATACAATTGGTGGATGCGCTTTTCTAAAATAAATTCCCAAAAATTCAAACGAGTCTTGATTTAGTATATTTTAGTAAATTTGAGTCATTTTTTATCTTAAATATGAGATTTATATCAGTAAAACACTCCTTAAGTGTCATTTATAAAATGTGAAAAAATAATACAATTGGTGGATGCGCTTTTCTAAAATAAATTCCCTAAAATTCAAACGAGTCTTGATTTAGTATATTTTAGTAAATTTGAGTCATTTTTTATCTTAAATATGAGATTTATATCAGTAAAACACTCTTTAAGTGTCATTTATAAAATGTGAAAAAATAATACAATTGGTGGATGCGCTTTTCTAAAATAAATTCCCAAAAATTCAAACGAGTCTTGATTTAGTATATTTTAGTAAATTTGAGTCATTTTTTATCTTAAATATGAGATTTATATCAGTAAAACACTCTTTAAGTGTCATTTATAAAATGTGAAAAAATAATACAATTGGTGGATGCGCTTTTCTAAAATAAATTCCCAAAAATTCAAACGAGTCTTGATTTAGTATATTTTAGTAAATTTGAGTCATTTTTTATCTTAAATATGAGATTTATATCAGTAAAACACTTCTTAAGTGTCATTTATAATATGTGAAAAAATAATACAATTGGTGGATGCGCTTTTCTAAAATAAATTCCCTAAAATTCAAATGAGTTTTGATTTAGTATATTTTAGTAAATTTGAGTAATTTTTGATTTGAAATATGAGATTTATATCAGTAAAACACTCTTTAAGTGTCATTTCTAAAATGTGAAAAATACTATAAAATTGGTGGATGCGCTCTTCAAAAATAAATTCCCAAAAATTCAAACGAGACCTGACTTAGTATATTTTTGTAAATTTGAGTCATTTTTGATTTGAAACATGAGATTTATATCAGTAAAGCACTCTTTATGTGTCATTTCTAAAATGTTAAAAAATATAAAATTGGTGGAGGCGCCCTAATAAAATAAATTCCCAAAAATTCAAACGAGTCTTGACTTACTTTATTTTAGTAAATTTGAGTCATTTTTGATTTGAAGTATCAGATTAGCGAGTGTCATTTCTAAAATGTGAAACAAAAAAAATTGGCTGATGCGCTCCTTTAAAATAAATTCCCAAAAATTCTAACAAGCCTCCACTTAGTATATGTTAGTAAATTTGAGTCATTTTTGATCTGAAATATCAGAACAACTTTCTTTAAGTTTCATTTCTAAAATGTAAAAAAAATATAAAATTGGTGGACTAAAAAGGACTACTAAAATAAATTCCCAAAAATTCAAACGAGCCTCGACTTACTTTATTTTAATAAATTTGAGTCATTTTTGATTTGAAATATCAGATTTATATCGGTAAAGCACTCTTTATGTGTCATTTCTAAAATGTAAAAAAAAATAATGCAATTGATGGAGGCGCTCTTAGAAAATAAATTCCCAAAAATTCTAACGAGTCTTGATTTAATATATTTTAGTAAATTTGATTAATTTTTGATTTGAAAGGTCAGATTTATTTCAGAAAAAAACTCTTATTTCTAAACTGTGACAAAAAAAAAATACAATTGGTGGAGGCGCTTTTATAAAATAAATTCCCAAAAATCCTAACGAGGCCTGACTTAGTATATGTTAGTAAATTTGAGTCATTTTTGATCTAAAATATCAGAACAACACTCTTTAAGTTTTATTTCTAAAATGTAAAAAAAATACAGTTGGTGGAGACGCTCTTATAAAATAAGTTCTCAAAATTTCTAACGAGTCTTGCCCCAGTGTATTTTAGTAAATTTGAGTAATTTTAGATTTGAAATATCAGATTATTTCAGTAAAGACTCTCGTCATTTCTACAACGTGAAAAAAAAAATAAAATGTGTGGACGCGCTTTTCTAAAATAAATTCCCAAAAATTCAAACGAATCTTGATTTAGTACATTTTAGTAAATTTGAGTCATTTTTGATTTGAAATATCAGATTTAAATCAGTAAAGCACTCTTTATGTGTCATTTCTAAAATGTAAAAAAAAATGCAATTGATGGAGGCGCTCTTACAAAATAAATTTCCAAAAATTCTAACGAGTCTTGATTTAATATATTTTAGTAAATTTGAGTAATTTTTGATTTGAAAGGTCAGATTTATTTTAGAGAAAAACTCCTTTATTTCTAAAGTGTGACAAAAAAAATACAATTGGTGGATGCGCTCTTATAAAATAAATTCACAAAAATCGTAACGAGGCCTGACTTAGTATATGTTAGTAAATTTGAGTCATTTTTGATTTGAAATATCAGAACAACACTCTTTAAGTTTCATTTCTAAAATGTAAAAAAACTATAAAATTGGTGGACGCGCCCTACTAAAATAAATTCCCAAAAATTCAAACGAGTCTTGACTTAGTATATTTTAGTAAATTTGAGTCAGTTTTGATTTGAAATATGAGATTTATATTAGCGAGTGTTATTTCTAAAATGTGAAAAAAACCTCTCTCATTTCTAAAATGTGACAAAGAAAATACAATTGCTGGAGGCACTCTTATAAAATAAGTTCTCAAAATTTCTAACGAGTCTTGCTCTAGTGTATTTTAGTAAATTTGAGTAATTTTAGATTTGAAATATCAGATTATTTCAGTAAACAACTCTCGTCATTTCTACAATGTGAAAAAATAAATAAAATGATAGGACGCGCTTTTCTAAAATAAATTCCCAAAAATTCAAACGAGTCTTGATTTAGTATATTTTAGTAAATTTGAGTCATTTTTGATTGATTTGAAATATCAGATTTATATCAGTAAAGCACTCTTTATGTGTCATTTCTAAAATGTAAAAAAAGTAAAATTTTTGGACGCGCTCTTTAAAAATAAATTCCCAAAAATTCAAACGAGTCTTGATTTAGTATATTTTAGTAAATTTGAGTCATTTTTGATCTAAAATATCAGAACAACACTCTTTAAGTTTCATTTCTAAAATGTAAAAAAAATACAGTTGGTGGAGGCGCTCTTATAAAATAAGTTCTCAAAATTTCTAACGAGTCTTGCCCTAGTGTATTTTAGTAAATTTGAGTAATTTTAGATTTGAAATATCAGATTATTTCAGTAAAAACTCTCGTCATTTCTACAACGTGAAAAAAAAATTATAAAATGTGTGGACGCGCTTTTCTAAAATAAATTCCCAAAAATTCAAACGAATCTTGATTTAGTATATTTTAGTAAATTTGAGTCATTTTTGATTTGAAATATCAGATTTAAATCAGTAAAGCACTCTTTATGTGTCATTTCTAAAATGTAAAAAAATAATGCAATTGATGGAGGCGCTCTTATAAAATAAATTCCCAAAAATTCTAACGAGTCTTGATTTAATATATTTTAGTAAATTTGAGTAATTTTTGATTTGAAAGGTCAGATTTATTTTAGAGAAAAACTCCTTTATTTCTAAAGTGTGACAAAAAAAATACAATTGGTGGATGCGCTCTTATAAAATAAATTCACAAAAATCGTAACGAGGCCTGACTTAGTATATGTTAGTAAATTTGAGTCATTTTTGATTTGAAATATCAGAACAACACTCTTTAAGTTTCATTTCTAAAATGTAAAAAAACTATAAAATTGGTGGACGCGCCCTACTAAAATAAATTCCCAAAAATTCAAACGAGTCTTGACTTAGTATATTTTAGTAAATTTGAGTCAGTTTTGATTTGAAATATGAGATTTATATTAGCGAGTGTTATTTCTAAAATGTGAAAAAAACCTCTCTCATTTCTAAAATGTGACAAAGAAAATACAATTGCTGGAGGCACTCTTATAAAATAAGTTCTCAAAATTTCTAACGAGTCTTGCTCTAGTGTATTTTAGTAAATTTGAGTAATTTTAGATTTGAAATATCAGATTATTTCAGTAAACAACTCTCGTCATTTCTACAATGTGAAAAAATAAATAAAATGATAGGACGCGCTTTTCTAAAATAAATTCCCAAAAATTCAAACGAGTCTTGATTTAGTATATTTTAGTAAATTTGAGTCATTTTTGATTGATTTGAAATATCAGATTTATATCAGTAAAGCACTCTTTATGTGTCATTTCTAAAATGTAAAAAAAGTAAAATTTTTGGACGCGCTCTTTAAAAATAAATTCCCAAAAATTCAAACGAGTCTTGATTTAGTATATTTTAGTAAATTTGAGTCATTTTTGATCTAAAATATCAGAACAACACTCTTTAAGTTTCATTTCTAAAATGTAAAAAAAATACAGTTGGTGGAGGCGCTCTTATAAAATAAGTTCTCAAAATTTCTAACGAGTCTTGCCCTAGTGTATTTTAGTAAATTTGAGTAATTTTAGATTTGAAATATCAGATTATTTCAGTAAAAACTCTCGTCATTTCTACAACGTGAAAAAAAAATTATAAAATGTGTGGACGCGCTTTTCTAAAATAAATTCCCAAAAATTCAAACGAATCTTGATTTAGTATATTTTAGTAAATTTGAGTCATTTTTGATTTGAAATATCAGATTTAAATCAGTAAAGCACTCTTTATGTGTCATTTCTAAAATGTAAAAAAATAATGCAATTGATGGAGGCGCTCTTATAAAATAAATTCCCAAAAATTCTAACGAGTCTTGATTTAATATATTTTAGTAAATTTGAGTAATTTTTGATTTGAAAGGTCAGATTTATTTCAGAAAAAAACTCTCTTATTTCTAAAATGTGACAAAAAAATATACAATTGGTGGATGCGCTCTTATAAAATAAATTCCTAAAAATCCTAACGAGGCCTGACTTAGTATATGTTAGTAAATTTGAGTCATTTTTGATCTGAAATATCAGAACAACACTCTTTAAGTTTCATTTCTAAAATGTGAAAAAAATAAAATTGGTGGACGTGCTCTACTAAAATAAATTCCCAAAAATTCAAACGAGTCTTGATTTAGTATATTTTAGTAAATTTGAGTCATTTTTGATTGATTTGAAATATCAGATTTATATCAGTAAAACACTCTTTATGTGTCATTTCTAAAATGCAAAAAAAAAATTATGCAATTGATGGAGGCGCTCTTATAAAATAAATTCCCAAAAATCCTAACGAGGCCTGACTTAGTATATGTTAGTAAATTTGAGTCATTTTTGATCTGAAATATCAGAACAACACTCTTTAAGTTTCATTTCTAAAATGTGAAAAAAATATAAAATTGGTGGACGTGCTCTACTAAAATAAATTCCCAAAAATTCAAACGAGTCTTGACTTACTTTATTTTAGTAAATTTGAGTCATTTTAGATTTGAAATATCAAATTATTGCAGTAAAAACTCTCGTCATTTCTACAACGTGAAAAAAAAATTATAAAATGTGTGGACGCGCTTTTCTAAAATAAATTCCCAAAAATTCAAACGAATCTTGATTTAGTATATTTTAGTAAATTTGAGTCATTTTTGATTTGAAATATCAGATTTAAATCAGTAAAGCACTCTTTATGTGTCATTTCTAAAATGTAAAAAAAATAATGCAATTGATGGAGGCGCTCTTATAAAATAAATTCCCAAAAATTCTAACGAGTCTTGATTTAATATATTTTAGTAAATTTGAGTAATTTTTGATTTGAAAGGTCAGATTTATTTCAGAAAAAAACACCCTTATTTCTAAAGTGTGACAAAAAAAAGACAATTGGTGGATGCGCTCTTATAAAATAAATTCCCAAAAATCGTAACGAGGCCTGACTTCGTATATGTTAGTAAATTTGAGTCATTTTTGATCTGAAATATCAGAACAACACTCTTTAAGTTTCATTTCTAAAATGTGAAAAAAATATAAAATTGGTGGACGTGCTCTACTAAAATAAATTCCCAAAAATTCAAACGAGTCTTGATTTAGTATATTTTAGTAAATTTGAGTCATTTTTGATTGATTTGAAATATCAGATTTATATCAGTAAAACACTCTTTATGTGTCATTTCTAAAATGCAAAAAAAAAATTATGCAATTGATGGAGGCGCTCTTATAAAATAAATTCCCAAAAATCCTAAAGAGGCCTGACTTAGTATATGTTAGTAAATTTGAGTCATTTTTGATCTGAAATATCAGAACAACACTCTTTAAGTTTCATTTCTAAAATGTGAAAAAAATATAAAATTGGTGGACGTGCTCTACTAAAATAAATTTCCAAAAATTCAAACGAGTCTTGACTTACTTTATTTTAGTAAATTTGAGTCATTTTAGATTTGAAATATCAAATTATTGCAGTAAAAACTCTCGTCATTTCTACAACGTGAAAAAAAAAATTATAAAATGTGTGGACGCGCTTTTCTAAAATAAATTCCCAAAAATTCAAACGAATCTTGATTTAGTATATTTTAGTAAATTTGAGTCATTTTTGATTTGAAATATCAGATTTAAATCAGTAAAGCACTCTTTATGTGTCATTTCTAAAATGTAAAAAAAATAATGCAATTGATGGAGGCGCTCTTATAAAATAAATTTCCAAAAATTCTAACGAGTCTTGATTTAATATATTTTAGTAAATTTGAGTAATTTTTGATTTGAAAGGTCAGATTTATTTCAGAAAAAAACACCCTTATTTCTAAAGTGTGACAAAAAAAAGACAATTGGTGGATGCGCTCTTATAAAATAAATTCCCAAAAATCGTAACGAGGCCTGACTTCGTATATGTTAGTAAATTTGAGTCATTTTTGATCTGAAATATTAAAACAACACTCTTTAAGTTTCATTTCTAAAATGTAAAAAAACTATAAAATTGGTGGACGCGCCCTACTAAAATAAATTTCCAAAAATTCAAACGAGTCTTGACTTACTTTATTTTAGTAAATTTGAGTCAGTTTTGATTTGAAATATGAGATTTATATATGAGATTTATATTAGCGAGTGTTATTTCTAAAATGTGAAAAAAAACCTCTCTCATTTCTAAAATGTGACAAAAAAAATACAATTGCTGGAGGCACTCTTATAAAATAAGTTCTCAAAATTTCTAACGAGTCTTGCTCTAGTGTATTTTAGTAAATTTGAGTAATTTTAGATTTGAAATATCAGATTATTTCAGTAAACAACTCTCGTCATTTCTACAATGTGAAAAAATAAATAAAATGAGGAGACGCGCTTTTCTAAAATAAATTCCCAAAAATTCAAACGAGTCTTGATTTAGTATATTTTAGTAAATTTGAGTCATTTTTGATTGATTTGAAATATCAGATTTATATCAGTAAAGCACTCTTAATGTGTCATTTCTAAAATGTAAAAAAATAATGCAATTGATGGAGGCGCTCTTATAAAATAAATTCCCAAAAATTCAAACGAGTCTTGATTTAGTATATTTTAGTAAATTTGAGTCATTTTTGATTTGAAATATCAGATTTATATCAGTAAAACACGCTATGTAAAAAAAAATAATGCAATTGATGGAGGCGCTGTTATAAAATAAATTCCCAAAAATCCTAACAAGGCCTGACTTAGTATCTGAAATATCAGAACAACAATCTTTAAGTTTCATTTTTAAAATGTAAAAAAAAATATAAAATTGGTGGACGCGCCCTACTAAAATAAATTCCCAAAAATTCAAACGAGTCTTGACTTGCTTTATTTTAGTAAATTTGAGTCATTTTTGATTTGAAATATCAGATTAGCGAGTGTCATTTCTAAAATGTGAAAAAAAAATTGGCTGATGCGCTCCTTTAAAATAAAATCCCAAAAATTCTAACAAGCCTTGACTTAATATATTTTAGTTTATATTTTAGTAATATTTTTAGTTTAGTTTAATTGCTGGAGGCGCTCTTCAAAAAAAAAAAATTCAAAAATTCAAACGAGACCTGACTTAGTATATTTTAGTAAATTTGAGTAATTTTTGATTTGAAAGGTCAGATTTATTTCAGTAAAAAACTCTTTAACTGTCATTTCTAAAATTTAAAAAAAAATTGGTGGACGTGTTCTAAAATAAATTCCCAAAAATTCAAACGTGTTAAAGTGTTATTACTCTGCAATTTTTTCTCCTAGTGTTCATTGTTGGTATTGTTCTGTTCAGTTTTTTAGTTTGAAATGTAATATTACAAAAAGCAAAAAAAAAACTCAAGACGAAAGCTGGCAGCGCACAAATTTGCACCATTGTGGGACCAATAATTTTGAATGGAGACTGAAAAAGAAACTATCTTAAACTAAGCAAAAGTCAAAAAAGGATAAATAGACAAGACAGAAGAGTGAAAAAATATTGATGACGGAAAATTGCTATAAAAAAGAAAAAAATAATTTCAAGTTGCAGATTTGCGACATGTCGTAAAACGTGCAGTGACGCAAATAATCGACAGTCTGTTCCGAAATAAATTCGAAAACCTACCGATTTGAAACTTGCATTTTCTACCGAAATAAATCGATGATAAAAACACCAAATTTAAATAAACTGCCAATGTCGCAACTCACTTAAGACACCTCTTGAAATTTAACTAATCGTAGTAGCTGAATTTAAAATTCTGTCGCAAATATTGCACTGATAAATAATTAGGTTGCTGTTAGATTCGATACATGCTTAGATAAAAATAAATCACGTACACACTTATTTCTAGCTAATTAAAGCAGTCCGTCCCATTACCTCAAACTTCCAAAATCATTCCTCAAACTACACACTTTGCTCGCAAACTCCAGCGGCGAAATCGAAAGCTGTTTTTATTAAAACAGACGTGCTTTAAATGGACCGCAAACTTTCGCCATAAGCTACACCGTTTCATGTATTTATTCATAAGTCTCGCAGTCGGAAAGCGATATCGATAAGCTCGGCGGTTCGAACGACGAAAGGCCGCCTGTAATTACAATCGGACGGCCTGTGCCCCAAAAGCGACCGGCGCTCGTTTAATTAGTTCAACAAGAACTCGGCCGGCAAGGTCGGCGTCCCGCCCCACATTCGTACCTGTATCAAACAGAACAAAACTTGTTTCCGGCCTGTTTGTGACACTGCGTGGGATTAGGTTATGGCAAAGTTTTATGAGATATGGAAATGTTGGCAATCGTGGTCCACTTGGGATCTCCCCGAATTGTGGCGGTCGTAGTTGCGGCTATTGCACATTTAGTCAAATAAATAGCCCGACCATATAAAGTCAGTTTTCCGGCCGATAAAGCTTCATATAAACCGAGCTTATGAGTTTATGGAAATTTAGTTTTATGGACGGGGAACAAGATGCGGTATTTATGGGGCGCTCTTAAAAAAATGTATAGATTTCAATTTCGGTGCCTTCATATTTATACATAACGGGATTACGTCCCCAAAAACCGTTAATTTCATTTGCGCAAAACTACTTTATATTGTGCTACGAAAAGTTGGCAGCAAACCTGATTAACATTGCTACAAACTAATTTTATTAATGCACAAAACACAAATGGCATTAAGCACGCTGCCTTCACTAACAGAGTGGTAGTCTCATTTAATCAGTCTGATCACTATTCGCTCCGTTCTTTTTTAGTAACTCACCGAAGTTCAAACATAATTATACCAAATTCGTCGTCCCCAAAATTCCACCCACGTCCGGATCTGTGTTTACCCTTAATTAAGATATGGCATGTGATTGATCTCACGCAATCCGAGACGAGATTTTTAACAGAAATCTAATTTTAGCCATTGATTATACTTTACGACAGTATTTGCCCGCAAAAACGACGGCAAACATTTATTGCCGCCAAATTAACATAATACACCGTTATTACTCAAGGAAGCACGCAATTTCACAAGCTGTACCCCTTTCGTGATTTGTAAGTTTGTAAACACTGCTGCTATTAAATTCGTTTATGATTCCGTGAATTATGAAAGTTTTGTTGCTACACGATTCCGTTGCGTTTGAGGGAAAGTTTAAGATCGTAAAGAATCTAGGTGGAGCACTGTGTTGTTTGTTAATGGTGATTAATTATTGTAATTTCTTAGGAAGCACGGGTTTGCGTGAAAATCCAAGGCATAAGAAGCAAATTTTCTAAGATTTTCTTAAGAGCTCCAAGGTTTCATATCAATATCATGCCTTCATTCATCATGTTACCTGTGGAAAACAAGCTAGCAAGTAACAACAACCAGCCCGTTTATTTTTTCAGGAGATTTTTAGTATCTCAAACTTTCAGGTTTTCAGGTTCCAAGGCGTTAGATTTTAATGTTAGACTTCTCTTTCATTTTCTCAGAATATTTAGTTCGCATCATTTAGGTCTTTCATTTTATCAGAAGTTTTTCAAGTTCTTGGATTTTCAGGTTCTCGGGCCTAAGATTTTCATGTTCAACTCCTGTCTGATTTTCTCAGAATCTGTTCAGGTTGTCGGTCTCGGAATCTTTTCAGGTTTCAGGTTGTTAGGTTCTAAGATCTTAGGTTTTCAGATGTTCAATTTCTCTTTCATTTATGTCTTTTATTTTCTCAGAATCTTTTCAGGATATTCGGTTTTCAGGTCTTCAGGTTTACATGTTGTTATGTTCTCAGACCTTCTTTTTTTATTTAGCCCTTTAATTTTTTCAGAATATTTTGAGGTTCTCAAACTTTCAGGTTTTCAGGTTCAAAGACGTTAGATTTTAATGTTCGTCTACTCTTTCATTTAGGAATCTCATTTTCGCGGAATCTGTTCCGATTCCCAGGTTTTCAGGTCGCCAGACCTTAGATTTTCAGATATTTAACTTCTCTTTCATTTTCTCAGAACATTTAGAGCCCTCAGGTTTTCAGGGTGTTAGGATCTCAGGGGCTTACAGATGTTCATCCTCTCTTTGATTTATATCTTTCATTTTATAGGTTCTAGGGTTTTCAGGTTGTCAGATTCTCAAGGCGCAGAATTTCAGATGTTCAACTCCCCTTTTATTTTCAGAATAGTTTCAGATTCTTAGGTTTTCAGGTTCTCAGGGCTTAGATTTTCAGAATCTCAACTTCTATTTCATTAAGGTCTTTTCTCAAAATGTTTTCATGTTTTCAGGTTCTCACGCCTTGGATTTTAATGTTCGACTTCTCTTTCATTTAGATTTTTCATTTGCGCAGAATCTTTTCAGGTTCTCAGATATTCAGGTTTTCAGGTTCCCAGGCTTTGGATGTTCATATGTTTAACTTTTCTTCCATTTTCTCAGAATATGTTCATCTTCGCTTTCTATTGGGTCTTTAATTTTCGCGGCATCTTTTCAGGTTCTCAGGTTTTCAGGTTGTCAAGTTATCAGGCCTCAGATCTTCAGATGTTTAACTTTTAACTTAACCGTTTTATTTTCTCAGTATATTTTCAGATTCTCAAGTTGTGAAGTTGTCAGGGGTTAGATTTTCAGATGTGTAACTTCTTTTTCGTTTTCTGGGAATATTTTAAGGTTCTCAGGTTCTCAGAGCTTAGATTTTTACAACTTCCATTTCGTTTAGGTCCTTCAATTTCTCGAAATATTTTCAGGTTCCCACGCTTTCAGGTTGTCAGATCCTTAGGCCTTAAATTTTCAGATGTCTTTAATCTTCGCAAAATCTTTTCAGGTTTTCAGGTTGGCAGGCATGGGATTTTAATGTTTGACTTCTCTTTCATTTAGATTTTTCATTTGCGTAGAATTTTTCAGGTTCTCAGATATTCAGGTTTTCAGGTTTCTAGCTTCTTAGCGCTTAGATTTTCAGATGTTGAACTATACTCTTTCACTTAAGACTTTCATTGTCTCGGAATCACTTTTCAGGTTTTCAGGTTATCCGGATTTAAATTTTCAGATGTTCAAATTCTAAGTCATTTAGGACTTTCATTTTCGCGAAATCTTTTCAGGTTCTCTGGTTTTTAGGTTGTCGGGATCTTAGACCTAAGGTTTTCATGTTCAATTTCTCTTTCATTTTCTCAAAATCTGTTGTCGGTCTCGGAATCTTTTCAGATTTAAGGTTTTCAGGTTGTCAGTTCCTGAGGCTTTAGATTTTCAGATGTTTTCATTTTCTCATAATCTTTTCAGGATATTAGGTTTTCAAGTTGTTAGGTTTTCAGGATTTAAATTTTCAGGTCTTCATGTTCTGTTTCATTTTCTCGTGATCTTTTCATGTTCATCTTCTATTTCATTTAGGTCTTTTATTTTAGCTGAATCTTTTCAGGTTATCACGTTCTCAGATTTTCAGGTTGTCTGGGCCTTAAGCTTTAAGTTTTCAGAAGTTCAATTTTTCATTCATTTTTCACAGAATCTTTTCAGTATATTAGGTTTTCAAGTTGTTAGGTTTTCAGGCTTTAAATTTTTAGATCTTCATCTTGTGTTTCATTTCCTCGGAAGCTTTTCAGGTTTTCAAGTTATCCGGCCTTGTATTTTCATATGCTTAAATTCTCATTCATTTTCTTAGAATATTTTCAGGATATTAGGTTTTCTGGTTGTCAGGTTTTCAGGCCTTTAATTTTCAGATGTTCATCTTCTTTTTCATTTAGGTTTTTCATTTTCTCGGAATCTTTTCAGGTCCTCAGGTTTTGAGGTTTAAGGTTTTCAGGTTGTTAAGTTATCTGGCCTTAGATTTTCAGATGCTTAACTTTTTTTTCATTTTCTTAGAATATTTCAGCTTCTCAGGTTTTCAAGTTGTCAAGTTTTCAGCGCTTAGATGTTTAGATTTTCAACTTCTCTTTCATTTAAATGTTTTATTTTTTCAGAATCTTTTCAGGATATTAAATTTTCAAGTTGTTAGGTTTTCAGGATTTAAATTTTCAGATCTTCATGTTCTGTTTCATTTTCTCGGAATCTTTTCAGGTTGCCAGGCTTTCAGGGCTTAGATTTTCAGATGTTCATCTTCTCTTTCATTTAGGTCTTTCATTTTAGCGGAATCTTTTCAGGTTATCACGTTCTCAGATTTTAAGGTCGCCACGTCCTTAGGCCTTAAATTTTCAGATGTTCAATTTCTCATTCATTTTCTCAAAATCTTTTCAGGATATTAGGTCTTCAAGTTGCTAGGTTTTCAGGCTTTAAACTTTCAGAAATTCATCTTGTGTTTCATTTTCTCGGAATCCTTTCAGGTTCTCAAGTTATCTGGCCTTGTATTTTCATATGCTTAAATTCTCATTCATTTTCTTAGAATAATTTCAGGATATTATTTTTTCAGGTTGTCAGGTTTTCAGGCCTTTAATTTTCAGATGTTCACCTTCTTTTTCATTTAGGTATTTCATTTTCTCGGAATCTTTTCAGGTCCTCAGGTTTTAACGTTTAAGGTTTTCAGGTTCTGAAGTTATCAGGCCTTGTCAGATTCTCAGGCTTTAAATTTTCAGATGTCTTTATTTTCGCAAAATCTTTTCAGGTTTTCAAGTTCGCAGGCTTTGGGTTTTAATGTTTGACTTCTGCTTCATTTAGATTTTTCATTTGCGCGCAGAATTTTTCAGGTTCTCAGATATTCAGGTTTTCAGGTTGCCAGGCCTTGGATCTTCAGAAGTTTAACTCTTTTCTTCCATTTCCTTAGAATATCTTCGGGTTCTCAGGTTTTCAGGTTCTTAGGTTCTCAGAGCTTAGATTTTCAGATGTTGAACTTCTTTATCACTTAAGACTTTCATTGTCTCGGAATCTCTTTTCAGGTTTTCAGGTTATCAGGATTTTAATTTTTGGATGTTCAAATTCTAATTCATTTAGGACTTTAATTTTTTCGAATTTTTTTCAGGTTCTCTGTTTTTCAGGTTGTCAGAAACTCACGCATTAAATTTTCATTTGTTAAACTTCCATTTCATTTTCTCAGAACTTTTCAGCTTCTTGGATTTTCAGGTTTTCATGTTTTCAGACCTAAGATTTTCATGTTCAAGTTCTCTTTAATTTTCTCAAAATCTGTTGAAGTTGTCGGTCTCGGAATCTTTTTAGATTTAAGGTTTTCAGGTTGTCAGGTCCTGAGGTCTTAGATTTTCAGATGTTTTCATTTTCTCATCATCTTTTCAGAATATTAGGTTTTCATGTTCTTAGGTTTTCAAGATTTAAATTTTCAGATATTCATGTTCTGTTTTATTTTCTCGGAATCCTTTCAGGTTCTCAAGTTCTCTGGCCTTGTATTTTCATATGCTTAAATTCTCATTCATTTTCTTAGAATATTTTCAGGATATTAGGTTTTCAGGTTGTCAGGCTTTCAGGCCTTTAATTTTCAGATGTTCACCTTCTTTTTCATTTAGGTATTTCATTTTCTCGGAATCTTTTCAGGTCCTCAGGTTTTAACGTTTAAGGTTTTCAGGTTCTGAAGTTATCAGGCCTTGTCAGATTCTCAGGCTTTAAATTTTCAGATGTCTTTAATTTTCGCAAAATCTTTTCAGGTTTTCAGGTTCGCAGGCTTTGGGTTTTAATGTTTGACTTCTGCTTCATTTAGATTTTTCATTTGCGCGCAGAATTTTTCAGGTTCTCAGATATTCAGGTTTTCAGGTTCCCAGGCCTTGGATCTTCAGAAGTTTAACTCTTTTCTTCCATTTCCTTAGAATATCTTCGGGTTCTCAGGTTTTCAGGTTCTTAGGTTCTCAGAGCTTAGATTTTCAGATGTTGAACTTCTTTATCACTTAAGACTTTCATTGTCTCGGAATCTCTTTTCAGGTTTTCAGGTTATCAGGATTTTAGTTTTCGGATGTTCAAATTCTAATTCATTTAGGACTTTAATTTTTTCTAATTTTTTTCAGGTTCTCTGTTTTTCAGGTTGTCAGAAACTCACGCATTAAATTTTCAATTGTTAAACTTCCATTTCATTTAGGTATTTCATTTTCTCAGAACTTTTCAGCTTCTTGGATTTTCAGGTTTTCATGTTTTCAGACCTAAGATTTTCATGTTCAAGTTCTCTTTAATTTTCTCAAAATCTGTTGAAGTTGTCGGTTTCGGAATCTTTTTAGATTTAAGGTTTTCAGGTTGTCAGGTCCTGAGGTCTTAGATTTTCAGATGTTTTCATTTTCTCATAATCTTTTCAGAATATTAGGTTTTCATGTTCTTAGGTTTTCAAGATTTAAATTTTCAGAAATTCATCTTGTGTTTCATTTTCTCGGAATCCTTTCAGGTTCTCAAGTTATCTGGCCTTGTATTTTCATATGCTTAAATTCTCATTCATTTTCTTAGAATATTTTCAGGATATTATGTTTTCAGGTTGTCAGGCTTTCAGGCCTTTAATTTTCAGATGTTCACCTTCTTTTTCATTTAGGTATTTCATTTTCTCGGTATCTTTTCAGGTCCTCAGGTTTTAACGTTTAAGGTTTTCAAGTTCTGAAGTTATCAGGCCTTGTCAGATTCTCAGGCTTTAAATTTTCAGATGTCTTTAATTTTCGCAAAATCTTTTCAGGTTTTCAGGTTCGCAGGCTTTGGGTTTTAATGTTTGACTTCTGCTTCATTTAGATTTTTCATTTGCGCGCAGAATTTTTCAGGTTCTCAGATATTTAGGTTTTCAGGTTGCCAGGCCTTGGATCTTCAGAAGTTTAACTCTTTTCTTCCATTTCCTTAGAATATCTTCGGGTTCTCAGGTTTTCAGGTTCTTAGGTTCTCAGAGCTTAGATTTTCAGATGTTGAACTTCTTTATCACTTAAGACTTTCATTGTCTCGGAATCTCTTTTCAGGTTTTCAGGTTATCAGGATTTTAATTTTCGGATGTTCAAATTCTAATTAATTTAGGACTTTAATTTTTTCGGAATTTTTTCAGATTCTCTGTTTTTGAGGTTGTTAGGAACTCACGCATTAAATTTTCAATTGTTAAACTTCCATTTCATTTAGGTATTTCATTTTCTCAGAACTTTTCAGCTTCTTGGATTTTCAGGTTTTGATGTTCTTAGACCTAAGATTTTAATGTTCAACTTCTCTTTAATTTTCTCAAAATCTGTTGAAGTTGTCGGTCTCGGAATGTTTTCAGATTTAAGGTTTTCAGGTTGTCAGGTCCTGAGGCCTTAGATTTTCAGATGTTTTCATTTTTTCATAATCTTTTCAGGTTCTCAAGCTATCTGGCCTTGTGTTTTCATATGCTTAAATTCTCATTAATTTTCTATAATATTTTCAGGATCTCAGGTTCTCAGGTTTTCAGGTTTTTTGGTTCTCAGGTTTTCAAGTTGTCAGGTTCTCAGGTTTTCAAGTTGTCAAGTTATCAGGCCTTGGATCTTCAGATGTTTATCTTCTCTTTCGTTTTCTTAGAATATTTTCAGGTTTTCAGGTTCTCAGTCCTTGGATTTTCAGATGTTTAACTTCTCTTTCATTTTCTTAGAATATTTTCAGTTTTTCAGGTTTTCAAGTTGTCAAGTTCTCAGGGCTCAGATGTTCAACTTCTTTTTCATTTGTCTTTCATTTTCTGAGAATATTTTCAGGTTGTCAGGTGTTCAGGTTCTCAAGTTATTTGGCCTTGTATTTTCATATGCTTAAATTCTCATTCATTTTCTTAGAATATTTTTAGGTTTTCAGGCTTTCAGATTGTCAGGTTGTCAGGTTTTCAAGGCTTAGATTTTCAGATGTCCCTCTTCTCTTTCATTTAGGTCTCTCATTCTAGCGGAATCTTTTCAGGTTATCACGTTCTCAGGTTTTCAGGTTGTCAGGTCCTGAGGCCTTAAATTTTCAGATGTTTAGTTTCTCATTCATTTTCTCAGAATCCTTTCAGGATATTAGGTTTTCAAGTTGTTAGGTTTTCAGGCTTTAAATTTTCAGATCTTCATCTTGTGTTTCATTTTGTCGGAATCTTTTCAGGTTCTCAAGTTATCTGGCCTTGTATTTTCATATTCTTAAATTCTCATTCATTTTCTTAGAATCCTTTCAGGTTCTCAGGTTCTCAGGTTTTCAGGTTGTCAGATTCTCAATGCTTAGATTTTCAGATGTTCATATTCTCTTTTATTTAGGTTTTCGATTTTAGTGGAATCTTTTCAGGTTCTCAAGTTCTCAGGTGTTCAGGTTCTCAGATATTCAGGTTTTCAGGTTCCCAGGCCTTGGATCTTCAGAAGTTTAACTCTTTTCTTCCATTTCCTTAGAATATCTTCGGGTTCTCAGGTTTTCAGGTTCTTAGGTTCTCAGAGCTTAGATTTTCAGATGTTGAACTTCTTTATCACTTAAGACTTTCATTGTCTCGGAATCTCTTTTCAGGTTTTCAGGTTATCAGGATTTTAGTTTTCGGATGTTCAAATTCTAATTCATTTAGGAATTTTCTCAAAATCTGTTGAAGTTGTCGGTTTCGGAATCTTTTTAGATTTAAGGTTTTCAGGTTGTCAGGTCCTGAGGTCTTAGATTTTCAGATGTTTTCATTTTCTCATAATCTTTTCAGAATATTAGGTTTTCATGTTCTTAGGTTTTCAAGATTTAAATTTTCAGAAATTCATCTTGTGTTTCATTTTCTCGGAATCCTTTCAGGTTCTCAAGTTATCTGGCCTTGTATTTTCATATGCTTAAATTCTCATTCATTTTCTTAGAATATTTTCAGGATATTATGTTTTCAGGTTGTCAGGCTTTCAGGCCTTTAATTTTCAGATGTTCACCTTCTTTTTCATTTAGGTATTTCATTTTCTCGGTATCTTTTCAGGTCCTCAGGTTTTAACGTTTAAGGTTTTCAAGTTCTGAAGTTATCAGGCCTTGTCAGATTCTTAGGCTTTAAATTTTCAGATGTCTTTAATTTTCGCAAAATCTTTTCAGGTTTTTTAGGTTGGCAGGCCTAGGATTTTAATGTTTGACTTTTCTTTCATTTAGATTTTTCATTTGCGCAGAATTTTTCAGGTTCTCAGATATTCAGGTTTTCAGGTTTCTAGCTTCTTAGCGCTTAGATTTTCAGATGTTGAACTATACTCTTTCACTTAAGACTTTCATTGTCTCGGAATCACTTTTCAGGTTTTCAGGTTATCAGGATTTAAATTTTCAGATGATCAAATTCTAATTCATTTAGGACTTTTATTTTCTCGGAATCTTTTCAGGTTTTCTGGTTTTCAGGTTGTCAGGATCTCAGACCTAAAATTTTCATGTTCAATTTCTCTTTCATTTTCTCAAAATCTGTTGAAGTTGTCGGTCTCGGAATCTTTTCAGGTCTAAGGTTTTCAGGTTGTCAGATCCTGAGGCTTTAGATTTTCAGATGTTTTCATTTTCTCATAATCTTTTCAGGATATTAGGTTTTCAAGTTGTTGGGTTTTCAGGTTTTAAATTTTCAGATCTTCATGTTCTGTTTCATTTTCTCGGAATCTTTTCAGGTTCTCAAGTTATCTGGCTTTGTATTTTCATATGTCTAAATTCTTATTCATTTTCTTAGAATATTTTCAGGTTCTCAGGTTTTCAGGGCTTAGATTTTCAGATGTTCATCTTCTCTTTCATTTAGGTCTTTCATTTTAGCGGAATCTTTTCAGGTTATCACGTTTTCAGATTTTCAGCTTGTCAGGTCCCTAGGCCTTAAATTTTCAGATGTTCAATTTCTCATTCATTTTCTCAGAATCTTTTCAGGATATTAAGTTTTCAAGTTGTTAGGTTTTCAGGCTTTAAATTTTTAGCTTAGATGTTCAGATTTTCAACTTGTCTTTCATTTAGGTCTTTTATTTTCTCAGAATCTTTTCAGGATATTAAGTTTTCAAGTTGTTGGGTTTTCAAGATTTGAATTTTCAGATCTTCATGTTCTGTGTCATTTTCTCGGAATCTTTTCAGGTTCTCAGGTTTTCAGGTTCTCAAGTTATCTGGCTTTGTATTTTCATATGTTTAAATTGTCATTCATTTTCTTAGAATGTTTTCAGGTTCTCAGGTTTTCAGGTTACCAGGTTTTCAGGGTTTAGATTTTCAGATGTTCATCTTCTCTTTCATTTAGGTCTTTCATTTTAGCGGAATCTTTTCAGGTTATCACGTTTTCAGATTTTTAGGTTGTCAGGTCCTTAGGCCTTAAATTTTCAAATGTGCAATTTCTCATTCATTTTCTCAGAATCTTTTCAAGATATTAGGTTTTCAAGTTGTTAGGTTTTCAAGTTTTAAATTTTCAGATCTTCATCATGTGTTTCATTTTCTCGGAATCTTTTCAGGTTTTCAAGTTATCTGGCCTTGTATTTTCATATGCTTAAATTCTCATTGGTTTTCTTAGAATATTTTCAGGATATAAGGTTTTCTGGTTGTCAGGTTTTCAGGCCTTTAATTTTCAGATGTTCATCTTCTCTTTCATTTAGGTCTTTCATTTTAGCGGAATCTTTTCAGGTTATCACGTTTTCAGATTTTCAGGTTGTCAGGTCCTTAGGCCTTAAATTTTCAGATGTGCAATTTCTGATTCATTTTCTCAGAATCTTTTCAGGATATTAGGTTTTCAAGCTGTTAGGTTTTCAGGCTTTAAATTTTTAGATCTTCATCATGTGTTTCATTTTCTCGAAATCTTTTCAGGTTTTCAAGTTATCTGGCCTTGTAGTTTCATATGCTTTAATTCTCATTCGTTTTCTTAGAATATTTTCAGGATATTAGGTTTTCTGGTTGTCAGGTTTTCAGGCCTTTAATTTTCAGATGTTCATCTACTTTTTCATTTAGGTTTTTCATTTTCTCGGAATCTTTTCAGGTCCTCAGGTTTTAAGGTTAAAGGTTTTCAGGTTGTTAAGTTATCTGGCCTTAGATTTTCAGATGCTTAACTTCTTTTCCATTTTCTTAGAATATTTCAGCTTCTCAGGTTTTCACGTTGTCAAGTTTTCAGCGCTTAGATGTTTAGATTTTCAACTTCTCTTTCATTTAGGTCTTTCATTTTTTCAGAATCTTTTCAGGATATTAAATTGTCAAGTTGTTGGGTTTTCAGGATTTAAATTTTCAGATCTTTATGTTCTGTTTCATTTTCTCGGAATCTTTTCAGGTTCTCAGGTTTTCAGGTTCTCAAGTTATCTGGCTTTGTATTTTCATATGTTTAAATTCTCATTCATTTTCTTAGAATATTTTCAGGTTTTCAGGTTCTCAGGTTTTCAGGTTGCCAGGTTCTCAGGGCTTATATTTTCAGATGTTCATCTTCTCTTTCATTTAGGTCTTTTATTTTAGCGGAATCTTTTCAGGTTATCACGTTCTCAGATTTTCAGGTTGTCTGGTCCTTAGGCTTTAAGTTTTCAGATGTTCAATTTTTCATTCATTTTTCACACAATCTTTTCAGGATATTAGGTTTTCAAGTTGTTAGGTTTTCAGGCTTTAAATTTTTAAATCTTCATCATGTGTTTCATTTCCTCGGAATTTTTTCAGGTTTTCAAGTTATCCTGTATTTTCATATGCTTAAATTCTCATTCATTTTCTTAGAATATTTTCAGGATATTAGGTTTTCTGGTTGTCAGGCTTTCAGGCCTTTAATTTTCAGATGTTCATCTTCTTTTTCATTTAGGTTTTTCATTTTCTCGGAATCTTTTCAGGTCCTCAGGTTTTGAGGTTTAAGGTTTTCAGGTTGTTAAGTTATCTGGCCTTAGATTTTCAGATGCTTAACTTTTTTTTCATTTTCTTAGAATATTTCAGCTTCTCAGGTTTTCAAGTTGTCAAGTTTTCAGCGCTTAGATGTTTCGATTTTCAACTTCTCTTTCATTTAAATGTTTTATTTTTTCAGAATCTTTTTAGGATATTAAATTTTCAAGTTGTTGGGTTTTCAGGATTTAAATTTTCAGATCTTTACGTTCTGTTTCATTTTGTCGGAATCTTTTCAGGTTCTCAGGTTTTCAGGTTCTCAAATTATCTGGCTTTGTATTTTCATATGTTTAAATTCTCATTTATTTTCTTAGAGTGTTTTCAGGTTCTCAGGTTTTCAGGTTGCCAGGTTCTCAGGGCTTAGATTTTCAGATGTTCATCTTCTCTTTCATTTAGGTCTTTTATTTTAGCTGAATCTTTTCAGGTTATCACGTTCTCAGATTTTCAGGTCGTCACGTCCTTAGGCCTTAAATTTTCAGATGTGCAATTTCTCATTCATTTTTTCAGAATCTTTTCAGGTTATTAGGTTTTCAAGTTGTTACGTTTTCAGGCTTTAAATTTTTAGATCTTCATCATGTGTTTCATTTTCTTGGAATCTTTTCCGGTTCTCAAGTTATCTGGCTTTGTATTTTCATATGTTTAAATTCTCATTCATTATCTTAGAATGTTTTCAATTTCTCAGGTTTTCACGTTCTCATTTTTTCAGGTTGCCAGGTCCTCAGGGCTTAGATTTTCAGATGTTCATCTTCTCTTTCAATTAGGTCTTTCATTTTAGCGGAATCTTTTCAGGTTATCAAGTTTTCAGATTTTCAGGTTGTCACGTCATTAGGCCTTAAATTTTCAGATGTTCAATTTCTCATAATCTTTTCAGGATATTAGGTTTTCAAGTACTTAGGTTTTCAGGCTTTAAATTTTTAGATCTTCATCATGTGTTTCATTTCCTCGGAATCTTCAGGTTTTCAAGTTATCTGGCTTTGTATTTTCATATGCTTAAATTCTCATTCGTTTTCTTAGAATATTTTCAGGATATTAGGTTTTCTGGTTGTCATATTTTCAGGCCTTTAATTTTCAGATGTTCATCTTCTTTTTCATTTAGGTTTTTGATTTTCTCGGAATCTTTTCAGGTTCTCAGGTTTTAAGGTTAAAGGTTTTCAGGTTGTTAAGTTACTTGGCCTTGGATTTTCAGATGCTTAACTTCTGTTTCATTTTCTTAGAATATTCCAGCTTCTCAAGTTTTCAAGTTGTCAAGTTTTCAGCGCTTAGATGTTCAGATTTTCAACTTCTCTTTCATTTAGGTCTTTCATTTTCTCAGAATCTTTTCAAGATATTAAGTTTTCAAGTTGTTAGGATTTCAGGATTTAAATTTTCAGATCTTCATGTTCTGTTTCATTTTCTCGGAATCTTTCCAGGTTCTCAGGTTTTCAGGTTTTCAAGTTATCTGGCTTTGTATTTTCATATGTTTAAATTCTCATTCATTTTCTTAGAATGTTTTCAGGTTCTCAGGTTTTCACGTTCTCAGGTTTTCAGGTTGTCAGATTCTCAGGGCTTAGATTTTCAGATGTTCATCTTCTCTTTCATTTAGGTCTTCCATTTTCGCGGAATTTTTTCAGGTTCTCACGTTCTCAGGTGTTCAGGTTGTCAGGTCTTCAGGCCTTAAATTTTCAGATGTTCAATTTCTCATTCATTTTCTCAGAATCTTTTCAGGATATTTGGTTTTCAGGTTGTCAGGTTTTTACGACTTTAATTTTCAGATGTTCATCTTCTTTTTCATTTTCTCGGAATCTTTTCAGGTCCTCAGGTTTTCAGGTTTAAGGTTTTCAGGTTGTCAAGTTATATGACCTTAGATTTTCAGATGCTTAACGTCTCTTTCATTTTGTGAGAATATTTTCAGGTTCTCAAGTGTTCAGGTTGTCAAGTTATCAGGCCTTCGATTTTCAGATGTTTATCTTTTCTTTCATTTTCTGAGAATATTTTCAAGTTCTCAGGTTCTCAGGTTTTCAGGTTGTCACATTCTCAATGCTTAGATTTTCAGATGTTCATCTTCACTTTCATTTAGGTTTTCCATTTTAGCGGAATCTTTTCAGGTTCTCACATTCTCAGGTGTTCAGGTTGTCAGGTCCTCAGGCCTTAAATTTTCAGATGTTCAATTTCTCAGAATCTTCTCAGGATATTAGGATTTACAAAGAAATTAGCATTCTAGGCCAAACATTGTAAGACTCTTGTTAATGCAAGTCTTTGCAATTCGTCTCTAGGTTTGAAGGAATGACACTTGTTGTATTCAAAACTATTCGTTCAGTTCTCCACAACAGCCGTTCGGTTTGATTTCCGAAGTGAACGGTAAAGTTCCGGGTCAGACTATAGAGCTAATTATAATGTTTAACCTGTCTGTATATGTGGGATGGCTCACATACAACAACCGCCACGCTACCGGGCTAACTTTGGTATTGCCAGCTGCGGTGACATGTGTTTGACGGCATTGCATTCCGGGACGTATTTCGCATTCCGCCTAACGAGCCCCGATGTCCTCCAGTAATTGTCTGGTATGCCGGCGTTTTCCTCGACGGCGATGACGACCCACCCACGAGAAGAGGGTTTATTTCAATAACTGTTCCTTCTTTACTTTACTTTAATCATCACCCGCTCATTAACGCACGTTCCCATCCTTTTGTGTCATCCCCTACCTTTGTGTGCACCGTGTATTAATTAAAAGTACTCAGGTTCGCGTCTCTGTTTAGCTTAAACACGCAGATCTGCAAAAGCAGATAACATAACAAATTTAATTATCGATTGTCTTTGCGAACGTGATTACGTGAGCTTAGAGAACTAAATTTAACGATCAACTTCAAGCAAGTTTACTAAAATTTTACCCCTGACTACACCTTCGGGTAAGCTTACGGTCCGACCGCTAATTTTCATACACATCCCTTTGATAGCTTTCGGTTTGTGCGCTCGCGTTTTAATGACGTCGATGCACGTATCGATACTCCAATCAATAAATTAGTTTGGGATTAATCACAGAAAAGTATTCTGGCCTATACAACTGATATATGGAAAAACTAAATCACTAAAGAGAACTCAAAGTAGTCTATTATTCCCATTGTCATTTATAGAGCTTCTGGGACCATAACCTGTGTTTTCAGTGTTTTCGAACTAAACTCTGGCATTCAGATCGCCTATAAGTAGTTGTATGTCGCATTTGTGTGTTTTCCCTACTTTCTCCATTACTATAAGTATGCATCCTAAAAGGCGATCAATTTTTGCATAACTGAATATTGGAAAATCGTAAAATCATCATGAAACAATCTGATAAATATAACACTCTTAAACGATATAACACAGCCAAATGTAGCGCGAGTAGATGAGGGATGTGCGCCGCCTCAAAACGGTAAGTACCTTTAAATTGTTTAGTACCTACTTAAGATGGGATGACATACTTTTAAATCATTTGGAAGCAGTTTGTTAGATTAAGAAGCACCAAACTAGGACACCAATGAATTATACAATTTCGATTGCATACTCTCGGAATTTCTTAATTTCATGATTTCATAATTTTTTAATTTGATAATTTCGTAATTCCGTGAGTCGAAACATACTAATTTCATAATTCCATAATTAATTGGTGTCCAAATTTCTTGATTTTTAATTGCTATATCTCTTCTCCTTCTTTGCCATTTTTTTCAATTTTCTCTGCCCTTTTCCCTATATATACTTCACTTTTTTTATATGTTGCTGCATCAGTCTGTAACACTTTAAAAAGGACGAAAAAAACTGACCTTAGCAGCAAATTTTCTCTGAAATGAAAATGCAGGCACGGCCTTCGGCTTTCTACTAGCCAGAACTATTTCTTTTACATTTGAACTTAGCCTAGACGTATTGTGGCGCCAGTGTTATAACTGAGCCGGTACTATTACACAATAATTTGCAATTAAATCGGAAAGTTACATACAATATTTTTTATCATAATTTCTTCAATGTTTTATTATATTATTTCTATTAATTATTGCCCCCTTCCGTGCAAACCCCTTACACTTTCCGGAGCGAACTTATTTCTAGACAATTAACTTTCTTCACCACCGTCCCAACGTACAAGTCTTCTTCTTTTATATAAAGGCAGTCTACCTTCGTCCCATATCATTTCCGGGCGAATGACCAAACCGGCTCGGAGGGGTGCTTTATGATTGTTTAATTTAGCGATGGTAGTCCCCCGTGCCAGGAGCTAGGTGCTTCTTAAACATACCTACACCTTACGGCGTGTTTTCGCCAAAGTTTCCCTTCCATTGTTACGTACTTATGCGACATAAAGATGGATTCCTTCGACGACAAAGTCCCAACATCAAACTGTTTGTCGTCTATTCAGGGTGACAATGCCGGAGGACATGCAGTTGGACGGGAGTTTAATGCGTGTATTGAAATTAGATTTTCGGTTGTAGAGAGCGGGAATGACAACTGTTCCTTTATTTGATTTGGGTATTAAAAAGCGAATTGGTTGGACTACATTATTGCATTCGGTTGTGTAAATATCGAGCATTTCTTGTCGACAAAAGCGCCGTGATGTAGGTCTTTAACGGGAGCCATACTGGTTGTATGAATCATTTATGAGGACCCTGTATTATAAAGTACCTACACTCCATAAATTTTATGTGAAGATCTCCTCATAATGGTTATAAGACTTCCGCAACATTTCTTGTATACTGGGAATTCCCTCATATACCTCATCCACACCAGTATCGAGAACAAGAATTTCGGGGCTCCCGCTAAATTGACCAACTCAATCACTCCATGTGAGACGGGACCAACTAACGCACCCGGAAGTCCTCTTATTTCATCTCCGCGAAAGCGATTGTCGCAAAAACGCTCCGCTCCGACGGTTTTTGTCTGCGAGTAGATTGATAAATACAGACAAATTAACGTCAATTACCGAGTATAAGAGGGTCTCGATTTTCTTGGAACTATCGACAGCTAAGATCGATGTATGTTAGTGGAGTTCCTCATCCATCAACTGGACGAGGTCGTTCTCTTTAATTTTATGTTTGGCACGTTCGTCGATTTGCCGTCGGACGCCCTATTCCAGTTTTCGATCAGCGCATTTCTAAGGATTTAAATTATTTTCCGAAATTCAATCAACGACATTAGTCAACCGAAATTTCCATGTTTTGACTAATATCCGCATTCTTCGGCCGTCGATCTTCATAACACCCGTCAACCACAATAGCGGCCCCTCCGACGCGTAATCCCTTGGTAGTTATCAAGAACGCATCTCTAGTAAATGATTTATGACCGTTCGATATTTCGAAGCAACTACTCATTATACATCGAAAGAAGTCTAAACTTTACAAAAAGAGACGGCAGAAAAGGATTATTCCCAGGCCTTCCATCATCTCCGAAGCTAATCCGATTCCTCTCCCGGGAATTATAAGGTGACTTTCAGCATATCAGCGGATTCTTTTTTACGAAATAGACCTCTACATCTCCCCTCGGATACTTTTTGTATCAAGTCGACGGCGACATGCAGATAGTCGTTCCAAATAAATGTCCCCGATTCATCCTGAAGCCACCCTTGACTATATTTAGCAGCAACAGATAAGTTTTCACCTCTGAAAGCTGGATTTCGACAGATATTTCGAGTTATATATGCCGCGTCAGGTCGGTATTTGCATTTGGTACGATTAGAATGAGATGGCGGATGTTTGGGAATGCTCGGAGAAACACTTCTTTGAGGACATTCTTTCGTAACAGCGTTTGTGTTGTAAAAGAAAAATTAATATACAGGATGTCCCTGAAATAAGTACATTAAATTTAACAACATATAGATCGAGTCAATATCAACAAAATTTCTCAATACTTTTTTTCTCTAAACCCTCTAGTTTTCGAGTTAAAATTGTGTAAAGATTTGGGATGAATTTCGTTACCTACTGGATCGTTTTTCTATAAATCCGGACTGATAAACCAAGCATACAAAAAATTCATTTACTTTCACTTTGTTTTTATTTCTTTGTGGGATATTGAAAAGGAGCTGAAGAGACTCTTATGTAATAAAACATGACACCAAAATAAAAATTACACATTATTAATCTTCATTGCTTAATTACCTTATTAACAAAATTATCACTCAAAATGCAGAAGTAGGTACTTACGATAAGAGAATCCTCCATTTCATCTCCAGGTTGAACACGGGAACATTCGTATTCAACCAATTTCGTACAATATTATATATTAGAACCACATGGTTGTTCGGATTTATAAAGGCAAATCTTCCAGTTACTGGAGTATTCGTTGTTTATAAAATTTAGAATTTTTAAAAACAAAACTACACAAGAACAGATCACAAACTTTGTCCACCACAAAAACTACTTTTAATCAGTTTTTCCCTAAAACACCAAAAACAATTTTATTAAATTAAATTTGAGTTTACTCATCGCCCTGATGATGCCAACATTGTTGGCGAAACGTGCGTTGGCAGTTATAATAAAATTGTTTTTGGTGTTTTAGGGAAAAACTGATTAAAAGTAGTTATCTACCACCAAAGGTGATCCAGACAATTGTTTTGTTTTTGACACCACAAAAATTAACAAATCACGGGACAAACTAATTAGTAACAGGTAGGTACGCTTATCAGTTTTAGCCGGGACGCAGCGACAAAAAAGTTCACAAAAAGTAAAGATAATAAAGTGTGAATATTTCCTTCCTCTCAGAAAAATAACAAAATTCACGGTCATTAGCGTATCGTTATTTTTGGGGGTTGTAAAATTCTAATTTCAAATGAATGTACTTATTTCTGGGACACGTTGTATATATAGAGAAAAGGGCAGAGAAAATTAAAGAAAGCAGCAAAGAAGGAGAAGAGATATGAGAATTAAAAAGTGAAGAAATTTGGACACTAATCTAAATTCTAAAACTCCCTAATTTCTTTACCCTATAATATTTCTGTAATATTTCGTAATTCCATAATTCAAAATTTTAATTTCCTAATTCCATAATTTCGTAATTGTGTAATTTCACGATTATATGATTCCCTAATTTTGTAGCTCCGTAATTACGTAATTTCATAATTGATGATTCCGTATATGCGTCATTTCATAATTTAGGAATTCCAAAATTCAGTAATTCTATAATTGCGTAATTCCGTCATTTCACAACTGCAGAACTCCGTTACTGCATTATTTCATAATGTTATATTTCCATAAATGCCTCATTTCATAATTCCGTAATTTCATAATTTCATAATTTTATAATTCCAAAATTGTGTAATTTTATAATTTTATAAATTCACAATTTCATAATTCAGCAATTCTATAATTACGTAATATTATGAAATGCCGTAATTCCACAATTTCACACTTCCACAATTGGGCAATTGGCCGTAATTTGAAAACTCCCAAATTTCGTAATTGTATAATTCACTGATTTCAAATTTGCAGGTTCAAAATTCCACAATTTCGTAATTGTGAAATTTCAAGATTTTATAATCCCCTAATTTCGTAGTTCCGTAATTTTATAATTGCGTAATCTTTAAACTTCGTTATTTCACAATTTAGTAATTCCAAAATTCAGTAATTCTATAATTGAGTAATTTCGTCATTTCACAATTGCAGAATTCCGTTACTGCATTATTTCATAATGTTATATTTCCATAAATGCCTCATTTCATGTTTCCGTAATTTCATAATTTCATAATTCCATAATTCCAAAATTGTGTAATTTCATAATTCTATAATTTCACAATTCCATAATTCAGCAATTCTATAATTACGTAATAGTATGAAATCCCGCAATTCCACAATTTCACACGTCCACAATTGGGCAATTGGCCGTAATTTCGTAATTCAAAAATTCCCAAATTTCGTAATTCCATAATTCACTGATTTCAAATTTGCAGGTTCAAAATTTGATAATTTCCTAATTCCACATTTTGGTAACTATTGTGAAATCTTACGATTTGATAATCCCCTAATTTCGTAGTTCCGTAATTTCATAATTGCGTAATCTTTAAACTTCGTTATTTCACAATTCACTAATTACAAAATTCAGTAATTCTATAATTGAGTAATTTCGACATTCCGCAATTGCAGAATTCCGTAACTGCTTTATTCATAATGTTATATTTCCATAAATGCCTCATTTCATGTATCCGTAATTTCATAATTTCATAATTCCATAATTTCAAAATTGTGTAATTTCATAATTCTATAATTTCACAATTCCATAATTCAGCAATTCTATAATTACGTAATATTATGAAATCCCGCAATTCCACAATTTCACACTTCCACAATTGAGCAATTGGCCGTAATTTCGTAATTCGAAAACTCCCAAATTTCGTAATCCCATAATTCACTGATTTCAATTTGGTAGGTTCAAAATTTGATAACTTCCTTATTTCATAAATTCGTAATTATTGTGAAATTGTACGATTTTATAATCCCTTAATTTCGTAGTTCCGTAATTTCATAATTGCGTAATCTCTAAACTTCGTTATTCCACAATTCACTAATTACAAAATTCAGTAATTCTATAATTGAGTAATTCCGGCATTTCACAATTGCAGAATTCCGTAACTGCTTTATACATAATGTTATATTTCCATAAATGCTTCATTTCATAATTTCGTAATTTCATAATTTCATAATTCCATAATTCCAAAATTGTGTAATTTCATAATTCTATAATTTCACAATTCCATAATTCAGCAATTCTATAATTACGTAATATTATGAAATCCCGCAATTCCACAATTTCACACTTCCAGAATTGGGCAATTGGCCGTAATTTCGTAATTCGAAAACTCCCAAATTTCGTAATTCCATAATTCACTGATTTAAATTTAACAGGTTCAAAATTTGATAACTTCCTTATTCCATAAATTCGTAATTATTGTGAAATTGTACGATTTTATAATCCCTTAATTTCGTAGTTCCGTAATTTCATAATTGCGTAATCTCTAAACTTCGTTATTCCACAATTCACTAATTACAAAATTCAGTAATTCTATAATTGAGTAATTCCGACATTTCACAATTGCAGAATTCCGTAACTGCTTTATACATAATGTTATATTTCCATAAATGCCTCATTTCATGTTTCCGTAATTTCATAATTCCATAATTCCAAAATTGTGTAATTTCATAATTCTATAATTTCACAATTCCATAATTCAGCAATTCTATAATTACGTAATATTATGAAATCCCGCAATTCCACAATTTCGCACTTCCACAATTGAGCAATTGGCCGGAATTTCGTAATTCTAAAACTCCCAAATTTCGTAATTCCATAATTCACTGATTTCAATTTGGTAGGTTCAAAATTTGATAACTTCCTTATTCCATAAATTCGTAATTATTGTGAAATTGTACGATTTTATAATCCCTTAATTTCGTAGTTCCGTAATTTCATAATTGCGTAATCTCTAAACTTCGTTATTTCACAATTCACTAATTACAAAATTCAGTAATTCTATAATTGAGTAATTCCGGCATTTCACAATTGCAGAATTCCGTAACTGCATTATTTCATAAAGTTATATTTCCATAAATGCTTCATTTCATAATTTCGTAATTTCATAATTTCATAATTCCATAATTCCAAAATTGTGTAATTTCATAATTCTATAATTTCACAATTCCATAATTCAGCAATTCTATAATTACGTAATATTATGAAATCCCGCAATTCCACAATTGAGCAATTGGCCGTAATTTCGTAATTCTAAAACTCCCAAATTTCGTAATTCCATAATTCACTGATTTCAATTTGGTAGGTTCAAAATTTGATAACTTCCTTATTCCATAAATTCGTAATTATTGTGAAATTGTACGATTTTATAATCCCTTAATTTCGTAGTTCCGTAATTTCATAATTGCGTAATCTCTAAACTGCGGCATTTCATAATTCACTAATTACAAAATTCAGTAATTCTATAATTGAGTAATTCCGGCATTTCACAATTGCAGAATTCCGTAACTGCATTATTTCATAAAGTTATATTTCCATAAATGCTTCATTTCATAATTGCGTAATTTCATAATTCCAAAATTGTATAATTTCATAATTCTATAATTTCACAATTCCATAATTACATAATATTATGAAATGCAGTAATTCCACAATTTCCCACTTCCACAATTGGATAATTGGCATTAGTTTCGTTATTCGAAAACTCTCTCAAATTTGGTAATTCTAGAATTCTAGGATTATCCGTAATTCCATAATTCAGTGATTTCAATTTCGCAGGTTCAAAATTTGATAATTTTCAAATTCCCCATAATTTCGTAATTGTGAAATTTCACGATTTTATAATCCCCTAATTTCGTAGTTCCGTAATTTCATAATTGCGTAATCTCTAAACTTCGTTATTTCACAATTTAGTACTTCCAAAATTCAGTAATTCTATAATTGAGTTATTCCGTCATTTCACAATTGCAGAATTCCGTAACTGCATTATTTCATAATGTTATATTTCTATAAATGCCTCATTTCACAATTCCGTAATTTCATAATTCCGAAATTGTGTAATTTCATAATTTTATAATTTCACAATTCTATAATTACGTAATATTATGAAATGCAGTAATTCCACTATTTCCCACTTCCACAATTGGATAATTGGCATCAATTTCGTAATTTCGTAATTCGAAAATTCCCAAATTTCGTAATTCTAGAATTCTGGTATAATCCGTAATTCCATAATGCTGTGATTTCAATTTCGCAGTTTCGCAACACGATGGTTCCCAAATATTTCTTGGGGTTCTAAAATTTTTAGAATTCAGAGATCACATATAATTTGCTAACGTTTTGTTTGAAATTGACGAATTGGGATACTTTAAAACATTTGGAAGTCTATTGTAAAGTTTTGGAGAAAAAATAGTAGATTGTCGTAAGGGGGGCAAAAGTGAGACTTTTCGTGGCAAGTCTGTAGGTTTGACGGCCGAACGCAGGACGATGCAAGTGCAAACGAGCCACGAAAAGCCACTTTTCTCCGAATAAAACATGCATTTTTTTTTTCTTTAAACGCCGAGAAGATGACAATTTCTTTGATTTGATAAAACTTGACTGATCCCCAGCGACGCCTAAAGTAATTTCAAGATTCCTGGCAGAAAAATGACGTTTGAAGGGTAATTCTAGAATTCTGGTATAATCCGTAATTCCATAATTCAGTGATTTCAATTTCGCAGGTTCAAGATTTGATAATTTCCTAATTCCATAATTTCGTAATTGTGAAATTTTAAGATTTTATAATACCCTAATTTCAAAATTGCGTAATCTCTAAACTTCGTTATTTCACAATTTAGTAATTCCAAAATTCAGTAATTCTATAATTTCGTAATTCGGTAATTTCACAATTATATAATTCCTTTATCGCAAAATGTTATATTTTCATAAATGCCGGAATTTTCGTAATTTTATAATTCCTATTGTGTAAAAAGAAATTACGGAATTACGACATTAGGCAATAATGAAATTGTGTAATTTCACAATTACGAAATTTTTAATTTATGAAATAAAAAAATTCTAAAATGTTGAGCTTACGGAATCGGGAAACAATTCTAGGGAAATAGGAAATTTTGAACTTAATTACGAAATGTGGATTTGGTCAATTGTGAAATTACAAAACTACGATATTTGGAAATTATAACATCGTGAAATTATGGAATTAGGAAATTGTGAAGTTTTGAACCTGCGGAATTGAAATCACCGAATCATGGAATTACGAAATTGTGGAATTGCCATTGCGAAATCTAGTAATTATAAAATGCATTTCCAGAAATATGGAATTATGAAATTCTGAAATTACGGAATTATAGACCAACGAAAGGTAGGAAGAAGATAGAGGGGTTGGAGAGATAACGAAAAAATCCTGCGAAGAAGACGAGTCGTCCAGTCAGGGGGGTTTAGCTGCATTCCTGGAAGAAAAGGAACGAACAGGGGAGGGCGGAACAGGAAGACAAGAAGAAGAAGAAGATATTTAAAATAATTAAAATAACAACAAGATCGCCAGAGGCAGATAAGAAAATTGATAGAGCAAAGGCAAATAGAAGAATATAAGGAAATAAAGAAGGTAGAAAATGCGGAGAGGAAGGAGCTGATGGTGGACTGTGTTGAATAGACATAAACAAGGGGACGAAGAAGGAGAATGGACCTAATGGGCGGCAAAGGAGAAATGGTAGCTAGTAGAGGAATTCACAAGAGGGAAAGAACAGAGTTAGACAATCCGCCTATAGAAATAATAATTATAGGAAGAGTGAGACAAGAGAAAAAAAGGGGAAGAAAGAATAGATGAAGCGCAGTAGAAGTTGATGATTAAATTATGGAACGTACAAAGAGTGGAAGGGTCCAAGAGAAGACTACGAAAGGCAATATTCGAAAAACAAAAAGTAATATTAGAAGAAGCAGCATGAAGGTAGAGAAGCGAGAAAGAAAAATGAATGGTGGTTCAAAGAATGTGAACGCAATAAAGGAGCCAAGAGAATGAAAAGACGAAAGCAAACAGAGGTTGAGAGACGAGAAGAGGCAGGAGAAGGAGGGACGAGAGGAACGGATAAAAGCTATAAGAACAGAGAATAGAGTGTGGAACTATACCAATAGAGACGGAAAGAAAAAAGAAACAGTGAGTGGGGAGATAACGATGAACGAATGGGAATACTTCTTCTTTATTATTGCATTTCCATGAGTTGATCCCCACAATCAGAAATAAATGCGATAATAAAGACCATCAAAGCTGTTACTACAATCTTACGACTTTGCAATGATTAATAAATGGCAAAATACATCATAAATAAGGAACATAACTGAAGTTCGTAAAGTGTTAATACCTTGCAATAACTCAAACTTTTACAGACACGTTTATATTCCCCTCGAAATCATATGAGTTATATTAGGAGGTCAGTAAAGATTTAATTACTTGACTAAATGCATGTAATTACTTACTCTTAAAAGCACCACTGCTGTCAACAGTCTTTTAAACAATTAATTATGTCAATATAACACGTCAGAGATAATGCTGAAAAGAAGCTCCTGCGATGCAAAACCACGCGTTCCGAGAGGATGAAAAGAAATTATCTCTCCTCGATCAATGGTGACAGTGTAAAAACAGTTTTAATGGAACTCTAATGGATTAGATATTCTACATCGATAAAACGGAAGAACAGATTCCATTATGGCGAAAATCTAAACGGAGATTCGGTCCGTTTACCTGTTGAGCGTTTCTGAAATGGCAATAATTTAATCTATAATAACACAAGTAACTTCAATTACGATTTAATACCTTTATTAAAACTGGCTGCATCTGGCTTATCGATCCTGTTTCATACAATTTATTGTTACATTTATTGCGACTGCGGATTAAATATGCTGAACGGAGTAATTTAATAGAAATATTTGTGTTAATTTACAATACAAACAGACTAAATATTGGAGATAAAACTAAATTCGATAGTGTTTCTGCATAAAGTGAAATTTAACAAAGCACATATCGGCAGTGATACCGCGTGGGAGTCGGCTGCAACATGGCCAAAACAACAGTGTAGGGATAAATAAATTTCTAACAATGCTGCTTTCAAAGCTTTTTCAGTCTTGTAAGAATTACATACATACTGATTTTTAGAATCATGAAATCTTGAACTGGAAATAGGACTGCATTTTGGAAAATTACAGAATTGTAGAGGCACGGAATTAGGGGTTGATGAAAATATCAAACTGTACAATTGCGGTGTTGTTGCAAAATATAGAATTACCTATCTCCAAAATGTCACCAAACTAAGAATCTGAAGAATCAAAATTATTATTTTATTCAATCATTGATCGCAACATCAAACTATTGCTTACCTATCATAGCTAAAATAATATTACTGTCGCGTCTCCTAAAACGTTTCCAATCAAAACAAAGTGCACGGTTTTATCCGAAGGGATTGTAACGGATGCGTAGTTCCCTCGCCTGTGTCGTTTGTTCCCGGCGTTCACAGATAAGAAAATGAATAGGTTGCAGCGCGGCGAAGTGATAATTTACTTAAATAAATGTTGATAGATTGGGAATTTATGTGGCTTTCGTTAAATAGGAGATTTTTTCGGCGCTGATAGCGAACAGAGCTTCGGCTTCTTCAAAGGTTGTGAGTTATTCCGTAAACACGAAATCCACCCCGCTAGACGGGAGTTCTGTAATCGTCAAACAGAGACGTTTTAGTGACGTATCAGATGTCGCCTGTGTACACAGAGTGTCTGCGCAATCGGTCATGAACCAAACAACTATTTATTTTCGATAAATATAGTGGAGAACGGTGTCTAGCAGACAATAAACATGATGCATCAAGTCAGGGCAAATAGACGTGATCATGTAGGCACAGTTTGTAAATAAATACTTCTATCTCTTTGATCCATATATTAAACTTATAACACGCAGGAAATGGTACCAAAGAACCATGGGAATTAAGAAATTATGAAATTATAGAACTACTGAATTTTGACATCAGTCTTCAATGTTTCAAAAATTGTCAGAAATTGTTCCGATAGTCAAATTGCATTACTGTGACTGTTTTTAAGTTTTCCAATGTATGCACAAATGAAAAATTACGTTTTGAGACTCTATTATAAAACCTAATTGTTTTCCAAATTTCGTGTTTGAACATCGGTGTCTTCCAAGTTTCAAAAATTGTCAGAAATAATCATGGATCTTTAATACCTTACTGTGGCAGTTTTTAAGTAATCTAGTGTATGTACAAATAAAAAATTACTTCCTCGATGTCCCGTTATTAAACTTGAATTTTTAACGAATTTTCAAGTGTCTTGTCTAAATTTCCTGTTTTGACATCAGTGTCTTCAATGTTTCAAAAATTGTCAGAAATAATCCCGATAGTCAAATTGCATTACTGTGACTGTTTTTAAGTTTTCCAATGTATGCACAAATGAAAAGTTCCTTCTTTGAGACTCTATTATAAAACCTAATTGTTTTCCAAATTTCGTGTTTGGACATCGGTGTCTTCCAAGTTTCAAAAATTGACAGAAACAATCATGGATCTTTAATACGTTACTATGGCAGTTTTTAAGTAATCTAGTGTATGTACAAATAAAAAATTACTTCCTGGATCTTCTGTTATTAAATTTGAATTTTTAACGAATTTTCAAGTGTCTTTTCCAAATTTCCTGTTTTGACATCAGTGTCTTCAATGTTTCAAAAATTGTCAGAAATAATCCCGATAGTCAAATTGCATTACTGTGACTGTTTTTAAGTTTTCCAATGTATGCACGAATGAAAAATTACTTCTTTGAGACTTTATTATAAAACCTAATTGTTTTCCAAATTTTGTGTTTGGACATCGCTGTCTTCCAAGTTTCAAAAATTGTCAGAAATAATCATGGATCTTTAATACGTTACTGTGGCAGTTTTTAAGTAATCTAGTGTATGTACAAATAAAAAATTACTTCCTCGATGTTCTGTTATTAAATTTGAATTTTTAACGAATTTTCAAGTGTCTTATATAAATTTCCTGTCTAGACATTAATGTCTTCAATGTTTCAAAAATTGTCAGAAATAATACCGATAGTCAAATTGCATTACTGTGACTGTTTTTAAGTTTACCAATGTATGCACAAATGAAAAATTACTTTTTTGAGACTCTATTATAAAACCTAATTGTTTTCCAAATTTCGTGTTTGGACATCGGTGTCTTCCAAGTTTCAAAAATTGTCAGAAATGATCATGGATCTTTAATACGTTACTCTGACAGTTTTTAAGTAATCTAGTGTATGTACAAATTAAAAATTACTTCCTCGATGTTGTGTTATTAAACTTGAATTTTTAACGAATTTTCAAGTGTCTTGTCCAAATTTCCTGTTTTGACATCAGTGTCTTCAATGTTTCAAAAATTGTCAGAAATAATCCCGATAGTCAAATTGCATTACTGTGACTGCTTTTAAGTTTTCCAATGTATGTACGCAGGAAAAATTACTTTTTTGAGGCTCTATTATAAAACCTAATTTTTTTCCAAATTTCGTGTTTAGACATCGCTGTCTTCCAAGTTTCAAAAATTTTCAGAAATAATCATGGATCTTTAAAACGTTACTGTGACAGTTTTTTAAGTAATCTAGTGTATGTACAAATGAAAAATTACGTAGGCGTAGGCATAATAATATCTTGAATATTTTGTGAATCGGCGCATCCGCCATTTTTATATATTCTTTAAAAAAAAATTGAGAACTTGTCTAGCATACTAAAAGAAAAAATCATTTCTTGCATTACTAGATAAATTTTACAAAACCCCAGAATTCACTCGCCTGTAACAAAAAATTCACGAGCAGAAATCTGAATTCGAAAATATTTCTATTATCCACACAGTCACATATAATTATGAGCCTACATTAAATGTACATACTTTTTGCAAACATGTCCGTTTTAAACCGAACCAAAATGTTAATGTTGGTTTAATACACCGAAACTGACTGGCTAGTTTAAATAATGACCAAACTTTGGTTACTACGCACTGCAGCACATGGATAATAAATGAATAATTGTAACAGCTAGGCACCGGTTCACAAAATTTCTGCTGTTTTCACAATTATTATAAAGTGTCCTACATGCCGTAAAATAAATGTGCGCGCCTCCATCACAACACGTACAAATTTAAATTAATTTTTATCTTACATTTATGTACGTATATTATGCCGCATCACTGGTTATATATTAATATTACTCATTTGACGAACCGCATCAAATCCCACGAAATAAATAGCAATTTTTCCTGTTAAGCATAATGTTATGTTTTTTAATAACGGCGCGGGTAGTAGCGCTGCCTTGGGTCGTAATAATTTTCGCCATATTTGTCATGATGAATAAACATCACATACATATGAATATATATTTTTGTGGCTATTCATATTAGTTTTAAATTATTGAAACTTCTATGACGGTCGGAACGAAATTGATGTGAGCTGCATATTAAATTCCGCCGCATAATTGTTGGTGAAATGATTAAAAATGCAAATAAGGACGTCGACGAACCAGCGCACATTTATAAAGTGATAACAGCGACTTCTGTTGTTTCAACCGATAATAAAAGCGTCGCTTCTCGTGATATCGCCAACACGTCTTAGTTATCGATAAAAAATTCCATCCGAAAAGCAGTTTGAACGCCCCGGCAAATATCAACTTGAGGATTTTTATATCGTATATTTTACAAATGTGTCTTTCTCACGCCTCTAAACTCCCCCAGGGAATCCGACATATGTTGCCAATATCCGAGACACAACAATCAAATAAGAAACCTTATAAACATGCGTATGTATATAGTGGAGACGTAAATCTCCTCTTTAAATATGGATTGGGATGTGCTTTTGTAGGTTCCGATAAAACGGCGTGTTGCTTCTAATCGAAAATTTGTATAGGAAGATGCTTCGAGCTGATATATTTATAGTATAGCGACAATTTTATGATATACGATTTTCGAGCAATAGGACAATGTCGCGTACAATACGTTCAACCAAGCGAAAACATCCTTGCATTCGATAAAATTTTGTATCTAGTGGACTCTTTAAAATATTCTTTAATATCTATATAGAAATGACTACAATCATTAATTCATTTCTACATGTTGTGTTACCACGTTTGATGGAGATATATTCTGGGAAATGCGGGTCATTTTGTAATAAATGTGAAGCGAAAAAAATTTTGTTCTGGTTTAATAACTCGTGTTGGCTTTTACTGTTATGCATTTATTATCAATTGAATGTGCTGCACCAAAATTTGGTCACTATTTGAACTAGGCAGTCAGGTTTGGGAATATTAAACCGACATTAACATTTACGTTCAGTTATAACAGTCATGCTGTTTCAAAAAGAAATGTTTACATTTACGCGAACTGATATTTACGAGAGAATTGTGGATATTTTAGAAATTACAGTCCATGAATATTTAATGACAAATGCAGCTCTATATGTGAGATGTATAACATGATGACGGGTTCCGGAGGTGAATATAGTGTAGCAAAAAGCATTGTAGTACTTACATGCGTAAATAAAAAATAGACCTATGATAGGTCTAACACAGAAACCGTTATCCATAGATCAAATTCCAAACTCTAAACTACACATTCCAAATTCATAATCTAAATTTGAAATTCCACATTCCATTTTCTCCTTTCCAAATTCCAAACTCTAAATTCCAAATTCATATTCCCCGTTCCAATTTCAAATTCCAAATTCCAGATTCCAGATTCCAATTCCACATTTGAAATTCATATTCCATATTCGACATTCCAAAATCCACAATAGAAATTTCACACTAAAAATTAATATTTCAAATTACACTTTCCACATTCCATATTCCAAATTTCAAATTTTATATTCGATTCTCCATTTTCCAAATTTCATACATATTTCAAATTACAAATTTCTAATGCCTAATTCAAATTTCCACATTACAAATTCCAAACTTTATATTTCAAATTAAAAATTCTAAATTCCACATGTCATGTTCCACCGAGCGATTCCAAATTGCACAGTCCAAATACCGAAATCCAAACTCTAATTTCAACATTCCAAGTTCCACATTCCAAATTGTATATTCCCAATTCCAAATTCCACATTCCACAATCCAAATGCCACAATCAAAATTCCACATTCCATTTTCCATTTTCAAAATTCTAAAATCCAGTCAAAATCCCACATTTCAAATTTCACATTTCATGTACATACATTACAAATTCCACATGAAAAATAATTCCTATTCCAAATTTAAAATTCCATTTTTCATTTTCTATATTCGATTTTCCAAATTCCTAATTCCAAAGTCCATATTCCATAAATTTCATATTCAACCTTCTATGTCTCACATTCTATATTCCAAATTAAAAATTCCCTTTTCCAAATTGCCAAATTCCATATTCAAAATTCCTTATTCGAAACTCCAAGTTCCATATTCTAGAATTGATCATTTCAAATACCGAATTCCAAATTGCATGCTGTAAAGGGCAAATTCCAAATTGCAAATTTCACATGCCAAATTTATATTCCAAATTTCAAATTCCATATTCCCAATTTTATGTTTCAATTTGCACATACCAAATTCCATATCTAACATTCGAAATTCCATATTCCATATTCTACTTGTGGCCAACCGGTCGATCGCGATTATTAGTCCAGTCGAGCATGGCAAGGCAAAAATATAAATACGTAGAACAGACTGAACAAAATAATTTTCAGTTTTCTATTTCCCCCTTATTAAAATAAAAAATACTACATAGTTGTGTACTGAACTATGTTGTTTCATTTAAGATTTCAAGAAGTATGTAATTGGTAGATCGCACAGGGTGTCGTCAGTGAACAGTAGATCTTGGGTCTAACCAAATTAAACATTCCATATCCCATATTCCATATCCCAAATTCCATATTTCATATTCCATATTCCATATTCCATATTCCATATTCCATATTCCATATTCCATATTCCATATTCCAAATCCATATTCGATATTCGATATTCCATATCCCATATCCCATATCCCATATCCCATATCCCATATCCCATATCCCATATCCCATATCCCATATCCCATATCCCATATCCCATATCCCATATCCCATATCCCATATCCCATATCCCATATCCCATATCCCATATCCCATATCCCATATCCCATATCCCATATCCCATATCCCATATCCCATATCCCATATCCCATAACCCATATCCCATATCCCATATCCCATATCCCATAACCCATATCCCATATCCCATATCCCATATCCCATATCCCATATCCCATATCCCATATCCCATATCCCATATCCCAAATTCCAAATTCCAAATTCCATATTCCATATTCCATATTCCATATTCCATATTCCATATTCCATATTCCATATTCCATATTCCATATCCCATATTCCATATCCCATATCCCATATCCCATATCCCATATCCCATATCCCATATCCCATATCCCATATCCCATATCCCATATCCCATATCCCATATCCCATATCCCATATCCCATATCCCATATCCCATATCCCATATCCCATATCCCATATCCCATATCCCATATCCCATATCCCATATCCCATATCCCATATCCCATATCCCATATCCCATATCCCATATCCCATATCCCATATCCCATATCCCATATCCCATATCCCATATCCCATATCCCATATCCCATATCCCATATCCCATAACCCATATCCCATAACCCATAACCCATATCCCATATCCCATATCCCATATCCCATAACCCATATCCCATATCCCATATCCCATATCCCATATCCCATATCCCATATCCCAAATTCCAAATTCCAAATTCCATATTCCATATTCCATATTCCATACTCCAAATTCCATATTTCAAATTTCATATTCCGTATTCCGTATTCCGTATTCCGTATTCCGTATTCCGTATTCCGTATTCCGTATTCCGTATTCCGTATTCCGTATTCCGTATTCCGTATTCCGTATTCCGTATTCCGTATTCCGTATTCCCTATTCCGTATTCTCTATTCCGTATTCCGTATTCCGAATGCCAAATTCCAAATTTCATATTCCAAATTCCATGTTGCAAAATCCAAATTACCAATTCATATTCTAGATTTCTTATTCCACATTTCAATTTCCCTATTCTATATTCTACATTTCAAATTCCATATTCCACATTGGAGATTCATATTCCATATTAGACATTTCAAATTCCGCAATAGAAATTTCACACTCAAAAATAATATTTTGAATTTCAAATTGCAAATTCTAAATTCCACATGTCAAGTTCCAGCGAGCGATCCCCAATTGCACACTCCAAATACCGAATCCCAAATGCCAAATTCTATGTTCCAAATTGCATATTCCAAATTCCAAATTCCACAGTCCAAATGCCGCAATAAAAATTCCACATACTATTTTCCAAATTCTAAAATCTAGTCAAAAATCTATATTTCAAATTTCACATTTCATGTACATTACAAATTCCACATGCCAAATAATTCATATTCCAAATTTAAAATTCCATTTTTCATTTTCAATCTTCCATTTTCCAAATTCCTCATTCCAAAGCCCATACTCTAGAAATTCCGTATTCAACCTTCTATGTCCCATATTCCAAATTTCATATTCCATGTTGCAAATTGCATATTGTAAAGGGCAAATTCCAAATTGCAAATTTCACATGCCAAATTTATATTCCAAATTTCAAATTCCATATTCCCAATTTTATGTTTCAATTTGCACATACCAAATTCCATATCTAACATTCGAAATTCCATATTCCATATTCTACTTGTGGCCAACCGGTCGATCGCGATTATTAGTCCAGTCGAGCATGGCAAGGCAAAAATATAAATACGTAGAACAGACTGAACAAAATAATTTTCACTTTTCTATTTCCCCCTTATTAAAATAAAAAATACTACATAGTTGTGTACTGAACTATGTTGTTTCATTTAAGATTTCAAGAAGTATGTAATTGGTAGATCGCACAGGGTGTCGTCAGTGAACAGTAGATCTTGGGTCCAACCAAATTAGACATTCCATATTCCATATTCCATATCCCAAATTCCATATTTCATATTCCATATTCCATATTCCATATTCCATATTCCATATCCCATATTCCATATCCCATATCCCATATCCCATATCCCATATCCCATATCCCATATCCCATATCCCATATCCCATATCCCATATCCCATATCCCATATCCCATATCCCATATCCCATATCCCATATCCCATATCCCATATCCCATATCCCATATCCCATATCCCATATCCCATATCCCATATCCCATATCCCATATCCCATATCCCATATCCCATATCCCATATCCCATATCCCATATCCCATATCCCATATCCCATATCCCATATCCCATATCCCATATCCCATAACCCATAACCCATAACCCATATCCCATATCCCATATCCCATATCCCATAACACATATCCCATATCCCATATCCCATATCCCATATCCCATATCCCATATCCCATATCCGATATCCCATATCCCAAATTCCAAATTCCAAATTCCATATTCCATATTCCATATTCCATACTCCAAATTCCATATTTCAAATTTCATATTTCGTATTCCGTATTCCGTATTCCGTATTCCGTATTCCGTATTCCGTATTCCGTATTCCGTATTCCCTATTCCGTATTCTCTATTCCGTATTCCGTATTCCGAATGCCAAATTCCAAATTTCATATTCCAAATTCCATGTTGCAAAATCCAAATTACCAATTCATATTCTAGATTTCATATTCCACATTTCAATTTCCCTATTCTATATTCTACATTTTAAATTCCATATTCCACATTGGAGATTCATATTCCATATTAGACATTTCAAATTCCGCAATAGAAATTTCACACTCAAAAATAATATTTTGAATTTCAAATTGCAAATTCTAAATTCCACATGTCAAGTTCCAGCAAGCGATCCCCAATTGCACACTCCAAATACCGAATCCCAAATGCCAAATTCTATGTTCCAAATTGCATATTCCAAATTCCAAATTCCACAGTCCAAATGCCGCAATAAAAATTCCACATACTATTTTCCAAATTCTAAAATCTAGTCAAAAATCCATATTTCAAATTTCACATTTCATGTACATTACAAATTCCACATGCCAAATAATTCATATTCCAAATTTAAAATTCCATTTTTCATTTTCAATCTTCCATTTTCCAAATTCCTCATTCCAAAGCCGATACTCTAGAAATTCCGTATTCAACCTTCTTTGTCCCATATTCCAAATTTCATATTCCATGTTGCAAATTGCATATTGTAAAGGGCACATTCCAAATTGCAAATTTCACATGCAAAATTTATATTCCAAATTTCATATACCAAATTCCATATTCCAAATTCCATATTCCAAATTCCATATTTCAAATTCCATATTCCATATTCCATATTCCATATTCCAAATTCCATATTCCATATTCCATATTCCATATTCCAAATTCCATATTCCATATTCCAAATTCCATATTCCATATTCCAAATTCCATATTCCGAATTCCATATTCCAGATTCCAGATTCCAAATTCCACATACCAATTTTCATATTTCAACAAATCCTATATTCCGTATTCAATATTCCAAATTCCATTTTTCAAATTCCATCTTTCAAATTTCACATTCGAAATTCCACATTCCAAATTTCAAATTCCACATTCCATTTTCCATTTGCCAAATTCCATAGTCAAAAATCCACAGTCCCAATTAAACAGTCCAAATTCCACATTCTAAATTCCTTCCATATTCCAAGTACCTATACCTTATTACATATTCCACATGCCATGTTCCAATTTGCATGTTTTAAATTGCATATCCCAAATTCCAGTTTCAAAATTCCCCATATCAAATTCCACATTCCAAATTCCAAAATCCATTTCCAAATTCCAAATTCCATTTTCCAAATTGCATATTCCAAATGTCATGTTCCATTTAATCTTCCAAATTTCACATTCGAAATTCCACGTTCGAAATTCCACAATTAAAATTCCACGTTTCTAATTTAAAATTCCACATTCCATTTGCCAAATTCCATCGTCCAAAATCCACAGTCTTAATTAAACAGGCCCAATTCCACATTCCAAATTCTATATTCCAAATTTCAGATTTTTTATCTCGTTTCTTAGCGACCATCTTCCATATTTCAATTTATTACATATTACATATTATGCCATATTACAAACTGCATGTTTCAAATTCCAGATTCCAATTTCCAAATACCGAATTCCAAATTCCATATTCCATATTTCAAATTCCGTATTCCAAATTCCGTATTCCAAATTCCACATTCCAACAAATTCCATATTCGGTATTAGTTTCCACATGGAATTTGGAATTTGGAATTTGGAATTTGGAATATGGAATATGGAATATGGAATTTGGAATTTGGAATTTGGAATTTGGAATTTGGAATTTGGAATTTGGAATATGGAATTCGGAATATGGAATTCGGAATATGGAATTCGAAATATGGAATTCGGAATATGGAATTTGGAATATGGAATTCGGAATATGGAAAGACCGGAATTTGAAGGCTACTTTTTGCAGATGGAATTTGGCATGTGGAATATAGTATTTTGGAATTTGGAGTATGGTATTTGGGATGTGTAATTTGATAGGTGGAATTTGGAATATGGAATATGGAATATGGAATTTGGAATGTGGAATTTGCAATATGGAATTTGGAATTTGGAATATGTAATTTGGAATATGTAATTTGGAATATGGAATTTGGGATATGTAATTTGGAATTTGGAATTCGGAATTTGGAATTCGGAATATGGAATTCGGAATATGGAATTCGGAATATGGAATTCGGAATATGGAATTCGGAATATAGAAAGACCGGAATTTGAAAGCTACTTTCTGCAGATGGAATTTGGCATGTGGAATATAGCATTTTGGAATTTGGAGTATGGTATTTGGGATGTGTAATTTGATAGGTGGAATTTGGAATATGGAATTTGGAATTTGGAATATGGAATTTGAAACTTGGAATATGGAATTTGAAATATAGAATTTGGAATATGGAATTTGGAATATGGAATATGGAATATGGAATATAGAATAAGGAATATGGAATATGGAATATGGAATATGGAATATGGAATATGGAATATGGAATATGGAATATGGAATTTGGAATTTGGAATATGGAATATGGAATATGGAATATGGAATATGGAATATGGAATATGGAATATGGAATATGGAATATGGAATTTGGAATTTGGAATACGGAATATGGAATTTGGAATATGGAATTCTGAATATGGAATTAAGAATATGGAATTCGGAATATGGAATTCGGAATATGGAGAGACCGGAATTTGAAAGCTACTTTCTGCAGATGAAATTTGGCATGTATAGCATTTTGGAATTTTGGAGTATGGTATTTAGGATGTGTAATTTGATAGGTGGAATTTGGAATATGGAATATGGAATTTGGAATGTGGAATTTGGAATGTGGAATTTGGAATATGGAACATGGAACATGGAATATGGAATATGGAATTTGGAATTTGGAATTTGGAATTTGGAATTTGGGATTTGGAATATAGAATATGGAATTTGGAATATGGATTTTGAAACTTGGAATATGGAATTTGAAATATAGAATTTGGAATTTGGAATTTGGAATTTGGAATATGGAATTTGGAATATGGAATATGGAATATGGAATATGGAATATGGAATATGGAATATGGAATATGGAATATGGAATATGGAATATGGAATTTGGAATTTGGAATTTGGAATACGGAATTTGAAATATGGAATATGCAATTTGGAGTTCGGTATTTGGAAATTGAACTTTGGGATTTGGAATATGGAATTTGATATGGGGTATTTCGAATCTGGAATTTGAAACATGCAGTTTGGAATATGGCATAATATGTGTAATGTAATAAATTGGAATATGGAAGATGGTCGCTAAGAAACGAGATAAAAAATCTGAAATTTGAAATGTGGAATTGGGCCTGTTTAATTGAGACTGTGGATTTTGGACAATGGAATTTGGCAAATGGAATGTGGAATTTGAAATTAGGAACGTGGAATTTTAATTGTGGAATTTTGAACGTGGAATTTCGAATGTGAAATTTGGAAGATTGAATTTGGAACATGGAGTTTGGAATATGCAATTTGGAATTCTGAATATAGAATTTGTTGTAAATTCATATTCTTCAATTTCTTAAGTAGGTATCTCAAGTTCGTCGTCTCAAGTCTGAAATCTCAAGACTATCAAACTTGGAGTTTCTCAGCTCACAAATTGCCACTTTCTCAAGCTGAAACATGAAATCTGGAGTATGGAATTTGGAATATATGTAATTGTGAATTTGGAATTGGAAATATGGAAACTCTAATACGGAACATGAAATTTGTTGGAATATGGAATTTGGAATTTGGAATTTGGAATTTGGAATTTGGAATTTGGAATGTGGAATTTGATATGGGAAATCTTGAAACTGGAATTTGGAATATGCAATTTGAAACATGCAATTTGGAACATGGCATGTGGAATATGTAATAAGGCATAGATACTTGGAATATGGAAGATGGTCGCTAAGAAACGAGATAAACAATCTGAAATTTGGAATGTTTAATTTGGACTGTTTAATTGGGACTGTGGATTTTGGCCTATAGAATTTGGCAAATGGAAAATGGAATGTGGAATTTGAAATTCGGAATGTGGAATTTGGAACGTGGAATTTCTAATGTGAAATTTGGAAGATGGAATTTGCAACATGGAATTTGGAATATTGAATACGGAATATAGAATTTGTTGCAATATGAAAATTGGTATGTGGAATTTGGAATCTGGAATGTGGAACTTGGAATATGGCTTCTGGATTGTGGATTTTGGATTATGGAATTTGTAATTTGTAATTTTAAATTTGGAATTTTGAATCTTGAACTAGTCATTACTCTTCCGCAATGTTAGATCATTCAATTTGGTTTTCTCCAAATTCTAGAGTTTTGGAATCAGATATGTATTTCGGAATCCATAAATTTCAGAATTAGCAAATTTTAGAATTTTTGTCCTAGATGCTAGTGGACTGTTCGCGTCGTCCATCTGTATTGCAGTAGAAGACTCCTCTTCTGCTACCGTCCGAGGCTGCCTTCGACTTCCGGACCACGTTCTGTCAAATTGTTAAACAAGACTGACTGCAATTGACAAACGTATTGCCGTCTTTAAGCACTAACTCTTTGTTTTATTTATTTTTAAATTCTCTTGATAACAACAAAACTGGTAGAATGATGAAAATTGTAATCCATGTTCCATATTTCATATTCCAATTCCATATTCCATATTCCATAATCCAAATTCCATATTCTTCATTCCAAATTCCACATGCCAAATACCTATCAAATCACAAAATGATTCCACTTCAATTTCAGATTTTTTAATTTTCACAATATCTCATTTTCAGCCTCAAAAAATAATTTTCTAATATTTCGCGTATCTCAGAAGTAATACATTCCAAATTCCAAATTCTACATACCAAATTGCACCTACCGAATTCGTCTCAAGTCAGCTCACAAATTTCCACTTTCTAAAGCTTAAAAAGCGTAGTTAGTAAAATAAAAAGCGATTAGAAAAGAAAAAGAAAGTTCTGAAAGCGGAAAGAAGAGAATAAAAAATTAAAATTATAAAATTGGGTAATATTAAAAAAAAAAACGTCATAACATTAATGTTTAGCTTCCGGATTTGTTGTCCGAATTTTGAAAACCACTCTTACGACTGTACAGATAATGATAATGGGAAGGAAGAATTTGAAATGAATGCAATTTACAAGAGAAAAGATGCAAAAATGTAATGGCGTGACCTCATGCGAGTGCCCGTACTATTACCATATTACTGTTATTACTACTTGTATTAAGAGCACTTTCAGTCACGTGATCCTTTGAAGTATGTGCGACTCCCGTTCCGCTGGATTTTCTCGGCCTCGAACGAACACAGAAGAAGGAAACTCATAATCTTATCACCCGCTGTAAAATAAAATTTTAATCACACCCGATTCCTCCAAGAGCTGTAAAATTCCAGGCAATTATCGGAAGTGCATTTGCAAACCGACTAGAGCACACAGTGCTGGGTATGCAGAACCCAATTATTTTCTCATGATGTAATTATACTAATTATAACTTAATTGGCATGGAAATGAACCGTATTATTAAATACCCGTACAAGGCATAATAACCAAAATTAAGGGAAAATATTCGGCGTTAATTGGTCGCGTATTTAGCATTTACGGAATTGGCGGCAGCGCCGATCCGGCCTCATTACGGTCGAGATTCTTCGGCGAATACTACAGTAGACACTCATAAATATAACTTTGTACCAGATGTAACAAATGACTGCGTCATGCCTCGGCCATTATTCTTGGTGGTTTTTATTGGTTATGTGCGACGTCTGCGGACGCCTCCGAATCTTGCCATCTGCCATCAACAACCAAACAAATCATCGCCGACGACCGCTGCTCTACATGTTAATTGTTATAATGGACGATAAATTTCGCTCGCATAAATAATCGATTTTTTTATCGAGGCGATAACGAGGATTAATGCCGATACGACCGACACGTAACGAAGGAGTTTTAATTACGACCGAATAAACGGGGTGTTGTTTGTTACGGCCGTTTATTGAAATTGATTTTTAATTAGTGTCGCATTTTATGGCGGTCCGGTTTATAATAAAATACGTTTGGGTTGTCAACAGTTCGAGAATAATTATTCTCGGTTTATTATTTATTTCAAACGCAAATGGTCCCAAACGCTTCTTTTGGTTTTCTTTCATTCAAGTTTATGGACGGATGGTATTTCTGAGAGAACTCTTGATAATACTTTGTAGATTTGCTGTCAACTGACTGATTTCCTGAAAAACCGGTGACTTTTGTGACCTTTTTTAAAATTACATCGATTGACTGAAACTTTCCGTCATTTCAAGGATCGACCTTATACTGGAAGTCGAACTACGTAACGGTTACAGCGATTAACATCAAATATTTTTTGTAAGGGCAAAGTATCATTGAAATGCAGAAGCCATCATAGTCATAATAGTGAAATCGAGGAAATAAGAGTAACCTCAAAATGTTTTAAGTATTTTATTGAAAATTTTTAGATAGTCAAAGCCATCTATGTCTGCTACAATCACGCGACTTACGTAAATAAATTTGTTCAAAGGATTTAGCAAAAACAAAACTCGTTATTTCAACAAGCGACTGATCCCGTCAATCGTTGTAATTGTAAATGACGAAGCCGAAGATTATCGGCCACCATTATGAAGGCGATGCCTGAAACCTTCTTAAACTAAGTAAAATTTACAAGGTTTGCCGACTTTACAGCCAATCACTAGGCTTATCATAGAATGACTCATTTCACGAATAGCCTACGACAGATGTCCCATTACAAGTGACAATGTCGTACAATACAAATTTGAGAAACAAAGTTGTAAGAAGAGCAAATTATGGTACAAAGGAGAACGTAGAAATTTTTTTTCGTAACTCCCTAATTTCGTACGTCTATAATTCGGTAATATTTCGTAATCCCATTGTTCAGTGATTTCAGTTTCTTATGTCAAAATGTCATAATTCATAATTTAGTGATCTCCTAATTTCGCAAGTTTAGATTTTCATAATTCCCAAAATAGTTTCGTGATTTTGTAAGTTCAAAATTTTAATTTTCTGATTCCATAAATACATAATTTCGGAATTCCAAATTTCGCAATTTTATAACTGCCTGAAATCGTAAATCCGTAATTTCATAATTTGCTCAATCGGAAATTTCGTAAGTCTGATTTCGTAATTCCATAATTCTATCATTCCGAAACTGCATTATTTCATATTGTTATATCTCCATAAACTCATCATTTCATAATACTGTAATTCCATAATTTCGCAATTTCATAATTCAGTAATTCTACTAAAATTACACACATCCAAAATTGCAAACTTCCGAATTTAACAATTTTATAATTCCGTAATAATTTGTACTTCCATAAATTCATTGGTGCCTTAATATCGTGTTTTTTTAGTTTTGTAAGTTCAAATGTTCATAATTCCCTAAAATTGTTACCGAATTTCGTAATTGTAAAATTTAATTTCATAATTTCATTTCACAATTTCATAATTCAAAAATTTCATAATTTTATAATTCTTTAATTCTATAATTACGTACTATTACGAAAAGCTATGGCATTCCACAATTCCATACATCCAAAATTCGCAATTCTATAATTCTGTAATAATAATTTGTAATTCCATAATTCAGTGCTGTCCTAATTTCATAATTTTAAATGTTCATAATTTCCCAATTTTATAATTGCAAAAAATCGTAATTCCGAAATTTCATAATTTGCTAATTCGAAATTTCGTAATTCCGTGAGCCCGAAACACTAATTTAGTAATTTCCTAATTCATTGATGTCAGGTTTGTTGCTTTTTAATTTTGTAACTACAAAATTTCAATACAATTTAATAACATCGTAATTGTGTCATTTCATATTTTCATAATTCCCCAATTTCGCACTTCTATAATTCTGTAATAGTTCTAAATTTAAAAATTAAGTGGTTTTTATTTGGTAAGTTCACAATTTCATAATTGTAAAGTTTCACGATTTTATAATGCCATAATTTCGTAGTTTCATAATTTCATAATTGGCTAAATCCTTAATTCCACCATTACGTAATTTTATCATTTGTTAGTCCCGTATATGCGAAATTTCATAATTCCTTAATTTCCAAATTTCGTCATTTCACAATTGTTTAATTCCATAACTGCATTATTCCATAATGTTATGTTTCCATAAACTCCTCATTTCATAATTCTGTGATTACTAAACTTCCTAATTTCGTAATTCTATATTTCTTTTGAAATTCTGAGATCGTGGACTCTCAAAGAGTTACGAAATTTTGGGAATCATCAATCTTGGAATATGGGATACGAAATTTGAAATTTGTTGGAATGTAGAATTTGTAACGGAGATTATGAATGTGGAATTTGGAAAGTGAAATTCAGAATATGAAATTTGGAATATGGAATCCGGAATTTGAAGTTTGGATGTGGAATTTAAAATATGAATTTGGAATGGTGAATTTTGAATCTGGAATTTGAAATGTGTAATTTGAAACATGAAATCTGCGGTATAGAATTTGGAATATGCAATTGGGAATTTGGAAAATGGAATACGGAATATGGAATTTGTCGAAATGTGGAATTTTCAATATGGAATATGGTATGTGGATTTGGGAGTGTGGAATCTGAAATTTGGGATTTGCAAAATGGAATTTGGACTGTTTAATTGGGACTGTGGATTTTGGACTATGAAATTTGGCAAATGGAAAATGAAATGTGGATTTTGAAATTTGGAATGCGGAATTTAAATTTGGAATGGGGAATTTTGAATCTGGTATTTGAAATGTGTAATTTTAAACATGAAATCTGCGGTATAGAATTTGGAATATGCAATTGGGAATTTGGAAAATGGAATACGGAATATGGAATTTGTCGGAATGTGGAATTTGGGATTTGCAAAGTGGAATTTGGACTGTTTAATTGGGACTGGATTGTGGATTTTGGACTATGAAATTTGGCAAATGGAAAATGAAATGTGGATTTTGAAATTTGGAATGCGGAATTTGAATTTGGAATGGGGAATTTTGAATCAGGAATTTGAAATGTGTAATTTTAAACATGAAATCTGGAGTAGGGAATTTGGAATTGTAATTAGGAATTTGGAATGTGGAATTCGTCATGTGGAACTTGATTTGGGGAATCTCGAATATGGAATTTGGAATATGCAATAAGAAACGAAATAAACAATCTGAAATTTTGGAAAGTGGAATTTGGACTGTTGTTTAATTAGGACTGTGGGTTTTGGACTATGGAATTTGGCAAATGGAAAATGGAAAGTGGATTGCGGAATTTGAAATCTGGAATGGGGAATTTGGAATATGGGTTTTGGAATGTGGATTTTGGATTATGGAATTTGGAATTTTCAATCTTGAACTATTCATTACATTTCCGCAATGTTAGATCATTCAATTTGGTTTTCTCTAAATTTTGAAATTCTAGAGTTTTGGAATCATAAATTCCAGAACTAGCAAATTTTAGAATTTCTGTCCTGTTTCCTCCTGGATGCTAGTGGACTGGCCGCGTCGTCCATCTCTATTAGAGTAAAAGAACCCTCTTCTGTCTTGGACAGGATTGACTCCAATTGACGAATGTATTGCCGTCTTGAAGCACTAACTCTTTGTTTTATTTATTTTTAAATTCTATCGATAACAATATAAAACTGGTAGAATGATGAAAATTTTAGCTACCAGCCACATGAATTTTCCCGCAGCATTCGCCAACCCCGCCGTTCGCCCTCACTTCCTCCTTCGAGAAAAAGTTGTCTAGACGTAATCATTCCTTATCTGCAAGAAGTGATGTTGAACAGCGACAAAATTACTATCGACACTTTCAGCATTCGGCGAGCGCAGGTGTTAAGCTTCTTCACTCTCCTCGAGAAATTAATGAGGAATCGCGCGACGAAATACAATAAAAAATAATCAGGCGACAAGTTGAGCGTAATCCGTGTCGACTGCAATAAAGTCACGTCATTAGCGGAAAACTTGGCAAAACTGAACAAGAATATGAATATTTCTTGCCATAAGCGTAAGCATATCGAGAGCATTTCAATTTGCGCTGTCATTCGAACCACTAAGTTTGCCAAATGCCCCGTCGTTTGTAAATGTGTCAGAACCTAACCTACTTTAAAGTTTAACTCACTTAGAAGTCAGCAGTTTCATTGATTTCGTAAGATGTGCTTCGGGTGAAGTTTCCAGTGACAAATCTTTCCTAAATTGATGAGGAGCGATAAGAATAGCGAAGCGGTTTCGAGATGTATCGTGTTTATTTGGGATTTCCCGGTTTTTCGGGGCTGAAGAGGTAATCCAGCAGCTGCCTGCGTCAAGCGTCAAACTACGTAATACTAAATGCGCAATTCCCTTTGAAACAACACAATTACGCCCGTCCTCCACTCTTGACATTTCTTTGTCCCACTTCTGAACTCCGCCGCAATGACATTAAATTTTTCTACAATAAATGCATTAGCTTTTGGCTGATGGCCAGCAAACAAACCAACAGGAATCTGTAATGCGTTTCTCTCGTTTGTGAAGAAACGGCCTCTTAAAACAGGAGAAAACAATCATAACTTACGGAATGATTACGATATTTTTATTTCGAGAGGAGAGTCAGCATATAAAGCTATTTTGATTGTAAGTTGTCATGCGGTGATTAATCGTACAGATGTTATCGGGCTCTTAATGTATGCATAACTGAAGAAAGTAATAAATTAATATATAGCGATGTCGTATTCTTACAAGTTCATCATGCCGATAAGGATAAGCTGGTATTAAAGCAGGGGCGTGCTGGCCACCCACAAGAAAAAAAAACCGTCTTGAATAATGGGAATATTCACGATTAATCATAATACTGTGTATGGATCTATGTATAATTATAGTTTCGATATAATTATGACCCTGGCAACAATAATTCAGACAAATTTGTCTTTCAAATTTGTACCCGAAAGTTGTTGGAAGGACAAAGCTAGCCACAAGAATATACCCCCCATATAGAAATTTTTTCAAGAAGAAAATTTACGGACTTTCTTTTGAGGCCAATTAAGAACACGACTTACGTGCTAAAGACAAACAGCATATTGGACCTTAAGTATGTAATCTCCAAAACCAGAAACCAGCTCTGTTTATGTGATAGATTTTCAAATTTTTTAATTGCCAGGTGCCACAATTATTGTTATAGAAAAAAAAAATACGAGGAGTTCTGGAAATCTGAATTCAATACTGTTACGCCGAATCTTCTAGGGAATTTCTTTCTTTATCTATTTTTTTATCCATCTAAATATTAATTTCATCCATCACTGACTCCTTTAGGGCGACTGTCCCTCCCTCAATCTTCTATGCCCACCGCTAACTCCTCTAAGACAAATGTCCTTATCTATTAATTTCACCCACCGCTGACTCCTCTAGTGCGACTGTTTCTCTCTCTATCTTTTATGCCCACCGCTGACTCTTCTATGGACTGTTCTTCTATGCCTATTATGCCCACAGCTAACTGCTCTAGGACCAGTGTCTTTCTCTATTTATTTCACCCATTACTGACTCCTCTAGAGCAACTGTCTTTCCCTACCTATTATGCCCACCGTTGACTCCCATAGGGACTGTCTTTTTCTATCTTTAATGCCCACCGCTGACTTTTCTAGGGTCCACTTCTACCTTCTGTGCCCACCGCTGACTCCTCTAAGACAAATGTCCTTATCTATTAATTTTACCCACCGCTGACTCCTCTAGTGCGACTGTTTCTCTCTCTATTTTTTATGCCTTCCGCTGACTCTTCTATGGACTGCGTTTCTATGCCTATTATGCCCACAGCTAACTGCTCTAGGACCAGTGTCTTTCTCTATTTATTTCACCAATTGCTGACTCCTCTAGAGCAACTGTCTTTCCCTACCTATTATGCCCACCGTTGACTCCCATAGGGACTGTCTTTTTCTATCTTTAATGCCCACCGCTGACTTTTCTAGGGTCCACTTATATCTTCTATGCCCACCGCTGACTCCTCTAAGACAAATGTCCTTATCTATTAATTTTACCCACCGCTGACTCCTCTAGTGCGACTGTTTCTCTCTCTATTTTTTATGCCTTCCGCTGACTCTTCTATGGACTGCTTTTCTATGCCTATTATGCCCACAGCTAACTGCTCTAGGACCAGTGTCTTTCTCTATTTATTTCACCCATTGCTGACTCCTCTAGAGCAACTGTCTTTCCCTACCTATTATGCCCACCGTTGACTCCCATAGGGACTGTCTTTTTCTATCTTTAATGCCCACCGCTGACTTTTCTAGGGTCCACTTATATCTTCTATGCCCACCGCTGACTCCTCTAAGACAAATGTCCTTATCTATTAATTTTACCCACCGCTGACTCCTCTAGTGCGACTGTTTCTCTCTCTATTTTTTATGCCTTCCGCTGACTCTTCTATGGACTGCTTTTCTATGCCTATTATGCCCACAGCTAACTGCTCTAGGACCAGTGTCTTTCTCTATTTATTTCACCCATTGCTGACTCCTCTAGAGCAACTGTCTTTCCCTACCTATTATGCCCACCGTTGACTCCCATAGGGACTGTCTTTTTCTATCTTTAATGCCCACCGCTGACTTTTCTAGGGTCCACTTATATCTTCTATGCCCACCGCTGACTCCTCTAAGACAAATGTCCTTATCTATTAATTTTACCCACCGCTGACTCCTCTAGTGCGACTGTTTCTCTCTCTATTTTTTATGCCTTCCGCTGACTCTTCTATGGACTGCTTTTCTATGCCTATTATGCCCACAGCTAACTGCTCTAGGACCAGTGTCTTTCTCTATTTATTTCACCCATTGCTGACTCCTCTAGAGCAACTGTCTTTCCCTACCTATTATGCCCACCGTTGACTCCCATAGGGACTGTCTTTTTCTATCTTTAATGCCCACCGCTGACTTTTCTAGGGTCCACTTATATCTTCTATGCCCACCGCTGACTCCTCTAAGACAAATGTCCTTATCTATTAATTTTACCCACCGCTGACTCCTCTAGTGCGACTGTTTCTCTCTCTATTTTTTATGCCTTCCGCTGACTCTTCTATGGACTGCTTTTCTATGCCTATTATGCCCACAGCTAACTGCTCTAGGACCAGTGTCTTTCTCTATTTATTTCACCCATTGCTGACTCCTCTAGAGCAACTGTCTTTCCCTACCTATTATGCCCACCGTTGACTCCCATAGGGACTGTCTTTTTCTATCTTTAATGCCCACCGCTGACTTTTCTAGGGTCCACTTATATCTTCTATGCCCACCGCTGACTCCTCTAAGACAAATGTCCTTATCTATTAATTTTACCCACCGCTGACTCCTCTAGTGCGACTGTTTCTCTCTCTATTTTTTATGCCTTCCGCTGACTCTTCTATGGACTGCTTTTCTATGCCTATTATGCCCACAGCTAACTGCTCTAGGACCAGTGTCTTTCTCTATTTATTTCACCCATTGCTGACTCCTCTAGAGCAACTGTCTTTCCCTACCTATTATGCCCACCGTTGACTCCCATAGGGACTGTCTTTTTCTATCTTTAATGCCCACCGCTGACTTTTCTAGGGTCCACTTATATCTTCTATGCCCACCGCTGACTCCTCTAAGACAAATGTCCTTATCTATTAATTTTACCCACCGCTGACTCCTCTAGTGCGACTGTTTCTCTCTCTATTTTTTATGCCTTCCGCTGACTCTTCTATGGACTGCTTTTCTATGCCTATTATGCCCACAGCTAACTGCTCTAGGACCAGTGTCTTTCTCTATTTATTTCACCCATTGCTGACTCCTCTAGAGCAACTGTCTTTCCCTACCTATTATGCCCACCGTTGACTCCCATAGGGACTGTCTTTTTCTATCTTTAATGCCCACCGCTGACTTTTCTAGGGTCCACTTATATCTTCTATGCCCACCGCTGACTCCTCTAAGACAAATGTCCTTATCTATTAATTTTACCCACCGCTGACTCCTCTAGTGCGACTGTTTCTCTCTCTATTTTTTATGCCTTCCGCTGACTCTTCTATGGACTGCTTTTCTATGCCTATTATGCCCACAGCTAACTGCTCTAGGACCAGTGTCTTTCTCTATTTATTTCACCCATTGCTGACTCCTCTAGAGCAACTGTCTTTCCCTACCTATTATGCCCACCGTTGACTCCCATAGGGACTGTCTTTTTCTATCTTTAATGCCCACCGCTGACTTTTCTAGGGTCCACTTATATCTTCTATGCCCACCGCTGACTCCTCTAAGACAAATGTCCTTATCTATTAATTTTACCCACCGCTGACTCCTCTAGTGCGACTGTTTCTCTCTCTATTTTTTATGCCTTCCGCTGACTCTTCTATGGACTGCTTTTCTATGCCTATTATGCCCACAGCTAACTGCTCTAGGACCAGTGTCTTTCTCTATTTATTTCACCCATTGCTGACTCCTCTAGAGCAACTGTCTTTCCCTACCTATTATGCCCACCGTTGACTCCCATAGGGACTGTCTTTTTCTATCTTTAATGCCCACCGCTGACTTTTCTAGGGTCCACTTATATCTTCTATGCCCACCGCTGACTCCTCTAAGACAAATGTCCTTATCTATTAATTTTACCCACCGCTGACTCCTCTAGTGCGACTGTTTCTCTCTCTATTTTTTATGCCTTCCGCTGACTCTTCTATGGACTGCTTTTCTATGCCTATTATGCCCACAGCTAACTGCTCTAGGACCAGTGTCTTTCTCTATTTATTTCACCCATTGCTGACTCCTCTAGAGCAACTGTCTTTCCCTACCTATTATGCCCACCGTTGACTCCCATAGGGACTGTCTTTTTCTATCTTTAATGCCCACCGCTGACTTTTCTAGGGTCCACTTATATCTTCTATGCCCACCGCTGACTCCTCTAAGACAAATGTCCTTATCTATTAATTTTACCCACCGCTGACTCCTCTAGTGCGACTGTTTCTCTCTCTATTTTTTATGCCTTCCGCTGACTCTTCTATGGACTGCTTTTCTATGCCTATTATGCCCACAGCTAACTGCTCTAGGACCAGTGTCTTTCTCTATTTATTTTACCCACCGCTGACTCCTCTAGAGCAACTGTCTTTCCCTACCTATTATGCCCACCGTTGACTCCCCTAGGGACTGTCTTTTTCTATCTTTAATGCCCACCGCTGACTTTTCTAGGGTCCACTTATATCTTCTATGCCCACCGCTGACTCCTCTAAGACAAATGTCCTTATCTATTAATTTTACCCACCGCTGACTCCTCTAGTGCGACTGTTTCTCTCTCTATCTTTTATGCCTTCCGCTGACTCTTCTATGGACTGCCTTTCTATGCCTATTATGCCCACAGCTAACTGCTCTAGGACCAGTGTCTTTCTCTATTTATTTCACCCATTGCTGACTCCTCTAGAGCAACTGTCTTTCTTTACCTATTATGCCCACCGTTAACTCCCATAGAGACTGTCTGTTTCTATCTTTAATGCCCACCGCTGACTTTTCTAGGGTCCACTTCTATCTTCTATGCCCACCGCTGACTCCTCTAAGACAAATGTCCTTATCTATTAATTTTACCCACCGCTGACTCTTCTATGGACTGTTTTTCTATGCCTATTATGCCCACAGCTAACTGCTCTAGGACCAGTGTCTTTCTCTATTAATTTCAGCCATCACTGACTCCTCTAGGGCAACTGTCTTTCTTTATCTATTATGCCCACCGTTAACTCCCATAGAGACTGTCTGTCTCTATCTTTAATGCTCACCGCTGACTTTTCTAGGGTCCACTTCTATCTTCTATGCCCACCGCTGACTCCTCTAAGACAAGTGTCCTTATCTATTAATTTTACCCACCGCTGACTCCTCTAGTGCGACTGTTTCTCTCTCTATTTTTTATGCCTTCCGCTGACTCTTCTGTGGACTGCTTTTCTATGCCTATTATGCCCACAGCTAACTGCTCTAGGACCAGTGTCTTTCTCTATTTATTTCACCCATTACTGACTCCTCTAGAGCAACTGTCTTTCCCTACCTATTATGCCCACCGTTGACTCCCATAGGGACTGTCTTTTTCTATCTTTAATGCCCACCGCTGACTTTTCTAGGGTCCACTTCTATCTTCTATGCCCACCGCTGACTTCTCTAAGACAAATGTCCTTGTCTATTAATTTTACCCACCGCTGACTCCTCTAGTGCGACTGTTTCTCTCTCTATTTTTTATGCCTTCCGCTGACTCTTCTATGGACTGCTTTTCTATGCCTATTATGCCCACAGCTAGCTGCTCTAGAACCAGTGTCTTTCTCTATTAATTTCACCCATCACTGACTCCTCTAGAGCAACTGTCTTTCTTTACCTATTATGCCCACCGTTAACTCCCATAGAGACTGTCTGTTTCTATCTTTAATGCCCACCGCTGACTTTTCTAGGGTCCACTTCTATCTTCTATGCCCACCGCTGACTCCTCTAAGACAAATGTCCTTATCTATTAATTTTACCCACCGCTGACTCTTCTATGGACTGTTTTTCTATGCCTATTATGCCCACAGCTAACTGCTCTAGGACCAGTGTCTTTCTCTATTAATTTCAGCCATCACTGACTCCTCTAGGGCAACTGTCTTTCTTTATCTATTATGCCCACCGTTAACTCCCATAGAGACTGTCTGTCTCTATCTTTAATGCTCACCGCTGACTTTTCTAGGGTCCACTTCTATCTTCTATGCCCACCGCTGACTCCTCTAAGACAAGTGTCCTTATCTATTAATTTTACCCACCGCTGACTCCTCTAGTGCGACTGTTTCTCTCTCTATTTTTTATGCCTTCCGCTGACTCTTCTGTGGACTGCTTTTCTATGCCTATTATGCCCACAGCTAACTGCTCTAGGACCAGTGTCTTTCTCTATTTATTTCACCCATTGCTGACTCCTCTAGAGCAACTGTCTTTCCCTACCTATTATGCCCACCGTTGACTCCCATAGGGACTGTCTTTTTCTATCTTTAATGCCCACCGCTGACTTTTCTAGGGTCCACTTATATCTTCTATGCCCACCGCTGACTCCTCTAAGACAAATGTCCTTATCTATTAATTTTACCCACCGCTGACTCCTCTAGTGCGACTGTTTCTCTCTCTATTTTTTATGCCTTCCGCTGACTCTTCTATGGACTGCTTTTCTATGCCTATTATGCCCACAGCTAACTGCTCTAGGACCAGTGTCTTTCTCTATTTATTTCACCCATTGCTGACTCCTCTAGAGCAACTGTCTTTCCCTACCTATTATGCCCACCGTTGACTCCCCTAGGGACTGTCTTTTTCTATCTTTAATGCCCACCGCTGACTTTTCTAGGGTCCACTTATATCTTCTATGCCCACCGCTGACTCCTCTAAGACAAATGTCCTTATCTATTAATTTTACCCACCGCTGACTCCTCTAGTGCGACTGTTTCTCTCTCTATTTTTTATGCCTTCCGCTGACTCTTCTATGGACTGCTTTTCTATGCCTATTATGCCCACAGCTAACTGCTCTAGGACCAGTGTCTTTCTCTATTTATTTCACCCATTGCTGACTCCTCTAGAGCAACTGTCTTTCCCTACCTATTATGCCCACCGTTGACTCCCATAGGGACTGTCTTTTTCTATCTTTAATGCCCACCGCTGACTTTTCTAGGGTCCACTTATATCTTCTATGCCCACCGCTGACTCCTCTAAGACAAATGTCCTTATCTATTAATTTTACCCACCGCTGACTCCTCTAGTGCGACTGTTTCTCTCTCTATTTTTTATGCCTTCCGCTGACTCTTCTATGGACTGCTTTTCTATGCCTATTATGCCCACAGCTAACTGCTCTAGGACCAGTGTCTTTCTCTATTTATTTCACCCATTGCTGACTCCTCTAGAGCAACTGTCTTTCCCTACCTATTATGCCCACCGTTGACTCCCCTAGGGACTGTCTTTTTCTATCTTTAATGCCCACCGCTGACTTTTCTAGGGTCCACTTATATCTTCTATGCCCACCGCTGACTCCTCTAAGACAAATGTCCTTATCTATTAATTTTACCCACCGCTGACTCCTCTAGTGCGACTGTTTCTCTCTCTATTTTTTATGCCTTCCGCTGACTCTTCTATGGACTGCTTTTCTATGCCTATTATGCCCACAGCTAACTGCTCTAGGACCAGTGTCTTTCTCTATTTATTTCACCCATTGCTGACTCCTCTAGAGCAACTGTCTTTCCCTACCTATTATGCCCACCGTTGACTCCCATAGGGACTGTCTTTTTCTATCTTTAATGCCCACCGCTGACTTTTCTAGGGTCCACTTATATCTTCTATGCCCACCGCTGACTCCTCTAAGACAAATGTCCTTATCTATTAATTTTACCCACCGCTGACTCCTCTAGTGCGACTGTTTCTCTCTCTATTTTTTATGCCTTCCGCTGACTCTTCTATGGACTGCTTTTCTATGCCTATTATGCCCACAGCTAACTGCTCTAGGACCAGTGTCTTTCTCTATTTATTTCACCCATTGCTGACTCCTCTAGAGCAACTGTCTTTCCCTACCTATTATGCCCACCGTTGACTCCCCTAGGGACTGTCTTTTTCTATCTTTAATGCCCACCGCTGACTTTTCTAGGGTCCACTTATATCTTCTATGCCCACCGCTGACTCCTCTAAGACAAATGTCCTTATCTATTAATTTTACCCACCGCTGACTCCTCTAGTGCGACTGTTTCTCTCTCTATTTTTTATGCCTTCCGCTGACTCTTCTATGGACTGCTTTTCTATGCCTATTATGCCCACAGCTAACTGCTCTAGGACCAGTGTCTTTCTCTATTTATTTCACCCATTGCTGACTCCTCTAGAGCAACTGTCTTTCCCTACCTATTATGCCCACCGTTGACTCCCATAGGGACTGTCTTTTTCTATCTTTAATGCCCACCGCTGACTTTTCTAGGGTCCACTTATATCTTCTATGCCCACCGCTGACTCCTCTAAGACAAATGTCCTTATCTATTAATTTTACCCACCGCTGACTCCTCTAGTGCGACTGTTTCTCTCTCTATTTTTTATGCCTTCCGCTGACTCTTCTATGGACTGCTTTTCTATGCCTATTATGCCCACAGCTAACTGCTCTAGGACCAGTGTCTTTCTCTATTTATTTCACCCATTGCTGACTCCTCTAGAGCAACTGTCTTTCCCTACCTATTATGCCCACCGTTGACTCCCATAGGGACTGTCTTTTTCTATCTTTAATGCCCACCGCTGACTTTTCTAGGGTCCACTTATATCTTCTATGCCCACCGCTGACTCCTCTAAGACAAATGTCCTTATCTATTAATTTTACCCACCGCTGACTCCTCTAGTGCGACTGTTTCTCTCTCTATTTTTTATGCCTTCCGCTGACTCTTCTATGGACTGCTTTTCTATGCCTATTATGCCCACAGCTAACTGCTCTAGGACCAGTGTCTTTCTCTATTTATTTTACCCACCGCTGACTCCTCTAGTGCGACTGTTTCTCTCTCTATCTTTTATGCCCACCGCTGACTCTTCTATGGACTGTTTTTCTATGCCTATTATGCCCACAGCTAACCGCTCTAGGACCAGTGTCTTTCTCTATTAATTTCAGCCATCACTGACTCCTTTAGGGCAACTGTCTTTCTTTATCTATTATGCCTACCGTTAACTCCCATAGAGACTGTCTGTTTCTATCTTTAATGCTCACCGCTGACTTTTCTAGGGTCCACTTCTATCTTCTATGCCCACCGCTGACTCCTCTAAGACAAATGTCCTTATCTATTAATTTTACCCACCGCTGACTCCTCTAGTGCGACTGTTTCTCTCTCTATTTTTTATGCCTTCCGCTGACTCTTCTATGGACTGCTTTTCTATGCCTATTATGCCCACAGCTAACTGCTCTAGGACCAGTGTCTTTCTCTATTTATTTCACCCATTGCTGACTCCTCTAGAGCAACTGTCTTTCCCTACCTATTATGCCCACCGTTGACTCCCCTAGGGACTGTCTTTTTCTATCTTTAATGCCCACCGCTGACTTTTCTAGGGTCCACTTATATCTTCTATGCCCACCGCTGACTCCTCTAAGACAAATGTCCTTATCTATTAATTTTACCCACCGCTGACTCCTCTAGTGCGACTGTTTCTCTCTCTATTTTTTATGCCTTCCGCTGACTCTTCTATGGACTGCTTTTCTATGCCTATTATGCCCACAGCTAACTGCTCTAGGACCAGTGTCTTTCTCTATTTATTTCACCCATTGCTGACTCCTCTAGAGCAACTGTCTTTCCCTACCTATTATGCCCACCGTTGACTCCCATAGGGACTGTCTTTTTCTATCTTTAATGCCCACCGCTGACTTTTCTAGGGTCCACTTATATCTTCTATGCCCACCGCTGACTCCTCTAAGACAAATGTCCTTATCTATTAATTTTACCCACCGCTGACTCCTCTAGTGCGACTGTTTCTCTCTCTATTTTTTATGCCTTCCGCTGACTCTTCTATGGACTGCTTTTCTATGCCTATTATGCCCACAGCTAACTGCTCTAGGACCAGTGTCTTTCTCTATTTATTTCACCCATTGCTGACTCCTCTAGAGCAACTGTCTTTCCCTACCTATTATGCCCACCGTTGACTCCCCTAGGGACTGTCTTTTTCTATCTTTAATGCCCACCGCTGACTTTTCTAGGGTCCACTTATATCTTCTATGCCCACCGCTGACTCCTCTAAGACAAATGTCCTTATCTATTAATTTTACCCACCGCTGACTCCTCTAGTGCGACTGTTTCTCTCTCTATTTTTTATGCCTTCCGCTGACTCTTCTATGGACTGCTTTTCTATGCCTATTATGCCCACAGCTAACTGCTCTAGGACCAGTGTCTTTCTCTATTTATTTCACCCATTGCTGACTCCTCTAGAGCAACTGTCTTTCCCTACCTATTATGCCCACCGTTGACTCCCATAGGGACTGTCTTTTTCTATCTTTAATGCCCACCGCTGACTTTTCTAGGGTCCACTTATATCTTCTATGCCCACCGCTGACTCCTCTAAGACAAATGTCCTTATCTATTAATTTTACCCACCGCTGACTCCTCTAGTGCGACTGTTTCTCTCTCTATTTTTTATGCCTTCCGCTGACTCTTCTATGGACTGCTTTTCTATGCCTATTATGCCCACAGCTAACTGCTCTAGGACCAGTGTCTTTCTCTATTTATTTCACCCATTGCTGACTCCTCTAGAGCAACTGTCTTTCCCTACCTATTATGCCCACCGTTGACTCCCATAGGGACTGTCTTTTTCTATCTTTAATGCCCACCGCTGACTTTTCTAGGGTCCACTTATATCTTCTATGCCCACCGCTGACTCCTCTAAGACAAATGTCCTTATCTATTAATTTTACCCACCGCTGACTCCTCTAGTGCGACTGTTTCTCTCTCTATTTTTTATGCCTTCCGCTGACTCTTCTATGGACTGCTTTTCTATGCCTATTATGCCCACAGCTAACTGCTCTAGGACCAGTGTCTTTCTCTATTTATTTTACCCACCGCTGACTCCTCTAGTGCGACTGTTTCTCTCTCTATCTTTTATGCCCACCGCTGACTCTTCTATGGACTGTTTTTCTATGCCTATTATGCCCACAGCTAACCGCTCTAGGACCAGTGTCTTTCTCTATTAATTTCAGCCATCACTGACTCCTTTAGGGCAACTGTCTTTCTTTATCTATTATGCCTACCGTTAACTCCCATAGAGACTGTCTGTTTCTATCTTTAATGCTCACCGCTGACTTTTCTAGGGTCCACTTCTATCTTCTATGCCCACCGCTGACTCCTCTAAGACAAATGTCCTTATCTATTAATTTTACCCACCGCTGACTCCTCTAGTGCGACTGTTTCTCTCTCTATTTTTTATGCCTTCCGCTGACTCTTCTATGGACTGCTTTTCTATGCCTATTATGCCCACAGCTAACTGCTCTAGGACCAGTGTCTTTCTCTATTTATTTCACCCATTGCTGACTCCTCTAGAGCAACTGTCTTTCCCTACCTATTATGCCCACCGTTGACTCCCCTAGGGACTGTCTTTTTCTATCTTTAATGCCCACCGCTGACTTTTCTAGGGTCCACTTATATCTTCTATGCCCACCGCTGACTCCTCTAAGACAAATGTCCTTATCTATTAATTTTACCCACCGCTGACTCCTCTAGTGCGACTGTTTCTCTCTCTATCTTTTATGCCTTCCGCTGACTCTTCTATGGACTGCCTTTCTATGCCTATTATGCCCACAGCTAACTGCTCTAGGACCAGTGTCTTTCTCTATTTATTTCACCCATTGCTGACTCCTCTAGAGCAACTGTCTTTCTTTACCTATTATGCCCACCGTTAACTCCCATAGAGACTGTCTGTTTCTATCTTTAATGCCCACCGCTGACTTTTCTAGGGTCCACTTCTATCTTCTATGCCCACCGCTGACTCCTCTAAGACAAATGTCCTTATCTATTAATTTTACCCACCGCTGACTCTTCTATGGACTGTTTTTCTATGCCTATTATGCCCACAGCTAACTGCTCTAGGACCAGTGTCTTTCTCTATTAATTTCAGCCATCACTGACTCCTCTAGGGCAACTGTCTTTCTTTATCTATTATGCCCACCGTTAACTCCCATAGAGACTGTCTGTCTCTATCTTTAATGCTCACCGCTGACTTTTCTAGGGTCCACTTCTATCTTCTATGCCCACCGCTGACTCCTCTAAGACAAGTGTCCTTATCTATTAATTTTACCCACCGCTGACTCCTCTAGTGCGACTGTTTCTCTCTCTATTTTTTATGCCTTCCGCTGACTCTTCTGTGGACTGCTTTTCTATGCCTATTATGCCCACAGCTAACTGCTCTAGGACCAGTGTCTTTCTCTATTTATTTCACCCATTACTGACTCCTCTAGAGCAACTGTCTTTCCCTACCTATTATGCCCACCGTTGACTCCCATAGGGACTGTCTTTTTCTATCTTTAATGCCCACCGCTGACTTTTCTAGGGTCCACTTCTATCTTCTATGCCCACCGCTGACTTCTCTAAGACAAATGTCCTTGTCTATTAATTTTACCCACCGCTGACTCCTCTAGTGCGACTGTTTCTCTCTCTATTTTTTATGCCTTCCGCTGACTCTTCTATGGACTGCTTTTCTATGCCTATTATGCCCACAGCTAGCTGCTCTAGAACCAGTGTCTTTCTCTATTAATTTCACCCATCACTGACTCCTCTAGAGCAACTGTCTTTCTTTACCTATTATGCCCACCGTTAACTCCCATAGAGACTGTCTGTTTCTATCTTTAATGCCCACCGCTGACTTTTCTAGGGTCCACTTCTATCTTCTATGCCCACCGCTGACTCCTCTAAGACAAATGTCCTTATCTATTAATTTTACCCACCGCTGACTCTTCTATGGACTGTTTTTCTATGCCTATTATGCCCACAGCTAACTGCTCTAGGACCAGTGTCTTTCTCTATTAATTTCAGCCATCACTGACTCCTCTAGGGCAACTGTCTTTCTTTATCTATTATGCCCACCGTTAACTCCCATAGAGACTGTCTGTCTCTATCTTTAATGCTCACCGCTGACTTTTCTAGGGTCCACTTCTATCTTCTATGCCCACCGCTGACTCCTCTAAGACAAGTGTCCTTATCTATTAATTTTACCCACCGCTGACTCCTCTAGTGCGACTGTTTCTCTCTCTATTTTTTATGCCTTCCGCTGACTCTTCTGTGGACTGCTTTTCTATGCCTATTATGCCCACAGCTAACTGCTCTAGGACCAGTGTCTTTCTCTATTTATTTCACCCATTACTGACTCCTCTAGAGCAACTGTCTTTCCCTACCTATTATGCCCACCGTTGACTCCCATAGGGACTGTCTTTTTCTATCTTTAATGCCCACCGCTGACTTTTCTAGGGTCCACTTCTATCTTCTATGCCCACCGCTGACTTCTCTAAGACAAATGTCCTTGTCTATTAATTTTACCCACCGCTGACTCCTCTAGTGCGACTGTTTCTCTCTCTATTTTTTATGCCTTCCGCTGACTCTTCTATGGACTGCTTTTCTATGCCTATTATGCCCACAGCTAGCTGCTCTAGAACCAGTGTCTTTCTCTATTAATTTCACCCATCACTGACTCCTCTAGGGCAACTGTCTTTCTTTACCTATTATGCCCACCGTTAACTCCCATAGAGACTGTCTGTTTCTATCTTTAATGCCCACCGCTGACTTTTCTAAGGACTGTCTCTCTATCTATCTATTTCACCCACCACTGACTCTTCTGATGACTGTTATTCTCTACCTATTTAGCCGTGCGCTAACTCCTCTAGGGCGAGTGTTCTTCTCTATCTATTTCACCCATCATTGACTCCTCTGGGGCGACTGTCTTTCTCTACGTATTATGCCCAACGTTGACTCCCATAGGGACTGTCTATTTCTATCTTTAATGCCCACCGCTGACTTATCTAAGGACTGTCTCTCTATCTTCTATGCCCACCGCTGACTCCTCTAAGACGAATGTCTTTATCTATTTATTTCACCCACCGCTGACTCCTCTGGGGCAACTGTCTATTTCTCCCTTTTTACAATACAATTTATAATACTTCTTGACCTCTGATCGGGATGAAACTTTCACCGTTGTAACCGGAAAAAGAACTTTCCGGAAGTCGCTACGACCACCCCAAGCCATCGCCCTTGTCAACGAATCATTAAAGTGTCCAGGAAAAATGCTTCCAATTATCGTATTAGAATGGGACTTACATCATTTTGATCAGTAAGGAAGCGCGTTCCGGACCTCTCTGCTCCGGAATCGCTATCTTGTCCGGAACCGCTGCCGTTCCGTCCGGAAGATAATGCTGTGATAAGGCTTTCTCCCTATTACATTGTAACAGCCCGAGCGCCAGCGTGTCCATAAATGAAGCTCCGCTCAGCCGAAGAAGACAGATGTGAGTCGCACCTTTGCCGAAGAGGAAGTCCCAGCCAACGAAGGTGAGCACCAGCCGACCATCCTCCCAGTTCCCGTCCAAGTTCCTGGTAACATCCCGATACCTTTCAATACCCGGCCACGTTCTTTCCGGTCTGTACTTTCGGTTTCTAGAATCGTCTTCCGGTGTGAAATTCCGGCACGTTTTTGGGACCATCCGGGCGGGTTTTTTCGGCGCTGTTTCTGGTTTCTAACCATCGCCTAAAGGTGTGAAATTCCGGCACCTTACAGTTGTCTGACAGCGGGGGCACTCTACTCGCGAGCCAGTCGGCTGTTGCACGCTAGTAGTATCCAGACAGCTGACCCTTGGCGTACCGTACTCCGTTCTAGCTACCCGCGGTCCCGTGGGGCATACCACGTAAAAACAAAAGATCTAATTTTATATAGATAAAATTTTCCAAAAAGGAATTAAAGTGTATTGATTATTATATACAAGTGAAATAAAATATATAGTTATGCATAAATAAATACATATCATATGAGTTATATTTACTGTGTGTATGTATATATTATTTAGTTTTTTCTATTTGTTTTTCACCATCTACTTTGAATTTCACGTGGATAAGATGAGCACAAAACGTCCGAGCAGCGCAGCGCCTGTCAACACGATCAAAAATTAACATTCGGCATAAAACAAGGAAGTATCTTCAACCAACATCATCGCTTGAAGAGTACATTTCGCTGATTTTGATATAAATCGCAGGTCTTCCTCTGAAGCATATAGTTTGCCAACTTGTGCAGTTTTGATGTCTTTCAATTTTCACCAGTTGCCAATTATATCTGTCCAATGACGTTTCAACGACGTATTGATAAGTTCCTTCTAGAGACAACCGGAACATAATACAGGAGATGATGTACGGTTGGCCTGCAATTTAGAAAATTACTTTTACTCTCAACAAAATAGACACTTCACCTAATTGTAGAATGACAGCTTTTTTCCCCAAAGCATGCTTATAATAATACCTGAAATCGTCACACCGCAAACGATCCAAGTGTCTACAACTGAGATTTAGAATTTTATTTACACGGATGTGGTCTTACTCTTCGACAACAAGAGCACCCGAATCTGGAAACGAAACTACATCAGAGAGACAAACCACACCGTTTCGAATTTGAGGGATATCTCTGGCTAAAGCAGTTGTGAAGTCCGTGAAACAAAAATGCTGAAACCCAGTGAAAATAAACGACTCCAAAATATAATGGGTCATACCGGACCGCTTGAGCTGTATGTTCCAACAAATCGAATGTAGCGACTTAATTGTTCTTCAAAATATAAACACTGGTGAGATCGGCAGTCATAATCAGTGTAATCAACAACTCTCTTCCAGTGTATCCGATCGGAAGAAATTTCAACGTAGTATCTGTAAATGCTGAAAACGGAAAATTGTGTTTAGTATCTGCGATAGTTCGTCTGCTCCCACCTTTGACCGTCTTCAAGTTTCATTTGAATGTTATTCACATATGATGCTGCATCTAGAGATATAGTCACGTTGCTGTTACCATCAATCGGATGAGAATAAGACTCTTGGACCTCCATTGAGTACTATAAAAACACTGCACTTTGTACTAAAATCATTCCAGTACTAACGAGGAACAAAGAAATGATGCATTGATAAGATAATATCGCTTAGTGTTTTCCAGATCGAATGAAAATTGATTTATTCTCTCACAAGTACAAACATTGAATTATAGATACCTATATACTTTCCAGGAATACAATACTGATAAACGAGCAAATTTACGATCTGTGTTTTCGATAAAGTCTCAAAAGCTCTAAAGCCTCCTGCGCGTCCCGTTTCTCACTTAAATACCTCCCAGCTGTGTCGCGTAAACTTTTTAAAAAAGCTTGGTCAAAATGTGGCGCATTTTTTGGTTCCATCTCGGTCAGCAACTCCAGTTCTGCATTTCTCAACAGTGACACGTGACACACATTGTTTTTTATTTTTCCGATCAGTTCCACCAACTCGGAACCCGGATGATCGACAACATCAACATCGAGCTCTTGACTGCGAGTTGCGGGTGTCCACTTCTGACCCTCCTCCAACACCATGAGCTTTGTGTTGAGGTCGAGAGTGGCAAAATACTCTTCGTCACTGATTTCGGTACCGTCGTCCTCTAGAACGACGGCTGCGATATTGAATAATTTCAGCGTTTCTTGGACCTTGTGGATTAGGTCGTTGAGGTTGAAAACAACGAGTCCGAAGTTTCTGTTGCGGTGTGAGGTTGTAATTTTGAAAGGTTTAGATGTGGTGGAGCTCTCATCGTGGTCTTTAATAACTTTGGTTTGCTTTTTTGAAATTCTTGTTGATTTGGTCGAGAACTTAACATCCTTGGTCTTCAGACGTTCATTTTGCTTCGATCTCGTGATTGGTCCTTCAAAATTTGAGCTTGCTTGTTTTAATTTATCCTTTTGTTTACTGTCTTTCTTTTTCTCTTTTTGTAGCGTTTTGAGAGCCTTTGCTGCTTGTTTACTGGATTTTCTTAGAACTGTGGTAGAGTGTTTAGATTTAGTGATTACTTCTTCAAAGCTCGATCTTCCTATTGCCATTGCATCAGAAGATGATGGAGGATTTTTATTTTCACCGATATTCAGAAATAACTTTTCATCTGTTAAAGAATTTCTTTTCAACAAGTTGTATCTCGATTTCTGAAATTGTTTTATTTCCTCCAATGCTGCATTTTCTAATTCAATTAGAAAATATTTTCGAGATAACTGTAAGACTTCCAGCAGAGTGTCCTCGTTCTTAACATCAGCAGTTGTAACACCTGAAAAAAAAAATTAAAGTCACCTGGTTATCTACAGGTAAAATTAAACCTGTATAAATGTACTTTAAGACCAATAGGACAGCTGCTGAAGATGCATCTTTTAAAGTGAGTCGTCGGGAAGTCTGAAAAGAAGTAACAAATTTTGGGAACAGTTTATAATTATTGTTTACCTGGTGATCTGCAAAAAATGAGGCAAAGTGTGTACTTCTACTTGCAAGAACTATCTAAAAATTGGTATTTACATATATAGCTAGTGACTTTTTTACACTGTATACTACACCTTATGCGTGTAATATATTTCCTCGTCCACATGGATTTCAAAATCAGAAAAAGTAGGATTAAGAAAGTATGCAGTAAAGTCGAAGCCCGTCATAACTCAAAAATGTTCACTTTCACACATAGTCACAAGGAAATAAACTGTAGATAAGATAAGTACGATATTGATAAAATTGTTGATATACAGTGGGTAAAATAAATATTAAATATAAAAATATATGATGAGAAGTGGTCACAATAGTTCAAAAACTAATAATAAGAGTTAGTCCGAAACTTTTACAACCTGTATAATGTATCTTTCAATATCTTTTTTTTTTTCCCTGCTGAATGCCTCCATCTGACCATTGTTGTTTTTCTGAGTGTGAGTTGTTCCTTTTACTGTCTTCGCTTTGGTGTGATTTTTATGAAATATTACGTGATTATAGATCTACCAAATTATGGAATTGCGAAATCCTGGAATTATAAAATTACAGTATGTATTCCGGAATTAAGCAATTACGAAATTATGAAATTAAAAAAAATACAGAATTATGAAATTAGGGAATCATAAAATTGTGAAATTTCACAATTGCGAAATATTACAGAATTATAGATTTACGAAATTAGGGAGTTTTGGAAACTACGGAATTATAAAAAAAAACATAACGCGATTATGAAATAACCCAACTACGGAATTATGAAATTATGAAAATACGGAATTATATAATTACTGATTTTTGAAAGCAGGAAATCTTGAACTTACGAAATTAGAAAACCACTTTATTTTGGAATTTAGAAATGTTACGAAATAATAGAATTATAAAATTACTGTACGTATTACAGAATTACGAAATTACCGGATTTGCAAATTATTGAATTACGGAATCACGATATTATTCAGTTATGAAATTATGAAATTTCACAATTATGAAGTGATTAATTTATGGAATTGGTACATTGTAAGATTTTGAATTTACGAAATCTGGAAATTAATTTTGGGGAATTATGAAATTTTGAATATACGAAATGAACAAATCACGACACTCGAACACTTACCAGTTAATTAGAGAATGACGAATTATTACACAATTACGAAATTATGAAATTACGAAATTGCGGAATTGAGGATTTAGTCAATTATGAAATTACGAAACTACGAAAGTAGGGAATTATAAAATTGTGAAACTGCACAATTGCGAAATATTACAGAATTATAGATTTACGAAATGAGGGAGTTTTGGAAACTACGGAATTATAAAAAAAAAATAACGAGATTATGAAATAACCCAACTACGGAATTATGAAATTATGAAAATACGGAATTATATAATTACTGATTTTTGGAAGCAGGAAATCTTGAACTTACGAAATTAGAAAACCACTTTATTTTGGAATTTAGAAATGTTACGAAATAATAGAATTATAAAATTACTGTATGTATTACAGAATTACGAAATTACCGGATTTGCACATTATTGAATTACGGAATCACGATATTATTCAGTTATGTAATTATGAAATTTCACAATTATGAAGTGATTAATTTATGGAATTGGTACATTGTAAGATTTTGAATTTACGAAATCTGGAAATTAATTTTGGGGAATTATGAAATTTTGAATGTACGAAATGAACAAATCACGACACTAGAACACTTACCAGTTAATTAGAGAATAACGAATTATTACACAATTACGAAATTATGAAATTACGAAATTGCGGAATTGAAGATTTAGTCAATTATGAAATTACGAAACTACGAAAGTAGGGAATTATAAAATTGTGAAACTGCACAATTACGAAATATTACAGAATTATAGATTTACGAAATGAGGGAGTTTTGGAAACTACGGAATTATAAAAAAAAATAACGAGATTATGAAATAACCCAACTACGGAATTATGAAATTATGAAAATACGGAATTATATAATTACTGATTTTTGGAAGCAGGAAATCTTGAACTTACGAAATTAGAAAACCACTTTATTTTGGAATTTAGAAATGTTACGAAATAATAGAATTATAAAATTACTGTATGTATTACAGAATTACGAAATTACCGGATTTGCACATTATTGAATTACGGAATCACGATATTATTCAGTTATGTAATTATGAAATTTCACAATTATGAAGTGATTAATTTATGGAATTGGTACATTGTAAGATTTTGAATTTACGAAATCTGGAAATTAATTTTGGGGAATTATGAAATTTTGAATATACGAAATGAACAAATCACGACACTAGAACAATTACCAGTTAATTAGAGAACAACGAATTATTACACAATTACGAAATTATGAAATTACGAAATTGCGGAATTGAAGATTTAGTCAATTATGAAATTACGAAACTACGAAAGTAGGGAATTATAAAATTGTGAAACTGCACAATTACGAAATATTACAGAATTATAGATTTACGAAATGAGGGAGTTTTGGAAACTACGGAATTATCAAAAAAAAAACATAACGAGATTATGAAATAACCCAACTACGGAATTATGGAATTATGAAAATACGGAGTTATATAATTACTGATTTTTGGAAGCAGGAAATCTTGAACTTACGAAATTAGAAAACCACTTTATTTTGGAATTTAGAAATGTTACGAAATAATAGAATTATAAAATTACTGTACGTATTACAGAATTACGAAATTACCGTATTTGCAAATTATTGAATTACGGAATCACGATATTATTCAGTTATGAAATTATGAAATTTCACAATTATGAAGTGATTAATTTATGGAATTGGTACATTGTAAGATTTTGAATTTACGAAATCTGGAAATTAATTTTGGGGAATTATGAAATTTTGAATGTACGAAATGAACAAATCACGACACTAGAACACTTACCAGTTAATTAGAGAATAACGAATTATTACACAATTACGAAATTATGAAATTACGAAATTGCGGAATTGAAGATTTAGTCAATTATGAAATTACGAAACTACGAAAGTAGGGAATTATAAAATTGTGAAACTGCACAATTACGAAATATTACAGAATTATAGATTTACGAAATGAGGGAGTTTTGGAAACTACGGAATTATCAAAAAAAAAACATAACGAGATTATGAAATAACCCAACTACGGAATTATGGAATTATGAAAATACGGAGTTATATAATTACTGATTTTTGGAAGCAGGAAATCTTGAACTTACGAAATTAGAAAACCACTTTATTTTGGAATTTAGAAATGTTACGAAATAATAGAATTATAAAATTACTGTACGTATTACAGAATTACGAAATTACTGGATTTGCAAATTATTGAATTACGGAATCACGATATTATTCAGATATGAAATTATGAAATTTCACAATTATGAAGTGATTAATTTATGGAATTGGTACATTGTAAGATTTTGAATTTACGAAATCTGGAAATTAATTTTGGGGAATTATGAAATTTTGAATGTACGAAATGAACAAATCACGACACTAGAACACTTACCAGTTAATTAGAGAATAACGAATTATTACACAATTACGAAATTATGAAATTACGAAATTGCGGAATTGAAGATTTAGTCAATTATGAAATTACGAAACTACGAAAGTAGGGAATTATAAAATTGTGAAACTGCACAATTACGAAATATTACAGAATTATAGATTTACGAAATGAGGGAGTTTTGGAAACTACGGAATTATAAAAAAAAATAACGAGATTATGAAATAACCCAACTACGGAATTATGAAATTATGAAAATACGGAATTATATAATTACTGATTTTTGGAAGCAGGAAATCTTGAACTTACGAAATTAGAAAACCACTTTATTTTGGAATTTAGAAATGTTACGAAATAATAGAATTATAAAATTACTGTACGTATTACAGAATTACGAAATTACCGGATTTGCAAATTATTGAATTACGGAATCACGATATTATTCAGTTATGAAATTATGAAATTTCACAATTATGAAGTGATTAATTTATGGAATTGGTACATTGTAAGATTTTGAATTTACGAAATCTGGAAATTAATTTTGGGGAATTATGAAATTTTGAATGTACGAAATGAACAAATCACGACACTAGAACACTTACCAGTTAATTAGAGAATAACGAATTATTACACAATTACGAAATTATGAAATTACGAAATTGCGGAATTGAAGATTTAGTCAATTATGAAATTACGAAACTACGAAAGTAGGGAATTATAAAATTGTGAAACTGCACAATTACGAAATATTACAGAATTATAGATTTACGAAATGAGGGAGTTTTGGAAACTACGGAATTATAAAAAAAAATAACGAGATTATGAAATAACCCAACTACGGAATTATGAAATTATGAAAATACGGAATTATATAATTACTGATTTTTGGAAGCAGGAAATCTTGAACTTACGAAATTAGAAAACCACTTTATTTTGGAATTTAGAAATGTTACGAAATAATAGAATTATAAAGTTACTGTACGTATTACAGAATTACGAAATTACCGGATTTGCAAATTATTGAATTACGGAATCACGATATTATTCAGTTATGAAATTATGAAATTTCACAATTATGAAGTGATTAATTTATGGAATTGGTACATTGTAAGATTTTGAATTTACGAAATCTGGAAATTAATTTTGGGGAATTATGAAATTTTGAATATAGGAAATGAACAAATCACGACACTCGAACACTTACCAGTTAATCAGAGAATGACGAATTATTACACAATTACGAAATTATGAAATTACGAAATTGCGGAATTGAGGATTTAGTCAATTATGAAATTACGAAACTACGAAAGTAGGGAATTATAAAATTGTGAAACTGCACAATTACGAAATATTACAGAATTATAGATTTACGAAATGAAGGAGTTTTGGAAACTACGGAATTATAAAAAAAAACATAACGAGATTATGAAATAACCCAACTACGGAATTATGAAATTATGAAAATACGGAATTATATAATTACTGACTTTTGGAAGCAGGAAATCTTGAACTTACGAAATTAGAAAACCACTTTATTTTGGAATTTATAAATGTTACGAAATAATAGAATTATAAAATTACTGTACGTATTACAGAATTACGAAATTACCGGATTTGCAAATTATTGAATTACGGAATCACGATATTATTCAGTTATGAAATTATGAAATTTCACAATTATGAAGTGATTAATTTATGGAATTGGTACATTGTAAGATTTTGAATTTACGAAATCTGGAAATTAATTTTGGGGAATTATGAAATTTTGAATGTACGAAATGAACAAATCACGACACTAGAACACTTACCAGTTAATTAGAGAATAACGAATTATTACACAATTACGAAATTATGAAATTACGAAATTGCGGAATTGAAGATTTAGTTAATTATGAAATTACGAAACTACGAAAGTAGGGAATTATAAAATTGTGAAACTGCACAATTACGAAATATTACAGAATTATAGATTTACGAAATGAGGGAGTTTTGGAAACTACGGAATTATAAAAAAAAATAACGAGATTATGAAATAACCCAACTACGGAATTATGAAATTATGAAAATACGGAATTATATAATTACTGATTTTTGGAAGCAGGAAATCTTGAACTTACGAAATTAGAAAACCACTTTATTTTGGAATTTAGAAATGTTACGAAATAATAGAATTATAAAATTACTGTACGTATTACAGAATTACGAAATTACCGGATTTGCAAATTATTGAATTACGGAATCACGATATTATTCAGTTATGAAATTATGAAATTTCACAATTATGAAGTGATTAATTTATGGAATTGGTACATTGTAAGATTTTGAATTTACGAAATCTGGAAATTAATTTTGGGGAATTATGAAATTTTGAATATACGAAATGAACAAATCACGGCACTAGAACACTTACCAGTTAATTAGAGAATGACGAATTATTACACAATTACGAAATTATGAAATTACGAAATTGCGGAATTGAGGATTTAGTCAATTATGAAATTACGAAACTACGAAAGTAGGGAATTATAACATTGTGAAACTGCACAATTGCGAAATATTACAGAATTATAGATTTACGAAATGAGGGAGTTTTGGAAACTACGGAATTATAAAAAAAAATAACGAGATTATGAAATAACCCAACTACGGAATTATGAAATTATGAAAATACGGAATTATATAATTACTGATTTTTGGAAGCAGGAAATCTTGAACTTACGAAATTAGAAAACCACTTTATTTTGGAATTTAGAAATGTTACGAAATAATAGAATTATAAAATTACTGTACGTATTACAGAATTACGAAATTACCAGATTTGCAAATTATTGAATTACGGAATCACGATATTATTCAGATATGAAATTATGAAATTTCACAATTATGAAGTGATTAATTTATGGAATTGGTACATTGTAAGATTTTGAATTTACGAAATCTGGAAATTAATTTTGGGGAATTATGAAATTTTGAATATACGAAATGAACAAATCACGACACTAGAACACTTACCAGTTAATTAGAGAATGACGAATTATTACACAATTACGAAATTATGAAATTACGAAGTTGCGGAATTGAGGATTTAGTCAATTATGAAATTACGAAACTACGAAAGTAGGGAATTATAAAATTGTGAAACTGCACAATTGCGAAATATTACAGAATTATAGATTTACGAAATGAGGGAGTTTTGGAAACTACGGAATTATCGAAAAAGAAAACAACGAGATTATGAAATAACGCAACTACGGAATTATGAAATTATCAAAATACGGAATTATATAATTACTGATTTTTGGAAGCAGAAAATCTTGAACTTACGAAATTAGAAAACCAGTTTATTTTGGAATTTAGAAATGTTACGAAATAATAGAATTATAAAATTACTGTATGTATTACAGAATTACGAAATTACCGGATTTGCAAATTATTGAATTACGGAATCACGATATTATTCAGTTATGAAATTATGAAATTTAACAATTATGAAGTGATTAATTTATGGAATTGGTACATTGGAAGATTTTGAATTTACGAAATCTGGAAATTAATTTTGGGGAATTATGAAATTTTGAATATACGAAATGAACAAATCACGACACTAGAACACTTACCAGTTAATTAGAGAATAACACAATTACGAAATTATGAAATTACGAAATTGCGGAATTGAGGATTTAGTTAATTATGAAATTACGAAACTACGAAAGTAGGGAATCATAAAATTGTGAAACTGCACAATTTCGTATTACAAATATGTATTACAGAATTATAGATTTACGAAATCAGGGAGTTTTGTGAATTACCAAATTACGAAATTTGGGAATTACGCAATTGTAAATGTGGAATTCGCATTGCGAAATAATACGGAATTGTGGGATTACAGAATTACGGAATCATGAAATTATGGAATTACAATCATGGAATTATGTAATAACGAAATTTAGAAACTTGGAAATTATAATATGACGCATTGAAATAATATGGAATTATGAAATAGCGTAACTATGGCATTATGAAATTGTCAAATTACGGAATTATAGAATTACTGATTTTTGGAAGAAGGAAATCTTGAACTGGCGAAATTAGAAAACCCCAATTTTGGAATTTAGAAATATGTATTGCAAAATTATAGAAGTAAGAAATTAGGGAATTGTAAAAAGGCTCAAGTTCCCTCAAGTCTCATATTTTTCAAGAAGTCAAATTGTCCAAACTCTCAAGTTGTTAACTTACACAAGGTCTCAAATTACGTAAAATTTCTGGTTCCTCGACTTCTCAAGTTCTCAAGTGTTCGCTTAGTTTTCAGATTTTCCAAAATCTTAAGATTTTTTAAAAACTCAAATTGTCCAAACTCTCAAGGTCTTTAATTTCCCAGGTTTTCTTAAATTTGAGGTCAGTTTTTTCAATTGCTCCAATTCTCAACTTCTGAGATATTTAATAAATGAGTTTTTCCGAGTTATCAGATTTTTCAAATCTTCAGATTCCTCCAGATCTCAAGTGTTCAGGTTGTGAATTTACACTAGATCTCATGACGTAAAATTTCTGGTTCCTCCACGTCTCAAGTTCTCATGTTTGTAGGTTTCTCAACATATAAGGTTCGCTTAGTTTTCTGGTTTTACAAATTCTCAAGTTTAACTAGTTCTCAAATTTGATTCCTCAAGTGCTGAGGCTTTTATGTTCCAAGGGTTCTAAGTGACCCACAATCTCAGGTTCTTCAACTTCTCAAGGTCTCAATTTCCCTCAAATCTCAAATTTTTCAAGAACTCAAATTGTCCAAATTTTCAAGTTCTTTAACTTCTCAGATTCTTAAGATCTGAGTCTTTTCGAGGTATCAGATTTTTCAAAACCTCAGATTCCTCAAGATCTCAAGTGTTCAGGTTGTGAACTTACACTAGGTCTCAAGTTATGTAAAAGTTCTGGTTCCTCTAGTTCTCAAGTTCGGATTCTCAATTTATCAGGTTGTTAGGTACCTAAAGGTCTACGGTCCGCTGGGTTTTCTCAAGTATTCAGATTCTTATGTTACTTAAGATCCCGAGTTACCTAAAATCTCAGATTTTCCAGTCCCAAATTGGCGAAATTCTCAAGTTCCTTAACTTCGTGGTTCTCTAAGATCTGAAGATTTCCGAGATATGTTTGTTTTTTTTCAAAATTTTAGATTCCACCAGCTCTTAAGTTTTCAGGTTTCATGACATTCTGTATAGAAACGTAAGTGTTGAGGTCTTCGAAATAAAACTAGGATAAAGTGAAGGAACCTGAGATTTTGGAAAGCGAACCCAGATTGTCATCGGAATGAACCCTAATTAATAGAAATAGTGAGAAGAAAATAAATAGAGAAGAGACTGAATTTCAAGAACTTAATAATCATACATACATACTTAAAAATACTCCCATATTGCCCGTGTCATTACAATTCCCTTCTCCCCTAAACGAAAGTTCCATAAATCGCGCACGTCCCGTTCCAGCGAGATAACCCTCAAAAATATAAAGCCATTTTCAATATAAGAAACGCAATACCTTTCGATTAACACAGTGCTAAAACCGTTTTTAGCGCAATTTATGATCGGGACGTGCAATAAAACAAAAATTCCAATCCTCCGAGCCCGGAGTCCCTTTATCGCGTCGAACATTGGCAAAATGTGAATGCGGATAAGCAATTTGTTTCGTTTAATGGATTTTTTGTGTCGTAAATGCAAAGTGTATGATAATCTTCACCATAAAAAATCTCGGCAACATCCGCAGAGAGTCAGCTTGTGGAAACGGCGCGCGGCAATATTGCCGGGGGATTAATTTTTGGGGCTGACAACGTTTCGAAAGAACGGTTTACGACGTCGAGTTCTAGCCTAGGAAGTAGAAAAAAAGAGTTTTTAAATAGTAAACAACAACTTTCCACTTTTGAAATCTCATCAGTCATTCGTCCCAAACCCCACTGTAATAAAAACATGGGAGTCGAGACGGTGTTAGCAAATCGTTTAGGACGAGAAGCGATTTCCCCGGGGCAATTAAAACTATTGTATGTACTGGAGGAGGAAAAAAGTGAATGGAGAGCTAAATTGATTTTTTTGTGTACGTCGCCGAAGCATTATGGTTGTATAAACAAATTATTTTTGCTCTTGTTGGGGAAGCAACAAGGCCAGAAATGGACCGTTTTTGTTGTTGTCGTCGAGAAAGGGGATTTTTCGTACTGATATTGCTCCAAATATAATAACTCTGGAATTTAATGGGGCAAGAAACGATGTTTTACGAGCTATTAACTACCAAATGTTGGTGAGTGTTGCGGCGTTTTTCGTCTTTTGCTTCCGCGAGCTGGATTTGTTTTATTAATTTATCGTGGGGGTCAAGCCGAGACGTTCGTAATGTTCAGCCTGAACTCGTGACGTCACAAACATTTTTGCTAATGTGCCAAGCATTTTTTTTGTGTGCCACTATTTCTCTACAGTTCCAAACTCCCTTTTATGCAAACTTTTACATTTTACTCTATCCCCATCCAGTCAGTTAGTTGACCCGGCGTTATCCGCATCGCTCGTCGCACTATTTACAACAATGGCGTTCTAAATGAATATGTAGAAAATTTCTAAAATGTGCGCTTACGTAGACAACGCGGAAACAATTCGATTCAATTTTCATTACCATGCGAGAGGAAAATGCAATAATCCCGAACATACAAAGCACGATTGTGTGAAAAGCGTGTTGCATTGAACATTTCTATATGGAATTACGTAGGAAGCGTCGGCGGTATGCGTCAGTCACTGAACATTCGGCTTTGTAGTTCTAATTGATTATATATCTACGTAGTTGCCGAATTGTTATTTGATATCCTCTACGGTGCAAATGCACATTTGCAGAGTTGACTTATTAAATGAACTCGTTGTGTTGGGGCCGCCGGTGTGCTCCGGACACTTAATGCAGACGCAATAATGAAAGAGTTTATCGGCGGGTGGGAATCGTCGAATATAGACAAGAATCAACGCCGTTCCACCCCGTATCAAAAACGTGCAAGAGGTGACAAGTCGGGATTTATCCATTTCGACTTTCCACTACATAAACCTCATTCGGGCAGTTCACGTGTGTCGGTTTCGAGACTAATGTTTTGTGCACAAATCTCAAAAGTCACCGACGTATCTTTTGCGGTCTTTCTGTGCCACCGACCGCCATTGTGTCAAAATAAAAGTGGAAACTTTTGAGGAGACCGCCGCCGCTCTGTTTTCTACTGTTCTGCTCTGTGTATTACTGGCGCATTGTTCGCGGAATCTGGGACATTTTTCTGATATGTCTGCAACTTCTCGTCGACGCGATAGTGGAAAAGTTTCTTTTCTTTAAACGTTCTTCGCCGAAGTAAATTAAATTAAAGTTTCTGGTATCTAACGGGGGAGAGACGTTGTCGCGTTTTTTCCTAAATTAACACTACGTGTCTGAAAAGGTTTCCTTTAAAGTGGAACGAGGTATTTGGATTTAAGGTTAGGTGAGAAGCATTTTTGATGTGAAACATCTGTAAGTGCGTCATGGGAAGAAAAAATAATAAATGATTGATTAAAAATAAACGAGAAGAGAGATAGAAAGAGGAGAGAGTAAAAACCAAAAAACAGTAGGAAGGAAGGAGAGGGAGAAGAGAGCCGAAACCGGCAGAATGGGAGAGAGAACAGAAAATGAGAAAACTGAAAAAAGGACAGGAAGAAAGAGTCCACACACATAAATTGACGATGCTTGGGATGACCAATTTAGAAAAATGAGTTAAGCGAGTAAGAAGAAAAACAGAATGAAATAAACAAAAAGACTCGTAAGAGAGACCTGAATGATTTGGAACAAAACCCGAGAAATCAGAAGGAAGAGTAAAGGAAAATCGAAGAATTAACTGAAAAGAAAGAGTAGGCATTACTACGTACTAGACACTGATTAAAACCAAACCATCGGGAACAGCACAACAAAGAAAATAGTAAAAAAATGTATTTTTTTTTTCTAAAAACAAGCTTTTATTTAAATGCTCTGAAAAGATGAACATAAACTTTGAAATAAATCAAATTTCACATGATATTTGATACTAATCAGCCATCTTGGAGCGGCGGCCATATTGAATTTAGTGTGATGTCACAAACTTTACTTTTCAAGCCCTTTCATTTGTTATCCATATTAATTGTGTTGAAAAGAGAATGTAATCCGCCATCTTGTGGCGACGACCATTTTTAAAGGATTACAATATTGAGTATTGTTTATTGTATTGTCACCAGAACTAAAGGCGTATACAAAATTTCAGCTCAATCCGAGGTCAAGAAGGGGTCGTAATTTAGCTTGCAAGATTTGACCCACACGTACTAACATACTAACAGGGCAAGATAAATAAAAGTTTGTAAAAAGAGTATTCCAAAAAGAAATCCAGCTACGAATGGAAAAATAACTGACAGTGATTTTTTTCCAGCAATTCCGACATTTTTCTGGCAATTCTGACTTTTTTCTGTCAATTCCGACTGTTTCTGGCAATTCCGCTTTTTTTTGCAATTCCGATTTTTTTGTGGCAATTCTGACTTTTTTGTGGCAATTCCGACTTTTTTCTGGCAATTCTGATTTTTTTTTTCTGGCAATTCTGACTTTTTTTCTGTCAATTCTAACTTTTTCCGGCAATTCCGACTTTTATCTGGCAATTTCGTGTACTCAAAAACCAAATAACTTGGGAGTACGAGAATTCGATAACGTCGAAAATATAAAGCTTTGGAAGCTGACAACCTGAAAGACAGAAAATCTGCAGACCTGGAAATGAACCTAAAAATCTGAACACCTGGCAGTATGAGGATTTCAAATCATCAGATCTTGAAAACATGAAAGTCTAAAGCTCTATAACCTGACAACCTAGAAGCCTAAAACCCGATAAGTCGAAAGACAGTAATCCCGAATGGCCGAATATGAACTTGACAACCCGAAAACCTGTCAGTGTGTGGATTTAAAAACGTCGTAACTTAAAAACATGAAAATTTAAGGCTTTAGAAACTGACAACCTGAAAAGGTCAAAACTCGAAAATCTGAAAATGAAGTCAAAAACCAAATAACCTGGTAGTCTGAGAATTCGAAAACGTCAAACATCTAAAGCTTTTGAAGCTGACAACCTGTAAGCCTGAAAACATCAAAACCTAAAAATCCCAAAGACACCAAACCTGAAACCTCGAAAATAAATTTAACAACCTGAAAACCTGACAGTCTGAAGATTTGATAACTTTAGAACTTGAAAACATAAAAAATTAAAGCTTTAGAACATGACAACCTGAAAACCTAAAACCCGAAAAGCCGAAAGGCAGAAATCCTGAAAACCTGGGAACCTGAGAATTCGAAAATATCAGAACCTGAAAACAGGAAAGTCAAAGGTTTGACAACCTGACAATCTGGAAGCCTGAAAATTTCAAAACCTGAAAAGCCGAACAAAGCTAATCCTGAAAACCAAATATCTTGGGATTCTGAGAATTCGAAAACGTCGAAAATATAAAGCTTTAGAAGCTGACAACCTGAAAGACAGAAAATCTGCAAACCTGGAATTGGACCTAACAATCTGAACACCTGGCAGTATGAGAATTTCAAATCATCAGATCCAGAAAACATGAAAATTTAAAGCTCTATAACCTGACAACCTAGAACCCTAAGACCCGATAAGTCGAAAGACAGTAATCCCGAAAGGCTGAATATGAACTTGACAACCTGAAAACCTGTCGGTGTGTGGATTTAAAAACGTCGTAACTTGAAAACATGAAAATTTAAGGCTTTAGAAACTGACAACCTGAAAAGGTCAAAACTTGAAAATCTGAAAATGAAGTCAAAAACCAAATAACGTGGTAGTCTGAGAATTCGAAAACGTCGAAAATCTAAAGCTTTAGAAGCTGACAACCTGTAAGCCTGAAAACATCAAAACTTCAAAATCCCAAAGACACAAATCCTGAAACCCTGAAAATAAATTTAACAACCTGTAAACCTGGCAGTCTGAAGATTTAATAAACTTAGAACTTGAAAACATAAAAAAATAAAGCTTTAGAACATGACAACCTGAAAACCTAAAACCCGAAAAGCCGAAAGGCAGAAATCCTGAATACCTGAAAACTTGGGGGCGTGAAAATTAAAATATCAGAACCTGAAAACAGGAAAATCTAAGGTTTGAGAACCTGACAATCTGGAAGCCTGAAAATTTCAAAACCTGAAAAGCCGAACGAAGCTAATCCTGAAAACCTGAAAATGAACTTAACAGCCTGAAAACCTGGCGGTCTGATTATTTATTAAAACGTCACCACCTGAAAACATGAAAATCTAAAGCTCTAGAAGTTGACAACCTGAGAGCCCGAAAACATTAAAATCTGAAAAGCCGAAAGGCAGAGAATCTGAAAATGATTCGAAAACTTTTTTCTGGCAATTCTGACGTTTTTCTGCCAATTCATACTTTTTTCTGTTAATTCTGACCTTTTCTGGCAATTCTGACTTTTTATGGCAGTTTTGACTTTTTTTTCTGGCAATGGAGACTTGTGTGCGGATTTAAAAACTTCGTAACTTGAAAACATGAAAATTTAAAGCTTTAGAAACTGACAACCTGAAAACCTGAAAAGATCAAAACTTGAAAATCTAAAAAAAAAACAACTAACCTGATTGTCCGAGAATTCGAAAACGTCGAAAATCTAAAGCTTTAGAAGCTGACAACCTGTAAGCCTGAAAAAGTCAAAATCTCAAAATCCCAAAGACAAAAATCCTGAAACCCTGAAAATAAATTTAACAACCTGTAAACCTGGCAGTCTGAAGATTTGATAACCTTAGAACTTGAAAACATAAAAAATTAAAGCTTTAGAACATGACAACCTGAAAACCTATAAACCCGAAAATCCGAAGGGCAAAAATCCTGAATACCTGAAAACCTGGGAGCCTGAAAATTCGAAAATATCAGAACCTGAAAACAGGAAAATCTATGGTTTGAGACCCTGACAATCTGGAAGCCTGAAAATTTCAAAACCTGAAAAGCCGAACGAAGCTAATCCTGAAAACCTGAAAATGAACTTAACAACCTGAAAACCTGGCGGTCTGATTATTTATTAAAACGTCACCAACTGAAAACATGAAAATTTAAGGGTTTAGAACCTGACAACCTGAAAACCTGAAAAGGTCAAAATCTGAAAAGCTGAAAATGAGCTCAACAACTTTAGAATCTCAGAATTCGAAAACGTCAGAACCTGAAAACATAAAAATCTAAAGCTCTAGAAGTTGACAACCTGAGAGCCTGAAAACATTAAAATCTGAAAAGCCGAAAGACAGAATCTGAAAATGATTCGAAAACTTTTTTCTGGCAATTCTGACTTTTTTCTGCCAATTCAGACTTTTTTCTGCCAATTCAGACTTTTTTCTGTCAATTCTGACCTTTTTCTGGCAATTCCGACTTTTATCTGGCAATTTCGTGTACTCAAAAACCAAATAACTTGGGAGTATGAGAATTCGATAACGTCGAAAATATAAAGCTTTGGAAGCTGACAACCTGAAAGACAGGAAATCTGCAAATCTGGAAATGAACCTAAAAATCTGAACACCTGGCAGTATGAGGATTTCAAATCATCAGATCTTGAAAACCTGAAAATCTAAAGTTCTATAACCTGACAACCTAGAAGCCTAAAAGTCGAAAGACAGTAATCCCGAAAGGCTGAATATGAACTTGACAACCTGAAAACCTGTCGATGAAAATTTAAGGCTTTAGAAACTGACAACCTGAAAAGGTCAAAACTTGAAAATCTGAAAATGAAGTCAAGAACCAAATAACGTGGTAGTCTGAGAATTCGAAAACGTCGAAACTCTAAAGCTTTAGAAGCTGACAACCTGAAAAGACGAAAGGCAGACATCCTGAATACCTGAAAACCTGGGAGCCTAAAAATTCGAAAATATCAGAACTTGAAAACAGGAAAATTTAAGGTTTGAGAACCTGACAATCTGGAAGCCTGAAAATTTCAAAACCTGAAAAGCCGAACGAAGCTAATCCTGAAAACCTGAAAATGAACATAACAAGCTGAAAACCTGGCGGTCTAATTATTTATTAAAATGTCACCACCTGAAAACATGAAAATCTAAAGCTCTAGAAGTTGACAACCTGAGAGCCTGAAAACATTAAAATCTGAAAAGCCGAAAGACAGAGAATCTGAAAATGATTCGAAAACTTTTTTCCGGCAATTCTGACTTTTTCTGGCAGTTGTGACTTTTTTTCTGGCAATGGAGACTTGTGTGTGGATTTAAAAACGTCGTACCTTAAAAACGTGAAAATTTAAAGCTTTAGAAACTGACAACCTGAAAAGTTCAAAACTTGAAAATCTGAAAATGGTTGTCTGAGATATCGAAAACGTCGAAAATCTAAAGCTTTACAAGCTGACAACCTGTAAGCCTGAAAACATCAAAACCTGAAAATCCCAAAGACACGAATCCTGAAACCCTGAAAATAAATTTAACAACCTGTAAACCTGGCAGTCTGAAGATTTGATAACCTTAGAACCTAAAACCCGAAAAGTCGAAAGGCAGAAATCCTGAATACCTGAAAACCTGGGAGCCTGAAAATTCAAAAATATCAGAATCTGAAAACAGGAAAATCTAAGGTTTGAGAACCTGACAGTCTGGAAGCCTGAAAATTTCAAAACCTGAAAAGCCGAACGAAGCTAATCCTGAAAACCTGAAAATGAACTTAACAACCTGAAAACCTGGCGGTCTGATTATTTATTAAAACGTCACCAACTGAAAACATGAAAATTTAAGGGTTTAGAACCTGACAACCTGAAAACCTGAAAAGGTCAAAATCTGAAAAGCTGAAAATGAGCTCAACAACTTTAGAATCTCAGAATTCGAAAACGTCAGAACCTGAAAACATAAAAATCTAAAGCTCTAGAAGTTGACAACCTGAGAGTCTGAAAACATTAAAATCTGAAAAGCCGAAAGACAGAATCTGAAAATGATTCGAAAACTTTTTTCTGGTAATTCTGACTTTTTTCTGCCAATTCAGTCTTTTTTCTGCCAATTCAGACTTTTTTCTGGCAATTCTGACCTTTTTCTGGCAATTCCGACTTTTTTCTGGCAATTCTGACTTTTTTCTGAAAATTCTGACTTTTTTCTGGCAATTCTGACTTTTTTCAGGCAATTCCGACTTTTTTCTGGCATTTTCTGTCAATTTTTACTTTTTTCTGGCAATTCCGACTTTTTTCTGCCAATTCTGACTTTTTCTGGCAGTTGTGACTTTTTTTGTGGCAATGGAGACTTGTGTGTGGATTTAAAAACGTCGTACCTTGAAAACATGAAAATTCAAAGCTTTAGAAACTGACAACCTGAAAACCTGAAAAGATCAAAACTTGAAAATCTGAAAATGAAGTCAAAAACCAACTAACCTGGTTGTCTGAGAATTCGAAAACGTCGAAAATCTCAAGCTTTACAAGCTGACAACCTGTAAGCCTGAAAACATCAAAACCTGAAAATCTAAAGTTCTATAACCTGACAACCTAGAAGCCTAAAAGTCGAAAGACAGTAATCCCGAAAGGCTGAATATGAACTTGACAACCTGAAAACCTGTCGATGAAAATTTAAGGCTTTAGAAACTGACAACCTGAAAAGGTCAAAACTTGAAAATCTGGAAATGAAGTCAAGAACCAAATAACGTGGTAGTCTGAGAATTCGAAAACGTCGAAACTCTAAAGCTTTAGAAGCTGACAACCTGAAAAGACGAAAGGCAGACATCCTGAATACCTGAAAACCTGGGAGCCTAAAAATTCGAAAATATCAGAACTTGAAAACAGGAAAATTTAAGGTTTGAGAACCTGACAATCTGGAAGCCTGAAAATTTCAAAACCTGAAAAGCCGAACGAAGCTAATCCTGAAAACCTGAAAATGAACATAACAAGCTGAAAACCTGGCGGTCTAATTATTTATTAAAATGTCACCACCTGAAAACATGAAAACCTAAAGCTCTAGAAGTTGACAACCTGAGAGCCTGAAAACATTAAAATCTGAAAAGCCGAAAGACAGAGAATCTGAAAATGATTCGAAAACTTTTTTCTAACAATTCTGACTTTTTCTGGCAGTTGTGACTTTTTTTCTGGCAATGGAGACTTGTGTGTGGATTTAAAAACGTCGTACCTTAAAAACATGAAAATTTAAAGCTTTAGAAACTGACAACCTAAAAAGTTCAAAACTTGAAAATCTGAAAATGGTTGTCTGAGATATCGAAAACGTCGAAAATCTAAAGCTTTACAAGCTGACAACCTGTAAGCCTGAAAACATCAAAACCTGAAAATCCCAAAGACCCGAATCCTGAAACCCTGAAAATAAATTTAACAACCTGTAAACCTGGCAGTCTGAAGATTTGATAACCTTAGAACCTAAAACCCGAAAAGTCGAAGAGCAGAAATCCTGAATACCTGAAAACCTGGGAGCCTAAAAATTCAAAAATATCAGAATCTGAAAACAGGAAAATCTAAGGTTTGAGAACCTGACAGTCTGGAAGCCTGAAAATTTCAAAACCTGAAAAGCCAAACGAAGCTAATCCTGAAAACCTGAAAATGAACTTAACAACCTGAAAACCTGGCGGTCTGATTATTTATTAAAACGTCACCAACTGAAAACATGAAAATTTAAGGGTTTAGAACCTGACAACCTGAAAACCTGAAAAGGTCAAAATCTGAAAAGCTGAACATGAGCTCAACAACTTTAGAATCTCAGAATTCGAAAACGTCAGAACCTGAAAACATAAAAATCTAAAGCTCTAGAAGTTGACAACCTGAGAGCCTGAAAACATTAAAATCTGAAAAGCCGAAAGACAGAATCTGAAAATGATTCGAAAACTTTTTTCTGGCAATTCTGACTTTTTTCTGCCAATTCAGACTTTTTTCTGCCAATTCAGACTTTTTTCTGTCAATTCTGACCTTTTTCTGGCAATTCCGACTTTTTTCTGGCAATTCCGACTTTTTTCTGGCAATTCTGACTTTTTCTGGCAGTTGTGACTTTTTTTCTGGCAATGGAGACTTGTGTGTGGATTTAAAAACGTCGTACCTTGAAAACATGAAAATTCAAAGCTTTAGAAACTGACAACCTGAAAACCTGAAAAGATCAAAACTTGAAAATCTGAAAATGAAGTCAAAAACCAACTAACCTGGTTGTCTGAGAATTCGAAAACGTCGAAAATCTAAAGCTTTACAAGCTGACAACCTGTAAGCCTGAAAACATCAAAACCTGAAAATCCCAAAGACACAAATCTTAAACCCTGAAAATAAATTTAACAACCTGTAAACCTGGTAGTCTGTGAATTTGAAAACGTTAGAACTTGAAAACATGACAATCCGAGGCTCTGGAAACTTACAGCCTGAAAACTTGAAAATAAATCTAACCACCTCAAAACCTGGAAGCCTTAGAATTAGAAAACTTCAGATCCTGAAAACATAAAAATCTAAAGCTTTAGAACATGACAACCTGAAAGCATAAAACCCGAAAAGCCGAAAGGCAGAAATCCTGAATACCTGAAAACCTGGGAGCCTGAGAATTCGAAAATATCAGAACCTGAAAACAGGAAAGTCTAATGTTTGACAACCTGACAATCTGGAAGCTTGAAATTTTCAAAACCTGAAAAGCCGAACAAAGCTAATCCTGAAAACCAAATATCTTGCAAGTCTGAGAATTCGAAAACGTCGAAAATATAAAGCTTTAGAAACTGACAACCTGAAAACCTGGAAAGATCATCACTTGAAAATCTGAAAATGAAGTCAAAAACCAACTAACCTGGTTGTCTGAGAATTCGAAAACGTCGAAAATCTAAAGCTTTAGAAGCTGACAATCTGTAAGCCTGAAAACATCAAAACCTGAAAATCCCAAAGACACAAAACCTGAAACCTCGAAAATAAATTTAACAACCTGAAAACCTGGCGGTCTGATTATTTATTAAAACGTCACCACCTGAAAACATGAAAATTTAAGGGTTTGGAACCTGACAACCTGAAAACCTGAAGAGATCAAAATCTGAAACTCTGAAAAGCAGAAAATTAGCTCAACAACCAACAATTTTAGAAGTTGACAACCTGAGAGCCTGAAAACATTAAAATCTGAAAAGCCGAAAGACAGAGAATTTGAACATGATACGAAAACTTTTTTGTGGCAATTTTGAGTTTTTTGTGGCAATTCCGACTTTTTTCTGGCAATTCTGACTTTTTCTGGCAGTTGTGACTTCTTTTCTGGCAATGGAGACTTGTGTGTGGATTTAAAAACGTCGTACCTTAAAAACGTGAAAATTTAAAGCTTTAGAAACTGACAACCTGAAAAGTTCAAAACTTGAAAATCTGAAAATGGTTGTCTGAGATATCGAAAACGTCGAAAATCTAAAGCTTTACAAGCTGACAACCTGTAAGCCTGAAAACATCAAAACCTGAAAATCCCAAAGACCCGAATCCTGAAACCCTGAAAATAAATTTAACAACCTGTAAACCTGGCAGTCTGAAGATTTGATAACCTTAGAACCTAAAACCCGAAAAGTCGAAAGGCAGAAATCCTGAATACCTGAAAACCTGGGAGCCTGAAAATTCAAAAATATCAGAATCTGAAAACAGGAAAATCTAAGGTTTGAGAACCTGACAGTCTGGAAGCCTGAAAATTTCAAAACCTGAAAAGCCGAACGAAGCTAATCCTGAAAACCTGAAAATGAACTTAACAACCTGAAAACCTGGCGGTCTGATTATTTATTAAAACGTCACCAACTGAAAACATGAAAATTTAAGGGTTTAGAACCTGACAACCTGAAAACCTGAAAAGGTCAAAATCTGAAAAGCTGAAAATGAGCTCAACAACTTTAGAATCTCAGAATTCGAAAACGTCAGAACCTGAAAACATAAAAATCTAAAGCTCTAGAAGTTGACAACCTGAGAGTCTGAAAACATTAAAATCTGAAAAGCCGAAAGACAGAATCTGAAAATGATTCGAAAACTTTTTTCTGGCAATTCTGACTTTTTTCTGCCAATTCAGACTTTTTTCTGCCAATTCAGACTTTTTTCTGTCAATTCTGACCTTTTTCTGGCAATTTCAACTTTTTTCTGGCAATTCTGACTTTTTTCTGAAAATTCCGACTTTTTTCTGGCATTTCTGACTTTTTTCTGGCAATTCTGACTTTTCTGGCAATTCCGACTTTTTTCTGGCAATTCTGACTTTCTCTGGCAGTTGTAACTTTTTTTCTGGCAATGGAGACTTGTGTGTGGATTTAAAAACGTCGTACCTTGAAAACATGAAAATTTAAAGCTCTAGAAACTGACAACCTGAAAACCTGAAAAGATCATCACTTGAAAATCTGAAAATGAAGTCAAAAACCAACTAACCTGGTTGTCTGAGAATTCGAAAACGTCGAAAATCTAAAGCTTTACAAGCTGACAACCTGTAAGCCTGAAAACATCAAAACCTGAAAATCCCAAGGGCACAAATCCTGAAACCCTGAAAATAAATTTAACAACCTGTAAACCTGGCAGTCTGAGAATTTGAAAACGTTAGAACTTAAAAACATGACAATCTGAATCTCTGGAAACTTACAGCCTGAAAACTTGAAAATGAACCTAACCACCTCAAAACCTGGAAGCCTTAGAATTAGAAAACTTCAGATCCTGAAAACATAAAAATCTAAAGCTTTAGAACATGACAACCTGAAAGCCTAAAACCCGAAAAGCCGAAAGGCAGAAATCCTGAATACCTGGAAACCTGGGAGCCTGGGAATTCGAAAATATCATAACCTGAAAACAGGAAAGTCTAAGGTTTGACAACCTGACAATCTGGAAGCCAAAAATTTTTAAAACCTGAAAAGCCGAACAAAGCTAATCCTGAAAACCAAATATCTTGCAAGTATGAGAATTCGAAAACGTCGAAAATATAAAGCTTTAGAAACTGACAACCTGAAAACCTGAAAAGGTCAAAATTTGAAAATCGGAAAATGAAGTCAAAAACCAAATAACCTGGTAGTCTGAGAATTCGAAAACGTCGAACATCTAAAGCTTTAGAAGCTGACAATCTGTAAGCCTGAAAACATCAAAACCTGAAAATCCCAAAGACACAAAACCTGAAACCTCAAAAATAAATTTAACAACCTGAAAACCTGGCGGTCTGATTATTTATTAAAACGTCACCACCTGAAAACATGAAAATTTAAGGGTTTAGAACCTGACAACCTGAAAACCTGAAGAGATCAAAATCTGAAACTCTGAAAAGCAGAAAATTAGCTCAACAACCAACAATTTTAGAAGTTGACAACCTGAGAGCCTGGAAACATTAAAATCTGAAAAGCCGAAAGACAGAGAATCTGAAAATGATTCGAAAATTTTTTCTGGCAATTTTGACTTTTTTCTGGCAATGGAGACTTGTGTGTGGATTTAAAAACGTCGTACCTTGAAAACATGAAAATTTAAAGTTTTAGAAACTGACAACCTGAAAACCTGAAAAGATCAAAACTTGAAAATCTGAAAATTAAGTCAAAAACCAACTAACCTGGTTGTCTGAGAATTCGAAACGTCGAAAATATAAAGCTTTGGAAGCTGACAACCTGAAAGACAGAAAATCTGCAAACCTGGAATTGGACCTAACAATCTGAACACCTGGCAGTATGAGAATTTCAAATCATCAGATCCAGAAAACATGAAAATTTAAAGCTCTATAACCTGACAACCTAGAAGCCTAAAACCCGATCAGTCGAAAGACAGTTATCCCGAAAGCCTGCATATGAACAAAACAACCTGAAAACCTGTCGGTGTGTAACGTCGTAACAACTTGAAAACATGAAAATTTAAGGCTTTGAAACTGACAACCTGAAAACCTGAAAAGGTCAAAACTTGAAAATGAAGTCAAAAACCAAATAACCTGGTAGTCTGAGAATTCGAAAACGTCAAAAATCTAAAGCTTTAGAAGCTGACAACCTGTAAGCCTAAAAAAATCAAAACCTCAAAATCCCAAAGACACAAATCCTGAAACCCTGAAACCCTTAAAATTTAACAACCCGTAAACCTGGCAGTCTGAAGATTTGATAACATTAGAACTTGAAAACATAAAAAATTAAAGCTTTAGAACATGACAACCTGAAAACCTAAAACCCGAAAAGCCGAAAGGCAGAAATCCTGAATATCTGAAAGCTGAAAGCCTGGGAGCCTGAAATTTAAAATATCAGAACCTGAAAACAGGAAAATCTAAGGTTTGAGAACCTGACAATCTGGAAGCCTGAAAATTTCAAAACCTGAAAAGCCGAACGAAGCTAATCATGAAAATGAACTTAACAGCCTGAAAACCTGGCGGTCTGATTATTTATTAAAATGTCACCACCTGAAAACATGAAAATTTAAGGGATTAGAAGCTGACAACCTGAAAAGGTCAAAATCTGAAAAGCTGAAAATGAGCTCAACAACTTTAGAGTCTCAGAATTCGAAAACGTTAGAACCTGAAAACATGAAAATCTAAAGCTCTAGAAGTTGACAACCTGAGAGCCTGAAAACATTAAAATTTGAAAAGCCGAAAGACAGAGAATCTGAAAATGATTCGAAAACTTTTGACTTTTTTTCTGGCAATTCTGACTTTTTTCTGGCAATTCCGGCAATTCTGACTTTTTCTGGCAGTTTAGACTTTTTTTTGGCAATTGCGACAGGGGTACTACTACATCGTCCTGGTACTATTTAGTTGCCCAAACTTGAACGATGAAATACTGTTTACATGTCGAGTTTCACGTACAGGGAAATCTGACCTTTTTGGGGATGTTTCTCTAAAGGGTCAAGAGTGTAGCGCGAGGCACCAATTTCAGTGATCCACGGAAGTTGTCGTCTGTGAAAATTTGATTTTCCGTTTATCATTCCTAAAATATGAGATACTCTCCACGCTTCGAGTTCCACGTACATGAAATATGACTTTCTTGGATATGTATCTTTAAATGGTCAATCGCATAGCGCGAAGCACAAATTTCAGTGATCCAAGGAGGTTACTGTCTGTAAAAAAATTGTTTTTCTGTGGATTATTGAAATTGGTGCCTCGCGCTACACACTCGACCCCTTAAAGAAACCAAGAAGGTCATATTTCACTGTACATGAAATTCGAAATGTGGACAGTATTTCATACTTTAAGTTTGGGCAACAAAACAGCGCCATCGTCCGACCCCTGTCGCAATTGCCAAAAAAAGTCAGAATCGCCAGAAAAAAGTCAGAATTGACAGAAAAACGTCAACCATTTCTTGACATCCGATTGAGCTGAAATTTTGTATACGCCTTTAGTTCTGGTGACAATACAATAAGCAATACTCAATATTGTATTCAAAATGGCCGTCGCCACAAGATGGCGGATTACATTTTCTTTTCAACACTCTTAATATGGAGAACAAATGAAAGGGCTTGAAAAGTAAAGTTGGTGACACCACACTAATTTCAATATGGCCGCAGCTCCAAGATGGCGTATTACATTTTGTTTTCACCCCCCTGAATATGGGTAACAAATGAAAGGGCTTGAAGAGTAGAAAGCGATAAAGTTTGTGACATCACACTAAATTCAATATGACCGCCGTTCAAAGATGGCGGATTATATATTTTTTTGAACCCCATCAAAAAGTATTTTTCCATTCCTGTCCGTTCAGCGCCTTCGTATCCAACAGTCAACAAAATGGCACAGCCGGAAGAAGCTCAACAGGAATCAATAACCACCCCATAAGTAAGAGAAACGTGTAAAATTCGATTAAATATCTGAAAAGGGCATCGCAGTGGATATTGTGGCGCCCGCATCGTATCGGTCGACTTTCTGGAGCTTTAAGCTCGAGGCGACCACAGGACGGAATTTGCTGACAACGGACGCACTAAACCCGAACCGTTTACAATTAACTATGGGTAATTTCTACTGTATTCGTGGATGGGTCGCGGTCATATGTTTACAGACCGACATGGTCCGTTTGTTCCGTTTGAGCCCAGATGCGTAATTAAACGCTGGCACAGGAAAGGAAGGGGTTTTATTGGGGTTAAGGGACATAAAAAGGTGTCTCGGTAATTATTGTCCGTGTCGTAAAAATGTTTAGGTGGATAATGTATAAACTAGCTAAATGTCTGCAATCTAGCAATCTAAACTTCGATTACTTCATTTTAATAAAAATACATATATATTTTTTTAAATTTGACTTCTATTAGACTCTACTACTGTTCTTCAAGTATTAATTACATTCATCTTATGTTTTGTTACATTTCAAATATTTTAAGTTTAAATTCGGACGCCGTTACCGCACATAGCTCTCCGCACTGAACTACAACTAAACATTGGTCCTTCGAGCCGGAATAAAAACATCGGAAAGAAAATCTACCAAATATTTGGAAGAACAGCTCTTTCACTCCTTGTTCGTCCCATATTTTGCTCATCACCTTCTTCTGCGCTTCCCCTGTTTTTTATTCTCCTCTTTTCTCTTGTCGCCCTCTTCCTATACTTATTTCTATAAACAGGTGACAGCTGCTCTGACCCGTTTCTTTCCCCTACGTTAAATTCTTTTGCCGCTCTTCCTCGTCTCGCACCTTTACATTCTTGTAGTAGTAGATTTTTGTTTTACCATGCTCTCTTCTTCTCTCTCTGTCACTGTCTCGAATTGCTTCACATAGTCCCAAAAGTCCTTTTCTTTTTTTTTTCTTAGTCCCGTCACGTTCCAATGCAATTTAAATGCAATTATTGTGTAAAAATGATTTATCTTGTCGATATTATAACCTTCTATGCAGACTGAAATGGTCTGACATCCTGAATTTAGGAATCGTTAATTTATGAAATCTTAAATTCAGAATTTTTGGAAATTTTAACTTTGCCAATTTTGAATTGTGGACTTTTAGACTGTTCATCCTCTAATTTGAGATTTCCAAATTTGAAACTTTTCATTCAGTTAAATTATAAATTGAAAATTGGGACATTTTAAGATTTTTATTCCAAAAATTTGTTGTTGAAAGCTTGAGTTCAAAAATTCTCGACACGGCGCCCCCACCATTTTAAAACATCTTTCTGATGATCAATATCAGAAGCGAATAGTAGAAACGAAACATTTTTCTTGAATTTGTCTTTGGAGTAGCGCATCCACCATCCGGACCGCAGCAAATTGAAAAAATGGTGGATGCGCCATTTCAAAACTCAAAATAACTTCTTTCTCTTGTCATTGAACTCATTTACACACTTGAAATCGGGCTTTACCGTCGATATGAAATATACATTAAATTGCTAAAACCTGCCCTTAAACGCATTTTCAACTCCCTTTCATGTTGTAAAGACATCCGTTAAATCAACTTAGCCAGCCAACCCCAGTCATACCGACATGTTTCAAGGATAATGGAAAAACCAAGGAATAAATTCGAGGATGATTGAATTTTTCGTTTTACTGGAAGTAGTGTTGGGAGCGAGACGGAAATAACTTCTCGAAAACACACAACTCGGAGGAATCAGGAAACGACGAAACAAATCATAACCGAATAAAGTTGAGAGTACGTCGCAGATAGTCAGTGGGAGACGCTAAGTGAATTGCAACTTTATACACTTCACATGCAAATGTTACGATTGTCTTGGTAAACTTTGGAAGTTTCCGAGATAATAACTACACCCCCACTCCGTGCTCTTCACGCCAGAAATCACGGAGAGGTTCCAGTATCTTTTAGTAACATGAAAAAAAAAATTAATTCTACACGGCGCCACTTTATAGCAGTGATTTATTGCGGCATTAAGAACACCACGGAATCGTTAAATGTCAGGTAATAGACCCCAGGAAATCGGTTCGTTTCGTGTTTATGATGGCCGTGCGTTTTGAAGTGACCCCATGAAGAAAAACTAATTCTTGCAACATCCTCCGTTGTTCGCTCAACACCGAGATCTTACCCCTCATTAGCGTTTCATGGATGAAAGATTATAGTACGCTGACGTTTTAATTAATTTCCGACAATTTAACTCACAACAGTGAAAATTTGATTATACAATCGGCAAATTAATTGGTAATTAGTCGGTGCTGCTGCTGGGAGCGTATTATTGAAGTTGCATCTAGCGCCAGGCAGGCAAATTCAATTTGAGAAGAGGTCTTAGATCTCGCTGACGATGTTAAAGATGCCGGATATTCACTTCGACGCAGACACATGTCATTCATGTCAAACAAACGGAGAACACGCAGTGGATGCTCTTCCGCTCCACATGCGAGCTGGGATTCCGCCGAACACATGCATCGACACATTCCTGCTAATTAAAGCTATTAGCAGGAGGGCACAGGTCTTTGGGAAGTGCCACCGGTGAAGGATGTGCAGAGAGGATTTGCAAAAAGCAGCGCAATATGTTGGTGGCAGCTACTATTTGCATTCTCCTTTCGGCGCACACCAGTCCATTGCAGTCACTGACTTGAACCAGCGTGGGTCGTCTGAGTAAGAAATCGGTTCGGATTAGACTGCTGAATGGGACACCATTCACCAAGTCCAAATACTGAGCTTGATTTTTCGGTACAGAGCTTTCAAATCCAAAAACATGTGATTTTTGAAATCAAAATGCCAACTTTTGAAAGAGGGCTCGTACGTCTGAGATTGCGACAGATTTGGACTAAAAGAGTTCCAAAATATACAGAAATGTCATAAAATCCCTATAAACAGTTCATAGAATAAATATAGATTTCAGAGCATTTTTGGACTGCATCTTTCTTTAGACACTCCTAAACTTTAAAAATCGCCAAAATTACATCTGCCCTTCTACAGCTTTGAAATTTGGCACACAGATTAAGAAATGGTGGCTGAATGTGATACCGTACACCAAGTCCAAATACTTGAGCTTGGTTTTTGAGTAGTGAGCTTTCAAATCGAAAAATATGTTACGTTTCAAATCAAAATGCCAACTTTTGAAAGAGAGCTCGTATGTCTGAGATTGCGACAGAATTGGACTTAAGAAGTTCTAAAACACGAAGAAATGGCATAAAATCACTAAAAGCAGTCCAAAAGACAATTAGGATTTTCAGAGTATTTTTGGACTGCATCTTTCTTTAGACACTCCTAAACTTCAAAATTCGTAAAAATTACATCTGCCCATCTACAGCTTTGAAATTTGGAACACAGATTAAGAAATGGTGGCTAAAGGGGACACCAATCACCAAGTCCAAATACTTGAGCTTGGTTTTTGAGTACTGAGCTTTCAAATCCAAAAACATGTGATTTTTGAAATTAAAATGCCAACTTTTGAAAGAGAGCTCGTACGTCTGAGATGGCGACAGATTTGGACAAAAGAAGTTCCAAAATATACAGAAATGTCATAAAATCACTATAAGCAGTTCATGGGATAAATATAGATTTCAGAGCATTTTTGGACTGCATAATTTTTTGGACACTCCTAAACTTCAAAATTCGCAAAAATTACATCTGCCCTTTTACAGCTTTGAAATTTGGAACACAGATTAAGAAATGGTGGCTGAATGGGACACCGTACACCAAGTCCAAATACTGAGCTTGGTTTTTGAGTACTGAGCTTTAAAATCCAATAACATGTGATTTTTGAAATCAAAATGCCAACTTTTGAAAGAGGGCTCGTGCGTCTGAGATTGCGACAGAATTGGACTTAAGAAGTTCTAAAACATAAAGAAATGCCATAAAATCACTAAAAGCAGTCCATAACACAATTATAATTTTCAGAGCATTTTTGGACAGCATCTTTCTTTGGACACTTCTAAACTTTAAGAATCGCCAAAATTACATCTGACCTTCTACAGCTTTGAAATTTAGAACACAGATTAAGACGTGATGGCTGAAAGGGAAACCGTAGAGCAAGTCCAAATACTGAGCTTGCTTTTTGAGTACTGAGCTTTAAAATCCAATAACATGTGATTTTTGAAATCAAAATGCCAACTTTTGAAAGAGGGCTCGTGCGTCTGAGATTGCGACAGAATTGGACTTAAGAAGTTCTAAAACATAAAGAAATGCCATAAAATCACTAAAAGCAGTCCATAACACAATTATAATTTTCAGAGCATTTTTGGACTGCATAATTTTTTGGACACTCCTAAACTTCAAAATTCGCAAAAATTACATCTGCCCTTTTACAGCTTTGAAATTTGGAACACAGATTAAGAAATGGTGGCTGAATGGGACACCGTACACCAAGTCCAAATACTGAGCTTGGTTTTTGAGTACTGAGCTTTAAAATCCAATAACATGTGATTCTTGAAATCAAAATGCCAACTTTTGAAAGAGGGCTGGTGCGTCTGAGATTGCGACAGAATTGGACTTAAGAAGTTCTAAAACACAAAGAAATGCCATAAAATCACTAAAAGCAGTCCATAACACGATTATAATTTTCAGAGCATTTTTGGACTGCATAATTTTTTGGACACTCCTAAACTTCAAAATTCGCAAAAATTACATCTGCCCTTTTACAGCTTTGAAATTTGGAACACAGATTAAGAAATGGTGGCTGAATGGGACACCGTACACCAAGTCCAAATACTGAGCTTGGTTTTTGAGTACTGAGCTTTAAAATCCAATAACATGTGATTTTTGAAATCAAAATGCCAACTTTTGAAAGAGGGCTCGTGCGTCTGAGATTGCGACAGAATTGGACTTAAGAAGTTCTAAAACATAAAGAAATGCCATAAAATCACTAAAAGCAGTCCATAACACAATTATAATTTTTAGAGCATTTTTGGACTGCATCTTTTTTTGGACACTTCTAAATTTTAAGAATCGCCAAAATTACATCTGCCCTTCTACAGCTTTGAGATTTAGAACACAGATTAAGAAGTGATGGCTGAATGGGACACCGTACAGCAAGTCCAAATATTGAGCTTGGTTTTTGAGCACTGAGCTTTAAAAGCCAATAACATGTAATTTTTGAAATCAAAATGCCAACTTTTGAAAAAGGGCTCGTACGTCTGAGATTGCGACAGAATTGGACTTAAGAAGTTCTAAAACACAAAGAAATGCCATAAAATCACTAAAAGCAGTCCATAACACAATTGTAATTTTCAGAGCATTTTTGGACTGCATCTTTCTTTGGACACTTCTAAACTTTAAGAATCGCCAAAATTACATCTGCCCTTCTACAGCTTTGAAATTTAGAACACAGATTAAGAAATGGTGGCTGAATGTGACACCATACACCAAGTCCAAATATTGCGCTTGGTTTTTCAGTACTGAGCTTTAAAATCCAATAACATGTGATTTTTGAAATGAAAATGCCAACTTTTGAAAGAGGGCTCGTACGTCTGAGATTGCGACAGAATTGGAGTTAAGAAGTTCTAAAACACAAAGAAATGCCATAAAAACACTAAAACCAGTCTATAACACAATTATAATTTTCAGAGCATTTTTGGACAGCATCTTTCTTTGGACACTTCTAAACTTTAAGAATCGCCAAAATTTCATCTGCCCTTCTAGAGCTTTGAAATTTAGAACACATATTAAGAAGTGATGGCTGAATGGGACACCGTACAGCAAGTCCAAATACTGAGCTTGGTTTTTGAGCACTGAGCTTTAAAGTTCAATAACATGTAATTTTTGAAATCAAAATGCCAACTTTTGAAAGAGGGCTCGTGCGTCTGAGATTGCGACAGAATTGGACCTAAGAAGTTCTAAAACATAAAGAAATGCCATAAAATCACTAAAAGCAGTCCATAACACAATAAAAATTTTCAGAGCATTTTTGGACTGCATCTTGCTTTGGACACTTCTAAACTTTAAGAATCGCCAAAATTACATCTGCCCTTCTAGAGCTTTGAAATTTAGAACACATATTAAGAAGTGATGGCTGAATGGGACACCGTACGGCAAGTCCAAATACTGAGCTTGGTTTTTGAGCACTGAGCTTTAAAAGCCAATAACATGTAATTTTTGAAATCAAAATGCGAACTTTTGATAGAGAGCTCGTACGTCTGAGATTGCGACAGAATTGGACTTAAGAAGTTCTACAACACATAAAAATGCCATAAAATCACTAAAAGCAGTCCATAACACAATTATAATTTTCAGAGCATTTTTGGACAGCATCTTTCTTTGGACACTTCTAAACTTTAAGAATCGCCAAAATTTCATCTGCCCTTCTAGAGCTTTGAAATTTAGAACACATATTAAGAAGTGATGGCTGAATGGGACACCGTACAGCAAGTCCAAATACTGAGCTTGGTTTTTGAGTACTGAGCTTTCAAATCCAATAACATGTGATTTTTGAAATCAAAATGCCAACTTTTGAAAGAGGGCTCGTGCGTCTGAGATTGCGACAGAATTGGACTTAAGAAGTTCTAAAACATAAAGAAATGCCATAAAATCACTAAAAGCAGTCCATAACACAATTATAATTTTCAGAGCATTTTTGGACAGCATCTTTCTTTGGACACTTCTAAACTTTAAGAATCGCCAAAATTACATCTGACCTTCTACAGCTTTGAAATTTAGAACACAGATTAAGACGTGATGGCTGAAAGGGAAACCGTAGAGCAAGTCCAAATACTGAGCTTGCTTTTTGAGTACTGAGCTTTAAAATCCAATAACATGTGATTTTTGAAATCAAAATGCCAACTTTTGAAAGAGGGCTCGTGCGTCTGAGATTGCGACAGAATTGGACTTAAGAAGTTCTAAAACATAAAGAAATGCCATAAAATCACTAAAAGCAGTCCATAACACAATTATAATTTTCAGAGCATTTTTGGACTGCATAATTTTTTGGACACTCCTAAACTTCAAAATTCGCAAAAATTACATCTGCCCTTTTACAGCTTTGAAATTTGGAACACAGATTAAGAAATGGTGGCTGAATGGGACACCGTACACCAAGTCCAAATACTGAGCTTGGTTCTTGAGTACTGAGCTTTAAAATCCAATAACATGTGATTCTTGAAATCAAAATGCCAACTTTTGAAAGAGGGCTGGTGCGTCTGAGATTGCGACAGAATTGGACTTAAGAAGTTCTAAAACACAAAGAAATGCCATAAAATCACTAAAAGCAGTCCATAACACGATTATAATTTTCAGAGCATTTTTGGACTGCATAATTTTTTGGACACTCCTAAACTTCAAAATTCGCAAAAATTACATCTGCCCTTTTACAGCTTTGAAATTTGGAACACAGATTAAGAAATGGTGGCTGAATGGGACACCGTACACCAAGTCCAAATACTGAGCTTGGTTTTTGAGTACTGAGCTTTAAAATCCAATAACATGTGATTTTTGAAATCAAAATGCCAACTTTTGAAAGAGGGCTCGTGCGTCTGAGATTGCGACAGAATTGGACTTAAGAAGTTCTAAAACATAAAGAAATGCCATAAAATCACTAAAAGCAGTCCATAACACAATTATAATTTTTAGAGCATTTTTGGACTGCATCTTTTTTTGGACACTTCTAAATTTTAAGAATCGCCAAAATTACATCTGCCCTTCTACAGCTTTGAGATTTAGAACACAGATTAAGAAGTGATGGCTGAATGGGACACCGTACAGCAAGTCCAAATATTGAGCTTGGTTTTTGAGCACTGAGCTTTAAAAGCCAATAACATGTAATTTTTGAAATCAAAATGCCAACTTTTGAAAAAGGGCTCGTACGTCTGAGATTGCGACAGAATTGGACTTAAGAAGTTCTAAAACACAAAGAAATGCCATAAAATCACTAAAAGCAGTCCATAACACAATTGTAATTTTCAGAGCATTTTTGGACTGCATCTTTCTTTGGACACTTCTAAACTTTAAGAATCGCCAAAATTACATCTGCCCTTCTACAGCTTTGAAATTTAGAACACAGATTAAGAAATGGTGGCTGAATGTGACACCATACACCAAGTCCAAATATTGCGCTTGGTTTTTCAGTACTGAGCTTTAAAATCCAATAACATGTGATTTTTGAAATGAAAATGCCAACTTTTGAAAGAGGGCTCGTACGTCTGAGATTGCGACAGAATTGGAGTTAAGAAGTTCTAAAACACAAAGAAATGCCATAAAAACACTAAAACCAGTCTATAACACAATTATAATTTTCAGAGCATTTTTGGACAGCATCTTTCTTTGGACACTTCTAAACTTTAAGAATCGCCAAAATTTCATCTGCCCTTCTAGAGCTTTGAAATTTAGAACACATATTAAGAAGTGATGGCTGAATGGGACACCGTACAGCAAGTCCAAATACTGAGCTTGGTTTTTGAGCACTGAGCTTTAAAATTCAATAACATGTAATTTTTGAAATCAAAATGCCAACTTTTGAAAGAGGGCTCGTGCGTCTGAGATTGCGACAGAATTGGACCTAAGAAGTTCTAAAACATAAAGAAATGCCATAAAATCACTAAAAGCAGTCCATAACACAATAAAAATTTTCAGAGCATTTTTGGACTGCATCTTGCTTTGGACACTTCTAAACTTTAAGAATCGCCAAAATTACATCTGCCCTTCTAGAGCTTTGAAATTTAGAACACATATTAAGAAGTGATGGCTGAATGGGACACCGTACGGCAAGTCCAAATACTGAGCTTGGTTTTTGAGCACTGAGCTTTAAAAGCCAATAACATGTAATTTTTGAAATCAAAATGCGAACTTTTGATAGAGAGCTCGTACGTCTGAGATTGCGACAGAATTGGACTTAAGAAGTTCTACAACACATAAAAATGCCATAAAATCACTAAAAGCAGTCCATAACACAATTATAATTTTCAGAGCATTTTTGGACAGCATCTTTCTTTGGACACTTCTAAACTTTAAGAATCGCCAAAATTTCATCTGCCCTTCTAGAGCTTTGAAATTTAGAACACATATTAAGAAGTGATGGCTGAATGGGACACCGTACAGCAAGTCCAAATACTGAGCTTGGTTTTTGAGTACTGAGCTTTCAAATCCAAAAACATATGATTTTTGAGATCAAAATGCCAACTTTTGAAAGAGGGCTCGTGAGTCTGAGATTGCGACAGAATTGGACTTAAGAAGTTCTAAAACACAAAGAAATGCCATAAAATCACTAAAAGCAGTCCATAAGACAATTAGAATTTTCAGAGCATTTTTCGACTGCATCTTTCTTTGGACACTTCTAAACTTTAAGAATCGCCAAAATTACATCTGCCCTTCTACAGCTTTAATATTTAGAACACAGATTAAGACGTGATGGCTGAAAGGAAAACCGTAGAGCAAGTCCAAATACTGAGCTTGGTTTTTGAGTACTGAGCTTTAAAATCCAATAACATGTGATTTTTGAAATCAAAATGCCAACTTTTGAAAGAGGGCTCGTGCGTCTGAGATTGCGACAGAATTGGACTTAAGAAGTTCTAAAACATAGAGAAATGCCATAAAATCACTAAAAAGCAGTCCATAACACAATTAGAATTTTCAGAGCATTTTTGGACTGCATCTTTCTTTGTACACTGCTAAACTTTAAGAATAGCCAAAATTACATCTGCCCTTCTACAGCTTTGAAATTTAGAACACAGATTAAGAATTGATAGCTGAATGGGACACCGTACATTAAGTCCAAATACTGAGCTTGGTTTTTGAGTACTGAGCTTTAAAATCCAATAACATGTGATTTTTGAAATCAAAATGCCAACTTTTGAAAGAGGGCTCGTGCGTCTCAGATTGCGACAGAATTGGACTTAAGAAGTTCTAAAACACAAAGAAATGCCATAAAATCACTAAAAGCAGTCCATAACACAATTATAATTTTCAGAGCATTTTTGGATTGCATCTTTTTTTGGACACTCCTAAACTTAAAAAATCACGAAAATTGCATCTGCCCTTCTACAGCTTTGAAATTTAGAACACATAATAAGAAGTGATGGCTGAATGCGACACCGTACAGCAAGTCCAAATACTGAGCTTGGTTTTTGAGTACTGAGCTTTCAAATCCAAAAACATATGATTTTTGAGATCAAAATGCGAACTTTTAAAAGAGAGCTCGTACGTCTGAGATTGCGACAGATTTGGACTAAAGAAGTTCCAAAATTTACAAAAGTGTCATAAAATCCCTATAAACAGTTCATGGAACAAATGTAGATTTCAGAGCATTGTGGACTGCATCTTTCTTTGGACACTCCTAAACTTTAAAAATCGCCAAAATTACATCTGCCCTTCTACAGCTTTGAAATTTAGAACACAGATTAAGAAGTGATGGCTGAATGGGACACCGTACACAAAGTCCAAATACTGAGCTTGGTTTTTGAGTACTGAGCTTTAAAATCCAATAACATGTGATTTTTGAAATCAAAATGCCAACTTTTGAAAGAGGGCTCGTACGTCTGAGATTGCGACGGAATTGGACTTAAGAAGTTCTACAACACAAAGAAATGCCATAAAATCACTAAAAGCAGTCCATAACACAATTATAATTTTCAGAGCATTTTTGGACTGCATCTTTCTTTGTACACTGCTAAACTTTAAGAATAGCCAAAATTACATCTGCCCTTCTATAGCTTTGAAATTTAGAACACATATTAAGAAGTGATGGCTGAATGGGACACCGTACAGCAAGTCCAAATACTGAGCTTGGTTTTTGAGTACTGAGCTTTAAAATTCAATTACATGTGATTTTTGAAATCAAAATGCCAACTTTTGAAAGAGGGCTCGTGCGTCTGAGATTGCGACAGAATTGGACTTAAGAAGTTCTAAAACATAAAGAAATGCCATAAAATCAGTAAAAAGCAGTCCATAACACAATTATAATTTTCAGAGCATTTTTGGACTGCATCTTTCTTTGGACACTTCTAAACTTTAAGAATCGCCAAAATTACATCTGCCCTTCTACAGCTTTGAAATTTAGAACACAGATTAAGAAGTGATGGCTCAATGGGACACCGTAGAGCAAGTCCAAATACTGAGCTTGGTTTTTGAGTACTGAGCTTTAAAATCCAAAAACATATGATTTTTGAGATCAAAATGCGAACTTTTCAAAGAGAGCTCGTACGTCTGAGATGGCGACAGATTTGGACAAAAGAAGTTCCAAAATATACAGAAATGTCATAAAATCCCTATAAACAGTACATGGGATAAATATAGATTTCAGAGCATATTTGGACTGCATCGTTCTTTAGACACTCGAAAACTTTAAAAATCACCAAAATTACATCTGCCCCTCTACAGCTTTGAAATTTGGAAAACAGATTAACAAATGGTGGCTGAATGGGACACCGTACACCAAGTCCAAATACTTGAGCTTGGTTTTTGGGTAGTGAGCTTTCAAATCGAAAAATATGTTACGTTTCAAATCAAAATGCCAACTTTTGAAAGAGAGCTCGTATGTCTGAGATTGCGACAGAATTGGACTTAAGAAGTTCTAAAACACGAAGAAATGGCATAAAATCACTAAAAGCAGTCCAAAAGACAATTAGGATTTTCAGAGTATTTTTGGACTGCATCTTTATTTAGACACTCCTAAACTTCAAAATTCGTAAAAATTACATCTGCCCATCTACAGCTTTGAAATTTGGAACACAGATTAAGAAATGGTGGCTAAATGGGACACCAATCACCAAGTCCAAATACTTGAGCTTGGTTTTTGAGTACTGAGCTTTCAAATCCAAAAACATGTGATTTTTGAAATTAAAATGCCAACTTTTGAAAGAGGGCTCGTGCGTCTGAGATGGCGACAGATTTGGACAAAAGAAGTTCCAAAATATACAGAAATGTCATAAAATCCCTACAAACAGTTCATGGGATAAATGTGGATTTCAGAGCATTTTTGGACTGCATCTTTCTTTGGTCACTTCTAAACTTTAAAAATCGTCAAAATTACATCTGCCCTTTGACAGATTTGAATTTTGGAACACAGATTAAGAAATTGCGGCTGAATGGGACACCGTACACCAAGTCCAAATACTTGAGCTTGGTTTTTGAGTACTAAGCTTTCAAATCCAAAAACATATGATTTTTGAGATCAAAATGCGAACTTTTGAAAGAGAGCTCGTACGTCTGAGATTGCGACAGATTTGGACTAAATAGGTTCCAAAATATACAGATATGTCATAAAATCCCCATAAACAGTTCATGGGATAAATGTAGATTTCAGAGCATTTTTGGACTGCATCTTTCTTTGGTCACTTCTAAACTTTAAAAATCGTCAAAATTACATCTGCCATTTGACAGATTTGAATTTTGGAACACTGATTAAGAAATTGCGGCTGAATGGGACACCGTACACCAAGTCCAAATACTTGAGCTTGGTTTTTGAGTACTGAGCTTTCAAATCCAAAAACATGATTTTTGAGATCAAAATGCGAACTTTTGAAAGAGAGCTCGTACGTCTGAGATTGCGACAGAATTGGACTTAATAAGTTCTAAAACATAAAGAAATGCCATGAAATCACTAAAAGCAGTCCATAACACAATTATAATTTTCAGAGCATATTTGGACTGCATCTTTCTTTAGACACTCGTAAACTTTAAGAATCACCAAAATTACATCTGCCCTTCTACAGCTTTGAAATTTAGAACACAGATTAAGAAGTGATGGCTGAATGGGACATCGTACAGCAAGTCCAAATACTGAGCTTGGTTTTTGAGTACTGAGCTTTCAAATCAAAAAACATATGATTTTTGAGATCAGAATGCGAACTTTTGAAAGAGAGCTCGTACGTCTGAGATTGTGACAGAATTGGACTTAAGACATTCTAAAACATATAGAAATGGCATAAAATCACTAAAAGGAGTTCATAACGCAATTATAATTTTCAGAGTATTTTTATACTGCAACTTTTTTTGGACACTCCTAAACTTAAAAAATTGCAAAAATTACATCTGCCCTTCTACACCTTTGAAATTTGGAACACAGATTAAAAAATGGCGTCTGAATGGGATAACGTACACCAAGTCCAAATACTGAGCTTGGTTTTTGAGTACTGATCATTCAAATCCAAAAACATGTGATTTTTGAAATCAAAATGCCAACTTTTGAAAGAGAGCTCGTACGTCTGAGATTGCGACAGAATTTGACTTAAGAAATTCTAAAACATAAAGAAATAAAGAAATGGCATAAAATCACTAAAAGCAGTTTATAAGACAATTATAATTTTCAGAGTATTTTTGGACACTCCTAAACTTAAAAAATTGCAAAAATTACATCTGCCCTTCTACAGCTTTGAAATTTGGAGCACAAATTAAACAATGTTGGCTAAATGAGACACCAATCACCAAGTCCAAATACACAGCCTGGTTTTTTAGTACTGAGCTTTCAAATCCAAAAACATGTGATTTTTGAAATGAAAATGCCAACTTTTGAAAGAGGGCTCGTACGTCTGAGATTGCGACAGAATTGGAGTTAAGAAGTTCTAAAACACAAAGAAATGCCATAAAAGCACTAAAACCAGTCTATAACACAATTATAATTTTCAGAGCATTTTTGGACTGCATCTTTCTTTGGACACTTCTAAACTTTAAGAATCGCCAAAATTACATCTGCCCTTCTACAGCTTTGAAATTTAGAACACAGATCAAGAAATGGTGGCTGAATGTGACACCGTACAGGAAGTTTAAGTACTGAGCTTGGTTTTTGAGTAGTGAGCTTTCAAACCCAAAAATATGTTACGTTTGAAAACAAAATTCCAACTTTTGAAAGAAAGCTCGTATGTCTGAGATTGTGACAGAAATGGACTTAAGAAGTTCTAAAATACAAAGAAATGGCATAAAATCACTAAAACCAGTCCAAAAACCAATTCGGATTTTCAGAGTATTTTTGGATTGCATCCTTTTTTGGACACTCCTAAACTTCAAAATTCGCAAAAATTACATCTGCCCTTTTACAGCTTTGAAATTTGGAACCCAGATTAAGAAATGGTGGCTGAATGGGACACCGTACACCAAGTCCAAATACTTGAGCTTGGTTCTTGAGTAGTGAGCTTTCAAATCCAAAAATATGTTACGTTTGAAATCAAAATGCCAACTTTTGAAAGAGAGCTCGTACGTCTGAGATTGCGACAGATTTGGACTAAAAAAGTTCCAAAATATACAGAAATGTCATAAAATCGCTATAAACAGTGTATGGGATAAATGTGGATTTCAGAGAATTTTTGGACTGCATCTTTCTTTAGACACTCCTAAACTTTAAAAATCGCCAAAATTACATCTGTCCTTCTACAGCTTTGAAATTTGGAACACAGATTAAGAAATGGTGGGTAAATGGGACACCAATCACCAAGTCCAAATACTTGAGCTCGGTTATTGAGTACTGAGCTTTCAAATCCAAAAACATGTGATTTTTGAGATCAAAATACGAACGTTTGAAAGAGAGCTCGTACGTCTGAGATTGCGACAGATTTGGACTAAATAGGTTCCAAAATATACAGAAATGTCATAAAATCTCTATAAACAGTTCATGGAATAAATATAGATTTCTGAGCATTGTGGACTGCATCTTTCTTTAGACACTCCTAAACTTTAAAAATCGCCAAAATTACATCTGCCCTTCTACAGCTTTGAAATTTGGAACACAGATTAAGAAATGGTGGCTAAATGGGACACCAATCACCAAGTCCAAATACTTGCGCTTGGTTATTGAGTACTGAGCTTTCAAATCCAAAAACATGTGATTTTTGAAATCAAAATGCCATCTTTTGAAAGAGAGCTCATACGTCTGAGATTGCGACAGCATTGGACTTAAGAAGTTCTAAAACATAAAGAAATGGCATAGAATCACTAAAAGCAGTCCATAAGACAATTGTAATTTTCAGAGCATTTTTGGATTGCATCTTTTTTTGGAAGCTCCTAAACTTCAAAAATCGCAAAAATTACATCTGCTTTTCTACAGCTTTGAAATTTGGAACACCGATTAAGAAATGGTGTCTGAATGGGATAACGTACATGAAGTCCAAATAATGAGCTTGGTTTTTGAGTACTGACCTTTCAAATACAAAAACATGTGATTTTTGAAGTCGAAATGCCAACTTTTGAAAGAGAGCCTGTACGTCTGAGATTGCGACAGAATTGGACTAAAGAAGTTTTTCAAGTATGTATTACCCAAGCATAATTTCGAGAATTGGATACCTTTCACCAAAGGCAGTATAGATTTGGTAAAACATGCTATAGCCTAAGTTATCCAGTTCAGAAGACAGTGAATGTGTTAAATGATTTGAAAAATGAAAGTATATTTTCGACACATAGAATCTTGTAGCTTTGTAATCAAATGATTTATTCAAAAGCTTCAGTCTACAATCTAAGGTTCCTGATTTATGCACCTTACGAGCTGCAGCATCAGTTTGTCTCCTCATTAGTTTGACGTCTAACAAATAGTCCCATATCGCCCTAATGAAGTAGCAATTAATATTATACTATTGCAGGTATCAATATAAGTGAAGGATCAATTCAAAATTGCCTTTTATAGAAGTCTACACCATCAAGAGATTGTTAACAAGAGACGAAAAGATTAATAGTGCATATTGAGATTATCCGGAATTTACAATTTATCACCGAATTTAAATTGTAAATCCTCTGGTAGAAAGCAATTTTGCAATTAACAATTTCACTCCCAGCGATTGATTAACGATCACGCTACTTGTCCGATAGAAATCACCACTAATCTATATGGAACATCTCATATCTCATTAGCCATTGTGACTTACATCAGCCGTGGCCGCTTTGAAGTTTTTTTTTTGGGAACGCCGTATGTAAAACCTCGATCTTGATCAACCGGACGTCAAAGTAAATATCAAAAGAACGGCTTTCTTATGTTGACTACATTAGAACGTCTGCCCACCACGCGGAAGACGATTTTTTATTCATCACTGTCAGAGCAAAAAATATTTATGAAAGCTTTCTCTATTTAAACAAGACAGCGATCTAAAACACTTTCTTTCTCTGCGACTTGCTGGTTGCGGTTTTGCATTTTCTGATATTAATCTGTTATTTCCCTTTGCTTTTGTGGCACACCTTTCACACTGCCGCGGCGAAGTCTGCTGGAAAAATCGTAATTCAGTTTTTTGAAGGGAGAAATGTCTGGTGGCAGCTCGATGGACGAATCGAATAACTTGGCAGCGTGAAAGATCTCATCCAAATTTGAACAGATATTTAAAAAATAAATATTTTAGATTCCAAGTTCTATCCGACATGTTTAGGAGAAACCGGGGATGGTTGTCGCAAGGGCAAGTTGTCACTGGAGCTGTTATGTTTTTGACACATATTTTACTGGTTACAACTTACTCCGGAAACTGTGACACCTTGCCCCAACTTGATATGTAATTATCCTACAAAAAAAAAAAACACCACTATGGGAGCGAAAATATAGCTGCAAAAAAAAAGGTAAATCTTGTGACAACCATACCCGGTCTCCCCTGTGTTTCAAGTTTATATAAAACATTCCCAGTCCATAGCAAACCACAATCTGCCACCAGGGACTCCAACACAAATGAAGTTGTCACAGATTTAATAAATTAGGAATTCTTTTATCGCCGCTCAGCAATTGTAAACGCCAAGACGGCATTGTGCCCCACCGTGTCCGACATCCACAAAGAAAAGGAACTAAACGCTAATAGTTGTATTAGGGGATCCGTTTCGCCCAACAGCTGGACCGTTTAAGTTCACACAATGCGAAGGATGTTGAATCGGTGAGCGACGTTTTGTGGCATTTGCGGCGAATTCTTGAATCTATTAGGTAATTGCTAATTTCTGGAGCCTCCCGGCGAGTCGAATCCGACAAAAGCTTTCTTGCGCGACCCTTTTCAGGCACTCTAACGGGTTATCCGAGCTTTGAACGCTCATAATAAGAGTTTGATGGTAGATTTAACGCGGTCGCGGTAAAAAATGCGACGGTTTTTGAGTGAACAGGTTGTAAATATTTTATTAGGGAAGTAGTTTATGATTCATGGGATTAGGTTTCCGTAATCCGGCTTTTATGTCGGTGTTGTTTGTGATTGGCTGTAAACAACAAATTCCGAATTTTACACGAGGGCATAAAATAGTACGTTTGAATAGTGAGGTTATGTTTATGCAGCATAATGATATTAATAAATTTATTGGGGCTCATAAACACACGCAGGTGAACATCTTTCTGTTGAAATTATTATTGATTTCTCGGGTTTCCATCCATATGTTTAGAAAATGGTTTCGAAAATATGAAGACACGAGTTTGACTGTACTTAGAAAATAACGGAGGACATTTTGAGCATTTTGTGTAAACGAAAGAATAAGCAGTAATAGTTTTTTGTCAACTGAAATTGCAAGATTTCTAACATATAAGCAACCAATAATACGTGAAGATCGTATTTTGTAAACACAGACAATTTCTTTAATTTCCAAAAGGATCTCTCTCTTTTTAATTTGATGTATTAATATTTCGTTAATTCGATATCTCGTTGAACTGACTTCATTGATTGGCGTTAAGATTTTTTGTTAATATAATATTTATTAATGTTAATTAATATTATTTTGATATTTTGTTAATTTGATCTTTCCATCATTTGATATATTTAGATTTTATCACATTTAGATATTATTTTATATCTGACATTGTGTCATTTAGTGAATGTGATTTTTCACTATAAATTTTCATATTTTTAATTCGATATATTGACATTTCGTTAAACTCACTTAATTTGGTATTTCATTAATTTGATGTTGCCATAATTTGATATATTTAAAAAAAAATTATATAACGTTTTGCTATTTTTATGTCTGACATTGTGTTATTTCGTTAATTTAATCGTTCGTTGTGATATTCCTTAATATTAACAGTATATTTCGTTAATTCGATATTTAATTTAATTTTATGTGTCCATAATTTGATATACTTATATCTTTTGTTAACATGACATTTAAATGTCATTTTATATCTGACATTGTGTCATTTCGTTAATTTAATTGTACATTGTGATAATTTCATATTATATTTTATATTTTCAATTTGATATATCAAGATTTCGTTAATTCGATATTTCGTTGAACTGACTTCATTGATTGGCGTTGATTTAATGTTTCCATAATTGTATGTATTAAGATTTTTTGTTAATATAATATTTATTAATGTTAATTAATATTATTTTGATATTTTGTTAATTTGATCTTTCCATCATTTGATATATTTAGATTTTATCACATTTAGATATTATTTTATATCTGACATTGTGTCATTTAGTGAATGTGATTTTTCACTATAAATTTTCATATTTTTAATTCGATATATTGACATTTCGTTAAACTCACTTAATTTGGTATTTCGTTAATTTGATGTTGCCATAATTTGATATATTTAAAAAAAATTATATAACGTTTTGCTATTTTTATGTCTGACATTGTGTTATTTCGTTAATTTAATCGTTCGTTGTGATATTCCTTAATATTAACAGTATATTTCGTTAATTCGATATTTCATTGGACTTACTTTTCTTTAATTTGATATTCGATGATTTTATGTGTCCATAATTTGATATACTTATATCTTTTGTTAATATGACATTTAAATGTGTTTTTATATCTGACATTGTGTCATTTCGTTAATTTAATTGTACATTGTGATAATTTCATATTATATTTTATATTTTCAATTTGATATATTAAGATTTCGTTAATTCGATATTTTGTTGACCTGACCTCCAATTTAATTTGATTTTTCATTAATTTGATTTTTCCATAATTTAATTGGATGTATTGACATTATTAATTTGATATACTTATATCTTTTGTTAATATGACATTTATACATTATTTTATATCTGACATAGTGTCATTTAGTGAATGTGATTTTTCACTATAAAATTTTCATATTTTAAACTTGATATATTGACATTTCGTTAAACTGATTTAATTTGGTATTTCCATAATTTGATGTTCCCATAATTTGAAATATATATTTTTTGTTAATATAACGTCTTCCTATTTTTGTGTGTGACATTGTGTCATTTCGTTAATTTAATTGTTCGTTGTGATATACGTTAATATTGATATTATCTTTCGTTAATTCGATATTTCGTTGAACTGAGATTTCTTTAATTTGATATTCGATGATTTGATGTTTCCATAATTTGATATATTTAGATTTTTATTAGTATGGCATTTAGATTTTTTTATATGTAACATTAATTATTAGTGTCATATCCTTAATTTAATAGTTCTTTCTGATATTTTCATATTTTTAATTTGATATTTCGTTGATTTGATGCTTCCATAAATTAATATAAATTTAGATTTTTTGTTAATATGATATATAGTTTTTTTTATGTCTGACATTGTGTCATTTCGTGAATTTGATTGTTTATTTTAATTTTTTTATATTTTTAATTTGATATATGTATTGAGATTTCGTTAATTCGATATTTCGTTGAACTGAATATTCATTAGTTTAATATTGCGCTGAATAAATTGATGTTTCTATAATTTGATATACATTTTTTGACCCTTTGTTAATATAAGGTTTAGGTATTTCTTTATATCTGACATTGTGTTATTTCGTGAATTTAATTGTTCGTTGTGATCTTTTCACACTGTTAATTTGATATTTGGTATTTCGTTGATTTGATGTCTTCATAATTTGATATCTATTTTTGTTTTTAAAATGACTATTTTAAAATGGATACTATTTTATATTTGACATTGTGTCATATCTTTAATTTAATAGTTCCTTCTGATATTTTCATATTTTTAATTTGATATTTCGTTGATTTGATGCTTAAATAAATTAATACAAATTTAGATTTTTTGTTAATATGATATATTGTTTTTTTATATCTGACATTGTGTCATTTATTTAATTTGCTAGTTCGTTGGGATATCTTAATATATTTTTAATTTGGCATTTCATTAGTTCGATATTTCGTTCAACAGATTTCTCATTAATTTAATATTTTGTTGATTCGTCGTTTCCATAATTTCAGATATTTAATTATTTTGTTAATTTGACATTCAGCTATTTTTGTGTCTGACATTGTGTCATTTCGTAAATTTGATTGTGTATTTTGATTTTTTTATATCTTTAATTTGATATATGTATTGAGATTTCGTTAATTCGATATTTCGTTGAACTGAATTTTCATTACTTCAATAGTGCGCTGAATTGATGTTTCTAAAATTTGATATACATTTTTAGACCTTTTGTTAATATAAGGTTTAGGTATTTCTTTATATCTGACATTGTGTCATTTCGTGAATTTAATTGTTCGTTGTGATATTTTCATATTATTAATTTGATATTTGGTCTGTTTTTTTTGTCAAAATGACTATTTTAAAATGGATACAATTTTATATTAATTTAATAGTTCCTTCTGATATTTTCATATTTTTAATCTGATACTTCGTTGATTTGATGCTTCCATAAAATAATATAAATTTAGATTTTTTGTTAATATGATATATAGTTTTTTTTTTATATCTGACATTGTGTCATTAATTTAATTTGCTAGTTCGTTGCGATATCTTCATATATTTTTAATTTGGCATTTCATTAATTCGATATTTCGTTGAACAGATTTCTCATTTATTTAATATTTCATTGATTTGCCGTTTCTATGATTTGATATATTTAAATTTTTTGTTAATTTGACATTTAGCTATTTTTGTGTCTGACATTGTGTTATTTCGTTAATTTAATCGTTCGTTGTGATATTCGTTAATATTAATAGTATATTTCGTTAATTCGATATTTCATTGGACTTACTTTTCTTTAATTTGATATTCGATGATTTTATGTGTCCATAATTTGATATACTTATATCTTTTGTTAATATGACATTTAAATGTGTTTTTATATCTGACATTGTGTCATTTCGTTAATTTAATTGTACATTGTGATAATTTCATATTATATTTTATATTTTCAATTTGATATATTAAGATTTCGTTAATTCGATATTTTGTTGACCTGACCTCCAATTTAATTTGATCTTTCATTAATTTGATTTTTCCATAATTTAATTGGATGTATTGACATTATTAATTTGATATACTTATATCTTTTGTTAATATGACATTTATACATTATTTTATATCTGACATAGTGTCATTTAGTGAATGTGATTTTTCACTATAAAATTTTCATATTTTAAACTTGATATATTGACATTTCGTTAAACTGATTTAATTTGGTATTTCCATAATTTGATGTTCCCATAATTTGAAATATATATTTTTTGTTAATATAACGTCTTCCTATTTTTGTGTGTGACATTGTGTCATTTCGTTAATTTAATTGTTCGTTGTGCTATACGTTAATATTGATATTCTTTCGTTAATTCGATATTTCCTTGAACTGAGATTTCTTTAATTTGATATTCGATGATTTGATGTTTCCATAATTTGATATATTTACATTTTTATTAGTATGGCATTTAGATTTTTTTATATGTAACATTAATTATTAGTGTCATATCCTTAATTTAATAGTTCCTTCAGATATTTTCATATTTTTAATTTGATATTTCGTTGATTTGATGCTTAAATAAATTTTTGTTAATTAAATGATTTTTTGTTAATATGATATATAGTTTTTTTTTATATCTGACATTGTGTCATTAATTTAATTTGCTAGTTCGTTGCGATATCTTCATATGTTTTTAATTTCGCATTTCATTAATTCGATATTTCGTTGAACAGATTTCTCATTTATTTAATATTTTGTTGATTTGCCGTTTCCATAATTTGAGATATTTAAATTTTTTTGTTAATTTGACATTTAGCTATTTTTGTGTCTGACATTGTGTCATTTCGTGAATTTGATTGTTTATTTTGATTTTTTTTATATTTTTAATTTGATATATGTATTGAGATTTCGTTAATTCGATATTTCGTTGAAATGAATTTTCATTACTTCAATAGTGCGCTGAATTGATATACATTTTTAGACCTTTTGTTAATATAAGGTTTAGGTATTTCTTTATATCTGACATTGTGTTATTTCGTGAATTTAATTGTTCGTTGTGATATTTTCATATTATTAATTTGATATTTGGTATTTCGTTGATTTGATGCCTTCATAATTTGATATATATTTTTGTTGTTAAAATGACATTTAGATACTATTTTATATTTGATATTGTGTCATATCATTAATTTAATAGTTCGCTCTGATATTTTCATATTTTTAATTTGATATTTCGTTGATTTGATGCTTCCACAAATTGATATAAATTTAGATTTTTTGTTAATATGACAAATAGTTTTTTTTTGTGTCTGACATTGTGTCATTTATTTAATTTGATAGTCCGTTGCGATATTTTCATATATTTTTAGTTTAGCATTTCATTAATTCGATATTTCGTTGAACAGATTTCTCATTAATTTAATATTCCGTTGATTTTCCGTTTCCATAATTTGATATATTTAATTTTTTGTTAATTTGACATTTAGCTATTTTTGTGTCTGACATTGTGTCATTTCGTGAATTTAATTGTTTATTTTGATCTCCTTATATTTTTAATTTGATATATGTATTGAGATTTCGTTAATTCGATATTTCGTTGAACTGAATTTTCATTACTTCAATAGTGCGCTGAATTGATGTTTCTATAATTTGATATACATGTTTAGACCTTTTGTTAATATAAGGTTTAGGTATTTCTTTATATCTGACATTTCGTGAATTTAATTGTTCGTTGTGATATTTTCATATTGTTAATTTGATATTTGGTATTTCGTTGATTTGATGCCTTCATAATTTGATATATATTTTTGTTGTTAAAATGACATTTAGATACTATTTTATATTTGATATTGTGTCATATCCTTAATTTAATAGTTCGCTCTGATATTTTCATATTTTTAATTTGATATTTCGTTGATTTGATGCTTCCACAAATTGATATAAATTTAGATTTTTTGTTAATATGACAAATAGTTTTTTTTTGTGTCTGACATTGTGTCATTTATTTAATTTGATAGTCCGTTGCGATATTTTCATATATTTTTCGTTTAGCATTTCATTAATTCGATATTTCGTTGAACAGATTTCTCATTAATTTAATATTCCGTTGATTTTCCGTTTCCATAATTTGATATATTTAATTTTTTGTTAATTTGACATTTAGCTATTTTTGTGTCTGACATTGTGTCATTTCGTGAATTTAATTGTTTATTTTGATTTCCTTATATTTTTAATTTGATATATGTATTGAGATTTCGTTAATTCGATATTTCGTTGAACTGAATTTTCATTACTCCAATAGTGCGCTGAATTGATGTTTCTATAATTTGATATACATTTTTAGACCTTTTGTTATCTTTATATGACATTGTGTTATTTCGTGAATTTAAATGTTCGTTGTGATATTTTCATATTGTTAATTTGATATTTGGTATTTCATTGATTTGATGTCCTCATAATTTGATATCTATTTTTGTTGTTAAAATGACTATTTTAAAATAGATACTATTTTATATTTGATATTGTGTCATATCTTTAATTTAATAGTTCCTTCTGATATTTTCATATTTTTAATTTGATACTTCGTTGATTTGATGCTTAAATAAATTAATATAAATTTAGATTTTTTGTTAATATGATATATAGTTTTTTTTTATATCTGAGATTGTGTGATTTATTTAATTTGATAGTCCGTTGCGATATTTTCATATATTTTTAGTTTAGCATTTCATTAATTCGATATTTCGTTGAACAGATTTCTCATTAATTTAATATTCCGTTGATTTTCCGTTTCCATAATTTGATATATTTATTTTTTTGTTAATTTGACATTTAGTTATTTTTGTGTCTGGCATTGTGTCATTTCGTAAATTTGATTGTGTATTTTGATTTTTTTATATCTTTAATTTGATATATGTATTGAGATTTCGTTAATTCGATATTTCGTTGAACTGAATTTTCATTACTTCAATAGTGCGCTGAATTGATGTTTCTATAATTTGATATACATTTTTAGACCTTTTGTTAATATAAGGTTTAGGTATTTCTTTATATCTGACATTGTGTCATTGCGTCAATTTAATTGTTCATTGTGATATTTTCACATTGTTAATTTGATATTTGGTATTTCGTTGATTTGATGCCTTCATAATTTGATATATATTTTTGTTGTTAAAATGACATTTAGATACTATTTTATATTTGATATTGTGTCATATCCTTAATTTAATAGTTCGTTCTGATATTTTCATATTTTTCATTTGATATTTCGTTGATTTGATGCTTCCATAAATTGATATAAATTTAGATTTTTTGTTAATATGACAAATACTTTTTTTTGTGTCTGACATTGTGTCATTTATTTAATTTGATAGTCCGTTGCGATATTTTCATATATTTTTAGTTTAGCATTTCATTAATTCGATAATTCGTTGAACAGATTTCTCATTAAATTAATATTCCGTTGATTTGCCGTTTCCATAATTTGAGATATTTAAATTTTTTTGTTAATTTGGCATTCAGCTATTTTTGTGTCTGACATTGTGTCATTTCGTAAATTTGATTGTGTATTTTGATTTTTTTATATCTTTAATTTGATATATGTATTGAGATTTCGTTAATTCGATATTTCGTTGAACTGAATTTTCATTACTTCAATAGTGCTCTGAATTGATGTTTCTATAATTTGATATACATTTTTAGACCTTTTGTTATCTTTATATGACATTGTGTTATTTCGTGAATTTAAATGTTCGTTGTGATATTTTCATATTGTTAATTTGATATTTGGTATTTCATTGATTTGATGTCCTCATAATTTGATATCTATTTTTGTTGTTAAAATGACTATTTTAAAATAGATACTATTTTATATTTGATATTGTGTCATATCCTTAATTTAATAGTTCGTTCTGATATTTTCATATTTTTAATTTGATATTTCGTTGATTTGATGCTTCCATAAATTGATATAAATTTAGATTTTTTGTTAATATGACAAATAGTTTTTTTTGTGTCTGACGTTGTGTCATTATTTAATTTGATAGTCCGTTGCGATATTTTCATATATTTTTAGTTTAGCATTTCATTAATTCGATATATCGTTAAACAGATTTCTCATTAATTTAATATTTTGTTGATTTGCCGTTTCCATAATTTGAGATATTTAAATTTTTTTGTTAATTTGGCATTCAGCTATTTTTGTGTCTGACATTGTGTCATTTCGTAAATTTGATTGTGTATTTTAATTTTTTTATATCTTTAATTTGATATATGTATTGAGATTTCGTTAATTCGATATTTCGTTGAACTGAATTTTCATTACTTCAATAGTGCGCTGAATTGATGTTTCTATAATTTCATATACATTTTTAGACCTTTTGTTAATATAACGTTTAGGTATTTCTTTATATCTGACATTGTGTCATTTCGTTAGTTCAATTGTTCGTTGTGTGATATGTTTAATGTGATATTTTGATATTTTGTTAATTTAATTGTTCATTGTAATTTCCATAATTTGATATATTGACGTTTCGTTAATTCTATATTTTGTTGATTTGATGTTTCCATAATTTGATATATTTAGATTTTTTGTTAATATGACATTTAGTTATTATTTTATATCTGACATTGCGTCATTTCGTTAATTGATTTTTTCGTTGTGATATTTTCATATTTTTAATTTGATACATTGACATTTCGTTAATTCGATAATTCCTTGAATTGATATTTCCGTAATTTGATATATTTAGAGTATTTGTTAATATGACATTTAGATATTATTTTATATTTGACATTGTGTCATTTCGTTAATTTAATTGTTCCTTGTGATATTTTCATATTTCTAATTTCATATATTGACGTTTCGTTAATTCGATATTTCGTTGATTTGATATTTCCATAATTTGATATATTTAGATATTTTGTTAATATGACATTTAGGTATTTCTTTATATCTGACATTGTGTCATTTCGTTAGTTCAATTGTTCGTTGTGTGATATGTTTAATGTGATATTTTGATATTTTGTTAATTTAATTGTTCATTGTAATTTCCATAATTTGATATATTGACGTTTCGTTAATTCTATATTTTGTTGATTTGATGTTTCCATAATTTGATATATGTATTTAGATTTTTTTGTTAATACATATGACATTTAGATATTAGTTTATATCTGACATTGCGTCATTTCGTTAATTGATTTTTTCGTTGTGATATTTTCATATTTTTAATTTGATACATTGACATTTCGTTAATTCGATAATTCCTTGAATTGATATTTCCGTAATTTGATATATTTAGAGTATTTGTTAATATGACATTTAGATATTATTTTATATTTGACATTGTGTCATTTCGTTAATTTAATTGTTCCTTGTGATATTTTCATATTTCTAATTTCATATATTGACGTTTCGTTAATTCGATATTTCGTTGATTTGATATTTCCATAATTTGATATATTTAGATATTTTGTTAATATGACATTTAGATATTTCTTTATATCTGACATTGTGTCATTTCGTTAGTTCAATTGTTCGTTGTGTGATATGTTTAATGTGATATTTTGATATTTTGTTAATTTAATTGTTCATTGTAATTTCCATAATTTGATATATTGACGTTTCGTTAATTCTATATTTTGTTGATTTGATGTTTCCATAATTTGATATATTTAGATTTTTTGTTAATATGACATTTAGTTATTATTTTATATCTGACATTGCGTCATTTCGTTAATTGATTTTTTCGTTGTGATATTTTCATATTTTTAATTTGATACATTGACATTTCGTTAATTCGATAATTCCTTGAATTGATATTTCCGTAATTTGATATATTTAGAGTATTTGTTAATATGACATTTAGATATTATTTTATATTTGACATTGTGTCATTTCGTTAATTTAATTGTTCCTTGTGATATTTTCATATTTCTAATTTCATATATTGACGTTTCGTTAATTCGATATTTCGTTGATTTGATATTTCCATAATTTGATATATTTAGATATTTTGTTAATATGACATTTAGATATTTCTTTATATCTGACATTGTGTCCTTTCGTTAGTTTAATTGTTCGTTGTGTGATATGTTTAATGTGATATTTTGATATTTTGTTAATTTAATTGTTCACTGAAATTTCCATAATTTGATATATTGACGTTTCGTTAATTCTATATTTTGTTGATTTGATGTTTCCATAATTTGATATATGTATTTAGATTTTTTTGTTAATACATATGACATTTAGATATTAGTTTATATCTGACATTGTGTCATTTCGTTAATTGATTTTTTCGTTGTGATATTTTCATATTTTTAATTTGATACATTGGCATTTCGTTAATTCGATAATTCCTTGAATTGATATTTCCGTAATTTGATATATTTAGAGTATTTGTTAATATGACATTTTGATATTATTTTATATTTGACATTGTGTCATTTCGCTAATTTAATTGTTCCTTGTGATATTTTCATATTTTTAATTTCATATATTGACGTTTCGTTAATTCGATATTTCGTTGATTTGATATTTCCATAATTTGATATATTTAGATATTTTGTTAATATGACATTTAGATATTTCTTTATATCTGACATTGTGTCATTTCGTTAGTTTAATTGTTCGTTGTGTGATATGTTTAATGTGATATTTTGATATTTTGTTAATTTAATTGTTCATTGTAATTTCCATAATTTGATATATTGACGTTTCGTTAATTCTATATTTTGTTGATTTGATGTTTCCATAATTTGATATATTTATATTTTTTGTTAATATGACATTTAGTTATTATTTTAGATTTGACATTGCGTCATTTCGTTAATTGATTTTGTCGTTGTGATATTTTCATATTTTTAATTTGATACATTGACATTTCGTTAATTCGATAATTCCTTGAATTGATATTTCCGTAATTTGATATATTTAGAGTATTTGTTAATATGACCTTTAGATATTATTTTATATTTGACATTGTGTCATTTCGTTAATTTAATTGTTCCTTGTGATATTTTCATATTTTTAATTTCATATATTGACGTTTCGTTAATTCGATATTTCGTTGATTTGATATTTCCATAATTTGATATATTTAGATATTTTGTTAATATGACATTTAGATATTTCTTTATATCTGACATTGTGTCCTTTCGTTAGTTTAATTGTTCGTTGTGTGATATGTTTAATGTGATATTTTGATATTTTGTTAATTTAATTGTTCACTGAAATTTCCATAATTTGATATATTGACGTTTCGTTAATTCTATATTATGTTGATTTCATGTTTCCATAATTTGATATATGTATTTAGATTTTTTGTTAATACATATGACATTTAGATATTAGTTTATATCTGACATTGTGTCATTTCGATAATTGATTTTTTCGTTGTGATATTTTCATATTTTTAATTTGATACATTGACATTTCGTTAATTCGATAATTCGTTGAATTGATATTTCCATAATTTGATATATTTAGATATTTTGTTAATAAGACATTTAGATATTATTTTATATCTGACATTGTGTCATTTCGTTAATTTAATTGTTCGTTGAGATATTTTCATATTTTCAATTTGATAGAATAACTTTTCGTTAATTCGAGAGTTCGTTGACCTGACGTTCCATTGTTTGGATCGTTCGTGGATTTGATGTTTCCATAATTTGATATTTGAATGTTTCATAAATTTGATATTTTGCGATTTTGCTGATTTGCGTTCTGGTCAATTTGATATTATTTAAAATTTGTAATGCCCTTATTCTGATATTTTATCAATCTGATACATTAGAATCTCTTTAAATCAGGCTAATTTGATATAACTTTGATACAAAACAGAAGACAATTGTGCCGAATGTTCGATTCCTCGCTGCAACGTAAAGTGACTACACGTGCACACACGTGTAATAATAGTCCCTTTATATTCCATTCGCTATGTACCTTCGCTGAGAATTTCGATAGAAACGTAAGCCCCACACGCCCATGTCATTAATTTAATTTGAGTGTTCGTGTTCGCTCCTAATTACCGCTAATCGTTCGTTCTGTTAATGGCATTATTCGCAGCTAATGGTCAAAACATTTGCCTCCGTTAATGCCACATTAGGAGCTTCAATAAAATACGAACCATCAAGTCCGGACATCTCGTTGTCAATTATCGGTCCCGACTGTCGTTCGCGGATTAAATGACGGTGTTTTTGGTCAGAAAGCCGAGTGTTGAGTGTTTAAAAAAAAGATTTCGAACAAGTGTCATTCCTTGACCCATGGTTTTTAGATCTACAAAAATGATCAAAAAAAAGACGGCGAAAGCTTGTGTTCCCACAGAATATTTAATAATGTCCAACACGTCCCGTTAGTCACCACACTTGTTGTTTGTGACCCAAAATTGAAGAAGAAAACCACGAAATCCCAATTGGAAACGGTCTGCATGCGCGAGCATCGTAAATATAAGCAAAGTGTTAACGACCGATTGATTAAAGCATTACCGTCTTTGCAATAACCGTATCTTCGGCACGCATCGATTAATTAACCGGCAACATCAGCACCTCTCCATTCATTGAAACTTATTTACGTGACTTCTCGTTAAATCCGGTAAACGCGACTTTCGCGTTTAGATATCGCGGCCCATAAATTACCGCAATTATCGTTACAGCTATCGGCGAATCATCGATTTCTCGCATTTATAACATTGTGTTTGGGCGGCAGAGGACCGGCCGCAGGCCCCGTATTCGGCCATAAATCCAGTAATTAGATCGGTGCGCTATTCACGATATAAATGACATTCCGTGATCGATCATTAGTTGCATTAGTAAACTCTATTAACGCGAGACAATGATAATATCGGGAATAACATGGACGGATGATAACGCCCATATTCAGTTGATGAATTAACCATGTAATTACTAATGTGATAATGTGTGGCAGATGGAGAGTCGTTGCTTTACTTGATGTCTTAATTAAAAGTGTATGCGTGGACACAGCGGAGGACAAAAAAGGACGTCGGATATGAAATTTAAATAATATTCTAAAATGTATACGGAGACATGGCGGGTTTATGCAGGAGGGTGGAATGTCTATTCGCCGCAACTATGAATACAAAAATATTGCGAATGTGGGGATTTTGGTTTTGTCTTCACGAAACGACGCAAGATTGGTCCTTTCTGCATAAGCAGTTGTAAAGTGATATTTGCTTGAATTACAACTACAATGTTCATTATTTACAAGAACTCTCTTTGTAGAGTAACGGTCGAACATTTTAGGTCCTATGAATTTTATTTCCAAGTAGGCTTGTTTGGAAAAATCATTGTGAACAGTGGCACCAATTACCTGAGGATGTACTAGTGCAATAAACATTTATTAGAAATCGGTAATGTTAAAATTATTTCAGTAATGTAGGTGTATTCAACAGAAAAATGAGGTATAGGACAATACTAGGAAAAATGTTGTGTGCACCACGTGCAAAAAAAAGGAGCGTCAGGTATCCAAGTTCCGAGCATAACGCATTGGCGGGTTGCGGTCGATGTATGAGGCCGCGTATAGAAGTTTCCCTTCAAAAGGATGAAATAAACAACATGAAATAATTTGTATTTTAAAGAATTAAGTTCATATTATTGCCGCTTGTAGTTCAATAGAATTATTTGACAATTTGAGATATGAAGGAATCTGAGGATTGAAAAATCTCATCAGATCTTAAGAATTTGAGGTAAGGAACTTGAGAATTGGCAGAGCAATTGAAAAAACTGACATCCCGGAAAACCTCACATCTTAGAAAACCTGGGAAATTAAGGAACTTGAGACTTTGAGAGAGCTGAGATTTTGGGTAACTTGGAACTCTCAGGAACATAAAAACCTCAGCACTTTCTCAAGTCAAATTGAGAATCTGAGAACTAGTTAAACTTGAGATTTTGGAAAACCAGAAAGCTAACCGAATCTTATATGTTGAGACACCTCGAAACATGAGAACTTGAGAAGTACAGGAACCAGAAGTTTTACGCAACTTGAGACCTTGTGTAAGTTAACAACCTGACAACTTAGAGCTGGAGGAATCTTAAGTTTTGAACACCATTGATACCTCTGAAAATCTCAGATATTAGAAAACTTGAAAAATTAAGAAACTTGAGAAATTGGACAAATTTGCAATTTTAGAATATTTGAGATTTGAAAAGCTCAGATTTTAGTTAACTTGAGATTTTGAGTAACATGTGAACTTCAGAACTTGAAAAAGCAAATTTGAGAAATGGTTCAACCTAACAATCTGAGAACTTGAAAATCCGAACTTGAGAACTGGAGGAACCAGAAAATTTGGGAAACTTGAGACATTGAGTACGTTAAATACCTGACAACTTGAGAGCGGGGAGAAACTGGAATTTAATGAGAAATTAAGGAACTCGAGAATTTGGACAATCGTGGAATAAATGAGATTTGTGATAACTACCTACCTGAGGTTTCTGGAAACGTGAGATTTTAGGTGAATTAGGGCTAATTGGGGTTAATTTGAGAACTGGTTTAACTTGAGATTTTGGAAAACTAGATAACCCAATGCACTTCAGGCTTTGAGGAACCTAATAATCGGAGAACTTGAGAATCCGAACTTGAGAACTGGAGGAACCAGAAATTTTAGGAAACTTTACATCCTGACAACTTGAGATTTGGAAGAATCTGAAGTTTTGAAAAGACTGATACCTCGGAAAAACTCAGATCTTAAGATAAACCAAGCAGCCATTTGAGATCTTGGCACCTCTGAAATTGGGGAACCTGAAATTTTCGAAAACCTGAGATTTTGTGTATCTTGATAATGATTAAAAATGATAATTAATAAAAATTAAGAATCCGAAATCGCTGAAAACCCGAAATCTTAAAGAATCTGAGCACTTGAGAAGCTTGAGAATTTGGACAATTTGAAATCTTGACAAACTGGAGTTTTCAGGAAACTTTAGGTGTTAGCGAATCAACTTGAGAAACCAAACTTAAGTTGAAGTGAAGGAACTTTGGATTTTCAAAATGTAGTCTTACGGAACTTGAGAATTTGAGAAACTTGAGAATATGAAAAATTTTAGATTCTCGACAATTTACTATTCTAGGAAATTCTAAACCTCGCGTAATCTCAGAAACTGAGAACTTGAGAAACTGAACTTGAGAGCTGGATGCAGTTGTGGTTTTGGAAAACCTAAGAACTAATCCAACCTTAGAACTTGAGCAACCTAACAACTTGACAACTTGAGGAACCTAAAATCGTGGATACCCTGAGATCTTAGGGAACCTGAAAACTTGAAGAACATCAGAAGTTAAATTATCAGAACCCGAGAACTTAGACGAAGACCTTAAGAAACCTTTGAACAACCTGAGAGCTGGGGGAACCTAAGATCTTGGGAACCCTGAGGTTTTGGGGTATTTTGAATTTGTGAATTTGTGAACAGTTTTGCAAATATTTAAATGGGGGCAGTAAAAAGCTAATGGATTGACCTGCACCAATTTTTTTTAAATTTCACATTTGGAAATTTGGAATTTGGAAATTTGGAATTTGGAAATTTGGAATTTGGAAATTTGGAATTTAGAAATTTGGAATTTGGAAATTTGGAATTTGGAAATTTGGAATTTGGAAATTTGGTTTTTGAAATTTTGGAATTTGAAAATTTGGAATTTGAAAATTTGGAATTTGAAAATTTGGAATTTGGAAATTTGGTATTTGGAAATTTGGTATTTGGAAATTTGGAATTTGGAAATTTGGAATTTGGAAATTTGGAATTTGGAAATTTGGAAATTTGGAATTTGGAAATTTGGAATTTGGAAATTTGGAATTTGGAAATTTGGAATTTGGAATTTGGAAATTTGGAATTTGGAATTTGGAAATTTGGAAATTTGGAAATTTGGAAATTTGGAAATTTGGAAATTTGGAAATTTGGAAATTTGGAATTTGGAAATTTGGAATTTGGAAATTTGGAAATTTGGAAATTTGGTATTTGGAAATTTGGTATTGGAAATTTGGAATTCGGAATTTGGAATTCGGAATTTGGAATTCGGAATTAGGAATTAGGAATTAGGAATTAGGAATTAGGAATTAGGAATTAGGAATTAGGAATTAGGAATTAGGAATTAGGAATTAGGAATTAGGAATTAGGAATTAGGAATTAGGAATTAGGAATTAGGAATTAGGAATTAGGAATTAGGAATTAGGAATTAGGAATTAGGAATTAGGAATTAGGAATTAGGAATTAGGAATTAGGAATTAGGAATTAGAAATTAGGAATTAGGAATTAGGAATTAGGAATTAGGAATTAGGAATTAGGAATTAGGAATTAGGAATTAGGAATTAGGAATTAGGAATTAGGAATTAGGAATTAGGAATTAGGAATTTGGAATTTGGAATTTGGAATTTGGAATTAGGAATTTGGAATTTGGAATTTGGAATTTGGAATTTGGAATTTGGAATTTGGAATTTGGAATTTGGAATTTGGAATGTGGATTTTGACACTGGGAATCTGGAAATGGAAATGGCCTGTGAAATTTAAAATAATGAAGAATGGAATGTTGAATTTGAATTTGGACTGTAGAATTTGGATTGTGGAATTTGTAACATGGAAAATGAAATTTGGAATGTGGATTCTGACATTGGAAATCTGGAAATGGAATTTCGGCTGTGAAATTTGGAATAATGAAGAATGGAATGTTGAATTTGAATTTGGACTAAAAATGGAATATAGAAATATGGTATGTATTGAGAATGTGGAAATTTGGAATTTAAATTTGGACTGGAATTTGGATTATGGAAAATGCAATCAGGAATTTGGATTGTAGAATTTGGAATATGGAAAATGGAATTCGGAATATGAAAAATAGAATTTGGAATATGGAATATTATTGGGAATTGGAAATGGAATTTGGTCTTTGAAATTTGGAATATGGAAAATGGAATGTTGAATTTGAATTTGGACTGTAGAATTTGGATTGTGGAATTTGTAAGATGGAAAATGGAATTTGGCTTACGAAATTTGGAATATGGAAAATGGAATGTGGAATTTGGTTTGTGAAATTTGGAATATGGAACATGGAATATGAAATTTGGATTTTGGAATGTGCATTCTGATATTGGGAAATAGAATTTGGCCTGTGAAATTTGGAATAATGAAAAATGGAATGTTGAATTTAAATTTGGACTGAAAATGGAATATAGGAATATGGTATGTATTTGGAATGTGGAAAGTGAAATTTGGAATTTAGATTTGGATTATGGAAAATGCAATGCGGAATTTGGATTGTAGAATTTGGAATATGATTTTCCATATTGGAATATGAAAAATATAATTTGGAATATGGAATATTAAATATTATTGGGAATATGGAAAATGGAATGTGGAATTTGCACTTGGGCTGCGGAATTTGTAAGATGGAAAATGGAACTTTGGAGTATGGTACGTATTTGGATTGTGGAATTTGGAGAGTGAAATTGGGGATTTAGATTTGGACTGTGGAATTTGAATTGTAGAATTTGGAATATGGAAAATAAAATGTTGAATTTCAGTTTGGACTGTGGAATTTGAAAGATGGAAAATGGAATTTTGGAATATGGTGTGTATGTGTTTGGAATATCGGATTTGCAAAGTGAAATTTTGTATTTGAAATCTGGAATTTGAGATAGGGAATTTGTAATATGGAATTTTGAATTTGGAAACGAAATTTGGCCTGTGAAATTTGGAAAATGGAAAATGGAATGTTGAATTTGAATTTGGAATGTGAAATTTGGAAAGTGACATTTGGAATGTGATATGGGGAATTTATAATGTGGAATTTGGAATATGCAACTTGAAATATGATATTTGGAATATGGAATGAGGAATTTCGAGTCTGATTAGAAAGTTGGAATATGAGTTTGAGATGGGGGATTTGGAAAAGTGAATTTTGAAAGTAGAATTTGGAATTTCGGAATTCAAGATTTGAGACAAAGAATTTCCAAATTCCTTCAAATCAAGATTTACAAATTCAGAACACGATGAAGTGTTTGAAGACTTCATTTGACTTTGAAGACGAGAATTTGAGACTTCATCGATTTCAGCAGTATTCAAAAATTGGAAATCTCGGAAGTTTAGACAATCAAAATTTAGTTATATAAGTTATATTTATTAAATATTTAAAATTTTGCAAATTTACGAACAAATTCAGACAAAACAACAAAATAAAGACATCAACGATTAAAAAAATTTCAAACTCAGGAATTGATCCGAATACATATCCAAGTCATATGTCTTGGCGATATTTTGCTTCGTACCACTCCCAAGAATTAATATCGTCTGAAGTCGTAGATTACCTACGCGTAATATACGGGGCCAATTCTAATTTCTGTAGCTGCGGTTGCAGCCATTTAGAACCCTTTAATTAAGCCGGAACACACACTAGCACATCCTAAACAGTTCCAAGTTTAATTGTTGCTGCAAAACTAATTTAACTCGAATTGGATACATTATAGAGAAGATCGACGCAACAATATTTCTTTGAAGTCGTATTTTGAAAACAGAGAAATTGATGCAAATTGCAAGATACACAAATTGATGTGTCAAAGGTTTGACGTAAAGGGGAAGCAAAATACACTAGGGGAAGAAAAACTAATAAAGAATGTTGTTTGTCTACCATTTTGTTCCTTTTATTTATTTTCTATCTATCAACCTAGTTCCACATATTTTCTTAATTTTCTGTTAATTCTTCTTCTGTTTTGGCTTTCAATTTTGTCATAACTCATTTTGTAATAACATATTCGACCTGTTAAAAACAATTTGTTTCGAAAAATGAAACCCCCACATCTGCACACATTCCCGGGAAAATCACTTACGCACTCTGCGAAATTAACCAAACCTCCACCCGCCTTCCTGATTATTTTTAATTATTCCCTCCACGGACCGCGAGCCCAAACCCGGACTAATCCTGCGGGTGCGCTTATTTTTTCCTCCCCGAATTTTCGCGGCCGCCATAATTTAACCCCAGCGCCGTTTTCGCCGTTCAATATTCAAAACTGTACGGAGGCTCCCTCGGGGAAAGGCGGAAAAATTGTGCCCTCGCTGCCAAACTAAACTGAATAAATCACTCTCGTAACAGACTTCAAACAAAACATTCCCCTCCCTTTAATGCATGTTCGACGAAGATTATGAACAAGCAACATCAATATTCCTTTTGATTCTGGGTGCTTGTGAGACGGCCGCAGCTGCGGAGACCAGCATCACACACAAATCATAGGGACGAGTTATGGCGTGTCGACACATGTACAAGAACATTTTTTTGCTTAATTTTAGAAGCCACTATGTCATTTTAATTTATAATGGCTATTAATGAAGAACACGCTTCTGTGTTGGTGCGGAATGGGAGAGAAACGGGTGGGTGACAAGGATGTTTACGGATTTGAAATGAATTAATTGATGTTGGAGTGCATCATCTGGAAGTTTTTTTCGAAATTATTATGCTTTTTATGATGTGGTGGGAATTGCTGTCATGGTCTCACTTGAAACCAAAATGATTGTGTATAATTTGTTTTTAATACTTATTATCGTCTCACCTCCAATTTTTGTTGTTAGTATTATATTTCGCTAGTCTCTGATTTGTGGCAATTTTTATTTTTTAATTTAGAAAACTACTCCAATTCTTGCTTTTTTATCTTCTTATACTCATCAAAGATCATCTCAGACTTCGGCTTCTCGTCGATTATTTTGGGTCTCCCTATCACTCGGGTTTCTCAGTTTTGAGTTAATGGAAAAAGATTTGGTGCCAGGTCAATCCATTAGCCCTATACTACCCCCAATTTAAATATTTGCATAACTTTGTGAATTACCCTGTATGCCACTCCACTATCACAAATTCACTAATTTCAAATACCCCAGAACCTCAGGTTTTCCAAGATCTTAGATTCCCCCAGCTCTCAAGTTGTTTAAGGTTTTAGTCTAAGGGTCACTTATTAAGTCCTCAAGCCACTCCACTTCTCATGTTAAGGTTTTTCACAATACAAATTCCACATTTCATGTTTCATAATCCAAATTCCACAGTGCAAATCCAAATTCCAAATTTTACTTTTCAAATTCCCCATTGCAAACTCCAATTTCCATTTTCCATCTTACAAATTCCATAATCCAAATTCCACAGTCCAAATTCAAATTCAACATTCCATTTTCCATATTCCAAATTTAACAGTCCAAATCCAAATTCCAAATTTCACTTTCCAAATTCCACATTCCAAATATATACCATATTCAAAAATTCCATTTTCCATCTTACGTATTCCACAGTCCGAATACAAATTCAACATTCCATTCTTCATTATTCCAAATTTCACAGACCAAATTCCATTTCCAGATTCCCAATCCACATTCCAAATTCCAAATTTTATATTCCAAATTCCACATTGCAAATTCCACATTCCAAATACCATAATTCCAAATTCCATATTCTTATATCCATTTTCCATTTCCACAATACAAATTCTACAGCCCAAATTCACATTCAATATTCCATTTTTTATATTCCAAATTTCACAGGCCAAATTCCATTTCCAGATTTCCAATGTCAAAATCGACATTCAAAATTCCAAATTTCATATTTTAAATTCCACAAACCCAATTCTACATTCCACTTTCCATAATCCAAATTCCACATTCTAAATCCAAATTTCAAATTTCACTTTCCAAATTCCACATTGTAAATTCCGCGTTCCTAATGCCATATTGCAAATTCCAAAATCCAAATTCTACAGTGCAAATTCAAATTCAACATTGCACTTTCAATATTGCAGATTTCACAGCCAAATGCCATTCTCCAAATTCCACTTTCCAAGTTCCACATTCCAAATTCCACATTCCAAATTTTATATCCAAATTCCATATTCCAAATTGTATATTCCAAACTGCACTCGAAATTTCCAAATTCCCAATATCAAAATCTACATTCCAAATTCCAAAATTCCAAATTTCATACTCCAAATTGCGCTTTCCAAATTCCACATTCCAAATACAATATTGCAAATTCCACATATTTGAAAATGCAATTCCAAATTACACGTTCAAAATTCTCTATTTCAAATTCCAAATTTCCAAGATCTCATATTGCAAATTCCAAATTTTCAAATGAACCATTTCAAATTCCACATTCTAAATTCTAAATTTAAAAATCCAAATACCACAAAGTAAATTCCAGGCCAAATTCATATTCCACATTCCATATTTCAATTTTGAAACTTAAACTGTATCTTCAATAAACGTAATTCAAAAAAAATCTGATTTAAAGTCATTGCAAATTTCTAAATTCAAGGGTTCCAAATTTTCAAACTCAAGTTTTCAGTTTGGAATTTGGAAATTTGGAATTTATAAATACGGAATTTGAAGGGAAATTTGGTCAATCATGTAATTATGCAATTTAAAAAAAGAGTTTTGATTTTAAGTCGTTGCAAATTTCCAAACTTAAGAATTTCAAATTTTCAAATTCAAGTTTGCAGTTTGGAAATTTGGAATTTGGAAATTGGAATTTGTAAATTTGTAAATTTGGAATGTGTGAATTTGAAATTTGTAGATTTGGAATTTGTAAATTTGGAATTTGTAGATTTGGAAATTCGGAATTTGGTTATTAGGAATTTGTAAATTTGGAATTCGGAATTTGGAATTTGGAATTTGAAATTTGCAATTTGGAATTTGAAAATCTGGAAATTGGGATTTATAAATTTGGTAATTTGGAAGTTTGGAATTTGAAGGAAAATTTAGTCTTCAATATAATTAAAAAAAAAGAGTAGGATTTTAAGTCGTTGTAAATTTCCAAACTCAAGAATTTCAAATTTTCAAATTCAAGTTTGCAATTTCGAAATTTGGTAATTTGGAAGTTGGATATTAATTTGGAATTTGTAAATTAGTAAATTTGGAATTTGTGAATTTGGAATTTGTAAATTTGGAATTTGGAAGTTTGGAATTTAAAGGAAAATTTAGTCATCAATCAATGTAATTTAAAAAAAGAGTCGGATTTTAAGTCGTTGCAAATTTCCAAACTCAAGAATTTCAAATTTTCAAATTCAAGTTTGCAATTTGGAAATTGCAAATTGGAATTTGTAAATTTCTAAATTTGGAATTTGTGAATTTGGAATTTGTAGATTTGGAATTTGGAAGTTTGGAATTTAAAGGAAAATTTAGTCATCAATCAATGTAATTTAAAAAAAGAGTCGGATTTTAAGTCGTTGCAAATTTCCAAACTCAAGAATTTCAAATTTTCAAATTCAAGTTTGCAATTTGGAATTTGTAAATTTCTAAATTTGGAATTTGTGAATTTGGAATTTGTAGATTTGGAATTTGGAATTTGGAATTTGGAATTTGGAATTTGGAATTTGGAATTTGGAATTTGGAATTTGGAATTTGGAATTTGGAATTTGGAATTTGGAATTTGGAATTTGGAATTTGTAGATTTGGAATTTGTAAATTTGTGAATTTGGAATTTGGAATTTGTAGATTTGCAATTTGTAGATTTGGAATTTGTAAATTTGGAATTTGTAAATTTGGAATTTGTGAATTTGGAATTTGTAGATTTGGAATTTGTACATTTGGAATTTGTAGATTTGGAAATTCGGAATTTGGTTATTAGGAATTTGGAAATTCTTAATTCGGAATTTGGAATTTGAAAATCTGGAAATTGGAATTTATAAATTTGGTAATTTGGAAGTTGGATATTAAATTGGAATTTGTAAATTAGTAAATTTGAAATTTGGTAATTTGGAATTTGTAAATTTGGAATTTGGAATTTGGAATTTGGATTTTGGGATTTGGGATTTGGAATTTGGAATTTGGAATTTGGAATTTGGAATTTGGAATTTGGAATTTGGAATTTGGAATTTGGAATTTGTAGATTTGGAATTTGTAGATTTGTGAATTTGGAATTTGGAATTTGTAGATTTGCAATTTGTAGATTTGGAATTTGTAAATTTGTAATTTGGAATTTGTAAATTTGGAATTTGTAAATTTGGAATTTGTGAATTTGGAATTTGTAGATTTGGAATTTGTACATTTGGAATTTGTAGATTTGGAAATTCGGAATTTGGTTATTAGGAATTTGGAAATTCTTAATTCGGAATTTGGAATTTGAAAATCTGGAAATTGGAATTTATAAATTTGGTAATTTGGAAGTTGGATATTAAATTGGAATTTGTAAATTAGTAAATTTGAAATTTGGTAATTTGGAATTTGGTTATTAGGAATTTGGAAATTCTTAATTCGGAATTTGAAATTTGGAATTTGGAATTTGGAATTTGGAATTTGGAATTTGGAATTTGGAATTTGGATTTGAAAATCTGGAAATTGGAATTTATAAATTTGGGAATTTGTAAATTTGGAATTTGTGAATTTGGAATTTGTAAATTTGGAATTTGAAAATTTGGAATTTGAAAATTTGGAATTTGAAAATTTGGAATTTGTAAATTTGTAAATTTGGAATTTGTGAATTTGGAATTTGTAAATTTGGAATTTGTGAATTTGGAATTTGTAAATTTGGAATTTGGAAGTTTGGAATTTGAAGGAAAATCAATGTAATTTAAAAAAAGAGTCGGATTTTAAGTCGTTGCAAATTTCCAAATTCAAGAATTTCAAATTTTCAAATTCAAGTTGGCAATTTGGAAATTGGAAATTGGAATTTGGAAGTTTGAAATTTGAAGGAAAATTTAGTCTTCAATCAATGTAATTTAAAAAAAAGAGTCGGATTTTAAGTCGTTGCAAATTTCCAAACTCAAGAATTTCAAATTTTCAAATTCAAGTTTGAAATTTGGAAATTTGGAAATTGGAAATTGGAAATTGGAAATTGGTAATTGGAAATTGGAAATTGGAAATTGGAAATTGGAAATTGGAAATTGGAAATTGGAAATTGGAAATTGGAAATTGGAAATTGGAAATTGGAAATTGGAAATTGGAAATTGGAAATTGGAAATTGGAAATTGGAAATTGGAAATTGGAAATTGGAAATTGGAAATTGGAAATTGGAAATTGGAAATTGGAAATTGGAAATTGGAAATTGGAAATTGGAAATTGGAAATTGGAAATTGGAATTTGGAAATTTGTAAATTTGTGAATTTGGAATTTGTAAATTTGGAATGTAAATGCGGAACTTTATAACACTATAATCTTATGCTGAAGAGGCCCTAAGCCTCAGCAGCACCACACACATTTATACATAAATCAAAAATTAAGGATAAAACTACAAAAATAGTTGAAAAGGGATGTAATAAACAAAAATCGACGGTCATCCTTTACTACCGATAAGGTGTAATAAGACCGAAACCGGTCTATGGTTTCCGCTGGAAAGCTTAGATAGATGTATAAAAAGCACGTAATGTTTCGTAAAAACTTTTCCACTCGCTCCACCCATTAAATTCGAAAAGGTCCAAAAGTATCCTCCAAGAACGAGCCGGTAATTTGCGGCTCACCACATCGTCGCTTTAATTAGTAAAATCACGGCAATTAGTCAGAAGAATTAGCCTCTTCCAATTACATGCCCCTCATAATCCGGCGTCAAAGAAGTGACTTCGGTTAACATGGTTACTTTCCTGATATTCCCGACCGCAATTTCCCCTTATAATAGCTCGTCATCCCATAACTTCTGGTTTATTGTGTGTTCCCAGACTTAACCCTTCCTTGGCGTGCTTCTCTGCTTAACGAGTATTATCTGGATAAATTAACGAAAGTGATGAATTAAGCCGGTGGAAGCGGATGGGGTCCAGAGTGCTCCAAATTGCGTTCCTTCGCGATAAAGGGTCAAACACTAACTAAATTTCTTACAATATTCACAATCCTGGCAGAACTATTTCTTTCTCCGTCCGATTTTAATAAACTCCACAAAGCCCAGTTCCCTGAGGAGATATCAGCATTATTGCAATTCGCGACGTCTCATTTTAATAAACAGGAGAAGTTACTCGTACATCTTTTGACGTAAAGCCGGCTGGCAAGTGTGTGTAGATCCATCGGAACAGTCATAAAACGAAAGCTGTTCGAGCGGGTGAAAAGGGCCAGTTTTTTCATCATGACATTGATTATTATTGTCATATCCTGGGGCCAGGGGCGAGGGCGGATCACGGCCATAGATATGTCCGCAGGTCCCAGAGGAGCACGATACGAGTCGGGGCCAGCAAATCGAGTGCACTCCAGATCCAATCGTTTAGCTGTCAGCCATTCGGGCTGAGAGTGGTGATTTGTGGTACAGCCCCAGATTATACTTTGATCATTTTCCATTTTTTGCCATTCTGGATATAGATTAGGGACGTCTCGAAGGGGATTGTTTACGCAGAGGTTTTTTCCTAATTAGGTGGAGCAATTTTTTAGGTATAGCCTTTTTCAATGTATGTATATAATTTCAGAAATTCCCTGCTGAAGAATATTTGGAAATTTGCAAGGACTTAAAAACATTTTTTTTAAATCACAATAATAAATTGTAGATAGTGTAAATTTCCAAATTTCAAATTTCAATATGACACTCGATTCGACTTTAAAATTTATCATTCAAAATTTTTATTTTTCCAAGTAAAAAAATTCAAATTCAGGAATTCAAGTTTGCAATCATTCAAAATTTCAAGGATAAAAGTTTTAAATTTAGAAATTGAGCTTACTGTTTTTCACATTATAAATTCAGGAAATGAATTAAATTTTAAAATGAGAATATCAACGATTCAAAATTTACCAATTTCCAAACTCATGAATTCCAAAATTTCAAAAATTCAAAATTTAGAAATTCGTCAATTCAATATTAGATTTATGCAATATTTACACTTTTTAAAATTCACGAACGAATTCAGGCAAAATATAACAATCCAGGACTCCAATAATATTTCAAAGATTTAAATTTCCCAAAATAAAGATTATGCTTTATTTTCACTCAGGAATTCGAAATTGTAGATTCTCTATACTTAGGAATTTAAAATTTGGATTTCTCGATTCAAAATTTGCGAACTTAGAAATTCAACAACAAGATTTTAACAACTTACAAGATCCCATTGATGTTGAAATTTAGATTTCGACGATTGAAATTTTGAATTAAATTTTTTCAGATTCAAAATTTGCAAATTCTCAAATTCAAAACTAAGATTTTATGGATACAAAATTCAAAATTTACAAATTCGTGATTTCAGTAATCCTAAATTTTCGATTTCTAGAAATGATTATGATTGTAAATTCAGGACTTTGAGATTGCATTTTAAGATTCTCAAGTTGCAGTTATGAAATAAAAATTTTGGTATATTTAAAATTTGCAATTTCAGGTAATCGAAATTGTATTAGGATTTCGGAATTCAATGCAATTTGATCATATTATTATCAAAATTCACAAATTCTGATCACGTTGAAATCTTGAAGTTAAGTAACTGAGAAGTTGAGAGATTCAGAATTTGAGAAGCTAAACCTATTCTAAAGTTAAGAAAATAAACTTTATTAATAAAATTAAAACTAGTGTTTTTTTAATATAGCAACTTTTCAATTTCCCAATTTTTCAATTTTTCAACTTCCTAGTTTCTCAATTTCTCAACTTTTCAGCGTCTCGTTTCCTCAGCTTCTTAGTTTCTCAATTTCTGAAATTTCTCAGTTTCTCAATTTTTTAACTTTCTCAATTTCTCAATTTTAATTTCACAAATTTTTAGATTCTTAATTTCCCAATGTCTCAAATTATCATCTTCTAAGTTACGCAATTTCTCAATTTCTCAATTTATCAATTTCTCAACTTCTCAACTTCTCAACCTCGCAACCTCTCAACTTTCTTAATTTTCTCAGACTCTCATTTTCTCAATTTTTCAACTCTCTCAATTTCGCAGTTTGTTAATTTCTCGATTTGTCAATTTTTCTATTTCTCAACCTCCTAGTTTCTCATTTTCTCAATAGAGTATAAACTTTTGAAATTTGCATATCTGACCTAATAATATTGAAAACTAATGCCCCCACGTTGATTATGTACACAACTTTCTGTTTCTGTTTCTCAATTTCTCAATTTTTAAACTTTTTCAATTTCTCAGTGCTTCAGATCTTTAGTTTCTCAATGTTTCAATTTCTCAATTTCGCAATTTGTTTCTTAATTTTTCAATTCCCTAATTTCTCAATTACTCAACGTCTCTTCTCTTATTTCTTAATTTTCTCAGGTTCTCATTTTCCCAATTTCTTACTTTCTCCCTTCCTTCATTATTCAGTTGCTCAGTTTATCAGTTCCAGATTTTTAGTTTTCATGTTCCTTATATATTTATATTCCTAATTGTCTGACTGTCTTAGTTTTTCAGGGTTCCAGTTCTTGAGTTGTTGTTTAGGTTTCATTACGCCTCTCGACCCTGTAGTCATATGAGTTAACAGTTCAGATTCACAAAATAATCGTTACAGTAAAAAAAACACACTACACGCTAATGTCCCACACAATATTATTTCTAATAAAATACAACGATTAAATAAAAGATGACGAAACTCGAGAGATGCGCTCAAAATTCCACCTGGCCCAATCATTATTATTAATGAAACTTTCATTTTTTACGCCTTGAACTCGCGGTAGCAAAAACCTCCGTGACTTGCATTCTGAGATGTTTGTTTTTTGCTCGTCAGGTAAAATGTGACGGCGCATTTTTTCCCGGACCCAAGAATGGGAGTGTTTTAGAGACACAATAAGACACCCGCGCGGTATTTTATAAAATTGGAACGAAACTCTTTTGAGGATAAAAAAGGTGCCCCTGACTGGGATATTGCCACTTTACAAGCATTTACGGACAAAAAGAGCCGTGATAATCTTTTTCATGTAAAATAGCTCCCTTTCGAAAGCTACTGATTCTATTTTGCATATCAAAGTGGGACAGATTTTTCTTTTTGGCGCTCCAACGACATGGGGAAATCATTGTTGGGGATTTTCGCCGAGCCCCTGGAAAGTGACAGCGTTGAGGTTAGGTTTGACAGCTGTCAAATTAAATACATGTGTTTAGTTATACACCATTTTCTCTATTCTGTATTCCCTGTAAACGAATAGTTGAACCAATTCGAATAACTCCTCAATTTTTATCAAACTCGGCCTTGATTCCTCGACACAGCTGCCCTCCCGGAACCGAACCTAAAGATTTATAAACGAGTTTATAACATTCCTGTTTGTTGTTTTTCAGTAAACCGTTGTCACACACGTGTGAAAATGTCGACAGCTGATCATTAGACATGGTTTGAGTTTCTTTAACGGAGCAAACATTGCCTGATCGGGTCGTTCACGCTGATTAGCCTTAACGCGCTTTAGGGTTCGCGCACAATTCGAGGTGGTAGTCTTGCTGAAACTAACAGTGCTTGTTAAAATGTTCTGCACCAGCGATAATTAAACTTGATTTCGCCCACTCTACGTCGATTTGTCGTTCTATTTTCGTGGATGTGGCCGCCGTTTTCAGGAATAAAATTTTCACGGTGATGTGTTGCCTGGTTTCATTAGTAGTCAATCAATTACGATTAGCAAAAATTTATCATAACTAGTGATCGCCCGTCACTCGAAATTCGAGTGGAATAAATATAACTGATGCAAATTCAGGATTCTGATCCGAACCGATTTCGTGCGTGCATCAACGTGCTCTTTCTATTGGTGTATTTCATTAAAAAAATATGTGTATGTAAAAATATTCGTAGACCCAGCTACCGACATTTTGTTCGTCACTGGGATGATGTTCGGCTAATACATGTGGATATCCAGTGCATGTGTCCCGTGACGAATCTTAGCTACGCTGATTAGTTTAGGCCGACCATCCGAACTGCCTTTATGGAGCTACCGGGTCGAAATCCCCACAACAATACGTTGGCGAGCTCAAAGAAACCGCCGAGAGGTGACATTTTCTTGTGACCCAAACGGCAAAGAATTATTTTAATACAATGGCGAGCTATGAACGCAAGAATCCCGAGGAAGACAAAGCGAAATCTAATTCGGAGAAGGAGCAAGGAGTGTCTTGCTGGAAAGATGATTTAGTCGATACATTAACATTCCTGCATCTATAAGAAATACTGTCTGGGAGATTTGTAGGGCAGTATAGAAAAGCAAACTTAATAATATTTAATCATTCGTTTAACTCTTTGTTTCCTTCGCTTTTTTAAATCTGGAGCTCGAAAAAAATTCCAACAGAATGGGAAATAGCAACCAGTTATTAAATTAACAAAATACAATATAATCAATTTGACTATGTCAAAATATCATCTGTATTAACAAAATATAAAACTTCAAATCAACAAAACACCATTATCTAAATATGACAAAGATAAAATGTTTAATTAACGGAAGAGCGAAATATCAAATTAACAGAACATATAATAACGATATTATATCGAATAAAAAAATAGCAAATCAATGGTATCAAAATGGAAAATAAACTAAAACAATAAAAAATAAAATACTAAATTAATGAAACTCCATAATTTCAGATTAAAGAAAAATCACATCTGAGAAATATCAAATGAGCGAAACAGTAAAACAGAAAATTAAAAAAAATCGTAAAATATCAAATTATATCACAAAATATCAAGGAAATGTTAAACTAATAGGTTATCAAAATTTCAGATTGACAAAACAGCAAATAGCAATAGATATATATCAAACGTGAAATTCACAAAATATCACAACAAGAAGCAAACACGAAATGTCAAGTTAGCAAATACAAAAATCTTTTAAATTAACGAAGTACTGAATTCAGTAACTCGAAACAACATAGAATAGCGCAATAACAACATTTCGAAATAGCGAAATAGCTAATAACGATATGTCAAATAAAGTCAAAAGTAAAATACCAGTACCATTAATGAAATGAACTAAAATAATATTCGAATGGGAAATTAAATCAATATCAAAGATATATCAAATTAGCAAATCAGCGAAATATCAAAAAGTAAAATTAACAAAGTGTCAAACTACCAATGAAATGAAATATGTATGAAAATGTGTAACTAAAGAAATAACATATTAATGAAAATTCAAAATATCAAATTAATCAAAAAGCAAAATATCAAGTTAACAAAAAATCAAATTAAAAAAATTGAATAATGTCAGATTAACGGAATCTTAATATCACATTAATGAAAGATAAATAAAATAACAAAACTTTAATGTACATAAATATCATTTTAATGAAATATCATGATTAACGAAAAGTCAAATTGATAAGTTATCAAAATATCATAATATGTATTAACAAAATATAAAACATCAAATCAACAAAATACCAATTATCTAAATATGACAGTAACTAACAAAATAATAACTTTTGATCAAATTAACGAAATTATCACATTAATGAAAGATCAGATTAACAAAATAGCAAAAGTTATAATTAAGAAAAAATAAACGGGCATTATCAATAAGGCATTATCAAATATCAAAATGTCATAATAAGGAAATAGTTAAATATATTATAAAATGCAGACTGATATAGAATCCTCATAATGTCGTATAGACGAGTACATAAATACATATCAAATATTAGATTTATGAAAAAATATATCAAATTGGCGAAATAGCAAATAACAAAATATCAAGCTATCAATTTAATGCATTATGCAAATTTGTAATTCTGGAAATATTAAATCACTGAAAGAACAAAATGTCAAATTAGAGAATTAACGAAATATCATGATTAAAGAAAAATCAAATTGACGAGTTATCAAAATATCACATGTAGTATCAAAATATAAAATATCAAATCCACAAAATACCAATAATCTAAATATATCAATATATCAGACTGACGTAAGAAAAGAATATCACCATATGATGAAAAATATCCAACGAAATATCAAGCGAAATCACAACAAAAGGATATCAAATAGCAAAACATAAAATTAAGAAAAAATAAAAAGTCTATCAAATATCAAATATCAAAGTGTCATAAGAAGGAAATAGTTAAATATCATATTATAAAATGAAGGTTTCTGATACATAACTGATATATGTACCAATATAGTGAACCATGTTTTCAAATCTCCTAATGTCGTATAGACGAACACATAAATACATATCAAAATATTAAATTTATGAAAAAATATACCAAATTAGCGAAATAGCAAATATGTAACAAAATATCAAGTTATCGATTTAATGAATTATGCAAGTTACAAATTCTCCAAATATTAAATCACCGAAAGAGAAAAATGTCAAATTAGAGAATTAACGAAATATCAGGATTAACGAAAAATCACATTGATGAGTTATTAAATATCATACTATATCAATAAAATATAAAACATCAAATCAACAAAACACCAATAATCTAAATATAACAATATGTCAGACTTACGTCAGGAAAGAATATCACCATATGAAAATGTTTATTTAACGATATAGCGAAATATCAAATTAACGCAACAAGTAATAACGATATATCAAATAAACGAAACAGTGAAATACCAGATCAATGGTATCTCGAAATGGAAAATAAGCACTATAATTTAAAATTAATGAAAAAATCACATTTTGGAAATACAAAATGAGCGAAAAAGTAAAACGTGAAATAAAAAAAATTGTTAAATATCAAATCAAGAAATCAGGAAAATTTCAAAATGTTCAATTCATGAAAAATTAGTCCAACGAAATATCAAGCAAAATCACAACAAAAAGATATCAAAGTAGGAAATTAGCGAAATAGAAAAACTGAAAATTTAGATAAAATAAAAAGATCAGATTAAGGCCATATCAAATATTAAAATGTCATAAGAAAAAAATATGTATGCATATATCATATTATAAAATGCAGGTTTCAGATAACTGATATATATAGGGAGCCATGTTTAGAAACCTCATAATGTCGTATAGACGAATACATAAATACGTATCAAAATATTAGATTTATGAAAAAATATATCAAATTAGCGAAATAGCAAAACATAAAATTAACAAAATATCAAACTATCAATTTAATGAATTAGGCAAATTTCAAATTCTATAAATATTAAATCTCCGAATATAAAATAAAAAAATATTAAATTAACGAAATATTAAATTGATGAGTTATCAAAATATCATATGTATTAACAAAACATAAAACATCAAATCAAAAAAATACCAATTATCTAAATATGGCAATATCAGATTGAGGTAAGAAAAGAATATCACCATATGAAAATGTTTATTTAACGATATAGCGAAATATCAAATAAACGCAACAGATAATTACGATATATCAAATAAAAAAAAATGTAAAATATCAAATCATGAAAACAACAAAATTTTAAAATTCATAAAAAAATTGTCCAACGAAATATCAAGCGAAATCACAACAAAATGATATCAAATTAAAAAAATAGCAAAACGTAAATTAAGAAAAAATAAAAAAGTCAAAATAAGGCAATATCAAATATCAAAATGTCATACAAAGGAAATAGTTAAATATCATATTATAAAATGCAGACTGCAGGTAGAAACCTCATAATGTCGTATAGACGAATACATAAATACGTATTAAAATATAAGATTTATGAAAAAATATATCAAATTAGCGATATAGCAAAACGTAAAATTAACAAAATATCAAATTATCGATTTAATGAAATATCCAGATTTTAAATTCTCTGAATATTAAATCATGAAATATAACATAAAAAATATATTAAATTAACGAAATATTAAATTGATGAGTTATCAAAATATCATATCTTTTAACAAAATATAAAACATCAAATCAAAAAAATACCAATTATCTAAATATGGCAATATCAGATTAACGTAAGAAAAGAACATCACCATATGAAAATGTTTATTTAACGATATAGCGAAATATCAAATTAACGGAACAGATATTTACGATATATCAAATAAAGAAAATTGTAAAATATCAAATCATGAAAACAACAAAATTTTTAAATTCTTAAAAAATAGTCCAACGAAATATCAGGCGAAATTACAACAAAAAGATATCAAATTAAAAAATAAGAAAAATAGGAAAACCTAAATTAAGAAAAAATAAAAAAGTCAAAATAAAGCAATACCAAATATCAAAATGTCATACAAAGGAAATAGTTAAATATCATATTATAAAATGCAGACTGCAGGTAGAAACCTCATAATGTCGTATAGACGAATACATAAATACGTATTAAGATATAAGAATTATGAAAAAATATATCAAATTAGCGAAATAGCAAAACGTAAAATTAACAAAATATCAAATTATCGATTTAATGAATTATCCAAATTTTGAATTCTCTGAATATTAAATCACCAAATATAGAATAAAAAAATATTAAATTAACGAAATATTAAATTGATGAGTTATCAAAATATCATATTATGTATTAACAAAATATAAAACATCGAATCAAAAAATACCAATTATCTAAATATGGCAATATCAGATTGACGTAAGAAAAGAATATCCAAATATGAGAAAGTTTATTTAACGATATAGCGAAATACAAAATTAACGCAACAGATAATTATGATATATCAATAAAAAAAATTGTAAAATATCAAATCATGAAAACAACAAAATTTTAAAATTCATAAAAAAATAGTCCAACGAAATATCAAGCGAAATCACAACAAAAAGATATTAAATTAAAAAATAAGCAAAATAGGAAAACTTAAATTAAGAAAAAATAAAAAAGTCAAAATAAGGCAATATCAAATATGAAAATGTCATACGAAGGAAATAGTTAAATATCATATTATAAAATGCAGGCTTCAGATAGAAACCACATAATGTCGTATAGACGAGTACATAAATACGTATTAAAATATAAGATTTATGAAAAATATATCAACTTGGCGAAATAGCAAATCGTAAAATTAACAAAATATCAAATTATCGATTTAATGAATTATCCAAATTTTAAATTCTCTGAATATTAAATCACCAAATATAAAATAAAAAAATATTAAATTAACGAAATATTAAATTGATGAGTTATCAAAATATCATATTATGTATTAACAAAATATAAAACATCGAATCAAAAAATACCAATTATCTAAATATGGCAATACCAGATTGACGTAAGAAAAGAATATCACCATATGAAAATGTTTATTTAACGATATAGCGAAATATCAAATTAACGCAACAGATAATTACCATATATCAAATAAAAAAAAATGTAAAATATCAAATCATGAAAACAACAAAATTTTAAAATTCATAAAAAAATAGTCCAACGAAATATCAGGCGAAATTACAACGAAAAGATATCAAATTAAAAAATAAGCAAAATAGGAAAACTTAAATTAAGAAAAAATAAAAAAGTCAAAATAAGGCAATATCAAATATGAAAATGTCATACGAAGGAAATAGTTAAATATCATATTATAAAATGCAGGCTTCAGATAGAAACCACATAATGTCGTATAGACGAGTACATAAATACGTATTAAAATATAAGATTTATGAAAAATATATCAACTTGGCGAAATAGCAAATCGTAAAATTAACAAAATATCAAATTATCGATTTAATGAATTATCCAAATTTTAAATTCTCTGAATATTAAATCACCAAATATAAAATAAAAAAATATTAAATTAACGAAATATTAAATTGATGAGTTATCAAAATATCATATTATGTATTAACAAAATATAAAACATCGAATCAAAAAATACCAATTATCTAAATATGGCAATACCAGATTGACGTAAGAAAAGAATATCACCATATGAAAATGTTTATTTAACGATATAGCGAAATATCAAATTAACGCAACAGATAATTACCATATATCAAATAAAAAAAAATGTAAAATATCAAATCATGAAAACAACAAAATTTTAAAATTCATAAAAAAATAGTCCAACGAAATATCAGGCGAAATTACAACGAAAAGATATCAAATTAAAAAATAAGCAAAATAGGAAAACTTAAATTAAGAAAAAATAAAAAAGTCAAAATAAGGCAATATCAAATATCAAAATGTCATACGAAGGAAATAGTTAAATATCATATTATAAAATGCAGGCTTCAGATAGAAACCTCATAATGTCGTATAGACGAATACATAAATACGTATTAAGATATAAGATTTATGAAAAATATATCAACTTGGCGAAATAGCAAATCGTAAAATTAACAAAATATCAAATTATCGATTTAATGAATTATCCAAATTTTAAATTCTCTGAATATTAAATCACCAAATATAAAATAAAAAAATATTAAATTAACGAAATATTAAATTGATGAGTTATCAAAATATCATATTATGTATTAACAAAATATAAAACATCGAATCAAAAAATACCAATTATCTAAATATGGCAATACCAGATTGACGTAAGAAAAGAATATCACCATATGAAAATGTTTATTTAACGATATAGCGAAATATCAAATTAACGCAACAGATAATTACCATATATCAAATAAAAAAAAATGTAAAATATCAAATCATGAAAACAACAAAATTTTAAAATTCATAAAAAAATAGTCCAACGAAATATCAGGCGAAATTACAACGAAAAGATATCAAATTAAAAAATAAGCAAAATAGGAAAACTTAAATTAAGAAAAAATAAAAAAGTCAAAATAAGGCAATATCAAATATCAAAATGTCATACGAAGGAAATAGTTAAATATCATATTATAAAATGCAGGCTTCAGATAGAAACCTCATAATGTCGTATAGACGAATACATAAATACGTATTAAAATATAAGATTTATGAAAAAATATATCAAATTAGCGAAATAGCAAAACGTAAAATTAACAAAATATCAAATTATCGATTTAATGAATTATCCAGATTTTAAATTCTCTGAATATTAAATCATGAAATATAACATAAAAAAAATATTAAATTAACGAAATATTAAATTGATGAGTTATCAAAATATCATATCTTTTAACAAAATATAAAACATCAAATCAAAAAAATACCAATTATCTAAATATGGCAATATCAGATTAACGTAAGAAAAGAACATCACCATATGAAAATGTTTATTTAACGATATAGCGAAATATCAAATTAACGGAACAGATATTTACGATATATCAAATAAAGAAAATTGTAAAATATCAAATCATGAAAACAACAAAATTTTTAAATTCTTAAAAAATAGTCCAACGAAATATCAGGCGAAATTACAACAAAAAGATATCAAATTCAAAAATAAGAAAAATAGGAAAACCTAAATTAAGAAAAAATAAAAAAGTCAAAATAAAGCAATACCAAATATCAAAATGTCATACAAAGGAAATAGTTAAATATCATATTATAAAATGCAGACTGCAGGTAGAAACCTCATAATGTCGTATAGACGAATACATAAATACGTATTAAGATATAAGAATTATGAAAAAATATATCAAATTAGCGAAATAGCAAAACGTAAAATTAACAAAATATCAAATTATCGATTTAATGAATTATCCAAATTTTGAATTCTCTGAATATTAAATCACCAAATATAAAATAAAAAAATATTAAATTAACGAAATATTAAATTGATGAGTTATCAAAATATCATATTATGTATTAACAAAATATAAAACATCGAATCAAAAAATACCAATTATCTAAATATGGCAATATCAGATTGACGTAAGAAAAGAATATCCAAATATGAGAAAGTTTATTTAACGATATAGCGAAATACAAAATTAACGCAACAGATAATTATGATATATCAATAAAAAAAATTGTAAAATATCAAATCATGAAAACAACAAAATTTTAAAATTCATAAAAAAATAGTCCAACGAAATATCAAGCGAAATCACAACAAAAAGATATTAAATTAAAAAATAAGCAAAATAGGAAAACTTAAATTAAGAAAAAATAAAAAAGTCAAAATAAGGCAATATCAAATATGAAAATGTCATACGAAGGAAATAGTTAAATATCATATTATAAAATGCAGGCTTCAGATAGAAACCACATAATGTCGTATAGACGAGTACATAAATACGTATTAAAATATAAGATTTATGAAAAATATATCAACTTGGCGAAATAGCAAATCGTAAAATTAACAAAATATCAAATTATCGATTTAATGAATTATCCAAATTTTAAATTCTCTGAATATTAAATCACCAAATATAAAATAAAAAAATATTAAATTAACGAAATATTAAATTGATGAGTTATCAAAATATCATATTATGTATTAACAAAATATAAAACATCGAATCAAAAAATACCAATTATCTAAATATGGCAATACCAGATTGACGTAAGAAAAGAATATCACCATATGAAAATGTTTATTTAACGATATAGCGAAATATCAAATTAACGCAACAGATAATTACGATATATCAAATAAAAAAAATGTAAAATATCAAATCATGAAAACAACAAAATTTTAAAATTCATAAAAAAATAGTCCAACGAAATATCAAGCGAAATCACAACGAAAAGATATCAAATTAAAAAATAAGCAAAATAGGAAAACTTAAATTAAGAAAAAATAAAAAAGTCAAAATAAGGCAATATCAAATATCAAAATGTCATACGAAGGAAATAGTTAAATATCATATTATAAAATGCAGGCTTCAGATAGAAACCTCATAATGTCGTATAGACGAATACATAAATACGTATTAAAATATAAGATTTATGAAAAAATATATCAAATTAGCGATATAGCAAAACGTAAAATTAACAAAATATCAAATTATCGATTTAATGAATTATCCAGATTTTAAATTCTCTGAATATTAAATCATGAAATATAACATAAAAAAAATATTAAATTAACGAAATATTAAATTGATGAGTTATCAAAATATCATATCTTTTAACAAAATATAAAACATCAAATCAAAAAAATACCAATTATCTAAATATGGCAATATCAGATTAACGTAAGAAAAGAACATCACCATATGAAAATGTTTATTTAACGATATAGCGAAATATCAAATTAACGGAACAGATATTTACGATATATCAAATAAAGAAAATTGTAAAATATCAAATCATGAAAACAACAAAATTTTTAAATTCTTAAAAAAATAGTCCAACGAAATATCAGGCGAAATTACAACAAAAAGATATCAAATTAAAAAATAAGAAAAATAGGAAAACCTAAATTAAGAAAAAATAAAAAAGTCAAAATAAAGCAATACCAAATATCAAAATGTCATACGAAGGAAATAGTTAAATATCATATTATAAAATGCAGACTGCAGGTAGAAACCTCATAATGTCGTATAGACGAATACATAAATACGTATTAAGATATAAGAATTATGAAAAAATATATCAAATTAGCGAAATAGCAAAACGTAAAATTAACAAAATATCAAATTATCGATTTAATGAATTATCCAAATTTTGAATTCTCTGAATATTAAATCACCAAATATAAAATAAAAAAATATTAAATTAACGAAATATTAAATTGATGAGTTATCAAAATATCATATTATGTATTAACAAAATATAAAACATCGAATCAAAAAATACCAATTATCTAAATATGGCAATATCAGATTGACGTAAGAAAAAAATATCACCATATGAAAATGTTTATTTAACGATATAGCGAAATACAAAATTAACGCAACAGATAATTATGATATATCAATAAAAAAAATTGTAAAATATCAAATCATGAAAACAACAAAATTTTAAAATTCATAAAAAAATAGTCCAACGAAATATCAAGCGAAATCACAACAAAAAGATATTAAATTAAAAAATAAGCAAAATAGGAAAACTTAAATTAAGAAAAAATAAAAAAGTCAAAATAAGGCAATATCAAATATCAAAATGTCATACGAAGGAAATAGTTAAATATCATATTATAAAATGCAGGCTTCAGATAGAAACCTCATAATGTCGTATAGACGAATACATAAATACGTATTAAAATGTAAGATTTATGAAAAAATATATCAAATTAGCGATATAGCAAAACGTAAAATTAACAAAATATCAAATTATCGATTTTATGAATTATCCAGATTTTAAATTCTCTGAATATTAAATCATGAAATATAACATAAAAAAAATATTAAATTAACGAAATATTAAATTGATGAGTTATCAAAATATCATATCTATTAACAAAATATAAAACATCAAATCAAAAAAATACCAATTATCTAAATATGGCAATATCAGATTGACGTAAGAAAGGAATATCACCATATGAAAATGATTATTTAACGATATAGCGAAATATCAAATTAATGCAACAGATAATTACGATATATCAAATAAAAAAAATTGTAAAATATCAAATCATGAAAACAACAAAATTTTAAAATTCATAAAAAATAGTCCAACGAAATATCAAGCGAAATCACAAAAAAAACATCAAATTAAAAAAATAGCAAAATAGCAAAAACTTAAATTAAGAAAAAATAAAAAAGTCAAAATAAGGCAATATCAAATATCAAAATGTCATACGAAGGAAATTGTTAAATATCATATTATAAAATGCAGGCTACAGATAGAAGCCTAATGTCGTATAGACGAATACATAAATACGTATTAAAATATAAGATTTATGAAAAAATATATCAAATTAGCGAAATAGCAAAACGTAAAATTAACAAAATATCAAATTATCGATTTAATGAATTATCCAAATTTTAAATTCTCTGAATATTAAATCACCAAATATAAAATAAAAAAAAAATTAAATCAACGAAAAATCAAATTGATGAGTTATCAAAATATCATATGTATTAACAAAATATAAAACATCAAATCAAAAAATACCAATTATCTAAATATGGCAATATCAGATTGACGTAAGAAAAGAATATGGCCATATGAAAATGTTTATTTAACGATATAGCGAAATATCAAATTAACGCAACAGATAATATCGATATATCAAATAAACGAAACAGCGAAATACCAAATCAATGGTATCTTGAAATGTAAAATAAACACCATAATTTAAGATTAATGGAAAATCACATCTTGGAAATACAAAATGAGCGAAACAGTAAAACGTAAAGTAAAAAAAATGTAAAAATTTCAAAATGTTCAATTCATGAAAAATTAGTCCAACGAAATATCAAGTGAAATCACAACAAATAGATATCAATTTAGGAAATCTGCCAAATAGCAAAACTTAAAATTAAGAAAAAATAAAAAAGTCATTTAAAGGCAATATCAAATATCAAAATGTCATAAGAAGGAAATAGTTAAATATCATATTATAAAATGCAGGTTTCAGATACATAACTGATATATGTACCAATATAGCGGACCATGTTTAGAAACCTGATAATGTCGTATAGACGAATACATAAATACATATCAAGATATTACATTTATGAAAAATATATCAACTTGGCGAAATAGCAAAACGTAAAATTAACAAAATATCAAACTATCAATTTAATGAATGATCCAAATTTCAAATTCTCTAAATATTAAATCAGCGAAATAGCAAAACTGAAACACGACATAAAATTCGGAACTGAGGAGGTGCTCCATCTTGTTGGAACCAAATTAGTTCTTTTGGCGCATCACCATCTTCGTGGTTTGGAAACAGAGCTAAGGAGCGGGAACACACTCAAAACGTTAGAACTCTAAACGAAAATCATGAGGATTGAAAGCTCCATCCACTGTTCGCAAAAGTTAAAGCGTTTCGCAAACGTGGTCACAACATGAACGGTCAGTTAGGTGCTAGAATGAAACATGCCGCCTCGGCAATCGTTCCCTCTAGTAGCTCAATGTAAATTTAATACTCTGCTCTAACGGCCAAGATGATGAGAACGCATGCATAATCTGTTTCCAATAAATTTAATATCACCCGGTGCATCAATAACCCGTGGAGCTATCCTTTGTCCTATCAATTACCCCCGGCACGGATCTCCATTGTTCCAATCTCCGTTATTAAAATGCGGAAAAAATAAATACGTACACACAAGGAAATGAAGTAAATCGAGTTTGGAAAGTTAGGCACTTGACTATGCATAGCGGGTTGCTCGTAACGCGTTTATCTAAGGGCGGGCTCACTTAGGGTTATCTCCCATGACGCGCGCTTATAAAATATATAGTTTAGTATACAATAGTCGAGAGTCCCCCGCGGTTACACCTCCTCGTCGCGCACTGCACTTGCCACATCCGAAGTGGAGACAATATGATGAAACACATTGTCTCTCCCCCAGCTTTTCTACCGTACTTTGCATAAATATTTCAGGTTCGTTCGATGGGATGGTTCCGTACACGAAAAAGTGTAGATTGTTTTGGGCGGAGTGGTCGACGTAACAAGGATGGGGTTTAGCGTAATGTCGGCGAAGGAGGAAACTAATCCGTGGATTACGACATGGACAGTTGATGCAGCTCGGGAATCGATACGTCCCGTCTGAATCGTTGCGGGAGCAAAAAGGGGTAGTGTCAAGTGCAAGAGTGGCAATCTAGCAGGATTGCGTTACGAGGGTAGTAAGTGGCTTATTACGTGTCAGTTGATTGGGAATCACGTTACGTTTATTAAAGTTTCTAGTTTTTAGTGCTGTAAAAATAGTCGACACAATTAATATCTCTCAAACTTAGACGGGTCTCGCAGACCCGGTCAGATCGCTATTGATCGAGCCGGTGAAGCACCGACATTCAATTGTAGGTTTGTTAATAATTTTTTGAATATGAACATAAACGAAACGTCAAATCCGAAAATTTGAAAGAAACCGCGAAAATCAAAATTTGGCGCAGTGTCCTCCAAGAACATTGTTGGCGCAATTACTGACGCCGCCACTAAATCTTTTATGAACGGAAATTCCAGCAGATAGGTCCTGATGCTGGTAAAAGCCCAAGGACCACCAAAGACACTTAACATCATCAGTCGAGCTTTTGCCGTCTAACAGCACACTCTCGCGAACTGGACCTATTCTAAAATCAAGAAAATAAAACTTACTTATTCATGATACAGGGTGTTTCAGAGTAATTTTGATCAAGTAGTTGCAAATTTAGGACGTCGCGTAGTCCCAGGAGGTTCTGCGAGGGCTTAAATGGACGCTGCGTCGCTGTGGTATAGAAGGGGGCTCTCGTGGTAGAGAAGGGGGCAGCAGAGCGATAGAGTATCGTTGGAAATAAAATGCAGGGCTTTAACTGCGTATTTCCGTCGCCGGAATTGATCGCCCCCCCGCTGAGACCGACCTATTCTTTTATATCATTCCTTTGGAAAATCCCAGAGTCGGTCCCAGGAAGTGACAAGTGTTCCTTTGACAATTAAAACAGCCTGAACTGGCGATGTGACTACTTGATTAATTCCTATTCTAAAAAAACTAAAACTACGTATTTGCGCGGAATGCGACCATGCGACGTGTAACAAAACAAAGAAAATAGTAACGAGACCCCAACAACGACTGAAAAACTAAAACCCTGATGAACTAAGACAGTCGGACAATTAGCAGTACAGAAATATAAAAACTAAAAATTTGGGACTGACAAACTGAACAACAAAATAACGGACGAAGTGGGAAAGTAAGAAATTGTGGAACAATAGAACTAATAAAATCATACACTGAGAAACTGGGAAAGTTAGAAAATAAACCAATGTGGAACTAAGAAATGAATGAAATTGGAAGTTTGAGGAACTGAGAATTTGATGAACCGAGTAAAGTAGAGTAAAGTAAAGAACTGGAAAACAGAAATTAAGGATCTGAGGAAACGAAGCGCTGAGAAATTGAGAAGTTGAAAATTGAGAAATTGAGAAAATGAGAAACTAATTATCTGAGGAAACGGGGCGCTGAGAAATTGAGGAATTGAAGAGTTGAGAACTTGAGAAATTGAAAAAATGAGAAACTAATTCACTGAGGAAATGGAAATCTGAGAAATTGAGAAATTAAAAAATTAAGATATTGGGAAATTGAGAAATGGAGAAGTTAAAGAATTCAGAAATTGGGAAATTAATCACGTGAGGAAACGGTGCGCGCTGAGAAATTAAGAATTGAGAAATTGAGATAATGAGAAATTGAGAAAATAAGATATTGAGAAATTGAGAAGTTGGGAACTTGAAAAATTCAGAAATGCAGAAGTTCCGATATTGAGTAACTGAGAAGTTGAGTAGTTGAGAAATTGAGAAATTGAGAAACTGAGAAACTGAGAAATTGATAAATTGGGAAATTGAGAAATTGAGAAACTGAGAAACTGAGAATCTAAGAAACTGAAAAATTGAGAAACTGAGAAACGGAAACTAAGAAATTGAGTAATTGAGAAATTGAGAAATTGAGAAATTGAGAAATTGAGAAATCGAGAAATCGAGAAATCGAGAAATCGAGAAATCGAGAGATCGAGAGATCGAGAGATCGAGAGATCGAGAGATCGAGAGATCGAGAAATCGAGAAATCGAGAAATCGAGAAATCGAGAAATTGAGAAATTGAGAAATTGAGAAATTGAGAAACAGAAACTGAGAATCTGAGAAACTGAGAAATTGAAAAGTTGAGTAATTGAGAAATTGAAAAAATTAGACATTTTGAAATTGAGGAACTAATTATCTGAAGAAACGGGGCGCTAAAAAATTGAAAAACTAAGAAATGGAGAAGTTCAGAAATTAAATAACTAAAAAATTGAGAAATTAAAAAAAATAGAAACTAATTGAGAAACTAATTACCTGAAGAAACGGGGCGCTGAGAAATTGAGAAATTGAAGAGTTGAGAAATTGAAAAATTGAGAAACTAATTAACTGAGGAAATGGGGCGCTGAGAAATTGAGAAATTAAAAAATTAAGAAATTGAAAAATTGAGAAATGGAGAAGTTGAAAAATCGAACAATTGAAAAATTGAGAAATTGGGAAACTAATCACGTGAGGAAACGGGGAGCTGAGAAATTAAGAATTTGAGAAATTGAGATCATGAGAAAATAAGAAATTGAAAAGTTGAGAAGTTGAGAACTTGAAAAATTGAGAAATGTAGAAGTTCCGATACTGAGTAACTGAGAAGTTGAGTAGTTGAGAAATTGAGAAACTGAGAAACTGAGAAATTGAGAAATTGAGAAATTGAGAAACTGAGAAACTGAGAAACTGAGAAATTGAGAAATTGAGTAATTGAGAAATTGAATGAATGACAAATTGAGGAACTAATTATCTGAAATTGAGAAATTGAGAAACTGAGGATCTCAAAACTGAGAAACTGAGAAATTGAGAAGTTGAGTAATTGAGAAATTGAGAAACTGAGAATCTGAGAATCTGAGAAACTGAGAAATTGAGAAGTTGAGTAATTGAGAAGTTGAATGAATGAGAAATTGAGAAATTGAGGAACTATATAATTATCTGAGGAAATGGAGAAGTTGAGAAATTAAATAATTTAAAAAAATGAGAAATTGAAAAAATGAGAAAATAATTGAGAAATTCGGAAGCTAATTACCTGAGGAAACAGGGCGCTGAGGAATTGATGAGTTGAGAAATTGAGAAATTAAAAAATTGATAAATTGAGAAATTGAGAAATTGAGAAATTGAGAAATTGAGAAGTTGAGAAATTGAGAAATTGAGAAATTGAGAAATTGAGAAATTGAGAAATTGAGAAATTGAGAAATTGAGAAATTGAGAAATTGAGAAATTGAGAAATTGAGAAATTGAGAAATTGAGAAATTGAGAAATTGAGAAATTGAGAAATTGAGAAATTGAGAAATTGAGAAATTGAGAAATTGAGAAATTGAGAAATTTAGAAATTGAGAAATTGAGAAATTGAGAAATTGAGAAATTGAGAAATTGAGAAATTGAGAAATTGAGAAATTGAGAAATTGAGAATTTGAGAAATTGAGGAACTAATTCCTTTAGGAAACGAGGCGCTGAGAACTTGAGAAATTAAAAATTAAGAATTTGAGAAATTGAGAAATTGAGAAATTGAGAAGTTGAGAAATTGAAAAAATGAGGAATTGAGTAATTGAGAAATTGAAAAAATAAGAAATTGAGGAACTAATTCCTTTAGGAAACGAGGCGCTGAGAACTTGAGAAATTAAAAATTAAGAATTTGAGAAATTGAGAAATTGAGAAATTGAGAAATTGATGAGTTGAGAAATTGAGGAATTAAGAAATTGAGAAACTGAGAATCTGAGAAACTGGGAAATTAAATGAATGAAAATTGAGAAATTGAGGAACTAATTATCTGAGGAAATGAAAGAAAGAAAGAAAGAAAGAAATTTATTGGTGTTATCAGTTTTTAAACGTACATACAAATAATTTAAAAAACTACATATAAATAAATTTAAAAATTGTTACACAGGTCATAAATTTAAAATAAAAAATAAAGGGAGAACTTGAGAAATTAAATAATTTAAAAAATTGAAAAATTGAAAAAATGAGGAACTAATTGAGAAATTTGGAAACTAATTATGTACGTGAGGAAACGGGGCGCTGAAAACTTGAAAAATTAAAAATTAAGAATTTGAGAAATTGGGAAATTGAGAAATTGAGAAATTAAGAAATTAAGAAATTGAGAAATTGAGAAATTGAGAAATTGAGAAATTGAGAAATTGAGAAACTGAGAATCTAATAAATTGAAAAGTTGAGAAATTGAAAAAACAAAAAAATGAGAAATTGAGGAACTAATTCCTTGAGGAAACGGGGCGTTGAGAACTTGAGAAATTAAAAATTAAGAATTTAAGAAATTGAGAAATTGAGAAACTAATTACCTGAGGAAACGGCGCTGAGAAATTGAGGAATTGCTGAGTTGATGAATTGATGAGTTGAGAAATTGATAAATTGACAAATTGAGAAATTGGGAAATTGAGAAACTGAGAATCTAATAAATTGAAAAGTTGAGAAATTGAAAAAATGAGAAATTGAGAAATTAAGAAATTGAAAAAATAAGAAATTGAGGAACTAATTCCTTGAGGAAACGGGGCGCTGGGAACTTGAGAAATTAAAAATTAAAAATTTAAGAAATTTAGAAATTGAGAAACTAATTACCTGAGGAAACGGCGCTGAGAAATTGGGGAATTGATGAGTTGAGAAATTGAGAAATTGAGGAATTAAGAAATTGAGAAACTGAGAATCTGAGAAACTGAGAAATTGAGACATTGAATGAATGATAAATTGAGAAATTGAGGAACTAATTATTATCTGAGGAAATGGAGAAGTTGAGAAATTAAATAATTAAAAAAATTGAGAAATTGAAAAAATGAGAAACTAATTGAGAAATTCGGAAACTAATTATGTACCTGAGGAAACGGGGCGCTGAGGAATTGATGTGTTGAGAAATTGAGAAATTGAGAAATTGAGAAATTGAGAAATTGAGAAATTGAGAAATTGAGAAATTGAGAAATTGGGAAATTGAGAAATTGAGAAATTGAGAAATGAAAAAGTTGAGAAATTGAACAAATGAAAAATTGAGAAATTGGGAAACTAATTACCTGAGGAAACGGGGCGCTGAGAAATTGGGAAATTGAGAAATTTCAATTCAAAAATGGAGAAGTAACGATATTGAGAAACTGAGGAGTTGAGTAATTGAAAAAATTGATAAAATGAGAAATTGAGATATTGAGAAATTGACAAATAGAGAAATTGAGATACTGAGAATCTGAGAATTTGAGAAACTGAGAAACTGAGAAATTGATAAATTGAAAAATTAAGAAATGGAAAAGTTGAGAAATTGAACAATTGAAAAATTGAGGAATTGAGAACTTGAAAAACTGAGAAATTGAGAAACAGAAACTGAGAAACTGAGCAATTGACAAAACTGAGAAACTGAGACACTAAGAATCTGAGAAACTGAGAAAGTGAGAAACTAAGAAACTGTACATGTACAACAAGTACATATCTGAGGAAACGAGGCGCTGAGCAATAGAGAAACTTATAAGTTGAGAAATCGAAAAATGGAGATAAAATTTGAAAAATTCATGCAATATTGAGCAACTGAGAAGTTGAGTAATTTAGAAATTGAGAAATTCAGAAATTGAGACTAAAGATCTGAGAAAACGAGGCACTGAGAAGTGGAATAAGTTTATAAATTGAGAAAGTTGAGGAATTGAGAAACTGAGAAACAGAAAGTTGAGTAACTGAAAAACCGAATAATTAGGAAATCGATAAATTGAACAACTAAGTACATCTCTGAGGAAACGAGGCGCTGAGAAGTTGAGGTAGTGAGAAATTGAGAAATTATAGATCTGTGAAAACGAGGCACCGAGAATTGGAGAAAGTAGATAAATTGAGAAACCGAAACATAAAGTTGAGAAATTGAATAATAATTCGGAAATTGAGGAATTGAGAAATTGAAAAACTAAGTATCTCAGGAAATAAAGCGCTGAAAAATTGAGAAATTGAAAATTTTAAAAACTAAATATCTGAGGAAACGAGGCACTAAGAAATTGAGAAAGTTGAAAAATTGAGAAGTTCAAATATTTTGAAAAACTGAGGAACTGAAAACTGAATAACCATATCACACATATTGCCGGATTCATCGATCAAATGCATAAAAATAAAATCAAAAATTTTAAACACACTAATCGATCTTATTTTCCCATCTTCCACACGCGAGCGATCCTCCAGGGCCGGCTTTAAAACCCCCCGGTGGTGTCTGTCCTCCCGAGACAGACCTTTCCGCTTCTTCCGAAATGCCAAGAGAGTGGGGGCTATTAAAGGTCTATCGTATATCAAGCCGACTCATTGATTTAGGTCCTCCGGGCTGGTTTCCGGGAGCGCTCGACCGGAACAAGCCCTCCGATGCCGGATTCGCGCCGGAGGCCAAGACGTTCTTTCTCTGCACAACGAAAATTAAAAAGCGACACGACGCGCTTTTTGCGTGCGGATTTTACGCCGGATTCGTTCCGTAAACATAAATAACGATATTGTTGGGTCCTAATGAAATGCAAACAGCGCTTATTGGGCAATATGGCAAAAAGCAAAACGGTGTAAAAACCAGCTCGGAGGTCGGCATGGTAACGGGAGTCTAGACTCAATTCGGCTGAAAAGGACGAGACCACCAATTAGAGCTGGGGTACAGAGTGTAATTTTTTTGTCTATGAATCCAAAACTTCAACACACAAACGTAGGCAACACAAAATACAAATATAGAGTAATCAAGAAGGACCGCCCTAGGTGGTTTGAAAATTGTCTAACCTGGAAACGATGGAGATGACAGGTATAGTGGAAGAAAATGTTACTGTTTTTCAAGATAAAGAAGAGATCATCAAGAGACAGAACTACCATCGCCATCGTAGCGCAACTTCCATACTCGGGAGGGTGACAACTAGAATTGCTCCAACTACTTTACTACATATACAGGATGTATTACAAATAAGTAACATAGATCTAATCTGCTAGAGATCTCACTCAAGTTCTCAGGCTTTCTTAGGGCTGCAGGTTCTCGTACGTAAAGTAGAGCGTTGCAGATTTTTTATGTTTTCAGGTAGTCAAGTTCGTCTAAGATTTTCAGGTTTTCGTTTCTCGGGTTCCCAGGTTTTCAGATTCTCATATTAATAGAAAACCGGAAAAAGGGACACAAAACCTGAAAACCCAAAAATTTAAACATTTCAGTAACTTTCAACTCAAACTTGTTCATTATGTAGTTGTAACAAGAATAGAAAGTGAATGTTACGCAATATAAAAAGTGTCCTATGACGCAGTTACTGGCAGTGAGAAATTGTCACAAATTTTTATTGCCAAAATGCTCCAAAAATTACCTGTAGCTCAGGATCGTAGAAAAAATTGAGTATCGTTGACCATAAAATTCATATGGATGAAAAAAACTGAAGAATCAGAAAAATCAGAAGAAACAAAAGAATCGGAAGAATCGGGAGAATCGGAAGAATCGGAAGAATCGGAAGAATCGGAAGAATCGGAAGAATCGGAAGAATCGGAAGAATCGGAAGAATCGGAAGAATCGGAAGAATGGGGAGAATAAAAAGAATCAGCAGAATCAGCAGAATCAGGAGAATCAGAAGAATGGGCCGAATGGGGAGAATCAGAAAAATCAGGAAAATCAAGAATCACTAGAAACAGGAGAATCAGGAGGACCAGAAAGATCAGGAAGAGAGAATCTGCAAAAGAGAATCTGAAGATACGATATTGGAGAGAATCATAAGAATTAGCATAATGGGCAGAATAGGAAGAATCAGAATGAACAGAATTATCAAAATGGTCCGAAAGATAAGAAGGATAATCAATTGAATTAAAAGAATCAAGAGAATCAGAAAAGTTGTAGATCAGCATAATCGAGGAAATTAATCCACACAAGAAAATTGATAATAAAACTGCGGAATTCATAGAAAACAATATAGAAAGAAAAGAGCTAGAACAATCACAAAAATCGAGGAATTTAGAATTGGTACAAAAAGAAATCTGAAGAATCAATATGATTGCTCAAGAAAGCTGGGCAGGATCACAAGAAATCAGAATTACTGGAAGAAAATCAATAAAAAAAAACAACAAAAAACCGAGAGTCGGAAAAATCTGAAGAATCATTATTATTAGAAGGAATCAGAAGAATCAAAAGAATCGTAACAACCGGATGGAACAAGAAAATTACGTAGGGAGATTGGGGAAGGTCAAATGTACAGGATCAATAGATTAATCAAAACAATCATATGAATAAAAAGAATCAGAAGAATCGAAAGAATCGGAAGAATCAGAAAAATCAGCAGAATTAGAATAAACGGAAGATTAGGAAGAATCGAAAGAATCCGAATGTACAGAGTGATCAGAATGATCAGAATTATCAGGAAGATCAGAAGGTCAGAATGAACAGAAAGATCAGAAAAACTCTGAGAATGATGTAATCAATTGAATTAAAAGAATTACCTATAATGCAGGATCGCAGAAAAAATTAACTATCGTTGACCATGAAATTCATATGGATAAAAACCTGAAGAATTCAAAGAATCAGAAGAATCAGAAGAATCAGAAGAATCAGAAGAATCAGAAGAATCAGAAGAATCAGAAGAATCAGAAGAATCAGAAGAATCAGAAGAATCAGAAGAATCAGAAGAATCAGAAGAATCAGAAGAATCAGAAGAATCAGAAGAATCAGAAGAATCAGAAGAATCAGAAGAATCAGAAGAATCAGAAGAATCAGAAGAATCAGAAGAATCAGAAGAATCAGAAGAATCAGAAGAATCAGAAGAATCAGAAGAATCAGAAGAATCAGAAGAATCAGAAGAATCAGAAGAATCAGAAGAATCAGAAGAATCAGAAGAATCAGAAGAATCAGAAGAATCAGAAGAATCAGAAGAATCAGAAGAATCAGAAGAATCAGAAGAATCAGAAGAATCAGAAGAATCAGAAGAATCAGAAGAATCAGAAGAATCAGAAGAATCAGAAGAATCAGAAGAATCAGAAGAATCAGAAGAATCAGAAGAATCAGAAGAATCAGAAGAATCAGAAGAATCAGAAGAATCAGAAGAATCAGAAGAATCAGAAGAATCAGAAGAATCAGAAGAATCAGAAGAATCAGAAGAATCAGAAGAATCAGAAGAATCAGAAGAATCAGAAGAATCAGAAGAATCAGAAGAATCAGAAGAATCAGAAGAATCAGAAGAATCAGAAGAATCAGAAGAATCAGAAGAATCAGAAGAATCAGAAGAATCAGAAGAATCAGAAGAATCAGAAGAATCAGAAGAATCAGAAGAATCAGAAGAATCAGAAGAATCAGAAGAATCAGAAGAATCAGAAGAATCAGAAGAATCAGAAGAATCAGAAGAATCAGAAGAATCAGAAGAATCAGAAGAATCAGAAGAATCAGAAGAATCAGAAGAATCAGAAGAATCATATGAATAAGAAGAATAAAAAGAATCGGAAGAATCGAAAAAAATCTAAGAATCAAAAAAATCAGCAAAACCAGAAGAATGGGAAGAATGTGTAGAATCAGGAAGATCAAGAGAATCTGGAGGAACAGGAGGATCAGGAGTATCAGAAAGATCAGGAGGACGGGAATGATCGGAAGTATAGGAAGGATGAGCAGAACAGAATAAACTGAAGAATAGGAAGAATCGGAAGAATCAAAATTATCAGAATGATCAAAACGATCCGAAAGATCAGAAGATCAGAAGAATCAGAAAAGTTGGAGATCAGCAGAATCAAGGGAATTAAGCCACACAAAAAATTGCTAATGAAACTGCGGAATTCACAGAATACAATTAAAAGAAAGAAAAGAGCTAGAACAATCACAAAAATCGAGAAATTTAAAGAAAAAATAAAATTGGGACAAATAAAAAATCTGAAGGATCGATTTATGATTGCTCGGAAAAGTTGAGGGGGGACCAAAAGAATAATCAGGATTAATGGAAGAGAAACGAAAATTAAAATAATACGATGAATCAAAAGAACCAAAGAACCGAGAGAGTCGGAAAAATCTGAAGAATCAATACTAGAGAGAAGAACAAGAGTCAGAAGAATTAAAAGAATCGGAACAACCGGATGGATCAAGAAAGTTACGTAGAGAAATTGGGGAAGGTCAAATGTACAAGACAATAGATTAATTAGCAGAATCAGAAGAAGCAGAAGAGTCAGAATAGTCGGAAGAATCAGAAGAATCGGAAGAATCGGAAAAATCGGAAGAATTAAAAGAATCAGAAGAATCGAAAAAATCTTAGCTCAAAATAATAAAGAGGGTTAATAGAAGAAACAGAAAAATCAAAAGAATAAGAAAAATGAAAAGAACCAAAAGAATCGAGATCGCACGGAAATTGATGAAGATTAAAAGAATAAACACCGAATTTAGCGGAATTAATAAAATTAAGAGAAACAGAAGAATCTGAACAATCATTAATAGTGCACAGAAAGATCAAAATGAACAGGATTAACAGAAGAACCAAAAGAATCAGCAGAATGTAACAAATCGGAATTATAAGAATGAAAAAAAAAATCAAAATAAAAACTATGAGAAAAATCGAAAGAATTTGAAGAATAATAATATAATCAGAGAAACTGGGGAGGTAGTTTTTTTACAGATGGGAGGGAGAGAGAAACAGGATGACAGAGATAGTGACAGCTGGAAGGGAAGTGGGAGTATAAGGAAAGGAGAATTAGGAAGAAAAAAAAAATGTGATAAGAAAATGGGGTAGGGAAAGGAAAAGTAAACAGCATGCCAAAAAGGGGAGTTTTCTGAGAAAAACTGTCAGAGAGGTCAATATCAAGTACAAGTAGAGATAGAAGATTGGTAAGGAAAGGAAAAAGTGATGGAATGAAAAGGGACACCATGGAGAAAGAAAGAAACAGAGATGACACTGATAAATAATATCCTCATCAAGCAAGAAAGGGAATAATAGCGAATATGGAGAGAGACTATATGTTTTGAAACTAATATACAGGGTGTTGTAGAACTCGTCAAAATATTTTTTATCTATAGTTTTTTTCGCAAACGCTCCCTGACGGGGTTAAAATTAAGAATAGTTTGACCCCTAAAACCAACACCCGCCTATGGATCGACGTTCATCGATTGTCAGGAAGGCACAAAAACTTTAGCCGATAAACGAATCGGAATAAAAACTGTTTAAATGGAAACATGTACCTCTACCTATAGTAGCCTCAACCTTAAATTGTCACGAATTTTTTGTCAATTTTTTCGTCGGAATCGAGACATTGCGGACCAAGTAAGTTGTAACCGATAACATATGGATTCTAACTGGTTTTGATTGTCTTGTTGCAACTGGTCGACTCGATTGCAAGACGCGGTTTCTGTCCCGGCACGCGTCATTGCATCAGAGGGGTATTTAATATTTTGTTATGAATTATTATTAGCTAAAGTGAGGAATTTATTTTTAATATTTGGTCCACCATATGTTTTTCTAAGGCTTGCACTTTTAATGTATTCTAAAGTTGAACAGTCAAATATTAATTTGTTACACGTACTGAGGGAAGTGATCAACTCAATCTACATTTTTGGAATACGGTCCTGTCACCATTCTTTTACATCTTCGCCGAAGAGTCGATCAAGAGTACAATGTTTATTTCAGAACCAGTTTAGGACGTTCAGAGATAAGTTGGTCGTGCATCATTTCCCCTCCCAACCCCGTGACAATTTAAGCGTGAGGCTACTATACCATAATATGCATAATATTGAAGTAGGTTAGCATGTAATAATAAACCGACAGTTCGAATTTGCTTCAAATCTTCTAAAAATTTCAGGGTCAATTTCCAAAACGCGATTACATCTGGGACGTCCGAAAACGTTGTGATGAGTTCTACTTGTGGCTAAATTTTCTGCTAGGACCTCCATAACACTCTGTAGAATGTAAATGGAAAGTAAAAATAAAAATGCTTCCTCTCTTTTCGCACATAAAAAATTATAAAACGCCCTATTCAAAATAAAAATGACGACCTCCAACATAAAACTCCACTCACCGCCTCCAACCCGAACAATTCCTAAAACCCAAACGCCGCCAATCCACCTCCAATCATGCTCGGATGCCATCAAAAATTAATACCGACATAAAAAACGCATCAACTTCGTCATAAAGCGCGACGCATTAATTCAGAAACCGCAGAAACACGGGCGGAGGCCCGAGTGTTAAAACTTTCGAGGGGTAGGCAGCATAAGGCGAGGAATCTCTGCATCATAATCAATCTTATTCTCGGTTATACGTGCAGGAATTGCACCGGCGCCAAGGGGAAGGACGTAATTACTTTATGTGGAGTTAGTTTGTCATGGAAGAGGGTGGCATTTTATGGAACGAAAGGTCAATGACGCTTAAAATTCCGCCTGCAGTCGCGAACTCCCTTTCGTATCGCTATCCGTTATTTAGTTTCGCCAGTGAGTTGTGCAGGAACAATTTTCGAACTTCGTAGGTGTACTGGAGGGTGTCTTACTTAAAAGTTATTCAATAATAGCCGGATTAGAAGAAGATGTGCTAAACGGGTTTATGCAAGAGGAGCGTTGTTGAAAATTTGAAGCGAGCGGATCCAAATAATACACGACAGATCAATATTAATATCAGAATAATATAGATAACCTGAAAAACGTGTCTCATATCCTGTACAATACACACTCGTGACATGAGCGGGAAACTCATTGAAAATTCCTCTTCAGCCCTCAATCACCCGAGGCTGTTTCCATTGAACGCTACTTAGGTGATTTTCTGGTCGAACATCTCTTTTGTCCCAAAAAAGTTTCCCGAGATGTCCTTAACTCACGCGATATTATATTCGAGATCCCCTCACACACGGAAAATCACCTCGGGTGCTTTCCAGTAAGCACAAATCAAGAGATATTTTATGGGGGCGCTCTAAAAAGACATTTGAAAAGAAGTTTGCTGAAATAATGAAATACAGACTGATCGACGACTAATGTTTCAGTAGATTGAAATAAAAGTGTTATTGTTGCCTTTAAGTTGGCAGAATGACATTTCAATGCAAGGTTATTTTTGTTTGGTGCAAATTTAAATGTAGCTGTCAACCATCTGTCATCGGCTGACAACCAAATCACAGTCTTACCAATTTTGATGTAAATTGTATTGCTGCCAACTCAAATGTAAATCTTGATCACGCAGTACTAGTTTATTGTCTGGATATTCAATCACCTTTAGTGCCTTTAATGACAACATTATTAACACAGTATAAAACAGAGAACTTTCATAACTTTTCAGACCCGAAATCCTAAAAAAAGGGTGGGTGGCCATACTTTTTGTGAAGCCAGCCTATTTCGATTTCTAGGTTTTCATGTTTCTAGGTTTCTGGGTTTTAAGGTTTATAGGTTTTCAGGTTTCTAGGTGTTCATATTTCTACATTTTCAGGTTTCTAAATTTCTAGGTTTTCAGACTTTTTACATAAAATATTTTGTTTAAGATTGCACGAGAACTCACTTTTCTGGGGAAGATATTACCTTAATACGGGCCCTTAAAAGGAATTATTGTTAGGATTTATTAGAATTGTTAGGTTTAGGTTTTCACTTCTTGAGGTTTATAGGTTTTAAGTTTTCATATTTAAGGTTTTTAGGTTTATAGGTTTATAGGTTTTCAGGTTTATAGGTTTTCGGGTTTATAGGTTTTCAGGTTTGTAGGTTTTCAGGTTTATAGGTTTTCAGGTTTAAAGGTTTTCAGGTTTTCAGGTTTAAAGGTTTTCAGGTTTATAGGTTTTCAGGTTTTTAAGTTTTTGGGTTTTCAGCTTTCTGTATTTCCAGGTTCCTAGGTTTTAATTCTCTCTTTTAGATTTAATGGTTATAAGGCTTTTAGTTTTTAGCGAACCTATGTTTTAAGACCCTCTTCTCTAGAAAGTGTTTGGTTGCAGTTGGTTAAGTTTTCAAGTTCTGGATTTTTAAGATTTAGTTTTCTATAGTTTCAATGGAATCCTAGAACCCGAAAACCTGAGGGCATGAAAAATAAATTTTATATTTAATATTTAAATTTATTTTATATTTTATATTTAACCCCTGAGAACCCAAATAGCTGTGTAGTGAGATTAAAAAAAAACTGTAAATATGAAAACCTGGCAGTTTGAGAACCATTGTTCAGATGTTTAGGTCTTCAGATTCCTATAGTTCTCTTCTCTCAGACTCAGATATTACAATTTTTAAGATTTTTAGTTTTTCAGATTTTCAAATTTTCAGAATGTAAAGTTGTGAGCTTAAGATTGACAGTTTGTTTCACGAAGTTCTCAGGCTTCCAGCTTTTCATGCTCTGATGTTTTCAGATTGTGAGATTTCTAAATTTTCAGCTTTTCATTTTTACAGATTTAATGCTTCTTTTAAATTGTTTTAGGTTGAAGCTTATTATAATTCAGGTATTCAGTTCATCAGATTTACAGGTTCCTAGGTTTAAAGGTTTTCAGATTTCGAGGTTTTCAGATTTCTAGATTTTTAGGTTTCTAGGTGATCAGGTTTCCAGGTTTTCAGGTTTATAGGTTTTTAGGTTTCCATGTTTCTAGGTTTTCAGGTTTCTAGGTTTTCAGGTCTCTGGGTTTCCAGGTTTCTGGGTTTCCAGGTTCCTGGGTTGTAATTCTCTCTTTTCGATTTAACGGTTATGAGGCTTTCAGGTAGAAAGTTCTAGAAAGTTTTTCAGGCTTTTAGTTTCTTAAATTTTTGGGTTGCAGTTGCTTAAGTTTTCAAGTTCTGAGAACCGCTTTTCAGATGTTCAGGTTTTCAAATGCTTAGTTCTTTTTTCTCAGACTCGGATATTTCAATTCTTAAGATTTTTACTTTTTCGGTTCTTCAGATTTTCAAATTTCTAATTATAAGGTTTTGAGCTTAAGTTTGACAGTTTTTCTTACAAGCTCCTCAGGCTTCCAGATTTTCATGCTCTGATGTTTTCAGGTTGTGAGGTTTATAAATTTTTAGCTTTTCATTTTTACAGATTGAATGCTTCTTTTAGATTGTTTTTAGGTTCTCAGTTTTAAATGATAATTCAGGTACCCACTTTTTCAGATTTACAAGTTTCTAGGTTTCTAAGTTTTTAGAGTTCTAGATTTTCAGGTTTCTGAGTTTTTGGGTGTACAGTTGCTGAGGTTCTCAGATTTAATACTTCTCAGTTTCCGATCCCTTCTTACAATTCATGTATTAGTTCCTTTATATTTACAGGTTTCTAGGTTTTCAGGTTTCTAGGTTTTTAGGTTTCTAAGTTTTCAGGTTCGTAGCATTTCAGGCTCTTTTTTAGGTTCAACGTTTATGAAGCTTTCTGGTTTTAGGGTCCATATAATTATTTTCAAGCCCTCCTCTCTTCTGAAGAAAATTTTTCAAGGTTTCAGGTTCTCAGATTTTTTGTTTTTCCATTATTTAGTTTGCAGATGCTCAGGTTTTGAAATTCTCAATTTTTAAGATTAATTTTCTATAGGTTCAATGAAATCCTGAAAACCTGAAAACCTGAGGACCTGGGGACATGAAAGGATGAAAGCAAAAAAACTAAAAATATCAAAACTTTTTAAACATGAAAAAATGCAAATTTGGAGACCTGGCGACAGATTTAAAGCTTCTTTTATATTGACTTTAGGTTCTCATAATTATTTAGATATTCACTTCTTCAGGTTAGGTTTCTAAGTTTCTAAGTTTGTAAGTTTTTATATTTTTAGGTTTTTAGGTTTCTAGGTTTTCAGGTTTCTAGGTTTTCAGGTTTCTAGGTTTTCAGGTTTCTAGGTTTTCAGGTTTCTAGGTTTTCAGGTTTCTAGGTTTACAGGTTTCTAGGTTTTTAGTTTTCCAGGTTAATAGGTTGTTATTTTTTTTCAGTTTTCTAGGTTTTCAGGTTTCTGGGTTTTTAGGTTTCCAAGTTTTCAGGTTTGCATGCTTTCGGGTTTCTAGATTTTCAGGTTCCTAGCGTTTCAGGCTCTCTTTTAGGTTTAACGTTTATGAAGTTTTCTGGTTTTCGCCTCCATGTATTTTCAAGCCCTCCTCTCTTCTGTAGAAAGTTTTTCAAGATTTCAGGTTCTCATTTTTTTTATTTTTCCGTTATCTAGTTCGCAGATGCTCAGGTTTCCAAATTCTCAATTTTTCGTAGGTGTCTTAAAGTTTTTAATTTTTCGGTTATTTGGTTTGCAAGTGCTCAAATTCTCAATTCTTAAGATTAATTTTCTAGAGGTTCAATGGAAATCCTGAAAACCTGAAAACCTGCGAACCTGAGGACATGAAAGGATGAAAGAAAAAACTCAACATATCAAAACTTATATAATTTTTAAACCTGAAAAAATGCAAATTTGGAAACCTGGCAACAAAGATTTTCATTTTTACAGATTTAAAGCTTCTTTTATATTCACTTAGGTTCTCATAATTATTTAGATATTCACTTCTTCAGGTTAGGTTTCTAAGTTTGTAAGTTTTTATATTTTTAGGCTTTTAGGTTTCTAGGTTTTCAGGTTTCTATGTTTTCGGTTTGCTTCGTTTCCAGGTTCTTAGGTTGTAATTCTCTCTTTCAGTTTTAACGGTTATGAGGCTTTCAGGTAGACAGTTCTAGAAAATTGTTCAGACTTTTAGTTTCTCAAATCTTTGGTTTACAGTTGCAGTTGAAAGTTTGTTTTACGAGGTCCTCAGGCTTCTAAATTTTCATGCTCAGATGTTCACAGGCTGTGAGGTTTCTAAATTTTCAGCTTTTCATTTTTGCAGATTTAATGCATCTTTTAGATTATTTTTAGGTTCTCAGGTTTTAAACTTATGATAGTTTAGGTATCCACTTTTTCAGATTTACAGGTTTCTAGGTTTCTAAGTTTTCAGATTTTTAGTTTTTCAGGTTTCTGAGTTTTTGAATGTACAGTTGCTAAGGTTCTCAGATTTAATACCTCTCAGTTTCCAATCCCTTCTCACAAATCATGTATTCATTTCTTCATATTTACAGGTTTCTAGGTTTTCAGGTTTCTGGGTTGTCAAGTTTCTAGGTCTTTAGTTTTCCAGGTTGTTAGGTTGTTATTTTTTCAGGTTTTCAGGTTTCTAGGTTTTCAGGTTTCTGGTATTTTGGGTTTTTAATTTTCCAGGTTTGCATGCTTTCGGGTTTCTAGATTTTCAGGTTCCTAGCGTTTCAGGCTCTCTTTTAGGTTTAACGGTTATGAAGCTCTCTGGTTTTAGCGTCTATGTATTTTCAAGCCCTCCTCTCTTCTGTGGAAAGTTTTTCAAGATTTCAGGTTTTCAGATTCTCAATTTTTAAGATTAATTTTCTATAAGTTCAAAGGAAATCCTAGAACCTGAAAACCTGAGAACCTGAGGACATGAAACGATGAAAAACTAAAAAAATTGAAAATATCACAGCTTACGTAATTTTTACTTTTATAATAATAATCTGAGAAATTAAAAATTTTAAAATCAGTATACATATTTCCAAACCTGTAAATTTTATATAGTTGCGTACTGAGCTTACAACCTTAGAAACTAAAAACTTAAAAACCTGACAACTTGAAAACCCTTTTTCAGTTTTCTAAGACTCTCAGTTAGTTCACTTTTTAAGAATTTTAGTTTTTCGCTTCTTTAGCTTTTCACATGTTATGCTTTTAATGTTTTGAGTTCGAGGTTTACAGTTTGTTTTACGCCGACTTCCAGACTTTCATGCTCTGATTCTAAATTTTTAGCTTTTCATTTTTACAGATTTAACGCTTCTTTTAGATAGCTTTTAGGTTTAAAATTTCTCAGAGCTTCCAATCCCTTCTCTTAATTCATGTATTCACTTTCTGAGGTTTATAGGTTTCTAGGTTTTCAGACCCTCTTTTAGTTTTAGTTTTCCATCCCTTATTCACTTCTGCGGGTTTACAGGTTTCAAGATTTCTAGGTTTTCAGTTTAGATTTTCAGGTTTCTAGATCTCTAGGTTTTCAAGTTTATAGATTTTCAGATTGATAGGTTTTCGGGTCTATAGGTTTTCAAGTTTATAGGTTTTCAGGTTTATAGGATTTTAGGTTTATAGGTTTTCAGGTTTATGGGTTTTCAGGTTTATAGGTTTTCAGGTTTATAGATTTTCAGGTTTCTGGGTTTTCAGGTTTATGGGTGTTCAGATTTATAGGTTTCCAGGTTTATAGATTTTCAGGTTTCTGGGTTTTCAGGTTTGTAGGTTTGTAATTTTCAAAAATCTAGATTTGAACAGGTCAAGTGTCGTATCACTTTTTATATAGGTTCAATGGAAATACTAGAACCTGGAAACCTGAGAACCTGAGGAACACACACTGATATACTAGCTTACCGTGCCCATCATCTGTATTCCGGAAGAATTCCTCACAAACGTCGGTCAAACTTCAAACCACACAGTCCAAAACATTTTCATTTTGTTGGGAGATTGACGCAATTCTTTAATCAATCGTCAGCGATAAAATTGGAAAGGAATAAAATGTTTGCTGTTCAAGCTTTACCACCTCATTGGCTTTAAAGCCATCGAACTGCGAATTGCCTTCATTTTACTGGTAATTTTGCGCCGCCAGCATATTTCATTAGCGCATATCAGCAGTCCTTCTTTATTGAGCTAGAAATCTGGTTTTAGTTATTGGATCTAAAAGTGGAATATTCGATCATTAGTGCGGAACAAAGTGTTTCATTCTAGGTACATACTTACAATATGTTGTTTCTACGTATTGAGGGTAAAAATAGTAAATTTATTTTTTGTAATTTGTCTCCATTTTGATTCTCTAATAGACATATTAATGAACGCGACGTCATCATCTGCGATGTCCTAATAGCCATATTAAGGCACGGAACATTTTACGAAAATTTAAATTAAAATTAAAAATGTGTCAAAAATAGGAAGTGGCAGCACATGGAAGTGAACATTACCAATCGCCACAAAAATCCGCAAATCTACTAAAGGAAAAAAAAATGTTTAGAAACGGCTTAAAAAGGGCAAATTACAAAAAATAGCATAAAATACTCGTACTTGAATTCGTGCTTTGAGACTGGTCTTATGAAACTTGTTTTTTAATATACTATTTTAATATTAGCAATCTTGGCAATCCTAACCTACATTTGCCAAGTCCAAATGGCTGGTCAACAGCTGTCAATGTGAACTGGCATTACTATTGGGGGAGTGGCTTCACGTGCATTTGCAGCACGCAATTTTGTTGGGGCATTCTGTTTGGGGCTGGCCAAGCTGGTAACACTTGGCGCACTGGAGTGCGACAGGGGCTGGCTTTGTGCCATCCAAACAACTGCACTGATGGCGCTTGCCGAAGACTGTGATGCCGTGGGTCAGGAGATGGTTGAGGGTGTTTGTGTCCCCGGTGTCCCCACTTGTTTGTGCGGCGGGATTTGATTCTAAGCATTTTGTGGATGGGGAGACTGAGATTTTCCAGGGCCAGAAGGATATCGCGTTCGTCGGTGTCAGGGTGCACACCGCGGATCACAAAGAAAAAGAACGGACCTGGTTTGGGGGCGTTTGTTATGGAGGTGATTGTGAGATTAGGGGATTCAGTCATTGGCTAAAAGGCGTTTTTGGAGGTCTTACTTACTTACTCCCGTGCGTGCGACAAAATGCTTATTAGATCTATTACTTTAACGGATGTTGGTCTGTAATTGTTGGTAGTTTTTTCGTCAAGGGGTGAACTAAAAATCTGATATAAAATATGACATAATAATCTACACTATCGCTCAAACGTATTTGCCCACCAACCCTTTCAAAATAAATCAGATAATTAAGTGTGCATCCAACAATGACTCCAGTGACTTTTCTTTAATTAATAGGTTCGTCGAACAGATTTGACAAACTTTCTATTATTAGCACTCATTTTACGTCTACAATTCCTCACCTGACTACATCCCGATCTATTTAAGACTTTGAAAACGCCTCACTTCTCGTGCTTAATTGACGAGTTCCGTAAGACGCTCTTCTTGTTCCTGCAAATCACAAAAAGTGACTTTTGTTATTAGTCATTTAAATGTCCGTTCGTCCTCCAGCTGCAAACACTTCGACGGTGTGGCTGGTTAAATTTTTAAACCCCAGTCGTTCATCATAGGGAGTGTTGACACGCCGTGACACCGTTCTTAATCTAAATTTCAGTTTCGAATTCCCTTAATTGTAGATCTGTGTTTCTCCCAGAATTTACCACGTAATAACAGACCGAGGGTTGAATAAATTACTGCCCACATTTAATCTATTGACGCATCTCTGAATTAAATTAATGATTGATTTTCGGGAGGCGAACCGCACAAACGCACATTCTTCCCCGTCATTTAAACCTACAATTTGTTGGTACCGGAGTTATTCCGAAAATGCACTGATGAAATCTATCCGGTCCGCGCCGGATTCGTTAGAAACATTTTTCTGACGGAATTCGTAATAAATATGTCGTTTACGAGTAACGCTCGTGAAAAGTGTTGGGATTCCCGAAAATAACGATTTTTCAACGGCCTTATCTCCAACAGATTGTTAACAATGCGATATAATGATCGGCGTGTTTTTCGGTTTTATAATCACCTCCCGGGTCCGTTTGTTTTTGTCAGCTTTAATTGGCTAATGTCCCGGGAAGAGATGGCAGCGATAGAACGGGTGTTTTACGATAAGGGGGCCCACACATCAATTCCATCTTTATCTCTTCGAATCTCGTTCGTTTAAATTGTTTCACCTAGTTTTGAAGAATGCGATCGAACTTCTAGTGGCAGGTATATTTTTCTTGCGGACGTGGGATGGATGTTCTGCTGAAAGGATTTTTTATTGATCGGCTGTTTGTGTTGCTCGCGATAGTTCGGGAAGTCAATTTATTTCGGAATGTGTAATGACAAAAACAGAAGAGGTTTATTCTTTCAGACACAATCTGGTTTTTATATTTCGGAGGAAAGTTGGTTTTTATTATCGGCGTGTAATAGAATATTGCTCGCGGACGTGTGATGATGGCAGTTATTCACGAGAGCAAAAGTCATTCGAACATCACAAAATTTTCGTTTGCCCATACAGGGCGATTGAGATATTTGCTCCACAACATTTTTTATGTTCTTAAGCACCAATAAATTTATTTTTATTTTTTAGAAATTCGACGGAATATTTGGTATGTGCACGACGGAGCGCCTTGCCTCTCGGCACTAATGGTTAACGACAGAATGAATACCAAAATCAATCATTAGGCGCCGGTGAGGGCAGATGAGGTGTCACCCCTATGAGATATTTGAAAAAAAAACAGCAATCGCTTACGTTTATGAAGCTGTGGTTAAAGCTTGTCGATCTATTTCTCGGTCACCCTGTATATGAATATGAAGAAGCCGGTAAAAATGGTTCGTTTAAAAACATACACATTAAGCAATTTGTATCTTTGTACCACAACTTTCTCGACCCACATGTCTCACGTTCCGCAAGGGCTCAAGTTCCCTAAGGTCCAATTGTCTCAAGTTCTTAAGTTTCCTCTGAACAAAAATATTATTCTCTCTAGTTAGGTTTTAAGGTTCTGACGCTCCACAAGGGCTTAGGTTTCCCAAGGTTCTGAGATTTTTCATGTTTTCAGATTTCCTAAGCTCTCTTCTCAAGTTCTCAACTTTTCTCTGACCTCAGGTTGTCAGATTTTCGGCCTCTTAACTTCATCAGGTTCATCCATTTCTCAGGTTTCTTTAAATCTTTCAGAGTTTCTCTTCTCTCTAGATTAACTTCCTAAATTGCACCAATTCTCAAGTAAGGTTCTCTAAGATCTCAGGTTTCTTAACTTCTGAAATTTTTTAGTTGTCAAATTAGGTTTTCAGGTTTTAAGGTTGTTGCGTTCCACAAGGGGCCAGGTTCTCTAAGGTCTCAGGTTTTAAAATTCTTAAGTTCTTAGGTCTCGGGTTCTCAAGGATCTCAGATTCTTCCAATTTCAAATTCCTCAAGTTCTTAAGTTAGACTTCGCAAGTTCTAAAGTTCCCTAATATCGCGAGTTTTCCATAATGTTATATTCTTCCAGTCCTTCTGTTAGGTTTCTCAAGTTCTCACGTGTCTTGAACATTAAAATCCCGTCATATCTCAAGTTCTCCAGGACCTCAAGTTCCTCGGTTCCTCCAATCAAATTGTCCCATTCTTAAGATCCTCAATGTTTCAATTTTTTTAAGGTTTCATGTTTCTTAAGATCTCAAAGTTTTTAACTAATGAAATTCTTTCAGTTATCAAATTGGATTTCTAAGGTTTTAAGGTTTGTACGTTCCACAAGGGCTCAGGTTTCATAAGATCTCAGGTTCTCCTATTCTTAAGTTCTTAGATTTTTCATGATCTTGGATTTCTTAAGGTTTCGGGTTCTCAAAAATTTCAGGTTCTTCCAGTTTCAAATTCCTCAAGTTCTTAAGTTAGATTTCGCAAGTTCTCAATTTCCCTAATATCACGAGTTTTCCAAAATGTTACATTCTTCCAGTTCTTCTGTTAGGATTGTCAAGTTCTCACGTGTCTTGAACATTCAAATGCCTTCATATCTCAGGCTCTCCAGGATCTCAAATTGTTTGATTCCTCGAATCAAGTTGTCCCATTCTTAAGATCTACAATGCTTCATGTTCTTTAAGGTTTCGTATTTCCTAAGATCTCAAAGCTTCTAACTTATAAAATGCTTTCAGTTGTCAAATTGGGGTTCTCTGGTTTTAAGGTTCGTACGTTCCACAAGGGCTCAGGTTTCGTAAGATCTCAGGTTCTCCAATTCTTAGGTTCTTAGATTTTTCATGATCTTGGATTTCTTAAGGTTTCGGTTTCTCAAAAATTTCAGGTTCTTCCAATTTCAAATTCCTCAAGTTCTTAAGTTAGATTTCGCAAGTTTTCAATTTCCCTAATATCACGAGTTTTCCAAAATGTTACATTCTTCCAGTTCTTCTGTTAGGATTGTCAAGTTCTCACGTGTCTTGAACATTCAAATGCCTTCATATCTCAGGCTCTCCAGGATCTCAAATTGTTCGATTCCTCGAATCAAGTTGTCCCATTCTTAAGATCTACAATGCTTCATGTTCTTTAAGGTTTCGTATTTCCTAAGATCTCAAAGCTTCTAACTTATAAAATGCTTTCAGTTGTCAAATTGGGGTTCTCTGGTTTTAAGGTTCGTACGTTCCACAAGGGCTCAGGTTTCGTAAGATCTCAGGTTCTCCAATTCTTAGGTTCTTAGATTTTTCATGATCTTGGATTTCTTAAGGTTTCGGTTTCTCAAAAATTTCAGGTTCTTCCAATTTCAAATTCCTCAAGTTCTTAAGTTAGATTTCGCAAGTTTTCAATTTCCCTAATATCACGAGTTTTCCAAAATGTTACATTCTTCCAGTTCTTCTGTTAGGATTGTCAAGTTCTCACGTGTCTTGAACATTCAAATGCCTTCATATCTCAGGCTCTCCAGGATCTCAAATTGTTCGATTCCTCGAATCAAGTTGTCCCATTCTTAAGATCTTCAATGCTTCATGTTCTTTAAGGTTTCGTATTTCCTAAGATCTCAAAGCTTCTAACTTATAAAATGCTTTCAGTTGTCAAATTGGGGTTCTCTGGTTTTAAGGTTCGTACGTTCCACAAGGGCTCAGGTTTCGTAAGATCTCAGGTTCTCCAATTCTTAGGTTCTTAGATTTTTCATGATCTTGGATTTCTTAAGGTTTCGGTTTCTCAAAAATTTCAGGTTCTTCCAGTTTCAAATTCCTCAAGTTCTTAAGTTAGATTTCGCAAGTTTTCAATTTCCCTAATATCACGAGTTTTCCAAAATGTTACATTCTTCCAGTTCTTCTGTTAGGTTTCTCAAGTTCTCACGTGTCTTGAACATTCGAATGCCTTCATATCTTAGGTTCTCCAGGATCTCAAATTGTTCGATTCCTCGAATCAAGTTGTCCCATTCTTAAGATCTACAATGCTTCATGTTCTTTAAGGTTTCCTATTTCCTAAGAACTCAAAGCTTCTAACTTATAAAATGCTTTCAGTTGTCAAATTGGGGTTCTCTGGTTTTAAGGTTCGTACGTTCCACAAGGGCTCTGGTTTCGTAAGATCTCAGGTTCTCCAATTCTTAAGTTCTTAGATTTTTCATGATCTTGGATTTCTTAAGGTTTCGGTTTTTCAAAAATTTCAGGTTCTTCCAATTTCAAATTCCTCAAGTTCTTAAGTTAGATTTCGCAAGTTTTCAATTTCCCTAATATCACGAGTTTTCCAAAATGTTACATTCTTCCAGTTCTTCTGTTAGGATTGTCAAGTTCTCACGTGTCTTGAACATTCAAATGCCTTCATATCTCAGGCTCTCCAGGATCTCAAATTGTTCGATTCCTCGAATCAAGTTGTCCCATTCTTAAGATCTTCAATGCTTCATGTTCTTTAAGGTTTCGTATTTCCTAAAATCTCAAAGCTTCTAACTTATAAAATGCTTTCAGTTGTCAAATTGGGGTCCTCTGGTTTTAAGGTTCGTACGTTCCACAAGGGCTCAGGTTTCGTAAGATCTCAGGTTCTCCAATTCTTAGGTTCTTAGATTTTTCATGATCTTGGATTTCTTAAGGTTTCGGTTTCTCAAAAATTTCAGGTTCTTCCAGTTTCAAATTCCTCAAGTTCTTAAGTTAGATTTCGCAAGTTTTCAATTTCCCCAATATCACGAGTTTTCCAAAATGTTACATTCTTCCAGTTCTTCTGTTAGGATTGTCGAGTTCTCACGTGTCTTGAACATTCAAATGCCTTCATATCTCAGGCTCTCCAGGATCTCAAATTGTTCGATTCCTCGAATCAAGTTGTCCCATTCTTAAGATCTACAATGCTTCATGTTCTTTAAGGTTTCGTATTTCCTAAGAACTCAAAGCTTCTAACTTATAAAATGCTTTCAGTTGTCAAATTGGGGTTCTCTGGTTTTAAGGTTCGTACGTTCCACAAAGGCTCAGGTTTCGTAAGATCTCAGGTTCTCCAATTCTTAGGTTCTTAGATTTTTCATGATCTTGGATTTCTTAAGGTTTCGGTTTCTCAAAAATTTCAGGTTCTTCCAATTTCAAATTCCTCAAGTTCTTAAGTTAGATTTCGCAAGTTTTCAATTTCCCTAATATCACGAGTTTTCCAAAATGTTACATTCTTCCAGTTCTTCTGTTAGGATTGTCAAGTTCTCACGTGTCTTGAACATTCAAATGCCTTCATATCTCAGGCTCTCCAGGATCTCAAATTGTTTGATTCCTCGAATCAAGTTGTCCCATTCTTAAGATCTACAATGCTTCATGTTCTTTAAGGTTTCGTATTTCCTAAGATCTCAAAGCTTCTAACTTATAAAATGCTTTCAGTTGTCAAATTGGGGTTCTCTGGTTTTAAGGTTCGTACGTTCCACAAGGGCTCAGGTTTCGTAAGATCTCAGGTTCTCCAATTCTTAGGTTCTTAGATTTTTCATGATCTTGGATTTCTTAAGGTTTCGGGTTCTCAAAAATTTCAGGTTCTTCCAATTTCAAATTCCTCAAGTTCTTAAGTTAGATTTCGCAAGTTTTCAATTTCCCTAATATCACGAGTTTTCCAAAATGTTACATTCTTCCAGTTCTTCTGTTAGGATTGTCAAGTTCTCACGTGTCTTGAACATTCAAATGCCTTCATATCTCAGGCTCTCCAGGATCTCAAATTGTTCGATTCCTCGAATCAAGTTGTCCCATTCTTAAGATCTACAATGCTTCATGTTCTTTAAGGTTTCCTATTTCCTAAGAACTCAAAGCTTCTAACTTATAAAATGCTTTCAGTTGTCAAATTGGGGTTCTCTGGTTTTAAGGTTCGTACGTTCCACAAGGGCTCTGGTTTCGTAAGATCTCAGGTTCTCCAATTCTTAAGTTCTTAGATTTTTCATGATCTTGGATTTCTTAAGGTTTCGGTTTTTCAAAAATTTCAGGTTCTTCCAATTTCAAATTCCTCAAGTTCTTAAGTTAGATTTCGCAAGTTTTCAATTTCCCTAATATCACGAGTTTTCCAAAATGTTACATTCTTCCAGTTCTTCTGTTAGGATTGTCAAGTTCTCACGTGTCTTGAACATTCAAATGCCTTCATATCTCAGGCTCTCCAGGATCTCAAATTGTTCGATTCCTCGAATCAAGTTGTCCCATTCTTAAGATCTTCAATGCTTCATGTTCTTTAAGGTTTCGTATTTCCTAAAATCTCAAAGCTTCTAACTTATAAAATGCTTTCAGTTGTCAAATTGGGGTCCTCTGGTTTTAAGGTTCGTACGTTCCACAAGGGCTCAGGTTTCGTAAGATCTCAGGTTCTCCAATTCTTAGGTTCTTAGATTTTTCATGATCTTGGATTTCTTAAGGTTTCGGTTTCTCAAAAATTTCAGGTTCTTCCAGTTTCAAATTCCTCAAGTTCTTAAGTTAGATTTCGCAAGTTTTCAATTTCCCCAATATCACGAGTTTTCCAAAATGTTACATTCTTCCAGTTCTTCTGTTAGGATTGTCGAGTTCTCACGTGTCTTGAACATTCAAATGCCTTCATATCTCAGGCTCTCCAGGATCTCAAATTGTTCGATTCCTCGAATCAAGTTGTCCCATTCTTAAGATCTACAATGCTTCATGTTCTTTAAGGTTTCGTATTTCCTAAGAACTCAAAGCTTCTAACTTATAAAATGCTTTCAGTTGTCAAATTGGGGTTCTCTGGTTTTAAGGTTCGTACGTTCCACAAAGGCTCAGGTTTCGTAAGATCTCAGGTTCTCCAATTCTTAGGTTCTTAGATTTTTCATGATCTTGGATTTCTTAAGGTTTCGGTTTCTCAAAAATTTCAGGTTCTTCCAATTTCAAATTCCTCAAGTTCTTAAGTTAGATTTCGCAAGTTTTCAATTTCCCTAATATCACGAGTTTTCCAAAATGTTACATTCTTCCAGTTCTTCTGTTAGGATTGTCAAGTTCTCACGTGTCTTGAACATTCAAATGCCTTCATATCTCAGGCTCTCCAGGATCTCAAATTGTTCGATTCCTCGAATCAAGTTGTCCCATTCTTAAGATCTTCAATGCTTCATGTTCTTTAAGGTTTCGTATTTCCTAAGATCTCAAAGCTTCTAACTTATAAAATGCTTTCAGTTGTCAAATTGGGGTTCTCTGGTTTTAAGGTTCGTACGTTCCACAAGGGCTCAGGTTTCGTAAGATCTCAGGTTCTCCAATTCTTAGGTTCTTAGATTTTTCATGATCTTGGATTTCTTAAGGTTTCGGTTTCTCAAAAATTTCAGGTTCTTCCAGTTTCAAATTCCTCAAGTTCTTAAGTTAGATTTCGCAAGTTTTCAATTTCCCTAATATCACGAGTTTTCCAAAATGTTACATTCTTCCAGTTCTTCTGTTAGGTTTCTCAAGTTCTCACGTGTCTTGAACATTCGAATGCCTTCATATCTTAGGTTCTCCAGGATCTCAAATTGTTCGATTCCTCGAATCAAGTTGTCCCATTCTTAAGATCTACAATGCTTCATGTTCTTTAAGGTTTCCTATTTCCTAAGAACTCAAAGCTTCTAACTTATAAAATGCTTTCAGTTGTCAAATCGGGGTTCTCTGGTTTTAAGGTTCGTACGTTCCACAAGGGCTCTGGTTTCGTAAGATCTCAGGTTCTCCAATTCTTAAGTTCTTAGATTTTTCATGATCTTGGATTTCTTAAGGTTTCGGTTTTTCAAAAATTTCAGGTTCTTCCAATTTCAAATTCCTCAAGTTCTTAAGTTAGATTTCGCAAGTTTTCAATTTCCCTAATATCACGAGTTTTCCAAAATGTTACATTCTTCCAGTTCTTCTGTTAGGTTTCTCAAGTTCTCACGTGTCTTGAACATTCGAATGCCTTCATATCTCAGGCTCTCCAGGATCTCAAATTGTTCGATTCCTCGAATCAAGTTGTCCCATTCTTAAGATCTACAATGCTTCATGTTCTTTAAGGTTTCCTATTTCCTAAGAACTCAAAGCTTCTAACTTATAAAATGCTTTCAGTTGTCAAATTGGGGTTCTCTGGTTTTAAGGTTCGTACGTTCCACAAGGGCTCTGGTTTCGTAAGATCTCAGGTTCTCCAATTCTTAAGTTCTTAGATTTTTCATGATCTTGGATTTCTTAAGGTTTCGGTTTTTCAAAAATTTCAGGTTCTTCCAATTTCAAATTCCTCAAGTTCTTAAGTTAGATTTCGCAAGTTTTCAATTTCCCTAATATCACGAGTTTTCCAAAATGTTACATTCTTCCAGTTCTTCTGTTAGGATTGTCAAGTTCTCACGTGTCTTGAACATTCAAATGCCTTCATATCTCAGGCTCTCCAGGATCTCAAATTGTTCGATTCCTCGAATCAAGTTGTCCCATTCTTAAGATCTTCAATGCTTCATGTTCTTTAAGGTTTCGTATTTCCTAAAATCTCAAAGCTTCTAACTTATAAAATGCTTTCAGTTGTCAAATTGGGGTTCTCTGGTTTTAAGGTTCGTACGTTCCACAAGGGCTCAGGTTTCGTAAGATCTCAGGTTCTCCAATTCTTAGGTTCTTAGATTTTTCATGATCTTGGATTTCTTAAGGTTTCGGTTTCTCAAAAATTTCAGGTTCTTCCAGTTTCAAATTCCTCAAGTTCTTAAGTTAGATTTCGCAAGTTTTCAATTTCCCCAATATCACGAGTTTTCCAAAATGTTACATTCTTCCAGTTCTTCTGTTAGGATTGTCAAGTTCTCACGTGTCTTGAACATTCAAATGCCTTCATATCTCAGGCTCTCCAGGATCTCAAATTGTTTGATTCCTCGAATCAAGTTGTCCCATTCTTAAGATCTACAATGCTTCATGTTCTTTAAGGTTTCGTATTTCCTAAGATCTCAAAGCTTCTAACTTATAAAATGCTTTCAGTTGTCAAATTGGGGTTCTCTGGTTTTAAGGTTCGTACGTTCCACAAGGGCTCAGGTTTCGTAAGATCTCAGGTTCTCCAATTCTTAGGTTCTTAGATTTTTCATGATCTTGGATTTCTTAAGGTTTCGGGTTCTCAAAAATTTCAGGTTCTTCCAATTTCAAATTCCTCAAGTTCTTAAGTTAGATTTCGCAAGTTTTCAATTTCCCTAATATCACGAGTTTTCCAAAATGTTACATTCTTCCAGTTCTTCTGTTAGGATTGTCAAGTTCTCACGTGTCTTGAACATTCAAATGCCTTCATATCTCAGGCTCTCCAGGATCTCAAATTGTTCGATTCCTCGAATCAAGTTGTCCCATTCTTAAGATCTACAATGCTTCATGTTCTTTAAGGTTTCCTATTTCCTAAGAACTCAAAGCTTCTAACTTATAAAATGCTTTCAGTTGTCAAATTGGGGTTCTCTGGTTTTAAGGTTCGTACGTTCCACAAGGGCTCTGGTTTCGTAAGATCTCAGGTTCTCCAATTCTTAAGTTCTTAGATTTTTCATGATCTTGGATTTCTTAAGGTTTCGGTTTTTCAAAAATTTCAGGTTCTTCCAATTTCAAATTCCTCAAGTTCTTAAGTTAGATTTCGCAAGTTTTCAATTTCCCTAATATCACGAGTTTTCCAAAATGTTACATTCTTCCAGTTCTTCTGTTAGGATTGTCAAGTTCTCACGTGTCTTGAACATTCAAATGCCTTCATATCTCAGGCTCTCCAGGATCTCAAATTGTTCGATTCCTCGAATCAAGTTGTCCCATTCTTAAGATCTTCAATGCTTCATGTTCTTTAAGGTTTCGTATTTCCTAAAATCTCAAAGCTTCTAACTTATAAAATGCTTTCAGTTGTCAAATTGGGGTCCTCTGGTTTTAAGGTTCGTACGTTCCACAAGGGCTCAGGTTTCGTAAGATCTCAGGTTCTCCAATTCTTAGGTTCTTAGATTTTTCATGATCTTGGATTTCTTAAGGTTTCGGTTTCTCAAAAATTTCAGGTTCTTCCAGTTTCAAATTCCTCAAGTTCTTAAGTTAGATTTCGCAAGTTTTCAATTTCCCCAATATCACGAGTTTTCCAAAATGTTACATTCTTCCAGTTCTTCTGTTAGGATTGTCGAGTTCTCACGTGTCTTGAACATTCAAATGCCTTCATATCTCAGGCTCTCCAGGATCTCAAATTGTTCGATTCCTCGAATCAAGTTGTCCCATTCTTAAGATCTACAATGCTTCATGTTCTTTAAGGTTTCGTATTTCCTAAGAACTCAAAGCTTCTAACTTATAAAATGCTTTCAGTTGTCAAATTGGGGTTCTCTGGTTTTAAGGTTCGTACGTTCCACAAAGGCTCAGGTTTCGTAAGATCTCAGGTTCTCCAATTCTTAGGTTCTTAGATTTTTCATGATCTTGGATTTCTTAAGGTTTCGGTTTCTCAAAAATTTCAGGTTCTTCCAATTTCAAATTCCTCAAGTTCTTAAGTTAGATTTCGCAAGTTTTCAATTTCCCTAATATCACGAGTTTTCCAAAATGTTACATTCTTCCAGTTCTTCTGTTAGGATTGTCAAGTTCTCACGTGTCTTGAACATTCAAATGCCTTCATATCTCAGGCTCTCCAGGATCTCAAATTGTTTGATTCCTCGAATCAAGTTGTCCCATTCTTAAGATCTACAATGCTTCATGTTCTTTAAGGTTTCGTATTTCCTAAGATCTCAAAGCTTCTAACTTATAAAATGCTTTCAGTTGTCAAATTGGGGTTCTCTGGTTTTAAGGTTCGTACGTTCCACAAGGGCTCAGGTTTCGTAAGATCTCAGGTTCTCCAATTCTTAGGTTCTTAGATTTTTCATGATCTTGGATTTCTTAAGGTTTCGGGTTCTCAAAAATTTCAGGTTCTTCCAATTTCAAATTCCTCAAGTTCTTAAGTTAGATTTCGCAAGTTCTCAATTTCCCTAATATCACGAGTTTTCCAAAATGTTACATTCTTCCGGTTCTTCTGTTAGGTTTCTCAAGTTCTCACGTGTCTTGAACATTCAAATGCCTTCATATCTCAGGTTCTCCAGGATCTCAAATTCTTCGGCTTCTCGAATTCTTGAGATCTTCAAAATCTCAAAGTTTTTAACTTATGAATTATGGCGACGGTATTACATTATAAAATACAGCCGCCATAATTCGAAACACTCCCAATGTTTTTGAACCAACCACAAGAAATTAAAAAAAAAACGAGCACGAGCTTGCCTCGCCAGCGCTTGCCTTCACTTTGAGCATCTTTTGTAACAGGTAAAAAAGTACTTTTTACTTGAATTTTTATAAACTATTTATTTACTTTTGAATTGGATCTGTTGGGCGTCGGTAAAGGGGAGGAGCTTTTACACCTATGAGATATTAAAAAAAAAAAACACCAATCGTTTACGGTTATTACCATGAAACTGTGGTTAAAGCTTGTCGGTCTATTTCTCGGTCATCCTGTGTATGAATTTTCTAAGGCCGTAAAAGTGGTTCGCTTAAAAACATTGACCCATATGTTAAGATATTTACGTTCCTCAAGGGCGCAAGTTCCCTAAGATCTCAGATTTTTCAAATTTTGTCAAAAGTTATTAAGCTTCTTGTGAACTCAGGTTTTGAAAATATAATTCTCTCTATCCAGGTTTTAAAGTTCTGACGTTCCACAAGGTCTCAGGTTTTAAAATTCTTAAGTTCTGATATTTTTCATGTTCTCAGATTTCTTAAGGTCTCACGTTCTTCCAATTTTCTCAAGTTCTCAACTTTTATCTAACCTTAGGTTCTCAGATGTTTGGGTTCTTAACTTAATCAGGTTCATCCATTTCGCAGTTTTTTTTAAATCTTTCAGTTTTCAAAATTTTTTCTCTCTCTAGGTTAGCTTCCTAAATTGCACCAATTCTCAAATAAGGTTCTTAAGATCTCAGGTTTTTTAACTTCTTAACTTTTTTTGGGTTGTCAAATTAGGTTTTTCAGGTTTTAAGGTTCCGACGTTTTCCAAGGTCTCAGGTTTGATAATTCTTAAGTTCTGAGATTTTTCATGTTCTCAGATTTCTTAAGGTCTCAAGTTCTCCACTTTTATCTGACCTCAGGTTCTCAGATTTTTGGGTTCTTAATTTTATCAGGTTCCTCCATTTCTAGGGTTTTTTAAATCTTTCAGAGTTCTCAAAATTCTATTCTCTCTAGCTTAACTTCCTACATTGCACAAATTCTCAAATAAGGTTTTCTAAGATCTCAGGTTTTATAACTTTTTAAATTTTTTTGGGTTGTCAAATTAAGCTTTTCAGGTTTTAAGGTTCTGACGTTTCCCAAAGTCTCAGGTTTTAAAATTCTTAAGTTCTGAAATTTTTCATGTTCTCAGATTTCTTAACGTCTCAGGTTCTTCCAATTTTCTCGAGTTCTCAACTTTTCTCTGACCTTAGGTTCTCAGATTTTTGGGTCCCTAATTTCATCAGGTTCATCCATTTCTCAGGTCTTTTAAATCTTTCAGTTCTCAAAATTCTATTCTCTCTAGCTTAACACCCTATATTATTGCACCAATTCTCAAATAAGGTTTTCTAAGATCTCATGTTTTTTAACTTCTTAATTTTTTTTGGGTTGTCAAATTGGGTTTTTCAGGTTTTAAGGTTCCGACGTTTCCCCAAGTCTCAGGTTTTAAAATTCTCAAGTTCTGAGATTTTTCATGTTCTCAGATTTCTTAAGGTCTCAGGTTCTTCCAATTTTCTCAAGTTTTCCACTTTTATCTGACCTCAGGTTCTCAGATTTTTGGGTTCTTAACTTCATCAGGTTCATGCATTTCTCAGGTTCTTTAAATCTTTCAGTTCTCAGAATTCTATTATCTTTAGCTTAACATCCTAAACTGCACCAATTCTCATATTATAAGGCATCAATTACTTCAAACTTTCAGGCGGTTCGTTCAATTCTCAATTTCCCATGTTGTTACGTTCCTCAAGATAAGTTAAGGTAAGGTTAGGTTTCTTAATTTCTCAGATTTCTTGTTTCATTCCCATAATATCTCAGGTTGTCCAGCATCTCAAATACTTCAAATTCTGCAGTTCTCACGTTTATCAAGTTGTCAAATTCTTAGGTTTCCTAAGGTATCGAGTTTCTTAGGGTTGCAGGTCTCCTAAGGTGTCAGGTTCTTCAAATTCTCAGGTCTCTCTTCAAGCGTTTCTTTAATTTTTAAATTTTTTCTTCCGCTAAAGGCTCAGACTTGAAGTCCTTCTATTTCTCAAGTCTATTTCCAGTATCTCAGATCCTTCAAAATCTTCGGTTCTCATTTGGGTTGTTAAACACTTATACTTTTCCAGTTCACAAATTTAATTCCAATTCCAGTTCACAACTTAGGCCGTCTAAAATGTTAAGGTTTCTTAAGCTTTCAAGAGCTGGGGCTCCCTAAGATCTTCCTCACGTTCTTAGGTTTCTCATGTTCTCAGATTTCTTAAGATCCCACGTTTCTCGAGTTCTTATTTTCTTGGATTCCACAAGTTCTCAGGTTCTCAAATATTTTAAGTTTTCCAAGATGTCAGGTTCTGTAAATTATCAGGTTTCTCAAGCTCAGTCAAATGAGCTGTCGCCACCGGTCCATGCAGACATGGCACTAGTTGAACGGTTTTCTAAATCAATGCCGTGTCATAAGGACACAAATCTTATATTTTTCCTTATATTTAGACATTAGTGGTAGATCAACGAGACCACAAGCCGTTACCCCAAAATAAATTATGCATTGTTCTCCCAGCACAAAATCAACAAGTTCAGTAACCACCTACATCGCAAAAATACCTCCCAAGCCGGCTCCTGCTTTCAGTAAAACTTCATCGAACTATTGAACTGCAATAACGAACGTATAACAACATTAGTGAAATTCCTGCTCGCGGTTTTTGTTGTGCGGATGCGAGGATGTAATTCGAACCAGAGAGAAGAGAACAGAGAGGAAATTACGGACAGACAGTGGTTAGAATTGATTGGTACATCCATCGGTTTACTAAATCAAGTGCTGCGAGTGAGTAAATCGTTTACTTCTGGATAACACTAGTTGCAGCTCGTTTATTATAGAGCAGAACTGCTAACGCCGCGGTGAATAAATAAAAGTTTTCGGGGGAGAAAAAAGGCATGTACATGCCAATTCATCATTTGCGTTAAATTTTGTATTATGCACTCTGCAGTCGGTGGGCGAATGCGCCGCATTTAATATTCCGTTGCATTGTCGAATGAAATAGTTTATTATTATTTGATTTGTGGTCGGTGGGTGGATGCGGTTGTTAAATGCAGGATTTACAAAGAGGACCCGCTTTGTATAAATAATTACTTGCTTGTTTATGCGAAATAATGTGTTTTCTCCAAATTTTGAAATACGTTTAATTCGCTTTTGTATCGATTTTAATATATCCTGTATACCGAGGTCAACCGTAAATCAAGGGGTTACCAAAACTCCTCCAATTCGGTTTGCTGTTTTTTAATATCTCTTTGCACGAATGCACTTCCGGAACAACGTTGTAGTTATGAAATCCACGCGATCGTTTGGCCAGGGTAATTTATCTGCATTCCTGGAAAAAGAGATCATGAGGACTTCGTACTTGAGACCTCGAAGAACCAGAGAATTTGCAGAACCTGACATTTTGGGAAACTCAAAAATCAGAGAAATTGAGAACTTGAGGAACCCTAGAAACTAAGAACTTGAGAAACCAGAAAATGTGAAGAACCTGAGATCTTAAGAGATCTGACGAATCTGAGAAATAGAGGAACCTGAGGAAGATCTTAGGAGCCTGAGAGCTTAGGAAGTGGAGAAAATTTCAAAATTGTTACCTAAGAAACCTAAGTACATAGAAATTTAATTCAATTTGTGAACTGGAAAATATTGAGAATTTGAGGAAGCTGAAAACTTGAGGAACCCAATAAATTTCGAAAAACGAAAGTGTTTAAAACGAATTTAAAAATTAAAAATACGTTTGAAGAGGTGATCGAGAATTTGAAGAACCTGACACCTTAAGAAATTTGAAACCTTGAGATCCTGGGAAGAGATATTATGGGATTGAAACTTCAAAAGATCTGAGAACTTGAGAAACCTCAGAAACCTAATTTGAAAACTGAACGTAACGTAACAAAATGAGATCTTGAGAAACCTAAATTGAGTTGAAAGAAAGACTTTAGAAAATTTTGCTTGAGAAAGAGTGCAATTAAAAAAGTTAACTTAGAGAGAGTAGTTTTGAGAACACAGGAAGATTTAAAAAACCCGAGACATTTGAGAATCTGAATTAAGAGGAAACTTCAGAAATTGAGAAAATTAGAAGAACTTGAAACCTCAAGAAATCTAAGAACTTAAGAATTGGAGAACCTGAGATCTTATGAAACCTGAGCCTTTGTGGAACGTACAAACCTTAAAACCTGAGAAATACAATTTGACAACTGAAAGAATGTCATAAGTTAAAAACTTTGAGATCTTAGGAAACATGAAACCTTAAAAATCTTGAAAACTTGAAGATCTTAAGAATGGGACAATTTGATTCGAGGACCCGAAAAATTTGAGATCCTTGAAAATTTGAGATATGAAGGGATTTGAATGTTCAAGACAAGTCAGAACTTGAGAAACCTAACAGAAGAACTAACATTTTGGAACACTCGTGATATTAGAGAACTTGAGAACTTGCGAAATCTAACTTAAGAACTTGAGGAATTTGAAATTGGAAGAACATGAGATCATTGAGAACCCGAGACCTTAAGAAATCCAAGAACATGAAAAATCTAAGAACCTAAGAATTGGAGAACCTGAGACCTTATGTGACCTGAACCCTTGTGGAACGTACGAACCTTAAAACCTGAGAAATCCAATTTGACAACTGAAAGAATTTAAAAAACTTTGAGATCTTAGGTAACATGAAACCTTGAAGATCTTAAGAATTGGACAAGTTGATTCGAGGAACCGAAGAATTTGAGATCCTGGAGAACCTGAGATATGAAGGGGTTTGAATGTTTAAGACAAGTCAGAACTTGAGAAACCTCGTGATATTAGGGAACTTGAGAACTTGCGAAATCTAACTTAAGAACTTGAGGAGTTTGAAATTGGAAGAACCTGAGATTTTTGAGAACCCGAGACCTTAAGAAATCCAAGAACATGAACAATCTAAGAACTTAAGAATTCGAGAACCTGAGATCTTATGAAATCTGAGCCCTAGTGGAACGTAAGAACCTTAAAACCAGAGAAATCCAATTTGACAACTGAAAGAATTTCATTAGTTAAAAACTTTGACATCTTAGGAAACATGAAACCTTAAAAAAATTGAAACCTTGAGGATCTTAAGAATGGGACAATTTGATTCGAGGAACCGAGGAACTTGAGATCCTGGAGAACCTAAGATATGAAGGGATTTGAATGTTCAAGACAAATGAGAACTCGAGAAACAAAATCTAACTTAAACAAAATCTAACTTAAGAACTCGACCAATTTGAAAATTGGAAGAACCTGAGATCTTGGAGAACCCGAGACCTTAAAAAATCTGAGAACATCAGAAACCTAAGAAACTCAATTTGAGAACTGAAAAAGAACTTAGGAAACCTTGCTTGAAAAATGCGAGTTTTGAGATCAAAGAAAGGTTTAAAAAACCAGAGAAATTGATGAACATAATGAATTTAATAATTCAAAAATTTCAGAACATGAGTTCAAAGGAAACTTGAGAACTTGAGAAAATTGGAAAAACGTGAGACTTTAAGAAATCTAAGAACATTTAAGATTTGGAGAACCTGACACCTTGGGAAACCCGCGCTCTTGGGAAATGTATGGATCATAAAACCTGAAAAACCTTATTATTATTATTATTCTTAAGGGGCGCGGTTCAGACCCCGCTGCACTGAAGCTTCAGCTTATTGTGCCCCACTTAGCAAGCTTACTCCATAAGGCCTGTGCTGTTGATGAACTTCAGCACAGATTCTATGGGCATATGTTTTATGTCATTCGGTTCAGCATACGTCAACCCGAAGTATCAAAGCCTCCCCGCCTCAAGCGCTGGACACTCGCATAGTATGTGTAGTGGAGTTTCTTCCTCCTTCCTGCACATCCTACAATCAGGATCTTGCTTCACCCCGATTGTGGTGAGGTGTTTCATGAGACAGCAGTGTCCCGTGAAGAGTCCAACTACTTTTCTCAGTTGTCTCCTGCTTAATCTCAGGATTTCTTCTGATCTTCTGATTTTTCGACGGGCCTTCCATGAACATCCGCGATTGCGTCTGTCCAGGAATGTCATTCCAATGGATGTGGTGTTCTCTGTTGATATAGCCCTGAATCACCCTTTTTGCAGTCTCATGTGCGATCCCACAAGTGGGCTCTGGGCCCACAAAGGAGTTTTCGCTCCCTCTTTGGCTAGGAGGTCAGCTTTTTCATTTCCTTCAAATCCCTTGTGTCCCGGCACCCACCACAGAGTCACTCTGTTGTGTTTTGCCAGTTCCACAAGCGATTCGAGACATTCTTTCACAACTCTGGAGCGTACTTCGACACTCTCCAGAGCTTTAAGCGCTGCCTGACCGTCAGTCATAATGTGGATCCGCCTGTTTGCACAGCCCCTCCTCATTATTTCCGCGGCACAGATGTCAATCGCAGTGATTTCTGCTTGGAACACGGTTGCCAAGGAGCCCAGGTAGATGCTCATGTCATCCCCCGGTGCTTCTCCGGCTACCCCTGCCCCAGTGCTCTTTGTTGTTTTGGACCCATCCGTATACCAGATGGTTCCGTTGTTACTCCTCAGTTTCCGGGTATCGACCCTCTTCTCCCTTCTCGGTATGACTACCTGGAAGCGTTTACAAAAGTCATACTCGGTCCTGAGTCGGTCCGATTGCATGCTCAGCACAAATATCTCGGTGTGGGTCTTGCCATATCCGGCACTTACAAGCCTGTATGCTGCCTTCATTGCCTCCGATTTCACCAAAAGGTGTAGCGGAGGCAGGTTCAGGAGCACTTCCATGGCTGCGGTAGGCGTTGTATTCATTGCTCCCGTTATTCCAAGGCAGGCTAGTCTTTGCAGCTTCCCTAAAAGCCTTGTAGCGTGCTTTCCAGACGCCTTATGCCACCAAATCATCGAAGAGTATGTTACCGTGGGAATTATGACCTTGGTGTGGAGCCAGTGAACCATTTCTGGTTTTAATCCCCACGTCTTTCCCACCATGCCTCTACAGGCCCATAGGGCCCGAGTAGCCTTAGTGGTGATGTATTCTAGATGGGGTTTGAAACCAAGTTTGGTATCTAGCATTAGTCCCAAGTACTTGACTTCTTTCCCTATCCGCAATTCTTTTCCCCACAGTCGGAGCCTCTTCAAATCGATGCGATTCCTCCTTCTTGTGAAGACCATGACTTCAGTCTTATCGGGGTTAACCGACAGCTGTTTCTCAGTGCACCATCTCTCGACGACTGTCAGAGCCCGCTGCATCATTTCTGATACAGCCCTTCCGAACTTGCCGCTTACGAGTATGGTGATATAGTCCGCATATCCTTGTGCGTGAACTCCTGTCTGCTCCAGGTTCCCCAGGAGGTCGTCGACTACGAGTGACCACAATAAAGGCGATAAAACGCCTCCCTCTGGCCGCCACCACCCCCCTAGTCACCGGGCCGATGATGCATGAAATGTCTTTGCCTTTTAAGGCCGAGTCGATCCATTCCACTACCACAGGGGCTATACCCCGCCTTTTAGTTGCTTTCGCAACAGAGTTGAATGAGGTGTTATCGAAAGCACCCTCTATGTCCAGAAAGGCCCCCATCGCAATCTCTCGATTTTCCAGGGTTCCTTCTATCCTACGAGTAAGCTCGTGGATGCTCATCTCGCATGATTTTCCAGATTGATAGGCAAACTGGTACCGATGTAAAGGGGCGTTTACCAGAACATCGTCCCTGATGTACCTGTCAATCAGTTTCTCCAAGGTCTTAAGGAGAAACGATGTTAGGCTTATTGGTCGAAAGGATTTTGCCCGGGCGTATGATTCTCGCCCTGGTTTTGGTTTAAATACCACTTTCACTTTCTTCCAGCCCATTGGCACGTACTTCAAGGCCAGGCTGGCCCTGAGTAATGCGCACAGGGGGGAGGCTAATTCCTCGAATCCCTGTTGAAGCATCAGCGGAAGAATTCCGTCGATTCCTGGAGATTTGAATGGTTTGAAAGATTTCACTGCCCATCCAAGTCTTGTTTTGTTAACCAGCCTATCGGCAAGTTTCCACTCCTCCCTGGATGCCCGATGAATCGGTATGTCTAGGTTTGGAGTGTTTGTTGCATTTGCCGAGGATACACTCCCCGGGAAGTGTGTCTCTAGAAGGAGTTCCAGAGACTCCTCACTCGATTCAGTGTATCCCCCATGAGGTCTGTGCAGAGTTCCAATCTTACCCAGTTGTCCCTCAGCAAGGCTTTCTGGAGTCTGGCACATTCCGGAGTTCTTTCGATCTCCTCACAGTGCCTCCTCCATGAGGTGTTTTTCGCCTCCCTCACTGCGTAACCATATTCTAGACGGGAAGTCTTGTATTCTTCCCATCTCCCAGTCCTTTTGGCCCTGTTAAACAATCTCCGTACCTCCCTTCTCATCTCGGAAAGTTCACGGTTCCACCACTTGGTCTCCCGTTTGACCTTTCTCTCTCTGAGTGGGCAGTTGTTCTCATAAGCTCTCCTTATGGCTGCTGTAATGCATTCGTTCATTATTTCAACTCCCGCCGGAGTTTGAGGTCTCGAGGGACATTCTTCCAACCCCCGGACTAGTTCCTCTCTGTAGAGTTGCCAGTCACAGTTTCTTGGATTTCTGTACCTTTCGACCGTCTCCGGCGGGGATTCAATATCGAATCTTACGTACCTGTGATCCGAGAGCGTAGGTTCAGATGAAACATGCCACTCACGAATAACTCGGCACACGAACGGCGTACCTATCGTTATATCGATAACCTCCTGCCTTGTCGCGGTGATAAAGGTAGGTTCGTTACCGCGCTTTACTACTTCTAGCTTATTACTAATAATAAATTCTAAAAGTGACTCACCTCTTCTGTTGGTCCCTGAACTTCCCCACACTATATGATGGGCGTTGGAATCACAGCAGAGCACTAGCTGCGTGTTGGTTTCTTCGCAGTATTCTACCAGTCGTCTAACCTCTGATGTTGGGGGTTGTCCCGTTTGATCGTATGGTAGGTATGCGGATCCGATTATTATTTCTCTCTCGCTTCCTGCCATAGTGATTTTTATCTTGCCTGCCATGAGGTTCTGACCACTAAGCCCCCACATTGGCAGTGTATTCGTTTTTGTCTTTGCAAGTATGAGTCCTCTGATCTGGTCCCTATATACCCATAGTTCCTGAATCAGCATCGCTATTAGTTGTGTATCTTTGCAGAGCAGCCGACGCCGCCTTGCAGTGATGCATGTTTATCTGTAAGGCCCTGAAGATCCCCACGTTTTTCTTCATCCCCTCGGATGACACAAGGGTCCTATTCGGCCCCCTGTTCGTCTCCTTGGGATTCGGGTGTCGGATCGGGAGTATTCCTTGCGGTCCCCCCCTCCTCAACCTCCATCCCTTCGGATTCTTGCCTACCTCTCCCCAGGGCTTTAAACACCACCCTGGAGAGATTCAGGTATGGCCTGCATTGCAGCTCCTCCCGGATTTTAGTCCAGGAGTGCTCATCCAGTAGGATGATAAGTTGCTGTCCCCTGGGGTCCAGCCTCCCATTCACTACTGACCAGCTTTCTGTCTTAAGACCTGGATTTTGTGTCTTAAGACGCCGCAACACGACTTCCGGTTCCTGTTCAGGCCCCGGAATCCATGTCATCACCCTCACGGGTTTCGGGACGTCCTTAGCGTCGACAACACTAAGTTCCGCCCCTTCCCAGGGTACGCTACCTGTGACCACCCGCACCAGCCGTTCCCTGGTGGGCTGGTCGGCGCAGGAGGCGAGAAGGTAGCCCCCCCGGAAATTTACGGCGGAGAACCTGGGTGCAGGCTCCCCTTCTTGTATTTCGTCCAGAGCCTGAATAAGAGCGGTCTTGATCAGATCCGCCTGATCCTCGCTGAGGACGTTTGCTGGATATCCATGCGGCAAAATTGCCATCTGGATATCCGACACGGCCGCCGCAAATGATACAGTGGGCCTGGTAGGCCCACCCCTCCTTTTTGGCGGACGTGTTTTGTCGCTGGGAGTACCCTCTGGCAGTCGTCGGCGTTTTTTGCCCCCAACTGCCGGAGAATTCCCCCTGCTTCCGGTACTGGTTCCCGGTCCCGCAGTCGAGCTTGTGCCCGCTGTAGAGCCTGGAGTCCTTGCGGCCCCCTGTCCACCAGCAGGTTGCAAACCCTTGTGTTTTTGTTTCTGGAGCTCCGGACAATCTCCTGGGTGGATCCGTCCTTTCGGAACCTCCTCCCAGGGGTGTGTTTTGATTTTCAATATAGTAGGAGGGAAAGGGTTGTCACTATGCGCAGTGCCCCCCGGCCATGCATCTTTTCGGCGCGCGCAATACCTTAAGATTGGGGAGGTTTTTATAGTGGTACCTCATCCACGCGGCCAGACAACGAAGCCAAGCCCCCGTGCTCCCTGCCTGCACTACCCCCACCATGTGTGGAGGGTCGTTGCACAGGTCAGGCGGTTTACGGTATGTGTCGCGAGCTGGTCCGCGGCGAGAGGCTTTCGTTCGGCGCAGCCAGGGTTTTATACCTTGGTCCTCCCTACTAACCCCCCACTAACTAAAGTCGGTGAAGACTCTAGCCATTGTCCTATCCGCCACCCGAAGACGCGCCTGGTAGGCAGCTCAACCCCCAGGCTGCAAAACCTTATTTGACAACAAAAAATTTGAGATTTGAAAATTTAAAAACTTGAGATCTTAGGTAAACTTATTTCAGAATTGGTGCGATTTAAGAAGTTACGTATAGAATAGAATTTGAGAACCTGAGTTCAGAGGAAAGTTGAGAACTTGAGAAAATTGGAAGAACCTGATATCTTCTGTAGTCAGAAAGATTTGAAAAACCTGAGAAATGGTTGAACCTGATGAATTTAAGAACTCAAAAGTTAAGAAAATTGGAAGAACCTGAGTATTTTTTGAGAACCCTAATAATTAGGAGAGTGACTAAAGGGAGAACAGGTAGCACGGAAGGAAACAGTTAAGAGAATCACTAACGCCTTTTTGAAAAGTTATGTGGACCTGGAAAGGCTGCCACGATCATTTGTAACGTTTTCTAGCAATTACTAACCGAAGAGCAATAATAATTTCTTGGACCTTAATGACTTCCTCGTCGCTCGCGAAAACCTCCCAAGAGCCCATTCCTCGCAACACCTGCGATCCAAGTGACTCCGATAACCACGGGCGGTGCGATTGTCTTCCATCAAGCCCATAAATCCAGCCCGGGCTGCCCCGTGATATCCGCGTAATTATAGCACTTAATAAAAAGATATCAAGGTACGATTCTGATGTTCGTGTAATTTATGTTCGGTAAATATTCACGTCGCATTCAATATATGCGCGCATTCGACAACGACGTCGATAAATCGTCGGGTGAAATTATTATTTCCCGGTCCCGGTCGCATAAATAACGGCGTGAAGTCAGCGATGACGCGGCCGGACCTTTCCTAGGTGGGCCGTCAATAAATAAGACCTCAAAGACGTACATTGTACAATTATAACAAATAGCCTTTGTTCTTCGGGATGTTCGACAGGAGGTTAGTTGTTAATCTGCGAGAGGTACACGTATGCGTGTGGCCGCCTCTCGGAATTCGTGTGCGGTTTTGAAAGGTGTGTAACCTCGCGGTAGAAAACGAAACCGTTTATTGGGACTGACGTCTCAATCTTTACCTGCTTAGTGTGGTTGGTGGTTTGGAAGATGTTAAAATATCGCACCTTCCCAATTAGAAGCTGTCTCGTGTTTATTATGAGAACTCATGACAAAAACCACCCCACGAACAATGCGACATTTACAGGTCCGCCACTCGAATCCCGCCCTCTATTTATGACTATTAGCTCCACGACACCGAATTAATCGGGGTGTGTTAATGGCAGCGAGCTCACAATGTAATTAAAAACCGGCGGAATTAACAACCGCAGTCCCTGACATTTCCACGAGCTTCCATCCACCTTCTAAATGATAGATTACGTCCATTGTCGACTGTATGCACCTGACTTAAATCGGAGGTTGATTACACAAAACGAATTAATGCCGGCTTGTCAGAACCGACCTCATCCATAACGAAATCCCAGACACTCCCTTAACCGGTGACGGTCCCCTCGTGAAAAGATATTTCGTGTAAATTCTTTGTTGTCCGCCGATGGATGGATACATCATCGTCAAAGAGATAGCGTAATGAGGCACATCGCACTGCTATTCATTTGTGTTGCGCGAAAAAAGGCGGAAAATTGGGTGTGTTATTGATGTAATAGAAGCAAATTACTTCTGATATCTTTTCGCAGCCCCTCAAGGCGCTTTTCACAAAAAGACTTTTAGTTCGAGAGCCGACGTATAGAGTATTTTTTAACGACTGCTATGAAAAGTGTGTAGAAAACACCCGCAACTACACTTGAAATTCATTTATTTCGCACAACGTGTACTAAATCCAGAACGTACGCCAAAATCCTTTTCAGACGCTAATTTTGTGTATTTAGGCAACCAAACATACATTCTTGGCGGAACAAACGCCAAAATTAAAAAAAATATATTCTGTCATTCTCTTTTTAATGTAAACGTGAAAACTATGCCAAATATGATGAACGAAGATGAAAATGAGTGTACTCCCCTTGAAATATCAGAAAAAGTCTCATTAAACTTTTTGCCTTCAACTTCAAAGAACAGATATTTAACTTCGTATGAGAAATTGACGGAGTGGAGAAAACAAAAAATCTGAACCTGAACTCTTTATCAGAAAACGTGTTTCTTGTATATTTTGAGAAATTATCTCAAAGATATAAGTCATCGACAATGTAGTCTCCATATTCAATGTTAAGGAATATGATAAGTGTTAAACACAACATTGATATATCTAAATACCTAAAACTAAGAGCGTTTTTGAAAAGAAAGTCAGAATATTCTAGATTCAGAAGATTTTGACCAATTTTTGAACTCAGCACAGGTGGCGATTTGCTAACCCTCAAACGCCATGGAGGTTGGCGTTCCAGTGCTGTTGCCGAAGGATACACAGACGATTCCATCCAAAACTAAATATAAATGTCGAATAAAATTGTTGCATCAATTGAACCTCCCAGTGAAAATTCAACGATTTTGGCAGAAAATGAACTTCCCTCACGTTCCACAAGCTTTTCATTGACAGAAAATACATTTAAAAAAATGGAAACTCCTGGAATTAAATGGGAAAATTGTTCCAATATAACAATAAATTATAATTTTAAGTAAGTAGATAATAATAAATATATTATGTTTGATATTATAAAACGTTATAAAATAAATAAAAATTAAATCATTCGTTTTTCTGTGTATTTGATGCAGTTGTAGAAAAAGTATAGTGTATAACACGTTGAAATTTCGATTTCACACTTGTTTGCTTAAGCACAATTCTGGAAACTCGTGTGAAATCTTTCATTTTCAACACTTGTTATACAATATACTATTCCAATGGATCAGATACACGGAAAATTTTGTCTCCTAGACGTCTTTTGTCCTCGTAATAGACCTCTGATGTCACTTCCGGCTGGAGTTACGAGACCAACAAAATGTAGGTTTTAATGTCTAAAATAAAATAATACTAGGGTGCTGCATCCAACTCAGCCGCAACCCCGTGACACCTTTGCTTAAAGAAGAAAAACTTATTATCATTTAAGGAAATTTTATTTTCCAGAGGCAACATGATGTATGAATTATTTATTTCATAAGCAACTTCATTGCATAGGCAACCATTTTAAATTTACAATTACTAAGTCATCAAAATTCTTTCGTTTCGCATGATAAAGTATTCGACTAATTTTATTTGAAGATCTATTCTAGGTTTTCAGATTTCAAGGTTTTCATGTTTCTAGGGCTTTGTGTTTCTAGGTCTTCAGGTTTCTAGGTTTTCATGTTTTTACGTTTCTAAGCTTATAGGTTCAGGTTTCTATATTTCCAGGTTTTCAGGTTTCTGGATTTTCGGGTTTAGAGGTGTTGAGATCTTCAAACTTTTTACATGACAATACTGGTCCTTAAAAAGATATCTGGTTATTCAGGTTTCCAAGTGCTGGGGTTCTCAGATCTAATACTAATTCTCAGATTTTCCGATCCCTTCTCATAATTCAGGTATTCACTTCTTTCGGTTTCTAAGTTTTCAGATTTCTACGTTTCAAGTTTTTACCCTTTCATGTTTCTAGGTTTTTAGATGTCTAGGTTCTTAGGCCCTCTTTTAGGTTTAACGCTTATGAGGCTTTCAGGATTTAGCGTTCATGTGTTTTCAAACCCTCCTCTCTTCTCTAAAAAGTTTTTCAGGGTTTAAAGTTCTAAAATTTTCAGTTTTTCGTTTTTTTTTTGTTTGCAGGTGCTCAGGTTTTCAATGGAAATCCTAGAACTTGAAAATTTAAGAACCTGAATTCATGAAAGTATGAAAAACTGAAAAACTGAAAACCTCAAAATTTAAGTAATTTATAAACCTACATGGTAAATACATGGTCCAGCTACTTAAAGGCTTTTGTAAAACAAATCGTACCTTAGATAACTATATTTTTGAGAAAATAACACCAACAACATAGTTCGAGAGCCGACGTATAGATTTCCAGACTTCTCATAATTCAGGTACCTATTTACTTCTTCAGGTTTACAGATTTTTAGGTTTCAGGGTTTTCAGATATCTTGTTATTCAAGTTTCCAAGTGCTGGGGTTCTCAGGTCTAATACTTCTCAGATTTTCCGATCCCTTCTCATATTTCAGGTATTCACTTCTTTCGGTTTCTAAGTTTTCAGGTTTCTAGGTTTTCAGGTTTCTAGGTTTTCAGGTTTCTAGGTTTTCAGGTTTGTAGGTTTTCAGGTTTTCAGGTTTATAGGTCTTCAGAGTTCTAGGTTTTCGGGTTTCTAGGTTTTCGGGTTTCTAGGTTTTCAGGTTTCTAGGTTTTCGGGTTTTTAGGTTTTCAGGTTTCTAGGTTTTCAGGTTCCTAGTTTTTCATATTTATTGGTTTTTTTTCAGGTTTCTAGGTTGCATGTGTTTTGGTTTTTCAGGTTTCTAGGTTTTCATGTGCCTATGTTTCAAGGTTTTTGTGTTTACAGGTTTTCATGTTTCTATGTTTTTAGGTTTGTAGATTCATTTTTATAGATTTCTAGGTTTTCAGGTTTCTAGATCTTTTTAACATTTACTTTTCTATAGGTTCAATGGAAATCCTAAAACCTGTAAATCTGAGACCTGAGGAGATGTAAGTATGAGAAACTGAAAAATTAAAAACGTTAGAACTTAAGTAATTATTATCCTTAAAAAAAGGCACAGAACCCTTTTATAGATGTTTCAGATAATTCTGTTTTCTCAGACTCATATATTTCACTTTTTAAGGTTTTCAGTTTTTAGGTTAAAATTTTATGCTTTTAAGTTTTTGAGCTCAAGGTTTACAGTTTGTTTTATGAAGTCCTCAGGCTTCCAGATTTTCATGTTCTGAATGTTTTCAGGTTGTAAGGTTCCTAAATTTTAAATGTTTCATTTTCACAGATTTAACGCACTTTTATATTTCTTTTAGGTTCTCAGGTTTAAAATTTCTCAGTTCTAACTCACTTCTCATAATATAGGTACTTATTTACTTCTTCAGGTTTACAGATTTCTAGGTTTCTAAGTTTTTAGGTTTCAAGGTTTTCAGATATCTAGTTATTCCAAGTGCTGGGCTTCTCAGGTGTAATACTTCTCAGATTTTCCGATCACTTCTCATATTTCAGATATTCACTTCTTTCGGTTTCTAAGTTTTCAGGTTTCTAGGTTTTCAGGTTTCTAGGTTTTCAGGTTTCTAGGTTTTCAGGTTTCTAGGTTTTCAGGTTTCTAGGTTTTCAGGTTTTTGGGTTTTCAGGTTTTCAGGTTTCTAGGTCTTCAGGTTTCTAGGTTTTCTGGTTTCTAGGTTTTCTGGTTTCTAGGTTTTCTGGTTTCTAGGTTTTCAGGTTTCTAGGTTTTCGGGTTTTTAGGTTTTCAGGTCTTTAGGTTTTAAGGTTCCTAGTTTTTCATATTTCTTGTTTTTTTCAGGTTTCTAAATTGCATGTGTTTTGGTTTTTCAGGTTTCTAGGTTTTCAGGTTTTTGGGTTTTCAGGTTTTCAGGTTTCTAGGTCTTCAGGTTTCTAGGTTTTCTGGTTTCTAGGTTTTCAGGTTTCTAGGTTTTCAGGTTTCTAGGTTTTCGGGTTTTTAGGTTTTCGGGTTTTTAGGTTTTAAGGTTCCTAGTTTTTCATATTTCTTGTTTTTTTTCAGGTTTCTAGGTTGCATGTGTTTTGGTTTTTCAGGTTTCTAGGTTTTCATGTATCTATGTTTCTAGGTTTTTGTGTTTACAGGTTTTCATGTTTCTAAGTTTTTAGGTTTGTAGGTTCAGTTTTATAGATTTCTAGGTTTTCAGGTTTCTAGATCTTTTTAAGATTTACTTTTCTATAGGTTCAATGGAAATCCTAAAACCTGTAAACCTGAGAACCTGAGGACATAAAAGTATGAGAAGCTGAAAAATTGAAAACCTCAGAACTTAAGTAATTTGTATAACTTAAAAAAATGCAAAAAACCCTTTTTCAGATGTTTCAGATAATTCTGTTTTCTCAGACTCAGATATTTCACTTAAGATTTTCAGTTTTTAGGTTCAAATTTTATGCCTTTAAGGTTTTAAGCTCAAGGTTTACGGTTTGTTTTATGAAGTCTTCATTCTCCCAGATTTTCATGTTCAGATGTTTTCAGGTTGTAAGGTTCCTAAATTTTCAATGTTTCACAGATTTAACTCACTTTTATATTTCTCAGGTTTAAAATTTCTCAGTTCCCGCTCACTTCTCATATTACAGATTTCCAAGTTTTCAGGTTTCAAGGTTTTCAGATATCTAGTTATTCAGGTTTCCAGTGCTGAGCTTGTCAGGTGTAATACTTCTCAAATTTTCCGAGCCCTTCTAATAATTCAGGTGTTCCCGTCTTTGGGTTTCTAGGTATTCAGGTTTTCAGGTTTCTACGTTTTCATGTTTCTAGGTTTTCAGATTTCTAGGGTTTCAGGTTTTCCGGTTTCTGATTTGCATGTGTCTAGGTTTTCAGGCCTGTATCCTTTCAGGTGTCTAGGTTCTTAGGCCCTCTTTTAGGTTTAACGTGTATGAGGCTTTCAGGTTTTAGCGATCGTGTGTTTTCATACCCTCCTCTCTTTCCAAGGTTTGAAGTTCTAAAATTTTTAGTTCTTCGGTTCTTTAATTTGTAGGTGCCTAGGTTTTCAGGTTCCCAATTTTTAAGATTTAGTTTTCTGTAGGTTCAATCGAAATCCTAGAACCTGAAAACCTAAGAACCTGAATTCGTGAAAGTAACAGAAACTCAAAAACTGAAAAAAAGCAAATTTGGAAAATGACAACCCGAGAGCTTAACTAAACTAAAAATTGTAAAAGCAGCAGGTCTCCAAAACTGTTCTTTATACAATGTGGTGATAAAGTAGGAAACAAAATTTATAATTGCCTTATTTAATGTTTTCAAGAAAACACTCGCACCGGTCTTTTTTTTAATTAGCCAACTTATGAAAACAATTTTAACTTATGACGTCATATGTTTTTGCACAATAACATCATTGTTTTTTTTTTTCAATGACAACCCAAAGTCATTGAAAAAGTCCAGCTACATAAATGCTGGTGTAAAATTATTGGTACCTTAGATAACTATATTTTTGAGAAAATAACACCGTAAGAAATAAAAATCTAACCCAAAAAAAAAAAAATTATCACAAGTCTTCAAATTCAAAAAAAAGTCTAAGGGAGACAAGTCTGGGGAACGAGGTGGCCACTCTATTGCTCCTCGACGTCCCGTCCACCTTCCAGGATATTGACGGACGTTGATTCCAAACTGAGGATGGGCCCCATCTTGTTGAAACCAAATAACCTGATGGGGTAGATTGGCTTCGTGATCAGTTGGAAACATTGTTGTCAGAGCTGCCACTAAATCAAACGACAAGAAGTCCAAATAAAGTGCTGCTGTAACGTTTCCTTCAAAAAATTAAGGCCCCATTAAACTCCGTCCGATTATTCCTATCCGAACGTTTAATTTCTTTTGGCGTTGACTGTGGGATTTTCTCTTGACTAATACCTGCAATTGTGAAGATGGAGTGTCCCATTCAGGCAAAAAGTGGCTTTGCCAGAAAAAAGGATATTATATACATTTTCATATTCTGATGTTTTCAGGTTTCTAGGTTTTCAGGTTTGCAGGGTTCTAGGTTTTCATTTATGGGGCTTTCAGGTTTTAGAGTTCTAGAGCCTGAAAACCTGAGAATCATGGGACCTGAAAGCATGAGAAACTGAAAACCTTAGAACTTAAGTAATTCGTAAACTTTAAAAAATGTTAATTTGTAAACCCGACAATCCGAGCATTTGATAACCTTTAAACCTCAACCTGAAAATGTAAGAACTTGAACATCTGAGGATACACTTTAACGGGGAAAGGCTAATACAAGAAAGCGTCAAGTGTCAAAATGCGAAATTATTTTTTTTTTGCCTCAATTTTTTTTTAATGTAACAGAAATAGATTGTGACTCACCAATACCAACCATTTTGCTCAATACACTTTTGTCATAAACTCTATGGTTGTTAAGTTAAAAATATTTCACAATGTAGCGCAAAAATCACTGTACCCCAGTGCCGGCTAGTTTGACTTCATTATCGCAGGCATAAAAGAAGGAAATCTTTTCGCGCAAAAACAATCAACCGTAGCATAGTGGTTATTTTTCTTGCCTTATCAGCTTTATCAGCAAAAATTCTAAACTTTTTTTTACTTCTTTTTGAAATAATAAAAATTTCATTAGTATAGCAATTTTTTGCTGACAAAATAGAAAACCTTATTAAAAAATTATTTTCTTTATATTATAAAATGTATATTTTTTGAATTGAAAAGTTGACGTGAGATTTTCAATCATCCTCCGCTCCCTTCAGATAAGATTTGATGAGATTTTACTGGACGCCTCCCCCCATTTTGAGCTCACGTAATTAATGGATGCCCCCTTAGTGGTTAAAATTTGTATATCTATTTCTGTAACACCCTGTATATATTTTTTTATTGTAAAAAGAACACAACGTTGGGCTCCGCTTTTCGTTGTCGCATGATCTCTGGAAAAAAAAATCGCAATTTGTCTCAAATTTGATGTTTTTTGACGTCATTGACTTTTTTATGTTCAAAAAGTGGCGGGAACGTACTTTAACATTATGACACTGCATTGCAGAGATAGTAGGGTATGCATTTGCGAAATGTCATTTGTAAAGACCGAGATGTTTACAATAGTTTGTATCGTAAGTAGTAAGTTTTTTGTCCAAAATAAATCCAGCGACTATCAAAATGTTTTGAGTGCATTACTGGTTGCCGTTATTTTTTCAACTTAAATATCTACTATACTTCGTGAATCACCCTGTATATGCCATAAATATTTTCTCGATTGCTGCAATACTTGCCCATTTAGACCCTGCGTAAACACGCCGGAATTCTGAATCAGGTAGCCTAGTTATCCGTCAGATAAGTTGAATAGCTTGGAAGTGTAAACACGGCTGGAGTGTTATTCTCCTCTAAATTGCTTGTATAATGACTACACTACACTACATAGGTGTCACCCGCTGTGTTTGTATACTTAATGCTGGTCCGATCCGTCCAAACACCCACTCCTCGTTTTACATTAGGGTCTTTTTTGCTCCCCGAATAAATCTGGCGCAGTTCATCACTGCACTCTTTGTTATCTAGACTAGATAATCGGGACTTTTTACAGTATTATGCAAATTTCGGAAGCTTTCAAGAGGGATTTTAAACTGCAATCTAAATACCGCTATTCTAACTTCGCCGCTTGCTTGCTGCATCCGACAACATTTTCAATGAGGTTAGCATATTTTGCGTGGCAAACTACGATTTTAAACAACAGATTCAACGTGAGCTTAATTAACGGGGTGTCACATATTTGACACAGCTTTAATTAATTTCGTGCATGCACTATACGTTGTTGGAGGCAATAGCTACTTAATAAATTAACAGATTGTGGGGTAATTTCGGAAGACTGACCCCAACATTCGTCACGAAGCGCTCAACAAGACATCCACCACTCCCAGCGTGGCGCTGTTAATAATCCGACAATGTTAACAAGAGATTCGCGACCTTAAACCCACCTCCGAAGGAAGGTACAGGTAATCGACGAGGACGTGTAGAGCGAGTGTGGCATCATGCCGCGCACTCATACATATGGAGGACATCCCATGTACCCACGTTTCATTATGCATATGAGAAGTGTGGGCGTCTGCTCTGTAGGGTTATTTCGAGCTATTTTAGTGGTCATTACCGTCAGCTCACTATCCGGTCTTCAACCATTACAAAAACTCCGCATAATGCCGCTCTAATGCTATGTGGGTTCCTGCTTATTAAGCGGAACGACTCCGGTTGTACCCGCCAATACAATTTATTGCCTCTAGTAATGACATGTAAATAATCCTTCGAATTATGCGTTTATTTAAATAGAGCGTAATTGCTGGATATTTCTCTAAAGGATCTGATAAGACGGAATACCTTTGTTCGGAGTTGGGCGGAGCATGCGTTCGCAATGATGTACAGTGTGGTTGGTGACGAATTTCAAGAACTTTGCCTTTTGCATTGTCTTCTTCAAATTCCGAGAGCTCTAAATTAAATTCTAAAATTAATGGATACCTACTTTTCGAAACCGTTTTTGCTCCAAGTGAATTAGTGAATTAGCGCGCTCCTGATCCTGAAGAGGCCATGCCGATAAGCGTCGGCGATATCCGGACGGGTTTGTTCTTGGCGGTGCTCACGCCTGCCTCCGCCTCCGGCCGCCGCAGCTCCACTCCAGAGAGGCCCAAGGGAGAGGAAAATAGCCCCAGTAGCCAAGTTTATTTTTTTCATATATTATAAATATTTAGAAAATATTGAATCTTTTTTGAATGAAATATGTTGTGGAAAATATTTGAAGTATATATTTTAGTAATATGTATGTTATCTAGCATTACGTATATTTTATTGTAGACATTTGCTTTTTTTTTCTATACTGGAAAGAATATTTTGCTTTGTATATTTTTAATTTGGTGCTGTAAACGGTTAAAACGAAAAAATTATTTTCCCGAGAGTTTATTGCATAAAATGAGCTGGGTATAACATCAAGTAGATAATTATAAGTACAGTGTAAACTCTCTATAGCGATAGCGAACTCTGATATTACGAAAAACTACTTAAAATGTAGAAATCTGTTTGGTTTATATTGTTATTATTATCGTTTTCTTTTGCTAAATTAGAATACTTAAAATGATAATTTTGTTATCCTAAATTAGTAAAGAAACGCGGGCAAAACAGTTGTCGGCCACTTAGGGAAACCCAAAAAAATAACAGAACTTGACAAGCGCAACAATTTTTATTAATACACTTTTGTCATGGTTGTAGAGTTAAAAATGTTACAAAATGTAGCACAAAAATCACAGTGCGCCACCGCAGGTGGTTCGGCCCGTTTATCAGACAGACACAAAAGGGATATTTGCGCGTAAACATCGCAAAACAATTTTTCTTCGTCAACAAAGGTCAATCACCATAACGGGAGGTCATTTATTATTGTCATCAAATTACAACTTTTATTAATCCTGTTTATTCTTTTGATCTTCAATTTTCCTGTGCAATCCTGTAAATCGATTGTTCAGAATCCTTCGATACCTCACAGATTTTTCTTCCACTCCTTGTCTTCCTGGTCCGCCCCTCCCCTGTTCGTTTCTTTGTCTTTTTTCTTCCAGTATTGCAGCTAACCCTGGCGATACGGCCGGTTTCTCCTTTATTCGCCCATAGGCTGGCTCTACCGCTTCAGAGATGTCGCTGCTGTTCTCATATGATAGTATATTTCGATGCAAGTGAGTACTTCTTAAAGACGAGATTCCTCAGGTACCTCAGATTCCTCAGCATGCATATTTTAAAATTCACAAATTCCAGAATTTCCAGATTTCATATACCTACATAGAAGGATTCCGAAACTGATCCCCAAATTGTAAGATACACAATTTCAAGACGGCGAAACTTGCAGATTCACAAACTCCACAATTCACAGATTGTAAAATTCACAATTCCCAATATTCACAGATTATAAGATTTAAATGCTCTAGGATCTGCAGATACCAAAATGAAAATATACAAAAAGAGAAACAATTTGCAAATTCCAAGAAGATTATTAGAATCTCAGTCAAAAATTTAGAAATTCAAGATTGACAATTTCAGGAATTCAAGAATTTTGATTCAAAATTCAGAATTTCCAAAATTCGAAAATTCTCATAATCCTAGATTACAACATTCAAGAATTCCAAAATGAAGAAAATATTTAAAAATTCACGAACTCGAGGATGTTCAAATTCTTCGAGTTCACACGTTTTAAAATTCACAAATTCTAGAATTCACAAATTTCATATAGATAGATTCCAAAATTGTAAGTCACAATTTCATGATTGACAGGATTCCTCAGATTCTTCAGATTCTTCAGATTCTTCAGATTCTTCAGATTCTTCAGATTCTTCAGATTCTTCAGATTCTTCAGATTCTTCAGATTCTTCAGATTCTTCAGATTCTTCAGATTCTTCAGATTCTTCAGATTCTTCAGATTCTTCAGATTCTTCAGATTCTTCAGATTCTTCAGATTCTTCAGATTCTTCAGATTCTTCAGATTCTTCAGATTCTTCAGATTCTTCAGATTCTTCAGATTCTTCAGATTCTTCAGATTCTTCAGATTCTTCAGATTCTTCAGATTCTTCAGATTCTTCAGATTCTTCAGATTCTTCAGATTCTTCAGATTCTTCAGATTCTTCAGATTCTTCAGATTCTTCAGATTCTTCAGATTCTTCAGATTCTTCAGATTCTTCAGATTCTTCAGATTCTTCAGATTCTTCAGATTCTTCAGATTCTTCAGATTCTTCAGATTCTTCAGATTCTTCAGATTCTTCAGATTCTTCAGATTCTTCAGATTCTTCAGATTCTTCAGATTCTTCAGATTCTTCAGATTCTTCAGATTCTTCAGATTCTTCAGATTCTTCAGATTCTTCAGATTCTTCAGATTCTTCAGATTCTTCAGATTCTTCAGATTCTTCAGATTCTTCAGATTCTTCAGATTCTTCAGATTCTTCAGATTCTTCAGATTCTTTAATTCTTAAATTTTTGAATTCCTGAATCTGTGAATCTCACAAACTGCCAATCTTGGAATTGTAAATTTTGTAATAATTATGTAATCTGATATATAGATTTGTTTCACTCGTAGAAAATTTATGCAAATTTTGGCATCTGCAGATCTTAGAGTATTTAAATCTTGTAATTGTGAATATTGGAAATTGTGAATTTTAGAATCTGTGAATTGTTGAACTTTTGAATCTGCAAATTTCGGAATCTATCAATCTTAAAATTGTGGTTCTTACAATTTTGGTATCAGTTGGTTTTGGAATCCATCTATATGAAATCTGTGAAGTCTAGAATTTGCCAATTTTAAAATATGCATATGAATTTTGCGGAATTAGAACATCATCTTTTTTTTTTGAAATTTTAATCTAAATTCGTAAATTCCTGAATTTGTCAATCTTGAATTTCTAAATTTTTGACTTTGAAATTCAAATAATAATCTACTTGGAATTTGCAAATTTCTTTCACTTTTTGAATCTTAATTTGTGTAAATTTTGGTATCTGTACTTGTAAATATTGGAAATTATTAATCAATACTTCCAATTCTTCAGATTCTTCCGATTCTTCCGATTCTTTTGATTCTTCAGAGAGTGGGGGACTCGCGGTCGCTGGCTTATCGGCGTGGCCTCTTGCTCCACGGATTGGCGGCGGCCATGGGCGGCATGAACGATTCTGGACGTCGGCATCAGGAGCGCGCTAATTCACTGGGGGACTGGGAGCAAGAACGGTTTCGATACGGTCCGGGCAGTATTTTATTTCTGTGTAAATGTCACCAACGAAAGTTCGAAAGCTCATAACTGAAAAGTCAAGTACAATATCGGTATTTTGTTTCCATTAGTAGTAGTTGCTTTCGGTCGACAGTTCTCGGCTTCGAATGTCCAACAATGTTACCTCTTTCGCTGTGACGTTAATTCATAGAATGTTGCGGTACACAAGCCTCGGTTTTTGCAGAGCGAACGCACGGGACGTCCCTCTGGAAGTTGGATTAGCATAGCGACCGATACCGCTCGTTTTTAATCTCCTTAGTATTGACTTCGAACGTGGAATCGACGGTATGGTTGAATGGACAGACGTAATGAAATGTGCCACCGGTTCTGCATTTTTGTAAATTTGTACAGTCTTTCCGTCTTGTAATCATCGAGTGATCTAACCACTCTTTGTTTCGCAGTGGGCGTGTCATCACTACCACGTTACCCACGGCTCCACTCCGAACTCTTTTTACCAAATTTCCCGACTCATAGTCAATAATTAACACCAGCGCAACCATTTCCCCATCTCAATTTCACGGATCATAAAATTTCATCATCTTCAAGGTGATGAGTACGTCGGCTCTTTGCCGTGAATCCGGCACCGACTCAAACAATCCCGCCAATTAAGTCATTATTTCTTCACCTGTCTCGTAAATTTAACGCTAACCCGAAATTATGACCGCAAAATTTCAGCGAAACTTTTACGATCGTTACGACAACCTCTTCCTGTCCGAAGGATTGTTGGTCCTGGTGAGTAACGACGCCGATTACGCGACGATTTCGTGTGGTGTCTCTTGCGGTTCGGTCCTATTACGTATTCAAGAATGCGGAATGGTGATGCTCGAAGTCGTAAAACAACACGATAAAGTTGATGAGTTCGAAGTCGAACGTGCATCGAAACGGCACCACGGTGCACTCGGAATCGGAATTGTTGGTTGTCCGGTGGATGGTCCTGTCAAGAGTGGGAATTGTTTTAACGGTCCTAATTGTGATTTTATACAGTGTCGATAGAGTTCTGCACAAAATATGTATTTCCGTTAACCACCCAACTTCCGCCATTGCTTGAATTCACATTTCTTTTTTAATTTCTTCACCGTAAGATTCCAGATCATGCCATACCTCTCGACTGGTTTTCTGATTCGTTTACTGTTCTCCACAGGAACCACTGGAACTTCTACTTCCTCTACAATGGACCCATTTTCTGAATTTCTTCCGTTCGTTTTCGTCTTCAGATTTACTAGTCGTCTTTCGTTTGGGTTTTCGGATTCCTGTATTACCGAGCTAAAGGTAAACATGTGGTAGAGAGCTTAAGTAACGAAAAATAGAGAAAAAGAAGGTGATATAAAGAAAAAATTAGAGAAGATATTGAGAAAAGCGAGAAGAGGTATTAGAGAAAGGTAGGAAGAAAGAATTCGGCAGGGAAGAGGAGAGATATAGTCCGGAAAAAGAATAAATCGGCGAAGCCGGAAGATAACGACATCTAGGAGGCGCCATGGACTCTTACCTGGAGGAAAGGAAAAGAAAGAGAAAAGGGGAGGGTACAACAGAAAAACAAGAAGAGGAGGAAGAGAAATTTTTTCAAAAAAGCAAAAAGACGGCGAGGTCTCCTGGAGTAAAGAAAACACAGAAGACATCAGAGAAAGAGAAGGAAACGGACACAGAGATGGAGAAAAAAATATTTGAGCTCTTGCAAGAGTTGAAGGAGGAGATGAAAGAAATAAGACGAGAAAACAAGGAACTCAAGAGAGAGATAGAGAGGCAGAGAAGAATTTAAAAAGAAGGAGAAGAGATGGGAAGGAGAGAGAGACTGGTGGAAGAGAGAATGGAAAGCGAAGAGAGAAGAAAGAGGAAGAACAACATCGTGATAACAGGATGGGACGGGGAAAGAAAAAGTCATGTAAAAAAAGAGGATGTAGAGAAGTTTTTGAAGGAAAATGTAGAGGATAGTAAAGTAAAAGATTGTTACAGGATTAACAAGGATCAAGTATTGGTGGAGATGGAGGGATGGGGTGAGAAGGAAAGAATAATGAAGCACAAAGGAAAATTGAGGGAGAAGAGGGAAACAAGGGGGATATACATAGACAACGACCTCACAAAGAAAGAAAGAGATTTACAGAAGAAACTAAGAAGTATGGCGAAGGAAAAAAGGGAAGAAGGGAAAGAAGTAAGAGTGGGATACAGGAAATTAATAGTGGACGGGGAGCAATGGAGATGGAATGAAAAGGGAGAGAGACTAGAGGTTTTCCAATACGAAGAAGAAGGGGAGGAGGGAAAAAGGAGGACAACGGCAAAGTAAAAAGGACAATGAAACGGGAAAAAAGAAACAAAGAAGGAAGTAGGAGGGAAACTAAGGAAGGAAGGGGGAAATCAAAGAAGGTAACGAGAAAAACAGGGGTGAGGGCACTATTTTGGAATGTAGCGGGACTAGGGAAAAAAGAAGAAGATTTTTGGGACTATGTGAAGGAGTTCGATATTGTTGGATTAACAGAAACATAAACAAGAAGAATGTTCTTAAATCCAAGTGGAGTAAATTTAAATTAAAATTTAAATATATCTAAGTCCAATTCCACAAACTTTAATAACTGTAAAATTACAAATGGAACATGTTTCGGCAGAACACTTCTGCCATCATCAGCCCTAATTTAACAAGAGATTAATGATACAATTGATGAGTTACAAGAGGGGTTCTTACCTTAAAGAATATAAAATATTCTGGGTATTAGTGTGAAAGCTTTTGGGTCAAAATATTTAACAGTTTCTGAAAGGTCTTTGAGCGTAGATTTAAGGTTGGAAACAAATTTTGAAGTAGGATCTTTTTTGATTATTTTCTATACCACTATCAGATTCATCTTTTCAAACAGAACTTAATAACATTAAACAAATTGCTTCAGATAATGGATATTCTTTAAAAACTATAAATAAATTATACTATAGATACCATAAAAAATTCAAATACACACACTACTTGGTTAAAAATCCTTCAGAAACAATTTCCTTTTCAAATTTATTAACATACTTTGGCGTCGTCTCAGAGAAATGTTCTAAAATACTTAAGAAAAACGGTTTTAAAGTTTCATTTAAAACAGATAACAACTTATCCAGATTTTTTATTAAAAATAAAGATCCATTAGATTACAAATCATCATCAGATGTATACAAATTAAACTGCTCTTCTTGTGAGTCATTCTACATAGGTCAGACAGGTCGCAAAATATCAGACTGTATTAAAGAACATTTCAGGCACATCTATAACAACACAGATCTTGATCCTCCACCATCAACACCTTCTTTTTTCGCCAATCATATATTAATAACGAAACATAGTTTTTCACCATCAAATTCCAAATTGATTCATAAATGCAATAAAGGCCGGAAATTAGATTTTCTTGAGACTTTGGAAATAAGGAAAGCCTTGAAACTGGAAAACAGATCTTGTTTAAATGAACAGAATAACTTCAATAATCCCATTATTAATTCACTATTTTAATTTTTCACCACTCAAACAAACTTACCAGATTCTCTTTGATCCATTTTTAATTTTTACATTTTATAAAATGTTGTTTTTACGAAATCTTTTAAAAATCATGTAACCCTTTGAAAACGTCAAATTTAATTCAAAATTACGTCAATGTCATAATTTTTTATATTCTTTAAGGTTAAGAACCCCTCTTGTAATTCATCAATTGTATCATTAATCTCTTGTTAAATTAGGGCTGATGATGGCAGAAGTGTTCTGCCAAAACATGTTCCATTAGTAATTTTACAGTTATTAAAGTTTGTGGAGTTCGACTTAGATATATTTAAATTTTAACAGAAACATGGTCAGAAAGCTGGGAAAAAATAGAAAAACTGTTACCAAAGGAGTTCAAGTGGGAATGGCAAAAGGCGAGAAGGGGAAAGAAAAAAGGAAGAGCAGCAGGGGGAATAATAACAGGGGTAAAAAAAGGAATAAAAGAGAATACTGAAAAGAAGGGAGAAGAGAAAGGTCACATGGTGAGAAACGTTAAAATAGACAGTAAATGGTGGAAAATAGTGACAGTGTACAGCAAAGAGATGAAAGAAACAATAAGCAAGATAGAAGAAACATTAAAAGACAACAGGGAAGAATGTCTACTTCTGGGAGGGGATTTTAACGGGAGAATTGGGGAAAGAGGAGCCAGGGATTGGGAAGAAGAGAGAGGAGAGGGAAAAAGAAAATCCAAAGACAAGAAAGAAAACGCGGAAGGGAAGAAGTTGATGGAATGGATAGAAGAAAAAGGATGGGAAGTGCTGAATGGAAATAAACAAGGGGACGAAGAAGGAGAATGGACCTACATAGGCGGTAGAGGAGAGACGGTGATAGAGTACGGAATAGTAAACGAAGAAGCATGGGAAGAAGTAGAATTCAGAATAGGGGAAAGAGTAGAGTCAGACCATCTGTCTATAGAGATAAGTATAGGAAGGGGGAGAGCGAAGAGAGGAGAAGAAGAAAAAATAGAGGAAATGCGGAAGGTGATAATTAAAGTATGGGACGAGCAAGGGGTGGAAGAGTTTAAGAGAAGACTGGAAAAAGCAAGATTTAAAGAACAAGAAGTAGGGAAAATGGAGAAAGAATTGGTAGAAATATTGGAAAAAGCAGCGATAAAATAACAGTAAGAGGTGGAGGAACAAAAAGAAAGAATAAATGGTGGGACAAAGAATGTGAGCAACGTAAAAAGGAAGCAATAAAAGAACTAAGAAAGTGGAGCAAGACTAAAGGGAACAGAAGTGGCTTTTTAGAAGCGGAAAGAAGATACAGAGATACATGCAGGGAGAAGAAGAGGCAGAAGAAGGAGAGAGAGGAGGAAGAGATAAAAGCAATCAGAACAGAGAAGGAGGTATGGAACTATATTAATAGAGAGAGAAAGAAAAAAAATGGTAGCGAGGAGATAACGATGAATGAGTGGGAGGAGTACTTCATGAGGCTGCTGGAGGGAGAAAAGAAAAAAAAAAACGGAAATAGAAACGAAGAGAAACCGAGTAGAACCGGAAGGAGAAGAAATTACAATGGAAGAGGTGGAGAGGCATGTGAAGAAACTGAGGAAAGGGAAGGCACCAGGGAGGGATAGAATACATAATGAGTCGTGGATGTATGGGACGAGAAGAGTGCCAGAGAGGCTGGTGGAGGTAATGAATGGGGTGTGGAGAGAAGAAGGATTTCCGGTAGGGTGGAGAGAGGGGGTAACTTACCCCATTTACAAAGAAGGGGAGAAAAATAAAGTAGAAAATTACCGAGGGATAACTCTCCTAAACACAGGGTACAAGTTGTATGCATCAATTCTGAATGAAAGTATGAGCAGAGAGATAGAGGAAAAGGGAGCATTACCAGACAGCCAAGCAGGATTTAGAGAGGGGAGGGGAACTATGGATAATGTATACATCCTGGACCATTTGACGAAGAGTGAATTAAGGAAGAAAGGGGGGCGGGTGTATGCATTATTCGTAGACTTCAAGGCGGCTTTTGACAAGGTGGACAGAGAGAGGATGTTTGAGTGCCTGAGGGAGAAAGGGGTAAATGAATGGCTGGTAAGAAAGGTGGAGGAGATATATGAGAAGACAAAAAGTAAAGTGAAGGTAGGGGAGAAGGAAAGTGAATGGTTTGTGACAACAAAGGGAGTGAGGCAAGGTTGCCCGCTCAGCCCCAGGTTGTTCACGATGTATGTGGCAGATATGGACGGAATGGCAGAGAAAGCACAAGCGGGGGGGTGTGTGGTAGGTAGAAAAAAAGTGTGGAGCCTGGCGTTTGCGGATGATGTAGTAATGGTGGCAAAGAGTGAAAGAGAAATGAAGGAAATGATAAAGAGTTTAGGAAAAAATGTGAAGAAGAAGAGACTAGAAGTGAATGTAGAGAAAACAAAAATGCTGGTGTTCAATAAGAGAAAGAGGAAGAACGAAGAGAGTGATTGGAGGTGGGAGGGAGAAGTAATAGAACAAGTAAAAGAATTCAAATACTTGGGGTATGTGTTCAATGAAAGAGCCACAGATAAGGCACATATTAGAGAACTGGCAAGAAAAGCGAACAAGGTGATAGGATGTGTATGGGGAATAGGAGAGAGAAGGTGGGGAGGCGATTTTAAGAGGAGAATGATGATGTTTGAAAGTCTTATTGAAAGCGTGTTGTTGTACGGAGCAGAGATCTGGGGATGGAAAGACAAAAGGAGATAGAGAGGGTGCAAGAGAAATATCCGAGGTGGGTGCTAGGGGTGGAGAGAGAAACGCCAGGGTACATAGTGAGAGAAGAATGCTAGAGGAATAGGTTGAGAGTGAAAGCGGGAAAAATAGCGGTCAAGTTCGAAGACAGGATGGAAGGGAGGAAAGAATGTAGGATACTAAAGGAGTGCTGGAGAGAAAAAAAGAAGAATTCAAAGTAGTATGATAGGGAAAATTACTACAGGAGGAATGGGTATGCAGGCAAAGAAATAGGGAGACTGAGAGAAAGAGGCGTGTGGATGAATGTAGAACTAAGTGAAAGAGATAAGGATACGGATAGACAAGAGAGGAGAGAAAGAATTAAAGAATCCAGATACAACGGGAAGTACGAAAGATGCATGATCGAGGAAGTACCGAAGTATTTGGGGAGGGAGAGCGAGAAAGAAAGAAAGATGATGGCGAGGTTTAGGTGCGGAAATGAAGAGAGGGAAACAGGTATTGGGCAGAAGATGGAGGTAGAATGTGTAGAATGTGCTATGAGGAAAGAGAGACGATTGAGCATATGTGGAACGAGTGCAGTGAGATGAAATAAAGAGAGAGGAAAGAAAGAGAGGAAATACTGAATGTAGATGGAAGGGAAATTAAATGGATGAAAGAGGTATGGAGGAGAAGGGAGAAGCGGAAAGGGGAGGGGAGAAGAAATAGAGAATTTTATTTAGTTTTTTTTTTATTATTATAATGTTTAAGTTTACTTGTATATGTATAGGAATCAGAAAGCCCGTAGGGCACATAAAGATTTATCTATCGTTTGGGTTTTCAGCTTGTCATTTTGCTTGTCTTCGGGGTGTTGGATTTTCAAGTTTTCTCTTTCAGGTTTTCAGCTTCTCAAATTCCCAGGTTTCCAGGTTTTTTAACGGCCTTTGATATTAAAAAAACATTTTTGATTTCTTTCAACAAGTTTCACTATTAAATTACCGATGTCGAAGCCAAAGAAAACAATAAACGTGAGTGGTCAGTATAAATCAGCGGTGATCCACATGTAAATCTTGAGCAAACTATATGGACGGTCGATGTTGTGCACTGCTGATCTTAACATGTCGTTCGCTGACGGGACTCGTAAAAACGAAAACGGCCATGATGTATCTTCATAACTTTGTCACGAGCGGATTTTGTGATTTATATCCCGCCGCACATTAAGTCCGAAATGGGGGCAATAATTTCATCTCTCAATGTCAATTGAAAGTAAATAAATCTCTCTGGTCTTTACTGAGCACAACAAGGTATCATCAAATTTAATATCAATTCAGATTCTATCAGAACAACGTTTCCCACAATTTATTTAAATCAATCGCAACACCTGCACGAGAACTATTTTTATTACAGATCAGATAAACGAAACACATGCCTGAGCATGTTAATTTGCAACGACACGAATCCATACGACGGCATTCAGACCGGTAGATAGTGCCTAGTTTAATTTACCATAAATATTGCCGCTGCTTAGTCGAACAAGTCAATACTCGATTCAATCCGCCGGCAATTGAATCAGATACCTAAGAAACCCGAATAAATTGAATTTCGAGCTCCTGGGGCGACATTCCTTTAGATTTCCTTTTTTAACAGAAATACGGGTATACTCAATGCATAAACCAGCATGACTTGTTGTCACATAAAATATTGTGCATTATAATGCGTTAGGCTCTATTTTCTATCGATTGAAGGACGAATTGAGTTAGCGTCAAAATTATATCCTGCAACGACGGCCGCACCGGAAGTATTCGCAACGGATGATCGGATGAACTACCTGAATGTTCACATAGGATGATGTCATCACCCCAGAACATTCGGTCGCGCGGTGAAGATGAAGTCATCATTCCAGAAATAGAGAACACTGAGAGGGGTACAGGAAGTGTTTATGTGCCACTCGACAACAGCTCACTATGTTAATAAATGACATCAAGTTAAGCAACTCAAATTCGGAGTGCTTATTTTTCGATTGATCTTCGTACCGCCGGTAGGTAATTAGTGGGTAACAAACACGCAAAGTTTTCAGCTGTCACTCACCGGACCGAAAAGCTAATCAAAGACGATGGAAGCCATTTTGATTCTCTAATTGCGCATTGTTCTTCAGACAGTTTTCTTGGGGTTTCGCCGCTTTTGTTATTTTTACAGGCGAGCGAGCAAAAATTCGCCATTGTTTCCCAAATGAAATAGTCGAGGGAGTAAAAAATCATGATTAAAAGTTTATCTCAGCAGGTTTGGAGTTCGGGAGACAATGAGTCCGTGGAACTGTTTTAAATTTATTGCAGGGAACCGTCGCTGGTGTATTGATCCATTTCTTAGGGAGTAAATCGGTCGATATGGGACGATTTTTAAAGAGACGCAAAACGTAACATTAACGGTGATAATTATTTAATGTAGAAATACTTAATGCTAGGTTGCACCACCCAATCGAAGTATCACCCGTTGCGCCAGATGGACCCTATAAAATTCCGGACAAGCCCCGACGGTTACAGTGTTACTTTTTGGAGCAACAAAGTACTTAATAAATAAATAATTTAAATTTCTACAAGGATTACAAACTGTTGGAGGAAGCGATTAGAATTTCCGTTGCGAAAAAGGCAAATTTGTGTCACGTTGGAGTTCTACGTGAAGTCATTCAAATTTTTTTGGAAACTCAGTGATGATGCACTTTTAAAAATAAATATGGGTCTGGGCCCATAACCGCCGCCCCCGGCCCTCATCTGCGCATCGTTTCCCACCCACCGGGTTTGGGTGCTTTTTTGAGGATTTGAGATTTTGAGAATATACAGTTTTGAAAATATACTGCTTTTTAAATTTTTAGTTTCTCAGAGGTTTTCGAATGTGTTCAGGTTGTCAATGCCAAGTGTATAGCTTCAAAATTAACGCGAAAACCGTAACAGTAACCAAAGTTTCTCTTAAAATACCTTTATTTGCAAATAGTGACATGATCGATACGATTATCGATACGATAACGCGTAGGGACGCTCCTGCGGCTCGGAAGTTGTACAGTGTGCGATTTCCGAATAGACACTTGCCTGAAGCACATATTCTACCACGACGGTTAAAAGGTGCACAATATTTAGAATTTTTTCTCTGAACATGAGACAACAAATGTGTTTCTTACAAGACGGGGCTCTTCCCCATAGTGCCCGCATAGTGTCAGAGTGGTTTCCAGGAAAGGTGGATCGGTATTGTGGCCCCTACGTTCTCCAGATGCAAATCCGTATGATTTCTTCGTGTGGGGCCACATGAAATAGCTTGTGTACAGTAAAAACTTCAAATGCGGCAAGACCAATTCGCGAAGTGCCAGATATTTTTGAGCGAGTGCGTGTGTCGTGGACACATCACCCCCAGGCCTGCATTGACAATGGGGGACAACATTTGGCGCAATTCTTGTGAATTGAACGAAAATATTGAAACACTAGTAAGGCATCAGTTCAGGTTTGCAGCACGACTGTACGACTGTACTTGTTTTCGGGTTTAGGGACCATTTTTAACTATTTTCGGAAATAGGGACTGTCTTTAATATTTAGCTTCCCTTGTTGTTCTCAGATTTGTGGACTGTCTTTAACTATTCCGTTTACTCCTTTATTCGGGTTTAGGAACTGTCTTTAACTAATACGTTTCCTTACTTGTTCTCGTGTTTAGGGACTGTTTTTAACTAGTTTGTTTCCTTCTTTGTTTTCGGATTTAGGAACCGTCTTTAAATATTTAGTTTTCCTTTTTGTTCTCTGGTTTGTGGACTGCTTGTAACTATTTCGTTTCCTCCGTTGTTCTGGGTTTACGAACTGCTCTTAACTATTCTGTTTGTTCCTTTGCTGTAGTGTTTAGCGACTTTAACGTGTTAACTATCTAGTTTGCTCTTTAACTACTTCGTTTTCCTAGTTGTTTTTGGTTTTTAGGACTCTATTTTGGGATTTAAGGACTATTTTTAATATTTAGTTGTCTTTATTGTTCTCAGGTTTGTGGACTGCTTTTAACTCTTTCGTTTCCTACCTTGTTCCGCGGTTTTGGAACTGTTTTTAACTATTCTATTTGCCCTTCTCTATTTGGGTTTATGGACTGTCTATAACTATTTTGCTTGCTCTTTGTTGTTTTTAACTATTTCGTTTTCCTCGTTGCTTTCCGGTTTAGGAACTGTTTTTAACTAATACGTTTCCTGATTTGTTCTCGGGTTTAGACTGTCTTTAACTACTTGGTTTTCGTCGGTTTTTGGGTTTTGGGACTACCCTTAACAATGTTATTTCCTGCTTTGTTTTCAGATTTAGGGACCGTCTGTAAATATTTAGTTTTACTTTTTGTTCTCTGGTTTGTGGACTGCTTTTAACTATGTATTTCGTTTCGTCCATTGTTCTGGGTTTTAGGAAATGTCCTTAACTATTCTGTTTGTTCCTTTGCTCTAGGGTTTAGCGACTTTAACGTTTGAACTATTTCGTTTTCTCTATAACTACTTCGTTTTCCTTGTTGTTCTGGAGTTTAGGGAATATCCTATCTATAACCATTTTGTTTCCTCCTTTGTTTTCGTGTACAGAAACTATTCCGTTTACCCCTATATATTTAGGTTTATGAACTGTCTATAACTATTTTACTTCCTCCTTTGTTCTCTGGTCTAGAAACTGTTTTTAACTATTTCGTTTTCCTTGTTGGTTTCCGGTTTAGGAACTGTTTTTAACTATTTCGTTTTCCTTGTTGGTTTCCGGTTTAGGAACTGTCTTTAACTAATACGTTTCCTTATTTGTTCTCTGGTTTAGGCACTGTTTTTAACTATTTCATTTGTTCTTTTGCTCTCAGGTATATGTACTGCTTTTAGCTATTTCATTTGCTCTTTTGTTCTTGTGTTTAGACTGTCTTTAACAACTGGGTTTTCCTCGTAGTTTTGGAGTTCTGGGACTATCCTTAACTATTTTAGGAATTAGGGACTGTTTTTAATATCTAGTTTCCCTTGTTGTTCTCACGTTTGTAGACTGCTTTTTATTGTTTCGTTTTCTCCGTTGTTCTGTGTTTATGAACTGTTTTTAACTATTCCGTTTACCCTTCTATATTCGGGTTTATGGACTGTCTATAACTATTTTGCTTCTTCCTTTGTTCTCTGCTCTAGGAGCTGTTTTTAACTATTTCGTTATCCTCGTTGTTTTCCGGTTTATTAACTGTCTTTAACCAATAGGTTTCCTTATTTGTTTTCGGGTTTAGGGACTGTTTTTAACTATTTCATTTGTCCTTTTGTACTCAGGTATGTGTACTGCTTTAACTACTTTATTTGCCCTTTTTTTCTTGTGTTCAGACTGTCTTTAACTACTTGGCTTTCCTCGTAGTTTTTGGGTTTTGGAACTATCCTTAACTATTTTAGGATTTAGGGACTGTTTTTAATATTTTGTTGCCCTTGTTGTTTCTCAGGTTTCCTTTCCTCCGTTGTTCTGAGGTTTAGGGACTGTTTTTAACTATTCCGTTTACCCCTCTATATTTGGGTTTATGGACTGTCTATAACTATTTTGCTTCCTCCTTTGTTCTCTGGTCTAGAAACTGTTTTTAACTATTTCGTTATCCTCGTTGTTTTCCGGTTTAGGAACTCTCTTTAACTAATAGGTTTCCCTATTTATTCTCGGATTTAGGGACTGTTTTTAACTATTTTATTTGTCGTTTTGCTCTCAAGTATTTGTACTGCTTTAACTACTTTATTTGCCCTTTTTTTCTTGTGTTTAGATTGTCTTTAACTATTTGGCTTTCCTCGTAGTTTTTGGTTTTTGGGACTATCCTTAACTATTTTATGATTTAGGGACTGTCTTTAATATATCGTTACATTTGGTGTTCTCAGGTTTGTGGACTGATTTTTATTGTTTCATTTCCTACGTTGTTCTGCGGTTTAGGAGCTTTTTTAACTATTCCGTTTACCCCTATATATTCAGGTTTATGGACTGTCTATAACTATTTTGCTTCCTCCTTTGTTCTCTGGTCCAGAAACTGTTTTTAACTATTTCGTTATCCTTGTTGTGTTCCGGTTTAGGAATTGTTTTTAACTAATAGGTTTCCTTATTTGTTCTCGGGTTTAGGGACTGTTTTTAACTATTTCATTTGTCCTTTTGCTCTCAGGTATGTGTACTGCTTTAACTACTTTATTTACCCTTTTTTTTCTTGTGTTTAGACTGTCTTTAACTGCTTGGCTTTCCTCGTAGTTTTTGGTTTTTGCGACTATCCTTAACTATTTTAGGATTTAGGGACTGTCTTTAGTATTTCGTTACCCTTGTTGTTCTCAGGTTTGTGAACTGCTTTTTACTGTTTCCTTTCCTCCGTTGTTCTGCGGTTTAGGAACTGTTTTTAACTATTACGTTTACCCCTCTGTATTTGGGTTTATGGACTGTCTATAACTATTTTGCTTCCTCCTTTGTTTTCGGGTCCAGAATCTGTTTTTATCTATTTCGTTTTTCTCGTTGTTTTCCGGTTTGCTTATTTGTTTTTGGCTTTAGGGACTGTTTTTAACTATTTCATTTGTCATTTTGCTTTCAGGTATATGTATGTACTGCTTTCAACTATTTCATTTGCTCTTTTGTTCTTGTGTTTAGACTGTCTTTAACTACTTGCTTTTCCTTTTAGTTTTGGAGTTTTGGGACTATCCTTAACTATTTTAGGACTTAGGGACTGTTTTTAATATTTAGTTTTCCTTGTTGTTCTCAGGTTTGTGGACTGCTTTTTACTATTTCCTTTCCTTCGTTATTCTGCGTTTAAGAACTGTTTTTAACTATTCCGTTTACCCATCTATATTTGGTGTTATGGACTGTCTATAACTATTTTGCTTCCTCCTTTGTTCTCGGATCTAGAAACTGTTTTTAACCATTTCGTTTTCCTCGTTGTTTTCCGGTTTATGAACTGCCTTTAACTAATACGTTTCCTCATATTTGTTCTCGGGTTTAGGGACTGTTTTCAATTATTTTATTTGCCCTTTCGTTGTTCATATACTGCTTTTAACTATTTAATAGACTTTTTGTTCTCGTGTTTAGACTGTCTTTAACTACTTGGTTTTCCTCGTAATTTTGGGGTTTTGGGACTATCCCTAACTATTTTAGGATTTATGGATTGTTTTTAATATTCCGTTGCCTTAGTTGTTCTCAGGTTTGTGGACTGATTTTTATTGTTTCATTTCCTACGTTGTTCTGAGGTTTCGGGACTGTTTTTAACTATTCCGTTTACCCCTCTATATTTGGGTTTATGGACTGTATAATTATTTTGCTTTCTTATTTGTTCTCGGGTTTAGACTCTCTTTCACTACTTGGTTTTCCTCGTTTTTTTGGGGGGGAAGGGGGGTTTTGGGACTATCCTTAACTATTTGATTTCCTGCTTTGTTTTCGGATTTAGGGATCGTCTTTAAATATTTAGTTTCCCTTTTTGTGCTCTGGTTTGTGGACCCCTTTTAAATATTTCGTTTCCTCCGTTGTTCTGGGTTTTAGGAGCTGTCTTTAACTATTTTGTTTGCTTTTTGGTTTCCGGGTTTACGGACTGTTTTTAACTATTTCGTTTGGTCTTTTATTCTTGTGGTTGGGGACTGTCTGTCCCTATTTCGTTTCCTCCATTGTTCTTTGGTTTAGGGACTTTTTAACTATTTTTTTTTGTTATTCCCGGAATCAGTTAGTCTACATAATGTAGTTCATTTCCTTCAAAATTATTGTAAATTATTTAAAAATGGTGGAAATTTTGTAGTCAAGTTCTGCATTTCTGTATCTGGAAATTGCACATTTTGAATACGGGGAATTCTGGAAATTTTAGGTTGAAATCTTTTCAATTTTAAAATTGTGAATAAGTAGTTGAAAATTTGAATTTCTTAAACTGGAAATCGCTCAAGTTTAGAATTTGTAAAACGGATAATTTTGAGTCATTCATCTCTTGGATTCTTGGACTTTCAAAATTTTTCCCAATCAAATCTTGAATCCCTAAATTCCGAATTTATAAATTTTAAATCGTAGAAATCTGGAATATAAGAAAATTTGAATCTTTACAATAACTGAATTCTTTAATTTTTGAATTGAAGTTGGAATTGTAGAAAAATTGAATCGTTGAACTGTTGATTCTTCAAATCTGTATTGAGAACCTGAATGACTTCAAAACCTGAGAAACTGTAGACCTAAGAGGCCACAATCCCCTGAGGTCCAAAAATCTGAGAACCCTAGGTGGAAGAATCAGGAAGAAAGTTCAAAATCAAAAGTATTTCTTTACTTCTCAAACTTGCCTAGCTGTGTGATTTTTATTTTAATGATCATTATATGTCATATACGAAATAAATCTTTAATGGGACCAGTGACAAATCCAGTAACCATCATTCTAATACAGCCATAGCACGTACTGACCGCTTGATGCCTCATAAATGTAGGTGGTCAGAAATAAAACCGGCGTATCTTTATGATCGACACATTAAAATAAGTCAAGCAACAGCACCGCCGAGAGAGGAGGACACCCAGGAACACAATTATTACATGCTGCGTGCGGTAATGTGTTTATATGACAAACGTAAATCGATTTTATGAATATACCCGAGATAGAACGATAGTGCGGCCAGATGTGCTGGCGATTGTATTTCATTTAAATCCTAAACGGTTTGATTAATGAACTGTCGCGCCATTACATTTACTAACACTAGAATAAAATAAACTGCGTTCCTACTGATGGCGGCTCTGCTGGGATAATGAAGGAAACGGGATATATGTGTGCGTTTGCATGCACGTTTCGTTGTTGGGTTTTTAATCAACCGTTGTTGTAATTTAGTCAGAAGTGATTTTCAGAGTAGTATTGGACGTTATATGGCTATTATCGAACGAGTTTGTTGTGGATGGGGTGGCAGCCAAGGACCACAAAAGGACGAGAGGTGGACAATATCTGGTTTCAGGAAAAAACAAACAACATACCAGCGCAGATTAATTTGGACTCAAAGAAGAGTAGGAGAGGAAAAAGCTCTATCTATGGGGTTACATAACAAAACGAGGTATTGAACATCAAAAATAAAAATCTTGTCGTTCAATGGTCGCTCTCTCAGACTCTATCAAATCAACAATGTTCGCCATTAATCTCTTTACCATCGACTCCGGCTTTGAACATGTAAATGACGGTCCGTTGTATAAACGTAGCCGTGCTCGGCACCATCGCTGATGAAGTCATTATAGCCCGGCCTGGGGCAACGGGAGGGCGACAGACAGGTGCTTCGCCTCGTTCGAGTCGTGCGTGCGGTCGATCGGTCGGACTGTGCAAATCTTGCTCGCCCCGGCCCAGCAGGTCTGCGAAAACCAATTTATACACTTACACTCGTCCGGACACACCGAAAGCGACCTCCAGGAACCACCTACATCACGGGCCGAAAACGGTCACGCCGTCGCCATCGGGTTCAACACCGACGGATTTTCAAATTGAAAACGCTCTCTTGAATATTTACGACGCCGTCGGACGTTATCGCGAAGAGAGTGCGGACTTGGACGTTTGTTATACATACTGATTTGAGGAAAAAATGCAACAGCCGGAAATCGTTTTCCAATTTGGCTTATTTTCTGCCTAAACGAGAAGTTATTAAAATTTGAAGGAAAATTTCCAAGTGAACAGTTCTCTTCGTTTATTTTAGTAAATTCAAGCGCGTTTTAGAAATATACATTCTTCTAAACCTAAGTGACAAAGGAACAAGTAAATTAAAATGCATCTAACACAAATCTAAATGAGAGAGCAACGCGAGAGTAAACACAGAGACGTTTGAGACACAGTGGAATCTAAGAGACAAAGGACCTTAAAAGACAAAATATTCTAAACACAGAAGAACTTGAAGCACAGATGAACCTCAGAGCCATAGTAACATGAAAGACATAAAAACTTAAGAGACAAAGGAAAGTAACCAACAGCTGAAATTACGTGACAAGAGAACCCAAGAGACAAAATGACTTTAAAAGAAGAATCTCCAGTAACTTAACAACCTGAGAACATCTTGGGATCTTGAGCCCTTGAGTAACTTAAGAACTATACAATGTGAGTTACCAAACTTGAAAACTGGAAAAACTTGAGATGTTGGGAACCCTGAGAACTTAAGAACTTGCGAACACAAATTGAAAAACCTTAAATGCTGGCAAACCTGAGGAGCTCAGGAACAAAAATTTTGGAGAATTTTAAACCTTGGAAAACGTGATATTTTAGGCTAGCTGAGAACTTAAGGATATTGAGAAGAGGCAACCAAAAAGCTTGCGGAACCTACCTGAAGTCTCTTGAGAAATTAAAGAACCCAAATAAATAAAACACAGGGAAAAAGTTTTTGACAGAAGAACCTAGAGACAGTGGAACCTGAAAAACACAAGAACTTGAAAGACAGACAAACCTTAGCGGAAGAGTATGCTAAAAACAAAAGAACGCGAGAGAAAAATAAACCTGAGAGATAGAGTAACCTGAAAGGTATAGAAATTTAAGAGATATAAACCTAAGTAGCAGAAGATCCAGAGAGTTAAAAAAAAAACGGAAAAACCAAAGACACAAAAGACCAAAGAAACCTAAGTGACAAAGGAACCCAAGAGACAAGTAAACTAAAAGACAAAGCGATCTAACACAAATAGAAATGTGAGATACAGAAGAACCTAAATAAGAGAGCAACGCAAGGGTTTAAGACACAGAGATTTAAGAGCCAGGAAATAGAAAATCTAAAGAGACAATAGAACCTAAGGAAGGAATGAACCCAAGTGAAAAAATAATTTAAGAGGGAGAGCAAACTAAAAGACAGAGGAACCCAACATGATACGGAAGGAACTAGGTTATGGAGAAACGTAGGAGGCAGAGGAACTTATAGACAGTTGAGAAACAGAAGCACCTGAGAGACAGCGGAACTTAAAATACAGGAAGAACCCAAGTGACAGAGGAACGTAAGAGACAGATTAATCTAAGAGACAAAAGAAGCTTAAAAACGTAGACTCTGGAAAGACAGTGGAACCTAAGAGACAAATGAATTGAGGTACAGGTGAACCTGAGAGACAAAGTAACTAAGAAGCAGATAGATAGCCAAGAGGAATCTGGAAGACATAGGCACTAAGAGAACCCAAGAGACAGAGACAAAGCAATGCAAGTAACAGAGGAACCTCAGAGACAAAGGAACCCAAGCGACAGACATATTGAAAAGATAAATAAGCCTAACAGAGACGGAACCGGAAATACAGAGTAACCTGAAAGACACAGAGATTTAAGAGCCACGAAATGGAAAATCTAAAGAGACAGTGGAACCCAAAGAAGCAATAAACCCAAGTGAAAAAATAATTTAAGAGAGAGAGCAAACTAAAAGACAGAGGAACCCAACATGATACGGAAGGAACTAGGTTATGGAGAAACGTAGGAGGCAGAGGAGCTTATAGACAGTTGAGAAACAGAAGCACCTGAGAGACAGCAGACCTTAAAATACAGGAAGAACCCAAGTGACAGAGGAACGTAAGAGACAGATTAATCTAAGAGACAAAAGGAGCTTAAACAGTAGACTCTGGAAAGACAGTGGAACCTAAGAGACAAATGAATTGAGGTACAGGTGAACCTGAGAGACAAAGTAACTAAGAGGCAGAAAGATAGCCAAGAGGAATCTGGAAGACATAGGCACTAAGAGAACCCAAGAGACAGAGACAAAGCAATGCAAGTAACAGAGGAACCTCAGAGACAAAGGAACCCAAGCGACAGACTAATTGAAAAGCCAAATAAGCCTAACAGAGACGGAACCGGAAATACAGAGTAACCTGAAAGACACAGAGATTTAAGAGCCACGAAATGGAAAATCTAAAGAGACAGTGGAACCTAAGGAAGGAATGAACCCAAGTGAAAAAATAATTTAAGAGAGAGAGCAAACTAAAAGACAGAGGAACCCAACATGATACGGAAGGAACTAGGTTATGGAGAAACGAAGGAGTCAGAGGAACTTATAGACAGTTGAGAAATAGAAGCACCTGAGAAACAGCGGAACTTAAAATACAGGAAGAACCCAAGTGACAGAGGAACGTAAGAGACAGATTAATCTAAGAGACAAAAGAAGCTTAAAAACGTAGACGCTGGAGAGACAGTGGAACCTAAGAGACAAAAGAATTGAGGTACAGGTGTACCTGAGAGACTAAGTAACTAAGAAGCAGATAGATAGCCAAGAGGAATCTGGAAGACATAGGCACTAAGAGAACCCAAGAGACAGAGACAAAGCAATGCAAGTAACAGAGGAACCTCAGAGACAAAGGAACCCAAGCGACAGACATATTGAAAAGATAAATAAGCCTAACAGAGACGGAACCGGAAATACAGAGTAACCTGAAAGACACAGAGATTTAAGAGCCACGAAATGGAAAATCTAAAGAGACAGTGGAATCCAAAGAAGCAATGAACCCAAGTGAAAAAATAATTTAAGAGAGAGAGCAAACTAAAAGACAGAGGAACCCAACATGATACGGAAGGAACTAGGTTATGGAGAAACGTAGGAGGCAGAGGAACTTATAGACAGTTGAGAAACAGAAGCACCTGAGAGACAGCAGACCTTAAAATACAGGAAGAACCCAAGTGACAGAGGAACGTAAGAGACAGATTAATCTAAGAGACAAAAGGAGCTTAAACAGTAGACTCTGGAAAGACAGTGGAACCTAAGAGACAAATGAATTGAGGTACAGGTGAACCTGAGAGACAAAGTAACTAAGAGGCAGAAAGATAGCCAAGAGGAATCTGGAAGACATAGGCACTAAGAGAACCCAAGAGACAGAGACAAAGCAATGCAAGTAACAGAGGAACCTCAGAGACAAAGGAACCCAAGCGACAGACTAATTGAAAAGCCAAATAAGCCTAACAGAGACGGAACCGGAAATACAGAGTAACCTGAAAGACACAGAGATTTAAGAGCCACGAAATGGAAAATCTAAAGAGACAGTGGAACCTAAGGAAGGAATGAACCCAAGTGAAAAAATAATTTAAGAGAGAGAGCAAACTAAAAGACAGAGGAACCCAACATGATACGGAAGGAACTAGGTTATGGAGAAACGAAGGAGTCAGAGGAACTTATAGACAGTTGAGAAATAGAAGCACCTGAGAAACAGCGGAACTTAAAATACAGGAAGAACCCAAGTGACAGAGGAACGTAAGAGACAGATTAATCTAAGAGACAAAAGAAGCTTAAAAACGTAGACGCTGGAGAGACAGTGGAACCTAAGAGACAAAAGAATTGAGGTACAGGTGTACCTGAGAGACTAAGTAACTAAGAAGCAGATAGATAGCCAAGAGGAATCTGGAAGACATAGGCACTAAGAGAACCCAAGAGACAGAGACAAAGCAATGCAAGTAACAGAGGAACCTCAGAGACAAAGGAACCCAAGCGACAGACATATTGAAAAGATAAATAAGCCTAACAGAGACGGAACCGGAAATACAGAGTAACCTGAAAGACACAGAGATTTAAGAGCCACGAAATGGAAAATCTAAAGAGACAGTGGAATCCAAAGAAGCAATGAACCCAAGTGAAAAAATAATTTAAGAGAGAGAGCAAACTAAAAGACAGAGGAACCCAACATGATACGGAAGGAACTAGGTTATGGAGAAACGTAGGAGGCAGAGGAACCTATAGACAGTTGAGAAACAGAAGCATCTGAGAGACAGCGGGACTTAAAATACAGGAAGAACCTAAGTGACAGAGGAACGTAAGAGACAGATTAATCTAAGAGACAAAAGGAGCTTAAACAGTAGACTCTGGAAAGACAGTGGAACCTAAGAGACAAATGAATTGAGGTACAGGTGAACCTGAGAGACAAAGTAACTAAGAGGCAGAAAGATAGCCAAGAGGAATCTGGAAGACATAGGCACTAAGAGAACCCAAGAGACAGAGACAAAGCAATGCAAGTAACAGAGGAACCTGAGAGACAAAGGAACCCAAGCGACAGACTAATTGAAAAGCCAAATAAGCCTAACAGAAACGGAACCGGAAATACAGAGTAACCTGAAAGACACAGAGATTTAAGAGCCAGGAAATAGAAAATCTAAAGAGACAATGGAACCTAAGGAAGGAATGGACCCAAGTGAAAAAATAATTTAAGAGAGAGGGCAAACTAAAAGACAGAGGAACCCAACATACAGAAGAACCTAAGATGCAGAAGGAACTAGGTGATGAAGAAACGTAGGAGGCAAAGGAACCTATAGACAATTGAGAAACAGAAGCACCTGGGAGACAGCGGAACATAAAATACAGGAAAAACCCAAGTGACAGAGGAACGTAAAAGACAGATTAATCTAAGACTCAGAAGAGCTTGGGAACAATATGAGACTAGGGAACCTGAAATTCAAAAATACTTGAGAGAGGAACCCGAGAGGAAGAGGAACCTCAATAGACATAATAAAAAAAGAAAGAAAAAAGTAATTGTGCGTGTCAGCTCCGATGCGCGACTGGAGTTTACTTTTCAAGTGCGATTGTCTTTGAATATGCAATGGAAAAAGGGGGTAAAGAAATATAATACTGAAAGCATGTATATATACTTTTATTTATATTTATTTAGATTGATCCGATAAAATATTATTTATATTATTTATATAACTTTTTTTTCTCATCACCAATTAAACTGTATATAAATATCAATATCCATAGACACTGGTCGCAGCCTTTCCTGTATCCAACGCCACCTTGTTGGTCGACGCTGTCGCAGATATTATCAGCCGGCAGTATTTTGTTCGTCAGCCAAGATGTAAAAACGTTCACTCATCTCCTCCTCCAAGAGAAAGCCACGTTTAAATTTCCGCCCCTCCGCCTCTCCGATAAAATCAATCGTGCCAACCAAACTTCCCATCACGGCCAATAAAGTTCCGCAACTTTTTAATTCGAACATACGTCGGAACCGTTGCAGCCGTTTAAAACTCGGCCAGGTTTACCTACTCGGAGCGAGTAAACTTCGAAAGTCGCTCGTTTTTAAGTTACGGCCGCGTGTAAAAATAAAAATCCGGAATTTGACTGCAATTTTGTAGTGGAGGAGGTAACGCTCCGGAGTGCCGTCGTTTTACAAGGCTCTTTTATGTTTATTTTATGCAAGAACTTTAATGAAACTGTCATAAATATTTTATCATTTTTACATTATAGATATGCCCGCACATTATTGCTAATCCACTCGTCGGAAACTTTATGCAGTTCCCTTTGTGCTGAAACATTTAGAATGGCCTAAAACTCGTTCAAATTGTTTTTAAACTTGGAGAAGTTGAACGAGGTGTAATTTACTTTAAAAGCCATACATATTAATTTTGAGAATGGTAAGACATGCCGCTTTGTAATTAAAACAATTTGGAGCAGACGCCGGCGTTGCGAGGAAAACACGTAATGCAATAAGAAACAAGTTCCTCGGTGAATCTAGGGGAATTACATGCGCGTTTTTTGTTGGACTTTCTCGAATTGTCCAAGACGTCTTAGTTTGCTGTAATTCGATTAGCACTACTCAACGAAATGACACAAAGGCGGATGAACCTATCATAAAAATCATATTCGTTAATTATCAAACTAACACTAACGAGAGAGTAAATTCCAAATAATGAAATATTATATTTTATAATATCAGATTTACGACACAAAAGATTATGAGAATGACAGGCTAGAAGGTACAGGTTATAGGATATACGGTATAGGGTATAATATTGCAAGATACAAAATACAGGACAAATGATCAAATTATATAATATCAGATTGACGACAGAAAATATTATCACAATAATAGGACATGGGATATAAGACAAAGGATATAAGATATAGGATATAGGATCTAGGATATATGATATAGGCTGCAAGCTACAAGGTACAACATCAAAATATCATATTAACAAAATATCGTAACATCAAATCAACCAAATCTTAATTAACAAAAAATTGCGAGATAACAAATTAGCAGAATAGATTAAAATAGATTATAAAATATCAAATAAACGAAAAATTGCTTAAATATTAAAAAAAAGATATTGGCGAAATAATAGCATAAATGTCAAATCCATAAAAAGTATTCATTCAACAAAAAGTTACAACACAAATATAAAATAGCAAAACCTAAAATTAATAAAATGTATTAATAAGCTATCAAAATTATGAAATATCAAATCAACCAAATAGCAAAATATGAAGTTTATGATTAATGAAATATCAAATAGCAAAACCAGAAGTTAACGAAGTATCAAAATATTACATCAACAAAAGACCAAACTTACCAAAATATCAAATTAGCGCAAAAATAGGATAAACGTAAGACGTAAGGCATAAGACCTAGGACATACGATAAAAGACATAGGAAGATATTTGGACGTAGGATATAGAGAATCTGCAAATTTAAGAATTTTAGTTTTGAAATTTGAAGCAAATTTTTGGAATTCCTAAATCTGTAAATCTCGTGAATTTTGGACTTTGAGAATCTGCGAATACGTTAATTTTTTAACAATTATGTAATCTGGGATTTGTAAATTTGTTTCACTCTTTGTAGAAAATTTATGGAAATTTTGCTATCTGCAGATCTCAGAGTATGTATGTAAATTTTGTAATCTGTGAATATTGGAAATTGTGAATTTTAGAATGTGTGAATTGTTGAAATTGTGAATCTGCAAATTTCGGAATCTGTCAATCTTGAAATTATTACTTACAATTTTGGAATGCATCTATATGAAATTTGTGAATTTTAAAATGTGTGAACTCGAAGAATTTGAACATCCTCGAATTCGTGAATTTTTAAATATTTTCTGCATATTGGAATTCGTAAATGTTGTAATCTGGGATTATGGCAATTTTAAAATTTTGGAATTTGAATCAAAATTTTTGAATTCCTGAATCTGTGAATCTCAAAAACTGCCAGTCTTGGAATTCTGAATTTTGGACTGAGAATCTGCGAATACGTGAATTTTGTAATAATTCCGTAATCTGGGATTTATAAACTTGTTTCACTTTTTTTAAAAAATTTATGTAAATTTTGGCATTTACAGATCTCGAGGATGTAAATTTTGTAATCTGTGAATATTGGAAATTGTGAATTTTAGAATGTGTGAATTGTTGAATTTGTGAATCTGCAAATTTCGGAATCTGTCAATCTTGAAATTATGACTTACAATTTTGGAATCCATCTATATGAAATTTGTGAATTCTGGAATTTGTGAATTTTAAAATGTGTGAACTCGAAGAATCGTGAATTTTTAATATTTTCTGCATTTTGGAATTGGTGAATGTAATGTAATCTAGGATTACGGGAATTTTAATTTTGGAAATTGAATCTAAATTTGCAAATCCCGAAAACTGCTGTGTTGGAATTGTGAATTTTGGACTTTGAGAATCTGCAAATTTCGGAATCTGTCAATCTTGAAATTGTGATTCGTACAATTTTGGTATCTGTAAATTCTGGAATTTGTGACTTTGTTTCACTATTTGTAGAAAATTTATGCAGCGTATTTAAATCTTCTAATTGTGAATTTGTGAATCTGCAAATTTCGGAATCTATCAATCTCTGAATCCGAGGATTTTTCAAGAAAACGTCAATTAACGGAATTATGAATTATATTATTATTTATGAATTTTGGAATTAACCTTGCTTAGAGAGAATAGAGTTTTGAGAACACAGAAGTTTAAGAATTCAAAAATTTGAGAACCTGAGTTTAGAGGAAACTTGAGAACCTTGGAAGAACCTTAAACCTTATAAAATTTAAGAACTTAAGTATTGAGAAAACTGAGAAATGGATGAACCTGATGGAAGGAAATTCTGGACGACTTGAATATGAGATTAAGAAATCTCTCTCCGGTCACGGGTCGCAATAGTGTTACCGTCGTTCTCAATCCAGAGCCACCCGGTCTGCGGCTCTAATTCCGCCCTCGGTTTGTTTTATTTAATATCTCGGGTGCTTTCCACCACGTAGCGCTTCGCACGAACTTTCCCACCTAAACGGTCACCACCCCAAACTTGAATAATGAACGTTAAACCCACACGATTTTTTCACCTTAACGCCCAAATTGCAGTTCCCTGTTTTACGAGCCTCTAAAACATCCCAAACTCGCCGCTGGACCTGATATTTGTTAATCATGCCGCAACATGCATGAAGTGTTTATTAGTTGTGCTACGTTTTCACCTGATTGTCCGACATCGTGTGAAACGTGAGCTCGCGGTCATTACACGGTAATTTTCGTTAAAAATCTTGTCATACCGCGCGTTAGTTTGTTAAATTAAAACGAGCACGGTGTTTGTATGTGTGCCTGATGCGAATTTTAAGCTTTGAAGAGTGGTAAATTTGATGTTTCCACATGCACCTCGTTGGTTCGTTAGCTGTATGCAACGGAAAGCTCATGAAAACACAGAGCTTTTGCAGCTAAATCTTCGCATCGGAACAGAGCTGCGTTTTGTAAATATTTTATTTCGTGTTTTTGCAGGTTTTATGTATTTCCGAAGCACGTACACTTTTGTGAATTTTTGATTATTACGGAGGATGGATTCGCCCTCGTTTTGATGGAGTAAATGATGGCGAGCTCTTCACGTACAGCAATCAAGTTGTATAATTATGGTTTTTGAAAGGTTTCAGGAAATAAACTATTGTATATAACCCGAAAAATGGTTTTTACAGTTCCCCGTTATACAGTGTAGATAAAGTTCCGCACAGACAGATTTAGGAATTCAGAAAAGATCTGCAGATACCAAATTAAGATTGAAAAATTTGCAAATTCCAAGAAGATTATTATTAGCATCTCAAAGTGAAAAAATTAGAAATTTAAGATTGACAATTTCAGGAATTCAAAAATGTAGAAAATATTCAAATGTTCAAATTCTTCGAGATTCACACATTTTAAAATTCAGAAATTCCAGAATTTACAGATTTCATATAGACGGATTCCAAAACTGATTCATAATTTCAAGGACAGATTTCGAAATCAGAATTATTACAAAATTCACGTATTCGTACATTCTCAAAGTCCAAAATTTACAATTCCAAGATAGGCAGTTTTTGAAATTCACAGATTTGAAAATTCAAAAATTTAGATTCCAATTCCAAACTAAAATTCCCACAATCACAGATTACAAGGTTTAATAATTCCAAAAAGTAGATAACATGACAAAATTCACGGATTTTTTTAGGAAATTCCGCGAGATTCACATGCGTATTTCAAAATTCACAAATTCCAAAGTTTACAGATTTTATTAGACGGATTCCAAAACTGATACCGAAATTGTAAGATTCACAATTTCAAGACAGACAGATTCCGAAATTTGCAGATTCACAAATTCAATAATAATTCACAATTTCCAATAATCACAAATTACAAGATTTACATACTCTAAGATCTGCAGATTCCAAAGGTTGGATACATTTTCTACAAAGAATAAAACAAATTTATAAAACCCAGATTACAGAACTATTACAAAATTCACGTATTCGCACATTCTCAAAGTCCAAAATTCACAATTCCAAGATTGGCAGTTTTTGATATTCACAGATTCGGGAATTCAAAAAGTTTATATTCCAATTTCAGACTAAAATTTCCATAATCACAGCTTACAAGGTTTAATAACTCCAAAAAGTAGACGACATCAGAAAATTCACGGATTTTTGGAAGAAATTCCGCGAGATTCACATGCGTATTTCAAAATTCACAAATTCCAAAATTTACAGATCTCATTAGAGGGATTCCAAAACTGATGCCAAAATTGTGATTCACAATTTCAAGACAGACAGATTCCGAAATTTGCAGATTCACAAATTCAACAATAATTCACAATTTCCAATATTCACAAATTACAAGATTTACATACGGTAAGATCTGCAGATTCCAAAATTTGCATAAATTTTCTACAAAGAATGAAACAAATTTATAAAACCCAGATTACAGAATTATTACAAAATTCACGTATTCGCACATTCTCAAAGTCCAAAATTTACAATTCCAAGATTGGCAGTTTTTGAAATTCACAGATTCGGGAATTCAAAATATGTATATTCCAATTCCAAACTAAAATTCCCATAATCACAGATTACAAGGTTTAAATAATTCCAAAAAGTAGATAACATGACAAAATTCACGGACTTTTGGAAGAAATTCCGCGAGATTCACATGGGTATTTTAAAATTCACAAATTCCAAAATTTACAGATTTCATTAGAGGGATTCCAAAACGGATCAAAATTGTAAGATTCACAATTTGAAGACAGACAGTTTCCGAAATTTGCAGATTCACAAATTCAACAATAATTCACAATTTCCAATATTCACAAATTACAAGAATTACATACTCTAAGATCCGCAGATTCCAAAGTTTGCAAAAATTTTCTACAAAGAATGAAACAAATTTATAAAACCCAGATTACAGAACTATTACAAAATTCACGTATTCGCACATTCTCAAGGTCCAAAATTCACAATTCCAAGATTGGCAGTTCAGATTCGGGAATTCAAAAAATTGATATTCCAATTCCAAACTAAAATTCCCATAATCACAGATTACAAGGTTTAATAATTCTAAAAAGTAGATAAAATGACAAAATTCACGGATTTCTGGAAGAAATTCCGCGAGATTCACATGCGTATTTCAAAATTCACAAATTCCAAAATTTACAGATTTCATTAGACGGATTCCAAAACTGATACCGAAATTGTAGGATTCACAATTTCAAGACAGACAGATTCCGAAATTTACAAATTCACAAATTCAACAATAATTCACAATTTCCAATATTCACAAATTCCAAGATTTACATACTCTAAGATCTGCATATTCCGTAGTTTGCATAAATTTTCTACAAAGAATGAAACAAATTTATAAAACCCAGATTACAGAATTATTACAAAATTCACGTATTCGCACATTCTCAGATTCACAAATTCAAGAATAATTCACAACTTCCAATATTCACAAATTCTAAGATTTACATACTCTAAGATCTGCATATTAAAAAGTTTGCATAAATTTTCTAAAAAGAATGAAACAAGTTTATAAAACCCAGATTACAGAATTATTACAAAATTCACGTATTCGCACATTCTCAAAGTCCAAAATTCACAATTCCAAAATTGGCAGTTTTTGAAATTCAGATTCGGGAATTCCAAAATTTAGATTTCAATTCCAAGCTAAAATTCACATAATCACAGATTACCAGGTTCAATAATTCCAAAAAGGTGATAACATGACAAAATTCACGGATTTTTTTAGGAAATTCCGCGAGATTCACATGTGTATTTTACAATTCACTAATTCCAAAATTTACAGATTTCATTAGATGGATTCCAAAATGAATACTAAAATTGTAAGATTCACAATTTCAAGACAGACAGATTCCAAAATTTGCAGATTCACAAATTCAACAATAATTCACAATTTCCAATATTCACAAATTCCAAGATTTACATTCTCTAAGATCTGCAGATTCCAAAGTTTGCATACATTTTCTACAAAGAATGAAACAAATTTATAAAACCCAGATTGCAGAATTATTACAAAATTCACGTATTCGTACATTCTCAAACTCCAAAATTCACAATTCCAAGATTGACAGTTTTTGAAATTCACAGATTTGGGAATTCAAAATTTTGATTCCAATTCCAAACTAAAACTCCCATAATCACATAATACAAGGTTCAATGATTCCAAAAAATAGATAAAACTACAAAATTTACGGATTTTTGGAAGAAATTCCGCGAGATTCACATGAGTATTTCAAAATTCACAAATTCCAAAATTAACAGATCTCATTAGAAGGATTCCAAAACTGATGCCAAAATTGTAAGATTCACAATTTCAAGACAGACAGATTCCGAAATTTGCAGATTCACAAATTCAACAATAATTCACAATTTCCAATATTCACAAATTACAAGATTTACATACGGTAAGATCTGCAGATTTCAAAATTTGCATAAATTTTCTACAAAGAATGAAACAAATTTATAAAACCCCGATTACAGAATTATTACAAAATTCACGTATTCGCACATTCTCAAAGTCCAAAATTCACAATTCCAAGATTGGCAGTTTTTGAAATTCACAGATTCGGGAATTCAAAAATTTAGATTCCAATTCCAAACTAAAATTCCCATAATCACAGATTGCAAGGTTTAATAATTCTAAACAGTAGATAACATGACAAAATTCACCAATTTTTGGAAGAAATTCACATGCCTATTTTAAAACTCACAAATTTCAAAATTTACAGATTTCATTAGACGGATTCCAAAACTGATACCAAAATTGTAAGATTCACAATTTCGAGTCAGACAGTTTCCGAAATTTGCAGATTCACAAATTCAACAATAATTCACAATTTCCAATATTCACAAATTACAAGATTTACATACTCTAAGATCCGCAGATTCCAAAGTTTGCAAAAATTTCTACAAAGAATGAAACAAATTTATAAAACCCAGATTACAGAATTTTTACAAAATTCACGTGTTCGTACATTCTCAAAGTCCAAAATTCACAATTCCAAGATTGGCAGTTTTTGAAATTCACAGATTTGGGAATTCAAAAATTTAGATTCCAATTCCAAACTAAAATTCCCATAATCACAGATTACAAAATTTAATAATTCCAAAAAGTAGATAAAATGACAGAATTCACGGATTTTTGGAAGAAATTCCGCGAGATTCACATGCGTATTTTAAAATTCACAAAATCCAAGATTTACAGATTTCATTAGACGGATTCCAAAACTGCTACCAAAGCTGTAAGATTCACAATTTCAAGACAGACAGATTCTGAAATTTGCAGATTCACAAATTCAACCATAATTCACAATTTCTAATATTCACAAATTACAAGAATTACATACTCTAAGATCTGCATATTCCAAAGTCTGCATAAATTTTCTACAACGAATGAAACAAATTTATAAAACAGAGATTACAGAATTATTACAAAATTCACGTATTCGCACATTCTCAAAGTCCAAAATTCACAATTCCAAGATTGGCAGTTTTTGAAATTCACAGAATCGGGAATTCAAAAATTTTGATTCCAATTCCAAACTAAAATTCCCACAATCACAGATTACAAGATTAAATAATTCCAAAAAGTAGATAACATGACAAAATTCACGGACTTTTGGAAGAAATTCCGCGAGATTCACATGCGTATTTCAAAATTCACAAATTCCAAAATTTACAGATTTCATTAGACGGATTCCAAAACTGATGCCAAAATTGTAAGATTCACAATTTCAAGACAGACAGATTCCGAAATTTTCAGATTCACAAATTCAAAAATAATTCACAATTTCCAATATTCACAAATTCCAAGATTTACATACTCTAAGATCTGCAGATTACAAAATTTGCATAAATTTTCTACAAAGAATGAAACAAGTTTACAAAACCCAGATTACAGAAGTATTACAAAATTCACGTATTCGTACGTACTCAAAGTCCAAAATTCACAATTCCAAGATTGGCAGTTTTTGAAATTCACAGATTTAAGAATTCAAAAATTTAGATTTCAATTCCAAACTAAAATTCCCATAATCACAGATTACAAGGTTTAAATCATTCCAAAAAGTAGATCACATGACGAAATTCACGGATCTTTGGAAGAAATTCCGCGAGATTCACATGAGTATTTTAAAATTCACAAATTCCAGAATTTACAGATTTCATTAGACGGATTCCAAAACTGATGCCAAAATTGTAAGATTCACAATTTCAAGACAGACAGATTCCGAAATTTGCAGATTCACAAATTCAACAATAATTCACAATTTCCAATATTCACAAATTCCAAGATTTACATACTCTAAGATCTGCAGATTCCAAAGTTTGCATAAATTTTCTACAAAGAATGAAACAAATTTATAAAACCCAGATTACAGAATTATTACAAAATTCACGTATTCGCACATTCTCAAAGTTGAAAATTCACAATTCCAAGATTGGCAGTTCAGATTCGGGAATTCAAAAAATTGATATTCCAATTCCAAACTAAAATTCCCATAATCACAGATTACAAGGTTCAATGATTCCAAAAATTAGATAAAATGACAAAATTCACGGATTTTTGGAAGAAATTCCGCGAGATTCACATGCGTATTTTAAAATTCACAAATTCAAAAATTTACAGATTTCATTAGACGGATTCCTTAACTGATACCAAAATTGTAAGATTCACAATTTCAAGATGGCCAGATTCCGAAATTGACAGATTCACAAATTCAACAATAATTCACAATTGCCAATAATCACAAATTACAAGATTTACATACTCTAAGATCTGCAGATTCCAAAGTTTGGATACATTTTCTACAAAGAATGAAACAAATTTATAAAACCCAGATTACAGAATTATTACAAAATTCACGTATTCGCACATTCTCAAGGTCCAAAATTCACAATTCCAAGATTGGCAGTTCAGATTCGGGAATTCAAAACATTGATATTCCAATTCCAAGCTAAAATTCCCATAATCACATATTACAAGGTTCAATGATTCCAAAAAGTAGATAAAATGACAAAATTCACGGATTTTTGGAAGAAATTCCGGGAGATTCACAACGGTATTTTAAAATTCACAAATTCCAAAATTTACAGATTCCATTAGACGGATTCCAAAACTGATACCAAAATTGTAAGATTCACAATTTCAAGACAGACAGATTCCGAAATTTGCAGATTCACAAATTCAACAATAATTCACAATTTCCAATAATCACAAATTACAAGATTTACATACTCTAAGATCTGCAGATTCCAAAGTTTGGATACATTTTCTACAAAGAATGAAACAAATTTATAAAACCCAGATTACAGAATTATTACAAAATTCACGTATTCGCACATTCTCGAGGTCCAAAATTCACAATTCCAAGATTGGCAGTTCAGATTCGGGAATTCAAAAAATTGATATTAAAATTACAAACTAAAATTCCCATAATCACAGATTACAAGGTTCAATGATTCCAAAAAGTAGATAAAATGACAAAATTCACGGATTTTTGGAAGAAATTCCGGGAGATTCACAACGGTATTTTAAAATTCACAGATTCCAAAATTTACAGATTCCATTAGACGGATTCCAAAACTGATATCAAAATTGTAAGATTCACAATTTCAAGAGAGACAGATTCCGAAATTTGCAGATTCACAAATTCAACAATAATTCACAATTTCCAATATTCACAAATTCCAAGATTTACGTACTCTAAGATCCGCATATTCCAAAGTGTGCATGAATTTTCTACAAAGAATGAAACAAATTTATAAAACCCAGATTACAGAATTATTACAAAATTCACGTAGTCGCACATTCTCAAAGTCCAATTTCACAATTCCAAGATTGGCAGTTTTTGAAATTCACAGATTCGGGAATTCAAAAAGTTTATATTCCAATTCCAAACTAAAATTCCCATAATCACAGCTTACAAGGTTTAATAACTCCAAAAAGTAGACGACATCACAAAATTCACGGATTTTTGGAAGAAATTCCGCTAGATTCACATGCGTATTTTAAAATTCACAAATTCAAAAATTTACAGATTTCATTAGACGGATTCCAAAACTGATACTAAAATTGTAAGATTCACAATTTCAAGATGGACAGATTCCGAAATTTACAGATTCACAAATTCAACAATAATTCACAATTTCCAATTATAACAAATTACAAGATTTACATACTCTAAGATCTGCAGATTCCAAAGTTTGGATACATTTTCTACAAAGAATGAAACAAATTTATAAAACCCAGATTACAGAATTATTACAAAATTCACGTATTCGCACATTCTCAAAGTCGAAAATTCACAATTCCAAGATTGGCAGTTCAGATTCGGGAATTCAAAAAATTGATATTCCAATTCCAAACTAAAATTCCCATAATCACATATTACAAGGTTCAATGATTCCAAAAAGTAGATAAAATGACAAAATTCACGGATTTTTGGAAGAAATTCCGGGAGATTCACAACGGTATTTTAAAATTCACAAATTCCAAAATTTACAGATTCCATTAGACGGATTCCAAAACTGATACCAAAATTGTAAGATTCACAATTTCAAGACAGACAGATTCCGAAATTTGCAGATTCACAAATTCAACAATAATTCACAATTGCCAATAATCACAAATTACAAGATTTACATACTTTAAGGTCTGCAGATTCCAAAGTTTGCATACATTTTCTGCAAAGAATGAAACAAATTTATAAAACCCAGATTACAGAATTATTACAAAATTCACGTATTCGTACATTCTCAAACTCCAAAATTCACAATTCCAAGATTGGCAGTTTTTGAAATTTACAGATTTGGGAATTCAAAAATTTAGATTCCAATTCCAAACTAAAATTCCCAAAATCACAGATTACAAGGTTTAATAATTCCAAAAAGTAGATAACAACAAAATTCACGGATTTTTTGAAGAAATTCCGCGAGATTCACATGCGTATTTTAAAATTCACAAATTCCAAAATTTACAGATTTCATTAGACGGATTCCAAAACTGATACCAAAATTGTAAGATTCAGAATTTCAAGACCGACAGATTGCAAAATTTGCAGATTCACAAACTAAACAATTCACAGATTGGAATATTCACAACTTCCAATATTCACAGATTACAAGTTTTAAATACTCTAAGATCTGCAGATACCAAAACAGACAAAAAGAGAAACAAATTTGCAAATTCCAAGAAGATTATTATTATTAGAATCTCAAAGTCAAAAATTTAGAAATTCAAGATTTACAATTTCAGGAATTCAAGACTTTTGATTCAAAATTTTCAAAATTCAGAATTTCCAAAATTCTGAAATTCTAGTAATCCCAGATTACGACTTTCAAGGATTCCAAAATGAAGAAAATATTTAAGAATTCACGAATTCGAGGATGTTCAAATTCTTCGAGATTCACACATTTTAAAATTCACAAATTACAGAATTTACAGATTTCATTTAGACGATTTCCAAAACTGATACCAAAATTGAAGATTCACAATTTCAACAACTGAGAATTTTACTATGAAATATGACACAAAATTAATTTTTTTACTGGCGCATCCACCATTTTAAAATGCATATGTCAGAATTAATCGAATTAAACTATACAAGTTTTTGCGCCTTCTTACACATAGTCTTTACTCTCATTTCACAAATGATGGAAGAATTCATTAAATAGGTAAGTATTTTTTTGGTAATCATAAAACAACCGAAAATAGTAAAAAAATATTTCTGAGTCTGACTACATCCTAGCTCGAGATGTGTTGAAATTAATAATACGAACAATCTTACATTGCTGTCGCCAACAGTCTTCAAGTGGTCAAAGTTACGTCCACTGTTAACTTTGTATTGGAAACTTCAAGGCTTTCCACACCACCGAACTGCAGCTGACATTTAAGCATAGTGTTATAGAAGTTATCGGTCTTTGCAATAACTACTAAAACAGCGATATTTCAACACATAAAATCCAAACTTCCGAGCAGTGGTGGCTCTCATGTAATTATTAATTTACCCGGCCGTATCACCAAGTGACGGATTTATTAGAAAAATGAGTCGTTATTGTCGACACTCGCTGAATTTTATGAAGAAAAGCCGTGTGATAATGACAGGAAATTAATTATTTTACATTTTAAAAGTTGTAGAGCTTTCAAGCGTCATTTTACTCGTTTTAATGAAAGTGTAAGAACATGTAGCGAGTTTCCACTTATAAGCACTTGAAAGCGTCCTTTATGTAAGTTAATGGATAAAAAATTAATCTGATGCCCGTATTAAGGTAGACGTAACGTTTAATGGAAATCGATTTTAATCGAGTTTTGCGACGTTTCAGTGGCGGTACGGCCTGGGCTACAGATGAGGATTTCCAACCACACTGCATTAGTATAGTGTCTTCATTAATTGTGCCGACAATTTTTTTACCTTAAATTAAGTCTTTACCTTGAATGGACTGACAATAATCCCGAAATAAATCGACTAATTTAAAGCCATTGTTTGCTTTCGGCACGCCGCAATAAATGATTTACCGTGTCGGAGCCCACATGTTTTTATTATTTAATTGTTACCGTAAATTCGGATTCCACCTCATAAAGACCGAATGTTTGGATTTCACACCTACAACACCCCAACTTTTAATTGGGTACTTAAACCGAGAAATCATTAAATATAAACATCAAGGCTTTTAATACGCCGTAAATTCGTCCGAAGGCTTTGTGATATAATGAATGTGTGAGCACCTAGATAATCTCAGTTTAATAAGTCATATAAGCGCGTAGATATGCATCTAACGACATTTTTTTTCGCCGCGGCTCGAAATATACGCGCAGGGATGTATAATAAAATCGGTTTATTTCGTCTTTCCAGCTTTACGAGGATAATAAAATGATGAGTTCGATCCGCACTAACGAAGGAAATTTACTCATCACACCGGATCATAAAAGTGGGTTAAATGTTGGAAAAGCAGGCAGGGGCGGCTCGTGGCACGAAAAAGTCAGCCAAGCAAATCTCGCCACTCGAGGAACTCGAAGTCGTACGCCGCCACTGCTCCTCCACCTTTTACGATCCACTAAGATTTAAATTTTGTAGAATTAGACATCAATAATTTATCGCATAAGGATGCTCGAGAAGTCTACAAAATTCTGTGACCCATCGAAAACAAAAGAACTTGTTCAATATTTGGCTTGAAGGAAGCAATAAAATTCGGCAGTAAAGTCATACTGCATGAATTTTATTGCGAACTCGCGTAAGCAAAATACAGCACTTGATTTACGATTCCCTCACAATCAAAGTATGAGCTTTTATAGATTAAGATAAAAGAGGAAATAAATATGGGGAATGGGATCCGGTATAGAATCAATTTGTTCGATGCATAAGCGTCGATAAGTGGTCCGGGGCGGGATATAAATCGACAAACTGGGAGAGTAAATTTGAACAATGCTTACCGAAAAAAACATACATATTTATGGACGTGTATTGATAATAATTAAAAGCTTAGAAATAACTAAATACATTCACTTGCAATTTTGTTTCAATGTCTGTCCAAATGTGACATTATCATGATAAAGACAATTCCAAAATTCGACCAATTACACCCTCATTGACAGGATTAAATTTTTTCAATTTTATTTTTTAATTAGCGCATCCACCATTTTTCACTATTTCTTCACCATTCCTCCAGAGACTTCCGGGTGTCTTGATTTGCTCAAATGTGACATTGTATTGTTGAAAGCAATGCCAAAATTCGACCAACTGCACCCTCAATGGCAGGATGAACATTTCACATTTTTTTTACAATTGGTGCATCCACCATTTTTCACTCTTTATTCAGTTTTCCTCTAGAGACTTCCAAGTGTCTTTCTCTGTTCAAATATGACATTATCATGATAGAAACAAATTCAAAATTCAACCAATTACGCCCTCAAAAGCGGGATGAAATTTTTCCATTTTTGTTTCCAATTAGCGCATCCACCATTTTTCACTATTTCTTCACTATTCCCCTACAGACTTCCGGGTGTTTTTATTCGATCGAATGTGACATTGTATTGATGAAAACAATACCAAAATTCGACCAATTGCACCCTCAATGGCAGGATGAATATTTCACATTTTTTTTACAATTGGTGCATCCACCATTTTTCACTCTTTCTTCAGCTTTCCTCTAGAGATTTCCAAGTGTCTTTGTCTGTTCAAATATGACATTATCATGATAAAAACAAATTCAAAATTCGACCAATTACGTCCTCATAGGCAGGATGAAATTTTTACATTTTTTTTCTAATTAGCGCATTCACCATTTTTCACTATTTTTTTACTATTCCCCTAGAGACTTCCGGGTGTTTTTATTCGATCGAATGTGACATTGTATTGATGAAAACAATACCAAAATTCGACCAATTGCACCCTCAATGGCAGGATGAACATTTCACATTTTTTTTACAATTGGTGCATCCACCATTTTTCACTCTTTCTTCAGCTTTCCTCTAGAGACTTCCAAGTGTCTTTGTCTGTTCAAATATGACATTATCATGATAAAAACAAATTCATAATTCGACCAATTACGCCCTCATAGGCAGGATGAAATTTTTACATTCTTTATCCAATTAGCGCATCCACCATTTTTCACTATTTCTTCACTATTCCCCTAGAGACTCTCGGGTGTTTTTATTTGATCAAATGCGACATTGTATTGCTGAAAACAATACCAAAATTCGACCAATTGCACCCCCAATGGCAGGATGAGCTTTTCAAATTTTTTTTACAATTGGTGCATCCACCATTTTTCACTCTTTCTTCAGTTTTCCTCTAAAGACTTTCAAGTGTGTTTGTCTGTTCAAATATGACATTATCATGATAGAAACAAATTCAAAATTCGACCAATTACGCCCTCATAGGCGGGATGAAATTTTTACATTTTTTTTTCCAATTAGCGCATCCACCATTTTTCACTATTTCTTCACTATTCCCCTACAGACTTCCGGGTGTCTTTATTCGATCGAATGTGACATTGTATTGATGAAAACAATACCAAAATTCGACCAATTGCACCCTCAATGGCAGGATGAATATTTCACATTTTTTTTACAATTGGTGCATCCACCATTTTTCACTCTTTCTTCAGCTTTCCTCTAGAGATTTCCAAGTGTCTTTGTCTGTTCAAATATGACATTATCATGATAAAAACAAATTCATACTTCGACCAATTACGCCCTCATAGGCGGGATGACATTTTTACAATTTTTTTTCCAATTTGCGCATCCACCATTTTTCACTATTTCTTCACTATTCCCCTAGAGACTTCCGGGTGTTTTTATTCGATCATATGTGACATTGTATTGATGAAAACAATACCAAAATTCGACCAATTGCACCCTCAATGGCAGGATAAACTTTTCACATTTTTTTTACAATTGGTGCATCCACCATTTTTCACTCTTTCTTCAGTTTTCCTCTAAAGACTTACAACTGTGTTTGTCTGTTCAAATATGACATTATCATGATAGAAACAAATTCAAAATTTGACCAATTACGCCCTCAAAGGCGGGATGAAATTTTTCCAATTTTTTTCCAATTAGCGCATCCACCATTTTTCACTATTTCTTCACTATTCCCCTAGAGACTTCCGGGTGTTTTTATTCGATCGAATGTGACATTGTATTGATGAAAACAATATCAAAATTTGACCAATTGCACCCTCAATGGCAGGATGAGCTTTTCACATTTTTTTTACAATTGGTGCATCCACCATTTTTCACTCTTTATTCAGTTTTCCTCTAGAGACTTCCAAGTGTCTTTCTCTGTTCAAATATGACATTATCATGATAGAAACAAATTCAAAATTCAACCAATTACGCCCTCAAAAGCGGGATGAAATTTTTCCATTTTTGTTTCCAATTAGCGCATCCACCATTTTTCACTATTTCTTCACTATTCCCCTACAGACTTCCGGGTGTCTTTATTCGATCGAATGTGACATTGTATTGATGAAAACAATACCAAAATTCGACCAATTGCACCCTCAATGGCAGGATGAATATTTCACATTTTTTTTACAATTGGTGCATCCACCATTTTTCACTCTTTCTTCAGCTTTCCTCTAGAGATTTCCAAGTGTCTTTGTCTGTTCAAATATGACATTATCATGATAAAAACAAATTCAAAATTCGACCAATTACGTCCTCATAGGCAGGATGAAATTTTTACATTTTTTTTCTAATTAGCGCATTCACCATTTTTCACTATTTTTTTACTATTCCCCTAGAGACTTCCGGGTGTTTTTATTCGATCGAATGTGACATTGTATTGATGAAAACAATACCAAAATTCGACCAATTGCACCCTCAATGGCAGGATGAACATTTCACATTTTTTTTACAATTGGTGCATCCACCATTTTTCACTCTTTCTTCAGCTTTCCTCTAGAGACTTCCAAGTGTCTTTGTCTGTTCAAATATGACATTATCATGATAGAAACAAATTCAAAATTCGACCAATTACGCCCTCATAGGCGGGATGAAATTTTTACATTTTTTTTTCCAATTAGCGCATCCACCATTTTTCACTATTTCTTCACTATTCCCCTAGAGACTCTCGGGTGTTTTTATTTGATCAAATGTGACATTGTATTGCTGAAAACAATACCAAAATTCGACCAATTGCACCCCCAATGGCAGGATGAGCTTTTCAAATTTTTTTTACAATTGGTGCATCCACCATTTTTCACTCTTTCTTCAGTTTTCCTCTAAAGACTTTCAAGTGTGTTTGTCTGTTCAAATATGACATTATCATGATAGAAACAAATTCAAAATTCGACCAATTACGCCCTCATAGGCGGGATGAAATTTTTACATTTTTTTTTCCAATTAGCGCATCCACCATTTTTCACTATTTCTTCACTATTCCCCTAGAGACTCTCGGTTGTTTTTATTTGATCAAATGTGACATTGTATTGCTGAAAACAATACCAAAATTCGACCAATTGCACCCCCAATGGCAGGATGAGCTTTTCAAATTTTTTTTACAATTGGTGCATCCACCATTTTTCACTCTTTCTTCAGTTTTCCTCTAAAGACTTTCAAGTGTGTTTGTCTGTTCAAATATGACATTATCATGATAGAAACAAATTCAAAATTCGACCAATTACGCCCTCATAGGCGGGATGAAATTTTTACAATTTTTTTTCCAATTAGCGCATCCACCATTTTTTACTATTTCTTCACTATTCCCCTAGAGACTCTCGGGTGTTTTTATTTGATCAAATGTGACATTGTATTGCTGAAAACAATACCAAAATTCGACCAATTGCACCCCCAATGGCAGGATGAGCTTTTCAAATTTTTTTTACAATTGGTGCATCCACCATTTTTCACTCTTTCTTCAGTTTTCCTCTAAAGACTTTCAAGTGTGTTTGTCTGTTCAAATATGACATTATCATGATAGAAACAAATTCAAAATTCGACCAATTACGCCCTCATAGGCGGGATGAAATTTTTACATTTTTTTTTCCAATTAGCGCATCCACCATTTTTCACTATTTCTTCACTATTCCCCTAGAGACTCTCGGTTGTTTTTATTTGATCAAATGTGACATTGTATTGCTGAAAACAATACCAAAATTCGACCAATTGCACCCCCAATGGCAGGATGAGCTTTTCAAATTTTTTTTACAATTGGTGCATCCACCATTTTTCACTCTTTCTTCAGTTTTCCTCTAAAGACTTTCAAGTGTGTTTGTCTGTTCAAATATGACATTATCATGATAGAAACAAATTCAAAATTCGACCAATTACGCCCTCATAGGCGGGATGAAATTTTTACATTTTTTTTTCCAATTAGCGCATCCACCATTTTTCACTATTTCTTCACTATTCCCCTACAGACTTCCGGGTGTCTTTATTCGATCGAATGTGACATTGTATTGATGAAAACAATACCAAAATTCGACCAATTGCACCCTCAATGGCAGGATGAATATTTCACATTTTTTTTACAATTGGTGCATCCACCATTTTTCACTCTTTCTTCAGCTTTCCTCTAGAGATTTCCAAGTGTCTTTGTCTGTTCAAATATGACATTATCATGATAAAAACAAATTCATACTTCGACCAATTACGCCCTCATAGGCGGGATGACATTTTTACAATTTTTTTTCCAATTTGCGCATCCACCATTTTTCACTATTTCTTCACTATTCCCCTAGAGACTTCCGGGTGTTTTTATTCGATCATATGTGACATTGTATTGATGAAAACAATACCAAAATTCGACCAATTGCACCCTCAATGGCAGGATGAACATTTCACATTTTTTTTACAATTGGTGCATCCACCATTTTTCACTCTTTCTTCAGCTTTCCTCTAGAGACTTCCAAGTGTCTTTGTCTGTTCAAATATGACATTATCATGATAGAAACAAATTCAAAATTCGACCAATTACGCCCTCATAGGCGGGATGAAATTTTTACAATTTTTTTTCCAATTAGCGCATCCACCATTTTTTACTATTTCTTCACTATTCCCCTAGAGACTCTCGGGTGTTTTTATTTGATCAAATGTGACATTGTATTGCTGAAAACAATACCAAAATTCGACCAATTGCACCCCCAATGGCAGGATGAGCTTTTCAAATTTTTTTTACAATTGGTGCATCCACCATTTTTCACTCTTTCTTCAGTTTTCCTCTAAAGACTTTCAAGTGTGTTTGTCTGTTCAAATATGACATTATCATGATAGAAACAAATTCAAAATTCGACCAATTACGCCCTCATAGGCGGGATGAAATTTTTACATTTTTTTTTTCCAATTAGCGCATCCACCATTTTTCACTATTTCTTCACTATTCCCCTAGAGACTCTCGGGTGTTTTTATTTGATCAAATGTGACATCGTATTGCTGAAAACAATACCAAAATTCGACCAATTGCACCCCCAATGGCAGGATGAGCTTTTCAATTTTTTTTTACAATTGGTGCATCCACCATTTTTCACTCTTTCTTCAGTTTTCCTCTAAAGACTTTCAAGTGTGTTTGTCTGTTCAAATATGACATTATCATGATAGAAACAAATTCAAAATTCGACCAATTACGCCCTCATAGGCGGGATGAAATTTTTACATTTTTTTTTCCAATTAGCGCATCCACCATTTTTCACTATTTCTTCACTATTCCCCTAGAGACTCTCGGTTGTTTTTATTTGATCAAATGTGACATCGTATTGCTGAAAACAATACCAAAATTCGACCAATTGCACCCCCAATGGCAGGATGAGCTTTTCAAATTTTTTTTACAATTGGTGCATCCACCATTTTTCACTCTTTCTTCAGTTTTCCTCTAAAGACTTTCAAGTGTGTTTGTCTGTTCAAATATGACATTATCATGATAGAAACAAATTCAAAATTCGACCAATTACGCCCTCATAGGCGGGATGAAATTTTTACAATTTTTTTTCCAATTAGCGCATCCACCATTTTTTACTATTTCTTCACTATTCCCCTAGAGACTCTCGGGTGTTTTTATTTGATCAAATGTGACATTGTATTGCTGAAAACAATACCAAAATTCGACCAATTGCACCCCCAATGGCAGGATGAGCTTTTCAAATTTTTTTTACAATTGGTGCATCCACCATTTTTCACTCTTTCTTCAGTTTTCCTCTAAAGACTTTCAAGTGTGTTTGTCTGTTCAAATATGACATTATCATGATAGAAACAAATTCAAAATTCGACCAATTACGCCCTCATAGGCGGGATGAAATTTTTACATTTTTTTTTCCAATTAGCGCATCCACCATTTTTCACTATTTCTTCACTATTCCCCTAGAGACTCTCGGGTGTTTTTATTTGATCAAATGTGACATTGTATTGCTGAAAACAATACCAAAATTCGACCAATTGCACCCTCAATGGCAGGATGAACATTTCACATTTTTTTTACAATTGGTGCATCCACCATTTTTCACTCTTTCTTCAGCTTTCCTCTAGAGACTTCCAAGTGTCTTTGTCTGTTCAAATATGACATTATCATGATAGAAACAAATTCAAAATTCGACCAATTACGCCCTCATAGGCGGGATGAAATTTTTACAATTTTTTTTCCAATTAGCGCATCCACCATTTTTTACTATTTCTTCACTATTCCCCTAGAGACTCTCGGGTGTTTTTATTTGATCAAATGTGACATTGTATTGCTGAAAACAATACCAAAATTCGACCAATTGCACCCCCAATGGCAGGATGAGCTTTTCAAATTTTTTTTACAATTGGTGCATCCACCATTTTTCACTCTTTCTTCAGTTTTCCTCTAAAGGCTTTCAAGTGTGTTTGTCTGTTCAAATATGACATTATCATGATAGAAACAAATTCAAAATTCGACCAATTACGCCCTCATAGGCGGGATGAAATTTTTACATTTTTTTTTCCAATTAGCGCATCCACCATTTTTCACTATTTCTTCACTATTCCCCTAGAGACTCTCGGTTGTTTTTATTTGATCAAATGTGACATTGTATTGCTGAAAACAATACCAAAATTCGACCAATTGCACCCCCAATGGCAGGATGAGCTTTTCAAATTTTTTTTACAATTGGTGCATCCACCATTTTTCACTCTTTCTTCAGTTTTCCTCTAAAGACTTTCAAGTGTGTTTGTCTGTTCAAATATGACATTATCATGATAGAAACAAATTCAAAATTCGACCAATTACGCCCTCATAGGCGGGATGAAATTTTTACAATTTTTTTTCCAATTAGCGCATCCACCATTTTTTACTATTTCTTCACTATTCCCCTAGAGACTCTCGGGTGTTTTTATTTGATCAAATGTGACATTGTATTGCTGAAAACAATACCAAAATTCGACCAATTGCACCCCCAATGGCAGGATGAGCTTTTCAAATTTTTTTTACAATTGGTGCATCCACCATTTTTCACTCTTTCTTCAGTTTTCCTCTAAAGACTTTCAAGTGTGTTTGTCTGTTCAAATATGACATTATCATGATAGAAACAAATTCAAAATTCGACCAATTACGCCCTCATAGGCGGGATGAAATTTTTACATTTTTTTTTTCCAATTAGCGCATCCACCATTTTTCACTATTTCTTCACTATTCCCCTAGAGACTCTCGGGTGTTTTTATTTGATCAAATGTGACATTGTATTGCTGAAAACAATACCAAAATTCGACCAATTGCACCCCCAATGGCAGGATGAGCTTTTCAAATTTTTTTTACAATTGGTGCATCCACCATTTTTCACTCTTTCTTCAGTTTTCCTCTAAAGACTTTCAAGTGTGTTTGTCTGTTCAAATATGACATTATCATGATAGAAACAAATTCAAAATTTGACCAATTACGCCCTCATAGGCGGGATGAAATTTTTACATTTTTTTTTCCAATTAGCGCATCCACCATTTTTCACTATTTCTTCACTATTCCCCTAGAGACTCTCGGGTGTTTTTATTTGATCAAATGTGACATTGTATTGCTGAAAACAATACCAAAATTCGACCAATTGCACCCCCAATGGCAGGATGAGCTTTTCAAATTTTTTTTACAATTGGTGCATCCACCATTTTTCACTCTTTCTTCAGTTTTCCTCTAAAGACTTTCAAGTGTGTTTGTCTGTTCAAATATGACATTATCATGATAGAAACAAATTCAAAATTCGACCAATTACGCCCTCATAGGCGGGATGAAATTTTTACATTTTTTTTTTCCAATTAGCGCATCCACCATTTTTCACTATTTCTTCACTATTCCCCTAGAGACTCTCGGGTGTTTTTATTTGATCAAATGTGACATCGTATTGCTGAAAACAATACCAAAATTCGACCAATTGCACCCCCAATGGCAGGATGAGCTTTTCAAATTTTTTTTACAATTGGTGCATCCACCATTTTTCACTCTTTCTTCAGTTTTCCTCTAAAGACTTTCAAGTGTGTTTGTCTGTTCAAATATGACATTATCATGATAGAAACAAATTCAAAATTCGACCAATTACGCCCTCATAGGCGGGATGAAATTTTTACATTTTTTTTTTCCAATTAGCGCATCCACCATTTTTCACTATTTCTTCACTATTCCCCTAGAGACTCTCGGCTGTTTTTATTTGATCAAATGTGACATTGTATTGCTGAAAACAATACCAAAATTCGACCAATTGCACCCTCAATGGCAGGATGAACATTTCACATTTTTTTTACAATTGGTGCATCCACCATTTTTCACTCTTTCTTCAGCTTTCCTCTAGAGACTTCCAAGTGTCTTTGTCTGTTCAAATATGACATTATCATGATAGAAACAAATTCAAAATTCGACCAATTACGCCCTCATAGGCGGGATGAAATTTTTACAATTTTTTTTCCAATTAGCGCATCCACCATTTTTTACTATTTCTTCACTATTCCCCTAGAGACTCTCGGGTGTTTTTATTTGATCAAATGTGACATTGTATTGCTGAAAACAATACCAAAATTCGACCAATTGCACCCCCAATGGCAGGATGAACATTTCACATTTTTTTTACAATTGGTGCATCCACCATTTTTCACTCTTTCTTCAGCTTTCCTCTAGAGACTTCCAAGTGTCTTTGTCTGTTCAAATATGACATTATCATGATAGAAACAAATTCAAAATTCGACCAATTACGCCCTCATAGGCGGGATGAAATTTTTACATTTTTTTTTTCCAATTAGCGCATCCACCATTTTTCACTATTTCTTCACTATTCCCCTAGAGACTCTCGGGTGTTTTTATTTGATCAAATGTGACATTGTATTGCTGAAAACAATACCAAAATTCGACCAATTGCACCCTCAATGGCAGGATGAACATTTCACATTTTTTTTACAATTGGTGCATCCACCATTTTTCACTCTTTCTTCAGCTTTCCTCTAGAGACTTCCAAGTGTCTTTGTCTGTTCAAATATGACATTATCATGATAGAAACAAATTCAAAATTCGACCAATTACGCCCTCATAGGCGGGATGAAATTTTTACAATTTTTTTTCCAATTAGCGCATCCACCATTTTTTACTATTTCTTCACTATTCCCCTAGAGACTCTCGGGTGTTTTTATTTGATCAAATGTGACATTGTATTGCTGAAAACAATACCAAAATTCGACCAATTGCACCCCCAATGGCAGGATGAGCTTTTCAAATTTTTTTTACAATTGGTGCATCCACCATTTTTCACTCTTTCTTCAGTTTTCCTCTAAAGGCTTTCAAGTGTGTTTGTCTGTTCAAATATGACATTATCATGATAGAAACAAATTCAAAATTCGACCAATTACGCCCTCATAGGCGGGATGAAATTTTTACATTTTTTTTTCCAATTAGCGCATCCACCATTTTTCACTATTTCTTCACTATTCCCCTAGAGACTCTCGGTTGTTTTTATTTGATCAAATGTGACATTGTATTGCTGAAAACAATACCAAAATTCGACCAATTGCACCCCCAATGGCAGGATGAGCTTTTCAAATTTTTTTTACAATTGGTGCATCCACCATTTTTCACTCTTTCTTCAGTTTTCCTCTAAAGACTTTCAAGTGTGTTTGTCTGTTCAAATATGACATTATCATGATAGAAACAAATTCAAAATTCGACCAATTTCGCCCTCATAGGCGGGATGAAATTTTTACAATTTTTTTTCCAATTAGCGCATCCACCATTTTTTACTATTTCTTCACTATTCCCCTAGAGACTCTCGGGTGTTTTTATTTGATCAAATGTGACATTGTATTGCTGAAAACAATACCAAAATTCGACCAATTGCACCCCCAATGGCAGGATGAGCTTTTCAAATTTTTTTTACAATTGGTGCATCCACCATTTTTCACTCTTTCTTCAGTTTTCCTCTAAAGACTTTCAAGTGTGTTTGTCTGTTCAAATATGACATTATCATGATAGAAACAAATTCAAAATTCGACCAATTACGCCCTCATAGGCGGGATGAAATTTTTACATTTTTTTTTTCCAATTAGCGCATCCACCATTTTTCACTATTTCTTCACTATTCCCCTAGAGACTCTCGGCTGTTTTTATTTGATCAAATGTGACATTGTATTGCTGAAAACAATACCAAAATTCGACCAATTGCACCCTCAATGGCAGGATGAACATTTCACATTTTTTTTACAATTGGTGCATCCACCATTTTTCACTCTTTCTTCAGCTTTCCTCTAGAGACTTCCAAGTGTCTTTGTCTGTTCAAATATGACATTATCATGATAGAAACAAATTCAAAATTCGACCAATTACGCCCTCATAGGCGGGATGAAATTTTTACAATTTTTTTTCCAATTAGCGCATCCACCATTTTTTACTATTTCTTCACTATTCCCCTAGAGACTCTCGGGTGTTTTTATTTGATCAAATGTGACATTGTATTGCTGAAAACAATACCAAAATTCGACCAATTGCACCCCCAATGGCAGGATGAGCTTTTCAAATTTTTTTTACAATTGGTGCATCCACCATTTTTCACTCTTTCTTCAGTTTTCCTCTAAAGACTTTCAAGTGTGTTTGTCTGTTCAAATATGACATTATCATGATAGAAACAAATTCAAAATTCGACCAATTACGCCCTCATAGGCGGGATGAAATTTTTACATTTTTTTTTTCCAATTAGCGCATCCACCATTTTTCACTATTTCTTCACTATTCCCCTAGAGACTCTCGGGTGTTTTTATTTGATCAAATGTGACATTGTATTGCTGAAAACAATACCAAAATTCGACCAATTGCACCCCCAATGGCAGGATGAGCTTTTCAAATTTTTTTTACAATTGGTGCATCCACCATTTTTCACTCTTTCTTCAGTTTTCCTCTAAAGGCTTTCAAGTGTGTTTGTCTGTTCAAATATGACATTATCATGATAGAAACAAATTCAAAATTCGACCAATTACGCCCTCATAGGCGGGATGAAATTTTTACATTTTTTTTTCCAATTAGCGCATCCACCATTTTTCACTATTTCTTCACTATTCCCCTAGAGACTCTCGGTTGTTTTTATTTGATCAAATGTGACATTGTATTGCTGAAAACAATACCAAAATTCGACCAATTGCACCCCCAATGGCAGGATGAGCTTTTCAAATTTTTTTTACAATTGGTGCATCCACCATTTTTCACTCTTTCTTCAGTTTTCCTCTAAAGACTTTCAAGTGTGTTTGTCTGTTCAAATATGACATTATCATGATAGAAACAAATTCAAAATTCGACCAATTACGCCCTCATAGGCGGGATGAAATTTTTACAATTTTTTTCCAATTAGCGCATCCACCATTTTTTACTATTTCTTCACTATTCCCCTAGAGACTCTCGGGTGTTTTTATTTGATCAAATGTGACATTGTATTGCTGAAAACAATACCAAAATTCGACCAATTGCACCCCCAATGGCAGGATGAGCTTTTCAAATTTTTTTTACAATTGGTGCATCCACCATTTTTCACTCTTTCTTCAGTTTTCCTCTAAAGACTTTCAAGTGTGTTTGTCTGTTCAAATATGACATTATCATGATAGAAACAAATTCAAAATTCGACCAATTACGCCCTCATAGGCGGGATGAAATTTTTACATTTTTTTTTCCAATTAGCGCATCCACCATTTTTCACTATTTCTTCACTATTCCCCTAGAGACTCTCGGTTGTTTTTATTTGATCAAATGTGACATCGTATTGCTGAAAACAATACCAAAATTCGACCAATTGCACCCCCAATGGCAGGATGAGCTTTTCAAATTTTTTTTACAATTGGTGCATCCACCATTTTTCACTCTTTCTTCAGTTTTCCTCTAAAGACTTTCAAGTGTGTTTGTCTGTTCAAATATGACATTATCATGATAGAAACAAATTCAAAATTCGACCAATTACGCCCTCATAGGCGGGATGAAATTTTTACAATTTTTTTTCCAATTAGCGCATCCACCATTTTTTACTATTTCTTCACTATTCCCCTAGAGACTCTCGGGTGTTTTTATTTGATCAAATGTGACATTGTATTGCTGAAAACAATACCAAAATTCGACCAATTGCACCCCCAATGGCAGGATGAGCTTTTCAAATTTTTTTTACAATTGGTGCATCCACCATTTTTCACTCTTTCTTCAGTTTTCCTCTAAAGACTTTCAAGTGTGTTTGTCTGTTCAAATATGACATTATCATGATAGAAACAAATTCAAAATTCGACCAATTACGCCCTCATAGGCGGGATGAAATTTTTACATTTTTTTTTTCCAATTAGCGCATCCACCATTTTTCACTATTTCTTCACTATTCCCCTAGAGACTCTCGGGTGTTTTTATTTGATCAAATGTGACATTGTATTGCTGAAAACAATACCAAAATTCGACCAATTGCACCCTCAATGGCAGGATGAACATTTCACATTTTTTTTACAATTGGTGCATCCACCATTTTTCACTCTTTCTTCAGCTTTCCTCTAGAGACTTCCAAGTGTCTTTGTCTGTTCAAATATGACATTATCATGATAGAAACAAATTCAAAATTCGACCAATTACGCCCTCATAGGCGGGATGAAATTTTTACAATTTTTTTTCCAATTAGCGCATCCACCATTTTTTACTATTTCTTCACTATTCCCCTAGAGACTCTCGGGTGTTTTTATTTGATCAAATGTGACATTGTATTGCTGAAAACAATACCAAAATTCGACCAATTGCACCCCCAATGGCAGGATGAGCTTTTCAAATTTTTTTTACAATTGGTGCATCCACCATTTTTCACTCTTTCTTCAGTTTTCCTCTAAAGGCTTTCAAGTGTGTTTGTCTGTTCAAATATGACATTATCATGATAGAAACAAATTCAAAATTCGACCAATTACGCCCTCATAGGCGGGATGAAATTTTTACATTTTTTTTTCCAATTAGCGCATCCACCATTTTTCACTATTTCTTCACTATTCCCCTAGAGACTCTCGGTTGTTTTTATTTGATCAAATGTGACATTGTATTGCTGAAAACAATACCAAAATTCGACCAATTGCACCCCCAATGGCAGGATGAGCTTTTCAAATTTTTTTTACAATTGGTGCATCCACCATTTTTCACTCTTTCTTCAGTTTTCCTCTAAAGACTTTCAAGTGTGTTTGTCTGTTCAAATATGACATTATCATGATAGAAACAAATTCAAAATTTGACCAATTACGCCCTCATAGGCGGGATGAAATTTTTACATTTTTTTTTCCAATTAGCGCATCCACCATTTTTCACTATTTCTTCACTATTCCCCTAGAGACTCTCGGGTGTTTTTATTTGATCAAATGTGACATTGTATTGCTGAAAACAATACCAAAATTCGACCAATTGCACCCCCAATGGCAGGATGAGCTTTTCAAATTTTTTTTACAATTGGTGCATCCACCATTTTTCACTCTTTCTTCAGTTTTCCTCTAAAGACTTTCAAGTGTGTTTGTCTGTTCAAATATGACATTATCATGATAGAAACAAATTCAAAATTTGACCAATTACGCCCTCATAGGCGGGATGAAATTTTTACATTTTTTTTTCCAATTAGCGCATCCACCATTTTTCACTATTTCTTCACTATTCCCCTAGAGACTCTCGGGTGTTTTTATTTGATCAAATGTGACATTGTATTGCTGAAAACAATACCAAAATTCGACCAATTGCACCCCCAATGGCAGGATGAGCTTTTCAAATTTTTTTTACAATTGGTGCATCCACCATTTTTCACTCTTTCTTCAGTTTTCCTCTAAAGACTTTCAAGTGTGTTTGTCTGTTCAAATATGACATTATCATGATAGAAACAAATTCAAAATTCGACCAATTACGCCCTCATAGGCGGGATGAAATTTTTACATTTTTTTTTTCCAATTAGCGCATCCACCATTTTTCACTATTTCTTCACTATTCCCCTAGAGACTCTCGGTTGTTTTTATTTGATCAAATGTGACATTGTATTGCTGAAAACAATACCAAAATTCGACCAATTGCACCCCCAATGGCAGGATGAGCTTTTCAAATTTTTTTTACAATTGGTGCATCCACCATTTTTCACTCTTTCTTCAGTTTTCCTCTAAAGGCTTTCAAGTGTGTTTGTCTGTTCAAATATGACATTATCATGATAGAAACAAATTCAAAATTCGACCAATTACGCCCTCATAGGCGGGATGAAATTTTTACATTTTTTTTTCCAATTAGCGCATCCACCATTTTTCACTATTTCTTCACTATTCCCCTAGAGACTCTCGGTTGTTTTTATTTGATCAAATGTGACATTGTATTGCTGAAAACAATACCAAAATTCGACCAATTGCACCCCCAATGGCAGGATGAGCTTTTCAAATTTTTTTTACAATTGGTGCATCCACCATTTTTCACTCTTTCTTCAGTTTTCCTCTAAAGACTTTCAAGTGTGTTTGTCTGTTCAAATATGACATTATCATGATAGAAACAAATTCAAAATTTGACCAATTACGCCCTCATAGGCGGGATGAAATTTTTACATTTTTTTTTCCAATTAGCGCATCCACCATTTTTCACTATTTCTTCACTATTCCCCTAGAGACTCTCGGGTGTTTTTATTTGATCAAATGTGACATTGTATTGCTGAAAACAATACCAAAATTCGACCAATTGCACCCCCAATGGCAGGATGAGCTTTTCAAATTTTTTTTACAATTGGTGCATCCACCATTTTTCACTCTTTCTTCAGTTTTCCTCTAAAGACTTTCAAGTGTGTTTGTCTGTTCAAATATGACATTATCATGATAGAAACAAATTCAAAATTCGACCAATTACGCCCTCATAGGCGGGATGAAATTTTTACATTTTTTTTTCCAATTAGCGCATCCACCATTTTTCACTATTTCTTCACTATTCCCCTAGAGACTCTCGGTTGTTTTTATTTGATCAAATGTGACATTGTATTGCTGAAAACAATACCAAAATTCGACCAATTGCACCCCCAATGGCAGGATGAGCTTTTCAAATTTTTTTTACAATTGGTGCATCCACCATTTTTCACTCTTTCTTCAGTTTTCCTCTAAAGACTTTCAAGTGTGTTTGTCTGTTCAAATATGACATTATCATGATAGAAACAAATTCAAAATTTGACCAATTACGCCCTCATAGGCGGGATGAAATTTTTACATTTTTTTTTCCAATTAGCGCATCCACCATTTTTCACTATTTCTTCACTATTCCCCTAGAGACTCTCGGGTGTTTTTATTTGATCAAATGTGACATTGTATTGCTGAAAACAATACCAAAATTCGACCAATTGCACCCCCAATGGCAGGATGAGCTTTTCAAATTTTTTTTACAATTGGTGCATCCACCATTTTTCACTCTTTCTTCAGTTTTCCTCTAAAGACTTTCAAGTGTGTTTGTCTGTTCAAATATGACATTATCATGATAGAAACAAATTCAAAATTTGACCAATTACGCCCTCATAGGCGGGATGAAATTTTTACATTTTTTTTTCCAATTAGCGCATCCACCATTTTTCACTATTTCTTCACTATTCCCCTAGAGACTCTCGGGTGTTTTTATTTGATCAAATGTGACATTGTATTGCTGAAAACAATACCAAAATTCGACCAATTGCACCCCCAATGGCAGGATGAGCTTTTCAAATTTTTTTTACAATTGGTGCATCCACCATTTTTCACTCTTTCTTCAGTTTTCCTCTAAAGACTTTCAAGTGTGTTTGTCTGTTCAAATATGACATTATCATGATAGAAACAAATTCAAAATTCGACCAATTACGCCCTCATAGGCGGGATGAAATTTTTACATTTTTTTTTTCCAATTAGCGCATCCACCATTTTTCACTATTTCTTCACTATTCCCCTAGAGACTTCCGGGTGTTTTTATTCGATCGAATGTGACATTGTATTGATGAAAACAATATCAAAATTCGACCAATTACACCCTCGAAGGCAGGATGATAATAATAATAATTATCGGACAAGATCACTGAGATGTCAGTTAAAGCTCGAAATAAGTTAGCAAGCACGACTGCTTTGACTTTATGGGAGAGGCATCCGAACATCCATAAATTTAGCTTTATTTAGAAAAAAATTAGTACGCCGTTAACTTTTGGGCTTTACAGCAATGCAATTAAGCCGTGGTAGTCGCAGTTCCTCCTGTCGTTTGGAGATTTTATGCCTTCCGTTTTCACATTAGACAATTTCCGTCCGCCGCGAGGATCCCCCACATAAACTCGTGTGTGCAGATAAAACGTAATAAAATAACTCGTGTCGGACTGCAACGTTGAAATTTGATTTAGACTCGGATAAATATTTATTTATTGCGGATTACGGAAGAAGGGTCAGTTTATTAACTATTTACCAGAGTGCTGTCTAGTCTCTTCAGTTGTAATCTGTCGCCCGGACGGACGGCATAAATTTTCCGCCAAACTGCGACGGACCCCGTATAAACTTTCCCATTTTTAGGCCAATTACATTCAAAACTGCACAACCATTAAAAACGCATGCATTATTCATCGCAAACCACCGATTGTCAAAGAGCAATGACGCCGGCCACATAATAACCAAACCGTCGAGCAAACAATAGGACGTCCTGTCACCTAATGTAATTGCCAAATTAAATATGACGCCAACATGGTGGATGGACGGAGTTGACACGGTCGGAAAGGTTTTATTCACCGGAGCATGGTCTGGTTCATTATCAAGCCGGCCAATCGAATGTAAAGCAGCCATTAATGACCGTTTTGTTTTCTACCCTCCTTCTGGAGCCATTTTGCAACTGCACGTTGGAATTAATTAATAAACTCGGTCGGTCGGGTCGAAATCTGTGGATTTCTTTCAAACGCTTTATCTCGGCTACTTGTGGAAGTCTCTCGAGGGAAGCAGCTGCTGTTGATTTATAATGTTTGAATCGGGAATGGTTTATCGATGCTTATATGTATCGGGCGAATTGATTTTAGGCCGGTACACCGTGTTTATTTCCTGTTTTATTTCGATCTCGGGATTGCGAAAATGAAATGCAGGTTTGGGATGGAAAAAATTTTTGGGCTCTCGGACTTTCGAGTCAGTGTGAATTTCAAAAAAATTTGGTAGATATCAACGATCATTTTTTAATAGATTTTCAGGTTTTTTCTGTCTTTTAGGCTTTCAGGTTTTCAGGCTGTAAAGTTCATTTTCAGTTTTTCAAGTTATATTTACAATTCGGTTGTTTCGTCATTTTTTGAACGAATTAATTTGATCACCTTTTCACTTTTTCAAACGACTTTTTAAGTCTTTTTTTTTACGAATTTTGTCACCATTTCCTTTCGTCTTTATATCAGTGTTTTATTCAATTTGTATCACCATTTTGTTATTGCTACATTGATTTCCATATTTCCCCATTGATTTTCCCATTTCGTTATTTCACTTTTTGTCCCTAGTTCAATATTTTGGCACTTGTTTATATCACCAGTGGCATCATTTCACGATTTAGTTATTTCACTTTTTTGTTATTTTGTTTCATTTTGTTACTAAGTATTACATGTTTTGACTTGTAGCTTCTTTTACTTGTTTTAGGTCATCTATCATTTTCTCCATCATTTCTTCCATTTTAAGCCTCTTTTTTTTTGTGCTTCTTCTTTGTTCTGGTGATCTCACTATTTTCTTGCCTTTTTTTGTCTTCATTTTTTCTTATTCCTTTTCGTAACCCTCTACACTGTGCTGTGTATTATTGGTTGCTTTTCGACGTTTTCTTTACTTTATTTTAGTCAATTTTCTCCTTATCGCTTCTCTACACGTGTTCTCGTGTCAGTCGGTAATCTCTGTAATAATTTACTGATTTGAAGAAAAAATGCAACACTTAGAATTTGTGGTCCGATTTTAATAAAATTTACATTGTATTTGTATTAGAAGGAACCATTGAAACGATTACAATTACATTTAAAAAATTAAAATAAACAAAATTTTTAATTGTGGATCCTCCACGATTTTTTTTGCATAATTTCCTAATTCTACAATTCTCTAATCACTAACTAAAATTCTAAAATTCCTTTATAATTTCATAATTCCCCAATTCCGTACTTCAAAACTAGTTTTGCAATTTCAATTTTATAACTTCATAATTAAGTAATTCCGTAATTCTGAAATCCTACCATTTCAAAATTACAGAATTTTAATTCCACAATTTCCTAAATTAATGATTTCGTAAGGCCACAATTTGATAATAAATTACAAAATTTCAAACTTTCATAATTCTCCAATTCCGAATTTCAACATTTGAAAACTTCAAAACCTCAAGCTTCAAAACATCGAAATTGCGCAATTTCCAACAAATCAAAATTTCAAACCAAAATTACATAAATCCGCAATTTCGAAATTTTATGATTTCACTAGCTGACCCGGCGAACTCAGAGTCCTCAGAGTCAATAAATGTTGTGTTAACTTATTAGGTAAATTAAATTCAGTTTAATTGCAGAAAATAAAGTTTCCCCATAATTTTTTTTAGTGAATTTTTCCGATGTTTTAATGCTTATTCGCTCTGGAAAAAAAATCATGAAAATCAATCTATCCGTTCTTGATATCATCAAAACATGTGTGTGTGGAGTCCGCGCGCGACAGAAGTGAAACTTTTGGAGTTTACAGCTTAAGAATCGATTGTCATTTTTAAAGCCCGGTACCGCAAATTTCGGTTGTCGTTGCCCTGTACCGGGGGGTTTCTCTACACCCCTGTCCCAAGGGGGTCCCTATAATTTTTCCGATGTTTTAATAGTTATTCTGCTATTCGGGGCGGAGACAAATCCAACAAATCAAAGATCATAAAAATCGGTCCAGCCGTTCTTAAGTTATAAATGGTGTAATTGACCCGACTTTTTTTTACTTCACAATTGCACAATTTTGTAATTTTATAATTCCATTATGTCACAATTACAGTTTCGTAATTTTGTAATTTCATAATTTCTACAATTCCATCATTAAAATATTAAATAATTTCATAATTCCGTAGTTCTATAATGTCATGATTTTCTAATTCTCTAGTTTTATAATTCCGTAATTTCACAATTCCCTCATTTCATAATTCCAAATTCCACAACTTTAAATTGGAAAACTTCGAAACCTAAAAGCTTGAAAATATCATAATTATTGTGCAAATTTGAAAACTCTAAATGCCCAAATTCTAAAATTACGTAAATTAGGAATTCCGAAATTTTATTATTTCAAAGATTTTTCAATTAAAAAATTCAAAATTTTTGTACTTTGAAACTCCATAATTTCGATATTCCGCAATTCCGTCATTCCATAATTTCATAATTTTTAATTCGACAAAATCATAATTCCCATATCACTAATTCCATAATTCCAAAATTCCAAAATTACATAATTTTGTAATGCCGTTATTCGATAATTCAAAAAATTTAGAATTAAATTATTTGTATTTCAAAATTGCACAATTTCGAAATTCCACACTCTTACCTTTCATGGCAACGTAAATTAAAAGTAATTTTAAATTGGGAAATGAGAGATTATGGAATTGCGGAATTAGGAAATTATGTAACTGTGACAGAACGGAATACATACTAAATTACGAAATTATAAATTTGTAATAATTTTCAATTTACGATGTTATGAAATTTTTGAATTTTGTAATTATTATCGAAGTATGAAATTACGAAATTGTGTAATTTTGAAGTTTAGAAATATTGAATTTTTACAATTGCGAAATTATATTACATATCTTGAACTTGTGAAACTTTGAAATTGGAATTACGAAATTATGAAATTAAAGAATTATAAAATTATGTAATTTTTTTGTTATGTAATTGAGTTAAGGATAATTACAGAAGTATGAAATTATATGAGCCTGAAATTGTGGAATTATCAATTCACGAAGTTACGTAATTTCGAAATTTTAAAATTATGGAATTTCAGAATATAATAATAAGAAATTTTTGAATTGCAAAATCGAATTATAAAATAATAAAATTTCGAAATTGCTAATTTATGTAATTTTGAAATGTTTTGATTACAGAATTTTAAAATTTGCGTAATTATGATATCTTGATGCTTTTAAGGTTTTGAAGTTTTCAATTTAGAGTTTTGGAATTTGAAATTATGGAATAATGGCATTGTGCAATTACGGAATTATGAAACTGGAGAATTCCAGAACTGTGGAATTAGGGAATTGCAGAAGTAGGAAGTTGTGTGATTGAAATTGTTGTTTTAAAATTGTAGAATTTGGAATTATGAAATGATGAAATGGCCAAATTATGAAATTAGAGAAAATTCGAAATTGTGCAATTTTGAAGTATAAAAATTTAGAAATTTTTGAATTGTAAAATTGCTGTATTATTAGATTTTGAAATGCAGATTTATATAATTTTGGAATTTCTGAATTATGCTCAATTATGATATTTTGAAGTTTTCAATTTAGAGTTGTGGAATTTGAAATTATGGAATAATGGCATTGTGCAATTACGGAATTATCAAACTGGAGAATTATGAAATTATAAAATTTTGCATTTTTGGAATTATAGAATTTGAAATAATGAAATTGGAGAATTCCGGAACTGTGGAATTAGGGAATTGCAGAAGTAGGAAGTTGTGTGATTAAAATTGTTAAGTTTTCAAATTGTAGAATTTGGAATTATGAAATGATGAAATGGCCAAATTATGAAATATTGAAAAATTTGCTCAATTATGATATTTTGAAGCTTTGTTTTGAAGTTTTCAAATTTAAAATTGTGGAATTTGGAATGATGAAATGATGGAATTGTGGAATTAGGGAATCATGAAATTTGAAAATTATGGAATCATGTAATTTATGTAATTTTGAAATTTTTGAATTATGGAATTAGTGATAAGGGAATTGAGGAATTGGAAAATTATAAAACTGTTATTTTGAAATTCCGAAATTGTTTAAATTATGTGATTTAGAAACTGAAATTATGATTGTACCAAATTACAAAATACTGAAATTATTAGAGAACTACTGAATTATGAAATAAAATTTTGGAACGATGGAATTAAACTTTGAGCTTTTAAGTTTTGAAGTTTTCGAATTGAGAGTTGTGAAATTTGGAATTATAAAATGATGGAATTATGAAATTACGTAAATTTTGAAATTTTTGAATTACGGAATTATGGAATTCGTTTTTAGGGAATTGTGCAATTAGGAAATTATGTAATTGTTTAACTTTTAAATTGTAGTCTTTGAAATTACGAAAGATCTAATTGTGGAAGTGATGAATTATAAAATTATGTAATTTTGAAATTTTGGAAATACGGAATTTTGAAACTGGAATTGTGGAATTCTGGAATTATGATCTTGCGGAATTACAAACTTATGAAATTTGAATTTTACGGAATTATGGAATGATGGAATGATGGAATTGCAGAATCACGGAATTATGGGATTCAGAAAAGAAGTTGTGAAATTGTGAAATTGTGGAATTGTGAAATTGTGAAATTGTGAAATTGTGAAATTTTTCACTGAATAGAATGAATACAGTAATAACAGTTCAAGGTTTATTCGGAACCAAATCGGAAATATACATTTTTTTCGGTATAAATCCTTTTTGTTTTACTGGAGACTAATGCTTAAATAATTTTATTGGCTGCATGAACCAAAACTAGCAGCTCCTTTGTTCATCATAACTCGATACATCCCGGCAGTTGAACCAGTTGAATCTCGAAAGAACTCGCATGCAAATCCGAGCTAACACAATTCCCACCGCACCGAAATAAATTTCAAAACTCGATTTCCTCCTTTTTCGCAATACAACAACACACCCCGCATAATATAACTTTTTTTTGCGGTCCGTTATTTTCAGTTACTGCCGCCAGAATTATTATTAAAATTGCCCTTTGTCGTGTATTTTAACAATTCCCGGTTCATTCCGCACTAGCGCCGGCCATTTTTTCAGCTTAAGTAATTAAAACTTCCGCAATATAAACGTACTAGATAACATCGTTTAGTCGTATTCAGCAGCCGACCTTTTGAATAAGTAAAGAATGAAAGAACAATGGACAACTGCAACGGCGGCATGCAGCAAATGGTGCACAATAATCGCATTGGAATGTCATCGCATTCAGTAACGAAAATAAAAATCATTACGGGTTGTGTTCGTTGATTCCATCGTGCCAGTATACAGGGTGTCGTGAACATCGGAACTCTCACCCGAAACCCCGTGGCAGGATACTAAAAGATTTAGTCAATAAATCTTTATTTGCCATACGGGCTTTCTGATTCCTATACATATACAAGTAAACTTAACAATTATAATAATAAAAAAACTAAATAAAATTCTCTATTTCTTCTCCCCTCCCCTTTCCTATTCTCCCTTCTCCCTCCTCTTCCATACCTCTTTCATCCATTTAATTTCCCTTCCATCTACATTCAGTATTTCCTCTCTCTTTGTTTCATCTCACTGCACTCGTTCCACATATGCTCAATCGTCTCTCTTTCCTCATAGCACATTCTACACATTCTTCCTCCATCTTCTGCCCAATACCTATTTTCCCTCTCTTCATCTCCGCACCTAAACCTCGCCATCATCTTTCTTTCGTTCTCGCTCTCCCTCCCCAAATACTTCGGTACTTCCTCGATCATGCATCTTCCGTACTTCCCGTTGTATCTGGATTCTCTAATTCTTTCTCTCCTCTCTTGTCTATCCGTATCCTTATCTCTTTCACTTAGTTCTACATTCATCCACACGCCTCTTTCTCTCAGTCTCTCTATTTCTTTGCTTGCATACCCATTCCTCCTGTAGTAATTCTCCCTATCATTCTCCTCTGAATTCTTCTTCTTTTCTCTCCAGCACTCCTTTAGTATCCTATATTCTTTCCTCCCTTCCATCCTGTCTTCGAACTTGACCGCTCTTTTTCCCGCTTTCACTCTCAACCTATTCCTCTTGCATTCTTCTCTCACTATGTACCTTGGCGTTTCTCTCTCCACCCCTAGCACCCACCTCAGATATTTCTCTTGCACCCTCTCTATCTCTTCTTGTTTTTTCCATCCCCAGACCTCTGCTCCGTACAACAACACGCTTTCAATAAGACTTTCAAACATCATCATTCTCCTCTTTAAATCGCCTCCCCACCTTCTCTCTCCTATTCCCCATACACATCCTATCACCTTGTTCGCTTTTCTTGCCACTTCTCTAATATGTGCCTTATCTGTGGCTCTTTCATTGAACACATACCCCAAGTATTTGAATTCTTTTACTTGTTCTATTACTTCTCCCTCCCACCTCCAATCACTCTCTTCGTTCTTCCTCTTTCTCTCATTGAACACCAGCGTTTTTGTTTTCTCTACATTCACTTCTAGTCTTTTTTTCTTCACATATTTTCCTAAACTCTTTATCATTTCCTTCATTTCTCTTTCACTCTTTGCCACCATTACCACATCATCCGCAAACGCCAGGCTCCACACTTTTTTTCTACCTACCACACACCCCCCCGCTTGTGCTTTCTCTGCCATTCCGTCCATATCTGCCACATACATCGTGAACAACAAGGGGCTGAGCGGGCAACCTTGCCTCACTCCCTTTGTTGTCACGAACCATTCACTTTCCCTCTCCCCTACCTTCACTTTACTTTTTGTCTTCTCATATATCTTCTCCACCTTTCTTACCAGCCATTAATTTACCCCTTTCTCCCTCAGGCACTCCAACATACTTTCTCTGTCCACCTTGTCAAAAGCCGCCTTGAAGTCTACGAATAATGCATACACCCTCCCCCCTTTCTTCTTTAACTCACTCTTCGTCAAATGGTCCAGGATGTATACATTATCCATAATAGTTCCCCTCCCTTCTCTAAATCCTGCTTGGCTGTCTGGTAATGCTCGCTTTTCCTCTATCTCTCTGCTCATCCTTTCATTCAGAATTGATGCATACAACTTGTACCCTGTGTTTAGGAGAGTTATCCCTCGGTAATTTTCTACTTTATTTTTCTCCCTTTTTTTGTAAATGGGGTAAATTACCCCCTCTTTCCACCCTATCGGGAATCCTTCTCCTCTCCACACCCCATTCATTACCTCCACCAGCCTCTCTAGCACTCTTCTCGTCCCATACATCCACGACTCATTCTGTATTCTATCCCTCCCTGGTGCCTTCCCTTTCCTCAGTTTCTTCACATGCCTCTCCACCTCTTCCATTGTAATTTCTTCCCCTTCAGGTTCTACTCGGTTTCTCTTCGTCTCTATTTCCGTTTTCTTTTTTTCCTTTTCTCCCTCCAGCAGCCTCATGAAGTACTCCTCCCACTCATTCATCGTTATCTCCTCGCTCCCATTTTCTTTTTTCTTTCTCTCTCTATTAATATAGTTCCATACCTCCTTCTCTGTTCTTATTGCTTTTATCTCTTCCTCCTCTCTCTCCTTCTTCTGACTCTTCTTCTCCCTGCATGTCTCTCTGTATCTTCTTTTCGCTTCTAAAAAGCCACTTCTGTTCCCTTTAGTCTTTCTCCACTTTCTTAGTTCTTTTATTGCTTCCTTTTTACGTTGCTCACATTCTTTGTCCCACCATTTATTCTTTCTTTTTGTTCCGCCACCTCTTACTGTTATTTCTCTTTTTGTCGCTGCTTTTTCCAATATTTCTACCAATTCTTTCTCCATTTTCCCTAGTTCTTGTTCTTTAAATCTTGCTTTTTCCAGTCTTCTCTTATATTCTTCCACCCCTTGCTCGTCCCATACTTTACTTATCACCTTCCGCATTTCCTCTATTTTTTTTTCTCCTCCTCTCTTCTCTCTCCTCCTTTCTATACTTATCTCCATAGGCAGATGGTCTGACTCTACTCTTTCCCCTATTCTGAATTCTTCGACTTCTTCCCATGCTTCTTCGTTTACTATTCCGTAGTCTATCACCGTCTCTCCTCTACCGCCTATGTAGGTCCATTCTCCTTCTTCGTCCCTTGTTTGTTTCCATTCAGCGCTTCCCTACCTTTTTCTTCTATCCATTCCATCAACTTCTTCCCTTCCGCGTTTTCTTTCTTGTCTTTGGATTTTCTTTTTCCCTCTCCTCTCTCTTCTTCCCTATCCCTGTCTCTTCTTTCCCCAATTCTCCCGTTAAAATCCCTTCCCAGAAGCAGACATTCTTCCCTGTTGTCTTTTAATGTTTCTTCTATCTTGCTTATTGTTTCTTTCATCTCTTTGCTGTACACTGTCACTATTTTCCACCATTTACTGTCTATTTTAACGTTTCTCACCATGTGACCTTCCTCTTCTCCCTTCTTTTTAGTATTCTCTTTTATTCCTTTTTTTACCCCTGTTATTATTCCCCCTGCTGCTCTTCTTTTTTTCTTTCCCCTTCTCGCCCCTTGCCATTCCCACTTGAACTCCTTTGGTAACAGTTTTTCTATTTTTTTCCCAGCTTTCTGCCAATGTTTCTGTTAATCCAACAATATCGAACTCCTTCACATAGTCCCAAAAATCTTCTTCTTTTTTCCCTAGTCCCGCTACATTCCAAAATAGTGCCCTCACCCCTGTTTTTCTCGTTACCTTCTTTGTTTTCCCCCTTCCTTCCTTAGTTTCCCTCCTACTTCCTTCTTTGTTTCTTTTTTCCCGTTTCATTGTCCTTTTTACTTTGCCGTTGTTCCCCTTTTTCCCTCCTCCCCTTTTTCTTCTTATTGGAAAACCTCTAGTCTCTCTCCCTTTTTATTCCATCTCCATTGCTCCCCGTCCACTATTAATTTCCTGTATCCCACTTATACTTCTCTCCCTTCTTCCCTTTTTTCCTTCGCCATACTTCTTAGATTCTTTTGTAAATCTCTTTCTTTCTTTGTGAGGTCCTTGTCTATGTATATCCCTTGTTTCCTTTTTCTCCCTCAATTTTCCATTGTGCTTCATTATTTTTTCTTGATCCTTGTTGATCCTGTAACAATCTTTTACTTTACTATCCTCTACATTTTCCTTCAAAAACTTCTCTACATCCTCTTTTTTTACATGACTTTTTCTTTCCCCGTCCCATCCGGTTATCACGATGTTGTTCTTCCTCTTTCTTCTCTCTTCGATTTCCATTCTCTCTTCCAGCTTTTCCACTCTCTCCTTCCACCAGTCTCTCTCTCCTTCCCATCACTTCTCCTTCTTTTTAAAATCTTCTCTCTGCCTCTCTATCTCTCTCTTGAGTTCCTTGTTTTCTCGTCTTATTTCTTTCATCTCCTCCTTCAACTCTTGCAACAGCTCCAATATTTTTTTCTCCATCTCTGTGTCCGTTTCCTTCGCTTTCACTGATGTCTTCTGTGTTTTCTTTACTCCAGGAGACCTCGCCGTCTTTTTACTTTTTTGAAAAAAAATCTCTTCCTCCTCTTCTTGTTTTTCTGTTCTACCCTCCCCTTTTCTCTTTCTTTTCCTTTCCTCCAGGTAAGAGTCCAGGCTTCCCTGACTGAGCGAGCGGTTTCTATCGTCTTTATTCATCCGCTTCCTGTGGCGCCTCCTAGATGTTGTTATCTTCCGGCTTCGCCTATTTTTTTTTTTTCCTGACTATATCTCCTCTTCCCTGCCCAATTCTTTCTTCCTACCTTTCTCTAATATCACTTCTCGCTTTTCTCAATATCTTCTCTAATTTTTTCTTTATATGACCTTCTATTTCTCTATTTTTCGCTACTTAACCTCTCTACCATGTGTTTACCTTCAGCTCGGTAATACAGGAATCTACTAAAAGATTTAGTCTTTTATTTTATTGTATACAGGGCTGACTGACTGTATATTAAATTGTACATTTAAACGTTAATTCTATAGAACTGCAAAATAACTAGCTATTATATTATTATATGTACGTTACGGCCAAGGTCTAGGCTTTTCCTGGAACGATTTGTTTCACCACGATTTTTTCAAGCACCCTGTATAGCAAAACGTTGTTTTGCGGCACAATGAAATGCACCTAATCCAGACACACGGAAATAAAGATATGCAGCGGATGCGCAAATTAAGCGAAACAGGGCCATATGGATAGCACGAAATATGATTAAGTCATTAGGTGATGCGGATGGCGTGTTATGATGCGGATTTGCAGACACAACAGCAGACCAAGCGGTCCGCGCAAAAAGTATTACGTGCCATTCCTGCCACTGTAATTACGTGGGGTTTTGCTTCTTTTCGGCACTCGGGCGTAATTATTTCTTCCGGAAAAACATCGACTTGGTGGGTATTTGCGGAGCATCAAGTTGTCTGGGTGCGGGAATTTTGACGTTCCAGGCCTACTTGAATACGCGCATACATGATATTTTCTCTACTACAACCATTTAAGTTCCATACTTATACTGATATAGAATAAAACAAAGTACAAAAATTTTAGCAGAATTACTTCTTCAACACCGTCAACGTCCACAGTACACTGACAATAACAGCGCGATGTAGATCAAAGCCAGCCCGACCACATTGTCACGGCCTCATGGGAACGAAGAACAAAAACCATCCGGCGATCTAGCGAGGAGATAGTTTTTAATTATAGATTATTAAGATAATTATATCTAACTAGTTGCGGAGTTGATGTCTCAATTTCTGACGTATATCAGCTGCCATCTGTGTTCGTGAAGGCACCGAAATTGCTTCATTACGGCGGCTTTTATAATTAAATGCTCATTCTACGGGGAAAAAGTGATTAGAGAGCGACTTGAACACACGAGACGCCCGAGGAGAAACATCTTATTCTTGAGTTCTCGGACGGCTCGCAAGTCTTCCTCTCGAAACTACCTAACACGCGAACTTTTCACTGGAAACGTTAATGTATAGCCGTCGTGGCGATAAAGACGTTTTCGAAGATCTCGAGGCGATAGAGTAATAAAGGTTTTATAGCTATAAGTATAGATTCCGTGGCACAGACCTTCGAGGAGTATTAACATTTGACCCGCGATTTTTCGAATTACACTCGTATGATGGGTTAAGTACATGTGAGTCAACCAACATTAGGGACAGCCCACTAATGGGGGTAATTTAAATTAAATACTCTACCATCGATTTGACCTACCTACTTTCTGCCTTTAGGTCACAAGATAGCCATTGTATCCATATACAGGGTGATTCACAAAGTATAGTAGGTATTTAAACCTGTGACAGTCCCTAATATGAGGAGACCTTGAAAAATATAAAAAAAATATTCTAACCGTAAAAAACCCAAGACATATGGTTTTAAAATTAAAATACCCCGACACAATGAAAACAAGATTTTTTTTGCGACACATCTTAGTTCATAAATAATAGACACAACGTGTGCGTGCTTCCTTTTCCCGAAAAGTGTAGAAAAGGTGCAGGCGTTGCCAAACTTTTTAAACATTGTGTTGTTCACGGACGAAGCGGGTTTTACACGTGAAGGTGTGCAAAACAACCACAACCCATGGATGAAGAAATCGGTGCATTTAGGAATCGAAAAGGTGAAATGAGAGTTTTCCCATTCTATTTTTGCACGCTTCCGTCATCCTCCCTGATAACTCCATTTCCTATAACCTTACAACGCCGTAACCGGTAACGTCTAATTTGATGCATCTGCTCCCCGGGAAAAACCTCGCCGACCGCATAAATTTTCCACGTATTTTCCTCCGTCGTCGCGGGCTGATAACTGAAAAGCGCAAAGAACAATTACCTTACTAGACAACGACGTTGAGTGAAGGCAGCTGCGCCGCCAAAGTTAATTATCTGTGATATCTTAATTAAGTCTAATAATATTTTCCAATATTGAGCTTTTGTTTGATATAATTTACCACGTCATTACCACACCCCGAACAATAAAATATCTTGATTACGGTTTGCATGAAGTCGACAGGAAGGGGGCGTCTGGATCTCTGATCTGAAGAAGGTGCGGTACGGAACCGGGTTAAATTCCGAATTCGTGATATACTAGTCGTTTCCACCGGATTGCGCCTCGGTTTGCATTAATCATAATTTTAATCACGCGCCGTTGGGGGCGGATTTTGGAAGTTATGGCCGGGTTGGCGAGTCTGTTTATTGATAGGAGCACTGATAACCTTCTTATCAAAAAGCCTGTTCCGAAGAAAAAATGTAAGCATCACTCGAATGAGAATTTTGAAAATGAGAGATTGAAAGTATGAGATAATGACAGAACCAGGGATCAAGAGAAAGAAAAAGTGAGAAAAAAAAGAAGAAAAAAATAAGAGTAACGTAAAATAAATTTTTTCGAAATTTTGAAATAATTTTGAAATTTTGTAATGGTGTTTTGTTATTTCATTATTGATTTCGTAATTTACCAATAAATTTCGTAATTTAACTATGTAAAAAAACTCATTTTGTTGTTCCTTTATTTATTTCGCAATTTCGTAATTTAACGAAAATTTCGTAATTCAAGTGATATTGTTTTGTGTTTTGTCTACTATTAATAATTTCGTAATACAATATCATTTTATACTTAATTTTGTTATTTCATTATTGATTTCAAAATTTCGTAATTTGGTTAGATAGTTTCCAATGCATTTTTTGTTTTCTCTATTCCGTTAATAATTTGATCATTCACTAACTCATTTTGTTATTTCATTATTGATTTCGTAATTCAATAATATTTTATACTTAATTTTGTTATTTCATTATTGATTTCGAAATTTCGTAATTTAACAATAAATTTCGTAGTTTGGTTAGATAGTTTCCAGTGCATTTTTTGTTTTCTCTATTCCGTTAATAATTTGATCATTTACTAACTCATTTTGGTATTTCATTATTGATTTCGTAATTTAACAATAAATTTCGTAATTTTGTTAGATAGTTTACAACGATTTTTTGTTTTCTCTATTTCATTAATAAGATATTAAGTTAATAACTCATTTTGTTGTTCATTTATTTATTTCGCAATTTCGTAATTTAACGAAAATTTCGTAATTCAAAAGTGATATTGTTTTGTGTTTTGTCTACTATTAATAATTTCGTAATTCAATAACATCTTATACTTAATTTTGTTATTTCATTATTAATTTTGAAATTTCGTATTTTAACAATAAATTTCGTAATTTGGTTAGATAGTTTCCAATGCATTTTTTGTTTTCTCTATTCCGTTAATAATTTGATCATTTACTAACTCATTTTGTTATTTCATTATTGATTTCGTAATTTAACAATAAATTTCGTAAATTGGTTAGATAGTTTACAACGCATTTTTTGTTTTCTCTATTTCATTAATAAGATATTAAGTTAATAACTCATTTTGTTGTTCATTTATTTATTTCGCAATTTCGTAATTTAACGAAAATTTCGTAATTCAAAAGTGATATTGTTTTGTGTTTTGTCTACTATTAATCATTTCGTAATTCAATAACATCTTATACTTAATTTTGTCATTTCATTATTAATTTCGAAATTTCGTATTTTAACAATAAATTTCGTAATTTGGTTAGATAGTTTCCAATGCATTTTTTGTTTTCTCTATTCCGTTAATAATTTGATAATTTACTAACTCATTCTGTTATTTCATTATTGATTTCGTAATTTAACAATAAATATCGTAATTTGATTAGATAGTTTACAACGCATTTTTTGTTTTCTCTATTTCATTAAATAAGATGTTCCGTTAATAACTTATTTTGTTGTTCCTTTATTTATATCGCAATTTCGTAATTTAACGAAAATTTCGTAATTTAAGTGATATTGTTTTGTGATTTATCTACTATTAATAATTTCGTAATTGAATAACATTTTATACGTAATTTTGTTATTTCATTATTAATTTCGAAATTTCGTATTTTAACAATAAATTTCGTAATTTGGTTAGATAGTTTCCAATGCATTTTTTGTTTTCTCTATTCCGTTAATAATTTGATCATTTACTAACTCATTTTGTTATTTCATTATTGATTTCGTAATTTAACAATAAATTTCGTAATTTGGTTAGATAGTTTACAACGCATTTTTTGTTTTCTCTATTTCATTAATAAGATGTTCATTTAATAACTCATTTTGTTGTTCATTTATTTATTTCGCAATTTCGTAATTTAACGAAAATTTCGTAATTCAAGTGATATTGTTTTGTGTTTTCTCCACTATTAATAATTTCGTAATTCAATAACATTTTATACTTAATTTTGTTATTTCATTATTGATTTCGAAATTTCGTAATTTAACAATAAATTTCGTAATTTGGTTAGATCGTTTACAACACATTTTTTGTTTTCTCTATTCCGTTAATAATTTGATCATTCACTAACTCATTTTGTTATTTCATTATTGATTTCGTAATTTAACAAAACATTTCGTAAATTGGTTAGATAGTTTACAACGCATTTTTTTGTTTTCTCTATTTTATTAAAAGGATGTTCATTTAATAACTCATTTTGTTGTTTCTTTATTTATTTCGCAATTTCGTAATTTAACAAAAATTTCGTAATTTAAGTGATATTGTTTTGTGCTTTGCCTACTATTAATAATTACGTAATTGAATAAAATTTTATACTTAATTTTGTTATTTCATTATTGATTTCGAAACTTCGTAATTTAACAATAAATTTCGTAAATTGGTTAGATAGTTTACAACGCATTTTTTGTTTTCTCTATTTCATTAATAAGATGTTCATTTAATAACTCATTTTGTTGTTCCTTTATTTATTTCGCAATTTCGTAATTTAACGAAAATTTCGTAATTCAAGTAAAATTGTTTTGTGTTTTGTCTACTATTAATAATTTCGTAATTCAATAACATTTTATAGTTAATTTTGTTATTTCATTATTGATTTCGAAATTTTGTAATTTAACAATAAATTTCGTAATTTTTTTAGATAGTTTCCAATGCATTTTTTGTTTTCTTTATTCCGTTAATAATTTGATCATTTACTAACTCATTTTGTTATTTCATTATTCATTTCGTAATTTAACAATAAATTTCGTAATTTATAGGTGATATTGTTTTGTGCTTTGCCTACTATTAATAATTTCGTAATTGAATAACATTTTATACTTAATTTTGTTATTTCATTATTGATTTCGAAATTTCGTAATTTAACAATAAATTTCGTAATTTGGTTAGATAGTTTCCAATGCATTTTTTGTTTTCTCTATTCCGTTTATAATTTGATCATTTACTAACTCATTTTGTTATTTCATTATTGATTTCGTAATTTAACAATAAATTTCGTAAATTGGTTAGATAGTTTACAACGCATTTTTTGTTTTCTCTATTTCATTAATAAGATGATGTTCAGTTAATAACCCATTTTGTTGTTCCTTCATTTATTTCGCAATTTCGTAATTTAACAAGAATTTCGTAATTTAAGTGAAATTGTTTTGTGTTTTGTCTACAATTAATAATTTCATATTTCAATAGCATTGTATACTTATTTTGTTATTTCATTGTTGGTTTAGAAATTTCGTAATTTAACAATAATTTTCGTAATTTGGTTAGATAGTTTCCAATGCATTTTTTGTTTTCTCTATTCCGTTAATAATTTGATCATTCACTAACTCATTTTGTTATTTCATTATTGATTTCGTAATTTAACAATAAATTTCGTAAATTTGTTAGATAGTTTACAACGCATTTTTTTTGTTTTCTCTATTTTATTAAAAGGATGTTCATTTAATAACTCATTTTGTTGTTCCTTTATTTATTTCGCAATTTCGTAATTTAACAAAAATTTCGTAATACAAGTGATATTGTTTTGTGTTTTGTCTACTATTAATAATTTCATAATTTAATATCATTTTATATTTAATTCTGTTATTTCATTTTTGATTTCAAAATTTCGTAATTTAACAATAAATTTCGTAATTTGGTTAGATAGTTTACAACACATTTTTTGTTTTCTCTATTCCGTTAATAATTTGATCATTCACTAAATCATTTTGTTATTTCATTATTGATTTCGTAATTTAACAATAAATTTCGTAAATTGGTTAGATAGTTTTCAACGATTTTTTGTTTTCTCTATTTCATTAATAAGATATTAAGTTAATAACTCATTTTGTTGTTCATTTATTTATTTCCCAATTTCGTAATTTAACGAAAATTTCGTAATTCAAAAGTGATATTGTTTTGTGTTTTGTCTACTATTAATAATTTCGTAATTCAATAACATCTTATACTTAATTTTGTTATTTCATTATTAATTTTGAAATTTCGTATTTTAACAATAAATTTCGTAATTTGGTTAGATAGTTTCCAATGCATTTTTTGTTTTCTCTATTCCGTTAATAATTTGATCATTTACTAACTCATTTTGTTATTTCATTATTGATTTCGTAATTTAACAATAAATTTCGTAAATTGGTTAGATAGTTTACAACGCATTTTTTGTTTTCTCTATTTCATTAATAAGATATTAAGTTAATAACTCATTTTGTTGTTCATTTATTTATTTCGCAATTTCGTAATTTAACGAAAATTTCGTAATTCAAAAGTGATATTGTTTTGTGTTTTGTCTACTATTAATCATTTCGTAATTCAATAACATCTTATACTTAATTTTGTCATTTCATTATTAATTTAGAAATTTCGTATTTTAACAATAAATTTCGTAATTTGGTTAGATAGTTTCCAATGCATTTTTTGTATTCTCTATTCCGTTAATAATTTGATAATTTACTAACTCATTCTGTTATTTCATTATTGATTTCGTAATTTAACAATAAATATCGTAATTTGATTAGATAGTTTACAACGCATTTTTTGTTTTCTCTATTTCATTAAATAAGATGTTCCGTTAATAACTTATTTTGTTGTTCCTTTATTTATATCGCAATTTCGTAATTTAACGAAAATTTCGTAATTTAAGTGATATTGTTTTGTGATTTATCTACTATTAATAATTTCGTAATTGAATAACATTTTATACGTAATTTTGTTATTTCATTATTAATTTCGAAATTTCGTATTTTAACAATAAATTTCGTAATTTGGTTAGATAGTTTCCAATGCATTTTTTGTTTTCTCTATTCCGTTAATAATTTGATCATTTACTAACTCATTTTGTTATTTCATTATTGATTTCGTAATTTAACAATAAATTTCGTAATTTGGTTAGATAGTTTACAACGCATTTTTTGTTTTCTCTATTTCATTAATAAGATGTTCATTTAATAACTCATTTTGTTGTTCATTTATTTATTTCGCAATTTCGTAATTTAACGAAAATTTCGTAATTCAAGTAAAATTGTTTTGTGTTTTGTCTACTATTAATAATTTCGTAATTCAATAACATTTTATAGTTAATTTTGTTATTTCATTATTGATTTCGAAATTTTGTAATTTAACAATAAATTTCGTAATTTTTTTAGATAGTTTCCAATGCATTTTTTGTTTTCTTTATTCCGTTAATAATTTGATCATTTACTAACTCATTTTGTTATTTCATTATTGATTTCGTAATTTAACAAAACATTTCGTAAATTGGTTAGATAGTTTACAACGCATTTTTTTGTTTTCTCTATTTTATTAAAAGGATGTTCATTTAATAACTCATTTTGTTGTTTCTTTATTTATTTCGCAATTTCGTAATTTAACAAAAATTTCGTAATACAAGTGATATTGTTTTGTGTTTTGTCTACTATTAATAATTTCATAATTTAATATCATTTTATATTTAATTCTGTTATTTCATTTTTGATTTCGAAATTTCGTAATTTAACAACAAATTTCGTAATTTGGTTAGATAGTTTACAACACATTTTTTGTTTTCTCTATTCCGTTAATAATTTGATCATTCACTAACTCATTTTGTTATTTCATTATTGATTTCGTAATTTAACAAAACATTTCGTAAATTGGTTAGATAGTTTACAACGCATTTTTTTGTTTTCTCTATTTTATTAAAAGGATGTTCATTTAATAACTCATTTTGTTGTTTCTTTATTTATTTCGCAATTTCGTAATTTAACAAAAATTTCGTTATTTAAGTGATATTGTTTTGTGCTTTGCCTACTATTAATAATTACGTAATTGAATAAAATTTTATACTTAATTTTGTTATTTCATTATTGATTTCGAAACTTCGTAATTTAACAATAAATTTCGTAAATTGGTTAGATAGTTTACAACGCATTTTTTGTTTTCTCTATTTCATTAATAAGATGTTCATTTAATAACTCATTTTGTTGTTCCTTTATTTATTTCGCAATTTCGTAATTTAACGAAAATTTCGTAATTCAAGTAAAATTGTTTTGTGTTTTGTCTACTATTAATAATTTCGTAATTCAATAACATTTTATAGTTAATTTTGTTATTTCATTATTGATTTCGAAATTTTGTAATTTAACAATAAATTTCGTAATTTTTTTAGATAGTTTCCAATGCATTTTTTGTTTTCTTTATTCCGTTAATAATTTGATCATTTACTAACTCATTTTGTTATTTCATTATTCATTTCGTAATTTAACAATAAATTTCGTAATTTATAGGTGATATTGTTTTGTGCTTTGCCTACTATTAATAATTTCGTAATTGAATAACATTTTATACTTAATTTTGTTATTTCATTATTGATTTCGAAATTTCGTAATTTAACAATAAATTTCGTAATTTGGTTAGATAGTTTCCAATGCATTTTTTGTTTTCTCTATTCCGTTTATAATTTGATCATTTACTAACTCATTTTGTTATTTCATTATTGATTTCGTAATTTAACAATAAATTTCGTAAATTGGTTAGATAGTTTACAACGCATTTTTTGTTTTCTCTATTTCATTAATAAGATGATGTTCAGTTAATAACCCATTTTGTTGTTCCTTCATTTATTTCGCAATTTCGTAATTTAACAAGAATTTCGTAATTTAAGTGAAATTGTTTTGTGTTTTGTCTACAATTAATAATTTCATATTTCAATAGCATTGTATACTTATTTTGTTATTTCATTGTTGGTTTAGAAATTTCGTAATTTAACAATAATTTTCGTAATTTGGTTAGATAGTTTCCAATGCATTTTTTGTTTTCTCTATTCCGTTAATAATTTGATCATTCACTAACTCATTTTGTTATTTCATTATTGATTTCGTAATTTAACAATAAATTTCGTAAATTTGTTAGATAGTTTACAACGCATTTTTTTTGTTTTCTCTATTTTATTAAAAGGATGTTCATTTAATAACTTATTTTGTTGTTCCTTTATTTATTTCGCAATTTCGTAATTTAACAAAAATTTCGTAATACAAGTGATATTGTTTTGTGTTTTGTCTACTATTAATAATTTCATAATTTAATATCATTTTATATTTAATTCTGTTATTTCATTTTTGATTTCGAAATTTCGTAATTTAACAATAAATTTCGTAATTTGGTTAGATAGTTTACAACACATTTTTTGTTTTCTCTATTCCGTTAATAATTTGATCATTCACTAAATCATTTTGTTATTTCATTATTGATTTCGTAATTTAACAATAAATTTCGTAAATTGGTTAGATAGTTTACAACGCATTTTTTGTTTTCTCTATTTCATTAATAAGATATTAAGTTAATAACTCATTTTGTTGTTCATTTATTTATTTCGCAATTTCGTAATTTAACGAAAATTTCGTAATTCAAAAGTGATATTGTTTTGTGTTTTGTCTACTATTAATCATTTCGTAATTCAATAACATCTTATACTTAATTTTGTCATTTCATTATTAATTTCGAAATTTCGTATTTTAACAATAAATTTCGTAATTTGGTTAGATAGTTTCCAATGCATTTTTTGTTTTCTCTATTCCGTTAATAATTTGATCATTTACTAACTCATTTTGTTATTTCATTATTGATTTCGTAATTTAACAATAAATTTCGTAATTTGGTTAGATAGTTTACAACGCATTTTTTGTTTTCTCTATTTCATTAATAAGATGTTCATTTAATAACTCATTTTGTTGTTCATTTATTTATTTCGCAATTTCGTAATTTAACGAAAATTTCGTAATTCAAGTGATATTGTTTTGTGTTTTCTCCACTATTAATAATTTCGTAATTCAATAACATTTTATACTTAATTTTGTTATTTCATTATTGATTTCGAAATTTCGTAATTTAACAATAAATTTCGTAATTTGGTTAGATCGTTTACAACACATTTTTTGTTTTCTCTATTCCGTTAATAATTTGATCATTCACTAACTCATTTTGTTATTTCATTATTGATTTCGTAATTTAACAAAACATTTCGTAAATTGGTTAGATAGTTTACAACGCATTTTTTTGTTTTCTCTATTTTATTAAAAGGATGTTCATTTAATAACTCATTTTGTTGTTTCTTTATTTATTTCGCAATTTCGTAATTTAACAAAAATTTCGTAATTTAAGTGATATTGTTTTGTGCTTTGCCTACTATTAATAATTACGTAATTGAATAAAATTTTATACTTAATTTTGTTATTTCATTATTGATTTCGAAACTTCGTAATTTAACAATAAATTTCGTAAATTGGTTAGATAGTTTACAACGCATTTTTTGATTTCTCTATTTCATTAATAAGATGTTCATTTAATAACTCATTTTGTTGTTCCTTTATTTATTTCGCAATTTCGTAATTTAACGAAAATTTCGTAATTCAAGTAAAATTGTTTTGTGTTTTGTCTACTATTAATAATTTCGTAATTCAATAACATTTTATAGTTAATTTTGTTATTTCATTATTGATTTCGAAATTTTGTAATTTAACAATAAATTTCGTAATTTTTTTAGATAGTTTCCAATGCATTTTTTGTTTTCTTTATTCCGTTAATAATTTGATCATTTACTAACTCATTTTGTTATTTCATTATTCATTTCGTAATTTAACAATAAATTTCGTAATTTATAGGTGATATTGTTTTGTGCTTTGCCTACTATTAATAATTTCGTAATTGAATAACATTTTATACTTAATTTTGTTATTTCATTATTGATTTCGAAATTTCGTAATTTAACAATAAATTTCGTAATTTGGTTAGATAGTTTCCAATGCATTTTTTGTTTTCTCTATTCCGTTTATAATTTGATCATTTACTAACTCATTTTGTTATTTCATTATTGATTTCGTAATTTAACAATAAATTTCGTAAATTGGTTAGATAGTTTACAACGCATTTTTTGTTTTCTCTATTTCATTAATAAGATGATGTTCAGTTAATAACCCATTTTGTTGTTCCTTCATTTATTTCGCAATTTCGTAATTTAACAAGAATTTCGTAATTTAAGTGAAATTGTTTTGTGTTTTGTCTACAATTAATAATTTCATATTTCAATAGCATTGTATACTTATTTTGTTATTTCATTGTTGGTTTAGAAATTTCGTAATTTAACAATAATTTTCGTAATTTGGTTAGATAGTTTCCAATGCATTTTTTGTTTTCTCTATTCCGTTAATAATTTGATCATTCACTAACTCATTTTGTTATTTCATTATTGATTTCGTAATTTAACAATAAATTTCGTAAATTTGTTAGATAGTTTACAACGCATTTTTTTTGTTTTCTCTATTTTATTAAAAGGATGTTCATTTAATAACTCATTTTGTTGTTCCTTTATTTATTTCGCAATTTCGTAATTTAACAAAAATTTCGTAATACAAGTGATATTGTTTTGTGTTTTGTCTACTATTAATAATTTCATAATTTAATATCATTTTATATTTAATTCTGTTATTTCATTTTTGATTTCGAAATTTCGTAATTTAACAATAAATTTCGTAATTTGGTTAGATAGTTTACAACACATTTTTTGTTTTCTCTATTCCGTTAATAATTTGATCATTCACTAAATCATTTTGTTATTTCATTATTGATTTCGTAATTTAACAATAAATTTCGTAAATTGGTTAGATAGTTTGCAACGCATTTTTTGTTTTCTCTATTTCATTAATAAGATATTAAGTTAATAACTCATTTTGTTGTTCATTTATTTATTTCGCAATTTCGTAATTTAACGAAAATTTCGTAATTTAAGTGATATTGTTTTGTGATTTATCTACTATTAATAATTTCGTAATTGAATAACATTTTATACGTAATTTTGTTATTTCATTATTAATTTCGAAATTTCGTATTTTAACAATAAATTTCGTAATTTGGTTAGATAGTTTCCAATGCATTTTTTGTTTTCTCTATTCCGTTAATAATTTGATCATTTACTAACTCATTTTGTTATTTCATTATTGATTTCGTAATTTAACAATAAATTTCGTAATTTGGTTAGATAGTTTACAACGCATTTTTTGTTTTCTCTATTTCATTAATAAGATGTTCATTTAATAACTCATTTTGTTGTTCATTTATTTATTTCGCAATTTCGTAATTTAACGAAAATTTCGTAATTCAAGTGATATTGTTTTGTGTTTTCTCCACTATTAATAATTTCGTAATTCAATAACATTTTATACTTAATTTTGTTATTTCATTATTGATTTCGAAATTTCGTAATTTAACAATAAATTTCGTAATTTGGTTAGATCGTTTACAACACATTTTTTGTTTTCTCTATTCCGTTAATAATTTGATCATTCACTAACTCATTTTGTTATTTCATTATTGATTTCGTAATTTAACAAAACATTTCGTAAATTGGTTAGATAGTTTACAACGCATTTTTTTGTTTTCTCTATTTTATTAAAAGGATGTTCATTTAATAACTCATTTTGTTGTTTCTTTATTTATTTCGCAATTTCGTAATTTAACAAAAATTTCGTAATTTAAGTGATATTGTTTTGTGCTTTGCCTACTATTAATAATTACGTAATTGAATAAAATTTTATACTTAATTTTGTTATTTCATTATTGATTTCGAAACTTCGTAATTTAACAATAAATTTCGTAAATTGGTTAGATAGTTTACAACGCATTTTTTGTTTTCTCTATTTCATTAATAAGATGTTCATTTAATAACTCATTTTGTTGTTCCTTTATTTATTTCGCAATTTCGTAATTTAACGAAAATTTCGTAATTCAAGTAAAATTGTTTTGTGTTTTGTCTACTATTAATAATTTCGTAATTCAATAACATTTTATAGTTAATTTTGTTATTTCATTATTGATTTCGAAATTTTGTAATTTAACAATAAATTTCGTAATTTTTTTAGATAGTTTCCAATGCATTTTTTGTTTTCTTTATTCCGTTAATAACTTGATCATTTACTAACTCATTTTGTTATTTCATTATTCATTTCGTAATTTAACAATAAATTTCGTAATTTATAGGTGATATTGTTTTGTGCTTTGCCTACTATTAATAATTTCGTAATTGAATAACATTTTATACTTAATTTTGTTATTTCATTATTGATTTCGAAATTTCGTAATTTAACAATAAATTTCGTAATTTGGTTAGATAGTTTCCAATGCATTTTTTGTTTTCTCTATTCCGTTTATAATTTGATCATTTACTAACTCATTTTGTTATTTCATTATTGATTTCGTAATTTAACAATAAATTTCGTAAATTGGTTAGATAGTTTACAACGCATTTTTTGTTTTCTCTATTTCATTAATAAGATGATGTTCAGTTAATAACCCATTTTGTTGTTCCTTCATTTATTTCGCAATTTCGTAATTTAACAAGAATTTCGTAATTTAAGTGAAATTGTTTTGTGTTTTGTCTACAATTAATAATTTCATATTTCAATAGCATTGTATACTTATTTTGTTATTTCATTGTTGGTTTAGAAATTTCGTAATTTAACAATAATTTTCGTAATTTGGTTAGATAGTTTCCAATGCATTTTTTGTTTTCTCTATTCCGTTAATAATTTGATCATTCACTAACTCATTTTGTTATTTCATTATTGATTTCGTAATTTAACAATAAATTTCGTAAATTTGTTAGATAGTTTACAACGCATTTTTTTTGTTTTCTCTATTTTATTAAAAGGATGTTCATTTAATAACTCATTTTGTTGTTCCTTTATTTATTTCGCAATTTCGTAATTTAACAAAAATTTCGTAATACAAGTGATATTGTTTTGTGTTTTGTCTACTATTAATAATTTCATAATTTAATATCATTTTATATTTAATTCTGTTATTTCATTTTTGATTTCAAAATTTCGTAATTTAACAATAAATTTCGTAATTTGGTTAGATAGTTTACAACACATTTTTTGTTTTCTCTATTCCGTTAATAATTTGATCATTCACTAAATCATTTTGTTATTTCATTATTGATTTCGTAATTTAACAATAAATTTCGTAATTGGTTAGATAGTTTACAACGCATTTTTTGTTTTCTCTATTTTATTAAAAGGATGTTCATTTAATAACTCATTTTGTTGTTCCTTTATTTATTTCGCAATTTCGTAATTTAACAAAAATTTCGTAATTTAAGTGATATTGTTTTGTGCTTTGTCTACTATTAATAATTTCGTAATTGAATAACATTTTATACTTAATTTTGTTATTTCATTATTGATTTCGAAATTTCGTAATTTAACAATAAATTTCGTAATTTGGTTAGATAGTTTACAACACATTTTTTGTTTTCTCTATTCCGTTAATAATTTGATCATTCACTAACTCATTTTGTTATTTCATTATTGATTTCGTAATTAAACAATAAATTTCGTAAATTGGTTAGATAGTTTACAACGCATTTTTTGTTTTCTCTATTCCGTTAATAATTTGATCATTTACTAACTCATTTTGTTATTTCATTATTGATTTCGTAATTTAACATAAATATCGTAAATTAGTTAGATAGTTTACAACGCATTTTTTGTTTTCTCTATTTCATTAATAAGATGTTCATTTAATAACTCATTTTGTTGTTCCTTTATTTATTTCGCAATTTCGTAATTTAACGAAAATTTCGTAATTCAAGTAAAATTGTTTTGTGTTTTGTCTACTATTAATAATTTCGTAATTCAATAACATTTTATAGTTAATTTTGTTATTTCATTATTGATTTCGAAATTTTGTAATTTAACAATAAATTTCGTAATTTTTTTAGATAGTTTCCAATGCATTTTTTGTTTTCTTTATTCCGTTAATAACTTGATCATTTACTAACTCATTTTGTTATTTCATTATTCATTTCGTAATTTAACAATAAATTTCGTAATTTATAGGTGATATTGTTTTGTGCTTTGCCTACTATTAATAATTTCGTAATTGAATAACATTTTATACTTAATTTTGTTATTTCATTATTGATTTCGAAATTTCGTAATTTAACAATAAATTTCGTAATTTGGTTAGATAGTTTCCAATGCATTTTTTGTTTTCTCTATTCCGTTTATAATTTGATCATTTACTAACTCATTTTGTTATTTCATTATTGATTTCGTAATTTAACAATAAATTTCGTAAATTGGTTAGATAGTTTACAACGCATTTTTTGTTTTCTCTATTTCATTAATAAGATGATGTTCAGTTAATAACCCATTTTGTTGTTCCTTCATTTATTTCGCAATTTCGTAATTTAACAAGAATTTCGTAATTTAAGTGAAATTGTTTTGTGTTTTGTCTACAATTAATAATTTCATAATTCAATAGCATTGTATACTTATTTTGTTATTTCATTGTTGGTTTAGAAATTTCGTAATTTAACAATAATTTTCGTAATTTGGTTAGATAGTTTCCAATGCATTTTTTGTTTTCTCTATTCCGTTAATAATTTGATCATTCACTAACTCATTTTGTTATTTCATTATTGATTTCGTAATTTAACAATAAATTTCGTAAATTTGTTAGATAGTTTACAACGCATTTTTTTTGTTTTCTCTATTTTATTAAAAGGATGTTCATTTAATAACTCATTTTGTTGTTCCTTTATTTATTTCGCAATTTCGTAATTTAACAAAAATTTCGTAATACAAGTGATATTGTTTTGTGTTTTGTCTACTATTAATAATTTCATAATTTAATATCATTTTATATTTAATTCTGTTATTTCATTTTTGATTTCGAAATTTCGTAATTTAACAATAAATTTCGTAATTTGGTTAGATAGTTTACAACACATTTTTTGTTTTCTCTATTCCGTTAATAATTTGATCATTCACTAAATCATTTTGTTATTTCATTATTGATTTCGTAATTTAACAATAAATTTCGTAAATTGGTTAGATAGTTTGCAACGCATTTTTTGTTTTCTCTATTTCATTAATAAGATATTAAGTTAATAACTCATTTTGTTGTTCATTTATTTATTTCGCAATTTCGTAATTTAACGAAAATTTCGTAATTTAAGTGATATTGTTTTGTGATTTATCTACTATTAATAATTTCGTAATTGAATAACATTTTATACGTAATTTTGTTATTTCATTATTAATTTCGAAATTTCGTATTTTAACAATAAATTTCGTAATTTGGTTAGATAGTTTCCAATGCATTTTTTGTTTTCTCTATTCCGTTAATAATTTGATCATTTACTAACTCATTTTGTTATTTCATTATTGATTTCGTAATTTAACAATAAATTTCGTAATTTGGTTAGATAGTTTACAACGCATTTTTTGTTTTCTCTATTTCATTAATAAGATGTTCATTTAATAACTCATTTTGTTGTTCATTTATTTATTTCGCAATTTCGTAATTTAACGAAAATTTCGTAATTCAAGTGATATTGTTTTGTGTTTTCTCCACTATTAATAATTTCGTAATTCAATAACATTTTATACTTAATTTTGTTATTTCATTATTGATTTCGAAATTTCGTAATTTAACAATAAATTTCGTAATTTGGTTAGATCGTTTACAACACATTTTTTGTTTTCTCTATTCCGTTAATAATTTGATCATTCACTAACTCATTTTGTTATTTCATTATTGATTTCGTAATTTAACAAAACATTTCGTAAATTGGTTAGATAGTTTACAACGCATTTTTTTGTTTTCTCTATTTTATTAAAAGGATGTTCATTTAATAACTCATTTTGTTGTTTCTTTATTTATTTCGCAATTTCGTAATTTAACAAAAATTTCGTAATTTAAGTGATATTGTTTTGTGCTTTGCCTACTATTAATAATTACGTAATTGAATAAAATTTTATACTTAATTTTGTTATTTCATTATTGATTTCGAAACTTCGTAATTTAACAATAAATTTCGTAAATTGGTTAGATAGTTTACAACGCATTTTTTGTTTTCTCTATTTCATTAATAAGATGTTCATTTAATAACTCATTTTGTTGTTCCTTTATTTATTTCGCAATTTCGTAATTTAACGAAAATTTCGTAATTCAAGTAAAATTGTTTTGTGTTTTGTCTACTATTAATAATTTCGTAATTCAATAACATTTTATAGTTAATTTTGTTATTTCATTATTGATTTCGAAATTTTGTAATTTAACAATAAATTTCGTAATTTTTTTAGATAGTTTCCAATGCATTTTTTGTTTTCTTTATTCCGTTAATAACTTGATCATTTACTAACTCATTTTGTTATTTCATTATTCATTTCGTAATTTAACAATAAATTTCGTAATTTATAGGTGATATTGTTTTGTGCTTTGCCTACTATTAATAATTTCGTAATTGAATAACATTTTATACTTAATTTTGTTATTTCATTATTGATTTCGAAATTTCGTAATTTAACAATAAATTTCGTAATTTGGTTAGATAGTTTCCAATGCATTTTTTGTTTTCTCTATTCCGTTTATAATTTGATCATTTACTAACTCATTTTGTTATTTCATTATTGATTTCGTAATTTAACAATAAATTTCGTAAATTGGTTAGATAGTTTACAACGCATTTTTTGTTTTCTCTATTTCATTAATAAGATGATGTTCAGTTAATAACCCATTTTGTTGTTCCTTCATTTATTTCGCAATTTCGTAATTTAACAAGAATTTCGTAATTTAAGTGAAATTGTTTTGTGTTTTGTCTACAATTAATAATTTCATATTTCAATAGCATTGTATACTTATTTTGTTATTTCATTGTTGGTTTAGAAATTTCGTAATTTAACAATAATTTTCGTAATTTGGTTAGATAGTTTCCAATGCATTTTTTGTTTTCTCTATTCCGTTAATAATTTGATCATTCACTAACTCATTTTGTTATTTCATTATTGATTTCGTAATTTAACAATAAATTTCGTAAATTTGTTAGATAGTTTACAACGCATTTTTTTTGTTTTCTCTATTTTATTAAAAGGATGTTCATTTAATAACTCATTTTGTTGTTCCTTTATTTATTTCGCAATTTCGTAATTTAACAAAAATTTCGTAATACAAGTGATATTGTTTTGTGTTTTGTCTACTATTAATAATTTCATAATTTAATATCATTTTATATTTAATTCTGTTATTTCATTTTTGATTTCAAAATTTCGTAATTTAACAATAAATTTCGTAATTTGGTTAGATAGTTTACAACACATTTTTTGTTTTCTCTATTCCGTTAATAATTTGATCATTCACTAAATCATTTTGTTATTTCATTATTGATTTCGTAATTTAACAATAAATTTCGTAATTGGTTAGATAGTTTACAACGCATTTTTTGTTTTCTCTATTTTATTAAAAGGATGTTCATTTAATAACTCATTTTGTTGTTCCTTTATTTATTTCGCAATTTCGTAATTTAACAAAAATTTCGTAATTTAAGTGATATTGTTTTGTGCTTTGTCTACTATTAATAATTTCGTAATTGAATAACATTTTATACTTAATTTTGTTATTTCATTATTGATTTCGAAATTTCGTAATTTAACAATAAATTTCGTAATTTGGTTAGATAGTTTACAACACATTTTTTGTTTTCTCTATTCCGTTAATAATTTGATCATTCACTAACTCATTTTGTTATTTCATTATTGATTTCGTAATTAAACAATAAATTTCGTAAATTGGTTAGATAGTTTACAACGCATTTTTTGTTTTCTCTATTCCGTTAATAATTTGATCATTTACTAACTCATTTTGTTATTTCATTATTGATTTCGTAATTTAACATAAATATCGTAAATTAGTTAGATAGTTTACAACGCATTTTTTGTTTTCTCTATTTCATTAATAAGATGTTCATTTAATAACTCATTTTGTTGTTCCTTTATTTATTTCGCAATTTCGTAATTTAACGAAAATTTCGTAATTCAAGTAAAATTTTTTTGTGTTTTGTCTACTATTAATAATTTCGTAATTCAATAACATTTTATAGTTAATTTTGTTATTTCATTATTGATTTCGAAATTTCGTAATTTAACAATAAATTTCGTAATTTTTTTAGATAGTTTCCAATGCATTTTTTGTTTTCTTTATTCCGTTAATAATTTGATCATTCACTAACTCATTTTGTTATTTCATTATTGATTTAGTAATTCAACAATAAATTTTGTAAATTGGTTAGATAGTTTACAACGCATTTTTTGTTTTCTCTATTTTATTAAAAGGATGTTCATTTAATAACTCATTTTGTTGTTTCTTTATTTATATCGCAATTTCGTAATTTAACAAAAAATTTCGTAATTTAAGTAATATTGCTTTGTGTTTTGTCCACTATTAATAATTTCATAATTCGATAACATTTTATACTTAATTTTGTTATTTCATTATTGATTTCGTAATTTAACAATAAATTTCGTAAATTGGTTAGATAGTTTACAACGCATTTTTTGTTTTCTGTATTTCATTAAAAGGGTGTTCATTTAATAACTCATTTTGTTGTTTCTTTATTTATTTCGCAATTTCGTAATTTAAGAAAAATTTCGTAATTTAAGTGATATTGTTTTGTGCTTTGCCTACTATTAACAATTTCGTAATTGAATAACATTTAATACTTAATTTTGTTATTTCATTATTGATTTCGAAATTTCGTAATTTGGTTAGATAGTTTCCAATGCATTTTTTGTTTTCTCTATTCCGTTAATAATTTGATCATTTAATAACTCATTTTGTTGTTCCTTTATTTATTTCGCAATTTCTTAATTTAACGAAAATTTCATAATTCAATTGATATTGCTTTGTGTTTTGTCTACTAGTAATAATTTTGTAATTCAATATAATTTTAAACTTCATTTTGTTATTTCATTATTCATTTCAAAATTTCGTAATTTAACAATAAATTTCGTAATTTGGTTAGATAGTTTACAACGCATTTTTTGTTTTCTCTATTTCATTAAATAAGATGTTCAGTTTATAATTCATTTTGTTCCTTTATTTATTTCGCAATTTCGTAATTTAACAAAAATTTCGTAATATAACAAAAAATTTCGTAATATAACAAAAAATTTCGTAATTTAACAAAAAATTTCGAGTACTATTATTCCCTCTTCAACATTGGTTGTGGTCAAGTATTCTGTAAAGACGCGAGATAAGCTCACCGAGCAAAACTGCAGAAACTGGAAGAGAAGAAGATCCACGACTGTCCACAACATTACAATAACATCCACCTCGCTTAGTCGCATATGCATAACATCAGGAACAATGAACTTAATTAAGTAATTAAATTTACATCATAACATGATTACTCCTTTTAATCTTCCATAGACTATTAACCCCGATTGTAATAATTAAGCAGCACCCGTGCGCCCATTTTCTACGCTACGAACCGGATATGTTTTTTAATTGCATATTAGTCCCTTATCAGAGAACATCACAACTAAAAATTGGTGGCTACAAATGTGGATGTACACACGCACGTAGATATTAGATTCCTGGCCGAAAAATTTCATATCGCCGCTATTAATCTTCGGGAAGGTGCTGGCTCGACGTTTTTTTTTTTTAAAGACCTACACATTAAATACAATTTCAGATTTTAATTCCACCGAACCGACGTAAATCGTGTTTTTTGTGAAATGTCCGCAATTAAATCGGAATATGAATGTATAAATTGCGATGGTCTGGACTAGTTTTTGTTTATTGGGAATTACCATACGGTCCAAAAATTATTCATCGAGAGCACCTACGAAATTAAATCGTTTGATGGATTGCTCATAAATGTGAAAATTGGCAGGCCGGATTTTTGGATGAAATGCAAATGAATCGATCGTTTATCAGATTTTAACATGCCGAAATTAGTTGTAACGCCACGTGTTCCGTGTTGCGAATTTTAGGCGGAACAAAAATTTTTGTTCCTTATGTTCTTTAATTATTACTGCGTCTTAGATGAAATATAACCCTACCTACCAAACAGAGCGCGCCCTCTGGTGACCGGTAGTGTCGCCGGTCGGCTCGCCAAAAACATACTACAGTGAACGAATTCCTCACCCACCCCATTAAAACGTGACAACGAAGACTACATTTTCCATTATAAAAGCCCACGTCCTCCCCCGAAATTATTAACGCTGTAAATACCTCAGCTTGACGTAAATTAATCTAAATCCGACTTTTTGCACGAAATTTGTATTTTTAATTAAGTTCGAGAATAAGATCCGTCGAGGAGAAATTTTTCCCGAAATTTTTAATTAAGACTTGCATCGCGATACTAAATTTAATTACGAATCGGAAACTTTATTAAAACGTCGGCTGAAATGTCTCGTAATACAATTTGAATAATTCGTTTGACGGATAGGTGCTACAATGAATATTAAGATGCGGAGAGCCAAAAAATATATTTCAAAAATAATTTATATAAATTGATGAGTGTCTTTGTTATCTCAAATAAATATATTCAATATACAAAGCAAAATATTATTTCCAGCATAGGAAAAAAAAAATAAGTATTACTAAAATATTTTCCCCAACATATTTCATTCACAATCTTTTAATATAACTAATATTCAAAAAAGGTTCAATATTTTCTAAATATTTATAATTTATGAAACAAATAATTTTTGATTTAATCTCTAGTACTAAAAGAAATTTCTAAGGGGCAACCGATCCGACCAGAATCAAAAACAAAGACGGTTACCATCACAGACGAACACCAGCAGGTGTTGTCTAACAGAGAGCACATTCTAATACCGCCCGCAACCAATCGTGGCCGGTTTGCCCATGGGTGCGCACGATATATTACCCTTTACCAGACGATGCCTTGATTATTTACTTTTTTCTTTCACCGTCAAGAACGGACGAGATTAAGGCTTCACCTGTCCACTCGAAAGCGGCGAAAGACGGACGACTTTAATTTAACCCGTCCAAAAGTCAGACGATTTATTTCAAACCCCATACCTAAGTGCTTGAGCGCTTCTTAAAATTGACAGAAAGACTCAAAGCCGGTGGTGGTGTTTGTTTTTACTTTAACGCCGCTTTGGGGGATTAGAGGGAGCGATGTTTTCGCAACTGCTGCCGGTCAAATTCACTAAGTGTGCGAAAGCAGGTGGTCGACGGTTCGGGTAAATAATCTTTGTGTTGGTAATAGCGGCTTGCGGGTGAATGTGTGAAAATATTTTTCGAGAGCGGAAATATTTATGCAGATGTAATTGAATTTTTTTTTTAATAGGAGGCGGAATGTGAAGCTTATTTGTTTTTTAAAAACATAAGGCCAACTTCAAAAAAATTTCATTCTCTCTGTTTCGGTTCCTCAGATTTCTGTGTTTCAATATCTGTTTCTCATTCATTTTCTCTCATTATTTGTCAGTCATGATATCTCAATGTTAAGTAAATGTTTTGGAAAATATGAAGAGACGAGTTCGACTTTGCTCAGAACATAACGGAAGTTATTTTGAGCATTTTTTGTAAAGAAAAAAATAAATAGTAGCAGTATGTGAATGGTTTATCACATATAGGCAACCAATAATACGTGATGATCGCATGGTGTAAACGTAGACATGTTTTTTAATTTCCAAAAATTGGTGGATACGCCAAATTTAGAGAAAATATTGAAAATTTACAAGACGACTGGAGGTATTATATTTGGATCCGATGGGTCGTTTTCATCATTTTAATGCCGAAATTGGATCGACTTACATTCGTAGAAGTACGAGAAGGTATTAAATAAAAATGATGAAAAATGGTGGATGCGCCAAAATTCACAAAAATATTTAAAATTTACAAGACGTTTGGTGTTGTAGTTTTGGATCATTCGGGTTGTTTTCGTTATTCCGTTGTCGAATTTACTCAGATACACACTCGAGGAAATAGACAAAAGCAAAATGTAAAACAGTTTAAAAATGGTGGATGCGCCAAATCTGTAGAAAATATTGAAAATCTACGAGACGACTGGAGGTATTACATTTCGGTCCGATGGGTCGTTTTCATCATTTTAATGCCGAAATTGGATCGACTTACATTCGTAGAAGTACGAGAAGGTATTAAATAAAAATGATGAAAAATGGTGGATGCGCCAAAATTCACAAAAATATTTAAAATTTACAAGACGTTTGGTGTTGTAGTTTTGGATCATTCGGGTTGTTTTCGTTATTCCGTTGTCGAATTTACTCAGACACACACTCGAGGAAATAGACAAAAGCAAAATGTAAAACAGATTTAAAATGGTGGATGCGCCAAATTTAGAGAAAATATTGAAAATCTACAAGACGACAGGAGGTATTATATTTCGATCCGATGGGTCGTTTTCATCATTTTAATGCCGAAATTGGATCGACTTATATTCGTAGAGGTATGAGAAGGCAGTAAATAAAAATGATGAAAAATGGTGGATGCGCCAAATATGTAGAAAATATTGAAAATCTACAAGACGACTGGAGGTATTATATTTCGATCCGATGGGTCGTTTTCATCATTTTAATGCCGAAATTGGATCGACTTACTTTCGTAGATGTATGAGAAGGTATTAAATAAAAATGATGAAAAATGGTGGATGCGCCAAAATTCACAAAAATATTTAAAATTTACAAGACGTTTGGTGTTGTAGTTTTTGCATCATTCGGGTTGTTTTCGTTATTCCATTGTCGAATTTACTCAGATACACACTCGAGGAAATAGACAAAAACAAAATGTAAAACAGTTTAAAAATGGTGGATGCGCCAAATTTGTAGAAAATATTGAAAATCTACAAGACGACTGGAGGTATTATATTTCGATCCGATGGGTCGTTTTCATCATTTTAATCCCGAAATTGGATCGACTGACATTCTCAGAGGTACGAGAAAGCAGTAAATAAAAAGGATGTAAAATGGTGGATGCGCCAAAATTTATAAAAATATTTAAAATTTACAAAACGTTTGGAGCTGCAGTTTTTGCATCATTCGAGTTTTTTTCGTTATTCCATTGTCGAATTTACTCAGATACACACTCGAGGAAATAGACAAAAGCAAAATGTAAAACAGTTTAAAAATGGTGGATGCGCCAAATTTAGAGAAAATATTGAAAATCTAGAAGACGACTGGAGGTATTACATTTTGATCCGATGGGTCGTTTTCATCATTTTAATGCCGAAATTGGATCGACTTACATTCGTAGAGGTATGAGAAAGCAGTAAATAAAAATGATGAAAAATGGTGGATGCGTCAAAATTTACAAAAATATTTAAAATTTACAAAACGTTTGGAGCTGCAGTTTTTGCATCATTCGAGTTTTTTTCGTTATTCCATTGTCGAATTTACTCAGATACACACTCGAGGAAATAGACAAAAGCAAAATGTAAAACAGTTTAAAATTGGTGGATGCGCCAAATTTAGAGAAAATATTGAAAATTTACAAATCGACTGGAGGTATAATATTTCGATCCGATGGGTCGTTTTCATCATTTTAATGCCGAAATTGGATCGACTTACATTCGTAGAGGTATGAGAAGGTATTAAATAAAAATGATGAAATATGGTGGATGCGCCAAAATTCACAAAAATATTAATTATTTACAAGACGTTTGGTGTTGTAGTCTTTGCATCATTCGGGTTGTTTTCGTTATTCCATTGTCGAATTTACTCAGACACACACTCGAGGAAATAGACAAAAGCAAAATGTAAAACAGATTTAAAATGGTGGATGCGCCAAATTTAGAGAAAATATTGAAAATCTACAAGACGACAGGAGGTATTATATTTCGATCCGATGGGTCGTTTTCATCATTTTAATGCCGAAATTGGATCGACTTATATTCGTAGAGGTATGAGAAGGCAGTAAATAAAAATGATGAAAAATGGTGGATGCGCCAAATATGTAGAAAATATTGAAAATCTACAAGACGACTGGAGGTATTATATTTCGATCCGATGGGTCGTTTTCATCATTTTAATGCCGAAATTGGATCGACTTACTTTCGTAGATGTATGAGAAGGTATTAAATAAAAATGATGAAAAATGGTGGATGCGCCAAAATTCACAAAAATATTTAAAATTTACAAGACGTTTGGTGTTGTAGTTTTTGCATCATTCGGGTTGTTTTCGTTATTCCATTGTCGAATTTACTCAGATACACACTCGAGGAAATAGACAAAAACAAAATGTAAAACAGTTTAAAAATGGTGGATGCGCCAAATTTGTAGAAAATATTGAAAATCTACAAGACGACTGGAGGTATTATATTTCGATCCGATGGGTCGTTTTCATCATTTTAATCCCGAAATTGGATCGACTGACATTCTCAGAGGTACGAGAAAGCAGTAAATAAAAAGGATGTAAAATGGTGGATGCGCCAAAATTTATAAAAATATTTAAAATTTACAAAACGTTTGGAGCTGCAGTTTTTGCATCATTCGAGTTTTTTTCGTTATTCCATTGTCGAATTTACTCAGATACACACTCGAGGAAATAGACAAAAGCAAAATGTAAAACAGTTTAAAAATGGTGGATGCGCCAAATTTAGAGAAAATATTGAAAATCTAGAAGACGACTGGAGGTATTACATTTTGATCCGATGGGTCGTTTTCATCATTTTAATGCCGAAATTGGATCGACTTACATTCGTAGAGGTATGAGAAAGCAGTAAATAAAAATGATGAAAAATGGTGGATGCGTCAAAATTTACAAAAATATTTAAAATTTACAAAACGTTTGGAGCTGCAGTTTTTGCATCATTCGAGTTTTTTTCGTTATTCCATTGTCGAATTTACTCAGATACACACTCGAGGAAATAGACAAAAGCAAAATGTAAAACAGTTTAAAATTGGTGGATGCGCCAAATTTAGAGAAAATATTGAAAATTTACAAATCGACTGGAGGTATAATATTTCGATCCGATGGGTCGTTTTCATCATTTTAATGCCGAAATTGGATCGACTTACATTCGTAGAGGTATGAGAAGGTATTAAATAAAAATGATGAAATATGGTGGATGCGCCAAAATTCACAAAAATATTAATTATTTACAAGACGTTTGGTGTTGTAGTCTTTGCATCATTCGGGTTGTTTTCGTTATTCCGTTGTCGAATTTACTCAGATACACACTCGAGGAAATAGACGAAAGCAAAATGTAAAACAGTATAAAAATGGTGGATGCGCCAAATTTAGAGAAAATATTGAAAATCTACAAGACGGCTGGAGGTATTACATTTCGATCCGATGGGTCGTTTTCATCATTTTAATGCCGAAATTGGATCGACTTACATTCGTAGATGTATGAGAAGGTATTAAATAAAAATGATGAAAAATGGTGGATGCGCCAAAATTCACAAAAATATTTAAAATTTACAAGACGTTTGGAGTTGCAGTTTTTGCATCATTCGGGTTGTTTTCGTTATTCCATTGTCGAATTTACTCAGATACACACTCGAGGAAATAGACAAAAGCAAAATGTAAAACAGTTTAAAAATGGTGGATGCGCCAAATTTAGAGAAAATATTGAAAATTTACAAAACGACTGGAGGTATTATATTTCGATCCGATGGGTCGTTTTCATCATTTTAATCCCGAAATTGGATCGACTGACATTCTCAGAGGTACGAGAAAGCAGTAAATAAAAAGGATGTAAAATGGTGGATGCGCCAAAATTTATAAAAATATTTAAAATTTACAAAACGTTTGGAGCTGCAGTTTTTGCATCATTCGAGTTTTTTTCGTTATTTCATTGTCGAATTTACTCAGACACACACTCGAGGAAATAGTCAAAAGCAAAATGTAAAACAGTTTAAAAATGGTGGATGCGCCAAATTTGTAGAAAATATTGAAAATCTACAAGACGACTGGAGGTATTATATTTCGATCCGATGGGTCGTTTTCATCTTTTTAATGCCGAAATTGGATCGACTTACATTCGTAGAGGTAGGAGAAGGCATTCAATGAAAATGATGAAAAATGGTGGATGCGCCAAAATTTACAAAAATATTTAAAATTTACAAGACGTCTGGGGCTGCAGTTTTTGCATCATTCGAGTTGTTTTCGTTATTCCATTGTCGAATTTACTCAGATACACACTCGAGGAAATAGTCAAAAGCAAAATGTAAAACAGTTTAAAAATGGTGGATGCGCCAAATTTAGAGAAAATATTGAAAATCTACAAGACGACTGGAGGTACAGTAGAATCCGGATAAAGCGACGGTCAAGGGACCGGCGATATTACGTCGTACTAAACGGACGACGCACAAAACGGAAGGTGGAAAGCTGGTTAAATACCTACATAATATGCGCGTAAAATGAAAAGAAAACAAAATCTTCAATGAAGTAAACTTTAATATTAAAATTGAACATAATGTACTTATTTATCTACATTATTATATTTATTGGTGTAGAAACTCTGTGATTTTTGTTTTTTTTATTGCTCATGTAGACAAATAGTATCTTTGCAACCTTGGTTACGGTTGCAAAGTAACAGTTTGCCCATTTATTAATTTAGGTGCGCAAAGTTTACTTGTCGCACGCAAATTCAGATAAACAAACTACTGAAAACTGAATTTGCCCCTGGAGTCCAATTTTATATTGGGATTTATTCCGCATTCGCAATAAAAAATAGTATGTCCAACTCGTGCGGCGTTGTCGATTGCCCCCTCAAGCGAATGAGCGCACTCACTTCGTTCGTGCGATCAACTTCGCTTTCGTGGGCAAACGACAACTTGCCGCACTAGTTGCACAATATACTATTTTTTTGCTTTTTGTGTCATAATAAGAACGTAGGTAAAATTCGGGACCGAACGGGTCCAGGACGGGCCCAAGTTTAAATTTTGGCTCTTGAGAGGGGAGGTCGAGTCTGTTGACAAGGAAGGGTGTGAGGGCGGCAAAAGATACATAATGCGAAGTATTTATCCTTGAACTTATGAATTGTTTTGAGACGCGCGTCGTTCTAACCGGACGATTTTCAATAAATTACGTCGCTCAAAGCGGTTGGTCGCTTTAACCGGAGTCGTACTAAACGGATATACTTTCGCAGTATGTTTTATGAAAACCAAACTTGAGGTTGCATTTACGTCGTTAAAAGCGGTTGGTCGTTATAAACGAAGTCGCACTATTCGGATTCTACTGTATTACATTTCGATCCGATGGGTCGTTTTCATCATTTTAATGCCGAAATTGGATCGACTTACATTCTTAGAGGTATGAGAAAGCAGTAAATAAAAATGATGAAAAATGGTGGATGCGCCAAAATTTACAAAATTATTTAAAATTTACAAGACGTTTGGAGTTGTAGTTTTTGCATCATTCGAGTTGTTTTCGTTATTCCATTGTCGAATTTACTCAGATACACACTCGAGGAAATAGACGAAAACAAAATGTGAAACAGTTTAAAAATGGTGGATGCGCCAAATTTCGAGAAAATATTGAAAATCTAGAAGACGACCCTGGAGGTTATTATATTTCGATCCGATGGGTCGTTTTCATTATATTAATGCCGAAATTGGATCGACTTACATTCGTAGAAGTATGAGAAGGTATTAAATAAAAATGATGAAAAATGGTGGATGCGCCAAAATTCACAAAAATATTTAAAATTTACAAGACGTTTGGTGTTGCAGTTTTTGCATCATTCGGGTTGTTTTCGTTATTCCATTGTCGAATTTACTCACATACACACTCGAGGAAATAGACAAAAGCAAAATGTAAAACAGTTTAAAAATGGTGGATGCGCCAAATTTAGAGAAAATATTGAAAATCTACGAGACGACTGGAGGTATTACATTTCGATCCGATGGGTCGTTTTCATCATTTTAATGCCGAAATTGGATCGACTTACATTCGTAGAGGTAGGAGAAGGCATTTAATAAAAATGATGAAAAATGGTGGATGCGCCAAAATTTACAAAAATATTTAAAATTTACAAGACGTTTGGGGCTGCAGTTTTTGCATCATTCGAGTTGTTTTCGTTATTCCATTGTCGAATTTACTCAGACACACACTCGAGGAAATAGTCAAAAGCAAAATGTAAAACAGTTTAAAAATGGTGGATGCGCCAAATTTAGAGAAAATATTGAAAATCTACAAGACGACTGGAGGTATTACATTTCGATCCGATGGGTCGTTTTCATCATTTCAATGCCGAAATTTGATCGACTTACATTTTTAGAGGTATGAGAAAGCAGTAAATAAAAAGGATGAAAAATGGTGGATGCGCCAAAATTTACAAAAATATTTAAAATTTACAAGACGTTTGGAGTTGTAGTTTTTGCATCATTCGGGTTGTTTTCGTTATTCCATTGTCGAATTTACTCAGACACACACTCGAGGAAATAGACAAAAGCAAAATGTAAAACAGTTTAAAAATGGTGGATGCGCCAAATTTGTAGAAAATATTGAAAATCTTCAAGACGACTGGAGGTATTATATTTCGATCCGATGGGTCGTTTTCATCATTTTAATGCCGAAATTGGAACGACTTACATTCGTAGAGGTAGGAGAAGGCATTCAATAAAAATGATGAAAAATGGTGGATGCGCCAAAATTTACAAAAATATTTAAAATTTACAAGACGTTTGGAGTTGCAGTTTTTGCATCATTCGAGTTGTTTTCGTTATTCCATTGTCGAATTTACTCAGATACACACTCGAGGAAATAGACAAAAGCAAAATGTAAAACAGTTTAAAAATGGTGGATGCCCCAAATTTGTAGAAAATATTAAAAATCTACAAGACGACTGGAGGTATTATATTTCGATCCGATGGGTCGTTTTCATCATTTTAATGCCGAAATTGGATCGACTTACATTCTTAGAGGTACGAGAAAGCAGTAAATAAAAATGATGAAAAATGGTGGATGCGCCAAAATTCACAAAAATATTTAAAATTTACAAGACGTTTGGAGCTGCAGTTTTTGCATCATTCGAGTTGTTTTCGTTATTCCATTGTCGAATTTACTCAGATACACACTCGAGGAAATAGACAAAAGCAAAATGTAAAACAGTTTAAAAATGGTGGATGCCCCAAATTTGTAGAAAATATTGAAAATCTACAAGACGACTGGAGGTATTATATTTCGATCCGATGGGTCGTTTTCATCATTTTAATGCCGAAATTGGATCGACTTACATTCGTAGAGGTATGAGAAGGCATTAAATAAAAATGATGAAAAATGGTGGATGCGCCAAAATTTACAAAAATATTTAAAATTTACAAGACGTTTGGAGTTGCAGTTTTTGCATCATTCGAGTTGTTTTCGTTATTCCATTGTCGAATTTACTCAGATACACACTCGAGGAAATAGACAAAAGCAAAATGTAAAACAGTTTAAAAATGGTGGATGCCCCAAATTTGTAGAAAATATTAAAAATCTACAAGACGACTGGAGGTATTATATTTCGATCCGATGGGTCGTTTTCATCATTTTAATGCCGAAATTGGATCGACTTACATTCTTAGAGGTACGAGAAAGCAGTAAATAAAAATGATGAAAAATGGTGGATGCGCCAAAATTCACAAAAATATTTAAAATTTACAAGACGTTTGGAGCTGCAGTTTTTGCATCATTCGAGTTGTTTTCGTTATTCCATTGTCGAATTTACTCAGATACACACTCGAGGAAATAGACAAAAGCAAAATGTAAAACAGTTTAAAAATGGTGGATGCCCCAAATTTGTAGAAAATATTGAAAATCTACAAGACGACTGGAGGTATTATATTTCGATCCGATGGGTCGTTTTCATCATTTTAATGCCGAAATTGGATCGACTTACATTCGTAGAGGTATGAGAAGGCATTAAATAAAAATGATGAAAAATGGTGGATGCGCCAAAATTTACAAAAATATTTAAAATTTACAAGACGTTTGGAGTTGCAGTTTTTGCATCATTCGAGTTGTTTTCGTTATTCCATTGTCGAATTTACTCAGATACACACTCGAGGAAATAGACAAAAGCAAAATGTAAAACAGTTTAAAAATGGTGGATGCGCCAAATTTGTAGAAAATATTGAAAATCTACAAGACGACTGGAGGTTTTATATTTCGATCCGATGGGTCGTTTTCATCATTTTAATGCCGAAATTGGATCGACTTACATTCTTAGAGGTACGAGAAAGCAGTAAATAAAAATGATGAAAAATGGTGGATGCGCCAAAATTCACAAAAATATTTAAAATTTACAAGACGTTTGGAGCTGCAGTTTTTGCATCATTCGAGTTGTTTTCGTTATTCCATTGTCGAATTTACTCAGATACACACTCGAGGAAATAGTCAAAAGCAAAATGTAAAACAGTTTAAAAATGGTGGATGCGCCAAATTTAGAGAAAATATTGAAAATTTACAAAACGACTGGAGGTATTATATTTCGATCCGATGGGTCGTTTTCATCATTTTAATCCCGAAATTGGATCGACTGACATTCTCAGAGGTACGAGAAAGCAGTAAATAAAAAGGATGTAAAATGGTGGATGCGCCAAAATTTACAAAAATATTTAAAATTTACAAGACGTCTGGGGCTGCAGTTTTTGCATCATTCGAGTTGTTTTCGTTATTCCATTGTCGAATTTACTCAGATACACACTCGAGGAAATAGACAAAAGCAAAATGTAAAACAGTTTAAAAATGGTGGATGCGTCAAATTTAGAGAAAACATTGAAAATCTACAAGACGACTAGAGGTATTACATTTCGATCCGATGGGTCGTTTTCATAATTTTAATGCCGAAATTGGATCGACTTACATTCGTAGATGTATGAGAAGGTATTAAATAAAAATGATGAAAAATGGTGGATGCGCCAAAATTCACAAAAATATTTAAAATTTACAAGACGTTTGGAGTTGTAGTTTTTGCATCATTCGGGTTGTTTTCGTTATTCCGTTGTCGAATTTACTCAGATACACACTCGAGGAAATAGACAAAAGCAAAATGTAAAACAGTTTAAAAATGGTGGATGCGCCAAATTTGTAGAAAATATTGAAAATCTTCAAGACGACTGGAGGTATTATATTTCGATCCGATGGGTCGTTTTCATCATTTTAATGCCGAAATTGGATCGACTTACATTCGTAGATGTATGAGAAGGTATTAAATAAAAATGATGATAAATGGTGGATGCGCCAAAATTCACAAAAATATTTAAAATTTACAAAACGTTTGGAGCTGCAGTTTTTGCATCATTCGAGTTTTTTTCGTTATTCCATTGTCGAATTTACTCAGATACACACTCGAGGAAATAGACAAAAGCAAAATGTAAAACAGTTTAAAAATGGTGGATGCGCCAAATTTGTAGAAAATATTGAAAATCTACAAGACGACTGGAGGTATTATATTTCGATCCGATGGATCGTTTTCATCATTTTAATGCCGAAATTGGATCGACTTACATTCGTAGAGGTAGGAGAAGGCATTAAATAAAAATGATGAAAAATGGTGGATGCGCCAAAATTTACAAAAATATTTAAAATTTACAAGACGTTTGGTGTTGTAGTTTTTGCATCATTCGAGTTGTTTTCGTTATTCCGTTGTCGAATTTACTCAGATACACATTTGAGGAAATAGACAAAAGCAAAATGTAAAACAGTTTAAAAATGGTGGATGCGCCAAATTTGTAGAAAATATTGAAAATCTACAAGACGACTGGAGGTATTACATTTCGATCCGATGGGTCATTTTCATCATTTTAATGCCGAAATTGGATCGACTTACATTCGTAGATGTATGAGAAGGTATTAAATAAAAATGATGAAAAATGGTGGATGCGCCAAAATTCACAAAAATATTTAAAATTTACAAGACGTTTGGAGTTGCAGTTTTTGCATCATTCGGGTTGTTTTCGTTATTCCATTGTCGAATTTACTCAGATACACACTCGAGGAAATAGACAAAAGCAAAATGTAAAACAGTTTGAAAATGGTGGATGCGCCAAATTTAGAGAAAATATTGAAAATCTACAAGACGACTGGAGGTATTACATTTCGGTCCGATGGGTCGTTTTCATCATTTTAATGCCGAAATTGGATCGACTTACATTCTTAGAGATATACTACTTTTTACACCTGTTGTGTACAACATTTTTTTTACTATGGTTCTAGAACCCCTAATTTCTGTAACTTGAGTAGCATTAAGCATCTAAGAATGGAAGTGTGAAAAAGCGAAATTGTTGCATTACCAAGTATAGTACATACTTGCCTTTTTTGACTCGCGTACAGCATATACAGCGTAAAGTTGCCGGGTGCTAAAAATGACCTGTTCTTGCATGATGGTCAAGTGTAATAGAATGCATATTTTTAACGAAACGGAAGTTAAAAAATCCATCAGTATCTTCATACCTGAATACACATTAATATTTGTCTTCTCGGAATCGCCAACATTGTAATTTAATATCTCCATCACGGTAATGACTACCATAACATCTTACTTGCGCTGAAATTGATTTGCCGATGTAATTCTCATTAAAATGCACGAAAGAAAACCGGCCATTTATTTATTCTAAGAACCTCGACACCAATCAGAGTTTTTGTTTCATTATACAAGACATGTTTTTCTAGTTTCCCGAAAGGAAGTCGACGCCGTTCTCATTATTACATTTCTGGCCCGCAGCTATACGCAAATACGAGTAATTTAAGAGATGATGACTTCGGAGCGGTCGATATTATTCAGAAGTAATTTATCGACTTCCGTTAGAAGCTTAATACAGATATGTTATAAATATGGTGTCGGTCTTATTACGCCTCATCCATCGATAGAGAATAGGACACCATTAATTGCCACGAATTATTTCCCTTAATAACGACTTATTTTGACCCATAAAACATTCCATGAAGTTGATAGAAGTTTCGTGCAAGACCGTCGTAACACGACTCGGATGAAATTACACGCTATAACACGGCCATACCTATAATTCAACCACCACCGTTAAAATTCATTTCGGTGGCAGCGACTAATAAGTGCCACTCGGGATATTTCGAGCCGAAGTTTGTACATTTTAACATGATCGTAATTCGATGCAAAGATCAGATGAGAGACATCCGTAAATTCGGAATTCTCGGTCGTATTTATGCCCGCGATGACGATCGAAATGGCTGAGGAATTCGTTTGTCGAAATTTATGTTTTTGGCGTCTCGGAATTCTTCTACAGATATGCACGTATCTGTGTTGTAAATTGTTTAATCTTGACGGGACTGAATTCCTGTTCTGTCATTCCCATGCGAGAATACTATTAATTATTAAGTGTTAACAAGAAAGAAGAGAACTGTAGTGTTGCATTATAGGCAACCAACCTAGCGCGCCGCGTGTTCCGCTACACAAACAACTCCGGCTAGTGTTACAAGTTGCCTATAATAAACAAACCCAACTTCGAACAAAGCTCTTTCAATTCGAGTCCTCAAACATTTCATCCTCGATGTCTACCCAAGTGTACTTCCCTGAGATAAGTCGCGAGGAAATGATTATTTAACTTCCCGTGTTAAGTCGGAGTTCGTAAATCTCGGAATGGATAATTTTAGGCTTTCATCCGTTGTGTTCACAAGTATGAATAATTCCACAGAAAGTGGGGCAGGAGACTGAGACGCGGATTCTCGTTAATTGAAAAATGGGAGGGCGGATCGATCGACTGTGAAGGCGCAAACGTAAATTAAATATAGGCATGAAAATATTATGTTGTTGCATGTCATTGGATTAAATTTGGAAAGTTAAAAGGAAAATGATTGGGATATACCCAAGATATTTTTTAGTATAAACCTGTCAGAACAAGATAAAAACTAAAAAAATATTAAAATAGTGCAGATTACAGGTAAAATAACCAGTTGTTATCATTTAAAAAATGCGTTTATCATATTATTCACGTCATTTTAAAAGCCATAATATGGATAAAAAAAAAATAAAAAAAATACTTCAATATTTTCATTTTGGGCAACCACTTATTTTTATCCTTTATTCTTTAGTTTACGTCTCAAATGTAATGTTAAATAGTAATGGACTCAGTAAGTAACCTTGTTCTACTCCCATTTTATTTATAAACCTTGCTGACATGTATTCCATTTTTTTTTCTCAGTTTCAGTTTCAGAATCGCGGTTCCTCAGTTCTTCATTTTCAGTTCATCAGTTTTAGTTTTTCGGTCTTTCAGTTTCCAGTTTTAGTTTATCAGTTTTAGTTTCTCCGTTCGAGTTCCTCAGTTTCAGTTCATTCCTCCGCTTCAGTTTTAGTTCTTCATTTTTCAATGTGAGATCAAAATGCAGTAAATCGTGTATCAGCTGTGAGACCTTGCGATCAAATTCAAAATGTAGCAGTCTGTTCTGTCGACACCTAGACCTTATGGGCCACATCAATGTGTGGTAAACCTGTTTGTCAATATCTAAACCTTGTGTCGAGATCAAAGTGTAGTAATCTTTTTATCAATATCTGGACCTTAAGGTCGAGATCAAAATGCAGTAAATCGTGTATCAGCTTCGAGACCTTACGAGCAAATTCAAAATGTAGCAGTCTGTTTTGTCGACACCTAGACCTTATGGGCCACATCAATGTGTGGTAAACCTGTTTGTCAATATCTAAACCTTGTGTCGAGATCAAAGTGTAGTAATCTTTTTATCAATATCTGGACCTTAAGGTCGAGATCAAAATGCAGTAAATCGTGTATCAGCTTCGAGACCTTACGAGCAAATTCAAAATGTAGCAGTCTGTTTTGTCGACACCTAGACCTTATGGGCCACATCAATGTGTGGTAAACCTGTTTGTCAATATCTAAACCTGGTGTCGAGATCAAAGTGTAGTATTCTTTTTATCAATATCTAGACCTTAAGGTCGAGATCAAAATCCAATAAATCGTGTATCAGCTTCGAGACCTTACGATCAAATTCAAAATGTAGCAATCTGTTTTGTCGACACCTAGACCTTATGGGCCACATCAATGTGTAGTAAACCTGTTTGTCAATATCTAAACCTTGTGTCGAGATCAAAGTGTAGTAATCTTATTATCAATATCTAGACCTTAAGGTCGAGATCAAAATGCAGTAAATCGTGTATCAGCTTCGAGACCTTACGAGCAAATTCAAAATGTAGCAGTCTGTTTTGTCGACACCTAGACCTTATGGGCCACATCAAGGTGTAGTAAACCTGTTTGTCAATATCTAAACCTTGTGTCGAGATCAAAATGTAGTAATCTTTCTATCAATATCAAGACCTTAAGGTCGAGATCAAAATGTAGTGAATCGTGTATCGGCTTCGAGACCTTACGAGCAAATTCAAAATGTATCAATCTGTTTTGTCGACACCTAGACCTTATGGGCCACATCAATGTGTAGTAAACCTGTTTGTCAATATCTACACCTTGTGTCGAGATCAAAGTGTAGTAATCTTTTTATCAATATCTAGACCTTAAGGTCGAGATCAAAATGCAGTAAATCGTGTATCAGCTTCGAGACCTTACGAGCAAATTCAAAATGTAGCAGTCTGTTTTGTCGACACCTAGACCTTATGGGCCACATCAATGTGTGGTAAACCTGTTTGTCAATATCTAAACCTTGTGTCGAGATCAAAGTGTAGTAATCTTTTCATCAATATCTGGACCTTAAGGTCGAGATCAAAATGCAGTAAATCGTGTATCAGCTTCGAGACCTTACGAGCAAATTCAAAATGTAGCAGTCTGTTCTGTCGACACCTAGACCTTATGGGCCACATCAATGTGTGGTAAACCTGTTTGTCAATATCTAAACCTTGTGTCGAGATCAAAGTGTAGTAATCTTATTATCAATATCTAGACCTTAAGGTCGAGATCAAAATGCAGTAAATCGTGTATCAGCTTCGAGACCTTACGAGCAAATTCAAAATGTAGCAGTCTGTTTTGTCGACACCTAGACCTTATGGGCCACATCAATGTGTAGTAAACCTGTTTGTCAATATCTAAACCTTGTGTCGAGATCAAAGTGTAGTAATCTTTTTATCAATATCTAGACCTTACGGTCGAGATCAAAATGCAGTAAATCGTGTATCAGCTTCGAGACCTTACGATCAAATTAAAAATGTATCAATCTGTCTTGTCGACACCTAGACCTTATGGGCCACATCAATGTGTAGTAAACCTGTTTGTCAATATCTAAACCTTGTGTCGAGATCAAAGTGTAGTAATTTTTTTATCAATATCTAGACCTTAAGGTCGAGATCAAAATGTAGTAAATCGCGTATCGGCTTCGAGACCTTACGAGCTAATTCAAAATGTATCAATCTGTTTTGTCGACACCTAGACCTTATGGGCCACATCAATGTGTAGTAAACCTGGTTGTCAATATCTAAACTTTGTATCGAGATCAAAGTGTAGTAATCTTTTTATCAATATGTAGACCATAAGGTCGAGATCAAAATGCAGTAAAACGTGTATCGGCTTCGAGACCTTACGAGCAAATTCAAAATGTATCAATCTGTTTTGTCGACACCTAGACCTTATGGGCCACATCAATGTGTAGTAAACCTGGTTGTCAATATCTAAACCTTGTGTCGAGATCAAAGTGTAGTAATTTTTTTATCAATATCTAGACCTTAAGGTCGAGATCAAAATGCAGTAAATCGCGTATCGGCTTCGAGACCTTACGAGCAAATTCAAAATATATCAATCTGTTTTGTCGACACCTAGACCTTATGGGCCACATCAATGTGTGGTAAACCTGGTTGTCAATATCTAAACTTTGTATCGAGATCAAAGTGTAGTAATCTTTTTATCAATATCTAGACCTTGAGGTCGAGATCAAAATACAGTAAATCGTGTATCAGCTTCGAGACCTTACGGTCAAAATCAAAATGTAGGAACCTGTTTTGTCGACACCTAGACCCTATGGGCCACATCAATGTGTAGTAAACCTGTTTGTCAATATCTAAACCTTGTGTCGAGATCAAAGTGTAGTAATCTTTTTATCAATATCTAGACCTTAAGGCCGAGATCAAAATGCAGTAAATCGTGTGTCAGCTTCGAGACTTTAGGATCAAAATCAAAATGTAGTAATCTGTTTTGTCGACACCTAAGCCTTATGGGCCACATCAATGTGTAGTAAACCGGTTTATCAATATCTAAACCTTGTGTCGAGATCAAAGTGTAGTAGTATTTTTATCAATATCTAGACCTTAAGGTCGAGATCAAAATGCAGTAAATCGTGTATCAGCTTCGAGACCTTAGGATCAAATTCAAAATGTAGCAAGCTGTTTTGTCGACACCTAGACCTTATGGGCCACATCAATGTGTAGTAAACCTGTTTGTCAATATCTAAACCTTGTGTCGAGATCAAAGTGTAGTAATATTTTTATCAATATCTAGACCTTAAGGTCGAGATCAAAATGCAGTAAATCGTGTATCAGCTTCGAGACCTTACGGTCAAAATCAAAATGTAGGAACCTGTTTTGTCGACACCTAGACCCTATGGGCCACATCAATGTGTAGTAAACCTCTTTGTCAATATCTAAACCTTGTGTCGAGATCAAAGTGTAGTAATATTTTTATCAATATCTAGACCTTAAGGTCGAGATCAAAATGCAGTAAATCGTGTATCAGCTTCGAGACCTTACGGTCAAAATCAAAATGTAGGAACCTGTTTTGTCGACACCTAGACCCTATGGGCCACATCAATGTGTAGTAAACCTGTTTGTCAATATCTAAACCTTGTGTCGAGATCAAAGTGTAGTAATATTTTTATCAATATCTAGACCTTAAGGTCGAGATCAAAATGCAGTAAATCGTGTATCAGCTTCGAGACCTTACGGTCAAAATCAAAATGTAGGAACCTGTTTTGTCGACACCTAGACCCTATGGGCCACATCAATGTGTAGTAAACCTGTTTGTCAATATCTAAACCTTGTGTCGAGATCAAAGTGTAGTAATATTTTTATCAATATCTAGACCTTAAGGTCGAGATCAAAATGCAGTAAATCGTGTATCAGCTTCGAGACCTTACGGTCAAAATCAAAATGTAGGAACCTGTTTTGTCGACACCTAGACCCTATGGGCCACATCAATGTGTAGTAAACCTGTTTGTCAATATCTAAACCTTGTGTCGAGATCAAAGTGTAGTAATTTTTTTATCAATATCTAGACCTTAAGGTCGAGATCAAAATGCAGTAAATCGCGTATCGGCTTCGAGACCTTACGAGCAAATTCAAAATGTATCAATCTGTTTTGTCGACACCTAGACCTTATGGGCCACATCAATGTGTAGTAAACCTGTTTGTCAATATCTAAACCTTGTGTCGAGATCAAAGTGTAGTAATATTTTTATCAATATCTAGACCTTAAGGTCGAGATCAAAATGCAGTAAATCGTGTATCGGCTTCGAGACCTTACGAGCAAATTCAAAATGTATCAATCTGTTTTGTCGACACCTAGACCTTATGGGCCACATCAATGTGTAGTAAACCTGGTTGTCAATATCTAAACTTTGTATCGAGATCAAAGTGTAGTAATCTTTTTATCAATATGTAGACCATAAGGTCGAGATCAAAATGCAGTAAATCGCGTATCGGCTTCGAGACCTTACGAGCAAATTCAAAATGTATCAATCTGTTTTGTCGACACCTAGACCTTATGGGCCACATCAATGTGTAGTAAACCTGTTTGTCAATATCTAAACCTTGTGTCGAGATCAAAGTGTAGTAATATTTTTATCAATATCTAGACCTTAAGGTCGAGATCAAAATGCAGTAAATCGTGTATCAGCTTCGAGACCTTACGGTCAAAATCAAAATGTAGGAACCTGTTTTGTCGACACCTAGACCTTATGGGCCACATCAATGTGTAGTAAACCTGGTTGTCAATATCTAAACCTTGTGTCGAGATCAAAGTGTAGTAATCTTTTTATCAATATGTAGACCATAAGGTCGAGATCAAAATGCAGTAAATCGTGTATCGGCTTCGAGACCTTACGAGCAAATTCAAAATGTATCAATCTGTTTTGTCGACACCTAGACCTTATGGGCCACATCAATGTGTAGTAAACCTGTTTGTCAATATCTAAACCTTGTGTCGAGATCAAAGTGTAGTAATATTTTTATCAATATCTAGACCTTAAGGTCGAGATCAAAATGCAGTAAATCGTGTATCAGATTCGAGACCTTACGGTCAAAATCAAAATGTAGGAACCTGTTTTGTCGACACCTAGACCCTATGGGCCACATCAATGTGTAGTAAACCTGTTTGTCAATATCTAAACCTTGTGTCGAGATCAAAGTGTAGTAATTTTTTTATCAATATCTAGACCTTAAGGTCGAGATCAAAATGCAGTAAATCGCGTATCGGCTTCGAGACCTTACGAGCAAATTCAAAATTAATCAATCTGTTTTGTCGACACCTAGACCTTATGGGCCACATCAATGTGTAGTAAACCTGTTTGTCAATATCTAAACCTTGTGTCGAGATCAAAGTGTAGTAATCTTTTTATCAATATCTAGACCTTAAGGCCGAGATCAAAATGCAGTAAATCGTGTGTCAGCTTCGAGACTTTAGGATCAAAATCAAAATGTAGTAATCTGTTTTGTCGACACCTAAGCCTTATGGGCCACATCAATGTGTAGTAAACCGGTTTATCAATATCTAAACCTTGTGTCGAGATCAAAGTGTAGTAGTATTTTTATCAATATCTAGACCTTAAGGTCGAGATCAAAATGCAGTAAATCGTGTATCAGCTTCGAGACCTTAGGATCAAATTCAAAATGTAGCAAGCTGTTTTGTCGACACCTAGACCTTATGGGCCACATCAATGTGTAGTAAACCTGTTTGTCAATATCTAAACCTTGTGTCGAGATCAAAGTGTAGTAATATTTTTATCAATATCTAGACCTTAAGGTCGAGATCAAAATGCAGTAAATCGTGTATCAGCTTCGAGACCTTACGGTCAAAATCAAAATGTAGGAACCTGTTTTGTCGACACCTAGACCCTATGGGCCACATCAATGTGTAGTAAACCTGTTTGTCAATATCTAAACCTTGTGTCGAGATCAAAGTGTAGTAATATTTTTATCAATATCTAGACCTTAAGGTCGAGATCAAAATGCAGTAAATCGTGTATCAGCTTCGAGACCTTACGGTCAAAATCAAAATGTAGGAACCTGTTTTGTCGACACCTAGACCCTATGGGCCACATCAATGTGTAGTAAACCTGTTTGTCAATATCTAAACCTTGTGTCGAGATCAAAGTGTAGTAATATTTTTATCAATATCTAGACCTTAAGGTCGAGATCAAAATGCAGTAAATCGTGTATCAGCTTCGAGACCTTACGGTCAAAATCAAAATGTAGGAACCTGTTTTGTCGACACCTAGACCCTATGGGCCACATCAATGTGTAGTAAACCTGTTTGTCAATATCTAAACCTTGTGTCGAGATCAAAGTGTAGTAATATTTTTATCAATATCTAGACCTTAAGGTCGAGATCAAAATGCAGTAAATCGTGTATCAGCTTCGAGACCTTACGGTCAAAATCAAAATGTAGGAACCTGTTTTGTCGACACCTAGACCCTATGGGCCACATCAATGTGTAGTAAACCTGTTTGTCAATATCTAAACCTTGTGTCGAGATCAAAGTGTAGTAATTTTTTTATCAATATCTAGACCTTAAGGTCGAGATCAAAATGCAGTAAATCGCGTATCGGCTTCGAGACCTTACGAGCAAATTCAAAATGTATCAATCTGTTTTGTCGACACCTAGACCTTATGGGCCACAATGTGTAGTAAATCTGTCCAGAACTGTTCTTTTTACAGTTATTATTAAAGCAGATTAACTCATAACATTACAGGGTCGAGAGGCATATTGGCGCCATACTGGAGACTTGACCAGTGCTGACGTCACACGTTCCCCATCTTAATTTATTAATTCCTATTCTAAAAAATCTACGTATTTACGCAGAATGAGAGCATGCAACGTGTAATACCAAATTTTGTTATTTTTTATTAGTCTCTTTCTTCTTTCTTCTATTACTTTGTGGTTTTTCTATTTCGTTACTTCATAATTGCGTAACGATGAATTATTGAACTTCACATTTTTTTAAATTCGTGGTACCTCATAAGCTTTTTTCGTAATTCTACAATTTCATTGTGCCTTGTGTTATTTCACTATTTCATACTGTATTTCGGTATTTTTTATTTTGTTTTTTTTTTTCGTAAATGTATTATTTCTTCTTTGTTTTTATTTTTAATATCCATCTGCATTTTATTTTCATTAATATTAATTTGTTAAGTTTACGGTTTAAGTTTTTTAATTTTTTCATTGTTCCATTTTATTATTGAGCCCATTTTTGCATACGGTTGCTCCTTTTTGGTTGTTTCTTTTACTATTCTTTATGATATTTTCCATCAATTTTTAATTCTAATTTATTTTCAGTTTTTCAGTTCCTTTGTTTTAGTTCACGGTCACGATTACGGTCACGGAATTTTCGCTGCATTCCATATATCCAAATTTTGTCATGGGATATTATGTAATCAATGGAATCGTTAAGCCCTTTGGACAAATAAAAATTTACTTGAAACTATTGTAACTTTTAGTTTGAATTATTACTTTTATTGTCTCCCATGCCGCCCAGCAAAGCAATATTATGAAATATAAATAATCATCTTTTGCACGTACCGAAGTACGTAATTCGACCTATTGCGCTTGTGACCCACAGATTTTTTCCCAGTTTTGCACGTGTGATAAAAACATCTCCTTATCTGTCGAAAGTATGGCAACGAAAGTGCAAACGTAAAATCCAAAACAATCTATTATCTGGTGCAATTTAATCAGATCCCCAGAAGGATACACATTAATCATTGGTTACATTGATAAGAATATTTTTGCTTGTTGTGTCTATGATTTTATCAACGGTCCTTTTTTCTTTACTGTCATCTCAACACACACGGAACCACATTTCAGATAATTGTGTTGTATTTTGATTGAAATTTTCCAATATACATCAAAACCAGGATTTAATGTACCCTTTGAATTGCGCCTATTTATAGAACCAGGATCTACATACGTAAATTGGTGATAATTTGTTTACATAAACATATGGACATGATTGTAAATAATCGTTTAGTCATAACAAGTTGTACGAGATAACGAATTGGAGAAATTACCCCATTAACGGCCGCGTCTTGTAGAGGCGCTGATAAAAAGCGTTGGGATAAACTTCCCGGAGATTTATTTACAAGCAATGACGTGTGCGGCGATTTATATCAGACTAACGCATCTTCTTGGTATCGAGAATGGAATTTAAATCTGGCAGTTCTGTTAAAAATAGCTTCGGCTTGACTTATAGAAAATTAACAATTTAAGACACCCCGTGAACAAACAGTACAGACACCCCCTCAATAAATAATGTACCAGACTTGCAGTTTAAAAAGAAAGACGATACTTCACTGTAATCTCACGTTACGGCAGGAAGCTGAGCTTCCATTAGCATAGATCAATCGGATCAATCGAAAATTCAAAATTAAACTGTCGCCCTATTAAATTACTGCAATAAATTATTCACGGCGAGGATTACAGGGTGCGAACGAGGATTTGTAAGAAGAGAGCAACTTCTGAGTAAAGCCGGAGGAGCTTTCCGAGATGTGTGTATGTGCTCGGAGGTACTCGACTGGCAGAACGGTGCAATTAGGGTGAAAGCGTTCTTGCGCAAGTGTTTGTCGGAACAGGTCCTTTCGTAAATTTAATATTACTATTTATTTATATATGTATCCAATAGTTTTCGACGTCCACTAGAGGTCTCACTCGCCCAATCCTGAGCTTTCAAACCTTTCTTCGAAAAACTTTATCATCCCAAAATAAATTATTTCAGTTTGAAAGAGCTGGCGGCAAAAGCCTACCAGTGGATAAAAGATTTTAATAAAAATGGTAAACTTAAAAATTATTAATAACATAAGGTGTATAAAGAAAAAAAATTAAAACTAGAACTCACGCTCGTGTTAAGTCCAATTTCAAAAAATGGTTGACATTCCAATAAAATTAGTCAATCGGTCAGTTGTAAATGGGGCGGCCCACCCGCCCACCGCATTCAAATGTGCTGCCGTGAACCATATGGTTTTTAGTCCCACATAACAACTGTGAAATACAAGAAACGACATGTGGATACAATAGGAAAATGGTTGTCATTTCGAACCAGTTTGTCAACCATTCAGTCAAAAATGTAAATTTGAGTATTTATTTTGTTGTAAATGTCAATTTGAATTTATTCTCATTAATGGTATAAGGTTTCTTTGTGACTAAAAAGCGTAATGGTTTTGGCATCGTTTATGCGTGCGGTGGGCGGGTGGGCCGCCCTTTCCACTATACTCATCGACTGACTAAATGGATGAGAAATAGCAACCATCTACATATTGATTATCTTTTTTCTTTAACAACTAGAACTCACTCTCGTGTTCAGTCCAATTTCAAAAATTTTTAAGTCAAGAAATGGTTGACATTCCAATAAAATTAGTCAATCGGTCAGTTGTAAATGGGGCCGCCCACCGCATTCAAATGTGCTGCCGTGAACCATATGGTTTTTAGTCCCACATAACAACTGTGAAATACAAGAAACGACATGTGGATACAATAGGAAAATGGTTGTCATTTCGAACCAGTTTGTCAACCATTCAGTCAAAAATGTAAATTTGAGTATTTATTTTGTTGTAAATGTCAATTTGAATTTATTCTCATTAATGGTATAAGGTTTCTTTGTGACTAAAAAGCGTAATGGTTTTGGCATCGTTTATGCGTGCGGTGGGCGGGTGGGCCGCCCTTTCCACTATACTCATCGACTGACTAAATGGATGAGAAGTAGCAACCATCTACATATTGATTATCTTTTTTCTTTAACAACTAGAACTCACTCTCGTGTTCAGTCCAATTTCAAAAATTTTTAAGTCAAGAAATGGTTGACATTCCAATAAAATTAGTCAATCGGTCAGTTGTAAATGGGGCCGCCCACCGCATTCAAATGTGCTGCCGTGAACCATATGGTTTTTAGTCCCACAGAACAACTGTGAAATACAAGAAACGACATGTGGATACAATAGGAAAATGGTTGTCATTTCGAACCAGTTTGTCAACCATTCAGTCAAAAATGTAAACTTGAGTATTTATTTTGGTGTAAATGTCAATTTGAATTTATTCTCATTAATGGTATAAGGTTTCTTTGTGACTAAAAAGCGTAATGGTTTTGGCCGCCCTTTCCACTATACTCATCGACTGACTAAATGGATGAGAAATAGCAACCATCTACATATTGATTATCTTTTTTCTTTAACAACTAGAACTCACTCTCGTGTTCAGTCCAATTTCAAAATTTTTAAGTCAAAAAATGGTCGACATTCCAATACCGATAGTCAATCGGTCAGTTGTAAATGGGGAATTGAAGACTTGACTATGCAAATTATATGATCCGTTCCTCAATAATACATCAGGTCTGGAATTTTGACGTTCAAAGTCAACTGGATGTTTATGAATACCCTGTATAATATATTGAAGTAAGTATAAGCCAAGGAATATGATGAATAATGTTTTAACCTAAAAAAATGGTCAAACTTACAATTCAACATAAAATGTAAATTCAAGATGGCCGTCGCCATGAAATGGCGGATTACATATTCTTTTTCAACTTCCTCAATGTGGGTATCAAATGAAAGGGATTAACTTGTAGAATATAATACACCATGAGAAAATTCAAAATTCAAGATGGCCGCCACCACAAAAAAAATACTATTTAATCCGGTTAGTACCCATTGGACATTGGCACAATTTTACTATGTATTTACAATAACTAGCTGAATCGAATGCGCTAGCAAAAAAACATCTTTTTATGTTATGAAATGCAAACTTACATTCCTAAAATGGCTAAAATCACCAAATGTAATAAATCGTACACTATCGAACACGTAATTCCTTAATATTAAATGAAATCTTGCGGACATCACAAGTAAATTTCAAGTCAACGCTAACGTGGGTGTTTCAATTAATTAAATTAAAAATACTGGGACAGCATCATACGGTAGATACTTCCAAATTCAGGCAATGTTTGTAGTAGCTGTCATATTTGATCATAAGAACAAATTAAACTGCTCAAAAATTGTCTGTCCCAGTAGTGATGCTTATTTGTTTCACGGTCTCTTCAGAACAACGGAAATAAGCCCAAAGTTACTTACCCACTTTCAGCAATTTATAGGAGACTTTCAAACAAGAAGAATGTAGATGTAGCATCAAATGATCGACGATGAGAAATCTGATCCACAACACATGACATTATTTAATTGTTAAAAATCCGAAAACACCGAACTGTCGATTCATGTCAACAGTATAAAGAGAACTGAAGCCGTAGGTTTACCTCCAATTGTTTTCAAGCGCATAAAGTGTTTTTCCAATAGATCAATAAAAAATCCCGCGTTAATGCGTTAAAAACCCTTATTAATCATCGTTCGCAAGAGAGTTATAGCGGCGCGACCGGCCCGCCGAGAACATCGTTTTTGTGGAGTTTTTTTTGGTATCTGAAATCGCACCGAATCATCATTATGCAAGTGTTCGAGAATCCGCGGCATTGGGAACTATCGGGTGAAATGGGGATTTTTGACGTTCAAAGTCTACTGTATGTGTGAATCATTTATGAAGATCGTGTAGGTATAAACGAAGATCGCCACTGGCGGAAGATAGTTTAATTAATACAAATCAATTAGAAGGCTGTCGGTTAGCTTTTATTCCCTAAATTTACCTTACTTTTGGAAACATTGGGAAAATATTTTAAAAAATCCATGTTCATCCACTTTCCAGAAAAAAATTATTAAGTATTTTTATACACTGAAATCACAAAAACCATATATTTTTTTTTTAATAATTTTTGGAAAAATTATAAACTATAACTATTTGTTCCCGCTGTGGTCATATTACCGCTTTGATTTTTAATTGTAGTAAAGTAAATGTGAATATATAAAAAAAATGTAACAGGAGGGTGTAAATAAATTCATCAATAATAATTGTTTGATATAAATATAAATTTAAAAAATACAAAACATTGCTGTATTTGTTGAAAATTAATTATTAAATTCATTTTAGGGTTACCCAACCACTGTCAACTACAGTGCCCGTTCCTAATAAATCAGTTTAAAGTTTAGAAAAGTTAAAACTTTTGTAAAAACTAAAATATTTTTACTACCAACTCACCACTTGGGCAACTATCTTTTTTGCATTTACTCGTATTGGGTTTTCGCTCGATAGCCTCCATGTTTAATTTTTTTATTTTTTTTTACTTTTAACTTTAAACAATTATTATATTTCGTATTGCCGTTCTCGAATTACAATGACAACTTGTAGTCGCCGTTTCTTGCGGTCCACCACGAATGTTTAAAATAAATAAAATCCACTTATCGCCTGCACCCAACACGCTGGCCCCAGCTCTCGTCTGGCACGTATTATATTCTTATTGCAAATTTTTCGTGCTTCACCACGGACGTATTTTAAGTGCTCCGAAAATGGACAAAGTGGAAATTCCCAAAGCTAACCCTTCCAACCGAAAAGCAAAATTCAAGCGGTTTTTAAAGGAAATCCCGGAAGGCTCAAGTAAGTACCCACTGAATCTATTCCGTCGTCACTGCCCTGCGACCCAATGGCGGTCCGACAACATTCCTCCTTGTGAGTTACTTGAACATGAACATAATTGTTTACCTTTCGGACTTTGCATCGCGCCCTTATTTTTACAAAGATTCAGACCACTTCTCGGTCACTTGAGAACCCAGGGTGTCACCTGAGTCGCCTATTTAGACGACATTTTAATCATTAGTCCAAATCACTATAAAACATTCGAAAATGGATTGACGCATTAAACTTTTGGGATTATATTACATTTGAGAAAAGTGCTTACAACCATCGCAGGCTTGGTTTTGGGTTTATCTTCGATTCGACCTAATTATTGCAAAACAGAAAGAACGTTGTGTTAAAAGATACTATATAACATAATGTAAACAGCCAGTAATTAATCCAAGTATCGGGTATTTCTACAATTATTGAGTCCGCCTCTCCTAGCGTCGCTATCTGCTTCGAACCCATGCATCGAATAGCCCGGCCCGTCCCGTCAGCTGGGTCCAAGTACTTCCAGTCGACCAGTCAATCCAGTGGACCAGTTGGACTCCTTGAACATAGTTGTACTCTCTGGTCGCTATAGTTCAGGAGTCAGGGCGGCTTGGATATACAATCTCTGTTGTTGTCCATAACAGCCGCCCCTATCAGGAGTTGGATTCCAAGAACCATACAAGCCCCATCAGCAGTTGGATTCCATGAACATAGTAAGTCGATTCTCTGATCGCTATAGTTCATGGCGTGCTTGGATTATTACAATCTCTGTTGTTGTCCATACTAGAACCCTCAGGAGTTGTGTTAACGGGTTATACTTTGTCCCTCGGTTTCTGGACTTTTTTCTGGACTTTTCTCTGCTCACATGTGTCGATCGATTTCTGAAATGGCACTTGGGTATTTTGTGTCGACTTCCCCTTAAATGGACTCCACTTACATCAGAACCTTCTTGAAGTTTGTAATTTAAATCTTCAGTTTAGACTGAGCTGCTCAACAAAGCGCATTTGTATACTTACTCATATTAAAATATATGAAGATACCAAAACAGCTTTCTGGTTCGGTGTCAACCATTCGTAGGTATTAGATATTACAATCTCTGTTGTTGTCCATAACAGCCCCATCCGGAGTTGGATTACCTGAACCTAGTTATTCTCCGACTATTCTCTGACCGCTATAGTTCAGGGCGTGCTTGGATTATTACAATCTCTATTGTTATCCATACCTACCAGCCCCATCCGGAGTTGGATTCTTACAATCTCTGTTGTTGTCCAGAATACTTCATAACTCCCCATCTAGAATCGCTGCTGGGCACTAATTCAGCTGGGTCAAAAGGGCTAGAAGTGTCCATAGAAGTCACGACACTATCATCATGTCTTCATCTAATCTTGTCACCGGTCACCCACTCTTAGCCAACTACATCGCGTTAGTCCCGTCGGTCTTTAACGGGGAAGTTTTCAATTTCAGTCCCATTATTGGACCCCGCTGTGAAACAAATTAGTGGCGATTGCCACTTGGCACTTTCCTTTTTTTGGACAAGCTTTTCCTGAGCACTTCAACGCCACACAAGAAACAAAGAAGCCACCTAGCTTCTTCAGAAATTCCTCTGCGGACGTTACCTTCTTTCAAGCCAGGACTTCGGCTAGACCGGTCCCAAACTCCCGGTCCATCTGCACTCAACCGACCGGGTTTTACCTTCCGGCCCAAATAAATATTCGGATGAAGAAGGAGGAGGGGAGGCGATACCAAATGCTGGACGCTTAAGTAACTTTCTGAGTAACTCATTTAAGCTGGATCTCCGGTTAGACAATTTATAAGCAATGTGTCTTCACACGAATCGACTCAAGGAGCCCCTCTTTTACGATTTAAGTCGCTCGATCGAATATATTTTCAAAACTATTATCCGATAATGAACATATCCGCATCAGCAAAACACGATTTAGACTGGTGGAGTGAGTCACTCTCACACAGTCGGGGAACGAACCTATGTAATAATTTTGCCCTAAAAATCTATTAAGACGCCCCAAAATCTGGTTGGGGCGCCGTTATCAATGTTCTCGAATTAATCGCCGCTTTTAATGCCTTAAACTCCTTTGCCAAAGGAAGGTCCAACTGTCATATTCTTCTTAGTTTCGACATACATACAACACATAGGCAGTGTCAGATTCCCCAGATTCAACACGGTTGCCAGGGATATATTTTGGCAGTGGTGCGAATAACGCAACATTTTCCTTACTGCTTCCTATATATGTACATACGAAACATAATGTTCAGCAAAGAATCCCGTTTAAAAAAAAAAAACATGAATTATGTAATTCTGCGTTTCAACAAATTTGTAGACATTTTGATACCACTTCGATTCTGTTTGCAACCAAATTAAACGCCAAATGCGTTTAATGTATTTCGTGAGAACCGGACCCAGACTCTATCGCAAACGCATTTATATACTGCATCTTTTGAAAACAATTTTTTTACGCCTTCCCACCATTTTCCTCAATTTAAAATTGTTTGAGGATAATAGATTAAAGGACGACGGCCATACTAGTCCTAGCAACTTGGGTTACACAACCCTTGTACCCGGTTTATCGAAAGCTATTACTCAGCACCCCTTCTTCAACCAACTAAGAATCCACTTTTAATTCCTTTTAGGAACAGTCATCCCCTATGGAGAAAGATTATCCTAAAGGTTACAATTTTATCAGGACCTCAATTATTGAAAAGGCACATGCGAAATCAGACTTGACCGCCATAAAATCGTCAGTCTCCCCTCACAGACAATGAACCAATACAGTGTATACCTTCACAAATGATGAATATTTTCTAAAGATCTACACTGTAACTCGTATTCAGATTGCATAGACACAGTTACCATATCCTTCAATAATCAATTTACATCTGACGCATTGTATTCAACTGTGAATTCAGCGCAGTCAGCACTTTCCTTCATTTTTGCAATTCCTGAAGAACATCAGAATTTTCTTAAAAGGTTTCGAAATCTTAGACCATCAAAACCCAAATACCAAACAATCTGGGATACCTCATCAATTCTCTCCTATTTATCAGAGTTCTATCCTCTAGAGACAGTCTCAATCTCTATAATCTCATAATCAAATGAGGACCTTATTACCTCTAATATTAGCACATCGACCACAGACTCTGTCCAAGGTTAGACTGCACAATATCATAAGGTGTGATGATAAAGCCTAGAGATAACCATACCCGATAGAATTAAAACCTCTTCGGTTAAGAACTCTTAATCAGTATTAATTACTTTGTTTTTCCCTGAAAAACCACATTTATGCCTCGTATCATTAATTGAATCATCCATATCTAGGGCTCAGGCCTTGCGAACCCAGAACTATACACGTCTTAATATTAACCTACAGGAAACTGATTTCTCCAGCCTCTCCCCAAAGAATTAGTAAATTTTTTAAATTTAGCTACTTTAGCCGCATGAAGAACCGAAGTTCCGATTGAAAAAATCGAAAGACTGGCTGGCTGGATCACCAACTTTCAAATGTCACCTTTGTCGTCAACTGCAAACAGTTTTAGATTTAGATTTAGATTTAGGTTTATTAACGGACTTGGCCATTGACAATAAATAGTTACAACACATAAACATAAAACAATTACAATTTTAACTCACGTTTACACTGCATTTTAAAAACGTTTTCTGGAACGCCTACAAAAATGTACATGATGAAGATGATTTACCAAGCTCGATAATCTTGCAACACATGAGTTCATGCCATAACATGTACGATAATATGGAACATCTAATAATCTAGGTTCTCTTATGTTGCAGGATGTAACAACAATAGAAAACAAAGCTAAAATAGAGCTACAATTTATAACACCAGATAAAATTTTATGCACAAAAGTGGCATCAAAAAATTGCCGCCTTACATACAATTGAGTTAAACCTAAGTACTGTAAGATATTTACATAATTATCTCTATGATAAAGAATATTAAAGTGATAACAAACAAATTTTACAAATTTTTTCTGCACTGCCTCTAATCTGTCTATGTGCACCTTATGATATGGGGACCAAATTATCGTACAGTATTCTAACAGCGGACGTACAAACGAATTATATAGTAACAACACAACACGCAGACAAGAGAATTCTACACTGTGCCTTTTTATGAACCCAAGAACCTTGTTAGCTTTCGTTAGAATTGCATCAACATGATACATAAAATTCAGCTGGTAATCTACATATACCCCTAAATCATTGAAATATAAAACTGATTCTATCTTCACCCCTTTAATAAAGTAAGATGGCGACTGATATTTTACTTTCCTAGAAAATCTAATCGATTTACACTTCATAATATTAAGTTCTAATCCATTATCCGTACTCCATTTATCTAAATTAATAAGGTCATTTTGTAAACTTTGACAATCCGTAGGGTCTTCAATTACTCTATATAATTTTAAATCATCTGCATATAAAAGAAATGATGATTCATGGAAAACAGATTTCACATCATTTATATACAAGGAAAACAGAATAGGTCCCAGATGAGAGCCCTGCGGTACGCCACTAGTTGGAAAGATTTCACGAGAAAATTTATTATTTATTGCAACATATTGCGTGCGATCTATCAAATAAGAGTTAATCCAATTAAGCAAAGGATTGCCAAAACCCATTTTGTCCAGTTTCAATATTAAGCGATCAATACAGACTTTATCAAATGCTTTAGACATGTCTGTATAAATGCAATCCACATCATGTCCAAGTGCAATATTTTTCATTAAGTAATTAGTAAAAACAAATAAATTGGTGGTGGTCGAACGACCTTTAAGAAATCCGTGCTGTTCCTCAATAATGAAAGCTTTAACCTTGAATGAGATGTAATCAGCTACGATGGAATCAAATATTTTTGGTATGGCAGATAATATCGAAACTGGGCGATAATTAGCAATGTTTCGACGATCCCCATTCTTGAAAATGGGACTTATTCGAGATATTTTCCATACTTTTGGAATTTTCGATTGGATTAACGACTTATTAAATAGGATCGACAAAGACAACTTAAGTTGATCAGAACATGCTTTTAAAAATATCTGTGGAATACCATCAGGACCAGGTGAACAGTTATCATCAAGATGCATTAGCTTGTCTAGAATAACCTCATCTGGAATTGAAATATGACTCACATGAAATGTAGTATTTTGAGAATCAGAGGTTGGCAGAGAATTATCAGGTCCTTTAGATGCATAAACCATTTCAAAGTGGGAGGCAAAAAGGTTAGCTATGCCCTCCTCGTTATCACATAAAACATCATCTAATACCATTGTTCCAGGTAATCCACAATTACTAGATTTTGTTTTAACATACGACCAAAAACGTCGAGAATCACTAACAATGTTATGCTCAATCTTTGCAATATATTCCCGTTTACACTGATTTAATGACTGCTTGCACCTAACTCTTAAATCACTAAATACCTTATAATCTCTATCTAGTCTCGATTGCTTAAATTTTTTATGGTCTTCTTTCTTACATCTAATTAAATCTTTGGCATTATTATTGAGCCAATAAGGAAAGTTACTACGTTTTCTACACCTGAACGACACGAAATTATCAATTATTATATATAGTGTGACATAAAATTTATCTACACAATCATCAATGTCAGTATTCTCAAATAGAGTTTCCCACTGTACAGTGCCCAGAAAATTATTAATAAGATAATAAGGAGCATTTTTAAAATCACGATAGTACGTATCATTATCACTAGATGTTATTGGCGCATTAATATCACAGATCATTAAATTCAGTGCAGGATGATTTTTATCCTCAGCAATTAAAGGGAATCCACTATCAACTAGTAAATTTACACTACTAAATACTAAATCTAATATCACATCATTATAATTTTCTAACTTATTGTATTGGAATAAACCTAAATACGCAAAGTTATCACAGATGGTTATTTCATTTTGGGACATCACATTGTAAGGAATTAAAAAATCACAGTTATCATCACACCTCCATTTAAGATTTGGCAAATTATAATCACCTATTAAAGATATCACAGCTGTAGGGTATTTAGTACGTAAAAATGTAATACAATCCGTATGTTCAGAGTAGATAGCATTACTGGAGCAGGGTGGAATATATACAGTGCCAAGAATTATATTGCTAAATAGTAATACAAATAATTGTTCAACAGTGCTATCAATATTAATATTAACTAAGCAAGAGGGTATGTCTTTTCTTACAGCAATAAGGACACCCCCCCCACGTGACTTATTAGTGACACTGAAAGATCTATCCTTCCTATACACAACGTACCTATCATCAATAAATTCACTACTATTGATATTCTCCAGAAGCCAGGATTCAGTCAACACAATTACATGATAATTATCACACAATATCGCCAAGTAAAGATCTAACAATTTCGTCCGTAACCCTCTAACATTTTGGTAATATATCATTAAGTTATTTACTTGCTTATCGTTGATAAGGACCTGGTGCGAAACCCCAGCGTCGCAGAGCTCCCCGAAGAAATCCTGGGCACCGATGTTTCACCCTGTGCATCGCTGTTTGCTGATTGTGACTCCAAGGATGTGGACTTCAGCAATGGTGGTACCACTGGTGACTTACGACGTGCCGGAATAAATTCACGGATCAATGCACCTCTAGGCCACAAATTTGGATTAAGGAGGTCCGATTTCATGGTCTCTAAAACTGACAGTTTAAAGGAACTATATTCGTTTTTTGAAACCAATAGTTCACACGATATACCCTCCATCTTCAACTCATTGTTGATATAATCCTGGACAGCCGACACACTTGTACCTGGTGCTAATCTTCCAAGATACAAACTATGTTTACGTGGAGCAACTGCTAATGACGTTTTTTCACTAGCTCCTACAAACGTTTTCGGTCTTCTGCGTCGACGAACAACTTCCGACCATTCAGTTTGCTTTCTAGCTACATCGACATTGTCATTGGGAACTGACACGCTGGTGTTTATGGTTTTTTCTGATGAAATTTTATCTCCCTTTTTTGCGAAGGGCTGACGTACCTCTTTTTCAACTGGTTCTGGAATCTTCGGTATTTTAACGCTAGTTTTACTTCTCACCATGGGAAAATGGAAATTCTTATCCCGTAAGTCCTCCATAGGGCTTACTGTTGGAACAGTTTTGCTAAGAGTAGACACATTATTTGTACCATGTTGGGCAGTAAGTAGCCGAACTAGATCGATGTTCGACTCTCTCAAAGTTGACACTTCTCGTCTTAGTTCCGATATTTCCTTATGTAAGCTTGAAGTTTCTGCTGCCATAATACAAGTCACAATTTCCGCAAAACGTTGACTTTCCAAAAACGCTATAACAGTTGACACTTCTTCTACCTCATCACTACCTTCTACTAAGCTGACACCACAGCACCTCTTATATAATTTGGCACAGCCAGGGTGATATCCTGTGCCACACTCAATACAGTTGGGCCCATCCTTAGCCCGTTTCTTCCCACATTTACACTTACATTCACTAGCAGATTGCGACGACGTTTCATCGTCCGCCGCCATCTTTCTCATTATTTTTTTTTTTTTGTTTTGCTAGAGGCATAGTAGGCTAAAGCTATTCTATAATGTTCTGTTTTATGTACCATAGAAATCAAACGATATTAAATTTGGGAGTTTCATCTTCCCTGTTACAACCCCTAGAGCGTTATCTTTGAACGTCTACAAGTTGTCATTGTAATTCGAGAACGGCAATACGAAATATAATTGATAGATCAAGTGACTTACCTGTAAGGAAAGTTGATCGAAATTATATGAGTATTGCCGTTCGAAGAATTACAATCCCCCCCAAACATCTCCCTCCCGTGGGCTCCTTAACGCTCTAGAACTACCCTCAAATTCGCAATGAGAATATAATACGTGCCAGACGAGAGCAGCGTGTTGGGTGCAGGCGATAAGTGGATTTTATTTATTTTAAACATTCGTGGTGGAGCGCAAGAAACTGCGACTACAAGTTGTCATTGTAATTCTTCGAACGGCAATACTCATATAATTTCGATCAACTTTCCATGCAGGTAAGTCACTTGATCTATCAATTATGCAAGTGTTCGAGAATCCGCGGCATTGTGAACTATCGGGTGTTCATTCATACATCTTGTTGCCCCTGAAAAACAAAATAGATTTTTGACGTTCAAAGTCTACTGTCTGTGTGAATCATTTATGAAGATCGTGTAGGTATAAACGAAGATCGCCACTGGCGGAAGATAGTTTAATTAATACAAATCAATTAGAAGGCTGTCGGTTAGCTTTTATTCCCTAAATTTACCTGACTTTTTATGAAATTATTCACTGCCCATCGATTAACTAATGTAATCGAAACATTAGGAAAATATTTTAAAAAATCCATGTTCATCCACTTTCCAGAAAAAAATTAAACAATTAAAAAAACAGGGAATTTTTATATCCTGAAATCACAAACACCATATTTTTTTTAATAATTTTTGGACTATTTGTTCCAGCTGTCGTCATATTACCGCTTTGACTTTTAACTGTACTAAAAATCAGTCTGCTGTATTTAAACAAAATCTAATTTTGAAGTAAATAATGTGAATATAAAAAAAATGTAACAGGAGGAGGTAAAGAATAAATTCATCAATAATTCATCAATTTTTTTTTTTTAACTTTAACTTAAACAATTATTATAAACAAAATAATTAACTTTTAAAAACTTTCAGAACATGAACTTCTTGAGTACATATTACATATATAAGAAAGGCTAAAAGAAGTGAAAAATTTATATGTCAATTTTTTGTTGTCTTCAGTGCAAGCGGAGGTCCCATAAAAAATGTTTAATCAACAATTGCCTAACTTATTGAAAAATAAAGTTAAATGGATTTTTCCAACGGGATGTCAAGTGTTAAGAACACACCATAATTTATTAAATTTTTTAAATTAATATTTAACACTATTTAAATTATTCAGAGCCCATTTTCACCGAAAATTTTCTCCTCTTTTTGAATCTTCTTACCGATTTTCATCACTTATAGTTTTTGTGTTATTGCCAAAAAACTGAACCCCTTTTTTTTTTGTTTTTTCTTAATAACAATCGTAATTTTTATTTACACGTCTTTCTCAGAATGAAATCCCGCTATGGCCCACATTTTTCGGATCCTGCTACCAGTTCCGTACGTTTTGCAAGAGTGTTAAAAATAGACGGCACACAAAATATCGCCGGCCAATGTCGCTCACACATGCGACTACACGTGGTTCCGACGATGTTCCGCCGAACCGGCCAAGAACCACGCTCGACAGTTGCCTATTACGGCGGTACCGAAGCGCATCGCTGGCTGCAAAATGACGGCTCCGACGGTCACGATACAAGAGGGGCAGCTGAGAGGGAAGGTGGCGCAGAACTATCGGGGTGAAAATTTTTACAGTTTTTTGGGGATACCGTACGGGAAGGCGCCGGTCGGCGAGTTGAGGTTCAAGGTGAGTGTCTTAAATTTTTTTCGCGCTTCGGGGGTACGACCGGGGTACTGGCAGCTTGATGCTGTGGTCACATCGGCGGATTTTGATGCGGGAGACCGCGACTACCTTTTCGGCTGGGAACGTACCTACGATGACTTGCGGCCGCCATTGTGTGTTTATTTATTCAAAAAAGTTTCCTCAAATTGTTTGCTTATCTGCTTGTTGAATCTGCCTGTTGTGTTTTGCTGGAGTACTCGACGCATATTAATAATTCCTTATCGTTATCCCAATGTTTGTGCCAAAACATTAATCATTCAATAAATGGCAGATGCAAGCGACTCGACATTGTTTCACTTTCATTGAAGGTTCTCAAAATAGGTTTTGAAATTGGAAATTCAACTTCTTTATTTAGGAGTCACTTTGATCCGCTAAAAATTAAATTGTAAATCACCGGAAAATGTCGGAACAGATTTATTTGTTATCTCTCACAGGGAACAATGCTATAGAAATACACAGACAATTAAGAGTTAAGTTAGATAAGTAAAGTAAATCTATGAAGCTGTCGTCCACCAACCATTTGGCAGATACTTTATGTTCACGAATTCGATTCTTGAGATCGTTTGGTCTATTAATGTAGCCCTTAGATTTAAAACCCCCAAAAAACAAAATCACGTGCGGAGGTGCTCCCTCTTGTTGGAACCAAATTCGTTCGTTGGTCACATCACCGTTTTCCTGGTTTGTAACATCGCTGCAAGAGCGGGATCACACTGTAAATACCGTGCTTATTATTTATTTAACTCACCTTACTTGAAATGTGAACTAGACGCTTATGAAAAATTATCACTGCTAATTTTTGAGTAGTACATACTTCTAATTTGAGTAATCTGATGCTAATCTAGAAGAATTTGTTTTGAACATGAAACACCTGTGATTGTAAATAAATATTGTCTGAGAATTCGTTTTTAACTTGTTGAAAGATTACCAATCGAACGTCTGACAATGCAATTTTAAGTAAAGAATATCAATATGGTGGATTTGTCGTAGGAGTAAAATTCCTCTTGTAAGTTTTCTTTGAATCTCAAAATTTCAAAAACTTGCAATAACGCTTTTTTTTCCATTCAGATCCTCCACATTTTGTAATTTCAGAACTATAGTAATACTGCATTTTTTTTATCTCAAAGTTCGTAAAATTTGAACAATTTAAATCCAAAATCCCTTGTATTTGGAGATTTTGAATCGGTGAAATTTTTAGTTTGGGAATATTGAGCCATTGTGAATTGTGAATTCTTGAATTTTCAAAATTGACAATTTTCAACCGTCTGAATTTGAAATCTTTAGTTCCTGAATTTTGAATTTCGCAGTTGTTAATTCGTTGAAATCCAAAATCCGTAAATTTGCAAATTTTGAGTGATGCAAATCTGAATTCGGAAATATGTATTGAAAATTTTGAATGGTGGAGATTCTGAATTCCAAAATTTTCAAAATTTGATTTTACGAAATTGGAATTTTCGAATTTGCATATTGGGAACAATGAAAATCTTTAAACTTTGGATCGTCGATAGCAGACATTTGGAAATATGCTATTATTGAAACATTGAATTCTCAAATCTAGAATTCCTGAATTCTAAAGAGGCCAATTTTGAATCGTGATTTCTAATGAAGAAATTGTATTGTAAGTTGTAAAATTTCTGAATACAAATTTTGAATCCCTGAACTTTAAAATTTTGAATTCCCCAATTTACACTTTTTGAATCGTTGAAACGAATTTTCGACGGTTTTTATCTTGAGTTAAAAAATTCGGCAATTTCGAACGGTTGAATTTTGAACTGAAAATACAAATTGTGGACTGTCGCGTTTGGAAATTTTGGAGTCATGGAATTTTGAATTTCTGAATTTTGAAATTTAGACCCAAATTCCAGTTTGGGAATTTGCGAATATTGAGCCATTCAAATTCTGAATTCTGGAATTGTAGAAATTTTAAACCTGGAAATTACGAATTGTCGTCCAAATTTTCATTTCCTGAATTTTGAAATTTATATCAACGAAATCTTAACCTCGCCTCAATTTGGAAATCGTAAACTTGCGAATTTTGAGTCTTGAATTCCTGATTTTCCGAATTTGAAAATTCTAATTGTTGATACATATTTTCAATTTCGGGTGGAATCTTCAAATCTTCTCGAATTTGCAAATTTTGAATAATGCAATTTATTATCTGAATTCGGAAATTTAGAATTCCTAATTTTCACAAACTGGAATTGTCGAGTTTGCATAATTATTTGGAATATTTAAAATCTTTAATTTCTGAAGTCGGAAATATGGCTAATTTTTAATCCTATAAATTGCACATGAAAATTGTGAATTTGTAAATTTTGAACCGCCGAAGCCTGAAATTCCTGAATTTTCTAAAATTGGGATCGATGAAATATTAAGTTCCTGAATTGGGGAAATGGCAAACGTTGGATCGTCACAAAAAGAAATTTGGACATATGAAATTCTTTAAATTTTGAATTCCCGAATCTTCATCTGTGAAATTATCTTGAATTCCTAAATTCGAAAGTTGAAAATTTTTAATCGTGATTCCTAATAAAGAAATTTTGTATAGTTGTAAGTTCTAAAATTTCTGAATTTTGCAAATTGCCAATCTTTGAAATTTTGAATCCCCGAATTCTCAAATTTTGAATCGCTGAAAACTTGAAATCCTTAATTTACGACTTTTATATCGTTGAAATTTGAATTCCTGAATTTGAGAATTTCTGAATTCGAAAGTTGAAAATTTTGAATCGTAATTCCTAATAAAGAAATTTTGCATAGTTGTAAGTTGTAAAATTTCTGAATGTGCAAATTTCCAATCTTTGAAATTTTGAAACTCCGAATTCTCAAATTTCGAATCGCTGAAAACTTGAAATCCTTATTGAAATTTTCAATTCCTGAATTTTGAAAGTTTGACTCAAATTCCATTTTCGGAATTTGTGGATATTGAGCCATTCAGATTTTGAATTTTGAAAATTTCAAATTTTAAACGTGGAAATTACAGATTCTTGAATTTGGGAATTGACAATTCATTCAATTATTATTAACCATCCAAATTTTGAAATTTACATCGAAATCTTGAATTCGCCTCAATTTGGAAATTGTGTATATGTAGTTGAAATCCAAAATAATAAAATAAATTATTCCAAATTTCCAGTGGTGGAAATTCCAACTTTGGAAATTCTGAATTCCCAAATTTTTCAAATTCGAATTTGCATAATCTGGAATTCTCAAATTTGCATAGTTTGAAAAATGCTAATCTTTAATTTCTGAATTCGGAAATATTGCAAATTTTGAGTGGTGGAAATTCCGAATTTGAAAATTTTGAATTTCTGAATTTTCGGAATTTGAATTTACGAAATTTAGAATTCTCGAATTTCCATATTTGGAATAATGGAAACCTTTAATTTCTGATTGGTGTAAGCTCAATATTGAACTAAGTTCTCAAACGGGAAAATAAAATTTGAATCATTGATATCTTGTATATGCAAATTGTGGATCGTCAGTTGAAATTTCGAATTGTTTGAAATTTTGAATTTTAAATTCGGAATCAAATTCCAGTTTTTAAATTTCTTGAATTTTCAAAATTTCATGTTTGAACGATTCAAAATTTGGGAATTTCCAAATTCCCAATTCATTATTAGAATTTCGAATTCGAATTATTCGAAGTTTCCCAATTTTTGGTTATTAAAATTTCATATTCGTGAATTGGCCCAAAATTTTCAATACCTGAATTTAAATCGACTAAGTATTGTCGTAATTTTGGGATTCCAATTTGGCAATTTTCTCAATTTGGGAAAAAGCAATTTTCAACTCGTAGTAGCCGCAAATTTGGAAATTATAGAAGTGTTAAATTCCTGAATTAAAACTGCCAATAAGGAAATGTTGAATTTCTCAACTTGCAAATTTTGCACACAATTTCTGAGTGTGCAAATTGCGTGATGCTGAACTTTGAACTCCCTGTTATTAAAGATTTTGATTTTTTGAATTTTTGAATTCCTGAATTTGCGAATTTTCAATTGTCGAAATTTTCACTTCCTGAATTCTGAAATTTAAATCGAGGAAATCTTGAATTCGCAAATTTTAAACCACATTTTTGATTTCCAGATATCAGAAAACTAATTTTAAATCTTGTAATCTTAAAAGCCTATAGTTTTGGGATCTTTGAATTTTTTTATCGTTACGATAATCAAAATATTTTAATCGTAAAAATTTTGCAGATTTATAATTTTGAAATAAATGTATGTATTAAAATCCTGGGTCTTTAAATTTAGAAACGTATTTGTAAGCCCTTGTATTTGGAGTTTTTGAATAGGTGAAATTTTCAGTTTGGGAATATTGAGCCATTGTGAATTGTGAATTCTTGAATTTTCAAAATTGACAATTTTCAACCGTCCGAATTTGAAATCTTCAATTCCTGAATTTTGAATTTCGCAATTTTTAATTCGTGGAAATCCTCAATTTGGAAATTGTGAATCGTTGAAATCCAAAATCCTAAAATTTGCAAATTTTGAGTAATGCAAATCTGAATTCGGAAATATGTATTGAAAATTTTGAATGATGAAAATTCTGAATTCCAAAATTTACGAAATTGGAATTTTCGAATTTGCATATTTTGAACAATGAAAATCTTTAAACGTGGATCGTCGATAGTAACATTTGGAAATATGCTATTATTGAAACATTGAATTCTCAAATCTAGAATTCCTGAATTCTAAAGAGGCCAATTTTGAATCGTGATTTCTAATAAAAAATTTGTATTGTAAGTTGTAAAATTTCTGAATACAAATTTTGAATCCCTGAATTTTAAAATTTTGAATTCCCCAATTTACACTTTTTGAATCGTTGAAACGAATTTTCGACGGTTTTTATCTTGAGTTAAAAAATTCGGCAATTTCGAACGGTTGAATTTTGAACTGAAAATACAAATTGTGGACTGTGGCGTTTGGAAATTTTGGAGTCATTGGAATTTTGAATTTCTGAATTTTGAAATTTAGACCCAAATTCCAGTTTTGGAATTTGCGAATATTGAGCCATTCAAATTCTGAATTCTGGAATTTTAGAAATTTTAAACCTGGAAATTACGAATTGTCCAAATTTTCATTTCCTGAATTTTGAAATTTATATCAACGAAATCTTGACTTCGCCTCAATTTGGAAATCGTAAACTTGCGAATTTTGAGGCTTGAATTCCTGATTTTCCGAATTTGAAAATTTTAATTGTTGATACATATATTTTCAATTCCTGGTGGAATCTTCAAATCTCGAATTTGCAAATTTTGAATAATGCAATTTATTATCTGAATTCGGAAATTTTGAATTCCTAAATTTTCACAATTTGAATTTACGAAAACTGGAATTGTCGAGTTTGCATAATTATTTAGAATATTAAAAATCTTTAATTTCTGAAGTCGGAAATATGGCAAATTTTGAATGCTATAAATTGCACATAAAAAATGCGAATTTGTAAATTGTGAATTCCTGAATTCGAAAGTTGAAAATTTTGAATAGTGCTTCTTAATAAAGAAATTTTATATATGTAGTTGTAAAATTTCTGAATGTGCAAAGTGCGAATCGTTGAAATTTTGAATCTCCGAATTTTAAAATTTTCAAACGCTGAAAACTTGATTTCCTTCGACTTTTATATCGTTGAAATTTGAATTCCTGAAATTGCGAATTTTGAACGGTTTGTGTCCCGAGATACTAAATGCAGTAATTTCGAATTCCTGAAAACGCGAGTTGCCAACTTATTGTATTTGGAAATTTTAAGTCATTGAAATTTTGAAATTTAAACTCAAATTCCAGTTTGAGCCATTCAAATTTTGAATTCTGGAATGTTAGAAATTTTAAACCTGTAAATTAGGAATTCTTGAATTTGGGAAGTTGACAATCATTAACCGTCCAAATTTTCAGTTCCTGAATTTTTAAATTTATATCAATGCCTCGATTTGGAAATCGTAAACTTGCGAATTTTGAGTCTTGAATTCCTGATTTTCCGAATTTGAAAAATTTTAATTGTTGATATTTTCAATTTCTGAATTTTTAAAATTTGAATTGATGGAATCTTCAAATCACGAATTTAAATGGTGGAAATTCTGAATTTGGAAATTCTGAATTTCTAAATTTTCAAAATGTGAATTTACGAAAACTGGAATGATCCATCCATAATTATTTTGAACGGTTTATATCCTGTCATTAAATTCAGTAATTTTGAATTCCTGAAAACGCAAATTGTGGACTTACTGTATTTGGAAATTTTAAGTCAATGAAATTTTCAATTCCTGAATTTTGAAAGTTTGACTCAAATTCCAGTTTCGGAATTTGTGAATACTGAGCAATTCAGATTTAGAATTTGAAATTTTCAAATTTTAAACGTGGAAATTACAGACTCTTGAATTTGGCAATTGACAATTCAATTATTATTAACCGTCCACACTTTTAGTTCCTAAATTTTGAAACTTACATCATAATCTCGAATTCGCCTCAATTTGGAAATTGTGTATAGTTGAAATCGAAAATAAAAAAAAAATGTACATACAGCAAACTTCCAATGGTGGAAATTCCGAATTTGGAAATTTTGAATTCCTAAATTTTAAAAATTTTAATTTACAAAAACTGGAATTGTCGAGTTTGCATAGTTATTTGGAATATTAAAAATCTTTAATTTCTGAAGTCGGAAATATGGCAAATTTTGAATGCTATAAATTGCACATAAAAATTGCGAATTTGTAAATTGTGAACCGCCGAAGTCTGAAATTCCTGAATTTTCTAAAATTGGGATCGATGACATATTAAGTTCCTGAATTGGGGAAATGGCAAACGTTGGATCGTCACAAAAAGAAATTTGGACATATGAAATTCTTCAAATTTTGAATTCCCGAATCTTCATCTGTGAAATCATCTTGAATTTCTGAATTCGAAAGTTGAAAATTTTGAATCGTGCTTCTTAATAAAGAAATTTTGTATAGTTGTAAGTTCTAAAATTTCTGAATGTGCAAATTGCCAATCTTTGAAATTTTGAATTTACAACTTTTTATATCGTTGAAATTTGAATTCCTGAATTTGCGGATTTTGAACGATTTATTTCCCGAGTTACTAAATTGAGTAATTTTGAATTCCTGAAAACGCAAATTGTTTTTGGAAATTTTAAGTCATTGAAATTTTTAATTCCTGAATTTTGAAAGTTTGACTCAAATTCCATTTTCGGAATTTGTGGATATTGAGCCATTCAGATTTTGAATTTTGAAAATTTCAAATTTTAAACGTGGAAATTACAGATTCTTGAATTTGGGAATTGACAATTCATTCAATTATTATTAACCATCCAAATTTTGAAATTTACATCGAAATCTTGAATTCGCCTCAATTTGGAAATTGTGTATATGTAGTTGAAATCCAAAATAATAAAATAAATTATTCCAAATTTCCAGTGGTGGAAATTCCAACTTTGGAAATTCTGAATTCCCAAATTTTTCAAATTCGAATTTGCATAATCTGGAATTCTCAAATTTGCATAGTTTGAAAAATGCTAATCTTTAATTTCTGAATTCGGAAATATTGCAAATTTTGAGTGGTGGAAATTCCGAATTTGAAAATTTTGAATTTCTGAATTTTCGGAATTTGAATTTACGAAATTTAGAATTCTCGAATTTCCATATTTGGAATAATGGAAACCTTTAATTTCTGATTGGTGTAAGCTCAATATTGAACTAAGTTCTCAAACGGGAAAATAAAATTTGAATCATTGATATCTTGTATATGCAAATTGTGGATCGTCAGTTGAAATTTCGAATTGTTTGAAATTTTGAATTTTAAATTCGGAATCAAATTCCAGTTTTTAAATTTCTTGAATTTTCAAAATTTCATGTTTGAACGATTCAAAATTTGGGAATTTCCAAATTCCCAATTCATTATTAGAATTTCGAATTCGAATTATTCGAAGTTTCCCAATTTTTGGTTATTAAAATTTCATATTCGTGAATTGGCCCAAAATTTTCAATACCTGAATTTAAATCGACTAAGTATTGTCGTAATTTTGGGATTCCAATTTGGCAATTTTCTCAATTTGGGAAAAAGCAATTTTCAACTCATAGTAGCCGCAAATTTGGAAATTATAGAAGTGTTAAATTCCTAAATTAAAACTCCCAATAAGGAAATGTTGAATTTCTCAACTTGCAAATTTTGCACACAATTTCTGAGTGTGCAAACTGCGTGATGCTGAACTTTGAACTCCCTGTTATTAAAGATTTTGATTTTTTGAATTTTTGAATTCCTGAATTTGCGAATTTTCAATTGTCGAAATTTTCACTTCCTGAATTCTGAAATTTAAATCGAGGAAATCTTGAATTCGCAAATTTTAAATCACATTTTTGATTTCCAGATCTCAGAAAACTAATTTTAAATCTTGTAATCTTAAAAGCCTATAGTTTTGGGATCTTTGAATTTTTTTATCGTTAGGATAATCAAAATATTTTAATCGTAACATTTTTGCAGATATAATTTTGAAATATGTATGTATTAAAATCCCGCGCTTTTAAATTTAGAAACGTCACAATTTTGCATTCTTTTACCTATTAAAAGCGGTTCGGTAGCCTCGCAGTAACTGGAAACATTTTAACATAATTTGCAATGCTAATACACATTTGTAAACATCATCTGAATGCATATTGTAGATAAAAATAACTACAGACTGTCCTTCTGAATTTGTCTTAAGAGTATTTTAAAACAAATTTGGACTACTAAAATTATTTTTAAACGTCGTGAAATTGAACACGTGGTGCGTAGTGAAATAACTCAACTTTGCGTCACAAAGTAAACACATAAACAAATTATGACCTGTAAAATCTTGTTGCGAACGGGCCAAGAGTTTTGTGTTTATCTCTCTACTCCGATTTTACGATGTTGACAAAATGAAAGTTTTTTTCAAAAAACACAAATGTATTTTTGTAATCATCTTGGAGTTCATGTTGTTTTCTTCTACAACGTCGTGCCAAGACAAAAAATGACTAACTTCTATTCACACGGTGTAAGCCTAATTCGCGCCCGACACGAAAATGCGTAGCGTTCAGTATCTGTGATCTTGTACAACCCGCCTTTACATTTAAGGAACACACCAAAGTGTATTAACAAGTCTGTATCGTCTGCCGATATCATAGATCACTGTAGTGACTTTTCAGGTCGTGTCACTTATTGCACTCAAGGTGAGTCATTGCATAAAAAAATTCCTCGTTGAACATCACGGTTTATCAACTCGTCGGTGGTCGTACAACAGTCGATAACAGTCCGTCCTTGACACTCGAAACGAAAAATAAATCCGGTCCAAATTTTTCCACTCAAAATATTTGCGACATTTATCAAGAGCTGATGAGCGGCTACATAGTACTTGCTATTATTTGGTAGTTCTCGTTGGTAAAATTAACACACTGTCACTTACGAAAGCGCTGTTGAAATTGGTCAAGGCTTGCACGATCGGATAAGGCTGGAAAGGGCGACGGATATGCTGGTCCGGTTATGAAACGTTGGTCCGGTATAAAGTACAGTAGAGAGCAAAAGTTTCGCATAATTTGAATAGAGTATGTTATTTTTTATTTTAATTTGTTTAACAACAATTTGTTGACAATGACGCGAGTTGAAGAAAATTAATTGTTGCAGCAGTGAAAAATGGAAAGTGTCAGAGGGAAGAGGTTGCTAACCTATTCAAAATAACAATTGAAAGAATTATTAAAAATAAATAAACAGGTGTATACGCATGAAAAGACAAAAACATTTGGACTGATACAGTTCGCGTCCAGGATGCTTTCCAAATGCCGCCCACATGCGGGGAACAAGGGGGAATAAAATGCCAATTAACAACAATCAGTTAGAAAACATTGAAACGGGTCTCACTTTATAACTTGGTAATGAATACTCTGGCGTCAGGTAAATTTCCCATAATCTCTTCATATGTGAGTGGGTTCACGCGTCTACAGGGTCTAATTGCGGTTAAAGTGATATTTATAGTTTTATTTTATGATGCCTTTTTGGTACGGGAATGGGAATTTTTTTATCGTGTAAAATGTTTGAATTTACTAATCTGTCGTCCACCCGGAAAATTTAATTTTCCAGAATAAAATTTAATTTTTAATTCCTGAATTTAAATTCTGAATCTCTGAACACTTGAATTCCTGAATTTGCGCATTTTGGACGGTTTATATATTGAGTTACTAAATTTGCTAATTTTGACGTTGCAATTTTGAATTGTTGTATTTGGAAATTTAAGTCATTGAAGTTTTGAATTCTTGAATTTTTAAATTTTGAGTCAAATTCCAGTTTGGGAACTTGCTGAGCCATTCAAATGTTGAATTCTCAAATTTTCAAAATTTTCCACGTGGAAACAGAAGTATTGCAAATTTTGAATGGTGGGAATTCCGAATTTGGAAATTTTGAATTCCAAAATTTGAAAATACAAAATCTGGAATTCGATATTTTAAATAATGAAAATCTATATATAATAAAATTGTGAAATTGGAAAGTGAACCACCGAGTCTTTTTTTAAATATGGATCGATGAAACATTAAGTTCCTGAATTTGGGAATTTGCGAATATTGGGCAATTTTTCAATTCCTAAATTTTGAGATATATATTTTGTGAATCGTTCAAATTCAAAATTTGTAAACTTGTAAATTCTCGGTCGTTCAGCTCTTGAACACACGATTTCACGAATTTGAAAGCTTTTGGTCGAAATTCTCAATTCATAAATTTTCAAAATTTGAAGTTACGAAATCTGGAATTTTCGAATTTGCAATTTCTCAATAATGAAAATCTTTACATAATTAAATATATAGCAAATTTTGAATGGTGTAAATTCTAAATTCAAATTGTGAATTCGGAAATTTTGAACCGCCGAAACCTTGAATTTGAGATATAGCAAAGTAGATCAAATGTTGAATTCCCGAATCTTCATCGGCGAAGTCTTGAATTCCTGAATTCGAAATTTATCAATTTTGAATCGTGATTCGTGAGAGATTTTGTGGTTGTAAAATTTCTGAATGTGCAAATTGCGAATTCTTGAAATTTTGAATCCTTGAATTTTCAAATTTTGAATGGATGAAACTTTCCTGAATTTGCGAATTTTGGACGGTTGATAACTTGTTACTAAGTTTGGTAATTCTGAACTCTTGAAAATACAAATTGTGGACTGCTGTGTTTGGAAATTTGAAGTCATTGAAATTTTGAATTCCTGAATTTTGAATTTTTTTTATCATATTTCAGTTTGGGAATTGAGCCATTCAAATTTTGATTTCCTAAATATTTAAATGTTTAATCGTGGAAATTAACTGTGCGAATTTTCAGTTCCTAAATTTTGAAATATACATCGAAGCCATCTCGAATTGTGAATCGTTCAAATTCAAAATTTGTAAACTAAATGTGAAAACTTTTAGTCGAAATTTTCAATTCCTTAATTTTCAAAATTTCTGAATTCGAAAATATTGCAATTCCCAAATTTTCTAGATTTGAAGTTACAAAAACTGGAATTTTCGAATTTGCAAATTTCTGAATTCATAACTATAGCAAATTTTGAATGGTGTAAAATTTTAAATTAGCAACATTAAGATCCAGAATTTGAGATATATCAAACTAGATCAAATGTTGAATTTCCGAATCTTCATCGGTGAAGTCCTGAATTCGAAAATTATCAGTTTTGAATCGTGATTCCTAATAAAGACATTTTACAGTTGTAAAATTTCTGAATGTGCAAATTGGAAGCCTTGAAATTTTGAATCGCTGAATTTTCAAATTTTGAATAGATGAAACCAATTTTTCAATTCCTGAATTTTGAAATACACATCGAAGAAAGCTTGAATACGCCTCAATTTTGAAATAACGTAAACTTGCAAATTTTGGGTCGTTCAACTCTAGAATTCCTGATTTCTCGTGGCGGAAAAAATTGAAATTCTTCTCAAAATATATTGATGAAGTCTTCAAATCTTCTTCTCTTCTTCCGAGAGAACGAACGCCAGTGTGACTCACATTTCCAAAAGAATTCCGTATGCATTCAACGTCCTTGTTGACAAATACCCGAAGCAGGTAGAATTGCAAGTTTTCCTTACCGGAAATTTCTCAGAATAGCCGTCTTTACCAATGTCAACCAAATTAATTGCTTGCAACCTGTCATTATTATAATCACATTATTCATCACGATTTTTTGTGCAAATTAAATGACGTGCGTGGTTCTACAATAAAAAGTAAAGTTTGTAAACAATGTGAACACGACTTATTTCACCACAAAAAACTAATGCGGCGTGTCGTGACTTCGGCACATAAAATTTGTACCATCATCATCCCGAGAAAATTTCGAAACGTTGTTTAAGCTGGTGTTAAATGTGCGGAATAAGTAAACATTTGTGTTTTTACCAGGAATCACATACATATTACATCAGTTCGAATAGACAATGAAGCAAATGCGTGAGGCGTCGCATATGGCACGACCGCGTCCAATAAAAATTTATGGGTTTCTTTGAATGCTAAGTTGAGGGATTTTCCATGATTTTAAAATGATGGATCTGGATGCTCTGGATTGTATAAAGATGAAAGAATATTTTACTAGAGAACACATTAAAAACAACATAAAAATGTTTGCGTTCTTCACAAATTTGTATGAGTTTACTCATCGCCCTGATGATGCCAACATTGTTGGCGAAACGTGCGTTGGCAGTTATAATAAAATTGTTTTTGGTGTTTTAGGGAAAAACTGATTAAAAGTAGTTATCTACCACCAAAAGTGATCCAGACAATTGTTTTGTTTTTGACAAAATTTGTATAACAAACATTAACATTTAAAATAAACGACAATGTAAATAAATCAGAAAGATATTGTAGTCCTGTTCCCTATTTTGCTTTAGAATTTATTTTGTCTGGTTACTTTGTCATTTCAGAGTTTCAGTATGCATTTCTTTTTCCCCCGCGCTTTTTTTGTTATCTAGTCGTCTTTCTCTTTTATTTCTTTCCCTGCTTTCGTTTAGAATGCCATTTTGTCTCTAGCTTTTTACTACATTATGTATTTCGTTTCCTCCTTTATTCTCGAGTTCAGGAGTTATCTTTAACTATTTCGTTTCCTCCTTTCTTGTCGCGTTTAGGGACTGTCTAACTAATATTGTCTCCCTCGTTATTGTCAGGTTCAGGGACTGTCTTAACTATTTTGTTCCCTCCGTTCTTCTCCGTTTTCGGGGTTGCAAAGTCTCTTTAACTGTTTCATTTCCCTTTGGTTCAGGGACTGCCGTTAACTATTTCGTTTCCTCCTTTCTTCTCGAACTAAGGGACTGTCTTTAACTATTTCGTTTCCCTCTCTGTTTTATGGTTTGGTGACTGTCTTTTCTTATTTCGTTTCCTCCGTTGTTCTCGAGTTAAGGAACTGTTTTTAACTATTTTGTCCCTCCGTTGCTTTTGGGGTTGCAAAGTCTCTTTAACTGTTTCGTTTCCGTTTAGTTCAGGGACTGTCTTTAACTATTTTGTTTCCTCCTTTCTTCTCGAGTTTAGGGACTGTCTTTAACTATTTCGTTTCCCACGCTGTTCTAGGGTTTGGGGGACTGTTTTTTCTTATTTCGTTTCCTGCGTAGTTTTCGAGTTAAGGAAATGTTCTTAACTATTTTGTTCCCTTCGTTGTTTTCTGTGTTGCAAAGTGTCTTTAACTGTTTCGTTTCCCTTTGGTTCAGGGACTGCCGCTAACTATTTCGTTTCCTCCTTTCTTCTCGAACTAAGGGACTGTCTTTAACTATTTCGCTTCCCTCGCTGTTTTATGGTTTGGGGACTGTTTTATCTTATTTCGTTTCCTCCGTTGTTCTCGAGTTAAGGAACTGTTTTTAACTATTTCGTCCCTCCGTTGTTTCCGGGGTTGCAAAGTCTCTTTAACTGTTTCATTTCCGTTTAGTTCAGGGACTGTCTTTCACTATTTTGTTTCCTCCTTTCTTCTCGAGTTTAGGAACTGTCTTTAACTATTTCGTTTCCCACGCTGTTCTAGGGTTTGGGGGACTGTCTTTTCTTATTTCATTTCCTGCGTAGTTTTCGAGTTAAGGAAGTGTTCTTAACTATTTCGTTCTCTTCGTTGTTTTCGGTGTTGCAAGGTGTCTTTAACTGTTTCGTTTCCCTTTGGTTCAAGGACTGCCGTTAACTATTTCGTTTCCTCCTTTCTTCTCGAACTAAGGGACTGTCTTTAACTATTTCGCTTCCCTCTCTGTTTTATGGTTTGGTGACTGTCTTTTCTTATTTCGTTTCCTCCGTTGTTCTCGAGTTAAGGAACTGTTTTTAACTATTTTGTCCCTCCGTTGTTTTCGGGGTTGCAAAGTTTCTTTAACTGTTTTATTTCCGTTTAGTTCAGGGACTGTCTTTAACTATTTTGTTTCCTACTTTCTTCTCGAGTTTAGGGACTGTCTTTAACTATTTCGTTTCCCACGCTGTTCTAGGGTTTGGTGGACTGTCTTTTCTTATTTCATTTCCTGCGTAGTTTTCGAGCTAAGGAACTGTTCTTAACTATTTTGTTCTCTTCGTTGTTTTCGGTGCTGCAAGGTGTCTTTAACTGTTTCGTTTCCCTTTGGTTCAGGGACTGCCTCTAACTATTTCGTTTCCCCGTTTCTTCTCGAGCTAAGCGACTGTCTTTAACTATTTCGTTTCCCTCTCTGTTTTATGGTTTGGTGACTGTCTTTTCTTATTTCGTTTCCTGCGCAGTTTTCGAGTTAAGGAACTGTTTTTAACTATTTTGTTCCCTCCGTTGTTTTGGAGGTTGCAAAGTCTCTTTAACTGTTTCATTTCCGTTTAGTTCAGGGACTGTCTTTAACTATTTTGTTTCCTCCTTTCTTCTCGAGTTTAGGGACTGTCTTTAACTATTTCGTTTCCCACGCTGTTCTAGGGTTTGGTGGACTGTCTTTTCTTATTTCGTTTCCTGCGTAGTTTTCGAGTTAAGGAACTGTTCTTAACTATTTTGTTCTCTTCGTTGTTTTCGGTGCTGCAAGGTGTCTTTAACTGTTTCGTTTCCTTTTGGTTCAGGGACTGCCGCTAACTATTTCGTTTCCTCCTTTCTTCTCGAACTAAGGGACTGTCTTTAACTATTTCGTTTCCCTCTCTGTTTTATGGTTTGGTGACTGTCTTTTCTTATTTCGTTTCCTCTGTTGTTCTCGAGTTAAGGAACTGTTTTTAACTATTTTGTCCCTCCTTTGTTTTCGGGGTTGCAAAGTCTCTTTAACTGTTTTATTTCCGTTTAGTTCAGGGACTGTCTTTAACTATTTCGTTTCCTCCTTTCTTCTGGAGTTTAGGGACTGTCTTTAACTATTTTGTTCTCTTCGTTGTTTTCGGTGTTGCAAAGTGTCTTTAACTGGTTCGTGTCCCTTTGGTTCAGGGACTGCCTCTAACTATTTCGTTTCCCCGTTTCTTCTCGAGCTAAGCGACTGTCTTTAACTATTTCGTTTCCCTCTCTGTTTTATGGTTTGGTGACTGTCTGTTCTTATTTCGTTTCCTGCGCAGTTTTCGAGTTAAGGAACTGTTTTTAACTATTTTGTCCCTCCGTTGTTTTGGAGGTTGCAAAGTCTCTTTAACTGTTTCATTTCCGTTTAGTTCAGGGACTGTCTTTAACTATTTCGTTTCCTCCTTTCTTCTTGGAGTTTAGGGACTGTCTTTAACTATTTCGTTTCCCACGCTGTTCTAGGGTTTGGTGGACTGTCTTTTCTTATTTCGTTTCCTGCGTAGTTTTCGAGTTAAGGAACTGTTCTTAACTATTTTGTTCCCTTCGTTGTTTTCGGTGTTGCAAAGTGTCTTTAACTGTTTCGTTTCCCTTTGGTTCAGGGACTGCCGCTAACTATTTCGTTTCCTCCTTTCTTCTCGAACTAAGGGACTGTCTTTAACTATTTCGCTTCCCTCGCTGTTTTATGGTTTGGGGACTGTCTTATCTTATTTCGTTTCCTCCGTTGTTCTCGAGTTAAGGAACTGTTTTTAACTATTTTGTCCCTCCGTTGTTTTCGGGGTTGCAAAGTCTCTTTAACTGTTTTATTTCCGTTTAGTTCAGGGACTGTCTTTAACTATTTCGTTTTCCACGCTGTTCTAGGGTTTGGTGGACTTTCTTTTCTTATTTCATTTCCTGCGTAGTTTTCGAGTTAAGGAACTGTTCTTAACTATTTTGTTCCCTTCGTTGTTTTCGGTGTTGCAAAGTGTCTTTAACTGTTTCGTTTCCCTTTGGTTCAGGGACTGCCGCTAACTATTTCGTTTCCTCCTTTCTTCTCGAACTAAGGGACTGTCTTTAACTATTTCGTTTCCCTCGCTGTTTTATGGTTTGGGGACTGTCTTTTCTTATTTCGTTTCCTCCGTTGTTCTCGAGTTAAGGAACTGTTTTTAACTATTTTGTCCCTCCGTTGTTTTCGGGGTTGCAAAGTGTCTTTAACTGTTTCGTTTCCCTTTGGTTCAGGGACTGCCGTTAACTATTTCGTTTCCTCCTTTCTTCTCGAACTATAAGGGACTGTCTTTAACTATTTCGTTTCCTTCTCTGTTTTATGGTTTGGTGACTGTCTTTTCTTATTTCGTTTCTTCCGTTGTTCTCGAGTTAAGGAACTGTTTTTAACTATTTTGTCCCTTCGTTGTTTTCGGGGTTGTAAAGGTGTCTTTAACTGTTTCGTTTCCCTTTGGTTCAGGGACTGCCGTTAACTATTTCGTTTCCTCCTTTCTTCTGGAGTTTAGGGACTCTCTTTAACTATTTCGCTTCCCACGCTGTTCTAGGGTTTGGGGGACTGTTTTTTCTTATTTCGTTTCCTGTGTAGTTTTCGAGTTAAGGAACTGTTCTTAACTATTTTGTTTCCTTCGTTGTTTTCGGTGTTGTAAAGGTGTCTTTAACTGTTTCGTTTCCCTTTGGTTCAGGGACTGCCGTTAACTATTTCGTCTCCTCCTTTCTTCTCGAACTATAAGGGACTGTCTTTAACTATTTCGTTTCCCTCTCTGTTTTATGGTTTGGTGACTGTCTTTTCTTATTTCGTTTCTTCTGTTGTTCTCGAGTTAAGGAACTGTTTTTAACTATCTTGTTCCCTCCGTTGTTTTCGGGGGTTGCAAATTCTCTTTAACTGTTTCATTTCCGTTTAGTTCAGGGACTGTTTTTAACTATTTCGTTTCCCACGCTGTTCTAGGGTTTGGGGGACTGTCTTTTCTTATTTCATTTCCTGCGTAGTTTTCGAGTTAAGGAACTGTTCCTAACTATTTCGTTTTCTTCGTTGTTTTCGGTGTCGCAAGGTGTCTTTAACTGTTGCGTTTCCCTTTGGTTCAAGGACTGTCTTTAACTATTTCGTTTCCCTCTCTGTTTATGGTTTAGTAAGTGTCTTTTCTTATTTCGTTTTTTGCGTAGTTTTTGAGTTAAGGAACTGTTTTTAACTATTTTGTCCCTCCGTTGTTTTCGGGGTTGCAAAGTTTCTTTAACTGGTTCGTTTCCTCTTTTCTTCTCGAGTTTAGGGACTGTCTTTAACTATTTCGTTCCCCCCTTTCTTCTCGAGTTTAGGGACTGTCTTTAACTATTTCGTTTCCCACGCTCTTTTAGGGTTTAGGGGACTGTCTTTTTTATTTCATTTCCTGCGTAGTTTTCGAGTTAGGGAACTGTTCTTAACTATTTTGTTCTCTTCGTTGTTTTCGGTGTTGCAAGGTGTCTTTAACTGTTTCGTTTCCCTTTGGTTCAGGGACTGTCTTTAACTATTTCGTTTCCTCCTTTCTTCTCGAACTAAGGGACTGTCTTTAACTATTTCGCTTCCCTCGCTGTTTTATGGTTTGGGGACTGTCTTATCTTATTTGGTTTCCTCCGTTGTTCTCGAGTTAAGGAACTGTTTTTAACTATTTTGTCCCTCCGTTGTTTTCGGGGTTGCAAAGTCTCTTTAACTGTTTTATTTCCGTTTAGTTCAGGGACTGTCTTTAACTATTTCGTTTTATACGCTGGTCTAGGGTTTCGGGGACTGTCTTTTTTTATTTCATTTCCTGCGTAGTTTTCGAGTTAAGGAACTGTTCTTAACTATTTTGTTCTCTTCGTTGTTTTCGGTGTCGCAAGGTGTCTTTAACTGTTTCGTTTCCCTTTGGTTCAAGGACTGCCGTTAACTATTTCGTTTCCTCCTTTCTTCTCGAACTAAGTGACTGTCTTTAACTATTTCGTTTCCCTCTCTGTTTTATGGTTTGGTGACTGTCTTTTCTTATTTCGTTTCCAGCGCAGTTTTCGAGTTAAGGAACTGTTTTTAACTATTTTGTCCCTCCGTTGTTTTGGAGGTTGCAAAGTCTCTTTAACTGTTTCATTTCCGTTTAGTTCAGGGACTGTCTTTAACTATTTCGTTTCCTCCTTTCTTCTGGAGTTTAGGGACTGTCTTTAACTATTTTGTTCTCTTCGTTGTTTTCGGTGTCGCAAGGTTTCTTTAACTGTTTCGTTTCCCTTTGGTTCAGGGACTGCCTCTAACTATTTCGTTTCCCCGTTTCTTCTCGAGCTAAGCGACTGTCTTTAACTATTTCGTTTCCCCTCTCTGTTTTATGGTTTGGTGACTGTCTTTTCTTATTTCGTTTCCTGCGCAGTTTTCGAGTTAAAGAACTGTTTTTAACTATTTTGTCCCTCCGTTGTTTTGGAGGTTGCAAAGTCTCTTTAACTGTTTCATTTCCGTTTAGTTCAGGGACTGTCTTTAACTATTTTGTTTCTTCCTTTCTTCTCGAGTTTAGGAACTGTCTTTAACTATTTCGTTTTCCACGCTGTTCTAGGGTTTGGGGGACTGTCTTTTCTTATTTCGTTTCCTGTGTAGTTTTCGAGTTAAGGAATTGTTTTTAACTATCTTGTTCCCTTCTTTATTTTCGAGGTTGCAAAGTCTCTTTAACTGCTTCGTTTCCGTTTAGTTCAGGGACTGTCTTTAACTATTTCGTTTCCTCCTTTCTTCTTGAGTTTAGGAACTGTCTTTAACTATTTCGTTTCCCACGCTGTTCTAGGGTTTGGGGGACTGTCTTTTCATATTTCATTTCCTGCGTAGTTTTCGAGTTAAGGAACTGTTCTTAACTATTTTGTTCCCTTCGTTGTTTTCGGTGTTGCAAAGTGTCTTTAACTGTTTCGTTTCCCTTTAGTTCATGGACTGTCTTTAACTATTTCTTTTCCTCCTTTATTCTCGAGCTAACTGTCTTTAACTGTCTTTAACTATTTTTGTTCCCTCCGTTGTTTTCGGGGTTGCAAAGTCTCTTTAACTGTTTCATTTCCGTTTAGTTCAGGGACTGTCTTCAACTATTTCTTTTCCTCCTTTCTTCTGGAGTTTAGGGACTGTTTTTAACTATTTTGTCCCTCCGTTGTTTCCGGGGTTGCAAAGTCTCTTTAACTGGTTCGTTTCCTCCTTTCTTCTCGAGTTTAGGGACTATCTTTAACTATTTCGTTTCCTCCTTTCTTCTTGAGTTTAGGAACTGTCTTTATCTATTTCGTTTCCCACGCTGTTCTAGGGTTTGGGGGACTGTCTTTTCTTATTTCATTTTCTGCGTAGTTTTCGAGTTAAGGAACTCTTCCTAACTATTTCGTTCTCTTCATTGTTTTCGGTGTTGCAAGGTGTCTTTAACTGTTTCGTTTCCCTTTGGTTCAAGGACTGCCGTTAACTATTTCGTTTCCCTCTCTGTTTTATGGTTTGGGGGACTGTCTTTTCTTATTTCGTTTCCTCCGTTTTTCTCGAGTTAAGGAACTGTTTTTAACTATTTTGTCGCTCCGTTGTTTTCGGGGTTGCAAAGTGTCTTTAACTGTTTCGTTTCCCTTTGGTTCAGGGACTGCCGTTAACTATTTCGTTTCCTCCTTTCTTCTCGAACTATAAGGGACTGTCTTTAACTATTTCGTTTCCCTCTCTGTTTTATGGTTTGGTGACTGTCTTTTCTTATTTCGTTTCTTCCGTTGTTCTCGAGTTAAGGAACTGTTTTTAACTATTTTGTCCCTTCGTTGTTTTCGGGGTTGTAAAGGTGTCTTTAACTGTTTCGTTTCCCTTTGGTTCAGGGACTGCCGTTAACTATTTCGTTTCCTCCTTTCTTCTGGAGTTTAGGGACTCTCTTTAACTATTTTGCTTCCCACGCTGTTCTAGGGTTTGGGGGACTGTTTTTTCTTATTTCGTTTCCTGTGTAGTTTTCGAGTTAAGGAACTGTTCTTAACTATTTTGTTCCCTTCGTTGTTTTCGGTGTTGTAAAGGTGTCTTTAACTGTTTCGTTTCCCTTTGGTTCAGGGACTGCCGTTAACTATTTCGTCTCCTCCTTTCTTCTCGAACTATAAGGGACTGTCTTTAATTATTTCGTTTCCCTCTCTGTTTTATGGTTTGGTGACTGTTTTTTCTTATTTCGTTTCCTCCGTTGTTCTCTAGTTAAGGAACTGTTTTTAACTATCTTGTTCCCTCCGTTGTTTTCGGGGGTTGCAAATTCTCTTTAACTGTTTCATTTCCGTTTAGTTCAGGGACTGTTTTTAACTATTTCGTTTCCCACGCTGTTCTAGGGTTTGGGGGACTGTCTTTTCTTATTTCATTTCCTGCGTAGTTTTCGAGTTAAGGAACTGTTCCTAACTATTTCGTTTTCTTCGTTGTTTTCGGTGTCGCAAGGTGTCTTTAACTGTTGCGTTTCCCTTTGGTTCAAGGACTGTCTTTAACTATTTCGTTTCCCTCTCTGTTTATGGTTTAGTAAGTGTCTTTTCTTATTTCGTTTTTTGCGTAGTTTTTGAGTTAAGGAACTGTTTTTAACTATTTTGTCCCTCCGTTGTTTTCGGGGTTGCAAAGTTTCTTTAACTGGTTCGTTTCCTCTTTTCTTCTCGAGTTTAGGGACTGTCTTTAACTATTTCGTTCCCCCCTTTCTTCTCGAGTTTAGGGACTGTCTTTAACTATTTCGTTTTATACGCTGGTCTAGGGTTTAGGGGACTGTCTTTTTTATTTCATTTCCTGCGTAGTTTTCGAGTTAGGGAACTGTTCTTAACTATTTTGTTCTCTTCGTTGTTTTCGGTGCTGCATAGTGTCTTTAACTGTTTCGTTTCCCTTTGGTTCAGGGACTGCCGCTAACTATTTCGTTTCCTCCTTTCTTCTCGAACTAAGGGACTGTCTTTAACTATTTCGTTTCCCTCGCTGTTTTATGGTTTGGGGGACTGTCTTTTCTTATTTCGTTTCCTCCGTTGTTCTCGAGGTAAGGAACTGTTTTTAACTATTTTGTCCCTCCGTTGTTTTCGGGGTTGCAAAGTGTCTTTAACTGTTTCGTTTCCCTTTGGTTCATGGACTGTCTTTAACTATTTCTTTTCCTCCTCATCGAATCATCGAGACACTTTTTCAGCCAAAAGGACCCTATTAGTAGAGAGATGATAAAAAAAAGACAAAATTTATTGTAAATAAATGACCAAATTAATGTAAAGAGTGAGCAACAAAATTCGTGATCGTAGGAGCCTCTGAATCCAAATTTTTGAGTCGATTCTTGATCGATACGATTATGTAAAATCATCGAGTAATGTGAATTGACGATTAATGTAAACAGTAAAGTAAAAGAACCGATATGCGTTTAGCGAACTGCGATCACGAATTTTGTTGCTCACTCGTTATTAATTTATAGGCAGGATAAAAACGTGACAAAAAATGAAACTATGAAACTAAAAATTTGGGCGTGGAGTTCGAGTGCACTGAAGGGAGAAAGCAATTCCTAGGAGCTGGTTGCCTAAATTGATTGGAGAAACAGTCAAGATCGGCACACTATAAAAAATGCTTTCTTACCACTTTTCCCGAGTTATAAACACGTTAGACGAAACTCTATACGGCTTACAATAAATTGTCCACAATTGAATATCTTCGCCTTTTATCCTAATCAACGATTTGTTCTAAATTATCTCCACTTGTAGAACAAAAAAAAAAAATGGGCCATGATATTTGTTTCGTCTTCACACGGTCATATCTCGAATTGAAAGAAAGAATTTCGTCGTCAACCTGTTTTTTGTCCATATCGCCTGACCACGTATGAAGTGGCGCGCAAATTTTAGAATTGTAACAGTACCTATAAAAATCAAAGATTATTTTGCTAATTACTCTCAAACTGTACCTATCGGGTGTAAATAATAGTAAAGTAATTTCACCACTTATCTTGGGTGTTAAAAATCTCTAGTGAGTGAATATTATAAGTATTAATTGTGCTGTTTTTACGACTTAACAGCTTTGGGTTTTTTGTTATTGTGACTTCACGGGTTTACCTAAGAATAAAAACTAAGTGGTGAAGACAAAACCGCATCAGGCCCCAACTGACCCTGTATTTGAACACGATAATTTTCTACCTGTGGACTCATCGGTAATTAAACCAATTTGGATACTCGTTCAAATTCCACATGTCCAAGGCTGTTTTTGAGGATATGCAATAATGCTCCGTTGATAACTACTGCCTTTGCAATATGACTGTAGTAGCCTTAATTACGTGGAAAAGCCAAAAGTAATTCAAACGAACCACCTACAACACGAAGACCGAACAGTACAGGCGTATTCACGAGTAGGTGAAAGTGATTAGTAATTGTCTAGACTACGCGCTTTCGATCAGTCATTGTTCTCACATCTTCGCTAACCTTCAATTAAATCATGACGTAACAGGAACGACGGATTAATTTCGTAACCAGTGGCATCCACTCTTCGGCAGCTGTAGTAATTTTTGTAATGTTTTTTTAGGCCCCTCAACCCGCGGAACCCTGGACCGGAGTCCGCGACGCGACAAGGGAAGGACCAGAATGCCCGTCGAGACATCTCTTTTTCGTCTACTTAGTCGGCAACGAAGACAACTGTCTAAACTTAAATGTTTTTACCAGAGAGGTAAAGATTATTCTTTCGAGTCGTTACAACCACTTCAGATAACACTTTCAGTTGCCCGAAAACAGCAGCGGCCCCCCCAAACCAGTGATGGTCTGGATCCACGGAGGCGCATATCTGTACGGGTCAAACAAAGATGAACTCTTCGGTCCCGAGTACTTAATGACCGAAGATATAGTGTTGGTCTGCATCAATTATCGGCTGGGAGTCCTGGGTACGTTCTGCTATTATTTATTAAAGTTAATCGATGTCAATGACGTGGTTCAAGATAATTCAGTGTGACTAACACCCGGATACATGGTATCAGTAACTTGTCGATAACCCCAATGTTGTTTTTAGGATTTCTCAGCCTGGAAGATCCGTCTCTGGGAGTCCCGGGCAACGCCGGTCTCAAGGACATGGTCCTGGCCTTGAAGTGGGTTCAAAGGAACATAAAACATTTCAACGGGGACCCAAACAACGTGACCATTTTCGGGGAGAGCGCCGGTGGAGCTTCGGCTCACTACCTGTATCTGTCACCGCTGGCGAAGGGGCTGTTTCATAAGGCCATCTGTCAGAGCGGATCTTCGCTGAGCGCGTGGGCCAGGGGGTGCAGCAACGGACGGATAATCGCCAGCAGTTTGGGCTACAAAGAGAAGGACGAGAAGAAGATTTTGGAGCACCTGAGGAACGTGTCGGTCGCCAAACTGGTCAAGGCTCAGCACAAAGCGCCAGATGTATGTTGATTCCTTGATAGTCAGCCCAAAATACGTGTCAATTTCAGATCTTCACCGCAGATCTCATTCGCCCTTACGGCCCCGTCGTGGAAAAACCCTCCAGTGAACCGGCCTTCCTTACCGAGGAACCAATCGACATCATCAAAGCCGGAACCTTCAACCAGGTACCACTGATAATGGGCTACACGAACAAAGAAGGAATCTTCTTCGAGGCGGTCAGGAAGGTCCAGCCCGGCGCCAAACTTCCCACTGATTTCGAGACTGAGATCCACTACGACTTAAAAGTACCCAAGGGATCTGATATGTCTAAAGAAATGGCCACCAAGATACACAAGTTCTACTACGGAGAAGAAAAGCCGTCCGAGAAGAACTTGGACAACACTTATTTGGTAAGTCTCAAGTGCGAGCTCACAGCGACGTCAATTTGGACCAATTTCAGATGAAGAGTGACAACCAATTCGTCCACGGCATCCACAGGGGCATCACTTACCAGAAGTTACACAGTACCGCCCCCATATATCTATACCGGATGTCTTTAGACACCCCCATGAACTACCACAAGACAATCTGCACCTCCCGAACCATCCCCTTCCTGTTCTTTTTCTACTTTCTCTCCTTCAAATCCGGCGAAGGCGCGAGCAAAAACCTCTTCATGAAAATGTCTAAATGTTTGACGACGTCCTCGACGAACGGCGTGTGCCACGGCGACGACATCGGCTACTTGTTCAAGACGTTTTTGAGCGCAAAGTTGGAAAAGGACAGCACCGAAGAGACGTCGGTTCGGAAGTTCGTCAGGCTGTGGACGAATTTCGCCAAAACCGGCAATCCGACTCCGGAAAGAGACTCGCTGTTGGACAACGTCGAGTGGAAGCCGGTTAGCAAAGAAGAAAACCAGTTTTTAGATTTAGGGACGGAGTTGAAGACCGGAAGCAATCCGGACTTGGAAAGGATGCAGTTCTGGGATTCGATTTATAATTTAGTTAGTTGATAAGTATTTATGATTTGTTTGTGAGCTGCTGGTGCTGCTGTTGTGCAAGTAAATTTTATTTTTATAGATGCGGTGGTTTTTGTGGCTTCTACTTACAATTAGTGGTATTGAAAGGTGAAATGGGCAACGGACAGTTCTAGACTAAATTCCTGTCTTCATAATGTTTTTCCATCTTAAATTCAAATCCAAGTATTCAAAATTTGATTAGCTCAAAATTTGAACAGATTTTTCCAATTCCCGTTTGAAATCCTAAAATTTCAATGATTCAAAATCTGCCAATTCAGCAATTCAGAATTACCAAATTAAGTCAATTTCAACAATTCGGAATTTGCACATTTGGGAATCCACGAATCAAATTTTCCAAATTCAAGATTTCAAAAGGCAGGATCTGGGCTAAATTTGTGTCTTCATAATGTTTTTCTTATCTCATTGTTCTTTCTGTGTCATTCTCTAAACTTACTGTCTTCATAGTGTTGTCCTCCCCCTTATAAATCTAATATTTTGATATTTTTGATCGCCCTGATGATGCCAACATTTTGGCGAAACGTGCGTCGGCTAAATAAATTTGTTTTTTTTTATGTTTATTAATTTATTTATTTATTTTGGGAATATGAGTAGATTAAAAGTAGTCATAAAGTTATTAAAGCCAAAATATTGTCTTTGACCGTTAAAAATTAAACACAAAATAGAAAACGATAATCAGAAGCTTAGATATACACAGGTAAAAAAAAAATAATTGACCGCACGATTTATAGCTCGAGTTGTGTATAATACTTTTTCTATGTTTATAAGCTTCATTTTATAGATCTAAATTTATTAATGGTATTGAAATGTAAAGTTACAAATATTTAGAAAATGATCTGCTTACCAAATTTTGTAAACTTCATGGTCCTAACTTTACATATTATTTTTGAATTGAATTTTGATTTACAAACTATTTATCGAAAATTTCGTTTGAAAGTGAAATTTGCACTTCTCAGTTTCTCAATTTCTGTTTCTGATTTTCTCAAATTCTCAGTTTCTAAGATTATCAGATTATTGTATTATCGGATTATGGCATTCTCAGATTCTCAGCTTCTCGATTTCTAAGCTTCCCAATTTCTCGGTTTCTTTTTTTTAAGTTTCTGTTTCATACTTTCTTAGCTTCTCATGTTCTCAATTTATCAGTTTCTCGATTTTTCGGTTTCTCAGTTTCTCAGTCCCTCGGTTTCCGAGACTCTCAGTATCCCAGTCTCCCGGTCTTCCAGTATGTCAGACTCCCACTCTCCCAGTTTCCCTGTCGCCTTCTTTCTCAGTTTCTGTGTTTGTCAATTTCTCACTTTCTCAGATTCGCAGTTTGTCAGTTTCCCAATTTCTCAGCTCCTAATCTTCTAATTTTCTCAGTTTCTCACTTTCTCACATTCAGAGCTTCTCAGTTTCTCAATTTTTCAGTTTCTTAGTTTCCCAATTTCCCGTTCTTTCGATTTATCGGTTTCTCAGTTTCTAGTTGTTCAGTCTCAGTTTCCGAGACTCTCAGTCTCCCGGTCTTCCAGTATGTCAGACTCCCACTCTCCCAGTTTCCCCGTCTCCCTTTTTCTCATTTTTTCAGTTTCTCAGATTCTCAGATTCCCAGATTCTCAGCTTCTCAGTTTCTCAGATTATCAGAGATTTCTTGGTTTCTCTGTTTCTTAGTTTCTCAATTTCTCAGCTCCTAATCTTCTCATTTTCTCAGTTTCTCACTTTCTCACATTCACAGCTTCTCAGTTTCTCAATTTTTCAGTTTCTTAGTTTCCCAATTTCTCGTTCTTTCGATTTATCGGTTTCTCAGTTTCTAGTTGCTCAGTCTCCCAGTTTCAGAGACTTTCAGTTTCCCGCTCTTCCAGTATGTCAGACTCCCACTCTCTCAGTTTCCCCGTCTCCTTCTTTCTCAGTTTCTGTGTTTATCAATTTCTCACTTTCTCAGATTCGCAGCTTCTCAGTTTCTCAGTTTCCCAATTTCTCAGCTCCTAATCTTCTCATTTTCTCAGTTTCTCACTTTCTCACATTCACAGCTTCTCAGTTTCTCAACTTTTCAGTTTCTTAGTTTCCCAATTTCTCGTTCTTTCGATTTATCGGTTTCTCAGTTTCTAGTTGCTCAGTCTCCCAGTTTCCGAGACTCTCAGTCTCCCGGTCTTCCAGTATGTCAGATTCCCACTCTCGCAGTTTCTCCGTCTCCTTCTTTCTCAGTTTCTGTGTTTGTCAATTTCTCACTTTCTCAGATTCGCAGCTTCTCAGTTTCTCAGTTTCCCAATTTTTCAGCTCCTAATCTTCTCATTTTCTCACTTTCTCACATTCACAGCTTCTCAGTTTCTCAATTTTTCAGTTTCTTAGTTTCCCAATTTTTCGTTCTTTTGATTTATCGGTTTCTCAGTTTCTAGTTGCTCAGTCTCCCAGTTTCCGAGACTCTCAGTCTCCCGGTCTTCCAGTATGTCAGACTCCCACTCTCCCAGTTTCCCCGTCTCCCTTTTTCTCAGTTTTTCAGTTTCTCAGATTCCCAGATTCTCAGCTTCTCAGTTTCTCAGATTATCAGAGATTTCTTGGTTTCTCCGTTTCTCAGTTTCCCAATTTCTCAGCTCCTAATCTTCTCATTTTCTCAGTTTCTCACATTCACAGCTTCTCAGTTTCTCAGATTTTCAGTTTCTTAGTTTCCCAATTTCTCGTTCTTTCGATTTATCGGTTTCTCAGTTTCTAGTTGCTCAGTCTCCCAGTTTCCGAGACTCTCAGTCTCCCGGTCTTCCAGTATGTCAGACTCCCACTCTCCCAGTTTCCCCGTCTCCCTTTTTCTCAGTTTTTCAGTTTCTCAGATTCTCAGTTTCTCAGATTATCAGAGATTTCTTGGTTTCTCTGTTTCTCAGTTTCCCAATTTCTCAGCTCCTAATCTTCTAATTTCCTCAGTTTCTCACTTTCTCACATTCAGAGCTTCTCAGTTTCTCAATTTTTCAGTTTCTTAGTTTCCCAATTTCTCGTTCTTTCGATTTATCGGTTTCTCAGTTTCTAGTTGCTCAGTCTCTCAGTTTCCGAGACTTTCAGTTTCCCGCTCTTCCAGTATGTCAGACTCCCACTCTCTCAGTTTCCCCGTCTCCTTCTTTCTCAGTTTCTGTGTTTGTCAATTTCTCACTTTCTCAGATTCCCAGCTTCTCAGTTTCTCAGTTTCCCAATTTCTCAGCTCCTAATCTTCTAATTTTCTCACTTTCTCACATTCACAGCTTCTCAGTTTCTCAGTTTTTCAGTTTCTTAGTTTTCCAATTTCTCGTTCTTTCGATTTATCGGTTTCTCAGTTTCTAGTTGCTCAGTCTCTCAGTTTCCGAGACTCTCAGTCTCCCGGTCTTCCAGTATGTCAGACTCCCACTCTCCCAGTTTCCCCGTCTCCCTTTTTCTCAGTTTTTGCGTTTCTCAGATTCCCAGATTCTCAGTTTCTCAGATTATCAGAGATTTCTTGGTTTCTCTGTTTCTCAGTTTCTAAATTTCTTAGTTTCTCACTTTCTCATTTTCTCAGGTTGTAATCTTCTCAGTTTCTCACTTTCTCAGATTCGCAGCTTCTCAGTTTCTCAGTTTCCCAATTTCTCAGCTCCTAATCTTCTCATTTTCTCACTTTCTCACATTCACAGCTTCTCAGTTTCTCAACTTTTCAGTTTCTTAGTTTCCCAATTTCTCGTTCTTTCGATTTATCGGTTTCTCAGTTTCTAGTTGCTCAGTATCTCAGTTTCCGAGACTTTCAGTTTCCCGCTCTTCCAGTATGTCAGACTCCCACTCTCTCAGTTTCCCCGTCTCCTTCTTTCTCAGTTTCTGTGTTTATCAATTTCTCACTTTCTCAGATTCGCAGCTTCTCAGTTTCTCAGTTTCCCAATTTCTCAGCTCCTAATCTTCTCATTTTCTCAGTTTCTCACTTTCTCACATTCACAGCTTCTCAGTTTCTCAACTTTTCAGTTTCTTAGTTTCCCAATTTCTCGTTCTTTCGATTTATCGGTTTCTCAGTTTCTAGTTGCTCAGTCTCCCAGTTTCCGAGACTCTCAGTCTCCCGGTCTTCCAGTATGTCAGATTCCCACTCTCGCAGTTTCTCCGTCTCCTTCTTTCTCAGTTTCTGTGTTTGTCAATTTCTCACTTTCTCTGATTCGCAGCTTCTCAGTTTCTCAGTTTCCCAATTTCTCAGCTCCTAATCTTCTCATTTTCTCACTTTCTCACATTCACAGCTTCTCAGTTTCTCAATTTTTCAGTTTCTTAGTTTCCCAATTTCTCGTTCTTTCGATTTATCGGTTTCTCAGTTTCTAGTTGCTCAGTCTCTCAGTTTCCGAGACTCTCAGTCTCCCGGTCTTCCAGTATGTCAGACTCCCACTCTCCCAGTTTCCCCGTCTCCCTTTTTCTCAGTTTTTGAGTTTCTCAGATTCCCAGATTCTCAGTTTCTCAGCTTCTCAGTTTCTCAGATTATCAGAGATTTCTTGGTTTCTCTGTTTCTCAGTTTCTAAATTTCTTAGTTTCTCACTTTCTCATTTTCTCAGGTTGTAATCTTCTCAGTTTCTCACTTTCTCAGATTCGCAGCTTCTCAGTTTCTCAGTTTCCCAATTTCTCAGCTCCTAATCTTCTCATTTTCTCACTTTCTCACATTCACAGCTTCTCAGTTTCTCAACTTTTCAGTTTCTTAGTTTCCCAATTTCTCGTTCTTTCGATTTATCGGTTTCTCAGTTTCTAGTTGCTCAGTATCTCAGTTTCCGAGACTTTCAGTTTCCCGCTCTTCCAGTATGTCAGACTCCCACTCTCTCAGTTTCCCCGTCTCCTTCTTTCTCAGTTTCTGTGTTTGTCAATTTCTCACTTTCTCAGATTTGCAGCTTCTCAGTTTCTCAGTTTCCCAATTTCTCAGCTCCTAATCTTCTCATTTTCTCACTTTCTCACATTCACAGCTTCTCAGTTTCTCAATTTTTCAGTTTCTTAGTTTCCCAATTTCTCGTTCTTTCGATTTATCGGTTTCTCAGTTTCTAGTTGCTCAGTCTCCCAGTTTCCGAGACTCTCAGTCTCCCGGTCTTCCAGTATGTCAGACTCCCACTCTCCCAGTTTCCCCGTCTCCCTTTTTCTCAGTTTTTCAGTTTCTCAGATTCTCAGTTTCTCAGATTATCAGAGATTTCTTGGTTTCTCTGTTTCTCAGTTTCCCAATTTCTCAGCTCCTAATCTTCTCATTTTCTCAGTTTCTCACATTCACAGCTTCTCAGTTTCTCAATTTTTCAGTTTCTTAGTTTCCCAATTTCTCGTTCTTTCGATTTATCGGTTTCTCAGTTTCTAGTTGCTCAGTCTCCCAGTTTCCGAGACTCTCAGTCTCCCGGTCTTCCAGTATGTCAGATTCCCACTCTCGCAGTTTCTCCGTCTCCTTCTTTCTCAGTTTCTGTGTTTGTCAATTTCTCACTTTCTCAGATTCGCAGCTTCTCAGTTTCTCAGTTTCCCAATTTCTCAGCTCCTAATCTTCTCATTTTCTCACTTTCTCACATTCACAGCTTCTCAGTTTCTCAATTTTTCAGTTTCTTAGTTTCCCAATTTCTCGTTCTTTCGATTTATCGGTTTCTCAGTTTCTAGTTGCTCAGTCTCCCAGTTTCCGAGACTCTCAGTCTCCCGGTCTTCCAGTATGTCAGACTCCCACTCTCCCAGTTTCCCCGTCTCCCTTTTTCTCAGTTTTTCAGTTTCTCAGATTCTCAGTTTCTCAGATTATCAGAGATTTCTTGGTTTCTCTGTTTCTCAGTTTCCCAATTTCTCAGCTCCTAATCTTCTCATTTTCTCAGTTTCTCACATTCACAGCTTCTCAGTTTCTCAATTTTTCAGTTTCTTAGTTTCCCAATTTCTCGTTCTTTCGATTTATCGGTTTCTCAGTTTCTAGTTGCTCAGTCTCCCAGTTTCCGAGACTCTCAGTCTCCCGGTCTTCCAGTATGTCAGATTCCCACTCTCGCAGTTTCTCCGTCTCCTTCTTTCTCAGTTTCTGTGTTTGTCAATTTCTCACTTTCTCAGATTCGCAGCTTCTCAGTTTCTCAGTTTCCCAATTTCTCAGCTCCTAATCTTCTCATTTTCTCACTTTCTCACATTCACAGCTTCTCAGTTTCTCAATTTTTCAGTTTCTTAGTTTCCCAATTTCTCGTTCTTTCGATTTATCGGTTTCTCAGTTTCTAGTTGCTCAGTCTCTCAGTTTCCGAGACTCTCAGTCTCCCGGTCTTCCAGTATGTCAGACTCCCACTCTCCCAGTTTCCCCGTCTCCCTTTTTCTCAGTTTTTCAGTTTCTCAGATTCCCAGATTCTCAGCTTCTCAGTTTCTCAGATTATCAGAGATTTCTTGGTTTCTCCGTTTCTCAGTTTCCCAATTTCTCAGCTCCTAATCTTCTCATTTTCTCAGTTTCTCACATTCACAGCTTCTCAGTTTCTCAGATTTTCAGTTTCTTAGTTTCCCAATTTCTCGTTCTTTCGATTTATCGGTTTCTCAGTTTCTAGTTGCTCAGTCTCCCAGTTTCCGAGACTCTCAGTCTCCCGGTCTTCCAGTATGTCAGACTCCCACTCTCCCAGTTTCCCCGTCTCCCTTTTTCTCAGTTTTTCAGTTTCTCAGATTCTCAGTTTCTCAGATTATCAGAGATTTCTTGGTTTCTCTGTTTCTCAGTTTCCCAATTTCTCAGCTCCTAATCTTCTAATTTCCTCAGTTTCTCACTTTCTCACATTCAGAGCTTCTCAGTTTCTCAATTTTTCAGTTTCTTAGTTTCCCAATTTCTCGTTCTTTCGATTTATCGGTTTCTCAGTTTCTAGTTGCTCAGTCTCTCAGTTTCCGAGACTTTCAGTTTCCCGCTCTTCCAGTATGTCAGACTCCCACTCTCTCAGTTTCCCCGTCTCCTTCTTTCTCAGTTTCTGTGTTTGTCAATTTCTCACTTTCTCAGATTCCCAGCTTCTCAGTTTCTCAGTTTCCCAATTTCTCAGCTCCTAATCTTCTAATTTTCTCACTTTCTCACATTCACAGCTTCTCAGTTTCTCAGTTTTTCAGTTTCTTAGTTTTCCAATTTCTCGTTCTTTCGATTTATCGGTTTCTCAGTTTCTAGTTGCTCAGTCTCTCAGTTTCCGAGACTCTCAGTCTCCCGGTCTTCCAGTATGTCAGACTCCCACTCTCCCAGTTTCCCCGTCTCCCTTTTTCTCAGTTTTTGAGTTTCTCAGATTCCCAGATTCTCAGTTTCTCAGATTATCAGAGATTTCTTGGTTTCTCTGTTTCTCAGTTTCTAAATTTCTTAGTTTCTCACTTTCTCATTTTCTCAGGTTGTAATCTTCTCAGTTTCTCACTTTCTCAGATTCGCAGCTTCTCAGTTTCTCAGTTTCCCAATTTCTCAGCTCCTAATCTTCTCATTTTCTCACTTTCTCACATTCACAGCTTCTCAGTTTCTCAACTTTTCAGTTTCTTAGTTTCCCAATTTCTCGTTCTTTCGATTTATCGGTTTCTCAGTTTCTACTTGCTCAGTATCTCAGTTTCCGAGACTTTCAGTTTCCCGCTCTTCCAGTATGTCAGACTCCCACTCTCTCAGTTTCCCCGTCTCCTTCTTTCTCAGTTTCTGTGTTTATCAATTTCTCACTTTCTCAGATTCGCAGCTTCTCAGTTTCTCAGTTTCCCAATTTCTCAGCTCCTAATCTTCTCATTTTCTCAGTTTCTCACTTTCTCACATTCACAGCTTCTCAGTTTCTCAACTTTTCAGTTTCTTAGTTTCCCAATTTCTCGTTCTTTCGATTTATCGGTTTCTCAGTTTCTAGTTGCTCAGTCTCCCAGTTTCCGAGACTCTCAGTCTCCCGGTCTTCCAGTATGTCAGATTCCCACTCTCGCAGTTTCTCCGTCTCCTTCTTTCTCAGTTTCTGTGTTTGTCAATTTCTCACTTTCTCAGATTTGCAGCTTCTCAGTTTCTCAGTTTCCCAATTTCTCAGCTCCTAATCTTCTCATTTTCTCACTTTCTCACATTCACAGCTTCTCAGTTTCTCAATTTTTCAGTTTCTTAGTTTCCCAATTTCTCGTTCTTTCGATTTATCGGTTTCTCAGTTTCTAGTTGCTCAGTCTCTCAGTTTCCGAGACTCTCAGTCTCCCGGTCTTCCAGTATGTCAGACTCCCACTCTCCCAGTTTCCCCGTCTCCCTTTTTCTCAGTTTTTCAGTTTCTCAGATTCCCAGATTCTCAGCTTCTCAGTTTCTCAGATTATCAGAGATTTCTTGGTTTCTCCGTTTCTCAGTTTCCCAATTTCTCAGCTCCTAATCTTCTCATTTTCTCAGTTTCTCACATTCACAGCTTCTCAGTTTCTCAGATTTTCAGTTTCTTAGTTTCCCAATTTCTCGTTCTTTCGATTTATCGGTTTCTCAGTTTCTAGTTGCTCAGTCTCCCAGTTTCCGAGACTCTCAGTCTCCCGGTCTTCCAGTATGTCAGACTCCCACTCTCCCAGTTTCCCCGTCTCCCTTTTTCTCAGTTTTTCAGTTTCTCAGATTCTCAGTTTCTCAGATTATCAGAGATTTCTTGGTTTCTCTGTTTCTCAGTTTCCCAGCTCCTAATCTTCTCATTTTCTCAGTTTCTCACTTTCTCACATTCACAGCTTCTCAGTTTCTCAATTTTTCAGTTTCTTAGTTTCCCAATTTCTCGTTCTTTCGATTTATCGGTTTCTCAGTTTCTAGTTGCTCAGTCTCTCAGTTTCCGAGACTTTCAGTTTCCCGCTCTTCCAGTATGTCAGACTCCCACTCTCTCAGTTTCCCCGTCTCCTTCTTTCTCAGTTTCTGTGTTTGTCAATTTCTCACTTTCTCAGATTCGCAGCTTCTCAGTTTCTCAGTTTCCCAATTTCTCAGCTCCTAATCTTCTAATTTCCTCAGTTTCTCACTTTCTCACATTCAGAGCTTCTCAGTTTCTCAATTTTTCAGTTTCTTAGTTTCCCAATTTCTCGTTCTTTCGATTTATCGGTTTCTCAGTTTCTAGTTGCTCAGTCTCTCAGTTTCCGAGACTTTCAGTTTCCCGCTCTTCCAGTATGTCAGACTCCCACTCTCTCAGTTTCCCCGTCTCCTTCTTTCTCAGTTTCTGTGTTTGTCAATTTCTCACTTTCTCAGATTCCCAGCTTCTCAGTTTCTCAGTTTCCCAATTTCTCAGCTCCTAATCTTCTAATTTTCTCAGTTTCTTACTTTCTCACATTCACAGCTTCTCAGTTTCTCAGTTTTTCAGTTTCTTAGTTTTCCAATTTCTCGTTCTTTCGATTTATCGGTTTCTCAGTTTCTAGTTGCTCAGTCTCTCAGTTTCCGAGACTCTCAGTCTCCCGGTCTTCCAGTATGTTAGACTCCCACTTTCCCAGTTTCCCCGTCTCCTTTTTTCTCAGTTTCTGTGTTTGTCAATTTCTCACTTTCTCAGATTCGCAGCTTCTCAGTTTCTCAGTTTCCCAATTTCTCAGCTCCTAATCTTCTCATTTTCTCACTTTCTCACATTCACAGCTTCTCAGTTTCTCAACTTTTCAGTTTCTTAGTTTCCCAATTTCTCGTTCTTTCGATTTATCGGTTTCTCAGTTTCTAGTTGCTCAGTCTCTCAGTTTCCGAGACTCTCAGTCTCCCGGTCTTCCAGTATGTCAGACTCCCACTCTCCCAGTTTCCCCGTCTCCCTTTTTCTCAGTTTTTGAGTTTCTCAGATTCCCAGATTCTCAGTTTCTCAGATTATCAGAGATTTCTTGGTTTCTCTGTTTCTCAGTTTCTAAATTTCTTAGTTTCTCACTTTCTCATTTTCTCAGGTTGTAATCTTCTCAGTTTCTCACTTTCTCAGATTCGCAGCTTCTCAGTTTCTCAGTTTCCCAATTTCTCAGCTCCTAATCTTCTCATTTTCTCACTTTCTCACATTCACAGCTTCTCAGTTTCTCAACTTTTCAGTTTCTTAGTTTCCCAATTTCTCGTTCTTTCGATTTATCGGTTTCTCAGTTTCTAGTTGCTCAGTATCTCAGTTTCCGAGACTTTCAGTTTCCCGCTCTTCCAGTATGTCAGACTCCCACTCTCTCAGTTTCCCCGTCTCCTTCTTTCTCAGTTTCTGTGTTTATCAATTTCTCACTTTCTCAGATTCGCAGCTTCTCAGTTTCTCAGTTTCCCAATTTCTCAGCTCCTAATCTTCTCATTTTCTCAGTTTCTCACTTTCTCACATTCACAGCTTCTCAGTTTCTCAACTTTTCAGTTTCTTAGTTTCCCAATTTCTCGTTCTTTCGATTTATCGGTTTCTCAGTTTCTAGTTGCTCAGTCTCCCAGTTTCCGAGACTCTCAGTCTCCCGGTCTTCCAGTATGTCAGATTCCCACTCTCGCAGTTTCTCCGTCTCCTTCTTTCTCAGTTTCTGTGTTTGTCAATTTCTCACTTTCTCAGATTTGCAGCTTCTCAGTTTCTCAGTTTCCCAATTTCTCAGCTCCTAATCTTCTCATTTTCTCACTTTCTCACATTCACAGCTTCTCAGTTTCTCAATTTTTCAGTTTCTTAGTTTCCCAATTTCTCGTTCTTTCGATTTATCGGTTTCTCAGTTTCTAGTTGCTCAGTCTCCCAGTTTCAGAGACTTTCAGTTTCCCGCTCTTCCAGTATGTCAGACTCCCACTTTCTCAGTTTCCCCGTCTCCTTCTTTCTCAGTTTCTGTGTTTGTCAATTTCTCACTTTCTCAGATTCCCAGCTTCTCAGTTTCTCAGTTTCCCAATTTCTCAGCTCCTAATCTTCTCATTTTCTCACTTTCTCACATTCACAGCTTCTCAGTTTCTCAACTTTTCAGTTTCTTAGTTTCCCAATTTCTCGTTCTTTCGATTTATCGGTTTCTCAGTTTCTAGTTGCTCAGTCTCCCAGTTTCCGAGACTCTCAGTCTCCCGGTCTTCCAGTATGTCAGATTCCCACTCTCGCAGTTTCTCCGTCTCCTTCTTTCTCAGTTTCTGTGTTTGTCAATTTCTCACTTTCTCAGATTCGCAGCTTCTCAGTTTCTCAGTTTCCCAATTTCTCAGCTCCTAATCTTCTCATTTTCTCACTTTCTCACATTCACAGCTTCTCAGTTTCTCAATTTTTCAGTTTCTTAGTTTCCCAATTTCTCGTTCTTTCGATTTATCGGTTTCTCAGTTTCTAGTTGCTCAGTCTCTCAGTTTCCGAGACTCTCAGTCTCCCGGTCTTCCAGTATGTCAGACTCCCACTCTCCCAGTTTCCCCGTCTCCCTTTTTCTCAGTTTTTGAGTTTCTCAGATTCCCAGATTCTCAGTTTCTCAGCTTCTCAGTTTCTCAGATTATCAGAGATTTCTTGGTTTCTCTGTTTCTCAGTTTCTAAATTTCTTAGTTTCTCACTTTCTCATTTTCTCAGGTTGTAATCTTCTCAGTTTCTCACTTTCTCAGATTCGCAGCTTCTCAGTTTCTCAGTTTCCCAATTTCTCAGCTCCTAATCTTCTCATTTTCTCACTTTCTCACATTCACAGCTTCTCAGTTTCTCAACTTTTCAGTTTCTTAGTTTCCCAATTTCTCGTTCTTTCGATTTATCGGTTTCTCAGTTTCTAGTTGCTCAGTATCTCAGTTTCCGAGACTTTCAGTTTCCCGCTCTTCCAGTATGTCAGACTCCCGCTCTTCCAGTATGTCAGACTCCCACTCTCTCAGTTTCCCCGTCTCCTTCTTTCTCAGTTTCTGTGTTTGTCAATTTCTCACTTTCTCAGATTTGCAGCTTCTCAGTTTCTCAGTTTCCCAATTTCTCAGCTCCTAATCTTCTCATTTTCTCACTTTCTCACATTCACAGCTTCTCAGTTTCTCAATTTTTCAGTTTCTTAGTTTCCCAATTTCTCGTTCTTTCGATTTATCGGTTTCTCAGTTTCTAGTTGCTCAGTCTCCCAGTTTCCGAGACTCTCAGTCTCCCGGTCTTCCAGTATGTCAGACTCCCACTCTCCCAGTTTCCCCGTCTCCCTTTTTCTCAGTTTTTCAGTTTCTCAGATTCTCAGTTTCTCAGATTATCAGAGATTTCTTGGTTTCTCTGTTTCTCAGTTTCCCAATTTCTCAGCTCCTAATCTTCTCATTTTCTCAGTTTCTCACATTCACAGCTTCTCAGTTTCTCAATTTTTCAGTTTCTTAGTTTCCCAATTTCTCGTTCTTTCGATTTATCGGTTTCTCAGTTTCTAGTTGCTCAGTCTCCCAGTTTCCGAGACTCTCAGTCTCCCGGTCTTCCAGTATGTCAGACTCCCACTCTCCCAGTTTCCCCGTCTCCCTTTTTCTCAGTTTTTCAGTTTCTCAGATTCTCAGTTTCTCAGATTATCAGAGATTTCTTGGTTTCTCTGTTTCTCAGTTTCCCAATTTCTCAGCTCCTAATCTTCTCATTTTCTCAGTTTCTCACATTCACAGCTTCTCAGTTTCTCAATTTTTCAGTTTCTTAGTTTCCCAATTTCTCGTTCTTTCGATTTATCGGTTTCTCAGTTTCTAGTTGCTCAGTCTCCCAGTTTCCGAGACTCTCAGTCTCCCGGTCTTCCAGTATGTCAGATTCCCACTCTCGCAGTTTCTCCGTCTCCTTCTTTCTCAGTTTCTGTGTTTGTCAATTTCTCACTTTCTCAGATTCGCAGCTTCTCAGTTTCTCAGTTTCCCAATTTCTCAGCTCCTAATCTTCTCATTTTCTCACTTTCTCACATTCACAGCTTCTCAGTTTCTCAATTTTTCAGTTTCTTAGTTTCCCAATTTCTCGTTCTTTCGATTTATCGGTTTCTCAGTTTCTAGTTGCTCAGTCTCTCAGTTTCCGAGACTCTCAGTCTCCCGGTCTTCCAGTATGTCAGACTCCCACTCTCCCAGTTTCCCCGTCTCCCTTTTTCTCAGTTTTTCAGTTTCTCAGATTCCCAGATTCTCAGCTTCTCAGTTTCTCAGATTATCAGAGATTTCTTGGTTTCTCCGTTTCTCAGTTTCCCAATTTCTCAGCTCCTAATCTTCTCATTTTCTCAGTTTCTCACATTCACAGCTTCTCAGTTTCTCAGATTTTCAGTTTCTTAGTTTCCCAATTTCTCGTTCTTTCGATTTATCGGTTTCTCAGTTTCTAGTTGCTCAGTCTCCCAGTTTCCGAGACTCTCAGTCTCCCGGTCTTCCAGTATGTCAGACTCCCACTCTCCCAGTTTCCCCGTCTCCCTTTTTCTCAGTTTTTCAGTTTCTCAGATTCTCAGTTTCTCAGATTATCAGAGATTTCTTGGTTTCTCTGTTTCTCAGTTTCCCAGCTCCTAATCTTCTCATTTTCTCAGTTTCTCACTTTCTCACATTCACAGCTTCTCAGTTTCTCAATTTTTCAGTTTCTTAGTTTCCCAATTTCTCGTTCTTTCGATTTATCGGTTTCTCAGTTTCTAGTTGCTCAGTCTCTCAGTTTCCGAGACTTTCAGTTTCCCGCTCTTCCAGTATGTCAGACTCCCACTCTCTCAGTTTCCCCGTCTCCTTCTTTCTCAGTTTCTGTGTTTGTCAATTTCTCACTTTCTCAGATTCGCAGCTTCTCAGTTTCTCAGTTTCCCAATTTCTCAGCTCCTAATCTTCTAATTTCCTCAGTTTCTCACTTTCTCACATTCAGAGCTTCTCAGTTTCTCAATTTTTCAGTTTCTTAGTTTCCCAATTTCTCGTTCTTTCGATTTATCGGTTTCTCAGTTTCTAGTTGCTCAGTCTCTCAGTTTCCGAGACTTTCAGTTTCCCGCTCTTCCAGTATGTCAGACTCCCACTCTCTCAGTTTCCCCGTCTCCTTCTTTCTCAGTTTCTGTGTTTGTCAATTTCTCACTTTCTCAGATTCCCAGCTTCTCAGTTTCTCAGTTTCCCAATTTCTCAGCTCCTAATCTTCTAATTTTCTCAGTTTCTTACTTTCTCACATTCACAGCTTCTCAGTTTCTCAGTTTTTCAGTTTCTTAGTTTTCCAATTTCTCGTTCTTTCGATTTATCGGTTTCTCAGTTTCTAGTTGCTCAGTCTCTCAGTTTCCGAGACTCTCAGTCTCCCGGTCTTCCAGTATGTTAGACTCCCACTTTCCCAGTTTCCCCGTCTCCTTTTTTCTCAGTTTCTGTGTTTGTCAATTTCTCACTTTCTCAGATTCGCAGCTTCTCAGTTTCTCAGTTTCCCAATTTCTCAGCTCCTAATCTTCTCATTTTCTCACTTTCTCACATTCACAGCTTCTCAGTTTCTCAACTTTTCAGTTTCTTAGTTTCCCAATTTCTCGTTCTTTCGATTTATCGGTTTCTCAGTTTCTAGTTGCTCAGTCTCTCAGTTTCCGAGACTCTCAGTCTCCCGGTCTTCCAGTATGTCAGACTCCCACTCTCCCAGTTTCCCCGTCTCCCTTTTTCTCAGTTTTTGAGTTTCTCAGATTCCCAGATTCTCAGTTTCTCAGCTTCTCAGTTTCTCAGATTATCAGAGATTTCTTGGTTTCTCTGTTTCTCAGTTTCTAAATTTCTTAGTTTCTCACTTTCTCATTTTCTCAGCTTGTAATCTTCTCAGTTTCTCACTTTCTCAGATTCGCAGCTTTTCAGTTTCTCAATTTTTCAGTTTCTCAGTTTCCCAATTTCTCGTTTTTTCGATTTATTGGTTTCTCAGTTTTTTGTTTCTCAGTCTCTCAGTTTCCGAGACTCTCAGTCTCCCAGTCTCCCGATCTTCCAGTATGTCAGACTCCCACTCTCCCAGTTTCCCCGTCTCTCTCTTTCTCAGGTTCTCAGATTCCCAGATTCTCAGTTTCTCAGATTATCAGAGATTTCTCGGTTTCTCTGTTTCTCAGTTTCTAAGTTTCTCAGTTTCTCACTTTCTCAGATTCGCAGCTTTTCAGTTTCTCAATTTTTCAGTTTCTTAGTTTCCTAATTTCTCGTTTTTTCGACTTATTGGTTTCTCAGTTTTTTGTTTCTCAGTCTCTCAGTTTTCGAGACTCTCAGTCTCCCAGTCTCCCGATATTTTAGTATGTCAGACTCCCACTCACCCAGTTTCCCCGTCTCCCACTTTCTCAGTTTCTGTGTTTCTCACTTTCTCATTTTCTCAGTTTGTAATCTTCTCAGTTTCTCAGATTTGCAGCTTCTCAGTTTCCCAATTTTTCAGTTTCTCAGTTTCCCAATCTCCCGCTCTTCCAGTGTGTCAAACTCCCACTCTCCCAGTTTCCCCGTCTCTCTCTTTCTCAGTTCCTCAGATTCCCAAATTCTCAGCTTCTCAGATTATCAGAGATTTCTCGGTTTCTTTGTTTCTCAGTTTCTAAGTTTCTTAGTTTTTCACTTTCTCATTTTCTCAGTTTCTAATCTTCTCAGTTTCTCACTTTCTCAGATTCGCAGCTTTTCAGTTTCTCAGTTTCTAATCTTCTCAGTTTCTCATTTTCTCAGATTTGCAGCTTTTCAGTTTCTCAATTTTTCAGTTTCTCAGTTTCCCAATTTCTCATTTTTTCGATGTATTGGTTTCTCAGTTTCCCAGTCTCCTGGTCTTCCAGTATGTCAGACTCTCACTCTCCCAGTTTCCCCGTCCCCTTCTTTCTCAGTTTCTGTGTTTGTCAATTTCTTAGTTTCTCATATTCCCAGTTTCTCAGATTATTATTTATTAGAGATTTCTCGGTTTCTCTGTTTCTCAGATTCTAAATTTCTTAGTTTTTCAGTTTCTCATTTTCTCAGCTTCTAATCGTCTCAGTTTATCACTTTCTCAGATTCGCAGCTTCTCAGTTTCTCGTTTCTGAGTCTCTCAGTTTCCGAGGCTCTCAGTATCCCAGTCTCCCGGTCTTCCAGTATGTCAGACTCCCACTCTCCCAGTTTCCCCGTCTCCTTCTTTCTCAGTTTCTGTGTTCGAAAGCAGTATTGCAACAAGAACTACAAAAATGAATGCTATTTGGTCTATCTGTTGATTCGAAACATATATCGTCGTTAAAACCCGCAGTTTGTGTAACTCCATTCTGACTATTTTTACAGGAGAAGCAAAAAACTGTTTTCTTTCGCGTTGTGAGTCTATATGTTTCAAAACTATCATTATCACTAAATTCAAAACTTTGGTACGAAGATAGTGATAATGAAAGTTTTGAAATATATTGACTCAACTCGAAAGAAAACAGTTTTTTGCTTCTCCTGTAAAAATAGTCAGAATGGAGTTACACAAACTGCGGGTTTTAACGACGATATGGACAACAATAAAATAATAAAATATACAGTAACGCAACGTTTTATTTGGAAGCCTTTTGAAACGATCGCGATGAGAGGACATCAGCGGGCGCAACACGTAACGAGGCGCAACGAAGCTACTAACATGCATAAACAAACTACACTAAATACCAATCTGTGGCTTCCACGGTGTCGAATATCGCTAGATGTCAGTCATGTCAGTTACAAACGAACGATGAGATCGGAAATCGCAAGGGGGTGCAAAACATAACGATAAGGCACCTTTTTCAGAACTCTTACACTCGGCGTGGCTCTATGCCGCTTTTTGCCCTTTATTCAGCAGTTCTTACTCAGTGTTGGTTAATTCAAGTCAACAGAGACAAGATAGCTTTTAAATGACCGCAAGCTGCTGTCGGCCTCAATACGAAAGACAGGTAGTTATTAAAGGATTTATCTGAGTGGCAATCTCTAGTTAAATTAAGTTAGGGAATCACATTGTTTCGAATTGAACGCGCCTGTGGTTCGGGCTCGGTAACTAGAAGCCAACAACACATTTGAACTTTCTGTAACTAGACAACAACGACTTTAACAAGTTTGGTAATTTATGCTACTGCAACTGATATTATATGAATTTTTGGGTTCACGCGAGGTCCACGGAATACTTGGAGTAGCAATAGTGAACATTATTTTAAACAAAGGCTAGGATTCTTAACACGACATGTAGATACAAATCAGGACGATTTCGTTTTTCATCATGGCGCGTTTTATGACGTCCCTAGCAGACAAAATTCTCCTTCCAGCACCTAGCAGGGATCCCAACCTTTTCTTTAGTCAGGCCAACTTCATCGCGTTGCAAACCTCTGCTGGGTGTTGCTAACTTCAGAGCAACTTGCCGGATCGAAGTTCTCCTCTGCATGCTATGATGTATTTTGGGGATATCTCAGTATAAACAAAATAATTAACTTTTAAAAGCTTTTAGAACATGAACTTCTTGAGTACATACATAAGAAAGGCTCCAAGAAGTGAATGAAAGCGGACGTCGCATAAAATTTTGTTAATTAACAATTGGCTTATTGAAAAATGAAGTTAAATCGATTTTTCCAACGAGATCTCATTCCCTCAAATGTTAAAAACACACCATAATTTATTAAAATTTTTTAGTATTTTATACTATAAAAAAAATATTTTGTGTTATTGCCAAAAAACTAAACCCCTTATTTTTTTCGCTCATATTTTCAACTTCTTGACTAGACTAGTACAAGAACCAGGCCTACTCGATCATCTGGTTTTATTTCCTAGTTTGGGAGAGCTTCATGAGGTCCAACAAGGCCTGCCGTGGGGGCTGTACTCATAGCCCCTGTCATGCCCAGACACTAACCGCTGCAGTTTCTGCAGCTTGCTTTGAGTCGTCTTCTGTGTTATTTTCGTCCGCCATACCACAGATGCATATGGCACGATGGGTCTTATTACATTGGATATGAAGAGTAGATCATTTTTGGTTTTAGTTTTGTGCATGAGTACAGTCAATACAACCAAAAACTTTTGGAAATTTGGGCTGCCGATAGAAACTGAAATGAAAATAGATAACAAAAGACACCAAAATTTGAAATTTGCATACTTCTTTCAACTCATTGCTCGAACAATTTCACGAGGCAATTAAATGAATAAAAACCTAATTAAAACAGGTTGATTAAAACGGTCGATTCTTTTAGTTTTTGCTGTAAGCTGTAAGATAAGCAAAACCAGTCGCATTTTAGACCACAAATATTTATATTTTTTTCTTAACTTCAACTCAACACGTTTATAATCTTTATGTTTATCGGCTGTATTTATTTATAATTCATTGGCATTGACCTCACAATATCAGGTTTTAATTATCGTTAATATGCATAATGAAACTTCTAATTAACATAACTGCTGTAAAAAATACCGAAACTGCACAAGCTCTTCATTAGAAACGCAGTCTTGGTGCAACCACGAGCATAACGATGACCGATGCCATTGTTGAAATAGAAGAGGGTCAACTGAGAGGAGCAATAAGAAAGGATTTTCTGGGTGGTCCCTATTACGAATTTTTGGGAATTCCTTTCGCGGAGGCCCCCGTGGGAGAATTACGTTTTAAGGTAGAGATCAACTCACGATTTTATTCGTCGAGAGGTCAGACAACAAAGGAGGTTTATTAGATTAGATCAAGATAGCTCTTTGATTTCTAACATCTTGTAGGCACCCGTCCCGATCGGACCCTGGAAAGGAATTCGTGATGCCACAAAGCAGGGACCTGCATGTCCCTCACGCCACATGGTCTTTCTCTATCGCATTGGGGCCGAAGACAACTGCCTGAACTTGAACGTTTATACGAAAAACGTACGCACAGGTAGAAAAATTGTCCAACAGCTTCACCACTGACCGTTGTAGTTGCCAAATCAAAGCGAACAACTAAAACCAGTGATGGTATGGATCTATGGGGGCGTTTTCGTATGTGGTTCGAACCATAAGGAAATGTACAATCCAGACTATCTAATCACCGAAGACATCGTGTTTGTTGCCATCAATTATCGTACCGGACCTCTTGGTATCGACTCAATCGAGTACGAACAATAAGACAACAAGAATTTTAGGATTCCTTTCGTTGGACGATCCCTCCTTAGATGTTCCCGGTAACGCAGGGTTGAAGGACATGGTCCTAGCCCTGAAGTGGGTGCAAAGAAACATACGACATTTCTGTGGTGACCCGAACAACGTTATGATTTTCGGTCAGAGTGCTGGAGGAGCTTCGGTGCAATATTTACTACTGTCTCCTTCAACCAAAGGACTATTTCACAAAGCGATAGCGCAGAGCGGCAGCTGTTTCAATATTTGGACCAAAGGTTGCACTAACGGCACTGCGATCGCAAAGAAACTCGGCTTCCCCGAAACAGACGAAAAAAAGATTCTGCAGTACTTGCAAACTGTTTCTGCAAGTGCTCTTATTGAGTCACTACTAAATATTCCGGAGGTTAGTACTAATTAATTTGTTAATTGCAAAACACGAGCCTTGTTCTTTAGACTTTCGAACCGTGGGTGGTACGGCCTTTCGGACCGGTTGTGGAGAAGAAGTGGAGTCGATCCCCTTTTCTAACTGAAGATCCGCTAACCACCATCCAGGCTGGAGGATTCCATCAAGTGCCCATGATAATGGGCTATGCATCGAGCGATGGAATGTTTTTCGAAGCTTCGAAACAACTCACTAGGTGGATCAGAAGGGCACCAAATTTCGAACGTGAAGTGTTTCATGACCTCAACCTGAAAGCTGGTACTAAAGAATCCGAAGAAGTGGCCGCAAGAATCAAACGGTTTTATTTCGGCGACAAGGAACCCTCATCGGAAACTACAGAGAACTCGTATCTAGTAAGAAAGGAAAACGAATTAATGTAATTGACCATCTCTGAATTTTGCAGATGCGTACCGACAACATGTTTTTCTACGGCGTCCACCGAAGTGTTAGTCTTCAAAAGATGGTCAGCACCACCCCGATTTATTTCTACAAATTTACGTTGGATACACCGGGGAACGTATTCAAAGTTGTTTGCATCAGCAAATGCGTTTACATCTTGGTACTACTATATTTCCTTATGTATATGGTGGGAGATGGTACTATAAAAAATATATTGTTACGATTAGCACGACTTTTACCTCGAAAAGAGATAAGGGGCACGTGTCATGGTGACGATTTAGCGTTGTTGTTCAGGACGTTCCTGAACCCAGATCTGGAGCGGGATAGTGAAGGCGAAATTTACGTCAGACGGTTTATTAGGATGTGGGCAAATTTTGCTAGAACTGGGAATCCGACACCGGATGAGGATGATCCTTTGTTGACTGTTAAATGGGACCCGGTTACAATAAGTGAAAATGTGTTGTTGAATATTGGTAGCCAGTTGAAGATGGAGGTGGATCCAGATCAGGATAGGGCGAACTTTTTGTCAGATATTATAAATGAGTACAAAGGCATGTAAAGTTATTTGTCAGAAGAATTTTATTGTTTTTAACACTTTGTGACAATGCCTGTAACAAACTTCAGAAACAATAGAATGTTATTGTGATTGCACAATTTCTTTTTTTCTTTCAAACGCCACCAAAAGTTAAAAATTTCATTTAAACATCCAACATTTTCAGTTTTCTTAATTTCGAAGACCCTAAATTCCTCAGATTCTTCATGTTTTCAGGTTTCGCAAGTCCGAAGGTCCATCAAGTTCTCTGCCTTTTCTTTCTCAAGATGTACAATTTGTTTCTACCATGTGTTCTGGTGGCGTCAGGTCATAAACGTAACCGTCATCGCTTAATATTTTATGGCCCACATCTATAAACCTGCTTGTTTATTTGATAAGGGACTTTACTATTTGGTAGACTTTGTTTGTGATAAAATACAAACCTCTTCCGGAATTATCAGTTAAAGCGATGCAAATTAAACATAAATGGTTCCATGTACTCTAGAGTCCATTTAGCAGTAATAGTTTGGGAGAAAAAGAAAAACAAATTGAAAAATACAAAGACACTAAACCGGAGATAAAAAGCTATCTCCAACTAATCTCTTGCTACATTCTGTTTACATTTCGTAATTTCATAAATTCAAAATTCCTAGCATCAGATTTCCAACAACTTCAACACTATCCAACATAAAATTTTATAATTTTCATATTGGCTTTCGTAACATGTTAATTTAGTTAGGTAATGTCTTAATTTCTAAGTGCTTTACCATCATCATTTCAATATTCTTAACATCAAACTTCCTAATTTCGGTTCTTCTGATTAATTTAATAATTTCGTAGCTTGTGATTTCGTAATTAATTTACGGCGTTTCGTAATGTAATCATTGCAATATTATTAACATCAGACTTCCTAATTTCGGTTCTTTTAGTTAATTTAATAATTTCGTAATCACATCATTTCGTAATTTATTTACTTCGTTACGTATTTTTTTAATTTCTAAGTGCTTTACTAAAATTTATATTTTTGGAGCTTTTCTTTTGAAAATTTCGTAGCAATGCTTAACATGAGAATTTCATAACCTGCTTTTATTTTATTTCAAAATTTCGTAGCTTCTGATTTCGTAATTTATTTACGGCTTTTCATAATTTCATAATTTCAATATTCTTAACATCAGACTTCCTAATTTCGATTCTTCTGTTTAATTTAATAATTTCGTAGCTTCTGATTTCGTAATCACATCATTTCGTAATTTATTTACGGCGTTTCATAATTTCATCATTTCAATATTCTTAACATCAGCCTTTCTAATTTTGATTCTTCTGATTGATTTAATAATTTCGTAGCTTTTGATTTCGTAATCACATCATTTCGTAATTTATTTACTTCGTTACGTAATTTTTAATTTCTAAGTGCTTTACCAAGATTTATATTTTCCGGGCTTTTGTTTTCAAAATTTCGTATGAGGTTTTGCAATGTACAAAATATCGTAATTTATCTATCGCGTTTCGTAATTTCCTAGTTCCAAAATGCTTAACATGAGACTTCCTAATTTCATAATTTCCTGTTTTTATTTTATTTCAAAATTTCGTAGCTTCTGATTTCGTAATTTATTTACCGCTTTTCATAATTTCATCATTTCAATATTCTTAATATCAGTCTTCCTAATTTCGATTCTTCTGTTTAATTTAATAATTTTGTAGCTTCTGATTTCGTAATCACATCATTTCGTAATTTATTTACGGCGTTTCATAATTTCATCATTTCAATATTCTTAACATCAGCCTTTCTAATTTTGATTCTTCTGATTGATTTAATAATTTCGTAGCTTTTGATTTCGTAATCACATCATTTCGTAATTTATTTACTTCGTTACGTAATTTTTAATTTCTAAGTGCTTTACCAAGATTTATATTTTCCGGGCTTTTGTTTTCAAAATTTCGTATGAGGTTTTGCAATGTACAAAATATCGTAATTTATCTATCGCGTTTCGTAATTTCCTAGTTCCAAAATGCTTAACATGAGACTTCCTAATTTCATAATTTCCTGTTTTTATTTTATTTCAAAATTTCGTAGCTTCTGATTTCGTAATTTATTTACCGTTTTTCATAATTTCATCATTTCAATTTTCTTAACATCAGACTTCCTAATTTTGATTCTTTGGATTAATTTAATAATTTCGTAGCTTCTGATTTCGTAATCACATCATTTCGTAATTTATTTACCGCTTTTCATAATTTCATCATTTCAATATCCTTAACATCAGTCTTCCTAATTTTGATTCTTCTGATTAATTTAATAATTTCGTAGCTTTTGATTTCGTAATTACATCATTTCGTAATTTATTTACTTCGTTACGTAATTTTTAATTTCTAAGTGCTTTACCAAGATTTATATTTTCCGGGCTTTTGTTTTCAAAATTTCGTATCAAGTTTTGCAATGTACAAAATATCGTAATGTATCTATCGCGTTTCGTAATTTCCTAGTTCCAAAATGCTTAACATGAGACTTCCTAATTTCATAATTTCCTGGTTTTATTTGATTTCAAACTTTCGTAGCTTCTGATTTCGTAATTTATTTACGGCTTTTCACAATTTCATCATTTCAATATTCTTAACATCAGTCTTCCTAATTTCCATTCTTCTGTTTAATTTAATAATTTCGTAGCTTCTGATTTCGTAATCACATCATTTCGTAATTTATTTACGGCGTTTCCTAATTTCATCATTTCAATATCCTTAACATCAGTCTTTCTAATTTTGATTCTTCTGATTAATTTAATAATTTCGTAGCTTTTGATTTCGTAATTACATCATTTCGTAATTTATTTACTTCGTTACGTAATTTTTAATTTCTAAGTGCTTTACCAAGATTTATATTTTCCGGGCTTTTGTTTTCAAAATTTCGTATCAAGTTTTGCAATGTACAAAATATCGTAATTTAGCTATCGCGTTTCGTAATTTCCTAGTTCCAAAATGCTTAACATGAGACTTTCTAATTTCATAATTTCCTGCTTTTATTTTATTTTAAAATTTCGTAGCTTCTGATTTCGTAATTTATTTACCTTTTTTCATAATTTCATCATTTCAATATTCTTAACATCAGTCTTCCTAATTTCGATTCTTCTGTTTAATTTAATAATTTCGTAGCTTCTGATTTCGTAATCACATCATTTCGTAATTTATTTACGGCGTTTCCTAATTTCATAATTTCAATATTCTTAACATCAGCCTTTCTAATTTTGATTCTTCTGATTAATTTAATAATTTCGTAGCTTTTGATTTCGTAATTACATCATTTCGTAATTTATTTACTTCGTTACGTAATTTTTAATTTCTAAGTGCTTTACCAAGATTTATATTTTCTGAGCTTTTGTTTTCAAAATTTCGTATGAGGTTTTGCAATGTGCAAAATATCGTAATTTATCTATCGCGTTTCGTAATTTCCTAGTTCCAAAATGCTTAACATGAGACTTCCTAATTTCATAATTTCTTGCTTCTATTTGATTTCAAAATTTCGTAGCTTCTGATTTCGTAATTTATTTACGGCTTTTCGCAATTTCATCATTTCAATATTCTTACCATCAGTCTTCCTAATTTCGATTCTTCTGTTTAATTTAATAATTTCGTAGCTTCTGATTTCGTAATCACATCATTTCGTAATTTATTTACCGCTTTTCATAATTTCATCATTTCAATATCCTTAACATCAGTCTTCCTAATTTCGATTCTTCTGTTTAATTTAATAATGTCGTAGCTTTTGATTTCGTAATCACATCATTTCGTAATTTATTTACTTCGTTACGTAATTTTTAATTTCTAAGTGCTTTACCAAGATTTATATTTTCCGAGCTTTTGTTTTCAAAATTTCGTATCAGGTTTTGCAATGTACAAAATATCGTAATGTATCTATCGCGTTTCGTAATTTCCTAGTTCCAAAATGCTTAACATGAGACTTCCTAATTTCATAATTTCCTGGTTTTATTTGATTTCAAACTTTCGTAGCTTCTGATTTCGTAATTTATTTACGGCTTTTCACAATTTCATCATTTCAATATTCTTAACATCAGTCTTCCTAATTTCCATTCTTCTGTTTAATTTAATAATTTCGTAGCTTCTGATTTCGTAATCACATCATTTCGTAATTTATTTACGGCGTTTCCTAATTTCATCATTTCAATATCCTTAACATCAGTCTTTCTAATTTTGATTCTTCTGATTAATTTAATAATTTCGTAGCTTTTGATTTCGTAATTACATCATTTCGTAATTTATTTACTTCGTTACGTAATTTTTAATTTCTAAGTGCTTTACCAAGATTTATATTTTCCGGGCTTTTGTTTTCAAAATTTCGTATCAAGTTTTGCAATGTACAAAATATCGTAATTTAGCTATCGCGTTTCGTAATTTCCTAGTTCCAAAATGCTTAACATGAGACTTTCTAATTTCATAATTTCCTGCTTTTATTTTATTTTAAAATTTCGTAGCTTCTGATTTCGTAATTTATTTACCTTTTTTCATAATTTCATCATTTCAATATTCTTAACATCAGTCTTCCTAATTTCGATTCTTCTGTTTAATTTAATAATTTCGTAGCTTCTGATTTCGTAATCACATCATTTCGTAATTTATTTACGGCGTTTCCTAATTTCATAATTTCAATATTCTTAACATCAGCCTTTCTAATTTTGATTCTTCTGATTAATTTAATAATTTCGTAGCTTTTGATTTCGTAATTACATCATTTCGTAATTTATTTACTTCGTTACGTAATTTTTAATTTCTAAGTGCTTTACCAAGATTTATATTTTCTGAGCTTTTGTTTTCAAAATTTCGTATGAGGTTTTGCAATGTGCAAAATATCGTAATTTATCTATCGCGTTTCGTAATTTCCTAGTTCCAAAATGCTTAACATGAGACTTCCTAATTTCATAATTTCTTGCTTCTATTTGATTTCAAAATTTCGTAGCTTCTGATTTCGTAATTTATTTACGGCTTTTCGCAATTTCATCATTTCAATATTCTTACCATCAGTCTTCCTAATTTCGATTCTTCTGTTTAATTTAATAATTTCGTAGCTTCTGATTTCGTAATCACATCATTTCGTAATTTATTTACCGCTTTTCATAATTTCATCATTTCAATATCCTTAACATCAGTCTTCCTAATTTCGATTCTTCTGTTTAATTTAATAATGTCGTAGCTTTTGATTTCGTAATCACATCATTTCGTAATTTATTTACTTCGTTACGTAATTTTTAATTTCTAAGTGCTTTACCAAGATTTATATTTTCCGAGCTTTTGTTTTCAAAATTTCGTATCAGGTTTTGCAATGTACAAAATATCGTAATTTAGCTATCGCGTTTCGTAATTTCCTAGTTCCAAAATGCTTAACATGAGACTTTCTAATTTCATAATTTCCTGCTTTTATTTTATTTTAAAATTTCGTAGCTTCTGATTTCGTAATTTATTTACCTTTTTTCATAATTTCATCATTTCAATATTCTTAACATCAGTCTTCCTAATTTCGATTCTTCTGTGTAATTTAATAATTTCGTAGCTTCTGATTTCGTAATCACATCATTTCGTAATTTATTTACGGCGTTTCCTAATTTCATAATTTCAATATTCTTAACATCAGCCTTTCTAATTTTGATTCTTCTGATTAATTTAATAATTTCGTAGCTTTTGATTTCGTAATTACATCATTTCGTAATTTATTTACTTCGTTACGTAATTTTTAATTTCTAAGTGCTTTACCAAGATTTATATTTTCCGAGCTTTTGTTTTCAAAATTTCGTATGAGGTTTTGCAATGTACAAAATATCGTAATTTATCTATCGCGTTTCGTAATTTCCTAGTTCCAAAATGCTTAACATGAGACTTCCTAATTTCATAATTTCTTGCTTCTATTTGATTTCAAAATTTCGTAGCTTCTGATTTCGTAATTTATTTACGGCTTTTCGCAATTTCATCATTTCAATATTCTTAACATCAGTCTTCCTAATTTCGATTCTTCTGTTTAATTTAATAATTTCGTAGCTTCTGATTTCGTAATCACATCATTTCGTAATTTATTTACCGCTTTTCATAATTTCATCATTTCAATATCCTTAACATCAGTCTTCCTAATTTCGATTCTTCTGTTTAATTTAATAATGTCGTAGCTTTTGATTTCGTAATCACATCATTTCGTAATTTATTTACTTCGTTACGTAATTTTTAATTTCTAAGTGCTTTACCAAGATTTATATTTTCCGAGCTTTTGTTTTCAAAATTTCGTATCAGGTTTTGCAATGTACAAAATATCGTAATTTAGCTATCGCGTTTCGTAATTTCCTAGTTCCAAAATGCTTAACATGAGACTTTCTAATTTCATAATTTCCTGCTTTTATTTTATTTTAAAATTTCGTAGCTTCTGATTTCGTAATTTATTTACCTTTTTTCATAATTTCATCATTTCAATATTCTTAACATCAGTCTTCCTAATTTCGATTCTTCTGTTTAATTTAATAATTTCGTAGCTTCTGATTTCGTAATCACATCATTTCGTAATTTATTTACGGCGTTTCCTAATTTCATAATTTCAATATTCTTAACATCAGCCTTTCTAATTTTGATTCTTCTGATTAATTTAATAATTTCGTAGCTTTTGATTTCGTAACTACATCATTTCGTAATTTATTTACTTCGTTACGTAATTTTTAATTTCTAAGTGCTTTACCAAGATTTATATTTTCCGAGCTTTTGTTTTCAAAATTTCGTATGAGGTTTTGCAATGTGCAAAATATCGTAATTTATCTATCGCGTTTCGTAATTTCCTAGTTCCAAAATGCTTAACATGAGACTTCCTAATTTCATAATTTCTTGCTTTTATTTGATTTCAAAATTTCGTAGCTTCTGATTTCGTAATTTATTTACCGCTTTTCATAATTTCATCATTTCAATTTTCTTCACATCAGACTTCCTAATTTTGATTCTTTGGATTAATTTAATAATTTCGTAGCTTCTGATTTCGTAATCACATCATTTCGTAATTTATTTACCGCTTTTCATAATTTCATCATTTCAATATCCTTAACATCAGTCTTCCTAATTTTGATTCTTCTGATTAATTTAATAATTTCGTAGCTTTTGATTCTGTAATTACATCATTTCGTAATTTATTTACTTCGTTACGTAATTTTTAATTTCTAAGTGCTTTACCAAGATTTATATTTTCTGAGCTTTTGTTTTCAAAATTTCGTATGAGGTTTTGCAATGTACAAAATATCGTAATTTATCTATCGCGTTTCGTAATTTCCTAGTTCCAAAATGCTTAACATGAGACTTCCTAATTTCATAATTTCTTGCTTTTATTTGATTTCAAAATTTCGTAGCTTCTGATTTCGTAATTTATTTACGGCTTTTCGCAATTTCATCATTTCAATATTCTTAACATCAGTCTTCCTAATTTCGATTCTTCTGTTTAATTTAATAATTTCGTAGCTTCTGATTTCGTAATTACATCATTTCGTAATTTATTTACTTCGTTACGTAATTTTTAATTTCTAAGTGCTTTACCAAGATTTATATTTTCTGAGCTTTTGTTTTCAAAATTTCGTATGAGGTTTTGCAATGTACAAAATATCGTAATTTATCTATCGCGTTTCGTAATTTCCTAGTTCCAAAATGCTTAACATGAGACTTCCTAATTTCATAATTTCCTGTTTTTATTTTATTTCAAAATTTCGTAGCTTCTGATTTCGTAATTTATTTACCGCTTTTCATAATTTCATCATTTCAATATTCTTAACATCAGCCTTCCTAATTTAGATTTTTCTGATTAATTTAATAATTTCGTAGCTTCTGATTTCGTAATTTATTTACCGCTTTTCATAATTTCATCATTTCAATTTTCTTAACATCAGCCTTCCTAATTTTGATTCTTCTGATTAATTTAATAATTTCGTAGCTTCTGATTTCGTAATTTATTTACCGCTTTTCAAAATTTCATCATTTCAATTTTCTTAACATCAGCCTACCTAATTTTGATTCTTCTGATTAATTTAATAATTTCGTAGCTTCTGATTTCGTAATCACATCATTTCGTAATTTATATAGGGCGTTTCCTAATTTCATCATTTCAATATTCTTAACATCAGCCTTCCTAATTTTGATTCTTCTGATTAATTTAATAATTTCGTAACTTTTGATTTCGTAATCACATCATTTCGTAATTTATTTACTTCGTTACGTAATTTTTAATATCTAAGTGCTTAACCAAGATTTATATTTTCCGAGCTTTTGTTTTGAAAATTTCGTATGAGGTTTTGCATTGTACAAAATATCGTAATTTATCTATCGCGTTTCGTAATTTGATAGTTCCAAACTGCTTAACATGAGACTTCATAATTTCATAATTTCCTGCTTTTATTTTATTTCAAAATTTCGTAGCTTCTGATTTCGTAATTTATTTACCGCTTTTCATAATTTCATCATTTCAATTTTCTTAACATCAGCCTTCCTAATTTTGATTCTTCTGATTAATTTAATAATTTCGTAGCTTCTGATTTCGTAATCACATAATTTCGAAATTTATTTTCGGCATTTCCTAGTTTAATAACTTCAAGATTCTTAACATCAGACTTTCTAATTTCGATTCTTTTGTTTAATTTAATAATTTCGTAATCAAATCAGTTCGTAATATATTCCAAAGCTTCTGATTTCGTAATGATAAAATTTCCGTATTTTGTAATTTGATAATTTCTACACTACCTACCATCAAATATAAACCAGACGCTTTGCCCAGCCTATTTCAGTTGTTGTGGAACTTTAATAACTTTGTCACACTTGAAATTTGCCAAATATAAATATTGCCAATCGGTCTCTGTCACATCTGTATGCACAGTTAACTAACTTCGTGGTTGTCAATACGCACCTGTCACAGTTTTGTATATGCACATTCTGGACTGTCGACCAAGGGGTCATTTCATTGTGTCTGTTTGGTGTGAATTAACCTCGCTCATACCTGATGAAATTATTGCAAAATGTAAGATGGAATTCTTTGGCTGTAAATTGCTATTAAATTTTTGAACCGTCGCCAATCAAGCGACAAAGTCACTAAAACTTGTTCTCCGATTTTCCTTGTCGTATCATCACTTTTTAATTTCGCGGTTTGTTTCAAATTTTCGAATTTGACGTTTGTGGACCCACGGGGGGTTATCATAGTTCATTGTTCAATTAACAATTCCCGCTTTCATTATCGTTTGACCTTCTGTAACTTAATTATCTTTGAATAGGTGTCATCAAGTTCAGTTTAGTTTTTGGTTAGAAGTCTTTCAGTGATCGTATTAAAATTTTCGGTAAGGTAATTTATAATTTATTGTCTGGGTGTTTTGTTTTCTGTTTTTTTCTATTTATTCTTTTAGTTTTTTTTCTAATGATATTGCTGGCTCAACCAGTGCTTTTCTTTTGTGTTTTTTTTTGTCTCCATTCTTTCTATTTATTCTTTAGTTTTAGTTTTTTTCTAATGAATATCTACATTTCCGGCTGAACCAGTTTTTTTCTTTTGTGGTCTTTCTTGGTGACAAGTGCACTTTTTCAGCCTTGACCGTCGAGCTATACTGGTTTGGATCCCAACAATTTTAAGCGGTGTTAGATGTATAATAACAAGTAGTGTTTAAGGTGGCATAAGTATAAGTTATGGATCCTGAATATGCATACAAGTCAAGGTCAACCAGACCCCAAAAATTTGCGTAAATTTGATTGTTGTATTTGTGAAGAGGCACGTCGAACGTTTGGTTACATAATATTTAATTTGATCTTGATGTTAGCTAATTGGTCTTAGCATTCTTAAAGCATTTACCTCCATACATTTATTACAGGACAAAAACCGATATATACATAAACAATGGTCAAAATCGTCACACACACTTGTTATTGTTGATCATCTGCATAATTATTATGACATCCCGAACTTTTTTTAATAGTGAACTTTCAACTTGAATTGTTGTTTGCTGCGTAAATTTAAATACGTGTTTCGCTTTCATACCAATTTTTCGCTACAGTATAAGCCCAGGCGTCGAAATTGTAAGAGGTACCTAAAACGCATTTTGAATTTATTTTTAAGTTAAGGCTCACAACAATGACAAATCCGGTCGTCGCAATCGAGGATGGCCAGCTGATGGGAACTACAGGAAAAGATTTTTTAGGTGGATCGTACTACAGCTTTCTGGGCATTCCCTTCGCAAAACCTCCAGTTGGGGCACTACGCTTTAAGGTGGCATTACAACCAGGCGAAGTGGCCACATTTGACGCACTGTTTTGTAGGCCCCCGTTCCAGTTGAACCTTGGGAAGGAGTGCGTGATGCCACCCGTGAAGGTCCAGAATGCCCGTCCCGCCACATGCTCTTCATGCATCGCGTTGGATCCGAAGACAACTGCCTCAACTTGAACGTCTATACCAAAAACGTACGTACAACAGTTGCAAGTATGGTTCCACACTGACTGTTGTAGCTACCAGATGAAAGCCGACAGCTGAAACCGGTCATGGTGTGGATCCATGGAGGCGGTTTTGTGTTTGGTTCCAACAGAAAGGAGCTCTACAGTCCCGACTTTCTGATCACCGAAGACATAGTTTTGGTTTCCATAAATTACCGCATCGGAGCTCTCGGTACTAACTGGTTTGAGTGTTAACAATTACAACATACGAGTTTTAGGGTTTCTGTCCTTGGAAGATCCCTCTTTAGATGTTCCCGGTAACGCAGGGTTGAAGGACATGGTCCTAGCCCTAAAGTGGGTGCAAAGAAACATACGGCATTTCTGTGGTGACCCGAACAACGTTACGATTTTTGGTCAGAGTGCTGGAGGGGCCTCGGTGCAATATTTACTACTGTCTCCTTCAACCAAAGGACTATTTCACAAAGCAATAGCGCAGAGCGGCAGCTGCCTGAATATTTGGGCTAAAGGTTGCACCAACGGTGCCATAATCGCAGAGAAACTTGGCTTTTATGATAAAGACGAGAAGAAGATTTTGGAGTACTTGTCACTTGCAAAGGTGGAGGACATTATAGAGGCCCAAGGAAAGATACTTGATGTTAGTACATTAAGCCACACTACACCAGAAACTACACATTTATATTTCTAGACTTTGGAACCGTGTGTGGTCCGACCCTTCGGCCCGGTCGTGGAGCCGCAATGGAGCCAGTCCCCGTTTCTCACCGAGGATCCTCTGAAGATCATCAAGTCTGGCGAATTCCACCAGGTGCCCCTAATGATGGGATACACCTCAAACGAAGGGCTATTTTTTGATACCGTGAAATACATAAATCTGGGCCCGGAACCCAGAACCGAATCAAATTTCGAAAGAGAGATACATTACGACCTAAATCTACCACTTGGTTCGAAGGAATCCAAAGAACTGGCGGCAAAAATCCAGCGGTTCTATTTCGGCGACAAAAAGCCCTCGCCGAACACCGCAGACAACTTGAGTTTAGTCAGTGAGACACCTTTTTGAAGTAGTCGGCCCTAATTTTGAGTTTCAGCTATGGACGGACAGCGTCTTCGCCCACGGAATACACACAAGTGTTAACCTACAAAAGCGAGTCAGTGGTGCCCCGATTTATCTCTACAAAATGACTCTAGGCACACCCAGAAATCAGTTGAAGGCTGTTGCGTGCAGCAAGTACGGTCACATCTATACAGCATTACTCTTTCTGGCTTACAAAGTGGGGGACGGAAAAATAAAGCAGCTGTTGTTGCGATTAGCGGAAGTGATTCCCCAGAATCAGAAAGAGGGGGCGTGTCATGCCGACGACGTGGGGTTTTTATTCAGAACCTTTTTGGCGACAGACCTACCTTTGGATAAAGAACACGAAGTACATGTCAGACGGTTTATTACGTTATGGGCAAATTTTGCCAAATATGGGAATCCGACGCCCCATGATGATGATTACTTCTTGAATGTTAATTGGAAGCCGGTCACGAAGACTGAGAATCTGTTGTTGAATATTGGGGGTGAATTGAAGATGGAAGTGGATCCGGATGGAGAGAGGATGAATTTTTGGACGGAGATTTTAAATAACTACAAAGCGGAGTAAAGTCGTCTCGTTGCCCTACGGACTTATTTATTTTTTAATGAGTAATGAGGTTCAAATTGCGCCATAATGCCATCAATATATTAAAACCGAAATTGATTTGATAAAATTGTTTAATGTAACAACTGAGTTAAGTAGTCCTTGAATAATAATATAAGTTCTCATTATCATAGATATCTTAATATCTCTAGGCAATTTTGTTTTGACTATCGCTGCCAGTTTGCAAACAGTGTTTGGAGTTACTTGGTTTGGTAAGTTATTTTATAAAGTTTAATATAAGAAAAAAATAACACTTTTGAATGTCGAGGGGGTAAATTTTGTTGATTCAAAAAAAAAATCACACCACGATTTCGCTAACCGTTTCGGAGAACGTGAAGATCGTGAACACCGGAAAACATTTTGGCTCAAATCCCGTAAACTTTATGTTAGACCTGATTTATGACGTTTCTCAAGACACCAATAAGCTGCTTTCCAATAAGTCGAATAGATTAGATTAGGACTAGGAGACAATTAAAGAATAAATAAAAGTTTCTGAACCTCAAACATTTTCTAAATTTCAAAAAACATTTCTTTTTTTAATGAATGAATGAATGAATGAATGAATGAACAAAGAATTCACACAACGGAAAAGATATTCAAACAAAGCAAAGGAGTGGAAGTGGATGAAATTCTCAAAAGATAATTCATTGAGTCGAGAGAATTTCTAAAGTACATAGAATTAAGAATATACAGTAGATGGGCTCAGTTCCTCAACTACTCATATCCCTTCTAGTTCCCAAGTTAAAGTTTTCCCAAGTTCTCAGGTTCTTCAAATTTTGAAGTCCGTTAACTTGCCACTCCACTTTTCATATTATAAATCTCAAAATCAAAGGATCCGTAAATTCCGAGGTCCTCAAGAATCTCGGATTCTTCCAGTCCTCAAATTTTTCAACATTTCAAGTTTTTTGTTCTTGTTCTTTTTTTAATTTTATAAATTCTCAAGTTCAGGTTCCTCAAGTTTTCAAATTAGAGTTTTGTAGTTCTCAGGTTCTTAGGTTCCCGAAGTCCTCCAATAAGTATAATCCTCAAGTTCTCACGTATCCCAAACAAAAAGATCTATAGAACCTCAAAAACAAAAGAATTGATAAGTACATCCAATTAACACAATAGGAAACACCAAACTAAGAAAATCATAAAACTGAACAATTACAACCAATTAAAGAGTACAAAAAATGGTGGATGAGAAAGAAGTGAAGAATCTCAACAATCAAAACAACCGAAAGAACGAAAGACGAACAGGTTTCCCAAATTACAAAATTCTCCAAATTTACCCAATTCTCTTCGTTTCTTCCCCAATTCCACAACTTTCTGAGGTTCTCAGATTTTCTAAATTCTCAAAAATCTAAGAATCCATAAATTCTGAGGTATTCCAAATCTCGGATTCATCCAATCCTCAAGATTTCAAATTCTTTAATTTCTCAAGTTCCCAGGTTCTTGGATTCCTCAAAATCTCTTCTGTTTCAAGATTTTAAGTTCTTCGGGTTCTGAAGTTGTTTCCCAGGTTCTCAGGTTTTTGATTCTTCAATACCTCAGATTTTCTGAATTCTCAAAAGTCTAAGGATCTAATTACATTCTGAGGTCTTCAAAATTTCAAATTCTTCCAGTCCTCAAATTTTTTAAGATTTCAAATTATTTAATTTCTCAGGTTCTCAGGTTTTTGGGTTCCTCAAGATCTCTGCTGTTTCAAAATTTTAGACTCTTCGGGTTCTCAAATTATGTTTCCTAGGTTCGCAGTTTTTTTTTTAAATTCTTGAATGTCTCAGATTTTCTAGATTCTCAAAAGTCTAAGGATCCATAAATTTTGAGGTCTTCAAAATGTCAGATTCTTCCAGTCCTCAAATTTTTCAAGATTCAATTTCTTTAATTTCTCAAGTTCTTAGGTTCTTGGGTTCCTCAAAAACTCTTCTGTTTCAAGATTTTAAGTTCTTCGGGTTCTGAAGTTGTCTCCCAGGTTCTCAGCTTTTTTGATTCTTCAATACCTCAGATTTTCTGAATTCTCAAAAGTCTAAGGATCCATAATTATATTATGTCTTCAAAATTTCAAATTCTTCCAGTCCTCAAATTTTTCAAGATTTCAAATTCTTTAATTTCTCAGGTTCTCAGGTTTTTGGGTTCCTCAAGATCTCAGCTGTTCCAAAATTTTAGACTCTTCGGGTTCTCAAGTTATGTTTCCTAGATTCGCAGTTTTTTTTTAATTCTTGAATGTCTCAGATTCTCTAGATTCTCAAAAGTCTAAGGATCCACAAATTTTGAAGTCTTCAAAATGACAGATTCTTCCAGTTCTCAAATTTTTCACGATTTCAATCTCTTTAATTTCTCAAGTTCCCAGGTTCTTGGATTCCTCAAAATCTCTTCTGTTTCAAGATTTTAAGTTCTTCGGGTTCTGAAGTTGTTTCCCAGGTTCTCAGGTTTTTTGATTCTTCAATACCTCAGATTTTCTGAATTCTCAAAAGTCTAAGGATCCATAATTATATTATGTCTTCAAAATTTCAAATTCTTCCAGTCCTCAAATTTTTCAAGATTTCAAATTCTTTAATTTCTCAGGTTCTCAGGTTTTTGGGTTCCTCAAGATCTCAGCTGTTCCAAAATTTTAGACTCTTCGGGTTCTCAAATTATGTTTCCTAGGTTCGCAGTTTTTTTTTTAATTCTTGAATGTCTCAGATTTTCTAGATTCTCAAAAGTCTAAGGATCCATAATTATATTCTGAGGTCTTCAAAATTTCAAATTCTTCCAGTCCTCAAATTTTTTAAGATTTCAAATTCTTTAATTTCTCAAGTTCTTAGGTTCTTGGGTTCCTCAAAATCTCTTCTGTTTCAAGATTTTAAGTTCTTCGGGTTCTGAAGTTGTTTCCCAGGTTCTCAGGTTTTTTGATTCTTCAATACCTCAGATTTTCTGAATTCTCAAAAGTCTAAGGATCCATAATTATATTCTGAGGTCTTCAAAATTTCAAATTCTTCCAGTCCTCAAAATTTTTAAAGATTTCAAATTATTTAATTTCTCAGGTTCTCAGGTTTTTGGGTTCCTCAAGATCTCTTCTGTTTTAAAATTTTAGACTCTTCGGGTTCTCAAGTTATGTTTCCTAAGTTCTCAGTTCTTTTTTTAATTCTTGAATGTCTCAGATTTTCTAGATTTTCAAAAGTCTAAGGATCCACAAATTTTGAGGTCTTCAAAATGTCAGATTCTTCCAGTCTTCAATTTTTCCAAGATTTCAATTTCTTTAATTTCTCAAGTTCTTAGGTTCTTGGGTTCCTCAAAATCTCTTCTGTTTCAAGATTTTAAGTTCTTCGGGTTCTGAAGTTGTTTCCCAGGTTCTCAGGTTTTTTGATTCTTCAATACCTCAGATTTTCTGAATTCTCAAAAGTCTAAGGATCCATAAATATATTCTGAGTTCTTCAAAATTTCAAATTCTTCCAGTCCTCGAATTTTTCAAGATTTTAAATTTTTTAATTTCTCAGGTTCTAAGGTTTTTGGGTTCCTCAAGATCTCTTCTGTTTCAAGATTTTAGACTCTTTTCTAGATTCTCAAAAGTCTAAGGATCCATAAATTTTGAGGTCTTCAAAATTTCAAATTCTTCCAGTCCTCGAAATTTTCAAGATTTTAAATTCTTTAATTTCTCAGGTTCTCAGGTTCTCAGATTTTTGGGTTCCTCAAGATCTCTGCTGTTTCAAAATTTTAGACTCTTCGGGTTCTCAAGTTATGTTTCTTAGATTCGCAGTTTTTTTTTAATTCTTGAATGTCTCAGATTCTCAAGATTCTCAAAAGTCTAAGGATCCACAAATTTTGAAGTCTTCAAAATGACAGATTCTTCCAGTTCTCAAATTTTTCACGATTTCAATCTCTTTAATTTCTCAAGTTCTTAGGTTCTTGGGTTCCTCAAAATCGCTTCTGTTCCAAGATTTTAAGTTCTTCGGGTTCTGAAGTTGTTTCCCAGGTCCTCAGGTTTTTTGATTCTTCAATACCTCAGATTTTCTGAATTCTCAAAAGTCTAAGGATCCATAATTATATCCTGAGGTCTTCAAAATTTCAAATTCTTCCAATCCTCGAATTTTTCAAGATTTCAAATTCTTTAATTTCTCAGGTTCTCAGGTTTTTGGGTTCCTCAAGATCTCTGCTGTTTCAAAATTTTAGACTATTCGAGTTCTCAAGTTATGTTTCATAGGTTCTCAGTTTTTTTTTTAAATTCTTGAATGTCTCAGATTTTCTAGATTCTCAAAAGTCTAAGGATCCATAAATTTAGAGGTCTTCAAAATGTCAGATTCTTCCAGTCCTCAAATTTTTCAAGATTTTAATTTCTTTAATTTCTCAAGTTCTTAGGTTCTTGGGTTCCTCAAAATCTCTTCTGTTTCAAGATTTCAAGTTCTTCGGGTTTTGAAGTTGTCTCCCAGGTTTTCAGGTTTTTTGATTCTTCAATACCTCAGATTTTCTGAATTCTCAAAAGTCTAAGGATCCATAAATATATTCTGAGGTCTTCAAAATTTCAAATTCTTCCAGTCCTCGAATTTTTCAAGATTTTAAATTCTTTAATTTCTCAGGTACTCAGGTTTTTGGGTTCCTTAAGATCTCTGCTGTTTCAACATTTTAGACTCTTCGGGTTCTCAAGTTATGTTTCATAGGTTCTCAGTTTTTTTTTTAAATTCTTGAATGTCTCAGATTTTCTAGATTCTCAAAAGTCTAAGGATCCATAAATTTAGAGGTCTTCAAAATGTCAGATTCTTCCAGTCCTCAAATTTTTCAAGATTTTAATTTCTTTAATTTCTCAAGTTCTTAGGTTCTTGGGTTCCTCAAAATCTCTTCTGTTTCAAGATTTCAAGTTCTTCGGGTTTTGAAGTTGTCTCCCAGGTTTTCAGGTTTTTTGATTCTTCAATACCTCAGATTTTCTGAATTCTCAAAAGTCTAAGGATCCATAAATATATTCTGAGGTCTTCAAAATTTCAAATTCTTCCAGTCCTCGAATTTTTCAAGATTTTAAATTCTTTAATTTCTCAGGTACTCAGGTTTTTGGGTTCCTTAAGATCTCTGCTGTTTCAACATTTTAGACTCTTCGGGTTCTCAAGTTATGTTTCCTAGGTTCGCAGGTTTTTTTTAAATTCTTGAACGTCTCAGATTTTCTAGATTCTCAAAAGTATAAGGATCCATAAATTTTGAGGTCTTCTAAATGTCAGATTTTTCGAGTCCTCAAATTTTTCAAGATTTCAATTTCTTTAATTTCTCAAGTTCTCAGTTTCTTGGGTTCCTCAAGTTCTCTTTTGTTTTTAGATTTTAGATTGTTCAGGTCCTGAAGTTATGTTTCCCGGGTTTTTTGATTCTTCAAGGTTTTTGATTTTCTAAATTCTCAAGTTCAGGTTCCTCAAGTTTTCAAATTAAATTTTTGTAGTTTTCAGGTTCTCAAGACCTCGAATTCATAGAATCCTCATGCTCTCACGTGTACCGAGATCTATAACGGTCACTACAAGAGGTTCATTCAAATTAGATTTCTGAAGGTTCCATAAGTCCACAGGTCCCTCAAGTTATCTGATTTGTCTAGATCCCAACTTTGAGCTTCCTCTACGTCTCATATTTCTCAAGGAAGGAACGAAAGGGTATAATGAAAGAAATGGAAGGAAATGGGAGAAATTAATACTGCAAACGTATATCTTAGATATTACTAAATAACATATAACGGATTTATCTTATAAACATCCCTCCAAAACTCCATCCGTTCCCCTTCCGGATCAACACCCGCCGACACATCTTTACCAACATTTACATAATTAACAAGATCCTCCTCCACCGGTTTCCACTCTGGACCATCCACTTCTTCAGAGTTCGGATTTCCATCCCTAGCAAAATTGGTCCAATATTTCGCGAATCGTCTCACGGCCAACATCTCCAGACTGCCCGGCTTCAGCGGTGGAGCAATCCTCGTCTTGAAGAAGTAACCGATATCGTCTCCGTGACACATTCCCGGTGTGATGACGTTGTAGATTTGTCTGAAGAAATTCAGTTTCGTCTCTATTGACATCCTGCATAAGTAAACGGGGAACTTGTTGTTGACGGCATGGAATCGGGTGGCGAACCAGATGTCTCTGACGAAGAAGTTGTCGGTGTGGAACTTGTAGAATTTGTCGATGTCGTCTTCGGAGCCGTCATCGGGGTAGTAGAACTTTTGGACTTTACTTGCGATGTTTTTTAGAGCCTCGCTACCCAGTTCCAGGTTTATCGCTACAGGTAGGAGGGATTCGAAATTCTTCGGCATCGTTGCCTTCTGAGGTCTGTTTTTCAGCTCGAAAAACATCCCTTCTTCCGAGTTGTAACTGAAAATTACGGGCACGTGGTTGTAGTTGCCGGATCGTATGATTTTGACGGGTTCGTCTGTGATGAATGCGTCTGGCGATGTCTCTTCGACTATCGGTCCAAACGCAAGTCTAGCTCTGACATTCGGCGATTTCTCCCACACCTGAAGTAAAAATATAGACTTAGTATAGGGTGATGATTGACTTACTTCTTCAACTGCTTCCGACAGTTCCAGCAATTGACTTGCAGATAGGGCTTTCAAGCGTTGTAGAATTTCTCCTTCGGTTGAATCCGTCATCTTCAACTCGGAAGCCACCAGTGCCCCCAGGTCTTTTATTGCAGGTGTGGACGCATTTAGAGCACAGCCACTTTGTGCTACGGCTTTGTGAAAGAGGCCTGCAACACCAATCAAGCAACTAAGAGTTGTGGTCAATACTACCTTTAGCTTGAGGCGACAGGATCAGATAGTGCACGGCGACACCTCCTGCGCTTTCCCCAAATATCGTAACGTTGTTCGGGTCTCCAGAAAAGTTCCTGATGTTGTCTTGTATCCACCTCAAAGCCATTACCATGTCCTTGAGACCGGCGTTTCCGGGAACCCCCAAACTCGTGTCATCGAGATGCAGAAATCCCAAGATTCCCAACCGATAGTTGATGGTCACCAAAACAATGTCTTCGGCCATCAAATACTCAGGTCCGTACACCTGGGAATTCCCCGACCCACTAGTGAATCGCCCTCCGTGGATCCAAACCATGACCGGCTTCAAGTCCCTGTTGGGCCCGAAGGAATTTTGAGTGTAGACGTTCAGAAACAGACAGTCTTCCGAACCGACGATGTTCTTGGAGCCGTCTCTGGAGACACACATGTTTCCTTCTTTCGTGGCGTCGCGCAACCCCGACCATGCTCCCGGGGGTTGCGGGGCCTACGAAAGAGTTTCCTGGTGAAAGTAACAATCGTTGCCGAGAACTCACCTTGAATCTGAGGTCACCAAGAGGAGGTTTGGCGTAAGGGATTCCCTGGAAACTACAGAAGGGTCTTCCGTCGATGTTTTTGGACCGCTTTCCGATTAGCTCTCCTTGCTGGGTGGAGGCGACTGGTTGGAACATGTTGATGGTGTTTGATGGAATGAGAAATTGCAGTTCGTTTGTCGTGGCGTAAAGGTCAATAAATCCGGGATATCATTGATCAGTTTGTAGAAAGTCAATGCCATTTTGTGGTAAAAAGTGCAATTGTGTGTAAATATGGTGCGTGTCATTGAAATATAATGATGAAATATTATAGTTTATGTCTCTACAGTACAAAAATAAAGTCAACCACATTTAATAGGTCACTGTGACATTTTTATCAATTTCGCCCGGTTTGAACTTAAATATTTAAATAATTCTTTGGTGATCGTGAGAATACAAAAAGATTAAAAACGACCAGATGGGTTAAAGCCACATAAGGGATAAAAAAGAGAGCTAATTCAAAAGAGGTTAAAGGAAAAAAAGAGACAAAAATATAGAAGACACCAAAAACAAAGAGAGCAATGTCACGCTTATTTCGGAAGGATTGTCCCAAACGCCAGCTTTCTTACGTGGTATGCTCCACGGGACCGCGGGTAGCTACACTACAGTAGGGTGATCCGGGGTGGGCGGCTGGAGCACCTGCCTTGCTGGCTTCTTCTCCTTCTGGGATGGGTCGGTTCACCACTGCAGGTGTCATCGCTGCGTCTTCTTCCCAACTAAGCGGCGGCGGTTCCAGGCAACGTAGAAAGTCTGGGAAGGCGGTATCAGGAGCGCGCTTTTTACTTTATTTTTTCGGCATATTAACACTGCCATCCAGAGCGCGTGGCCGGCTAAGCGGTGAAGAGTGACCAAAAATGCAAAAAAAGACTAAAGACCTAACAAAGACTAAAATACCAAAAAGACAGATGCGACAAACGGGCCTAAGACTCCAAAAAGAAATGGACAAAAGTGATAAAACAGACAACAGGTACAAAAGAGGCAAAATAAACAATAAAGAGAGAGACAAATAGAGCAAACAGAGTGACTAAGCAGACCACAGAGACAAAAAAGATAAAACTGACTTTCAAGAAACCTAAGACACCAAAGTGACTAATGTACGGTTCGCCATGGGTCAGCAGATTATTATTTACATTATTATTTACAATTTATTGTGTACCCAGATATTTACAATATTTAGCTCGCACGGCTGTGGAGCAGAGCGCCCAGGACAGCCGAGATTACCCTTCCGTGCTACCGGTGGGCACCGGGCCGCTTTTGTTACGGCGGCCGGCGGCGGCTAGACACTCTTCTTCTTCCAACACGGGTCGCCTCACATCTGACGATTCGCCGTCCAGCGACGTCTTTTATAGACCAATTGGACGTGAGACGATCACTACGGCCCCATGCGTTAAGCGGAACGCGGCTTCCTTCTCTCGACTAAGCGGCGTCAGTTCCGGGCGGCGTAGGAAGCCCGGGAGGCCGGCATCGGAAGCGCGCTATTTTCAGCGCTCGGCCTAGTGACAAACAACGGGATCCCGGAGCGCCAAGTATTTTATCCAGTGCTTGGAAACAAGAACGGTTCCGATACAATGTCGGGAACTATTTGATTTCATGTGATTTATCACACGCATCTCGGAAAATTCGCGACTTTGTTGCAGAACAATATAAACAAAAAAATGAAAGAAATAGTTTGAACAGATTAAACATTTCAAAAATAATGAACACATGAGCATGAGTATAAAAGAATCACGAGAGAAAGAACGACCAAAGAGACAACAAATAAAAAAATACACAAAAGAGAGTGGAAACTAAAGAGACAAAAAGATAAAAGCGATAGAAGTGTAAATATAATTCAAGAGACTTAAGAGACAAAAAACATAAAAACACAAAAACAAAAGGGACAAAATAGAGAAATGAGACAACAATGACGAAAGAGAATATGACAAAAAAGAGAGAAAAAGAACATAAGAAAAAAAGTAACGAACCATTTTCCACAGACAACGGTGAAAGAGGAAGAAGCGAAATAGGAGACAATTATACAGGGTGTTTAAAAAAAACAGCATAACTGTGTGAATTTACCATTTTTTTTAGAATTCAGTTTGTGAGATTAAACAGTATTTGCTGTAGATTCAACTACTTTCTACAAGACTGTATTCACAAATAGAATGACGACAATATTCAACCAAATAATCAGTCTGGTGAGAAAAAAACAAGCAAGCTTTACAGAGGCAGGGCCATAAAATAAAAAGACGGCGGCTACGTTTACGACACGACGCCACTAGAACACATGGTTTAAAAACGGTAAAATTTGAATGATTTAGCTAAGAATTTCAAATATGCGAAAAGAAAAGTTTACAAATTAGATCTACCTTGTGCTTACGATAATTTGGCAAAATTGAATATAAAGTATTTACAGTATTAAGGAAGGAAGTATTACAGTATTTACAGTGGTTCAGACACGTGGCACGTGGTTTATTAGAAGCTGTTGTCAAGCCCTCGCAGCGAATTTTTTACGAATGTACACTTTTAACTTTAAACAAAATGAAAAACTCGTGATACGAATAAAATCAGGTTTAACACATTTTAAGAGCCCGATGCAGGGAGAGTTGTTGCTCTTTCAACGGTCAACAATTGCCCTTCCTAACAATATCCCCACCTCAAGCAAGTAGGGTACTTTCACGGCGAGTTAAGACAATGGTCAAATTTGGGATCTCACATTATTTCTTTGAATTTTGGGAATTTCAAAAATTTTTGACTGAAAAAGATCGAAATTTCCATATCGACTTGGGTGTCCTTTTATAGGTTTTCGGGCACCAGAAATGCATTTTACCCATCTATTTTATGAATTTAGATATTAGTAGGATGGAAATGCAAAGTTTGCACGAAATTTGTGTTTTCAATATTTGGTATCTATATATCGGGTGTCCCAACTAAAATTTGTACCCCCCAACAATTCCAATTTCGAAAGACTCAGAAGAAAACGCTCGAACAGGTCAATTTTGTTATCAAGGGGGACTTAATTGTACCAAACTCTCAAGTCTTAGATCTCACCCCTTGAGCCAGGGGAGCCACCCCTTTAAAAAAATTAAATGGCATGGGAGGTCGTGTGATACATCATTTTAAAGCTTATTCAATTCCGTATCCAAATGTACTTTCATCGATTTGTTTCTACAAAAAAAGCATGAATTTGTTATTTTCCAAATCAAGAATATTTGATGTAGATTTGAAAAATAACCAATTCTTATGCAATTTTTTTTAGAAACGAATCGATAAAAGTAGGTTTGGATAGAGAATTGCATAAGCTTTAAAATGATGCATCACATGACCTCCCATGCCATTTATTTTTTTTAAGGGAGTGGCTCCCCTGGCTAAAGGGGCGAGATCTAAGACTTGAGAATTTGGTACAATTTGGCCCCCCTTGATAACAAAATTGACCTGTTTGAGTGTTTTCTTCTAAGTGTTTCGAAATTAAAATGGTTGGGGGGTACAAGTTTTAGTTGAGTATTTTATGTAGATTTGGAAAAAATCGATTTCATATTTTTTTTTTGTAGAAAGGAATCGATAAATGCAGGTCTGGATAGAGAATTGAATAAGCTTTAAAATGATGTATCACACGACCCCTCATGCTATTTAAATTTTTTAAGGGGGTGGCTCCCCTGGCTAAAGGGGCGACACCTAAGACTTGAGAATTTGGTACAATTTGGCCCCCCTTGATAACAAAATTGACCTGTTCGAGCGTTTTTTCTGAGTCTTTCTAAATTGGAATTATTGGGAGGTAAAAATTTTAGTTGGGACACCTGTATATAAAAATCAATGCCACTTTTCGTTGTAATTTTATAACTCAAGAACGGGCTCACCTATCCAAACCAAATGTTTAGGCTTTGTTCGAACTATTAAGTAGATGTTTATGTGAAGTTTGCACAAAATCGGTCACATTTTTTGTAACAAATGAATTCAATAAATGGCGGTTCATTTTGTTAATGGGGATTTTGCTGTCAAATTGAAACTTTTTTCAGTGTTGAAAGTACCAGCATGTTGTTATGTCATTCATGCGGTCATAATATAATATAAAAATGAATCGCCGTTCGTATGTCACGCTAAAACTCAAAAACGGCTTTACCGATTTGAATAATTTTTTTTGTTTAGTTTGACATAATCCAGGGATGGTTTAAAACTATTTTTCACATGGACATGGGGGCCTAGGGCGGCCCCTTAGACTGGACCAATTCTTATGATTTTTTTTGTATATTTGGTAGGTATGGGAATAGGTCGTAAAGTATTTTTCATATGGACATGGGGGCCCAAGGGCCCCCTTGGGCTGGACCGATTTTTCGGCTCGACCTATTTGTATAAAGTATTTTTTTTTATATTTTGTAGGTATGGGAATAAGTCGTAAAGTATTTTTCACTTTGGACATGGAGCCCAGGGGGTCCCCTTGGGCTGGACCGATTTTTATGGTCTTTGATTTGTTGGATTTGCCTCCGCCCCGAATAACAGAATAACTATTGAAACGTGGACAGGGGGCTCAGAGGGAACCCTTGGGTTTAGATCTCAAGAACAGCTGGACCGATTTTTAGGATCTTCGATTTGTTGGATTTGTCTCCGCCCCGAATAGCAGAATAACTATGAAAACATGATCATGGGGGCCCAGAGGCCCCCTTGGGTTTATAACTCAAGAACGGCTAAACCGATTTTTATGATATTTGATTTGTTGGATTTGCCTACGCCCCGAATAGCAGAATTACTATTAAAACATCGGAAAAATTACAGGGGGCGGGGAGCTAAGTACATGGCAACAATAACAAATAAGGCCGGCCACCAAGATTCGTCGTACCGGGCTTTAAAAATGAAAATCGATTTTTAAGCAGTAAACTCCAAAGTTTCACTTCTGTTGCGCGTGGACTCCACACACAAATTTTTTGATGATATCTCGAGAATAAATTGACTGACTTTTTTCGAAGGCGAATAACTATTAAAACATCAGAAAAATTAACGAAAAAAATTTTCTTATACATTTTGTATGGAATCCGTATATAACGCCCTCTTTGATACATGACAGAAACAAAAATGAACATGGCGTTGCATGATGGTTCCCATAATGCAAGTAGATGGCGTTGTGTGCATTATCCTTTTATAAAAAAATGAATTTAATTCAGCTAATAAGTTGCCACAACATTTATTGATTCTGAGGCGGTACAAAGTTCGCCGGGCCAGCTAGTATTTATATATTGAAAACATCCATAGATTCAGTGTTCGAATATTGAGTTTGAGGCACTGAGATTTAGGAAATTCAAACTCGGAAATTCAAGTGTTCCAATTACGTAAGATTTGCAATAACATCTCCAAACTTTAAAATATCCAAAAATGAAATATGTAATCATACACAATGTAATATACTTTGTTATATTTTATTTAAATTTAATTTGTTTTAAACACATTGATTATCATGAATATAAAGAAGTTATAAATTAAACAATTATACGTATAATGGAAAAGATACCACAAGAATGTAAAATACTGTTGGACATTTTCAAAATCTAAGTTATTTTAGTTATATACGCATTCATACATAAAATCTTGTACGCAACTCGTGCATAAATGCCTATTTCACCCCTTTATACTTATTTACAATGTCTGACCAAAACTTCATCCTCTCTCGATCCGGATCCGTTTCCATTTTCAACTGACTACCGATATTCAACAGCACATTCTCACTTTTTGTAACCGGCTCCCATTTAACATTCAACAAGCAGTCATCCCCATCAGGCGTCGGATTCCCGGTTCTAGCAAAGTTTGTCCACAGCCTAACAAACCGTCTAACATAAATTTCGTTCTCGCTTTTCGGCTCTAAATCTGGGGTCATAAAGGTCCTGAATAAATATCCCAGATCGTCAGCATGACACGTCCCTTTAACATCTCGTCGTGGTACAAGTTGCGCTATGCGTAGCAAGAAATTTCTGATAACACCATCTCCTATTATATATACAAAAAAATATAGTAGCATCAATATTAAAATATGTTTGGTGGTGCAAACCGATTTGAACAGATTTCTTGGGGTATCCACGGTAAATTTGTAAAAATAAATCGGAGCATGGCTGACCAACTTTTGCAGACTGACACTTTGGTGTATTCCGTGGAGGAACATGGTGTCGGTCCGCAACTGCAAGAATCAAAATTGGTTTATGACTCGAAACCCTTTGTTTTTTTTACCAAATACATGTTGTCTGCGGTGTCTGGGCCGTGGAAATAAAACTGTTTAATTTTGTCCGCCATTTCTTTGGATTCTTTAGAACCGACTTTTAGGTTGAGCTCGTAAAATATTTCTCGTTCGAAATTTGCTTCATCTTTAATTCCTGGTGCGTATTTTAGCCGCTTTACAGCTTCAAACAGCATTCCTTCCCTCGAAGTGTACCCCATTATCACGGGCACTTGGTGGAACCTTCCGGATCGGATGATTTCCATAGGATCTTCAGATAGAAATGGTGATTGGCTCCACTTTTTCTCCACAACTGGTCCGAAAGGTCGAACGGTACTTGGTTCGAAAGTCTAAAAGATCCAAAACTGTATGACATAAAAATATCGAAAAATAACATACTAACATCAGGAACACTTCGTTGTGCATCTACGATCTTGTGGGCAGGCACTGTTTTTAAGTACTCCAGAATCTTCTTTTCGTCTCTTTCATGGAAGCCAAGTCTGTCTGCTATGAGGGCTCCGTTAGAGCAACCTCTAGACCAATTATTGAGGCAGCTACCACTCTGAGCTATTGCTTTCTGAAACAGTCCTTTAGTCGAAGGAGACACCAGCAAATATTGCACAGCTGCTCCTCCAGCACTCTCCCCAAAAACTGTAACGTTGTTCGGATTGCCACAGAAACGTTGTATGTTTCTTTGCACCCACTTTAGAGCCAGTACCATGTCCTTCAAGCCTGCGTTACCGGGAACATCTAAAGATGGATCTTCCAAGGAAAGAAATCCTAAAATTCTTTGTCCTTTTATTGTGATTACTTAAATGAGAACCCACCGAGAATCCCTGTCCGGTAGTTTACGGAAACAAAAACGATGTCTTCGGTGATCAGAAAGTCAGGATTGTAGAAGTCTTTTCGGTTTGAACCGCATATAAAAGCGCCGCCGTGGATCCAGACCATGACTGGTTTGAGCTGTTTGCCTTCATGTTGTAACTAGAACGGTCTATTTTGTGGTTATTGAACCATTTTTGTACCTACGCTAATACGTTTTTGGTGTAGACGTTTAAATTTAGACAGTTGTCTTCGGACCCAATGCGATTCAGGAACAGCATGTGACGTGACGGGCACTCGGGACCTTCTTTGGTGGCATCGCGTACTCCCTGCCAGGGTCCAATAGGGACGGGTGCCTGTAAGACATAAGTCATATTATTGTAAATTGCGACTCGTTGAGTCGATGAACTTCTGAATGTCAGAATTTGTACATTTTGAATAATTAAAGGATTTAATTTTTAATTAATTTTAATTTCTTCAGGTTCTTCTGATTTCTCAACTTAGCTCTCTAGTTCTCAAATTTCTTAACTTTCGAGGTTCCTGGGTTCTCAAGTTTGGCATTTCCAAGTGCCATTTTGGGCACTTGAACTATGAACTATCCTTTGATATCTTCGATACTATTAATCCTTTTGATGCTTTTGATTCTTTGGATCCTTTTAATTTTTACATTCTTTTAATTTTTTTGATATTTTGATTCTTCTCATTTTTTATATTTTTCTGATTCTCTCGATTCTCTTGTTTCTCTGGGTTCTCCTGGTTCTTCTGCTTTTCCTGATTCTCCTGATTCCTCTCATTCTTCTGATTATTCTCATTCTCCTCATTATTCTAATTCTTCTGGTTCTTCCGATTCTTCTGATTGTTCAATTCAAGTTTCCCGATTCTATTGGTTTTCTCATTTCGCTTGATTGTTATGATTTCCAGAATTCTCTTGTTTGTCCTGATCTTTCAAATAGTTGTTTCTTGTTTATCTTGACCCTTATTCTGATATTCTCTTTATCCCTCTCAATTCTCCTTAGTTTCCTGGTTATTTTATTCTTTAATATCTCAAAACACCGCTCAAATTTCTCAGGTTTCGCCAACTTCTCCAGACTTTGGCACTTTTCAAATCGCCCAACTTCTCAAACTTCCGAACTTCGGTTTGTAGGCCTTGGCAGGTTTCTAAATTTGCCATCCTTATTAAAATTTCCGATTCTTCTAATTTCTCAACTTACTCTCGAGTTCTCAAATTTCTTATCTTTTGAGGTTCCTGTGTTCTCGAGTTTGGCATTTTCAAGATCCATTTTTAGGCTATCCTTTGATATCTTCGATCCTCTTAATCCTTTTGATGCTTTTGATACTTTGAGTACTATTTACAACGCTTTAAATCAGAAACAGCATACCATAGGTCTTTTTTATGATCTTTCGCGAGCTTTCGATTCAGTGAATCATTCTGTTCTACTGGAAAAACTACTTAATAACGGCATACGCGGTGTACCAAACAACTGGCTAAGAACTTACTTATACAACAGAAAACAAGTAGTTATTATACAAAACCAGAAATCAAGTCCAGCTATTATAAATACGGGTGTACCACAAGGCTCACTCTTAGGTCCAGTACTTTTCATTTTATTTATTAATGACTTACCTTCAACTAACTCGCTTTTAATGTCAAACAAAATTATTATCTATGCAGATGACACTAACGCTATAATGACAGACAAAAATTTGGAAAACGCAACTTATCAAGCAAATGTTACATCTAGAAATATAAGTGACTGGTGTAAACACAATGGTCTTAAACTCAATACAAACAAATCATACTTGGTTAAGTTTGTTCCAAAAAATATAACGGTAAATTGTAGCCCACTAGTCAGGCTAGATGGTAAGTCAATTGAATGTGTAAAGGATATGAAATTTTTAGGCATTATCTTAGATTCCAAATTAACTTGGGAACAGCATATAAATATTTTATGTAATAAACTAAGTGGGATTTGCTTCCTCATCAGATCCCTAAGACAAACTGTCTCCACAGACGTACTAAAGTTACTGTACTTTGGTCTTGTACAATCTACACTTACCTACGGTATCGTATTCTGGGGAGGTAGTAATTTTCTGAATAATATCTTCATGGTTCAAAAGCGAATTGTTAGATGTATGGAAGGAGCAAGCGAAACCACACATTGCCGCCCAATTTTCCGCAAATACGGTATTATGACGGTACCATCGTTATATATATATCATCTTCTGTTATTTGTAAAACAACATTTGATCATTCTGGACAAACGAAAAGATATACACTCGTATAACACACGTAATAACGAAAACATCAATATTCCATTTTCCAGATTGGCCGTTGGCCAAAATGACCCACTGTACGTTGGTACTAAATTATATAATATATTGGACACTGATATTAAAAATGCCACTTCTTTTAATATTTTCAGAAATCGTTTAGCAACATTCTTAAAAAGTAAATCTTTTTACAGTGTCATGGAGTACCTACGTAAATAGTTAAGTTTTATTGATGTATTGTATTGTATTTGTGTTGTTCATGTCTTCCATGTATAACCATAATGACGAGTCGGCTAAGCTTCAAGCTTTAAGACAATAAACATATTTATTTATTTATTTATTTATACGTTTGATTCTTTGGATCCTTTTCATTTTAACATTCTATTTTTTATATTATTTTAATTCTTCTCATTTTTTATTTTTCTGATTCTTCTGGTTTTTCTCATACTTGTTATTGTTCTTATTTTCCCGAATCTCTTGATTCTCCTGGTTCTTCTGTTTCTCCCGCTTCTCTTGCTTCTCCTGATACTTCTCATCCTTCTGATCCTCCTGATCCTCCTGATTCTCCTGATTCTCCTGATTCTCCTGATCCTCCTGATCCTCCGGATCCTCCTGATTCTCCTGATTCCCCTGATTCTCCTGATTCTCCTGATTCTCCTGATTCTTCTGATTCCTCTGATTCTCCTGATTGTTCTGATTCTTCTCATTCTTCTGATTCTTTTGATTCTTCTGATTCTTCTGATTGTTCAATTCAATTGATTATCATTATTTCCAAAATTCTCTTGTTTGTCCTGATCTTTCAAATTATTCTATCTTTTTTATCTTGACCCTTCTTCTGATATTCTCTTTATTCCTCTCAATTCTCCTCAGTTTCCTGGTTATTTTATTCTTTAATATCTCAAAACAATGCTCAAATTTCTAAGGTTCGCCAACTTCCCCAGACTTTGGCATTTTTAAAATCGCCCAACTTCTCAAACTTCCGAAGTTCGTGTTGTAGGCCTTGGCAGGCTTCTAAATTTGGCATTTTTTTTGATATTATTTTGATTCTTCTAATTTTTTATTTTTCTGATTCTTCTGGTTTTTCTCATACTTGTAATTGTTCTTATGCTTCCGAATCTCTTGATTCTCCGGGTTCTCCTAGTTCTTCTGTTTCTCCCGCTTCTCTTGCTTCTCCTGATACTTCTCATCCTTCTGATCCTCCTGATCCTCCTGATTCTCCTGATTCTCCTGATTCTCCTGATCCTCCTGATCCTCCTGATCCTCCTGATCCTCCTGATCCTCCTGATCCTCCTGATCCTCCTGATCCTCCTGATCCTCCTGATCCTTCTGATCCTCCTGATCCTCCTGATCCTCCTGATCCTCCTGATTCTCCTGATTCTTCTGATTCCTCTGATTCTCCTGATTGTTCTGATTCTTCTCATTCTTCTGATTCTTTTGATTCTTCTCATTTTTCTGATTGTTCAATTCAATTGATTATCATTATTTCCAGAATTCTCTTGCTTGTCCTGATCTTTCAAATTATTCTTTCTTTTTTATCTTGACCCTTCTTCTGATATTCTCTTTATTCCTCTCAATTCTCCTCAGTTTCCTGGTTATTTTATTCTTTAATATCTCAAAACAATGCTCAAATTTCTAAGGTTCGCCAACTTCCCCAGACTTTGGCATTTTTTAAATCGCCCAGCTTCTCAAACTTCAGAACTTCGTGTTGTAGGCCTTGGCAGGTTTCTAAATTTGGCAATTTTTTTGATATTATTTTGATTCTTTTAATTTTTTATTTTTCTGATTCTTCTGGTTTTTCTCATACTTGTAATTGTTCTTATGCTTCCGAATCTTTTGATTCTCCGGGTTCTCCTAGTTCTTCTGTTTCTCCCGCTTCTCTTGCTTCTCCTGATACTTCTCATCCTTCTGATCCTCCTGATCCTCCTGATTCTCCTGATTCTCCTGATTCTCCTGATTCTCCTGATCCTCCTGATCCTCCTGATCCTCCTGATCCTCCTGATCCTCCTGATCCTCCTGATCCTCCTGATCCTCCTGATCCTCCTGATCCTCCTGATCCTCCTGATCCTCCTGATCCTCCTGATTCTCCTGATTCTTCTGATTCCTCTGATTCTCCTGATTGTTCTGATTCTTCTCATTCTTCTGATTCTTTTGATTCTTCTCACTTTTCTGATTGTTCAATTCAATTGATTATCATTATTTCCAGAATTCTCTTGCTTGTCCTGATCTTTCAAATTATTCTTTCTTTTTTATCTTGACCCTTCTTCTGATATTCTCTTTATTCCTCTCAATTCTCCTCAGTTTCCTGGTTATTTTATTCTTTAATATCTCAAAACAATGCTCAAATTTCTAAGGTTCGCCAACTTCCCCAGACTTTGGCATTTTTTAAATCGCCCAGCTTCTCAAACTTCCGAACTTCGTGTTGTAGGCCTTGGCAGGTTTCTAAATTTGGCAATTTTTTTGATATTATTTTGATTCTTTTAATTTTTTATTTTTCTGATTCTTCTGGTTTTTCTCATACTTGTAATTGTTCTTATGCTTCCGAATCTTTTGATTCTCCGGGTTCTCCTAGTTCTTCTGTTTCTCCCGCTTCTCTTGCTTCTCCTGATACTTCTCATCCTTCTGATCCTCCTGATCCTCCTGATTCTCCTGATTCTCCTGATTCTCCTGATTCTCCTGATTCTCCTGATTCTCCTGATTCTTTTGATTCTCCTGATTCTCCTGATCCTCCTGATCCTCCTGATCCTCCTGATTCTCCTGATTCTCCTGATTCCCCTGATTCTCCTGACTCTCCTGATTCTTCTGATTCCTCTGATTCTCCTGATTGTTCTGATTCTTCTCATTCTTCTGATTCTTTTGATTCTTCTGATTCTTCTGATTGTTCAATTCAATTTATTATCATTATTTCCAGAATTCTCTTGCTTGTCCTGATCTTTCAAATTATTCTTTCTTTTTATGTTGACCCTTCTTCTGATATTCCCTTTATTCCTCTCAATTCTCCTCAGTTTCCTGGTTATTTTATTCTTTAATATCTCAAAACAATGCTCAAATTTCTAAGGTTCGCCAACTTCCCCAGACTTTGGCATTTTTTAAATCGCCCAGCTTCTCAAACTTCCGAACTTCGTGTTGTAGGCCTTGGTAGGTTTCTAAATTTGGCAATTTTTTTTTATATTATTTCGATTCTTCTAATTTTTTATTTTTCTGATTCTTCTGGTTTTTCTCATACTTGTAATTGTTCTTATGCTTCCGAATCTTTTGATTCTCCGGGCTCTCCTAGTTCTTCTGTTTCTCCCGCTTCTCTTGCTTCTCCTGATACTTCTCATCCTTCTGATCCTCCTGATCCTCCTGATCCTCCTGATTCTCCTGATTCTCCTGATTCTTCTGATTCTCCTGATTCTCCTGATTCTCCTGATTCTCCTGATTCTCCTGATTCTCCTGATTCTTTTGATTCTCCTGATACTCCTGATCCTCCTGATCCTCCTGATCCTCCTGATCCTCCTGATCCTCCTGATTCTCCTGATTCTCCTGATTCCCCTGATTCTCCTGATTCTCCTGATTCTTCTGATTCTCCTGATTGTTCTGATTCTTCTCATTCTTCTGATTCTTTTGATTCTTCTGATTCTTCTGATTCTTCTGATTCTTCTGATTGTTCAATTCAATTGATTATCATTATTTCCAGAATTCTCTTGCTTGTCCTGATCTTTCAAATTATTCTTTCTTTTTTATCTTGACCCTTCTTCTGATATTCTCTTTATTCCTCTCAATTCTCCTCAGTTTCCTGGTTATTTTATTCTTTAATATCTCAAAACAATGCTCAAATTTCTAAGGTTCGCCAACTTCCCCAGACTTTGGCATTTTTTAAATCGCCCAGCTTCTCAAACTTCCGAACTTCGTGTTGTAGGCCTTGGCAGTTTTCTAAATTTGGCAATTTTTTTGATATTATTTTGATTCTTCTAATTTTTTATTTTTCTGATTCTTCTGGTTTTTCTCATACTTGTAATTGTTCTTATGCTTCCGAATCTTTTGATTCTCCGGGTTCTCCTAGTTCTTCTGTTTCTCCCGCTTCTCTTGCTTCTCCTGATACTTCTCATCCTTCTGATCCTCCTGATCCTCCTGATTCTCCTGATTCTCCTGATTCTCCTGATTCTCCTGATTCTCCTGATTCTCCTGATTCTCCTGATTCTCCTGATTCTTTTGATTCTCCTGATTCTCCTGATTCTACTGATTCTCCTGATTCTCCTGATTCTCCTGATTCTCCTGATTCTCCTGATTCTTTTGATTCTCCTGATTCTCCTGATCCTCCTGATCCTCCTGATCCTCCTGATCCTCCTGATCCTCCAGATCCTCCTGATTCTCCTGATTCTCCTGATTCCCCTGATTCTCCTGATTCTCCTGATTCTTCTGATTCCTCTGATTCTCCTGATTGTTCTGATTCTTCTCATTCTTCTGATTCTTTTGATTCTTCTGATTCTTCTGATTGTTCAATTCAATTGATTATCATTATTTCCAGAATTCTCTTGCTTGTCCTGATCCTTCAAATTATTCTTTCTTTTTTATCTTGACCCTTCTTCTGATATTCTCTTTATTCCTCTCAATTCTCCTCAGTTTCCTGGTTATTTTATTCTTTAATATCTCAAAACAATGCTCAAATTTCTAAGGTTCGCCAACTTCCCCAGACTTTGGCATTTTTTAAATCGCCCAGCTTCTCAAACTTCCGAACTTCGTGTTGTAGGCCTTGGCAGGTTTCTAAATTTGGCAATTTGTTTGATATTATTTTGATTCTTCTAATTTTTTTATTTTTCTGATTCTTCTGGTTTTTCTCATACTTGTAATTGTTCTTATGCTTCCGAATCTTTTGATTCTCCGGGTTCTCCTAGTTCTTCTGTTTCTCCCGCTTCTCTTGCTTCTCCTGATACTTCTCATCCTTCTGATCCTCCTGATCCTCCTGATTCTCCTGATTCTCCTGATTCTCCTGATTCTCCTGATTCTCCTGATTCGCCTGATTCTCCTGATTCTCCTTACTTTCCTGACTCTCCTGATTCTCCTGATTCTGTTGATCGTTTTGATTCTTCTGATCCTTCTGATCCTTCTGATCCTTCTGATCCTTCTGATCCTTCTGATCCTTCTGATCCTTCTGATCTTTCTGATCCTTCTGATCCTTCTGATCCTTCTGATCCTTCTGATCTTCCTGATCCTCCTGATCCTCCTGATCCTCCTGATCCTCCTGATCCTCCTGATCCTCCTGATCTTCCTGATCCTCCTGATTCTTCTGATTCTTCTGATTCTCCTGATTGTTCTGATTCTTCTCATTCTTCTGATTCTTTTGATTCTTCTGATTCTTCTGATTGTTCAATTCAATTGATTATCATTATTTCCAGAATTCTCTTGCTTGTCCTGATCTTTCAAATTATTCTTTCTTTTTTATCTTGACCCTTCTTCTGATATTCTCTTTATTCCTCTCAATTCTCCTCAGTTTCCTGTTTATTTTATTCTTTAATATCTCAAAACAATGCTCAAATTTCTAAGGTTCGCCAACTTCCCCAGACTTTGGCATTTTTTAAATCGCCCAGCTTCTCAAACTTCCGAACTTCGTGTTGTAGGCCTTGGTAGGTTTCTAAATTTGCCATTTTTTTTTATATTATTTTGATTCTTCTGGTTTTTCTCATACTTGTAATTGTTCTTATGCTTCCGAATCTTTTGATTCTCCGGGTTCTCCTGGTTCTCCTGATTTTCCTAATTCTCCTAATTCTCATAATTCTCCTGATTCTCCTGATTCTCCTGATTCTCCTGATTCTCCTTACTTTCCTGACTCTCCTGATTCTCCTGATTCTGTTGATCGTTTTGATTCTTCTGATCCTTCTGATCCTTCTGATCCTTCTGATCCTTCTGATCCTTCTGATCCTTCTGATCCTTCTGATCCTTCTGATCTTCCTGATCCTCCTGATCCTCCTGATCCTCCTGATCCTCCTGATCCTCCTGATCCTCCTGATCCTCCTGATCCTCCTGATTCTTCTGATTCTTCTGATTCTCTTGATTGTTCTTATTCTTCTCATTCTTCTGATTCTTCTGATTTTTCTGATTGTTCAATTCAATTGATTATCATTATTTCCAGAATTCTCTTGCTTGTCCTGATCCTTCAAATAATTCTTTCTTTTTTATCTTGACCCTTCTTCTGATATTCTCTTTATTCCTCTCAATTCTCCTCAGTTTCCTGGTTATTTTATTCTTTAATATCTCAAAACAATGCTCAAATTTCTAAGGTTCGCCAACTTCCCCAGACTTTGGCATTTTTTAAATCGCCCAGCTTCTCAAACTTCCGAACTTCGTGTTGTAGGCCTTGGTAGGTTTCTAAATTTGGCATTTTTTTTATATTATTTTGATTCTTCTAATTTTTTATTTTTCTGATTCTTCTGGTTTTTCTCACACTTGTAATTGTTCTTATGCTTCCGAATCTTTTGATTCTCCGGGTTCTCCTAGTTCTTCTGTTTCTCCCGCTTCTCTTGCTTCTCCTGATACTTCTCATCCTTCTGATCCTCCTGATCCTCCTGATGCTCCTGATTCTCCTGATTCTCCTGATTCTCCTGATTCTTTTGATTCTCCTGATTCTCCTGATCCTCCTGATCCTCCTGATCCTCCTGATCCTCCTGATCCTCCTGATCCTCCTGATTCTCCTGATTCTCCTGATTCCCCTGATTCTCCTGATTCTCCTGATTCTTCTGATTCCTCTGATTCTCCTGATTGTTCTGATTCTTCTCATTCTTCTGATTCTTTTGATTCTTCTGATTCTTCTGATTGTTCAATTCAATTGATTATCATTATTTCCAGAATTCTCTTGCTTGTCCTGATCTTTCAAATTATTCTTTCTTTTTTATCTTGACCCTTCTTCTGATATTCTCTTTATTCCTCTCAATTCTCCTCAGTTTCCTGGTTATTTTATTCTTTAATATCTCAAAACAATGCTCAAATTTCTAAGGTTCGCCAACTTCCCCAGACTTTGGCATTTTTTAAATCGCCCAGCTTCTCAAACTTCCGAATTTCGTATTGTAGGCCTTGGTAGGTTTCTAAATTTGGCATTTTTTTTATATTATTTTGATTCTTCTAATTTTTTATTTTTCTGATTCTTCTGGTTTTTCTCATACTTGTAATTGTTCTTATGCTTCCGAATCTTTTGATTCTCCGGGTTCTCCTGGTTCTCCTGATTTTCCTAATTCTCCTAATTCTCATAATTCTCCTGATTCTCCTGATTCTCCTGATTCTCCTGATTCTCCTGATTCTCCTGATTCTCCTGATTCTCCTGATTCTCCTGATTCTCCTGATTCTCCTTACTTTCCTGACTCTCCTGATTCTCCTGATTCTGTTGATCGTTTTGATTCTTCTGATCCTTCTGATCCTTCTGATCCTTCTGATCCTTCTGATCCTCCTGATCCTCCTGATCCTCCTGATCCTCCTGATCCTCCTGATCCTCCTGATCCTCCTGATCCTCCTGATCCTTCTGATCCTTCTGATCCTTCTGATCCTTCTGATCCTTCTGATCCTTCTGATCCTTCTGATCCTTCTGATCCTTCTGATCCTTCTGATTCTTCTGATTCTTCTGATTCTTCTGATCCTCCTGATTGTTCTGATTCTTCTCATTCTTCTGATTTTTTTCCTGGTTATTTTATTCATAAATATCTCAAAATACTGCTCAAATTGCTCAGATTCGCAAACCTCTCCAGACTTTGCCACTTTTCAAATCGCCCAACTTCTCAAACTGCCGAACTTCGGGTTGCACGCCTTGGCAGGTTTCTAAATTTGTCAGCCTTATACAAAATTCCGATTCTTCTAATTTCTCAACTTAGCTCTCGAGTTTTCAAATTTCTTAACTTTTGAGGTTCCTGTGTTCTCGAGTTTGGCATTTTCAAGGTCCATTTTTAGGCTATCCTTTGATATCTTCGATCCTTTTAATCCTTTTGATGCTTTTGATACGTTTGATTCTTTGGATCCTTTTCATTTTAACATTATTTTTTTATATTATTTTGATTCTTTTCATTTTTTATTTTTCTGATTTTTCTGGTTTTTCTCATACTTGTTATTGTTCTTATTTTTCCGAATCTCTTGATTCTCCGGGTTCTCCTGGTTCTTCTGTTTCTCCCGCTTCTCTTGTTTCTCCTGATACTTCTCATTCTTCTGATCCTCCTGATTCTCGTGATTCTCCTGATTCTCCTGATCCTCCTGATTGTTCTGATTCTTCTCATTCGTCTGATTCTTCTGATTCTTGTGATTCTCCTGATTTTCCTGATTCTTAATTTAAGTTAATTTTTTTGATATTTTGATTCTTCTCATTTTTTATTTTTCTGATTCTTCTGGTTTTTCTGATACTTGTGATTGTTCTTATGCTTCTGATTTTTTCGATTGTCCTGTTTCTCGTGATTCTCCTGATTCTCACGATTCTTCTGATTCTTCTGATTCTTCTGATTTTCCTGATTCTCCTGATTCTCCTAGATCTCTCAACTCTATTAATTTTGTTGTTTTTTTTTTATAGTCAATAATCTCTTTTGTCCCTTTTTCGTCTTCGGTCCTTTTGATCTCGTTAGGCCTTTTGGTATTTTCAGTCTCTTTAATCTCCTGGATGCATTTAGTTTCTTTCTTATATCTGCATTCTATTTGGTATCTTGGATCTATATTGCCTAGACATTTTAGTCTCTGGTCTTTTTTTTGTTTTTTAGTCTTTTTAGTCACTTTAATTTCTGTTCTTTCTTTGGCGTCATGAATATTTTCGATCCCTTTGTCTATTTAGTGTTTTTACTCTTTAACAATTTACTAAGGTTCCAAGTGAAAGATTAGTGATAAAAAGTAAAAACGGAAAAGATCTAAAAAAAATCGAAATTGAATATTTGAAATGTCTAAAACTTAAAATTCGTAAGTCTATTGAATATATTTTTTTTTTGTCTTAAAATATAACTGTTAAGTATAAATTCGGACTGAAGGCTGAAGAATGATGAGAACTTTGAGATATAAACGAAAAGACCAAACAATACGAAGAATATGATATATGCGATTATAAAATACTCATTGGGAGAATGCAATATGCACAGCCTCCTTAATATGCCAACTTTTGAAACATTTGACTCACTAAATTAGCTGTAAACTTTACGCGAATATTTCACCGTTTACAGGCACTCAGATAAGAATTTCCTATCTCATTGTGACACAGAGTATGTGAGTACTCACTTTAAAACGTAGTCCACCGATAGGGGCCTTCGCAAATGGAATACCCAAAAAGCCGTAATAGGATCCACCCAAATAATCCTTCTCCACCATTCCTTTCAGTTGACCTTCTTCTATTCTGACAATCGGATCGGTCATTGTTTTGCTCGTGATGGTCTCACCAAAACTGGTTAGCTAAAAATATAAAAAATGTGATAAGTAGATATGTACCTAATCGTTAAGTTAAGATAAACTTAAACGATAGGATGCTGTCTCATTTATTTACGTATCCGATGATTCTTTAATGATTGTTAATAACTTTTTCAATTGTTTATGTGCGGGTTTGAAACTTTTGCACATTTTTCTATAGGTGATTATGAATTCAGTGAGTTATCACACGTATTTTAATTGGAGTAGTAAAAATTAACACGTCTTGCAACTTGTGAACCTGACTATTTTATACACCATGCAATTCACCGTGTCTTTCTTTCTTCTCTCAGTGTTTAGAATACCTCTTTCGATTTGCTCTTTTTTGATTTTTAATCTTCTTTTTGTTATTACATATTTGCTTTTCTTTGAATATATCTTTCTCTCTCTTTATCTTGTATATCCCTTTTTTATTTAACATCAGCTAATTCTTCCCTCTTTCACACCTCTCCTTTTCGTTTCAGTTTATCTGCTTCAATTGTGTCTTTGCCTCTTCTCTTTTTATCTGTCCCACTTTATCTCACTGTAATATCTTTACATACAGTGTGGGTTTTCCACTCCCCACTCTCTCTCTCCTTTTTAGGTCTTCTCCTATTTTTCTCTGTCTTTTTTAACATTATTTTTATAATTTTGTTTTACGTTCTTTTTCCTTTTCATTACTACTATTTTGTTTCCACCGTTATTCTCGGGTTCAGGGACTGTATTTAATTATTTCGACTCTGCCGTTGTTCTCGGGTTCAGGGACTGCTTTTAGCTATTTTGTTTCGATCATGTAAATAAAAGATTAAAGAAAAATCCAATTGATATAATATCAAAAGGTCAGATTGAAGAAAGAAAAAAATATCACTATAACACAATTTAGAAATGGCAACATAACAAATTAACGGAATAGTAAATGACGATATATCAAAGCAATATATAAATATCAAAATATCATAAGAACGAAATGGTGAAATGAAATAGCAGATATATACACCAATATATCGGACTATGATTTGAAATCTTATACATATTGTCTTATAAACGAATACATAAATACATAATATCAAAATATTAGATTTATGAAGAAAATATATCAAATTGGTGAAATAGCAAAACGTTAAATTAAGAAAATATCAAATCATCGATTTAATAGCAAATTGTCAAATTAGAGAAATAACAAAATATCAAATCAGCAAAAGACACAAATATCTATAGGAAAATGGTTGTCATTTCGAACCAGTTTGTCAACCATTCAGTCAAAAATGTAAATTTGAGTAATATATATTTTGGTGTAAATCTCAATTTGGATTGATTCTCATTACTGGTATAAGGTTTTTTTGTGACTAAAAAGCCTTTTATTTTGGTACCGTTTATGAGTGCGGTGGGCGGGTGGGCCGCCCTGTCCACTATACTCATTGACTGACTAAATGAATGAGAAATGACAACCATTTATTGATTTTTTTTTCCTTTAAAAACTAGTACTCGCTCTAGTCTTCAATCCAATTTCAAAAATTTTAAGTCAAAAAATTGTTGTCATTCCAATACCATTAGTCAATCAGTCAGTTGTGGATGCGGCGGCCCACCCGCCCACCGCATTCACATGTGGTGCCATGAACGAAATGGTTTTTTGTCACAAAGAACAACTGTGAAATACAAGAAACGAAATTTGGATACTATAGGAAAATGGTTGTCATTCAGAACCAGCTTGTCAACCATTCATCAAAAATGTAAAATTGAGTATAATATATTCCACTATACTTATCGACTGACTAAATGGATGAAAAATGAAAACCATTTATTGAATATTTTTTTCCTTTAAAAACTAGAACTCACTCTTGTGTTCAATCCAATTTCAAAATTCTCAAGTCAAAAAATGGTTGTCATTCCAATACCCTTAGTCAATGAGTCAGTTGTAGATGCGGCGGCCCACTCGCCCACCGCATTCACATGTGTTGCCATGAACCATATGGCTTTTAGTCACAAAGAACAACTGTGGAATACAAGAAACGAAATTTGGATACAATATTAAAATGGTTATTATCATTCTGAACCAGTTTGTCAACCATTGAGTCAGAAATGTAAATTTGAATATATGTATATATATTTTGGTATAAATTTCTTTCGGTGGATACAACATGAAAATGGTTGTCATTCAGAACCAGCTTGTCAACCATTCATCAAAAATGTAAAATTGAGTATAATATATTTTGATGTAAATCTCAATTTGGATTTATTCTCATTACTGGTATAATGATTCTTTGTGACTAAAAAGCGTATGGTTCTGGCATCGTTTGTGAGTGTGGTGGGTGGGTGGGCCGCCCTGTCCACTATACTTATCGACTGACTAAATGGATGAAAAATGACAACCATTTATTGAATATTTTTTTCCTTTAAAAACTAGAACTCACTCTCGTGTTCAATACAATTTCAAAATTCTCCTCATATTAGGGACTGTCACAGGTTTAAATAACTACTATATTTCGTGAATCACCCTGTATAACGGTGTTGACACAAACCTGAAATCTTGAGTGAAAACTTAAGGAACTTGAATATAACATCCTAAGATTAGGGTCTAGATTGAGACCTCGTGGTACTTGAGAATCTGAAGAATCTGAGATCTTAGGAAGCTTGAGATTGTGTAATCTTCAAAACCCTACGATCTCAGAGAACCTTAGAACTTGAAGAACGTAAGTGAGGTACCCGAAATCTTGCAAATCCTAAGATCTTGAGAAACTAAGAGCTTAAGGAACTAAAGATTGAAGGAATTGAGATCCTAAAAAACACAGTTCCATTCCAGTTTGAAATTCCATAACACCTGAGATACTAACGGGATCTGAAAATTTTCGGATTCTGAGAGCTTGAGAACTAAGGGAACCTGCGAGCGTTATAGGAGCTTAAGAATTGTAACAGCACGACATAATGTAAAAAAAATCAGAGAAATTAAAGAACCAAAGAACCTAACAACTTTAGAAACCCAATTGAGCACTGGAGGAACCTGAGAACTTAATTAATCTGAAATCTGGGAAACCTGAGAACTTGAAAAATCTAATTTGAGAACATGAGGAACTAAAATATTTGAAGTATTTGAGATCTTGAAGAACCTGAGATATTAAGAGGATTTGGAAATGAAGCAACACGAGAACTTGAGAACCGGAAGAATCAGAGAACGTAAGAGCAACTTAAAAATTTAAAGGATCTGACAAAACTAGAACTCTCGGAGAACCAAAGATCTTAAGAACATCTAAAATCTATAAAACCAAAGAACCTGACAACTTGAGAAATCAATATGAAAATTGAGGTAACTTGAAATCTTAAGGAACCTTAGGCCTTGAGGAACGTAATCAACTGAAAGCTTGACGTGTTGGAAGACCTAAGATCCTAGAGAACCTGAGAACTTGAGGAACCCAAAAAGCTAAACTTCGAGGAACCAACATCAGCTTGAACTCTTAGGGAACCTTAGGTCTCGAGGAACGTAATCAACTAAAAACTTGACATGTTGGGAGACCTGAGATCCTAGGGAACCTGAGAACTTGAAAAACCTTAAACCCAAAAATTTGAGAAATCAACGTGAAAGTTGAAGGAACCTTTGGGCTAGAGGAACGTAAACAACTGCAAACTTGACGTTTTGGAGAACCTGAGATCTTAGGGAACCTGAGAACTTGAGTAATCCAAAAAGCTAAAGATTTGAGAAACCAAATGAACCTGAACTCTTAGAGAATCTTAGGCCTTGAGGAACGTAATCAACTGAATACTTGACGTGTTGGAAAACCTGCGATCCTAAGGAACCTTAAAACTTGAGGAACCCAAAAAGCTAAACTTTGAGGAACCAACATCAGCTTGAACTCTTAGGAAACCTTAGGCCTCGAGGAACGTAATCAACTAAAAACTTGACATGTTTGGAGACCTGAGATCCTAGGGAACCTGAGAACTTGAAAAACCTTAAACCCAAAAATTTGAGAAATCGACGTGAAAGTTGAAGGAACCTTTGAGCTTGAGGAACGTAAGCAACTGAAAACTTGACGTTTTGGAGAACCTGAGATCTTAGGGAACCTGAGAACTTGAGGAATCCAAAAAGCTAAAAATTTGAGAAACCAAATGAACCTGAACTCTTAAAGAACCTTAGGCCTTGAGGGACGTAAACAACTGAATACTTGACGTGTTGGAAGACCTGAGATCCTAAAGAACCTGAGAACTTGAGGAACCCAAAAAACTAATCTTCGAGGAACCAACATCAGCTTGAACTCTTAGGGAACCTTAGGCCTCGAGGAACGTAATCAACTAAAAACTTGACATGTTGGGAGACCTGAGATTCTAGGGAACCTGAGAACTTGAAAAACCTTAAACCAAAAAATTTGAGAAATCAACGTGAAAGTTGAAGGAACCTTTGGGCTTGAGGAACGTAATCAACTGAAAACTTGACGTTTTGGAGGACCTGAGATCTAAGGGAACCTGAGGACTTGAGGACTCCAAAAAGGTAAAAATTTGAGAAACCAAATGAACCCGAACTCTTAAAGAACCTTAGGCCTTGAGGAACGTAATCAACTGAATACTTGACGTGTTGGAAGACCTGACATCCTAGGGAAACTGAGAACTTGAGGAATCCAAAAAGCTAAAAATTTGAGAAACCAAATGAACCTCACTCTTAAAGAACCTTAGGCCTGGAGAAGCGTAATCAACTAAAAACTTTACATGTTGGGAGACCTGAGATCCTAGGAAACCTGAGAACTTGAAAAACCTTAAACCCAAAAATTTGAGAAATCAACGTAAAAGTTGAAGGAACCTTTGGGCTTGAGGAACGTAATCAACTAAAAACTTGACGTTTTGGAGGACCTGAGATCTTAGGGAACCTGAGAACTTGAGGAATCCAAAAAGCTAAAAATTTGAGAAACCAAATGAACCCGAACTCTTAAAGAACCTTAGGCCTTGAGGAACGTAATCAACTGAATACTTGACGTGTTGGAAGACCTGCCATCCTAAGGGACCTGAGAACTTGAGGAACCCAAAAAGCTAAACTTTGAGGAACCAACATCAGCTTGTACTCTTAGGGAACCTTAAGCCCCGAGGAACGTAATCAACTAAAAACTTTACATGTTGGGAGACCTGAGATCCTAGGGAACCTGAGAACTTGAAAAATCTTAAACCCAAAAATTTGAGAAATCAACGTGAAAGTTGAAGGAACCTTTGAACTTGAGGAACGTAATCAACTGAAAACTTGACGTTTTGGAGAACCTGAGATCTTAGGGAACCTGAGAACTTGAGGAATCCAAAAAGCTAAAAATTTGAGAAACCAAATGAACCTGAACTCTTAAAGAACCCTAGGCCTTGAGGAACGTAATCAACTGAATACTTGACGTGTTGGAAGACCTGCCATCCTAAGGGACTTGAGAACTTGAGGAACCCAAAAAGCTAAACTTTGAGGAACCAACATCAGCTTGAACTCTTAGGAAACCTTAAGCCCCGAGGAACGTAATCAACTAAAAACTTTACATGTTGGGAGACTTGAGATCCTAGGGAACCTGAGAACTTGAAAAACCTTAAACCCAAAAATTTGAGAAATCAACGTGAAAGTTGAAGGAGCCTTTGGGCTTGAGGGACGTAATCAACTGAAAACTTGACGTTTTGGAGGATCTGAGATCTAAGGGAACCTGAGAACTTGAGGACTCCAAAAAGCTAAAAATTTGAGAAACCAAATGAACCTGAACTCTTAAAGAACCCTAGTCCTTGAGGAACGTAATCAACTGAATACTTGACGTGTTGGAAGACCTGACATCCTAGGGAAACTGAGAACTTGAGGAATCCAAAAAGCTAAAAATTTGAGAAACCAAATGAACCTAACTCTTAAAGAACCCTTGGCATTGAGGAACGTAATCAACTGAATACTTGACGTGTTGGAAGACCTGCCATCCTAAGGAACCTGAGAACTTGAGGAACCCAAAAAGCTAAACTTTGAGGAACCAACATCAGCTTGAACTCTTAGGGAACCTTAGGCCTTGAGGAACGTAATCAACTGAAAACTTCACGTTTTGGAAGCCTCGAGATCCTGGGGAGCCTGAGAACTTGAGGAAATCTCGGAAAATCTAAAATCTTAGAGAACCTGAGAACTTGAGAGAACTAAGAACCGAATGATTTACTTGAGCACTTAAGGAATCGAAATATTGAATTGGAACCTGAAAATTTGAGAACCCTAAGAACCTTAGACTTTGAGAGGCAATGCAAGAACCTAAAATCTTAAGGACATGAGAACCTAAAAAACCTGAAAACTTAAAAAACCTCAAATCTTAGAGCACCTGAAAACCACTTTTGAGATTTGAGATCCTGGAAAACCTGATATATTAAGAGAGTCTGAAACTTTGATGAATCCGTGAACTCGATAATTGAAGGAACTTGAAAAGATAAAAATAAGATATTAGGGAACCTGAGATGTTAAAAAATCCGAGAATGTGAGAAACCCAAGAACCTAAAACATTAGAAGTCGACTTGAGAATTGGAGGCACCTGTTTTAGATAATTTCAGCTTTTGAAAAACGTAAGAAGGTAAAACTTAGCATACGTAATTTATTTCAGAACTGGAAGAATCTGAGATATTGGAAACTCTGAGATCTTCACTAACTTTAGGTCTTGAGGGACGTAATCATCTGTGGACTTGAGAAATGGAACATTTGAGGAGTCTGAAATCTTGTAGAACCTGACTTATTTGGAAGGCTTGAGATCTTAGGGAACTTGAGAACTTGAAGATCCTAAGAATATGAGAACTTGAGATGTTAAGATCTTAATCTTAACTTGGGGAATTTGAGGACTTGGGAAACCTCAGATATTGCAGTAACTGGTACGTTTAGAAATTTGGGAACTGGTGAAATCTAATACCATCAAGAGTAGCAACTTGAGAAACACAGCAGACCTAAGACGTCGTCGAAAGTTTTATCAGAGAGATAAGAGCAGAATATGAGGCAATAAAGGGTGAAAATAAAATATTAGGAGGTAGGAGATGAGTGGTATAGGAGTATGCTTAAAAACAGATAGTGTGAGAACCAAAAACACATCCCTAAAATTTGAATAACAGGGAAAAAAAAGAAAAATTTCGTAATATAGAATAAGAATAGGAGACGAAAAAATATGTAGCCAAAAAAAAGCAAATTTATTTACTTTATGTCCATTTGCAGATACGACTGCACCACCATGTCGCAACCTGTTGTAACAGTAGAACAAGGAACATTGGCTGGCAAAACCTTGACCAACATTGACGGGAAGCCATTCTTCGGCTTCCAAGGAATTCCCTACGCCAAACCTCCTCTGGGTGAGCTGAAATTTAAGGTCAGCACTTCGTTGAAGCAAAACACAAAATTTTGCTATCTACATTACAGGCACCACAACCTCCGGAACCATGGTCAGGAACCAGAGACGCCACCGAAGAACGCAGTGAATGCAATTCCAGACACATGGTTTTCCAAAACATCATTGGTTCTGAAGACTGCCTGTTTATAAACGTGTACACTCAGGGTCTCGACGCGACCGAGAGAGGTTTGAGACCTGTCGTGGTTTGGATTCATGGTGGTAGTTTCGTCGCAGGGTCGAGCAAAACTCACAACTACAAATCACATAGGTGATGCTGTAACTGCAGGTGTTGATCCCGACCTTGAGAGGTTCCAGTTTTGGAGAGAAATTTACACGAGAAATCCGTTATATTCTGTTTGATGCTTTTGTATTCACGTAGGCAGTTTAGAATAAATCATTTAATAGATTTCAGTTGTTGCAGTTTTGTACACGAAGTTCCGAATGCGCTTAACTGGAAGTTTATTTCCCCACGCGCTCCACACTGCCGTCTTTGCCGAGGCCAGAATCAAATCTGTAAACGGTCATATAAAATCATTTAACTTTTGAGTAAATGAGTTCATTGGTATGCTCCACGGGACCACGGAAAGCTAAAAGTCGGAGTACGGAACTCCAGGAGTCAACTGTCTAGTTTGGCGGGAGAGAAAAATAAAGCCGATTCAGTGATGATAAATCTTTATTTGCCCTACGGGCTTTCTGATTCCTATACATATACAAGTAAACTTAACAATTATAATAATAATAATAAAAAACTAAATAAAATTCTCTATTCCTTCTCCCCTCCCCTTTCCTCTTCTCCCTTCTCCCTCCTCTTCCATACCTCTTTCATCCATTTAATTTCCCTTCCATCTACATTCAGTATTTCCTCTCTTTCTTTCCTCTTTCTTTGTTTCATCTCACTGCACTCGTTCCACATATGCTCAATCGTCTCTCTTTCCTCATAGCACATTCTACACATTCTTCCTACATCTTCTGTCCAACACCTATTTTCCCTCTCTTCATTTCCGCACCTAAACCTCGCCATCATCTTTCTTTTTTTCTCGCTCTCCCTCCCCAAATACTTCGGTACTTCCTCGATCATGCATCTTCCGTACTTCCCGTTGTATCTGGATTCTCTAATTCTTTCTCTCCTCTCTTGTCTATCCGTATCCTTATCTCTTTCACTTAGTTCTACATTCATCCACACGCCTCTTTCTCTCAGTCTCCCTACTTATTTGCTTGCATACCCATTCCTCCTGTAGTAATTCTCCCTATCATACTCCTCTGAATTCTTCTTTTTTTCTCTCCAGCACTCCTTTAGTATTCTACATTCTTTCCTCCCTTCCATCCTGTCTTCGAACTTGACCGCTCTTTTTCCCGCTTTCACTCTCAACCTATTCCTCTTGCATTCTTCTCTCACTATGTACCCTGGCGTTTCTCTCTCCACCCCTAGCACCCACCTCAGATATTTCTCTTGCACCCTCTCTATCTCCTCTTGTTCTTTTCATCCCCAGATCTCTGCTCCGTACAACAACACGCTTTCAATAAGACTTTCAAACATCATCATTCTCCTCTTAAAATCGCCTCCCCACCTTCTCTCTCCTATTCCCCATACACATCCTATCACCTTGTTCGCTTTTCTTGCCAGTTCTCTAATATGTGCCTTATCTGTGGCTCTTTCGTTGAACACATACCCCAAGTATTTGAATTCTTTTACTTGTTCTGCTACTTCTCCCTCCCACCTCCAATCACTTTCTTCGTTCTTCCTCTTTCTCTTATTGAACACCAGCATTTTTGTTTTCTCTACATTCACTTCTAGTCTTTTCTTCTTCACATATTTTCCTAAACTCTTTATCATTTCCTTCATTTCTCTTTCACCCTCTGCCACCATTACCACATCATCCGCAAACGCCAGGCTCCACACTTTTTTTCTACCTACCACACACCCCCCCGCCTGTGCTCTCTCTAACATTCCGTCCATATCTGCCACATACATCGTGAACAACATGGGGCTGAGCGGGCACCCTTGCCTCACTCCCTTTGTTGTCACAAACCATTCACTTTCCCTCTCCCCTACCTTCACTTTACTTTTTGTCTTCTCATATACCTCCTCCACCTTTCTTACCAGCCATTCATTTACCCCTTTCTCCCTCAGGCACTCAAACATCCTCTCTCTGTCCACCTTGTCAAAAGCCGCCTTGAAGTCTACGAATAATGCGCATACACCCTCCCCCCTTTCTTCTTTAACTCACTCTTCGTCAAATGGTCCAGGATGTATACATTATCCATAGTTCCCCTCCCCTCTCTAAATCCTGCTTGGCTGTCTGGTAATGTTCCCTTTTTCTCTATCTCTCTGCTCATCCTTTCATTCATAATTGATGCATACAACTTGTACCCTGTGTTTAGGAGAGTTATCCCTCGGTAATTTTCTACTTTATTTTTCTCCCTTTTTTTGTAAATGGGGTAAATTACCCCCTCTCTCCACCCTACCGGGAATCCTTCTCCTCTCCACACCCCATTCATTACCTCCACCAGCCTCTCTAGCACTCTTCTCGTCCCATACATCCACGACTCATTCTGTATTCTATCCCTCCCTGGTGCCTTCCCTTTCCTCAGTTTCTTCACATGCCTCTCCACCTCTTCCATTGTAATTTCTTCTCCTTCAGGTTCTCTTTGGTTTCTCTTCGTCTCTATTTCCGTTTTCTTTTTTTCCCTGTCTCCCTCCAGCAGCCTCAAGAAGTACTCCTCCCACTCATTCATCGTTATCTCCTCGCTCCCATTTTCTTTTTTCTTTCTCTCTCTATTAATATAGTTCCATACCTCCTTCTCCGTTCTTATTGCTTTTATCTCTTCCTCCTCTCTCTCCTTCTTCTGCTTCTTCTTTTCCCTGCATGTCTCTCTGTATCTTCTTTTTGCTTCTAAAAAGCCACTTCTGTTCCTTTTAGTCTTTCTCCACTTTCTTAGTTCTTTTATTGCTTCCTTTTTACGTTGCTCACATTCTTTGTCCCACCATTTATTCTTTCTTTTTGTTCCTCCACCTCTTACTGTTATTTCTCTTTTTGTCGCTGCTTTTTCCAATATTTCTACCAATTCTTTCTCCATTTTCCCTACTTCTTGTTCTTTAAATCTTGCTTTTTCCAGTCTTCTCTTATACTCTTCCACCCCTTGCTCGTCCCATACTTTAATTAACACCTTCCGCCTTTCCCCTATTTTTTCTTCTTCTCCTCTCTTCTCTCTCCCCCTTACTATACTTATCTCTATAGGCAGATGGTCTGACTCTACTCTTTCCCCTATTCTGAATTCTTCGACTTCGTCCCATGCTTCTTCGTTTATTATTCCGTAGTCTATCACCGTCTCTCCTCTACCGCCAATTCCGCGTTTTCTATCTTGTCTTTGGATTTTCTTTTTCCCTCTCCTCTCTCTTCTTCCCAATCCCTGACTCCTCTTTCCCCAATTCTCCCGTTAAAATCCCCTTCCAGAAATAGAAATTCTTCCCTGTTGTCTTTTAATGTTTCTTCTATCTTGCTTATTGTTTCTTTCATCTCTTTGCTGTACACTGTCACTATTTTCCACCATTTACTGTCTATTTTAACTCTTCTCGCCATGTGACCTTCCTCTTCTCCCTTCTTTTTAGTATTCTCTTTTATTCCTTTTTTTACCCCTGTTATTATTCCCCCTGCTGCTCTTCCTTTTTTCTTTGCCCTTCTCGCCTCTTGCCATTCCCACTTGAACTCCTTTGGTAACAGTTTTTCTATTTTTTCCCAGCTTTCCGACCATGTTCCTGTTAATCCAACAATATCGAACTCCTTCACATAGTCCCAAAAATCTTTTTTGTTTCCTAGTCCCGCTACATTCCAAAATAGTGCCCTCACCCCTGTTTTTCTCGTTACCTTCTTTGCTTTCCCCCTTCCTTCCTTAGTTTCCCTCCTACTTCCTTCTTTGTTTCTTTTTCCCGTTTCATTGTCCTTTTTACTTTGCCGTTGTCCCCCTTTTTCCCTCCTCCCCTTCTTCTTCTTATTGGAAAACCTCTAGACTCTCTCTCTCTTTTCATTCCATCTCCATTGCTCCCCGTCCACTATTAATTTCCTGTATCCCACTCTTACTTCTTTCCCTTCTTCCCTTTTTTCCTTCGCCATACTTCTTAGTTTCTTCTGTAAATCTCTTTCTTTCTTTGTGAGGTCGTTGTCTATGTATATCCCCCTTGTTTCCCTCTTCTCCCTCAATTTTCCTTTGTGCTTCATTATTCTTTCCTTCTCACCCCATCCCTCCATCTCCACCAATACTTGATCCTTGTTAATCCTGTAACAATCTTTTACTTTACTATCCTCTACATTTTCCTTCAAAAACTTCTCTACATCCTCTTTTTTTACATGACTTTTTCTTTCCCCGGCCCATCCTGTTATCACGATGTTGTTCTTCCTCTTTCTTCTCTCTTCGATTTCCATTCTCTCTTCCAGCTTTTCCACTCTCTCCTTCCCATCTCTTCTCCTTCTCTTTAAATTCTTCTCTCTGCCTCTCTATCTCTCTCTTGAGTTGCTTGTTTTCTCGTCTTATTGCTTTCATCTCCTCCTTCATCTCTTGCAACAGCTCCAATATTTTTTTCTCCATCTCTGTGTCCGTTTCCTTCTCTTTCTCTGATGTCTTCTGTCTTTTCTTTAGTCCAGGAGACCGCCGTCTTTTTACTTTTTTGAAAAAAATTCTCTTCCTCCTCTTCTTGTTTTTCTGTTCTACCCTCCCCTTTTCTCTTTCTTTTCCTTTCCTCCAGGTAAGAGTCCAGGCTTCCCTGACTGAGCGAGCGGTTTCTATCGTCTTTGTTCATCCGCTTCCTGTGGCGCCTCCTAGATGTCGTTATCTTCCGGCTCGCCGATTTATTCTTTTTCCTGACTATATCTCCTCTTCCCTGCCCAATTCTTTCTTCCTACCTTTCTCTAATACCTCTTCTCGCTTTTCTCAATATCTTCTCTAATTTTTTCTTTATATCACCTTCTATTTCTCTATTTTTTGCTACTTAACCTCTCTACCACATGTTTACCTTTAGCTCGGTAATACAGGAAGCCGATTCAGTGTTACAGTTTAATCTTTCTACGATTTACAATTATTTACAATATATTTACAAAGCTTAGTGAATTGGTTGGTGACAAAAGTTACGATGCACCCTGTTGATGTCGATATACCCGCCCCCTGAATACTATGGTTCGGCTGGTATGAGTTTTGGAACCCGAGCGATTAGTGACAAAAGTTACGATGCACCCTGGGATCCCCCCGCGTGAACCCAGCCTTCCAGAGACCAGTAAAAACCGGGATAATCCGTCAGGTAGGCTAGTTACCGGAGAGGACTAGGAAGGAAGTGGGAAGGATGGTTGGAGCCCTTAGTCAGCTTCGTCTTCGTAGGCGGCTTCCTTGTGGATGCCTATGGTGGGGTGATAATGACGTAGGCTGATGCGCACCACTTGACGCAATGTGGAGGAGTGAGGGTCTTAAAATGATATAATAACCGGAAGTATTTATTTTCGGCGGTTTCCGGTTCGATCAAAGGGCGTGGTCGTAGCGACTCCGGAGTAGGCTCGTCTGGAGCGCGCTAATTTTCTGCAAACTATTTTTCCCGGCGAGTTATAGGTTTAATTTTCAGGTGCACGGTGTTGCTTAAATAGAAATCGACGGTGCGCTCCGCGGTGTGAATGTCGCTTCGCTGACGGCTCTTAATTTGGTATTTAAATTCGGATTTTTCTGTAACTTCGTTACACATTGTTATTCGAATCTTATTACTAGCAACTCCAACTGCCTGCGCTCTTTCCTTTGAAATAATTAATCAACAGAGACGCTTAATAAAAAAAAAACAAGACAAAAATTATAGATAATATATTATAGAAACTAAAAGTAGTGTCACAATAGTATATTGTATATATAACAGTGTTGAAAACAAAAGATTCCACACGAGTTTGCAGAATTGAGCCACAAGCCGTAGGCGAGTGGCTTAAGCCAACGGGAGTGAAATCGAATTTTCAACACGTATTGTACACTATACTTTTTCTACGACTGCATCAAATACAGAGAAAAACACAAAAAATGAATTTTATTTGTATTTATTTTATAAGGTTTTATAATATCAAACATAATATATTTACTATTATCTACTTATTTAAAATTATAATTTATTGTTATATTCGAACAATTTTCCAATTTAATTCCAGGTGTTTCCATTTTTTTAATATATTTTCTGTAAATGAAAAGTTTGTGGACCGTGAGGGAAGTTCATTTTCTGACAAGATCGTGCAACGGATGCAACAATTTTATTCGACATTTGTATTTTGTTTTGGATGGAATCGTCTATGCATCCTTCGGCAACAACACTGGAACGCCAACCTCCATGGCGTTTGAGGGTTATCAAATCGCCACCTGCGTTTACCAATAGCCTGTATACTGTCCAGGGTTTGAGAGTTTTAAATAGACAGCTATGTCTTTTGCCATACTTCCTATTTTGTTTATTAAAAAATATAGATTCTTTGTCATAAATGGGTTTTGATTTAGAAGAAAACTGCAATCTGAGCAGCCACGCGTAATTCTGGGGGCGTACAACTTAATTCTTCCATAACTCTCACAAAACTATCAAACTTGAAATTTTAGTTCACATTTGCCAGATGACAAATACCAACACAACCAGTGCCTAGTCCTAAAAAACCCTAGGATATTTAAAAAAAGAATTTTAAGGTTTTCAAAAGACAAGGAACTCCAAAATAGAAAAAAATTGTATGGTACACCCCAAACCCACTCATGTCACAATGAAGCCTCTTGTTACACTCGTATAACAATGTACCATTTCGGAAATTTATTTGGAGCACTAACTTGTGACTCTCGATTGCACAACTGATCGCAAACATGACTCCGTCACCTTCCATTAAGGGTTCTAGTACCTCGTCGGCTCAAGCAATTAACTTATCTTTGTAATCCAGATCCGATATCATATTTATCTTCTATTTATTTACGTCTGTCCCTTTGCAGACACATTACGAGTGTAGTGAACACACCATCATGTCGCGACCTAATGTAACAGTAGAACAAGGAGTGTTGGCCGGGAAGGCTTTGACCAACATTGACGGAAAGCCATTCTTCGGTTTCCAAGGAATTCCATACGCCAAGCCTCCTCTTGGAGAGTTGAGATTCAAGGTGAGCACTTAGCACACAAAATTTAAGTGTCTATAAACATTCTTTAGGCGCCACAACCCCCAGAACGATGGTCGGGAACCAGAGATGCCACCCAAGAAGGAAGCGAATGCTACTCAAAACACATGATCTTTGAAAACATTATCGGTTCAGAAGACTGCTTGTTTCTAAACGTGTACACTCAGGGTTTCTATATGACCGATAAAGGTATGAGGCCAGTGATGGTTTGGATCCACGGCGGTGGTTTTGTCAGTGGATCGAGCAAAACTGACCTTTATGGACCTGAATATTTGTTGACTGAAGATATTGTTTTGGTCACTCTCAACTATAGGCTTGGAATTCTGGGCTTCTTGCAGCTAGAAGATCCAACGTTGGAGGTCCCTGGAAATGTTGGTCTTAAAGATATAGTGATGGCCTTGAAGTGGGTGCAGATAAATATCCGAAGGTTTGGTGGAAATCCCTTCAATGTTACCATATTTGGAGAGAGCGCGGGAGGGTCGGCTGTCCATCATTTGGTTTTGTCACCTCTGACTAAAGGTATTTCAAAGCGAGTCAAAAATGGTAGCTAAGTTCGATTTTTCAGGACTATTTCAAAGATCAATCTCACAAAGCGGATCAGCTCTGAACACGTTTGGAGTCGGAAGGAGTAACATCCTGCCCCAACTTGCGTCCGCCTTGAAGTTGGAAAACCCAACAGAAAAGGAAGTGCTCCAACTGTTGAGGGCTTTACCGGTAGAAAAATTGTATGAAGTATTCGAAGAAGTTCTAAGTGTAAGTCAGGTCAATGCATTTGAACTCCGTGTCTAAGTGCCCACACTGTTTTAGTTCTTCGTCCGAACGAACAATCTTCTGGACAGACTTCCCTTTAAACCAACAATAGAACAACCATCACCAGACGCGTTCTTGTCACAAGAGCCGATCGATATCGTAAGATCAGGAAACTACAATCACGTGCCGATCATTTTCGGTTACACCACAAGGGAAGGAATGCTCATGGAGGTCAAAATTCGACCCAACAAACCCACCATGCTTACGAATTTTGAGCCTTTAATTTCACCGACCTTGGGAGCTGCACCAGGTTCCGATGCTTCAAAAAGTATAGCAAACAAAATAAGGGAATTTTACTATGGGGAGAAAGGTTCTGAAGACAATGCGGACAACTTTTACCTCGTAATACACTTAGTTGAAAAGACAACAAAATGTTACGTTTCCTGTTGCAGCTACACACTGATAATTACTTCGTGAGAGACATCTGGTTTTCTGCCAAACTTCATGCAGCCACTAACACGTGTCCAGTCTACTTGTACAGAGTGTCTCTTGACACCAGTTTGAACATTTTCAAGAAGTTACAAGGAATCACGGCTCCAGGTATCGTCTTATGCTTGAACCTGAGGCAAATCGTCGGTGAAATGTGTTAACCTGCTAACTCCATTTGGCAAAATTTTGGAGGAGACTATTAAAACGCTTGAATTTCGGAGTTTATATTAAAATATTTGGAGACAGCAGGCATTATTGAGAAAAAACATAAAACATTTTGTCTGAATAATACCTGATATCTCCAAAAAGTTTAATATAAACTCCGAAATTCAAGTGTTTTAATAGTCTCCTCTAAAATTTTGTCAAATGGAGTTAGCAGGTTAACACATTTCACCGACGAAATGCTGATTTTCATTTTATAGGTGCGTCCCATGCAGACGATATTAGCTACTTGTTCAAAACGGAGACTTCGCCGAACCTAGAAGCAGGTAGTGTGGAAAGGACGGCTGTGGATCGCTTCGTTCATTTGTGGACTAATTTTGCCAAGGATGGAAATCCGAATTCCACAGAAAGATCTGATATTCCGAAATGGCAACCGGTAGAAAAAGACGCAGTCAATTTTGTAGACATAGGTGAGGATGTAAGTGCAGGTGTTGATCCTGACTCGGAGAGATTAAAGTTTTGGAGTGAAATTTATGAGAAAAATCCGTTGTATTCGGTTTGATATTGAGTGTATTCATGTAGATATTTTACAATAAATCATTTCATAAATACGATTCCTGTATTGTGGTAGAGAGGTTAAGTAGCGAAAAATAGAGAAATAGAAGGTACTATAAAGAAAAAATTAGAGAAGATATTGAGAAAAGCGATGTGATAACCCCCCTTTACATTACCGCCACATTTTGAATTTGAACATGAAATGAAATGTCAATGACGTCATCAAACGTTAAATTTGAAAATTTGAAACAAACCGCGAACTTGAACAGGTTGGCCAATGATCGTCAGACAATGGAAGAAAAAGCAGAACCCTACGTTGTGTGATTTTTTTACAAGACAAGCAATGGCGGGACATTTAAACTTACCCAACAAAACAAACCCCAAATTCTTTGGATACATGGCGAGAGCTAATCAGGAGTGGAGCGCAAATTGATAACACAACCATATGGTTAACAATTTCTGGTGTCTTCGAAGTAAGTTGGTACACATGCGATTTCATAATGTTAACAATAATGATTCCAAATAATAAATAACAACGGACAATTTCACATGACTTCAACAGAGTAACAATTGGCGACAAATAATAAAACAATAATACAATTAAACAATCCTGCGGTACATGATGAGTGAGGTTAGATCAGCTAAATACATTCCACCCTTGAGCTTTTGTAGTTTACAGGAATTTACAACTGACTGATACAATGAAACAGCTGAGAGGGAAACACAAGAATATCGAAACGCGTGGAGTTATCAAAGTGGGGTGCATGTAAGTCGGAGAGTGGTGGACCACAGGTAGGTCCAATGGAAAGACTAAAGCGAAGCGAACAAGACAATTGTCTGTCAGTGAGGCCAGATTGTAGAGAGAGTTTACGATCGTGGGGGCAAAACTTGCACATCCAACGGACCAAGAGAGATGAGTTTATTACGGAATTTTCCTAGACATAGTTACGTTGGTCTTTCTGGGAGGCTTGTACAAACCAAGTCCAAGTTAACGGCACTTCTCTCAGGGACTATTCTTTTAGTTCTTTAGTATTTTAAAGATTAGTGAAGTAAGCCATTAGTCAGGAACTCGAAAACAGTGCTGCAACTTTGACTTAGTAGGTTCAAGGAATTAGTGGCAACTCCCTTTTTCTAGGCCCCTATGCACCCAAGAGACAATGGGCATAGGTATCCCCGAAAGTAGGGCCACCTAACTCCTTCTAACAGCAGCCTGCAACGCGGACCACGAACTGAACACTATTTGGTCGCTCTGTTGTCTCGAAACATGTACGAACAAACAACACAATAAATCAAATATACCGTAACGCAATGTTGGTTTGGAAGCCATTTTGACACGGATACAATGCGATGACATCAGCGGGCGCAACACGTAACGGGGCACTATGTAACTACAACACTACAACATGCACAAACTACACTAAAAACCGATCTTTGGCTTCCACGATGTCGAATAAGCGCTAGATGTCAGTTAACAGCGAACGACAAGAAATCGCAAGGGGCCGCAAAACAACGATAAGACACCTTTTGGAACCTCCGACCTTCAGCGTGGCGCTTTGCCGTTTGTGCCTTGGTCTTCAGTTCTTACTGAGTGTTAGTTAATTCAAGTCAACAGAGTACAAAATAGCTTTGTAACAACCGCAAGCTGCTGTCGGCCTCATAGCGAAAGACAGGTAGTTATTAACAAATTTATCTGAGTGGCAATCGAGTTAATTTGAGTTAGGGAATCACTTTGTTTTGGATTGAACGCGCGAGCCCTCTAACTAGAAGTCAACAACACATTGGAACTTTCTGAAATTGACAACAATAACTAAAAACAAATTACAACAACGATTTTAGCAAGTTATTCGGGGTGCCTGTGACTCATCAGCTTGGTAATTTAGGCTACTGCAGAGAAAAGAAGGGCCGAAGGCAACTGATATGAAATGGGGGGCTCACGGAATACTTCCAGGGATAATTGTGAACATTATTTTAAACAAAGACTAGCATTCTTTACAGACATGTAGGTGCAAAGTAGGAACGACTCCATTTCCAAGATGGCGAGTTTTATGACGTCCTAGCGTCCAAAATGGCGACTAACGGTAAAATTTGAGATGGTTTTACCTAAAGATTTCCGAGATGCACATGGAATAAACGTCGGTCAATTTCCTGGCCTCTCCGGACGGCGAGTCGGAAGAAAAATATAGAGCAAATGGTTACCTTATTTCCAGGAAAACAATCACCACACTTGGCTTAGGGACGCGACGGTGAAAATTCAACTGACTCGAACTAAACAAAACTGGAACCTCCGCGAGATGGATCTCCCTTTCGAAGTCGAACGAACGCGTACAATTCTTTTACAACAAACGGAAGCACAACGGTGGAGATATAACTATGCTTTAACAAAATGGCGAATTTAGCGAATAAAAATAACGTGGTGTAACTTCCACGGAAGCAGAACACCCACTGCCGCCCTTTCAAGCGTGGTTCCTCCTCCCCACCGAAACTTCCGACAGCTCCCTCTAGCGTATCCATCTCGGGCGGTAACGGTCGCTAAAGGCTAGGCTTCCAGGGCATTTGTCATACTTTGGCGGTGAACGGGTTGCAGCTCTCTTGGATGGTATTAATTTTGAATCGGGATATCTCAGCGAGAATAGGTATTAGAGAAAGGTAGGAAGAAAGAATTGGGCAGGGAAGACGAGATATAGTCAGGAAAAAGAATAAATCGGCGAAGCCGGAACATAACTACATCTAGGAGGCGCCACAGGAAGCGGATGAACAAAGACGATAGAAACCGCTCGCTCAGTCAGGGAAGCCTGGACTCTTACCTGGAGGAAAGGAAAAGAAAGAGAAAAGGGAGGGTAGAACAGAAAAACAAGAAGAGTAGGAAGAGAATTTTTTTCAAAAAAGTAAAAAGACGGCGATGTCTCCGGGAGTAAAGAAAACACAGAAGACATCAGAGAAAGAGAAGGAAACGGACACAGAGATGGAGAAAAATATATTGGAGATGTTCCAAGAGTTGAAGGAGGAGATGAAAGAAATAAGACGAGAAAACAAGGAACTCAAGAGAGAGATAGAGAGGCAGAGAGAAGAATTTAAAGAGAAGGGAAGGAGAGAGAGACTGGTGGAAGGAGAGACTGGAAAAGCTGGAAGAGAGAATGGAAATCGAAGAGAGAAGAAAGAGGAAGAACAACATCGTGATAACAGGATGGGACGGGGAAAGAAAAAGTCATGTAAAAAAAGAGGATGTAGAGAAGTTTTTGAAGGAAAATGCAGAGGATAGTAAAGTAAAAGATTGTTACAGGATTAGCAAGGATCAAGTATTGGTGGAGATGGAGAGATGGGGTGAGAAGGAAAGAATAATGAAGCACAAAGGAAAATTGAAGAAGAAGAGGGAAACAAGGGGGATATACATAGACAACGACCTCACAAAGAAAGAAAGAGATTTACAGAAGAAACTAAGAAGTATGGCGAAGGAAAAAAGGGAAGAAGGGAAAGAAGTAAGAGTGGGATACAGGAAATTAATAGTGGACGGGGAGCAATGGAGATGGAATGAAAAGAGAGAGAGACTAGAGGTTTTCCAATTAGAAGAAGAAGGGGAGGAGGGAAAAAGGGGGACAACGGCAAAGTAAAAAGGACCATGAAACGGGAAAAAAGAAACAAAGAAAGAAGTAGGAGGGAAACTAAGGAAGGAAGGGGGAAATCAAAGAAGGTAACGAGAAAAACAGGGGTGAGGGCACTATTTTGGAATGTAGCGGGACTAGGGAAAAAAGAAGACGATTTTTGGGACTATGTGAAGGAGTTCGATATTGTTGGATTAACAGAAACATGGTCAGAAAGCTGGGAAAAAATAGAAAAACTGTTACCAAAGGAGTTCAAGTGGGAATGGCAAGGAGCGAGAAGGGGAAAGAAAAAAGGAAGAGCAGCAGGGGGAATAATAACAGGGCTAAAAAAAGGAATAAAAGAGAATACTAAAAAGAAGGGAGAAGAGGAAGGTCACATGGTGAGAAACGTTAAAATAGACAGTAAATGGTGGAAAATAGTGACAGTGTACAGCAAAGAGATGAAAGAAACAATAAGCAAGATAGAAGAAACATTAAAAGACAACAGGGAAGAATGTCTGCTTCTGGGAGGGGATTTTAAGGGGAGAATTGGGGAAAGAGGAGCCAGGGATTGGGAAGAAGAGAGAGGAGAGGGAAAAAGAAAATCCAAAGACAAGAAAGAAAACGCGGAAGGGAAGAAGTTGATGGAATGGATAGAAGAAAAAGGATGGGAAGTGCTGAATGGAAATAAACAAGGGGACGAAGAAGGAGAATGGACCTACATAGGCGGTAGAGGAGAGACGATGATAGACTACGGAATAGTAAACGAACAAGCATGGAAAGAAGTCGAAGAATTCAGAATAGGGGAAAGAGTAGAGTCAGACCATCTGCCTATAGAGATAAGTATAGTAAGGGGGAGAGAGAAGAGAGGAGAAGAAGAAAAAATAGGGGAAAGGCGGAAGGTGTTAATTAAAGTATGGGACGAGCAAGGGGTGGAAGAGTATAAGAGAAGACTGGAAAAAGCAAGATTTAAAGAACAAGAAGTAGGGAAAATGGAGAAAGAATTGGTAGAAATATTGTAAAAAGCAGCGACAAAAAGAGAAATAACAGTAAGAGGTGGAGGAACAAAAAGAAAGAATTATTGGTGGGACAAAGAATGTGAGCAACGTAAAAAGGAAGCAATAAAAGAACTAAGACAGTGGAGAAAGACTAAAGGGAACAGAAGTGGCTTTTTAGAAGCGAAAAGAAGATACAGAGAGACATGCAGGGAGAAGAAGAGGCAGAAGAAGGAGAGAGAGGAGGAAGAGATAAAAGCAATAAGAACAGAGAAGGAGGTATGGAACTATATTAATAGAGAGAGAAAGAAAAAAGAAAATGGAAGCGAGGAGATAACGAAGAATGAGTGGGAGGAGCACTTCATGAGGCTGCTGGAGGGAGAAAAAGAAAACGGAAATAGAGACGAAGAGAAATCGAGTAGAACCTGAAGGAGAAGAAATTACAATGGAAGAGGTGGAGAGGCATGTGAAGAAACTGAGGAAAGGGAAGGCACCAGGGAGGGACAGAATACAGAATGAGTCGTGGATGTATGGGACGAGAAGAGTGCTAGAGAGGCTGGTGGAGGTAATGAATGGGGTGTGGAGAGGAGAAAGATTCCCGGTAGGGTGGAGAGAGGGGGTAATTTACCCCATTTACAAAAAGGGGGAGAAAAATAAAGTAGAAAATTACCGAGGGATAACTCTCCTAAACACAGGGTACAAGTTGTATGCATCAATTCTGAATGAAAGGATGAGCAGAGAGATAGTGGAAAAGGGAGCATTACCAGACAGCCAAGCAGGATTTAGAGAGGGGAGGCGAACTATGGATAATAATAATAATAATAATAGATTTATTTTCCAACAGGTATTACACCCAAATATAGGCAAAAAAAAATTAACAATAAAATTGATAAATTAAAAACAATCAGTAGAATAACCAATAATTACTTTACAAAATATTGAAATAATAAGTATCCAGAAAAATAAATACCGAATTATAAAATAAACACAAAAAATAATTAATAATGCAAGAAAGAAACTCTTGACAACTGTACAATCTAATGTTGATTACTAATTAATTGGGTAGTGATAATAAACTGTACACTCGATCAGATATTAACAGAAAAGAGTTAGCAAACAAATCACATTCAGCACAGTAGTCATTAGCATTCTTACACATTAAATAAATTGGACTTTTAATAGCAATATTTGTACGAGCTTTGGCACAATAAAAAGATAACATTGAGCGTGAACTAATTCTAGGAACATGAAAATTAATATAATTAAGTAACGGTGGACAATCAAGATAATTTTGTAGCAAATCATATAATGTATACATCCTGGACCTTTTGACGAAGAGTGAGTTAAAAAAGAGGGGGGGGGGAGGGTGTATGCATTATTCGAAGACTTCAAGGCGGATTTTGACAACGTGGACAGAGAGAGGATGTTTGAGTGCCTGAGGGAGAAAGGGGTAAATGAATGGCTGGTAAGAAAGGTGGAGGAGATATATGAGAAGACAAAAAGTAAAGTGAAGGTAGGGGAGAGGGAAAGTGAATGGTTTGTGACAACAAAGGGAGTGAGGCAAGGTTGCCCGCTCAGCCCCTTGTTGTTCACGATGTATGTGACAGATATGGACGGAATGTTAGAGAGAGCACAAGCGGGGGGGTGTGTGGTAGGTAGAAAAAAAGTGTGGAGCCTGGCGTTTGCGGATGATGTGGTAATGGTGGCAAAGAGTGAAAGAGAAATGAAGGAAATGATAAAAAGTTTAGGAAAATATGTGAAGAAGAAAAGACTAGAAGTGAATGTAGAGAAAACAAAAATGCTGGTGTTCAATAAGAGAAAGAGGAAGAACGAAGAGAGTGATTGGAGGTGGGAGGGAGAAGTAATAGAACAAGTAAGAGAATTCAAATACTTGTGGTATGTGTTCAATGAAAGAGCCACAGATAAGGCACATATTAGAGAACTGGCAAGAAGAGCGAACAAGGTGATAAGATGTGTATGGGGAATAGGAGAGAGAAGGTGGGGAGGCGAGTTTAAGAGGAGAATGATGATGTTTGAAAGTCTTATTGAAAGCGTGTTGTTGTACGGAGCAGACGTCTGGGGATGGAAAGAACAAGAGGAGATAGAGAGGGTACAAGAGAAATATCTGAGATGGGTGCTAGGGGTGGAGAGAGAAACGGCAGGGTACATAGTGAGAGAAGAATGCAAGAGGAATAGGTTGAGAGTGAAAGCGGGAAAAAGAGCGGTCAAGTTCGAAGACAGGATGGAAGGGAGGAAAGAATGTAGGATACTAAAGGAGTGCTGGAGAAAAAAAAAGAAGAATTCAGAGGAGAATGATAGGGAGAATTACTACAGGAGGAATGGGTATGCAAGCAAAGAAATAGAGAGACTGAGAGAAAGAGGCGTGTGGATGAATGTAGAACTAAGTGAAAGAGATAAGGATACGGATAGACAAGAAAGGAGAGAAAGAATTAGAGAATCCAGATACAACGGGAAGTACGGAAGATGCATGATCGAGGAAGTACCGAAGTATTTGGGGAGGGAGAGCGAGAAAGAAAGAAAGATGATGGCGAGGTTTAGGTGCGGAAATGAAGAGAGGGAAAAGAGGTATTGGGCAGAAGATGGAGGAAGAATGTGTAGAATGTGCTATGAGGAAAGAGAGACGATTGAGCATATGTGGAACGAGTGCAGTGAGATGAAACATAGAGAGGAAAGAAACAGAGGAAATACTGAATGTAGATGGAAGGGAAATTAAATGGATAAAAGAGGTATGGAAGAGGAGGGAGAAGGGAGAAGAGGAAAGGGGAGGGGAGAAGAAATAGAAAATTTTATTTAGTTTTTTTATTATTATAATTGTTAAGATTTATTTATTATTTAATAAATACGCCAAGTTGTTCTCTTAATTATAATTCCACAATCCAACACCAATTACTTTCTTTAGTTGTTGTAGATTCTAAATGCGCTAACTGGAAATTTATTCCCCCTCGCGCTCCACACTTTGCCAGATTTTTCGAAAACAAAATCAAATCTGTAAAAGGTGTAATTCGGCTTTTCGGGTTGAAACATTTAACCTTTAACTGACATAAAGTAGATATAGTTGCAAGAACGTCGAAAAAGTCACATAGTTCAGAGAAATCGGACAGAGACCTAATTTCAAAAAATGCCCGGAGAGCTAGATTTTGGTATGAACGCGAGAACGACCGCCGGGCAGTCGAAATCTGAATAAACTACTGAGCGACATAATCCGTGTGACTCCTGCGAGCTGTTAAATAAATAATTGTGCCGTTATGACTGTGATTTGTAAATATTCTAGTGTTTAAATAAATTGTAAATAGTAACGGTTTAAATAAATAGTTTTGTTAACCCGTAAACGCAACATTTGTGTCAGGAGTGGAATTACGAAGATGGCAACAAAGAAAATTACGTTGAAAGAACTGAAGGTTGCAGAGCTGAAGAGGGAGCTGGAGGACGTGATTTCATCCATCATCCGCCAAATAAGAATCACTGAAGAGCCACAGAAGAGGATTGCACCCGAACTAGTCAACCTGGTCAAGACATCGTCGAGGGAACTTAATGACAACCAAAGGAAGCAGCTCAAAGTACTCGTAAGCCGTTATCAAGACATCTTCGATACCGGGAAAGGCAAAAGAGGCAGAACCGATGTCATCAAGCATCCGTGCCCGGTTAGACAGCCTGCTAGAAGACTACCTCTTGCCAAGAAGGAAGAGGCCGACAAGAAGGAGTGATTGGACCATTGAGCAGTCCATGGACCTCGCCTGTTGTTCTAGTAAAGAAAAAGGATTAACTAGATTCTGTGTGGACTATCGTCAACTGAACAGCGTGACGAATAAGGACAGTTATCCACTCCCGAATTGATGATACCCTCGATACCTTGGCGGGTTCGAAGATCTTCTCGACTTTGGACTTAAAAAGTGGTTACTGGCAAGTTGAATTGGCACCTGGAGACAAAGAGAAAACAGCATTTACCGTTGGCACAGGCCTGTGGCAGTTTACTGCTACAACTTTTGCAAGATTAATGGAGACGGTGTTGAAAGGATTATCGTGGAAAACTTGTCTAGTGTATCTGGATGACATCATTGTGGTCGGGAAATAATTCGAAGAGCACATGAAGAATCTAGAGAAAGTGTTTCAACGCCTTCGAAATTCTGGATTGAAGCTTAGTCCGAAGAAATGCCACTTGTTTAGAAAAGAAGTGCAATATCTAGGGCATGTAGTCTCAAGTCAGGGTGTCACCGTCGACGAGCAGAAGGTCAAGGCTGTGAAGAAATGGCCAACGCCTACAAACAAGCACGACTTTATGTACTTACTACCGCCGGTACGTGGTAGGATTCGCCAACATTGCTAAACCGTTGAGTAGACTAACTGAGGGCGAAAGAAGGTTCCAATGGGACGAAGATTGTAAAGAATCATTTGGCCAACTGAAAAACGCACTGTCATCCGTTGCCACACGGAGAGTTTGTGTTAGACACAGATGCTAGCAACGTGAAGAAAAGAGCAAAATTTAAATGGAGGAACTTGAGGGATGAAGAAGATATTCTGTCTGGCCAATTTTTTTTTTTTCAACCCCCAGGAGATGTACTGTAAGGAACAATATATTTCAATTTATTGTAAAATACTCAAACAGAGTACAGCGGATTTATCTTATAAATGTCTCTCCAAAATTGAACCCTCTCGGAGTCAGGATCGACACCTGCAGTTACATCTTCACCCAAATCAATAAAATTTACAGCATCCTGCTTCACTGGCTTCCATTCTGCGACATCAGATCTCTTTGCCAAATTGGGATTTCCATGTTTGGCGAAACTCGTCCAAAAATTGACAAACCGGTCCACAGATATCCTTTCTATGCTGCCTTCTTGTAAGGGCGGAGAAACCTTGGCTTTGAATAAGTAGGTAATATCATCGCCATGAGACACTCCTGCGGAAAGATTTTGAAGTGATAAAAATACAAATTGTTATCGTGTCGCACCTGGTGCACTGATCCCTTGTAACTTCTTTAAAACGTTTAGACTTGTATCAACCGATATTCTGTACAAGTAGACCGGGAACTTGTTGTTTCCGGCATGGAGGTAGGTGGCAAACCAGATGTCTCTTAAGAAGTAATTATCTGTGTGTATCTAGAACCAATACCATTGTGTCAAAATTCAACAGTTTGATTACTTACAATGTAAAAATTGTCAACATTTTCTTCAGAACCTTTCTCTCCGTAATAAAACTGTTTTATCTTCGCTGCGATAGACTTTGAGATATCAGAACCTGGTTGAACTCCTAGAGTGGGAGATATAAGACGCTCAAAATTTTCAGGCATTCCGGGTTTTTGAGGCCTGTATTTCACTTCTATGAGCATCCCTTCCCTTGTCGTGTAACCAAATATTATAGGAACGTGATTGTAGTTTCCTGATCTTATAATGTTGATCGGCTCTTCTGAAAAAAACGCATCTGGTGATGGTTTTTCTATGGTTGGTCTGAAAGGAAGTCTGCTCACAGATGTACCCGACTGTATATAGAACTGAAACAAACAATATTTAATATAGGGAACGAAAGAGTCGACAGACCATACTTTTGTGATTGTCTCAGACAATTCAAATAGCTCTTTGATTGGTAAAGCTGTCAGACGTTGGAGAACCTCTTTCTCGGTTGGGTTGTCTAGCCCCAAAACAGAACCAAACTGTGACAGGATGTCGCTTCTTCCTATTGCAAACGGGCTGAGAGAACACCCACTTTGTGCTATGGCCCTGTGGAACAATCCTGCAAAGAATGTTACTAGCTGCTGCCAATTAGAAAAGTACTCATACCTTTAGCCAGTGGTGACAAAACCAAATGATGCACAGCCGCCCCTCCTGCGCTCTCTCCAAAAATAGTAACATTACTTGCATCCCCACCGAAACTTGCAATATTTGTTTGCACCCATTTCAAGGCCAAAACCATATCCTTCAGTCCAGCGTTTCCAGGAACCTCCAACGTTGGGTCGTCAAACTGCAAGAAACCCAAAATTCCCAGCCGATAGTTGACGGTCACCAACACGATGTCTTCAGTCAGCAAATATTCCGGACCATACAGTTCCGACTTGCTGGATCCACTTGTGAAACCACCGCCATGGATCCAAACCATCACCGGTCTCAAACCTTCACTTAAGTTCTGTGTAAAGACGTTCAGAAAGAGACAGTCTTCCGAGCCGATAATGTTTTGGAAAAGCATGTGTTTTGAGTAGCATTCGCTGCCTTCTGTGGTGGCATCTCGAGTTCCTGACCATGGTTCCGGGGGTTGGGGTGCCTGTAATGTGTTTTATAAAGGTACTATATTTAATTGAGGTGCTCACCTTGAATCTGAGGTCACCAATGGGAGGTTTGGCGTAGGGAATTCCTTGGAAACTGTAGAATGGTTTTCCATCGATGTTGGTCAAAGACTTGCCGACCAGTTTGCCTTGTTTTACTGTTACTGTGGGTTGTGACATGATGATGTAATTGTAATTGACCTCTAATATTGCAATGCGACAATTGTTAAAGAGAAATCTCTATTATACTGTAGATAATATTTTGATAACATAAGATAACCTTAATGTTTACAAATTACAATGAACAATAGCAGAAAATATGCTGACTTCATTCTTGTTATTATTACATCAATTAAACTCTCAGCACCATAAACTCTATTATAATAAATTATACTGCGTCCTTCGTCCTCCATAAAGGGTGGGCATCGTGGTCCCAGATAGCGGACAAAGGGCGTACTACAATTTATCATGGCGGACTACGTATAATTAAGTTCGAACTTCACTTAGGCAAGTTCGTTTGATCTGTTGATATGCAACAATTATACAATTCTGAACAAGAAATTAATCCATCCGTTAAGTTTGTAATTAATTTTCTTATCATACATAAACGTAACCACTTCAGGAATTTTTTTTAAGTACTGGCAAAAAGATAAGAATAGAATGGAGAAGTTGTGTAATAAGTAAAACAACTAAACAACACCGAAACCAAAGAAGGAGACCAATGACATAAATTATAAATTCATGAAACCATTAGCGGAGTCTCATTATTTCTTTATCTCCCTTTCATTTCTGTTTCTTATTGTTATTATCAGTTTGGAAATTCAGTAAGCTGCAAAGTTTTTTTTTTACAAAAGGGTCCGTTAACATTGACATCAACTTTGAAAAGTCAAGGTTCCAAGATTTGGTAGATTTCGAGATTTTAAAGATTCGAAGTTTTTATGAATGAATAAACTTGAAATATCAAAATAGCAATGATTCCAAATCCACGATAGAATAATAACAATATTCAAAAGATTCAACATTCAACATTCCAGGTTTCCAAGATGAAGATTTACACAGCACAGTTATCGACAAGTTTCTATTACGGAAAAACGCACCCTGGCAAATTGCAGAGGGCGTTTTTTTTTTACTTTTTATACTTGGTGGGGAGCGAGAGACATGCGTGCGGCAGGCGTGGCGAGTGGAGAAATTAAGGTCTTATCGCTGCGTCTTCTTCCCAATTAAGCGGCGGCAGTTCCGGGCAACGTAGAAAGCCCGGGAGGGCGGTATCAGGAGCGCGCCATTTTACTGCTCACTGGAATGCAAGAAGCGTCCTGATCTGGACACTTTAATGATTCGGTGCGGAGGACGTGACTAGCGGTGACAAGGGCGGTGGCTTGGGGTGGTCGTCGCAACTTCCGGAAAGTTGCATAAGCTGCGTGTTATTTTTCCGGTTACAACGGCGAAAGTTTCATCCCGATCGGAGGTCAATAAGTATTTTTAAGAAGCTGTTAAAAATTCCGATTTGCGCGTAGGGAGCTTGACCTTGTAGAACAGTGGGACAGCGACCCGCTAGACTGCGGAGAATTTTCGGAGGAAGGAATATATGGACAAGGTAGATAGGAGTTAGGAGAAGAGACCATCTGAAATTTTGGTTAGCGTTTTGAACACCGATTCGAAACAATCCTTGAGACCACTGAGGTAATTTATTATAAAATATGCACATAAATACAGTCTATATCAAACGGAATACAAAGGATTTCTGCCATAAATCTCCCTCCACAACTGGAATCTCTCCGCGTCAGGATCAACACCAGCAGTTACATCCTCACCTATGTCTATATAATTGACCGTGTCTTTTTCAACCGGTTGCCATTCTGGAATATCAGACCTCCCCGTAAAATTAGGCTCTCCACCTCTGGCAAAATTTGTCCACAAATGAACGAAACGACCAACAGCTCTCCTCTCTAAGCTGTCCGGTTCGAGACACGGAGAAACTTTTGTTTTGAACAAGTAACCAATATCATCACCATGAGACACACCTGTAAAAAGAAAATGCAACATGGTCATTAGATCCCAGGCTGAGGTCTTACCTGGGGCCGAAATTCTTTGTAACTTCTTGAAGATGTTCAAAGTGGTGTCGATTGAGACCCTATACAGGTAGACCGGAAAAGTGTTAGTGACCGCATGAAGTCTGGCGGAAAACCAAATGTCTCTAGCGAACAAATTGTCGGTGTGTAGCTGCAACAATAACCAATAAAATGTTGTTGTCGTCATATGAGGTGTTTACAATGTAAAAATTCTCCACACTGTCTTCAGAACCCTTTTCGCCGTAGTAGAAATCTTTTATTTTATTTGCTATACTTTTTGAAGCTTCCGAAGCGGGTTCGACTTCCAAAGCTGGTGAAATTAAAGACTCAAAATTCGTAGGCATGGTGGGTTTCTTGGGCCGCATTTTGATCTCCATGAGCATCCCCTCCCTTGTGGTGTAACCAAAAATGATCGGCACATGGTTGTAGTTTCCTGATCTTATGATTTTGATCGGCTCTTCTGTGAAAAAAGCATCTGGAGATGGGTGTTCTTTTGCCGGTTTAAAGGGAACTTTGGCCAGGACGTTGCTTGATCTGATGAAAAACTAAACTACTGTTAGTGCGAAAGGGTTTCGAAATGGGTACCTACATTTAGAATTTCCTCAGATAATTCAAACAATTTTTCTACAGGTATAGCCCTCAAGCGTTGAAGAACTAGTTTTTCGGTTGGTTTTTCCAATTGCAAGGCTGAAGCCAGTTGGGGAAGGATGTCACTCCTTCCGACCGCAAATGAGTGCAAAGCTGACCCGCTTTGTGAGATTGCTCTTTGAAACAGTCCTGAAAAATCTGATTCGGCAACTACTTTCGACTCGTCTTAAATACCTTTAGCCAGAGGTGACAACACCAAATGATGCACCGCAATCCCTCCAGCGCTCTCCCCAAATACGGTAACATTGAACGGATCTCCACCAAAACTTGATATATTTGTATGCACCCATTTCAAGGCCATCACTATATCCTTCAGACCCGCGTTTCCAGGGACCTCCAACGTTGGATCTTCCAACTGCAAAAAGCCCAGAATTCCAAGCCGATAGTTGAGAGTGACCAAAACAATGTCTTCAGTCAACAAATACTCAGGACCATAAAGGTCAGTGTTGCTCGAACCACTGGCAAAACCGCCGCCGTGGATCCAAACCATCACTGGCCTCGAACCTTTCTCGGTCATATAGAATCCCTGAGTGTACACGTTTAGAAATAAGCAGTCTTCTGAACCGACGATGTTTTGAAAGATCATGTGTTTGGAGTAGCATGCGCTCCCTTCTTCGGTGGCGTCTCGGGTTCCTGACCATGGTTCTGGAGGTTGTGGTGCCTGTATTAAATAGCTGAATTTTGTGTTTTGACTTAATATTGTCCTCACTTTAAATCTCAGCTCACCGAGAGGGGCTTTGGCATAGGGAATTGCTTGGAAACCGAAGAATGGCTTCCCGTCAATGTTGGTCAAAGTTTTTCCGGCCAAGATTCCTTGTTCGACGGTTACGACAGGTTGCGACATGATGGTGTGAACAGGCATGAGTGAGTGCAACCTGTATAATGCTTTATTAGCTTCTTATCTTACTATTTTCGTAGAGAATATAGTTACAATAGAAATGTCTACGGTGAATGGAAACTCTCCGTTGTTGCTGAAAGTTATCAGGAGAAAGAACTATTAAAACTGCAACTTAGCTTATACAGATAAATTAATAATATCTCACCTAACCGGTTTATACAGTAAATGAATTCTAAAAAGAAACAGTAAGAGGTCAACTTTTCGTTGATCTCTTGACCTCGCAGTGATATTATAAATCCGTCTAAATTTATTTTCTTCACACTCACTTATTAGTTTTATTTTATCTTGAAAAACAAATATGTTTATAATAACCGCACTACACAGACTATTTGTGCAGACTCACATTTTGTGGCTTGGACACGTAACATGTGCTTTGTCATGACAACGCTTTTCGTGATTGTAAACGTGGCCTGTCATCTTTATTCAATTTTTTGTATGGAATACTCAACCGCCTTTTTTTGCTGACGTGCTTTCATGTTCAAAAAGTGGCAGGAACGCTTAAGGGGGGATATCACACTGCCACAAGTGCACTTGTGATATTGGAAGTGACCGTTTAATATGCCAATTTAAAAAAAAATAAACCTTCACATGTTAAATTCCTGAATTTCCACAATTTTGAATAGTTGAAATCTTCATTTCCTGCATTTGGAAATTAAAAATTTTAAATCGTGAATTTGAAAAACTTCAATCCCCGAATTTGGAAAATTTGACATGTGGATATCTAGAATTCCAGAATTGGCAACATCATGGATCGGTGAGATTTTGAATTTTCCAAACTACAAATTGAATCGTTGAAACATTCGCAAATTTGCAAATTTTAAATCAATTTGTGTCGTTGGACCCTTGAAATCCTGAATTTGGAAATTTCAAGTCCTGAATCGTCTAAATACCAAATTTAAAATTTTTGAGTTCCCAAATTTTAGCCTTCACATCTTCAATTTCAGAGTTTTGAATTTTTAAGCCTTCAGCTCTTGAAATCTTTAGTTTCCCAAATTTTGAATCAATAAAATTCGGACTGCATGTAGTAGACATGTTGAATTTCAGAATTGGCGACATTTTGAATCGATGAAATTTTGAATTTTTGAATCCAGCATTTGAATCGTTGACACGTAGAATTTCAGAATTTGCAAAAATTCTGACCTTGTAAACTTAGAAATAATCTGTTTCATTAACACTTAACATCCTAAATTCGAAAATTGCAAATTCTGAATGGTGAAAATTAAAAATTTTAAATCGTGGATTTGAAAATTTTCAATTCTCGAATTTGGAAAATTTGACTCGTGGATATCTAGAATTCCCGAATTTGCAACTTCATGGATCGGTAAGATTTTGAATTTGAATTGTTGAAACATTCGCGAATTTGCAAATTTTAAACCAATTTGTGTCGTTGGACTCTTGAAATCCTGAATTTGGAAATTTCAAGTCCTGAATCGTGGAAATACCGAATTTAAAAATTTTTAATTCGCAAATTTGGAAATTTTAGCCTTACATCTTGAATTTCTGAGTTTTGAATTTTTAACCCTTCACGTCTTGAAATCTTTAGTTTCCCAAACTTTGCATCAATGAAATTCGGACTGCATGTAGTAGACATGTTGAATTTCAGAATTGGCGACATTTTGAAGCGATGAAATGTTGAATTTTTTAATCAAGCATTTGAATCGTTGACACGTAGAATTTCAGAATTTGCAAAAATTTCTGACCTTGCAAATTTAGAAATAATCTGTTTCGTTTGACACTTAACATCCTGAATTCGGAAATTGCAAATTCTGAATGGTGAAAATTAAAAATTTTAAATCGTGGATTTGAAAAATTTCAATTCTCGAATTTGGAAAATTTGAATCGTGGATATCTAGAATTCCCGAATTTGCAACATCATGGATCGGTGAGATTTTGAATTTTCCAAACTACAAATTGAATCGTTGAAACATTCGCGAATTTGCAAATTTTAAATCAATTTGTGTCGTTGGACCCTTGAAACCCTGAATTCGGAAATTTCAAGTCCTGAATCGTGGAAATACCGAATTTAAAAATTTTTAATTCGCAAATTTGGAAATTTTAGCCTTACATCTTGAATTTCTGAGTTTTGAATTTTTAACCCTTCACGTCTTGAAATCTTTAGTTTCCCAAACTTTGAATCAATGAAATTCGGACTGCATGTAGTAGACATGTTGAATTTCAGAATTGGCGACATTTTGAATCGATGAAATTTTGAATTTTTGAATCGAGCATTTGAATCGTTGACACGTAGAATTTCAGAATTTGCAAAAATTCTGACCTTGTAAATTTAGAAATAATCTGTTTCATTAACACTTAACATCCTAAATTCGAAAATTGCAAATTCTGAATGGTGGAAATTAAAAATTTTAAATTGTGAATTTAAAAAATTTCAATTCTCGAATTTGGAAAATTTGACTCGTGGATATCTAGAATTCCCGAATTTGCAACTTCATGGATCGGTAAGATTTTGAATTTGAATTGTTGAAACATTCGCGAATTTGCAAATTTTAAATCAATTTGTGTCGTTGGACTCTTGAAATCCTGAATTTGGAAATTTCAAGTCCTGAATCGTGGAAATACCGAATTTAAAAATTTTTAATTCGCAAATTTGGAAATTTTAGCCTTACATCTTGAATTTCTGAGTTTTGAATTTTTAACCCTTCACGTCTTGAAATCTTTAGTTTCCCAAACTTTGAATCAATGAAATTCGGACTGCATGTAGTAGACATGTTGAATTTCAGAATTGGTGACATTTTGAATCGATGAAATTTTGAATTTTTGAATCGAGCATTTGAATCGTTGACACGTAGAATTTCAGAATTTGCAAAAATTCTGACCTTGTAAATTTAGAAATAATCTGTTTCATTAACACTTAACATCCTAAATTCGAAAATTGCAAATTCTGAATGGTGAAAATTAAAAATTTTAAATCGTGGATTTGAAAAATTTCAATTCTCGAATTTGGAAAATTTGAATCGTGGATATCTAGAATTCCCGAATTTGCAACTTCATGGATCGGTAAGATTTTGAATTTGAATTGTTGAAACATTCGCGAATTTGCAAATTTTAAATCAATTTGTGTCGTTGGACTCTTGAAATCCTGAATTTGGAAATTTCAAGTCCTGAATCGTGGAAATACCGAATTTAAAAAATTTTTATTCGCAAATTTGGAAATTTTAGCCTTAAATCTTGAATTTCTGAGTTTTGAATTTTTAACCCTTCACGTCTTGAAATCTTTAGTTTCCCAAACTTTGAATCAATGAAATTCGGACTGCATGTAGTAGACATGTTGAATTTCAGAATTGGCGACATTTTGAAGCGATGAAATGTTGAATTTTTTAATCAAGCATTTGAATCGTTGACACGTAGAATTTCAGAATTTGCAAAAATTCTGACCTTGTAAATTTAGAAATAATCTGTTTCATTTAACACTTAACATCCTGAATTCGAAAATTGCAAATTCTGAATGGTGAAAATTAAAAATTTTAAATCGTGGATTTGAAAATTTTCAATTCTCGAATTTGGAAAATTTGACTCGTGGATATCTAGAATTCCCGAATTTGCAACTTCATGGATCGGTAAGATTTTGAATTAGAATTGTTGAAACATTCGCGAATTTGCAAATTTTAAATCAATTTGTGTCGTTGGACTCTTGACATCCTGAATTTGGAAATTTCAAGTCCTGAATCGTGGAAATAACGAATTTAAAAATTTTTAATTCGCAAATTTGGAAATTTTAGCCTTACATCTTGAATTTCTGAGTTTTGAATTTTTAACCCTTCACGTCTTGAAATCTTTAGTTTCCCAAACTTTGAATCAATGAAATTCGGACTGCATGTAGTAGACATGTTGAATTTCAGAATTGGCGACATTTTGAAGCGATGAAATGTTGAATTTTTTAATCAAGCATTTGAATCGTTGACACGTAGAATTTCAGAATTTGCAAAAATTCTGACCTTGTAAATTTAGAAATAATCTGTTTCATTTAACACTTAACATCCTGAATTCGAAAATTGCAAATTCTGAACGGTGGAAATTAAAAATTTTAAATTGTGAATTTAAAAAAATTCAATTCTCGAATTTGGAAAATTTGACTCGTGGATATCTAGAATTCCCGAATTTGCAACTTCATGGATCGGTAAGATTTTGAATTTGAATTGTTGAAACATTCGCGAATTTGCAAATTTTAAATCAATTTGTGTCGTTGGACTCTTGAAATCCTGAATTTGGAAATTTCAAGTCCTGAATCGTGGAAATACCGAATTTAAAAATTTTTAATTCGCAAATTTGGAAATTTTAGCCTTACATCTTGAATTTCTGAGTTTTGAATTTTTAACCCTTCACGTCTTGAAATCTTTAGTTTCCCAAACTTTGAATCAATGAAATTCGGACTGCATGTAGCAGATATGTTGAATTTCAGAATTGGTGACATTTTGAATCGATGAAATTTTGAATTTTTTAATCAAGCATTTGAATCGTTGACACGTAGAGTTTCAGAATTTGCAAAAATTTCTGACCTTGCAAATTTAGAAATAATCTGTTTCGTTTGACACTTAACATCCTGAATTCGGAAATTGCAAATTCTGAATGATGAAAATTAAAAATTTTAAATCGTGGATTTGAAAAATTTCAATTCTCGAATTTGGAAAATTTGACTCGTGGATATCTAGAATTCCCGAATTTGCAACATCATGGATCGGTGAGATTTTGAATTTTCCAAACTACAAATTGAATCGTTGAAACATTCGCGAATTTGCAAATTTTAAATCAATTTGTGTCGGACCCTTGAAATCCTGAATTTGGAAATACCGAATTTAAAATTTTTTAATTCGCAAATTTGGATATTCAGGATATTCTTCAGAAGTCGCTGAAGTGACCAAATTTAAAATTTGGCCCTTATTAGAGTCCTATTTATAGTTTTTGAAGTATCGAGAGTGAATGTGTAAAAACCACGAATCCACCACCAACAATGATGTCAGCACTTTCTGTTATTTAGATCAATAAAAGCACTATGCTTATCGCACTTAAATATTAAACTTATCTTTATCAATCAAAATATAATAATCTGTTAATTGTACGCAATTCCCGGCCGGGTGGTTTTCACACCCCACTTTTGCAAAACCGAGCGAAATGCGGCCGGGAAGACGGTACTTTAGGCTATGGGATGCAGAAAAGTGCCTTTTTTATGATTTATATCTTTATATTTTACGTTTATGATTTATATCACATTTGAACCAATGTCAAATATATTTTGGGTTGCATAGCTACGTTGCCATCGTTTTTGCTTCGCAACCAAAATTAAAAAAAAAAAATTAGCTATCGGAGGAATATGTTCTTCAAAATTCTTTAATCTGAACTGCAATCTATGCAACCAACAAAAACCCTTGAGACATTAACATTAATTTACCGGAAATAATGTTCCAGTTCAAAGTCCGTAAAAGAACGTCAGTCAATATTGTTGTCTACAGCCTCCAGTTATGGCATATACCTCGATAACCTTGACCGATTGTACTTGAACCAACGATAACATTGTTAATCAAATGAAAGTCTTTATACTTTACGTGGTAAACATCAAGTTGTTTCCATTATTCGGTTTATGTGGGTGATTGGTGTAGAATTTGTGATTTATTTGTAAGAGATACTTACTCGGGTGAGTCGACACACAATATGACCTCGATCAAAAATTTAATTCGTCTGTAAGATAACAAAACCTCAATGTTTCTAAGAATGACAAGACATGATACGGCTCGTGTGATGCAAATCAGTCTTTTATTGACGTTAAATTTTTGACAGATGACAATCTATATTATTAATATTTGAACGGGATCGCACGGTAGGTTGGCATGCACGAAGGACGTTTTTCTTTTCGCGACCAGAGCTATCAAAGTGCTGCTCCGACAAATGGCACTGTGCGAATCGCTTAAAACAACACGTTCGGTTGGAGCGCATCAGATGGGTGCACCCATATCGGTGACCATGATTTATCGTACCGTTTTTGATATCGCCTTTTTCTCACTGATACACCAGACATTATTGGTGCCTTGAAATGCAAAACCGGGCGGAGGAATGGACTTTAATTGTGTTCTCCAATGAGGATGCGCAACCACATACGACATTCACTCTATATGTCTACATATATAATGCTTTTGAACATAGTTTATCTCTACATTCTTATCAAATTAATTCTCCAGCTTTATTTAATTCTGTTTTATTTAGTTTGTTCTTTAGCCCTTTTGACCTTTAGTATCTTTGATTCCCTAATTGTTTTAGTCTCTTTGGGATCTTTCGTTTCCATAGAGTCCATTCTCGCTGGGATCTTTATTCGTTGGTCTTTTTTATCTCTAGTCTCTTTTTGTCGCCATTGTTACGTTTGTTTTTTACGTGTTATCTCTTTTGTCCCTTTTGCCCCTTTAGTCCTTTTTTAAATCTTTAGTGTATTTCGTCTTTTTTACTCTTTGGTCTCTCTTGCCTCTTTTATTTGTTTGGTCCCTGTGATCTCTGTATTATTCTTTCTAGTCTCTTTAGTTTCTACGGTCTCTTTGCTGATTTTGATGTCTTTATTCCCTTCTTTAGGTTCTTTTTAGTCCCTATTTTTATTTGTATTATTCCTTTTGTGATCTCTTTTGCCTCTTTTCTCTCTTTGGTCCATGTTTTCTCTATATTCTTTTTAGTCGCTTGTCTTTTTGTTCAATTTGGTGTTTTTAGTCATTTTGTTTTCTTTAGACTCTTTGGCATCTATCTTGGATCTTCTTGATCTCTTTGAATATCTTTATACTCTTTAGTCTTTTTGGTCTCCTTTGTTTCTATTATCTCTTTTATCCCTTGTGTCTCTTTCATTACTTCAGTTTCTTTAGTCTCTTTGGTCTTTTTGGTCTCTATGCTTTCTTTAGTCTTTTTCATCCAGTTGACCTCTTTTGTACTTTTAGTCTCTTTAAATTCGTTAGTCTCTTTAATTTCTTTGGTTTCTGTTATTGTTTTTGCTTCTGTCACTCTAGCCCTTTTGATCTCTTTAATGTCTTTGCTAGTTTTGGTCTTTTTAATTTACTTCGTTTTTTGTTCTCTATGATTTCTTTTGCCTCTCTTATCTCGTTGATTCATGTTATCTCAATATTCTTTTTAGTCTCTTTAGTTTCTTTTCTTTTTGCTCATTTTGGTATTTTTAATCTCTTTGGACTCTTGAATCTTCTTCATCACTTTCTTTATTGTTTTTATTTTTTTAGTTTCTTTTGTTTCTATTTTCTCTTTTGTCCCTTGCGTCTTTTTAGCCTCTTTGGTATCTTTGATCATTTTAATCTTTTTTTTTGGTTTCTTTTGTCTCTTTGGTCCATGTTATCTATATATTCTGTTTAGTCTCTTTAGATTCTTGTGCCTGTTTGGGTATTTTAATCTTCTAGCCCTCTGATCTTTTTACTCCCTTTCGGTCCTTTTGATATAGTTGGTATTATTTTTACATATATAGTCTCTTTAGATTCTTTAGTATCTCCAATCTCTCTTTTTCCTTTAATCTCTTTCGTTTCTTTTGCACCGGTTTCTTTTTTAGTCCTTTCGATATGTTTGCTCTTTTTCATCACTTCAGTTTCTTTAGTCTCTTTGGTCTTTTTGGTCTGTATGCTTTCTTTAGTCTTTTTCATCCAGTTGACCTCTTTTGTACTTTTAGTCTCTTTAAATTCGTTAGTTTCTGTTATTGTTTTTGCTTCTGTCACTCTAGCCCTTTTGATCTCTTTAGTGTCTTTGCTAGTTTTGGTCTTTTTAATTTACTTTGTTTTTTGTTCTCTATGATTTCTTTTGCCTCTCTTATCTCTTTGATTCATGTTATCTCAATATTCTTTTTAGTCTCTTTAGTTTCTTTTCTTTTTGCTCATTTTGGTATTTTTAATCTCTTTGGTCTCTTTGGACTCTTTTATCTTCTTCATCACTTTCTTTATTGTTTTTATTTTTTTAGTTTCTTTTGTTTCTATTTTCTTTTTTGTCCCTTGCGTCTTTTTAGCCTCTTTGGTATCTTTGATCATTTTAATCTTTTTTTTTTTGTTTCTTTTGTCTCTTTGGTCCATGTTATCTATATATTCTGTTTAGTCTCTTTAGATTCTTGTGCCTGTTTGGGTATTTAGATCTTCTAGCCCTCTTATCTTTTTACTCCCTTTCGGTCCTTTTGATATAGTTAGTTGGTATTTTTTTACATATATAGTCTTCTTTAGATTCTTTAGTATCTCCAATCTCTCTTTTTCCTTTAATCTCTTTCGTTTCTTTCGCACCGGTTTCTTTTTTAGTCCTTTCGATATGTTTGCTCTTTTTCATCACTTCAGTTTCTTGAGTCTCTTTGGTCTTTTTGGTCTCTATGCTTTCTTTAGTCTTTTTCATCCAGTTGACCTCTTTTGTACTTTTAGTCTCTTTAAATTCGTTGGTTTCTGTTATTGTTTTTGCTTCTGTCACTCTAGCCCTTTTGATCTCTTTAATGTCTTTGCTAGTTTTGGTCTTTTTAACTTACTTCGTTTTTTGTTCTCTATGATTTCTTTTGCCTCTCTTATCTCTTTGATTCATGTTATCTCAATATTCTTTTTAGTCTCTTTAGTTTCTTTTCTTTTTGCTCATTTTGGTATTTTTAATCTCTTTGGTCTCTTTGGACTCTTGAATCTTCTTCATCACTTTCTTTATTGTTTTTATTTTTTTAGTTTCTTTTGTTTCTATTTTCTCTTTTGTCCCTTGCGTCTTTTCAGCCCCTTTGGTATCTTTGATTATTTTAATCTTTTTTCTTTTTGGTCTCTTTTGTCCCTTTGGTCCATGTTATCTATATATTTTGTTTAGTCTCTTTAGATTCTTGTGCCTGTTTGGGTATTTTTATCTTCTAGCCCCTCTGATCTTTTTACTCCCTTTCGGTATTATTTTTACATATATAGTCTCTTTAGATTCTTTAGTATCTCCAATCTCTCTTTTTCCTTTAATCTCTTTCGTTTCTTTCGCACCGGTTTCTTTTTTAGTCCTTTCGATATGTTTGCTCTTTTTCATCACTTCAGTTTCTTGAGTCTCTTTGGTCTTTTTGGTCTCTATGCTTTCTTTAGTCTTTTTCATCCAGTTGACCTCTTTTGTACTTTTAGTCTCTTTAAATTCGTTGGTTTCTGTTATTGTTTTTGCTTCTGTCACTCTAGCCCTTTTGATCTCTTTAATGTCTTTGCTAGTTTTGGTCTTTTTAATTTACTTCGTTTTTTGTTCTCTATGATTTCTTTTGCCTCTCTTATCTCTTTGATTCATGTTATCTCAATATTCTTTTTAGTCTCTTTAGTTTCTTTTCTTTTTGCTCATTTTGGTATTTTTAATCTCTTTGGTCTCTTTGGACTCTTGTATCTTCTTCATCACTTTCTTTATTGTTTTTATTTTTTTAGTTTCTTTTGTTTCTATTTTATCTTTTGTCCCTTGCGTCTTTTCAGCCCCTTTGGTATCTTTGATCATTTTAATCTTTTTTTTTTTTTGGTCTCTTTTGTCCCTTTGGTCCATGTTATCTATATATTTTGTTTAGTCTCTTTAGATTCTTGTGCCTGTTTGGGTATTTTTATCTTTTAGCCCCTCTGATCTTTTTACTCCCTTTCGGTATTATTTTTACATATATAGTCTCTTTAGATTCTTTAGTATCTCCAATCTCTCTTTTTCCTTCAATCTCTTTCGTTTCTTTCGCACCGGTTTCTTTTTTAGTCCTTTCGATATGTTTGCTCTTTTTCATCACTTCAGTTTCTTGAGTCTCTTTGGTCTTTTTGGTCTCTATGCTTTCTTTAGTCTTTTTCATCCAGTTGACCTCTTTTGTACTTTTAGTCTCTTTAAATTCGTTGGTTTCTGTTATTGTTTTTGCTTCTGTCACTCTAGCCCTTTTGATCTCTTTAATGTCTTTGCTAGTTTTGGTCTTTTTAACTTACTTCGTTTTTTGTTCTCTATGATTTCTTTTGCCTCTCTTATCTCTTTGATTCATGTTATCTCAATATTCTTTTTAGTCTCTTTAGTTTCTTTTCTTTTTGCTCATTTTGGTATTTTTAATCTCTTTGGTCTCTTTGGACTCTTGAATCTTCTTCATTACTTTCTTTATTGTTTTTATTTTTTTAGTTTCTTTTGTTTCTATTTTATCTTTTGTCCCTTGCGTCTTTTCAGCCCCTTTGGTATCTTTGATCATTTTAATCTTTTTTTTTTTTGGTCTCTTTTGTCCCTTTGGTCCATGTTATCTATATATTTTGTTTAGTCTCTTTAGATTCTTGTGCCTGTTTGGGTATTTTGATCTTCTAGCCCCTCTGATCTTTTTACTCCCTTTCGGTCCTTTTGATATAGTTGGTATTATTTTTACATATATAGTCTCTTTAGATTCTTTAGTATCTCCAATCTCTCTTTATCCTTTAATCTCTTTCGTTTCTTTCGCACCGGTTTCTTTTTTAGTCCTTTCGATATGTTTGCTCTTTTTCATCACTTCAGTTTCTTGAGTCTCTTTGGTCTTTTTGGTCTCTATGCTTTCTTTAGTCTTTTTCATCCAGTTGACCTCTTTTGTACTTTTAGTCTCTTTAAATTCGTTGGTTTCTGTTATTGTTTTTGCTTCTGTCACTCTAGCCCTTTTGATCTCTTTAGTGTCTTTGCTAGTTTTGGTCTTTTTAATTTACTTTGTTTTTTGTTCTCTATGATTTCTTTTGCCTCTCTTATCTCTTTGATTCATGTTATCTCAATATTCTTTTTAGTCTCTTTAGTTTCTTTTCTTTTTGCTCATTTTGGTATTTTTAATCTCTTTGGTCTCTTTGGACTCTTGTATCTTCTTCATCACTTTCTTTATTGTTTTTATTTTTTTAGTTTCTTTTGTTTCTATTTTCTTTTTTGTCCCTTGCGTCTTTTTAGCCTCTTTGGTATCTTTGATCATTTTAATCTTTTTTTTTTTGTTTCTTTTGTCTCTTTGGTCCATGTTATCTATATATTCTGTTTAGTCTCTTTAGATTCTTGTGCCTGTTTGGGTATTTAGATCTTCTAGCCCTCTTATCTTTTTACTCCCTTTCGGTCCTTTTGATATAGTTGGTATTTTTTTACATATATAGCCTTCTTTAGATTCTTTAGTATCTCCAATCTCTCTTTTTCCTTTAATCTCTTTCGTTTCTTTCGCACCGGTTTCTTTTTTAGTCCTTTCGATATGTTTGCTCTTTTTCATCACTTCAGTTTCTTGAGTCTCTTTGGTCTTTTTGGTCTCTATGCTTTCTTTAGTCTTTTTCATCCAGTTGACCTCTTTTGTACTTTTAGTCTCTTTAAATTCGTTGGTTTCTGTTATTGTTTTTGCTTCTGTCACTCTAGCCCTTTTGATCTCTTTAATGTCTTTGCTAGTTTTGGTCTTTTTAACTTACTTCGTTTTTTGTTCTCTATGATTTCTTTTGCCTCTCTTATCTCTTTGATTCATGTTATCTCAATATTCTTTTTAGTCTCTTTAGTTTCTTTTCTTTTTGCTCATTTTGGTATTTTTAATCTCTTTGGTCTCTTTGGACTCTTGAATCTTCTTCATCACTTTCTTTATTGTTTTTATTTTTTTAGTTTCTTTTGTTTCTATTTTATCTTTTGTCCCTTGCGTCTTTTCAGCCCCTTTGGTATCTTTGATCATTTTAATCTTTTTTTTTTTTGGTCTCTTTTGTCCCTTTGGTCCATGTTATCTATATATTTTGTTTAGTCTCTTTAGATTCTTGTGCCTGTTTGGGTATTTTTATCTTTTAGCCCCTCTGATCTTTTTACTCCCTTTCGGTATTATTTTTACATATATAGTCTCTTTAGATTCTTTAGTATCTCCAATCTCTCTTTTTCCTTCAATCTCTTTCGTTTCTTTCGCACCGGTTTCTTTTTTAGTCCTTTCGATATGTTTGCTCTTTTTCATCACTTCAGTTTCTTGAGTCTCTTTGGTCTTTTTGGTCTCTATGCTTTCTTTAGTCTTTTTCATCCAGTTGACCTCTTTTGTACTTTTAGTCTCTTTAAATTCGTTGGTTTCTGTTATTGTTTTTGCTTCTGTCACTCTAGCCCTTTTGATCTCTTTAATGTCTTTGCTAGTTTTGGTCTTTTTAACTTACTTCGTTTTTTGTTCTCTATGATTTCTTTTGCCTCTCTTATCTCTTTGATTCATGTTATCTCAATATTCTTTTTAGTCTCTTTAGTTTCTTTTCTTTTTGCTCATTTTGGTATTTTTAATCTCTTTGGTCTCTTTGGACTCTTGTATCTTCTTCATCACTTTCTTTATTGTTTTTATTTTTTTAGTTTCTTTTGTTTCTATTTTCTTTTTTGTCCCTTGCGTCTTTTTAGCCTCTTTGGTATCTTTGATCATTTTATATTTTTTTTTGGTCTCTTTTGTCCCTTTGGTCCATGTTATCTATATATTTTGGTTAGTCTCTTTGGATTCTTGTGCCTGTTTGGGTATTTTAATCTTCAAGTCCCTTTGATCTTTTTGTTCCCTTTCGGTCTTTTTGATCTAGTTGGTATTTTTTGTACATATATAGACCCTTTAAATTCGTTATATCTTTAATCTCTTTGGTTTCTTTTATTTTATATCTTTTATCTCTAATCTTTTTTGTCGCTTCTGCCACTTTTGCTTTTTTTGTTCCTTTTGATGTCTTTAGTGTCTTTCAGTTTATTTCGTCTTTTTATTCTCTCTGGTCCCTTTTGCCTCTTTTATCTCTTTTTGCTCCATGTTATCTATATATTATTTAGTTTCTTGGCTCTCTTTGCTCTTTTCGGTGTTTGATTCACTTTATTTTCTTTAGACTCTTTGACCTCTTGGATCTTTTTGATCACTTTTAGTTTATATGTTCTCTTTAGTCTTTTTGGTCTCCTCATTTTCCTTTTTGTGTGGTGGCTTACTGAGCATCAGTAAGAAGAAGGCGATATCAAGGACGGTAAGGGTGAAATCTAAACGAATTGATTCCGACACCGACATGGGTCGATCCATAGCAGCCGTCCAATGCGCTCCAACCGATGTAGTTTAAACGATTCCCGGATTGCCATTTGTCGGAGACGTCAATTGCCTACATAACCTTGCTACAGTTTTGGGCCTTTCTGGTGTTTTTGTCTCTTTTGCCTTTTTAGGCCCGTATTTGGTGTATTTGGTGTCTCCTTTTTTCGAATCATAATAATAAGAAAAGTAACACATGCAACTTTACAGGAATACCCAAATTCGGATAGAATGGAACCACCAATGGTAACAATTTCAACTGGCTCACTTCTTGGAGCAACTGGTACCAGCAACAACAACCGCCAGTTCTACACCTTCCTTGGCATTCCTTACGCGAGGCCACCAATTGGTGAGCTCAGATTCAAGGTACTACCATTTTCACAACGTCGAACATAGACAACTTTTTTTAATTTAGGCTCCACTGTCCGCGGAAACGTGGTTCGGCCTCCGAGATGCCACCCGAGAAGGCGACGACTGCATTCACAGAAATCCGGTCACAAGACTCTTGCAAGGCGGTGAAGACTGTCTGACACTGAACGTTTACACGCCAGAAGTGACAATCAATACTTTCGACCGCCACCAAAAACTCGCACTCTAATTTTAGTTACCGAAAACGACCTCTAATGTCGCAATGCCCGTTATGGTATGGATCCACGGAGGCGGCTTCATCTCAGGGTCGGGAAGCGGGACCATATACGGCCCGGACTTCCTCATGAACGAAGACGTCGTTCTGGTGACTATAAACTACAGAACTGGAATTTTAGGTATTTCCCCGAAATGAAAATTCTCACTGTTTGAAATCGAAATTTGAAGGATTTCTGAGTCTCGAAGACGCTCACTTGGAGGTGCCGGGAAATGCCGGTCTTAAAGACATAGTGTTGGCACTGGAATGGGTGCAAAAAAATATATCGCATTTCGGCGGTGATCCTAACAATGTGACCATATTTGGGGAAAGTGCCGGCGCAGCTGCTTCGCATTACCTTATTATGTCACCAAAGGCTCGAGGTCTTTTTCATAGGGCTATTTTACAAAGCGGGTGTGCTCTTAACGTTTGGGCTCAAGGAAGAAGGTGTGTTCAAGAGGTGGGAAAAATATTAGGAGTTGAGTCTAGTAAGGAAGAGGTGATCTTAGACGTGCTCAGAAAGCTTCCGGTTGAGGATCTGCAAAGGGCTGCAGAAAAACTACCCGACGTTAGTATTTCGGCTGCGGTTAAGCGCCAAATAATTTCGCATTTTCAGAGATTCGTAGCTTGCACCGTCAGACCACACGGCCCAGTAATTGAGAAGTCATCCCCAACTGCCTTCTTAGACCAACCCCTCAGAAGCATCCTTAAATCCGGCAACTACAACCACGTCCCCATTATGATCGGCTACACGACCAGAGAAGGAATGCTTTCTGAAGTGTTCCAAAAAGGAAGACCATTCAAACCCATCACCAATTTTGAGGAAGCAATTCCGTACTTTCTTAAGCTTAATGACAGGGAAGCGAAATTAGTTGCCAAACAAATCAAGGAATTCTATTATGGGAACGAAGAACCAACGGTAGACAACAAAGACAAGTTTTACTTGGTAAGACTGTGGGATAAGGTGATTTTGACTACAAGTTTGTTGTTGCAGCTCGAAACGGACAACTTCTTCGTGAGAGAGTTACAGGAAGCTGTAAAGCTGCATGTGGAGACGTCGGGGGCGCCTCTGTTCCTGTACAGGATGTCTGTTGAGACTGGATTGAACATGATGAAAAAGATTTTTGGTATTACGGAAGCAGGTAACATCAAGATTATCAATGAAATAACGGCCCATCCGTTTACAAAACTCAGTTCCATTTCATGCCGACTTTATTAAACAAATTGTAAAAACGAGACTCTGTCCTTTGCGAATTTTGGAGGTAACACTTCCGTTCTGGTAAATTATTGGAAGAAATTTGAGTTATCGCCCAGTTTCAGTCTTCGGATTTTCAAACCCGAAACTGTATCTGCGCTATTGTGTTCCTGGCAATATCTTGCGTGTTATATTTAATAACCTTATATCCTCCCAATTAAAGTAACCACACGGTCAAGTGCTTAATAAATACCTTTCAAATAAATTGTCTGCTATAATAATAAGACCTATCTTTAACAAGTACTCAGTTAATCCATTAGACAAGAAATTAGACAAAGGCCAAGCGGCAGCTGCACGAGTAAGAAACTATGAAATGATTATTTGCGCAACAAATGTGAAAAGTGTTTGTTCCACATGCTTAATCTGATCGATTTTTCTCGGTTACTACAGAATTGATGGTTTTTTTGAAAATTTAAAGAATTTTGAACGAAATAATTTTTCACATATCGAGTTTGGACTCGTTTTATGTTTTGGATCCTGGAAAGCTTATTTTCGCTGTCAATTTTTGGATAATGCTTGTGGATTCCAAGATCTCCATTTTTTTAATACTACCGAATTTACGAGTTTTTTGAATTTTTTTAAAATTTTGAATTTGAAAGAAATCATTTTTGACATAATATCGAGGTTGGACTCGTTTTATGTTTTCGATCCTGGAAAGTTCATTTTCGCTGTCAATTTTTGGATAATGCTTGTGGATTCCAAGATCTCCATTTTTTTTAATACTACCGAATTTACGAGTTTTTTGAAACTTTTTAAAATTTTGAATTTGAAAGAAATAATTTTTGGCATATCGAGTTTGGACTCGTTTTATGTTTTCGATCCTGGAAAGTTCATTTTCGCTGTCAATTTTTGGATAATGCTTGTGGGTTCCAAGATCTCCATTTTTTTAATACTACCGAATTTACGAGCTTTTTGAAATTTTTTAAAATTTTGAATTTGAAAGAAATAATTTTTGACATATCGAGTTTGGGCTCGTTTTATGTTTTCGATCCTGGAAAGTCCATTTTCGCTGTCAATTTTTGGATAATGCTTGTGGATTCCAAGATCTCCATTTTTTTAATACTACCGAATTTACGAGTTTTTTGAAACTTTTTAAAATTTTGAATTTGAAAGAAATAATTTTTGGCATATCGAGTTTGGACTCGTTTTATGTTTTCGATCCTGGAAAGTCCATTTTCGCTGTCAATTTTTGGATAATGCTTGTGGATTCCAAGATCTCCATTTTTTTTAATACTACCGAATTTACGAGTTTTTTGAAATTTGTTAAAATTTTTAATTTGAAAGAAATCATTTTTGACATATCGAGTTTGGACTCGCTTTATGTTTTCGATCCTGGAAAGTTCATTTTCGCTGTCAATTTTTGGATAATGCTTGTGGATTCCAAGATCTCCATTTTTTTAACACTACCGAATTTACGAGTTTTTTGTTTTGTTTTTTTTAATTTTGAATTTGAAAGAAATAATTTTTGACATATCGAGTTTGAACTCGTTTTATGTTTTCGATCCTGGAAAGTCCATTTTCGCTGTCAATTTTTGGATGATGCTTGTGGATTCCAAGATCTCCATTTTTTTAATACTACCGAATTTACGAGTTTTTTGAAACTATTTAAAATTTTGAATTTGAAAGAAATAATTTTTGACATCGAGTTTGGACTCGTTTTATGTTTTCGATCCTGGAAAGTCCATTTTCGCTGTCAATTTTTGGATAATGCTTGTGGATTCCAAGATCTCCATTTTTTTAATACTTCCGAATTAACGAGTTTTTTTTTTAATTTTGAATTTGAAAGAAATAATTTTTGACATATCGAATTTGGACTCGTTTTATGTTTTCGATCCTGAAAAGTTCATTTTCGCTGTCAATTTTTGGATAATGCTTATGGATTCCAAGATCTCCATTTTTTTTTAATACTACCGAATTTACGAGTTTTTTGAAATTTTTTAAAATTTTGAATTTGAAAGAAATAATTTTTGACATCGAGTTTGGACTCGTTTTATGTTTTCGATCCTGGAAAGTTCATTTTCGCTGTCAATTTTTGGATAATGCTTGTGGATTCCAAGATCTCCATTTCTTTTAATACTACCGAATTTACGAGTTTTTTGAAATTTTTTTAAATTTTGAATTTGAAAGAAATAATTTTTGACATATCGAGTTTGGACTCGTTTTATGTTTTCGATCCTGGAAAGTTCATTTTCGCTGTCAATTTTTGGATAATGCTTGTGGATTCCAAGATCTCCATTTTTTTAATACTACCGAATTTACGAGTTTTTTGAAACTTTTTAAAATTTTGAATTTGAAAGAAATAATTTTTGGCATATCGAGTTTGGACTCGTTTTATGTTTTCGATCCTGGAAAGTCCATTTTCGCTGTCAATTTTTGGATAATGCTTGTGGATTCCAAGATCTCCATTTTTTTTAATACTACCGAATTTACGAGTTTTTTAAAATTTTTAAAAATTTTGAATTTGAAAGAAATAATTTTTGACATATCGAGTTTGGACTCGTTTTATGTTTTCGATCCTGGAAAGTTCATTTTCGCTGTCAATTTTTGGATAATGCTTGTGGATTCCAAGATCTCCATTTTTTTATTACTACCGAATTTACGAGTTTTTTTAAATTTTTAAAAATTTTGAATTTGAAAGAAATAATTTTTGACATCGAGTTTGGAGACTCGTTTTATGTTTTCGATCCTGGAAAGTTCATTTTTGCTGTCAATTTTTGGATAATGCTTATGGATTCCAAGATCTCCATTTTTTTAATACTACCGAATTTACGAGTTTTTTGAAATTTGTTAAAATTTTGAATTTGAAAGAAATAATTTTTGACATCGAGTTTGGACTCGTTTTATGTTTTCAATCCTGGAAAGTTCATTTTCGCTGTCAATTTTATTTTTGGATAATGCTTATGGATTCCAAGATCTCCATTTTTTTAATACTACCGAATTTACGAGTTTTTTGAAATTTTTTAAAATTTTGAATTTGAAAGAAATAATTTTTGACATATCGAGTTTGGACTCGTTTTATGTTTTCGATCCTGGAAAGTCCATTTTCGCTGTCAATTTTTGGATGATGCTTGTGGATTCCAAGATCTCCATTTTTTTAATACTACCGAATTTACGAGTTTTTTGAAACTATTTAAAATTTTGAATTTGAAAGAAATAATTTTTGACATCGAGTTTGGAGACTCGTTTTATGTTTTCGATCCTGGAAAGTTCATTTTCGCTGTCAATTTTTGGATAATGCTTGTGGATTCCAAGATCTCCATTTTTTTAACACTACCGAATTTACGAGTTTTTTGTTTGTTTTTTTTAATTTTGAATTTGAAAGAAATAATTTTTGACATATCGAGTTTGAACTCGTTTTATGTTTTCGATCCTGGAAAGTCCATTTTCGCTGTCAATTTTTGGATGATGCTTGTGGATTCCAAGATCTCCATTTTTTTAATACTACCGAATTTACGAGTTTTTTGAAACTATTTAAAATTTTGAATTTGAAAGAAATAATTTTTGACATCGAGTTTGGACTCGTTTTATGTTTTCGATCCTGGAAAGTCCATTTTCGCTGTCAATTTTTGGATAATGCTTGTGGATTCCAAGATCTCCATTTTTTTAATACTTCCGAATTAACGAGTTTTTTTTTTAATTTTGAATTTGAAAGAAATAATTTTTGACATATCGAATTTGGACTCGTTTTATGTTTTCGATCCTGAAAAGTTCATTTTTGCTGTCAATTTTTGGATAATGCTTGTGGATTCCAAGATCTCCATTTTTTTTAATACTACCGAATTCACGAGTTTTTTGAAATTTTTTAAAATTTTGAATTTGAAAGAAATAATTTTTGACATATCAAGTTTGGACTCGTTTTATGTTTTCGATCCTGGAGAGTTCATTTTCGCTGTCAATTTTTTGATAATGCTTGTGGATTCCAAGATCTCCGTTTTTTTAATACTACCGAATTACGAGTTTTTTGAAATTTTTTAAAATTTTGAATTTGAAAGAAATAATTTTTGACATATCGAGTTTGGACTCGTTTTATGTTTTCGATCCTGGAAAGTTCATTTTCGCTGTCAATTTTTGGATAATGCTTGTGGATTTCAAGATCTCCATTTCTTTTAATACTACCGAATTTACGAGTTTTTTTAAATTTTTTTAAAATTTTGAATTTGAAAGAAATAATTTTTGACATATCGAGTTTGGACTCGTTTTATGTTTTCGATCCTGGAAAGTTCATTTTCGCTGTCAATTTTTGGATAATACTTGTGGATTCCAAGATCTCCATTTTTTTTATTACTACCAAATTTACGAGTTTTTTTAATTTTGGACAGGGCTTCTATACTCCAAGATATAACCCCAACAACATACCAAAACAAAGAATCCAACAGGCTTTTGATATTGTAAATTTTATACGCCTTAAAATTACAACAGATTTTTTTTTTAATTGCTGGAAATCAAAATTGTTAAATACTAAAAGTTTGGCGAAAATCACACTGATGAAGTTGACAATTCTCCGAAATTCCAAAATGCGAATGTGAGTGTAGCATGATTATTTCATCATGCCTCTCCTTTCCTCTCTCTCTCACCTATTGGTGGTGTGAATAAGACCACCTTCTCCTTTTTATGTCTTAGTTCCTCGTCTTCACCACCTAGTCCACATTCAGATCTTGTAAAAATAATTAATTTTGTAATTTTTTAGGTGTTTGCCACGCAGACGACTTAGGATACCTCTTCACCAATATGCTAACTCCTGAAATTAATTCCGGAAGCATAGAAGAGGTGACGATGACGCGGTTTGTCAAACTGTGGACCAACTTCGCGAAATATGGCAATCCTGTCTCAACGGAAACCGGTGCTCTTCTGGACGTTAAATGGGAACCGGTTTCGAAGTCAAAAATGAATTTTTTGGATATAGGAGAGACATTAACCACTGGAACCGATCCGGAGTCCGCAAGAATGACCTTTTGGAAAGACATTCTGAGCGGTAACTGTAGGCACAAATTGTAATTGTGTTTTGAAATAAATACTTAATATTTTATTTGTTTTACTTGATTTCAACAAGGACGAATTACGTAACTTTCTATTTTCGCCCAAGTCTAAATTTAATTTCCCCGCCCGTATCCCTGGTTGCCTACACCGCTCCTCGTGACGATTCGGCGTAGACGTCGCTGTGGTCGACGATCGCACCTATATATTATCGCACATGGTTTGCAAACACTGTTGTGATATAATGTGAGGATTATGTGATCGTTGTTATTATACAGAGTGATCGGTTATGGGTGTCGCCAAAATTAACGCGATGTGGAAGAAGCTTGTCGAAAATTTTTACATTTTAAAGTTAGTACCTACACTATTTTTTTTTCTCATCGTCATTATATCATCGTCGTTTTAAAACCTCTTAGTAACTACTCACTGCCGTATATATTGATCTGATTGATGTACCGCATGTGGAATAGTAATTAACAGTGATTTGGCACTATGTTGGAATGGCGGGAACGCACGGTTCAAATATTATAATTATAATTATAATCAGTTCGGGTGCCTACAGAAACATTATTCTATTTCTCTAATGCGGATGTATTCTTGTGACGTGGGGGAGATCGGGGTTGGTTGGGCGGCTTGAAAATACTCCTGCTGATATTTGCGTGTGTGTGATAAACGCCTTAAGAATGTAACGCATCAAATAGCATAGCAAATTTATCTGCCTACTTATCAGTAATTTAACAAAAGATAGTAAAATTGTTTCTGCATTGATTCATATAGGATATGTTAAATTGCGACTGCAATTACCCTCACAAAAGCTTCCAACAAAGTCCCAAATTACTCTCTTGTGAAATTAACAACAATACAATTCACCGTCTAGACTTGAATCGGCCCAACAATTCACATTTATCTCTACTATTATTGGCGAAGATAATTACATCCTTGTTAGAGAGTCATTATAAATTTCCACTGTCAAAATTATATGGATACTGAGCAGTTTTCTAGATTAAAGAATTGGGCAGATGTGATAAGAATTGCTAGATCAATAAACGGACACGTTGATAGGAAAATGTAGCGGCAGTCATGACATTGAGAAATGGTTACTCTTAATCAAAATCACTTAAAAAAGATCGTGCTTAATCGCCATGTGAAAGACCTTGGAATCGACATTGTTACAAATTGCTGTAAAATAAATAGTGATTAGACGTGCCGTACTGAATCGGTTATCGGCTGTGTTTTTGGCAATAAAATTTTGGTATTTCCAGTTCTTGACATTTTCAATGGGTTCCTCTATTCTTTTATGCCTTCCTGTTCTTGTTTAATGACTCTCTTTTGCTGATTTATGATTTGTTTTGTTTTTGTGCTTCTATGCATATTGTCAGTGTATTCTACTCTTTTCTAGGTTTATTCTAGTTTCGCTTCAAAATTATTTTTTTATAGCGCCTCCCTGTCCCAAGGAGGCCCCATTGGCATCCCCGTCTCATGGGGGCCGCCTCGGGCCTCTCTATCTCAAAAGGTCCCCCCAGACCTCCCTGTCTCGGGGGTTTCCTACTTTCCAATAAGGTTATATTTTATAACTACAAAATGTCAGAAATTCATAACTCCATAATTCCGTAATTGTTTTTTTGAAGTAAAACTTCTTCACGGACACTTGATTTGGGGAGTAAGCTGGTGAATGTGTGACGAGAGCGTTATGAAAAGTGTGATCGGGCGAAGCGAACGATTTTACAATAATTAATTCATAGAAAAAAAAATTGCCTTAACGGAATTCGAACCCGCGTTCTATCCGTTGTGAATCCGCACTTCTCACAATACACTTATTTAGGTGTGTCAGTTTTGTATGCAATTGCGCTACTTATCTTAATCGCTACACGTGATTGCCGACTTTTCGCTGACGACAAACTGAAACATGCATTATCCAATACTGCAGACGGTATTAATTCAGGATTCTCTAGCTCCGTTTATAAACTTACATAAATTAAGAGCACTTTCACAATGGCGAACTGAAGTTTTACTTCAGTCGTGTGTTCTAAAGCACACTCGTATTATTTTCACATTTTGATTTTAATTAACTCCTCAATTAAATTGTATAATTCCACAATTTCGCAATTAAATGGTGTTATTTCATAGTCCTTCATTTGATAATTTCGTAATTTCATAATTCCACGATTCCATAATTTCGTACCTGTGTAATTTCGTAATTCCATAATTTAGTTATCCTATAATTCCGCAATCTTTTGAAATTTCATAATCAATGGTTTCCGTATTTTTTAATTACATAATTTTGCACTTGTGTAATTTTATAATTCTCTCATTTCGTACTTCCATAATTTCAAAATTTCCATAATTCCGTAATTGTGTATTTTCACATTTTGATAATTCTTAATTCGACAACTCCTTAATTAAATTGTGTAATTCTATATTCTCATAATTTCGTAATTCCAAAATTCCACAATACCGTTACTGTGTAATTTCGTAATCTTATAATTCCGTCATCTTTTAAAATTCCATAATTCAATGGTATCCTAATTTAATAATTTTGTAATGTGTAATTTCCCAATTTCATAATTTCTTTATGAATTTTTAAAATTTCAGAATTTCGTAATTCTATAATTCCGTAATTGTGCCATTTCATATTTTCGTAATTCATAATTCCACAATTTCGTAATTAAATGGTGTTATTTCATAGTCCTTAATTTCATAATTCCACGATTCCATAATTCCGTACCTGTGTGATTTCGTAATTCCATAATTTAGTTATCCTATAATTCCGCAATCTTTTGAAACTCCATAATCAATGGTTTCCGTATTTATTAATTACATAATTTTGTATTTGTGTAATTTTATAATTCTCTCATTTCGTACTTCCATAATTTCAAAATTTCATAACTCCATAATTCCGTAATTGTGTATTTTCACGCTTTGATAATTCTTAATTCGACAACTCCTTAATTAAATTGTGTAATTCCATCAGATTCTCATAATTTCGTAATTCCAAAATTCCACAATACTGTTACTGCGTAATTTCGTAATCTTATAATTCCGTCTTCTTTTAAAATTCCATAATTCAATGGTATCCTAATTTAATAATTTTGTAATGTGTAATTTCCCAATTTCATAATTTCTTTATTAATTTTTAAAATTTCAGAATTTCGTAATTCTATAATTCCGTAATTGTGCCATTTCATATTTTCGTAATTCATAATTCCACAATTTCGTAATTAAATGGTGTTATTTCATAGTCCTTAATTTCATAATTCCGTAATTTCGTAATTCCACGATTCCATAATTCCGTACCTGTGTGATTTCGTAATTCCATAATTTAGTTATCCTATAATTCCGCAATCTTTTGAAACTCCATAATCAATGGTTTCCGTATTTATTAATTACATAATTTTGTATTTGTGTAATTTTATAATTCTCTCATTTCGTACTTCCATAATTTCAAAATTTCATAACTTCATAATTCCGTAATTGTGTATTTTCACGCTTTGATAATTCTTAATTCGACAACTCCTTAATTAAATTGTGTAATTCCATCACATTCTCATAATTTCGTAATTCCAAAATTCCACAATACCGTTACTGCGTAATTTCGTAATCTTATAATTCCGTCATCTTCTAAAATTCCATAATTCAATGGTATCCTAATTTAATACTTTTGTAATTGTGTAATTTCCCAATTTCCTAATTTCTTTATTAATTTTAAAAATTTCAGAATTTCGCAATTCTATAATTCCGTAATTGTGCCATTTCATATTTTCGTAACTCATAATTCCACAATTTCGTAATTAAATGATGTTATTTCGTAGTCCTTAATTTCATAATTCCGTAATTTCGTAATTTCACGATTCCATAATTCCGTACCTGTGTAATTTCGTAATTCCATAATTAAGTTATCCTATAATTCCGCAATCTTTTGAAATTTCATAATCAATGGTTTCCGTATTTTTTAATTACATAATTTTGCACTTGTGTAATTTTATAATTCTCTCATTTCGTACTTCCACAATTTCAAAATTTCATAACTCCATAATTCCGTAATTGTGTATTTTCACGCTTTGATAATTCTTAATTCGACAACTCCTTAATTAAATTGTGTAATTCCATCAGATTCTCATAATTTCGTAATTCCAAAATTCCACAATACTGTTACTGCGTAATTTCGTAATCTTATAATTCCGTCTTCTTTTAAAATTCCATAATTCAATGGTATCCTAATTTAATACTTTTGTAATTGTGTAATTTCCCAATTTCTTCATTAATTTTAAAAATTTCAGAATTTCGATATTCTATAATTCCGTAATTGTGCCATTTCATATTTTCGTAATTCATAATTTCACAATTTCGTAATTAAATGGTGTTATTTCACAGTCCTTAATTTCATAATTCCGTAATTTCGTAATTCCACGATTCCATAATGCCCTACCTGTGTAATTTCGTAATTCCATAATTTGGTCATCCTATAATTCCGCATCTATTGAAATTCCATAATCAATGGTTTCCGTATTTTTTAATTACTTAATTTTGTATTTGTGTAATTTTATAATTCTCTCATTTCGTACTTCCATAATTTCAAAATTTCATAACTCCATAATTCCGTAATTGTGTATTTTCACATTTTGATAATTCTTAATTCGACAACTCCTCAATTAAATTGTGTAATTCCATCAGATTCTCATAATTTCGTAATTCCAAAATTCCACAATACCGTTACTGCGTAATTTCGTAATCTTATAATTCCGTCATCTTTTGAAATTCTATAATTCAGTGGTATCCTAATTTAATAATTTTGTAATTGTGTAATTTCCCAATTTCCTAATTTCTTTATTAATTTTAAAAATTTCAGAATTTCCTAATTCTATAATTACGTAATTGTGCCATCTCATATTTTCGTAATTCATAATTCCACAATTTCGTAATTAAATGGTGTTATTTCAGTCCTTAATTTCATAATTCCGTAATTTCGTAATTCCACGATTCCATAATTCCGCACCTGTGTAATTTCGTAACTCCATAATTTAGTTATCCTATAATTCCGCATCTATTGAAATTCCATAATCAATGGTTTCCGTATTTTTTAATTACATAATTTTGTATTTGTGTAATTTTATAATTCTCTCATTTCGTACTTCCATAATTTCAAAATTTCATAACTCCATAATTCCGTAATTGTGTATTTTCACATTTTGATAATTCTTAATTCGACAACTCCTCAATTAAATTGTGTAATTCCATCAGATTCTCATAATTTCGTAATTCCAAAATTCCACAATACCGTTACTGCGTAATTTCGTAATCTTATAATTCCGTCATCTTTTGAAATTCTATAATTCAGTGGTATCCTAATTTAATAATTTTGTAATTGTGTAATTTCCCAATTTCCTAATTTCTTTATTAATTTTAAAAATTTCAGAATTTCCTAATTCTATAATTACGTAATTGTGCCATCTCATATTTTCGTAATTCATAATTCCACAATTTCGTAATTAAATGGTGTTATTTCAGTCCTTAATTTCATAATTCCGTAATTTCGTAATTCCACGATTCCATAATTCCGCACCTGTGTAATTTCGTAACTCCATAATTTAGTTATCCTATAATTCCGCATCTATTGAAATTCCATAATCAATGGTTTCCGTATTTTTTAATTACATAATTTTGTATTTGTGTAATTTTATAATTCTCTCATTTCGTACTTCCATAATTTCAAAATTTCATAACTCCATAATTCCGTAATTGTGTATTTTCACGCTTTGATAATTCTTAATTCGACAACTCCTTAATTAAATTGTGTAATTCCATCAGATTCTCATAATTTCGTAATTCCAAAATTCCACAATACTGTTACTGCGTAATTTCGTAATCTTATAATTCCGTCTTCTTTTAAAATTCCATAATTCAATGGTATCCTAATTTAATACTTTTGTAATTGTGTAATTTCCCAATTTCCTAATTTCTTTATTAATCGTAAAAATTCCAGAATTTCGTAATTCTATAATTCCGTAATTGTGCCATTTCATATTTTCGTAACTCATAATTCCACAATTTCGTAATTAAGTGGTGTTATTTCATAGTCCTTAATTTCACAATTCCGTAATTTCGTAATTTCACGATTCCATAATTCCGTACCTGTGTAATTTCGTAATTCCATAATTTAGTTATCCTATAATTCCGCAATCTTTTGAAATTTCATAATCAATGGTTTCCGTATTTTTTAATTACATAATTTTGTATTTGTGTAATTTTATAATTCTCTCATTTCGTACTTCCATAATTTCAAAATTTCATAACTCCATAATTCCGTAATTGTGTATTTTCACGTTTTGATAATTCTTAATTCGACAACTCCTCAATTAAATTGTGTAATTCCATCAGATTCTCCTAATTTCGTAATTTCAAAATTCCACAATACCGTTACTGTGTAATTTCGTAATCTTATAATTCCGTCATCTTTTAAAATTCCATAATTCAATGGTATCCTAATTTAATACTTTTGTAATTGTGTAATTTCCCAATTTCCTAACTTCTTTATTAATTTTAAAAATTTCAGAATTTCCTAATTCTATAATTCCGTAATTGTGCCACTTCATATTTTCGTAATTCGTAATTCCACAATTTCGTAATTAAATGGTGTTATTTCATAGTCCTTAATTTCATAATTCCGTAATTTCGTAATTCCACGATTCCATAATTCCGTACCTGTGTAATTTCGTAATTCCATAATTTAGTTATCCTATAATTCCGCAATCTTTTGAAATTCCATAATCAATGGTTTCCGTATTTTTTAATTACATAATTTTGTATTTGTGTAATTTTATAATTCTCTCATTTCGTACTTCCATAATTTCAAAATTTCATAACTCCATAATTTCGTAATTGTGTATTTTCACATTTTGATAATTCTTAATTCGACAACTCCTCAATTAAATTGTGTAATTCCATCAGATTCTCATAATTTCGTAATTCCAAAATTCCACAATACCGATACTGTGTAATTTCGTAATCTTATAATTCCGTCATCTTTTAACATTTCATAATTCAATGGTATCCTAATTTAATAATTTTGTAATTGTGTAATTTCCCAATTTCCTAATTTCTTTATTAATTTTAAAAATTCCAGAATTTCGTAATTCTATAATTCCGTAATTGTGCCATTTCATATTTTCGTAACTCATAATTCCACAATTTCGTAATTAAATGGTGTTATTTCATAGTCCTTAATTTCATAATTCCGTAATTTCGTAATTTCACTATTCCATAATTGCGTACCTGTGTAATTTCGTAATTCCAAATTTAGTTATCCTATAATTCCGCAATCTTTTGAAATTTCATAATCAATGGTTTCCGTATTTTTTAATTACATAATTTTGTATTTGTGTAATTTTATAATTCTCTCATTTCGTACTTCCATAATTTCAAAATTTCATAACTCCATAATTCCGTAATTGTGTATTTTCACGTTTTGATAATTCTTAATTCGACAACTCCTCAATTAAATTGTGTAATTCCATCAGATTCTCCTAATTTCGTAATTTCAAAATTCCACAATACCGTTACTGTGTAATTTCGTAATCTTATAATTCCGTCATCTTTTAAAATTCCATAATTCAATGGTATCCTAATTTAATACTTTTGTAATTGTGTAATTTCCCAATTTCCTAACTTCTTTATTAATTTTAAAAATTTCAGAATTTCCTAATTCTATAATTCCGTAATTGTGCCACTTCATATTTTCGTAATTCGTAATTCCACAATTTCGTAATTAAATGGTGTTATTTCATAGTCCTTAATTTCATAATTCCGTAATTTCGTAATTCCACGATTCCATAATTCCGTACCTGTGTAATTTCGTAATTCCATAATTTAGTTATCCTATAATTCCGCATCTATTGAAATTCCATAATCAATGGTTTCCGTATTTTTTAATTACATAATTTTGTATTTGTGTAATTTTATAATTCTCTCATTTCGTACTTCCATAATTTCAAAATTTCATAACTCCATAATTCCGTAATTGTGTATTTTCACATTTTGATAATTCTTAATTCGACAACTCCTCAATTAAATTGTGTAATTCCATCAGATTCTCATAATTTCGTAATTCCAAAATTCCACAATACCGATACTGTGTAATTTCGTAATCTTATAATTCCGTCATCTTTTAACATTTCATAATTCAATGGTATCCTAATTTAATAATTTTGTAATTGTGTAATTTCCCAATTTCCTAATTTCTTTATTAATTTTAAAAATTCCAGAATTTCGTAATTCTATAATTCCGTAATTGTGCCATTTCATATTTTCGTAACTCATAATTCCACAATTTCGTAATTAAATGGTGTTATTTCATAGTCCTTAATTTCATAATTCCGTAATTTCGTAATTTCACTATTCCATAATTGCGTACCTGTGTAATTTCGTAATTCCAAATTTAGTTATCCTATAATTCCGCAATCTTTTGAAATTTCATAATCAATGGTTTCCGTATTTTTTAATTACATAATTTTGTATTTGTGTAATTTTATAATTCTCTCATTTCGTACTTCCATAATTTCAAAATTTCATAACTCCATAATTCCGTAATTGTGTATTTTCACATTTTGATAATTCTTAATTCGACAACTCCTCGATTAAATTGTGTAATTCCATCAGATTCTCATAATTTCGTAATTCCAAAATTCCACAATACCGTTACTGTGTAATTTCGTAATCTTATAATTCCGTCATCTTTTAAAATTTCATAATTCAATGGTATCCTAATTTAATACTTTTGTAATTGTGTAATTTCCCAATTTCCTAAGTTCTTTATTAATCTTAAAAATTTCAGAATTTCGTAATTCTATAATTCCGTAATTGTGCCATTTCATATTTTCGTAATTCATAATTCCACAATTTCGTAATTAAATGGTGTTATTTCATAGTACTTAATTTCATAATTCCGTAATTTCGTAATTTCACGATTCCATAATTCCGTACCTGTGTAATTTCGTAATTCCATAATTTAGTTATCCTATAATTCCGCAATCTTTTGAAATTTCATAATCAATGGTTTCCGTATTTTTTAATTACATAATTTTGTACTTGTGTAATTTTATAATTCTCTCATTTCGTTCTTCCATAATTTCAAAATTTCATAACTCCATAATTCCGTAATTGTGTATTTTTACATTTTGATAATCCTTAATTAAATTGTGTAATTCCATATTCTCATAATTTCGTAATTCTATAATTCCGTAATTGTGCCATTTCATTTTTTCATAATTCCACAATTTCGTAATTTAAAAATTAAATCGTGTAATAATTACACCATGGGGTTTAAAAATCACAGATATTAATTCATCCGTTCTAGGGCTAGAATCTAATTTCGGAATTTCATTTACATTTTGAGTTATGAATTATAATCTTTTAAATTCTAGTGTCTTGTAGTATCAAGACTTTAGTTTCAAAAATTTCGGAGTCTCAAAGCTCTTCAGCCACATAACAGCAATTTCAAAATTTGAAATTAACCAATTATTGGAATTTTGGAATTTTTGAATTCTGGATTTTTCTAATTCTGCACTTAAAGGTCTACAGTCTCCGAATTTTGAAGTCTTCGGTATTTTGGGACTCTCATAGGCACATAAGAATTTTTTGATTTTGAAACACAAATATTTTTGGCATTTTGGTATTTTTAAATTTTAGTCTTGGAATTCCGAGAACTTACAGTTTGGAAGTTCAGAATTGCGGAGTCTTCGATAATTCCAGGATCTTTAATTTCATAAAATCTTGGAATTTCTTATCAGACACTTTTGGAATATCGGAATTAGAACTAAAAAAAAACACTAATATTTGAAGATATTGTATTGGTCTGGAAGACCGAAATTTATATAATAGTAAAAATCTTTCATGTTTGTTTTTTACGTTGACACTAATTTCGATGTCACTCTATATAGCAAATATTAGTATATATTTACATTAGTTTTATACTATTAATCCAGAAGTTGTAATCGACAAATATATATGTTTTGCTTTACAGAATACTTTTGCTGACTGTGATACGGCATTACTTCCCTGGTCACCGAAAAGCTATAAAGCTCTACAAAAAACTGAGAAGCATCGAAGGTCCAATCGTTAACACCTCCAACGGCAAACTCCATGGAAAAACAGCAACAAACCACAACAACGAACTCTTCTACTGCTTCCAAGGAATACCCTACGCTAAACCACCATTGGGGCCTCTTAGATTCAAGGTAGGTGACCCACTACCCACCGGAATACCACCCAAATATAACTTTTTTCTTGATTACAGGCTCCCCAGCCTGTAGATTCCTGGACCGGAGTTCGCGATGCCACCCACGAAGGGGACGACTGTCTGTGCAGACATACAGTGCTAAGAACAATAATTGGTAGTGAAAATTGTTTAACACTCAACGTTTACACCCGCGATGTAAGATGTAGTCTTTAGATTGAAGTTATAAATTTCAATACAAGGTTGCAGCTACCTGGTGACGATGACGATACCGCCCTGAAACCTGTGATGGTGTGGATCCATGGTGGCGGCTTCACTTCCGGATCTGGAAGCACGGAAGCTTACGGTCCTGAATTTCTTATGATGGAGGATATAGTGCTAGTCACGATCAACTATCGGACGGGGATACTAGGTAAGCTAGATTAAGAACGAACCTAGTAAACACCGAAACCTCCCACAGGCTTCCTCAGCCTGGAAGATCCCGACTTAGAGGTCCCCGGAAACGCCGGCCTCAAAGACATGGTAATGGCCCTGCAATGGATCCAAACCAACATCTCCAACTTCTGTGGCAACCCCCAAAACGTCACCCTCTTCGGAGAGAGCGCCGGTGCTGCCTCTTGCCACTACTTAATTCTTTCGCCCAAAGCAAAAGGTCTCTTCCACAAAGCCATTCTTCAGAGCGGCTGCGCCATCAACATCTGGGCCAAAGGCAAAAGCTACTCCGAAGAGATCGCCAAACTCCTGGGGTTGAAATCCTGCGACGAACACACCATTTTGCAGATCCTGCAGAAGTTACCAGCCGACCAGTTGTATAAGACGGCCGAGAAACTCTACGACGTGAGTAGAAATTGATTGTGCCGGACCTTATTTAAGAGTCACTTCAACAGCCCTTTTTGGCAGCTAAAGTCAGGTCGCACGGGCCAGTAGTCGAGCGAAAATCCGACGACGCGTTCCTCTGCGAAGAGCCGATGGATCTGCTGTTGTCGGGAAGGTACAACCACGTGCCGCTACTGGTGGGTTACACCACCAAGGAGGGAATCCTGGGGGAGATCATACAAATGCCGAACCCCTTCCAACCGATCACCGACTTCGAATTCTCGGTCCCACATTTTCTGAACATTCCAATGGGTTCCGAGACTTCCAAAGACATCGCACAGCAAATCAAGAAGTTCTACTACGGGAACGAAGAGCCTTCCGCGCAGAATAAAGAGTGCTATCATTTGGTGAGGTCTGTCCAAATTTTAGAACAACGACTCATTCACAATTTTAGTTAGAAACTGACAACTTCTTCCTGCGAGAGCTGTTGCGCACCGTTAAGTACCACAGAGAAACATCACCCCATTCCATTTTTCTTTACAGGATGTCTGTTGAAACCAGCCTCAATTTGTTGAAGAAAATTTACAATATAACGACTCCAGGTAAGATACACCACATTATTTCGAAAATTGAAAAACGCTTTACTAAAAATAAAAAATAAAGTAATTATCCAAATTGTACCAATGACAATTTCTGACAATTCCGTAATTTCAAAATTTCATAATTTCGTAATTATGTATTGCACAATTCCACGAGTCATTAATTTATTAATTACATAATTCCAAAATTCCCTAATTTCATGATTCTGTAATATGTACCGTAATTGTGTAATTTCATAAATCCATAATTCAATAATTCCATAATCTTTTCTGAAGTTCACAATTATTGCATAATATCCTAATTCCACAATTCCGTAATGAAATTGTGCAATTTCATAATTCCGTAATTTTAGAATTTCGTAATTGTGTAATTTCATATTTTCATTATTACCTAATTCTACAATTCCGTAATTATTGGGTAATTTCATAATTCCACGATTCCATAATTCATAAACTGTTTAATTTCGTAATTCCATTATATCGTAATTCTATAATTCCGTAATCTTTTGAAACTCCATAATTCAGTAGTCTCAGAATTTCGTAATTTCCTGTTTCGATAATTTTGTAATTGTGTAACCTAATTAATTTCTTAATTACCTATTTTTAAGACCCTAAATTCCACAACTCTGTAATTCAAATTCCATATTTTCATAATTTCGTAATTCTACAATTCCATAATATAACAACTGTGTAATTTTGTAATTCCTTAATCTTTTGAAATGCCAAAACTGTGGTTTCCAAATTTAATAATTCCGTAATTGTGCAATTTCATATTTGCGTAATGCCGTAGTTAAATTGTGTAGTTTCATAGTTCCTTAATTTCACAATTTCGTTATTTTCTAATTTCATAATTCCATAATACAATAAATTCTTAATCTTTTCTGAATTTCATAATTATTGCATGATTTCGTAACTGTGTAATCATATTTTAAATATGTATTCCTAATTCCACAATTTCGTAAAGAAATTATAATTTCATAAATCCAAAATTTCGTAATTATGTAATTTCATATTTTCATTATAACCTAATTCTAAAATTGCGTAATTATTCCGTAATTTCGTAATTCCATTAAATCGTAATTCTATAATTCCGTAATCTTTTGGAACTCCATAATTCAGTAGTCTACGAATTTCGAAATTTTCCGTTTCCATAATTTTGTAATTGTATAAGTTCATAATTAATTAATTTCCTAATTTTGTAATTAGATATTCTTAAAACCCCAAATTCCACAAATCCGTAATTCAATTGTGGTTCTCAATTCGATAAGTCCCTAATTTCAAAATTTCAGAATTTCATAATTCCATAATTCGGTAATTGCGCAATTTCATATTTTCATAATTTCGTAATTCTACAGTTCCATAATAAATATAATAACAGTGTAATTTTGTAATTCTATAATTCCGTAATCTTTCGAAATTCCAAAATTCTGTGGTTTTCAAATTTCATAATTTCGTAATTGTGCAATTTCATATTTTCGTAATTCAGTAATTAAATTGTGTAGTTTCATAGTTCCTTAATTTCGTAATTTCCTAATGACATAATCCCGAAATTCCCTAGTTTCATGATTCTGTAATATGTACCGTAATTGTGTAATTTCATAATTCCACAATTTCGTAATGAAATTATAGTTTCATATTTCCTTAATTTCATAGATTCAAAATTTCGTAATTATGTAATTTCATATTTTCATTATAACCTAATTCTAAAATTTCGTACTTATTCCGCAATTTCGTAATTCCACGATTCCATAATTTCTAACTGTTTCATTTAGTAATTCCATTAAATCGTAATTCTATAAATTCCGTAATCTTTTGGAACTCCATAATTCAGTAGTCTACGAATTTCGAAATTTTCCGTTTCCATAATTTTGTAATTGTGTAACTTCATAATTAATTAATTTCCTAATTTTGTAATTAGATATTCTTAAAACCCCAAATTCCACAAATCCGTAATTCAATTGTGGTTCTCAATTCGATAAGTCCCTAATTTCAAAATTCCAGAATTTCATAATTCCATAATTCGGTAATTGCGCAATTTCATATTTTCATAATTTCGTAATTCTACAGTTCCATAATAAATATAATAACAGTGTAATTTTGTAATTCTATAATTCCGTAATCTTTCGAAATTCCAAAATTCTGTGGTTTTCAAATTTCATAATTTCGTAATTGTGCAACTTCATATTTTCGTAATTCAGTAATTAAATTGTGTAGTTTCATAGTTCCTTAATTTCGTAATTTCCTAATGACATAATCCCGAAATTCCCTAGTTTCATGATTCTGTAATATGTACCGTAATTGTGTAATTGCATAATTCCACAATTTCGTAATGAAATTATAGTTTCATATTTCCTTAATTTCATAGATTCAACATTTCGTAATTATGTAATTTCATATTCTCATTATAACCTAATTCTAAAAGTTCGTAATTATTCCGCAATTTCGTAATTCCACAATTAAATAATTTCTAACTGTTTAATTTCGTAATTCCATTAAATCGTAATTCTATAATTCCGTAATCTTTTGGAACTCCATAATTCAGTTGTCAACGAATTTCGAAATTTTCCGTTTCCATAATTTTGTAATTGTATAAGTTCATAATTAATTAATTTCCTAATTTTGTAATTACATATTCTTAAAACCCCAAATTCCACAAATCCGTAATTCGATTGTGGTTCTCAATTCGATAAGTCCCTAATTTCAAAATTCCAGAATTTCATAATTCGGTAATTGCGCAATTTCATATTTTCGTAATTCTACAGTTCCATAATAAATATAACAGCGTAATTTTGTAATTCTGTAATTCCGTAATCTTTCGAAATTCCAAAATTCTGTGGTTTTCAAATTTCATAATTTCGTAATTGTGCAATTTCATATTTTCGTAATTCAGTAATTAAATTGTGTAGTTTCATAGTTCCTTAATTTCGTAATTTCCTAATGACATAATTCCGAAATTCCCTAGTTTCATGATTCTGTAATATGTACCGTAATTGTGTAATTTCATAATTCCACAATTTCGTAATGAAATTATAGTTTCATATTTCCTTAATTTCATAAATTCAAAATTTCGTAATTATGTAATTTCATATTTTCATTATAACCTAATTCTAAAATTTCGTAATTATTCCGCAATTTCGTAATTCCACGATTCCATAATTTCTAACTGTTTCATTTCGTAATTCCATTAAATCGTAATTCTATAATTCCGTAATCTTTTGGAACTCCATAATTCAGTTGTCAACGAATTTCGAAATTTTCCGTTTCCATAATTTTGTAATTGTGTAACTTCATAATTAATTAATTTCCTAATTTTGTAATTAGATATTCTTAAAACCCCAAATTCCACAAATCCGTAATTCAGTTGTGGTTCTCAATTCGATAAGTCCCTAATTTCAAAATTTCAGAATTTCATAATTCCATAATTCGGTAATTGCGCAATTTCATATTTTCATAATTTCGTAATTCTACAGTTCCGTAATAAATATAATAACAGTGTAATTTTGTAATTCTATAATTCCGTAACCTTTCGAAATTCCAAAATTCTGTGGTTTTCAAATTTCATAATTTCGTAATTGTGCAATTTCATATTTTCGTAATTCAGTAATTAAATTGTGTAGTTTCATAGTTCCTTAATTTCACAATTCCGTTCCACGATTCCATAATTTCGTAACGGTGTAATTTCGTAATTTCCTAATTACATAATTCCGAAATTCCCTAGTTTCATGATTCTGCAACATGTACCGTAATTGTGTAATTTCATAATTCTATAATACTATAATTCCGTAATCTTTTCTGAATTTCATAATTATTGGATGATTTCGTAACTGTGTAATCATATTTTAAAGATGTACTCCTAATTCCACAATTTCGTAATGAAATTATGTAATTTTATATTTCCTTAATTTCATAAACCCAAAATTTCGTAATTATGTAATTTCATATTTTCATTATTACCTAATTCTAAAATTCTGTAATTATTCCGCAATTTCGTAATTCCACGATTCCATAATTTCTAACTGTTTAATTTTGTAATTCCATTAAATCGTAATTCTATAATTCCGTAATCTTTTGGAACTCCATAATTCAGTAGTCTACGAATTTCGTAATTTTCTGTTTCCATAATTTTCATAAGTTCATAATTAATTAATTTCGTAATTTTGTAATTACATATTTTTAAGACCACAATCAAAATTCCACAAATCCGTAACTCCGTAATTAAATTGTATAATTCCATATTCTCATAATTTCGTATTTCCTAAATTCCGCAATAAATTATGTAATTTCGTAATTCTATAATTCCGCAAACTTTTTTAATTCCATAATTTTGTAACTGTAATTTCCCGATTTTCTAATTTCTTAATTCGATAATTTTAAAAATTTCAGAATTTTGTAATTCTAAAATTCCGTAATTGAGCCATTTCATATTTGCATATTTCCTAATTCCAAAATTCCGTAATTAAATTGTGTTATTTCATAATCTTTAATTTAATTCCGTTGATTTTAAAATTTCGTAATTCCACAAGTCAGTACTTCAATAATTCCGTAATGTTTTGACATTCTGTAATTTAGTAATTTAGTAACTCCGTAATTGTGTAATTTCATAATTATTGCATATTATTTCTAATTCCACAATTCCATAATATCAAAATTTCATAATTTGGTAATTATGTATTGCATAATTCCACGATTCCATTATTTCCTAATTCCCTACTTTTATGATTTTGTAATATGTACCGTAAATGTCTAATTTCATAATATTCAATAATTTCGTAATCTTTTCTGGATTTCATAATTATTGCATGATTTCGTAACTCAATATTTCAAATATTCCTAATTCCACAATTTCGTAATGAAATTGTGCAATTTCATAATTCCAAAATTTCGTAATTTTAAAATTTTGTAATTGTGTAATTTCATATTTTCATTATTACTTAATTCTACAATTCCGTAATTATTGTGTAATTTCCTAATTCCACGATTCCATAATCCATAATTCATTAAGTATGGACCAAAGTTAAAAAGTGTCAAAATACCGCTTAAAAAAAACTTGAATTTTTGACAATTTCTCAATTTCTTTCTCGAGTTAATGTTAATGTTATTTTGTTAGAACCTCTGCTTCCGCAAGGAAAACTTGGAGATGCAATTATTATTATATTCTCTAAAATGTGCTAAAGTCAAAAAGTGTCAAAATGGTCCTTTAAAAAGAACTAATGTATTTTAATTTTTTTAGATAAGAACTTTGGATATGCAGTTATTAAACATAATTGTCCTCAAATATGTAGTCAAAAATAGTCAAAAAGTGTCAAAATACTTCTCTCAAAAAAGACAAATAGTTTTGACAATTTCACATTATATCTTTTCTTAAAATTTCGTAAGAACCTTTGGTTCCGCAAGGAAACCTTGGAATTACAATTATTACGTTTTCTAAAATGCATTAAAATCAAAAAGTGTCAAAATGGCCTTTTGACAAAACAGAAAAAAAAATTAATACTTTTTTTGTAATATTCTCTTCTAGAAAAGAACTTTGGGGATGCATATTGTTTAATATGTACTTATCTCAAAAACTACATCAGTAATTTTGACAAACTCAATGTTTTTTCTCAAGTTAAAGGAGACTACTCAAAAAACCTCTAATAATTCCTGTTCTTAAATTTAAAAGACTACTACTACAACAAAATTGCTGGAAGTGTTACTCATTAGAAGAAATTCAAGGGAAGCAACAACTTTTTCATTTTAAGTGTAATTTTATTTAAACGAAATTTTATTAATCTTTAGGAATCAATATAGCTCGGTATGCTTAATGTAAGTCACCCTGTATATTCGCCTTAATTAGGAACAAAAATTCCAGGCGTGTGCCACGCCGACGACCTGGGCTATCTATTCAAAAATGTGTTAACACCGACCATAAAACCGGGGAGCGATGAAGACGTCGCCATCAAAAGATTCGTTGAATTCTGGACCAACTTCGCCAAGCACGGAGATCCAAATCCGAAAGAAGAAAAACATCACGTCAACGTAAAATGGGAGGAAGTCACCAAAGACAGATTGCACTTCTTGGATATTGGACACGCTCTGACCACTGGGGTCGATCCAGAAGCCGACAGAATGGCGTTCTGGGAAAACATTCTTAATATTAAAATTGTAGATTGAAACGTTGTTAGGCCGCTGATAGTGCAAATTTTATAACGAGTTGAAGTTGCATGTATTGAGGTAATTATTTTTTGGAAATATATTTATTTTTTCTTTATGTTATTTAATTTGGTGGTAGACTTAATTATGTGTGACGAAACCGGTCTACAATTTCCAACAGATGTGGGTTTAACACCGTCCTCATTTGTGGCGGCAGAGATAACGGTCAAGGTTAGAACCAGATGACGTCAAAACTGTACAAACCACGATTGTAATCAAGCAATTTCGATATGGCAACAATGGAATTTTTGATTAATTTATTTGTGGTCACAACAAATCAGATCATGTTATTTATACAGACTGATAGATTGCGATAAAAGTGTAGTTATTTTTGCCTTTAAGTTGGCAGAATGGTGTTTGTAAATGCAAGGTTATGTTTGTTAAGTGCAAATTTAAATGCAGCTGTCAATCATTGCCAACCCAAACTTTTAATTTTGATCACCCAGTACTTTATTATGTCTTTTGTCAATGAACAAATTTCAAGTGGTTGTTGAACTTTACAATGCCACAAAAGTGTAAAATTAAATTATTACACAGCCATTATGTGGTCACGTTACAGCATTAACCTAAAGTTTTGAAGCCGCGGGATTAACTTCACAAATCTTCTCCCAAAACCTCATCCGTGCCTCTTCCGGATTGACCTTCATCACCATCTCGTTTCCGATTTCCAAATAGTTCATGTCCTCGGAAGTCACGGGTTTCCACGTCACATCTGACGGTTCCGGTGTTGGATTGCCGTAACGAGCAAAGTTTGCCCACAAACGAGTGACTTTCCTTTGGGCCAAGTCTTCGACGCTCCCCGGGACAATTTCTGGGGTAAATATAGTCTTGAAGAGGTAGCCGATGTCGTCTCCATGGTACACACCTAGAAGTAGGCGTAGACTTACGTGGAGGTATAGAGTCAGTACAGACCTGGTGCGGCGGCTCCTGTTAGTTTTTTAAAAATGTTAAGTTGCGTTACCAGGGTCAGTTTGTAAAAGAAGATTGGTTTCGTGGAAGTCCGAGAGTGGTACCTGACGGAGAAGTGAATGTCTTTGAGGAAAATTGTATCGGTTGACAACTGTAACGTTTTAAGTAAGACGCTGAAGACGCTATGGGACAAACTTTACGTCATAGAACTGTACTAGATGCTGTTGCTTGTTGCGCCGTACATCCCCAAAATAGAACCGCTCTATCTTCTTGGAAAGTTCCTTGGATAGTACACTACCTCTTTGCACGTTTAGAGTCAAAGGTACCGACAGCTCCATGTTTTCGAAACATGCCTTTCTGGACTTTGCAGGCATGATGTCGTCCAAAGCCATTCCTTCCCTATCATTGTAGCCCATGATTAGAGGGACGTGGCTGTAATCACCCGACAGTATCACATCGAGGGGGTGTTTCACCATGAAAGCCTCTTCGTTTGAGGGCCTCTCTACAACCAGACCAAAAAATCGCATTTCGTTTTCCATAAAATCCTCCTTTGAATTGAAATTGGGTAATTTAGCATTGAAAACGAAAGAGTTTTTCTACATTACTGAGTCAATTTTGATCTGGGCTTTCAACAGGTCCGTTGCCGGCACCTCTTGCAAGAAAGAGAGCAGTTTGGTGTCGTCGCTGCTGTAAAATCCCAGTTTCTTCGCCACAGCTCGGGCCGATCGTCGTCCGACCACCCAACAGTTGAGGGCGCTCGCACTTTGGGCTATGACTTTGTGGAACAAACCTAAAAGACACTAAACGACCGAAAACGCAAGTTTCGAAGACACCGAACCTTTTGCCATCGGTGACAACATCAGGAGATGTGCAGCCGCGGCTCCGGCACTCTCCCCGAACACGGTAACGTTGTTTGGGTCCCCGGAGAAGTGTACTATGTTTTGTTGCACCCATTTCAAGGCCATCACCATGTCCTTGAAAGCGGCATTTCCCGGAACGCCCAGCGATGGGTCGTCTAGGCTGAGAAAACCGGGAATTCCCAAACGGTAATTTATGGTAACCAGGACGACATCCTCTTCGATCAGAAACTCTGGGCCGAAGAGTTCGGTTTTGTTGGAGCCGGTCATGAAGATGCCGCCATGGATCCAAAACATCACTGGTTTTAGGGTGCCACCGTTGGGTAGCTAGAATGGGGCTTTGTACTTTGAGTGATGATTGAGTGGAGCACTTAATTATCATGAGATAAAATTTGCGACTTACTTCAGGCGTATACACATTCAAATTCAGACAATCCTCCGATCCGACGATATTCCTTGTGATCAAGTGCCGAGAAACGCTCTCATTTCCCTCTTTGGTACAATCTTTAATTCCAGTCCATGGTACCACCGGTTGTGGTGCCTACAAGAACAGTGTTTCAAGAAATATTTCGCAAAATAGGTACCTACCCTAAATCGCAGCTTCCCAAGGGGTGGTTCCGCATACGGTATGTTGTGGAATATATAAAACTCTTTGTTTTTCCGATCGAGGCCGAGCTTGCCCCTGATTTTGCCGCCTCCTGTTTGTATCACAACCATGGCTCAATGTAAAAACCAAAATACACTATTGTGTTGATCTCTGTACTATCAAGTGTCTGTTATCAGACCTAAGATATAAGATAAGCCTCAGTACGAGACAATAAATTCCAACTTGTTGAACAGTGGACTGGCAATTAACTTGAAAATGCATGCTATTTACTTGAAAAGACTATAGAAACCGGTATATACAGTTTTCCGTAACATGGACTACTAGTAGTTATTTGTCTTTCAAGGACTTCACTACTTAATTTATTAGGTTTTCCATTTTTGGTTGGGTCGTGGTACCAACCCTCAGCCCGCTTATGGGGGGGAGCGGTCAGTACACTTTGAACTTGAAACGGTTAGTTTAATACAATACTTATAACTATAAAAAATACTTCTTAACACAGTGGTATACGTAAGTGAAACACTAACGAGCCAATATGCGTACAATAAACAAAAAGAAATTAATATACACAAGGAGACACACAACTATCAACACAAAACAGACCGGTCTGAATCTAAATTGTCTATGGGGAGGGGACACACCTTTTGAATAGTTCTTTTGAATGAAAACACAACTAACACACTAAAGAATTATTGTTCGCGGGAAGTTGTTTCCCAGACGTGAAAAGTTGAATTTCATTAGCAAATGACCCCGACTGAATTAATTTTACAATAATAAAGAAAGATCGTCGAAATTCGCATATATTTAGATTTCCCTTTGTCTTTGCTAAAAGAATCTCGTCACCTTCATTGATCGCAGTGATCCTGTATTAAATAATCATATTATATTTGCCACGAATGTTTTCCAGCTGGAGGGTTCTGCTAGCCAAGCAAGCCCTATTTTTGAGTCTGTTCAGCAATGAATTTTCATTAACCGTGTCCAATAACCGCGCAAAAAATAAGGCTCCACGTAACTCCAATCGTGAGAGTGATTGCAGTCTTTATTGGTGCTACCCGTGATTTCGCGAAAAGAAGATTTACAAAAACATCTCCATTTGAATTAACGGTTTTAACAAAGATTACAGCACCGTTTTCAAACCACAACTGCTGTATGAGTGTTTTTGCTATTGTGACAACAGAATTAATAATAATAATTAGTCCTAACGGATCAAATATTTTCGCAATAAATTGTGCTCATTTCCGATCGCTTCGGAAACTTATCGTGTTTCATAATAGAAATTTTGTAAATACTTTTTGATTTTGCCAATTAATGCCGAGTGTTTTACTTTCCTGTTTATCGATGATTAAATGAGCGTCATTAGACTTTGAGGAAATTTTTCTCAAGTGAAATCCGCCTTTGGACAGTGCAGATGTTAATTGATGCCTGATTTCCTTTAACTCTGATATTGAATTGATACCCGCCAAAAGATCGTCGACATAAAAATACTTTTCAGATTAACAGGATATGCCAAAGGAAATTAGTCTCGTTCATCGGAACCCAATTGTTGTACATATTGGATGCCTGATAAGAAGTCTGTATGTTTTGATAGGCTTTCAGTCGTCACTATTCTCTCTCTTCAGCGACTCTTCAAATCAAAAATAAAATATTTATTAATAATATTTATCATTTGTTTACCAAATGAAAGGTTTTCATCCATCTGTTTACTACTGACCTATATCATTGTGACTTTTTTATTGAGCTGAGCATAAATATAAACAGAACGAAGTACACACCTATAATATAATAGAAAACTTCAGTAGCGAAAGTGGGGAAACAGAAAGAAACGACAAAAGCAAATGAGGAACGATGCTACATAATAAAGTTATTGGCAACCACCACTAGAACGTGTTGTAAGATATATACCTCCCAGACATCTCAGATAAGATAATAGTTATTCTTGTACTTAATGTTACGAACAAGTAAAATTCATTTCTTTAATTGTGTCAATTATTATTATAGTGTTAGTAAAACATTTAAATGCACTATTCATCAAGGTCGTATACGGTGAGTGTAGTTATATAATATAATAATTGGTACCGTGCCAAATCCGGTCGCAATTAATGCGTTTAAATCAGCTCATGTCTTTATGCACGCGTTACAATTATGTGATTAAAACATCAACAATTTTCACCTATTTAGAAATACAATAAACAGTGACCGAGATTATGGTACCTAGTTAAGTAAACATGCGACTCACACCTATCATCACTGAATTCCAATCTGTACAAATGTTATGTTAGCTGAGTAGACAATCGTCTATTATCTGCGTCTGTAATGTTGGTCGCCTGTGACTTTATTATTATTTTATGATTCGAACTGTATACAGCAGTGTGGCCATTTTATCTGTTCACGCCTGAAGATTCAGAAGTAGGCTCCATATTTAAACAGTTTGTCAACAACAAAAGATTGTTTTGAATTGACGTTTTGAGTTTAATTTTAGACCCACTATGATTCTATATTTAAAAAATTAATAGTTTAGTAATTTGTAAAATGTTTAATATGTTGCCTATATCTGCATGTTCAGGCGTGGGCACCCTGTATAATCCCTTAAAGGGGTCTTTGATTAAATATATTAAATACCGTCAGTCCCATGTACAATTTTAGAAAACAAAAAATGGAGCAGCCTTTAGTCGAGATTACCCAAGGGAAGTTGCGTGGAGCAGTAGCGCAAGACATGGACGGAAAAAACTTCTACAGTTTTAGAGGCATTCCATATGCAGAACCACCACTTGGAAAACTGAGATTTAGAGTACCGCCCTCACAGCTTCTTCTTTAAGTAGTTGAAACATTTCCTTACAGGCCCCCGTACCGCCGAATCCGTGGCAAGGAATTTTGGACGCTACAAAAGATGGACATTGCTGTTATTCAAAATCCCTTTTCAAAAAGGAGATGGTAGGATCAGAAGACTGCCTAAATTTGAATGTCTACACACCAAATGTGAGTTTTAACTTACCTCTAACTTACAACTAAATTTAAAACGTACAGTTACCAACAGCTACCAACGAACTTCTGCCTGTAATGGTGTGGATACACGGTGGCGGCTATATGTGTGGATCAGGCGAATTTCAAATCTATGGCCCCCAATTTCTGATACCAGAGAAGGTAGTGGTGGTAACAATGAACTACAGATTGGGACTTTTAGGTTAGTACCTTATTTCCAGTATTCGTCTAACTATTAAATACATGGTACAGGTTTCTTAAGTTTGGATGACCCCTCTGCAAAAATCCCCGGCAACGCCGGATTTAAAGACATGGTAATGGTCCTCAAATGGGTTAACACCAACATAAGCCATTTTGACGGTGATCCCAACAATGTTACAATTTTTGGGGAAAGCGCTGGAGGTGCAGCAGTGCACCTCTTGGTACTCTCCCCAATGGCTCGAGGACTGTTCCACAAAGCCATAGCTCAGAGTGGGAGTGCTCTAAATCCATGGTCGAGAGCCAGAAAGGCGGACTCTGATGTTTTCAAAGCTTTTGGATGTGAAGGCAAAAGTGAAGTTGAGTTGGCAGAGTTTTTGGAAAATCTTCCTGTTGAGAAGCTACTGCAAGGACAAGCTAAGCTCGATTATGTAAGAGCTCAGCTTAGTGGTGTCAGCGATAATATCAAAAATTTAGTTCATAGATCCCTCCTTTTTGAATTATTATGGTGTAGTTATAGAACGCCGCGCTGACGAACAAGCAGAGATACCCTTTTTGAGCGAGGAGCCTGTAGATATATTGTTATCAAAAAGTTACAGTAACGTCCCACTGATCATGGGCTACGTTAATTTGGAAGGCCTAGTGGTTAACACCTACACCGAAAAAAGAGTTCAGCAAATGCTAACAAACTTCGAAAGGAATATACCACATTTCTTGGGATCCAAGTCTGGTACCAAAGAGAGTAGACTTTTGGCTGAGAAAATAAAGCACCATTACTATGGCAACAATACTCCAAGTCAGTCCAGTAGAGATTTGTTCTATAAGGTGTTTCATAAGTCGGTCAGAATTTCCTCTAACACCAAGTTTTACAGATGGTGACCGATCACTACTTCATGTACGGAATATTCGCGGCTGTGAGGATGCACCTTTTGTTGGACCATCCTATATATTTTTACAGAATGTCACTCGTGACTTCACTTAAGTTTCTACAATCTGCCATGAAGATAGACAAAGATAAAGGTAATCGTTGGATTGTTAAAAATCGTATAAATTTTTATTTCAGGAGCTGCCCATGGCGACGATGTAGCCTATTTGTTCAAAACGATTTTTACACCTACGCTAACCCCAGATTCGATAGAATATAAGTCAATAAAAACATTCGCTAAATTGTGGACGAATTTTGCATATTGTGGAAATCCGACGCCGGACCCCTCAGTGGTTACGTGGAAGAAAGCTACGCGGGAACAAATAGTTTTAATGAAGATCGATAAAATGCTAAAGTGTGACACGTTCTATGAAAAGAATTTGGACTTTTGGGACGAGGTGTATGCTGAAAGTCCTTCTGGACAAAAGTTTGTGGAGTGTCGCTCAAAAGTGTAATAGTTAATTCTGTTATTCATGATATCAAAAAAATACAAATAGACACTCTTTCTTATATTTTGATTGCTTTCTCTTTCTACTGAGTAGATTCTTTTTGTCTCTCACCCTTCTCGTTGTAGATTCTTATTTCCCGCCACAAACACCAATTTAGAAAACTGCGAAAAATTCCAATTTTGGCCACGTGATCGTTTAATAATGACAGAAATTTGATAACCTTAGTGTCTAATGTTTCTCCAGTTGTTTAAGATGTTTCTTTTTATTTCTTATGTGTCTTTGGTCGGTGTAATCTCATTGATTTCTTTGTTGCCTTATTTCATCAACTTTTTATTTATTTGTTTTTCTTGTCTCCTTTGGCTTTTTGTATCTTTAATATCTTTAGCCTTTTGTGTGTCTTTGTTCTAAGTTGTCGTTTTAGTTCGTTTAGTTCTTGTTTAGTCTCTATGATCTATTTCTCTCTTTTTCCTCTTCTGTAAGTTGTCTCTTCATTCTTCCGTCTGTTACACCTTTAGTTTTTTGGCCTTTCGATCTCTCTTGTTTATAGTCGTTTCTTTTGTTTGTTGTCTTACTTGTCTTTAATTTCTTTCTTTTCTTTGTCCTTGTTGGTGTCTTATTTCTCTTTTGTTTCCTTGTCTGCTTTGTCTCTTCAGTCACTATAACTTCTTTAGTTTTCTCGTCTTGTATACTTTTTAGTTCGTGTTGTTGGTTTAGTCTCTTTGATCTGTTTTGATCCCTTTGGTTCATCTTCACCAAACCAAACTATTTACCCCACCCCTAACTAAGTTTAAATGAGCACATATTTGTACTATTTTATGTATCGCCATTGGATGTCTCGGGTGTGAATTTGTATGTATCGACATTTCAGGTATCGGGTCTGCATGATGAAGTTGGGAGCTATATGGTCCTCCCCCAATTAGAGAAGTTTTTGAAGGAAAATCTAGAGGATAGTAAAGTAAAAGATTGTTACAGAATTAACAAGGATCAAGTATTGGTGGAGATGGAGGGATGGGGTGAGAAGGAAAGAATAATGAAGCACAAAGGAAAATTGAGGGAGAAGAGGGAAACAAGGGGGATATACATAGACAACGAGCTCACAAAGAAAGAAAGAGATTTACAGAAGAAACTAAGAAGTATGGCGAAGGAAAAAGGGGAAGAAGGGAAAGAAGTAAGAGTGGGATACAGGAAATTAATAGTGGACCGGGAGCAATGGAGATGGAATGAAAAGAGAGAGAGAGACTAGAGGTTTTCCAATAAGAAGAAGAAGGGGAGGAGGGGAAAAGGGGGGGGGAAACAACAGCAAAGTAAAAAGGACAATGAAACGGGAAAAAAGAAACAAAGAAGGAAGTAGGAGGGAAACTAAGGAAGGAAGGGGGAAATCAAAGAAGGTAACGAGAAAAACAGGGGTGGGGGCACGATTTTGGAATGTAGCGGGACTAGGGAAAAAAGAAGAGGATTTTTGGGACTATGTGAAGGAGTTCGATATTGTTGGATTAACAGAAACATGGTCAGAAAGCTGGGAAAAAATAGAAAAACTGTTACCAAAGGAGTTCAAGTGGGAATGGCAAGGGGCGAGAAGAGGAAAGAAAAAAGGAAGAGCAGCAGGGGGAATAATAACAGGGGTAAAAAAAGGAATAAAAGAGAATACTAAAAAGAAGGGAGAAGAGGAAGGTCACATGGTGAGAAACGTTAAAATAGACAGTAAATGGTGGAAAATAGTGACAGTGTACAGCAAAGAGATTAAAGAAACAATAAGCAAGATAGAAGAAACATTAAAAGACAACAGGGAAGAATGTCTGCTTCTGGAAGGGGATTTTAACGGGAGAATTGGGGAAAGGGGAGCCAGGGATTGGGAAGAAGAGAGAGGAGAGGGAAAAAGAAAATCCAAAGACAAGAAAGAAAACGCTGAAGGGAAGAAGTTGATGGAATGGATAGAAGAAAAAGGATGGGAAGTGCGGAATGGAAATAAACAAGGGGACGAAGAAGGAGAATGGACCTACATAAGCGGTAGAGGAGAGACGGTGATAGACTACGGAATAGTAAACGAAGAAGCATGGGAAGAAGTCGAAGAATTCAGAATAGGGGAAAGAGTAGAGTCAGACCATCTGCCTATAGAGATAGGTATAGGAAGGAGGAGAGAGAAGGGAGGAGGAGATAAAAAAATAGAGGAAATGCGGAAGGTGATAATTAAAGTATGGAACGAGCAAGGGGTGGAAGAGTATAAGAGAAGACTGGAAAAAGCAAGATTTAAAGAACAAGAAGTAGGGAAAAAGGAGAAAGAATTGGTAGAAATATTGGAAGAAGCAGCGACAAGAAGAGAAATAACAGTAAGAGGTGGAGGAACAAAAAGAAAGAATAAATGGTGGGACAAATAATGTGAGCAACGTAAAAAGGAAGCAATAAAAGAACTAAGAAAGTGGAGAAAGACTAAAGGGAACAGAAGTGGCTTTTTAGAAGCGAAAAGAAGATACAGAGAGACATGCAGGGAGAAGAAGAGGCAGAAGAAGGAGAGAGAGGAGGAAGAGATAAAAGCAATAAGAACAGAGAAGTAGGTATGGAACTATATTAATAGAGAGAGAAAGAAAAAAGAAAATGTGAGCAAGGGGATAACGATGAATGAGTGGGAGGAGTACTTCATGAGGCTGCTGGAGGGAGAAAAGGAAAAAAAGAAAACGGAAATAGAGACGAAGAGAAACCGAGTAGAACCTGAAGGAGAAGAAATTACAGTGGAAGAGGTGGAGAGGTATGTGAAGAAACTGAGGAAAGGGAAGGCACCAGGGAGGGATAGAATACAGAATGAGTCGTGGATGTATGAGACGAGAAGAGTGCTAGAGAGGCTAGTGGAGGTAATGAATGGGGTGTGGAGAGGAGAAGGATTCCCGGTAGGGTGGAGAGAGGGGATAATTTACCCCATTTACAAAAAAGGGGAGAAAAATAAAGTAGAAAATTACCGAGGGATAACTCTCCTAAACACAGGGTACAAGTTGTATGCATCAATTCTGAATGAAAGGATGAGCAGAAAGATAGAGGAAAAGGGAGCATTACCAGACAGCCAAGCAGGATTTAGAGAGGGGAGGGGAACTATGGATAATGTATACATCCTGGACCATTTGACGAAGAGTGAATTAAAGAAGAAAGGGGGGAGGGTGTATGCATTATTCGTAGACTTCAAGGCGGCTTTTGACAAGGTGGACAGAGAGAGGATGTTTGAGTGCCTGAGGGAGAAAGGGGTAAATGAATGGCTGGTAAGAAAGGTGGAGGAGATATATGAGAAGACAAAAAGTAAAGTGAAGGTAGGGGAGAGGGAAGGTGAATGGTTTGTGACAACAAAGGGAGTGGGGCAAGGTTGCCCGCTCAGCCCCTTGTTGTTCACGATGTATGTGGCAGAGATGGACGTGGAGAGGGTCCAAGAGAAATATGTGAGGTGGGTGCTAGGGGTGGAGAGAGAAACGCCAGGGTACATAGTGAGAGAAGAATGCAAGAGGAATAGGTTGAGAGTGAAAGCGGGAAAAAGAGCGGTCAAGTTCGAAGACAGGATGGAAAGGAGGAAAGAATGTAGGATACTAAAGGAGTACTGGAGAGAAAAGAAGAAGAATTCAGAGGAGTATGATAGGGAGAATTGCTACAGGAGGAATGGGTATGCAAGCAAAGGAATAGGGAGACTGAGAGAAAGAGGCGTGTGGATAAATGTACAACTAAGTGAAAGAGATAAGGATACGGATAGACAAGAGAGCAGAGAAAGAATTAGAGAATCCAGATACAACGGGAAGTACGGAAGATGCATGATCGAAGAAGTACCGAAGTATTTGGGGAGGGAGAGCGAGAAAGAAAGAAAGACGATGGCGAGGTTTAGGTGCGGAAATGAAAACAGGGAAAATAGGTATTGGGCAGAAGATGGAGGAAGAATGTGTAGAATGTGCTATGAGGAGAGAGAGACGATTGAGCATATTATGTGGAACGAGTGCAGTGAGATGAAACAAAGAGAGAGGAAAGAAAGAGAGGAAATACTGAATGTAGATGGAAGGGAAATTAAATGGATGAAAGAGGTATGGAAGAGAAGGGAGAGCGGAGAAGAGGAAAGGGGAGGGGAGAAGAAATAGAGAATTTTATTTAGTTTTTTTATTATTATAATTGTTAGTTTACTTGTATATGTATAGGAATCAGAAAGCCCGTAGGGCAAATAAAGATTTATGTATGTATGGTCCTCCCCCAATTTGACAAAGCTATCGGGGGTCGCCCGGTCTTCTTCCTCGGGGTTGCGGTGATTTGAGGCTATGAGACACTGCATACTCCCCGATTTAAAAAGTTTGACTAACAATATTGTTTTCTGGTGCTTGATTGCTAAACAGACAATAAAGTCCAGGAGATAGTGTGGTTAACATGGGTTTTGTAGATATTCACTTCAAAACAGTGCATGGAAACGTACGTCACTTTTATCTCAGTAAATTAATTTGTCAGTAACAAACTTAAGGTAATTTCAAATGGTCCGTTTGTATGTGTAGAACTTTATAGTTGTTGTGGAACTTTAATCACCTTATCTCACTTAAAATTTGCCTTTGAAACCACATTTTCTGGCTGTCCGCGATTTATGACACACCCGATATATCTTCAAGATTAAGTAATATCGCCTTATTGCAAAAATTGTAGGTTTATCTAAATTGTTATGTAGGCTGGTTCGATGAAATAAGAACTACTCTTAACTTAGGACTGTATATTGAACGAAATTGGTTTAAGTTAAGTCGTCTCCACGGAGAGCTACTGTAATTCTTATATCTAGATAGTTGTCTCAATTTGAGAGCTACACGTTACTTAGTTAGATCGTCTCATACTAAGAGCTAAAACTACACTGATAGGTTGTCTCAGACTTGAGAGCTAAAAGTTCACTGACTACAATTTGAGGTGCTGGTACCTGACCCATCCCTCGGTACACATTAGGGTGGGGGTTGCAAGTACCAACGTAAACATAAATAAATAATACAAATCAGCTCGATGTTATATCTATTGAACTTTTGTACTTTGATTGGCTTATTAATAAATCCTTTGTAGATCGTTAGTTCCGCTTTAAGCATCCACAATTGTGATCTAGGCTGACGGAGTAAGCAAGTATAATAAAGATTAAACGACTTACCTGTAAAGAAGTTCCTGCCCAAAAAATTACGACCTACAAATCACTAGATGCAGAATAACACATCAGGTAACAAGTTACCGATAACAGACGGACCCTGTTTTGCTTTGAATATAGTGCGCATCGATTTGACCCAACACAAACTACAATAATTGTGATCTAGGCTGACGGAGTAAGTCGAATAATTACGATTTAACTTCCTGAGATATCCCGATTCAAAATTAATACCATCCAAGAGAGCTGCAACCCGTTCACCGCCAAAGTATGACAAATGCCCTGGAAGCCTAGCCTTTAGCGACCGTTACCGGCCGAGATGGATACGCTAGAGGGCGCTGTCGGAAGTTTCGGTGGGGAGGAGGAACCACGCTTGAACGGGCGAGGAGTGGGTGTTCTGCTTTCGTTGAAGTGACACCACGTTATTTTTGTTCACGAAATTCGCCATTTTGTTAACGCATATTATATCTCCACCGTTGAGCTTCCTTTTGTTGTAAAAGAATTGTACGCGTTCGTTCGACTTCGAAAGGGAGATCCATCTCGCGGAGGTTCCAGTTTTGTTTAGTTCGAGGCAGTTAGGTTTCACCGTCGCGTACCTAAGCCAAGTGTGGTGATTGTATTCCTGGAAATAAGGTAACCATTTGTTCTATATTTTTCTTCCGAATCGCCGTCTGGAGAGGCCAGGAAATTGACCGACGTTTATTCCATGTGCATATCGGAAATCCTTAGGGAAAACCATCTCAAATTTTACCGTTAGCCGCCATTTTGGACGCTAGGACGTCATAAAACTCGCCATCTTGAAAATGGAGTCGTTCCTACTTTGCACCTACATGTCTTGTAAAGAATGCTAGTCTTTGTTTAAAATAATGTTCACAATTGTCCCTGGAAGTATTCCGTGAGCCCCCAATTTCGTATCAGTTGCCTTCAGCCCTTCTTCGACAGCAGCTTGCGGTTGTTACAAAGCTATTTTGGACTCTGTTGACTTGAATTAACCAACTCCGTCAGACCTGAAGACTACAGGTAAAAGCTGGCCAAACGTCACACCTGAATGTCGGGGTTCTGAACGGTGTCTTATTGTTGTTTTGCGGCCCCTTGCGATTTCTTGTCGTTCGCTGTTAACTGACATCTAGCGCTTATTCGACATCGTGGAAGCCAAAGATCGGTTTTTAGTGTAGTTTGTGCATGTTGTAGTGTTGTAGTTATATAGTACCCCGTTCCGTATTGCGCCCGCTGATGTCATCGCATTGTATCCGTGTCAAAATGGCTTCCAAACCAAACGTTGCGTTACGGTATATTTGATTTATTGTGTTGTTTGTTCGTACATGTTTCGAGACAACAGAGTGACCAAATAGTGTTCAGTTCGTGGTCCGCGTTGCAGGCTGCTGTGAGAAGGAGTTAGGTGGACCTGCTTTCGGGGATACCCATGCCCATTTCCCTTGGGTGCATAGGGGCCTAGAAAAAGGGAGTTGCCACGAATTCCTTGAACCTACGAAGTCCAAGTTGCAGTACTGTTTTCGAGTTCCTGACTAATTGCTTACTTCACTAATCTTTAAAATACTAAATAACTAAAAGAATAGTCCCTGAGAGAAGTGCCGTTAACTTGGACTTGGTTGGTACATGCCTCCCAGAAAGATCAACGTAACCATGTCTAGGAAAATTCCGTCATAAACTCATTTCTCTTGGTCCGTTGGATGTGCAAGTTTTGCCCCCACGATCGTAAACTCTCTCTACAATCTGGCTTCACTGACAGACAATTGTCTTGTTCGCTTCGCTTTAGTCTTTCCATTGGATCTACCTGTGGTCCACCACTCTCCGACTTACATGCACTCCACTTTGATCACTCCCCCTGTTTCGATACTCTTGTGTTTCCCTCTCAGATGTTTCATTGTATCAGTCAGTTGTAAATTCCTGTAAACTACAAAAGCTCAAGGGTGGAATGTATTTAGCTGATCTAACCTCACTCATCATGTACCGCAGGATGGTTTAATTGTATTATTGTTTATTATTTGTCGCCAATTGTTACTCTGTTGAAGTCATGTAAAATTGTCCGTTGTTATTTATTATTTAGAATCGTTATTGTTAACATTATGAAACCGCATGTGTACCAACTTAATTCGAAAACACCAGAAATTGTTAACCACAGTACGCAATCACTAACCTCAAGACACTTCAAGTTGTTCAAACTGAATAAACATTTAAAACCATAATTTTTGTGTTATCAATTTGCGCTCCACTCCTGATTAGCTCTCGCCATGTATCCAAAGAATTTGGGGTTTGTTTTGTTGGGTAAGTTTGAATGTCCCGCCATTGCTTGTCTTGTAAAAAAAAAAATCACACAACGTAGGGTTCTGTTTTTCTTTCATTGTCTGACGACCACTGGCCAACCTTTTCAATTTCGCGGTTTGTTTCAAATTTTCAAATTTGACGTTTAATGACGTCATTGACATTTCATTTCATGTTCGAATTCAAAATGTGGCGGTAATGTAAAAACGGGGTTATCACATTCCTTACAGGTAATTCGTTTGATCTTCAATTTTGTGTTATCCATTTACGCCTCCCGATTGCTCACGCCACGTATCCAAAGAACCTGGGGTTTGTCTTTGTTTCGGGGCAACTTCAAATTTCCCGCCACCGTCTTGTTTTGTCAAGAAAACGAAACGTAGAGCTCCGCTGACGTCAGACGTTGCGTTTGGGTTGCAGCCATGCAGCTTTGGTTGCGGAATCATACTGAATATTCCAGAAGGACAGAAAATTAAACATTGTTTATTGTTTTTCTATATTCCGCAATTAATTATCATGATGACAAAAAATTATTACCGCTTACTTTATTTATTCTGTGGATTTTCTAAATAACTGTTCCTTCTACTTGCATAGTTGGCTGCATAAAAATGAACCCAATTGTGACGTCATGTTGGCTCCAAGCATTTTGCTTTGCAACATATCTACTGGTGAGATATCGTTGTCGGATATTCACCGGTCAAACTTTTTAATTTCGCGGTTTCGACAACCTGATTTGATTATATATTAACGTATTATAATTCATTCAGAGCATGACCTCAGTATTAATACAACCGTTTCCTTGTTTACTAATTTACTCACTATTTAACGCCGCCATTTCTATTATAATAATTTATTAAAAGTCTCTTTATTAAAATTATCTGCTATATATACAGGTTGTCTCAACGACAATTATTGTCCACTTGAATTTACTCGAGTTACAAATATTTCCTTCAATTATTTTCCCTTGACTGAGAAGCTACGTGTTGCACGACGTACATAAATGTAAATGGATGGTAGTTGCATTAAATTTGGACTTTGTATGCTGTTCTGTGAATGCAGTATATGATAAGGTGCTAAACGGATTTCAAATACGTACTGACCGACTGACAGGTGTGACGGGTGGTTGGGCTTATTGTATCCAAGCTTTTTTCTACAGTGATATCCAGTGCAGACATTATTCTTGTACTCAATGTTACGAACAAGGAAAAATCGTGTCTTTAATTTTGTTAATAATTATTTTACTGTTGGTAGAACATTTAAATGTACTCTTCATCAAGGTTGTAAACGGTAAGTGTGGTTGCATCTACTTAACTGTTACCATGGCAAGGCCGGTCGCAATTAATACTTTTAAATCAGCATAAAATACAACAATGTGTGACTATTATTTTATGGGTTCACAAATCTATAATTCCTTAACGGAGTGTTTGATTCAATTTCGTATTAATTACCAGGAATATGATTTTATTGTTGCACCGGGTACAAGATATTAAATAAATGTCTTCTGATAAATTTTTCAGTACAGTCAATCCAATGTACAATTTTAGATACCAAAAAATGGATCACCCGTTAGTCGAGATTACCCAGGGGAAGCTGCGGGGAACAGTAGCGCAAGACATGGACGGAAAAAACTTCTACAGTTTTAGAGGCATTCCATATGCAGAACCTCCACTTGGAAAATTGAGATTTAGAGTACCGCCCTCGCAGCCTCCTCTTTAAGTAGTTTAAACATTTACTTACAGGCCCCCGTACCATCGAAACCGTGGCAAGGAATTTTAGACGCTACAAAAGATGGACATTGTTGTTATTCGAAATCCGTTTTCAAAAAAGAGATGGTAGGATCAGAAGACTGCCTAAATTTGAATGTCTACACACCAATTGTGAGTGATAACTGACCTCTAACTTACAACTAAATTTAAGCCGTATAGTTACCGACGGTTACGAACGAACTTCTGCCTGTAATGGTGTGGATACACGGTGGCGGCTATATGTGTGGATCAGGCGAATTTCAAGCCTATGGCCCCCAATTTCTGATACCAGAGAATGTAGTGGTGGTAACAATGAACTATAGATTGGGACTTTTAGGTTAGTACATTATTTCCAATATTCGGCCAACTTTTAAAACTATGGTACAGGTTTCTTAAGTTTGGATGACCCCTCTGCAAAAATCCCCGGCAACGCCGGATTTAAAGACATGGTAATGGTCCTCAAATGGGTCAACACCAATATAAGCCATTTTAGCGGTGATCCCAACAACGTCACAATTTTTGGGGAAAGCGTTGGAGGTGTAGCGGTGCACCTCTTGGTACTCTCCTCAATGGCACGAGGACTATTCCACAAAGCCATAGCTCAGAGTGGGAGTGCTCTAAATCCATGGTCGAGAGCCAAAAAGGCGGACTCTGATGTTTTCAAGGCTTTTGGATGTGAAGGCAAAAGTGAAGTTGAATTGGCAGAGTTTTTGGAAAATCTTCCTGTTGAGAAGCTACTGGAAGGCCAAGCTAAGCTCGATTATGTAAGAGCTCAGCTTAGTGGTGTCAGCGATTATATCAAAAATTTAGTTCATAGATCCATCCTTTTTGAATTATTATGGTGTAGTTATAGAACGCCGCGCTGACGAACAAGCAGAGATACCCTTTTTGAGCGAGGAGCCTGTAGATATATTGTTATCAAAAAGTTACAGTAACGTCCCACTGATCATGGGCTACGCTAATTTGGAAGGCCTAGTGGTTAACACGTACTCAGAGAAAAGAGTACAGTTAATGCTAACAAACTTCGAAAGAAATATACCACATTTCTTAGGATACAAATCTGGTACCAAAGAGAGTAGACTTTTAGCTGAGAAAATAAAACAGCATTACTATGGCAACAATACTCCAAATCGGTCCAGTAGAGATCTGCTCTATGAGGTGTTTCATAAGTTCGTTAGAATTTACTCTAACACCAAGTTTTGCAGATGGTGACCGATCACTACGTCATGTACGGAATCTACGCGGCTGTGAGGATGCACGTTTTATTGGACCATCCTGTATATTTTTACAGAATGTCACTCGTGACTTCACTTAAGTTTCTACAAGCTGCCATGAAGATAGACAAAGATAAAGGTAATCGTTGGAGTGTTAAAAATCGTATAAATTTTTATTTCAGGAGCTGCCCATGGCGACGATGTAGCCTATTTGTTCAAAACGATTTTTACACCTACGCTAACCCCAGACTCGATAGAATATAAGTCAATAAAAACATTCGCTAAATTGTGGACGAATTTTGCATATTGTGGAAATCCGACGCCGGACCCATCAGTGGTTACGTGGAAGAAAGCTACGCGGGAAGAAATAGGTTCCATGGAGATCGATAAAGAACTAAAGTTTGGCAAGTTCTATGAAAAAAATTTGGCCTTTTGGGACAAGGTGTATGCTGAAAGTCCGTCTGGACAAAAGTTTGTGGAGCGTCGCTCAAAACTGTAATAGTTAATTATTCTGTATATTCATGATTTTAAAAATATATAATTTATACAAAAAAATACAAATAGACACTCTTTCTTATATTTTGATAGCTTGCTCTTTCTACTGAGTAGATTCTTTTTGTCTCACATCCTTCTCGTTGTAGATTCTTATTTCCCGTCACAAACACCAATTTAGAAAACTGCGAAAAATTCCAATTTTGGCCACGTTATCGTTTAATAATGACAGAAATTTGATATCCATAGTGTCTAAGGTTTCTCCAGTTGTTTAAGATGTTTCTTTTCATTTCTTATGTCCCTTTGGTCGGTGTAATCTCATTGATCTCTTTGTTGCCTATTTCGTCAAGTTTTATTTATTTGTTATTGTTGTCTCCTTTGTGTTTTTGTATCGTTGATATCTTTTGCCATTTTTGTCTCTTTGTTCTACGTTGCCTTCTCAGTTCGTTTAGTTCTTGTTTAGTGTCTCTATGGTCTGTTTCTCTCTTTTTCCTTTTTTTGTAAGTTGTCTCTTCATTCTTCAGTCTGTGTTATACCTTTAGTTTTTTGGACTTTTCGATCTCTCTTGTTTATAGTCTTGTTTCTTTTGTTTGTGGTCTTACTTGTCTTTAATCTCTTTCTCTTCTTTGTTCTTGTTGGTGTCTTATTTCTCTTTTGTTTCCTTGTCTGCTTTGTCTCTTCAGTCACTATAACTTCTTTAGTTTTCTCGTCTCTGTATAATTTTTAGTCTGTGTTGTTGGTTTAGTCTCTTTGATCTTTTTTATCTTTACAGGTTGTTTCAAGGACAATTGTCCACTTGAATTTACTCGAGTTGCAAATCGTCGTTAAAACCCGAAATTTGTGTAACTCCATTCTGACTAGTTTTATAGGAGAAGCAAAAAACTGTTTTCTTTCGCGTTGTGAGTCAATATATTTCAAAACTTTCATCTATATATATATAAAAATGTTGTGTTGGTTTGTGTATAAGTCAAAAACTGGAAAAGTTCTGCACCGATTGAGCTCAAATTTTGACACAATATACAAACCGCTTTAAGGATGGTTCTTATCTATATTTCACGTCATTAACATACCCACGACTGCGAGATAACAGCTTTTCTAACGGTCAGCTGTGTATCAATGACAGCCGCTGTCACAAGTGACATGAAACATTAGATGTTGTGCAATTACATAAAATAATGCCTCGCAGAATAACAAATTTGAGTCGTCGCACTCGCCACACAGAAGAATCGTGAAGACGGCTTTTGAATATGATTGAGGAAGAACAGGCATTCGTACGAAAGAGGAACAGACGAAGCACCATCCAGATGCGGAACGCGGAACCAGCAGAAAGACGAGCAGCCAGGCTTGAGGATGCACGATTGTGAGCACAGCAGTCGCGTTCTGCAGCAACAGATTTGGTTCGTTTTCAACGGAATGAACGCGAGAGGGTGAGGGTAGCTGAAACACGTACCCAAAGAACAGCAGATCTGAATCTGCAATACAATCGTCTTCCATTCCGGTACAATCCAGCTGTTGATTATAGTTCAAGTCGCCATATTGTCATTGGCCAGATGAGTCATGTCTGTACCTACTGCCAGGCTCTAAAGTTCAATAATGAAACGAAAGGGATGTTGCTTCAATTGCTTCAACTTGAAGCACCACCAGAGCCATTTAAAACTTGCTGGATCTACCGCTGAATCGAAGCATTTCCTATCGAACATCAGGAAACGCAACTCTTGCTTCCAAATGATTTCCATTTGGTGCGGAAATTGTAACTGGCGAAAGTTCTTCCAATTGCTTTGAAATTTTGACATAATGTTGCATACCTGCGTGGTTTTATACATCTACCTATATGAACGGGAACGGGAGCGTGAAAGAGTAATTTCTATATGACAACGAATACTTCATGAGCGAAGCCATGACGGGCCAACTAGTTATCAATATATTCGTATCAAAGTTTTGAATTTAGTGATAATGAAAGTTTTGAAATATATTGACTCACAACGCGAAAGAAAACAGTCTTTTGCTTCTCCTGTAAAACTAGTCAGAATGGAGTTACACAAATTTCGGGTTTTAACGACGAAATATTTCCTTCAATTATTTTTCCTTGACTGATAAGCTACGTGTTGCACGTCGTGCATAAATGTAAATACACTTGCGAGCAAAGAAATCGGCCCACCTCACACTTTTGCGTTTGAATGCCTTTTCTTGAGTCGCCGTTAATCAGATGTAAAAAAGTGATATGTCGTTTGAAAGATCGTTTATTAACGTTTTCAACGACCATAAATTTTCTGATTCCTTTTCTCATTTATCGCCATTTGTTGGGTAGCGGACATGTGCAAACCAAAACTTCTACGTCTATAAAATCAAGTCTCCGCTGGAAAATCCTATTATGTTTGTTGACATTTCCTCAAACAGCTATCAGCCACATTATCCGTGAATATAATGAATACCGCACCTGAGGTAGCTGCTCAGGTCGTTGTTTGAATACAACTTGGGCATAATCAGCGATTAGTTGCTCAACAACAAATCTGAGCCGATCAGCAGTTCGACGGGTGTACCAGCAATTTGAGAAGACTGCTTTCTTCAATCGGAGACCAGGAACAGGTAGACGTCGGTGTACATCTGAAAGAGATGATCGCTTCATTGCATCAACATCATTGATGAACCGTCGACTTAATGCGGTTCAAATGCAACAGCAGCTCCATGGTGTCCGAGGGGTGGCTGTTAGTGAGTGGACAGTGAGGACTGCAGGAGACGAACCTGCCACCTCGCAGACCTTCAACTGGTCCAAAGCTGACCGTAGCTCATCGACAAACACGGGAGTATCAGAATTGGACCTTAGACCAGTGGAGGTCTTTTCTGTTCTCCGAGGAGTCCATGATATGTTTCAACCGCAACGATGGAAGAGGACAAGCGTACCGCCGACCCGAAGAAAGATTTGCCCAGTACTGGATTGATGAACACGTTAGATTATAGAAGTGGTTCATGCATGATCTGGGGTGCGATATCTGTGCAAGGACGAACTAAATATGTCTTCACCGTTGGGGCAGGCCGTGGTCCAATAGAACAAATTTGACAGCTGTATAAAAGATTTTTGCAGCCTATGTGGTGTCCTATGCTGAGTTTGTGGACACCCACTTCCTGTTTATGCATGACAATACAAAACCACACACTGCCAGAATCACCCGAGGGTACCTGGCGAAAATGGAACTTCGAAGTTTTGGAGCGGCCAGCATCTATCTCCGACCTAAACCCCATCGAACATCTATGGGGCGAGCTCCAGAAGAGAGTCCGAGCCACAGTTCCTGTTCCTGTTGGTACGTCGATTCCAGAATTAATGGTTGCTGTGGAAGAGGAGAGGCATAAAATTCCACAAGAAATAATTGAAAACTTGATTAGATCAATGCCCAACCGAATGCAAGCTGTTCTTAGAGCAAGGTGAGGTAACACCCCATCCTAAAATTAGAGAATTGTTGCAACAGTTTTGTTAAATTTCTTCAAGCCAAAATTTTTCACCTGATGATTTGTTCAATGAACTTTATTTCAAGGCGCTACACTTGAAAGGACATAAACAATTATCAAACGACATATTGTTTTTTTAAATCTGAATTCGGGCGACTGAAAAAAATTCATTCAAACTCAAAAGTGTGAGGTGGGCCGATTTCTTTGCTCGCAAGTGTAGATAGTAATTGCATTTGGACTTTGTATGCTGTTCTGTGAATGCAGTAAATAAATTAAGTATATAAGATGTTAAACGGATTTTAAATACGTACTGGCCCACTGACAGTGGTTGGGGTTATTTTATCCAAGCCTTTTACTACAGTGATATACCGCGCAGACATTATTCTTGTACTCAATGTTACGAACAAGGAAAAATCATCTCTTTAATTTTGTTAATAGTTATTTTACTGTTGGTAGAACATTTAAATGTACTCTTCATCAAGGTTGTAAACGGTAAGTGTGGTTGCATCTGCTTGACTGTTACCATGGCAAGGCCGGTCGCAATTAATACTTTATAATCCCTTAACGGAGTCTTTAATTCAGTAATTTTATTATTGCACCTGGTACAAGATATTAAATAAATGTCTTCTGATAAATTTTTCAGTACAGTCAATCCAATGTACAATTTTAGATACCAAAAAATGGACCAGCCTTTAGTCGAGATTACCCAGGGAAAGTTGCGTGGAACAGTAGCGCAAGACATGGACGGAAAAAACTTTTACAGTTTTAGAGGCATTCCATATGCAGAACCTCCACTTGGAAAATTGAGATTTAGAGTACCGCCCTCGCAGCCTCCTCTTTAAGTAGTTTAAACATTTACTTACAGGCTCCCGTACCACCAAAACCGTGGCAAGGAATTTTGGACGCTACAAAAGATGGACATTCTTGTTATTCGAAATCCGTTTTCAAAAAAGTGACGGTAGGATCAGAAGACTGCCTAAATTTGAATGTCTACACACCAATTGTGAGTGATAACATACCTGTAACTTACAACTAAATTTAAGGCGTATAGTTACCGACGGCTACGAACGAACTTCTGCCTGTAATGGTGTGGATACACGGTGGCGGCTATATGTGTGGATCAGGCGAGTTTCAAGCCTATGGCCCCCAATTTCTGATACCAGAGAAAGTAGTGGTGGTAACAATGAACTATAGATTGGGACTTTTAGGTTAGTACATTATTTCCAATATTCGGCCAACTTTTAAAACTATGGTACAGGTTTCTTAAGTTTGGATGACCCCTCTGCAAAAATCCCCGGCAACGCCGGATTTAAAGACATGGTAATGGCCCTCAAATGGGTTAACACCAATATAAGCCATTTTAGCGGTGATCCCAACAACGTTACAATTTTTGGGGAAAGCGTTGGAGGTGTAGCGGTGCACCTCTTGGTACTCTCCTCAATGGCACGAGGACTATTCCACAAAGCCATAGCTCAGAGTGGGAGTGCTCTAAATCCATGGTCGAGAGCCAAAAAGGCGGACTCTGATGTTTTCAAGGCTTTTGGATGTGAAGGCAAAAGTGAAGTTGAATTGGCAGAGTTTTTGGAAAATCTTCCTGTTGAGAAGCTACTGGCAGGCCAAGCTAAGCTCGATTATGTAAGACCTCAGCTTAGTGGTGTCAGCGATTATATAAAAAAATTAGTTCATAGATCCCTCCTTTTTAAATTATTATGGTGTAGTTATAGAACGCCGCGCTGACGAGCAAGCAGAGCTACCCTTTTTGAGCGAGGAGCCTGTAGATATATTGTTATCAAAAAGTTACAATAACGTTCCACTGATCATGGGCTACGTTAATTTGGAAGGTCTAGTGGTTAACACGTACTCAGAGAAAAGAGTACAGTTAATGCTAACAAACTTCGAAAGAAATATACCGCATTTCTTGGGATACAAGTCTGGTGCCAAAGAGAGTAGACTTTTAGCTGAGAAAATAAAACAGCATTACTATGGCAACAATACTCCAAGTCGGTCCAGTAGAGATTTGCTCTACAAGGTGCGCCATAAGTCCGTTAGAATTTACTCTAACACCAAGTTTTGCAGATGGTGACCGATCACTACTTCATGTACGGTATCTACGCGGCTGTGAGGATGCACTTTTTATTGGACCATCCCATATATTTTTACAAAATGTCACTCGTGACTTCACTTAAGTTTCTACAAGCTGCCATGAAGATAGACCAAGATAAAGGTAATCGTTGGATTGTTAAAAATCCCATAAATTTTTATTTCAGGAGCTGCCCATGGCGACGATGTAGCCTATTTGTTCAAAACGATTTTTACACCTACGCTAAGCCCAGATTCGATAGAATATAGATCCATAAAAACATTCGTTAAATTGTGGACGAATTTTGCATATTGTGGAAATCCGACGCCGGACCCATCAGTGGTTACGTGGAAGAAAGCTACGCGGAAACAAATAGGTTTAATGGAGATCGATAAAGACTTAAAGTTTGGCACGTTCTATGAAAAAAATTTGGCCTTCTGGGACAAGGTGTATGCTGAAAGTCCGTCTGGACAAAAGTTTGTGGAGCATCGCTCAAAACTGTAATAGTCAATTCTGCATATTCATGATATCAAAAAAATATAATTATAAAAAAAATACAAATAGACACTCTTTCTTATATTTTGATAGCTTTCTCTTTCTACTGAGTAGATTATTTCAATTTCAATTTTGGCCACGTGATCGTTTAATAATCACAGAAATTTGATATCCTTAGTGTCTAAGGTTTCTCCAGTTGTTTAAGATGTTTCTTTTCATTTCTTATGTCCCTTTGGTCGGTGTAATCTCATTGATCTCTTTGTTGTCTACCTTCAAGATTAGCCTTATTTCAAAAATTAAATAGGTATAAATAAATAAATAATACAAATCAGCTGGATGTTATATCTATTGAACTTTTGTACTGTGAATAACCCTTCTAATCGAGAACTGATTAAAAAATCCTTGGCATTTGTAGATCGTAGGTTCCGCTTTAAACATCTACAATTGTGATCTAGGCTGACGGGGTAAGGAAATATAATTAAAGATTAAACGACTTACCTGTAAAGAAGTTCAATCGTAATTATCAGATGTGGTTCCTGCCCAAATAGTTACGATCTACGAATCACTAAATGCAGAATAACACATCAGGTAGCAAGCTACCCATAACAGACGGGGTGCTTTAAATATAGTGCGCGCCGAGTTGCCCCAATGCAAGCTACAATAATTATTGTGATCTACAGTTAAGTACACTGTCTTGTCTGTCAGAAAACACAACGTACATCTCCGCTTTTCCTTTTTTTTGCCTTTTAACTTTTTAATTTCGCGGTTTTGTCCCAAATTTTCGAATGTGACGTTTGCTAACGTTATTGACAATTCCTTTCATTCATTATTCAAAAAGTGGCGGGAGCGTACGGGGGGAGGGGGTTGTACAGTACTTTGGAAATTATGTCGCAAATATGGCTTGATGACCTGTTTCGTTATGGTGTTCTGACACCGCCGAATAAGAAAAACAACCTGATTTGATTCAGATCATGACCTCAGTATTAATAGAACCGTTTCCATGTTTACTAATTCACTACCGCGGCGACATTATTCATGTACCTACTTAGTGTTACGAACAAGAAAAAATGATCTCTTTAATTTTGTCAATAATTATTTTACTGTTGGTAGAACATTTAAATGCACTCTTCATCAAGGTTATAAACGGTAAGTGTGGTTGCATCCGCTCATGGCAAAGCCGGTCGCAATTAATACATTTAAATCAGCTTATGTATTTATGCAGGAGTTGCAATTATATGTGTAACAATTTTTACGTATTTAGAAATAAAATAAAAAGTGACTGATGTCTCTTTAGTCCCTGTTAATTTGATCTCTTTTTACTCTATTGTTTATTTTGTCTGTTTTTTATCTCTGGTGTCTGATCTTTTTTGTGCTCTCTGTCTCTTTAGCCTTCTCGTCCTCCTTTGGTGTTTTCTAATTTTTTCAGAATTATTGAGATATTATTGAGTATTCTGTCGTGTGTTTCAGAATTTTTTGTACTCTTTAGGGCCTTTCAAGAGAACTCAACCAGCAATATCATTTTGTATAACTTTACAGGATTTTTAGGACTGTTAAGGATTCCTCAAGACTTTTTAGAACAATACAATGAAAACGAAAGTTTTCTTGTTTCCGAAATACAAATGAAAGGATCTGGTTTGTTTTGTTGTGACAATTTTATTGATCTAAAAATTTAACAATTTTATTTAAATGTAGGAGGTGAAAGAGACAAAGTAAAATAACGCTAACGAAATAGATACAAAAAAGCACAGAGACTAACATCCCGATTTCATGTTGAGTTGCAACGGTCTTAAAGGCCGGTCGCTGTGGAGACACTTAACTAAAGACCAGCACAAGTAGTAAGACTCAATCTCATGTGAAGTGAGAAAACAACCGGCGCTTAAGACCGTCGCAGCTCAACATGAAATCGGGCTGTAAAGTTACTATAGACACTAACAAGATTGAAAGAGACCAGAGAAACCAAGAAGAGACCGAAGAATGAAATGAAATGTAAAGCACAAAAGTACCAAAAGGAACCAATAAAACCAAGAGACCAAAGTGACAAAAAAGTTAGGAGGCTAATATGACTAAAGGACAAAGAGACTAACAAATGACACAAAATGACAGAAAACGGACCAAAGGGACTAAAGAGATTAAAGAGTCAAAAAGACTAACAAAACATTAATTCAAGATTCCTGAAAAGAATAAAGAGGCAAAATACAAACATAACAAAAGAGACAAAAGATGCTAACGGGAAAAGAGATACAAGACACCAAAAAGACCAAAGGGGACAAAGAAACTAAAGAAATACAAAAGACACAATGTTATGAATAAATAAAATGAAGAAAAACACAAAATAGTGTATAAAGTAAGTTAAAAAAAAGGGACACAAATGACACCAGATACTAAAAAGATAATATAAGACTAAAGTGAAGAACGGCAAAGTAAAAAGGACAATGAAACGGGAAAAAAGAAACAAAGAAGGAAGTAGGAGGGAAACTAAGGAAGGAAGGGGGAAATCAAAGAAGGTAACGAGAAAGACAGGGGTGAGGACACTATTTTGGAATGTAGGGGGACTAGGGAAAAAAGAAGAAGATTTTTGGGACTATGTGAAGGAGTTCGATATTGTTGGATTAACAGAAACATGGTCAGAAAGCTGGGAAAAAATAGAAAAACTGTTACCAAAGGAGTTCAAGTGGGAATGGCAAGGGGCGAGAAGGGGAAAGAAAAAAGGAAGAGCAGCAGGGGGAATAATAACAGGGGTAAAAAAGGAATAAAAGAGAATACTAAAAAGAAGGGAGAAGAGGAAGGTCACATGGTGAGAAACGTTAAAATAGACAGTAAATGGTGGAAAATAGTGACAGTGTACAGCAAAGAGATGAAAGAAACAATAAGCAAGATAGAAGAAACATTAAAAGACAACAGGGAAGAATGTCTGCTTCTGGGAGGGGATTTTAACGGGAGAATTGGGGAAAGAGGAGCCAGGGATTGGGAAGAAGAGAGAGGAGAGGGGAAAAATAAAATCCAAAGACAAGAAAGAAAACGCGGAAGGGAAGAAGTTGATGGAATAGATAGAAAAGAAAGGATGGGAAGTGCTGAATGGAAATAAACAAGGGGACGAAGAAGAAGAATGGACCTACATAGGCGGTAGAGGAGAGACGGTGATAGACTACGGAATAGTAAACGAAGAAGCATGGGAAGAAGTCGAAGAATTCAGAATAGGGGAAAGAGTAGAGTCAGACCATCTGCCTATAGAAATAAGTATAGGAAGGAGGAGAGAGAAGAGAGGAGAAGAAGAAACAATAGAGGAAATGCGGAAGGTGATAATTAAAGTATGGGACGAGCAAGGGGTGGAAGAGTATAAGAGAAGACTGGAAAAATCAAGATTTAAAGAACAAGAAGTAGGAAAATGGAGAAAGAATTGGTAGAAATATTGGAAAAAGCAGCGACAAAAAGAGAAATAACAAGAGGTGGAGGAACAAAAAGAAAGAATAAATGGTGGGACAGAGAATGTGAGCAACGTAAAAAGGAAGCAATAAAAGAACTAAGAAAGTCGAGAAAGACTAAAGGGAACAGAAGTGGCTTTTTAGAAGCGAAAAGAAGATACAGAGAGGAGGGAGAACAAGAAGCAGAAGAAGGAGAGAGAGGAGGAAGAGATAAAAGCAATTAAAACAGAGAAGGAGGTATGGAACTATATTAATAGAGAGAGAAAGAAAAAAGAAAATGGGAGCGAGGAGATAACGATGAATGAGTGGGAGGAGTACTTCATGAGGCTGCTGGAGGGAGAAAAGGAAAAAAAGAAAACGAAAATAGAGACGAAGAGAAATCGAGTAGAACCTGAAGGAGAAGAAATTACAATGGAAGAGGTGAAGAGGCATGTGAAGAAACTGAGGAAAGGGAAGGCACCAGGGAGGGATAGAATACAGAATGAGTCGTGGATGTATGGGACGAAAAGAGTGCTAGAGAGGCTGGTGGAGGTAATGAATGGGGTGTGGAGAGGAGAAGGATTTCCGGTAGGGTGGAGAGAGGGGGAATTTACCCCATTTACAAAAATGGGGAGAAAAATAAAGTAGAAAATTACCGAGGGATAACTCTCCTAAACACAGGGTACAAGTTGTATGCATCAATTCTGAATGAAAGGATGAGCAGAGAGATAGAGGAAAAGGGAGCATTACCAGACAGCCAAGCAGGATTTAGAGAGGGGAGGGGAACTATGGATAATGTATACATCCTGGACCACTTGACGAAGAGTGAGTTAAAGAAGAAAGGGGGGAGGGTGTATGCATTATTCGTAGACTTCAAGGCGGCTTTTGACAAGGTGGACAGAGAGAGGATGTTTGAGTGCCTGAGGGAGAAACGGGTAGATGAATGGCTGATAAGAAAGGTGGAGGAGATATATGAGAAGACAAAAAGTAAAGTGAAGGTAGGGGAGAGGGAAAGTGAATGGTTTGAGACAACAAAGGGAGTGAGGCAAGGTTGCCCGCTCAGCCCTTTGTTGTTCACGATGTATGTGGCAGATATGGACGGAATGTTAGAACACAAGCGGGGGGGTGTGTGATAGGTAGAAAAAAAGTGTGGAGCCTGGCGTTTGCGGATGATGTGGTAATGGTGGCAAAGAGTGAAAGAGAAATGAAGGAAATGATAAAGAGTTTAGGAAAATATGTGAAGAAAAAAAGACTAGAAGTGAATGTAGAGAAAACAAAAATGCTGGTGTTCAATAAGAGAAAGATTAAGAACGAAGAGAGTGATTGGAGGTGGGAGGGAGAAGTAATAGAACAAGTAAAAGAATTCAAATACTTGGGGTATGTGTTCAATGAAAGAGCCACAGATAAGGCACATATTAGAGAACTGGCAAGAAAAGCGAACAAGGTGATAGGATGTGTATGGGGAATAGGAGAGAGAAGGTGGGGAGGCGATTTTAAGAGGAGAATGATGATTTTTGAAAGCGTGTTGTTGTACGGAGCAGAGATCTGGGGATGGAAATAACAAGAGGAGATAGAGAGGGTGCAAGAGAAATATCTGAGGTGGGTGCTAGGGGTTGCAAGAGGAATAGGTTGAGAGTGAAACCGGGAAAAAGAGCGGTCAAGTTCGAAGACAGGATGGAAGGAAGGAAAGAATGTAGGATACTAATGGAGTGCTGGAGAGAAAAAAAGAAGAATTCAGAGGAGGATGATCGGGAGAATTACTACAGGAGGAATGGGTATGCAAGCAAAGAAATAGGGAGACTGAGAGAAAGAGGCGTGTGGATGAATGTAGAACTAAGTGAAAGAGATAAGGATACGGATAGACAAGAGAGGAGAGAAAGAATTACAGAATCCAGATACAACGGGAAGCACGGAAGATGCATGATCGAGGAAGTATTGAAGTATTTGGGGAGGGAGAGCGAGAAAGAAAGAAAGATGATGGCGAGGTTTAGGTGCGGAAATGAAGAGAGGGAAAATAGGTATTGGGCAGAAGATGGAGGAAGAATGTGTAGAATGTGCTATGAGGAAAGAGAGACGATTGAGCATATGTGGAACGAGTGCAGTGAGATGAAACAAAGAGAGAGCAAAGAAAGAGAGGAAATACTGAATGTAGATGGAATGGAAATTAAATGGATGAAAGAGGTATGGAAGAGGAGAGAGAAGGGAGGAGAGGAAAGGGGAGGGAAGAAGAAATAGAGAAGTTTATTTAGTTTTTTTATTATTATAATTGTTAAGTTTACTTGTATATGTATAGGAATCAGAAATCCCGTAGGGCAAATAAAGATTTATATAAATTAAAAATTATAAGACTAAAGAGACAATATAAGAAATTAGAAATTAAAGCGACAAAACAGTAAAAGAAACAAAATGATAAAGAAACTTAATTTTAGTCATATCCATGGTTACAGAAGAATTGCAGCGGTTATTGGACTAGTACAAATTGCATCGAATATTGTACTAGTGATAGAAATGAATATTTTAAACAAATGAAAATCTTTATTTAAACTTTATTCTCTTCTCGACTATTTGTCGATGGTGTTCTTTGACAAGTTGCAAATAAGACTTAATGGAATTTATTACTACTGTGTCCAGTCATATTCATTAATTGTTTAATTAAATAGTCCTCCGAATACGATTCGTAGTCCGTGTTATGCAGATCATTTTTGCGGTGGTTTCACTCATGTCAACGGCGCTTTCGAATTCGACTCGTGCAAGCACTCGTCAAATTCATATCCCAGCGCAGTTGACATTCGTACCACCACAAAAATAATCGACATAACATTGACTACTCATCGTATTATAACTGAATATTATCTATCTATCTATTAACTTCCATAACCACCACTACAAGTCTGTATAGTTGATTACCTGCATTACCTTATGTTACCTTGAGACGATGACCTCAATGTCAATGCAACAGTTTTACTAGTTTACTACAATTTTGCGCGAACTCATTTCTGATAAGATAAGATAATAATTCACCAAAAAAGGCGTTTGCCACGACTCGATGAAAATGATTATTATTTTAAATTATGTATAAATATTTTAATGTAATATAACAAGATTATGCACGTTTCAAAATGTAAATTAATGCCATAATTAGCCTGATAGTGGATAGGTGCAAACGTGTTGAGATTGGGAAAAGGGTAAGTGCTCAATTGGCTATTTGGGAAGATTGGTTATGAGTTTGTTTTAAAGTTTGACAACATTATGTGTAAAAATATTGTAAATCAGTGGTCTTATTAAATCTTATTTCATTTAGATAATTTGATATACTTCTCCAGTGTAATACTGCCTGCCTACCATAATGTAGTGTTTTATCTTTCAGATCTATCATAATAACTCTCATAAAAATTTTCTTCCCATTCTTTCTTCTTCTACTTCGACTTTTTTTTTTGTTGATATCGCTTCTTTCATTCTTGTTTCGGTATCTTTTTGTTTTCCTTTTTCTCTTTAAATATTTTGTATCCCATTACGCTACTATTATTTCTTCCTCATATCTCGTGCTTTTTATTTCTTCTCCAACTTCTTTTACTTCTTCTCAGCAGTGTTATTACTAAGTTATTTCTTCTTTCGCCTTCTTCTTTTTCTTCCATCTTCGTCTCCATGTGTCCTATCTTCTTTTCTAGGAAGATTTTCGCTTCTCTCCATCTTTTCTCTTTTTCTTCTATCCCCTTCTTCAGTTGATTCATTGCCTTTTCAATTCTTCCATATATTCCCTGAGCTGTCTGTTATCGTTCTTTAGCTCTCTGATTTGTTTCCTGGTTTTAGGTCATCCAAAATCTCTTCCATTTTCAGCCCCATTTCTTCTTGACTTCTTCTTTGCTGCGGTAATCTTACTGTTTTATTCCTTTTTGGGATGGTTCTGGGCTTTCTTCTAGTTCCCTTTTTCTATTAATTTCCTCTTTATCTTCTTCTTGAATTTCACCTTTCTGTTTGCCTCGTTTTATTCCTGTTCGAAACCCTCCGACATGTATTGCTGGTTGCCGGCGTTCTTTGTTATTATCGTCGTTTCCTCCAACGTATATTTTTCCACTCCTCAATCCCTTTCTTTCTTCTTACCTTTCTTGCGTGTTCATTCTTCAAGTTCATTAGCACATTTTCCTTTACTTTGGTTTCTCTGTTTTCTAACTCCTCTCTTTGTTTCTTCCCCCTTCTCATTCGATTTCAGATATTTTATCTCCTTCTCATTCTCCTTCTCTCTCTCTCTCTCTCTCTCTCTCTGCTGTTTCTCTTTTCCTGGATTTATGTGTCTGTTTTTTCTCTGTTTTTGTAAGTTTCTTTCTTTTACCTTTTACCCTCATGTTTTTCTCAGAGTTGTCTCTTTTTCTCCTTCGTTTTTTTTCTTTTCTCTTGCATTTATCTCTTTCCCTGGCATCTTGTTGTCGGGTATGGTTCTGTTCATTTTGCTTTCTCTTAAGTTTCATTATTCTCGAAAATTTACGTCTTCGTCTTGAAATTCTTTTTAATTTTGAGTAATTTTTTAGGATTTTTTTTTCCGAACAAACCATGCCAGATACAACGGTGCCAATTGAAAGAAGACCTCGATATTTACTTATGCTCGGGGCCAGGCGACGATTAAAGAAAATTTATAAAAATTTGAACCTCAAGGGGGTAAATTTTGAGAATTCAAAAAACAATCTTTTTGTTTCAAATCGCTTTAACATCATCACTATCTTATATAAATTGACACGAAGAAACCGTCTCTGCCTTCAGTTTTACTCTAAATAGACGTTTTTTGCTTTTCTTCCGTTTTTTGTGTCGTTAAATTTGCATATAATTTATTTTTATTTTTGTATCAATTTTTACAATTTTTATTCTCTGTAAGACGATAATAAACTCTTATTCTGATCTAATGCATTAATAAAGTTTCAGAAATTAAAAATGGAGAAACCTTTAATTGAAATTAAACAAGGGAAGTTAGTCGGAACTGTGGCGCACGATATGGACGGAAGAATGTTTTACAGCTTTAGGGGAATTCCGTATGCACAACCACCTCTTGGAAAGCTGAGATTTAAAGTATGTCTACAATACCTTCTTTCTCAAATTAGCAAACTTTTTTATTTACAGGCCCCTCTACCACCAACACCATGGCAAGGAGTTTTAGACGCAACAAAAGATGGGCATTGCTGCTACTCAAAATCCATGTTCAAGAAAGAAACGGTAGGATCCGAAGACTGCCTATATTTGAATGTCTACACACCAAGTGTGAGTGGTCACTTCCTTCAAACTGCGTGTTATTCTAAAACCTGTAGATACCAAGATCGCCCAACGGGCTTCTTCCTGTAATGGTGTGGATCCACGGTGGTGCTTTTCTTGGTGGTTCGGGCGAGTCCGAAGTCTATGGCCCCCAATTTCTGATATCAGCAAATGTAGTTGTGGTCACAATAAACTACAGGCTGGGACTTTTAGGTAATAGTTCATTCCCAGCTTTCTTCTAAGTTTTACAGCTGTCTCCAGGTTTCTTAAGTTTGGATGACCCCTCCGCCAAAGTCCCTGGAAACGCCGGATTTAAGGACATGGTAATGGCCCTGAAATGGGTCAACACCAACATAAGCCATTTTGGCGGTGATCCTAACAATGTCACAATTTTTGGGGAAAGCGCTGGAGGTGCAGCAGTGCACTTATTGGTACTCTCTCCAATGACTCGAGGTCTGATCCACAAAGCCATTGCTCAGAGTGGATGCGGTCTAAATCCGTGGTCACGAGCCAAAAAGGCAGACACTGATGTTTTCAAGGCTTTTGGATGCGAAGGCAAAAGTGACGTGGAATTTAGAAAGTATCTAGAAAGTCTTCCTGTTGAGCAGCTACTAGAAGTTCAATCTAGAATCGCATATGTAAGACGGCCTTGTGTTGTCAGAAATTATATAATAAAAACACAGTTTCCAGAACCCTCCAGGACAAATTATTATGGTCTAGTTGTAGAACGTAAACCTGACGAACAAGACGAAATTCCTTTTATGAGCGAAGATCCTGTAGATATATTATTGTCAAAAAGCTATAACAGCATTCCACTAATCATAGGCTACGTTAATTTGGAGGGCCTAGTGGTCAACACCTACAATGAAAAGAGAGTATCGATAATGATCACAAACTTTGAAAGCGATATACCACATTTTTTGGGATACGAATCAGGTAGCACGGAGAGTAGACTTTTGGGCCAGAAAATAAAACAGCATTATTACGGCAACAGTACTCCAAATCAATCTAACAGAGATCTGTTTTACGAGGTTGTCAAGAGGTCAGTTGGAATTCATTTTAACATTAAGTTTTACAGATGGTGACCGATCACAACTTCATTTACGGAATCTACGCGGCTGTGAGAATGCACGTCTTAGCGGACGCCCCTGTATATTTTTACAGAATGTCACTTACGACTTCTCTTAAGTTTCTCCAAGCATCCATGAGAGTAGACAAAGATAAAGGTAGGTAGTCTTTTATTGCTAACGATCGCTATATTTTTGTCTTAGGGGCTGCCCATGGCGACGATGTAGCCTATTTGTTCAGAACGATGTTTACTCCCGCGTTAACACCAGGTTCGATAGAATATAATTCTATAAAGAAATTCGTCAAAATGTGGACGAATTTCGCATATTACGGAAATCCCACCCCGGAACCCTCGACGATTACGTGGAAGAAAGCTGCTAAGGAAAAAATAGGTTTTATGAAGATTGATAAGGATCTGAAGTTTGACACATTTTATGAAAGGAACTTCGGCTTTTGGGAGAAAATGTATGCTGAAAGTCCGTCGGGTCAGAAGTTTGCGATATGCCAATCAAAAATATAATTTAGAAGTAGAATTTATTTGTCCCGGTTTTGGTTTTTATTGAATTATGCATTTTCACACTGAGGTAGTCAACTAGAATAATTGGACTTAATTTATGGTTTACTTATGACCAAATTATAATTTAAAAGAAATTATACTAAATCAACAACCACTGACATCGGTGACTTTGTATAATTGGTTGTCTATATTACCGTACTTACGTACGTACATATTGTAAATAAACTTAGTCTAACCGTAGATGGTCTAAATTCGACGTCTTTCAAGTAACAACGAAATCTCTCGCACTGATCACAACAAGATCAAGCTGGCATAGCACTCAAAAAGTGACGTCATTCTAATGACATTTCTCATCAGTGACAAAACCCTTCTCGATCTGCGTTGGTTAATGGAAACCATCCACCATCTTCTTTTTATTCTTTTTCTGGTTCTTTTTTTACTCATCGCCCTGATGATGCCAACATTGTTGGCAAAACGTGCGTTGGCAGTTGTATTAAAATTGTTTTTGGTGTTTTGGGGAAAAACTGATTAAAAGTAGTTATCTATCACCAAAAGTGATCCAGACAATTGTTTTTTTTTTTTTTTGAAAAATATGTAATCAAAAATAAGTTACATTGGGGGAAATTAAATCGCTTGATGAAGGAAAAATTAAAAATCTAGAAATGATAAATAAAATTGCCTCAACAAGGCAATACAAATGAAAGCACCTAAATAAGTATCTAGTAAAATCAAGAATTGTTAGGGCAATGAAAGTCCGAGAAGTTAAGTGTTCACACTCTGACGGCTGCTCGCCCACGCCGTTTATACAAGTAGTGTGCTGTACGCCGGGGCGCGAGATTTAAATTGTTCTCACAAGTTGAGGTTTAAGTTTTTAAAAGTTTATTCGAGGGTCTTGGGCGTTTTAGCGTCCAGGAGTTTTGGCGTTGCAACGTGTTATCGTGTTTGGGCATTAGTCTTACTCTCTGTTTGAATTTGTAAGTGTTTTTTTTTTCTTCCATTTCAAAATAACTTCAGTCTTTAAGTATGTAGCAGCAATATAAGATTTTTAACATGGAAACATGTCCTCATTCCCACGTAACAATAATACGACTCCATCTCGTTATTCATCTAATGCGAGTCTTTGATGCACATTTAAATAATACGACTGTATCGGATTTATCTATGGCGCTACAGCAGATTGTTGAACCCATATTAACAGACCGCTTTATCTTCACTTATGAAAGCAATTTTTTGACTAAAGAAGAAAAGCACCTGCTATTTGGATGTGCTGAAACGGGACAAAATTAAATTGGTAATATTTGTTTCGCAGCCAAATGTCAGATTACATCAATAAACAATGAATGCAATTTTGTTTTAGGGTAGGTCAAGACTAATGTTTTATCTCGCGTGTGTGATGAAATGTTGTCGTTGATAATAATATTATTGCTGTATCAACTTAAACCATTTCACTCTACATAAGAGTTATAATTTCGAAACAATAAATCATATTTACGCAATAATTGCATTTAAAAAATACCAGGTGTAGAATGACTCATCTGGAGAACGATTGAAGAGACACTGAAAAGACTGGAATTATATTGAAAAAAAAAACTTAAGAGACTAGGAAGAGACCTGAAAAAAAGGCTCAACAAAATAAAACTGGAGACAAAGAGTAACAGCCGAGAAACTTTTTGTAGGACTTAGTTGTATTACATTTCTCAAGATATCAGGTTTCTCAAGTTCTCAAGTTAGATTTCTTAAGATTTCAGGTTCTTCAAATTCTCAGGTTTCCCTAGCTCTCAAGTTCTGAGGTTTTCAAGATTTCAGATTCTTCACAAATTCTCAGATTTTGAAGAGTTTTCAGGTTTTCCAAGATCTCAGGTTAAGCAAGTTGTCAGGTTCCTCTAGTTCGCAATTTACATTTCTCAAGATCAGATATTCCAATATTTCAGGGTTTTTCAAATTCCCAGGTTCCTCAAGTTCTCAAGTTAGATTTCTCAAGATCTCAGGTTCTTCCAGTTCTCAGGTTTTCTAAGATTTCAGGTTCTTCAAATTCTCAGGTTTCCCCATCTGTCAAGTCCTCAGGCTTTTCAAGATTTCGGATTCTTCACAAATTCTCGGGTTCTGAAGAGTTTTCAGGTTTTCCAAACTTAGATTTCTCAAGATCTCAGGTTCCTCAAGTTCTCAAGTTAGATTTCTCAAGATCTCCGTTTCTTCAACTTCTCAGATTCCTCCAGATCTCAAGTTCTCAGTTTTTCTAAGATTTCAGGTCCTTCAAATTCTCAGGTTTCCCTAGCTCTCAAGTTCTGAGGTTTTCGAAGATTTCAGATTCTTCAAAAATTCTCAGGTTTTGAAGAGTTGTCAGGTTCCGCAAATTGTCGGGTTCCTCTAGTTCGCAAGTTACATTTCTTAAGATCTCAGGTTTTCCAAGATTTCACGGTTTTTCAAATTCCCAGGTTCCTCAAGTTCTCAAGTTAGATTTCCCAAGATCTCAGGTTCCTCAAGTTCTCAAGTTAAGATTTCTCAAGATCTCAGGTTCTTCAAATTCTCAGGTTTCCCTAGCTCCCAAGTTCTGAGGTTTTCAAGATTTCAGATTCTTCACAAATTCTCGGGTTTTGAAGAGTTTTCAGGTTTCCCAAGATCTCAGGTTCCGCAAGTTGTCCGCAAGTTAAGATTTCTCAAGATCTCAGGTTCTTCAAATTCTCAGGTTTCCCTAGCTCCCAGGTTCTGAGGATTTCAATATTTCAGATTCTTCACAAATTCTCAGGTTTTGAAGAGTTTTCAGGTTTTCCAAGATCTCAGGTTCCGCAAGTTGTCCGCAAGTTACATTTCTCAAGATCTCAGGTTTTCCAAGATTTCAAGGTTTTTCAAATTCCCAGGTTCCTCAAGTTCTCAAGTTAGATTTCCCAAGATCTCAGGTTCCTCAAGTTCTCAAGTTAAGATTTCTCAAGATCTCAGGTTCTTCAAATTCTCAGGTTTCCCTAGCTCCCAAGTGCTGAGGTTTTCAAGATTTCAGATTCTTCACACATTCTCAGGTTTTGAAGAGTTTTCAGGTTTTCCAAGATCTCAGGTTCCGCAAGTTGTCCGCAAGTTACATTTCTCAAGATCTCAGGTTTTCCAAGATTTCAGGATTTTTCAAATTCCCAGGTTCCTCAAGTGCTCAAGTTAGATTTCTCAAGATCTCACTTCTTAAACTTCTCAGGTTCTTCCAGTTCTCAAGTTCTCAGGTTTTCTACGATTTCAGGTTCTTCAAATTCTCAGGTTCCTCCAGCTGTCAAGTTCTCAGGCTTTTCAAGATTTCGGATTCTTCACAAATTCTCGGGTTTTGAAGAGTTTTCAGGTTTTCCAAGATCTCAGGTTCCGCAAGTTGTCCGCAAGTTACATTTCTCAAGATCTCACTTCTTCAACTTCTCAGGTTCTTCCAGTTCTCAAGTTCTCAGGTTTTCTAAGATTTCAGGTTCTTCAAATTCTCAGGTTTCCCTAGCTCCCAAGTTCTGAGGTTTTCAAGATTTCAGATTCTTCACAAATTCTCAGGTTTTGAAGAGTTTTCAGGTTTTCCAAGATCTCAGGTTCCGCAAGTTGTCCGCAAGTTACATTTCTCAAGATTTCAGGTTTTCCAAGATTTCAGGATTTTTCAAATTCCCAGGTTCCTCAAGTGCTCAAGTTAGATTTCTCAAGATCTCAGGTTTCGCAAGTTGTTGGGTTCCTCTATTTCGCAAGTTACATTTCTAAAAATCTCAGGTTTTCCAAGATTTCAAGGTTTTTCAAATTCCCAGGTTCCTCAAGTTCTCAAGTTAGATTTCCCAAGATCTCAGGTTCCTCAAGTTCTCAAGTCAAGATTTCTCAAGATCTCAGGTTCCTCAAATTCTCAGGTTTCCTTAGCTCTCAAGTTCTGAGGTTTTCAAGATTTCAGATTCTTCACAAATTCTCAGGTTTTGAAGAGTTTTCAGGTTTTCCAAGATCTCAGGTTTCGCAAGTTATCAGGTTCCTCTAGTTCGCAAGTTACATTTCTCAAAATCTCAGGTTTTCCAAGATTTCAGGATTTTTCAAATTCCCAGGTTCCTCAAGTGCTCAAGTTAGATTTCTCAAGATCTCAGGTTTCGCAAGTTGTTGGGTTCCTCTATTTCGCAAGTTACATTTCTAAAAATCTCAGGTTTTCCAAGATTTCAAGGTTTTTCAAATTCCCAGGTTCCTCAAGTTCTCAAGTTAGATTTCCCAAGATCTCAGGTTCCTCAAGTTCTCAAGTCAAGATTTCTCAAGATCTCAGGTTCCTCAAATTCTCAGGTTTCCTTAGCTCTCAAGTTCTGAGGTTTTCAAGATTTCAGATTCTTCACAAATTCTCAGGTTTTGAAGAGTTTTCAGGTTTTCCAAGATCTCAGGTTTCGCAAGTTATCAGGTTCCTCTAGTTCGCAAGTTACATTTCTCAAAATCTCAGGTTTTCCAAGATTTCAGGATTTTTCAAATTCCCAGGATCCTCAAGTGCTCAAGTTAGATTTCTCAAGATCTCACTTCTTCAACTTCTCAGGTTCTTCCAGTTCTCAAGTTCTCAGGTTTTCTAAGATTTCAGGTTCTTCAAATTCTCAGGTTTCCCTAGCTCCCAAGTTCTGAGGTTTTCAAGATTTCAGATTCTTCACAAATTCTCAGGTTTTGAAGAGTTTTCAGGTTTTCCAAGATCTCAGGTTCCGCAAGTTGTCCGCAAGTTACATTTCTCAAGATTTCAGGTTTTCCAAGATTTCAGGATTTTTCAAATTCCCAGGTTCCTCAAGTGCTCAAGTTAGATTTCTCAAGATCTCAGGTTTCGCAAGTTGTTGGGTTCCTCTATTTCGCAAGTTACATTTCTAAAAATCTCAGGTTTTCCAAGATTTCAAGGTTTTTCAAATTCCCAGGTTCCTCAAGTTCTCAAGTTAGATTTCCCAAGATCTCAGGTTCCTCAAGTTCTCAAGTCAAGATTTCTCAAAGATCTCAGGTTCCTCAAATTCTCAGGTTTCCTTAGCTCTCAAGTTCTGAGGTTTTCAAGATTTCAGATTCTTCACAAATTCTCAGGTTTTGAAGAGTTTTCAGGTTTTCCAAGATCTCAGGTTTCGCAAGTTATCAGGTTCCTCTAGTTCGCAAGTTACATTTCTCAAAATCTCAGGTTTTCCAAGATTTCAGGATTTTTCAAATTCCCAGGTCCCTCAAGTGCTCAAGTTAGATTTCTCAAGATCTCAGGTTTCGCAAGTTGTTGGGTTCCTCTATTTCGCAAGTTACATTTCTAAAAATCTCAGGTTTTCCAAGATTTCAAGGTTTTTCAAATTCCCAGGTTCCTCAAGTTCTCAAGTTAGATTTCCCAAGATCTCAGGTTCCTCAAGTTCTCAAGTCAAGATTTCTCAAGATCTCAGGTTCCTCAAATTCTCAGGTTTCCTTAGCTCTCAAGTTCTGAGGTTTTCAAGATTTCAGATTCTTCACAAATTCTCAGGTTTTGAAGAGTTTTCAGGTTTTCCAAGATCTCAGGTTTCGCAAGTTATCAGGTTCCTCTAGTTCGCAAGTTACATTTCTCAAAATCTCAGGTTTTCCAAGATTTCAGGATTTTTCAAATTCCCAGGATCCTCAAGTGCTCAAGTTAGATTTCTCAAGATCTCACTTCTTCAACTTCTCAGGTTCTTCCAGTTCTCAGTTCTCAGGTTTTCTAAGATTTCAGGTTCTTCAAATTCTCAGGTTTCCCCAGCTGTCAAGTTCTCAGGCTTTTCAAGATTTCGGATTCTTCACAAATTCTCGGGTTTTGAAGAGTTTTCAGGTTTTCCAAGATCTCAGGTTTCGCAAGTTGTTGGGTTCCTCTAATCCGCAAGTTACATTTCCCAAGATCTCAGGTTTTCCAAGATTTCAAGGTTTTTCAAATTCCCAGGTTCCTCAAGTTCTCAAGTTAGATTTCCCAAGATATCAGATTCCTCAAGTGCTCAAGTTAAGATTTCTCAAGATCTCAGGTTCTTCAACTTCTCAGGTTCCTCCAGTTCTCAAGTTGTCCCCCAATTCGTTTTTATTAACCAGGCGGTACTTAAGCACTTGAGACTCGTTGAAAAGAAAATTGAGATGTGTAACATACAGAAACTAAAAATTTGTATTATACTGGCTGTATCAAAAGGTACGCAATTCCTCAAGTTCATATAGTAAGGTCCTCAAACCGTTTACATAACATTCCGCAGAGCAAAAGCCTTCATTAATGTTGATCCAAAATTTTGTGGTTACTAGGTAACGAATGCATTGAAAATTTTTCCCAATTTGCCTGTTCGACTGTATCGTTTCTTGCAGAAATTTAACAAAGGATTAAAAAGGAAAACTATGAGGGCCAAAGAAAAGTAAATGTGCACTTGATATCCGGGAAGTTCAAGGAAACTAATTCTGAATATGTAGTTAGTGCGCTCTTTTTGGTACACTTTGTATAATATTATAATATTCGGAAAGAACAATGGTTGTAATTTTAAATTAAATGCAAGTTGAAAATAGGGCATCTAGAAATAAAGAGTAACCATAACGTGGTATGAGAAACTACAGAGAATGAGGAACAATTGGAAATGAGAAATGAAAATAAAAATGAAAATAAATAGTATTGGCGGTCATGAGGAGCCTAATTTCTTTATGTTTAGGTTTCAATTTTTTTTTACTTTGCTCTCCTTTTTCCTACTTTTTTTCTTGGGATTCTAAGGTACTATTTATCAAATCTCCCTCTTGCAGCATTACATCAGTAAACAATGAATGCAATTTTGTTTTAGGGTAGGTCAGGACTTGACGGTTGTAATGTTTTATCGCGTATGTGAAGAAATGTGTTAGTCGTTGATAATAATATTATAGCTGTATCAACTTAAACCATTTCACTCTACATAAGAGTTATAATTTCGAAACAATAAATCATTGTTGGGAACGATTGAAGAGACACTGAAAAGACTGGAATTATATTGAAAAAAAAAACCTAAGAGACTAGGAAGAGACCTGAAAAAAAGGCTCAACAAAATAAAACTGGAGACAAAGAGTAAGAGCCGAGAAACTTTTTGTAGGATTTAGTTGTACTACATTTCTCAAGATCTGAGGTTTTCAAGATTTCAGATTCTTCACAAATTCTCAGGTTTTCAAGAGTTTTCAGGTTTTCCAAGATCTCAGGTTTCGCAAGTTATCAGGTTCCTCTAGTTCGCAAGTTACATTTCTCAAGATCTCAGGTTTTCCAAGATTTCAGGATTTTTCAAATTCCCAGATTCCTCAAGTGCTCAACTTAGATTTCTCAAGATCTCACTTCTTCAACTTCTCAGGTTCTTCCAGTTCTCAAGTTTTCAGGTTTTCTAAGATTTCAGGTTCTTCAAATTCTTCAATGCCTCCTTTTTTTCTTTCCTTTCCCAGTCTCCCTTTCTCGTATTTTCTTTTCAAGGTTAACTTTATCTCCATTTTTGTGTACCTTTTTTCAGATTTTTTGCCCGTGCGTTACCTGAAATCAGTTTGTCGAGCGCTAATTTATTATTGTATTTCACTTTCGTTGCTAAAGTTGCGAGGATTATTAGTATTTGCCTTACGTCGAAGGCACCAGTTTCGTGAATGGCAGGAACCAGGAATCAAATTTTCTATTTCTTCTTTTATCAACTAACGAGGCGGGTTTCACCAGAGAAGGTATTTTTAACTGAAATAATACGCACGTATGAGCAGACGAAAATCCGCATGCTGTCAGGCCGAACAATTTTAGCATTTAGCATAATAGCATTGGATCTTGAAGTGAAGACGTTTAGTAGGTCAGTTTAGTTTATTTACGTGCGTCGGGCGGTTTAGATTATCTTCTAAAGTTCTTCGTTTTGATTATTATCAATCAGCCGAACGGTTCGGTGGCGGGTAACTAAATTAACGTCAAAACTTCCACTAATTTTAACTCGATAACTACGAGGTTTCGGGCAAAAAATGTATTAAGAAAAATAATGAGTTCTATTACCGATTAAAATTTTAATACCTATATCTGTTACATTCCTACAGATATAAATTTTTTTAAATTTGTTTCAGTTATATTCTTTCATTTTTAATATCCTTCCGGTTCTTTATATTTTTCAATTATTTTGTTCCTATATCGTCTATTCTTTTTTAGATTGTTATTTTTTTTATTCAATCAATTCTCTAAAATCCCTCCAATCCTTTTCCAGATTCTTTCATTTCCTTCGATTCTCTAGGTTTTTCCAATTGTTTCGATTATTGTCTATTTACTTGATTTGTTTTATTCTTTGGATTCTCAATTTTTTCCCTACACTATTTCGAATTCCAGTTTACTAAATTTCAGTTTAATAGGTTCTATCAATTTTCTAAATTCAATTTTTTCTTCGTTTTTTTTTTATTTTGTCAGTTCTTATCGGTTATCTAGATTCTTATTATTCTTTAATTTTTTTTTTAATTTTCAATGTTTACTAAAACTAACTACAATATTGAGATTCTTCATAATTCAACGAAGTAAAATACTGTTATTCTGCCTTTCTAATTATTATATATCTGAAAGTTTTTTGAGTCATCTGTAAACATTTTGAGCTCCGTGAGACTCACAAAAAATTCGATATTTTTTTATTTAAAAGCTCATAATAAGTTTTGCAGGTTTCATCAATTTCCCACACATTCATGAGTTTATCTGGTGTCCAAACATTATAAAAAACGATTTAACAACGATTCATCGCCAAATATTTATTCCAAGACAAAATTCGTGAAGCTTATCGGCCAAAATATTCACTACACAAACATAGATTTGCCCAGACACATAAAATTCCATACTGCGGGTAAACACAATTTCCCGCATGAAGGATTGGCTACTTCTATAATCCCAAATGCAAATTAAGATAAAGTGAAATAGTGTGTCTTATCGACGATAGTTCAATGTACCCATTGTGATTAGATCGATATCGAATATCGAAATGTGGGTTACATTTTTCATTGATCGTTAAAAATCATCTCGGCAAATATTTGTCTAAAATACCTTTCCGTTTCCATTTTCCTAACTAGTTCATCCGTATTGTCGTACTATTTGTCAAGGTAGATAAACTGAAAAAAAATTGATGGTTTATTTACCCCAGTTGATAATCGTGACACGATTTTTTCGTTTTTAATTGGGCCACAAAAATTGCATTATTTGTCGCTAAATCGTAAAATGCAGCAATACCACAAATTAAAGAAACATAATTATTGTTGAGGATTTAATTTATTGCTATTTGTAAAAGACGCTACCTAAATAGAAGCCGAGACGTACGGATTTTTCAAAATTCCTGCTGCCCTAGATGAAAACTCCTGTGGGTCTGTTATCTAAAAGATAGAGCTGTGGATTATATAGACGTGAATAAGGCTATTGTCGCAGAGATATTGCATAGTTGAGTAGTGAGGCGGTGGTTTCGATCGGTGTTTTACACTTGCGAAGCTGAGGTGAGTTTTATTTAAAAATCGCTAATGTGTAATTATATGTTAATTTTAATATATTAGAAATTAGAAATAGGTTATTGCTTAATTTTTTTTTGCGCATAAACAGTTTATTCTAATGTAAAAATTTTTTTTTTAATATTTTCGAAAAAAACATTATGTTCTGGAAAAATTATTAAATATGATTCAAGTATTTCATAAACCAACAAGTTTATTATTTATATTTATTATTCCCGTATAATTTTACGCATTTTATTACTTGTCAATTAAATTCTGTGCTATTCAAAAGTAGTAAATCTAAATAAGTATAGAATAGGATATCTACAATCTAAACAAAAAAATTGCATAACAATTGCATGTCTTACTTCGTATTTTAATATTTTGGATAGAAATATACTAAATAGGTTTCATTCACAATTAAGTGTTAATTAAAGTGAAAAAAAGTTCAATCGGCTTTTTGTAACACCCTGTATATATCAAATAAAGACAATAATTCTGAAAATCGAAAATTACAGTTTAAAGTTTTCGAATTTTGAAAAAATATAATAAAAAGGTGACAATTTTGAAAACACTGTGATACAAAAATGCTCTAATGTAAATATCAAAATGATTGAGTTATGAACAACAAACAACTCAAAATAAAAATAAAAAAACACAAAGTTCAAAATCTAAAGACGCATAGAGGTTATTATAATCAATAAAAACTATAGTGTTTCTCCTTTACTATCGAATTTTTTTTTATTTTAATATCTCAACTCTTTGTAATATCCGGTTCCAGTATTGACTTTTTGGAGTAGATATTGTCGCGTGTGTCAGTTTAGGAATATAGTAGGTGATAAAAAATTAGGAAATCACCAAAATATATTGATTATTTGTAGTATTCTGGTTACAGTTACTGATAAAAAAATTCTGTTTGCGAAACATATCTTTATTTGTGCACTCACACATTGCCATAATATCTCCACAAATGTGGCGTGTAATAATAATAATAGGCACAATGTGATAGGCACAATGAATTCCTAATAAATAGTGATCTTTTCATTTCATTCTTCAAAATGTAATTGTAACCATATTAAAGATCAATTTATTACAATCATGTGTTCCCATTCCCGTGAGACTGTCGAGGGGGTTTTCCCACCCCACCAGTTGACGAAATTCAAATCTAACTTTAGCGGAGGCGCTACAAACATTTTTTCTCTATAATGTTTTTCACAGATGTTATAACGAAGTCTTCATGTTTCTTTCTGTTGTTTCTCTTCGAATTCGTCGTCTTATTGTTTTTCCGATACTTTTTCACTTCTATTTTCTATTTTGGTCTGTAGTCCGTTGCTTACTACCTACTACTATTTTTTTAATATTTCTGCTGTTATACATATTTCCTATTCGAAAGTCAAAGTCAAATTAAGCTTTAAAATGATGTATTACACGACCCCCATGCCATTTAAATTTTTTAAGGAGAGGTGGCTCCCCTGGCTAAGGGGGGTGAGATCTAAGACTTGACAGTTTGGTACAATTTGGTCTCCCTTGATAACAAAATTGACCTGTTCGGGCGTTTTCTTCTGAGTCTTTCGAAATTGAAATTGTTGGTGGGTACAAATTTTAGTTGAGTATTTTATGTAGATTTAGAAAATTTCGAATCCATGCTTTTTTTGTAGAAAGGAATCCATATATGGGGTGCTCAAAGTAAAAGTGGATCAAGTCCATCGATAAAGATTTTGAAATAAGAAACTTTAAAGTTTTTTTTAACTTATTAAATCTCGACACAAAATTATGGCAATAATTTATGGCTAATAAAATTAAATCGTAGAGAGGGAAAATGGAGTTGAACTCTTTCTGTACTGAACAATACTTCATTTTGAAGGTGAACCCAGTCCATTGTGGAAGAAAAAAAATTTTTGGACTTGATCCACTTCTACTCTGAGCACCCCATACAGGCTGTCCCATTTAAAACTCCCCAGTCCAGATTTCTCCGAATTGATTATTGTGTTTGAAAAATCCTCGAACAGGTCGATTTTGTTTACCAGGGGCACATCTTCTCCGGTTCCTTTCAAGTTCCGGCTTTTCGCCCTCTTCGCGAGGGGGCTGTTAGCCCCAAAATTTTAAATGGGACTGTGGGTCGAGTGATGTCTTATTTGGAAGGTATTGAAGGACTCTCTACAACTAACCACTTACTTTTCAATATCTTGCAGTTTTGACCGTGAAAACAATAATTTTTAATTCTCAAGATAATGCACATTTTCACATGCTATGTCCCACAGAAACCACAAAGACCAACATGTAATTTTCAAATTGAATTTATTGAAATTTTTGGGTCATTAAGTTGTTGATTTTGATTGCTAAATAGCGCGAAGGAGTTAAAACTGAATGTAGAGTATGCTACACGATTATTTTTCAAAAAAATGATCTAATTAACGTAGTAAATGTTGGATATGGCCACCATTCATTTCCATGCCAAAATACAGACAATTTTCAAAACTGTTCGTGATGCTACAATTTCAATAAGCCTGTTCGAGGATTTTTCAATAACAATAATCAATTCGGAGAAATCTGGACTGGGGAGTTTTAAATAGGACAGCCTGTATGTAGGTCTGGATAGAGAATTGAATAAGCTTTAAAATGATGTATCTCACGACCCCCCTATGCTATTTAATTTTTTAAGGGGGTGACTCCCTTAGCTTAAGGGGTGAGATCTAAGACTTGAAAGTCTGGTACAATTTGGTCCCCCTTAATAACAAAATTGACCTGTTCGAGCGTCTTTCGAAATTGGAATTGTTGGGGGGTACAAATTTTAGTTGGGACACTCTGTATAGTCATTCATTGTTAATTTCAGATGACGCCCCGAATTTTCCTCATCCTTGGCGCACTACTCATCCTCGCCGCTACGTCAACATCGGAAAAATGCGACTCTGTAACTCAAGAGGATTGCGAAAATCTGACCTCCGAATACGAGAAGTACCGCGAGTGCATGGAACGTCGGACCAAGCGTTCAGCTGACTGTTACGAATCCGAAGAGGTCAGCTGTGACAGTTGTAACTGCAACAGTTGCAGCTATTCCACATGCGACAACAACTGTAACAACAACTGCTGCGAAAGGTGCTGTCAAAGTCAAAAGAGCACTTGTACCACCAGTAGCTGCTGCCACCAAACCTGCAGAGCTGAATGCAGGTCCCACTCGTGCAGATCGGCTTGCAAGAAAAAGTGTCAAAACGGGATTATCACGGGTCCGTCACAGACGGTTGTGACTGACACCAAGACCTCCAAGCAGCATAACATTACGACCGTCATTCATCTAAACAACGTGATTAACAACACCAATTTGATTAATTTGCCCATAAAGATAAACAGTACAATTTTCAATAACATCACTGGTGGATACAGTGGAGGCTACTTAGAAGACTCTAAACAGAAATGTTGTATGACAATCGGACCTAGACAATGCGTCCCCCAAAGCACATTTCCCTATGGCAGATGCTTCCATATAAGAAAGAAGGCCTGTGGCAGCATCTGCTCGGCCCCGGTTGTCCACTACCAAAGTCACGAAATCTGCGACAATGACGTCAACAACCAACAACCTTGCCATCAACAAATCGTTTATATCCCCCAACCTCAACCTAGGTGTGCTTACCAACAAGCCTGGCCTTACGTCACGTGTGGTAACCAGGGCCAACAATCCTGCGACGGCTGTTACAGCCACTACATACGTCGTGAAGATGTCACAAAATGCTCCAGTTTCTGCTACGACGACGGATACGGCCTTGGACCTTATTACAGACAAGGTCCTTTTTACAGACCAGGTTATGCACATGCCCCCTCATGTTACCAAACCGGTTTGTGTGACAATGAGTACAGTGGGGGTTACGGTTACGGCTACGAAGGCCTTCCAGGATACGGATTTCCGAACGCTTATCCTGCTCAGACGTATCCGTTTGTGATTGAAGACTGGGAGAACTCTACCTTCTCGTCGGACTTTGGCACGGGTGAAGTGATCAAAGGTTACAAAAATTTAGAGGTAAATAAACTACCTCTAGCTTCGGATAAAATAGTTAAGATTGATGCTGATGTTGACCCGTCACGTAACCAGAGGTATGCAGAAATTCTAATTAGAACTACGGAGAAGAGCAAGGTGTATGCAACTACGGTGGGGACCGCAGAAACAACTACAACTCCAGCTTAATGTTTGTAATACTGCCTTAAAATATACTTAGTGTTCTGTAAAATGTAAACGTATTTTCTACGTATGTTTGTCGTCTTGATGAGGCTTTAGCATTAAAGTTTGAAAAGCTTGTGTTCGGATTTATTATTTTTGCAGTTCTTCAAGTTCCTATTTCCCAAAAGAGAAAAAAAAAATCTACACTCAAAAACCTGCAATGTTGGTTGCATATCAATAGCGCTAACAAAAATAATAAAATTGTAAAGTAATTTGACGATAATGTTTGCAATGAATTTGTAAACAACCAAAATTTCAAGGATGTAAAATAATGAAATTGGAAGATCTAAGATTTCTCATCCAAATCAAACTTGAGATTTCTGAATTTTAAAATTCCAAATTTCAAGGATTACAAATTTAGCAAATCTTAATCCTTCACTTTCAAAATTCTTCAAGTTTTGTATTACACATATTCTGGTTATCAATTTCTCCGACTTCTTGTATATTTGTGTCATCTGTACATTATTTTATTTTCTTTTTTGATGTATTTTATATTAATCATATTACGTTTCTTTCTGTATACATATTATCTATTCTATGTTTTAAGGTGCTATAGAATAATGATTGGTTAATGTCCCTCCAAATTGAATTCATGACTTCTTTTTTGCTTTCTTAATTTCACTTTTTAATTTTCTTTTCCTTCTTCAACTATTTATCTTATTGTTGTGGTCATTTTGTTCTTTTTATATCGGGTCGTCATAATTCATAAATGATTCATACATCATGTTGCCTGGGAATAACAAAATTTACATGTACATAGTTAGATGGAGAATTTGACGTACGAAGCCTACTGGATGTAAAATCAAGACCCTGTATTCCTACATAGATATTTCAACTGATCCACATTTGTGATCTTCTTCTTTTCTGTTTTCTTATTTCCAAAGATGTGGTTCATGAATCTCCAATTATGTACATAATTACATATTTTTTCATAGTCCTTGTTTCTTTCACTTTCAGAACTATTTCATGTTTTTTCAGTTTCCGGTTGTTTAGTTTATTGTTATCCTAGTTTCATACCTTACATCTTTTACATTAATGCAGATGTCTGCCAATTTACGGGTTTGGCGTTTTCTAGATCTTTTCTGCTTTCTATTTCTGTATTTTCTGTTTTTGCTGTCAAAAATTAAACGTCAAAAATTTTATTTAAAGATCACAGTGATTTACCTCGCTCATTCAATTACGGTCACTCCATTGGCTGATTATTTTTTTTATTTACTATTTCACTTTTTAATTTAGTCCTCGGTCCTCAGATTTTGAGCCTTCTTCATTTCTATTTTCTTTGTTCTGCCATTCTCTAATAGTTCTTACAGCCCGATTTCATGTTGAGTTGGGACGAATCTCAAAATTTTGTAATCTTAAAATCTTTTGTCAACTTAAATCCAAAAATTTTGAAAGTGAGGAATTACGAAATCTTAAAATCGGTGAATTTTGGAGTTTTAGAATTCCCAATTGAGAAATGAAAAAAAAATCCTCTTCTAAAAATATTGGATAATAATTTTTTTTCTTGAACATTTCAAAACCTTAGATCTGTGGTCTTAGAACTTCAATGTTGATGGATTTTGAAAGTTTTTCAACTTTTCGTATTAACATCAATAAATTTTTGTCTGACTTGCAAAGAATTCCGATTTTTCTACTGTGATCCACAATAATTTGCTAGACTTTCTCTGAACACATCCGGGAATAATAAATTTTGTTAACATAGCAATAAATGGACAACAGATTTGACCTTAAACACAATATCCGTTCCATTTAAATATTTGCAAACTAAACTACGAAACTGATGAAATCAAACGACAAATAAACTCTAAAAAAATAACAATAAGTTACAGATACATCTACAGCAATTAAAAACTGAATGAAAGCTCCATTTATTCGAATCTTAAATGCAATGTAAATAATTTTTATTTAACAACCAAACATTCCCTACCTTTGGCATATCTAACGGTCGTGTCTACAATATCCCGAATTTTTCAATAACGCCGTTGTCTAACTTGTCCTTAACCTGATAAGCGGTATTTGCAGTCTGTACCTTCAAATCTGATCCAGTCTACGTTCCCAGAACCCACAAAGGTAAGTTCCTCCAACCAACTATCAAAAACTATTAATAAATTTTTAGATGAAATCTCTGAGCTTTGCAATAATTTTATTGCTAATCATCCTGAAGATCGGTGCAACAGTGAAGGAGAGAAGAACATTTTGCAGACAAGGTCTCTGTCTTACTTGTGTGGGTCGTTATTGTACCACCACGTGCAAAGGAGAAGACTGCGAGGATTGTCCCACTGGTGACTGCTGTGATAAGTCTTCTTGTAATATATGCAGGGGAGAGAAATGCTGTTCTACACATGACTGCAATGTCTGCATTGTCGACTGTTTGAAAACGTGTCAAGGTGCTGCAACTTGTCACTACGACTGCTTTCAACAGTGTCTTCCGAATGGGGGTAGTGGATGGTCGGGAGGAAATCAGGTACGAACTAGGAACCTCTTCTGCAAGGTCTAAATTGTCTTGAGCTACTCATCTGGGTTGGTCTTAGCTACTTTGTCATTTCGTTGTTGTAGATTTTCTTGTCTGCGTGGTACTTGACCTAGCCATCTAATTCTATGGTCTTGTACCATATCGTTTATTGCTTGATTGTTCCATAATTCCTTTAATTAATTGTTTGTTCTTTCTTCTCTCTTCCATTCATTGTTCCATTATCCGTATATCTTAAGCTTCCATTTCCGCAATTTCTCTTCTTTAATTCCATTATCTCTTGTGCTTTTGGTACTTTTCATCCATCCCTTATTCTTTTCTGGAATGATCTCTTTTTTTGCTTCTTGGTACCAGTGATCTATGTTTTTATTATTAAAACTCTATAATCAATCTTTATTGTGCTGTTGTCTTTTCTTCTTTCTTCATGTGTCTTTCACTTTTTCCACGATTTCTCCAAATTATTTTTGTCTTCCTCCGTGCTATTGCCTAAAATCTTTTCCTTTGTTTATTTAGACCGGGAGCAACATCTCCAAACTGATCACCAACAAAAACTACATCCCCGTGAACGTTACCACAACCATCAACATCACCAACACGATTCACAACGAGAATTCAGTTCACAATCCAATCTATATCAACACGACGAACATCAACAACAACACCGGACATCAGAACTACCACAAGAAGAATGTGCTAATTGAAACCAAAAACGATAACAACGATACGTCCAACCAAAAATGCTGCGAAGTTGTTCATCCAGAAAAGTGTCAAGCGATTTCAAATCCAGGCGAACGCTTGTGCTACATAAAGAAGCATAACGAATGTTCTTCGTTATGTGTATCTAAACACGTGCACATTGTGGAGGATAGAAATCAAACGCATCCGTGCGTGCAATTGGCCGAACAGCCATATTGGTATTGTGGACGTTATCGTGCAGAAAGTAAGTTAAACCCTTCTGATGGATTGATTTAATGATGATTTTACAGACTGTGACGAGTGCTATGTTGAGACAGATCCGGAAGAGATAGAGGTTGCTTCTTCTGATTGTTCAGAAATTTGTAGGGCCGCTTTGATATCAGAAGAATTTTACAACAAGTTGTATATTAGAGATGCATAGTTTACACATCAGAGTAGTTGTTTTACTTGCTCTTGTGTTGGGTTATTCTTGCTCTGTAATATCTAGTTAGATGAATGTCTAAATAGTAAAAACAAAAGTGTAAAACTGTCTATTTATTACGCCTTTAATTGTTTGTATTTTTTTGTCATTTGAAATTGTCTTGATTAGATCATTCAGTAATACGGTAATTCAATGGAATCAATGAGAAAAAAAATAGGACTAAGAGCAAACCCTTGTGGGACACCCAATATATTACAACTAATGCGAAGCGTAGCAAACATTTTTGCAACTACATATTATATTTTATTTAGCAACCCAAAACCAGTGTGCTAGGTACAATAACTCATCTAGTTCCAGTACTATGATCACATTGCCCAATTTGGTGCCTCTAGAATATATAAATTTTCGAATCTACTGCTATTCTGAAATTTTGAATTATCGAGTCTTGGATTTTTGGAAATACGCGAAATGATAAAACTTCAAATTATTCGAATCTACAAAGTTTGAAATTTAACCGATAGAGTAACTTGAGCCATCTGTGACCTTTAAAAATAAATCTAGGCGGACATTTTATAATAATTTTTTGAATCTCGTAATTAAAACAGAAATTAAAAAATCACTGCATACATGTAATAAATCGATTGTCAATTTTTCATTGTTGACAGTTTGTTCAATTTAAAGTTCAATTTTCAAAATAAAGAATTATCGATGTTTGACGTTGTTTGATAAATGTAAAAATGATCGCTGTGGAGTTAGTTGTAACAGTCTAGTAACTTTGGATTTTGTCCCGTGTTGACGTCACAGAAAGGCGCGCGTTTCAAATAAGACAAATGTTTCGGATTTTTTCTTACCTAATAAACGCGCGATTTCGAATAAACAAGAAAATAGGGGTATAACATTTTTTCGTCTAGTTTGTAGAAGTTTTTGAAAATTGTGGGACAACCCCCGAATGAGTTGAATGTATTTTATGCAAGATGTGTAACATGTGTGGCAGGAAACAATATGTTCTTTATTTGTATCAACTGTGACTCTGATGAAGAGAAATTTATTCATGAAGCAATCCTCAAAGGCTGCGGCCGTAACCTAAGGAAGATAAAAGTTGGTAGTGTACATGGTCATTTCCAAAATATAAACGATAAGATGTAATGCCAATGAACCTCATTAAACCTAGTTCTAATCTTCTTTAGATGCTCGTAATTTTTTTTTTTATAAAATTGAAATAAAATAAATTAAGAGTTAAATTAAAAAACAATAGTAAAGACTCAAAATATGTTAATCGAGTAATTGCATTAATAAATAAACATATCAAAGCTTAACGGTTTTAATGAAGTAACCCGAATATTAAGCACAAATTTAGATCATTTTTATCATTGGAGATAAATTTAATATATAAATTAGCAGAAATATATTTTTATCGCCCAGTCTATAAGTTAGTGCGTCTGCAAATGGTACGTTATTTCACTTTAGGAACGGTTTTGTTACTTAATTACTTTCTACAACACAGTATTGTGACTTTAAACAATGCAAAATTATTCCTGGTTTTATATAATTATAAAAAATTTGTAAAATACCAAAATGTTCCATCGTTCGTCGTAACATCGCAAAATTTGTTAAAATAAAATCTCTTTCAGATGAATTGGTTAACTTTGGCACTGTTCCTCCTCTTCGCACTATACAGTGTCGACGCCATGCGCCTAAAACGAGGCTGCTCCAACAACAGATGCAACTCTTGCAACGACAACGTCTGCTGCAGAACTTCAAGTTGCAACAGTTGCGTCAACCGATGTTCCAACAGTTGCAGAACAAGCTCTTGCAACAACAACTGCGTGAGCGCATGTACCTCTTCCTGCGAAGACTCGAGCTGTTCCCAATCTTCATGTTCCTCGTGCATTAAAAAATGTTCAAATGACTGTTCCGATGACGACTGTGTTACCGACTGCTGTCGATCGTGTGACTGCAAACCGCCGAAAGAAGCTCCGAAGGAGGACAATGTTATATTGTTACCAACTCCAGAAAGCTCTAACGTCGTTGTTAACAACAGTAATGTTAATTTGGTTAATTTAACGACGCATATCAATATTGATAATGTGATCCATAACATCAACAATATATCCATTCCGATATTCATCAACACCACGAACATCAACAATATTAACTTGTCGGAACACAGTGAAACGGTAGAAAGTAGAGTTGATGGTTCCAATAAGACGGAATGGGTTCCGATTCCTATTCCTCAACCTATTCCAATTCCAATTCCGCAACCTCAACCGATTCCACTTCCTCAACCCATTCCTATTATTCCTGGTCCAAATGAGAACTGCTGTACCGTTTTGCATCCGAAGAAGTGCTATATTGATAGTGAGGGAACCCCCAGGTGTTACATCAGAAGAAGTAGAGAATGTTCCAATATTTGCAATGGCCCTGTGGTATCCATTGAGGAAGGGGGAGCAAGTAATACAGGGTGTCAGCGAGTGAATTCATGGCCGTACACTTATTGTGGAAATTATGTTCGTAAAGGTATAAATTGACTGTATACATTATAAACAAAAGTTCAAAGGGAATACTTTCATGTAGCGAAATAAAGTTTTAGGTAGGAATCCTAAAAAGAAATGAATAGGTAGATGTGTGTAAAGTGAGAAATTAGAAATAAAAAATTAAAATACAAGACAGTATTTCTTTTGAAATTTTGCTCCTCAAATATTTTATAACTATCAGTTCTTTCCCGAACAGATTGTAATCAATGCTACACATGTGGGGGAAGCTACAATCCAAGCGAATGTTTCAGACAGCCCGAATGCTCAGACACGTGTAGAAGAGGTGCACCAAGCTGTCTTCCAAGTCGATCGGGCTATGAATGCTTCTAAATTTCAAAGCTAATATTATTTCCAAAATTGTGCTAGCCATATTGGTCCGAAATTGTGCTCACTCAAAACAGTCTCAAAAATGGCTAATTCACCTGTCAGCCCTACTAACTTGAACTTAAAGTTGCCATAATAATGTGTCCTTGTAATATATTCAAGATAACTCTTGACTACATTAAAAAAATACAAGGTGCATACTAACAGTTTAACATGTTATTTTACAGACACCTGTATGGGAAAAAGCCATTTTTATATTTTAAATGTTCTACCAAATGTATTTACTAATTAACTGTTGTCACTGACGGACACTTATAAAATGCTTATTTTTTTAATAAACAGATAGAGAAAGCAAAGCACGTAAATATTTCATTTTAAACATGGTCGAGGTCAAGCTTTACATTCGTACAAATTAGTAAAAAGTTTTTTTAAAATATAATCCATAGATATTTTTACATAAACTGCGTGGTGGAAATGACATACAAGATTCGGTCAAGATATATTAGAAATTTGATAAGTAACATAATTTTTGGTAGTTTATCAATGCCCTTTGAACTGTTATCAAATTAAGAAAGCGATAAATTATACTATGAATGTCACAGAAATAATCGCTTTACAATTACGTAATCTGCATTTTATTCAGACCTTTATTACCTAAACCACCCTAAACCAGACAAGTGTGGAATGGCAGAATAAGGTTTCGAAGTTTTAAATGTGCGAAGTTCTTCAAAAGCCAACGTTTTCAATTTTGACTAAATTTTTATTTTTGTTTATCTAAACTATTGGAAACTTGCAAAATACAATAACCATATTAGAATGCCAGAATGTGATTTTGAAATTTCTGAAAAGTAAGAATGTCTGTCTTCAAAAGACACCACGATAAAGTTTAAAATAGTCAAATTTTTTCAATTTATATTTTTAAAAGAATTGTCAACTTCAGATTACCTCAATCAAAAATTTACAAATTTAAAACTAAAAACCTAAAAACGAAAATCTAAAAATATATTATTGCACGACGGCGCGACGGCACCGGAACCGGATGATGTCATCTGTCTAGGAACATGTAAAATGTAAAATGGGGTCTTAGTAATAAAGATAAAGAAAAAACGTAGCAGTACCAATGAAATGAAAAAGGAACAAAGACTAAACATATTATAATTAGCTATTTAAAAAAAAAATACTTCAAAAAACACAAAAGTAACATTAAGTTAACTAAAAAACAAACAATAAATAAGGCGCGCGAAAATAAATTGTCGAGTATGAGAGCGTATGTGTTAAATAAATTAAGAAATGAAAGTCAAAAGATCGAAACCATGGATTTACTAAGATTCCAGATTCCCAATTCAAGATTTGATATTCGATATTCGAAGATTCGAGATTATATTCCCAAATTCCAGATTCTCCATTCCCGATTCTACACGGGAATTTCGGTTAGTAGGTATTACTTTCCGAATTTGATATTCGAAATTAGGGATTAGAGATTACATGTTTGAGATTCTATAACTGCTCATCCGAATTTCGAATTCTACATTATACATTGCAGATACTAAATTCCAGATTCGGGATTAGAAATTCGAGATTCAAGGTTGAAGATTAGAAATTCCAAATTCAAGATTTCATATTCGAGATTCAACATTCGAGATATTATAATCCCAAACCCAAATTTAACTAACGAATCTGATCATCCCCTTAGTTTAATTCGCAAGCGACTGGCAAACGAAACAGGAAGAACGTGCTCATTGGCTTAGTTAAATTCGGGAGTCATTGTCTCATGAATCAGAGTAGAATCAAATAAATTATTGAGTAGGAACCTAAATTAAGAACAATAACTAACGATGAAGGAGTCTGAATTAAAAACAGACGATGAAAAATAAAGAAGTAAAATATAGAAAAAAGAAATAATGAACAGATGAGAATAACAATTAAGGCGCTTCTATCACCCCATGTTTGCGTGTACATTTATAAAAACCGCTGTATTGTTAATTACTGATCAAAAATTTTCAAATTTTGGATAGTTGTAGAAAAAGGATTGCTTTAGAACCTACGTATATTTTTTTTCCAAAACTGTTTTGCTAAATATGCAAAAATGTCGAACTGAACATACGTAACTTTTGTCACCATTTTATTGACACTTACGAAACCTACCAAGAAACATGCCTATCACCTTGCCTATAGTTTTTTTCTTATTGTTTGCAACATTATTGAAGATAGGAGCGCAAATACAACTATGTAATAATGTTTTAAATAAAACCCTGTTCTGTTGATTTCTACCTCAAGAAAGTCGCTCCACCTATACAGCGATGCTACAAATTCGCTGCGTACAGTCCGAGTAAAATCTTACACCTATACTAAACTAAATTATGCGGGATGGAGAGCCCCCGTTATCTTAGAAGTTCGCCGCCGTCAATCAACCCTTTGATGTACCGACACACCGAAATTTTATTTTCTTTGAGTTTTCCATTCATTTGGAATCCAGATTCTTCAATGAATGAAACCAAAGTTACGAAATTATTTCAATTTTGCACATACAACTAATAATTGAAAATGACAGTTTTCTGTAAACTATCTTCACGGTGCGCCACCTGAACATAAAGTCGTAGATTTTTTTTTGTACGAATGAAACTTTTCTATCAGGTCGTTGATTAAAGAGAAGATTTAACATAGTAATTTGTGTACCTAGGCCGTAAAAGTTAGCTGATCACAAAAGAATTCAAACATTTGGTCAAAACATTGTATTTGAATTTGGCGGGCTTCCATAATTTAATATTGTTAAAGGCATTTTTCCTTGTGTTAACAAAATGCTATTATTCGAAAAAGAACGAATAACGGACAAGGAAGAATAAAGGATGAAGGATTTGGAAGGAAAAAGTGAGAACTAAAAATAAAAGATGGATTCATCCGCCATTTCATTGGTTTCTGCGAACATCAAAATGTTAACTTTTGAAAAACAATTCATATACCTAAGATACATTCAGAAGATCACAAAATATCCATAAATAAAATCCGTTCAGGCAAAGTTAAATTTCGCGGGTTTTCAATTTTCGAATTTGCCACGTGTTCATTTAAAATTATTGGCGGGATGGATTTACGCTCATTACGTCATTATACAGAAAAATTCTGGAGCACTTACCTTATTATAAACAGCACATTTCTTTTAGATTCTGGGTCGTCGTGTACCTGTAATAATAATAATTAAAGAGACAATAGTTTTACACTTTGTACACCCGTTTTAGCCTTCAGTACCCTAATACCTAGGTGTCGCGATGTTTTGAGAAATTTACTTACCTTGCAGAGAAATTTTATCCGTAGAATCGCCGTAGTTTTTATCACAAACTCGTTACAAATAGCAAGTTAAATTTTGGATAGGAATTACTGATTTTTTCTTGTGGGTGTCAATTAAATGCACCAATCAGATGCACGCGGCAAATTTGAACCAAAGGGTCCCACTTAATTATTTGAAAATCGATATTATATAGAGGGGGTTTTCATTATATTCCTCGTGTTCTATAATTAGTCTTCCTTTTAATTTCGACGCCTGCATTACAAACACATACCCATAAATACCTTAGGGGGCTCCAAACTTGTAGTGACGTCATCACCTCCGAAGGGGTTGTGGCAACTTCAGCACGGGGGACACGACCTGGACTCCCATGAAAACCTCCGGAGCTCACAAAACCGGAAAAACTCACTGTTTTCCCTCTTTACGAGGTAACTATCCAACAGAGATTTTTTATAAAAATTTCAACCACATTTCTCAAAATGGCGTAACAATGTTCATTTGTTTTTTGACACCAACTTGATCTTTGCGCTGTGTTTATTGTCGGAATTGAGAAAATTTCCCATCGAATTTCAAACTTCCAAGCGGCATTCATTTAAGTGCGTTTATTGTGACCGCTTTGTAAAGAAATTTCAAATTGGAAGCGAATTTTAAAATACCTGCATGGAATAATTGTGTTTGTCGGGTTGGCAGTAACCCACCCAACAACGGTTGGTATGAAAAGTAACCAGAAATTCCACATTCCACAAGTTTAAAATTTTCAACACGCATTTTTACAAAATTTCCAAACCAAGGCAAGCAATTTTTGTAAAATTATGACGACCAGTGCAAAGACAACGAAACAATATGGTTATAATTCATCCATAAGCGTCCCGATAACAGATGTGATTTTAACACCAGCAACTTGTGCCTCTCTTGTGAATGAGGTTATGAAGAATTTGTTGTATCAGAGGTCCCAAATTCCGTATCCCTACGTCTGGCTGAGAAGTATCGTGAGGAAAAAGAGGGCTAGTCTGGATGGTGAAGAATACAAGTCGAAGAATTTCACTGTTAATAGACACTACCAAGTTGTGTCTACAGCTTATGACTGTGCTGAGAACGTCATGATGCACTTGGTTAAAGCCTTCACTTATTACGGGACTCAATTGAAGGAAGTTCGGTTCGTGATAGGGCCCACACCTTATTCCCCCAAAGAGGTGTTCACAATTAGGGTGTCTTCTGTATCACAAGGGCATGTGGAGAGCAACCATGCAGCTGAGAACAGTAAGCGACAAGCCAGGATACTTCGGTAAATACTTCTCATACCAGTACAGCCCCCATGCTAATTGTAACCTTACAGGGGAATCTTCTTGGAGAACACCTGGATGACCCTAACTGACACCTCCTTATCATGCAGCAACACCCACGTATTTCTAAAATTAGGTCAATTTTCACCTGAAAGCATAGACAAAGACAGCTTGTTTGTGCCGACAAAACCACTATCACTGCCCCCCAGTGTCAAACATACGGTCATTTATTTTGATTACACAGAGTCTGGTGATTTTCAGTGTTGTGATAATTTAAGAGTATTTGAGGATGGAAGTAATGTCAGCAACCCAAACCGGATAGACTGCTCAGTTGTGCAGGCAGATGGAGGGGGTGACAACAGTGAAATGTGGTTGCAATCAAAGGAGCTAATCAAGGGTTTTAAAGACTGTTTTATTAATAAGATATCAGCATCAGAGCTGTGGTAAATAAGAGTAAGTTGTGAATTTATCTCATTAGGTAATTTGCAGATTTTGTCTGTATATCGTGGTAAGCATTGCAATGTAATGATAATTTTTATATATTTGATACAAGTGCCAATTTAGTGAAAAGTATTGATATAAATGTGGTTTTATTCACTATGTGGACATTAATGGTCACTCCACCCTCACCCTTAACAGCGATTGAAACTGACGAATTTCGGTATATTCTATTAAGTTTTGAAGACAAACTTGTATGTTAAATTCCGTTATGGAAAAAGACACGGGAAAATAAACAACGTGGATGAATTTCGGAGGTCCGGAAATGTGTAAAACGACTACAAACTCGATGATTAAAGAATATTTTTTTCGGGGCCCAAAATTTTCAAAGAGAGCTTACAACTGTAATTGATCGTTTGAAACTGACAAATTTGGGTATTTTCGTAGACTTTGCAGGTATTCTATGAAGTTCTTTGGAAAAAAATATTTACTTTTCAAAGAATTTCATTGTTCTCAAGGTCATATTCCGTGAACGAAAAAAGATACATAAAAATGGACAACGCAGATGAAATTCTGAGGTTCGGAAACGTATAAAACGGACCCAAACTCGATCATTATAAGACATTTTTTCCGGGACCCAAAATTTCGAAATTTCCAAAAATCGATTATAACTTGCCGTCTGCTCGTTTATGACTATCATTTTATATAATTTGTACATTTATAGTTCTTCTGGGAGGTTCTGAACATTTTTTCTTAAGTCTTTATAATAATTTAATTGTTTTCAAGGCCGTATTTCGTAAATGGGAAAAGACATGGAAAAATAGACAACGCAGATCAGGTTCGGAAATGTATAAAACGAGTCCAAACTCGATGATTCAAAAATATTTTTTCCGGGACTCAAAATTTTGAAATTTTCAAAAAAGGCTTATAGCTTACTAATTGGTCGTTTGAAACGACGAATTCGGGCACAATTGTAAAGTTGTGAAGAAAACATTTTTATTTTCATTATTTCATGATAATTGTATTGTTTTCAAGGTCGTATGGTGTAAACGAAAAAAAAAAACAGAAAAATAGACAACACATCAATTTCTCAGGTTCGGAAATGTATAAAACGCGTCCAAACTCGATGATTCAATAATATTTTTCTTCCGGGGCCCAAAGTTTTGAAATTTTCAAAAATGGCTCATAGCTTACTAATTGGTCGTTTGAAAGTAACGAGTTTGGCTAATAGAGTAGATTTACAGATATTCTAAATAAGATAAATAGACAAGGCAGATCATTTTCTCTGAGGTTCGGAAATGTATAAAACGAGTCCAAACTCGATGATTCAAAAAAAAAATACCGGGGCCCAAAATTTTGAAATTTTCAAAAATGGCTCATACCTTACTAACTGGTCGTTTCAAAGTAACAAATTTGGGTAATAGAGTAGATTTACAGATATTCTAAAAAGTTGTGAAGAAAACATTGTTATTTTCATTATTTCTTGATAATTTTATTGTTTTCAAGGTCGTATGGTGTAAACGAAAAAAAAAACGCAGAAAAATAGACAACACATATCAATTTCTCAGGTTCGGAAATGTATAAAACGAATCCAAACTCGATGATTCAAAAATATTTTTTCCGGGACCCAAAATTTTGAAATTTTCAAAAATGGCTCATACCTTACTAACTGGTCGTTTCAAAGTAACGAATTTGGGTAATAGAGTAGATTTACAGATATTCTAAAAAATTGTGAAGGAAACATTGTTATTTTCATTATTTCATGATAATTTTATTGTTTTCAAGGTCGTATGGTGTAAACGAAAAAAAACAGAAAAATAGACAACACATATCAATTTCTCAGGTTCGGAAATGTATAAAACGAATCCAAACTCGATGATTCAAAAAAAAAATACCGGGGCCCAAAATTTTGAAATTTTCAAAAATGGCTCATACCTTACTAACTGGTCGTTTCAAAGTAACAAATTTGGGTAATAGAGTAGATTTACAGATATTCTAAAAAGTTGTGAAGAAAACATTGTTATTTTCATTATTTCATGATAATTTTATTGTTTTCAAGGTCGTATGGTGTAAACGAAAAAAAAAACGCAGAAAAATAGACAACACATATCAATTTCTCAGGTTCGGAAATGTATAAAACGAATCCAAACTCGATGATTCAAAAATATTTTTTCCGGGACCCAAAATTTTGAAATTTTCAAAAATGGCTCATACCTTACTAACTGGTCGTTTCAAAGTAACGAATTTGGGTAATAGAGTAGATTTACAGATATTCTAAAAAATTGTGAAGGAAACATTGTTATTTTCATTATTTCATGATAATTTTATTGTTTTCAAGGTCGTATGGTGTAAACGAAAAAAAACAGAAAAATAGACAACACATATCAATTTCTCAGGTTCGGAAATGTATAAAACGAATCCAAACTCGATGATTCAAAAATATTTTTTCCGGGACCCAAAATTTTGAAATTTTCAAAAATGGCTCATACCTTACTAACTGGTCGTTTCAAAGTAACGAATTTGGGTAATAGAGTAGATTTACAGATATTCTAAAAAGTTGTGAAGAAAACATTGTTATTTTCATTATTTCATGATAATTTTATTGTTTTCAAGGTCGTATGGTGTAAACGAAAAAAAAAACGCAGAAAAATAGACAACACATATCAATTTCTCAGGTTCGGAAATGTATAAAACGCGTCCAAACTCGATGATTCAAAAATATTTTTTCCGGGACCCAAAATTTTGAAATTTTCAAAAATGGCTCATACCTTACTAACTGGTCGTTTCAAAGTAACGAATTCGGGTAATAGAGTAGATTTACAGATATTCTAAAAAGTTGTGAAGAAAACATTGTTATTTTCATTATTTCATGATAATTTTATTGTTTTCAAGGTCGTATGGTGTAAACGAAAAAAAAACAGAAAAATAGACAACACATATCAATTTCTCAGGTTCGGAAATGTATAAAACGAATCCAAACTCGATGATTCAAAAATATTTTTTCCGGGACCCAAAATTTTGAAATTTTCAAAAATGGCTCATACCTTACTAACTGGTCGTTTCAAAGTAACGAATTTGGGTAATAGAGTAGATTTACAGATATTCTAAAAAGTTGTGAAGAAAACATTGTTATTTTCATTATTTCATGATAATTTTATTGTTTTCAAGGTCGTATGGTGTAAACGAAAAAAAACAGAAAAATAGACAACACATATCAATTTCTCAGGTTCGGAAATGTATAAAACGAATCCAAACTCGATGATTCAAAAATATTTTTTCCGGGACCCAAAATTTTGAAATTTTCAAAAAAGGCTCATAGCTTACTAATTGGTCGTTTGAAACGACGAATTCGGGCACAATTGTAAAGTTGTGAAGAAAACATTTTTATTTTCATTATTTCATCATAATTTTATTGTTTTTAAGGTCGTATCGCGTAAACGGAAAAGGCGACAGATAAATAGACAAGGCAGATCATTTTCTCTGAGGTTCGGAAATGTATAAAACGAGTCCAAACTCGATGATTCAAAAAAAAATTACCGGGGCCCAAAATTTTTAAATTTTCAAAAATGGCTCATAGCTTACTAATGGGTCGTTTGAAAGTAACGAATTTGGGTAATAGAGTAGATTTACAGATATTCTAAAAAATTGTGAAGAAAACATTGTTATTTTCATTATTTCATGATAATTTTATTGTTTTCAAGGTCGTATGGTGTAAACGAAAAAAAAAACACAGAAAAATAGACAACACTTATCAATTTCTCAGGTTCCGAAATGTATAAAACGAATCCAAACTCGATGATTCAAAAGTATTTTTTCCGGGACCCAAAATTTTGAAATTTTCAAAAATGGCTCATAGCTTACTAATTAGTCGTTTGAAACTGAAGTTTTTAAATTTCTCAGGTTCGTAAATGTATAAAACGCGTCCAAACTCGATGATTCAAATTTTTTTTTTCTGGGGGCCAAAATTTTGAAATTTTCAAAAATGGCTCATAGCTTACTGGTCGTTTAAGGTCGTATCGCGTAAACAGAAAAGGAGACAGATAAATAGACAAGGCAGATCAATTTCTGAGGTTCGGAAATGTATAAAACGAGCCCAAATTCGATAATTAAAAAAAAATTTTTTTGGGGGAAAAAATTTCAAAAATTGCTTGCTAATTGGTCGTTTGGAACTGACAAATTTGGGCACTATGTTACATTTAAAGATAATCTAGAAGGTTCTGCAGAAAATATTGTTACGTAAACGGAGAAGGGGACCCATAATCTTGTTGAAATTGAGACAATTTTTATTTATTTACACGTTGCTCAGACTAGTTCACTTAGAAACCTCTCACACTCCTAATTGCCGCACCTTCCTCAGTGGCCGACATTATCCTATATTCGGCAAATTCCATCGTGAATGTTGCTGTCCCCGACGTTACCGTCCTCAACAATGTGGAATACCCCACCAGCTCGGCGAGGGGGACGATCACTGCAATCACCTGCCCCAAAATAATCATCACCGATTAGATCCACACTCACCTTGATGGTGCCCCTCACAGACACATTCTGTATTTCACTCCTCCTCCTTGCCAGGTCTCCCATCACGGCAGACATGTACTCCTCCGGTACAGCCACCTCCACATACATGACCGGCTCCAAGACGTTGCTACCTGAGGCTTTCATCAACTGAAAAGAAACCAGCATGCAGTAGTCACCCTTCCAGGTTGCACCCTGTTTACTTTTTGAACCAATTGGGTCGCGGTCGCCGAAATTATGCTCTCGGAAGTCCCTCTACCCACTTCAAACTGGTGCAACATGACTTGGGCGTTCACCACGCGACATCCAATTTTAGGACCATGGGAAAGTCCCACTTCGATGCCCCTCTTGATGGCGATCAAATGCTTCGGGAAGATCGCGGAGATGTTGCTGGCGGCTTCTGGACTCCTGTCGAATTTCATGACGTCGTTGGGGGGCACGAATTTTTCCGTGGGGATGAGGGAGAGTTTCACGTTGACCGTTTGCTTGTTGTTTCCGATTTTGGTGTCGGTCGTCAAGGTGTCGGTTGTCTTGGTTATGGGGGCCTCCCAGTAGGAGATCTGGAGGGGTCCCAGTTCGGCGTCGATTTTGTACTCTTTGAGGATTCGGTCTTTGATTATTTCTAAGTGCAACTCGCCCATTCCCGACAGAACCGTTTGTCCCGTTTCCGAATCGTACACGACCCGAAAGCTCGGATCTTCCCGTTGCAGTTCGCTCAGAGCCTGTTCCAGGGGATTCACGTACGCCAGGCTCGGCGGCTCGATAGAGCAAAAGAACACCGGCTCCGGGATTTGGGGGCCCACACCAAACAAACTCTCAATACTTTCCTCATCAACATCGCTATTCTTATTTTTTATCATTTTGTTCTTGGCTCTCTGTGCCGAAGACTGGGAGTTTGTTACCAAGTCGCCACACATCACTTGCTGGAAAAACGATGTAGTTCTTGGAACCACAGACTTGTCCTTACCTTCAGACCAGAAACCACAGCAATGTTGCCATTTTTGACAGTCTCAACCTCTTGGTAATCGTCCGCGTAAGCGACGTACAACTTCCCACATTGTTCCGCCTGTTCTTGTTGCACAGAATACAGTTTTTGGCCCTTTTTGATGTCACCATTGTAGATCCTGAAGAACACCAGCGGCCCTTTTTGCCTGTCATGTCTAACTTTGAAGGCTCTGGCACACAGATTATCTTCAAAGCTTGCGAAATGTGTGTTGCGTTCGCCAGGTGAGGGTAAGTACAAAATTACTGAATCCATCAAAGGTTGGATTCCTATGTTCTTGTAGGCACTACCCAGAAGAACTGGTACTGCTTTCTTGCAAAAAAGACTAAATGGAGTTGAAGCATTTAGAAATAGGATGTGGTACCTGTTTCAAGGTTACTTGGCGGAGGGCTTTGACTATGTCCATGGTGGTAATGGAATCGAACGATTCTGAAGATATTATTAGGTCGGCCAGGGTGTCGTCAAGCGTGGAGAGGGTGTCCACTAACTTTGATTGGGCCGATTTTGCGGCGTCCCACAGTGCCGGGTCGGATTTCTCTGTTATTTCGGCTTTGGATACGTTTTTGCTGTCGGACTTGTCGTAGACCAGTTTTTCCATCGTTACGGTGTCTACTAATCCTAAATGAAATGGGCTTGTTGTATCAAGGTAATGGTACACATGTATTATGTGTTGCATACTTTAATACTTTTATAAAACCTACCTTTCAGGGCTCCATTCTCCACCACAGGCAGCTGCAAAGACAACGTCGGCACCTGCAGTTTCTCCTCAATTGACTTGCAACACAAACCCAAGTTTGCGTCCCCCCTGTCCATCTTGTTCACAAAAACTATCCTGGGAATCTTATACCTATCGGCCTGTCTCCAGACTGTCACCGTCTGGGCCTCGACACCTACAATCTCGATACAAATTTCTTTCATTTTGGACTGTGGTTCCAACCTGCTGATCCATCCAAAATCACCACTGCCCCATCTAAGACATTCAGTGTCTGCTCAACCTCCATTGTAAAGTCAATGTGACCCGGAGTGTCTATCAGATTAAATTGATTCGTCTTCCAATAAAATGTGACGGCAGCTGAGGTGATGGTGATTCCTCGTTCCCTTTCCTGGTCCATGAAATCAGTGACCGTATTGCCATGGTGGACTTCACCCATTTGGCTGATCACGCCGGAGTAGTACAGCATCCGCTCGGTGGTGGTTGTTTTACCTACAACATCGCGTTAGGGCTGTCTCAGTTTAGAAGGGATGGGGGCAACCTGCATCTATGTGAGCTAGAATGCCGATATTTCGTATTTTGCTGATGTCTACATGTTCCAGCCTCTTTTTTGTGCTGCTGTGTCTTAAAGAAGTAATTAAGCGGGGTAGAAATAGCGATTTTACATTGAAACGGGTCAGCATTTTGAATTAAAAATAAAGAGGTTATCCTAAACTTAACCTAACATTGATGGCATGAGTCTGACAACAGTGACCTTGGTGGTCCTTGCCACCTAAAAGTGAATACAGTAGGAGCAAAGCCATAATAGAATACAGTAGGATTATCCGAAAAGCGTGGGTAATTCATAAAGTGACAGGACTTGGCCATTGGCCATCTATATAACTTACGAAATGAATTAAACATCTATTCTAGGTCGAAAATTGCTCCTATGTCGACTGTCATTGGTTAAAAATTGACAACAATATCGTCGGTGAAATTTGGGAGTTTATATTAAACCATTTGGAGACAGCAGGTATTATTGAGAAAAAACATAAAACATTTTGTCTGAATAATACCTGATATCTCCAAATAGTTTACTATAAACTCCGAAATACAAGCGTTTTAATAGTCTAGCGTTTAATATCATACATATTCATTTTAAAGTGTTTGAAAATGGTTTCATTTGATGTGTAATTTTTTGTCGGCTAGCGCCTCGTGCTGCAAAAATTCGCGCTTGTCCTGCGCTCACTCGTATTGAAATATACTATTCTATATGTAAAAACAGCTATAAAAAATAGACCCATTTTTTAAATTTTTATTATTTTTGTTTTGAAATAAATCATAATGGAATCGTCCCACAATTTTCAAAAACAGCTTTTCTAGAAACTAGACGGAATAATAATATACTCCTAAAAAAAATGAAACATTTGTCTTATTTGAAACGCGCGCCTGTCTGTGACGTCAAATTCACCAGATAAAATTCAAAGTTACTAGACGCGCGGACTAATGAGAGACGCATGAACCGATGAGAATGCTCCCCCGAAATGACGTCACAAGAGGCGCCAAATGTACAGGGTTTGAAAATCCTAGCCGAAATTAACGCTCTGTTATCCCACGAAACAACTTTATGAAACAACAGAACACGTTTTAGGGCTTCATGTTATGTAGTCTACGAGATGCTATAGTTGAATTCGTCAAATTCAGTTGAGAGGGATGACCCCATTATAATTATTAAAAAATTGATAATCTCTTGTATAGTTGTTAAAAAAATTGTTAATTAACAATAGGCTCATTTTAGCTGCGGAACTTTTTTCCTTCAAGTGTCTAGAAAGTACCATCAGATTTTGAAATTAATATTTTATAGGGTAAAAAAAAATATTTGCAATGCCCGGTTTCGAGATGGTTTCCTCCTATTTAAAAATAAAAACTTATGCGGTGTGTAAACGAACCGCTGTGGCGGAAATGCAGCAAAATAAAATTCACTAAGTAAGTATATTTTATAGCTAGTATCTAATCAGATATATTTACATGTAGTGCACTTATTTGTGTAGTCTGATCTAACTTTTAAATAATTTTGATTGTAAACAAGTCAATAAATTTAAATACATAATTTAATAATTAAAAAAACTATGTATGTATTCAGAAACAAGGAAAATTAATAGGGCGAAGAAGAAAATAGCAACAAACTAAGAGAAAAAAGAAAACAACAAAAAATAAAAATCAAAGTACAGGTCTACCTCTATCGGATGTTGAGCTCCTCGTGTCCTTTAGATTCTAAAATTTATTTCATAAATTCTCATGCACTTCCGAGGCTCTCATATTTGCAGGTTTTCAAGTTCTGTGTCTTTCAGGCTATGAGAGTCCATTCTTAAGTTTTCAAATATTCAGGTTCACACTATTTCATCTTTCAGATTTTCAGGATTTTGGCAACTCTTTAGGTTCTAATCTCATAATTTCAGTCTTCGGGTTTTCATAGTTTCGTAGGTTCTCTGTTTTTAATTTTTTTAAGTCATTTTGAGACTCCGTTTGCCATATTTTCAAATTCTGATCTATTAGATTTATATTATTTTTTTATGAATGGTCAGAATCTCAAGTTTTCAGGTTGCTAGATTCTCAGAAGATTTGCAGTGTTTTTGGTTTTCAGAGCCTCAGGTTTGGCGAGACCCATGCCCGCATAATCCGAAATTCAACCACCGGAAAGAGGACACTCTTAAGCAAAAATCAGGAACGATGTTCCTTTATTCAAATCTTTCCAAAACATTATACATGCTCTGTGACACTAACGATGTGACTCAGTTCCACGGATACCAGACAGATTTACCCTGTGACCCACACGACGGGTCTCATTTCTTGCCATTGCTGCGTCGTGACACCGGGTATGTGTCACAACTTTTTTTTTATTAAATTTCAGTAAACAAAGCTCTATCAGATTTATGAAAAAAAAATTGGAGCAAATGGGATCGATTTTTTTTTCTTAAAAGGCAGCTAACGTGTTAAAAGTCACAATTTTGCGAAGTTCTTGAAAAGAAGAGTAGTGTCTTATTTTGGCTTATAATCATGTCTATGTAGTCCCTTTTAGGTAGTAATTTTTAAACTTGCCACTTTCCTGAAGCCTATTAAACGCCTAGGTGTGTCTTATGATCGGGTTTAAAAATTAGGATTCGATACGAAATAAGTAGAATTAGTGAAGAAGTACTTCATAATCTCCAAGAGGAATTTCTTCATAGACTTGCTTATTGTCAACAAGCTGGGAGATGGCCATTCGAACATTTAATCCGATAATTTTAAGTACTTACAAAATTAGTAATACAGTTTTTGAGTGGTTTTTGTTTGTTATAAAATTTATTGTTAGTTTCTATTTAAAAAACGAGACACCCGGCAGATGTGAAACATCGAAATTGAGGGTTCGTGCGCACAGCGGTAGGCGCAAACGGAATAGACCAAAATCAAGCGTCTCCTTAATTTTGAGACGTATTGGTTTTACCCCAGTCTAACGCGCGTATAGATGTTTCACATCAAAAATATCGATGACGTCATCACTCGAAAACAAATGACTGCTTGGAATTTTATTCGGAATATTTTTATAAAGTAAAATTGACCCGTCTATAGATTTCTTTGAAAAAAACTTTTAATGATTTTATTCTATACTTTTGCCGCTCACTGTATATTTACATAAGTTCATAATGAAAGAGAAATTTTCTAGGTACAAACTTCTGCCGGAACAATTCTGGGCAAACAGTTCTTTGAAACACAAGAAAGGTTTTCCAAGAACATCACCAAGAACCGTGAATTGACAATACGACTACGACTGCACCCAGGAAAATACTGTATAATTCCTTTCTCTGAATTGCATGTATACGGAAATTACTTATTGCGAATATACGGAGAAGACAACGCGAACATTGTGTGAGTTTTCACTACTATTTCAAACGTATGTAATACAATGTGATAACCCCCCTTTACATTACCGCCACATTTTGAATTTGAACATGAAACGAAATGTCAATGACGTCACGAAACGTTAAATTTGAAAATTTGAAACAAACCGCGAAATTGAAAATGTTGGCCAATGATCGTCAGGCAGTGAAAGAAAAAGCAGAACCCTACGTTGTGTTATTTTTTTGACAAGACAAGCAACGGCGGTACATTCAAACTTACCCAACGGAACAAACCCCAGATTCTTTGGATACATGGCGAGAGCTAATCAGGAGTGGAGCGTAAATTGAATTAAATTGACAAAAATTATGGTTTTAAATGTTTATTAAGTTTTAGTCGGTTTGTGCTTTTGAGTTTTATGATCTCCTACTGTAGTTAACAATTTCTAGTGTCTTCGTATCAAGTTGGTAACCATGCAAATTTGGAGGTTTTAACAATAATGGCTCAAGTAATTCGATTTTAACAATTAACAATTTAGTTCTTCAGAAAATAGTAAACAATACTACAAATTAACAATGCTTGTGTACATGATGAGTGAGGTTAAGTCAGCCAATTTCATTCCACTATGAGCTTTTGTAGTTTACAGAAATTTACAACAGACATGTACAATGAAATATCTGAGAGGGAGACACAAGAATATTGAATCGCGTGGAATTATCTAAGTTGGGTGCCTGTAAGTCGGAGAGTGGTGGACCACATGTAGATCCAGTGGAAAGACTAAAGCGAAGTGAACAAGACAATTGTCTGTCAGTGGAGCCAAAATTGTAGAGAGTTTACTATCATGGGGGCAAAACTTGCACATCCAACGGACCAGGAGAAATGGGTTTATTACGGAATTTTCCTAGACATAGTTATGTTGGTCTTTCTCTAAAGCTTGTCCAAGTTAGCGGCACTTCCCTCGGGGACTATTCTTTTAGTTATTTAGTATTTTAAATATTAGTGAAGCAAGCAATTTGTCAGTAGCCCGAAAACAGTGCTGCAACTTTGACTTCGTAGGTTCGAGGAATTAGTAGCAACTCCCTTTTTCTGTGTCTCTATACCCAAAGAGACAATGGGCATAGGTATCGCCGAAAGTAGGGCCACCTAACTCCTCCTAACAGCAGCCTGCAACGCGGACCACGAACTGAACGCTATCTGGTCGGTCTGTTGTCTCGAAACATGTACGAACACACAACATAATAATAAAATATACAGGACGCAACGATTTCTTTGAAAGTCATTAGAAAACAGGACGCGGTGACACCCAGCGGCGCAACACGTAACGAGGCGCAACAAAGCTACGAACATGCATCAATAAACTACACTAAGCACCGAATTTTAGCCGGTGTCGAAAATTTGCTGGATGTCCGTTACAAGCGAATGACGAGAAATCGCAAGAGGGCGCAAAACAACAATAAGGCGTCGTTCAGAACCCCGACATTCAGGTCTGACATTTTGCCAGCGTTTACCTTTTGTCTTCAGGTCTTACTGAGCGTTGGTTAATTCAAATCAACAGAGACCAAAATAGCTTTGTAATAACCGCAAGCTGCTGTCGGCCTCATAACGAAATACAGGTAGTTATTAAAGAATTTATCTGAGTGGCATTCTAATTATGTTAAGTTAGAGTTTAGTTACTTTGTTTCAAATTGAACTCGGTAACTAGAAATCAACAACACATCTGAACTTTGTGAAATTGACAACAATAACTAAAACAAATTACAACAACGACTTTAGCAAGTTACTCGCGGCGCCTGTGACTCATAAGTTTGGTAATTTAGGCTACTGCAGAGAAAAGAGGGCTGAATGCCACTGATACGAATTTCCTGGGTGCACGGAATACTTCCAGTAGCAATAGTGAACATTATTTTAAACAAAGGCTAGCATTCTTTACAAAACATGTAGGTGCAAAGGAGGAACGACTCCATTTTCAAGATGGCGAGTTTTATGACGTCCTAGCGTACAAAATGGCGGGTTAACGGTAAAATATGCACTGTCTAGGAGTTTCTGGTATGCACGTGGCACAAATGCCGGTCAATTTCATGGCATCCTCGTTATATCGAAAATGGCAAAAAGAAATAAATAGAATAAAGGTGTTACCTTGTAATTTCAATTGTTAATTGCAATTCAACCGATCCTTCTGGTAACGTGAAATTTCGACAATGCAGTTTAAACATTGAGCACACCCAACTTTAAAACAAGAGAACTCATAGTGGAACAAAATCAGATAAAAACAATGAATTAAGCTTTGGTTACGTCTTGCTGCTTCTAACGTTCAAAATGGAATGGAATCTCTCTGTGCAATGGCGGCTAGTTGTTTCCCCTTCCACCTAGCAGGGAGGCAGGGATGCCAACCGACGTTTTAACCCCAAGAAGTCCACTTTGTGTTGCTAACCTCATGATTGTTGCTAACTTCAAAGGAACTTGCCGGATAGGCAACTCGAAGTTCTGCTGTGTGTCGCATGCAGTTGATGTATCTTGGGGATATCTCAACAATCATAATAATTTCTAAATTTTTAGTGAAAACGACGTCGAAACTGGATACTCTTCTGAAGCCATTTTCACTGTTAATGTAAGTTTGTCTATATAAAACAACAAATTATTAAATTATTTTTTAGTATTATAAACGTGACGACGCCTTCAGCATGCTGTTCGAAGATATTGTTAAAGACAAGAGGGAGATGGGATGGTCCGAGGTTCAACAAGCACTAGACGTTGCATTCACAAGTAACTATCAAAATATTATAATAATACCACAATACCTGTTTATAATAACATCTCCATCACATTGCAGGAGGTGATGGCCAAAAGCCAAAGTCTTCCTTTTCCAAAGACATCTGCAAAAACATCGTTGCCTTGTGGGACGCAAACAATTCCGGAAAACTCGATCGCCAGGAGTTCGAAGAATTGCTGAAAGATGTTGCAGCTTTAAACGTTAGCTGTGATTACACTAAAAAAAAATTGATACACTAGATGTTTCAGGAAAGATTTCAACACTTCGACAAAGACCACTCCGGCAAGCTCGACAATTTCGAGCTGAGAGACTTATTCAGTGCTTGTGGCTACAAAGTCAACAACGAAATCCTACAGACACTGATGGTGCGGTATGGAGATGATGACGGGATGGATTTCGAAAGTTTTGTCGTCTGTGCCATCAAATTGAGGAAAATGATAGGTGAGGAATACAAATCGGAGATGTAGACGTGAAAATTGTTTTTGCAGATATGTTCTATGAGCGAAAAACCGATGAGACTGCGGGAGAAATCACTATTAATAAGAGGGATTGGTTGAAGACAACCCTTTACATTTAGAGTTTGTTATTGTAACAGAATAAATCAAATTGATGGATCAATTAATTTTAAATTAGGTTTTTGAAAAGAAAAAATTGTAATAAATGGAAAGATCATAATATAAGTTTTTATACAGAACTATATTTTGTTTTGTTTTTTCGTTATAATTAAAAAGTTGAAGAAAATTAAATCGGTTTTGAAAGGACTTGGAATGGCCTTGAAACGACTTCAAAGACTTGAGGCGACTTGAAACGACATGAAATGTTTTGACGGGACTTGAGGCGACTGTAAATGTTTTGAAAGCAATCGAAGCGATTTGAAAAGACTTCAAATATTTTGAAGGGACTGAATGCGACTTGAGGAAACTTGAATCAACTTGAAATGTCTTGAACAGACTTGAAGCGACCTGGGAAGATTTGAAATATCTTAGAGGGATTGGAAGCGACTTGAAAGGACTGGAAATGTCTTGAAGAGGCTTCAAGGGTCTTGAAGCAACCTGGGAAGACTTCAAATATCTTGAAGGGACTGGAAATGACTTGAAAAAACTTCAAATGTTCTGAGGCAACTTGAGGAAACTGAGATTTGAGGCGACTTGAAGTGTTTGAAGAAATACTTGAAGAGTCTTGGAGCGATCTGGGAAGACTTCAAATAATATCTTGAAAGGACTGGAAGCCACTTGAAAAGACTTGAAATGCGTTGAAGCGACTTGAAAAGTATTGAAATGTCTTGAAGAGTCTTGAAGCGGCTTGAAGCGAGTAGAGGAAACTTGAAACGACTGAAAAGGACTTGAAATGTTTTGAAACGACTTGAAGCCAATTGAAAAGAGTTTAAATATTTTGAAGGGGCTTGAGGCGGTATGAAATATTTTCAAAGGTCTTGAAGCGGCTTGAAAAACTTGAAGCGATTTAAAAAGACTTGAAATATCTTGAAGCGACGTGAAATATGTTAAAAGGACTTGAACCGACTTGAAAAGTTTTGAAAGGAATTGAAGAGACTTGAAATGTCTTGAACAGTCTTAAAAGACTTCAAATGTTTTGAAGGGACTGGAAACGACTTGAAGAGTCTTGAAGCGACCTGGAAAAAAAATGATATATCTTGAAGGGATTGGAAGCGACTCAGACAGTTTTCAAGCACAAAAGAATAAAAAATAAGCTGTGCGCCCCGTCTCCCCACCCGGTACTCCATGATCTCATTCTTTAAAGCCAATGTGTTGCAAATAGGGACTTGATGTACGGGCCGGGTGGGATTATTTCCTTCGACAAGACCTACATATAATCAAGATCGAACTTCACTTGAGCTAAGTTCGTTTGATCTAGTAATTATATGTAGGTCTCGTCTCGAAAATTTTTACAAATGTAGATGTTTAAAGGAAGCAACACATAATTAATGCAAATAGATTCATATAGATGGCGCCTTGTAATCTAAATCTCAAAAATTTTCTCTACGCCTTTTCGATTGGTATGAGAAAATAAGCGTCCTTGAGGTCTAAAGTTGCAAGCCAACAGTTAATCTGAGTCTACCTACGGGAGCTGCATTCTGCGTGGTGAATATCGGCAAGAAGTCTCCTCCACCGTCTGCGATTAACATCCTGGAAAGAGCAATTCCCAGAGCTCATAAACTAGCTCTGATCTGGGCCTAAAGAAGAGATAGGCGCTGATCCCTTCGTGCCACCTGCTCGGATATGGCCTTCTCCACCTCCTCATTCAGTCTCGGACTCTCCATAAGAGGACCGTTTTTTGGGGGCGGGTGTTTTCTAACCAAAATCGTCTTGTCCTCCTCCCGCAATCCATTTTCAGAATGTGCGTCCACCGGGATGCTAAGCTTGTTGGAAGAGGCGGAGCTGATACCTTCTCCTGGAGCGGCAAGTTCTTCCCCTGCGCACGTCGTCACTGACTAGGCTATCACAAGCCTGCATAGAAAATATGTCGGCAACAAAATATACACTTACCCTCTGCCACAAGAAAGGTATGTTTATGCTAGCACAAGCACACTTCCATGTGCCCGTGTTACCACAAACACGAGGCACTTTGTCTGGAGTGGAGAAAATTATGCTGCCGCAAGCGTGCTTTTTGTGCTTTAAAACTGTGAAACGAGGTATTACATTTGTTATTATTTTCGAGACGAGACCTACATATTATTATAATTCCGTATATAGTAACAGTAAGAAGTAAAATAATATAAATTGAAATAAATTTTAGAATTTGAAAGACATGAGAAGCTGAACATTCGATAGGGTTTGACCCGTAAGCTTGAGATTTTTTTGAAAAGGTGTCATTGTTTGTAGTATTTGCTTTTCCATTCCAACAAACTGACGTTCCATTATTTTTGTTCGTCATTTGTTCAGTCCCTGTACTTTTCTTTTTCCTCTCAGTTTGTTGCTATTTTCTTTTTCGTCCCATTAATTTTGTTTCTGAATACATACATAGGTTTTTCCTTAATCTTTTATTGACTTGTTTATAATAAAAATGATTGATAAGTAATAATAAGTGCACTACATGTAGATATAGCTGATTAGATAGTATAAAATTCACTTGACTGAATTTTTTATTAAGAAAAACGTGGATATATAAAGTAAAATTATGAAAATTGCACTCAGTTGATTAACAGTTTCTAAAATAAATTATCGTTCTAAAATGGAACCATCCAAAAACGCAATTGAAAGAACCTCCATTTACGAGTCTCCAAAATTTAGCGACGTTCAGAATGAGCTCTTAAACGACGAAGTGGACAGCGCCATCGATGTGACCACAAATAACTACAATTTTCGAAAAATACACATGGTATTTATCCGACTAAATCTTCGCCAAATTCTTTCATTCATTTCAGTTCGGCGAGAAAACCACCGGATTTAGAACCACAGGTCCTCCGCAAAATTACACCAAATTACACAAGTCCCACCAGGACAATAAAACGCTGTTTTGTGACGAGAATTTCTCTCCGGATGATATAGAATTGACGGAGGGTGCAGAAGGGGTCGTTTGGAAAAGACCTTTCGTAAGTTTGTATTAGTAATTAATTTTGAAACTGGTACTTCTTTGTTCAAATATTCGTTGATTTAATAATTATTGTTCTACGAGAAAAATTTAGATTATCTTTACGATAAGGTGGACTTAATAGGTAGTAGTCTGATATCATTAACGTACAGAAAACAATGCATTCGAATAAATTCTAGATGTGATTTTGAACTTTATCCTCAATTTGACTCTTTTTGATTCGATTAGATTCTGAATTTATCTTGGATGTGAATCGCTCTTATTCTGCATTTGAGTCTGGATTTGGTGCTTGATTTGATTCAATGAAATTTTGATTTGATGTGATTTGAATTTGATTTAAAATTTCTTTTTGATTCTTTTTGACTATCCATATTTCTTTATTACAGGACATTATTCAGGATGCCCAATTCATCATCGACGGGGCAGACCGCTTCGACATCAACCAAGGCTCATTAGGAAACTGCTGGTTTGTGGCCGCCGCCGCAGACATTATTGCGCATCCATCCATCTTTTCTTTTCTGGTACCAGAGGATCAAAGTCTCAACGTGCACTACGCTGGAATTTTCCACTTCAGGTCATCCGAATAGCACTTCCAATTCGCAAAAGTGAACACATTTTTCAGATTTTGGCAATGGGGCCGTTGGGTCGACGTGGTCATTGACGACAGGTTGCCCACACAGGACAACAGACTGATTTACATGCAATCATCAGACCCCCGCGAGTTTTGGCCATCGTTGCTCGAAAAAGCATACGCAAAGTAAAGGCGGCCCAACAGCTTCACGACAAATACAAATCGCTTTACAGGTTTTACGGATCGTACAAGAACCTCGATGGTGGCTCCATTACCGAGGCTCTGGAAGATTTATGTGGAGGGATTTCCGAACGGTACCTCATTGAAAGTCAGGTTGATCTCTTCGAGATCATGGAGGTGTCGCAAAGACGATCGTCTTTTCTGGGTTGCTCGATCTCAAATGCAGGTTTAGGCGTTGAGGCTGAACGACCTGATGGTCTGGTTGCGTCCCATGCTTACAGTGTGACTGACATTAGAGAGATTTCTACGGGAGCCAGGTTGATTAGAATTAGGAATCCTTGGGGAAACGAAAAGGAGTGGAATGGAAATTGGAGTGATAAGTATGCAATGAGCGTTAAAACATACTTTTGATATTTGAACACACTGAATTTTTAGTTCAGACTGTTGGAATTTGATCCCAAAAGAGGAAAGGGACAACCTCAGATCCGTAAGACATGACGGGGAGTTTTGGATGGAATTCGGCGATTTCCAGCGCTGCTTTACACACCTAGACCTATGTCATCTAGATCCAAGCTCTTTCGCATCTAGAGCTCCAAATAATGAAAGTAGTCAGTGGAGAGTCTTCATGTTCGATGGCACATGGGTCCCCAAAGTCACAGCTGGAGGGAGTCCAGGCTTAGGTACTATCGCAGAAAGGGAATTTTGAACATTTATGATTTTTCACACCCAACCAATTAAAATCTACTTGGCACCACTTTGATGTCCAAAATTTTCTTTCCACGATGATACGACAACAAATGCTAAACCATATCAATTATTCTAGACACATTTTGCCATAATCCTCAGTACCATCTTACCATTAGACAAAATGATCTTGGAACTGTGATTATCAACTTGATCCTTAAAGATGTGCGTGTTCTGGGAAAAGAAGGGACGCAATTTGGACTTGCAGTTTACAGGGTACGTATAGTAGCTGCTTGGACTTTATTGGTAAACTGTGCAAAAATCAAAAAATACTCAAAATGGGAACGACTCTCTTTCATTCACAGGGGCCTAGACCCCCATCATATTGGCCACAAATTTGCGACTTAATTTTACCAATGATCGGGTTAAAACCCTATTGTTGTAAAAATTGAGCGAAGCTCATTACAGAACGCCGTAATTTTGGCCTATGATCGTATTCGACTCCTTTTAAAGTCACAGTTTTGATTATTAGGCAAGTGTCTAATTTTGGCCTATGATCGTGTCTGGTCTTTTTTAAGTGGCACTTTTTAAATATCACAATTTCACGAAGCCTATCAGAAGCCTAGCTATTTCTTAACTTGACCAATGATAGGATTTACACCTTTTAAACGTAACAAATGTGCTAAAACTCCCCCATTTAGGCCTATGATCGTCCTTGGCTCCTTTTCAAAGTTACAATTTTGTGAAGCCACTGAAAAGAAGCAGAGTGTCTTATTTTGGCCTGTTATCGTCTCTGGTCTATTTTGGGTGGAATTCTTCAAACATCGAGAGCTACAGTTTTTCGCAGTCAATGCCCTAGAACTCCGTGATTTCGGCCTATGATTATACTTGGCTCTTTTTTAAAATCTCAGTCTCGTGAAGCCAATGAAAAGAAGAAGATTGTCTTATTTTGACCGATGATCGTGTCTGCCAATATTTTTGTTGACACTTTTTAAATATCACAATTTCACGAAACCTATGAGAAGCCTAGGAGTGTCTTAATTCGACCAAACACAGTGTCCTAGAATGCCTTTTTTTGGCCAACTTAACTCTTTCTTAAAGTCTCAATTTTGTAAAGCAAATGAAAAGAAAAGAGTGTTTTACTTTGGCCTATGATCGTGCCTGGTCACGAAGCCTATTAAAGCCATAAAGTGTCTTTATTTGTTCATTAATCAAGTTTAACCCCTTTTAATCCTCACATTTTCGCAATGTCAATCACAGAGGGCTAGAACGTCCCCATTTACGTCTATGATCGTACTCGGCTCATTTGTAAAAGTCACAATTTTGCGAAGTTCTTGAAAAGAAGACCCCTTTTAGGTAGTAATTTTTAAACTTGCCACTTTCCTGAAGCCTATTAAAAGCTTAGGTGTGTCTTATGATCGGATCTAACCCCGTTTAAACATAAGAATTCCCCGAAAGTAATCACAGGGGCCTAGAATCCCTCATTTTCGCCTATGATCGTAATTGGCTATTTTTAAAGTCTCAATTTTGTGAAGCCACTGAAAAGAAGGGGAGTGTCTCATTTTGGCCTATTATAGGGTTTGATTTTTTTAGGTGGCACTTAAATATCACAATTTCACGAAGCCTATAAAAGCCTAGAAGTGTATTAAGGTGACCTATAATCAGGTTTACCCCTTTTAAACGTAACAATTTCGCAAAGTCAATCACAGAAAGCTAAAAGTAAGAAAAGTAAAAGTATCTCAGTTGGAGCTATAATGACACTTGGTTCCTTTTAAAAGTCATAATTTTGCAAAGTCACTGAAAAGAAGAGTAGTGTCTTATTTTGGCCTATGATTGTGTCTGGTACACTTTAAATGGTATTCTTCAAATTTTAGAATTTCACGAAGTTTGACCTACAAATATCTCGAAGCCGATTTTGGCTCGGCTTATGATCGTACTTGGCCCTTTTTTTAAATTTTCAATCTTGTGAAGCCCCTGAAAAGAAAATGAGTGTCTTATTTTGCGCTATGATCGCGTCTGGTAATAATATAATTTAAGCGTTGATCGGAGTACACCCCTTTTAAACGAACACTTCCTCGAGGCCCACGATCATACTTTGCTCTTTTTTACACTTACAACTTTGCGAAGTCACTGCAAAAAAGAGGAGTGTCTCAATTTGGCCTATGATCGGGTCTGACATTTGATAGTTGACACTTTTAAATCTGACAATGTCACGAACCCTATGAGAAGTCTAAGAGTGTCTTAATTTGACCTATAATTTCTGGAAGCCAATTACAGCGTCCTAGAACCCCCTCATTTTGGACTATGATCGTACTTGGCCCTTTTTTAAAGTGAAGCCACTGAAAAGAAGAAGAGTGTTTTATTTTGGCCTATGATCGTGTCTGGTCTTTTTAGGTGGTATTCTTCAAATTTTAGAATTTCACGAAGTCCATCAGAAGCCTAGTGTCTTAATTTGACCCAATTTCTCGAAGCCGATCACGGTGCCTAGAATCCCCTCATTTTGGCTTGGCCTATGATCGTACTTGGCTCTTTTTTAAATTCTCAATCTTGTGAACCCACTGAGAAGAAGAAGAGCGTCTTATTTTGCGCTATGATCGCGTCTGGTCCCTTTTAGGTGGTAATAATATAATTTAAGCAATGATCGGGTTACCCCCTTTTGAACGAACACTTCCTCGAAGCCCATGATCATACTTTGCTCTTTTTTACACTTACAACTTTGCGAAGTCACTGAAAAAAGAGGAGTGTCTCAATTTGGCCTATGATCGGGTCTGACATTTGATAGTTGACACTTTTAAATCTGACAATGTCACGAACCCTATGAGAAGTCTAAGAGTGTCTTAATTTGACCTATAATTTCTGGAAGCCAATTACAGCGTCCTAGAACCCCCTCATTTTGGACTATGATCGTACTTGGCCCTTTTTTAAAGTGAAGCCACTGAAAAGGAGAAGAGTGTTTTATTTTGGCCTATGATCGTGTCTGGCCTCTTTAGGTGGTATTCTTCAAATTTTAGAATTTCACGAAGTCCATCAGAAGCATAGTGTCTTAATTTGACCCAATTTCTCGAAGCCGATCACGGTGCTTAGAATCCCCTCATTTTGGCTTGACCTATGATCGGACTTGGCTCTTTTTTAAATTCTCAATCTTGTGAACCCACTGAGAAGAAGAAGAGCGTCTTATTTTGCGCTATGATCGCGTCTGGTCCCTTTTAGGTGGTAATAATATAATTTAAGCAATGATCGGGTTACCCCCTTTTGAACGAACACTTCCTCGAGGCCCACGATCATACTTTGCTCTTTTTTACACTTACAACTTTGCGAAGTCACTGAAAAAAAGAGGAGTGTCTCAATTTGGCCTATGATCGGGTCTGACATTTGTTAGTTGACACTTTTAAATCTGACAATGTCACGAACCCTATGAGAAGTCTAAGAGTGTCTTAATTTGACCTATAATTTCTGGAAGCCAATTACAGCGTCCTAGAACCCCCTCATTTTGGACTATGATCGTACTTGGCCCTTTTTTAAAGTGAAGCCACTGAAAAGAAGAAGAGTGTTTTATTTTGGCCTATGATCGTGTCTGGTCTTTTTAGGTGGTATTCTTCAAATTTTAGAATTTCACGAAGTCCATCAGAAGCCTAGTGTCTTAATTTGACCCAATTTCTCGAAGCCGATCACGGTGCCTAGAATCCCCTCATTTTGGCTTAGCCTATGATCGTACTTGGCTCTTTTTTAAATTCTCAATCTTGTGAACCCACTGAGAAGAAGAAGAGCGTCTTATTTTGCGCTATGATCGCGTCTGGTCTCTTTTAGGTGGTAATAATATAATTTAAGCGTTGATCGGAGTACACCCCTTTTAAACGAACATTTTCTCGAGGAGTCTAGAATTCTTTTATTTTGCCTATGATCGTGTCTGGTTCCTTTGTCGAAGTCACAATTTTGCCAATGGTACCAGTGTCTTATTTTTGCCTATGATCGTGTCTGTTTTTTTTTATTATAACCCTACGAGAGTCTAAACTTTACCTCTGATATATTTACACAAGTTTATAGTAAAAGAAAAATTTACTAGGTACAAACTCCTGCCGGAACTATTCTGGGCAAACAGTTCTTTGAAACAAAAAAATGGTGTTCCAACCACAGAACCCAGAACCGTGAATTGACAATACGACTATCGCTGCTCCCAGGAAACTACTGCATAATTCCCTTCACTGAGCCGAATGTATACGCAAATTACTTATTGCGAATATACGGAGAAGACAACGCGAAAATTGTGTGAGTTTTCACTACTATTTCAAACGTATGTAATACAATCATAATAATTCGGAAATCTTTAGTGAAAACGACGTCGAAACTGGATACTCTTCTGAAGCCATTCTCAGTGATAATGTAAGTTTGTCTATATAAGAACACAAATTATGAAATTATTTTTTAGTATTCTAAACGTGACGACGCCTTCAGCACGCTGTTCAAAAATATTGTTAAAGACAACAGGGAGATGGGATGGTACGAAGTTCAACAAGCACTAGACGTTGTACTCACAAGTAACTATCAAAATATTGTAATACCACAACACCTCCACCACATTCCAGGAGCGCTTGATGGCCAAAAACCAAAGTCTTCCTTTTCCAAAGACATCTGCAAAAACATCGTTGCCTTGTGGGACGCAAACAATTCCGGAAAACTCGATCGCCAGGAATTCGAAGAATTGCTGAAAGATGTTGCAGCTTTAAACGTTAGCAGTGATTACTGTAAAAAAGTTATTGCTACACTAAATGTTTCAGGAAAGATTTCAACACTTCGACAAAGACCATTCCCGCAAGCTCGACAATTTCGAGCTGAGAGACTTATTCAGTGCTTGTGGCTACAAAGTCAACAACGAAATCCTACAGACTCTGATGGTGCGGTATGGAGATGATGACGGGATGGATTTCGAAAGTTTTGTCGTCTGTGCCATCAAGTTGAGGAAAATGATAGGTGAGGAATAGAGATCGGAGACGTACGTGTGAAAACTGTATTTGCAGATATGTTCCATGGGCGAAGAAACGACGAGACCGGGGGAGAAATCACTATTAACAAGAGGGATTGGTTGAAGACAACCCTTTACATTTAGAGTTATTATTGTAAATTAATAATTGTAATATATTTTATTTGACAGATATTTGTAAGAATGTGAAATTTTAATTAATTTGGTCTAACTAGCGCACTTCTGCAACTGTCACTGCATCCAGACGTTAGAGAGCATCTCTCAGGATTGTAGGAACCGTCACAGGTAAGACATTGACCACATTCTGAAAATCACAAAAATAACAACTGGGTTTGTCAAGACATCTCATACTCACGTTGTCGCTCGTAGTTTCCACAATACACGTACGGATAATTCCGTATATAGTGGCACTCCCTCCTGCCCCTATCTCCTTCCTGTATGGCCACCACCGAAGACGTACATAAATCAGAACACTCTCTATGTTTTCGTACCACACACCTCTTATTGCCATAGTCATCGACGAAGCAATGCTTGGGGTGCACAACTTCACAACAATTCCCTTCTTGAGGTTGCGGCTCAACAACCTGCTCTTCCTCACACGCGCAATATCTCAAGCAGTTATTCAAACATTCGTTGTTGTTGGAGCATCTTCTTGAGCAAGTGTTAATACAAAACGAGCACGTCTGCATGTGATTGTTGTTGTTACCACATTGGCCATTTCGGCACGGTTGTGGCAATGTTATTACCGGAGAGCCGCAGTTCCCTCCGGGACATCTTTGGGTCGGCCAGGAGTCCACGATGTAGTTTTCTCTAGGACACGTGTTGCAAGGACTGAATCGTTTTGTCAAAGTTCTGGCTTCTGGAAGGTGGTATTGCCAGAGCAGCAAAATGACGAAAAGCGGTGTGCTCTTCATCTGGAAATTAATAATATACCCAAATAAAATAATACAATTGTAAATAGTACAGAAGAGTTGCAAAAAGAAATTAACACTACTTACACTGAACAGAAGGTACTGACCGTTCCAGATACTTTTTATCACAGTAAATTTTTTTTGGTGTTATATAACTTATCACGACGATAATAAAAATTAATACTTATCATGTTTTTTTTTTGCTTGGGAATAAAGTAATAATTTTATTTTACATATTTTATCTGGTTCTAATTCACTGTGTTCTGCCTTTTGAATGATATAAAAAGCTGACCCTAGGTCGTAGCCGCTCTCCTATCTAAACGACCGTTATGCTAAAAATGTTATATTTATTCTGAAAGAAGATGACGCAAACACTGAAGTACTGATTTCGACATTTTTTAAATCCACAATGGAAAATTCTCATCTTTTTGTAGTTGTGGAATTAATCAGTTTTTTGGGGCAATTCAATCGGGCAGCGGCAATTTGTTGTAACCCCATCACGTACAGACAGTCCAATTTTTACAGCCTGAGGATTTACCTGTAGATTTAATAATATGCTTTTACAACTTTGCCGTTAGTCGATTCGCCAGATATAAATATTGCCAATCGGTCTTTGTCATATCTGTACTCATAGTTAAATAACTTCATGGTTGTCAATATCTTTTAATCACAGTTTTGTATTTGCTCTGGACTGTCAACCTGACGAAATTATTCCAAATTGGAAATGGAATTAATTTGCTGCAAATTTTGATTAAATTGTAAAACTTGCCAAGCCTCTTAATTTCGCGGTTTGTTTTAAATTTTTGAATGTGACGTTTCGTCATTCACATATCAAAAAGTGACGGAATGTACGGGGGGCTTGTCACAGTTCCAAACTTAAAATATCAACCGAATTCACCATTGGCATTTAATAATATTAGACATAATTTAATACAAAAAAAAATCATCCATACAAATCACAAGTAAAATATAATACAGACTGATCAACGGTTAATATTTCTTGATAACTCAGTATTTCGAGTTTTGTAAAAACAGCTTCTGTAAAGCAGATATAGGCATCTCAATCATTAGAGTAAGTACCAGCGCCAGCATATAGCCCATCGCAATATCTCCCATCCAGTTTTGCAACTAAAACATTATGTTAAAATGCATTATTTTTGGACAGACACTTACCAATAGCGTTTCGAGCGCGTAAATTGGTTGACGATTGATCGCTAATCTATATTTGACCCATCCAACGTGCACAAGGTATGCGCTGAAAGTCAAACGGCCAAGAAACTGTGCTGGGGGCCAGCGACAAAACCATACGCAGATCCCTGTAAAAGTGATTTATAATACCTATTGTGACGAAGTTACCCGACACCGCGGTGACAACCCGAAATAAAATACTTCCCGGCATCGCATCGGGACCATTCTTGTTCCCAACCACTGAATAGTTATCCCTTCACCGCTAACACGCCGGAAGAAGACAAACGATAAGACCTTGAGTCTTCCACTCGCGCGCTCCGTTTCACGCGTGGGGCCGACGTCATCGACTCTCCACAAACTTAACCCTCGCCGCCTACCCTACTTCCTACCGATATTCCCGGTTCCGACCCCGCGACATCTCGGTCCCGTGGAGCATACCACGTAAACAACTGACAAACTTACAGCCAATATTTCTTGTCATCCCTAATATCCCTATTGCGATTCCCAGGGCAAAGATTGGTTTCCCGAAGCCCCAGTAGAGCGCAGACTCCAATCTGGTGTAAGTGTAATCGTCCTGGTACATTCGTCCACCCACGAGGATTATGGAAAGCGGGAGTCCAAATGAGAGGATCCACCACGAAATAACGTGGATCTAAAAATGTACTACAGACAGATACTCTAGTGTTTCGTTTATTTTACTTTCGTTATAACTATGTTGTTGTGCTTCGTCTTGTAAAACAGATATCCAAAGATCGTCCCAATCGCATACCCTGTGATGTTCGAATATGAGGCAGAATACATCTGGTGCCATTGGGGGACCAGCAAAAGGTAGTTGTACAGTGGTCTGTAACAGTCTCTTGAATATCCATGTTGCCTCATTTTACAAACTTACTCAGGAAATTGTCGGACCAATATATCGTAGTTATTTATGTAACTCACCGCTGAAGGTATGAGTATCCCAATGCCCACGACCGAGGCAAGGACTAGTTTTGAGTACTTTTCAAAAGTCTTGAGAATGTAGATGATCATCAGAAATAGAAGGAAAAGTTGGGTGTCGCTAGCCAGATACCACGTTTGCTGTAAGCACTAGAATGGAACTAAGATGGATTGCCGCAATTGTAGAATTACCATTTTCTCTTTGTTGACAAAATTGTTAACGTACAGCAAGTTCGTCCACCAGTTATCGCGACAGTTTTTATACTCCTCTCCTATTAATTTATCCCAAAATGGTCCTCGAGACAAGTGCACCAGCCACGTGGAATGGAAGCCCAGCACCACAAGTAAAGGAGCTGTAAGTCTATAAGTGTCTTTGTTATAAATAACAAGAATAAAAGTGCCACAGTTACCGTATGTAACGACACACAAATATCATCAACAGACTCTTCAGAGTAATTTTCTTCTTCCCTTCAAACGTGCTGAAGACATTGTACGTCAACAGCCATCCCGAAATGAGAAAAAAACTTTGCACGGCATACCCTCCGTTGGACAAAAAGGAGTTAAGGAACTTGGAATTCACCTAAAGCAACGAATTGTGGTCAAAACTTTAGTTCACCGATGAGCAATGGGAGACCTTTTCGAAAAAAATCGGATTGGAGACGGGCGCTGCAAACTGTACCATGATGGTATGGGCCAAAATGACGCAGGTCATGTTGTAGAAACGGATCCCTTGGATGCAGCTCAGGGCTTCGTGATCCGGATTCTTGGGGGTGGTGTCTTTGAGACGGTGGAAGTTTTTGGGAACGGAGAAGGCAGACACGAATTTTCCGACTGAAATAGGAACATTAAGAAAATTACATGACAAGAAAGAAAAAACAGACTGTAACGCAGTTAGCAACACCCCAACCGCCGCCACTTGTCGCGCCGGGACCCCGCTGTTAAGCGATAGAAAATAAAATACTTCCCGGCACCGTATCGGGACCGCTTTTGCATCCCGATAACCGGTGAATTAGCGTGCTACCGATCTTGTGCTCCCGGAGTTTCTACGCCTCCCAGAACTCCCACAACTTCTCAATCTCTTAGCCTCAATTTGCCAGTACAATGAAGTACAATGTTTAGGTATCTCCACTGTCTCAATCTCGATGTGACGTCGAGTTTAATGATTTTTCTATGTCTCGGTGTCTCAATTTGAATGTCTCACTATTTCGATGTCTCAACCATTTTCGTTTTTCAACCTTTCGGGTTTTTCAATTTCTCAGTATGCCCAGGGTTAGTGGTCCTCAATTTCTCAGTCTCGTGGTTTGTTTCTCAAGTACTCAAATTTGCCTATTCTCAGTATCTCCATTTCTTAAATTTTCAGTTGTTCAAATTTTTGGCGTTTCAATTTCTGAATCTCTTAGCCTCAATTTGCCAGTACAATGAAGTATAATGTTTAGGTATCTCCACTGTCTCAATCTCGATGTGACGTCGAGTTTTATGATTTTCCTATGTCTCAGTATCTTAATTTGAATGTCTCAATATTTCGATGTCTCAGCCGTTTTCGTTTTTCAACCTTTCGCGTTTCTCAATTTTTCAGCATGTCCAGGGTTACTAGTCCTCACTGTCTCAGTCTCATAGTTTGCTTCTCAAGCACTGAGATTTGCCTATTGTCGGTATCTATTTTTTTTAAATTTTCAGTTGCTCAATTTTTGGTGTTTCAATTTCTCAATCTCTTAGTCTCAATTTGACAGTACGATGGAGTGTTATGTTCAGGTATCTCCACTGTCTCAATCTCGAAGTGACGTCGAGTTTTATAATTTCCTTATGTCTCAGTATCTTAATTTGAATGTCTCAATATTTCGATGTCTCAGCCGTTTTCGTTTTTCAACCTTTCGCGTTTCTCAATTTCTCAATATGCCCAGGGTTACTAGTCCTCACTGTCTCAGTCTCATAGTTTGCTTCTCAAGTACTCAGATTTGCCTATTGTCGGTATCTCAATTTCTTAAATTTTCAGTTGCTCAATTTTTGGTGTTTCAATTTCTCAATCTCTTAATCTCAATTTGACAGTACGATGGAGTGTTATGTTCAGGTATCTCCACTGTCTCAATCTCGAAGTGACGTCGAGTTCTATGATTTTCCCATGTCTCAGTATCTCAATTTGAATGTCTCAATATTTCGATGTCTCAGCCGTTTTCGTTTTTCAACCTTTCGCGTTTCTCAATTTCTCAGTATGCCCAGAGTTACTAGTCCTCACTGTCTCAGTCTCATAGTTTACTTCTCAAGTACTCAGATTTGCCTATTGTCGGTATCTCAATTTCTTAAATTTTCAGTTGCCCAATTTTTGGTGTTTCAATTTCTCAATCTCTTAATCTCAATTTGACAGTACGATGGAGTGTAATGTTTAGGTATCTCCACTATCTCAATCTCGAAGTGACGTCGAGTTTTATGATTTTCCTATGTCTCAGTATCTTAATTTGAATGTCTCAATATTTCGATGTCTCAGCCGTTTTCGTTTTTCAACCTTTCGCGTTTCTCAATTTCTCAGTATGCCCAGGGTTACTAGTCCTCACTGTCTCAGTCTCATAGTTTGCTTCTCAAGTACTCAGATTTGCCTATTGTCGGTATCTCAATTTCTTAAATTTTCAGTTGCTCAATTTTTGGTGTTTCAATTTCTCAATCTCTTAGTCTCAATTTGCCAGTACGATGGAGTGTAATGTTTAGGTATCTCCACTGTCTCAATCTCGAAGTGACGTCGAGTTTTATGATTTCCCTATGTCTCAGTATCTTAATTTGAATGTCTCAATATTTCGATGTCTCAGCCGTTTTCGTTTTTCAACCTTTCGCGTTTCTCAATTTCTCAGTATGCCCAGGGTTACTAGTCCTCACTGTCTCAGTCTCATAGTTTGCTTCTCAAGTACTCAGATTTGCCTATTGTCGGTATCTCAATTTCTTAAATTTTCAGTTGCCCAATTTTTGGTGTTTCAATTTCTCAATCTCTTAATCTCAATTTGACAGTACGATGGAGTGTAATGTTTAGGTATCTCCACTATCTCAATCTCGAAGTGACGTCGAGTTTTATGATTTTCCTATGTCTCAGTATCTTAATTTGAATGTCTCGATATTTCGATGTCTCAGCCGTTTTCGTTTTTCAACCTTTCGCGTTTCTCAATTTCTCAGTATGCCCAGGGTTACTAGTCCTCACTGTCTCAGTCTCATAGTTTGCTTCTCAAGTACTCAGATTTGCCTGTTGTCGGTATCTCAATTTCTTAAATTTTCAGTTGCCCAATTTTTGGTGTTTCAATTTCTCAATCTCTTAATCTCAATTTGACAGTACGATGGAGTGTAATGTTTAGGTATCTCCACTATCTCAATCTCGAAGTGCCGTCGAGTTTTATGATTTTCCTATGTCTCAGTATCTTAATTTGAATGTCTCAATATTTCGATGTCTCAGCCGTTTTCGTTTTTCAACCTTTCGCGTTTCTCAATTTCTCAGTATGCCCAGGGTTACTAGTCCTCACTGTCTCAGTCTCATAGTTTGCTTCTCAAGTACTCAGATTTGCCTGTTGTCGGTATCTCAATTTCTTAAATTTTCAGTTGCCCAATTTTTGGTGTTTCAATTTCTCAATCTCTTAATCTCAATTTGACAGTACGATGGAGTGTAATGTTTAGGTATCTCCACTATCTCAATCTCGAAGTGACGTCGAGTTTTATGATTTTCCTATGTCTCAGTATCTTAATTTGAATGTCTCGATATTTCGATGTCTCAGCCGTTTTCGTTTTTCAACCTTTCGCGTTTCTCAATTTCTCAGTATGCCCAGGGTTACTAGTCCTCACTGTCTCAGTCTCATAGTTTGCTTCTCAAGTACTCAGATTTGCCTATTGTCGGTATCTCAATTTCTTAAATTTTCAGTTGCTCAATTTTTGGTGTTTCAATTTCTCAATCTCTTAGTCTCAATTTGCCAGTACGATGGAGTGTAATGTTTAGGTATCTCCACTGTCTCAATCTCGAAGTGACGTCGAGTTTTATGATTTCCCTATGTCTCAGTATCTTAATTTGAATGTCTCAATATTTCGATGTCTCAGCCGTTTTCGTTTTTCAACCTTTCGCGTTTCTCAATTTCTCAGTATGCCCAGGGTTACTAGTCCTCACTGTCTCAGTCTCATAGTTTGCTTCTCAAGTACTCAGATTTGCCTGTTGTCGGTATCTCAATTTCTTAAATTTTCAGTTGCCCAATTTTTGGTGTTTCAATTTCTCAATCTCTTAATCTCAATTTGACAGTACGATGGAGTGTAATGTTTAGGTATCTCCACTATCTCAATCTCGAAGTGACGTCGAGTTTTATGATTTTCCTATGTCTCAGTATCTTAATTTGAATGTCTCGATATTTCGATGTCTCAGCCGTTTTCGTTTTTCAACCTTTCGCGTTTCTCAATTTCTCAGTATGCCCAGGGTTACTAGTCCTCACTGTCTCAGTCTCATAGTTTGCTTCTCAAGTACTCAGATTTGCCTATTGTCGGTATCTCAATTTCTTAAATTTTCAGTTGCTCAATTTTTGGTGTTTCAATTTCTCAATCTCTTAGTCTCAATTTGCCAGTACGATGGAGTGTAATGTTTAGGTATCTCCACTGTCTCAATCTCGAAGTGACGTCGAGTTTTATGATTTCCCTATGTCTCAGTATCTTAATTTGAATGTCTCAATTTTTCGATGTCTCCGCCGTTTTCGTTTTTCAACCTTTCGCGTTTCTCAATTTCTCAGTATGCCCAGGGTTACTAGTCCTCACTGTCTCAGTCTCATAGTTTGCTTCTCAAGTACTCAGATTTCCCTATTGTCGGTATCTCAATTTCTTAAATTTTCAGTTGCTCAATTTTTGGTGTTTCAATTTCTCAATCTCTTAGTCTCAATTTGACAGTCCGATGGAGTGTTATGTTCAGGTATCTCCACTGTCTCAATCTCGAAGTGACGTCGAGTTTTATGATTTCCCTATGTCTCAGTATCTTAATTTGAATGTCTCAATATTTCGATGTCTCAGCCGTTTTCGTTTTTCAACCTTTCGCGTTTCTCAATTTCTCAATATGCCCAGGGTTACTAGTCCTCACTGTCTCAGTCTCATAGTTTGCTTCTCAAGTATACTCAGATTTGCCTATTGTCGGTATCTCAATTTCTTAAATTTTCAGTTGCCCAATTTTTGGTGTTTCAATTTCTCAATCTCTTAATCTCAATTTGACAGTACGATGGAGTGTAATGTTTAGGTATCTCCACTATCTCAATCTCGAAGTGACGTCGAGTTTTATGATTTTCCTATGTCTCAGTATCTTAATTTGAATGTCTCAATTTTTCGATGTCTCCGCCGTTTTCGTTTTTCAACCTTTCGCGTTTCTCAATTTCTCAGTATGCCCAGGGTTACTAGTCCTCACTGTCTCAGTCTCATAGTTTGCTTCTCAAGTACTCAGATTTCCCTATTGTCGGTATCTCAATTTCTTAAATTTTCAGTTGCTCAATTTTTGGTGTTTCAATTTCTCAATCTCTTAGTCTCAATTTGCCAGTACGATGGAGTGTAATGTTTAGGTATCTCCACTATCTCAATCTCGAAGTGACGTCGAGTTTTATGATTTTCCTATGTCTCAGTATCTTAATTTGAATGTCTCAATTTTTCGATGTCTCCGCCGTTTTCGTTTTTCAACCTTTCGCGTTTCTCAATTTCTCAGTATGCCCAGGGTTACTAGTCCTCACTGTCTCAGTCTCATAGTTTGCTTCTCAAGTACTCAGATTTCCCTATTGTCGGTATCTCAATTTCTTAAATTTTCAGTTGCTCAATTTTTGGTGTTTCAATTTCTCAATCTCTTAATCTCAATTTGACAGTACGATGGAGTGTTATGTTCAGGTATCTCCACTGTCTCAATCTCGAAGTGACGTCGAGTTTTATAATTTTCCTATGTCTCAGTATCTTAATTTGAATGTCTCGATATTTCGATGTCTCAGCCGTTTTCGTTTTGCAACCTTTCGCGTTTCTCAATTTCTCAGTATGCCCAGGGTTACTAGTCCTCGCTGTCTCAATCTCATAGTTTGTTTCTCAAGTACTCAGATTTGCCTATTGTCGGTATCTCAATTTCTTAAATTTTCAGTTGCCCAATTTTTGGTGTTTCAATTTCTCAATCTCTTAGTCTCAATTTGCCAGTACGATGGAGTGTAATGTTTAGGTATCTCCACTGTCTCAATCTCGAAGTGCCGTCGAGTTCTATGATTTTCCCATGTCTCAGTATCTTAATTTGAATGTCTCAATATTTCGATGTCTCAGCCGTTTTCGTTTTTCAACCTTTCGCGTTTCTCAATTTCTCAGTATGCCCAGAGTTACTAGTCCTCACTGTCTCAGTCTCATAGTTTGCTTCTCAAGTACTCAGATTTGCCTATTGTCGGTATCTCAATTTCTTAAATTTTCAGTTGCCCAATTTTTGGTGTTTCAATTTCTCAATCTCTTAATCTCAATTTGACAGTACGATGGAGTGTAATGTTTAGGTATCTCCACTATCTCAATCTCGAAGTGACGTCGAGTTTTATGATTTTCCTATGTCTCAGTATCTTAATTTGAATGTCTCAATATTTCGATGTCTCAGCCGTTTTCGTTTTTCAACCTTTCGCGTTTCTCAATTTCTCAGTATGCCCAGGGTTACTAGTCCTCACTGTCTCAGTCTCATAGTTTGCTTCTCAAGTACTCAGATTTGCCTATTGTCGGTATCTCAATTTCTTAAATTTTCAGTTGCTCAATTTTTGGTGTTTCAATTTCTCAATCTCTTAGTCTCAATTTGCCAGTACGATGGAGTGTAATGTTTAGGTATCTCCACTGTCTCAATCTCGAAGTGACGTCGAGTTTTATGATTTCCCTATGTCTCAGTATCTTAATTTGAATGTCTCAATATTTCGATGTCTCAGCCGTTTTCGTTTTTCAACCTTTCGCGTTTCTCAATTTCTCAGTATGCCCAGGGTTACTAGTCCTCACTGTCTCAGTCTCATAGTTTGCTTCTCAAGTACTCAGATTTGCCTATTGTCGGTATCTCAATTTCTTAAATTTTCAGTTGCTCAATTTTTGGTGTTTCAATTTCTCAATCTCTTAGTCTCAATTTCACAGTACGATGGAGTGTTATGTTCAGGTATCTCCACTGTCTCAATCTCAAAGTGACGTCGAGTTTTATGATTTTCCTATGTCTCAGTATCTTAATTTGAATGTCTCAATATTTCGATATCTCAGCCGTTTTCGTTTTTCAACCATTCGCGTTTCTCAATTTCTCAGTATGCCCAGGGTTACTAGTCCTCACTGTCTCAGTCTCATAGTTTGCTTCTCAAGTACTCAGATTTGCCTATTGTCGGTATCTCAATTTCTTAAATTTTCAGTTGCTCAATTTTTGGTGTTTCAATTTCTCAATCTCTTAATCTCAATTTGACAGTACGATGGAGTGTTATGTTCAGGTATCTCCACTGTCTCAATCTCGAAGTGACGTCGAGTTTTATAATTTTCCTATGTCTCAGTATCTTAATTTGAATGTCTCGATATTTCGATGTCTCAGCCGTTTTCGTTTTGCAACCTTTCGCGTTTCTCAATTTCTCAGTATGCCCAGGGTTACTAGTCCTCGCTGTCTCAATCTCATAGTTTGTTTCTCAAGTACTCAGATTTGCCTATTGTCGGTATCTCAATTTCTTAAATTTTCAGTTGCCCAATTTTTGGTGTTTCAATTTCTCAATCTCTTAGTCTCAATTTGCCAGTACGATGGAGTGTAATGTTTAGGTATCTCCACTGTCTCAATCTCGAAGTGCCGTCGAGTTCTATGATTTTCCCATGTCTCAGTATCTTAATTTGAATGTCTCAATATTTCGATGTCTCAGCCGTTTTCGTTTTTCAACCTTTCGCGTTTCTCAATTTCTCAGTATGCCCAGAGTTACTAGTCCTCACTGTCTCAGTCTCATAGTTTGCTTCTCAAGTACTCAGATTTGCCTATTGTCGGTATCTCAATTTCTTAAATTTTCAGTTGCCCAATTTTTGGTGTTTCAATTTCTCAATCTCTTAATCTCAATTTGACAGTACGATGGAGTGTAATGTTTAGGTATCTCCACTATCTCAATCTCGAAGTGACGTCGAGTTTTATGATTTTCCTATGTCTCAGTATCTTAATTTGAATGTCTCAATATTTCGATGTCTCAGCCGTTTTCGTTTTTCAACCTTTCGCGTTTCTCAATTTCTCAGTATGCCCAGGGTTACTAGTCCTCACTGTCTCAGTCTCATAGTTTGCTTCTCAAGTACTCAGATTTGCCTATTGTCGGTATCTCAATTTCTTAAATTTTCAGTTGCTCAATTTTTGGTGTTTCAATTTCTCAATCTCTTAGTCTCAATTTGCCAGTACGATGGAGTGTAATGTTTAGGTATCTCCACTGTCTCAATCTCGAAGTGACGTCGAGTTTTATGATTTCCCTATGTCTCAGTATCTTAATTTGAATGTCTCAATATTTCGATGTCTCAGCCGTTTTCGTTTTTCAACCTTTCGCGTTTCTCAATTTCTCAGTATGCCCAGGGTTACTAGTCCTCACTGTCTCAGTCTCATAGTTTGCTTCTCAAGTACTCAGATTTGCCTATTGTCGGTATCTCAATTTCTTAAATTTTCAGTTGCTCAATTTTTGGTGTTTCAATTTCTCAATCTCTTAGTCTCAATTTGCCAGTACGATGGAGTGTAATGTTTAGGTATCTCCACTGTCTCAATCTCGAAGTGACGTCGAGTTTTATGATTTCCCTATGTCTCAGTATCTTAATTTGAATGTCTCAATATTTCGATGTCTCAGCCGTTTTCGTTTTTCAACCTTTCGCGTTTCTCAATTTCTCAGTATGCCCAGGGTTACTAGTCCTCACTGTCTCAGTCTCATAGTTTGCTTCTCAAGTACTCAGATTTGCCTATTGTCGGTATCTCAATTTCTTAAATTTTCAGTTGCTCAATTTTTGGTGTTTCAATTTCTCAATCTCTTAGTCTCAATTTCACAGTACGATGGAGTGTTATGTTCAGGTATCTCCACTGTCTCAATCTCAAAGTGACGTCGAGTTTTATGATTTTCCTATGTCTCAGTATCTTAATTTGAATGTCTCAATATTTCGATATCTCAGCCGTTTTCGTTTTTCAACCATTCGCGTTTCTCAATTTCTCAGTATGCCCAGGGTTACTAGTCCTCACTGTCTCAGTCTCATAGTTTGCTTCTCAAGTACTCAGATTTGCCTATTGTCGGTATCTCAATTTCTTAAATTTTCAGTTGCTCAATTTTTGGTGTTTCAATTTCTCAATCTCTTAGTCTCAATTTGACAGTCCGATGGAGTGTTATGTTCAGGTATCTCCACTGTCTCAATCTCGAAGTGACGTCGAGTTTTATGATTTCCCTATGTCTCAGTATCTTAATTTGAATGTCTCAATATTTCGATGTCTCAGCCGTTTTCGTTTTTCAACCTTTCGCGTTTCTCAATTTCTCAGTATGCCCAGGGTTACTAGTCCTCACTGTCTCAGTCTCATAGTTTGCTTCTCAAGTACTCAGATTTGCCTATTGTCGGTATCTCAATTTCTTAAATTTTCAGTTGCTCAATTTTTGGTGTTTCAATTTCTCAATCTCTTAGTCTCAATTTGACAGTACCATGAAGTGTAATGTTCAGGTATCTCCACTGTCTCAATCTCGAAGTGACGTCGACTTTTATGATTTTCCTATGTTTCAGTATCTTAATTTGAATGTCTCAATATTTCGATGTCTCAGCCGTTTTCGTTTTTCGACCTTTCGGGGTTTTCAATTTCTGAGTATGCCCAGGGTTACTAGTCCTCAGTTTCTTAGTCTCAAGTACTCAGATTTGCCTATTCTCGGCGTCTCAATTTTTTGGTGTTCCAGTCTCTCAGATTCTCATTTCGAGTTTTCAGTTGTTTCGTGTCTCAATTTCTCAATCTCCCAATTTCTTAGTCTCTCCCATTGTTTTAGTTTCTCAAATTTACAGTGACATTCAGTTTTATGATTTTCCCATGTTTTAGTATCTCAATCTTTCAGTTTCAGTTTTTAAAGTTTCCACTGTCTCAGTATCTCAATTTGAATTGCGCAATTAAGTTAAGAAAGTCCTATTTTGGCAATTTCAAGTTTCTCAGTTGGGGATTCTCGGTTTCTCAATTTCTCGACTTCTTAGATTTGCAGGTTCTCAGTTTTACATTCTTAGGTTCTAATTCAGTTTATCAATTTTCTAAGGATAGTATAAAAATAAATAAAAAATACAATAATAACAAACAGTATATACATATAAGAAGTGTTAAAGAAGAAATACAGAAAGAGCTAAAGAAAAAATTGTTTTCAGTTATCAAATTTCAGAACACAAAATGAAATTGTTAAAAGGCAATAATTTCAGCACCTCAAGAACATAAAACCGTAATACTATAGAGAGATACAATAAAACATAAACTCAGAGAAAAAATATAAAAGACTCGATGAATTACAAATAAATTAACAAATGAAAGACAAAGAGTGAAGAACAGAAAAAAGAAAATAAAAAAATCTGTACTCACATTTTGTTTCCGTTATTCTTTCATACTCCTCTCTAGATCTATATCTAGCAGTGCCTTCATACAAAGACGCAGCGACCACAAAGGCCGCATATAAAACGAAGCACGCCCTAAAACATCAGAATTACACACATCCATGAAGTGCCAAATCGACACTCACCCAAACAACAAGTCGTAAACGTCGACCGAATAAGAAGATCGCCCATCATCGCAGTGAAATTTTCGTACCTCACCTGTTAGTCCAAAATCCGAATATTTTCTCCGATAACATTTCGTGATGGCCTTCTCTATAGTCGTTAAATTATTTTCGGACGACACAAAATTGGGACAAGTTTTTGTCAGGCAAACTCCATGTCGTAGCATATCGTGGCGATAATTTCGGGGGTCTTTGCTCACCGTCTGTAATCATAAATTAGAAATTCCGAAGACGGCATTTGCGGAAATCGTACATTTATGATGTTCCAAACGTCTGTGGTATTCGTGCCGTTGTTTGGGTATAACTGGAAAACGAGGGTACAATACAGGGTGTCTTTTCCGTGGAGCATGCAACTGTCGTAGTCGTCAAAGTGGAAGAGGGGCGGCATGGAGGCGTATTGTTCTTCTGTAACTATACATAAATATTCTTTACTTTGATACTTTGAGAGAGATTTAAGTAAGAAAATTAGACTGCCAAAAAAATTTACTTCAGTAGTAAGAATATAGTTTAAAATGTATTAATAATTACCATTATTGTTCTGGTAGGACGCACCACAGAGCGATTGAAAAATAACAACAAAAAAGACTATTTTGACACACATTTTACTAAATAAACCAAAGCAACCACTCACGAAGACGTCAACACGACAACTGTGTATAGCACAATAGACGCTCCCCGAAAATATGTTTCATGAAGAAAACCAGTTCCAAAAAATCGTGTTGTTTTACTCAATGCGCAAATTTCCATTTTCAATAGCCCCTATTTTCATGGCTTTATCTAATCCATTGGTATAATTAATTTGTTCAGTGGAAATTTGTGTTTTTAGGACGATATTTAAGAAGTTTTGTGCAGTGTAAAATAACATTTATTATTGCATTCATCGTTTGTGGAACAAGTTGTGAAAGAATATTAAAATTACCATAACAAGGCTCTTTGTTACAAGTTGTTCTTCTTACGTAGAAGTGAGTGAGCAATTTCGCTCGGTAACACGTATTTTGGAGTGATCATTTTGCAGATAAGAAATGTGGTTTTGTAACTATAAACTTATGTGTAACTTTTCAGGCTTTCGATTACCCAACACCTTAAAAGACGAGAGAAATGATGTAAAATGTATCATCAAGTTTTAGTACTAGCACACTTCACTATCCTTTAGAACTCCCCAGAGATTCTCTCAGGACTTTTTAGAATTGTCTAGATTCTTTGGGACCCTTCAGGATTCTTTAGAACTTCAGCTTCGAGGCTCTTCAGGGTCCATTATGACCTTTCAAGGTCCAGTCGGACTTTACAGGATTTTTTACAGTTTTTCAGAATGACAGTATCATACAGGGCTCATCAGTTGTAGGACTCTCAGAACCGTTCAGGACTTTATAATTGTTCAGATTATTAGCATTTTCGCAGAATGTCTCCTGCCTCCTTAGGGCTCTATAGTATTCTCCAGGATTTAGTCTGGTTGACAAGTCCCTTTTTCCGAAATTCGAGTTAAGAGGCACCAAAAATTATAATTGAGATTCGTAGTTGAAAATCAATATCCGCAAATAAAAATTACAAAAGTTACGTTTTTTGCAAATATTTCAAAAACGAAAACAGAAAGCAGAAAAACGCGCCCCGACGGAATCTGACACCTAAACAAAAAAACATATTTTAACCGAGTAAATATTAATATTAAGGAATAAAAAAATTGAGGTATTATCTGGACATATCAATAAACAATCCGTCGCAAAAAAAAATTTTCTTAAATTTTATTTTAAAAGTTTTCTATTAAAAATGCGACAAATGCAAATTACATCAATTTTTCTTGTTAAAAGTTAATAATAATAAATCTTTATTCGCCCTACGGGCTTTCTGATTCTTATACATATACAAGTAAACTTAACAATTATAATAATAAAAAAACTAAATAAAATTATCTATTTCTTCTCCCTTCTCCCTCCTCTTCCATACCTCTTTCATCCATTTAATTTCCCTTCCATCTACATTCAGTATTTCCTCTCTTTCTTTCATCTCACTGCACTCGTTCCACATATGCTCAATCGTCTCTCTTTCCTCATAGCACATTCTACACATTCTTCCTCCATCTTCTGCCCAATACCTATTTTCCCTCTCTTCATTTCCGCACCTAAACCTCGCCATCATCTTTCTTTCTTTCTCGCTCTCCCTCCCCAAATACTTCCTCGATCATGCATCTTCCGTACTTCCCGTTGTATCTGGATTCTCTAATTCTTTCTCTCCTCTCTTGTCTATCCGTATCCTTATCTCTTTCACTTAGTTCTACATTCATCCACACGCCTCTTTCTCTCAGTCTCTCTATTTCCTTGCTTGCTCCTGTAGTAATTCTCCCTATCATTCTCCTCTGAATTCTTCTTCTTTTCTCTCCAGCACTCCTTTAGTATCCTACATTCTTTCCTCCCTTCCATCCTGTCCTCGAACTTAACCGTTCTTTTTCCCGCTTTCACTCTCAACCTATTCCTCGTGCATTCTTCTCTCACTATGTACCCTGGCGTTTCTCTCTCCACCCCTAGCACCCACCTCAGATATTTCTCTTGCACCCTCTCTATCTCCTCTTGTTCTTTCAATCCCCAGACCTCTGCTCCGTACAACAACACGCTTTCAATAAGACTTTCAAACATCATCATTCTCCTCTTAAAATCGCCTCCCCACCTTCTCTCTCCTATTCCCCATACACCTCCTATCACCTTGTTCGCTTTTCTTGCCAGTTCTCTAATATGTGCCTTATCTGTGGCTCTTTCATTGAACACATACCCCAAGTATTTGAATTCTTTTACTTGTTCTATTACTTCTCCCTCCCACCTCCAATCACTCTCTACGTTCTTCCTCTTTCTCTTATTGAACACCAGCATTTTTGTTTCCTCTACATTCACTTCTAGTCTTTTCTTCTTTACATATTTTCCTAAACTCTTTATCATTTCCTTCATTTCTCTTTCACTCTTTGCCACCATTACCACATCATCTGCAAACGCCAGGCTCCACACTTTTTTCTACCTACCACACACCCCCCCGCTTGTGCTCTCTCTAACATTCCGTCCATATCTGCCACATACATCGTGAACAACAAGGGGCTGAGCGGGCAACCTTGCCTCACTCCCTTTGTTGTCACAAACCATTCACTTTCCCTCTCCCCTACCTTCACTTTACTTTTTGTCTTCTCATATATCTCCTCCGCCTTTCTTACCAGCCATTCATTTACCCCTTTCTCCCTCAGGCACTCAAACATCCTCTCTCTGTCCGCCTTGTCAAACGCCGCCTTGAAGTCTACGAATAATGCATACACCCTCCCCCCTTTCTTCTTTAACTCACTCTTCGTCAAATGGTCCAGGATGTATACATTATCCATAGTTCCCCTCCCCTCTCTAAATCCTGCTTGGCTGTCTGGTAATGCTCCCTTTTCCTCTATCTCTCTGCTCATCCTTTCATTCAGAATTGATGCATAATACAACTTGTACCCTGTGTTTAGGAGAGTTATCCCTCGGTAATTTTCTACTTTATTTTTCTCCCCTTTTTTGTAAATGGGGTAAATTACCCTCTCTCTCCACCCTACCGGGAACCCTTCTCCTCTCCACACCCCATTACCTCCACCAGTCTCTCTAGCACTCTTCTCGTCCCATACATCCACGACTCATTCTGTATTCTATCCCTCCCTGGTGCCTTCCCTTTCCTCAGTTTCTTCACATGCTTCTCCACCTCTTCCATTGTAATTTCTTCTCCTTCAGGTTCTACTGGGTTTCTCTTCGTCTCTATTTCCGTTTTCTTTTTTTCCTTTTCTCCCTCCGGCAGCCTCATGAAGTACTCCTCCCACTCATTCATCGTTATCTCCTCGCCCCCATTTTCTTTTTTCTTTCTCTCTCTATTAATATAGTTCCATACCACCTTCTCTGTTCTTATTGCTTCCTCCTCTCTCTCCTTCTTCTGCCTCTTCTTCTCCTTGCATGTCTCTCTGTATCTTATTTTCGCTTCTAAAAACCCACTTCTGTTCCCTTTAGTCTTTCTCCACTTTCTTAGTTCTTTTATTGCTTCCTTTTTACGTTGCTCACATTCTTTGTCCCACCATTTATTCTTTCTTTTTGTTCCTCCACCTCTTACTGTTATTTCTCTTCTTGTCGCTGCTTCTTCCAATATTTCTACCAATTCTTTCTCCTTTTTCCCTACTTCTTGTTGTTTAAATCTTGGTTTTTCCAGTGTTCTCTTATACTATTCCACCCCTTGCTCGTCCCATACTTTAATTATCACCTTCCGCATTTCCTCTATTTTTTTATCTCCTCCTCCCTTCTCTCTCCCCCTTCCTATACTTATCTCTATAGGCAGATGGTCTGACTCTACTCTTTCCCCTATTCTGAATTCTTCGACTTCTTCCCATGCTTCTTCGTTTACTATTCCGTAGTCTATCACCGTCTCTCCTCTACCGCCTATGTAGGTCCATTCTCCTTCTTCGTCCCCTTGTTTATTTCCATTCAGCACTTCCCATCCTTTTTCTTCTATCCATTCCATCAACTTCTTCCCTTCCGCGTTTTCTTTCTTGTCTTTGGATTTTCTTTTTCCCTCTCCTCTCTCTTCTTCCCAATCCCTGGTTCCTCTTTCCCCAATTCTCCCGTTAAAATCCCCTCCCAGAAACAGACATTCTTCCCTGTTGTCTTTTAATGTTTCTTCTATCTTACTTATTGTTTCTTTCATCTCTTTGCTGAACACTGTCACTATTTTCCACCATTTGCTGTCTATTTTAACGTTTCTCACCATGTGACCTTCCTCTTCTCCCTTCTTTTTAGTATTCTCTTTTATTCCATTTTTTACCCCTGTTATTATTCCCCCTGCTGCTCTTCCTTTTTCTTTCCTCTTCTCGCCCCTCGCCATTCCCACTTGAACTCCTTTGGTAACAGTTTTTCTATTTTTTCCCAGCTTTCTGACCATGTTTCTGTTAATCCAACAATATCGAACTTCTTCACATAGTCCCAAAAATCTTCTTCTTTTTTCCCTAGTTCCGCTACATTCCAAAATAGTGCCCTCACCCCTGTTTTTCTCGTTACCTTCTTTGATTTCCCCCTTCCTTCCTTAGTTTCCCTCCTACTTCCTTCTTTGTTTCTTTTTTACCGTTTCATTGTCCTTTTTACTTTGCCGGTGTCCCCTTTTTTCCCTCCTCCCCTTCTTCTTCTTATTGGAAAACCTCTAGGCTCTCTCCCTTTTCATTCCATCTCCATTGCTCCCCGTCCACTATTAATTTCCTGTATCCCACTCTTACTTCTTTCCCTTCTTCCCTTTTTTCCTTCGCCATACTTCTTAGTTTCTTCTGTAAATCTCTTTCTTTCTTTGTGAGGTCGTTGTCTATGTATATCCCCCTTGTTTCCCTCTTCTCCCTCAATTTTCCTTTGTGCTTCATTATTCTTTCCTTCTCACCCCATCCCTCCCTCCAATACTTGATCCTTGTTAATACTGTAACAATCTTTTACTTTACTATCCTCTACATTTTCCTTCAAAAACTTCTCTACATCCTCTTTTTTACATGACTTTTTCTTTCCTGGTCCCATCCTGTTATCACGATGTTGTTCTTCCTCTTTCTTCTCTCTTCGATTTCCATTCTCTCTTCCAGCTTTTCCACTCTCTCCTTCCACCAGTCTCTCTCTCCTTCCCATCTCTTCTCCTTCTCTTTAAATTCTTCTCTCTGCCTCTCTATCTCTCTCTTGAGTTGCTTGTTTTCTCCTCTTATTTCTTTCATCTCCTCCTTCATCTCTTGCAACAGCTCCAATATTTTTTTCTCCATCTCTGTGTCCGTTTCCTTCTCTTTCTCTGATGTCTTCTGTGTTTTCTTTACTCCAGGAGACCTCGCCGTCTTTTTACTTTTTTGAAAAAATTTCTCTTCCTCCTCTTCTTGTTTTTCTGTTCTACCCTCCCCTTTTCTCTTTCTTTTCCTTTCCTCCAGGTAAGAGTCCAGGCTTCCCTGACTGAGCGAGCGGTTTCTATCGTCTTTGTTCATCCGCTTCCTGTGGCGCCTCCTAGACGTCGTTATCTTCCGGCTTCGCCGATTTATTCTTTTTCCTGACTATATCTCCTCTTCCCTGCCCAATTCTTTCTTCCTACCTTTCTCTAATACCTCTTCTCGCTTTTCTCAATATCTTCTCTAATTTTTTCTTTATATTACCTTCTATTTCTCTATTTTTCGCTACTTAACCTCTCTACCACATGTTTACCTTCAGCTCGGTAATAAATTGTTAAAAGTTAATATACAAACCCTATTAATTGTTAAACTAAAATCTTGAACAATGAAAGATTTTTTTTCAATTATCTCTACTGATATGTTTTATTATTGCTGAAAGCAATATAATTTTTTTTATTTTTAACTTATATTGTTTAAAAAATTAACAAATGCATTGTTTATGATAAAAAAAAAAACAGTAAAAATCGCTCGATTCTGCTAATAACAATTTCGATTTATGCAGTATGTCGCCAAGTCTTAAATATTAGTCCTCAGTTTTTTTGTTTGCCATTTTTTTTATCCAGTCCTCTTCAGTTATGTTTCCTAATTGTTCTTGAATCAGTTAATTACGTGATGGTTATCTAGTAGTTAACTAAGAATATAAATTACGATATGTTACAGAAGGTGCGAGTTTTTAAGTGAACGATAAAAAAAATGTGAAATATTATTACCAGTTAGAGAATGTAAACACTGTTTGTTGTTTTTCTATATTCCGCTATTAGTTATCATCATAATAAAAAAATATATTACCGCTTGTTTTATTTATTTTGTAGATTTCCTAAATAATTGAGGGGTCCAATGCATAAACCCGTCGTGTCCATTTCGGTAAAATGTTGAAGAGAGACAAAAAACGTTTTGCGGTTTTTTTAGATTTTTTCTTTTTGGTATCTCATCCTATTTGAATGTATATTTATCATTAATTTGTAACTACTAAAAAGTTGGAAGGCAAAAAGTAGATTAACCATAACGAAAAAACTAATGGACTTGACTGGTTTATGCAAAGTATTTACAAAAAAAAATTTGAAGTAAACGAAACAAAAATTAATCAAACATTTAAAATGATATTTTTATTAAATTTTAAGAATGGAGGACAATAGTAAAAACTAAAACTAAACATTTTGTATTATATTTTCGCTTATTCATTATCACTAAATTCTGACGCAGAAGACTGATTGTTATCTGATAAAAAGGTTCTATGGTAATTTTCATTATCTTCGTAAAACCATTGATATCTGATCTGATACCATCAATATCTTCGTAAAACCACTGTGGCACATAATTTTTATTATGTGCCACACACACTTATTATTAAAGAAAGTCGCTTAAAAATTATCTCAGATTTAACTTTTGACAACATTTGACGATTCAGAATTTAAAACTGTGCAAGAATATACCATTAACTAATTTCGGGCAAAAAGTGGACTTGACTGGTTTATGCATTGCACCCCTCAATTGTTCCTTATACTTGCATAGTTGGCTGCATAATATTGAACCCAAATGTGACGTCATGTTGGCTTCACGCAGTTTGCTTTGCACCGCATCTACCCGTTGACAGACATCGTTGTCAAGCTGACGTATCACTGACCGTTGACAACAAATGTCATCCAAGTTATTACCAACATGATTTTTTTTTACATTAATATAGGGTTTTCCGTTTTAACAAACATAATGCAACAGGTGGTGGACAAATAAGAAAAAAATAGCCTATTTTCGTGTCTTTAGGTTATTTAGGTTTCTTAAGTTTTTAGATATTTGAGTCCTTTGGGGTGTTTTTGAATTAATTAATTAATTAACTAGGGATAGCCTTAAACATATTTTGATAGGCAATACAATATACATATACAAGATTTGATAAAAAATAATTTTCATCTGGTAAGCAGATGGGTGAAGGACGACCTCACTTCAGATCTTAGACTATGTTGCAATAAACAGTATCGTATAAGCACCAATTTATTCCAAAAATAACATTTCATCGACAAGTATTTCCAGCTTCAATTAAAATCACCAACATACAGATCACAAGCGAGACGAAAACCGCCGTCTTCCCACCGACATCGACAAACTAATAAATAACAATAAATAAAAACATGCCTAAAATTGTAACGTGTTTGTGCTTAATCTCACTCAAAAATGCGACTCTCGGAGCCGCATTGGGGCATACTTCTGGTTAAAATTGAACTAAAATCCGCTGGGATTAACTGAAGATCGTGTTCACTTGTTGCGTGCATCGAATGAACGTGGCCCGCTTCGGCAGCTCCTTGAGCTTCGCCGCCCCCGTGTACGTGCAGGCGCTTCTCAGCCCTCCCAGGATGTCCAGCACCGTGGGTTCCACGTCCCCCCTGTAAGGCACCTCGACGGTTTTTCCCTCGGAGGTTCGGTAGTCGGCCACGCCCCCTGGAAGTTGATCGTTAATAACTCGTTGTCTGTACGAAAAGCGACACCCACCTGCGTGCTTGTGCATGGCCGTTTCGGACGACATCCCGTAGAACAGCTTGAACTTCTTCCCGTTCCGCTCGATGACCTCCCCGTCGCACTGGTCGTGACCGGAGAACATCCCGCCGGCCATGACGAAGTCCGCGCCGCCCCCGAAAGCCTTGGCCACGTCACCGGCGCACGTGCATCCGCCGTCCGAGATGATGTGGCCGCCCAGGCCGTGGGCGGCGTCGGCGCATTCCAGCACCGCCGACAGTTGCGGGTATCCCACCCCCGTCTTTAGTCTGGTGGTGCACATGGAGCCCGGGCCGATGCCCACCTTGATGAGGTCGGCGCCGGAGAGGATCAGTTCCTCGACCATCTCGCCGGTGACGACGTTGCCCGCCTGTGAACGTTATCATGGGTCTTTTTGATTTTTGGGTGACGGCAAGACGGCTTTGTGTAATTATTGATAAAATATTAAATCAAAGATGATGACTGGACCATAAAAATCATTTCCATTGTTAGCACAAACGAATGCACTTTATCTATTCAGTGTTAATAACTGCGCTCAAGTGTGATTCATGCAATAACCTGCGATAACGCGTAATTGCACCACTTGAGCTTTTATCAATAATGCATGTAATCTGCAGTACGAGAACTTCCACAAATGCGTCAATTGTCCTATGAAAGTGGATGCCATTTTTGCACATCAAACAATAATTATTTTCATGTCATCAAATTCGAAGGATCAAAGGTCATTGTATCATTTCATCATTCGCGGAAACGAGGCCGCGATTATTGGCCGCAGAACCTTGATCGTTCGTTTATTAAGGTTAAATATTTACAGATAGAGTCATTTGACGAAGCCGCGACATTGACGCACTAATGGAATTATTCCATTCACAACCAAGAGGCTGTTTGGTGAATGGACCCATTCAACCAAGAAGCTCGTTTTTGTATCCTAAATATTTTCCAACGATTATGTAAAGCCAACAAGTTTAATTTGGTTAATAAAATCGTAAGAAACTCACAATAATGGTGTGGTTCGGGAAGGCCGCCCTCACCCTCCGCACGTACTCCACGAAGTGCTGGGAGTACCCGTTAGCGACGTCCAGGCAGATGAACGTCACCCCCGGGATGGAGTTGAGGATCTGCCCCAACTTTGCGAAATCCGTCTCGGTCATCCCGGCACTGGCGGCGACGTGGGGGAGAGCTTTGGGGTTCTCTTCCGCGAACTTCTTCCATTGCTCGGGGGTGTAGTACTTGTGCACGCAAGTGAAGAGTCCGTGCTGCGAAAATTACATTCAAATTCGTCATATTTCGGCGTCCTGTTAAATTTACTTTTGAGAGAGCCTGGGCCATCTCGAAGGTGCCCACGGTGTCCATGTTGGACGCCATGACCGGGATCCCGTTGTACGTCTGCTTGGAGTTCCTGAAGGTGATCTCGCGAAACAGGTTCACCTAAAATAGTCATCTTGTTTTGCGCACTTTGAGAGGGACAATTACTCCGAAAATAGCTCAATGAAACCCTATTAAGGCGAAGTTGAACAGTGGCCTGATTTGAGTTTAAAACCATCGCTAGGCCACCGTCTTCACCGGCACCCCCACGATCCCCCGAAAATCGACAAAACAACGGCGAGGTCGCTAGGGCGCCTTCGCCCCTGGTACGGTCCAAAAATAACCCCGAGTTTAATTCAAAAAACAAAAAAAAAAAACGAAATCAATACTCACATCACTGCGGCTCTTGAGGGTGGACCGTTTAGGGCGCAGCATCACGTCCTTGAAGTCCAACTTGATCTCGTAGTTGATGTTCGGCATTTTGAGGGGGAACCACCCGAATTCGGCGGCTGACAGCGGGGATCTGCTGGAATAGCGACGATTATTAAAAATAACTTTCAGCTGACTTTGGTTACGTCACTTTGACAGGAGGGTTTGAATGACAGCGGGACAGCGCGGCACGGGGACGCATGCGCGGTAGGGGTCCTTGGCCCCTTTGTTGGGACACCTGCTGGACACCTGCTACCGCAAAATTAAGCGGTGATGGGTTTTGGAAAGTGCTGCGAAGTGGCATATTCAAAAATGGAAAGTCACGTGGAAGTGCCTTTGGGGTGCAAACACACAAAAAAATATGTATTTACCGCCCTTAAATGAACGGTTTAATCATTTAATCAATAATTTACCAGGCTGATATTTATTAATTTTTCATTTATTTTACAAATTCAAAGAAATAATCTTCCGCAACCAGTAATACACATTAACTGTAATTTTTCTAGTGTAAGCCACAAGTGCAAACAGTTTCATAATTTATTATTTATATGCTTCTTTTCTAATAAAGAACCTTTTTTATAATTCTAATTTAATATACCTTAGACCCATTTTTAGCAATTAATTTATTTAATAAATAATTTTCTTGGCCACCTCGAGTGTGTACGCATGCTTAGTGACGATCACGTGATGCCAGCCATGTGGCTTAGTTTTGAATCCCAGAAATCCTTCTGATCACATTTTTGGCATTTTTACCGCACTCACCATGGCACAAGAACAGAAGACAGCCTTTACGGACTTGATCCGCACCATTGACGAAGACCAGGAAATCGAGGACTTTTCTGAAGAGTCAGATGCCGAAATTGAGGTTAGAATCCACCGATCTTAACCCCACTTTCTACCTTCTCATTTACAGTTCCAGCCCTCGAAACAGAAAAACAAGCGCAAAGCCGATTTCGACACCGAGTTCCAGTTCGTCAGCTCCGTCGATGAGTACAACAAAGACTCCTGGAACGACCTGACGAAATACATCAAGCGGAAGGCCAAAACCAAAACAGATGACAAAATCAAGAAGGCTCTAAAGAGCCAGGCTCAGGACACACCCAACGAAGCCGAAATCGAGCCTGACTCGGACGTGTCGCTCTCAGATGACGACCTCAAGCATGACAAAATCAAAGTCAAAGAGAAGAAAAAGAAGAAGTCTCAAAAGACGGAGGGGACGGAGGAGTTTTTCGAAAATGTGGATGTAGACATGGAGAATTCCAGCTTTTACCAGATGAATTTATCGAGGCCGCTGCTCAAGGCTATTGGAGAAATGAAGTTTGTGCACCCCACCCCCATCCAGGCGTCCACGATTCCCGTGGCGCTGCTGGGGCGCGACATCTGCGGGTGCGCCGCCACCGGGACGGGCAAGACTGCGGCGTACATGTTGCCCACGTTGGAGCGGCTGCTGTACCGGCCGGCGGGGGGCACCCCGGTGACTAGGGTGTTGGTGTTGGTGCCCACAAGAGAACTGGGAGTTCAGGTGAATAACATTTTGACAAGGTCTCCAAAATTCTGGTTTAATTTGAATTATTGGTTGCCTACTTACAGGGATCACAACTAATGATTAATTTTTCAATAGGTTTACCAAGTCAGCAAACAACTCTCCCAATACACCGACGTGCACATCGGCCTGGCCGTGGGCGGTCTGGACCTCAAAGCCCAAGAGACGGTCCTACGCAAGAACCCCGACATCGTGATCGCCACCCCCGGCCGTCTGATCGACCACCTCAAGAGCACCCCCACCTTTGGTCTGGACTCCATCGAGGTCCTGATCTTGGACGAGGCCGACCGGATGTTAGACGAGTACTTCGCCGAGCAAATGAAAGAGATCATAAAGCAGTGCGCCCGAACCAGACAAACCATGTTGTTCTCCGCAACGATGACCGACGAGGTGGAAAGCCTAGCTGCCGTTTCACTCAACAAGCCCGTGCGGCTCTTCGTCGACAGCAACCGAGAGGTGGCGTTCAACTTGCGCCAGGAGTTTGTCCGCATCCGGGCCGACAAAGACGGCGACCGGGAGGCCATTTTGGGGGCCCTAGTTTGCCGAACGTTCCGCGAACACTGCATGGTGTTCGTGCAGACAAAGAAACAGGCGCATCGATTGCATATCTTGTTGGGGCTGCTGGGACTAAAAGTGGGGGAGTTACACGGGAATCTGACCCAACCACAACGGTTGGACGCCCTACAGAAATTCAAGGACAAGGGTGTGGACGTACTGGTTGCCACTGATGTGGCTGCCAGAGGTTTGGACATACAGGGTGTCCAAACTGTGATCAACTTCGTCATGCCGGCCACCATCGAGCACTACATTCACAGAGTGGGGCGCACGGCCCGAGCGGGACGTGCCGGGGTCTCGGTAAGCCTCGCCGGAGAACAAGAACGAAAAATGGTAAAAGAAGTGATAAAGAAAGCCAAGAATCCCGTCAAAAGTAGGGTAATCCCTCCAGACATTTTAGACAAGTACAAAGCCAAGCTTGAGAAGCTCGAGCCTCAAATTGAGCAGATCCTCCAAGAGGAATACGAAGAACGACAGCTGGCCAAGGTCGAGAACCAAGCCAACAAGGTCGAGAAACTCCTCAAAGGCGACAAGGGCGAACAGAGACCCTGGTTCCAAACCAAAAAGCAACGAAAAGAAGAGAAGGACCGCTTGGCGTTGAAACTCCCCAAAAACAAGGAACGAGATGCGAAAGCCAAAGGCAAAGCTAGAAAGAAACACGTCAAGGACTCCCCGGAGGACCGCGCTCAGAACGAGATGGCTCGGGCAGCGTTGCTTCAAGCCAAACTGGCCAAAAAGAAGAACAAGATGAAGAAGATCAACGCCGTGGTGGAGACGAACGAGACGAGGAAAGCGGGGGCGAAACGGAAGAAGAGCAACTTCGGGGAGGACCTGTGGGACACAAAGAGCGCCAAGAGGTTGCGGTATGAAGGAAATGCGGCCAAGAAGATGAAGCAGAAGGGGAAGGTGTTCGGGAAACCGCAGGGGAAGAAGAGGCGTTAAGAGAGTGGGGATGGTTAGTGGCAGTAAAACATGAACGGGGGACCATCCTGGGTGGTGTCGACGTCAGTTCAAGGCAAAACTAGTTTTAATTTTTAAACAATAAAAAATAAAAGTTAAAAAGTCATGACCACACCTATTTCCATATTTTTTGTTGCGATTCTTTGAATTTAGTCGCAGCTGGAGGAAGAAGGTAAAGAATGAAAGCCAGTGGAATCGTTGAAATGTTTATTGGAATATAAAAGAAAGAAGTAAAAACGAAAGGAAGGTGGTCTTGTGCGCAAAATAAAAACAAATAGAATATAAATATTGAGATATTTCTATTTAACAATGCATAGTTTATAATCATCAACCTTTCCACAAATCTACAATTAAGAACATTACAAATCATTGTATTTTACGTAAAGAAACAAGAAACATATCCTACAAGGCTCCGTGGTATAAATAATAATTAAAATCAATAATAATTAAAAAAGAAAAACAGATACAACTAAGCTAAACGTAAACAATATGTCAACAACTTTACAATAATCATACAACGTACATACAATCGTGAGATATTTGATGTTTTTCTACGTAAAATGCAAACAATAGTAAAGAATAGTATGTATTATGTATAATATATGCGTTAGCTCGTATGGAAAATACCACATTATATTACATTTATATAAACGGGTGTGACTTTGTGACACTGCTTTATCTTCTTTTCTATTTACAATAATTGATCCTAGCTATTTACAATATTATAGTGGGTATATCACAATCTGTACAGTAACGGTGACATGGCTGTGGCTGCTGATGTAACTCTTGTAATGAAATGAGGGTGTTCAAGGCTGGGGCTGCATTATGGGCACTGTTACGTATGGGGGCCTACTGGGAGCCTCCTGTTCTAGCAGCTGCGGACCGTCCGTCGGGCGGTCGCTCGCAAAATGTCACTTGACCTCTTTCTTCCGCTTGCTCTCGCCCTCTGACACTGCAACAAATCGCTCGTTAGTGGGGTGAAGATGTATCGCTATTTTCGACTCACCAGCACTCCTGGTCTTCCGCCTCAACGCCTCGGAATCCGCCACCTTGTCCCCTTTGCTCCTGGTGTTGGGGGCGGGCGTCGACCGCACCGACCGCCTCGTGTTGACCGCCGCCTTCAGCCCCGTCCCGCTTCTTACCTTCTTCCCCACGTTGTTGGAGTTCGCCGCCGTCGTCTTTCTCACCTTCTCGATGAGCGGCTCGTCGCTGTCCGAACTCTCGTCTTGCAACTTGCCCACCGGCGTCGGGGGCGGCACGACCGAGCTCGTCGTAATCGCCTTCTTGACGTTGTTCAGCTTCCCCGCGTCCACCCCCATGCACGCCTTGATCAACTCGGCCGCGTTCTCAGAGCACTTCCGAGTCTTCTTGTTTCGCGCGTCCTCCACGCTGTTGAAGAGAGAAGAAGGTGACTTTACTGTGAAAATCATCGCACACGACTGTGCTCACCTGTTATTGGAGCTGTCCGACTCGTGCCTTTTCCTCTTGGTCGTAGGCAGCGCGGCGGCGGCGGTGGCGGCGGTGGCGGTGACCGCCGTAGTTGCCGTCGTTACCACTGGCGTATTGATAACGCGCGTCGTCTTCGCCGGCGGCGGCACAGACGCCGTCGTTGTCGTCGTCGTCGTCGTCACCGCCACAGACACCGGCGAGTTCAATTCGGGACTGCTTAATTTCGAGAGGGCTCTGGTACGAACCGACGAGCGGGTCGCCGGACTCGGCAGGCTCGTCGTCTGCGTCTCCGGGATTTCGATGAGGAGCTGTTCGAGGAGACTCTTTGCCTTGCTGTTGTGAAGGTTGTTGGAACAGGAGTTGCTGTCGTCGTCGGATAGCGTCGGGCTCTCCGACTCCGCGCGACCCTTGTCCGGGTTCGAGTAGGTGTAGAGGGGCGGCGTCACTCGCACCGGGAGCGGCTCCAGGTGCTCTTCTTTCGTCTTCGCCTTCGCTGGAACCTGGAACGAAATGTATTGTTTTAACATCAATTTTGGGCCGCGGTTACATCGACCTACCATCGTGACCTCCGCCTGCACCACCTCCTTCGCAACAGAAGCGGTCGTCGTCACCGTCGACAGACTAACCGTCCCCTGCTTCAGGCTGTCCTGCAACGCCGACGTCAGCTCGCAGCACTGCCCCAGCTGCTTGGGCGGCTGAGCGTCGCTGTGGTTTTCGTTGACGTCCTCGACTCCGTTCAGTCCCTCCATCTTGGCGAGCTGCGCCTCGATGTCGAGTATGGCGGGCATTATTTCAGGCACTTGTGTTTTTGATTTGTTGGCGTTGTTGTTGGTCGCGGAGGCGGTGATCGGGGGCGGTTCGGGAATGTCGGCGTGCGGACTCTGACTGGCTTGGTTCGGCGACTTTTCGCTCAGCGCGTCCATGCTCTCGATGCCGCTGTCCTCGCCTTGGGCCCCCGAGTTCGGCGACCGGCCCGACTGCTTGTCGGCGATGATGTCGGCCTGCTTGCGGTCGGGGGTGTTGCACTTGTCCGGGTCTGGAGACTTCTCCTTCAGCGGAGGCGTCTCGGGCTCCGCCTTCAGCACCTGGAACACACGTTTTGTTTTAGCACGGAAGTGATGATGTCGAACTGCTGACATTTGACTGAAGACATAATAGTAATAGATAGCAGCGGTAGCAGCTACAGTCTCGGGAAAGAATATCAATAAAAGAATAAAAATTGTATCCGGGACGAAATACAAAACTAAAAATTTTGAATGAATAAAAATCACAAGTGAAGATACGTAATAAAGAGAATACAAACCTAAAACGAAATAATAGACATAGACACAATCAATAATGGGGTTGGTAACAAAAGCAACACCGGAAATTAAAGAGACAATTATTAGAAAAACCAAAATCGGAATTCTGATTCAAGTCACGATTTTTCAGGTTAGGTTTTGACGTTTTGCATACACGCCCTTGACAACTTGATGGATCACACGGTACTTTAATGTTCCAGATATTATTTCCGCCTCCAAATCAAAACTATTCTCGGATATGATAACAATAAAAAACACAATAATTACCCAAACAAAAAATCCAATTTACCGACACCCTTCAGACCTAAATACCAACAGCAATCGATATCCCCTACCTGGTCAGCTTTCTCCAGCGGGTTGCTCTCCGTGGCTACCTGGTGCACCGGCACCGCTTCTGTCCGGTGCGGCGGCCTGGGAATCCCCTTCTCCGTGCCCTCCATCAGCCGCTGTTTGAACTTGGCTTCCATGTCGATCTCGCCCGTCGGCAACGTCACCTGCTTCGTGAACTTCTCCCCCAGACTCTTCGCGAAACTTTTACTACTCCTCATGAGCTCCTTGCTCTTGAACAGGTCCTTGACTTTCGTCTTGTCCTTGCGCGGCTTCTGCGGCAGTCCCGCTATCGTGCCGACGTTGGTGGAGCCCAACACCGGCGGATCGACCTCCATCCCCGGCTCCGACTGGCTGAGCCGCCGTTTCTTCTCGACGGAGATGATGCCGTTGCTGTCTACGAACTTCATGTTGGCGCGGGACAGCTCGGAGTCGCTGCCGCGACGCTCCTTCTGCTTCTCCTTGTAGTGGGTGGAGTTGTGGATCACCAGCTTGGAGATGAGATCGGAGTCGTGATCGTGATTGGATTTTAGTTTCTTTAGTTTCTTCTCGTCGGTGTCCTCGGTCAGGGTTATTGCACTGTTGGGGTCGGCGTTTTTCTTCTTGCTGACGTCTTGGGTTTTGCGGATTTTGGGCTTGTCAGGGTTGAGTTTCTTCTTTTTGTTGGTGATGAAGGCGTGGTGGCGGCCGCGAAGGGAGATGTGCAGCGGCGGGACGCGGAGTTCTTCGCCGGGAGCGGCGATGGCAACCACCGAGGTGGAGGCCTTTTTCGGTTGCTGGATGAAGCTGACGTCCACTTTGTAGGCGGAGTTGATGGGTTCGGACTTTTCCAGTTTGAGACGGAGCTTGATCTTCTCCGTGGGTTTCAGGGCGAGATTGGGGGAGTCCCTGCCGCGCTCGCGCGCGGCTTTGGACTTGACCCGGTGCTTGCCGCTGTCGCTGTGCGAGGACCGAGTCTCGCTATCGCTCTGGTCCGTCGTGTCCGGGCGGATGGTGGAGTTGGTGTCGTCGTCGGAGATGGCGGCCGGCGAGGGCAGCCCCGTGAAGACGTCGTCCGGGAGGTCATTGTCGCTCTCGCCGCTCGACTGCGGCTCCAGTTCCCCCGTCAGCGGGTTGATGAGAAAGTTCCGCTTATCTTCTGCGCGCGTCAGCTCCTCGGGAATCTCGGGGGGGCTGCGTGCCAGGTCACGCTCCAGAGTCGGAAGAAGGTGCTCCAGGTCGTCGGCCTTGAGGTCGGTGAGGGAAGGCGTCAAATCCAGGAACGGAGTTTGTACTACAGAGTCCCACTGGCGGTTCACCGCTACCGAGTACGGGGGCGGCGGAGGCAGGTGAGTGGGGGCCGCCGCCGAGGGGTACGCAGGCAAGGTCACGTTGGACATTGTACTGTTTGGTTTGCTATTCTGCCTAATGGAAGTATTTGATAAGGCGCTTGGTGATGACGTGCTTGCCGCCGCCTGAGGTTTGGTGTTCTTCTGCGGGGTGGCCGCTGTAGTCCGAGGGGGCAAGGTGGGCTTTTGCACAAACGAGTTCACCGTCCTGTTCACTTTCACTGCACTGTTGCTCACTGGAGTGTCCGCCGGCTTGCCGTCGTTCTGGAGCAGGTTGACGAGGAGGGGGCTGGAGATCGTCACCGCCGGGTGCTTCCCCGGGTACGGGGGCGGCGGTGTCGTGTAGTTCACCTGGCTGTGGATGGCCTGGTTCATGCTGGTGAAGGGGAAGGGGCCACCGTAGCCCTTCGTCGTCGGCGGGGTGCTCGGGGGCGCGCTCGCCGCACTGACTGGCACTTTGGGAACCACGCTGTCGGGAGGGCAGACCACGTTCGGCGACTTGAACTGCACCTTCTCCGGCTCGCTCGTCGCCGCCCCCAGGAATCGCGCCAGAGGGCCCTCGACTTGGCTGCTGCTGCCCGCATCTGTGAAAACAGCGCGAATTAGACACTGATCAAACTAGTAAACAAAGGGTAATGTTTTTTAAGACACAGTATCCAAGTGCTAAATGTTACAGAACTGACCACACAAGATCCGAGCTCACCTTGCGTGGTTTGAAGACGAATCTCCTGGGGCTCCGCATTGACAGAACTGGCAATGCGGAGCGAAATGACCTGGTCCCCCTCAACTTGCACACTGAGGATCCCCAGAGCCCTGAGTTGCGCCGAGCCTTCGCTGGCCAGCTTCCTGAGGCGTAACGCTGCTTCCCGAGGAATAGACAGCGTTACACGCACCGAATTCCAGGGCTCCAGCTTGCGTACTTTGACTTCGTCACCCAGAATACCGTTCAGTTTGCCGACGACACTCCCGAAGCGCCCCGCGAAGTCGGGATCTGAGAGATCTCCTTCGCACGTGACAACAGTCGTTAAATCGCAGCCATCACTGTCTGCCGCCATCTAAAATCACACTAGTGTGACCGTGGGCCCCCATCCTCTTCGGCGACTTACCCTTGGTGGCTCTCACATTCCGAAAGTCGCTCTTTCACGGCCACCTGCAACCGAAACAGTCCCCATTAGCGAAATCCGCGCGAAAACGTGAGAGAATCATTGAAAAATCGGCGGAATAAAGATGGATTCGGGGATATGGGAGCAGCCATCTTGTGTTGGACGGGGGAGTGTTATTGCATGTGTTCCGGCGGAAAAAGGACCCGCGCTGAGACGGAAGCGCCTCCGAGGGCCCCAAAGCGGCGCCGCGCTTCGTGTGCGAGCGTCCGGGGGACGGCAACGTGGACCCTTTTTCGACGGAAATTGATTTGCTTACGGGCACATAGCATTACATACCCGATTCTGTGTGACATACTTTTGACACTCAAACGTGCGATCCAGCTGGAAAGTTCCACCGTGCACTTGTACTATTAAATCTCGAGATCACTAAATCGCAAAACGGCACGTAAAAATGGGATAAAAACACTCATAATCTTAGTAGAAATTATTAAACGCTTTCAACAATAACAACTCGACGCCATTCGAGATGCGCTCACTGGATGCGCACATGGCCCGAATCGAACACAGTGGAAACGTCTCGACAACTGAGAGACCAAAGTCACTAGAAATGTCACCAAACGCAATAAAAATCTCCGAATTTCGTTAGAATTTTATTTAAAAGAACATAATTAGCCTACAATCTCAGATCTAAACTCCTTCGGAACAAGTGGGGCCTAGTTGTCGGGCTCGCACGAGTCAAAAAGCCCCTTGTTCCGAATCCTGTTGAACTCCTTGTTGATGTCATAGTTCCTGCAAAAATCCAATTAGAACTGCCACAAAACAGTGGTGAACGCCGGGATTACTTGTAGAACTCGGCGTAGACCGCCTTCTTGTGGTCATTCACCAAAAACTTCTGAGCCAGAGCTGCACCGGTGCACAACACCACAGCCAGGACTAGGTTCTTCTTGATCTGGTTGTGCAGGAGGCCGCGGAGCTGGGGTTTGTTCACTTTGCTGACTGATTCAGACATGGTTCCTGCAAATAAATAGCACTGAGTGACTATTACATAATATCGATCCCGCGTGAGTGCGACCGAATCGAACAATGAGACTTTAACCAACGACACCGCGTGTGGCCCCACTTTGTGGCAGCCCCAACGATGCAAGTTTCATTAATTCAAGTACCTTAATTATTTTTAATTACGGAGTAATTGTTGCGAGTGGTGTAAATGTCAAACAACTGACTGTGACAATCGCCGCGGGATCTGTTTTACCGACTGGAGAGCACGTTATTTTCAAATTCTTGGGGGGTCAAAGGTGAATTGTATGGGGCATACGGCGATCAGTTCGGCTTTTGGACAAGTTAGAAACGATTGTCGCAGTGGAAGTAATTAGAAATATGATATGGGAACCGGAAGCCGCTCGACCGGAAACGGCGCCATGATGCTTCGATTTCAAACACCCCCTTTTTGAAATTTGCAATAATTTCAAAAAGGGGCGTTCTAATTTTTTAATATTGTAGGTGAATGAACGGCCGGATTTCAAGTATTTACCCGAGTGGCACAAACATTAAATGTAGGCAACCCCTTATACACTTTAAATGGATTTGGTTTGAAATTCAGGTTGTAGACTTATCTTCTCTTTATTTTGGATATCACCATGAACAGACGGAAGTTACCGAGTTACCTTCTATCAATATTTTTGTTTTATCTAAATATTTTAAATCGTTGTTACTGGAGAGAAGTTGGAACATAACCCCACACAGGTTCCGTATCATTCTAAGTATTTTAGACAGCCTGTATCTCATATAAAAAGACTAGTTCGACCATGGGCCACAATCACAGTTAAGTAATTTGGACAATTACCCTGAGAACGAGAAGGTTGCATTACCGCAATTACACAATTACACCCTCGTCGTAAGTGGCTAACTTCACGTTTGTTTCACATCAAATTCAAATAATGAGATAGCAGTACTCAAAACCGCATCAGATAAGATAAACGGGAGCCTAAGACGCCACTGATCCCCCGATGTCAGTCTCAAAGTCGCCGCTGAAGAAGCAAAAGTACTCCGCCCCTAACCTCACTTTTTGTCCTCATTCACTTTTTCAGGATGTCAGAAGAAGTGAAGCATCTCCCTTCCGCCATCCCCTTGCCGCTCCCGGAGCCCCAGCTGCTAGACATCGTGGGCAAGGCCAGGGACTGGGCGCTGATGCACGGGGTGGCCATGCGCTCCAAGACCGCCTTTTCGGACGACTCTTTGAATTTCGCCCCCTTCGTGCTGATCCCGTCGGCGTTCCCTCGCAAGGAATTCGAGAAGGCGCTGGAGATACAGCCTATACTTAACGAGCTGATGCACAAGGTCGCTCACGATCGGCCCTTTCTGACCGCAAGTCTCAAGGAGACGATCAAGGTGGACGAGTTCACCGGGAAGCTGTTCCAGATCTACGAGACTGTGCACGACGAGGGACTCGCCCAGGTAGGGTTTTCGGCTCAGAGCCCTGCCGTACATACAAATTCGCTTGAACACGCTATATGTTACGTCAGCGCATTAGTTTGGGTCTGGTGAGATCAGATTTGATGTTGGAAGCAGAGTGTAAGAGGCACGAGCGGTCGACGTCTTCGCCGTACTGCTGCTGGAAACAGGTCGAGTTCAACACGATTGCTTCGGGCTTCGGCTGGCTGGGCCCCTCGTCGCGTGCCATCCAGAGGTAAACCGAGACCTCTGTGTGTGCGCTTGGGTATGGGGCAAAGGAATACAGTAACGCTCGATTTTTCCCAGATGTGCCGGAGATTGGTCAGATTTCCCCATCTAAGATGGCCTTTGGGTGAAATGAATGCAATAATGAAGGCGTGCCCCCTCTCTCACCCCTTTGTAGATGTTGTGCATAGTTTGGCTGTGTGAAAGTGGTTTTGCATTTTTTCAATTTGATTTCAGCGAGCCTGTCTGGGACTCCTGCGCTCCGATTATATGGTGCACTCGGCGGCCACAGACAATATAAAACAAGTCGAGATAAATACGATTGCCTCGAGCTTCGGAGGCATCGGGACACGAATTTCTCTATACAATAGGTACGAATTTTATGTAGTCTTAGTGATGTGGATATGGGCACTAACCCCCACGTTTTGCTTGCACCCTAATGCGTTCTTGTGCACTAATGCGTTTCTTTTCGGTCGGACCCTTCATTATTTCATTCATTTTGTTGTGGTTGTGGGCTGCTTTCGCTGGGGTCACGATCGAGAGATTTTTTGTTTGTAACTGACTTGGTGACTCACGTGAGAGGTCCGAAGAATAATTCTGTTATTTAACATTTTAAGAAAGTAAGTTCGAGATATCCGGAATTTTCGTTGAGGATGACGACCCGCACGTACTCACTTTTCTCAAACAATAAATCGATTTTAATCATCTTTCTCTAGAATGGCCATCTGACTGAGGAGCAGTCGCCATTTCTTGACTTCCAAGCTTAACACGGCGGGGAAAAAACCGCAAGACACCTTTGTCAAGTACTGATTGATCCGTGACGGATTTGTTATTGATACGATATGCACTAGATTATATAAGAGTTTTTGTTATCTATATTACACCATCGCGGATTTGTTTCTTTGTTTACATCCCCCTTCTGAATGACTGAGATAGAGCCGCAGAAAATCACAAAAGCCCTCTTTACCCATTTCTTGCAGTTATGTCCTACAAGAACTGGACCACGGCGAGAAGCTCAAAAACGTGAGAATTTTTCTTCGTCTGAACAACGTGACAATAAGTCTTTGCAGTTACCGGAGAACAACGCCCTGGAAGGGCTTTGCGGCGGCATGATCGAAGCGTGGAAGATCTACGGGAATCCCAAGGCCGTCATTCTCTTCATCGTCGAGGATGTCACTTTCAACATCTGCGATCAGAGATTTCACGAGTTCAAGATACGGGAGCTGAACCCCCAGGTCCGGGTGATCCGCAGAAATTTGACCGAGATAGCGAACGACGCCACTTTGGGGGCCGGGAAGGAGTTGGTTGTGTATGGGGGTGTATCTGTGAGGGCGTATCCTATTTAGCAAGAATATATTTCTAGTGATGGCTACGAGGTGGCCGTCATTTACTTCCGGGCCGGATATGAACCCGGCCACTACCACTCCCAGAGGGAATGGGACGCGAGACTCCTGATGGAACGGTAACGCTGACCTGTTGTTGACCCTCCGCACTCCACCGTCTCTCCGCAGATCCCTGGCCATCAAGAGCCCCTCCATCCACTACCACCTCGCCGGCACCAAAAAGGTCCAACAAACCCTTGCCCGCCCCGGCGCCCTGGAGCAATTCCTCCTCGAGCCGGCCAAGGTGGAAAAAGTCCGCAACGTCTTCACCGGCTTGTACAGCTTGGACTTCGACGAGCTCGGCGAACAGGCCGTCCAGATGGCCATCGACGATCCGGAAAGGTTCGTCCTGAAGCCCCAACGAGAAGGGGGCGGCAACAACGTCTACGGGTTGGACGTGAGGGATGCCGTGAAGAGGATGAAGGACAGCGAGGAGAGAACCGCGTGGATTTTGATGGAGAGGATCCACCCGCCGTTGTCCACGGGGTACATGGTGCGACCCGGGGGAAGCAACGTGCCGGAATTGGTGGACATGGTCTCGGAGTTGGGGATTTTCGGGGTCGTTATCGGGTGAGTGGTGCGATTGGCGATCGCGGGAAGTTTAAATTTTGTCGCAGGGACGCGCAGAGTGTGAGCCACAATAAGCACGCGGGGCACATGCTGAGGACCAAGGTTTCCACCGCCAATGAAGGAGGCGTCGCCGCCGGGTTGGGGGCGTTGGATAGTCCGTATTTGGTGGATTGAGATGGATGTTTTTGTACCACGTCGGTCACTTTTACAATAAATGTGTGGGTTGACGGGAGCTTTAATAACCACGAGTTCCAAAAGTGGACAAAATGGATAAAAATTTGACTATATTTATTCAAAGATATTGTGCGATACGAAAATGTCTGCTATCTTTTGTTTGTTGACGAAAAAACTTTGTTTTATGATGGTTTTATGTCTCTATCTACAAGGTAACGTATACATAAACTAGGCGCCATTTTTATGACATCATAAACGTCCATTGAAATGCTGGACAAACAAACAAAACGCCGCACATCTGTTATTAGCAATGAAATAATGACCCATCGGTTTATAACACACGACAGTTCACATCTGATTTTTTTAACGATAAATTTAATGAGAAAGTGTGATTAATTTCACGTGTGAGAAGAATTTTAGTGGCCTAGAAAGGCGCGCAGAAACGTAAAGGAGAGACTCAGAGACGTGGAGAAAGCTTCCGTAGTCTTATAAAAACGTACGGCAACGTAAAAGAGCGTGAAATAATGTTAAGATTCTTGTCATTTCTGTATCGCAGTTTTTATAATGGGGTCGTCCCCCTCAATTGAAATTGGACCAGAGCATCTCGTAGACTACATAACATGCAGCCCTAAAACGTTATATTGTGAGATAGCAGAGCGTATCAAAAATCTCAATTTCGGCTAGCATTTTCAAACGCTCCACATTTGCCGCCTCTTGTGACGTCATTTCGGGGCAGCATTCTCATTGGTTCGCGCCTCTAGTAACTTTGAATTTTGTCCCGTGTTGACGTCACAGAGAGGCGCGCGTTTCAAATAAGACAAATGATTCGGATTTTTTTACCTAGTAAATGCGGCATTTAGAATAAGCAAAAAAATAGGGGTATAACATTTTTTCGTGTAGTTTCTAGAAAAGCTCCGAAAGTTGTGGGACGACCCAATTACTGGGTGATCAAGATTTGAGTTGGCAACAATTCAGTTTGCATCTAAATTGGTAAGCCTTAAAGGCAAAAATAAATTACAATTTTATCTGAATCTATTACCAACTACTGAAATATTAATTATTGATCAGCCTGTAGTAATAAATTATAGAGAGAAGTTATAAATAATTTGATTATATTGATATAGTCTTCTCCTCTTTCAAGCTTGCAAGAAATGATTACGATTGGGAATATTTCCACAATTTATTTTGTGACTCACTTATTTTTCCAACCATTACCGAGCATACAAACATAACATCCATCACAAACGTTATGTAATGAATCGCCCCATTAATTGAACTGCTTCTGCCTCTTCCATTACAACAATTGGTGCCGATATCGTCAGTACGATGTGCTTGTTAGAAAACACTCCAATTTTTTTCAACTACGCCTACAAACTAACCGGAATCTTTAACTCTTCCAACTCTTCGTACTCTTTTTTATGGCCTGTACCGTTCTATTCGTTTTTCGTCTACGTTTCTGTTGTGTACATCACCACTTCTCGCCCTTATAATTCGGCCTTTGACGTCCTCGACAAACTCCTCATTTTCGAAACGTTGGCGTCCACCCTACTCGGTCTTTTTTTGTACTCGGTAAGACACGGGAACTTGCGACGCAGTTCCACCGAACTTGGCGAAATAAAATCACAGCTTTTGTTGTCTAAATGTCGAGATGTTCGAGGTTTGGATTGGTGTCGAATTGTGCTTTTAGTGTCGCTGGTGGCAACCACCCTCTTTATTCCTTTATCGCCCAGGGGCACTATCGTGACGATGTTTCCGTACTTCCCCATGGTGCTAAACTGTTTGAACCTGTTGTTCTTCAACGACATCATGAATATCTACCTGGGGCTCTTCCGGACGGTCAACCAGCAAATGGAACGACAGATGACCGCTGTAAATCTTACGAAACTCTTCCCGTGGACGCATCCGGTCAAAATCAAACGTTTGGAGGAAGAGACCTTCGATTTCAACATCCAGCTCCTACAAGACTTGTCTCGCACCCACTACGAACTGACCCGTTCCGTTTCTGAAACTTCCAGAAATTTCGACTTAACTTTCATCGTCTACCTGTTGGTGCTGTTTGAGGATTTGATAGTAGTGGCGTACCATCTAGTCTTCTTGATTCTTCACAACAACACCTCCAGCGTCCTTCAATATTGTGGCAGTGTGGGCGTGATAACACACGCTTTCTGCTGGTTGTTTGTCATGGTGGGCATTTGCGGTCGCGTCGAGGAGGAAGCAAACAGGAGTTCTAGCCTGGTGCACGATGTATGGAACAAAACGGTGGTCAGTGATGGTTTTGATAAGAAAGTTCTTCATCTTCAGTTGGTGTCGATGAGGTTTTTGAACACCAAGCTTCGGTTTAGTGCCAGAGACTTGTTCTGTTTGGACCGAAGTTTGTGCCACACGGTGAGCATGAAGCTGTGACTAGAGGTGGTAATTTTGATGCGGTTTCAGATGATCGCTGCTGTTACAACGTACGTCGTGATAATGATTCAGTTCTACATATAATACACACCCGGTGAGTTAAAATGACTAAAACACCGAAAAAGAAATCTAAAATATTTAATGTCAGCATCAAGACTCGGCATCTTCTTCGAACACCACGTCCTCCTCTTCCGGCGTCGAAGACTCGTCTTCGTCCGAAAAGTTTCCATCGGGATACCTCATCTTTAACTTGGACAGATAAAGCCCGACGAAACCAGTGGCTATCTAAAAAGATGAGCCTTAAAGATCGCTCCTATTCCGTCCGAGAACCTACCGACATGAGGCCGTAGAAAATAGTCCCCACTCCCAGAGTTTGCAGACAACTTTCAAGTTGATAATAATCCGTCATGCAGCTCTTCGGCCAAGCGGTCATAAAGCTGCAGTTCCTGTAGTGTTTAGTGGAGCAGCAACTCCTCGGCAGAGGCGAATCGAAGGAGAATCGACCGAACAAGCCGCAGCAGTTTAACTGTCGAAAGACCGGGACGTTGAGGTCAGACAAAATAGCAACAACTTACAGTGATCTGATAAAAATCGATATAGTCCCGATAAGTCTTGTTTCCATTGAATATGATGCTCCATCCGTCCGTGTTAAATATAATTTCTTCGTCAACGAAAACTTCCGGCAGGTTACGATCTATCAACGGACATTCGGTCATCGGCCCGAAGATCCTCTGCAGGCTTTCGTGGATCATCCTGTAGAAGGTCCCTTTGAGACGGTTCAACACCCACCAAGATGTAAATTCGATCGGACAGAGAAACACGAGAGCCCTACCAACCTAAAGAAATTTTTTTTGTGGCCACCGTGTGAATTACACTCACCGCGAAGTTGACCACCGAATGCGAGTTGATATATATACCTCCCCAAAAGCCGACGACGCTGATAACGGTACCGACCAAACCCAAACCTTGAAAGCAGTCGAAGAAGAAGTCTATGCCTATGTTCGTCGCCAGGTACGCCTCAGTGCCCGTCTCGAGTGGAAGGATGGGCTTCTCGTCGAAACAGTTCCGGCAGATTTCCAGTTGGAAGACGAATCCGAGTGAGGCGAACTAAAAGAAGTTCGGGGATGTCTTGGTAACGACGGGAAAGCGCTTACAAATTTGAGTATCATGAACAAGAAAAGGAGGTGACGCAGGAAGTTGAAGAAAACCCTCTTGTTCATGTTGAGAGGAGCCGCGGAGTTACGTCATACGTGAAAGGTTGACATAATTTTTTTTTGTCATGTCTGATTCATACCAAAGTTGCAGACAAAAGAGTATTGTTCTGTACGGTTTTATTTTTACAGTAAAATAAACCTTATCGGTTACTTTGTAGAGTGGTGCTTATAGTGTGGGAGGGGCTTTTGTAGGCGGTGCTTAATTTTGTCTTTGGTTCTATACCACATGAGGCCTAAAATAGTGAAAAATAAAAAATTGCAAGGTGCAATTACTTTTACAATCCTAAATGTCAACACGTTAGCTCATCGCGGAAAATACCATATCTTATTGATTTTCACAAAAGTGACCACATGCACATGCAATCTATTCTCGGCCGATGTTGTTTGATCTTGAGAAACCCATCGACAATTTGCGGTATCTGACGCAATCAGTAAATGTTTACCCATCGTTTAGTCCGACGAAGTCGCCGGGGTCAGTCCTGTCCATAGCGACGCCGCTCGTTTATTTCAACCGAATTTTCAAAAGTCGCATCACTGCGCATTCGTATCATTATTTGCCGAAGATAAAAGATAAGGGAAGTGATCGACAGGTAAAAGTAAGTCGCCATCGTGTCGTTTTCCGATATTACGTAAATAGTATCTCAGAAATGGCAGAAGAAGTGGGTAAGATCCCCAAGCCCGTGATGCGGGGGCTGCTCCACAACCAGATCAAGAGGAATCTAATCCTCACGGGGATCAGTTGCACCATTGCCGGACTTTACATGAAGTTCATATACGGGGATGGGAGAAAAAGAGTCTATGCCGAGTTTTACAAGTGAGTGAGATTGGTGGGAAGATGCAGATGCAAATTGGGGTGTTTTAGGAATTACGATATCAACAAGGAGTTCCACAGGATCCGCAGGAAGGGGCTGTTCGACTCGTGCGATCCCTATGACGACGACGAGTAGACTGTTGGGGGTGTAACGTAGTATTACAGTGTAATTGAATTTTTAAAAATAAATTATCGGCACAGACTTCTTTTCATCTCTAGTACTATAACGTAATTCGCTCGGATGTTGCAAAGTAGTCGACAATTCGATTCAAGGGATTTCATTCATGCAGAATAGAAGAACTAAAATGTAAATTTGAAAGAAAAATATTGCGGGAAAATGTTGTAAAGACCTGCAACACTTGGGCGCTAAATGGGTTGCCGACCGTGGCCTGTTGGACACCACAGGGTGTTGAGAGACAAGGGGTGCTAGTTATTCTGATTTTATTTTTTGTGCAGTTCAGACATGTTAGGAGAGAGTTCCCAAATTATAGTTGCATCAACAAAGTTTTCTTTGTCAGCTGTTTATATTTCGGGTAGAAATTTACCTAGTTTTAGGTCTAATAACAAAGGTAAAACTTTAAATAACAATAATGAAATCAGTGGAGGAGTGACGTCCCCGGGATTCACCTGTCCAGTTTCAGAAAGTTTGGCATCATAACGGTCGGGATAACTGATTAAAATTATAACGGTCGTTTTCTTTGTTTGCATAGAAGGAAATATGGCGGCGAGTTGGCTTTCTTTGTTTGTATTCGAAGTGATCAAAATTTCATTTAAACCGTAGTTTCGATGGTTTATAGTTTGAATCCTTTTCTTTAATTTTTCTTAAAAAGATTAAAATTCGTAGGCTGGTATTCACATCTTTTTCAAATGTAACCTTCCTCCCTGATTGAAACAAAAATTCGAAATACCCTCACTATATTTTATGTGTATTAATATATTATGTGTGTGTTCGTTTCTCATTCATTTGATGAGCAAGACGATGTGGGACACCAGTCCTACCTAAAAATCCGAATCCAAATACCGAGTTAAGAACCGTCAGCGAAGCGACATTCCCGCCGCGGAACGGACCGTTGATTCGCTATTTTAATCAAGCCCGTGCACCTGAAAATTAAACATATAACTCGCCGGGAAAAATAGTTTGCAGTGTCTCAGCCGGATAATTCTTTCATTATCGCCACCGGAAAATTAGCGCGCTCCAAACGAGCCTACTCCGGAGTCGCTAATACCACCCCAACCCCCGACCCTGCCACGCCAGACCACGCCCTTTCGTCGAACCGGAAACCGCCGAAAATAAATACTTCCGATTAATAATAGTAGATTAGAATAGTTTTTACATCATCGTGACCAGCGAAGAATCGCGTTCCGGACGCCGCCATTCCGGATCTGATACGATGCCCGGAACCGATTTCACTCCGGAGGGAAGATCAGACCCTCACTCGTCCGCACTGCGACAAGTCGTGCGCATCAGCCTACGTCATTCTCACCCCGCCAGTAGGTCTATAAAAGACGCTGAGCTCCCTTAGAACGACAGTGAAGAAGAAGTTCCAACCATCCTCCCCACTTCCTTCCTAGTCCTCTCCGGTAGCTAGCCTCCGTAATAAGTTGTCCCGACCGCCCGGGTTCCGAAACTTGTGGTAATCGAATCGCCGTACACAGGGAGCGGGCACACCCAAGTCTACCGGGTGAATCTTAACTTTTGTCATCAACCGCACCGGTTCCGAAACTTCTGTCAACCGAACCGCCGTATTCAAGGGGGCGGGTGCATCGACGTCTACAGGGTGAATAGTAACTTTTGTCACCGACCGTTTGGGTTTCCAAACAATTGCATCACCGTCTACACAGGGTGTCTCTTAAATTTTGTCACTAACCGCTCGGGTTCCAAAATAGCCGAACCACCGTATATAGAGGGTGGGTGCATCAAGGTCTACAGGGGGCTTATCTTAACTTTTGTCACTAACCGCTCGGGTACAGAAACCAAAATAATCGAACCACCATAAACAGGGGGCGGGTACACCGACGTCTACAGTGTGATCCGCAACTATTGTCATCGACTATACAGGGTGCAATTCGACAGGGGCATACAGGGTAAACCTCAAGTTCCGTCACCGAGTTACCACCGACCGAATCGCTAAGCTTTGTAAATATATTGTAAATAGTTGTACATAGAGGGAACATTAAACTGTATCACCAAATCGACTTTGTCCCGTCAAAATAGACAGTTGACCCCTGGAGTTCCGTACTCTTTTAGCTACCGGTGCTTCGGTGGAGCATACCACGTAAAAAAACTAGCGCTCGAGGCAACCGCCGCCGTAAACAAGCCTCAGAACATGAACGGACCAAATTGTTAAATGAGTTAAAATTATCCAAATTGTTACTAGACAAATGTTCCATCAAATTTAATTAGTAATCAAAAGTTCGACCATAAACCTTTAAGGCAAATTACATTGATAAATCCCTAATTTGTGTTGTTAATCTACGCTCCGCCTCCAACGCTGTGCATTCAAAGAACCTGGTTCAATCTGGGTAGGCTTGGTTTGAATTTTCCGCCACTGTTGTCTCGTCAAAAAAAAAAAACACATCTCTGGAGTTTATCGAAAATCGTGGCATAACATAATGACTCGGTCTTGTTTGATGTTCGACTTTGTCTCGTGTCATCTTTGTTCTTAGATTCCTTTTTCTTTGCTACTTTCTTCCGACTTTCTTTATTCGTCTTCATCGGCATCTTCATCGTCTTTATTTTAGTCGTCTTCATATGTATGTTCAACTTCGCTCTGACTGCTCTCTTGATCGTCTTGATTTTCGTCGTTCAGGTCTTCCACATCTCACATCTGGCTCTTGCAGGTTACTCTCCGGGATGGCGGTATCCGGAGCGCGCTGTTTCACTGACTCTCATGATGCCAGAATCATCCCGGTACGACACACAAGACGTATTTTATATCGGCTTGTAATTGGCTCAATGCAAAGGGCGTGGTCCGCTGTGAGAAGGGCGGCACTGGGGGTGGTCGTAGTCTCATTCGCTGCGCGGTATTTTTCTGATTCGGGGAGTGAAAGAATTACTCCGCGGCGATGCCGGAAAGTTTTTTTTTTTTCGATGTTAACGGTTTGGTGCATGCCTTTGGCTCAGTAGTGGAGCAACGGCCGGCAACTTCGGGGGGTGGATCGACCGTTACAATGCATAAAAATTAATGATTTTTGAAGGATTTTGGGAAAACAGCAACATTTTTAGGATTCTGCCTTGTTTTTAAAACGTCAAATATCCTGGTCCAGAAATGGCATCTTTAGATAATATTTCTTTTAAGATGTCGACTCCACAAGATAGAAATTCAGGCGCCAAAAAGTGACAGGGTGAACGTCACGGGCTGCCAACATGACAACTGTAAAAAACTGGTTTGAGGTTAATCCCACTTAATCTAGTGGATGATTAAAGATAGCAGTGGTAAACGCGAAAAAAAATTGGCAATGGGGTAATAGGGGAGGGTCTTCAGAACTATTAAGCAATGTGATGTCGTATAATAGAGCCCGTCCCTGAAACCAGCTTGCGTTGAAACCCCAGATTTTTTGTTAAAAGTAGGTAACTTTATTTTTATGTATGTATAATTATTATGTGATCTTTCATTATAAAATATAATTTCTACACTCACCAAAAGAACTGAATACAATTCCCAAAGAAATTCTTTAATGTATAGAAAATAAATTAACTGTACAGTGTGATCGAGCAAAATTATTTTTATCTAGTAGGTCTATCCAGTTTTACGTCATGTATTCTAATAAAAATCATAATTAGTCAAAAACTACTTTCCGGTCACAAACACCCCACGACCTCTATTTTTGCCCTTCCCCCTTCTAGCTCATGGTCCTCACCAAACGCCTCATGGTCATCGGGGACCACTGCGGCAAGACCTTCGCCGTTCGGGCCTACGTTAAAGACGAGGTCCCCAACCCGCCCTACATCGCCTTCTGCGAGCAGTTCTGGACCGACGCCCTCGTCGACGGGCGACTGGTGGAAGTGGAAATCTTCGACTTCATCGGCGACAGGGACCGCGTCTACGTGATAGAGGACTTCTTCAAGGTGAGGGTGGACTCGGTCGTGATATTCTTCTCGGTCCATTCGCGTCCCTCCTTCGAGGACGTGGAAGGGTTTTGGGTGCCGCTGGTCAGGGGAAAGTCCCAGGCGCCGATTGTGGTCGCCGGAAATTTGTACGGCAAGGCGCAGCAGGGGCCCGCGGTGACTTTGGAAGAGGGGGAGAGACTGGCGGAGAGAGTCGGGGCCGTGTGCTATCTGGAGTGTTGGCCCGACAGGAAGTACAACGTGGAGAGGGTGTTCGAGGAGGCGGTGGCCGCCAGTTTGAAAAGGTCACCTTGTGCGTAGGCAACCCGAAATACGCACGCCTTGTCAATATAGTTGTTAGAATTTTTGTTACTTATTGTTATTGAAAACAAAGAACATCGGTTTTGTTATCAGTTTCATTGTCTACCTCCCAGATCCCGATTGAGCCCCATTAAGTGGCCGCCACAATCTAAAAATAAATAATCAATACTCCCCACTGCACGCCAATGAAATCCCATCCAAATAAAAAATATATATTAGAAACAATACGTAATCGCAACTAGAATACAAACTTATACATAATCATAAATTAATTTACATAAGTTACCCTCTAAACACTGACTCTAGATAGCCAACCCATAAACAGACACGATGCAAAACATGGTCTTGTTCTCCCAGCGCACCGTGCAGCTGCCGTCGGTGTTGTTGTCCCAGTAGCAGGAGCTGGCCGTGTGCAAGCCGGCCCCATTCTTCTGCATGATGGTGCAGGTCACTATGTACTTGTACGGCTTCATCAGCTTGGTCAATTCTGCCGTGCAGCACTCCACCACTGAGGTCGTCCAGTCGTTCACCTTGTTCTGGGAGTACGCGTTTCCCCCGATCACCGTCTCGATAGCGTCTTTTATGATCTTGCTGACATCGTCCACGACGAACTGGCCCTCCTCCTGCAGGTCCTGGTCCAGCACCTCTTGGTTCGTCTTCTCCATGATACTGAAACACTGGTAAAGCTTCCGGAAACTGGGGAATGCCGGGGAACTCACTGAAATTTCCTCTTAGTTGCGGCAAATAACACCACCGTGGTTTGGTTTCAAACGGACATGGGGGGGTGACGGGCGATGATGATGTTGGGTCAGCAGGGGTACCAACGCGGGAGGTGATCTAACCTCAAATTCGGTCCGGGGTGGGACTGGCTTTGATATACCCCACAGTGGAAGGAAGGAAAACAGTCTTCCAGAGGCCGTTGGTCTTTGTTACAGACCGGCTTTGGTTCTAAATTTGGAAAATTGTGAATTTCTTGATTTATTTACACCAACCTAACGGCGTAAAAAACACTAGTGTTAGTAACCAATTAAACAAATGAGTCACTCATTGATTGTCTCAAATGGACCTCAAGGACAACAGAAGCGCCAAAACAAACAGTCCCGATCTGTAGTAGTAATTAAATCTTTAATTAAACAAATGCAAATGCTACACCACTAAGCTAGTTTCCGTTGAGGACGTGCCCCCGTCCCCAGTTGTGTCCCCGGAACAGGCCGCCGCCGCCGCCGCCGCCCGGCGGCTGCTGCGTGGGTCTTCTGGTGGGCGGGGCGCCAAAGCCGTGGACCCCGCCTATTTGGTCCGGAAACAGCTGTTTCAGAAACGAGGGGGTCTGCAAGAGGGTGGGGCCGCCCAGCTCCTGGGGGTACTTGAACATGAGGAAGAAGTAGGCGTGGCCGATGAGGATGCCGATCAGCTCCTGGACGCCGCCGCCCGAGATCACCAGGTTGAAGCCCAGTAGCACCCACGGGAGGTACATGGCCTTGAAGCGCGTGCCGAACCAGAAGTTGACGATCGTGTCCTTGTTGAGCTGGCACCAGATGTAGAGGACCGAGAGGATCATGGGGTCGAGCAAGAGCTGAAAGTGGGTGGGCGTTTTTAAATTTAGGCAACCAGTAATACTCAACGAAAGAGGGGGAAACACCCATACAGATAACATGGTTGGGTTACTCACTGGCATCTCCAGAATCAGCCCCACCAACACTGAAGACAACCACACGAAAATCAACAGGAAACAGTAGTCGGCGGGCCGCCCACCATACACGCCTACAACACGAATGATTCATTTGTGCCTTTCCGGGTCTAGCAACTTACCTTCTTCCAGACGCCTTGAATAATTGTAAAGAAAATATAAATTAATTAAGTAATGGAACCCGGTGCTGGGGCTCAACGGGTAGTACAGCGCTGACGTGACCAATCTCCATATTTGGAACCTTTTCAGAGGTTCATAGAACAGCACCAGGCTCTGGGGGCTCAGGATCCCAAAGCGGCCCAACAGGGTAAATCCGATGGTTCCGCTGAGCCAGTACCGGGTAAAAACGGGTACACTCCTAAACCAGTCCCCGAAGTCCGACATTTCAGCCTAGAATCGGCCAACAAACCGTGAAATTGCGGCCGTAAACAAGAACATAACCTCACTTACTGTGTTTTGTTTCTGGCTTCTACTATGAGTACGTTTAGTAGAACATAATACAGACGGCGATTGGGGCCCCACTGGTGTCTTCACTTGGTTGTAGACTGACCGAAAGACACGTCGCTTTAGCGTTTATTTACGAGAAAACGGGTGACATGACACAATTACAGGTTCCTGTCAAAGCTGTCAAAACGTGTGGAACGCTGACGTAGATGTCAAAGGGTCAAAGGACTGGCGGGAAAATGACTTTTTCAAATGTTTTTAACGTGACCATAGCTGTAAAAATTATTGTAGTTTTGAAACCAATTCCGTGTTAAGCTTGTTAAGAAGCCACGGGAATGTCAGTGCGATCACTGGAAGACCCCCAAGTATTCAAGCACCTACCCAATGGCCAAATCCCCTGGATCCTTTGGTAAATGCCAGTTTAAAACCAAAACGAAAATGCACCTGAAATGCCACATGTTAGGAATGTACCTAAACGACGACCAGATTAAGTGGCTTCAATGTGATAAGTGCGCAAACAAAACCAAAATTACTAAGAGATGACGAAGTCAGTTGGTTCAAATGCGAGCAAAGCCAAAAGGAAGCTAAAAAATACGTCTTCAGAAAATACACCAACCTCGACGAAAATCGACGGGTCTACCGCGTTTACCGCGACAAGACCAAAACACCAAGAGGTTGGAATGTGAAAAGTGCGATTTTAAAACACGAACCACCCACCCGTTGCAAGACAGACACTCCAAAGAAAACGAAACTCAAGGAGAATAACAGACTGAGAAACCACATAATCGGAAGCACCGACGTCAAGTGACTCCAGTGCTTGCACAAGGTGCTCCCCAAGGCGGCGGTGAAGCAGCACTTAATCCTGAGGCACCTCGAAGACCACGAGATTTATTGGTGGAAATGCGACCAGTGCGAGAACAAAGCGAATACCAAACAGCAGCGAGTGGTCTCAATACGGCCAGTGCGATTACCGGACGAAGACGAGCGCCTCTTTTAGACTGCAAAAGGAGATTTTTAGATTAGTGAACTGATATTAAAAAAAGTTTTGAAATAAAGTTGGACACAAATTCTAATCTAAAAACTTTATTTTGGAACTAGTGTGTTGGGATTAAATATCAAAAAATATACAAACTGTAAAACTATCAAACAACGGCACTATGTACTAAGAAACTACATATTAAAAACTATTTATTTAAATAACTACATATATGGCAAAAAATTCAAAGATATAAATATAACAATTATACAAAATATATAAAAAAGTTGGGAGTCTTAAAGTACGATGCGCCGAAAGCCTTCCCCATCTGCGTGGGGGAACTCAAGGCGATATCTTCGTTTTTCAAAATGTACCCCATCATGAAATTCCGCTTCAGACACTCCATCAGCATCGTAGCGACGCCCTTCTTGCGCTTGCTCTGAGCCACCCAGATGCGCGAAATCCCACACTTGATGGGGTACGTCTCCTGAGAGCACAAGTCTACTTGGTCCTCGGACGAAGTCAACAGTTTGCAGGCCGAAGTCTTGGCTTCGGCCGCCAAGACTCCGACAATCGTCTTATTGTTGATACACAGGAAAATCTAGAAATGAATTAGGAATTTCTGTCTTTATTGATGCCCAGTTGACTTACTTGCGAATTAGACGTGTTGAATTCAATGTCGTAATAGCCGAGATCCCGGTTCACCACCTCCATGACCTCTTTCACCTTCTTCCACCAGATCTTGTTATCGCCGGGGACCACCTGAACAATCCTGCTACCTGAGAAGTTGCCGGACACGACCCGTTCGTTCTTCCACCCCTGGAAATGAAGTTGGAACTAGATAGAGATTATGCAACCAACAATACACTTACGTTAAATTTGAGCACATGGGTGGCGTTGTGGAAGTTCAGGTGCATTATCTCGTCCCCTGGATCCCCCATGTTGTACACCACGTTGCACTCGTGGCAGTGTGTGACCCCCCAGCGCTTCTGCCCCGCGTCCAGCAACATTTGGTCCTTCGCCAGCCCCTTGAACTTCTTGGCACCCGTCTTGAGCACCGCGCTCCTGGGCGGCGCCACCGTCATCCCGGGGTAGAACACGGGAAACAGCTTCTTCGCCGGCATGGCCTCGAGCACCTCGCTCAAATCGCGCGCCTTCTTCGGGCTGTTCAGCGCCAACCCCGACGTCATGCTGCACATCTGCGACGTGGGTGACATCAGCACCTCCCCCTTGCCCCGCAGTTCGTTCTCCTTGTCCTCCAGCGTCTGAATAATGTTCGAAATGTCGCTCTCCGATACGAGGGGTTGGTCCACATCGAAGTCGGCCTTGAAGCGCTTGCCATTGGTGGGCTCGCGGTCACGCGGCCTCTTTAGCGGGTTCTTATTGGGTAACAGAGTGAGGCGGCCGTTGCTCATCTCGACCTTGATGCCGGAGTTCACGGTGACCACGCCCTTGTGGCGGCTGGACTTGAAGAACTTCTTGGTGGGGTCGGGTTCCGGACTGGGGGTGGGGTCTCGCGGCGGGGGCGGCGGTGACGGCGAGGGAGGCGTCTGAGGGGCGGGAAGAACTGAATTGAGGGGGGAGTTATCTATGATGTTGATGGCGGCCTGGAGAGCGGCGATGCGGCTGATGCGCTTTATTTTGCGCTTCTTGATCTTGTGGCGCACGCCGGCGTTGATCTGGCCGGATCTGGAACGTGATGAGTGAAAAAAGAGAAACAAACGGATTAAATTTAAAACAAGTAATAAAGAAACTAAAAAAAAGTCAGAAAAAAATTATTCATAAATGTTAAATTGAACAAAAATAAGGCCACAGACCAGCAATTAAACTAATAATTTGTGAATTGTATTATATCTTCTTTTATAGTCGTTATATTTGTTTTCTTTCAAAAGTCTTATATGAATCACACTGCATATTGTGGAAACAGCAAATGGCATAAATACATGAGTAATTGTTTTTTATGTTATTTCTACACACATATTTTACTCTAGAGGACTTTTTTACTTTTTTTGGCACCTGGTTTTAACGCCACCATGAACTGATAACAAATTTCATTAAATTTCACAAACATCCTGTATATGCCAGAATCTGTAGATATTAGCCATCCAGTCGCCTGCATTGGCGTCACGGCCTACCTGATAAACGCTGTCAAAATCTGAAAGAACTGTACCTTCTCTTCCGGCTGCAGAGATACAGCCCCTGCTTCTGCTTGGGCCTCTGGGGACTGGCTTCGGAGGCGGCGGCGACGCAGCGCGGGACCCCCTCGTTACTCTTAGGATAAAAGCTTCTGGAAGGGAGAGACATGTCTAATTCGGGAAATAAGGCAGTACGAACTTTGGGGTTTTTACAGTCAGGATTACAGGCAGTGTCAATCTGGGTCTTGTTGCGAACCAGCTTTGGAAACCTGGTATTATCGGAAACATCATGTGGGGTCTTCAGTTTCCCCGTGGGCGACTTGTCGCCAGCGCTAGGAGTGAGGACTTTGGTGACAGCCGAGCTGTCGTTATTGGGGGTCTGCACCGAGGGCCCCTTGACCACGAGACCGATAATATCATAGTCGCTCAGAGTGAACAACTTCTGGCTCTGATTGGCACAGCCCTCATCGTCAAAGTTCAGTGGACTTATGCACCCGAGATCCGACTCCTGGTTGGTGTCTTCGGCGGGGAAGAGGGCACGACGTCTTCTGGATACTTCCGCGGAGTGCTCGAACCGGGGTTGAGGCTTCATCACAGGCCCAGGGGGTTAGTTGAGGCGTTTGGGGGGTGCGGAAGCGCGAACTGAACCGGTGAAGTGCATCGAGAGTGCGAATCTGGACATGGAATGGCGGTTTTGTTTACAGTTGGAGACGGTTTGATAACCAAACTTCTAACGGATAGGGTCAGGAGGTTCCCGCCATAGGAGCCGAGCCGTGATTGGTCGACGGGTTGAAGGACGCATGCGCATTACCTATACTGTGCGGCCATTTTGGGGAGCCGGAAGACAGTGGCGGCACGTCGAGTGAGTAAAAGGCAAAAAAATGATTCAAGATTACTTTTATTCTACCACTTATCTGCACGACAGCACAGTAAAATGCACGTGGAAGGTGAAGATTTACATCAACGTAACTTACACTCCTAACATTCAGTTCTATTTACAGAGTACTCAAAATAAAAGGTGGTCAATCCACTGGAACTAACTTCCGAAGAAACTACAAGAATTACACATATGTACATTTTGGCAACAACTCCAGTTGATAAAACTGACAAACGAAAGTCTAAGTAAAGATACTTAACGTCGCTATGACACGAACATGCTCCTAACATTGTGCTTAACTAAATATTAGTACGAAATGAATAGACCTCTATGTGTTATCAATAACAACAGTGAATGATTTACACTACTTTGCCTAATAATACAGGGATAAATATCACAAATCTTTTTGTTACAACCGCAGTCTTCACTCCTTTCGTTTACAGCGCCGCCTGCGGTTGAGAATCGCTCGTTTCCACGTTGACCGCCCCGCTGATGGTCGTCACGTGGTTGCTGATGTTCAAACCGGCCACCTTCGCCCTCTGGTAGGCGCTGAGTGTGGTCTGTCCCAGGAATCTGCAACCGCACGTAAAGTTACGGGCTTCAAAGAAGTGGGTACTCACTTGATGCAGATGTAGATGACCAGCAGCGCCACGCTGGCGCTCAACATCCGGATGTAGCTGTTGTCGTACAACTGGATGACGATCCACGCCACTGCCACCACCACGCAGAGACACGTGATCACCATCGCGTTCCATCCCCAGTGCTTGGACGTGAATCCCCGTTCCCAGTCCAGTTTCGTCGTGCTGCACACGTCGTACTCGTACTTGCAGACTTTGCACTTCAAAGCCTCCGTGCTCCCCGCCGAGCTCTCCATCAGCCATCGTCGCAGACAGTCGTGATGCACGCTGGAGACGTCCCCGGTACAAGCGCAGGGCTGGATCAGCGGCTCCGGCTGATTTCAACGACAGTTATGCAACCCAAAATACGGCCCTCGAACTCACCTTGTCGGCGTCGTAGCAGATCCAGCACTCCCTCTTGTCCAAAAACGCCTCGTCGTCCTTCTCCGCCGAAGAGGTGCTCGCGACGAACTGCTGCGGCTTCTGGTCGAGGCGCGCCAGCAGCTTCTGCGGGTTGAGTATCCACAGCTCGGACGGCTGCATGCAGTTCCACAGCACGGCCGGGAACCACACCGCCACGCCGATCTCCACCACGCGGAACACCACGTGGTGCCAGTTGCGCGACACGATCGGCACCTTCGTCTTCCAGAACTCGGACAGCGTCTCGGAGAAGAGGAAGCCCACGATCGTGATGAGCATGAGCGCCTGGCTGAGGAGGCCGATGCGCGACTGGTGCAGCTGGGAGATGTTGATCTGGGGGCGGAGCTCCTCGGCGCGGAGGGGCTCGGACTCCCCGGGGGCGGCGCCGGCGAGATGCAGGGGTTTGCTCACGAAGCCGCCGCGGACCTGGAATTACGCCGCGGTAATGAAGGAATGTAATTAGTATTCAGAATTATTGCGAAATCTGTTTACACGTCTTAATTATTCATTCGTGCGACGGTCGGGTGGCTGTGTTATGGGATCGAAAAAATTAGATCACAACACGATTCGATTTATTTTAAAACGATCATCGGGCATGAATAGAATGAAATTACAAATGCAAATACTTTAAGAATTCATAAATCATTGAATTTAATTATTACGCAGCCCAAAAAACGCACGCATGACTCAGCGTTTTCCCCGTTTTTTGTTTGAAAAACGAATGGGAACGAAATCGGGTCAACTTGGCGGTCATTCACAATTACCTAGTCGTGATGTTATCAAAAAATTAATTAAGTAGTTCGTAAGTTGTACATAATAGTCGAAACAAACACGAGACGGTATTGTAAACATGCAGGAGATAAGAGATTTCTATTATTGTGCTACCAATATCGCCAAAAGCAAACAATGACTTTTAACGGAATTAAACAAGCCATAACAAGATAATGACTTACTGGTTTATATCGTTAAGGAAATTAGAAAAAAAAAATCATTTGAGATTAGAAAATTGAGTTCGCGATGAGTTTGGTGAATTTATAACATTATTTTAATATAACATAATTTTAACTTCCCTGTTTTGCAAATATGCACTGAATGATCCGTCCGCGAACAATGTGTTGTAAATTGCACATTTCGCAACTATTCTTAACAACGTAATCTCAAACCTAATATGTATACCTCAACACAAAGGCCCATTAAAACGATATTGCAAACAGCAATTAAGACGCGAACGACACCCATAAAATCAACAAAAAACTACAGTAGAGCATCGATGATCGGGACTCACCTTGAAGAACACCTCCACGCCGTAAATGAGGAAAAACACGACCACGATGAAGAGCAGAACGGCGTAGCACCCGTTGAAGAGGTGGCTGTAGAATCGGGGGTCGTCCGCGGGGGGCTCCGCCACCGACGTGGTTATCACTTCGGCCAGCAGCAGGCTGTAACTGATGATGTTGAACGTGACGAACCCCAGCAGCGACTTGGAGAGGAAATGCGACCTGTCCCAGCGAATTCCTTGCAAATGAAAGACCTAAACGCAAACGGATTAGTGCTCACCTTGGCTGCCGCCATAATAGTCCGAAAAACGATTACCGACTTTTAAAGAAAAGACAATTAAACGGAGTCGTGACCACAAAGTAAACAATAAAAGAGCAGTCGGCGGTTACCTCGGCCCAGAAGCAGACGATCAGCGAGGAGCAGGACATCAGCAGGGGGTAATAGGAGGAGAGGAGGCTCGACGACCAGCCATACTCGAACGAGTCCTGCAAGTACAGACCGTTTGGTGAACAACGTCTTCAGTGCCACAAGTGCCTTGATACTTTCATCATCCCAAATAACAGTCTACTACTTCTTACCGGCGAAATGAAGTACGCCCCCCTGATGAGACTGGCGATGCACATCACGAAGTAGATCGCCTTTTGCGTGGTGATCCTGCACGCCTTCAGAAACGTGGGGGCCTTCATCCTCTGGTACTCCGACACCACGCACATGATCAGCTGCACGGCGCACACCAGTCCCACCAAGAAGAACACTCCTCCGATCCCCGCATGGTAGGGCACGTTGGGGCCGTCGCACAGCTCCCCCGTGAACCGGATGTCGCACATGCACGTGCCGTTGTTGCACTCGCCGCGCCCCGAGCAGTCTCTGGTACAGGAAGCGCCCAAACCTGCCATTTGGAGCAGACGTCGAAACATATTTCGTCGCTGTCCTGGAACAAAGGATATGAGGGTGGATGTGGGCGATGCGTCAGACGAACCGCACGGTGCTTGGGGCTGATTCTTCGGCTTAGGGCCGCAGGAGATCGGTGTCGACGCTCGAAATGTTTATTAGGGCTCCGCACTCGCGATGCACAAACACATAATAATATCGTAAATATGTCAAAGTTTGACAGGAGACGCCATGTTGGTTTGATGGGAGTGAAGTTGACGCGGTGCCTGGCTGCAAGTCTGATGCACACGGGGGAAATGCTATAGATTGGCTAATTTTTTAATTAATTAGCGTTAATTAGTTGGAGTCAACTTATTCATTATTGTTTCTCTATTAAAAAAAATACTGTCCATATTTGTGTTTTCACAATTTGCACAAATTGTTAGTTTACTGATTTGTTAATTAATTAGTATTTTATCTTTCAAGAATAGCTACACTAATTAAATAATTACAGCGTTTTAAGCTAAATTTACTAATTAGTATTCTATGATCAATAAAGGGTATCGCTGTTTAGTTTTTGTAAAGTACTGTTAATAATATACAAATTACTTGATATCTGCAAAATTACAAAATATTATGGGGAAAAAGATTACTTTATCTTGTAACAAAGTGTTGTAGAACACTATTTAAATATTGTAACCTTTTGTGTTTTATTAAAATTTAAATATATTCAAGTCAAACTCCACAAACTTTAAACGTAAATTACAATAGGAACATGTTTCGGGAGAAAACTACTCCCATCTTCAGTCCTAATTTTACAAGAGATTAATGATACAATTGATGAATTACAGAGGGGTCTTACCTTAAAGAATGTTTAAATTATGACGTTATTTTGAAAGTATTAAATTTGACGTTTTAGGTTACAAGGTTTGTGGACTGTAAAAAATTTCTAGCGTACAGTTAAGGATGTGAATTTACCTTAATTTACCGATTAATTAATCGATATTTAAGTAACGCAATTTGCAAGGACACGCAAGCCAACTCGAAACAAGTGAATTGAATATAAAGAACCCGTTTACACTAGGAAAAATTTTGTGGCCATTATTTCATTTCCTGCTGCAGTATTCAGCGCCCTGCAAACAAAAACTTGTAGAAATAATTTAATAGTTTTCTCCTCGCGTATTTACAGTAGAAAGTGTAATTTTTTTCTTCCTTTTGCGTGCTTTTTCTACCACCTCCCCAGCTCCGGTTGCGTTGGCAGCGGCGCGAAGTTAGCCGCTAGTGTCAAAACGGTAATGGCGGTCGTGCTGTAATTTCCGTGCTGTGCGTTTTACGCGTCCCTGCTCAGAATCATGCCCGTTAACTGAGTCTTGTGTTTTTCCGCGAAACAGACTAGCCCCGGATGTGAGAAGCTGTCTTCGTGACCCCGTATGTCTTTGCGACCGTACCCCGAAGCGAAGTGCCTGTTGTACCTCCATAGTTTGTGTTGATGTAAAGGCAAGCGCCGTCTCGAAAATGTCGGAGATAGTGTACCCCGCGGGGTGTCGCCCCATCAGCGATGACCTGGGCCCTGATGAGCTGATCCGGCGCCTCAAGACGTTGGCGCACACCCTCCAAGCGATGGGACAGGACGAGGGCGCCTACCAGCAGTACATCCCGCTGGCGCTGCACCTGGCCGAGGAGCAGTTTTTGACGCACCCCTCGCGGGACGTGCAGTTGTTGATCGCGTGTTGCATCGCCGACGTGCTGAGGGTCTACGCTCCCGACGCCCCGTATAAGGACGCCGATCAGGTGAAGACGATCTTTCTGTTCCTCATCACGCAGCTGTCGGGGCTCAAGGACCCCAAGGACGCTGCCTTCAAGAGGTACTTTTACCTCCTCGAGAACCTGGCCTATGTCAAGTCCTTCAACATGTGCTTTGAGCTGGAGGACTGCCAGGAGATCTTCTGCGCGCTCTTCCACCTCATGTTCAAAATAGTGAACGACGAACACTCCGGCCGGGTGAAGAGCTTCATGCTCGACGTGCTGTGCCCCCTGATCACCGAGAGCGACATGGTCAGCAACGACCTCCTCGACATCATCCTCATGAACATCGTCGAACCCAACAAGACCCAACGCAAGAACGCCTGTCTCCTAGCCAAGGAGCTCATCGTCAAGACCTCCGAAACTCTGGAGCCCTACATCCAGGCCTTCTTCAACCACGTACTCATCCTCGGGAAGGAGGACAAGAATCTGCAGATCTGCGGCAAGGTCTACGACCTCATCTACGAGCTGAACCACATCTGCCCCCAGATCCTGGTGGCGGTACTGCCCCAACTGGAGTGCAAGCTCAAGAGCCCCCTGGAGAACGAGCGCCTGGGGGCGGTGGCGCTGCTGGCGCGCATGTTCAGCGAGAAGGACTCGGAGCTGGCCCGCCGCCACGGCTCGCTGTGGAGGGCCTTCTTGGGGCGCTTCAACGACATCTCGTTGCAGATCCGCATCAAGTGCGTCCAGTACTCCATGCACTTCTTGCTGAATCACCCGGACCTCCGCAAGGACATCACGGACACGCTGAAGATGCGCCAGCACGACTCCGAGGAGAACGTCCGCTACGAGGTGCGTATTCGGCTAGGTAGACCAAAAGATGGCAGAAAAGGAAATCGGGAGGGTCATTGTCATTGTTGGTTATCAAAAAAAAAAAAAAAAAAAAATGCATCATGTTGCCTGTGGAAACAATTTACATGTGATCAGATGGGGAATTTTGACGTTAAATGTCTACTGGCTGTATGAAGCATTTATGAAGATCCTGTATATCAAAAGCAACTGATGCGTTTCCATGATAATGGTATATGTGAAGTAATTCTATCCATATTTGTATGGATAAAATTAATTCTGGTGGTTTTTGAGCTGCCGGCGTTCAAACTGAGGAAAAACGATATACAGCGGACTCACCAAACTATCTAATCTAATATCTCTTATTTAAAAATATCAAGCCTGCTATGACAAATAAATAAATAGTCGTTATATAAGCGAATGACAAACAGGTTGAGATGCGTTGACAAAACAATAATTCCTGTGGCACGCTGTATATATGTATAGTTTTATTATTGGTTCAATATTATATGCTACATACACAGATATATTAAATAACAATATATCGTTGAATTTAGAAAAATAAGTTTCAAAATCGCCAACGGAAAATAATATAGCATGATCAAGAATAAAAATACAATTCATATCAAAATGATTCGGTGTCAGTCATTGCCTCTTACAGTCTCGGACAGGAAATCTTGGACGTCATTTTGAAAAATTTTAATTAACTCTGTGCTTTATAAAATAAGATTTGTCATGACTTGTCAAAGTGTGAAGAATGAAAATAACTAATAAATAGGGTTAGAACGAGTAGAGGGTGTTTTACACTTTGAGACATTGCCGTACAAGATTTTCTGTCCGCGACTGTATATGTATTTAAATTTGGAAATCAAACGAACTTGATCTTACATTTACAATAATTATTGTCATTATATACTTTCAACTGTATCTACTGAGTGATGAAGATTAAAAATTGGAGTTGGCAACAATGTAATTACGTCAAGTTCCGATGTTGTGACGTCACACTTTTTTTTGGTCAATTTGCATCAAAATCGGTAAACTTGTGATTCGGTTTAAAACGTGTGAGGGGGTGGTCACACTGAGACGTAGCGATAAAAACAATAATTTAACTGACGGTCAACCCCTCGCTTCCCCAGGTGGTCATGGCCATCGTCACCACGGCCCGCCGCGACTTCCAGGTCGTCTCCGACTCGGAGGACCTCCTCGAGTTCGTCAAGGAGCGCACCCTGGACAAGAAGTTCAAGATCCGCAAGGAGGCCATGTCGGGCTTGGCGCTGATCTACAGAAAACACCTCAGCGACCCCGACGTGCCCAATGCGACCAAGAAGGCCGTCACGTGGATCAAGGATAAGATCCTCCACGGATACTACATGGCGGGGATGGAGGACCGGCTGCTGGTGGAGCGCCTGCTCAACACCTGCCTGGTGCCGTATCAACTGCCCCCGGCCGAGCGGATGAAGAAGCTGTACCATCTTCTCGGAACGGTGGACGAGCACGCCACCAAGGCGTTCATGGAGCTGCAGAAGAACCAGCTGTGCGTGCGGAAGCTGGTGCTGGAGTGGCTGGAGCTGCACAGGCGGCCGGCGAGCACCGAGGTGCAGAAGGACATGACCGTGAAGGTGCAGTCGCTGTCCAGGTACTGTATCTGTAAATTTAGATTGTCGCGTTAATTTCGTATCTGGTAGGTGTCTCCCCGAGCCGGTGAAGGCCCACGAATTCCTCACAAAGTTCAGCGGGCACTTGAAGCGCGACCAGGCGCTGTTGGAGACCATGGAGACGGTGGCGCGGCCCTCCGTCAGCTGCCAGGAGTGCTCGGAGGCCACGGCCGCCGTTCTCAAGAAGCTGGGCCAGCCGGTGATGACGAATCTTTACTACAACACGGTGAAGATGCTGCTCGAACGCATCAGTTCTGTGATGATCGACCATGAGGCCGTGCGGCTCCTGGTGGGATATGTGGAGGACTGCCTCAAAGGGGGCAATACGATAGACGAGGTGGGGTTGCACCCGGCGACGGCCGGTGACAGAGGATTGAAGTTACTGGTGATGCTGAGTGTCGTTTTCCCATGTCATTTCCACCACACCGACGTCTTGGAGCAGCTGATGCAGCTGCTGGCGCTGGAGGACGAGAACGTGGCTCCGCTGGTGTTGTCGGTGTTCACGTTCTTGGGGAAATACAGATGTTTATGTGAGTTTTGTTTGTTTGTGTGAGGGTGGCACTAAAGGGGGTTTACAGATGAACAATTTTCCGAACTGATGGACAACTTGGCCCCGCTTTGCAAGAACCTGGCGCAGACTGGAACGCCCAAGCAAGCAAAGGGTGCCATACATTGTATTTACAAGAACATACCGGCTCTGCACGACGAGCTGTTCCCCGATATTTTGAACAGCGTGAAAGAGAATCTGTGTCCGGAGTCGGCCCACTACAGGACGGCTATAGTCACGCTGGGGCACATCGCCTTCAACGTCCCCGATCGTTACAAAGTGCAGATAAAGAACATCGTCTCCAGAAAGGTGTGTCTGTCCGCAAACACACAGTATACTCACGGTATTCTTTGCAGATCGTCAAAGAGCTCCTGGTCAAAGAAGCGACTGATCGCGACTTCGACATCCCCGACTCGGAGGCGTGGTGCGCCGAAGAGGACCTCCCCGAGGAGACCCGCTGCAAAATCGAGGGTCTAAAGGCCATGGCCCGCTGGCTTCTGGGACTCAAGCAAGACACCGCTTCCGCGCAAAAGACGTTCCGGATGTTGAACGCTTTTATTTTACACAAGGGCGACCTCCTCCAGTCGGGGAAACTCTCGAAGGCGGAGATGTCGTGGCTCCGGCTGGCCGCGGGGTGCGCCATGCTGAAGGTCTGCGAACAGAAGGGCGTGGGGGATCAGTATACGGCCGAACAGTTCTACAATTTGTCGCAGTTGATGGTGGACGAGGTGAAGCAGGTCCGGGAGATCTTCGCGACCAAGCTACACAAGGGGTTGAGCAAGGGTAATATTACGCAGCCAGATATACACAACTGATGTTACGGAGTTTGGTTTTTAATTTTAACTGCAGAGCCGTAAAGAGGAGGCGCTTGGTGTTTTTTTTACTCCCCACATAGTTGACCGGTTGGCAAAATTCAAATCTACGTTATGTTCAAAAAGAGTTACTTAGTATTATTTTTGGCCTCTAGGTTTGCCCAGCAAGTGCCTACCCCTCGACTTCATGGGCTACTACGCCCTCGCCGGCCGCGAAACCGAGTCCCGGCTGCGGACGATGGTCAAAAACTACATGTTGGCCGACATTAACCGACGAAGAGATTACGTGAAGACGCTGACGATGGGGGCTGGCCAGGCCGACAAGGCGATGAGCCAGCTACCGTACATTTTACCCGACTACATGCTGGTGTTCTCCGTGCCGATCCTGGCGCACGACCCCGCCCTGACGAAATGGGATGACGTCCACGACCTCATCCGGGCCAAGCAGTGTTTGTGGTTCATTATGGAACCGCTGGTGACGAAGAGCGACTACTTCAGCTACGGATTCTATAAGAGCTTGATCGAGCGGATGAAGAACCACAAGGATGCGCTCAGGCCGGACGACGACACCATCAATTACGTGAGTGTCGCTGCCTTGAATACTACCAGTGTCTATTTAATGTTTGTGTGTGTAGAAACTCTGGGCCCTCTGTGACCTGGCGTCGGGCCTGCTACTGAGGAGGACGACGAACTACGACCTGAAGGACTTCCCTTCGGAAACCCGAATACCGACCATGTACTTCATGCCTCAACCCGAGTTCGTCAACACCCGCGTTTTCCTACCTCCAGAGCTGCAGTACCAGCCCAACAAGAAAACGAACATAACTCTTTCTATGTTGAATGCGGAGAAGCAGGCGAAGAGGAAGATTAAGAGCAAAGCGGAGGGCTGCGGACCCTTGGGGACCGACGTCCAGGTAATGACTTCTTCTTCCAAGTCGCATTGATCGCAATGTAAATATACTTGTTTTTGTACATAGCTTACTTTTGCGGGGGGAATAGACGCACAGGTATGTCCGGTGTAGACGTGCGTCTTTGGGGCTACAACATACTAACGCTGTTTGCACTTGCAGCCGTCCGAGGCGTCCGAGACCAAAATTCAACTGCCAGGTTTAGAGGAGGAGCTCGACGAACCCTCCCCCAAGAAGCTCCGCGAGGGGATAAAAGTGGACGTGGACAAGTGAGGTGTACATAGTGCGAGAGAGTGCAGGGATCTCCCAAAGCGACGACGCTTTCTTTTACAGATTTAGTATTTTTGTGTTAGTGACTAGTTTTTACCACCTTCCCATCAATGGCAACACTTTTATGATTAGATGTAGCATTTAGTTCTTTTCGTTCTGTTTTTAAGTTACATATTTAAAGACAAGCTTTTAAATTATGCGACGTACGCGAAAGGTATTGAAAGATATTTATAAAAGAGTTATTTTTCTATGCTGGGTGTGACCATTCCAGGAGCTGTTGGTTTGTCGCTCGTATTCGCGCTGTTTATACGTTTTCGCTTTTTTGACTGTAGCATTCAAGTGAGGTGTAAAAACTTATCCATGGTTTTTAATTATAACAACTTGTATTTGCCCGGTACATATAAGAACATAGAAAATGGTTGTTTATTTTTTTGGTATACATTTTCTACTAAGTATATTGTACTAAATTGTGTTACAATTATGAAATAAACCATTGTCTACAATCACATTGAAACTTTAGGAACACCCGGCAATCCTCGAAGGTTACCCGCGTATGATGGGTTGCCAGCTTACATAACAGCTTAGATTCAGCAAAAGGAAAAACACATGTCCCCTATAACAATTTTATTACAACTAAATACACCCTACTCTATATTCGGGAACTTTCCCAACAACAAGTTTATCTGTTTAGAAGACAGCCGCTTCTCCCCGGGGTTGAGCACCCCTCTGGCCTCTCGCTCCTTCCTGACTTTCTTTTTCGCGAGGTGGTCCGTGTAGCACTTCTGGAAGGCCTCCATCTCCTTCCTGCAGGGGCTCTGACTGAAGTCGTTAGATTTGAAACACGCAAATAACACAGACATCTCGTAAATGCAGCACACGTCCGAGGTTTTATCGGCCTTGCCTGACACCCTCGGTTTCAGCTTCAAGGGGAGGATTTCCTGGAAGGGCACGGGCTCCTTGGGGTTGCCGCGGGCGAACAGGGCCGACGCCACTCTCATGGCGGTGTTAAAAATAAAATTGATAAAAGTGGGGTTAAATTTGAGGTTAAGTAGAAGTAGGCTCTGAAGTTAGATTGGTTGGGTGAAGTGTGAAGTTGACACCTGATGGAGTGAAGTTAGGCTTTATATTTTTAAATTTAATTTGAACTTGATTGCTTTTAAATTTTGTTTTGTTTAAAAGATCATTTTGTTAGCAAACTATTACTTGCTTGTCTGTAAATAAATAATTACAAATTAAAAATATGCTCACAAGTTGAAATCTAGTAGGCCATGAAATTTAAATGTCGCCATTTCAAGATCGGCATCAAAAGTATAATTGTTTTGTTTAAAAGTGGAAAACAAGCAAAAACTGTTATTAGTCATGGTGATGAAATTATGTGCATACAATGGCGTAAGTAACAAATATTTCTTTAAATGAGATGTAAATTTTATAGGGGGTCGTAGAAAAAGCATAGTACTTTTCTTGCTTAGCCAACTTTAGAAATAAGAGCCATCATGACATCTATTGAAGTACTCTATTTAATATTTCGTTCCCTGTGGTTACGTTCTGAAACGTTTGGATGTAGCAACTTTTAAGTTTATTTTATTACTATTATTATTTTATACTATTTTGTTTCTCCATTTTATTTTTCTTCTGACAAATTGCAACTCGGTTTGCTAATAATAGGTTTTAGTTTGGGTGGTTACGCAGTGAAACCACTGGGATTTAATTGCATTTTCTTATATATTGCGATTTTTAAGACTAAGATGTCGATGACGACACCTCCGACGTAGAAAAACTTGATTTTCCTTCCCAATTTCCAGTGGTTCCATAGTGAAACCATCTTCGATAACTTTCGTTTTTGGTGATTTTAACAAAAACAAAGTGGATCTCGCTTGAGTTTTTATTGTGGAACTCCAAAAAAAGATTAAAACTAGACCTAAAATAGAGATACAAAAGCGGCAAGTCTGCAATCACCTACAAAGCGCGTGCAAACTTAACCACATACAAGTGCTCCCCCCTGATCCTTCTCTCCAGAACCACCCCGCTGTCAAACCCCCTTCTGGCCATCACAGCTCTGATCTCAGGCACATTGTTCTCTTTCAACAGCACCATATAGCAGACCCCTTTCGGGGTGAGAACCTTGTCCAAATTCACCAAAACGCGGTCTGTGATCTCCCGGCCGTGTAGCCCCCCGGCCCAGGCGCGGTTGAGCCCCGTTCCTGCGACCTCACTGGGGTCTGTGACCACATAAGGGGGGTTAAACAGTACAATGTCAAACAGGTTTTGCTGAAAACCAGTCAGCAAGTCCATGTTGACACAGTGAATACTGGTTTGGTTTAAAAGGGCCGTGTTTGAGGTGGCTTCACAGGCGTCACTGTTGATATCTGTGGCAAAGCAATGGCAGTTTAGGAACGAAGCCAAGGCTGTGATCACCACACCACTTCCTGATCCGATTTCAACAGCAAAGTCTGGGTTTAAATCCAGTAAGAATTGCATTTCATGTTCTAGCGCGTCAAGGAACAGGAAGGTGTCCTCGCTGGGCTCGTACACCTCGGGGTGCACCCCTAGGTCGTACCTGGGCGTAGGCAACGACATCACAGCACTTGGTCTTCAATAGTGTTGGTCAAAATGACCTTCCTTTTGACAGTCTCTTTTTCAATAGACGCGTGGACCTTGTTGAGTCTATCCTGAACGTTCTGCAGGATGTTGGACAACACGGTGACCCTCTGTTTGGCGTTGATCAGCTTCTTGACGTAGAGGTCCAGATCGACTGTCGCTTGTTGGGTCTCACTGACCTTCCGGAGCTCCTCGGTGAGGCTCTCGATGCACTGCTTTAGCTCCAGTTGGGAAACTCTAAAACATTGGGGTAGAATACAAGAGGCGCTGGGTAAGGGGGGAACCTGGTGGCGCGCACACGTTCGTCCAGCTGGTCCACAGTGGGCTTGATTAGCCCCATGAGGCCCTCGGCCAGGGTGTCTCTGGTGGGGTTGTCGCAGAAATTCTCGGTGTTTTCGTCGATTGAGGTGGCTGTGCTTTCAGTGTCGACATCCATTTTAACCTCACTTTCGGGTGTCAAGATCTGTCAAGATGGCAGCGATGGAATATGACAGATGAGATGGCCAAGGTTGGTAAACATAGAGGTGGCTCGATTCCAATTTATAATTAGGGGGGGGGGGTTCCGTAACGTTACGTAATTTTGACATTCTTAATTGTTGATAATAACAGTGATTTTAATTTACTCCTAATGGACCTTAAATAATCACTTTGTAATTATTTTTGACTACAATTAAAAAAAATGTTAGATTTTATCGTGAATTTTGTAACAACTTACAAATTCTGATGAAAGTGTAGATTATGATTTGCCTTTAAGGTGGCAGCGTTGGCAGTTAAGGTTACGTTTGTTACAAAATATTACTCTAAAGTTTCAAGTATTACAAATTCAGATTAAAAAAGTAACAGCAAGATATTGCAAATTGACAAAAATATTGACAAATAGTTGCAAATTGCGTAAACGGCAAAAGCTTTCAAAAATATCTGTAAAATAATAAAAAAGAACTCACACAGTAATTTTAATGAAAAATTAAATACAGTTGCCGGTGGAATATTTCGTAGATCAATGTCATTCCATAGTCACAAAATTTAAAATAACCTTATTTTGGACACTTGTCAGTTATAAAATTCAAACGTCAAAGTGACAGAAAATTGACGTAAAAATTTCAATTTGTAATGATGAAAACTCACAAGTAAAAAACCACATCATTGTTCTACCCTTTTGGACTCAAGTATGCAACACACAATACACAAAATTAATTTGAAGAAAATCTCTAGTAATTGTAACAGACAGGTTTCCATTGGCGTTACACTAGCAACAGTAATGTCTAGAAATGTATTTTTTACGCAAATCCTCGATATCGTCCACTGCCGTCCTTAACCCCCGACGACCTTGCCTTCAAACTTCGCGCCACCCGCACTGCCGCAACTCCCCCCGCAGATGTCGCCACCGACGTTAGTTGTCACCAGTAAGTCAAAATGGCTGCCAGCGATGAAGAGCCAATGCACCATTTATACGAAGTTTTTACCAATTGTTTCAATAAAATCGCGAACAAGGCCCCAGGTGAGTGCATTTCTGACTACCCGCCGCCGCCGGGGACGGACCCGGCCCGTCGGATCAGCCGCCCCGCGCCGCCGTCCCCGAAATCCTCTCACGGTCGTACGCGTGCGGTCCAAAACATCACAACAGCTTGTTTAAAAGCCCGAAATTCGGTCGGAGCGTCCGTCCGGGGGCGGCGACGTTCGGTGGTGTTTGCAGTGTTATTGTGCGGAGTTCGGACGAGTGGTTTATTTACGTCGGAGCCCTTTCGGGGGAAGGTGGTTGCGGGGGGCGAATGCTGCCCCCGGGGGCGTGAAGGTGCCGCGGATGATGTCGTTGGGGTGGTTGTAAAATATTTGGTTGAGAGGCGATGCTCGGCCGAGTGACATGGAAATTTTGACAGTCAGAGGCTGCTTGATGACCGGACGGTTTGTTGGGGGTTTGTTTATTTACATGGGTTTTTTGGCTTGGGGGTGGTTAATGCAACTGGGGAAGTGGATCGGGGGCGGCAATTTATTATTGTTATTGTTCATTGTGGTGAAGGTCCATTCATAAACTTTTCTTCGAGTCTTGGAATTGTCGTAAAATTTTGACAACTACAGCAACTTGATGCACACCACGTATTAATTTGGGGGGTGGGGGGTGTTGTTAATTTATTTTTTTCTACGCCCCAGCACATTTGTGTCAAATTTCATTATCAACATATTATAATCAGCAGGTTGTCAGGTTCTCAGTTTCCCAGTTATTCGGGTTTTCAGCTTCTTGATGTTCCAGTTTCTTTTCAGGTTCCCAGTCTTCTTTATTTTTGCAAGTGTTTTTCTCCAGCTTTGTTTTTTATTGACTTTTCTCTATTATGTTTGTTATTTTTGATACCCTACTTACTTCCTTTGTTTTGAAAATTCTATAGTTTTATATACATATGTATTAGATATTTCATTTTGTTTTGTTTGTAACTTTATTTATTTTTTTTTATTTTCTTTTATTGGAGAATTGCTATATTATTGAACCAGTTTTTCTATAATGTAATCATCCCATTCTCGTTTTCAGTAGATTTGTGTATCCATCCGCGCAGATCGGTACTAATTTTCTTGTAGCTCTAATATGTTTTTGGTTCGGGTTTATGGCTCATTCGTATCATTGTAAGTTTGCCTGTCTGGCAACTACGTAAGTCCAAACAAAAGACATCTACGTAAATCATCTAGCGGTTTCGGTTTTACTAGACCTCATCAGTATTTTACATCCTAATGATTGTCGATAACGGCAACTTGATTTTTGAAAAAATCATTTACTTGTCTATTCAATCTTATATTATCCACTTTTTTATGAACAATTATCGTCAGAATGTAGTCATTTGGTATAAGCAACAGTAATTTTTGGTTGGTCAGATTGAATGTCAAATTCTGACATTTATTTCATCGTCTAAGATGATGGTGTGACATGCACGATGCAACTTCATGATAAGCTGTCCACCACTTTATCTTTATCACATCTATGAACATAACCTCAATAGTGTCTGCTATACAGCTTGTTTATAAAAAAAATCTTGTTTGAAAATTGTCTTCTTTGTCTCAATTTTACTTAATCTAGGATGTCAAAAATTGACAAAATCAAGAACCAATTGTTGCAAAGAGGCCAATATAAAGAGTATTTAGGTGTTAGGTTTGGTAATGTATGTCATATGTCTTGTATGGCCAAAGCAACAAGTGAAATATTTTGGCACCTTCGAATAATTAGCTCATCTCGCCATTGACACCTGAAGAGATCTCAATTACATTTTTAGCGTATTGTAGAGTAATGATGGATTTTTTTGACATTTAATTTGACGTAATTACAGAGTGATCCAGATAAATTTTGATCAAAGAGCCCTTTGTTTTAAAATGAACAATTTTTGTAAAATATGGTTTTGATGTATGTTATGAGTATCCGTCCTTGGTTTGTAAGGTTTAAATAAGCACTGAATTAATCTTCGACCTATGTGAAAATTTGTAGCGCACACTTGATTTAAAGCAACTATAATATAAATCAGTCGGTACTTTTGTTACTTCATGTGACTGTTTTACATGTTTGTCTTTGATTTGCCTCATTCTACTCTATCCTCTTTTTTGTTTCTCAATTAGCACTTTCATCTCATCTTCCATGACACATGTATTCCTACCTGTTGAGCAGGTGTTCGGAAGATTTATATACAGGGTCTTTATAAACGATTCATACATCCTGTAGGCTTTGATGTCAACATTCTCCATCCAGCTACATATAAATTTTGTGATCCAAAGGCAACCTGATGTACGAATAATTTCTTAAGATTTTATGTATTTTCTCATATCGGTTGTCTTTATATTCATTGTAATACAATGGATTCTTGTAGATGTTTCTTACTAATAATTACAGATTTCTGTAATTTTGAAAATTTTGATGTGGGCTATGCATTATTGACGTTTGATGTTTATGATTCATAGAAATATCGGGTCTTCATAAATGATTCGTTCATCGTGTTGCTCTTGGAAAACAAAATTTACATTTAGTTTTGACGTCATCGCGTAGTCAGAAATGACAATGGAATGAGGTCCAAGATTTTTTGTCCACAACTGTATTTGGAAAGAATATAATTTTTGCTGTGCTATGAAACCAGATCATGTTTTTTTTTATTATTTCGGGACTCCCAAAAAGTGTCGTGACAGGTGTGTTATACCGAAGTATCAACTATCTTGTAAAGTAATTTCTGACATACCTACCACCGGGGTCGTTTAAGCCTCCCTCGAATCGAGATTTAACATATTCTTATATTAAATTGTATTAAAGACTCTAATACCCATCGCGTGGAGCACCTCTCCAAGGGTCAAGTGCGTCCCCCATCTCGCGTCGGCGACCCTTCCATCCCCGTCGATATGGGTCATATTCATACTTAATTGCCCCGTCGAAATGGTCCCTACGACATGAACAGTTAGAGTTCATTATCCTTGAGTCGTGTGCGTCTTCTTTCGTTCTTGTTTACGCCTAATGTCTTGCTGTTATTTCCAACAGGTAAAGTGAGACGGCTACATCGAAACGTGGCCGCGTTTCCAGATAGTTCGTTATACTACTACGAAACATCTGCTTTTGGTATTCAACCGTCTTTTATACAGGAGACATTACAATTTTGCCTCTTATTACCTAATGAGTTGGAGTTTTTTCCCCGACGTTTCGACATTTTTTCGCTTTTCGATTTCGAATCATAATTTATTGTCGCCGAGGAAAAGTTAGACCAAATAAAGCCAGCGATTGCGACAGTTTGTTTTTGTTGATGTACGTTCGAATTTGAAAAAATCTTGTACGGAATACGTTGCGAAAGCTCCTCGTTTTGGCACGGCACGTGCGATTGCACTCTTTGTCCGAGACCAAGCAAACCGATTTAAGATGTAAATGAAGAGGATTTGACAAGTTGAGCTTGGTAATTAATTTTCTAATTAATGACACCGCATTCCTTGTCGCGTCTGTTTTTTTCTGTGGTTATCAAGGCTCCGAACCAGCTCCTAAAGGTCTATTTTATCAGCCTGTAATTGGCCACTTGATTAAATTTAATGCCTGCTTTAATCCCCAATTAGCCACTTTTGAATTTTGTGTTACCTCGATTAGATTTTCTTTATAACAAAGGAGTGTTTCCCAGATTTGCGAGCAATAAATCATCGCCATCATCGCGCGCTCGTAAAGAAAAGTTGTACCAAATAAAGGCAACGGATAAAAGTCGAACGTCAATTGCCGTTAGTGGTCGATTGTATGCTCGCAACGCGTTGCGTAATTGCTCTTATCGACAGATCGACCGAAAATCATTTTTTCGCACTCCGCATGCGAGAAATTGTTTGTGTGCGTTTGAGCGGGCGAAAGTTTTTTCTCCGAACAGGATCCGACGCTTTTTATGCTAATAATCTTCGGTTTTCCACATATGGTGTTAAGAAATTTTCGACACTTCTAATAACAGCGGTTTGCGGTGTTTATATTGAAGCGACCTATTTTTTTTTCGGATTTGATGGGTTCAACGATTTGGATGAATATTGAAACAATCTATATGTGATGCAGCCACTAGGAGATGGCGCTGCAATCTGTCTCTCGTTTATAATAAATTAGTAAAAATATTGTAAAGAAACATAATGATGCAGATAATGTACTAAAAGCTAAAATACTCAGGTTACGCTACGCCCCACAATTTTATTTTAGTCTGATCAAGACTCTAGATTGATGAGGAGAGTGGTGTGATGACTGGTGCCTGGTACCTACCTAATTATTTTTTAGCTTTTAGTACATTATCTGCATCATTATTATGTTTCATTACAGTATAAAACTGTATGGTTTTTACTTATTTTATTTTCAAGTTTTTAGTTTTTTTTAAGTGTACTGTGTTTCACTTGCGAAGTCCTTTCATTTGATACCCATATTGAGGGGATTGAAAAAAAATATATAATCCGCCATTTTGTATTGTCTTTTGAACTTTTTCATGGTGTACTGTATTCTAGTCGTTAAGCCCTTTCATTTGATACCCATATTGAGGGGATTGAAAAAGCATATGTAATCCGCCATTTTGAGGCGGCGGCCATGTTGAATTTACAATGATACTGAATATACATAATTGTATTGTCATCAAAACTAAAGGCGCGCACCAAATTTCAGGGCAATCGATCAACAGGTAAATTTAATTTACTAGATTTAAACCACAAGACAAGACACAAGACACAAACAAGGCAAGTTAAATAAAACTGTTTAAAAACAGCATGATGTGTGGTTGTACTCTCGGACATATAGTAATGACTGTTCATTTGGAATAACACCGAAACCGGTCCAAGATTTCTCGTACAAGATTAAGTGTCATTAATATCTTTTAATGAACTGTGACGATGAAACTTGCGGTGAAAACAAAGGTGTTCCACAATATACGTTTCAACTGCTCTTCCTCATAGATGCTTCATATAGCGCTCTCACTTGGCTCGCTATTGAACATAATTGAATTTAATTGTTGAATCTTTAGCCCACGGCTTTTAATAGAATATATGTTATACCATATTATCACGAGATAGAATATATGTCTATATTTGGAGAAACATAATAAAAAAGAAACAAAAGCCAGAGGTTCTTGAAGATATAAGAGGAGGACCAAAAGAAGTATGTATTGACAAATGAAATAGAATAAATAAATCTAGAAGAGGGAAGGAGGGCATATTGTATTATATTGATAAAGTGGGGAGGAATTGAAAACAGAAATAAAATGAACATTAGAAACATAAACAAAGAAGTGAAAGATGACTGCTTAATTAAAAAAATTGAAAACGTAAGTGGAAGATAACCTAAAAGACCGAAAAAAAATTAATTACTAATATTCTTATACTAGCTGCAAGTACATCGAGGTATAGGTAGAACCATATAAAATGTAGAGCGATATAAAAACTACATGAAGTTTTGTCTGGATAGCCGTGGAAGTTCAAAGCCCCCTTGATGAAACCTGCATCGCTCTTCACCCTTTTCCAAAGACATTACAATTCTCCGGCCGCAAATCCAGATCCCACATTATCCCACACGTCAAACATAATCGAAATCAACACAGTTCCGCTCCGGTGGACCTGTCTCGAACAAAACCACGGTCAACTTCCTATCTTCTGGCTGTGATCTCCACTAATGAATATTATCTTATTATGACATCCACGCTTTAACGAGAAATATTTCACGTTCCCTTGAACACCAGCAGAATCCGTCGCTTCTAATACCGGTAAAGCGGCTCCCGTCATTTTTACCGGGACGTCGTTAGCCTCTCGCAAATTGACAGCCTTTATTTTGATTGATGGAAGAGCTCCGGCAGGTCGTGCTCGCCTCCACTACACTGATTGCCGCGGAAATGTGCGAGCGCGATCCATTCCACCAGGACCATTTGCGACCCCAGCAGCCACCTCCGATGCACTCGAAATCAGCGTGGCCGGCAGGTCGTCAGATGAAGCGTTGACCTCCAGCGCGTGCACATTTCGGACGAAAACACACACCTTCCGAGAGTCCCATTAAAAATCGTGTGCTTTCCAGCTGTCGGCCGGGGTTCGCTCGCGCCGCCTGCTTTGATTCGCCTTTTGGATTTCACATCGCAGGCGGCCATCTGTTTTTTCCGTTAGATCCGTGATGTCACCGACGGAGGAATTAGAACGAAAGAGGTTCAAGGTTGAGCTTCTTGGACGAACCACGCCTTCAGTTGGTGGTACTGCCGACGTCGAAGGGTTTTTGGGACCGCGGTACCACCTCTTCTAATGTCGGATCAAGTAGCTGGGTACCACACAAGAGCCATCGTAGAGAGGACAGTGTTAATAAATGTGGTTCCCGCAACATCATGGCACCATAATCTTTTCCTCGTAGATCTTCCCTCGAGTGGTCTTGGAGTTATTAAAAAATACAACGTATCTCTCCGGACGTCGAGAGCAGGTGCGTCAAGTTGGCCCCCCTTTTTAAGCGATTGTTTTAAAAATTATATTTTTGAATTGTGCTCGATTTGTGCCCTACTGTGCTGATGCTCGTAATTTTGTGCTAGCAATAAACAAAAAGTTATAGCCAAATCTTTTTGGGGGGCTATCTTGACGCTCAGCCCCCCCTATATTTTGGAAATTTGAGGATTTTTTGACGCCAATCAATTGTGCTCGATTTGTGCCGGATTGTGCCGGTGTTTATTCACATTGTACTGGTCATAAAATATGAAATATTTAAGAAAACGTTACTGGGTCGCAAACTATCTGCTCAGTGACTCATACATTTTGGAAATTTCAGGATTTTTTTTACGCCAATCAATTGTGCTCGATTTGTGCTCAAATGTGCTGATGTTCGTAATTTTGTGCTATCAATAAACAAGAAGTTATAGCCAAATCTTGTTAGGGGAGCTATCTTGACGCTCAGCCCCCCCTATATTTTGTAAATTTGAGGATTTTTTGACGCCAATCAATTGTGCTCGATTTGTGCCGGATTGTGCCGGTGTTTATTCACATGGTACTGATCATAAAATATGAAATATTTAAGAAAACATTACTGGGTCGCACACTATCTGCTCAGTGACTCATACATTTTGGAAATTTGAAGATTTTTTTACGCCAATCAATTGTGCTCGATTTGTGCTCAAATGTGCTGATGTTCGTAATTTTGTGCTATCAATAAACAAAAAGTTATAGCCAAATCTTGTTAGGGGGGCTATCTTGACGCTCAGCTCCCCCTATATTTTGGAAATTTGAGGATTTTTTGACGCCAATCAATTGTGCTCGATTTGTGCTCAAATGTGCTGATATTCGTAATTTTGTGCTATCAATAAACAAGAAGTTATAGCCAAATCTTGTTAGGGGGGCTATCTTGACGCTCAGCCCCCTCTATATTTTGTAAATTTGAGGATTTTTTGACGCCAATCAATTGTGCTCGATTTGTGCCGGATTGTGCCGGTGTTTATTCACATTGTGCTGGTCATAAAATATGAAATATTTAAGAGAACATTACTCGGTCGCACGCTATCTGCTCAGTGGCTCATACATTTTGGAAATTTCAGGATTTTTTTACGCCAATCAATTGTGCTCGTTTTGTGCCCAATTGTGCCGCTGTTTGTTTCAATTGTGCTCCTCTCTAAATAACAAAAAAACGCGAAACAAATCCGGGGGCCAAGTTGACCGTCAGCCCCCGGTTTTTTTACGTTTTTTAAAAAATATTAGGCTTATTGAATTGTGCTCGTTTTGTGCTCAATTGTGCCGCTATTTGTTTCAATTGTGCTCCTGTGTAAAAAACAAAAAGAAACGCAAAACAAATCCGGGGGCCAGGTTGACCGTCAGCCCCAGGTTTTTTTACGTTCTTTTTTAAAATGTTAGGCTTATTCAATTGTGCTCGTTTTGTGCTCAATTGTGCCGCTATTTTTTTTTAATTGTGCTCCTGTGCAAATAACAAAAAGAAACGCAAAACAAATCCGGGGGCCAAGTTGACCGTCAGCCCCCAGTTTTTGTTTTTTTTTTTCATTCAAAACAACAATTTAAAACACGTTTCCAGGACAATAGTGTTTTATTATTATATAGATTTTAATTAGGAGAAAAATGATTGGGTCTTTTATGTTGTCCCTCCTAAAACCGAATTTTTATTTTTTTAACCTGTGCATCAAATTGTGTTATGATTGTGCCGAATTTTTCTGAAAATTTCATAAATTGTGCTGTTTTGAGGTATGCGATCTTAAAGGATGAGCAATTGTCCCGAATTGTGTCGTTTAAACGATAAATTTCGCTATTTTAATTACAAAGTTATAGCAAAAAACCTTGGGGTAGATTAAGACAACATTCACCCCTTATTAACTTATTACTTTATTTAATAAATAATTGCATAGATACGTTTGTTAAAATTACAGTAACAATTGTTTCTAGGTTATGATTAAGTTTAACGGAGGTTGGTGATTTCGGACCTAAGAAAAAGTTACGAGAGAAAGAACAAAGAGGGGTAAATTTGATCAATACACCTTTTTTTTGCTGTAACTTTGTTACTGAAATAGCATCCTTCAAGTTGTACAATTTACCACAATTGCAAGGATTTTCAATGAAACATTAAATTTTTTATTTATCAGTTTATCGTTCACACGGCATAACTCAGCACAATTGCTCTCCTTATTTACTATACAAAGCTTGTTTATATCAAGTGTGAAGAGATTGTTGTCAAGTGTTGAATGTAAAGTGATGCTGTCGGTGTCTGATTTCATTTGTTTTTCGTCGTCCCCAAATTTGCTTACTTTACATTCTTTAAATATGGGAAACTGATGTAGGGGAGAGTGGGATAACTTTGAATATTCGTTTTTTAAATTTCACCTCATAACAAAGAAATTTATCTATCTGTATCATAATCTTCTGGCTTAATAGTGCTTAAACAGCAAGCTGTTAGGGTAAATTTCTTATTTTTAGGAATGGAAGTTAAATGGTCAACTGTGCTACAGTTGAGGCAGTTTTGAACATACATTATAAGTAAATATTGCCAGTAGGAACAATTAAATATCATTTTGCGGACAATCTGGTTTACAACAATGTTATGGTCATAAAATAGACAAGAAATTGAAAGGTTGTTACCGCTTTAACTAGAATGGTTACGAATGAAAAACCGTTTTATCTGAAATTTAATAGAAACCATAAAGTCCTTAAAAGAAGTGGTCCCTAGCACCTTTTGTGCATGCTTATAAAGGTACTTAAGTGGTTGATTTTTTTTTATAAAAGAACTGTTATGTATTTCAAAAGATGACAAGATAAAACGCAAAAAACGAGCACAATTGAATAAGCCTAATATTAAAGAAAAAAACGTAAAAAAACCGGAGGCTGACGGTCAACTTGGCCCCCGGATGTTTTGCGTTTTTTTGTTATTTACAGAGGAGCACAATTGAAACAAACAGCGGCACAATTGAGCACAAAACGCGCACAATTGAATAAGCCTAATATTAAAGAAACAAACGTAAAAAAACCGGAGGCTGATGGTCAACTTGGCCCCCGGATTTGTTTTGCGTTTTTTTTTTGTTATTTACACAGGAGCACAATTGAAATAAACAGCGGCACAATTGAGCACAAAACGAGCACAATTGAATAACCCTAATATTAAAAAAAAAATTTATCCCCGGATTTGTTTTGCGTTTTTTTGTTATTTACAAAGTAGCACAATTGAAACAAAAAGCGGCACAATTGAGCACAAAACGAGCACAATTGAATAAGCCTAATATTAAAGAAGAAAACGTAAAAAAAACGGGGGCTGACGGTCAATTTGGCCCCCGGATTTGTTTTGCGTTTTTTTGTTATTTAGAGAGGAGCACAATTGAAACAAGCAGCAGCACAATTGAGCACAAAACGAGCACAATTGAATAAGTCTAACATTTAAAAAAAAAACTTGATCCCCGGATTTGTTTTGCGTTTTTTTGTTATTTACACAGGAGCACAATTGAAACAAATAGCGGCACAATTGAGCAGAAAACGAGCACAATTGAATAAGCCTAATATTTTTTAAAAAACGTAAAAATACCGGGGGCTGACGGTCAACTTGGCTCCCGGATTTGTTTCGCGTTTTTTTGTTATTTAGAGAGGAGCACAATTGAAACAAACAGCGGCACAATTGGGCACAAAACGAGCACAATTGAATAAGCCTAAGATTTTAAAAAAGAACGTAAAAAAACCTGGGGCTGACGGTCAACTTGGCCCCCGGATTTGTTTTGCGTTTTTTTGTTATTTACAGAGGAGCACAATTGAAACAAACAGTGGCACAATTGAGCACAAAACGAACACAAATGAATAAGCCTAATATTTAAGAAAAAAACGTAAAAAACCGGGGGCTGACGGTCAATTTAGGCCCCGGATTTGTTTTGCGTTTTTTTTTTTGTTATTTACAAAAGAGCACAATTGAAACAAAGAGTGGCACAATTGAGCACAAAACGAGCACAATTGAATAAGCCTAATATTAAAGAAAAAAAAACGTAAAAAAACCGGAGGCTGACGGTCAACTTGGCCCCCGGATTTGTTTCGCGTTTTTTTGTTATTTAGAGAGGAGCACAATTGAAACAAACAGCGGCACAATTGGGCACAAAACGAGCACAATTGATTACACTAATAAAATATTCAAAAATTAAAAGTCGGGGGCCAAGTTGACCGACCTGCACAATCCGGCACAAATCGAGCACAATTGATTGGCGTCAAAAAATCCTCAAATTTCCAAAATATAGGGGGGGCTGAGCGTCAAGATAGCCCCCCTAACAAGATTTGGCTATAACTTCTTGTTTATTAATAGCACAAAATTACTAACATCAGCACATTTGAGCACAAATTGAGCACAATTGATTGGCGTAAAAAAATCCTTAAATTTCCAAAATGTATGAGTCACTGAGCAGATAGTATGCGACCCAGTAATGTTTTCTTAAATATTTCATATTTTATGACCAGTACAATGTGAATAAACACCGGCACAATCCGGCACAAATCGAGCACAATTGATTGGCGTCAAAAAATCCTCAAATTTACAAAATATAGGGGGGGCTGAGCGTCAAGATAGCCCCCCTAACAAGATTTGGCTATAACTTCTTGTTTATTGATAGCACAAAATTACGAACATCAGCACATTTGAGCACAAATCGAGCACAATTGATTGGCGTAAAAAAATCCTCAAATTTCCAAAATGTATAAGTCACTGAGCAGATAGTGTGCGACCCAGTAATGTTTTCTTAAATATTTCATATTTTATGACCAGTACAATGTGAATAAACACCGGCACAATCCGGCACAAATCGAGCACAATTGATTGGCGTCAAAAAATCCTCAAATTTCCAAAATATAGGGGGGGCTGAGCGTCAAGATAGCCCCCCCAAAAAGATTTGGCTATAACTTTTTGTTTATTGCTAGCACAAAATTACGAGCATCAGCACAGTAGGGCACAAATCGAGCACAATTCAAAAATATAATTTTTAAAACAATCGCTTAAAAAGGGGGGCCAACTTGACGCACCTGTCGAGAGCACTGTGACTCACATTAAATCATTTCTATCGATGTAAAGTGCCGTCCTAAAAATAGCCCCGAAAGCATTAAGATGAGCTTCCAGTGCCAATTGGATTTGAAATTTGTAAAAATACTGTTTATAAATAAGTATATGGGTTGGCTGAAATCTGAAAAATCGCGCGTTCGTAACTGGATCTCGGAAAAGAATGCGCTAATTCTGCAAATTAGGAATTAAAATAGCGAACTAGGAATGTACGGACTAGCGGAAATTGGCAGAAGAAGATATTTTTGGAATTTTCCCACGAGGTGGTCTTTCCGAGAACGTCTGTTTGTCGATCACGAAAAGTGGAACGGTATCTTATCTGGAATCGAATTGTATCGAGCAGGCTGTGACAGTGATAAGATAGTAAACATAGTAATATTCTAAAATTTTCGTGTAAAAATTAATTAAAAATAAGTGCCAAAAAAATTGCTATCGCGGCAAGTTAGAGAATCAAGTCGTCAAATGTCAAGATTGTAATTTATTGTCTCCATTCAAAGTAAAACGTAAGATGATGTAGTTCAAATTGTGAATGGGAGTTTATCTGCAAATTAATAAATCCTTGTCACGATTTTACAATTATTGAAGATTTTTTTGTTTGTTTCTGTTTTTTGATTTCTTTGTTTGTCTGGTTTGCCTTTGCTGATTGCGAAGGAGAAATAGGGAAGGGAGGAAGAAAGAAGCGAGAGACCTGCAAATCATAACCTCAATTGCTTATTTACTAGTGAAACTGTCAACAAACGTTATTATTGGATAACTAGATGTAATTTTTTTTTCATCCACGACTTGTTGCATAACTGTATCGTCGCTCCGAGTGTCTTTTAAAAGTAAATGCCTCAAATTTGCAAGTCTTTGTCTTTTTTCTTCTTCGTGCATAATGACGAGGATGCCGGCCGTAATTACATGGAAGAAGCCTGACTAATGAAAAGAAAATCTCGTTATGTATAATTTGGGAGGGTTAAGCTCGATAATGGCCACTTGTGGTTTTGTTTTGCGGTTTGGGACTTGTCGTGCGTGTGTGTGGATACAATCAGCTAAACACCGATCGGTTTGAAATTGGCGCCACTATGACGTACTCGGATCCAGTTGAACGAAATAGAGACGTCCTCGGCCATAAACGTGATAGCTTGATGCAAGTATCGCCGCTTTATTGGCCGTAAATTTCGAAAATGCAATACGAAATCACGAATATCTTACAGTCTGCCGGCGGTTGCTCTAATGCACGGCTAAATTACAATATTAATGGCATTTTGTCTTCCTGGGAGCGAATTCCAGGGCAGTAAATTAATCTACGTGCCTTCTAATGCCCGCATTCACTACACTGTCTTCCGGTCGTAAATTTGCCATTTTTCTCCCCCAGAACGTTCCACTGTATTTCTGGAATTCGTTCGAAAGTCGCCACTGTATCATAACTGCTAATAAAGTCGGTCGTGATTTATGCCCGACATTTATATTTTACGGTCAAATCGAATCGCCGGAAATAGGTCAGTCTCTTCCCCATTCGATGTTCTGAAAATTTCGTTTCGTTTCAGAGAAACCAGGATTCCAGCCGCCCTATGGATCCCTAGACAACGGCATGGTAAGTGCGAGTAGTTTTTGAGATCTAAATACGCGCTGGAATTGAGACACCACAGTAACGTCGACTGAGAGGTCGATAATCCCCGCGATTGAGTCACAAAAACGAGAGGCTTAATTGGCGTAAACAATTAAAATGAAGTGCGGAAAATTAATGGCGGCAATTAGCGCAAGAGATGTGCTTCCTAATTTTTGGCATCTTAACCAGCTTAGGATACCTGTTAGAAGCAAGTTCCTCTAGAAAAGTTGACCTAATAAAAGAACGTAACAGAAGGAATGGAAAGCTAAAAGACGAGACACAAATATGTGTAGCGAATAGAATCCCTATGTGGTCGGACCAAGATAAATTAATATCATAGCCAGCATAGGATACCTTGAGCTAATAAAACAATAATGAAAAGCTGAAAGATCAGACAAAATACATAATGCTAAATACAAAGGGGCTCCCGCACCCAAAACGGCCCCTTGAACTACTCCCGACGTGTTTAATCCATAAACTCGGATCCCGCCCCGGATTTATTAAACAAAGCCGCTCGGTGGATCCCCCTCGATTTCTTTCGCCCCATAACGATAATTCACGGCGCCCGCGGCCGGTAAATCATGGAACTTTCGAACCGAAGCCAGAAATTAAATTAACAGCGCCGCCATAAAACCGAAAATAATAACGCGGAGGTATTCCGCTACCCTTTTATCGAGTTTATTCAACTGCCGTCATGTACGTGCAGGAAGTGCGTTTCAGTTAACCGGCATCAAGCCGGTGGAAAAAAAGACGTTGTAATTAAATTACGAATAGATTAGGGCTTTTGGGGGAGGAGGAAAGAGACTTCTGCAAGGTAAGTATCAATCTTAATTCTATGTACTTAATTGTTTTAATTAAGTTTTTAAAACCGCTGGAACTCTTAGTCCTTTCTAATAACCCAGATTTGGTTAAACACTCACACTTCATTAATTTGTGAATATTTAGAACAATAATCGCTTGTCATGCAAATCCGCTCATTAATGAGTTGTTACTGTCCACTAGTCGTTTCGCTTTCAAGACTCGAAGGACCAAAGTGGGGTAATTTAGACTCGAAGGACCAAATTTTACTAACTCGGCGGATGATATTAGTCCTATAGATGAAATGAGACCCTATCACGAGCAAGTAGTCGTGATTAAGAAAGGATTAATAAATCCATTGGTGTCGATGAATACAAGTATCACGTGACAATTATTGGGATTTTATTTGTAGGGTTGGTTATATTTTATCTTACATTGACAGATCGTGCTAAAACTGGACATTTTTCTACACCATTTTACATTATATTTTTAGTATCTGAATGTAGATGCCAAAATCAGCTAAAATGAGTGTAGTGTAAATGATTCTCCAAAAAGAGTAGTGGCTAGAAGAGAATGCCAATATAATAAAAATTAGTCAAAAGATAGTAAGAAAGACTTGATTAGAAAAGAGAACTGAGAATTCTTTCTTCCTCTAACCCCCTTCCATATATAAATTTATTTTAAATTGATAATGTAGACATTTCTTTTTCTCAGTTTCGTTTTTAAATGCAGAATGTATTCTCCAGAAAAGCAAGTTCTGGGACTATTGTGGAAAAAATGTTGTATGCAACACGTGTGAAAAATAGATTGCCACTTGACGTGTTGTCCAACTCGGCCATCGCCGCCGCAGGACAATTTTCACGCCACGTGCAAGAAACGGTAACTTTTACATTTGCTACATGAATTATTGTCTACGATCGTGCACAAGTTGGTAATTTTAGCAGTGTGGATATAAAAGGGCGTTCATTATTGCACTGGTGCAATAATAGATAGTTACGTAACCAGTTATGAAAGAGCGGAATATTTGCCAAAACGAGCGCCAGCGAGTTTTGCGAATTACGCGAGTTGAACAATATCGCGTTTTCATAACGTGTTTTCGTACAACGTTTTATCTACTTCCGTAAATAAGTCGTTCTTTCCACTGAGTATTATACTTACATACCTGTACAAATAATAATTCTACATTGTCAACATCTAAAGCAAGTAAGTGTGTAACTAAGTATTTAAAAATTCCGAAGTACTTTCAGATATTGAAGAAGGTGCCAATTCGGCCGTGTTGGGTTTAATACCCGAAAAGTCTAAACAGCGTTACGATCTTGCGTACGAGAAATTCGAAGATTGGTGTAAACAGAAGAAAGTTAATGCTTTTTTTAGTGATTTCATAACATAACTAGTTATGTAATGATTTCATTACGTAACTATTTATGAAAAATATGTCGTTTCATAACGTCAAAGAGTTATCAAAACTTGAACTTTTCATAACGGAATTAGATAAAATTTATTTTAAATCGATAATGTAACAATTTCTCTTTGTCAGTAGTATCTGTCCTTTGTAAATACCGAATGTAGTTAGGTAACAGTAATGAAAGTATAATATCCAGGAAAGTTCTAGGACGGAAAAATGGTGTATGCACCACGTGTGAGTTGTGTTATAGCACGTGTTGTTGAACTGATGATGAGACAAACAAGAAACTATTTAAAGAATGAAAATAGATTGAGAGACAAAAACAAGAAATTGAGAAGTGATTAAAAAGAAAGGAACTGAAAAAAATAGAGTAGGGAAGAACAAAAAAGGAACTCAATAATGCTAACACTGAAACTGTCAAAAATATTGAAATAAGAGTGAAATTAAACTAAGGAAAGGAAAGGCGAAATATAAAAGTGTCGGAGGAATTACAGGAAAGAAAAATAATTGGGAAGAGTGCGAAAAAAGATTAACAACAAACTAAACAGGGAACGAAAGACTAAAATGAAATTAAGAAGAAACGGAAATAACCGTGAAAAGAGAGTGAAGAAAGAAACTGTAAAAACATTGGGAGAGTAAGCTGAAATTTAAAAGGGTATAATAAAGACGAGTCCGAAAGGAAACTGAGCAGTCCGTCAAGAGACTATAAAGAAAATCAGAAGAAAAATTATGACTGAAGCGGAATAGAGGTTTCTAGGAGAATGTTGAAAGGATACAAAATAATATTAGGTGAATAAAAATATAGAGCCAAAAATAATTTAAGACACTAATAAGAACGTGAGCAGTGAATGAAAGTATACTGAGAAGCTCAAAAAATTATTTGAGATAGAAAAAAAAGCTGAATAGAGGTTAATAAGAGAATATACTGAGGAGTAATACTGAGGAGTAAAGGGAAACTGAGAATAGACTAAACAGAGAGTGAAAAATGGACGTTGACAAGACACTAAAACGAAATTGAGAAAAAAAACTGAAATTGTGAAGAGTATGAGGAGGGACGGAAATAAAGAGACTGGAGAGAAATGACTGTAAAGATAATGAGAAGAAACGGTGAGGACAATAAAAACAATGAAAAGATGAGAATAGTCTGAAGAACGACTAGAACGGAACAGAATAAAGAAAAGTTCAAAGAGAATGTGACGACAGTAAAAAAAGAATTGTGCGTGGAGTCCACGTGCGACAGAAATGAAACGCCAAGTTTTTATTGAAAAATATATAACATCACCGATTGGTAAACTATCCATGCACTCAAACACCCATTAAATTAGTCCATCTGTTTTTTTCAGTCTGAATCTACCTGATCACAATCAATGCATAAGGAACAAAAGTGCGAAAATAGCCGTCGAAATCGTTTAGAGCCGATATGATTAAAACAAGGGGCCCCTTTGTGACAGAGGCCCCCTTGGCTGAGCAGGACTGAGCAGAGATCGAAAAGTCATTGACAATAGACTGAAAATAGAAACTGACAGCTGAGAAACCCGACACATCTGAGCAATTTGAAGAACTGTAAGAAGTTGGAGCACCTGAGTTACCTGAAAATCCTGAAGAACTTGAGACCCCTGACGAGTCTGTGGAACTAAGTTAAGAATCTTACCAACGTAAGAAACCTCTTAGGAACCGGAGTGACTTGAGTAATCTGTAATCTTTTTCTAACCGATACTATTTTGTTTTTAAATGTTGGTTTCTTTGTCTTTCATTGCAATGGCGTTTCTGATGAATGTTAAGAGTTTTACATTGAATTTTTTATCCAATACTTTCAGTGCAACTACAAGCCGCTAAACCATTGGAACGGTCTAAAGTTATGATGGACCTAAAGGGTCAGAGGGCACAGTAAAGATACAATAAGGCACATATTTACGCCAAATTAAGAATCAAGTGACGATTCAATCATCGACTTCCCCAACCCCAACTACCTTCCAGCAGCGTATTTACTCACCCCCTCCCCCCTTTTAAGTGGTTCTTTTTAAACCCGCGAATTGCAGGCGTACGCAATCAGCCCGGCCGGTCCGGTGTACACGGGTCCCGGAGCCAGCCCCACGCAAGCGACGGGAGAGCCCTTCGCGGCCGACAGCCCCTATTTCCCGTTCAGCGCGCGGCCCGGGAGCAGACTTTCTCCCGCCAAACCCAAGGCCGGGCTAAGGCCGACTAAAGAGGAGCCGCCCCAGACGGGGGGCAACTCCATCGACAACCAGTGGGTGAGTATCGAAAAATCCGAACACCCAGAAATGATCGACTGATTCTGATATACGGATGCCATGCAGACTCTCTAATTATACCAGATTGAGAAACCACATACTTCCGAATGATGAAACAGTCAATTGTTTTGGGTGTTCAGTATTCTCCAAAAAAATGTATAAGTAATTAATTAACCGGAGCTGTAAAAAATACCGAAAATTATTCCATCGCCACTAATTTGATCGAGTCGCTGTGTTTTTAATCAGGGGAATTAATTAAGTAATAAAGTTAACGTTGTGATCTGCATTGAAAATGAATTTTAAACGATTTTTTACACACATGTTGACAAGCAATCAAGGCTGCGTTGGTCGGGCGTGGGTTCTAATATACTTTTTTTTGCCGTTTTTTTCTCCAACGACGAACAATTTATATCGGAGACGGAAATATTGGGGCACTCGGACCTATTGCCTCCGAAATTGGGTCCTCGTGTGCCGGATTAGCGTCACTATGGTGCGATAAGTTAACCGTCTTATTTCCACTGCAACCAGTATATGCACATCCAATTTCCCTCCTCTTCATCCTTCCTTCCTATTTTCGTGTCGCCTTCGTCCGGGCTCTTTTAAGATAATTGCCCTGTCAGTCATGGCAAATCACCCGGAGCGGTCTCCCGGAGCATCCGGAGGGCCCTTCGAACGGTTGTTCTCGGCATTAATCCGTTCCGGACGTGAAAGTGAGCGGCAAATCGAAAAGAAATCGACGAAAAATGTATAGCACCTGTCTGTTTGTCGCCCGGTTTCGAATTATTTAAGGAGGACGTGTCTGGTGTGCAGTCTTCGACGAGATAAATGTCGCGGAATTTGTACAGCGTGAGAGGTAATTAACGTGTGTTCATTGCATTGGAAATATCAAATTTTAGAATAAAGTAATGAGTCGATCAAAAAACAGTAGAAGAAGAACTGAGTGGTGGAGTAGTAATGATAGAGATAAATCAAGAGTGTGGAAAGACATACCAAGGTGATGGATGAATTAAGTGAAGTGGTTTTGAGTACTGACACCAGCTCAAAATCACCCTGTATAAGAAAAGGCGCCAAAAATTAGGTTAGGTCAGTCGACGCCAACTGATCTCGATTAATAAAGAATGAGGAAAAGCCCCAATTTGATTTATTAATCGTTCATGCATCGTCTTCATTATTGGACGTATCCTTTGACCCCCGCATTTATGGCGAATGTCGCATAACTCGATCCAAACAGTCGGCACGACACCTGTTGAATTCGCCCAGAGGGTGGTCCTCCAATCACCCACCGTTCGAAATTCCGCGTTTATTCAAATTCGTGGGAACCTACCGGAACACCTGCGACTTCTTCATTTTTTTAAAGTGGTCGCTACTTTATCTAACATGGCGACAAGATAACCAAGTTCGGCGTAGACACACGTGTTCTGCGGTACGATTAAAAAATCGAGGGGAGTTTTCGTGGTACGAGTTTTATCGTTTTTGGAATCGATCACGTTTTCACACACGCTTTCTGCGGAAATTAAGATTCGGAGATTCGGTAATATGGGAACGAAACACATGAGATTAAGAGATAATGGGGTTTCGGGATGCGGAATGTGCAAAAATTGATCAAAAAGCGGGGCGGCGGTTCGGTCGCGTGAAAATCGGGGTTATCTGGGATCGGGGTTGGGGTGGGTTTTTGCACGGATTTCGATACACTTCTTTCGTCGGTATATGATCTCGTCGTCTGCAGTGATTTGACAGCCGGAGGAGCCGCGTCAACTAAAGGCTGGTCACTTCGAAAAAAAATTGTGTTGGTTTTGTTTTCATAAAATTAACACCAGAAACGATACCCAACTTGATATGTCGAAAACGAGATTTTTTTTGAAAATTTCCAAAAAATTCGGTATGTTTTACAAATAGTTATTAATGTCTGGGAAACGAAGAGTGACATCACAAAATTAACACCAGAAGCGCAATTTTGAAGGTCGAAAACCTATATAACGACACCCAACTTGAGGTGCCAATTTTTTTTTTACATTTTCAAAAAATTTTTGGTTGCAAATTTGATAGAAAGAAGGCGAAAGAATCTGAGACTCGACAACTTTGAGCAACATGAGAAACTTCTATTTGTTAAAACTGAAAATGAATTGGAGACACCCTGAATACCCAATTTGGAAAAATTTCGATCAAACCGACACCGACCCCAGTCCGAGTTCCTTTCTAATCTTTCTTTTCCGCCAGCCGAAAAAATCACCGAACCACACAAACGGGTATTACTCAACGCCGCCGTCTTGAGTACACAAAGACCGAGAGTGGGGCACCTCGAAAAAAAATTTTCAGAAGGTAATATACCCACACGCATTGTGCGCTACAAATAAGGAAACGTGTAACGCGGTCTATTACCACATTTTACATTATTTATTAATATATCCAGCCACAATGTAAATAGAAAAGCGACTTCCTCTCCAACGTTTTTACGGCATAAATTATTACAACGACGTTTTCATAATAAAACGAAACGATCCGGGTTTCATTTATGTTCGTTTTTTTCCCTTCGTCGTCACTTAGCAAGTTCAAGTTCAGGAAATGTTATCTTTTACGTTTCTCTTCGCGTGTATCACAATGGCTGGAAACGGCGGCATTAAATGCACCCTAAGCCGTTCGAGAAACCGACGACCCCCCATCAAATTTAAGTACAATAATACACTAAGGTAAGAACATATCCGGTCGGTGTTGGATTACTTTGTGTGGCTGTTGGGTACAGTCGGAGGCGAAAGCGGGACGTGAGAGTGCACTCGGCCGAGAGCGAACTTCACGTATGTCTGTGATCGACCGATCAGCAAAATTCGTTTCTAGAAAATAAATGAGGTTATGTCAAAAAATTTATTCGAATCGTATCTCCAGCCAGTTTTTTTTATTTCATTGGTTTTCTTTCGTTACCCAAGTTGCTTCTTGTGCTAACCTTTTATTTCTTTTCTGCCTCGTTTTTCCTCCTTTCTGCTAAATTTTCTAATCTCATTGTCAGTTTAAAGTTACAGTTTCTATTTCCCAGGTTCAAGGATGTAGTCGTGACTAATTCGGTTATAGATTAGCGAAGTACTGGATTATTATCAATTAAAGTGTTCGAAGAAGATCTGGAAAGGAGGAAAGGAAATTTGTGGCCCACCTGTATTCGAAGGGACTTCGGAGTCCAAGAAGCCAACTCGAACCGCCCGCAGAATCTCTAAATTTAATGTTCCCATACATAAAGATCCGTCAGCTCGCCCCGTTAATTCGCAGGTATAGAGAAGGGTGCATAAAAGCTTCACGCACATGTTTTAAACGTGCTCTGTTTTATTGTCTGGTTACGCGGGCGAGAGGGGTGCGCGGCGAGGGCGGAGCCGTCAGAGGTGTAAATTATTGTTATTCTTACGCGGATAAGTTCGTGTCTTTTGTAATAAGTAAAGGTAAATAGGATTAGCACCAATGAATAATTGGCAGTCTTACGATCTAGCAAAAATGCTGTATGCAACACCTGTAAAAAGTGGTATGGTAATAGAGAAACTTGGGTGAACGCATTCCTGCCATTTTTTGTGTAGCAATACAAATTTCGGGGAAAAATACTTCAAATTTAAACCTGTTTACCGAACACGCCACTGCCCTGAACCTGAAATTATCCCCTTCAGCAGGAGGGGTCAACTTCAGCCCCCAAAAAATAAATTGCACGCGAAACATTGAAATTGGATATCTGCATGTCAAACAAAACCTTCAAGCTGAAATCTGAAATTTGCAATATAAAATTCTAAATCTGTAGTATCCACATAATTAATATCTTAAGCCTGTTGCCTGAAATCTCAAATACAAAATCAGAAGTTCTGCAATCTGGAATATCTAAAGCGTGAAATCTAGAATTTGCAATCTAAAATGTAAAACAAAATCTAGAATGTTACATCCACAACCTTGATTGCTTTGAAACCTCAAATCTACATTCTAAATATGAAATCTAAAGTAATTGAAAATGCCCCATAAGGAATGTGAAATCTGAAATGGAATTCTTAATACGAAATCTGGATACTACTCTAGATTGATGAGGAGAGTGGTGTGATGACTGGTACCTAGTACCTACCTAATTATTTTTTAGCTTTTAGTAGATTATCTGCATCATTATTGTTTCTTTACAATATAAAACTGTTTAATTTAAAAATGTTTTTTACTTATTTTATTTTCAAGTTTTTAGTTTTTCTAAAGTGTACTGTGTTCCACTTGTCAAGCCCTTTCATTTGATACCCATATTGAGGGGATTGAAAAAAAAAGTAATCCACCATTTTGTATTGGCTTTTGAAATTTTTCATAGTGTACTGTATTATACTAATTAAGCCCTTTCATTTGATACCCATATTCAAGGAATTGGAAAAATATATATGTAATCCTACATTTTGTAGTGGCGGCCATCTTGGATTTTGAAATTTTTCATGGTGTAGTGTATTCTAGTAGTTAAGCCCTTTCATTTGATACCCATGTTCAAGGGATTGAAAAAATATATTTATGTACTCCTACATTTTGTAGTGACGGCCATCTTGGATTTTGAATTTTTTCATGGTGTACTGTATTCTACTAGTTAAGCCCTTTCATTTGATACCCATATTGAGGGGATTGAAAAAGCATATGTAATCCACAATTTTGAGGCGGCGGCCATGTTGAATTTACGATGATACTGAATATACATCAAAACTAAAGGCGTGGACCAAATTTCAGGTCAATCGGTCAACAGGAAGGGGGTAAAATTTCAATTACTAGTTTTGAACCACACAAGACAAGACACAAACAAGGCAAGCTAAATAAAACTGTTTAAATTATAAATACGGAATTCTAGATTTACTGAATTTCGGACTGATGGACATTTTGGGACAAAATAAAAATTCTGAGATTGTGAAAAGATGATCGTGAGATTCTTAAATTAAGTATTTGCATGCTTTACTACTATTATATAATTCCATTATTTCATAAGTTTGTGATTTCGTAATTTCGTAGTACGTATATATTTTATGTTCGTAATTATGATACATAATCTCACGATTTTACTTCCATAATTTCAAAATTTACTCATTTATTTTCAAAATGTAATATTTCGTAATTGAGTAATTTCGTAACGCCGTAATTTAAAAATTTTGTGGGCGGCGTCTTTAAACAATATAAAAAATAATGTAAAAATGGTGGATGAACCAACTTTCTTTTTACTTCAACTTCTTCAATGATGTCAGCGTTCAATATTATTGTCATTACGTACAGTTTGTACCAATATTGAGCGCGGACAGCGTCGTTAAACAATTTACAAAAGGGAATTTTAAGATTATGGAATTACGAAATTACACAATTACGATACGAATCCGTACGAAATATTTTGGGAAAACGATAGGAAATTTTGAAATTGTGTTATTGCGATTGTAGCATCGTGAAATTATGGGATGGGTTACAAAAATAATATTGTGAAATTGTGAATTACAGAATTATGAAATTAGGACATTACCAAATATTCTGATAAGAACTACATATTTGGGAAAAAGATGAGGAAATTCTAATATTACGAAATCAGAATTACGAAATATTATTAGGACATTTTGGGAAATAAATGAGTTTCTTTTTTTTTAAATTGTGAGACGACGATCGCGAGATTATGATTTAGAAAACTGAATTACGAAATTTTGTCATAATACAGAAATTTCGATATTTTACAATATCGATGTTTTAGGGAAAAATAAAGAAATTCTGAAATTTGAAACAAGTTCCTAAGATAATGAATAAAAAAAATGTGAAATTGTGAATTACGGAATTATGGAATCAGGACTACCAAATATTATGATAGGAACATTTTGGGAAAAATGAGGAAATTCTAAAATTACGAGATCTCCGAATTGTGAAATCACGCAGTTACGAAATATTTTTATAAGAACGTTTTGGGAAATAAATGAGGAAATTTCTAAATTGTGAGACGAAGATCGTGAGATGATGATTTAGAAAAATGAATTACGTAATTTTGAAATTACGAAATATTGTGGTAAAACAGAAATTTCTAAATTTTAAAATATGGATGTTTTAGGAAAAAAAAATAGAAAATTTTGAAATTTGAAACAAGTTCGTGAGATGTAATGAATAAAAAAAATGTGAAATTGTGAATTACGGAATTATGGAATTAAGACATTACCAAACATGATAGGAACATTTTGGGAAAAATGAGGAAATTCTAAAATTACGAGATCTCCGAATTGTGAAATCACGCAGTTACGAAATATTTTTATAAGAACGTTTTGGGAAATAAATGAGGAAATTTCTAAATTGTCAGACGAAGATCGTGAGATTATGATTTATAGAAAAATGAATTACGTAATTTTGAAATTACGAAATATTGTAAAACAGAAATTTCTAAATTTTAAAATATGGATGTTTTAGGAAAAAAATTAGAAAATTTTGAAATTTGAAACAAGTTCGTGAGATGTAATGAATAAAAAAATGTGAAATTGTGAATTACGGAATTATGGAATTAAGACATTACCAAACATTATGATAGGAACCTTTTGGGAAAAATGAGCAAATTCTAAAATTACGAGATCTCCGAATTGTGAAATCACGCAGTTACGAAATATTTTTATAAGAACGTTTTGGGAAATAAATGAGGAAATTTCTAAATTGTCAGATGAAGATCGTGAGATTATGATTTAGAAAAATGAATTACGTAATTTTGAAATTACGAAATATTGTCGTAAAACAGAAATTTCTAAATTTTAAAATATAGATGTTTTAGGAAAAAAATTTGAAAATTTTGAAATTTGAAACAAGTTCGTGAGATGTAATGAATAAAAAAATGTGAAATTGTGAATTACGGAATTATGGAATTAAGACATTACCAAACATTATGATAGGAACATTTTGGGAAAAATGAGGAAATTCTAAAATTACGAGATCTCCGAATGCTGAAATCACGCAGTTACGAAATATTTTTATAAGAACGTTTTGGGAAATAAATGAGGAAATTTCTAAATTGTGAGACGAAGATCGTGAGATTATGATTTAGAAAAATGAATTACGTAATTTTGAAATTACGAAATATTGTCGTAAAACAGAAATTTCTAAATTTTAAAATATAGATGTTTTAGGAAAAAAATTAGAAAATTTTGAAATTTGAAACAAGTTCGTGAGATGTAATGAATAAAAAAAAAGTGAAATTGTGAATTACGGAATTATGGAATTAAGACATTACCAAACATTATGATAGCAACATTTTGGGAAAAATGAGGAAATTCTAAAATTACGAGATCTCCGAATGGTGAAGTCACGCAGTTACGAAATATTTTTATAAGAACGTTTTGGGAAATAAATGAGGAAATTTCTAAATTGTCAGATGAAGATCGTGAGATTATGATTTAGAAAAATGAATTACGTAATTTTGAAATTACGAAATATTGTCGTAAAACAGAAATTTCTAAATTTTAAAATATAGATGTTTTAGGAAAAAAATTAGAAAATTTTGAAATTTGAAACAAGTTCGTGAGATGTAATGAATAAAAAAAAAGTGAAATTGTGAATTACGGAATTATGGAATTAAGACATTACCAAACATTATGATAGCAACATTTTGGGAAAAATGAGGAAATTCTAAAATTACGAGATCTCGGAATGCTGAAATCACGCAGTTACGAAATATTTTTATAAGAACGTTTTGGGAAATAAATGAGGAAATTTCTAAATTGTGAGACGAAGATCGTGAGATTATGATTTAGAAAAATGAATTACGTAATTTTGAAATTACGAAATATTGTCGTAAAACAGAAATTTCTAAATTTTAAAATATAGATGTTTTAGGAAAAAAATTAGAAAATTTTGAAATTTGAAACAAGTTCGTGAGATGTAATGAATAAAAAAAAAGTGAAATTGTGAATTACGGAATTATGGAATTAAGACATTACCAAACATTATGATAGCAACATTTTGGGAAAAATGAGGAAATTCTAAAATTACGAGATCTCCGAATGGTGAACTCACGCAGTTACGAAATATTTTTATAAGAACGTTTTGGGAAATAAATGAGGAAATTTCTAAATTGTCAGATGAAGATCGTGAGATTATGATTTAGAAAAATGAATTACGTAATTTTGAAATTACGAAATATTGTCGTAAAACAGAAATTTCTAAATTTTAAAATATAGATGTTTTAGGAAAAAAATTTGAAAATTTTGAAATTTGAAACAAGTTCGTGAGATGTAATGAATAAAAAAATGTGAAATTGTGAATTACGGAATTATGGAATTAAGACATTACCAAACATTATGATAGGAACATTTTGGGAAAAATGAGGAAATTCTAAAATTACGAGATCTCCGAATTGTGAAATCACGCAGTTACGAAATATTTTTATAAGAACGTTTTGGGAATTAAATGAGGAAATTTCTAAATTGTCACACGAAGATCGTGAGATTATGATTTAGAAAAATGAATTACGTAATTTTGAAATTACGAAATATTGTAAAACAGAAATTTCTAAATTTTAAAATATGGATGTTTTAGGAAAAAAATTAGAAAATTTTGAAATTTTCAACAAGTTCGTGAGATGTAATGAATAAAAAAATGTGAAATTGTGAATTACGGAATTATGGAATTAAGACATTACCAAACATTATGATAGGAACATTTTGGAAAAAATGAGCAAATTCTAAAATTACGAGATCTCCGAATTGTGAAATCACGCAGTTACGAAATATTTTTATAAGAACGTTTTGGGAAATAAATGAGGAAATTTCTAAATTGTGAGACTAAGATCGTGAGATGATGATTTAGAAAAATGAATAACGTAATTTTGAAATTACGAAATATTGTCGTAAAACAGAAATTTCTAAATTTTAAAATATAGATGTTTTAGGAAAAAAATTAGAAAATTTTGAAATTTGAAACAAGTTCGTGAGATGTAATGAATAAAAAAATGTGAAATTGTGAATTACGGAATTATGGAATTAAGACATTACCAAACATTATGATAGGAACATTTTGGGAAAAATGAGGAAATTCTAAAATTACGAGATCTCCGAATGGTGAAGTCACGCAGTTACGAAATATTTTTATAAGAACGTTTTGGGAAATAAATGAGGAAATTTTTAAATTGTGAGACGAAGATCGCGAGAATGAATTACGTAATTTTGAAATTACGAAATATTGTCGTAAAACGGAAATTTCTAAATTTTAAAATATGGACGTGACGCCCTGAAAAATCTACATCCTGAATCTGAAATCTAAACTTGAAATTCGAAATCTACAATCTGGAATGTTAAATTTCGAAATCTAATATCTGAAGCTGGCAGCCTAAAATGTTGAATCCGGAATTAGAAATTGCATAAAGCACTGACTGGCTGGATGAGACGTTTTGCATTTAATTCTGTTTTTCGTTGCAATAAATGTTGCTGTTTTTGCGTTTCACCGATTCTGTTATTGTGCAGTTATATCGTTCCGTGATAAGGTATGCGCTGATAACGCAATTGCGACCGAAAGGAATAGTTAAGAGTTACTAACGGGAGAACAGCAGCGGAAGGAAATACTAGTTAGAGAGTCAATAAAGGGGGCACAGGCAACTGATGGGAATAGTTAAGAGTGTCACTAAAGGGAGAACAGGCATCAGCAGGTAATAGTTAAGGGAGAACAGCCAACGGAGGAAAATAAGGCGCTATAGTGAAAACAAGAAGTGAATGTAAATAATTAAGAGACTCCATAAAGGGAGAAGAGGGAGCTGGAGGAAACAGTTAACACAGTCCTTAAATGGAGAATAAGCAGTTTAAAGAAATAGTTACAGTCACTGGCAGCGGAAGGAAATAGTTAAAAGTCACTGAAGGGAGATCAGGCAGCGGAATGAAAAAATTTTTGCAGGCTGTAATGGATTTGAAGGAGGTGTGTGATACATCAGCACCTGTTGGTGGTGGTGCTTCCTCCGAAATTCGGCGCCAATCACGCATAAATACCATCGACGAAACCGAGCGTAAAGTCGCATTTTTCCAAATGTCCACCACGCGAAACAAAGCCAGTTCGCCGTCATTGAGAGAACTTCTTGAATTCTCGTCCACGCTGCATTCCAGGAAACTGCATACTCATAATTGCGCATTCAAAGATCATTACATCAAAACGAGATTCCTCAAGCTATATGGTGGACAAACGGCGACGCAGAACGAGGATAAATCGAAGCCGGAACAAAGTCCGTTCTTTTTTTCGCGTCGATTTCGAACCACGAAACGTCCCTCCATTCAACGTTCGTCGATTAATAATAAAACGGCAGTAAACGCGTAATAATTCTTGCATTCCGCGCAACGCGCTCAATGGAACACTCATGGATGTTTACTATTTCAAGGACGTCAGAGTAAATGTTTTTTTCCTCTCAAATTGGTAATTAATTCCTGGCATACCTTTCAATTTATTAATGTTTTTTGCATTTCGTACGCGTTCGAGTCAACAAAGAAAATTCTTGCTAATCGCGGACGTATGTCGTGCTGGAAAAGGAGCGAGCGTTAAGGGGCGGTCACGAGGATTGCAATGTTCGAGTGATTGCCTTATCTAGTGAGCGTTGCGTAGTTCTGAAACTATTTTGTCATTATTTACGGTTCCCTTGTTTAAAAAGACAATTCGAGAATGATCCTTGGTCCTCCAGTTTATAAACCTTAGATTTTAGATTTTGAGATTGTCAAATACACGATTTGTCAAGTTTCGAAACTGTTCTTAAATCTACAGACGCTTTACATACAGGTCAGATTCTGAAATTTGAAAGTGCCAAAGTTAAATTGTTTTTCTCTAATTGTCAAGTTAGGTTTTTAGCTTCTCAGCAGTCAAATTTTGACCCTTATTGTTAGTCCTAGTTCTTTGACGCTGTATTTTGTAAATCATTAATTACACTCGAAATAAAATAGTCATTTATGCAGCAAGTGCTAAAAGTGTTTATTGCACGCGACACGAAAATTGTCCTACGAGGCCGAAACCACATGAAACAGAAATTAGTGAAAAGGAGAAATTGTTACATTATCAATTTATACTATAATTTTTAGTGGATTAGAGCAATTATTAATTGTAAGAAGAGAAAATTAATATCGTGAAATAAAAAGATGTAAATAAATGTGGCTATCAAAGTTACTGAGAAAGAGTTCCATTTTACATTTTTTACACGTGTTGCATACAGCATATTTTCTACCATCGTTTATAATATTAACGGCCTCAGTGGTTTGAACGTGATCACTACTCGGTTGGGCGTTTCGTGTTGCAATTTTTGGGCGCCTTGAAGTGGTTCGAATGTGATCACTGATGCGTCGAGCCTACGTCTAGGTTGTAGTCGGTTTTTCAGGCGGCAATTATCGCAAGTGTGAACCGGGCTTAACGAGCGTCGTTCGGAGTGACGACAGTGCCAAGCAGTCTGACTGCGTTGTCGGTAAGCAGTGGTGGGGTTTCTGCACGATCACCGTCTAACCACCGCGCCACGGTGTAGTTCCTGTAATTGCACACATCCACCAACAACAATGCGATATACAGTGCGTTTTCGCGGCCGTACGTGAAAGTGTTTTCCCACGAGGGTCGACGCCGAAACATCGACAATTCCGTGCGTGTTTTCATCTCGAAAGTTGTATTACGAATGATTTATTGTTGTAAATCGCACAATGTTACACTTTCTAAACGGACTTAATTCCGTCCGGGCGAAAAAATCGCGCGATAAACTTCCAACCCTTGATATGAAAGTGCCGACATTATCGTGAGTAACTAATTACGTCGAATTCGTCGTGGTGATAAGACGATGGATTACCAGAACCAGGACGGGTTCTATTTGGGGAAGCAGGGTTTCTGGAAGTGCGGCAACGTGCAGTCGGAGAGCGGGGTGAGAGTGTTTTTATTTTGTGTGGATTTTATTTATTTTGTTACGTCACGGATGCATGGCAAATTTAGACACACATGTGCATCTAGTGATCTTTGTGTCATGTTACATACTAATTTTTTTCTACGTCCAGTCGCAATTAAATCAGTGTGACTATATTTAATTATTTAATAAGGGTTTGACAATCAGTTTATTGATCACAATGTATACACGTATCCTAAGATTTTTTATGTGTAAACACACTTTCTAAGAAACAAGTAGTGAAACGTGACTCATAATCTAGCTTCCAAAAGCGTCAAAAAATACACTAAATCTTTGTGGTGATTGTGAAACGGCACTAGAAAACGGGCTAATTACCGCCAATCGTATTGAAATAATTTAATTGCCTGTTGTGATCAGTGATTTAATCCGTTAATTATGCAAAACGGTCGGCGTAAAAACGACCGCCTAGCCGCACAATAAATGATTTATCTATCGTTTTCTCCCATAATTGAAGGAGCGCATTTTTCTCTCTAAACGGATAAAATTCGTTTCGCAACGATCTGTCGAGATGCATGTGCATTTTATCTCGGCGGCAAAGTTTAAAGGACCGATTGATGTCGCTGTGCGTAAAAATGCAGGTCATGAATGCAGTAACTTTTTTCCCAATCATTTCATAAACAACGAAGAATCCACCACGTTGCCGGGACTATTTACGTCCCGTTTCCACGTCAGTGTGCAGGTATCGCCACGACGATCGACGTGGAACTGCACCAATTAAATAATAATAGAATATAGATTGAGAAATTACACGTCGGTTTGTATGATGCAAGGGTTCGTTTCTTCGAGGGATTGCGGTGGACACGAAACGTCTGGCATTTCGGTGGGGTGGGTCTCGGGGGTGGTCGGTGACCAGGGAGTAAAAGAGGTTGATGATTGGGGTTCGGTGTATCTCCACCTCTCTAGAATATCGAGACATGAATTTGAGTGGATTTAAAAAAAGTTACAACTTTCATGAATTTTTTTGACATTCAAAGAGTGAAATTTTGGAGGATTTAAAAATATTCATTGAATCGTCGGAATTCAGAATCCGCGCATCTTAAGATTCTCTTACAATGTGAGATCCTAAAAACCTGGAAATTTGAAAACACCAGAAATTGAAATGCTGACAACAATTGAAAACCTTAGGTACATCCTAAAAATCTTGAAACCTGATAATTCGAGAATTTCAAACCATCAGAATCCGAAAAACTGAAAACATGACCGTAACAACAATGTCATAACAGAATGCAATCATTCCCAGTTTGGATACTTGTATCAGGTTGGCACTCATTTTATGGTTTTTGAATCTCAGAAACTCATTTTTGGTGTTTCTTCAGTTTGATGACACAGTCCCATAATTCTTTCAATGTGTAAAAAATCATTTTTTGGTTCTCGCAACAAATTTTGAAAAAAAAAACTTTAAATCAGTTCTAATGCGCGATGATTTAATCAATTTCTCGGCTATATTTGGAGGGGCGAATCTATGAGTTTACTTCGTCGTCGTCACAAAGAGATATTATCTGGATTAGTTGTAACCTTTAATTCAATGGACTTCTTAAAATAGAACTCTGTTGCAATAGTTGACCATGTGTTGGTGTTTCATTGTTTTATTCAAACGAAAAATTAGTATCTAATTAATTTTACGTTCGTAACGAGTTAATTTGACGTCACCAAGTGGAAACGACGAATATGTATATTCACCTGGTTCTCGACACTATTTTTTCTTCAAACTCTAAGTCGAAAATCTGACGCGACTTCTCGGTCGTGAAATATTGAACCGCATAAATAAAGACATAAACGATGATGTGGCGAGAAAATGGAGATATAAAGTTCGCTTGTACGAGAATACTATATTGACGAAATATGCTGAATGGTCGTTTAAAACCGACCCTCGGATAATAAATTTTCCGCTGGCGGGATAGGACGGACACAAATAAAACTTGCAGCAGGACGACAAAGGGAAAACATTTATGGACCGGCTGGGCGACGAAATTTAGTGCCTCTAGACGATCCGTTGAACCTTCCGTTCATCAGATTACCCAACTTGTTCGGTGTATTTATTTAAAGACGTTCAAATTAGTTTTTCTGTTTTTAAATATCGTTTTGCGCGGCTCGGTGTGGTCCCCGTAAGCAAGGAGGTTGTTTCATACTTTTTTTTTGTTCTTTTCAGTATGGCTCCGACGAATTCAACGACTCCCCCCGATACACGTCGCCCAACCCGAGCACGGGGTACTACCTCGGAGCCGACGGCGCCCCGGGTGCCGTCGGCGACTGGCACCCCTCCTACGGCACCTCCTATCAGACGTACGAGGCCTACGGCCTGATCCCTGAGAGTGAGGGCCAGGGCCTACCCCCGATGTCCTCCCTGAGGCCCAACGGCGCCGCCGTCACCACCATGACGGGCACCAACAATTCGGCGTTCGTCGCCGCCGCCCACGCGGACGTCGTCGTCAACAAAGGTTTAGGAACAGTAAGTGTGCCGCTTGGCTACGAGTGTAACTGTACTTAGTCACTTAATTCGTTTTCAGATTTACCCAATAGCAGAGCAAGCTAGCGCTAGTAGTTATAGTTCGGCCCCGTCGACGCCGGTCAGCTCGCCGCCCCCGTTAGCGCCGTCTAGCTGGCTAGCCAATCACAACACTCCACATTCTCCCCACTACACACAGACGGTCAGTGTGAATAACAGTGCTGCACCTCAGGGTTTACACATGGTGAGTCGCGAGAACGCGGCCGGACGATTGCTCAAAAGTTCGAGTGTTCAGTTGGCCGTAGAACTCGTTCTCAAGGGTGGAGTGCGTTTACAGACGACATCAGAGGTGGGATAATTTTGTAAACTCGCCGTATCCTAAGCCACGACTAAAAAAAATGCCACCTTGCGAACAATGGAGCGAAAGGCGCTTTCAGATAGCGATCCCATTACGCCAAATACGACCGGCCGAACCATATACGCTCCAATTAAGCAACCGTATCATTTCATTTGTCCGTCGATATTTTCGTACCATTTTGATTTTTTCTCCCCGCCCATTATGGGCAACCGGGACGGTCTTGTACGGGCGCTGAACTCCCGCACTTTTGAGCACCGATTGAGGTTTTCTTTTCGCAATTAATAAAAGCTTCCATAAAATATTTGGCTAGTTCGTTTTATATGATTGCAGGAATGTGAGTTGGAGACGCGAGCGTTATCGAACCCACATTCACGATTTTTATTTACAGTAGTTTTTTTGTTGTTTTTGTGTTTGCATGGTGTTTTTTTGTTTTTGTGTGAAGCCTCCCGCCCCTGAAGCGCAACGCTTAGACGATGCAATAGGCTTCTTACGTGATCACGCGGAGGTGAACGTAAGTGAATTTCATTTTTTTTTTTGTAGTTACTGGTGGTTTTGTGTTAATTTTGGAGTTTGCATGCATCGAGGAGGCGTGGTGGAGAGATGAATTTTGTACAGGGCGTCTTTAGATTGGGTGCGATCAGCCGAAAATTAACAATTCCCTTATTGAAACTGTAGTAGTTACATGCCACCGAGATCTCGATTTGTAGCGTTTATTTCTTGAGCATGCATAAAAACAGTCAAGGTCATTTCCACCACCTCGCCGCCTCCAGCGAACGCTCGCCTGACCCCCGCTGTTCCAGGGAACACGAATGGAAGAAAGACTGGACGACGCGATCAACGTCTTACGTAACCACGCGGAACCTCAAATCACCCTAGGGCAGCTCCCTCCTAACCTAACCCAGCACCACATGACGACACTGGGCTACACGGCGGCGGCGTCCGAACCGCACATCCCCGACACGGTCAAAGTGGAACGAGCCACATACAACACAAGTACGCAACCTCCATTTTCGCCACCGTGTACACTAATTGTCTCGTTGTTGTCCAGAAAAGCGCAAAGAACCCCCAGACAGCGACACGAAGCCCTCTAGTTCAGTAGAGACCATAGTTCAACCAAATTCGACCAGCGGGCCTCCGGCGAAGACGACGAAGAGGTCGCGGAGATAGTAAGTGTTTTCGTGGTGCACAGTTCGGCGACGCGGTCGAAAGTCTTTCCCCTTCGGGGGGAATTCTTTCGACGGAGCACGCGCGAACGAGGTTTTTCACCTTTTTAACTAGTAGCTGTTTAAGTAACGGGGATGAAGATGAAATTGATGATCCGAGCAACAAGGCCGTACGCGAGAAAGAGCGTAGGCAGGCCAACAATGTCAGGGAACGGTATGTAAGATAGGCACACGTTGTACTTAACACTTCCTTTGTCATCCTTCTTTTTATTTTGAGTTGGCGTTGTTATTAACGGTGTGGAGGTGTGGGGAATCGGATTGGGGAGGTCGCTAGTGTCTGGTGGACCGGTTTCAGCATGATAAATTAATAACAGTTACAAACAAAAGTTTACACTTTTGACATTAAAAACAATCGACATATTTCTTTTTTTTTAATATAGGAAGAGAAAAATGACTTTGGGGGTGTGATCTGTAAGGTTTAGTTGTGAATTTTGTATCCTTAGCTAATCTAGGTGCTGAAACCGGTCCACCAACTCCAAGGAGCAAACAAACACAAACGAGGCGGAAATCTTTCCAATGAAACCATCAACGTCACACCCCTTCCCGCAGCGCCTAATTTCCAAGGCCCACATTCAGAAAAACAAATGTTACTTCACGGTGTGACGTAACATTCGTAGTTAGGAATTGGCCAGAGCATGCGTAGTTGTTTTAATTGTTGTCGATTCTCTTACTTTATGATTTATTATTTTACAGAAACACTATGAATATGGGCCTTGATATACCCCAAGTGTGTCTAACTACTTGTCGGTTATCAATTTCATTCTTCTTTCGATCTGTATGAGCGTCTTGTCCCTCTTTGTAAAAGCGTTTAACAGTTGTTCCAGTGCGGATGAGACCGAAGAAGGTGATCTAGATCCAGATATTAAAGCACAAAGGGAGAAAGAGAGGAGGCAAGCCAATAACGCCAGAGAAAGGTGTGAATCGTTCTGTCGATAAAGTGTATTTTGGCCTATATTCATTCACTGTGTTTCATCTTTATTGTCTAACTTTCCTTGTAACACATTTAACTACCTTGTTGATTTTACTGTCTTCGTGGTGGTGACGGTTTTTGTACCGCAGGATACGGATTCGGGATATAAACGAAGCTTTAAAGGAACTGGGAAGGATGTGCATGGCGCACCTGAAGACGGACAAGCCTCAGACGAAACTGGGGATCCTGAACATGGCTGTTGAGGTCATCATGACGTTGGAGCAGCAAGTGCGAGGTTAGTTGTGTAGATCAACTCATACTAAATGTCAAAAGTGTCAGCTGTGTGTTCTTCAAGCTTGACTTAAAAAGAATTGAAATTACCGGAAGTGGTTTCACTGTGGAACCACTAAATTTAATCGATTTTAAACTTTCTTTGTGCTTTCTCCCTGAAATATTTAGTTGATTGACCAAATTTTATGAATACAAGTCGTTTTCGCAAACGTGGGTATTTTTTTAAAACGGTGGTTTCAAGACGAAACCACCGACATCGAAAGGGTTAATAAATGAGTTACTTGGATCAAAAGTGTTACGTTTTCATTTCAGAGAGGAACCTGAATCCCAAGGCGGCTTGTTTGAAACGAAGGGAAGAAGAAAAGGCAGAAGATGGTCCTAAATTAGGGCCAGGGCCGCACCATATGCTGACGCAACACTATCCGACATTACCGGTAATTATAATAAATACTCACGTTTTTGGATATTTTACAGTCGAGACTTCTGTCTACACTTATGAGTGCATTTTGGAAATTTCAAAATTTTGAGTTGAGAAAAAAAAACATTTTTGGGGTTAATGAATTTAATAGTTTTTGGATGCTCAGTGTATTTTAGGTTGCGCCTTGTTCCCAACCACCAATCCAACCGATCGTTTCGTTTTTTTTCCAGGGTGCTCCTGCCAATTTGCCTCACAACCCAGGCCAGCCCCAATAGCAGTGCTAGAGCGGTGGGCCTGCCACCTGTACATAAATTTTCGTACAAAAGGGCTCTTATTAATTATATTATATTTTTTTAAGAATGTTCTGTAGGATACCGAGCGTATCGTTTCTACAAAAGCGACCCGACGCACGACCGGAGCCGCCCTCGTTTTTAGATGTACTGTATTTTTAATTTTATTATTTATTTTAAGAACAACTTTCGTGCCAAACGTCGTAACTAACAATACTCCACTGTTGACAAGATACGTATTTGATTGATCTCTCTGCGCCATCGACCTGTGACATACAATGTTTTTTCGACAAAATTGTGCCATTCGGCGGCGTTGGCGCTCCGGGCGCTGGCGAGGCGCCAACGCCCCGAACGACCCTCCGGTCGTCCGTCGGCTTCGACGTGCGCCAGTATTTCGAAAATTATGACTTGTAGAGCTACCGGCCAAAATGACATACGTGAGCTGTGAAAACGGTCCACGGGTGGATATAAAAATGGACATTACTTAAGATATTACTTATTTAATATTAAACGCTCTGTCTGTCCGTGGACTCTTGGATCTTGTGTGTTTTATTTTGGCCGGTAGAGTTTTTATTATTCTACTAAACTTCAGACTATATCCATAGAGCTGTTTATTATGTTAATTTTAAGTTTATGTAATATTTAACTATAATTTTTATAGGTATATTTTATTTAAGGTTTCTTGCAATCATGGCATAGTATATTTTACTATTTCCATTCCACCGGCAGCCATTGTTACTTTTTAGGCAGCGTTCTATTTTGGCTCAATTTTCAATATTGGTGCAACTACTTTTTTTATATTTTTGTAAAGCGAATCTTGACGGCGTTTCCCCGGAGTTACGAACATTGATTAGGTACATTTCATAAATATATTTTTTTAGGGGGCAACGTCTCGATCGAGATCACTCTGAATCGATTAGACGATTCGTAAAGCTTACCTTGACATGTATAAACGTTTAAAGCGGATGTGTTTTTAAGTATATAAAAGTATATATGAATAAAATACTGCGTGATGAAAAAGTAAAGTTAAGATATACAGTTAGACTACGGTATAAAATGAATATCAATGTAATATACAATACGTACATAATATACTATGTGCCATTTTTCATAACTACGGATTTATTTTAGTTCCCCAGGTGCGGTACCATGCCCTCCAGACATCCTGACCTTCCCGAGAAAGGCCCTTATTCCTGGTAACATCCATGTTGTCCTAAGAAAATCCATCTAAGAACTCACTAAAATACAGGTACTATTGTTCCTATTAACTATCAAAAAACGCCCTCTACAATAAGACACTGATTTCAGTCCACCCAAGCCACCTTCGCGTCCGCGCCCCCCTCGTGTCGCGCCTCCTTCGGTGCGGTCTTCCTCCGCATCTTTCTGGGCAAAAGGTTGCGCGACACGTTGATCCCCAAGTTCCTGTTCCTGGTAATCTCCCTCAGGATTTTCGAGAACTTGTACCGCTTCCGTCGGGACAGATTTTTCACCACGTCCAGGTGCTTCTCGTGCATGGGGTTCGTGCCCACGTTGTCCAGATTCGCGACCTTGCTGGAGTCTAGGACCGGCCCCAGAGTGGAGATGGCCCTTGACACGCCCACCTGCAAGGAGACCGTCAGCGGCGCCCCCTGTGCGCGAGCGCAGTTATTAACATTTACATTCCCGTGCTTCACGAGGTGCTCGGTCAGGTCGGCCCCCAAGAGCTCGGCGTGGACCTCCATGCGGATGGTGACGAACTTGTTGATGGACCAGAGGAGGAGGATGGAGGTGACGATGCCCCAAGTGGTCAGGCAGAGGCAGGCCAGGGTCTGGACGCCCAGTAAGTACCAGCCGCCCCCTGCGAAACGATTTTTCTTGGCGTGTTTAATAATCGAGTAACCTATTTTCTACTATGCTATAGTACTATAGCTTATATCGATATCACACGAATTGCCTGTACTATGTTGAAATATTTTACAAAATATCATATAGGCAACCAAACATACGCGTAGCTTACAAATAAAATGTGTTTGCACCTTTGAAAAGTCCGGATCTGCCACTGGTGGTATCCAAAGGGTAGGGGTCATCGGCGAAGAACCCCACGGCCAAAACCCCCCAAATGCCCGCGACTCCATGGACCGCACTGGCCCCCACAGGGTCGTCGATCCCCATCTACAACCGCAATTAACTCACTTCTCAAAACCACAATTCTTACCTTGTCAAAGATCGGCATGAACGCACAGGCCAGTATGGCCCCCAGGCACCCAATAATCAGGGCCTCCCACGCTGCAACAATCAACCCTATAATATTTTTCAACCTCCGGTGATACAGACCTCGGTACAAAAAACACCCCGCCGTGACGGCCACCAACGACCCCAGAATCCCGTTAATAATGTCAATTGCGTCGATCTTCCCTTTGAGCTTAACCATGGAGAATATAATGCTAATGGTGCCACCCCCGAAGGACGACATCATCGTCATTACCGCTGCCCTGGCGGCGTAGTGCCACTTCTCCCCGCTTAACTACAACCACAATTTTATCGAGCCTCCGTGATTGTAAAAAAGTCTACTTACACCATACGTGCTCCCCGAGTTGAACGCCAACCACCCCCACCACAGCACGAACAGCCCCATGACGGCGTTTACCGGGTTCCCCAGCGGCAGGGGCTGAATACCGTTGTCGTAGCGCCCCAGCCGGGGCCCTAGCATCATGGCACTGGCCAACGCCGAACTCCCTCCGATGAGGTGCACCGCCCCCGAACCGGCTATGTCCACCGCCCCCATCTTGTTGAGGAAGCCGTGCTCCCCCCACATCCACCCCGCCGGGATGCAATATATCGCAGTGTTGAGAAAGCTGAAGATGCAATAGGCCTTAAAGTTGCAGCGTTCGGCCATCGCGCCGCTCACGATGGTGGTGGCGGTGGTGGCGAAGCTCAGTTGGAAAATAAAGGCGGCGTAAATAGCCCCCTTGAGGGGATCTCGGAGGCTGGGGTCGGTGAAGAAGTCGCCGAACGCGATGAAGCCGTTGTTGTGAGAGCTCTGACCGAACGAGAAGGCGAAGCCGAAGATCCAGTAGGTGAGGCCGCCGAGGACGATGTCCACCACGTTCTTCATCATTATGTTGACCTCGTTTTTGATGGATACGCAGCCGGATTCCAGCATGCCGAAGCCTGGAAATGGTTTAGTCCGAACAATTCAAAGTGCACATATACCTGTTTGCATGGTAAAGATCATGAAAGAACTGGTAATGATCCAGTTGGTGTCCCCCGGGTCGATGTCGTAGAGCCATGGTATCGGCTGCGAAGAATTTCTACCAGGAGCTGGGGTCGTCATGTTAATTCTGTCAGGCCTATCGTCCGAGTAACGATTGATGATCGCCGCGGTAAACATTTGAATATTTGACCACATTTTTATTTTATTCATCGTCATTTCGTGCGACCTTGACTTGTTTTTCTCTTTGAGCGAAAGATAGGACATCTAAAAATTTAAGAGGATTTCCATGTTACGAATGGCACGCATATTCTTATCTGGAAATTAGTCGAACTGTTGTATTGTGACATAATTTTGATTAATTATTGCATTTGAGGGGTACATTCGTTTAGAAAAGTGCATGCGCGAGATGTTATCCGTGTGGGGCTTCCAATGGAAAGCTTTAGGTAATTAGCTTTTGTTTATTTTACATGTCGACTTGTCCCCGTTGTTATTTATTAATATAACTAGATGTCAAAATCAACGCAGACGACTGACAATACATAATTTAATAAAAGGAGACACCAGATATATAGATATCACCATTTGGTCAAATTTAAATTTCGCCGTTTTAAATTTTCGAATTCATGACGTCAGATACTTTGGCAAATTGAAAAGCAACGATCCAGTGGGGGCTCCTTGGCAGGACGTCTATGTAAATGTAGAAACTTATAATAAATTATTCCTACGTATATTTTACGTTACCATTTATTAAATGTCACCTACACTACTACAACTACAAAACAATAATTAACACAACAACACTATTCGAAAGGACTGTGGACGTCGGTTATTTGCGACTGCGCCGAAGACGCGGACTTCTGCCTCTTCTTAAACTTACTCATAACACGTTCCATACTCTTGGCCACTTTCGGAATCGACGAATGCAGTAGCCCCTTTCGTTGGATGTAGTTCCCCACACAGTTGGGGGAGTTTTTCTCTATCTGAAAAACCTTTTTGAGCGACACACCGATTCTTGACGATCCTCACCAGCTCGCAGGTTTCCTCCTGGCTCAGCATGATCTCGTACTCGTTGTAGTCTTTGGCCGGAATGATCAAGAGTCTCGTTTCGACGAGAGAGTCCACTTCGACGAGGCCGCTATGGGGGAAGATGAGCTTCTGGACGGCCCTAAAGCACGTTCGCTTAGATAAGGAAGGGTGTTTTGAAGGTGGTACCTAGGAATGTACGAGGGAGCGGTGTACAGCTCCTTGGTGTTGATGTCGATGACTATGCCTTGGATGAGGATGATGTCGGCTATCATTGAATTGACGGTGAGGTACTTGAAGTTGGAGAGTTTTGGAGAGAAGCTGCTCTCGAGGAGGTAGCGGATCTTTTCGAGGGGGTAAGTTCGGTACGCGGAGGTGTTCATCATGATGAGAAGGGCCTGGCCCAGGCTCAGGTGCTTCCAGAGAAGACACTCGAATCTGTAAGTTTAAGCTTGCAAAGAGTCTTACGGTAATAATCAGTGAGGCAACCCTGTCACTGGGTCGTCCTTCATTTCGATGGCCTTTGTGATTACGGCTTTGTTCAAGACGTAGACCACGCAGGTGGTCTCTGCGGTCACGACTCCGTCGTAGGGCCTCTCTGTGAGTAGTCCTTTCTCTCCGACGGTGGTACCCGGAAGGAGGTAGTCACACATGGGCTCCTTGTAAGACGTCGAGTCCAGATACTCGACGACTGGACAGATGCCGTAGTCGGCGAGATCCCGTATGATGAGCGTGTGGGGAGTGAAGGACACCTTCAGCATTCCTGTACAAAACAGAGCTTTAAAACGCCAACATCGGCATCAAAGCCTCCTCACCTGAAATCAAAATGGTAATATTTGTCACCATCGTACCCATCTCTAACACCGATTCTCCACTCGTGAATTTTCTCGTCGTGACGTTTGCGTAAAGAAATTCCACCAACTCGTTGTCGTTCCCCATGTATCCGATCTCACGGAAAATCAGCTTAGAGGAAGACGGCTCTATCCGCTTGATCGAGTGGATGAAAGCCTCTCGCACTGTGATGGATTTGATGAGACTTCTGTACTCCGCCTCGTCCACCCAACCTGAAGCTTTCAACTCGAAAACGTCCTGCTTCATGGCGCTGAGGACCGTCCTCATGGCCTGCTTGGTTTTGACGGTCTGGGCGACGTGGGGCGACTCCTTCTGAGCGATGCCCAATCTTTTGGTCACAGCTAGACGGTCCTCTTGGATCTTCTTTTTGATCAGTTCTCGGATCTGGTCTTGGTCGATGATCTGGTGGAGATTCTGAAGGATCTCTTCTTCGGCAGCTATGTAGTTTTTGGCTATCTCGAAGGCCATGGCCCGGTGTCGGTCTATCTGACTCTCGAGGTACTTCATCATCCGCGGAGTCATTTCACGGAAGATCGGGATGTACTTGAGGAAGTACACCACTCGTAGTGATCGAATCAAAAGGAGCACCTCCAGCACACAGTCGAAGTACAGACCGGTGGGGCAGTTTCGACATTCAAACAGGAAGCGAAAGTAATGGAAACAATAAGTGAAGAAGCACGTTATCAAAATGAGGAAGTCCAACATGTTGGTGTATGTTCTGAAACAAATGCATCAGTAATTTCGCCAAACCACCAAGTTCTGCATAGAGTACCTGAAGTACATGACCACTCCGTGTTTCCAAATGTAGATCCAAGAGAAAGCGAAAATCTTGATAAAAAACTCGCCCACATATAGGACGAAAAAGACCACGCTCGTGAGGGCGTACAATGGAGTCGTTATTCTTTTATGCTCGTCAGTGTCTATAAAAGAAGACTCTGCAGCTATTACGTAGGTGAGCGTCAGCAAGTGCCCGAAAGCAACCAGATTCATAATGATAAAGAGAGTGTCGCGTTTGATTATTCGGTAGAAGAAGAGTCGCCAGCGCAGTCTGGGCGGCATCAACTTGTCGTACGGGTTCTTGACGATCAGTTTTAGCATGTTTTCCAGGAACCGATAGAAGAAGCCCTAGAAAGCGGAATTTGTGGATCTACACAGCCTAGAAAGAAGCTATACCTCTTTCTCGAACAGCTTGAACAGTCCGTCCAGCTCGATCACCAGCTCCTCGGTATCCATCGCCACATCCACAGCTTGGTGCAAAGACCTGATGCCGCCCGTCGACACCATCCCGTTTTCGAACAGCCTCGAATAGGTCGTCTTTTTCAGCTTGAGGATCCTCAACTTGGCCTCCTTCGTCATTTCCCTCATCTCCTTGCCGGTGGGCTCGTTCGGAATGTTGGTCTGGCAGTCGGGACAGTACGTGTATTTATATCCCAGGAAGTTCTCTTCTCCTTCCTCTTTGTTCAGCTGGACCAAATCCTGGTTCTTGCTCTTGTACGGATGCTTCATGTTGGTGGTGTCCATGACCAGGGGCCAGTTCGCGTCCGACACGAACCTGTCCATCTTCAGGATGGCCACGGTCCTGGCTCTCGCTTCGTAAATGAACTTCATGCAGTTGTTCATGTTGATCTGTCTGGAGATGGACAGTTCCGACATGCTGAGGGCGTTTTTCAGCCTCTTGACCAAGCTGCCGTTGATGAACAACATGGTTATGTAGACCAGAATTGCGTGCAGCAGAAAAATTGTTGCTTTCTGTTGGTTGTCGTGATAAGCCGTATGGCTGAGGTGCAGAGCCAGGTTGACGCAGATGGGGTTCTTGAGGCCGACCCACACGCAGAAGACCATGCTACAAGTTTGATCAAAATTGGCACACTAGTCGAATTACTAACTTTTGGAAGGACATTCCGTAGCCCAGGCGGCTCAAAATCGGTGAAAACAGCAGGAAGCCCATGAACCTCGAAATGTTGGTAAGCAAGTAAGTGACCATCACCATGGCGTAGTCCTGGAAGTAGAGCTCGTGTTCCAGGATCTTAGTAAACACGATTCCCACGTACAAGAAGAGGACGTCGCTTAACAAATAGGTGACCAACTTCCAAAACGTGGTTATCGTGTGGTTGATCTCTTGTGACAACGACGGGCGTTTAGAGCCCATCACCACACCCACCACCAACATGCCTATAATGCCACCGTTGGCGATCCACGTAATGTAATAGTAACTGGTAAAAGCGACAGAAAGTGTGATGAGGATGATCCCCAAAGGATCGTTGTAGGCCGTTTTCATGAGCGAGGCTCCGACTCGGCCGCAGATGTAGCCAAGAAGGATACCTGGTGTAAACAATCGTCAAAACTTGCTCGAGAACAAAGCAGGAAACCGACCTAAAAGCAACTTCCTGATGAGCTGCATCACGAACTGGTACCAATGAACCATGTAACCCATCGAGTACGCTACCAGGAACGCGTACATAGTGAAGCTCCATGAAGTCGTCATGAGTGTCTCTCCGTCCATCAGGATCTGCACGTGTTTGTTCTGCACGGAGGTCTCCTTCAGGTGGTGCATGACGTCCATGGGATAGCTGCAGATAAACATGGAACCGAAGATGACGGCGTCCACGCGCGACCAGTTGTCGTTGATGACCAGTCGGACGGCCAGGCCGGTGATCACGGCACTCGTGCACGCCACTGAGAAGATAAGTGGTATTCTAGGAAGTCACTTACCAGGTCCCGATATTACAATAATCTGCGACAAAGACCTGAAGAACGAGTGCACGTCGACGCAGAACGATATCGTGAAAATCATAGCCGGTACATACACGTACTCGAAGTTCTCCAACATTTCGATAGTCATCACCGTTATGCGGCGCATCGAGGTGCTGGACAGCGAGCCGAGCCCCCACAGGAACCCGCAAACGATGGTGACGACCGCATACGGAATGGGCACATCGTAGTGCTGTAATCTGAGATTTGCAGCGAGAGCGACCAAAGTTTTGAGCTCACGTGGAACAGATGGCGAACGCACAGGGATATCATGAGGCTGCCGAACACCAAGAGGAACTTTAGAGGCGCTTGATTTTCTTGCAACCACTTCTCTTGTTCGTCTGCTTCGTTGTGCATCACATCAGAACTTGTTCCTCCGACGAGGAGGAACAGCAGGAAGAACGTAGAACACATTTTTTGACAAGGTTTGTTGACCTGACGACCACACAGAAACAACAACAACAATGTTTGTTTTGTTTATTATCAAGTTACTATACAGCCCTTTTTGTCAAAGCTTTCTTTCATCCACTTGCAGTACTCTGCTCCCTTGATGTTGACAATGAACCTTTCCAGATCGTCCCTTTTGTAGTACCGAAGTCCCATGTCCCAGAATGTCTCCCCGTACCCATTCTTAATAGCAACATCAGCCCGCGCCTCCAACAATATCCTGATTCCGCCACGAAACCGACTCCTCAGACTAAGATGCAGAGGAGTATGTCCGTATCTATCGGGAGCATCAACGTCAACACCCGCCCCGATCAACACCCCCAACACTTCCGTGCCACACATATCGTTCAAACAGCACGCATGGATAGCCCCGTGTCCCCTATTGTTCGCCGCATTGACGTCAGCCCCCTTCTCCAACAACAGCCCAACAGTATCAACCTCCCCGTTCCATGCGGCCATGAACAACGGAAAATCGCCATGGACATTGGGAGCATTGACGTCGGCTCCGTGGCTCAGCAACAAATCGACGGCCATTTTGTTTTTATGGCGACAGGCCAAGTACAAGGCGGTGTACCCGAAGTGGTCTTCGCGATCAACGTCCGCCCCTAACTCGATCAACATCCGCACGACCTCCGGTTCGTTGTTCTCGCACGCTAGATGCAACGCCGTTTTCCCCGACGGACCACGGGCGTTGATGTCGACACCTGATTGGACGAGGAACTTCACTGCGTCCACGTGGGAGGAGCGTGCGGCCTGGTAGACTCCGCCCCAACCTCCCGAAGTGGTTGCGGTGGTGTCTGCGCCCGCTGCGATGAGAGTGTCGATGATTTCGAGGTGGCCGTTGTGGCAGGCCAGAAGGAATGGGGTGAGACCGGCGACGGTGGGTTCGTTGATGGAGTGTTTGTACGTGGGGTTTGTCAGGATCTTCTTGAGACACTTGATGCTCCCGTAGTAGACCGACTCGTGGAGCAACGATTTGTCCTTTAGGTTCATCAAGGGAAGGTCTTCAAAGACGTCAGGGTAGTCGTACTTGATGGCGTTGAACAGAATGGTGTTGAGGTCAACACAGGGGTTGAGGGTAGCGATGTTGAATTGGTGCTTGTTGGCCAGGACCAATAATGGAAGCAGACAACATGTGTGGGAACTATACTCGAAGGCGTTCAGTTGGAAGAGAGTGTCTACCACGAAGGGGTCGCACCTCTCGGCTAGGTATTCCACGATTTGCATGTACTGTGGTTGCTCCTCCACGTCAATCTCCTCCGCGTATCCAGTCTGGTGGTATCTTTTCCCCCAGGAACACGCCAAGTGCAGTGGGGTGCGGCCCCCCGCGTCTCTACGTTCCACTTGATCATGGTGGGTCAGCAACATCTCCAGGTTCTTATACAAAACGGCGATGTGAACCGGACAGTCTTCGGCCATCAGCAGGTCGAACAGGAAACGAATATTACTGTTCGCCTCGTCGAAAAGAAAGCTGCAGAATTCTCGTAGCCTGTGGTAATTCTTGCGGAGGAACGACGCTGCGAAGTACTCCCCGTAAGAGTTATGGAGGAAGCTGGGGATTTTGTCTTCGGTGACGGCGACGATGATGCCGACTTTGTCACAGCTCGTTTGGACTGATACCAAGAAGTCTTCGCAGTCAATGTTGAGGGTGTCTAGAACGTCCGACCTGAAGCAAGCTTTCAAAGCCGCCTCTTCGTACCACTTCAGTCCCTGCCGTTTGTCCCTTTCCAGAAGATGCAACCCCACTTCGTTGCAGTCGCCCAGATTGGCTTTAGCCTGGTGGTAGATGTTAAACTTCTCATCAACGAAGTACCTGTAGAGGTCCGTAATGCAAAAGACGCTGCTCAACAGCCTGCGGTACTTCTCGGGGTTCCGTCGGAACAGCTCCGTGATCATGTAGATCTGCAAGGGGATCCCCAAGATGTCGTTGTAGCGGATGCATTTGTGGATCTTCTTCTTGATGTCCTCCACATCGCTCCCTTTGCAATCGAGCCTCTTCTCGATGTAGGTGTTTTGCTGCTCCGAGTCAAACTGCTCGATGTTTCGTGCCAACACTTGGAATTTGTCTTCGAGGAGGCTCTTCAGATTGCACCGTGAAGTCAACCATTGGGTGTAGCCCTGACCTGCCAATGCCAAGATGAGGTCGATTATGGCTCTGAGGGTGTCTTCTAGGACCTCGTCCAGGCCGTCCCAGATAAGGAGCAGCTGGTGTTTTTGGGCGTAGACCTCCACGAGCTGCCTCGCAAACGGATCGCACGTCTTTCCTAAAAGATATGTTTTACTAATCTAACAAATTTTTACAAATTACCTGTAAGATAATTGATGAAATCATGGGGGTCGACATTCTGCCCCCGAAAGTACTTTGCGTGATCTTTGGGGTACAGCAAGAAGGTCCATAGTTTCGATGAGTTCTTGAGATCCTTCATAAGGATGGACTTGCCCATGCCGGGGTCTGCACACACGATGTTCACTCTGTTCGACCGTGACTCTTCAAGAAGAGTTCTTTGCTCTATGTACTTGGTTGAATGTTGGAACTCCTTCAAGGTGGCGATGCTGTGGCTGCTTCGTAGCCACTCGAGCTCTCCTTCGAACATCCGGAATTGGTGCCAGTTGGGCATTTGTAGCTTTCCGGAGATGTCCTCCACCTTGATTAGTGGATAGAGGCTTTGTAGTTCTTCTAGTGGATACTTACTTGTTCTGGAGGACAATGGTCGTTCCGGGTAAAGAAGATCTCGTTGTTACCGTTCTCTTTGATACCGGAAGTACTCTTTTCCTTCCAAAAGTCCTCAATACGAGTCAGGTGCATGCACCCGACGGCAGACCTTCGAAATTTTTGTTCGTCTTCGGGCTTCACATTACTAATAACAACAAGGGTGTCCTTCGCTTTGTTAATGAAGTCCATGCTGACGATGTTGCGGGTGAGAACTCGGTCGATATGTGGAATTGGGAGCACCTCGGATTCTTCCCCAATTCTGAATGGACCGTCCAACATCTGCACCAGCTCGTCGGTTGTGACTAGAGACAGGACATCCTCGTCGGAAAGGAGTTGTTCCAGAGTCACATCTACTTTCCCTTGGAGGGAGCACTTAAACTCCTTCTTAATGATACAAAGAGTGTCTAGATCCAGGTCCGCCAACTTCCGGAAAGTGTTGACACAGAGTGTGGGGCCAAAAACCAGAAACCGAAAAGCGTCGCTCAATCTCACTACTCTCTCCAGACTGTCATTGGCCGAAAGAGGCAGGGGCGCCACGCCCATCAACCACAGCAGCTTCGTGCGGTCTAGGTCGTTGAGATCGTCAATGTGTTGAATATAGGTTGTGACCTGGAATTTACTGTTGATTTTGTTAAGATATTGGAGACTAGCGGCGGATTTTTGGTCTTTCCAGAGAGTCAACACTTTGCCAGAATGCTGTTTGTCGAGACTGGTAACCGGAAATGTCATCACTGCTTGTCTGAAGAGGTTGCCATTGGAGGAAGGGACATCTCCAGAAAATTGCAACGGTAAGATATGCGGTGCCAAGACTCGAAGAGTTATGACGGAGATCGTCCAGCTTTTAGTCAGTCTTTCTTTCTTGCCTTCCAGCATACTCCAGCAAGTCACAAACTGTAAGAACTGATCGAAACTGACGTCACCACCGCCGAAGGACTGTTTAAATTGGTCAGCAGTGTCGCTCTTCAGCTTGTCCACACCCGGCTGATCAGTATAGAGAAAAAAGTCTTTGAAGAAGCTTTCATACTGATTTCCGGAGGCGCTAAACTGGTAGCACCTCCCTGACGTGCCCACCAGTTCGTCGTGCCGTCCCAACTCGAACCTCACACCTGAATCATCGCCATCAAGAGTCATAGTCTCCCCACTCTTCGCATCCAGCTTCAAGTTGGTCAAAAGCACAAATTTAGTCGGAATAACCACGCGGAGCTTCTGGAACTCCTGGTGGTACTTCTTGATGGAGAACTTGCCCCCTTTTTCGGCCAGACCGTTCTTCGTCAGGTGTTTTCCCTTGGCGATGTGCTTCAGCTGAACGGAGAAGACTTCCTTCCTTCCTGACGTGCGCTTGACGAAGAGAACCACGTCGTCGAAGGCGCCGCAGCCGTCCTCGTTGGAAGACAAGCGGAAGTCTCCGACTGTGGAGTCGAGCACCAGCTTGAGGATCAAGGAGGCGATGTAGAGGTGTTCGAAGTCCCGGCCGCGGTCGGTGGAGCCGGGGCGCTTTCTGAAAGTCTGAAATCGGTGGGAAAAATGATATGGCGTTGTGTCAGCGTGGTACGTACTTCCGAATCGGCGGTATTCATGGAGATGATTCGTTTTTCTTCGAGCCGGATAGATAAGTTGAGGGGAATGTTGGAAATAGCAGGTATGTTAATAAGACTATTAGATCACGATGACCTAGTGTTGATCTAAGAGTAGTGGTGCGTAGAATAATAAAAGGTATTTAATTTAATAAAAATTGGGATAATTAGACTTTGAGGTTAAATCCGTTGAAGGACACAAGCTAGGACCCCATCTTACAGTTCGCGGTTGCACAACATTGTTGTACGAAGCGACATAAAAAGTAAATCACACATGACTGGAACTGTCGGCATGTAGTTAAAGTTTGTGCAAAACTAGCATTCCTTTCGGCTATTAGTTAATTATGTAGTTACATCCAGTTATATTGATGTATGTTTGGTTGCCTAAGCAAAATATTCAGTTAACTGCGAAATAAGTTTTTACTTTCTGGATTTAGTTTTTTGTCAATATTAATGGATTGTGTATTGTTGTGAACTTTAGTCGTAACTTTCATTATTTCACCGTTTAAGGTTTATATCAGAGAAAATTGTCTCTGGTTTATATTGTGCTAATTTCATTTCAATGGTACCACACACGCCCTAAAAAACTTATATTCTGTGACAGCTGCGGACTAGGTTTAATTATTGTTGCTTCCATAATAACTTTACTGCTGTATTTATACATCGGAACGTTCCTTAACAAAATCGGCAACTACGTTCGCTCCACAACCTGTACGAAACGGCTGTACCAATTTGAGGTTAGAATCGTTTGACCATAGACAATAATTTCATAGAAATGTTCGTTACTCCGCCCCCTCTATCCGCAGTGTGGCCAACCATGCTGGTGCGCATGCCTTTCAATTGTGGGTCAAACCTCAGACTACTTCGATGTAAACAATGCGATTTCACGACCAGCATCGCCGTCCTTTTGAAACGGCACACTTCTGAATGCCACAAAGCCAAACCGATCGAGGTAAAAATTCGCAGTTGCGTTTGCAAGAAGTGCGGCTTCGAAACTTATTCCATCTTGAACTGGATCAAACACAATTCCAAGGGTTGTGCGATTTCGTACCAACAATGCGATAAGTGCGGCTACAGAACTAGCAACAAGTGGACGTTGATGACTCACGTGGTGTACAAACATCTAGCGACTACATGGTATAGGTGTGACTCCTGTGACTACAAAACCAAGAAGCGCGTCCTCTTGAAGGAGCACAAGCTGACGAGACATCCGGACGACAACGAATACGGGTGGTTCCAATGTGATCAATGCAAGTTTAAAACGAGACGTTTCTCTTATTTAAAACGACACAGAAGGGTGAGACATACAGACGTCCACAAAATTAAATGGTACGGGTGTGATCGGTGCGGATACAGAACGAAACGAAACCCCGAGTTGAAGCAACACATCAAGGCCAAACATCTGGAACAGCCCCTGCCGATCCGGTTGCATCCCAGTGATGATCACAATTACTGTAAAAGGGTCTAGTAAAGCAACAATTTAAAAAATTTAGTTTATTATATTGTACATAACAAATTAAATTAATATAATAGTTACAATATTGACTGATCCGTTCTTTCATACTGGCGATATACAAAAGAAAGGCGTATATGGTAATCACACACTATTAGACGCTCTTTAGTACTAAATAATTAAAAATACAAATAAGTAAGTTAGTAGAATAACTCAAAAAATGTTCACTAAACAAAGCAATAACTCGCCACGAAAATGGTCCCACTTATACCCATCATAAACATCAAAGTACAAAAAAATCACCAAAAACAATTTCGAAACCATTATGGCAACTAAACACAATTACGTATGTGATTTGCACACATAACAACAACGTCTCGTCGTCGGCGGCGAGACTGGCGACCCCGCCGCCGCCCGACGAGGACTTTCATACAAAAATATGAACATTTTTCAACATAACATAATCCTACGTGTCAGTCATTAGTCGTAATTCTGGAATAAGTTAAACCTTAAATAACTTAAAGTCTAAAAGGCTCCCGTTCCTTCGTCTTCTTCGTGGGTGTGTCGGACGCCCCCGAGGGTTTTCGCAGCAGCCTCGAGACGGCGGTCTGCTGGCCGGCGGGAACGGGGGTGTTGGAGCCGGAGGGGGTCCTTGTCCTAAACGAAACGCAACAGTTAGGTCGAATTTTTACTTGGGGCAGTGTCTCAAAACTCTACGTCAAAAATTAGGGTTAATTACCTAGCCGCCGTCCTTAGGGTAGGAGCATTACCGATTGTCACTTGTCGTGGTTTGCTTGCACTCCTGGTCAACACACATCAGACATGCCGTTAGTTTTGTTACAAGATCATCGTCAAAATATACAGCAAAAAACTCAAAAGCGACAACAGAAAAACACGTGCGGTGGACTGATTACCTGAGCGAGACCGGGATTTTCGATCTGCTCGATGACGACTTGGTTCTGTTAGTGGGGACGTTAAGAAAAGTTAGTATCGGAAAACGAGAAACGAAAAGGAAGTAACACAACACAGAACATGCAGAATTACCCAGAAGAGAGCGACATAGAGCAAGAGCTGGTCGTCGAAGGGGACTCGGGATCAGTGTCACCGCTGCCCTTGTACACGGGTATGCGAGACCTGTTCCACAGCACAATTAAAAAGAGTTTCCGACGAAGAGGGCGGCCAACCGGTTAATTCAGGTGTTACTTTATATATTATAATTCTGCGAGTTAGTTCTTTTACAACCGTGTTCAATACCTTTTAATGGTCTGGACAACATGAGTCTTGTTTCTTAAGCCTGAATGGCTTTTGGGCTTGTTTTGTTCTGAAAGTCGAACCAAAAATATAGTAAAATTTGTATTTTTTTTTAGTGGTTACACCGTTTAGTTGGCTACCCTACCTACGAACCGCAAACACCCCCCATGTTGCTCGAGTTTAACAGACTGCCTTTCAAATTTTCCGCCAAAAAATTGCTTTTCTGGCGTCACGTTATTGTGTCAATTTGTAGACAACCTGTTAAACTGAGCCACCTTGTACCTTCCCTACCAATAATTTAGTGTTTACCTTGGGGTAGCGATCGACGTTAATGTTGGTATACTTGACGCTCGAGGAATGCCTGACGATCTACCAATGTTAGAACATGCCAGATTAGTAACAGTAATGATAAGAGATAAATTATAAAAGTAAATAAATAATGCAGATTAATCCTATCCATTCCAATTAACAACTATGCAACTATAACTTGAATCTGATAAAAGAGTTTAGTTCCATATTGACCAAAAAAGTGTGACGTCACTACTTTTTTCATCAATTCGCTAATATCAAGTGTGCCGATTCTGTCAAATTAACGTGACAGACAGTGTCGGCAAAACGTGCAACGCCATGGAAGTTCAGTTATTGTTTTTTTTTGCACTGAACTTTCGATTATTATCCCTGTTCCCACAACGTGTGTGTTTGCAACGCAACCCTCCCGCTTTTAGTAAATAACTATCTACAAGTTCATTCAATATTCGGAAACATCAAGTGTGCAAGTGCCAAGTGGAGATTTTTGGTGAGTCGTTTTTAACTTATTTTGCGGCATTCTTGCACAAGAATTCTTCCGTATATCGACACCGACCCCCCAACCTGAAAACCGTACTCCCGAACTCACCTCCCCGCTGGGCTCGCCGGGGAAATCAACCCGGTGGGGGTCCTGGGCCTGGACCCGGTGCCGTTCTGGGGCCTCCTCAGCGACGTCGTCGAAGGGACCCGACTCGAGGTCGGCGTCCTCCTGGGGATCCTCGACGGGGTGCCGTCGTCTGCAAAACGCCCTGTAACTCTCACCCCGAAGACCGTTAATTCCAAACCTGTGCTGTCTAGAGAGAGGTTAGAGCCGTGCCGTGAAGGCGGCTTGCTCCCGGGCCTGCTGCCGGTCCTGGACGCTGGCCTGGAGTTCGACCTGGAGCCGCCCGGTGTGAGGGTGGACCTGTACGAGGGCCTGCGCGGCGTCCTGAAGGTGGCGCTCTCGTTATCCGAGAGGGAATCTGGGGTTCCGGCCGACAGCGACGACTTGGTGGTGCGTGGTAGGCTGCCCATGGGCACGGAGCGCGCCGAGCGTTCGCGGACCTACACGAGGAAAAGAGAGATTACGTTTGTGATTCCCACCGTTGCCGGAAGACGGCTCCGTTTTCTGGCAACGTTCGTGCAAGTACACAATCAAACCACGTCTACTTACGGTTGCGGCCCTACCTGGACGACAGAGTGAGCAAGTGTCCTTACCTGTGCGATACCTACCATCGGGACTTGGGAGAGATATAAGAGCTTGTGGTGGTCTTTTTCTGGTCCGATGACGGCCACTGTCCGACCGGGCAAAAACAAAATTCGCATAGAGTCGTCGTTACTCACGAGAGATGACGTGATGATTGCAAACCAAAGAGAATAGACCGCGCAGAGACATGCACATGCACAAATCCACACGCAAGTGTAGGTGTGTATATTACCCAGTGAGAAGAGGTGTTGAGGGGGGCCCAGTGTAAGGTGGGGCCCGCGGTAGAACCAACATGCAACGGGTATGCATTGCCGATCTCTCCTTTGGCCCGCATCTGCTCGAATATGGGCATCAACTCCGCCAAGTGTTCGTGAGCTAGAGAACGCACATGCCAAAATGTACAGCATTCGTTAGAAAGTCGTGTATAGCGTGTACTAGAAGACTGGGGACGACAAAGATATTCTGACTACAAGGATTTAGGGTGATATCAGAATATCTCCAACACTCGCGGCCGGGGGAAACTAGTGCGGCTGAGATGGTGCGAACAGAAAATAAAAAGCCACTAGTGCCGTTCTGATGATGTATGGTATGATCGCTTCAACAATGCTTGGACCCTTCTGGCGTCTACTCTCTACTAAACCGACAGATCTCCTGAGGTCGCTCACTTACCTCGTGACACGGCGCTGCGGTGGTTCCCCTAAACTAAATACAAGCAACCACAACCAGACGCCGTCAGGTGCCGACCTACACACTCGCATGCAGCCGGTGGTTAGCACGTGACCGACGCCGTAACTAGTGGAAAAAAGCACCGAAAATCCACAACCGCCGGGGCAACTACACACTTTTCGATGCTTTTTTCCCCGGACAGAGGGTGCTGTGCAATACCTTAGTGATTGGCCCTTGAGGAGTGCGGAGTGATGATGCAGAGGAGCCAGAGGCGGGACTGGAGGCCGAAGTTTTCGGCTTGAACGCGGTCATAGTTTGCGATACGCCGTCGGCCAGGATGAATTGTTCACGCAGCTCTATGTTCGTGCGTCCTTTGGCTGTGTGAGGAAGGAGGGTCCGGGAAGAGGAGTTAAACAACAGAAAAGTTAGTGCGGGGCGGCGGAGAAGGAAGAAAAAAAAAACAAAACAAAATAAGCAAAACTTCTAACTCAGATCGTGTATCTGATGGAGCAAAACGGCACCCGAATGCTAGATATGAGGTTGGGTGTCCGTGTTGCTCCTTGTGCACTAAATACGGTGAGATTCTAACTAGCTCAACTTAACAAAACACAAGTGGCTAAAATACAAAGGAAAATAGTGTGTGTAACAGTGTCTGAATGAACTAAACCACCATGCATAAAAACTGAAACCAAAATGTTGCCCACCACCACCAAGCTACAACACGTGCATCGCTTACCGAGGGGGCACCAAGGCTCGTGCTGATCGGGTATATCGGGATGAGGTATCGGTAAAACTAACGTAACTTATGTGACGAAACCAAAACGTGTGAGCGCAAAAAAAGTTATCGAAACGGGACGTGTTAGAACGGGTAGGGAAAACAAACTTCCATTAGTACGAATGACACAACGTCGGCGAGCATCTGGAGGACTTGCCTCCAAACGGTCGCAGCATGATCGCAATGACAAAAGAATAAACGAAGCATGATGATGTCCTCAGGAGAAGTTAGTTTGATTATTATTATTTGATATTAGAGATGTCGCGTTAATCGGTCCGTTACGCAATAAGGGACAAAGCATGTTATCGGTTGTAAGTTTTGTTATATCAAGTGTGTTTTTGTCGGGAGGCCCTGACCGTGTCAGGACCCCGAAATCGTATGTGGGTTCTAGGCTGACACTTACCACGGCAGGGGTCGTTCTTGAGCAGGAACTCGTCTAGTGCCACCCAACCACCTCCGACGCGCACCATCACGGTGCTGCGCAGGATACGCACTAGACGCAGTTTCTGGCTTTCACCAAACTGGAAACAAACAATTATTGAGGAATTAAAAGACGATGGTGAAAACGTACTCTGTATTTTCCCTCGCCGACTTGGAACACTCGGAACTTTTGCCGACACGTGCACAGCATCACCAGCCGCTTGACCTCATCGTGGATCTTCTGGGCGTCGTTGGCAGGGCGCTCCTCCCAATCGGGCCTAAGCGCCGCGATGAACTTCTTCCAGTCGATCAGGCCGCGGTTGTCCTGGTCGAACATGTCAGCAACGTGCTTCATTTCCAGACGGGATGTGTCAAACTCTATGGTACCATCATTGCTAATCTCAAGAGATCCAATCGAACGTGATACTCACTAGTCTTAATGATGCCATCGATGAAGTCCTCCCTGGGGATCAACTCGTTGTTGTCTTTGTCGATCTTTCTGAACAGGTCCGTCAGCCTGGACTTCTTGTAGTTCATGAACTTGAGGAATCGCTTCCTCCAGTCGTCCCACGAGAAGTTGTCGGCCTTTTCTTTCTCCTTCAGGTAAGCCAGGTGATCATAAAGCGCGCGTTGTCGCTCCCACGACAGCATCCACACGTGCCTCCACTTGTCGTACAAGAACTTGACGCGCGGTGACCGGAATTCCGGTTCGCTACACAGAAAAAGGAATCAGCGACGGTTAACGCGAATAGCGGAACGAAAATGAGGATGTGCGTCTGTTAGTCCCATGAGGATGTCTGAATAAATGAAAATGTGTACCTGCCGGATGGGAATCTGGGGCCGATATGAGGCAAGTTCGGGTCCGGAGTGAGCTCCCTGCCTGGGCTGGAACGGCTGTCGACAAAGCACATGCAACACTCAACAACACTATAAAACTAAAAACAAAAAGGTCCACAGTTTCGAACGAAAGTGTGGACGTGTTTAGTTTCAACGACTACAAACTACTTAAAGTGTTAGCTGCCAAGAGTGGGTACGAACGAGTAGTGTTAGAGGACGACAAGCAGTGTACGAGCTACATCGTTAGCAGTGTTACAACAGATTGTGAAAGAGGCTAACCTGCCGCGCTGGGAAAGCAGGTCTCTCGATCCTTTGAAGCTAGAAGAACACATTCGTCAAGCAGTGCTCAACAAAAAAAAAGGACGTTTGAGATGAACCATGCTATGCTTTCATCTCAAACATCACCGTTCCATGTGTTATATTGTCCGCGAATCGACGGTATAGATTTATGTACTGTCAGGGAAAAGAAGTAGATACACTGGCCGAGGCAAGTCGGACACCTTTTGCTACAACCGCCCTAATTTTACTCCAGCAAATTTTATTACAACTTATAGCACACAGTGTTGAACTGTGTTTACTGACTTGGTAATATATACATTGATGTACTCCAGAACCGGATACAAAATTTTACGTGCATGAAATCTACACCGTCGACACTTACACGACTAATACATCGACAACAAAAAGCAAAGATGGTGACGAACTAGAAACATACCTTTGCTTGCGCCCAAGTGACCCGTAATTATCAGGTGATGGTTCACGAATATCATGCTGTGATCCACGGCTGGTGACAACAAGCAACACACAATTAAACGTGCGACAAACACAAAAACGAAGCATACGTGACGTGATTAAACACAAAAAAAAACACACGTGCGAACAAAGCTCGATACTTACATAGGTCCCTTGCCCTTGACGAATTTCTTGGGCTCTTTGACGGCGGCGGCCGCCTTGACCTGTCGTGCCTTACACACCCTGTCAACTTCAGCCTGCCGCTGCTGAGTGTTCTCCATGAACTCCTTGTGGTCTGCAATCAGCTGCTCGGTGGCGGGAATGTCGTTCGGGAGTTCTTCGCGTTTGAGAGAGATCAGGGTGTTCTCGAGTCCCAACAGCCACTGGATGAGTTCCTCGAGGCACTCGTCTAAATCGCGCAAGGACTGCATGAGGGTCATGAGTTTCTCGTGGCGCTGCATCGCCCATTGGCACACTTCCTCCCATCGGGTCTGGATGACTTTGATCCAGTTCTTGATGACGTTGATGGCGTCGGGGTGCGCTCTGGCCAAGACGCTTTGGGCCAAGTCCAAAGTGTGGTTTTTCTCTCGTTCTTTTTCTTTGAGCTGAGCGCGGAACTTGTCGAGGGTCTGGAGCTGCTCGTAAGCTGTAGCCTCATCTTCGGGGGTGCTTCCGATGAAACGGAGTTGGTGGTCGGCTTCCGAGAGCCAGTCCAACAGCATGTGTACGGATTTGTGGAGGCGCTCGGCTTCGTGGAGGGCGTCTTCCAAGCGAGTAGATCGCATTTTCGTGAGTTTGGTGACCGTGTTCCATAGATCGTTCAGTTCGTTAAGTTGGCTTCTGATCTGGGCGGCGTCGGCCTTGTTTGCTTTCTTTTCGAGGTCGGTACCGGTCCGGATGACCGACTCCATTTGTTCGTTGCGTCGTTCCAACTCCTTTTCGAACTGTCTGTGGAGGTCCACCAGGTGGTTGACTGTGTCTAAATCGCCGTGGACGGGACTGTCCGCAGAAAGCTCCTTTCCGACCTTTTGTAGCCAATGTAGCAACGCGGCGATTGCGTCTTTGAACTGTCCGGAGTACAACAACGCCTCTTCCAGCTTCCTCTGTCGGTCGACGCTCTTGTTGCAGACTGCGGTCCATTTGGATTTCAAGTCTGCAAGCATTTGCTTGATGGTGGCCTCGTCGGTCTTTGGTGCCTTGTCTTTCAGGGCTTTGCCAGCCTTCATCACGTGGTCGTAAGTTCCTTGTTTGGCAGAGAGGGATTTCTGGAAGTCTTGGTGTTTCTTTAGACGGCTCTTGATCATTTCGGGGTCATTGCCCACGGCTTCCGACTGGAGGCGATCTAGAGACTCCTCCGTGTCCTCCAACCAGCCCATGAGTCCGGACCATCCGTCGTGGAACTCCTTGGCTTCTTTGTAGCCCAAGTCCAAGGCCCGGGTGCGTTCGGCCGATTTCGACGCCACCCTCTCCCATCGATGTTGCACACTCACCAAGAGATTCTTGATGAGGATGACATCCTGCTTCTGACTGAAATACTTCAGATGGGTTCCTTTCTTGTCCAACGCCAACATGATTTCTCTATGGGCACTGACGTCCTTCTGGAACACCTTGTGCTCTTCGATTTGTCCCTGGATCGTTTCCAGAACTCTCGACACCGGCTTCAAGTTCGACAGGACCTTTTCGGCGTTGGTCAACCACGCCACGAACGCCTCGAGGGCCTCATGGAACTCGGTCGCTTCTTTCAACGCTATCTCCAACTTTATCTTCTTATCGTTAGCGCGCGCGGTCACTGAATCCCACCTCTGCTTTAGATTGCGGAGGTTGTGCTGCAAGTTGGAGGCGGCGTTGGAACCCCTCTTGAGGTATTCCTGGCCTTGCGCCAGCACCGTTTCGACCTTGGGTCTGTTGTCTTCCAGTTCGTTGTAGACCTCCATGAAGCGTTCCAGTTGTTCGCTTGCAGTTTCGGGGAGTCCTCCGACGGGCTTGCTTGCGGTGATGATGCCATCCACGTCGTACAACCAGGCCAGCAGGTCTTGGATCTCGGCATTGAACCTCTGCGCTTCATTGAGAGAGTCCTCTAACTCTCGCTGGCGGTCAGCGGCCTTCTGCATGAGGGCACGCCATTGTGTATTGAGAGTGTTGAGTTTGTCTAAGGTGATGGAGGCTTCATCGGAACCTTCACCGCTCTCGATAATCTGACGTCCAGCATCATTAAGAGTGTCCACACTAGTCTGGTGGGCCTGGATGTCGTTGACCAGCACCTTGAGTTTGGCCAACTCGATTTCCAAGATCTGCGGGTCGCCCTGGACCGGCTTGAGTTCGTCCAAGGTCTTGTCTGTTTTGCCGATCCACACCAGGAGCTCGTTGAGGGCGTGTTGGAACTGCCCGAGACGCAGTAGAGCGTTCTCGAGTTGCCTTTGCCGCTCGACGATTCCTCTTAACAGGTTGTCCCACCGTTTGTTAACTGCTGAGAGAGGTTCCTTGATGGCGGCGGCTTGGTCGGCGGAGGTGCGTTCGGTTAGTTCTTGCGCTTGCCTAAAGTGAAACTCACGATTAGTTCGAATTTAATACAGTCCAGACAATTGGTCAAGGAGAAGACGCTCCAATTGTCTGGTGGGGCGACATAGAAGCAGTGCAACAAGCTCGACGTTGGCAGAAGCTATAGACGAAACGGAAAACTGGGCGTTTGCAAGTACACAGCGGAAGAGAGACTAGAGGCGACGGCAACTTACCGGTGCCGCCGGGGCAAAAACACACAAAGGAAGCATGCCCAAACTTTGCGTTAACACAAAGGCTAGCAATCAGAAATCTAAAGTTCTAAAGTATCCTTGCCTTATAAGACTCCTGTAGTCCACGTGACAGAAATATATAGAAAAATAAACAAAATGTTAGTTAACTCGTCTAATTTGAAGCGACATGAAAAGAGAAGACTCTTCGAGCCAATTGAAAATTTTGAAATATTGTAATGACCGTCTCAAGAACGTACTGACCTGTTAAGTGCCTCTACTTTCACCATGTGCGGGTCGACCTCCGATTTGAACTTCTTGAGCTGGTCGATCTGCTTCTTGACCGCGTCGATGTCTGTGCCCAACGGTCCCATCTTGGCGAACTTCTTCTCGGCCTTTTCCAAGAACTCCAGCAGATTCTGCAAAGTAAATTTTAGGCACACTTCCTGCAAGCGCTCATCTTATTTATAGTACCTGCAACGTCTCATGGAACTCCATCGCTTTCTCCATGGCATCAATGAGATTCTCTTCGCGCTTGGCGTACAATGCCGTGATGTTGTCCCAAGCGTTGTCCAAATCCTCGATGTGTTTCTTCACTTCCGGTTTGTCGGGTTCTCCGCACAACCTCATCAAGTCTTTACCGGACGCCCTTACTTGGTCCACCTCCGGTTTGGTCTGGTCGATCTCATTTCTGATCTCTTGCAAGGCGACTTGCTGTTCTTGGATGGCTTTGGGCTCCACCGCTGGAGGCTCCTGGCTGACCAACGAGTCCTCCAAGTCTTTAAGGGTGGCCATGATCGCGTGCAGTTCCTTCCAGAACTTCTGGGCGGCGTCGAGGGTGTCATCCAAGGAGTTACCTCTGTCGTTGGTGGCTTTCTGCACGTCGTCCCACAACTTGGTGAGCTTGTCCAGTTTCCGCTTGATATCTTTGATGGCGGGATCGGCGCGGTTTGAGGCTTTGTTGATGACGTCGTCGGCGGCGCGTTGGACGGCAGCGTAGGCCTCCTTTCGTTTGTCCAGGTCGCCGATGAGGGCGTCGTTGTCTTCGATTTGATCTCTGATTTTGGGAGTATGCGCCGAGATCGGCTCCAAGTTGTTGACTTGGTCGGCGGTGTTCGACAGAGCTCGCAACATTCCTTCCAGTTTGTCGCTGAATTGTGAACTTTCTTGGAGTGCTTGCTCGAGGGCTTGCTGGCGCTCCCGTAGTTCTAGTCGTAAGGCGGCGTAGCGGGCGTTGTCGCCGTCTAGAAGGTCCTGGACCTTGGAGCCGTCGTCGTCGTTACACAGACGGATGAGGGCCTCCCCGGTCTTATTGAGTTTGTCGACAAGAGGCTTGTGGTCGTTGATGCTCTGAAGGAACATTTCGTTGCGGTCCTGTTGTTGGGCGATGAGGTCAGGGCGCATGGCCGGCACTGGCAGCATCGAGATCTGTTCTTCGATGTCGGACAACCAGTTGGTTAACACGTTGTGGGTGTCGTGGAAATGTTCCGCCAATGGAAGGGCTTGTTCGAGGATGCCCAGTCTGTCGGAGCTCAGGGCCGAAACAGTATCCATGCTCTCTCTCAAGTCGTCCATCTTCTCCCTGATGAGAGAAGTGTCTTCGCTGGGAGGACTTTCACGGAGGACCTTCTTTGCCGTCGACAATACATCACGTACTCGTCCCTTTTGACTAGAAATGTCGTCGTTCAGAGCTTTGTGTTCTTTGAGCTGCACTCGGATCAGGTCGGGTTCGGCCGATGGCTTCTCGGCGTCTCGGATTTGGCCCTCGACTTCTCGGAACCACTCGAGCAGTTCGTCGATGTCGCCGGTGACTTCGAGAGCTCTTTGTTTGCCCAAGTGGATCCTCTCTGCACGACGCTGGATCTGCTCAGCGATGGCGTCGAAACGCCTGTTGTCTCTTGTAACGAGACCTTCGATAGTGGAAGCTCCTTCGCCTGGACTAGCTTGACCCAGTTGAGGTCCCAGAAGGTTGATGTGCTCGAGAACGGGCCGCAGTTCTTGGAGGTCTACTTCCAGTCGAGCGATTTCTCCCTCGTGAGGTTCCGCCGACTGGAGGACACTCTCGGCGCCTTGCATCCATTCCACCAAGCGGTTGTGGTTGTTGTGGAACTGCTGCACCAGAGGAAGCATGTCTTCAGCGTGTTTAAGCAGGTCAACCCCTCGGGAAGTCAAGTCGTTATAACGGCGTTGCAGCGAGTCGAGTTTGTCTTTCAGTTGGAGGGCCTCGTCGGAGGAGATGTGGCGCATCAGTTCGACGCCGGCGTCGACAGTGCCGTCCACATCTTGTTGGCGACTGGCGATTTCCTCCGTCAGACTCGTCAGGTCGTCCATCTGCTCAAGTAGTTTGTCGGTGTGCACAGCCAGCACTTTGAACCGATTGAGTCGGTGCTCCATGCTGTCCATCCACCCAGCTAGATCTTGGTATGTGAGAACCAGGTGTCTCAAAGCTTGTCTCGAGTCGGTGAGCAACTGTCCCATTCGATCGCTGGCGTCAACCAAGTTGCCGTAGCGATCGGTCGCCTCCTGGAGTTTATCGGCGAGACCTGCAGCCTCGTCTTCACCGACCAAGGCCATCAAGTTGGATGCGATATCTGTGAGTTCGCGGAAGTCGGGTTTCTTGCTCAGAATGTCGTTGTGCAGGGCGTCGTGTTCTCGGATCTTGTGTTGGATCTTCTCCTCGTCGGTGGGGATGAGCTCAAGATCCTTGACCTTTTTCTCGCTGCGATCGAGCCAATCCTGCAAGGGGATGAGCTTGTCTTGGAATTCTTTAGCAACCTTCATGGCCTGCTCCAGGTCGAGAGTGCGCTGTTGGGCGCCTTCGGTCAGGGCGTCGAAGCGGCCCATCAAGTTTTTCAGTTGTTTCTCTATTGCTTTACGTTCGGCGGGATCGGCCTCCTTTGCGATTTCGTTGCCCATTGAGAAGAGCGACGACATAGAGTTCTGGCGGTCGAGCAGCATCTTCTTGAGGAACTTCTGCTCTTGTAGTTGGGCTTTAACCACTTTGTAGTCTGCCGATGGGGGTTTCTGGTTCGCAACTAATTCCTCTGTGTCGGTCAACCATTTGGCCAGGCCATCTAGAGCCTCTTGGAATTTGCCGGATTGCAGCAGAGCCACATCCAGTCGGCGTTCACGGTCATTAAGACGTTCCTTCAAGTCGTTCCACTGGTCGTTCATCTTCTCTAGGTCTTTCTCCAAGATTGCGGTGTTGACTCCTGGGGAGGCCGATTGAATTAGGCCTTGACCGACCCTGTTGCAATTCTCCACCGATTTGCCGACAGGCTCTACAGTCTTAGCCCTAAACTTCTTGAAGTCTTGTTGTTGAGCTCGGATGCTGTCCACTTCCGACCCCACGGGCTTCAATTTCCTCAACTGATCGGAAGCATCGTGGATGTCATCCAATACGTTGGCGTGTGACAAGTAGAAGTCTTCCAGTTTCTTGTGGATGTCCTCAAGACTTTGTTCGCGGCTCCTGGCGCGGTCATCTAGTTTTCCCAGCTGTTTGCGCAGACTCTCTACTTGCTGACGCGTCTGCGCGGTGTCAGGGGCGAAACCGCTGTCTACCAGCCGTTCGCCGGAAGAAATAGCATCGTTAACATCATCGGTGGCCTTGTTGATCTTGTTCAAGAATCTGGAAACATCGTCGATTTGACCTCGGACTGTCTTAACGTCCCTGCCGGGCGGCTTCATCTCGTCCAACTCCGTCTCGAGAGCGGACAAATCGTGGGATAGCCCCTTGACTTGTTCGTTGAATTGGGTCACAGCCGTAGCTGCGGACTGCAATTCGGAGCATCTGTCATCGAGTTTGCCTTGTAATTCGTCGATGCGGTCACCCAGACTGTCGACTTCGTCCTCCAGGTGGTGAGCGTCGATTCCGTTTTGCGCGGCCTCGCCCACTAGATCTTGAGCTTGTTGTTTGACCACCTGCAGAGGCTTTTTCAGTTTAGCGGTCTCCTCGCGCAAGGCCTTGATGCGATCGAGAAGTTTGGGGTCTCGAGCGGCGCCTCCTAGAGCGTCGTGTGACGCCAGTTTGTCTTCGCAACGCTCCAGTCCGTGTTGGAGGTCACGGAGGTTCTCGTTGAAGTCGACGAGTTTGCGCGACTGGTCTTCGAGGGCTTGCGTTCGTTCGATTAGGTCGTTGTTGAGTTTGTCCCAACGTTCTTTCAGGTCGGCGAGTTCGTTTTTAACGACGTCCTTGTCGATGTCGCAGGCTGAGAGCAAGGTGTCTCCCAGTGTTCTGGTGTTTTCGTATTCGCCCGATTTCTTCCAGACGTCGTTTCGGAAAGCTTGGAGTTCTTTGAGTTGCTTCTCTATGTGTTTGCGCTGGAACGATGACGGTCTTAGAGTGTCTAGTTTGTCCTCGGCTTGGCGCAACCACGGGAGGAAGCTCTCCAAGACGCGGTAGTACTTGCGGCAGTGTTCCTTGCAGGTTTGGAGTCGAGTTTGGCGGTCGACGGCTTCCTTGCGGAGCTTCTCCCATTGTTGTTGGATCTTGTCCAGGTCTCTCTGAAGAGAGCGGGAGTCACTGCGGTTGTTTCTGACCAACATGTCTCTGCCTTTGTTGAGTAACATGATGACTTCGTGTTCGCGGGCCAGGACGTCTCGGTAGACGGGTTCGTGGTGGGCTAGTTGCTGCTCCAGGATGTCACGGTTGGCCGAAATGAGTAACTTCTCCGATAGGGAACCTAATTCGTCGGAGAGCCACCCAAGAGTCTTGACACAGGAAGCCTCGAATTGGCGGCCGTCGCGTAGAGATCCTTCTAGTTCGGCCTTCTTGTGGTCGAGCTTCTTCTGTAAAGCATTGTATTGGCGCCCGACGGACGCCAGTTTCGCTTGGATATCGGCGCGGGAGGCTGGATCACTTAGAACGTCGCACAGTTGGGCCCCGGCAGCTTCCAGGTCCGCCAAAAGGGGTCGTTGACCCTCGAGCTGTCTCTCGAGATTCTCCACCTTGCGCAGTTGTTCTTCTGGGTCTTTATCCAAGGGGAGTTCGTCCAAGTTGTCAGAGATGCCTTGGAGGGCGTCCCGAAGTCTGGTAAGTTGGGCATCGAATTCCCGACTGGTGTCTGCCGCTGCCCCGAGAGAGTCGGCACGTTCTTCGAGTTTGCTCAAAAGGTCGGCCCAACGCTGTTGGATGTTTGCCAGCTTGTTGTTCACTTTTTGGCCGTCGGGGGAACGCGGGTCGAGGTAACTCAACACCGAGTCTCCGACGTCGATCAGATGTTGCAGTTGCGGTTGTTGGGTGCGGAACTCTTCTCTGAGGACTTGGACTTGTTGGACTTGCGACTGGACCATGCGGGAGTCGCTGGAGATTGGGCCCAAGACGGTCAACATGCGGTCTTTCGCTGCGAGCCACGAGGCGAGCGAGTCGTGGGTGTCGTGGAACTCCTTCATGTCCTCCATGAACTTAATGCGGTTCTTGAGGTGGTCGCTAACACTCTTCCAGTGGGAGACCACGTCTTCCAGTTCGTCATTGAGGTTGTCGGCGCCGATAGCTCCCGGTTTGCGTCTTAACAGATCTTTGACTTGGCTCTTGGTGGAGTCGAGAAGCGACTGTTTTTCGTACATTTCCTCCAGAACTTGTTTGATTTGTCTGTTTAGTTTGTCGGCCTCGTCTTTGTTGGATGGAACGATGTCTTTGGGCAACTGTCTTTGGACTCTGTCCAAGAAGGCGCTTAGGGTTTTGAGACTGTCCAAATGCTTTTTCAGTTCGTCCCGGAGGGAGTCGATCTCTGATTGTCGATCGTTGATCTTGACTCCCAACAGAGAATACCTGTTGTTGATTTCAGAGAGTTGCTGTTGGACCGGGGAGAGTTCCTCCAGGTGGAACCCGTCTTGACTGGAGCGTCGCGAGGAGAACCCGCTGGAACCTCCTGGCGACAACGGACTCAACCCCTTGGTTGGGGACGGCGAGCGCCCGTCTTGGGGTCGGTAGGTGCGCTTAGTGGGGCTGTATACCTGGTTCCTGCGCTTCGAGGGCGACTCGGGTCTGTCTCCTCTGATCAAATTGTCATAGGCCGTACCAATGTCGTTTATCCTATCGATGGTAGAAGAGTAGTCTTTGTACTCCTTCGTAATAGGTTTGAGTTCTTCATTTTGCTTCTTTAGTGTGTCGATTTCAACAGCGACGGGTTCCAGTCTGGTGATGCGGGTCTCGAAACGACTCAACCAGTCGCAGACTTGTTCGCGGAGCGATTCGTAAGCGTTCAATTGTTCCGCTCTTTGTTTGGACAACTTCTGCTTCTCGTCGAGGAGGTTGCCGAGCTCGCGCCACTGGTTCTCCATCGATTTGACGCGGTCTCTGACGTTGGCAGTGTCAGTGGTGTCTCTCTTGTTCAGCAAATCCTTTCCTCCCCTGATGACTTCCTCGAACAGAGGCCTCTTATCCTCGCGGTTGGCTGCGATTTCCTGCATTCTCGCCGCGTACTCCTCGATCGGCACTTTGGCGAAGTCCCGCGATTCGATAATCTCGACAATGCTCGCGTACCACTGCTCGAATTGAGTGGCTCCCGCGATGAAGACAGTAACTCCCTTGTTGACTTCCTCCAGGAATTCGCCGCGTTTCTGGGCGCGGTCGAAAAGTTTTTCGAATCGAGCTTTGACGTCGTTGAGCTTAGTTTCGATCTTCTTGGCAACGCGTGCGTTACTAGAAGAAGCTATCAGTTCGCTAGCCGATAGGTAAACCGAGTCGATGGAGGAGACGTGTGTGTCGATGTCGGACTGGAAGACCCTGTGCTCTCGGAGCTGCTCGTCCAAACGCTCTTTGATCAACGAGGCGGGACGTTGCATGTTCTTGAATTGGCTCTCGGCGGAGTTGAGCCAGGCGATGATGCCGTCCAGCGCGTCTTGCACTCCTTGCGACTGCACCAGAGCCGTGTCCAGCTCCTGGCACCGGTCCGCAAGTGCGTTGCTCAGTTGGTTGTACTTGCGGTCGAGCTCGATGACGGGCTGCTCTAATCGCGAGATTTCGGAGGGAGAGATTTGACCTTGGAGCGAGTTGAGTAGTGCGTCTGTGGCCTATACATCGCAATTCAATAAGTCACTTCAACACTTACCCAAAATACGAACTTACCTGTTTGGCGTTATCGATCAGGCGCCCGTTCGCCACAAACTCGTTGTTGAGAGCCTTGGCGCGGTTCAGTTGGTCTTCGACGGCCTTGGGGTCGCCACCGACAGGCTCATCCAGGACCTTGATTGCGCGCGGCTCCGCATCGCGCAGCCACTGTTTGGCCTTGTCCACGGCGTCGCTGTAGTTGCGTTGGCGGCCGCCAACTCCCGACAGGCGGTCGGAGAGGTTGTTGGCCCGACTGAGCAGATCCCTGTATTGTTGGGCAACGAGGGACACTTCGGCTCGTACCGGGGAGTCTTGGGCGGGAATGGGTTCCACATGGTGGAGCCGGGACGGAAGCGACGTGCGGAAGTCGTTCAGTAGGGCGAGATATTCCTAAATCGTAATGTGAACCCCGGAAAATAACTACAAGTCAACACTCACCTTTCCTTCATCGAAGAATTTCTGTGCCGACATGTTGATGAAACGTAAGTCGCCTTGGTGCGCGATCACGTCACTCACGAACTCCTTGGTGCTGTCGCTGCTGGAGTCCAAACGCTGCAAGTCGCTTAGTGCCCGTTCTTTGTCCTCCAGGATCCTCCGGGCTTTACCCAGCCAGTCGGAGAAGATGGTGATTTCCCCTTTGAGCTTCGTCAGTTCGTCTTTGGCTGACAGCAGTTTGCGCAGAATTCGGTCGGTGCGGTCGACGGCCTTGTCGTAGCGCGTCTTCAGGTTGCGACCGCTCTTCTCCAAGGCGGACACTTCGCTCTTGGACAGTACGTCTCCGGCGGTGAGCACCAATTGCCGTACCTGGTCCCCGCAGTGCGCCACCTGGCTGGCATGTTGATCCAAGTCGTCTCTGATTTGCTTCATCGTGTTGATCTTATTGCGCAAATCTTCTTCGACTTCGTGAATGGCGTCCTGGGAAGCGATCTTGTCTTCCACGTCACCGATCCATTGTAACAACTTGGTGAGGGTTTCGTCGCACAGTTTGTACTTTTCCTCGACGGCTTGCTGCAAGCAGACCGAGTTAGAAGGGGGGAATGTTACGGGGCGAGGCGCTAGACAAAACACGTGGCATACATGAACAAACGCTAGCGTAAGTCCCTAAACCTAACACATGCATTCAAGCGGACACACAATGAGGGTGTTAGTGTAAATTCAAAGAAACGAATGTTACCTATTCAAGAACAAACGAAAAAACCTGAAAACAAACGCAATTTTATTTCACAAAAAAAAAACAGTAATAACTTGTCCTTGGGACGTCTGCGGACGCCACTAATGTCTCGTTAGGGTGAGTAGTCTTAGGCTCGCCTAACTTACTGTACTATGTATTACGTAATGTTATTTTGTTTAGAACGAACGTTCGATGATGGTGAAAGTTGTTGTCATTCGGTTTAGTTCCGGTCAGAGCGAATTGATGATGGGTTAGGTAAATGGTATCGTAAAAACTGGAAGCATTGGTGTAAGCCACATTCCACGATTTAAGACGTTAGCGCGCATTATCGGCTGTCGCTTATGCCTTTTAATGCGCGCGTGTAGTAGCACCGCCACTAACAAAGCTCCCTGCAAAAAATTATCACGTCAGTGTATTATCACTACCGATTATCTCTTCAATTGACTTGTCGAAGTGGTATTATCCATTTCAAACTCGTGACGATGGGGCAACTAATACATGAACGCAACAAACCGTCCTCTCGGATTAATTTTTGGTGCTCGGAAAGCTAACAATTCAAAATGGATAATCGGGGAAGCACAGCAAGCAACAACTTCGAGCAGTTAACCAAGCAACATTACAAGAAGCCTAATCCGCGCACAAAGACTCTTTGTGCGCGCATTTCGGTTAGGAGCAAGCAAGCGGACGTTGAACTCACCCTCTGTTCAGCCGGCAATATCAAACCCTTTTCGTGAGCTTTAATAAAATCAATCTCTTTGTCACCGGTCTCGTCGCGCATCTTTCCTTCGACTGCGTTGACCAAGTTGGCGTCGATCGCGTGCAGAAGAGACACCACGCCTCCGCTCACCGGGTCCTTCACCACAGTGCTAGATGGATCTATCAAGTTATCGTCAATCGCCTCAGTGAGCGTCAATCGTTTTCTGTCAATGATCGAAGTGGTGGTGAAGGGGTAGGTGAAGCCACCGGTGGTGGGATTGTACACTCCGTAGATAATAGCCTCGATCAGAGTGAATCCCCGAGATGGCGTTATCAACAACCCACTGTCTATAGCTGCCGGGAGAGGATACAGCTTCGACGTGGAACTATCGAGTACGTTGGCTTTATCGGCATCGATCAGCCCCTTCCTGAAGCCTTCGGGAAGCTTGATCAACTTCTTTCTGTTACCGTCTTTGATCAGGGCGGTGTCGGGGTCAATGAAGCCCAACCCGAGCGCGTCCTTCAACGACAGGACCTCCGTCGTTTGTGGATCGGTGAATTTACCCGTGTTAACGTCGAGATGCTTAGATTCGACGGCTTGGAGGAAAGTGAGAGGTTCTTCGAGGTAGACGGTTAGGTTTTGATCATAAATCACGACGCGCGATTTGACTTTGTCTTTGAGTGGTTCGAAAACGACCGTCTTGTCAACATCGAGAAGTTTGTCGGTGATGGCGTCGCGTACCGCTTTGAATCGCCCCGTTTGTAAGTCTTTAATCACGGCCTTCTTCGGGTCGATGAGCTCGAACTTGATCGCGGCTTCTAGAGAACACTCGCGGGCGGTTTTGGATGCCCTCACCGAGTCGGTCGCGACTTTCTGGAAAATTTCTTCGGCCAGGGGTTTGTCGAGGGTAACTAAAAGACCTTTTTCTAACGCGACGTCGAAGTTGTACGTCTGTTTGGATTTAGCGTCAAGAACGCGACCCTTATCGATGTCGATTTTACCGTCTTGGATGGCCGCGGGTATCGACTTGATGTTACCGTTAAAGGGGTCTTTAAACGCGGTGGTCGTGGGATCGATCAGATTGTTCGTAAGCGCTTGGGCGATGTCGTAAAATTCCCCGTTAAGTGGATCGGCGAACTTACCTGAGTCCGGCCGGTAAAGTCCACAACGGATCGCCTCCTCTAACGTTAAGTCGCGGCGTACCGTCACGATAAGGCCTTTCCGTTTGGCTTCGAGTAGCGAAATCGCGTTTCCGTTCGGGAGGACCAAGACTCCTGCTTCCGGATCCACCAGCTTGATTTCTACGGCTTCGGATAGAGGAATGTATTTATTTTGTTTGCTGTTTTTAACGAGGGACGCAAGGGGGTTGACCAGCTCGTTGACGCAGGCGTCTTTAAGGGTGAACTTCCGACCGGTGGCGGGGTGCACAAACAAGCCGTCATCCGGTTCGTAGAGACCCATTTCCAGAGCCTCGTACAGTCCGAAGTTGGCGGTCTCGATGTCGATGATCGATCCCCGATCTAGGGCTTCGTTCAACTTCAGTATTTCGTCGGTTTTGGGGTCCTTGAACACTCCGTTACGTTTATCGATGATGCCTAATCGGCAGGTGTCGGTCAGACTGACCAACTTGCAGTGATTCTTGTCAAAGTACACCGGCAGCAACGGGTTAATGATGAACTTTCGGATGGCTTCGTGAAGGGTGATTCTACGGTCGGTGTTGGGATCGACGATTTTACCCGTAGCTTCGTTGTAGAGCCCCTGGTGGATGGCTCTCTGCAACGAGACGGCGGCCTTGTTGTCCACCAGAATCCCCAAGTGGAACGCTCTCTGCAGCGGTACTTCGTGGTTCTCCCCTTGGGAGAAGTCCTTAACATTTCCGGTATTCCCGTCGACGTAGCCGTTGTGGATAGCGTCCACCAACGGGATTTTGCGCCACACCCCCACCCGCGTGTCTTTGATGCTGACAGAATCGGCATCAATGAGGTTGATTTCGATGGCCTCTATCAATGTAACGTAGCTTCCAGTTTGGGGGTCGAGGAACAGCTGCGACTCCTCGTCGTAAAGACCTTTCGCTATGGCTTCACTTAGAGGTATCGGTGGTCCGATTTCGACCAAAAGTCCTCGTTCGAACGCCTCGTTGAAGTCTATCGGTTCGTGATAGGAACTGATGACGACACCCTCAACAGTGTCGATGTAGCCGTCCACCACCGCTTGCTCAAACGTCACCAGCTCTTCGTCGATTGTGACTAGGGTGGAAGAGGTGTCTACATATCCGCGGTTGATGGCACTTTCGGTTCTTAGCCTCTCTTTACTCTTGGGGTTAATGAACTTTCCGGTCGTCGGGTCGTAAAAGCCTTTGAAGACGGCTTCGGGCAGCGTGATTTGGCTCTTGTACGGGACTATGAGACCCCGATCTTGGGCGTCGTACAGATTGAGCTCGGTGTGGGTGACGGGATCGTACGCTTGGCCCTTCACGGGGTCGATAATGCGGAGGCTGATTGCGTCGTTCAGGGTGATGATGTCTCCCGAGCGGGGATCCTTCACGGTGAGTACGTTGGGGTTGACAACCCCGCCTTCGATGGCTTGGACTAGAGTGATATTGGCATTGTTCACCGTGAACTGACCTGTCTTAGGATCGTATACTTTTTGGGCTAGTGTCTCTTGAAGGGACCACGGCAAGACGGTGCTCAGGATATAACCTTTGAGGTAGGCTTGGTCTAGAGGTAGTAGTGGCTCATTGAGGATCCCCTTTTCAGGGTCGACTAAGTTACTCTGGATCGCTTCTTTTAGTTCCACGATGCGACCGCGTTTGTTGTCTTTAATTCGGGTGGTTACAGGGTCCACAAGTTTATACTCTATCGCTTTTTGGAGTGTTATCTCTTCGCCGGTGAGCGGGTTGAGAATTGTGCCGCTGCGTGGTAGGTAGTAGTTCAAGACGAGCGCCTGCAGTAAGTTAAACACCACGGGTTTGCTGCGAATCAGTTGTTGTTCCAACGCTTGGTTTAAAGGCACCAGCTGTCCAGACTTCGTGTCCTTGAGCTTGCCGTCTTGTACCAGTTTAGTCCTAAGGGCTTCGTCCAGGGGCACAAACGTTCCAGTCTTTGTGTCTTTAACTTCGCTGATTTTATCGTCGATGATGTGACGCTGGACGGCGTCTGATACCAGTAGTGGCTGCTTGGTGATCGGGTCGGTAATCCTGGCTGTCTGAGGGTCGTACAGGCCCTTGCATATCACCGCCTCCAAGGTGACCGGTCTGGGCAAGGCCCTAATAAACCCGTGTGTAAAGGCTTCAGGGAAGGTCATCGTCTTTTGTGTGGCAGTGTTCAAAACCAAGGCCCTTTGAGGATCGACGATTTGTCTGTCGATGGCCTCGTAATATGGAATGAGTTGCATGTTCTTCTCGTCACGGATCGTGACAGACTTTGGGTCCACGAGGTTGGCAGTCAGAGCCTTGTTCAAAGGAAGCACTTCTTCGTTGGACTTAACTTCGACCCTGACCGGGTCGAAGTTGTCCGTCTTGACGATCTCTTCTAGAGTCTGCGGTTGGTGCTTCGCTTTGGGTCTGTCTTTGACGTCGATGATCCACCGAAGCTTGACCGCCTCGTAGAAGGGCACGCGTTTGCCGGTCTTGGGGTCGACCATGTAGCCGGTGTTTCGGTCAATGAGGGGTCTGTTCAAGGCCTCCTCCAACGTCACGTACGCCGGAGGCTTGCTGGTCAGGTCCTTGACCAGAATGGCTTCAGGGTTGAACAACCCGAAGTCGTAAATGAGTTCTTGGAATGTGATGGGGTCGCCCGTTTGGGGGTCGATGAAACGCCGGGTCTTCAAGTCAAAAAAGCCTAACTGTGCTAATTTCTGCGGAGTTACATCCTTGCTTATAGAAAGTTCACTTTGTTGTTGTGTGACTAGAATGACGTTGGTTTTGTCCACAATTTCGACGACGTCAAGTGGTAACAAAGCGCGTCCTTTGAGGCCTTCTTGGACGGTGTAGGGTAGTTCTTTGCCATCGAGGACGATTCTGCAAACTTCTGGAGTGATCTTGTTTTGGGCGACTGCGTCAACCAGTGGTATGTGCTCTCGAACCACTTCTTCGATCACAGACTTCTTGGTTTTGGTCTCAGCTTCTTCCTTACTCTCTACTATGTTTTGAACTATTTTAATCTGAACTTTTTGTCCGGTGACTTTGGACTCCTCAGACTTTCGGGCAGAGTACTCTTTGACGGCTTTCACAGCGGCGGCCCCGGCTAGCACTGGTGCCACTACCGGCAATGCCAATCCGCCCAACACCGCAATCAGGCCCTTCTTGGTGGCTTCTTTGAAATCAATACTCTTCCCGCTTTTTTGGTCGTGGACCTTTCCGGTCTGTGCGTCGATTAGTCCCTTCTGGACAGCCTGTTCCACAGTTATGGGTTTCTGTGAAGCTACGTCGTAGAGTATCGAGTTGGGGTCGATGACCTCCTTTTTAATCGCTTCTTCGAAAGTAAGGTCTTTTTGTGGGTCGTTCGGGTCCTGGAATGTGCTCGTAGCCGGGTTGTAGATGGTGTCGAAGGCCTGGGCGATGTTTAACTCCGTTGTCTTGGTGGAACGAGTGTCTTCAATCGGGGTTGCTGAGAGTTTACCTTCTTCTAGAGCGTCTTTGATGAGGATCTTTTCGCCGGAGGTGGGGTCGGTAAAGGTGCCGGCGTTCATGTCGACCAAGCCGCGGTTCAACGCGTCTGAGAAGGACATCTTTATGTCTTTGAGGGTGGTGGTGTTCTTTGTTTCCTTGTCGTTGATCACGATTCCCTGTTTTCTGGCTTCGTCGATGGAGATGATTTGACCGGTTTGTGTGTTGAGGACTTCGTTGGCGCTCACGAGGTTGTAGCCTGCGAGCAGTTCGATGGTTCGGGTGGTGACGGTGTGGATGGTGTTCACAGTTTCGGTGACGGTGGTCACCGGTTGTGTGGTTACAATATTGGGGTAGTGTTTTACGACTAATAGACCTTTTTCGACGGCTTGTGCCACTGGCAGCACTTCTCCGGTAGTGGGCTCCGTGAAAGTGGCGGTGGTTGGGTCAATCAGTTTCGCGTCTAGAGCGTCTTGTACGTCAATGCTTTCTGGTTTGGATGGGAATGGTACAGACATTAAAAATTCGTCTTTAATGGCGTCTTCGATTGGAATGCGTTCTTTGGTGATCGGGTGGACGATCTCTTTCGTCTCCGGGTCCACGAGTCCCAGTTTCAAGGCGACGGGGAAGGTCATGCCGGCCATGGGCAGGTCGGAAGGCACACTGTCGTCGAAAATCTTCTCTTTCACAGCCTCCTGCAAGTTCACACTGCCCCTGCTGGTCCTGACGGTGGCTTTGTCGTCGTCGACGACGCCGCTCTCCAGAGCCTGTCCCAGAGTGACCCTAGCACCGGTGTGTTCAGTCAGAGTACTTAACGGATCTACGATATCACAGACGATTGCTTCGCTAATACTTAAATGAGCACCGGTTTCGGGGTGAACGACCTTGTTGCTCTCGGGATCGATGAGCCCTTGTTGGAACAGTTCCGGAATGGACAGACTGCGGTTTAAGGGTACCAGCAGTTGTGTGGTGGCGCTCTCGGGGTCTAGGATTCCCCGAACTATGGCCTGGTTGATGGTGAGTTGGTCGCCACGTTGGGGGTCCATGATTCGCCCTTTGTCACCATCGATGTGTTTGGTATCCAGGGCTTCTTGTAGAGTGAGACTTTCCGTGAAGTTCAGCAACTTGGCGGTGTCTTGGTCGATGATGCCCTTTTCGACCGCGTCGGTGGGTTTCACTATCTTCCGTCGTAGTTTCTGGAGGACCACTCGTTTGGCTTCGCGGTCGGGACTGAGCGACTGCGCTCTGCCGATGGTGACTTTATAGGTGGGCTCGATTGTGATACGAGCTCTAGTCTTGTCGCCTTCAGAAGGGACATCGTTGTCGTCGTGAAAGACTAGTGCTTCTGCTTCGATAAGCGATTGCGATTGGAGCTTCGGGTCTACGACTGAAGTTAGGAGGCCGAATTTGGCGCCGTCTGCGTCTAGGTCGACGATGTTACGGCGGACAGCCTCGTCGAGGGGGATCTGCTTCCCGGTTTGCGGGTCTGTGACTGATGAAATCTTGTTGTCTTTAACCGCAGCTAAGAGAGTCGCGTCAAAAGGTTTGTCCACCTCCATCTGGGTTTCGAAGACAATGAGGCCTCTGCTGATCGCCTCCTTCATGGTGAGTTTCTCGTTGTTTGCGCAGTAGTGACCCGTGTCGTCTAGGATCTTCTTGCTCAGACTCTTTATCAAACTGATTTTGCGCTGGTTGGACGGGTCTACCACCGTAGCGGACCCTGGATTGATCAGCTTCAACATAATGCACTCTTTGAGGCTGGTTAGCCGATCGGTTCCTGGAATGATGAAGAGGCCGGTAACGGGATCGAACAACTTCTGCTTAATGGCGTCCTCCAGCGTCCACCCTTCAGTCGGTAACTCCTGGACCCTCTTCTCGCTACTCAGGAGGTCAGTGGTGGCGGTCTGAGCGTCGGCCACTTCGACGGGAGTTTGTTTGTGGCTCGTTATAGTCACAATCGTGGTTTTGGGAACGGTCCCGGTGTTAATAATTTTGTCGGAGCTCTCCGAGTCGGGCGCTAACTTACCTTCGCTGATGGCTTGCACGATGGGGACCACCTCGTTGGTGTCCGGGTCGCGGAAAGTCTGGTTCTCGTTGTCGATGAGCCCCAAACGTAGAGCTTGCGTGTACGTCAACTGTGTGGATTTGATGTCTTTATTCGAGACCGTAACGTACCGCTGAACTAGAGTTCGTGTGACCTGCGTGGAGACGTTCAGATTGAGGAGGCTGTTGAGCATGGCCGCCCCCTCGGGCGTGATCAAGTGTTGCGCGATGGCCTCATTGAGGTAGACGACTTCGTTCCGCGAAATGTCGATCAAGTTACCGGTTCGGGGATCGATGTATCCGCGGAAGACCGCCTCGAGTACCGTAAGTTCGCGTTGATTTTCGAAAATACCGATCGGACGCGACAGCATGTCGTAGACTTCCGGTTTGACTTCGCCCGTTTGAACGCCCTCGGAGAACGGCACGAGTTTGCCGCTCTTCGCGTTGGTCAACAAGCTTCCGTTGGATTTCTTGCTGATGTAGCCTTTGGCGTTGGCCGCATTGTAGCTGATGTGATCGGACTTGTCGGGGGGTTGGAACGCGTCCACGTCGAAAATGGACTTCTTCACGACCGAAATGATGTAGCCGCGACTAACAGCGTCGGTGATCGAGAGGGTCTCCCCCGTGACGGAGTTGCGGAATTTGCCATCGGGGGTGATGACGCCCTCTTGGAGGGCATCGCCTAGGGTTATGAGTTCGTTGCGACGAAAATCTAGGATCGATTTAATGGAGTCGACGTCAAGGACGCCACGCGCGACCGCTTCGAGGATGGTCAGACGGGTGGTGTGGGGAGGGAAGAGGATTTTGCCGGTGTCGTCGATCAAACCATCGTCGACGACCTCTTTTAGGGTTTTTGGTTTTACGATCAACTGCCTACGTTTCGCCTCGAGGAACGAGAGCTTCTCGTGGTAGTAGACGTACTTGCCGAGCTTGGGGTTTATGAGTCCCTGATCGATGGCCTGAAGGACGGTCAGTTTGTTTTCGGAGCGAGGGTCGACGACCTCGCGGATGTCGCCGTCTACGACGTTTGTTTTAACAGCCGCGTCTATTTGGTACTTACTGCCCGAGTTGCGATCCACAATCCAGCCGGTCCTGTCGTCGATCAACCCCTGCGTGATGGCGTCCGACAACGCCATGGCGCCCGTTTGCAATTTCACTTCCGTGTGCTGCAGGAGGTAGCCTCTCTTGTACGCCTCCCTGATATCTATCGTCTCTCCCGACTCCAACCGGAACGTGCCGGTATTGACATCAACTTTCCCATCACTGATCGCTTGGTTTATAGTCGAGGAATGGGTTACCTTCACTCTGTTCTCCGAGGGGTCGACGAACCCCCTCTCCGCCTCGTAGATCTTCCTCTGTATCGCTTCGAGGAGCGTCAACTCGCGGCCGTCTTCTACAATACCGCACAGACTATTCAACCCCTCGGCTATCTTCGGGTCGATCAGCCGTTCCCGCAGAGCCTCCTCGATGCTCACTTGGCTCCCGTCGCTAACGACAATCTTCCCGGTTCTCCCGTCGAGGATCCTCGCCGCTATAGCCTCTCGGACGGTTATCAACTCCCCGGTGTACGGATTCACAATTCCGGGCGTGTCGGTGATATCTTCCGTGCCGATACCTTCGTGCACCTGGTGCACCCGCTTCAGCGACTTGATCTCGGTGAACTTCATCGTGTTGGCCCAGTTCTGGGACTCCTGGATGATCTGGGTGCGGGTGGTGTATTTATCGGGAGGCCGTCCGTTGGAGATGCTGTCGCTTTCGTTGACCTGGGGACGGTCCGTAGTGTCCGTTATCGTGATGGTGGTGCCGTTTTCGTTCCGCACCGGTCGCGTCTGTGTGTACCTGGAAGGGGGAGGGGTCAGGGGGGCGGGGCGGTGGTAGAAAGGGTACTTACTGTTTACTGAAGTGGGTAGTGGTGGTGTAGGAGGACGTGTGCTCGCTGGCGCTACTCATGTGGAACTCCGACCGGAAGGTGCGGAATTGGTGGGGCTGCATCTGCTCCACCAGACGCTGGAAAGAAATGTCGGTAAAGTAGCTTTTAACCACGTCTCGGGGAAGTTCAATATTCCGCAATTGTGATCAAACCAAGTGCAGTAATGTACTTTTCAGCACGTGCAAAACCATGTTTTGTTTCTTGTCTCTATATTGTTATAATAATAATATTCAGGCGCAACACGAAATGCCGCGGATTTCTTCTGACACTCTAGTGGCTCGTACCACATCGTGGAGATGTGGTGAGCACCACGCATTAGGCACACGTATGTATTACTACCTAGCCTATTTTGTTGTAGCATGTTGGACAATATGCAGCTGTGATTTCTTTGAAAGTATAATACCCAATTTTATTTCAGAATAATGGAAAGGTTTGGAGGCGAATTACTGCTTTGAAACTAGCGAGTACTTCCTTCTAAATGTAAAATTTTATGTTTAATTTTCCGGTAATTCAAACAAAGGTCGTAATTAATGACCTAATTAAAAACACACGTCTAACAATGTGTATAGACCCATTAGCTAATCCAGTAAAATTGCCTTATTCTTATTCATGCAGTGACCTTATCTTTAAGCACCAATTAATGTAAAGCCATTGTTGCACAGTTCTGCACTCAATTTAGACAAGAGTGGTCCTAAATGAAAAAAAAGACCATTAGTGCGACAACGAAATTAGAATCGACACTATTAGAAATTACACAGCAGTCGCTCAACTTTGGCTTATTTTTAGGTACAACCGGTCGATGAAAATAGAAAATAAAAACGTAACTTGGAATAATAAATATTTTCGATCGGTCGGTTAATGAGAACTGTGTACTTTCAAGTTTAAGTTCACATCAAGGTCACAGTTTTCCCACAATCATATCACTCAGAATTTGATCAAATGACAATCGATTCCGTAAAGTTGACAACCAGGAAGTCAAGTCGTTGACACGTGGCGGTAAACCGAGAGGCTGAAAATAGTTATTTGTTGCGCAAGAGCGTGAAGAGATGCCTTGTCGGCTAGATCTGGATTAATTAACGTCATTGTGTTGTGAGTTCGGTGAAAATTTGCTGAAGTTGTGTCAATGATGAGGTCACCGTGGTCATCGCTGTTGTCCTATTAGTTCGAGCGTTTCAAAGTCGGAGGAAATGACTTCATTTAGACAGCAATAAATTTTATTTGTTATTTTTATGAATAAACATTATCAGGGAAGGTCGGCTTCGTCCAATGAGAGCGAGCAGTCGCAAACTTAATTTGACTCACAAATACCTGTTTGCTCATAGGACCCCGAGGAATTAGTCAGAGTTATCGTTGTATACCCAATAACTTTGGTGACGTGATAATAACAGGTTCTTGCAAGAAAATGGGAATTAATCATAGGAGAATATCTGAATTGCAGCCGAGATGACGTTGTTGGCTAAGAATAAAAAGTTTGATAAATTTCTGGTGACTACATTTACATAAATCTTTATAGCATTTGTTTTTAATTTTAATACATTCCTTTTAACTCGTGTATATACCATATTTCTATAGTAACGTAAAGAATTAGGAAATGTAGAAATCACCCTGTAGACTCTAAAGTTAGGACCTAGACTAACACAATTAATTAGTCTTATCAAGGCTTCTAAAGCCTTAATTTAATTATTCACATCGATTTATTGTATCTTTCAAGGAAAATAACATTGAATCTGGAGTAGGATTTCCCACCCCTGAACGCCTCTAATCCGGTCGAGACGTCGCCTCCAGATGAATCAATACTGCGGGCCTTGTCGTAGGTTAGGGCCATCCCCCGATCTAACCTTCAGTAATTGCCGGCAATCGCACACGTGCCAATTTTCTATATAATTCAATAATGCCGGGTACAAAAAGGAAGGATTACGTCATTTATTTAACCAATGTTACGTTATATTACCGGTATCAATTCTGATAAGATAACGGCGACAGACTTATTATTAGTAGTCATATTTATTTTTGTTTTCATTCACCGGTAACCGTTAAAAATTGCAGCGAAAATATTGGAGGTGTTCCAGATGGAAACGTGGCGATCTTCGATTGTTACGACACGGAGGGGTATCGATTCGTACCGAAAATATCGTAATGGGGTGGATTAAGCGATTAGGGGTACCCACCAGGTTCACCGGTATGCTGCTGAGCTCGAAGTGGAAATCGTAGTCGTCGCCCATTGTCACCAGCAGTGATCACAGCAAAACCACTAACACACTCTCTTAAAAAATAGTCTTTGGGGAGTCAAGGGTCAATATAAATAAAAAAAAGTCATGTAAAATATAACAACAATCTTGCCGGACCGCTCGTCAGTACACACACGAGCGCAAACCGCGATGTACTAACCACCGGATCGACGTCGAAAAATTATCAGCCGAACGCCGCCGACGCGAGCCGAGCATGTCAATTAAAATCACACCTATTTTTAAAATCACCCCCCGAAAGACAACGTCTTGTCAAAACAACAGTTACGGTTAATTCGAGTGGTGACTTCACGACGACAAGCGGTCACGTGGGCGACTTGTGGGCCGCCCCTCGGCCGTTGAGTGGTTGGGGCGCCTTATATGGCCTTGATGTGGGCGTGACGTTCGTTGCGAACCGCAAATCAGCGCGGACAATGGTGAAAATATCACCGCGAAAGGTCTAGATGTCCCACATATGGCTATTTTTAACTGTGCTGTCACCGGCGATTGTTGCGATTGATAACGGAGATTGCCGGTCAAGGTCGGGGCGGTTCGTGCCTTGGTTTTGGGAGTTGTTTGTAAATATTTCGGAAAAATGTCAAGGTGATGGGACTGTCATAAATCAGAGATGAGGTAATCGGTGTTTTTGAAAAAAAATTATGTTGTACTCGGAATTGTAGATTAGATGCTGTTCTATTTTTTCGTGAGATATTAATCTAGATACAAGGTGTTTCAAGGTTTGTTGTAAATTTTTGGGCCAAATTCAGAATGAAATCGTGCTTTCTTGTTGTGGACCGGAGAATACAGTAAATGACGTAATCTTGAAAGAACTAAATCACTATGATCATGTTTTACATTTTGATTTATTGTTTTATTTTATTTGTTAATTTATGTTAAATAAATTTGGTTTTTAAAGGAAATAAAAAACAAAAGCGGTCATGTTTTTGATTTAAAAAAACGCACCATTTTGGGTACTTTTTGGTTTCGTAATGTCAACACAAATGTGAAGTGTGACACATGAAACAACACTAGAATTGACCGACTAAACGATTATTTTGGATTACACACTTGATTGATGGACTTGCTAGTTTTGAGTTAATACGGTTTCCTTATATTTGATTTTTGTTGGAACAGTAGTACAAAACTTTTAAATCTGACATACGAAGACTGACCTTAACTCACAAAATCACTAGTATACTAATAATTATTTGTTAATTTTGACATGAACACGATATAATTATATCGTGTTCATTATTAATATGCATCGCAGGCGGCGTTGGAATTTTGAAATTATCTTGGAATGTTGGGGGAAAACTTGTCTGCAGTTCTTTTTATTTTATTTTTTGTTGCAGAACCCTCTATAATGAAGAAAATCTCTTAAAAAATAATCAGAAATTTCTTTGTGACAATGAGACTGTGAATCGGGCATTAGAATCTAGTACTTTTTTTAAGTAACTAAATTAAAGGTGCGTTTAGACTTTCACAGCCTACTTGGATGCGCATTATATTAAATGGAATGATCAGTCAAATTTGTGTCTCATTAAAGTGCTCACCAGCGTGACGATGTCCCCTGGACACCTCGCGGCGATCTCCTGCAGCCTGCCGTACAGCACGTCGATCAAGTACTGGTACCTGGCGTTGAACTCGTCCAGCTCCTTGGCGACGACGTCCGCCCCGCTGACGGCGGCGTCCTTGCCGCTCCTGAAGGCGGCGTTCGCGTCCAACGACGGCTGCGACTCGAGGAGCGCCTCCCTGAACCGCTGCAGGCCCTTGCTCCAGATCTAGTGTTAGGGTTAGAGGTTAAGGGTCAGTTGTTAGTCCAGTCAGTGCTTTAGTCGACATTACGTGAAGCTGTGACTATTGTGTGATGAAAATGTGGGGAAGACATAATCACCATCGTTGGAGGTGCGAAGGAAAGTATAGTGACCAATAAATGTGGTTTCGTTTTCGAATGAGTACAGTGATTATGTCTTGCGTGGAAGTGTGAATTGTGAATCAGTCGTAACATTTAAACATCGAAATGAGAGAAGTCGGGCAAGTTGAAGCAGTGACAGAGAAGAAACGTAGAAAAAAGTAGGGGAAGAAAGACACCTACCACCGGCGACGACGTCAGGGGTTTAAAAAGACATTTAATAAATTAAAATTTAGTACAGTTAATCGAAATGTGGGTCGGTTCCGTCCTCGGCGAACACTGCGACAATTTCGGGGGCACACGCACTCCAGACACACAACAACCTAGCCTATTCCTAACATGTTATGACAATATGGGGGGTCTGGACACTTTACCTTCCCCTCGCGGATGAACTTGCCGCCGTTGACGTTGACCTGTTCGATGACGGGGGCCCGCTCGTACACGCTATTCAGTAAGTTCTGAAACAAAGAGTTAGTGCTGTAGTTGAAAAGGGCCGCAGAACGTACCCGTGTGGCTTCTAGATGCTCCTTAGCGCGGTCCTTGATCGGCTGCAAATTCTCCAACCTTCCGTATTGTTCATCGAGCCACGCGTCCTCGTTCTCTTTCGGCTTCTTGTAGTTCTTTAGTAAGTTGTAAGCCTGTTCGCAACCCCTTAGTCTGTCGGCTAGTTGTGAGCACACGTTGCTCCATCTACTGTTCAACTTTTGTATTTCTTTCTCGAGTCGCTCGACATCAGTGTGGGGTCCCCTCTGGTTAGGCCGTGACTTCTCGGTCAGCCTCCTCGTGTTGTCAAAATCGTCGTTCAATTGGTCCATCGCGATCTGTTGCTGACCCACGGCCGACTGTAGTTTCAACAAATCATCATGCACTCCTTCCAACCCTTTCTCCGTGCTTGGCAGCTCGTTGAACAGCGCCAACTTGCTCTCGAACTCGGAGATGACCAACGTGGCGTCCTCCATGCCGTTGAGCACGATCTCTATGCACTTCAACCTCTCGATGTACAAGTTGCTGGTGTTCCAGATGTATTTCCACTTGTCGAGAACCTTCTCTAGGTCCTTCTTGTGTTGAGGCGTTTTCAGGGTGATGCTCCGGAAGGTGTCTTTCACCTGCTCGATCTCGGGCTCCAAGTTCTGGAGGCGGGACTCGAACTCCTTATGCTCCAGGACGAGGTGTTGAAGGGTGTCGATGTCGCGGGGTAGGTGCGCGATGACCCGCTTGTTGATGATGCGCTCGGCCTCGTCGAGGGCCTGCTGCAGGGATGAGATCTGCTGGTTGAAGACGCGAGTTTGGTTCTTGCTCTCCTCTGGAAAAGGGAAGACAAGCATGTGAGGGTGAATCATCGTTGGACAATAGCTCACAACTCACCTTCAGCTCTTGCTCTTCTCTCGAACTCATCGAACAGTCTATTCACCTCGTCCATCTCGCGCTTGAGCCTCCGCAGCTGCGGGTCCGAGGGATCGCCCTCGGCGATGATCTTGTCGGCGTCCTCGTTGAGCGCCCGTCTGATGGCGTTGCGCTGTTCGGCCCCTATTGCGATGAACTGGGGCAGGTCCCACCCCTTCACCACTTTGATCGTGACGAAGATCATGTTCTGTCTCAGTCGCAACTGCTTTTTCTGCCACAGCGCGATGGACCTGTCGTACTGCCGCCGCAGTCGCTCGGCGCCCTCGATGGCATCCTTGTCGGGCGGGGGGATGACGAAGCACACCCCCGGGACCTGCGCCTCGATCCCCTTGGAGTTGTGCACGCGCCACTTGATGCGCCCGGAGTTGTCGGTGAGGGTGCACTCCTGGTTCTTTTCAATTACAAACTGCAATCACGGTCACAATAAACAAGATTTACAAGTGGTTTTAACTCACGTTATTTTGCTTGTAATTACAAATGGAGATGACCGTGAGTGGTCTGGTCACCGGCTGGCGGCGCTGCTTCAACGGGACGATATCCTGGGAGCGGGCGATCAACGCTTGCACTTGGTCTCCAAAGGAGTTGAGTTCGTCCTTGAGGGTCTGCATGCCCTGTAGGAGCTTCTCGCCGATGTCGAGGCTGAAATCGCCTTGGCTGAACTCGGTGTTCATGACGTCGTCTTTCTCTTTGAGCCACTCTTCGGCGATCTGGACGTCCTTGAAGAACTGCTGGTAGTTGCGGGTGTTCTGTAGGTGGGTTTCGAGGCAGTGGGTGAGCTGAAGGAGCCACGCCCATTGCGCCTGCATGGCGGCGATGTGGGCCTCGATGGCCTTGGTGGCAGGGTGTTGTTGCTGTTGGATGAGGTACTCGCCTCGTTCTTGGACGGCGGAGAATTGCTCTTCGCGCTTCTCGAGTTTGCTCATGAGGCTCTGGGGGGAAAAGAAAATGTGTGGTAATCGACGGCTTTGAAGGAATAATGGTTGAAAGTTGAAAAGAGTTACCTCGTAGCCCGATCCGTAGTACTGCTGCTTGCGCAGATAAGACCGTTAAGTTACATATATTTTAGAGACGAAAAGTTACCTCGTAGTACTTCTCAACGGCGTTGACGTTCATCTTCACGTCGCTCCAGTCCCTGGTGACCTCGACTTCCTCCTTCTCGTTGAGCCATTGCAATTCGGTGGTGGCCGACTGGATGAACTCGTAGAGGCTGTCCAGGTCGGTCATTCGGTTGGTGGAGAAGGACAGCAGGTCGGCGTAGACCTTCTGTAGTTGCCCCAGGTGCTGGTTGTAGAGAGCTAGTTCTTCGCCGCTAAAGTACTGACGGGCTTTCACGCACGACTCCACCTTGGAGTGGAATTGGTCGATCATCTTGTGTTCGTTTTGGTGGAAGTTCCTTTCGGCCTGGACCGACTGGAGGTCGGTGCCGTAGTCGGCCTTCTTCAATTGTTTCTACAATTTTCCCAATTAGACATCATTGATGCGGGAATGTCAGTACTTACCAATTTGCTCTTGCACCACTCGATGTGCTCCTGCAAGGACCGGAAGTGTGGGTTCGTGTCCACATTCCGGGTCTCCTGCACCGTCCGGATGTGCTTGGTTACCGTTCTCTCCTCCACGGGGAAGCTGAGGTTCGACAGGGGTCCCACGATCTTGTTGTGAAGTAACCTCCGTAGATGCACCCACCTGTCGTGTAGGTTTTTCACTCTTTTGTCCAGCTCTCCCGCTTGAGGGTACCTTCCGTTTCTTAGTGTGGCAACGTCGCCGGTGAGAACCTGTATGCTGGCTTCCGCGTTGGCCAGATCCTGGTCCAATTGGTCGGCCACCTTCTTGGCTTCGAGCGGGTGCATCCTCTCGATCCGTCTAGATTCGTTATTGATTGTTCGTTCGATGGAGTCCAGTCCGGCGTCTGTCTGTTTGATCTCTCGGTGGACCTTCTCGGCCAACTTCTGTAGCTTCTCCAACCTCTTGATCTCATCCTGTACGTGTCTGTCTCGCTCCTGGTAGGCGGCCATGAGCCTCTGCCAGTTGCGCTCGATGTTGTCAATGTGCAGTTCGGGTTCCACGTCCACCTCTCCGATCTGTTTAAAGTATTTTTCCAGGTCCCGGAAGAGCTGGTTGAGGTAGTTCTTGTCGCGTTGTCGGGGCGGTACCTCGTCGGTCCGGAATCGGGACAGCTCGGCAGCGAGCTTCTTCATCTCGATGAGGGTGTTGGGGAACGAGCGGTCCTGCATGAGGGAGTACTTTTCGCGCATCCACAAATGGAGGGAGGAGGCGAGGTCGCGGTACTCCTGGACGCGCTGCTGGGCGCCCGAGTCGTACAGGGGGTGGATGGACGGGGGCTCGGGGAAGACTTCGTGCAAAGACGAGATGTAGGTAATGAGTGACTTCTCATCGGGTTCATGAGTGTCAACATCTAGAAGAAAAAAAAACATCGTTGAGAGGCCAAGGTTAATGCAAATAGTTTGCATTCTTTCCGAGAAGAACAGCTGCACCTAATTACGTACAGATTACAGTGGTTTTGTCTCGGTGTGCAACAGAGCAAAATGATGTCATCCCGCGTGGGAGAAAAATTTCTAAGCACTCACCTTCTGGATCCAACAACCTGGTGACGCCGTACTCCCGTTCGGCGATGTAGAAGGCCGTTTCCATCCTCTCGCTGGCTCTTTGCGCCTTTACGGACCTCCAGTCGATCAGGTCGGGCCTGTTTCGGTGGATGATGGCGCTGAAGGCCAGACCGTCCCTCCAGGACTTGGTGAAGTCCTGGACGTGGACGCCCGGGTACTTGTGGGTGGTTCGTTTGGCCCATCGCAGGAGGTAGTCCTTAGCCGAAACGTTGGGTTCTTGGCCTACCACAATGTCGGAGATCTGCAACAAAAGCGGACTTTTGAAGCAAATTCAAATTGTACGATATTCAAGGTACGAATTATGGCATCCGTATATCGATGCATAGTTGGTAAAATAGGAGTAACGCAAATTCGAAACAATGATGAGTGTCATTCTACGAGGATGGAATTAAGTGCTCATTAGGTTAGTCCTGCTTAGGGTATGACCAATCGACTCTTCCGCGATCATAATTACTCCAACATTCCACAGGACAGGAAAGTCTGCTCTCCATACATGCAAATTTCAAAAACCAGCTTCCTCTAACTGTACTCGAAAATCGAAAAAAGCGGTGATGTCATCGCTAATGGTAAACTTCTTCGCATTTAATTTACAACCGGTGGATCCCATTATAATAAGAATAATCACAGGAAGCCGACCATAATCGCAAGCATTGAGATTTTTTATCGGCGGTTCAGACCAGGCGTGACACCCAACAAGTGAAACAGATTAACAGTTGTTTTTTTACTTACGCACCTAGTTCGCTCTAATCGCTCTTAATATAGTCGTAAAGTGCAGTCGACGTGACTGTTCAGTTTTAATAAGATGAATGTTTAAAGAAGCAACGAACGGAAAGCCTGATGGTTCAAACAGCGAGTGATAAGATGAGCAAAGTTTGCATAATTTGAAACGCAAATTAAAAATAGCTAACGGTCCGCGAACGGAGCCGTGGGGGACTCCTAACTCATTTGGATGCTTGACATTCATTAAATAAATAATTAACAATGCATTTGACGATAATGACCTTGTCGCAACTACCCACAGACAAAACAGTATAGACTTTGTCACAAAAGAACAACAACGAAAATGATTCAATGGCTGCAAGTCCATTAGCCACCCAGACCACTCACTTATCACAATCAAAATGCATCAAGCACTCGATAAAGCTAAGTACTCTCCTCGAGAACCTAATTAAACCTCGCCATCATGACGTCTTTTCACTCTTTGTATTATGCGCTCTGATTTATGGATGCAGATTTTGGAAAGGCTCCGCTACTTTAAAAGAATCTGTATGATTTATTTTGACACGGTCCTGATGAGTTGTTTTGGGATGACGAATGTTGACGGAATCGTGTAAAAAGATATGAGAGGAATTTCCGGTCTAGATATTTCTGGTCATCATGGCGCATTCGGGACTCCTCAAGGTTCCTTGTTGGGTCCTTGTACGCGAGACGAATTCTTATGTGGGTGATAGTGATATCGGCACGATAAGTAAATATTTATGTTTTCTATGATGTAATGTAACCAAGCGGAACGTTATTCGCAGGTAATAAATTACGGATAAGTGCGCGTTGAAGACTACTCTTTTATTTTTACTGAAAGAGTTTATTGCCGTCATTAAAGAGATGTACAAAAAATGGCTGAATATTGTTAAAGAGCCCGAATGGATCGAAAGGATCAGACGATAATGGAATGTAACTCGAGAAGAGGAAGACCCAAAAGCTCCAACAAGACTAGAGAAATAAAAAGCTTCCAATCCCATCCTGTCTCTCCATATTCCATCTGCCACCTCGTCACCACGGCAATTAGCGAACGCTTCGCGCCTCATTTCCCATTCAAATCACTCTTCGGCACCGTTTCCACAAAAACGCACGCATGAGATCATCTTTTATTCCACGGACGGACCCGTTCACCTATATTAACCGTAAATCAGAAAATTTGCAGCGAACCGTTGCACAATCCAGTAAAGTGTCGTACGGATGCAGAAGGAGGGTGCGCCTCCTCGAACGTGAAAGTTCTTCCACCTTGACGTCGGACGAGCCGGGGAAAAGGGCACGCCTAACAAAAGGTTAACTGTGACTATATTGTCAAGCCGAGCCGAGTGAGGTCACGTTTTCTAAATAGTGCCGAACCTTGACGCGCTTAGGGCGCACTGCCTCCGCCGCTCTGGCCACCTCCTCCCTGCTCTGGATGCTCCTCGCGGCCGCCCTCCTGGTCAAGTCTTCGGCGGTGCTCTTCTCCTCGCCGCGCGTCAGAGTGGTCACCTTCCGCACGATCCGGGTGGTGATCCTGCGAGTGCCGTCCTCGGCCCTCCTGCTCGTCTTCGTGGATTCGATCGAGCTGCCCAACACCTCCGTGGAGAGCCTCTTCTTGGTGTAGACGGCCTGGAGGTTCTCGTCGTCGAAGTGGGTGACGATGGGAGGACCGAGGACCCGGTCCTGGGAGGCGCCCTGCACGAAGAGCCTCTTGGACGAGGGGGAGCTGTCTTTGACGAACCGATACATGATGTTACACTGTTTGGCAGGACCGTCTCGTTCCGCTCGCGCACTTTGTTGACATTTGCAGCAGGCAGGTGTTACGTCAGGTGAACGTCGGCGTACACTGACGGATCGCAGTTAGCCTTGTTCGCGGTATGGAAGTGGGCGCAGGGCCGTACGCGGGCGGATGGAAGCCCCACCAGCGGCGAGAGTGTTTACTTATTTGGTTAGCGCAGCGGAGGAAAAATCGCAGGAATGTGTGGCAACGATCGACTTCGATTTCGAGTTCGCAAGAAAGGTCCGCGAGCAGTGTCTTGCGGGACCCCGAGTTGCACGAAAACGACTGGTGCCGGACGCGCTTTATTCCACCGTGTGCACCGGATTATTTCCGGTCTGTTGGTCGTGCTTCCGGTGTTGCACACGGGGATAGCAGCGACCCGCACCGGCGTTTTTTCGACTTCCGAAGCAGTTCAAGACACTGATGGAAGTGAAAATTAGCACTGTCAGCTTTCAGGCGTCTCCTCTGTCATTAACCGGTTACAACTACAATTGTGTGTTGGTAAGCGCCGCCGACGAGCCCATGCCGGTCATTAATTGCTCGCAATCCTTATCGAAGAGCTCCATCAACCTGGGAAGTCGTGACGTCACGACTCCTTCGCAACCGACTAATTGACCCAAAACAAACGCTCTTTCTTCGGTCGACCGAAAAATCCGAATTTCCGTATAGTTGTAACTTCCGACCCCCTCCGGTGATTCCCAGAGATCCGTTCCCGCGACCTCTTCTGACTCTTGATCTCGAGAGATTGGGATCGGTTCAGAGCGACCATTTTTGCACCGAGGACTTTTACTTCTGGATATAATACGAATTTGGACATCAGAAACAACTAAGAATTGAAAAGGAAGATAAAAGAATTTAGCAGCTAACAGAACAACCATCAATCACAAAGACGAAAAGATTACAAATTTCAGACAAAAAGAAAAAACAAGGATACCAAATAAAACGACATAAAAAAAGCAATATAAAATTAAAAATTTTAAGTAACCTCGGACATCCTTGATAGAGCATGCTGCCAAATGCTTTCAAATCAATTTGTCAAGTAGGAAATGACCTGATGATCATCAAACGCCTGAACAGATCTTCATAAATGATAGCTAAGAACCACCTCGATCACGTCAGCTTTCATACAAAAAAAAAAGCATCAAAATCGGTCCATTTGTTTAGGAGCCACGATGCCACAGACAGACACACAGACCGACACATCACTCTTTAATGAATTTAAGTTGAACCGTCCACCATTATCAATGCGTTGTGAATCTGAAATTTCATAAAATCTGAGATCTTGAGAAATACGAGAACTTGAGGAACCTTTGAACTTAAGGAACCTGAGAACTTGAAGAACCCGAGGAATTGGCAAAAAATAGGATAATGAGGAACCTGTGAAGACTTGGAACTTCAATTTGAGAAACTTGACGAACCTGTTCTGAGAATTGAGATTGAGCAATCTAGGAAGTTGGAAGTTGAGTAATTTGAGGCATACGAAAATGTCTTGAGAAATTGAGAACCTAAGCTAGGACTTTTGAGGAACCTCGGAGACTTGAGAATTGAGATTTTAAGAAACATAAGAATTTGAAGAATCTGGAGACTTTAGGAACCTGAGAAATTGGAAGAAACTGAGTTAATAAGGAACCTGTGGAACTTGAGGAAATTTGAGACCTCGAAGAGAACTTCAAGAACTTGAGAAACTCAACAGGCCTGAGGACTTGAGAAAGTTCTTCTGAGAATTGAAGCAATCTCAGAATTTGAGGACTGAAAACTTTTAGAAGCCTGAAAAATTGAGGAACCTGATGAATTTAAGAACTTTGAATTTGAGGAACCTTTAAACTGAAAGAACCTTAGAGAACCTGTGATAGGGAAACCCGAAAATTAATTTTGATGTTTTATTGTTTTTTTTTTGTCTCCTGCTTCTGTAACTTCTAATCTTTTTGTTACCGTTTTGACTTCTTTGGGTACTTGTTTACATGCATTTAGAAATTCGAGAAAACAATCGCTATGCATTACATGTACTGATGTAAATGTTGCGGTTATCTTAATATAAAATTAAATCATTTAAACGCGTCGAAAGCAGCAGCACTTTGTGGTTTATTGTGTTTGTGGTCAGCTCTAGTCTAAATTCCGACCACTTCAGCTGAAAGGACAAAGAGTAACAGCCCGAACGGGACGCACGCCCACCATTATCGCCTCATCTTAGGTCAGGTTTGAAAGGTGATGTCATCTTGGTTATTTATCGATGTGGGGCAGGTTTTTTTCGTCAGGTTGGTAACGTCGATCGAGCGTGACGAACGTTTTTAGATAAGCAAACGATGCTTCGTGGAGCATGTCTGTCTATAAAGCACAGGAAGAAGTCGTTGAATACAAGTGGTTGCCAAATAGATATAACAATGTGTGAAAGTTTTTTTATCAGAAGTGGTATCAATAACAGTAAAGGCTGTGACGACAACGATTTATTAACAGTACCAAATTTCTATATCCAGCCTGAGTTGCTGGCACTGATTTCAACAGCCCAGAAGGTCGCCTCTTCTCTTTCCACAGTTTTGTAAATTCCGCCGAAGAAAACCCACGACCATATGGCGATCGACGTGGGTCGCATTCGAAATTTCGTTGTTTGTACTGTCTGGAAGAAAAGTCGAAATCGCGACCCTACTTTATATGGCCAGGATTATGACGCGACGTGGGCCGAAGAGCTCTTCGCGGCAGACAGAGCAAACAATGACGTAACCGCAAAGGTGCCAAGAGGAACCCCCGGGGTAAACCGGTGCAATTACAATCAACATCGACGTTTGTTTTGACAGTCGATTAATTTTATTTTCCGCGGATTGACCTAGATGCGCAACATCGCGTTCGAGTACATGCAGCGCCATCTGCGTCCGGCAACACCAAGCGGCAGTCGCGGCGCGAACCCTCTCTGTAATGCCTCAAGCATGAATGATCTTTATTCTTACCTGTCGTGCCTAAGCGCCCGTGTGCATAAAATTGGAAAAAACCTCTATTAGGGTAGGTTCACAGTGGCATGCAAATTGGCGCGAGGAACAGAACCGGCTAAGTTCAACTGTTACGAACTCAAAGAGAAAAGAAGCGCGAAAGAGGGAACTCACCTGGAAGTGAAGGATGATGGTCCAGATCAGGCCGAGGGTGAGTTTGGGGTTTCCGTCGACGATGTCTTCGGACCGTATGTTGACCAGCTTGATTTTCTTGCAGTGGAGGAAGTGGAGGGCCGTGTCGATGTTGTGGAGCATGTGGAAACGCATCTTGCCTCTTTCCCTTGGCTGCAAAAAATAAATATTTTAAGTTATATTTAGTTCATATTCTTTCAGACTTTGTCTCCCTATCTTTAGAACGTGGAAATATTAAGAACTTTTATTGGATCTTGACAGCCAAATTTAAAAACTCTTATCTCGAAAGCTATAAAACGTGTTTGAAACAACCACTCATCATAAAAAGACTCGTATATATTCCATAAGTTCACTTAACAGGAGCTGTTAATTTTTACTCGAATAAACACTTCAAAGCCATAATGTGACCGCTTTTTGCCGGCCCGGGCACAAAAAGGCACATAATTAATGTGCCACTCGATCAAAGCAATGTTAATCTCTTTTCGGCCGGAGGCTGCGACCACAACATCGCTGGTCCATCGTTCCACAGCAACAACCACTTGATCTCTCTGTAATATCTTAAGCAAATGAGGACTGCAGCTAATAAATGCACTTAATGGAGATTAATTGCACCAAGAGTGCATAATAAACTAAACGATCCGTTATAACTTGTACCGTAAAGATCAAAGACACTTCAAAACCGTCGTTTTTTACAGCGGAAACGTTGATTTTCCACCCGAAAACCCTCCCGGATTTCCATAAAGCCCGGTTCTTCCCCGAAACACCCCAGATGGTCAAGTGCGTGGAAAGCGGTGCGTTTCGTGCGTCGCCTTCACCTTTTCCTTGAGATTGTTTTGAGAATGGTACCACCTTAATTTGCGGTTGCATTAAAATGCAAAAGTGCGACCAAGGACGACTTTTGATGAACTCGAAGAATGAATGAACGAGTCATGAATGGGGTCTCCGAGGAGAAAAACAGAAAGCGCGGTGTCGCAAAAGTGCGCCGTACGCACGTGTCTTGACTATATAAGGTACTACTTGAAGATATCTGATGGTTTGAATAACACAAGTTTATGTGTTTGGGTTCGTTAGGTACCACTTTACACAATTTACAAATAGTACCAGAACCAGCAGTACCATTTCCTAATATCTGTTTCTCCCTCGCTATACTTTCTTTCCTTCATTCAATTCCCAGCACCACCACCATTCCTATGACATCAACCATCAATTTTGATGTCCGTCATAAAACAAACAACATCAATCGCCAAAACGAAGTGTTGACGGCTCAGCTTTCACCATCGCAGTCGCCGACTTCACAATAAAAACAGCTCTATTAGGAAATTAATTACAAAGCCATTTTAATTAATTCGTGGCACAATTGACACGAAATCACGCACAAAAAATCACCGGTAATACTTACAAGTTGTTCGCCAGTTAGAACTTCCAAGAGAGAGATGAGATTGTGTCCATCGCGGAGGTCCTCGAAGAGGTCCCTGATTTGACGGTTGGCCTGCAAAGAAGACGAATTAGTTGTGTGTTTTGAAGGTATTTATTGCGGGTATGCTTCGTGCTCCAAGGAGGAAAAATTAAAGCTTGTGGTCCTTCGAGACGGTGTGCTTGCGGTACAATAAAATGGATTAAAAAAATGAAAGGGGGGTGATTGTAAACTGGATTAAAAAATTAAATCGAGTTAAATAGAGAAAGCAAATCCAAAATCAAATCGAATCAAATCCAGGACCAATTTTAGGATAAAATTAAACCCAGACTCAAATCTCAATTCAATGCAGGATAATTTATTTTAGATTTCATTTTAGTGATGATTCTCCATTTGACTAGACTTGGTCTGACCTGCCACGGTCCAAACCCGAACAAAAAAGGCCATTACGGATTTGATCCGACTTTATTTTGCTTCTATACATTTCTTGATTGTAGAATTGATTTGATTTAATTTTGGATACCATTTTATTTTCGAATTTGATTCTGATTCTTATTTGTTTTTTATTCTGAATTGAATTTCCCAATTTGACTTTGCAGAGAATACTCGATTTAATTTTGGATTTTGAATTTGACTCTGTTTGGTAGATTGAATTCTGTATTGGATTAGATTTTATTCCGGATTAATTCGATTTGACTCGTTATGATTTTGAATTCGATTCGATTCGATTTGACTTGATTTGATTCTGATTCTGAATTACATTGATTTTAGATTTCATTCTGGTTTTGATGTTGACTTTTGATTTGATGAATAAAGCTAATTTTTATTCTGATTTTGATTGGATTCGAGTTATAGATTTTGATTTGTATCAAAACTAATTTAATTCCTTTTGATTTGATTCGAAAATCCAAAAATATATAGACCTATTTTGCTCGAGTTTGGGCCGTTTATGTCAAGTCGTTTCTTGAACGGATGATCTTCATAAATGATCCATACATCCAGCAGGCTTCGCATGTCAAATTTCTCCATTCTCCACATGCAAATTTAGTTTTTCAGAGACAAAATGATTTACAATCTCTTTGGAAGATAAAAGACGGACAAATCTTCTTGAAGCACGTGCATAACCTGGTGTTCTTCACAAAAAAATATTTACTACAGTAAAGAGTGCAAAACGAATAAGAGTAATAAAAGCAAACAATGTCAAAACTCCATGCAAAAACACTCCAACACCCAACTTACAGATGGCGGACAACATGGCGCATTGTTGACGATGACGCACACGTGCAGGCACGTGTATGTCTGCAAACGTGTAAAAAACATTAAGGGAGGAAGTCCACAAAGAGAACGTACCGGAAACGGTTATAAATGGCGGATCTCAGTACAAACAACGGCGGCGCGAATATTTTTCCTATTTTCGGAATGAAGAGAGTGCCAGGCGTCATCGTGTGATTAATGGCGTCGTTAAGATTCGCGCTATTTCTATACAAAGGCGTCGCGATAAACGGTTTTTAATTCGCGGGACCAACAAAAGGTTGTTTTTGTGAGTGATATCAGGGTTACACCTGCACCTTAAAACGCGTAAAGAATGTGTTTGTTTGCGCTTTGCATAATCGTCGACCCACTGAACCACTAATTTATGGTTAAAAGGGAAATGTCATAAATAAAAATGACACCAACACGAGGTAAACAGTGTCGGTGGTGTTCGAAAATGGAGTGAACTTGGACTGGATTGCAAGATCGGATGGAGAAATCTGACGTTTCTTGGACGTGGTTGCATTATGGGAATGTCAGCAATTTCGAAATTTGTAAAAGCTTGGGAGTAACAAGAAGGGAACCAAAGCTGTTCCTGGTGGTACGCCCAAATTTAATTTCCTCTCAGGTGCTAAAAAACCTTGAGCCAAAATTTTTCGACATCCCGAAATCATCATCGAACACAGTGTCGTCCGTCAAAATCAAAAAACGAGTCGCACCCATTAACACGTCACGTCTGGTCGACAATTACGGCACCGCGGTGGACTCGACAAAAGATTAATGGAAAATCCCCCTCGCGTTTTCAGCCCATAAATCGCAATTAACATGTTCGAAATAATTAACAGACCTGAATACCGATGTCCGCGCTCTTAAAAATCCATAACCTATGTTGGCGACACTTGCAGATCCTTTATTTTCTTAGACCGGCTAACCTGGTTGTGCATACATGGTCGCGTCGCCTTTAACGGGCAATGTGGAAAGAAATTTCGTTTTCACCGCTCGACCTTTGGGGATTTTCGGTTTGCGGAAAATGACGCGACCACCGTGAGCGCGGGGATTCTTGGAGAGAAATCTGTCGGCGGGCGGTTCGGTGATCGCCGGTTCCGGGAAAAAATTTCTTCTGCTTCAAACTCTTCCATTACTTCTTCAATGGCAAATCAAAAAATTACATTTGCGAATTCTAAAATTCAAAACGTCAACAATTAAGATTATGGAGGTTTCATAATTTATTTCTCAGGTTTTATAATTTCATCCTTCAAACAAATTTGATAAATAGTTCCTCAGATCTAATGGGGATTTATAATTTTTGAGGTTCAATACTTTATCGGGTTTCATGATTGCATAGTCCTACTGGTTTTGTAGTTCCTCAGGTTTCATAATTTAATTAATGATTCTATAGGTTTCATAGTTCTAATCTTACAATCTCAGGTGTCATAAGTTTTTCAGACCCAGTACTTTATCAGGTTTCATAAATTTTTAGGTTCCATAGTCTCCCAAGTTTCATAATTTAATGGGTTTCATAGTTCGTAAGACCTAATAGTCTATTACGTTTTATAGTTTCTCAGATGTTTACATTTTTTATGTAAATTTTATTGTTCCTTAGATATACATAACGAGATTTATAATTTTTAAGGCCTCATAAGTTTGCAGGATTTATAAATCCTGGAACATAATAGTTTCATAATTTTTAGGCCTCGTGATTTCTTTGGTTTCATAATTTAATGTTTGTCCAAGTTGTATAATTCCTCAGATCTAATGAGAATTTATAATTTTTCGGGTTCAACAGTTTATCAGTTTTCATAATTATTCAGGTTTTATAGTTTCTTAGATTTCATAATTTTTCGGTTTGACAGGTTTTATAAATCCTGATAATTAATAGATTCTCAGGATTTAGTTTCTCGGGTCCCAGATCCTCTAATTCTATGGTTTCTCAGGTTTCATAATTTCAAGGTTGTTCAGGGTTTATAGATTCTGAGACTTAATAGTCTTTTACGTTTTATAGTTTCCCAGGATTAATAGTTTCTCAGGTTTCATAATATTTAGCCTCACGACTTCTTTGGTTTCATAATTTCATCCATCTACAAGTTCTATAATTCCTCAGATCTAATGAGAAATTACAATTTTTCAGGTTCAATAGTTGCTCAAATTTCATAATTTTTCGGGTCTCGTAAGTTTAGGGTTTGACAGGTTTTATAAATCCCGAGACCCAACAAATTTTCAGGATTTATAGTTTCTCAGGTTTCATAATTTTAAGGTTGTTTAGGTTTTATAGACCCTGAGACTTAATAAATAGTCTTTTACGTTTTATAGTTTCCTAGAATTAATAGTTTCTCAGATTTGTTTCATAATTTTTATGCCTAATGATTTCTTTGGTTTCATAATTTCATGCTTGTACAAGTTTTATAATTCCACAGGTCTAATGAAATTTGTATAATTTTTCAGGTTCAATAGTCGCTTAAATTTCATAATTTTTCGGGTTTCGTAAGTCTAGGGTTTGACAGGTTTTACAAATCCTGAGACCCAACAGATTCTCAGGATTTATAGTTTATCAGGTTTTATAGTTTCTCAGGTCTTTGATTCTCTAATTTTATGGCTTCTCAGGTTTTATAATTTTAAGGTTGTGCAGGTTTTATAGATCCTAAGACTTAATAGTCTTTTACGTTTTATAGTTTCCTAGAATTAATAGTTTCTCAGATTTGTTTCATAATTTTTATGCCTAATGATTTCTTTGGTTTCATAATTTCATGCTTGTACAAGTTTTATAATTCCTCAGGTCTAATGACGATTTATAATTTTTCAGGTTCAATAGTTTCTTAAATTTATTAATTTTTCGGGTCTCGTAAGTTTAGGATTTGACAGGTTTTATAAATCCTGAGACCTAACAGATTCTCAGGATTTATAGTTTATCGAGTTTTATAGTTTCTCAAGTATTAGATCCTCCAATTTTATGGTTTCTCAGGTTTTATAATTTCAAGGTTGTTCAGGTTTTATAGATCCTGAGACTTAATAGTCTTTTACGTTTTATAGTTTCCTAGAATTAATAGTTTCTTGTTTCATAATTTTTATGCCTCATGGTTTCTTTGGTTTCATAATTTCATGCTTGTACAAGTTTTATAATTCTTTAGATCTAATAAGGATTTATAATTTTTCAGGTTCAATAGTTTCTTAAATTTCATAACTTTTCGGGTCTCGTAAGTTTAGGGTTTGACGGGTTTTATAAATCCTGAGACCTAACAGATTCTCAGGATTTATAGTTTATCGAGTTTTATAGTTTCTCATGTCTTAGATTCTCCAATTTTATGGTTTCTCAGGTTTCATAATTTCAAGGTTGTTGAGGTTTTATAGATCCTAAGACTTAATAGTCTTTTACGTTTTATAGTTTCCCAAGATTAATAGTTTCTCAGGTTTGTTTCATAATTTTTATGCCTCATGGTTTCTTTGGTTTCATAATTTCATGCTTGTACAAGTTTTATAATTCTTTAGATCTAATAAGGATTTATAATTTTTCAGGTTCAATAGTTTCTTAAATTTCATAACTTTTCGGGTCTCGTAAGTTTAGGGTTTGACAGGTTTTCTAAATCCTGAGACCTAACAGATTTTCAGGATTTATAGTTTATCAGGTTTTATAGTTTCTCAGGTATTAGATCCTCCAATTTTATGGTTTCTCAGGTTTTATAATTTCAAGGTTGTTCAGGTTTTACAGATCCTGAGACTTAATAGTCTTATACGTTTTATAGTTTCCTAGAATTAATAGTGTCTCAGGTTTGTTTCATAATTTTATGCTTGTACAAGTTTTATAATTCCTCAGATCTAATGACGATTTATAATTTTTTTATGTAAATTTTATTGTTCCTTCGATATAACGAGATTTATAATTTTTCAGGCCTCACAAGTTTGAGGGATTTATAAATCCTGGAACGTATTAGTTTCCTAATTTTTAGGCCTCGTGATTTCTTTGGTTTCATAATTTTATGCTTGGACAAGTTTTATAATTCTTCAGGTCTAATAACGATTTATAATTTTTCAGGTTCAATAGTTTCTTAAATTTAATAATTTTTCGGGTCTCGTAAGTTTAGGGTTTGACAGGTTGTATAAATCCTGAGACCTAACAGATTCTCAGGATTTATAGTTTATCGAGTTTTATAGTTTCTCAGGTATTAGATGTTCCAATTTTATGGTTTCTCATGTTTTATAATTTTAAGGTTGTTCAGGTTTTATAGATCCTGAGACTTAATAGTCTTTTACGTTTTATAGTTTCCTAGAATTAATAGTGTCTCAGGTTTGTATCATAATTTTATGCTTGTACAAGTTTTATAATTCCTCAGATCTAATGACGATTTATAATTTTTTTATGTAAATTTTATTGTTCCTTCGATATAACGAGATTTATAATTTTTCAGGCCTCACAAGTTTGAGGGATTTATAAATCCTGGAACGTATTAGTTTCATAATTTTTAGGCCTCGTGATTTCTTTGGTTTCATAATTTAATGTTTGTCCAAGTTGTATAGTTCCTCAGATCTAATGAGAATTTATAATTTTTCGGGTTCAACAGTTTATCAGTTTTCATAATTACTCAGGTTTCAGTTTCTTAGATTTCATAATTTTTCGGGTCTCATAAGTTTAGGGTTTGACAGGTTTTATAAATCCTGAGAATTAACAGATTCTCAGGATTTAGTTTCTCGGGTCCCAGATCCTCTAATTCTATGGTTTCTCAGGTTTCATAATTTCAAGGTTGTTCAGGGTTTATAGATCCTGAGACTTAATAGTCTTTTACGTTTTATAGTTTCCGAAGATTAATAGTTTCTCAGGTTTCATAATTTTTAGTCTCACGATTTCTTTGGTTTCATAATTTCATGCCTCTACAAGTTTTATAATTCCTCAGATCTAATGAGAAATTATAATTTTTCAGGTTAAATAATTTCTTAGATTTCATAATTTTTCGGTTCTCATAAATTTAGGGTTTGACAGGTTTTATAATTCTGAGACCTAACAGATTCTCAGGATTAATAGTTTATACATAGTTCTACTGGTTTTTTAGTTCCTCAGGTTTCATAATTTAATTAATGACCAGGTTTCATAGTTCCTAAAACCTACTGATCTTAGATAATTTTCTAGTTTCTCAGGTGTCATAAGTTTTATAATTCCTGATATTTCATGGAATTTATAATTTTTCAGACCCAATACTCTAACAGGTTTCATAAATTTTTAGGTTCCATAGTTTCTCAAGTGTCAGCTCCTCAGGTTTCATAATTTAATGCGTCTATGGGTTTCATAGTTCCTAAGACCTAATAGTCTATTACGTTTTATAGTTTCTCAGCTGTTCAAATTTTTTTTAGGTAAATTTTATTCTTCCTTAGATATAACGAGATTTATAATTTTTCAGGCCTCATAAGTTTGCAAGATTTATAAATCCTGCAACGTAATAGTTTCATAATTTTTATACCTCATGATTTCTTTGGTTTCATAATTTCATGCTTGTACAAGTTTTATAATTCCTCAGATCTAATGACGATTTGTAATTTTTCAGGTTCAATAGTTTCTTAAATTTCATAATTTTCGGGTCTCGTAAGTTTACGGTTTGACAGGTTTTATAAATCCTGAGACCTAACAAATTATCAGGATTTATAGTTTATCGAGTTTTATAGTTTCTCAGGTCTTAGATTCTCCTATTTTATGGTTTCTCAAGTTTCATAATTTCAAGGTTGTTCAGGTTTTATAAATCCTGAGACTTAATAGTCTTTTACGTTTTATAGTTTCCGAAGATTAATAGTTTCTCAGGTTTGTTTCATAATTTTTATTCCTCATGATTTCTTTGGTTTCATAATTTCATGCTTGTACAAGTTTTATAATTCCTCAGATCTAATGACGATTTGTAATTTTTCAGGTTCAATAGTTTCTTAAATTTCATAATTTTCGGGTCTCGTAAGTTTACGGTTTGACAGGTTTTATAAATCCTGAGACCTAACAAATTATCAGGATTTATAGTTTATCGAGTTTTATAGTTTCTTAGGTCTTAGATTCTCCAATTTTATGGTTTCTCAAGTTTCATAATTTCAAGGTTGTTCAGGTTTTATAAATCCTGAGACTTAATAGTCTTTTACGTTTTATAGTTTCCGAAGATTAATAGTTTCTCAGGTTTGTTTCATAATTTTTATTCCTCATGATTTCTTTGGTTTCATAATTTCATGCTTGTACAAGTTTTATAATTCCTCAGGTCTAATGACGATTTATAATTTTTCAGGTTCAATAGTTGCTTAAATTTCATAATTTTTCGGATCTCGTAAGTTTAGGGTTTGACACGGTTTGTAAATTCCTAGACCTAACAAATTCTCAGGATTTATGGTTTATCGAGTTTTATAGTTTCTCAGGTAATAGATCCTCCAATTTTATGGCTTCTCAGGTTTTATAATTTTAAGGTTGTTGAGGTTTTATAGATCCTGAGACTTAATAGTCTTTTACGTTTTATAGTTTCCTAGAATTAATAGTTTCTCAGATTTGTTTCATAATTTTTATGCCTAATGATTTATTTGGTTTCATAATTTCATGCTTGTACAAGTTTTATAATTCCTCAGATCTAATGAAGATTTATAATTTTTCAGGTTCAATAGTTTCTTAGATATCATATTTTTTCGGGTCTCGTAAGTTTAGGGTTTGGCAGGTTTTATAAATCCTGAAACCTAACAGATTCTCAGGATTTATAGTTTATATAGTTTTATAGTTTCTCAGGTCTTAGATTCTCCAATTTTATGGCTTCTCAGGTTTTATAATTTTAAGGTTGTTGAGGTTTTATAGATCCTGAGACTTAATAGTCTTTTACGTTTTATAGTTTCCTAGAATTAATAGTTTCTCAGGTTTGTTTCATAATTTTTATTCCTCATGATTTCTTTGGTTTCATAATTTCATGCTTGTACAAGTTTTATAATTCCTCAGGTCTAATGACGATTTATAATTTTTCAGGTTCAATAGTTGCTTAAATTTCATAATTTTTCGGATCTCGTAAGTTTAGGGTTTGACACGGTTTGTAAATTCCTAGACCTAACAAATTCTCAGGATTTATAGTTTATCGAGTTTTATAGTTTCTCAGGTAATAGATCCTCCAATTTTATGGCTTCTCAGGTTTTATAATTTTAAGGTTGTTGAGGTTTTATAGATCCTGAGACTTAATAGTCTTTTACGTTTTATAGTTTCCTAGAATTAATAGTTTCTCAGATTTGTTTCATAATTTTTATGCCTAATGATTTCTTTGGTTTCATAATTTCATGCTTGTACAAGTTTTATAATTCCTCAGATCTAATGAAGATTTATAATTTTTCAGGTTCAATAGTTTCTTAGATATCATATTTTTTCGGGTCTCGTAAGTTTAGGGTTTGGCAGGTTTTATAAATCCTGAAACCTAACAGATTCTCAGGATTTATAGTTTATACATAGTTCTACTGGTTTTTTAGTTCCTCAGGTTTCATAATTTAATTAATGACCAGGTTTCATAGTTCCTAAAACCTACTGATCTTAGATAATTTTCTAGTTTCTCAGGTGTCATAAGTTTTATAATTCCTGATATTTCATGGAATTTATAATTTTTCAGACCCAATACTCTAACAGGTTTCATAAATTTTTAGGTTCCATAGTTTCTCAAGTGTCAGCTCCTCAGGTTTTATAATTTAATGCGTCTATGGGTTTCATAGTTACTAAGACCTAATAGTCTATTACGTTTTATAGTTTCTCAGCTGTTCAAATTTTTTTTAGGTAAATTTTATTCTTCCTTAGATATAACGAGATTTATAATTTTTCAGGCCTCATAAGTTTGCAAGATTTATAAATCCTGCAACGTAATAGTTTCATAATTTTTATACCTCATGATTTCTTTGGTTTCATAATTTCATGCTTGTACAAGTTTTATAATTCCTCAGGTCTAATGACGATTTATAATTTTTCAGGTTCAATAGTTGCTTAAATTTCATAATTTTTCGGGTCTCGTAAGTTTAGGGTTTGACAGGTTTTATAAATCCTGAGACCTAACAGATTCTCAGGATTTATAGTTTATCGAGTTTTATAGTTTCTCAGGTATTAGATGTTCCAATTTTATGGTTTCTCATGTTTTATAATTTCAAGGTTGTTCAGGTTTTATAGATCCTGAGACTTAATAGTCTTTTACGTTTTATAGTTTCCTAGAATTAATAGTTTCTCAGGTTTGTTTCATAATTTTTATGCCTGATGGTTTCTTCGGTTTCATAATTTCATGCTTGTACAAGTTTTATAATTCCTCAGGTCTAATGACGATTTATAATTTTTCATGTTCAATAGTTGCTTAAATTTCATAATTTTTCGGATCTCGTAAGTTTAGGGTTTGACACGGTTTGTAAATTCCTAGACCTAACAAATTCTCAGGATTTATAGTTTATCGAGTTTTATAGTTTCTCAGGTAATAGATCCTCCAATTTTATGGCTTCTCAGGTTTTATAATTTTAAGGTTGTTGAGGTTTTATAGATCCTGAGACTTAATAGTCTTTTACGTTTTATAGTTTCCTAGAATTAATAGTTTCTCAGATTTGTTTCATAATTTTTATGCCTAATGATTTCTTTGGTTTCATAATTTCATGCTTGTACAAGTTTTATAATTCCTCAGATCTAATGAAGATTTATAATTTTTCAGGTTCAATAGTTTCTTAGATATCATATTTTTTCGGGTCTCGTAAGTTTAGGGTTTGGCAGGTTTTATAAATCCTGAAACCTAACAGATTCTCAGGATTTATAGTTTATATAGTTTTATAGTTTCTCAGGTCTTAGATTCTCCAATTTTATGGCTTCTCAGGTTTTATAATTTCAAGGTTGTTCAGGTTTTATAAATCCTGAGACTTAATAGTCTTTTACGTTTTATAGTTTCCGAAGATTAATAGTTTCTCAGGTTTGTTTCATAATTTTTATTCCTCATGATTTCTTTGGTTTCATAATTTCATGCTTGTACAAGTTTTATAATTCCTCAGGTCTAATGACGATTTATAATTTTTCAGGTTCAATAGTTGCTTAAATTTCATAATTTTTCGGATCTCGTAAGTTTAGGGTTTGACACGGTTTGTAAATTCCTAGACCTAACAAATTCTCAGGATTTATAGTTTATCGAGTTTTATAGTTTCTCAGGTAATAGATCCTCCAATTTTATGGCTTCTCAGGTTTTATAATTTTAAGGTTGTTGAGGTTTTATAGATCCTGAGACTTAATAGTCTTTTACGTTTTATAGTTTCCTAGAATTAATAGTTTCTCAGATTTGTTTCATAATTTTTATGCCTAATGATTTCTTTGGTTTCATAATTTCATGCTTGTACAAGTTTTATAATTCCTCAGATCTAATGAAGATTTATAATTTTTCAGGTTCAATAGTTTCTTAGATATCATATTTTTTCGGGTCTCGTAAGTTTAGGGTTTGGCAGGTTTTATAAATCCTGAAACCTAACAGATTCTCAGGATTTATAGTTTATATAGTTTTATAGTTTCTCAGGTCTTAGATTCTCCAATTTTATGGCTTCTCAGGTTTTATAATTTCAAGGTTGTTCAGGTTTTATAAATCCTGAGACTTAATAGTCTTTTACGTTTTATAGTTTCCGAAGATTAATAGTTTCTCAGGTTTGTTTCATAATTTTTATTCCTCATGATTTCTTTGGTTTCATAATTTCATGCTTGTACAAGTTTTATAATTCCTCAGGTCTAATGACGATTTATAATTTTTCAGGTTCAATAGTTGCTTAAATTTCATAATTTTTCGGATCTCGTAAGTTTAGGGTTTGACACGGTTTGTAAATTCCTAGACCTAACAAATTCTCAGGATTTATAGTTTATCGAGTTTTATAGTTTCTCAGGTAATAGATCCTCCAATTTTATGGCTTCTCAGGTTTTATAATTTTAAGGTTGTTGAGGTTTTATAGATCCTGAGACTTAATAGTCTTTTACGTTTTATAGTTTCCTAGAATTAATAGTTTCTCAGATTTGTTTCATAATTTTTATGCCTAATGATTTCTTTGGTTTCATAATTTCATGCTTGTACAAGTTTTATAATTCCTCAGATCTAATGAAGATTTATAATTTTTCAGGTTCAATAGTTTCTTAGATATCATATTTTTTCGGGTCTCGTAAGTTTAGGGTTTGGCAGGTTTTATAAATCCTGAAACCTAACAGATTCTCAGGATTTATAGTTTATACATAGTTCTACTGGTTTTTTAGTTCCTCAGGTTTCATAATTTAATTAATGACCAGGTTTCATAGTTCCTAAAACCTACTGATCTTAGATAATTTTCTAGTTTCTCAGGTGTCATAAGTTTTATAATTCCTGATATTTCATGGAATTTATAATTTTTCAGACCCAATACTCTAACAGGTTTCATAAATTTTTAGGTTCCATAGTTTCTCAAGTGTCAGCTCCTCAGGTTTTATAATTTAATGCGTCTATGGGTTTCATAGTTACTAAGACCTAATAGTCTATTACGTTTTATAGTTTCTCAGCTGTTCAAATTTTTTTTAGGTAAATTTTATTCTTCCTTAGATATAACGAGATTTATAATTTTTCAGGCCTCATAAGTTTGCAAGATTTATAAATCCTGCAACGTAATAGTTTCATAATTTTTATACCTCATGATTTCTTTGGTTTCATAATTTCATGCTTGTACAAGTTTTATAATTCCTCAGGTCTAATGACGATTTATAATTTTTCAGGTTCAATAGTTGCTTAAATTTCATAATTTTTCGGGTCTCGTAAGTTTAGGGTTTGACAGGTTTTATAAATCCTGAGACCTAACAGATTCTCAGGATTTATAGTTTATCGAGTTTTATAGTTTCTCAGGTATTAGATGTTCCAATTTTATGGTTTCTCATGTTTTATAATTTCAAGGTTGTTCAGGTTTTATAGATCCTGAGACTTAATAGTCTTTTACGTTTTATAGTTTCCTAGAATTAATAGTTTCTCAGGTTTGTTTCATAATTTTTATGCCTGATGGTTTCTTCGGTTTCATAATTTCATGCTTGTACAAGTTTTATAATTCCTCAGGTCTAATGACGATTTATAATTTTTCATGTTCAATAGTTGCTTAAATTTCATAATTTTTCGGATCTCGTAAGTTTAGGGTTTGACACGGTTTGTAAATTCCTAGACCTAACAAATTCTCAGGATTTATAGTTTATCGAGTTTTATAGTTTCTCAGGTAATAGATCCTCCAATTTTATGGCTTCTCAGGTTTTATAATTTTAAGGTTGTTGAGGTTTTATAGATCCTGAGACTTAATAGTCTTTTACGTTTTATAGTTTCCTAGAATTAATAGTTTCTCAGATTTGTTTCATAATTTTTATGCCTAATGATTTCTTTGGTTTCATAATTTCATGCTTGTACAAGTTTTATAATTCCTCAGATCTAATGAAGATTTATAATTTTTCAGGTTCAATAGTTTCTTAGATATCATATTTTTTCGGGTCTCGTAAGTTTAGGGTTTGGCAGGTTTTATAAATCCTGAAACCTAACAGATTCTCAGGATTTATAGTTTATATAGTTTTATAGTTTCTCAGGTCTTAGATTCTCCAATTTTATGGCTTCTCAGGTTTTATAATTTTAAGGTTGTTGAGGTTTTATAGATCCTGAGACTTAATAGTCTTTTACGTTTTATAGTTTCCTAGAATTAATAGTTTCTCAGGTTTGTTTCATAATTTTTATTCCTCATGATTTCTTTGGTTTCATAATTTCATGCTTGTACAAGTTTTATAATTCCTCAGGTCTAATGACGATTTATAATTTTTCAGGTTCAATAGTTGCTTAAATTTCATAATTTTTCGGATCTCGTAAGTTTAGGGTTTGACACGGTTTGTAAATTCCTAGACCTAACAAATTCTCAGGATTTATAGTTTATCGAGTTTTATAGTTTCTCAGGTAATAGATCCTCCAATTTTATGGCTTCTCAGGTTTTATAATTTTAAGGTTGTTGAGGTTTTATAGATCCTGAGACTTAATAGTCTTTTACGTTTTATAGTTTCCTAGAATTAATAGTTTCTCAGATTTGTTTCATAATTTTTATGCCTAATGATTTCTTTGGTTTCATAATTTCATGCTTGTACAAGTTTTATAATTCCTCAGATCTAATGAAGATTTATAATTTTTCAGGTTCAATAGTTTCTTAGATTTCATATTTTTTCGGGTCTCGTAAGTTTAGGATTTGACAGGTTTTATAAATCCTGAGACCTAACAGGTTCTCAGGATTTATAGTTTATCGAGTTTTATAGTTTCTCAGGTATTAGATCCTCCAATTTTATGGTTTCTCATGTTTTATAATTTCAAGGTTGTTCAGGTTTTATAGATCCGGAGACTTAATAGTCTTTTACATTTTATAGTTTCCTAGAATTAATAGTTTCTTGTTTCATAATTTTTATGCCTCATGATTTTTTTGGTTTCATAATTTCATACTTGTACAAGTTTTATAATTCCTCAGATTTAATGAGCATTTATCATTTTTCAGGTTCAATAGTTTCTTGGATTTAATAATTTTTCGGGTCTCATGGGTTTAGGGTTTGACAGGTTTTCTAAATCCTGAGACCTAACAGATTTTCAGGTTTTATAGTTTCTCAGGTTTTATAATTTCTCAGGTCTTTGATTCTCTAATTTTATGGTTTCACAGGTTTCATAATTATAAGGTTCTACAGGTTTCACAGACCTACCTAACGTAGGCTTCATAGTACCTGCGACCAATAATTTCTTAGGTTTCATAATTTCATGTTTCTACAAGTTCTTGAGATGTAATGAAAAACTGAAAGACTGAGGAAACTCAGAATGGAAATCAAAGGTGGCTTGTCTCGATTTGAGTACAGCTACTCTCCGGGGACATCCCCCGCCGCCGCCGCTGCAAACAAACACATCTTCCTCCGATTTGTTTCCCGTCCGTCCCCAATTAGCCCGGGTGCATCCCGGCCCCTCCGACGCCCAATTAACGGTCGTATTTACGTCGCGCTGCGTAAACACGCATTTGTAGACGCGACAATGGCGTCTATTTTTACGCGGTCTGCCTCTTTGAAGGCAGAACGGGACCGTTTCGGCCTCGTGCAATAAATTACGTATCGGTTGCAATTCCAGATAAGATCTGGCGATTAACATACAGCGAACAAGACGTACCTTCATGTATTTCCAGTGCTGCGATGCATGAAAACGACAAACAACAATTAGCGACAACATGATCGATATTTTGCATAAATTATACGGGGCGGTAATGGGACAAAGTCTTTTGGTGTCTGCAAAGATTGGCCCGTTTCTCCAGACGCTCCCCCAGACAGCCGGCCCTGGATCCACGCCAACACCCTCCAAATATCTTTGCGGAACTGATCGTTACCACGGTTTATGCACCGCGAGTCCTTTGATGAAGTTATAATGGAGGCAGTGAGAACCGGAGGAAATGTTAACGGGTCACGTTTACTTTCTCCGCGCGTTATGCTGATTTCGATTCTAATGGGATTTTTTGCTCGACTTGGCAACTGCGGTCTGGAGGTTCGTGCTGGGGGCGGTTTTGGCTGTCGGGAGTCCGTTTCCGACTTCGTTAGTTTCGGCTGATTGCTCGAAGAGTGAACTGACATCGAGTTTTTGATACGTCGAAACGTGAAGTAAAAAATTATTCATTTTTGACATATCAAGTTGGATGTCGTTTTATGGGTTTTCGAACCTCAGAAATACATTTCTGGTATCAATTTTGTGATAACAGTTTTAGTTTCTTGGATATCAGTCTGAAGCTGGTGGTGTGAAAAGCCCCCACGGCACTGCAATGTCTTTGATCGCCGAGATCCAAATGTTCATTCTCCGTGATGCAAAGATGTAAATCGCGCCTTACGTAACCTCAACAATCCCATTACCCAACTGGGTGTCCTAACCCAACAAAGCCGAATTACCATACGGATGATTAATAAATTTCGATACGGTAGATCGAAATTCGTGGGTGTTAGAAAGCCCATGATTCACGTGAGTTGAATCACTCCGAAGATATTACCATTTGCGGCGCCATTATGGACGTGCCTTCGCTGAATGACAAAAGGAATGTGACCAGAATCGAAGACTTGGATGTTAGATGTGGCACGTTCGAGATTCAAATGAGTCAGATGTGAGAAATGAAGAGAAAGAGGAAAAATCACAGAGTTAATTGCCGGCGATTGAAGCGAGGCCGCCAATTAGAGCCAGGTTTAATAAATTTCTGATAAGTTATGGGCGATGGTGACCTAGAAGAGGAGGATTATGGTGGATTCGAGTGGCAAATTGTGGAAAAAATTCTTGTATTTGTAAAACATTTAATGGGTCGGACGATGGTCGCCGCGGCAAGGCTGTTCGTCCACTTATCAGACTCAAATAATTTATTCTAATTGATGCCGGTTCTAGGAAGTATATGCGCAGTGGTAATTCCGCACGGTGCCGAATTTGGTAAATGACAAAGTTGGAAGTGGGGCTGTAGCACTGTCTTGTTGAAAGCGTGGATCAAAGTTCATCTGACAACAAAAATCGATTGATGAGACAATATTTAGATATCCGCTGAACCTAAAATCACCAAATTCCCCAAAGCTACATCACATCTTGAAAACCAAATAAAAGTAAGACGTCACGAAATTTCCCTGCATCCACTGCTAAATCAACGTCTCTATGTTCATTCCTGCCAACCTTTGCGTCACCAAAAGCCTTGCACTGACCGGAAGCGCCAAAACGGTCGAAGGTCCCCAGGTTATTAACGTCTCAGTCTCGGGGGAAAACCGATTAATATCGAGTGTCCAAATGAAAATTTTTAGTAAACATAACCTCACATTTTCATCCGAACACTCTAACTGCCCTCGCCCTGACCGCGACTATTTTTATCCGGACGCGAATATTACTCCTGACGGATTTTCACGGCGAAGTCAACGACTTTTCCGAAAATAGATCCGAGATCGTGTCTTTCGGAAAATTCGGACCCCCGGTCTCTTGACCAAACATCCTTTTCCTCTCGTCGGAGAAAAACGTCCAGCTTATGGCAATAAATATTTTTCGTCGACTTATATGGAAAGCGGTGTGTCACGATGAATTATGAAGTAACAATAATGCACGTCTTACCTTTTTCAGATGTTTGTTGACCCATTTCGTGAACGTTTTCTTCTGCACGGCGTCGCGTTCGTCTGGAAAAAAAGAGAGCGGATTAGGATTTTTGCTCCGAGGGTCAGTTTCCATCTTGGGGCATGGCTATAATTAATAAAATGTTATTTGCACAAACGCACTCGTAAATCCTTTTACGATTAGGCGCTGGAGCCTCCAGCAGGAGAACGTCCAAAACGCCGGTAATCGATACTCAAGACAAATTGCACGTTATGCAATTTCCTCGAGGATCGTCTTTGAACTGTGACATAAGCAGGTCGTAAATATCAATGAATGGGCCGTTTCTGGGTCGGAGGTCGCAACTACCATTTGCACTAAACTTGAAATGGATACGAGTTATTCGTTGTTGCCGAAGTGGGTGTTAATCTTTCATACACGTGACTGAAGGCTAGCTGGAGTGGTTGTCCTACATCTAGGTAAAAAGATTTCGACATTGCCACAATAGACTTGTAATGAATTAAATTTAAATTGTGTCCCTGCTGGAATTGAATATGTATGGCGCGACACTGCAGACAGACAATTTGCTTTGTTAACTGCTGTATTATTAAAGCGGGGACCTTACAAGAAGTCATAATTAGAGATGCAGACGAATTACTGGGAAGTTGTTTCTGCGGCGAAAAAATAGTGTAGGAAAGGAGTAAATAAAGAAAACGCTGTGCACCTTGAATTATAAAGTCGGTTTTCTAATGTAACCTTTGCTATACCAGATTCTTTTCACTCAAAAACCTTCCTGGTGCTTTAGAGAGTATCTTTTCTTTCAGGTTCAAAAAGTTTAAAACTGCAAAATTTCAAAACGCAAGACTCCAAAAGTCTCCTATTTCAGAATTCCAAGATTTCAATAGCAAGATAGACTGTAACGAAGTTATCGAATTTTCCGACACCATGGTTACAAATACACCAAATCTAATCTAATTAAATACTTTGTAGGATCGATAATGGAAAATCTGGAATTTGGGAATATAATTTCGAATGTCGAATCTTTGAATATCGAATCTTGAGTCTCGAATAACAAATCTTGAATTTGCAATATCGAATCTGCAATCTCTAATCTTGAATTTCTAATCATTAATCTCGAATCTCGCATCTCGTATCTCAAATCCCGAATTTGGAATTTAATATCTGTAATGTATAATCTAGAATTCGAAATTCGGATGCACAGTCCTAGATTCTCGAATATGTAATCTAATCCCAAATCTCGAATATCAAATTTCGAATTTAATATCTCCAAATAAATACTCTGTAGAATCGATAATAAAAAATCTGGAATTTGGGAATACAATTTCGAATGGTGAGTCTTCGAATATCGACTCTTGAATTTCGAATATCAAATCTTGAATTTGGAATCTCGAATCTTGAATTTCTAATCTTTAATCTCGAACCTCGCATCTCGTATTTCAAATCCCGAATTTGGAATTTAATATCTGTAATGTATAATCTAGAATTCGAAATTCGTTTGCACAGTCCTAGATTCTCGAATATGTAATCTAATCCCAAATCTCGAATATCAAATTTCGAATTTAATATCTCTAAATCTAATCTAAATAAATACTCTGTAGAATCGATAATGGAAAATCTGGAATTTGGGAATACAATTTCGAATGGTGAATCTTCGAATATCGAATCTTGAATTTGGAATCTCGAATCTTGAATTTCTAATCTTTAATCTCGAACCTCGCATCTCGTATCTCAAATCCCGAATTTGGAATTTAATATCTGTAATGTATAATCTAGAATTCGAAATTCGTTTGCACAGTCCTAGATTCTCGAATATGTAATCTAATTCCAAATCTCGAATATCAAATTTCGAATTTAATATCTCCAAATCTAATCTAAATAAATACTCTGTAGAATCGATAATGGAAAATTTGGAATTTGGGAATACAATTTCGAATGGTGAATCTTCGAATATCGACTCTTGAATTTCGAATATCAAATCTTGAATTTGGAATCTCGAATCTTGAATTTCTAATCTTTAATCTCGAACCTCGCATCTCGTATTTCAAATCCCGAATTTGGAATTTAATATCTGTAATGTATAATCTAGAATTCGAAATTCGTTTGCACAGTCCTAGATTCTCGAATATGTAATCTAATTCCAAATCTCGAATATCAAATTTCGAATTTAATATCTCCAAATCTAATCTAAATAAATACTCTGTAGAATCGATAATGGAAAATTTGGAATTTGGGAATACAATTTCGAATGGTGAATCTTCGAATATCGACTCTTGAATTTCGAATATCAAATCTCGAATTTGGAATCTCGAATCTTGAATTTCTAACCTTTAATCTCGAACCTCGCATCTCGTATCTCAAATCCCGAATTTGGAATTTAATATCTGTAATGTATAATCTAGAATTCGAAATTCGTTTGCACAGTCCTAGATTCTCGAATATGTAATCTAATCCCAAATCTCGAATATCAAATTTCGAATTTAATATCTCCAAATCTAATCTAAATAAATACTCTGTAGAATCGATAATGGAAAATCTGGAATTTGGGAATACAATTTCGAATGGTGAATCTTCGAATATCGAATCTTGAATTTGGAATCTCGAATCTTGAATTTCTGATCTTTAATCTCGAACCTCGCATCTCGTATCTCAAATCCCGAATTTGGAATTTAATATCTGTAATGTATAATCTAGAATTAGAAATTCGTTTGCACAGTCCTAGATTCTCGAATATGTAATCTAATTCCAAATCTCGAATATCAAATTTCGAATTTAATATCTCCAAATCTAATCTAAATAAATACTCTGTAGAATCGATAATGGAAAATTTGGAATTTGGGAATACAATTTCGAATGTTGAATCTTCGAATATCGAATCTTGAATTTCGAATATCAAATCTTGAATTTGGAATATCGAATCTTGAATTTCTAATTTTTAATTTCGAACCTCGCATCTCCTATCTCAAATCCCGAATATATCTGTAATGTATAATTTAGAATTCGAAATTCGGATGCACAGTCCTGGTATACTCCAAGCCCTTCCTGGTGCTTTAGAGAGTATCTTGTAGTTCTTTTCTTTCAGGTTCTCAATAATCAATCAAAACGGATATTTTATTTTACTCTGAGATTCAGAGAGTTTAAAACTGCAGTCTTCTAGTTCAGAATTCCAAGATTTCAATAGTTAGATAGAAGCTACCGAATTTTCCGACATCGTGGTGACAAATACACCGACATAAAATACTTCCCGACACCGTATCGATACCGTTCTTGTTTCCAGTCGCTCGGTAAATTAACTCGCTCCCGATGCCGCCTCCCCCTGCCGCCGTCTCGTGGAGAAGAGGCCACGCCGATAAGCGATGAATCGCGAGTTCCCCACTCGCCACTCAGTATTTATTATGCTTCCCTCCTACCAAACTTGACAGCTGACTCTCGGCTTGCCGGACTCCGATTAAGCTACCCGTGGACAAGTGTGGAGCATACCACGTTAAAAAATTTCGCTCGAGGCAATCCGACCGGAACAAGCGTCCCAAGACAGTACGTCTTTAAGGGAATCACCGATATTAGACCTACCATTTTAAAAACGCGCGCGATCTATTGAACACGAAGTGAGATGGCCCAGCTTTAGGACAGCCGACAGCTCTTCACTTGTTTTATTGCGATGGTAACGTGCGATCTAGTGTCCTGTTCGTTCAGTGAATTTCTTACTGAAAGTATAAAACGACAGCTCGCAAATAATTCCCGATAAAGATCTGATCTGACATAGCTCGTAAGGGGATCTGAGACAGGATCGTTGAGGTACACGTGCATCAGGGAAAAGCCGTGTGCGAAACAGAATAGAAAAGACAGTTTGGGTAGAATCGAAAAATCATAATTTTGAAAATGTGAAAGTCAAAAACATAATTGGCTGAATCAGTTAAGCAAAATCATCCCACTAGTTTTCTAGTTGTCGTACCAACAACATTTTCGGGTACTTAATTGGTACTTATTGCAGACAGCCTTCATTAATTAAACAAGTAACCGTTAAAAGATCATTAGTCACGTAACTCCTGAGCTCATATCCTGCGATTCTACACATAATTGTGGGAATTCGGATAAACGATTGCGATTAGAAACGTCCGATTCATTTTTCCTTTCCATTGTAACGACTTGATTTATCAGATGGTCGTCTTTTGTGGGTTTGGAATTGGGACGACGATGCTATTGTAGGAGTTATTATTGTGTTTTCTGAGCGGTCAATAAAGTTTGATTACTAACTGTTCACCGAGACCAAAATTTCCCCGATTATGTGCAATTCAACCTACATAGATCATGATTAGCATGACAGACCTGCTAATCATGTAAAAACATACGAACTTTATAGAGACTACATCGGAATGTTATCGCGCCTCGCGGTTAAATTTATCACTGTGGCAACAACATGTGAATCGGTCAACTCTTTATAGAAAGTAAGGAAGTCGCCTTCTCATTCCTATATTTAGAAAACTGCAACAATGCTCTTTTTCTCCGCATCCACTGACTCACTACGACAAAGAACGTTGTGCTTTGATAAGGACAGTTTGGTCCTTCGAGCCGGATCTTCCGAAAGTGACACAATATTTATTTTCGCCGGTGACTCGATCGCAAACATTTACGCGACATGCTAATGACATTTCACGCATCATTCGTAATGTAATATCTGCGTTACGTTACTGTTACTCTCCGTAACTGTAATCGCCGTATCCCAAGGCTGCGGCGGTGCACAAAAGAATTTTAATCTGTTCCTCGTGTTAACCGTACGATGCTCTGAAAACGTCACTTACAATAATTAGTATACATAAGTGAGGGAACACAGAAGAAGCTTTGAGAGCGGCGAGTGGGCGAGGGCGCCGTCTGGGGATTTTTTCGGTGGTACGATTGTCAGCACTGTGGATGTTGTGTTTGCGCGTTTCCATATGGAAATGATCGTTTGATTATTTATCAGTTAAAATTAAACGTATTTTTGATGAGATACACATTCTTGAATAAAAGTTAAGCGATTACTGCCGCTGTCAAGGGAATCGAGACAAATGAGAGGTCGTTACTTAATTACATTAGTCATAAATTAGATATTGACGGATGAGAGTGAGTTATGGGCAAGAATTAGCTTTGATGGATTCCTGCTCGGTGAATTACAACCAGTTTTGTATTTTTTACTGGATGGGAGGGGCCGATCTTGAACTTTGTTTAGTCTTCTTCGATATTTAATTTAATTCCTTTGTTATCACTTCGTATGATAATTTCATGACTCTTCTCAGAAAGACAACAATTAACACAATACAGATAATAAAATAACATCAAATAAACAGGTCAATATATATGGTAATGTTTTCGTTCATAACTTTTATCGCCGAAACGAAAATAACTTGCCATTAAGGGGAATCTCAAATGGTTTTTATTATTATACAGCAATTGGACAAAAGCCTTGAAGAATTTTTACACAAATTGCATCATCCCACGACAGTGCGATTTCCACAGCAAACTCAATAGGCTCAGGAGCCTCTTCAGCTATTAATATATATAAAACTATTACAGGAAACTGCATATAGGCAAAAAGCTATTTCGGTCAACCAATTTGTTTCAACAGTTTTCTGTGGACCAGAAATCGTGTTATATCAAGCAAAAAATTGCATCCAATTTGCTGATTCGATTTCCCTCCGATTTAATAGCCAATTCAGTATGTAAACTGCAGAATAAAAAAATCAATTATGCTGTTAAAAAATTTGAAAGTTTGTCTAATAAATTGGACAATTATGAAAATCCGAATTTGGAAGTTTGAGCTTGCTTAGTTTAGAAAAAATAAAGTGAAGGATTTCCATATTTTGAGATTACGAAACAACGAGAAAAATAATAAATTACGATGACATGATTATTACGAAAGTATGCCATTACGAAATTATAAAAACAGAAACAACGAAATTTGGAAGATTGATGTTTCGTGGTTCAAAAATTGTAAAAAAACAAATATTTGAAAATTATAAAATTACTAAACAATTACGTACATAAATTACGAAAAGATGAAATTATGAAATTAAGAAACAACAAAGTAAAGAAATTACATGTACGTAATTTCGAAGTTTCATATTACGAAGTTCGGAAATTATTAAATTATGAAACGGAGAAATACATAAATTACGAAAACGTGAAATTACGGAATTATGAAAACAGAAGCTACGAAATTTCTGAGTTACGTAGTTCAGAAATTTATGAATCGTCATCTTTCGAAATTATCAAATTATCAGCCGAGGTAAATAAATTACGAAAATATAAAATCACGAAATATGTCACTACGAAATTCTGAAAGCAGAAGCTACGAAATTTGAAAGTTTCATCTTACGCAGTTTAGAAATCATGAAACCGAAGCATTTTCAGACTACGAAATTATGAAACAACGAGATAAATAGATTACGAAAACAAGATGTCTGAAATTGACTGATTACGAAATTATGAAAACAACAGCTACGAAATTCGGAAATTCGATCTTAAGTAGTTTAGAAATCATGAAATTGTGGCATTTTGAAATTGTGAAAGCAGAAACTACAAAATTTGGAATTCATATTAGGTAGTTCAGAAATTTAGAAATAGTGAAAGTATCAAATTATCAAACAGCGAGGTAAATAAATTACGAAAATTTAAAATCACGAAACGTGTCATTACGAAATTCGGAAAGCATAAGCTACGAAATTTTGAAGCTACATGTCAGGTAGTTCAGAAATCATGAAATTACGGAACAAAGAGATGAACAAGTTCGGAACACATACCATCACAAAATTATGTCATTACGAAAACAGAAGCTACGAAATTTGAAAGTTTCATCTTACGCAGTTTAGAAATCATGAAACTGAAGCATTTTCACACTACGAAATCACGACACAACGAGATAAATAAATTACGAAAACAAGACATCTGAAATTGACCGATTACGAAATTATGAAAACAGCAGCCACGAAATTTGGAAGTTAGATCCTAAGTAGTTTACGAATTATGAAATTGTGAAAGCAGAAACTACAAAATTTGGAATTATTATTACGTAGTTCAGAAATTTAGAAGTCGTGATATTTCGAAATTATCAAATTATCAGCCGAGGTAAATAAATTACGAAAAATTAAAATCACGAAATGTGTCATTACGAAATTCTGAAAGCAGAAGCTACGAAATTTGAAAATTTCATGTTACGCAGTTTAGAAATCATGAAACTGAAACATTTTCAGCCTACGAGATAAATAAATTACGAAAACAAGATGTGTGAAATTGCCTGATTACGAAATTATGAAAACAGCAGCTACGAAGTTTGGAAGTTCGATCTTAAGTAGTTTAGGAATCATGAAATTGTGGCATTTTGAAATTGTGAAAGCAGAAACTACAAAATTTGGAATTTATATTACGCAGTTCAGAAATTTAGAAATCGTGAAATTATCAAATTATCAAACACCGAGGTAAATAAATTACGAAAATTTAAAATCACGAAATGTGTCATTACGAAATTCTAAAAGCAGAAGCTACGAAATTTGGATGCATAATATTAGATTTTTCAGGATTACGAAAATATAATACATACTTCGAAATTACGAAATTCTCAAAATGAGGTAAATAAATCACGAAAACAACAAATTATGAAATTGCTGGAAGAAATTTTGGCTTTTCGAAATTACGAAATGAAAGGACACATAAATTATGAAAACGTGATAGTAGAGACATGTATAGTGTCTATTTTCCTTTTGTTTTAATTTTTTATTTATTCTCTTCATTTTTAACCGAGTTTATCTTTAAAGATCTCCATGTGATTTTTTTTTGTTAACTTCTCTTTTTCAATACTTTTTTTACTTGTTCTTCTAAAATTTATATTTTATTTAGTTTCTTTTAGTGTATCCTTTACCTTTTTGCTCTTGTTTGCTATTACCACATATCACTTTCAATTTCTCTCTGTTTCTCTGTGTTCATATGTAATTTTCATGTTTTTTTTTTCCTCTGAACTTCTCTTCATAGTTTATATTAAAGCTAAAAGTCAAAAAATCAAAACTAACATATTAATCTAAAAAGATGTCTGAAGGTGTCAACGAGGGGATTCCTATTATACTTTTACTTTTTCTGACTATCTTAGTTCTCAATACTTTATATTTTGTCGAAGAAAGACAATTAACGTATAGGTGCACTAGTTTTTAAGACAAAATGTGTATATTATTTCCACAGCGTGATCTAGCAGGCTGTGACGTCACATGCATGTCGTTACGCCTAACGTGACAGCTCACTAGATAAAAAATAAGAATTGATCACACTGAGTAGAATTATCATGTTAACTTCTTGGCCTGTCCCAGGTCCTTTCGCACCCATCGCCGACGACCTTACCGCGCAAATCATGCAATTTTGCAACATTTACAGCTCCGTTTCCACGATCGCAAGAATGGAAACCGCGAAGGTTATCGGTTACTTCCAGGCTGGCGGTTATTCAGAGCACAAACCACTCGGTTAAGACAATCCCATGCGACAACGAAATCTCAAAACCCTCCACCGTACCTGATGTCGCTTCTATAAAACAATCCCATATAGTACCTTTAAATTTCGTCAAATTCTCTTCGTAACCGTGCGGTTTCTCGTCCTTCCTCCTGTACTTCTCGGGAGGGCCGTCGTAGATGGCCTCCCTGGGGTCGAACCCCAACCTTTCCTTATAATAAGCCTGTGTAGACATCATTCACACCATCACACACTGCAGCACAAATCACACGAGAAATTCGGAATGTCTTCGTCGTTCGTTGTCGTTTCGCACTACCTAAAGAAATGGGCACTGTTGATGGTAAACGGTGTGCAGGGGTCGCGAAGAAGGAGCTGGTGCTGGTCTCTCTTGTGTTATGGCACTTGAGCAACGCGCGCGTCGAGTATCGCCGCACAACTGACAAGCTGGTCGCGCGAGACCGCGGCGATGGTAGATGGTATATGGGTTGACTGGATGGCAGGTGGGATGGGCGAGTTCGCACGGAGGAGGCGAGAATGGGCGCATTGGGACACCGACCAAATTTGGCGAAATTTCGCGCCGGTTCGACGAAAACCCTGGAAGGAAAGTGGCGGATGTGGAGCCGAGCTCGATTTAATGAAATTTTATGTACACAATTATTTTGTGTGAAAGGGTGTTATTATGTGGAGAGACAAAGGAACCTACAGCTTTCTACGGTGGCAAAAAAATGTGAAACAGATTGCAAAAAATATTGTATATACTTTCGAACGTAATGTGTATTTCCTATTATAGGGCCAAGTCAAGTCAATTAATTTGTAGTCATGACACTTTTTGAAATTGTAGACAAACTGTCGGACCAAGAGTGTATTTTAAATTCGAGTATGTATTACGTTGTCATGACACTTTTTGTGCGGTTCAAAATTGTCAAATATGTACGTGCATCTTGCTGAGAAGAAATTTTTTTCAAATTAACAAAATCAAAAGTGTTGTGACACTTTTTGAAATTAGTAGAGGAATTGAAGGTGTCCATCTGAACCATGTTATCCTCAACAACCATGGACAGCCAACTAATTGCACTAAACACCTCTGAATGGGTCACCTTGCCACCCAATTCTCACCAATTCCACCACTTCCTCCATTACGAAATCAATATCCCATTTTTAGCACCACTTCTTCCATCCCACACGATCACTTTCTACAATTCCGATCGTAGGATGCGAAATTAGTTTCTGAATAGTGAACTTTCGATTGTGAGCTTATCCACATTTGGGCAGTCCATAATAATGGTTGACACCGATGCCGAAATCTCTAGATAACAGTACGTGAGTGCAGAGATGGGAGCCGGGGAAATCACCGAATGGTATCGAATTCACGAGGAGGTGGTCGCGTGGGTGGCCACAGACCGCGCCGATCTCTACCTACGGGTGTAGTGCACACGCCATGTAGGGAATGCCGCGAGGTGGACGTCACGGTTCTGGATTTTCGGTACAGAAATCTTGTTCCCATACATTAATACCAACATTTCTATATTGAGGCGGCTAGAAGGACCAAAATTAACCAAGAAATTATATTACAAAATCTTCTCGAGCCGACCCTAATTCGATTTTAGTGTTGCATGTCGGTGCGCTATTAGTGTTCTCGACTAATTTCTCTTGATGCTTTGGTGGTTTCACCACGTTTCACTTTGTCGAGGATCGATCCAAGATTACCGAGATTTTTTGAGCGGATTTCGACACTGCTCGTTTTTGGCTGTGCGAGTGTGTACTTTCTCTGATCGATGTCCTCTTGAAAGAGATTTCACTGTATCCCAACGGGAGTCGCATAAATATCTCGTAACTGTCTTGATCAGAGATCAGTGGAGCAGGACCACGTGTGAATTTCGATACTCTTGTTCTGCAGGTATCAGATCTCATTGGAAACCCGTTGTACCGTGGCACGTAAATCACAGTCGCTACTTGTGCAGCCTCAACAAACACTCCTTAATCTCTTATTTTTCTTTTGGTCGGTGTTAGTTTCTACTTCGTGTACTACAACATGTACGTGTCTACATTGTAAAAAATGCTTTTCGTTTTTCGGTTTTTGTTTGTGTAACTGTGTAATGGGTCCGCAGAGTGAATGTTTGTTTATCGGACGTGTGATTGTGGAAACTTGATCTTCATCCAACACATGTAATTGTATTGATAAAAATAACAACATATTTTTAGATATCTAAGTGACTGTTTATAAACAAACACTCGAATGCACTTTCAGGAGCATAAAAACATACGATCCCAATTTCTAATTTACCACTAATCAGTCCAATGATATCCACCAATGAAAAAAAAAAGGCAAATTAAGGAATTTTATAGGCATAATAAATGGTGACGGTAACTTACCAATTATATTATTATCGTAAATTATTCCCACAGTAATCCGACACCCATAAACCGGGGCCCATTGACACAAATTAGACGCACAATGAGAAAGGTTCAGCGTTGTAAATCAACAGGAAGCGGCAACGTCTTTGAGGTGCTTGTTTATTGGTGGATGAAGCGGACCGGAGTCGAAATTTATGGCTGGGTTCAGTCCTGCATTGTTAAGATAATTGTGGGCAATGGGCCCCGGTTTATGGGTGTCGGATTAATGTGGCTCGCCCCTTTAACAGCGTCGTTAAACAAAAATGAGGGATGGTGGATGCGCCACTTTTTTTTTAATTTCAAAGTAGCTTTTCAGTTTCGTCTGTTATACTCTTTACAAAAAATTATCACATTTGTGTCGTGGTATTTTAATTTTAATATGTTTGCTTTCTTCAAGAGGCGCATCCACCATTATTAAAATAATTTCCAAAGTACATAAAATAAACACATCACACTTGTACTGTCGAACAACGATAGCCGCGCTCAAAATTTGTATGGATAAACCAGATTTGCACTATTATTTAGCGCGGACGGCGTCGTTAAACAAACCACTTTCAAAATGGTGGATGCGACCCAACAAGAAATAATTCTAAAACTTTTGAACCGCAGTAGCCAAGTTTATTTATTTCATATATTTTAAATATTTAGAAAATATTGAATCTCTTATGAATATTAGTTATATTAAAAGAATGTGAATAAAATATGTTGTGGAAAATATTTGAAGTATATATTTTAGTAATATGTATGTTATATAGCATCACTAATATTTTATTGGAGACATTTGCTTAATTTTTTTTTCTATGCTGGAAAGAATACTTTGATTTGAAAATTTTGATATATTCTCTGTATATTGTATATATTTATTTGAGATGGTGGATGCGCCACAACAACAAATAATAATAAAACTTTTGAACCCCAGTAGCCAAGTTTATTTATTTCATATAAATTGTAAATATTTAGAAAACATTGAATCTTTTTTTAATATTAGTTATATAAAAAGAATGTGAATAAAATATGTTGTGGAAAATATTTGAAGTATATATTTTAGTAATATGTATGTTATATAGCATCACTAATATTTTATTGGAGACATTTGCTTAATTTTTTTTTTCTATGCTGGAAAGAATATGCTTTGCTTTGAAAATTTTGATATATTCTCTGTATATTGTATATATTTATTTGAGATGGTGGATGCGCCACAACAACAAATAATAATAAAACTTTTGAACCCCAGTAGCCAAGTTTATTTATTTCATATATATTGTAAATATGTATTTAGAAAATATTGAATCTTTTTTGAATATTAATTATATTAAAAGAATGTGAATAAAATATGTTGTGGAATATATTTTAGTAATATGTATGTTATATAATAGCATCACTAATATTTTATTGGAGACATTTGCTTAATTTTTTTTTCTATGCTGGAAAGAATACTTTGAATTGAAAATTTTGATATATTCTCTGTATATTGTATATATTTATTTGAGATGGTGGATGCGCCACAACAACAAATAATTATAAAACTTTTGAACCGCAGTAGCCAAGTTTATTTATTTCACATATATTGTAAATATTTAGAAAATATTGAATCTTTTTTGAATATTAGTTATATTAAAAGAATGTGAATAAAATATATTGTGGAAAATATTTGAAGTATATATTTTAGTAACATGTATGTTATATAGCATCACTAATATTTTATTGGAGACATTTGCTTAATTTCTTTTCTATGCTGGAAAGAATATGCTTTGCTTTGAAAATTTTGATATATTCTCTGTATATTGTATATATTTATTTGAGATGGTGGATGCGCCACAACAACAAATAATAATAAAACTTTTGAACCCCAGTAGCCAAGTTTATTTATTTCATATATTTTAAATCTTTAGAAAATATTGAATCTCTTATAAATATTAGTTATATTAAAAGAATGTGAATAAAATATGTTGTGGAAAATATTTGAAGTACATATATATTTTAGTAATATGTATGTTATATAGCATCACTAATATTTTATTGGAGACATTTGCTTAATTTTTTTTTCTATGCTGGAAAGAATATGCTTTGCTTTGAAAATTTTGATATATTCTCTGTATATTGTATATATTTATTTGAGATGGTGGATGCGCCACAACAACAAATAATAATAAAACTTTTGAACCCCAGTAGCCAAGTTTATTTATTTCATATATATTGTAAATATGTATTTAGAAAATATTGAATCTTTTTTGAATATTAATTATATTAAAAGAATGTGAATAAAATATGTTGTGGAATATATTTTAGTAATATGTATGTTATATAATAGCATCACTAATATTTTATTGGAGACATTTGCTTAATTTTTTTTTCTATGCTGGAAAGAATACTTTGAATTGAAAATTTTGATATATTCTCTGTATATTGTATATATTTATTTGAGATGGTGGATGCGCCACAACAACAAATAATTATAAAACTTTTGAACCGCAGTAGCCAAGTTTATTTATTTCACATATATTGTAAATATTTAGAAAATATTGAATCTTTTGAATATTAGTTATATTAAAAGAATGTGAATAAAATATGTTGTGGAAAATATTTGAAGTATATATTTTAGTAACATGTATGTTATATAGCATCACTAATATTTTATTGGAGAGATTTGCTTATTTTTTTTTCTATGCTGGAAAGAATACTTTGATTTGAAAATTTTGATATATTCTCTGTATATTGTATATATTTATTTGAGATGGTGGATGCGCCACAACAACAAATAATAATAAAACTTTTGAACCCCAGTAGCCAAGTTTATTTATTTCACATATATTCTAAATATTTAGAAAATATTGAATTTTTTTTTAATATTAATTATATTAAAAGAATGTGAATAAAACATGTTGTGAAAAATATTTGAAGTATATATTTTAGTAATATGTATGTTATATAGCATCACTAATATTTTATTGGAGACATTTGCTTATTTTTTTTTCTATGCTGGAAAGAATACTTTGCTTTGAAAATTTTGATATATTTTCTGTATATTGTATATATTTATTTGAGATGGTGGATGCGCCACAACAACAAATAATAATAAAACTTTTGAACCCCAGTAGCCAAGTTTATTTATTTCACATATATTGTAAATATTTAGAAAATATTGAATCTTTTTTGAATATTAATTATATTAAAAGAATGTGAATAAAATATATAGTGGAAAATATTTGAAGTATATATTTTAGTAATATGTATGTTATATAGCATCACTAATATTTTATTGGAGACATTTGCTTAATTTTTTTTATGCTGGAAAGAATACTTTGATTTGAAAATTTTGATATATTCTCTCTATATTGTATATATTTATTTGAGATGGTGGATGCGCCACAACAACAAATAATAATAAAACTTTTGAACCCCAGTAGCCAAGTTTATTTATTTCACATATATTGTAAATATTTAGAAAATATTGAATCTCTTTTGAATATTAGTTATATTAAAAGAATGTGAATAAAATATGTTGTGGAAAATATTTGAAGTATATATTTTAGTAACATGTATGTTATATAGCATCACTAATATTTTATTGGAGACATTTGCTTAATTTTTTTTCCATGCTAGAAAGATGCTTTGAAAATTTTGATATATTCTCTGTATATTGTATATATTTATTTGAGATGGTGGATGCGCCACAACAACAAATAATAATAAAACTTTTGAACCCCAGTAGCCAAGTTTATTTATTTCACATATATTGTAAATATTTAGAAAATATTGAATCTCTTTTGAATATTAGTTATATTAGAAGAATGTGAATAAAATATGTTGTGGAAAATATTTGAAGTATATATTTTAGTAATATGTATGTTATATAGCATCACTAATATTTTATTGGAGACATTTGCTTAATTTTTTTTCCATGCTAGAAAGAATACTTTGCTTTGAAAATTTTGATATATTCTCTGTATATTGTATATATTTATTTGAGATGGTGGATGCGCCACAAGAACAAATAATAATAAAACTTTTGAACCCCAGTAGCCAAGTTTATTTATTTCACATATATTGTAAATATTTAGAAAATATTGAATCTCTTTTGAATATTAGTTATATTAAAAGAATGTGAATAAAATATGTTGTGGAAAATATTTGAAGTATATATTTTAGTAACATGTATGTTATATAGCATCACTAATATTTTATTGGAGACATTTGCTTAATTTTTTTTCCATGCTAGAAAGATGCTTTGAAAATTTTGATATATTCTCTGTATATTGTATATATTTATTTGAGATGGTGGATGCGCCACAACAACAAATAATAATAAAACTTTTGAACCCCAGTAGCCAAGTTTATTTATTTCACATATATTGTAAATATTTAGAAAATATTGAATCTCTTTTGAATATTAGTTATATTAAAAGAATGTGAATAAAATATGTTGTGGAAAATATTTGAAGTATATATTTTAGTAACATGTATGTTATATAGCATCACTAATATTTTATTGGAGACATTTGCTTAATTTTTTTTCCATGCTAGAAAGAATACTTTGCTTTGAAAATTTTGATATATTCTCTGTATATTGTATATATTTATTTGAGATGGTGGATGCGCCACAACAACAAATAATAATAAAACTTTTGAACCCCAGTAGCCAAGTTTATTTATTTCACATATATTCTAAATATTTAGAAAATATTGAATTTTTTTTTAATATTAATTATATTAAAAGAATGTGAATAAAACATGTTGTGAAAAATATTTGAAGTATATATTTTAGTAATATGTATGTTATATAGCATCACTAATATTTTATTGGAGACATTTGCTTATTTTTTTTTCTATGCTGGAAAGAATACTTTGCTTTGAAAATTTTGATATATTTTCTGTATATTGTATATATTTATTTGAGATGGTGGATGCGCCACAACAACAAATAATAATAAAACTTTTGAACCCCAGTAGCCAAGTTTATTTATTTCACATATATTGTAAATATTTAGAAAATATTGAATCTCTTTTGAATATTAGTTATATTAAAAGAATGTGAATAAAATATGTTGTGGAAAATATTTGAAGTATATATTTTAGTAACATGTATGTTATATAGCATCACTAATATTTTATTGGAGACATTTGCTTAATTTTTTTTCCATGCTAGAAAGATGCTTTGAAAATTTTGATATATTCTCTGTATATTGTATATATTTATTTGAGATGGTGGATGCGCCACAACAACAAATAATTATAAAACTTTTGAACCGCAGTAGCCAAGTTTATTTATTTCACATATATTGTAAATATTTAGAAAATATTGAATCTTTTTTGAATATTAGTTATATTAAAAGAATGTGAATAAAATATATTGTGGAAAATATTAGAAGTATATATTTTAGTAACATGTATGTTATATAGCATCACTAATATTTTATTGGAGACATTTGCTTAATTTTTTTTCCATGCTAGAAAGATGCTTTGAAAATTTTGATATATTCTCTGTATATTGTATATATTTATTTGAGATGGTGGATGCGCCACAACAACAAATAATAATAAAACTTTTGAACCCCAGTAGCCAAGTTTATTTATTTCACATATATTGTAAATATTTAGAAAATATTGAATCTCTTTTGAATATTAGTTATATTAAAAGAATGTGAATAAAATATGTTGTGGAAAATATTTGAAGAAGTATATATTTTAGTAACATGTATGTTATATAGCATCACTAATATTTTATTGGAGAGATTTGCTTATTTTTTTTTCTATGCTGGAAAGAATACTTTGCTTTGAAAATTTTGATATATTCTCTGTATATTGTATATATTTATTTGAGATGGTGGATGCGCCACAACAACAAATAATAATAAAACTTTTGAACCCCAGTAGCCAAGTTTATTTATTTCACATATATTGTAAATATTTAGAAAATATTGAATCTCTTTTGAATATTAGTTATATTAAAAGAATGTGAATAAAATATGTTGTGGAAAATATTTGAAGTATATATTTTAGTAACATGTATGTTATATAGCATCACTAATATTTTATTGGAGAGATTTGCTTATTTTTTTTTCTATGCTGGAAAGAATACTTTGCTTTGAAAATTTTGATATATTCTCTGTATATTGTATATATTTATTTGAGATGGTGGATGCGCCACAACAACAAATAATAATAAAACTTTTGAACCCCAGTAGCCAAGTTTATTTATTTCATATAAATTGTAAATATTTAGAAAATATTGAATCTTTTTTTAATATTAGTTATATAAAAAGAATGTGAATAAAATATGTTGTGGAAAATATTTGAAGTATATATTTTAGTAACATGTATGTTATATAGCATCACTAATATTTTATTGGAGACATTTGCTTAATTTTTTTTTCCATGCTAGAAAGAATACTTTGCTTTGAAAATTTTGGTATATTCTCTGTATATTGTATATATTTATTTGAGATGGTGGATGCGCCACAACAACAAATAATAATAAAACTTTTGAACCGCAGTAGCCAAGTTTATTTATTTCACATATATTGTAAATATTTAGAAAATATTGAATCTCTTTTGAATATTAGTTATATTAAAAGAATGTGAATAAAATATGTTGTGGAAAATATTTGAAGTATATATTTTAGTAACATGTATGTTATATAGCATCACTAATATTTTATTGGAGACATTTGCTTAATTTTTTTTCCATGCTAGAAAGATGCTTTGAAAATTTTGATATATTCTCTGTATATTGTATATATTTATTTGAGATGGTGGATGCGCCACAACAACAAATAATAATAAAACTTTTGAACCCCAGTAGCCAAGTTTATTTATTTCACATATATTGTAAATATTTAGAAAATATTGAATCTCTTTTGAATATTAGTTATATTAAAAGAATGTGAATAAAATATGTTGTGGAAAATATTTGAAGTATATATTTTAGTAACATGTATGTTATATAGCATCACTAATATTTTATTGGAGAGATTTGCTTATTTTTTTTTCTATGCTGGAAAGAATACTTTGCTTTGAAAATTTTGATATATTCTCTGTATATTGTATATATTTATTTGAGATGGTGGATGCGCCACAACAACAAATAATAATAAAACTTTTGAACCGCAGTAGCCAAGTTTATTTATTTCACATATATTGTAAATATTTAGAAAATATTGAATCTTTTGAATATTAGTTATATTAAAAGAATGTGAATAAAATATGTTGTGGAAAATATTTGAAGAAGTATATATTTTAGTAACATGTATGTTATATAGCATCACTAATATTTTATTGGAGAGATTTGCTTATTTTTTTTTCTATGCTGGAAAGAATACTTTGCTTTGAAAATTTTGATATATTCTCTGTATATTGTATATATTTATTTGAGATGGTGGATGCGCCACAACAACAAATAATAATAAAACTTTTGAACCCCAGTAGCCAAGTTTATTTATTTCACATATATTGTAAATATTTAGAAAATATTGAATCTCTTTTGAATATTAGTTATATTAAAAGAATGTGAATAAAATATGTTGTGGAAAATATTTGAAGTATATATTTTAGTAACATGTATGTTATATAGCATCACTAATATTTTATTGGAGACATTTGCTTAATTTTTTTTTCTATGCTGGAAAGAATATGCTTTGCTTTGAAAATTTTGATATATTCTCTGTATATTGTATATATTTATTTGAGATGGTGGATGCGCCACAACAACAAATAATAATAAAACTTTTGAACCCCAGTAGCCAAGTTTATTTATTTCACATATATTGTAAATATTTAGAAAATATTGAATCTCTTTTGAATATTAGTTATATTAAAAGAATGTGAATAAAATATGTTGTGGAAAATATTTGAAGTATATATTTTAGTAACATGTATGTTATATAGCATCACTAATATTTTATTGGAGAGATTTGCTTATTTTTTTTTCTATGCTGGAAAGAATACTTTGCTTTGAAAATTTTGATATATTCTCTGTATATTGTATATATTTATTTGAGATGGTGGATGCGCCACAACAACAAATAATAATAAAACTTTTGAACCGCAGTAGCCAAGTTTATTTATTTCACATATATTGTAAATATTTAGAAAATATTGAATCTTTTGAATATTAGTTATATTAAAAGAATGTGAATAAAATATGTTGTGGAAAATATTTGAAGAAGTATATATTTTAGTAACATGTATGTTATATAGCATCACTAATATTTTATTGCAGAGATTTGCTTATTTTTTTTTCTATGCTGGAAAGAATACTTTGCTTTGAAAATTTTGATATATTCTCTGTATATTGTATATATTTATTTGAGATGGTGGATGCGCCACAACAACAAATAATAATAAAACTTTTGAACCCCAGTAGCCAAGTTTATTTATTTCACATATATTGTAAATATTTAGAAAATATTGAATCTCTTTTGAATATTAGTTATATTAAAAGAATGTGAATAAAATATGTTGTGGAAAATATTTGAAGTATATATTTTAGTAACATGTATGTTATATAGCATCACTAATATTTTATTGGAGAGATTTGCTTATTTTTTTTTCTATGCTGGAAAGAATACTTTGCTTTGAAAATTTTGATATATTCTCTGTATATTGTATATATTTATTTGAGATGGTGGATGCGCCACAACAACAAATAATAATAAAACTTTTGAACCCCAGTAGCCAAGTTTATTTATTTCATATAAATTGTAAATATTTAGAAAATATTGAATCTTTTTTTAATATTAGTTATATAAAAAGAATGTGAATAAAATATGTTGTCGAAAATATTTGAAGTATATATTTTAGTAACATGTATGTTATATAGCATCACTAATATTTTATTGGAGACATTTGCTTAATTTTTTTTTCCATGCTAGAAAGAATACTTTGCTTTGAAAATTTTGGTATATTCTCTGTATATTGTATATATTTATTTGAGATGGTGGATGCGCCACAACAACAAATAATAATAAAACTTTTGAACCGCAGTAGCCAAGTTTATTTATTTCACATATATTGTAAATATTTAGAAAATATTGAATCTCTTTTGAATATTAGTTATATTAAAAGAATGTGAATAAAATATGTTGTGGAAAATATTTGAAGTATATATTTTAGTAACATGTATGTTATATAGCATCACTAATATTTTATTGGAGACATTTGCTTAATTTTTTTTCCATGCTAGAAAGATGCTTTGAAAATTTTGATATATTCTCTGTATATTGTATATATTTATTTGAGATGGTGGATGCGCCACAACAACAAATAATAATAAAACTTTTGAACCCCAGTAGCCAAGTTTATTTATTTCACATATATTGTAAATATTTAGAAAATATTGAATCTCTTTTGAATATTAGTTATATTAAAAGAATGTGAATAAAATATGTTGTGGAAAATATTTGAAGTATATATTTTAGTAACATGTATGTTATATAGCATCACTAATATTTTATTGGAGACATTTGCTTAATTTTTTTTCCATGCTAGAAAGAATACTTTGCTTTGAAAATTTTGATATATTCTCTGTATATTGTATATATTTATTTGAGATGGTGGATGCGCCACAACAACAAATAATAATAAAACTTTTGAACCCCAGTAGCCAAGTTTATTTATTTCACATATATTTTAAATATTTAGAAAATATTGAATCTCTTATGAATATTAATTATATTAAAAGAATGTGAATAAAATATGTTGTGGAAAATATTTGAAGTATATATTTTAGTAATATGTATGTTATATAGCATCACTAATATTTTATTGGAGACATTTGCTTAATTTTTTTTTCTATGCTGGAAAGAATATGCTTTGCTTTGAAAATTTTGATATATTCTCTGTATATTGTATATATTTATTTGAGATGGTGGATGCGCCACAACAACAAATAATAATAAAACTTTTGAACCCCAGTAGCCAAGTTTATTTATTTCACATATATTGTAAATATTTAGAAAATATTGAATCTTTTTTGAATATTAGTTATATTAAAAGAATGTGAATAAAATATATTGTGGAAAATATTTGAAGTATATATTTTAGTAACATGTATGTTATATAGCATCACTAATATTCTATTGGAGACATTTGATTTTTTTTCTCTATGCCGGAAAGAATACTTTGCTTTGAAAATTTTGATATATTCTCTGTATATAGTATATATTTATTTGAGATGGTGGATGCGCCACAACAAATAATAATAAAACTTTTGAACCCCAGTAGCCAAGTTTATTTATTTCATATATATTGTAAATATGTATTTAGAAAATATTGAATCTTTTTTGAATATTAATTATATTAAAAGAATGTGAATAAAATATGTTGTGGAATATATTTTAGTAATATGTATGTTATATAATAGCATCACTAATATTTTATTGGAGACATTTGCTTAATTTTTTTTTCTATGCTGGAAAGAATACTTTGAATTGAAAATTTTGATATATTCTCTGTATATTGTATATATTTATTTGAGATGGTGGATGCGCCACAACAACAAATAATAATAAAACTTTTGAACCGCAGTAGCCAAGTTTATTTATTTCACATATATTGTAAATATTTAGAAAATATTGAATCTTTTTTGAATATTAGTTATATTAAAAGAATGTGAATAAAATATATTGTGGAAAATATTTGAAGTATATATTTTAGTAACATGTATGTTATATAGCATCACTAATATTTTATTGGAGACATTTGCTTAATTTCTTTTCTAAGCTGGAAAGAATACTTTGATTTGAAAATTTTGATATATTCTCTGTATATAGTATATATTTATTTGAGATGGTGGATGCGCCACAACAACAAATAATAATAAAACTTTTGAACCCCAGTAGCCAAGTTTATTTATTTCACATATATTGTAAATATTTAGAAAATATTGAATCTCTTTTGAATATTAGTTATATTAAAAGAATGTGAATAAAATATGTTGTGGAAAATATTTGAAGTATATATTTTAGTAACATGTATGTTATATAGAATCACTAATATTTTATTGGAGACATTTGCTTTTTTTTTCTAAGCTGGAAAGAATACTTTCATTTGAAAATTTTGATATATTCTCTGTATATAGTATATATTTATTTGAGATGGTGGATGCGCCACAACAACAAATAATAATAAAACTTTTGAACCCCAGAAGCCAAGTTTACTTATTTCACATATATTGTAAATATTTAGAAAATATTGAATCTCTTTTGAATATTAGTTATATTAAAAGAATGTGAATAAAATATGTTGTGGAAAATATTTGAAGTATATATTTTAGTAATATGTATGTTATATAGCATCACTAATATTTTATTGGAGACATTTGCTTAATTTTTTTTCCATGCTAGAAAGAATACTTTGCTTTGAAAATTTTGATATATTCTCTGTATATTGTATATATTTATTTGAGATGGTGGATGCGCCACAACAACAAATAATAATAAAACTTTTGAACCCCAGTAGCCAAGTTTATTTATTTCACATATATTGTAAATATTTAGAAAATATTGAATCTCTTTTGAATATTAGTTATATTAAAAGAATGTGAATAAAATATGTTGTGGAAAATATTTGAAGTATATATTTTAGTAACATGTATGTTATATAGCATCACTAATATTTTATTGGAGACATTTGTTTAATTTTTTTTTCTATGCTGGAAAGAATATACTTTGCTTTGAAAATTTTGATATATTCTCTGTATATTGTATATATTTATTTGATATGGTGGATGCGCCACAACAACAAATAATAATAAAACTTTTAAACCCCAGTAGCCAAGTTTATTTATTTCATATAATTATATTGTAAATATTTAGAAAATATTGAATCTTTTTTGAATATTAGTTATATTAAAAGAATGTGAATAAAATATGTTGTGGAAAATATTTGAAGTATATATTTTAGTAATATGTATGTTATATAGCATCACTAATATTTTATTGGAGACATTTGCTTAATTTTTTTTCTATACTGGAAAGAATACTTTTCTTTGAAAATTTTGATATATTCTCTGTATATTGTATATATTTATTTGAGATGGTGGATGCGCCACAACAAGAAATAATTCTAAAACTTTTGAACCCCAGTAGCCAACTTTATTTATTTTATATGTATATTGTAAACATATAAAAAATATTTAATCTTTTTTTAATATTAGTTATATTAAAAGAATGTGAAAAAATATAATATGTTGTGGAAAATATTTGAAATACATATATATTTTAGTAATATATATGGCATTACTAATATTTTATTGGAGACATTTGCCAATTTTTTTTTCTATGCTGGAAAGAATATTTAGCTTTGTATATTTCTATATATTCTCTGCATATTGTATATGTATATTTATTTGAGATAACAAAAAAAACTTTTTTCATAAATTTCGTGCTTTAACGGTTAAAACGAAAAAAAATTCCCGGGACCTTATTGCATAAAATGAGCTGGGTATAATATCAGGTACATAATTATAAGTACAGTGTAAACTCTATATAGCGAACTCCTATATAACGAAAACTCCTTAGAAATTGCTAAGGTCTGTTTGGTTTATATTGTTATTACATATATTGTTTTCTTTTGCTCTCTGTATAACGAAAACGCTTCAATTTCGCTATATAGAGTTTACACTGTATTATATCTTTTATTTTTTAAACAGAGACTACCATTTTTTTAAGATGGCATGATTTATAATAAATTAGAATATCTAAAATGATGATTTATGATATCCTATATCACTAAAGAAACCCGGACATATACATTTGAATAAAATATAAACAATACATTCAAAAACCTCACTAAAAATATTTATCCAATATATTTTTAGAAACATATTTAAAATATTTGTGGCTACTAGGGAATTAACTGTCCGTATATTTTACTTTTGATAATACTAAATTGTTAGTCACCTCACCTCGTTCTATCGATATTTTCCGTTTTTAAGCTTTTCTCTACCATTTCTTTTCACATCGCTTAACGACGCTGTCCGCGCTCAATATCAGTACGGATTTACACTTTACATTGGAATTTTTTTCATTGAAAATAGTACATTATTTTGTTGAACTGAGTTCCTAAATCTCAAAATGTAAAACTACTTAAAATGGTGGATGCGCCGGGTGAAATTACTAAAAAATTATTCTGCGTTTTGCAATTTTCGGATATGATTTAGTCTGCAAATTAACTACTGAAGAAAAATGGTGGATGCGCCGATACACTTTATATTATCAATTATTTCAAAAGTAAAGGATGCATTTAATCTTATATAATTTAACACAACTGACATTCAGATAACGAAAATACTTGCACTGCAACTGTATATTTGCAAGTGATTTGACTGAAAACAAAACTCGCTTTTCATCGTGGATCTCACAACACATTATCGTCTCCCAAAATTACCGTTCCGTATCGTTTACATAAGATTTCCGAAAATTCTCCCAGCTCCCCAAAAAGTCACTTTTCTCTCCATGTGCACCCAAGGTCTTTCCACAACGCGTGTCCGATCAACACGTGGGCGACCCAGTCAACGTAATAACTTAATAACACCAATTAAACCGATGGAATTAAGCTCCAGTTGCACCGGTGCAGAAATGTCCTTATTTCGGCCCGCTTTCCAAATTCGCTCTTAAAACGCCCACCACGACGACAATGCGGCGACCGTATCTGTGCGAAAATCCTTTTTACGTCACTTCGTGTGGGTTCGGCGATAATTACCATTCGCTAAATAATAATAAAACGAACAAGCGGAACGTTACGTCACGCGCCGCAAAAGGTGGTCGGGTCTGGTTCAAAAGAAGCGATCTGCGAGATGGGAATCTGGACGGTCGAACAAGCGAGCGGATTCGGATCTGGGCGGCTTGGCGGCCAATTAGTATTTACCATCGCCTCATCTCCTAACATTAGCACAGTCCAAAAAAACGCTCGCTAATTAAAACACACTTACAATCTGGCCTTCTGGCGGGCCTCAAGCTCTTCACTCTCGGAATCACAACCTTCGGGTTCCACATCCTCGCGGAATCGGAACTTCACTGAAGGCGACGATTTTTTCGCAATTTAAAAGACATGAAGTTAATGGGATAATGGCCGAAAACGGGTGAGGCCACACAATTGTGTGGGTGCAATTGGAGCAGAATTTCACCACAGTCCTATATAGTGTCGGGCCCAACGCTGACCCCTGTGGCACTCCACCTGTCTTATTACAATCATTATCGTGAATCGAGCATAATGAGAAAATTACAGGCTAGCACTAATAGCATTTACTTTGCAAAACGTGACATCGACGGTGATGGATATAAAAAACGTCCACTCTTCCTCTTCGTGGGACGCAACTCCTGGAAGTCACACACCATCTGTGCGAGCGAGGTTCTCTGAATTTCCACCTCGTGTGATAAAAATAAAAAATGACAGCATTACGTGCGGCTTTTCTCGTTATGTAAAGATCGTCCCATTAACCAACATCTGTTTCCGTTTTGTCGCCGTTTGGAAACCCGTTCCGCCATATAAAACGCGTTCGTGCCAATTCTTTCGGATCGATTTTTCGAAAGCCGAGGGGACAATAGAGTCGTTATAGCTAGTTATAGGGGAAACGAACCGCACTGGCGAGGAGTTTGCGTAACGCAAATAATGTGTGTGTATACAGTCTGATTATTTGGATGTTGATATTTGACAATGAGGTGCATCGTACTATAACCGCTTTTTATGTCGAGACGACGACGTCGTTAGTGGCCCGACGTCAGCAGATTACGTCAACTGATAATAATTACAACGCGGAATGATTCAACAATTATTTTGTCTTATTCTATTTCGTCCGTAATTGACATCATTTAGAGACTGTCCTTCTTAATATATAACGCTCGACGATGACTCCCTTTAGCGATTGTCTTTCTAAATTTATTTCGCTCGTCGATGACTCCCTTTAGGACTGTCTTAATAATTTCGAAAGACTCTAGCCCAATTTAATGTGTCACACGCAAGGCTTCCTAATTTTTTCAATGAAGGTACCAATTTGGATACTTTTTTGGTTACTTTTTTGGGTACTTTTTTTATACTGAACCGGTAATCGGCGCGTCCGTCTTTCGAATATCTGGTCCCCGGAGCCGGATGCACTCGGTTATGGCGAAGTTATGGCGACTTATTTAGTCCAAGACAGTAGCTACCTCCCGAATGAAGTCTTCTTTGAGGACGATGGCTCAGCCAATATGTCTCTTTCTTCATCTTCCCCTTGCTCTTATGGTGTTGCTGCTTCTTCCACCTCCGGGTCGACTAATATGTCCTTGAAATACTCTATCCACACATTCTTGTAGTCTTCATCCTCTAATACTATCTCTCCTTCTTGTTTTTATCCATTGCTTTTGTATGCTTTATTTTGTTCTATAATTGTCTTGTAAAGTCCTTTTTACTTCTGTTATTTCTTTCTTGTTTGAGTTCTTTTAGCTTATTATCTATCCATTTTCTTTTACTATTCCGTATTAGCTTTAATACGACTATACTGATCGACTGACCAAGTGGTTGAGAAAAGACAACCATTTATCGATTTTGTTCTTTGAACTAGAACTCGCTCTCTTTTTTAATCTGCTTTCAAAATTTTTAAGTCAAAAAATGGTTGTCATTCCAATATCACTAGTCAAACAGTCAGTTGTGAATGCGGCGGCCCACCCGCCCACCGCATTCACATGTGCTGCCATGAACGAAATGGTTTTTTGTCACAAAGAACAACTGTGAAATACAAGAAACGGAATGGGGATACGATAGGAAAATGGTTGTCATTTCAAACCGGTTTGTCAACCATTTGGTCAAAAATGTAAATTGAGAATATATTTTGGTGTAACCCTCAATTTGGATTGATGTACTTTGTTGGTATAAATAACGTTTCTTTGTGACTAAGAAGGCTATGGTTTTGGCACCGTTTGTGAGTGCGGTGGGCGGGCGGGTCGCCCTTTCTACAATACTCATCCACTGACTAAGTGGTTGAGAAAAGACAACCATTTATTTATTTTTTTCTTTGAACTAGAACTCGCTCTCTTTTTTAATCTGCTTTCAAAATTTTTAAGTCAAAAAATGGTTGTCATTCCAATACCACTAGTCAATCAGTCAGTTGTGAATGCGGCGGCCCACCCGCCCACCGCATTCACATGTGCTGCCATGAACGAAATGGTTTTTTGTCACAAAGAACAACTGTGAAATACAAGAAACGGAATGGGGATACGATAGGAAAATGGTTGTCATTTCAAACCGGTTTGTCAACCATTTGGTCAAAAATGTAAATTTGAGGATATATTTTGGTGTAACGTTCAATTTGGATTGATGTACTTTGTTGGTATAAATAACGTTTCTTTGTGACTAAGAAGGCTATGGTTTTGGCACCGTTTGTGAGTGCGGTGGGCGGGCGGGTCGCCCTTTCTACAATACTCATCCACTGACTAAGTGGTTGAGAAAAGACAACCATTTATTTATTTTTTTCTTTGAACTAGAACTCGCTCTCTTTTTTAATCTGCTTTCAAAATTTTTAAGTCAAAAAATGGTTGTCATTCCAATACCACTAGTCAATCAGTCAGTTGTGAATGCGGCGGCCCACCCGCCCACCGCATTCACATGTGCTGGCATTAACGAAATGGTTTTTTGTCACAAAGAACAACTGTGAAATACAAGAAACGGAATGGGGATACGATAGGAAAATGGTTGTCATTTCAAACCGGTTTGTCAACCATTTGGTCAAAAATGTAAATTTGAGAATATATTTTGGTGTAACCCTCAATTTGGATTGATGTACTTTGTTGGTATAAATAACGTTTCTTTGTGACTAAGAAGGCTATGGTTTTGGCACCGTTTGTGAGTGCGGTGGGCGGGCGGGTCGCCCTTTCTACAATACTCATCCACTGACTAAGTGGTTGAGAAAAGACAACCATTTATTTATTTTTTTCTTTGAACTAGAACTCGCTCTCTTTTTTAATCTGCTTTCAAAATTTTTAAGTCAAAAAATGGTTGTCATTCCAATACCACTAGTCAATCAGTCAGTTGTGAATGCGGCGGCCCACCCGCCCACCGCATTCACATGTGCTGGCATTAACGAAATGGTTTTTTGTCACAAAGAACAACTGTGAAATACAAGAAACGGAATGGGGATACGATAGGAAAATGGTTGTCATTTCAAACCGGTTTGTCAACCATTTGGTCAAAAATGTAAATTTGAGAATATATTTTGGTGTAACCCTCAATTTGGATTGATGTACTTTGTTGGTATAAATAACGTTTCTTTGTGACTAAGAAGGCTATGGTTTTGGCACCGTTTGTGAGTGCGGTGGGCGGGCGGGTCGCCCTTTCTACAATACTCATCCACTGACTAAGTGGTTGAGAAAAGACAACCATTTATTTATTTTTTTCTTTGAACTAGAACTCGCTCTCTTTTTTAATCTGCTTTCAAAATTTTTAAGTCAAAAAATGGTTGTCATTCCAATACCACTAGTCAATCAGTCAGTTGTGAATGCGGCGGCCCACCCGCCCACCGCATTCACATGTGCTGCCATGAACGAAATGGTTTTTTGTCACAAAGAACAACTGTGAAATACAAGAAACGGAATGGGGATACGATAGGAAAATGGTTGTCATTTCAAACCGGTTTGTCAACCATTTGGTCAAAAATGTAAATTTGAGAATATATTTTGGTGTAACCCTCAATTTGGATTGATGTACTTTGTTGGTATAAATAACGTTTCTTTGTGACTAAGAAGGCTATGGTTTTGGCACCGTTTGTGAGTGCGGTGGGCGGGCGGGTCGCCCTTTCTACAATACTCATCCACTGACTAAGTGGTTGAGAAAAGACAACCATTTATTTATTTTTTTCTTTGAACTAGAACTCGCTCTCTTTTTTAATCTGCTTTCAAAATTTTTAAGTCAAAAAATGGTTGTCATTCCAATACCACTAGTCAATCAGTCAGTTGTGAATGCGGCGGCCCACCCGCCCACCGCATTCACATGTGCTGCCATGAACGAAATGGTTTTTTGTCACAAAGAACAACTGTGAAATACAAGAAACGGAATGGGGATACGATAGGAAAATGGTTGTCATTTCAAACCGGTTTGTCAACCATTTGGTCAAAAATGTAAATTTGAGGATATATTTTGGTGTAACCCTCAATTTGGATTGATGTACTTTGTTGGTATAAATAACGTTTCTTTGTGACTAAGAAGGCTATGGTTTTGGCACCGTTTGTGAGTGCGGTGGGCGGGCGGGTCGCCCTTTCTACAATACTCATCCACTGACTAAGTGGTTGAGAAAAGACAACCATTTATTTATTTTTTTCTTTGAACTAGAACTCGCTCTCTTTTTTAATCTGCTTTCAAAATTTTTAAGTCAAAAAATGGTTGTCATTCCAATACCACTAGTCAATCAGTCAGTTGTGAATGCGGCGGCCCACCCGCCCACCGCATTCACATGTGCTGCCATGAACGAAATGGTTTTTTGTCACAAAGAACAACTGTGAAATACAAGAAACGGAATGGGGATACGATAGGAAAATGGTTGTCATTTCAAACCGGTTTGTCAACCATTTGGTCAAAAATGTAAATTTGAGGATATATTTTGGTGTAACCCTCAATTTGGATTGATGTACTTTGTTGGTATAAATAACGTTTCTTTGTGACTAAGAAGGCTATGGTTTTGGCACCGTTTGTGAGTGCGGTGGGCGGGCGGGTCGCCCTTTCTACAATACTCATCCACTGACTAAGTGGTTGAGAAAAGACAACCATTTATTTATTTTTTTCTTTGAACTAGAACTCGCTCTCTTTTTTAATCTGCTTTCAAAATTTTTAAGTCAAAAAATGGTTGTCATTCCAATACCACTAGTCAATCAGTCAGTTGTGAATGCGGCGGCCCACCCGCCCACCGCATTCACATGTGCTGCCATGAACGAAATGGTTTTTTGTCACAAAGAACAACTGTGAAATACAAGAAACGGAATGGGGATACGATAGGAAAATGGTTGTCATTTCAAACCGGTTTGTCAACCATTTGGTCAAAAATGTAAATTTGAGGATATATTTTGGTGTAACCCTCAATTTGGATTGATGTACTTTGTTGGTATAAATAACGTTTCTTTGTGACTAAGAAGGCTATGGTTTTGGCACCGTTTGTGAGTGCGGTGGGCGGGCGGGTCGCCCTTTCTACAATACTCATCCACTGACTAAGTGGTTGAGAAAAGACAACCATTTATTTATTTTTTTCTTTGAACTAGAACTCGCTCTCTTTTTTAATCTGCTTTCAAAATTTTTAAGTCAAAAAATGGTTGTCATTCCAATACCACTAGTCAATCAGTCAGTTGTGAATGCGGCGGCCCACCCGCCCACCGCATTCACATGTGCTGCCATGAACGAAATGGTTTTTTGTCACAAAGAACAACTGTGAAATACAAGAAACGGAATGGGGATACGATAGGAAAATGGTTGTCATTTCAAACCGGTTTGTCAACCATTTGGTCAAAAATGTAAATTTGAGGATATATTTTGGTGTAACCCTCAATTTGGATTGATGTACTTTGTTGGTATAAATAACGTTTCTTTGTGACTAAGAAGGCTATGGTTTTGGCACCGTTTGTGAGTGCGGTGGGCGGGCGGATCGCCCTTTCTACAATACTCATCCACTGACTAAGTGGTTGAGAAAAGACAACCATTTATTTATTTTTTTCTTTGAACTAGAACTCGCTCTCATTTTTAATCTGCTTTCAGAAGTTTAAAGTCAAAAATGGTTGTCATTTCAATACCATTAGTCAGTCAATCAGAGGTAGATGTCAATAAAATTGTATAGCATTGGATTCAGTATAGCTCCAAGGTGGTCCCATTTTAATTTTAAAAATCATGTAATTTTTTTCCCGCAAGAAACGGTGTAAAATTGCGAGAAAGCGGTTAAATTATTTAAGTAAAACATGTGTCTCCATAAAATATGGCCTACACAATAATATTTTTCTTCATACGTCAGACAAACGTGACATTGTATGCGTTAATAGGCAATGACAAATAATGTCGATTTCTCTGCCTAGACAGACAAAGTGTTTTGTCTGCCGCTCTATTGACGATTTTTGCTGCGTAGACAAAATATTCTGCTCAATTTACCAATCGTGTGCTTTGAAAAATTCGAGGGGTCTGTCAAATGGGCAGCGCATATAATTTCGATTATTTAAATTTAAATTATTTTATTCTTTTAGGGATTTAGCGCTGAAGTTTACATTATTTTGAAGAAAATAGAATTTCATAAAACTTTTGTATGACGTCTTAGAAAATAATCGGGAATTTAGTGAGTTGTTCACTTTTAGACAGAAATTCATGTGCACATTGAGATTAGTAAACTGTCAGATTTGTATTTCGTGGGCTTAAAAAGAAACTTGAAAAAAGAGAATTGAAGAAACTTAAATCGGTTTTAAAAATACTTGGAATGTTTTGAAGGGACTTAAAGCAATTGAAGACTTAAGAAGATTTGAAATGACTTGAAAAGGGACTGAAAGCGAGTTGAAGAGAGATAAAGCGACTTGAAGAAAGTTGAAACGAGTTGAAAGGATTTTGAAGCGACTTGAAATGTCTTCGAAAGTCTTGAAGCGACCTGGGAAGATATGAAATATCTTAAAGGGATTGGAAGCATTGGAAGCGACTTGAAGTACCCTGAGAAGACTTCAAATATCTTGAAGGGACTGGAAGCGACTTGAAAAAAGTTCAACTGTCCTGAAGCAACTTGAGGAAACTTGAAACGAAATAAAGGAGCTTGGAATATTTTGAAACTACTTGAAAGACTTGAAGCGACTTGAAACGACATGAAATGTTTCGAAGGGACTTGAAATGTTTGAAGAAATACTTGAAGAGTCTTGGAGCGATCTGGGAAAATTTCAAATAATATCTTGAAGGGACTGGAAGCCACTTGAAAAAACTTGAAATACTTTGAAACGACTTGAAAGGATTTGAAATGTCTTGAAACGACTTTAAAGACTTGAAGCGAATTGAAAAGACTTGAGATGTTTTGATAGGAAATTGAAGCGACTTGAGAAGTCTTGAAATGTCTTGAAGAGTCTTGAAACGACTTGAAGAGTGTTGAAACAACTTTGAGAAACTTGAAACAATTGGAAAGGACCTAAAATGTTTTGAAACAACTTGAAGGACTTGAAGCGAATTGAAAAGACTTGAAATATTTTAAAAGGACTTAAAGCGACTTGAAAATATTTAGAGCGAATTGAAACGACATGAAATGTTTTGAAGGGACTTGGTACGACTTGAAAAGTTTTGAAAGAAATTGAAGAGACTTGAAAAGACTTGAAATGTCTTGAAGAATCTTAAAGCGACCTGGGAAGACCTCAAATATTTTGAAGGGACTGGAAGCGACTTGAAAAGACTTGAAGCGACTCGATGGAAGAATTTAAAAGACTTGAAGCAAATTGAAAAAACTTGAGACGTCTTGAAGGGACTTCAGCTGACTTGAAATGTTCTGAAGGGAATTGAAAGTACTTAAAAAGTCTTGAAGGGTCTTGCAGCAACCTGGGAAGACTTAAAATATTTGAAGGAACGGGAAGTTACTTGAAAAGACTTGAAATGTCCTTTAGCGACTATACAGAATTGCGGACTCGATAGGGAATTTACAAATATTTTATTGTTATTCGCAGTTTTAAATTTAGCACATATATGCCAGACAGACTGATCAACCATTAATATTCCAGTTGGTAATATATTCAGATCAAAGTGTGGGCTTTGACAAAGTTGGCGGAATGGCATTTGTAAATGCAAGGTTATGTTTGTCTGATGTAAATTTAACTGTCCGTCTGTCATCAGCCGACCACAATGATGATTCGCTGTGCTATTAGATAGGAAGACAAAAACTCCACAAAAACGATGTTTTGGACTAGCCGGCCGTGCTGTCGTAGCGCCTCCATTGATTCACACACGCTTCGCGGAAAAAATGCCAATTACTGTATAATCTCAGAAAGTAAACAGCTGAAATATACTTTTTGTAATTTGTGTCCGTCTTGATTCTCTAATAAGACGTATTAACGAACGCCACGTCATCATCTGCGATGTCCTAATAGCTATTAAGGCACGTAACACAGCGCGATTATCTTGTCAGCTTAAATTACAAAATGTGTCAAAACAAGGAAGTGACAACACATGCAACTGAACATTACCAATCGCCACAAAAATCCCTAAATCGACTAAATTAAAAATGTTTGTTCAAAAAGGGCAAATTACAAAAAATAGCATAAAATACTCCTTTCATAAGACCTCCAGGCTACGCCACTCGTTTTGTAAACTTGAATTCGGTCTTACAAAACTTGTTTTTTTAATATACTATTCTGTATACGTTTTGTGAAATACATAATGCAGAAAGTAGTATATAACAACATATATAAATATTATAGCATAATTATGTATTTAATATTTTTGCGTGAACAAACAAAATTCTCGTCGTTTGTCAGGGGCTCGGGCTCATTGCAACACTCGACTGGCGCCTCGTGCTTCAAGCCCTTCAAGAGTGTCATGACAGCGCACTTGCATCGAAATATATTATTAATTGAATTGCTTGTACACATTTAGTTCGTTTCATGCGGATATAATATCGATTTTGGTTAATAAATAATAAATGCGGAGAGTGAATCCGACGTTGCCATTGGTGCCAAACCACGAAATGTTAACGGTTGATTAATTTTTTACTTGCGTTTCTGCAACTGGCCCTTTGACAGATGTAGGTGATTTTAGATTAGAGTACAAATTGGTGAATGTTTTACAAATTCGTGACATATTTGGGAGAGTTATTTTTGGTCCCGTCAGAAAGAAACGAGCAAGATGAAGGATGGTTTCAGGAGGAAAGGTAAAATGATCGAACGTGCATAGTTCACTGTCTAATTTTAAAATATGATACCTGAAGGCTATGAGATAATACTTCTATTGAGAGGTACCACCTCAGCGCGACAATAATAAAATTGAATAGAAAGGAAAAAAAGTTACAAAAAAGGTAATAAATTACAAACCGTCAATGTTAGAAAATATTGCAACAAGGTCTTGGATCTCGTCAAAACAGATAAAACTTGGAACTCTATCATGTAAATTTAGACCTGTGACGTCTTCCTAGATAACTCGGCATCATCACATCTATAAAATCTCATCATAATGCTCGGTGCGCTCGTATTCAAAACAGCTACCAATTTTGAACAGTCATTCATGTTTTCCTTTCTGATTAATAAGGATTCAGCACCTTCGGCGACAATTAACGACCAAACAAAAATGTGGTACCAAAAAGAGAAATGATTCAATACCGAAATTATTCGGCCTTATCAGATTACGCTATCGATCCGAGTTGTAGAACCTGATTTCGACGATCAACCAAACACTGGACCTGACGCTAACGCGGAATTTCCCAAAGTCCCAAACGAACGGTCGTCCTCCAAGGCGCCACTCTCGTCCCCATGCTGTTTCTTCGGCATCCGCGAAAAAATGCCGGCCGTTCAAGGTCAACCGGCTCTGCATACCTCACCTCTGCATTTGCATGCCGGATCGGTGCCAGCGAGAGGTCAGCACCAGCAACCTAACCTAGCACCCGGTAGGGGTTGGTACCCCGGCACACGCACGCGCACGCACCCTCTAATTACCCAAGTCGGTCCATGGCACTCCGCAAGACGTGCGGCCGGGTCGTTGTTCGATTGTTTCTCGGCGTGCCAACGTAGACGCGCAAGTTACATGTTCGTCGCGAAGAGGTCGCGAACGGACTAGTCACCTGGTGGAGGCCGGCGCATGCGCGACTTAACTTATGTAATTCGGCGGAGCGACGAGCGCGGTCCGAGGAGCATTTCGGTTCCGCGGCGGTTTTTTCGGCGGTTATTTACGGGTCGCGAATGGAGCGGCGGTCGTTGTTGACGATTTGGCGTTCGGCGTTCCCGCCGGTCTTATCACTATGGCCTCGAGCCTGGATCGTGGATGTAATGAGCGCTTCAAATGACACAAAACGACTGGGAACAATTGCGGTCCAAAATGACATGAACTTTCTAGATAGGTCTGGATTTCGACAGCTTTTGTCAAGAAATCCTCTGTGATTAAAATAAAAACACCCTCATTATTGACCAAACGACCACAAACATCGTTCACACGCCACATCGTTATGAAATTGTTTGATGTAACACAAACTTCCTAAGTCTTTATCAAATATTTGTCCCACACCCAAAAATCTCCGAAGCACAAGATAAAGACCAAAAAGTCTTATCAAAGTAAGCACAACAGATATCGTTACCAAGGAGGAAAAAGGAGGAAAAGTTTGTCAAAAATTCGTGAATTATAATTTGTTCGAATCTCAAATGCTCCAAGTTTACGAAGAAGATTATTTAAATTTCATATTTCTATTCGAAACGATTTATTTCAAAACCGGAGGGTGAAACGGGAATAACCTCGCGATGTTTATTTTCTTAAATACCAGCTTCACTGTGTAAACGGCAGTTTTATAGTCTAAACAGCAACCCTTTGATGAGGCATGGAAGTGAAGGCTTTATTCTGTTTCAGAGGACTGGCACAACGTAAACTCAGTTTTTGCCAACGATGTAGTAGCCAGATGGAAGATAAATAAATAGCAGAGAGATTCTTCGGGTTGCCAAGGAAAAAAGAAGTAGACATGTTGTGTTTGTGGAGGTTTCATTTCCATCATGTTTGCATTCTCGACCAATTAAATTCGAAACTCTTAACTGCTTAATTCCCATTCTTGTAGCAAAGATTTAAGACCCAACCGAGCCCAGTGATGGATTTAGTGTTAATGCGCAGTGATGAAAATCGGGCCGTAAATAAATCGGCGGCTAAGAGACAAGAACGGGCTCCTGAATGTGCAGCAATTAATTCAATGAGATTCCGAATTTCGGGCCGGACCGCTCCTGCATGTAGATAAAATATAGTTCAACACCAGGCACTAGATGACCGTCCTCCGTGGGCGTGGAACACGGCTCGACTTTCCATTTCTCCGTCGATTCCTGCTTACATAACCTCACGGTAACAAATTCATTCCATTCCAGCCGCCCATTTGCACCCATTCACGTTCCTGAACGATCGACGATGCAACCAAATGAGTCAACCAACGAGCAAGGTTGTTGTCCTCTGCAGAAGCTTCATCTTTATGTGAGAGTACGACTCGATACCAACGGTACTCTCGAGTGTCCCATGTGGGAAAAGAAAGGCCGCGATCGAATGGGAGATAATCGGATTCGTGTGCTCGAAAAGAGATCCCAGTAATGACTGTTTGAAGACACACTTTGCTGGTGACTGGTGGGACACTGGTAATTTAGCGAGAGTCGTTATTTACAGGGCAATTTGGAGATTGATGGCAGATATGCGTTTGATGCTCAAAACCTTGATATTAGAAAATTGTTTTTATTACTTTGAATAATTCCAGGAAGCCATTAACCCCACCCGACCGTACACCGAAATCACCCCCATCACATGCACATCCTGACCTCGTGATAAATGGCTTTTTGATGCGAAATTAGATCAGCTGCAGGGCGTGTTTCGAGCCCAACGCACGCAGATGGCAGCGTTGTTTTTCTGGTTTCGTTCCATTCGGATCAGGGTCGAAACCCACTTGTTAGCCTACAACATTTTTGCGAAGCCCACACCGGCGCAAGAACATTCCGACACTCCGGGTGATAACGAGAGAAAACTATGCGATTGTTTGCGACCGGTGGGCGAAATTCGGACCGTCGGTGCGCCACAAGGATCTGTTAAGGGAACCATGTTCTTGAGCTATTACGTATCGTTGCACCGGCGACCAGGAGGTTAACAAATTAATTACCATTTAATAAGCGTCTGACCCTTGACGTATCCGAAGCGCCCGATTAGCATTTTGTGAAATAACCGTAAAATTAACAGTTACTTCTTCGGAAAAAGAAGAAGAGTCGAGGAACGCACCAGTTATGGTTCTGGTGTCAAGCGAGGTGTAGGTGTTTCCCCAACTGCTTCAACACCCCCTCGGTGAGTTACTTAATTAACAGCAATCAACATCTGTGTTAAAAAGAGGTGTCGATGTAGGCGTCGATCCATTGCCGTTTTGCTTGCTCACGTGTGTCCGATAAACGCTATCAATTTCCCAATAAAAGCTAATCTTGTACGTTATGTAATTCACTTCCGGAATTGGGGATCGGGGTCGTCAATTTTCATTTGTTCGAGTGGTTGGTGGTGAAATTAAGCAGACGAGGTAAGTATGAACAAAGTCTTTCGGTGGGAAAAATAATGTGGGTGACACGTTCGAAAGGTAAGTTTATGTGTGCATCAAGTATGTTTACATCTGATTTTTGTCGGTATTTTCCTTTCAGAGCAATCACGATTTATTACAAGGTGGATACATGCACTTGTCGACGGGTTATTGAGTAATTAATGGACCACTGCGAGTGATTATTAACGAGGTTAAAAACACAGACAAGCGGATCGATAATTCACTTCGAATTGAACCCGACAAACAATTGCGATTAATTGTCTTTCTATTATGTCCTTCGTCTGTGAGTGTTCCAATTTCTGGTATTTGTAGATCGATCTTGGATGTGTCATTGCTCTCCCGTTTAACGAAATTTCTCCTATTGGACTTTTTCCAGATCGACTGGAAAGAAAGAGGTTCCAAAATTCCAAGATTCTAGATTTTAAAATTTGAAGACCGAAGATCGCAAGAAGATTGTAAGAGGTTGGGGTAGGAGCTTGAGAAGATTCCAAAATTCTGATATTTCTAATATCGAAAGTTTCAAAGCTTCGAGATTCTATAAGATACCGAAATTCTAAGCTTAAGATCCCAAAAATCACTGAGATTCAAGATTCCAAAATTAATTTTGTAATTCCAAAAAGGATTTTCTGGGATGTAAATCTGTAAACTGGGAGTCATTTTAAGTTATTTTTACGCCTATTGATTCTATGAGGGCTAAAATGATTTTAATATTCCGAAAGTGCCAAATTCCGAGATTTTAAGATAACAAAATCCCATAATGAGAGATTCTAAGATACCGAAATTCTAAGCTTAAAAAAACCAGAAGTCTCAGACACTGTGATTCAAGATACCAAAATTCTAAAATCTAAAATTACACGATTCCATCGTCTTAAGATTCCAAAATTTTAACATTCCAAATCCTATAATTTTCTAATTCCAAAAAAAAAAAAAAAAAATGTGGGATGTAAATCTGTAAACTGGGAGTCATTTTAAGTTATTTTTACGCCTATTGATTCTATGAGGCCTAAAATGATTTTAATATTCCGAAAGTGCCAAATTCCGAGATTTTAATATTCCAAAATCCCATAATGAGAGATTCTAAGCTTAAGATCTCAGAAGTCTCAGACACTGAAATTCCAGATACCAAAATTCTAAAATACAAAATTACACGACTTCATCGTCTTAAGATTCCAAAATTCCAACATTCCAAATTCTATAATTTTGTAATTCCAAAAAGGATTTTCTGGGATGTAAATCTGTAAACTGGGAGTCATTTTAAGTTATTTTTACGCCTATTGATTCTATGAGGGCTAAAATGATTTTAATATTCCGAAAGTGCCAAATTCCGAGATTTTAAGATAACAAAATCCCATAATGAGAGATTCTAAGATACCGAAATTCTAAGCTTAAAAAAACCAGAAGTCTCAGACACTGTGATTCAAGATACCAAAATTCTAAAATCTAAAATTACACGATTCCATCGTCTTAAGATTCCAAAATTTTAACATTCCAAATCCTATAATTTTCTAATTCCAAAAAAAAAAAAAAAAATGTGGGATGTAAATCTGTAAACTGGGAGTCATTTTAAGTTATTTTTACGCCTATTGATTCTATGAGGCCTAAAATGATTTTAATATTCCGAAAGTGCCAAATTCCGAGATTTTAATATTCCAAAATCCCATAATGAGAGATTCTAAGCTTAAGATCTCAGAAGTCTCAGACACTGAAATTCCAGATACCAAAATTCTAAAATACAAAATTACACGACTTCATCGTCTTAAGATTCCAAAATTCCAACATTCCAAATTCTATAATTTTGTAATTCCAAAAAGGATTTTCTGGGATGTAAATCTGTAAACTGGGAGTCATTTTAAGTTATTTTTACGCCTATTGATTCTATGAGGGCTAAAATGATTTTAATATTCCGAAAGTGCCAAATTCCGAGATTTTAAGATAACAAAATCCCATAATGAGAGATTCTAAGATACCGAAATTCTAAGCTTAAAAAAACCAGAAGTCTCAGACACTGTGATTCAAGATACCAAAATTCTAAAATCTAAAATTACACGATTCCATCGTCTTAAGATTCCAAAATTTTAACATTCCAAATCCTATAATTTTCTAATTCCAAAAAAAAAAAAAATGTGGGATGTAAATCTGTAAACTGGGAGTCATTTTAAGTTATTTTTACGCCTATTAATTCTATGAGAGCTAAAATGATTTTAATATTCCGAAAGTGCTAAATTCCGAGATTTTAAGATTCCAAAATCCCATGAGGCTAGGAGTTCGAGTTTCTAGGATACCGAAATTCTAAGCTTAAGGTTCCAGAAGTCTCAGACACTGTGTTTCAAGATACCAAAATTCTAAAATCCAAAATTACACGACTCCATCGTCTTAAGATTCCAAAATTTTAACATACCAAATCCTATAATTTTCTAATTCCAAAAAGGATTTTGTGGTATGTAAATCTGTAAACTGGGAGTCATTTTAAGTTATTTTTACGCCTATTGATTCTATGAGGGCTAAAATGATTTTAATATTCCGAAAGTGCCAAATTCCAAGATTTTAAGATTCCAAAATCCCATAATGAGAGATTCTAAGCTTAAGATCTCAGAAGTCTCAGACATTGAAATTCCAGATACCAAAATTCTAAAATCCAAAATTACACGACTTCATCGTCTTAAGATTCCAAAATTCCAACATTCCAAATCCTATAATTTTCTAATTCCAGAAAGGATTTTCTGGGATGTAAATCTGTAAACTGGGAGTCATTTTAAGTTATTTTTACGCCTATTGATTCTATGAGGACTAAAATGATTTTAATATTCCGAAAGTGCCAAATTCCGAGATTTTAAGATTCCAAAATCCCATAATAAGAGATTCTAAGCTTAAAATCCCAGAAGTCTCAGAAACTGAGACTCAAGATTCCAAAATTCTAAAATCCAAAATTACACGACTCCATCGTCTTAAGATTCCAAAATGTCAACATTCCAAATCCTATAATTTTCTAATTCCAAAAAGGATTTTCTGGGATGTAAATCTGTAAACTGAGTCATTTTAAGTTATTTTTACGCATATCGATTCTATCGGGGCTAAAATGACTTTAACATTACGAAAGTGCCAAATTTCAAGATTTTAAGATTCCAAAATCCCATGAGGAGAGTTGAGAGTTCGAGGTTCTAAGATATCGAAATTCTAAGCTTAAGGTCCCAGAAGTCTCAGATACTGTGATTCAAGATACCAAAATTCTAAAATCCAAAATTACACGACTCCATCGTCTTAAGATTCCAAAATTTCAACATTCCAAATCCTATAATTTTCTAATTCCAAAAAAAATTTTGTGGGGCGTAAATTTGTAAACTGGGAGTCATTTTAAGTTATTTTTACGCCTATTGATTCTATGAGGGCTAAAATGATTTTAATATTCCGAAAGTGCCAAATTCCGAGATTTTAAGATTCCAAAATCCCATCATGAGAGATTCTAAGATACCGAAATTCTAAGCTTAAGATCCCAGAAGTCTCAGACACTGTGATTCAAGATACCAAAATTCTAAAATCCAAAATTACACGACTCCATCGTCTTAAGATTCCAAAATTTCAACATTCCAAATCCTATAATTTTCTAATTCCAAAAAAATTTTTGTGGGACGTAAATTTGTAAACTGGGAGTCATTTTAAGTTATTTTTACGCCTATTGATTCTATGAGGGCTAAAATGATTTTAATATTCCGAAAGTGCCAAATTCCGAGATTTTAAGATTCCAAAATCCCATCATGAGAGATTCTAAGATACCGAAATTCTAAGCTTATAATCCCAGAAGTCTCAGACATTGTGATTCAAGATACAAAAATTCTAAAATCCAAAATTACACAACTCCATCGTCTTAAGATTCCAAAATTTCAACATTCCAAATCCTATAATTTTCTAATTCCAAAAAAAAAAAATGTGGGATGTAAATCTGTAAACTGGGAGTCATTTTAAGTTATTTTTACGCCTATTGATTCTATGAGGGCTAAAATGATTTTAATATTCCGAAAGTGCCAAATTCCGAGATTTTAAGATTCCAAAATCCCATAATAAGAGATTCTAAGCTTAAAATCCCAGAAATCTCAGACACTGTGATTCAAGAAACAAAAATTCTAAAATCCAAAATTTCAACATTCCAAATCCTATAATTTTCTAATTCCAAAAAGGATTTTCTGGGATGTAAATCTGTAAACTGAGTCACTTTAAGTTATTTTTACGCATATCGATTCTATCGGGGCTAAAATGACTTTAACATTACGAAAGTGCCAAGTTTCAAGATTTTAAGATTCCAAAATCCCATGAGGAGAGTTGAGAGTTCGAAGTTCTAAGATATCGAAATTCTAAGCTTAAGGTCCCAGAAGTCTCAGATACTGTGATTCAAGATACCAAAATTCTAAAATCCAAAATTACACGACTCCATCGTCTTAAGATTCCAAAATTTCAACATTCCAAATCCTATAATTTTCTAATTCCAAAAAAAAAATTTGTGAGACGTAAATTTGTAAACTGGGAGTCATTTTAAGTTATTTTTACGCCTATTGATTCTATGAGGGCTAAAATGATTTTAATATTCCGAAAGTACCAAATTCCGAGATTTTAAGATTCCAATATCCCATCATGAGAGATTCTAAGATAACGAAATTCTAAGCTTAAAATCCCAGAAGTCTCAGACACTGTGATTCAAGATACCAAAATTCTAAAATCCAAAATTACACGACTCCATCGTCTTAAGATTCCAAAATTTTAACATACCAAATCCTATAATTTTCTAATTCCAAAAAGGATTTTGTGGTATGTAAATCTGTAAACTGGGAGTCATTTTAAGTTATTTTTACGCCTATTGATTCTATGAGGGCTAAAATGATTTTAATATTCCGAAAGTGCCAAATTCCGAGATTTTAAGATTCCAAAATCCCATCATGAGAGATTCTAAGATACCGAAATTCTAAGCTTAAAATCCCAGAAGTCTCAGACACTGTGATTCAAGATACCAAAATTCTAAAATCCAAAATTACACGACTCCATCGTCTTAAGATTCCAAAATTTCAACATTCCAAATCCTATAATTTTCTAATTCCAAAAAAGGATTTTCTGGGATGTAAATTTGTAAACTGGGAGTCATTTTAACTTATTTTTACGCCTATTGATTCTATGAGGGCTAAAATGATTTTAATATTCCGAAAGTGCCAAATTCCGAGATTTTAAGATTCCAAAATCCCATAATGGGAGATTCTAAGCTTAAGATCTCAGAAGTCTCAGACACTGAAATTCCAGATACCAAAATTCTAAAATCCAAAATTACACGACTCCATCGTCTTAAGATTCCAAAATTTCAACATTCCAAATCCTATAATTTTCTAATTCCAAAAAAGGATTTTCTGGGATGTAAATTTGTAAACTGGGAGTCATTTTAACTTATTTTTACGCCTATTGATTCTATGAGGGCTAAAATGATTTTAATATTCCGAAAGTGCCAAATTCCGAGATTTTAAGATTCCAAAATCCCATAATGGGAGATTCTAAGCTTAAGATCTCAGAAGTCTCAGACACTGAAATTCCAGATACCAAAATTCTAAAATCCAAAATTACACGACTCCATCGTCTTAAGATTCCAAAATTTCAACATTCCAAATTCTATAATTTTGTAATTCCAAAAAGGATTTTCTGGGAAGTAAATCTATAAACTGGGAGTCATTTTAAGTTATTTTTACGCATATTGATTCTATGAGGGCTAAAATGATTTTAATATTCCGAAAGTGCCAAATTCCGAGATTTTAAGATTCCAAAATCCCATAATGAGAGATTCTAAGCTTAAGATCTCAGAAGTCTCAGACACTGAAATTCCAGATACCGAAATTCTAAAATCCAAAATTACACGACTTCATCGTCTTAAGATTCCCAAAATTTCAACATTCCAAATTCTATAATTTTGTAATTCCAAAAAGGATTTTCTGGGATGTAAATCTGTAAACTGGGAGTCGTTTTAAGTTATTTTTACGCCTATTGATTCTATGAGGGCTAAAATGGTTTTAATATTCCGAAAGTGCCAAATTCCGAGATTTTAAGATAACAAAATCCCATAATGAGAGATTCTAGGATACCGAAATTCTAAGCTTAAGATCCCAGAAGTCTCAGACACTGTGATTCAAGATACCAAAATTCTAAAATCCAAAATTACACGACTCCATCGTCTTAAGATTCCAAAATTTCAACATTCCAAATCCTATAATTTTCTAATTCCAAAAAAAAAATTGTGGGATGTAAATTTGTAAACTGGGAGTCATTTTAAGTTATTTTTACGCCTATTGATTCTATGAGGGCTAAAATGATTTTAATATTCCGAAAGTGCCAAATTCTGAGATTTTAAGATTCCAAAATCCCATCATGAGAGATTCTAAGATACCGAAATTCTAAGCTTAAGATCCCAGAAGTCTCAGACACTGTGATTCAAGATACCAAAATTCTAAAATCCAAAATTACACGACTCCATCGTCTAAAGATTCCAAAATTTCAACATTCCAAATCCTATAATTTTCTAATTCCAAAAAAAAATTTGTGGGATGTAAATCTGTAAACTGGGAGTCATTTTAAGTTATTTTTACGCCTATTGATTCTATGAGGGTTAAAATGATTTTAATATTCCGAAAGTGCCAAATTCCGAGATTTTAAGATTACAAAATCCCATAATGAGAGATTCTAAGATACCGAAATTCTAAGCTTAAGATCCTAGAAGTCTCAGACACTGTGATTCAAGATACCAAAATTCTAAAATCCAAAATTACACGACTCCATCGTCTTAAGATTCCAAAATTTCAACATTCCAAATCCTATAATTTTCTAATTCCAAAAAAAAATTGTGGGATGTAAATTTGTAAACTGGGAGTCATTTTAAGTTATTTTTACGCCTATTGATTCTATGAGGGCTAAAATGATTTTAATATTCCGAAAGTGCCAAATTCCGCGATTTTAAGATTCCAAAATCCCATCATGAGAGATTCTAAGATACCGAAATTCTAAGCTTAAAATTCCAGAAGTCTCAGACACTGTGATTCAAGATACCAAAATTCTAAAATCCAAAATTACGCAACTCCATCGTCTTAAGATTCCAAAATTTCAACATTCCAAATCCTATAATTTTCTAATTCCAAAAAGGATTTTCTGGGATGTAAATCTGTAAACTGGGAGTCATTTTAAGTTATTTTTACGCCTATTGATTCTATGAGGATTAAAATGATTTTAATATTCCGAAAGTGCCAAATTCCGAGATTTTAAGATTCCAAAATCCCATCATGAGAGATTCTAAGATACCGAAATTCTAAGCTTAAAATCCCAGAAGTCTCAGACACTGTGATTCAAGATACCAAAATTCTAAAATCCAAAATTACACGACTCCATCGTCTTAAGATTCCAAAATTTCAACATTCCAAATCCTATAATTTTCTAATTCCAAAAAAAAATTTGTGGGATGTAAATTTGTAAACTGGGAGTCATTTTAAGTTATTTTTACGCCTATTGATTCTATGAGGGCTAAAATGATTTTAATATTCCGAAAGTGCCAAATTCCGAGATTTTAAGATTCCAAAATCCCATCATGAGAGATTCTAAGATACCGAAATTCTAAGCTTAAAATTCCAGAAGTCTCAGACACTGTGATTCAAGATACCAAAATTCTAAAATCCAAAATTACACAACTCCATCGTCTTAAGATTCCAAAATTTCAACATTCCAAATCCTATAATTTTCTAATTCCAAAAAGGATTTTCTGGGATGTAAATCTGTAAACTGGGAGTAATTTTAAGTTATTTTTACGCCTATTGAGTCTATGAGGGTTAAAATGATTTTAATATTCCGAAAGTGCCAAATTCCGAGATTTTAAGATTCCAAAATCCCATAATGAGAGATTGTAAGATACCGAAATTCTAAGCTTAAGATCCCAGAAGTCTCAGACACTGTGATTCAAGATACCAAAATTCTAAAATCCAAAATTACACGACTCCATCGTCTTAAGATTCCAAAATTTCAACATTCCAAATCCTATAATTTTCTAATTCCAAAAAAAAAATTGTGGGATGTAAATTTGTAAACTGGGAGTCATTTTAAGTTATTTTTACGCCTATTGATTCTATGAGGGCTAAAATGATTTTAATATTCCGAAAGTGCCAAATTCCGAGATTTTAAGATTCCAAAATCCCATCATGAGAGATTCTAAGATACCGAAATTCTAAGCTTAAAATTCCAGAAGTCTCAGACCAAGATACCAAAATTCAAGATTCAAGATACCAAAATTCTAAAATCCAAAATTACACAACTCCATCGTCTTAAGATTCCAAAATTTCAACATTCCAAATCCTATAATTTTCTAATTCCAAAAAGGATTTTCTGGGATGTAAATCTGTAAACTGGGAGTAATTTTAAGTTATTTTTACGCCTATTGAGTCTATGAGGGTTAAAATGATTTTAATATTCCGAAAGTGCCAAATTCCGAGATTTTAAGATTCCAAAATCCCATAATGAGAGATTCTAAGATACCGAAACTCTAAGCTTAAGATTAGATTCTATTCTAAATTCTATTAAAAGAGTTTGTAACACAAAAGACCGGTAAAGTTCCCAGTAATAATTTATTGAAATAAACACCCCAACGTTATTAACAACCATGCAGGACCGACTCTCATGCTCGTCTATGCTCGTCTGATCCCCTCTCTCCGTAGGATCCCTCCACCAGTGGCGTCCTATGCTGCAGTCCAGCGGCGCCTCGCGTTTCACTATAATTTTTTAATTCCAAAAAGGATTTTCTGGGATGTAAATCTGTAAACTGGGAGTCATTTTAAGTTATTTTTACGCCTATTGATTCTATGAGGGCTAAAATGATTTTAATATTCGAAGTGCCAAATTTCAAGATTTTAAGATTCCAAAATTCCAGGAGGCTAGGAATTCGAGATTCTAAGATACCAAAATTCTAAGCTTAAGATCCTAGAAGTTTCAGACACTGTGATTCAAGATACCAAAATTCTAAAATCCGAAATTATACGACTCCATCGTCTTAAGATTCCAAAATTTCAACATTCCAAATCCTATAAATTTCTAATTTCTTTTTGAAAGTATGCAAATCTGGGAAGATTTGAGACTTGGGACTCCAGAAGTTGGAAACCTTGAAATGTCAAGTTTTCGAATTTTTGAGTCTCAAATCTGGTAATCTGTATCTTAAAATAAATTCTAGAATCTTAAGAAAATTATTTTTATTTTAGAATCAACGTTTCAGAATTACAAAAATTCTTAATCTAGAAGTAACTTCATATCATAAATGACATAAGTAGTATAAAATAAGCAGCTATGAAGTGACAGGAATGTTAATGTTATTGGCGCATCCACCATTTTTCAATCGTGTACACTTTGTGTTTTGACGGTTGTAGCAACTTTTTTTGTGAAAATCTTAAATTTTACGGTACAAATTACTTTCACACAGGGTGTTCATAAATGATTCATACATCCAGTAGGCTTTGAACGTGAAAATTCTCCATCCTATAAAATACTAGACAGAGTAATTTTCAAAAATTACAATAACTAATTACAGATATCAATAATTAATGTAGAAACACAATGAAACAAAAACGGAAATACCAAAATCAACAACAGAAGCAAGAATGTTAAATCGCAATTTAAAAACAACTGCCCGGGGGGACAAAATACCCAGCTCGGTAATTATTACCGCTTAAAATTATATCTCTCCGTTTAGCAATTTATTATAAATCAACTGATTCACAAGCTTTAAGACAGAGTGTCACTGCTATTTTTAATGACTTAATGAACACGTTTTTACAATTATGCATTTCCACGCTGTTATCCGCCCAACAAATTAGATAACGCTCTTGCATAATCACACGAATTTATAACCGTACAAGTAGGTCGTCAAAGAACTATTACTGAAATTACGTTGACACTTTTCGCTCATTACCATTAAAAATATGTGACGTAAAGTAGAAATTGAAACAGGTGTGTTGTAAACAACAATCATACTTTCGATTGTTTCGAACAATATTTATTTGTGTATACTCCCACTAGATCGAACTGAATTCTCTCGTTCCAGTCATATTTATTTTTAGCGGACAAATCGATATTCGTATCTGCCGCGAAAATCGAGTGGCAACAGGTGCGAGCGGCGCCATCTGTGTCCGCGCGCTTTGACCCGGCGTCGGTAAATGCGGAAACCGACGATTCGGGCGGCGTTTGAACAACAAATTTACAAATCGGTCGCACTTAATTATCTGACGTCAGTTGGTCGAATTAGGTATTATAATTACTTGCGTAATGTTTGCCTTGTGAAGGCCGACAATTGGTGGTCGCTTCTCTATAAAATCGCTTGTTTTGTTTGATTAAGTGATGACAACTCGAGAATGCTGTTCTTTTATCTATGAAACGGATCGGCAGTTCGAGATTTCGGTGATGAATTATGCATGGTTACAAATGTTTAGTTGTTACATTGATGTAAATCGATTAACAATAAATTTACGGTGACATTTAGAGTTTGTTTACTGGAAGGTGCGGGCGACGTAATAGAAAATTAATGGCTTTGGCATTTTTCATTTGCCTAGAAGTTCATAGATGCGGTAATTAATTTTACGGCATTCAGGTTTCTCAAGATAATCAACAAGGTTTGGATGTAGGCAACACGTAATACACTGCTGGTGCATGGTTGCTTTTGGGCCAAGACTATAAACAGACAAATCAGTTCACAATGACCAATTGATTTCATTATCTAGAAGGCATTAGTAATGCATGTCGTTGATTACTGCATTCGGCTGTAACTACAATTAGACGAATTTGGTAACATTATGTTATAAACATTTCTGTAACACAATTGAAATAATTGGGTAAGTTTCCAATAACAACATCTTGTTTGCAACACTTGGATAAACTTTGGAATCGCTTTGTCGAATTAAATTAATGTTTTTCTTGGCATCGAAATGTTCTGGCCCCCCAAAGAGGTCTTTCCTAATAATTTCACACGAGACAAAAATTAATATTCAATGCCCATTTAGGAACGACTAAAACACTCAATCGGCTTGATTTAATTAGTGACCGGTTAATAGCTTGAAATCGCTAATAACGATTCTATAAACCAGACTTGGCACTCTAAGCATTTAATTAAGGCTTAAACACGTTCGGTTTGTGGCTTTTTAATGGGATTTATGTCAATAACCACAATGAGATAGGTAGGTGGAATATTTCACTCAATCAAGAAAAGGTAATAGAGAAGAACGTGTCTCGGGTTTAAGTTTCTTACTTATCTTGCACAGTTAGGTGTCGAGGGGTGGGCTCACCGAGCCGTGGTGAGGATTTCAAAAAATTGCGGGTTTCCCAACTTTCCAGATTTCCAAAATTTCTTGATGTAGACAGGTTATAAAAGTTTTTCGACTTTAATTAGGTACAAGGTCTTCGGGTTTTCCAGCTTTTCGGGTTGTCAGGTACAAGGTGTCACAAACAAAGCTTCTTAATATTTTTAATAAAGGTACCAATTTGGGCACTTTTTTGGTTCCATAAATTAATATTGGTGTAACACATAAAATTACACTAGAATTATTGGCCAAATTTGAGGTTTCTCGAATTTCTTGTTAGTTTTGGCTGGGTTTTGATTTCATTTAACAAAATGCCACATTGAATGAATTTGGGTTTTATGAACATTTAGAATTTCATTAACTGTTCCCAATAAGTAAGTGCGGGAGAAGTAAGGTTCCACATAACTCCAATCGCGGGAGTGATAGTGTCTTTATTGGTGCTACCCGTGATTTCGCGCAAAGATTTACAAAAAAAAAACGTTTTCATTTGAATTGACGGTTTTAACAAAGAAAACAGCACCATATGCTTACGGTCAGTACACTTACACTGGCAATTAGTATTCTCTTTTGCTATACATATGTAGTTCAAATTAATATACATTTTATGTCGTTTGTAATTTTGTTTTCTTGATTTGTTGGCTATTTTGAAGTTCCCCACATTTTTCGGATATATTACAATTTACCAGTTTTGAACACTACAAGAAAAATTAAATTCGTATGTCAACTACATAACATTCTTTCTTCAACATCCTTGATTTTAAAAAACCTATTTAATAGCACATATTTTTCTTTGATTCTAACAAGATTATCCAGTTTTCTCGAGGTTCTTAAAGACTTTTCTCACATTGCTCAGTAATTAAGAGCTCTTGCACCCGAGTTAATACACTCATGTCAAACTTCCTAATCACATAAGAACCTTTAAATGGTGGCTAATTTCGCGTGCATCTAGCCTTCCGTTTCTCACGAAACTACGTGTTTGCCAGCAGTTGAGATTAACCCGAAAACCTATATTTAGGTCAATACCGCAGGAAATGGGAAATTCTCTCCTCGCTTATTCATACCCGAACACTTTTCTCGCCAAACAAATGATTCATGCTTCATATAACATTTGCGGCAAAGACGTGATCTCCATGTTCTTTAACCCATTATCTCTTCCTGCCACGTAATTTACGCGCTTCTTCGTCTGACGATTTGCATTTTGCAAGTAAGCGGGTTCAGTGAAGGTTTAATTGGTGGAAAAGGGGCGATTTTTTGTCACGCCAACGATCATCGGACGGTAATTGCTGGAAAATCAACAGTGTGGACACCATCAATCGATTTATTGGTGCTAAGCCATTCTATTAATAGATCGGCGCTGACAGCTTCACAATGGACGCGGTTCATCTACTCGGCTTTTAATCATATTGTGTACTGGAGACAGGTTCGGTTCGAATAGAATACATACCCAACTTTGCTCGACTAGCCCCAAAAAATTGATTGGAAATCGGACCTCACCTGCAATAAAATACACACAATGAGTAATTGTGAACAACAAACAAGTTGAGACAATTTAATGGGGCCGACTTCATGGCCAAGTTTAATTAAAATCACACTTCTCTTATCGACAGTCGATCAATCATTTCTTTCTGTCTGTAACAATAGCACGAGGATCGATGGAACGGTCTCGTCTTTTTAATAGGACAGTGTGACCTAGTGACGCGAGTTACCCTCGACCCTCCACTTTCCAACTTTTTATTTCAATTCACTCGACACAATCCCCATCGGAATTAATTGCACAAACCGCCGGTTGCGTCACCGTGCGGAGTTCAATGCAGAATGCGCTCGCTGCACCAAGTTCAAGGACCGGGTGAGCGACGAACAATTCCTTCTGAAAGTTGCCGGTTCGTGCACGTCCGATGCCAGATCTTGAGCGCGGAGGACAAAAGAGACGCGTGCGTGCCGACGAGGGCTTTCGGGACGGATGTGGGTGACCCAACAGGTGGTCGGCGCTCTCGAGAGCGAATTGAGTGGTTTGCATGTGAACGCTGCGAACGAGAGGATAATGGGGAGTGTGGGGTTTGCGGTCGTGGGTGGGTGGAACAGGGATGTGGAGAGTCGAGTTGGAGCACTCGAGTCGTGTATTAATTATGCGTTCAGGGGGACGATTTGTCACACGGTATATTTACAAAATTAGGGTGAAATTAACTGCAGAAACCGACTATAACAGCAAATATTAATATTTCTTGTTTTACTCTAAGAGCAAACCGTTATAATCCCCACTAACCGTTCGGTCGGACAATTCTAGTGTGATTTCATGTGTCACACTTTCTATTTATATTGATATTTAGAAAACCAAAAAAGTACCCAAAAAGTTTATTTTTGTAGCAAAACCAAAATCGTAGCGAAAATGCCGTTTAAAATCGCGGTGCGACACATGAATTTAGACTGAAATATTGACACGGAGCCGATTATTTATTTCCAGGTTTGCCTATGACTCAGTCGACAGGTGCCCTAAGATCTCAGTTTTCCAAAATTTCAGGTTCTTCAAATCCTTAGATTCCTCCAGTTCTCGATTTAATGAAAAATTATAAGATAATGAGGTGAAGCAGTTACGATAATTGCGGAATAATGGCAACGAAGAATGTGGCATAATGAAAGAAATGTCGCCTGCGGAAAACGAAAGTTAGATGAAGAACTGTGATGTTCAAAGCCTACTCAACAATTTTGATATCCAACATTCCAAGACTATGGGATGGGGTCCTCGTTAAAGCCTTAGAAAAATATAGGGTGTTCCATTTAAAATAACAAACCCTGTACAATAACATCGAATTTTATTTATCGATATGCCAAATTTCAATCTTAAATATTTAATAATAATGCTGATACAGAATTTTAAATGATCACATGACTTTTCAAAAATTTTCACAAAAAAATTCATAATTTGTATTGCAACCTTGTATTCCAAATTTAGAAAAAAGATATGCAATTGTAGCATTTAGAACAGCAAATTAGAAAATGAAAAAATATATATAGGGTTCCATTTAAAAACATTGAGTACGGCCCTGCAATAGTGGAACAACAAATACAGCTGAAAATAATTTTAGTCCGTGCAGGTTTGATGGTAATATAATTATGATGACATATTTTTTTTATCCTCGCACTATTGACTCTATAAAATAATTAAAAGAATGGTATAAAAAAATTGTTTCATCAAGTCCTTTAAATTGAAAATTCAAATTTGAAATTTTAAAAAATAAACAATTTCTCTGAGAATAAATTTTATATTTTCCTGAGTAAATAAAAAAAAAATCTATTAACTTTTCAGCACGCTATGATTTTTTTAACGCCCTAACTCTGTTAATTGTAATAATAGCAAAAAAGTCAAACAATCATTTTGATCTAGAATTTCATGCTTTACAATTTTCATTTGAAACTTTTTTACTACCGTTTACCCATTTTGAATAATAAAAAAAAACACTTATTATATTTTTTTCACCACTTCTCGGGGGTTGGGTTGTTGTCGGCCCTCATTACGCCTTTTTATGTTTTGCGACTTGTCTGTCTGTCTTGACTAGTAATATAACAGTTAGTCCGACAACGCATTGTATAAAAATCATGAAGATGGTAATAATTAAAGGAAGTTGCCTGAATCTCAATAATTTATGGCGAACCCTAATAAACAGTAGGTACCGATACACGCAGTAAAGACGATTGGTTGACCCAGTGAAATAAGTTCACGCCCACCTCTCTAATGGAAACACGCTCTCGATCCTTATTTTTTAGCTCCATTTTAAGTAAAACCAAGAGTAAAATTTATTTTGGTTTTCGGATCCGGAATGACCATAACGGCTTTCATAAATTAAGGCTCAATCTCAGCATTTTTTTCCAAACTTGACTGGTTTTTAATTGTTTTTTTGAAAAACCACTACCACTAGGATTTTTAAAATAACACAGAGTAAAAAGTGTGTCCTGTTCTTTGTTGTGACAAAATTTCATTGGAATGAGGTAGTATACAAAATTTTGAAACTTTTTTTATAAATGAAACGGCTTAAAATAGAGGACTCCTATTTTTTCGTTTTGCTTAAATCATAACCGTTTTCATGAAATAAATGAAAAACTATTTCGCGGGCGAATAACTACGTCATTAGTTTCCGAGCATAGAGGGAGTAAGAGCGAAAAGGAAAGAACTACTTATAAAATGAGTGAGAGTGAGAAATGGAAAAGCGTAGGTCCTCACTTAATTCATATGCCGGCCACCAATGACGTATTTTAAACTAGTACAGTTCTCTCATAAAAAATTAAACGAATTTTAATTCAATTTTTTTGCATTTTCAGTAAGTATAATTTCACCATAATAGCGCAAAACCATACACTTTTCAATAAAGTTTATGATTATTCTATTTTCCAAAAACTTTATTTTTTAGTATACTACATCATTGCTTCAGTCGTTTTCCTTACGTTGGTTCTCATAGCTCTTATGGAAGAATAACACGGAAGGATCCCACCCTTAAATGGATACTTAATAATTAGTAATTTCAATGGTAAAAAATAAATGTGAAATCTTAAAGAGAAGACCTTTTCTGAATTCATATTTTAAAAGCAATTGTAGAGAGACAAAAACAGTTTCGATATGTATTATTCATTTTATTTTGATAAACAATTGTCAATGTCAAAATGCAATTAAAGACCAGGCTGTATCATCTAAAAATATGTCGTTCCGGACCGAGCTTTATAGTAGACATTATTGAGGTTATGTTCATAGATGTCAAAGTGGTTGACGACTTATCATGAAATTGCATCGTGCATGTCACCACTACGGAATAAATGTCAGAAAGTGACATTCAATGTGACCAACCAAAAATTACTGTTGCTTATACCAACATGACCACATTTTGACAATTGTTTATAAAAAAATGGATAATAATGGACCAATTAGAATCAATTAGAATAATAAAGACAGTCCCACAAAGGAGTCAGCGATGGACGAAATAGAATAAGAAAGACAATCCCTAAAGGAGTCAGAGATGGGCGAATTTGATTAGGAAAGACAGTTCTTAAAGGAGTCATCAGCATGGACGAAATAGAATAATAATGACAGTCCCACAAAGGAGTCAGCGATGGGCGAAATTGATTAGGAAAGACAGTCCCTAAAGGAGTCAGCTATCGACGAATTTGATTAGGAAAGACAGTCCTTAAAGGAGTCATCAACATGGACGAAATAGAATAATAATGACAGTCCCATAAAGCAGTCAGCGATGGGCGAAATAGAATAAGAAAGACAATCCCTAAAGGAGTCAGAGATGGGCGAATTTGATTAGGAAAGACAGTTCTTAAAGGAGTCATCAGCATTGACGAAATAGAATAATAACAAAGGAGTCGGCGATGGGCGAAATTGATTAGGAAAGACAGTCCCTAAAGGAGTCAGCGATAGACGAATTTCATTAGGAAAGACAGTCTTTAAGCCCTTTAGTATGTACTGGACGAAATAGAGTAATAAAGACAGTCGTTGAGGAGTCAGCGATGGGCGAAATAGAATAAGAAATACAGTCCCATAAAGGAGTCAATGATGGACGAAATAGAATAAGAAAGACAGTCCCTAAAGGAGTCAGCGATGGGCGAAATTGATTAGGAAAGACAGTCCCTAAAGGAGTCAGCGATGGGCGAATTTGATTAGGAAAGACAGTTCTTAAAGGAGTCATCAGCATGGACGAAATAGAATAATAATGACAGTCCCACAAAGGAGTCGGCGATGGGCGAAATTGATTAGGAAAGACAGTCCCTAAAGGAGTCAGCGATAGACGAATTTCATTAGGAAAGACAGTCTTTAAGCCCTTCAGTATGTAATGGACGAAATAGAGTAATAAAGACAGTCGTTAAGGAGTCAGCAATGGGCGAAATAAAATAAAAAAGACACTCCATAAAGGAGTCAGCAATGGGTGAAATAGAATAAGAAAGACAGTCCTTATAAGGAGTCAGCAATTGGCGAAATAGAATAAGAAAGACAGTCCATAAAGAAGTCAGCAATGGGCAAAACTGATTAGGAAAGATAGTCCCTGAGCCATTCGATATGTAATGGACAAATTAGAATAATAAAGACAGTCCCATAAAGGAGTCGGCGATGGGTGAAATAGAATAAGAAAGACAGTCGTTAAGGAGTCAGCAATGGGCGAAATAAAATAAGAAAGACAATCAATAAAGGAGTCAGCAATGGGCGAAACAGAATAAGAAAGACAGTCTTTAAGGAGTCAGCAATGGGCGAAATAGAATAAGAAAGACAGTCCCATAAAGGCGTCGACGATAGACGAATTTCATTAGGAAAGACAGTCTTTAAGCCCTTCTGGACGAAATAGAGTAATAAAGACAGTCGTTGAGGAGTCGGCGATGGGCGAAATAGAATAAGAAATACAGTCCCATAAAGGAGTCAATGATGGACGAAATAGAATAAGAAAGACAGTCCCTAAAGGAGTCAGCGATGGGCGAAATTGATTAGCAAAGACAGTCCCTAAGGGAGTCAGCGATATACGAATTTGATTAGGAAAGACGGTCCTTAAAGCAGTCATCAGCATGGACGAAATAGAATAATAAAGACAGTCCCGCAAAAGAGTCAGCGATGGGCAAAATAGAATAAGAAAGACAGTCCATTAAGAAGTCAGCAATGGGCAAAACTGATTAGGAAAGATAGTCCCTGAGCCATTCGATATGTAATGGACAAATTAGAATAATAAAAACAGTCCCATAAAGCAGTCAGCGATGGACGAAATAGAATAAGAAAGACAATCCCTAAAGGAGTCAGCGATGGGCGAATTTGATTAGGAAAGACAGTTCTTAAAGGAGTCATCAGCATGGACGAAATAGAATAATAATGACAGTCCCACAAAGGAGTCAGCGATGGGCGAAATTGATTAGGAAAGACAGTCCTTAAAGGAGTCATCAGCCTGGACGAAATAGAATAATAATGACAGTCCCACAAAGGAGTCGGCGATGGGCGAAATTGATTAGGAAAGACAGTCCCTAAAGGAGTCAGCGATGGGCGAATTTGATTAGGAAAGACAGTTCTTAAAGGAGTCATCAGCATGGACGAAATAGAATAATAATGACAGTCCCACAAAGGAGTCAGCGATGGGCGAAATTGATTAGGAAAGACAGTCCTTAAAGGAGTCATCAGCCTGGACGAAATAGAATAATAATGACAGTCCCACAAAGGAGTCGGCGATGGGCGAAATTGATTAGGAAAGACAGTCCCTAAAGGAGTCAGCGATAGACGAATTTCATTAGGAAAGACAGTCTTTAAGCCCTTCAGTATGTACTGGACGAAATAGAGTAATAAAGACAGTCGTTGAGGAGTCATCGATGAGCGAAATAGAATAAGAAATACAGTCCCATAAAGGAGTCAATGATGGACGAAATAGAATAAGAAAGACAGTCCCTAAAGGAGTCAGCGATGGGCGAAATTGATTAGCAAAGACAGTTCCTAAGGGAGTCAGCGATAGACGAATTTGATTAGGAAAGACGGTCCTTAAAGCTGTCATCAGCATGGACGAAATAGAATAATAAAGACAGTCCCGCAAAAGAGTCAGCGATGGGCAAAATAGAATAAGAAAGACAGTCCATTAAGAAGTCAGCAATGGGCAAAACTGATTAGGAAAGATAGTCCCTGAGCCATTCGATATGTAATGGACAAATTAGAATAATAAAAACAGTCCCATAAAGCAGTCAGCGATGGACGAAATAGAATAAGAAAGACAATCCCTAAAGGAGTCAGCGATGGGCGAATTTGATTAGGAAAGACAGTTCTTAAAGGAGTCATCAGCATGGACGAAATAGAATAAGAAAGACAGTCCCTAAAGGAGTCAGCGATGGGCGAAATTGATTAGGAAAGACAGTCCCTAAAGGAGTCAGCGATGGGCGAATTTGATTAGGAAAGACAGTTCTTAAAGGAGTCATCAGCATGGACGAAATAGAATAATAATGACAGTCCCACAAAGGAGTCAGCGATGGGCGAAATTGATTAGGAAAGACAGTCCCTAAAGGAGTCAGCGATAGACGAATTTCATTAGGAAAGACAGTCTTTAAGCCCTTCAGTATGTAATGGACGAAATAGAGTAATAAAGACAGTCGTTAAGGAGTCAGCAATGGGCGAAATAAAATAAAAAAGACAGTCCATAAAGGAGTCAGCAATGGGTGAAATAGAATAAGAAAGACAGTCTTTAAGGAGTCAGCAATGGGCGAAATAGAATAAGAAAGACAGTCCTTATAAGGAGTCAGCAATTGGCGAAATAGAATAAGAAAGACAGTCCATAAAGAAGTCAGCAATGGGCAAAACTGATTAGGAAAGATAGTCCCTGAGCCATTCGATATGTAATGGACAAATTAGAATAATAAAGACAGTCCCATAAAAGAGTCAGCGATGGGCAAAATAGAATAAGAAAGACAGTCCATTAAGAAGTCAGCAATGGGCAAAACTGATTAGGAAAGATAGTCCCTGAGCCATTCGATATGTAATGGACAAATTAGAATAATAAAGACAGTCCCATAAAGCAGTCAGCGATGGACGAAATAGAATAAGAAAGACAATCCCTAAAGGAGTCAGCGATGGGCGAATTTGATTAGGAAAGACAGTTCTTAAAGGAGTCATCAGCATGGACCAAATAGAATAATAATGACAGTCCCACAAAGGAGTCAGCGATGGGCGAAATTGATTAGGAAAGACAGTCCCTAAAGGAGTCAGCGATAGACGAATTTCATTAGGAAAGACAGTCCTTAAAGGAGTCATCAGCCTGGACGAAATAGAATAATAAAAACAGTCCCATAAAGGAGACAGTGATAGACGAATTTGATTAGGAAAGACGGTTCCTAAAGGAGTCAGCAATGGTCAAAACTGATTAAGAAACACAGTCCCTAAGCCATTCGATATGTAATGGACGAAATAGAATAATAAATACAGTACCTAAAGGAGTCAGCGATGGGCGAATACGCACTAAAATCAATCTCATTAAGCTCATCCGATCTGTTTCACTCCAACTCTGTTAAGACATAACCGCCTTTTGCTAGATCACACCGACAGAGTAATCCCTGTAATTCCGTTATTAATTTCGCACTCATCGTTCTAATCGCCATGAATGAATGAATTATTCATATTTCTACCATGACAATGATTCAGTAGTCGTCAGCACCATCCATCCGCGATGACGACGCTAAATCATCTTATTCAATTAGGAGTAATCGTGTCAGACAAGTGCAAATCCGTTCTAAGAACGTCCGAAATTTGTTTTGGCTGATTGGGAGGTCTGTAATTACCCATTAGAATTGAAAGGAATGTTCGGTAGCAAATTCGTTTTTGTGGATAATGATAGCCTTGACGAGGAGTCTATGGACGACCTTCACGCCGTGGGCTGATTTTACTAATCGTTCTGTATCAGTTTCATTGGCTTAGGAAGCACGTCGTAGTCATTTTTGGATGATGCCGATAAAGATAATTAAGATGAATTCTAATATGCGTAGCAATTTTTAATGTTTTCTCACAGAAAGGTCATCAGACTACAATTAAGTGGATACTGGAGATCAGGTTTGACGTAAATGTATGAATTTCTTTAGGAAGATTGATTACATCGTTTAGACATTTCTGTGTCATGTATTTACGATGAGGCATGGGCACCGCGCTTATTTCGCTCCGATTGCTCCTTCTGTTCGAGACTCACCTTGACGAAATCGACCTAAGAACCACCAACAAAGAAACAATGCCAAACACCTCCTCCTGTCTCGAATTCTCGCGTGCTCGCAACTATTGCTCTCTCGGAATCCCCGCATGAATGAGGCGATTATCCTCGCGAAATATCCAAAGCATTCGCGGTGAGTCAACTTCGGATTATGGCAAAAAAGCCGGCCGTAACTTTCTCCAAGAAAGAACTGCAACATTGCAAAACATCGCCTCTGTCGGCTAGACTAATTCCGACATTCCGCTTGACGGGTCTTGTTCTCATGTAACAATACCTACATGTTGCATTTTTACCCATTCTTTTGCACCGCCGTAAAATCCGATTTTTATACTTGACGATTGTTATGTTCGAAGGTAATTAGGATCGTGAGATCCTCTTGAGAAGCGAATAATGATCGGTTGCAGTCGGAGATAATGACTAAATTGAATAGGAAGAAGTGCACTGAAAATTGGTTTTTATGTCATTTCCTTAGTTAGTCTTTTGATTAGAGTGGTTTTCTAATTTAGAGAGTGTGGGTGGTACAAATTTCTGAGGTTATGTAATTGTGCTTTACTTGGCTGAAGAAATATTCAAGAAAAACAAGAAACCAAAAGAAAACTTTTTATGAAAGTAGTTATCTAAGACATGCGCTGATGACGTAACAGCCTACTAGAAAAAAAAATCGCAGTAATGCTCCGGATACGTAAAATCAACAGAATATTTTATCTACTAAATCGGTAGTTCGTGAAGGCATGTCTTTCATAGACCATTTGTCCATCAAGCGATCTTGATTAATGAAGTACTTATCAGCGACATGTATTCGTGACGTCTCAACCTGCAAGACTGCTGCATTCACTACTTACAAGCGATTTTTCAATTAAGCAGGTACTAAATGTTCTCCTTCCTATTCAACACGTTGCACAATTGCTATTTTTACCATTTTATTTCCAATAAATTCCGTTGTTCGCAATTCAAGAGAGATTGATGCCCACACTTGCGAATATCAAATTCTGCACGATCCCAGGAAACTGCGATCGCGCAGATTAACCCATTAGGTTCTAGCTCGCCTTGATTGGGCAGCAAACGATCTGTTTTATAGCACCGGAGCAATTAATCAACCAGTGGCGTACGGCCTATGAATTATTGAAGGGTTGGCGTCATTTCCCCGGAGTCGGGATGACGTAACTGTATAAATTAACGAACGAAATGAGTTTTTGAGAACGAAGAATCTAGTGGTCGTGGCACCGGCGATTCTCACATGTTTTCCGCTTCCGGTTGACAGTTGAAGGTTGCGAGCAAAGAAGGCAGGTGAATGCGAAGCGAAGTGCGGGAAATTGGTCCATTACGCGTTTATGTGTTTGCCGACAGGAATGTGAACCAAGTAGGCTAGTTTTGGTCCCTCGAGCCGATGAAAATATCAGTTGTGACACATAACAGAGAAGCGACAAATTCCGGTTTGTCGTCAAGGTGTGTTTACTTACCATTCAATATAACTTTCAATTTTCTATTAACATCATCGTGTTAATTACAAATAAAACAATACTATGATCATTTCCCAGTGCCAATTGCAAAACAAAAGATGACTCAAAGACACCGAATCGAATCGTTCCTTTCCACACTTCGTTCCTAATGTCGGAATGTTAACAAACCTCCTGGATGCAGAAATTAATTGCACGTAATACAGACTTAACTGTGTTTAATTGCGCCAATTTCTGAAATTGCGGTGGATCGAAGAGAAGAAGCCGAGCAGCGGAACGGAGAGCTCCGCGATTTCATTTTATTCAGACTTTCGTGGTTCTTCTAAAAAACATCGTTTGGTGAACGCGACGTTAGACAGACCGTGGAAATGGCGACAACAATGGAAAAAATTCGGTACCGCAGGGTCAAGGCTGGAACTGCAAAGTCTTGTCATGCAAATGGAAGAGGCGGCCCGGAATGGTTTACGAGACAATTTCTTAATTGGAATGTTTGCAAGGAGTGGATGTATTTGCATTATGGAAATTAGCAATAAATTGGGGAAAATGGCAATTTCTAATTGAGCATGTTGGCACTGCAATGCTAGGATCGTTTATGGTAGTACCACATAGTGTGAATTTACAACCGAGATGGTGTTAATACCGTACATTCCACCACGAAAGGAAAGCACACATATGGGTCCTTGATAGTTTTCTGTTTTGAATGGTGAATACATCAAAAATTCTCAGAAATACTTTTCAGTTCTGAAATCAACCCACTGTTGAACTAACAACCAAATGAGGCGCTCAGGTCTTCGAATTCACTGGGGTGCAATGTTTTGATTCCAAAATTTATTCTACTACGTTCATTACATACTGGAGGGGTTACGGATTGTCTTTCCTAAACAGTTTTGCCCATTGCTGACTCCTTTATGGGACTGTCTTTATTATTCTAATTCGTCCATTACATATCGAATGGGTTAGGGACTGTGTTTCCTAATCAATTTATAACTCAGTTCAGTGTAAGTGGGATTACGGAGTGTAAAAGTACTTCTTTATTGCACTAGTGTTAAGTGAGTTCTGGGGCGATAATAGAAAAAATATTACTATTTTTCGTCACGAAGCAATGGGACATTACAAGGGGTTTTTCGAGAGCGAATCGACATCAGGACTGGCCGTGTTAGAAACGCCGCGAATCTTCGTCGATAAAGTTTCTTTCTTCTTCCATTTTGTCTGTTTTATTGTCCTTTTTCTTTACACCACATGTTCATCATTTTTATCAACAATGATTTACCATGAAAATCCGTGATGTAATCCCCCAAAAATATCATCTTGGGGAATCCGTTCAAAGAGATCACTAGTCACTTTTATTCATGTCAATTTCAGCATTCGTAACATTTTTGACTAAATATTATTTTTCATTTTTTTTTTTGTAATTTTCCCTTTGCTATTTTCTGTTTGCTCTTAATTAATTGATCATCCTTAATCCCCCTTATTTCGTCTTTCTTCAGATTTATCGTCCATAATTTTGGTTCCTTGTCGTTATGTACTGCTCTTTTTCCTCCATCTTTTATACTTTAGACCACATTGTATGTCATTCAGCCTTCGTTTTTTTTTTCATCATTCTTATTTCATTCTCTATCCTTCCATCTTTCGCTTTCTATCGTAGATAAAATAAGAAAATGGTTAAAGCAGGTACCAATTGGGATTTTTGTAAATGTTTTTGTAAACATAAAGAGTGACACATATAATTGCATAATTAAAGGGGAGTGTAAAGATAAGTATTGAGGAAGAAAATAAATACAGGATAAGGAAACATATTTAGTCCGACACAACGACGCCCAGTGGTTTCAATGCGATCGTTGCGATTACAATTCGTAAGTTCATCGATCATCATTCCCAATGTGTTAAAAATCACATGCGAAGACGAACTCTCGGGAACCCGCAAAACAATAGACCGAACGAAATTGTTGACTCCACCTCTCAGCACAAAAAACGTCTTGATTACTTAACATCTGTCATAACGGAGCTGGAAAAAACAGCGGTAGACCTAAAACAAACAGCCGCGACGACGTGGTTCCGGCTACCATTTTCTTCGCGACAGCAAAGGTCAGTGTGAAAGTTCACGCCGTAACGGGCCTCGAGCGAACCTTCGTTTTCATCCGGCGAGAATTGATTACGGACATCGGATGAATTACAGGGCAGCGATCACGAAGAACGCTCACCGGAGGTGGGTGTTCAAGTTCAAGTGCTCTTTAAAGTAAATAAACAAACATTTGCGTGACTGCTTCGATGATGTCGAGAAAACACACTACTTGTTCTTGTACAAACCGCGAGATTGTTTGCACAATTGTGTCATTCCGTCGACGGCATAAAGTTCCTTAATCGGAAGTCGTTCCTGCTATTTTTAACCCGACAAACAAATCGTCCACTTGACGAGGAAAATTTGGCAGTACTCGAGCAGTGAATTGTGGTCGTGAACAGGTCCCATTGTTTCTCTCACGGTCGGTCGCTCCGGTACTTACGATTATCTCAAAAATGCCTGCACGTTGAATCATTTATAGTTTATTGATTGACGTACATGTGTGGGTTCGCAAAATCGTATCTCAACGATGACGCTCTCGACAGTCGCGGGGTGTCATAAGAGGAAGAGCACTGCGGTCAGCAGGAGCACCGTTTCGACTTGGTGTTTTTCTATTTGAAGGAGACGCACCAGGCCTACACTCAGGCAGAGGAACACCAGGAGACGCAGCAGTACCATGACGGACGCTTCTGTCAGTTCAGGTTGACAGGGGAGTTCTTAGATTCGAAGATTTCAAACTTTCATCATTCTGATAAACGAAAAGTCCCGGATTCCATATCTCCAAAGTTCGCAGAATGTGACGTTTCATGATTTTCCAACAATCCATGATTCTGATATATTTTTTAAAAATATTAATCTTTCAACAGATTGAAATGTCCATATTCTAAGAGATTAGAAAGATTCCAAGTATTCAGGAGACGACGATCTTGGAATGTCAAAACAACCAAAGATCCCAAAATTCCAAAACAACAAGAATCTTGATTTCAAAGCCCAAATTAGATTCCAACACCGATATACAGTTTTCATAAATGATTAATACATGCAGTAAATTTTGTTTTCCGGAGGATACATGATGAATTTATTAAACTCGATATTTTCGGGTTCCCCCATCACCGAGATTGCTCAAATCTCAGGTTTCTCAAATTCTTTCAGTTCACAAATTGGATTTCTCAAATTTTCAATGTTGCTCAGGTTCGAATTTTCCTCGAATTCCTAATTATCTATTCCTCCGGTCCTTAAGCCCACGGGTTCCGCAAGTTCTCGGGTCTCCCCAGTTCTCAAGTTCTTCCGTTCCTCAACTTCTCAGAGTGCACAAGATCTCAGGTTTTTCAAGATTTGAGATTCCTGCAGTTCTCAAATGATGTTCCTCAAAGTCTAAAGTTCTATAATTAACCAGGTTCTCCATTATTTCAGATTCTTCCAGTTCTCAAGTCAACAACGGTTGAGCCCACAACGAGGAGGGCATGTCTATTCGTGTTGGTCGTGCTGCATTTGTTTAACCTGTGACGCCATCGGACTAGCATAGATGCATGTTTGTGATTGATTGAAAACTCGCCTTCATATACGTTTCTTTTTTTATTTATGTATGTATTTACATTCTCTTTCATCCTCCTACCATCCCTTTACTCCCCACTCTTTTATTCTTGTCTCCTTTCACTTTTGCAGCCCTTCATCATCTTTCATCTTTTTATCCAATCACCCCCTTTCATCTCTGGTCTCTTTCGTCTCATTTTTTTATTTTGTGTTTATCTTCTCGTTGGTATCTTTCAGTCTTGTTAGTCTCTGTATTCTCTTTGTCTGTCCCTTTTGCCTATTTGTCTCTTAAAAGTCTCATTTGTTTCTTTTATCCCTTTTGTCTTTTTGGCTTCTTTAATCTCTGGTTTCATTTGTCTCTTTTCCACTTTTGATTTGTCTTTACTCTCTTTAGTCTCTTTGGCTGATTTAGGTTTTTAGGTTGTGCTTTCAGTTTTTAAGTTCAAGCATTCAAGTTTTCAGGTTCTGAAATTTTAAACTTCCTGGATTCAGGTTTGTGTCTTTTCAGGTTGCCAGGTTTTCAGGTTTTCTGTTCTGGTCTATAGGTTCAGGTTTTGATGTTTTCAGCTTCTCGCAACATCAGGTTTCCAGGTCTTGAAGTTGTCAAATTTCTTCAGTTTCTTCGATTCCTAGGTTTTTTAAGGTTCCCAAGTATAGGTTTGAAAATTCTTTATCTTTCAAATTTTCGTTTTTTCAGTTTATAGGTTGTTGGGTTTTCAAGTCTTAGATTTTCAGGTTTTAGAGTGCCGTCTTTCAGGTTCAAAGGTTTTCATGATTTAGGTTTTCAGGTTGTGCTTTCAGGTTTTAAGTTCTAGCCTTTAAGTTCTCAGGTTCTGAAATTTTAAACTTCTTCGATTCAGGTTGCCAGTTTTTCAGGCCTTAGATTTTCAGATTTTCTGTTCTGGTCTATAGGTTCAGGTTTTGATGTTTTCAGCTTCTCGCAACATCAGTTTTCTAGGTCTTGAAGTTGCCAAATTTCAGTCTTCAGTTTTTCAGATTTTCAGGTCGTGATGCTTTCAAAATTTCGAATTCTCAGGCTTTGCAGATCCCAAGTTTTCGGATCTTTATGTTTTCAGTTTATCAGGTTGCCAGGCTTGCAAATTGCGTCCTTAGTTTTCTGGTTTTAATTCTCAGGTTTCCAGGTTTCCAGGTTCTGATTTTTTCATCTTCTTCGATTCCTAGGTTTTTTAAGGTTCCCAAGTATAGGTTTGAAAATTCTTTATCTTTAAAATTTTCGTTATAACAGTTTCCAGGTTGTTGGGTTTTCAAGTCTTAGATTTTCAGGTTTTAGAGCGGTCTTTCAGGTTCTCAGGTTTTCATATTTAGGTTTTCAGGTTATGCTTTCAGGTTTTAAGTCCTAGCCTTCAAGTTTCCAGGTTTCTTAAATTTTAAAGTTCTTGGATTCAGGTTTCTGTCTTTTTAGGTTGCCAGGTTTTCAGGCCTTAGATTTTCAGGTTTTCTGTTCTGGTCTATAGGTTCAGGTTTTGATGTGTTCAGCTTCTTGAAATATCAGGTTTCCAGGTCTTGAGGTTTTCACATTTCAGTTTTCAGTTTTTCAGGTTGGGAATCTTTTAAAATTTTAGATTCTCAGGCTTTGCAGATCCCAGGTTTTCGGATTTTTATGTTTTCAGGTTTACAAGTTGCGCCCTTAGTTTTCTGTTTTTAATTCTCAGGTTTCCAGGTTTTCAGGTTCTAATTTTTTCAGCTTCTTCGATTCCTAGGTTTTTTAAGTTTCCCAAGTATAGGTTTGAAAATTCTTTATCTTCCAAATTTTTGTTTTTTCAGTTTCCCGGTTGTTGGGTTTTCAAGCCTTAGATTTTCAGGTTTTAGAGCGCCGTCTTTCAGGTTCTCATGATTTAGGTTTTCAGGTTTTAAGTCCTAGCCTTCAAGTTTTCAGGTTCTGAAATTTTAAACTTCTTGGATTCAGGTGTCTGTCTTTTCAGGTTGCCAGGTTTTCAGGTTTTCTGTCCTAGTCTATAGGTTCAGGTTTTGATGTTTTCAGGTTCTTATGTTTATGCACGTTTTCAGCTTCTTGAAATATCAGGCTTCCAGGTCCTTAGGTTGTCAAATTTCAGTTTTCAGTTTTTCAGGTTGTGGTGATTTAAAAATTTCGAATTCTCAGGCTTTACAGATCCCAGGTTTTCGGCTCTATATGTAGTCATCCTCTCAGGTTGCCCGATTTACAAATTGCCCCCTTAGTTTTCTGCTTTTAATTCTCAGGTTTCCAGGTTTTCAGGTTCTAATTTTTTCAGCTTCTTCGATTCCTAGGTTTTTTAAGGTTCCCAAGTACAGGTTTGAAAATTCTTTATCTTCCAAATTTTCGTTTTTTCAGTTTCCAGGTTGTTGGGTTTTCAAGCCTTAGATTTTCAGGTATTAGAACGCCGTCTTTCAGGTTCTCAGGTTTTCAGGTTATGCTTTCAGGTTTTAAGTTCTAGCCTTCAAGTTTTCAGGTTCTGAAATTTTAAACTTCTTGGATTCAAGTGTCTGTCTCTTCAGGTTGCCAGGTTTTCGGGTTTTCTGTTCTAGTCTATAGGTTCAGGTTTTGATGTTTTCAGGTTCTTATGTTTTCAGCTTTTTGAAATATCAGGTTTCCAGGTCTTGAGGTTTTTAAATTTCAGTCTTCAGTTTTTCAGATTTTTAGGTTGTGATGTTTTCAAAATTTCGGATTCTCAGACTTTGCAGATCCCAGGTTTTCGGCTCTATTAGTTTTCATGTTCTCAGGTTGCCCGATTTACAAATTGCGCCCTTAGTTTTCTGGTTTTAATTCTCAGGTTTCCAGGTTTTCAGGTTCTGATTTTTCCAGCTTCTTCCGTTCCTAGGTTTTTTAAGGTTCCCAAGTACAGGTTTGAAAATTCTTTATCTTTAAAATTTTCGTTATAACAGTTTCCAGGTTGTTGGGTTTTCAAGTCTTAGATTTTCAGGTTTTAGAGCGGTCTTTCAGGTTCTCAGGTTTTCATATTTAGGTTTTCAGGTTATGCTTTCAGGTTTTAAGTCCTAGCCTTCAAGTTTTCAGGTTCTGAAATTTTAAACTTCTTGGATTCAGGTGTCTGTCTTTTCAGGTTGCCAGGTTTTCAGGTTTTCTGTTCTAGTCTATAGGTTCAGGTTTTGATGTTTTCAGGTTCTTATGTTTTCAGCTTTTTGAAATATCAGGTTTCCAGGTCTTGAGGTTGTTAAATTTCAGTCTTCAGTTTTTCAGATTTTCAGGTTGTGATGTTTTCAAAATTTCGGATTCTCAGACTTTGCAGATCCCAGGTTTTCGGCTCTATTAGTTTTCATGTTCTCAGGTTGCCCGATTTACAAATTGCGCCCTTAGTTTTCTGGTTTTAATTCTCAGGTTTCCAGGTTTTCAGGTTCTGATTTTTCCAGCTTCTTCCGTTCCTAGGTTTTTTAAGGTTCCCAAGTACAGGTTTGAAAATACTTTATCTTTCAAATTTTCGTTTTTTCAGTTTCCAGGTTGTTGAGTTTTCAAGCCTTAGATTTTCAGGTTTTAGAGCGCCGTTTTTCAGGTTCTCAGGTTGCCAGGTTTACAAGTTGCGCCCTTAGTTTTCTGGTTTTAATTCTCAGGTTTTCAGCTTCGTCGATTCCTAGGTTTTTTAAGGTTCCCAAGTATAGGTTTGAAGATCCTTTATCTTTCAAATTTTCGTCTTATCAGTTTCCAGGTTGTTGGGTTTTCAAGCCTTAGATTTTCAGGTTTGCCGTCTTTCAGGTTCTCAGGTTTTCAGGTTGTGCTTTCAGGTTTTAAGTTCTAGCCTTCAAGTTTTCAGGTTCTAAAACCTTAAACTTCTTGGATTCAGGTTTGTGTCTTTTCAGGTTGCCAGGTTTTCAGGCCTTAGATTAACAGGTTTTCTGTTCTGGTCTATAGGTTCAGGTTTTCATGTTGTTTTCAGGTTCTTGAATTCTCTGGTTTCCAGGTCTTCAGGTTGTTAAATTTCAGTCTTCAGTTTTTCAGATTTTTAGGTTGTGATATTTGATCTATTTGATCCCTTTTACCTATTTAGTTCACTTAGTTGTATATGGTCTTTTTGTTCTTTTTTCGTTTGCCTCATTTGTCTCTTTTTTCTCTTTGATGTCTTTGGTATGTATTGTCCCATTACTCGCTTTGGTCTCTTAGGTTTATTAGATGTCTGTCTTGTCTCTTTCGTTACCTTAGTTTCATATTATACCGAAGTTCCCAAAATTTCCGATACCACAGTGACAAATAACCCGAAATAAAATACTTCCCGGAACCGTATCGGGCCTAAAAAGACCTTGAGTCTCCTATGAGGCCGAAGTCGTTGAGTCCCTACTAAGTTGTCTATAAAAGGCGTGCACTTCCGAATAAACTCGTTCCGCCCCTGGAGAAGAAGAGGTAGAAACACCAGCCACCAACGGGACGCGACGGGTCCTGGTATTTTGGGTGCCAGGGTGTTTTTCTTTTGGTTCATTTGTCTCTTTTGCCTTTTTGGTCCCTTTCGGTATATTGATCTATTTAGTCCCTTTTGTCTCTTTAGTACACTTAGTTGTCTGTTTTGTTCTTTTCTCCTTTACCTCATTTGTCTTTTTTTCTCTTTGATGTCTTTGTTATGTTTTGTCCCATTACTCATTTTGGTCTCTTGGATGCCTGTTTAGTTTGGCCTGTCTTTTTGGCCCCTTTAATCTCTTTGGTGTCTTTTGTCTTAGTTGTCTCTTTCATCTATTTTGCCTTTTTTGTCTCTTGGGTCTTTGGTCTTTTCGTTTTTTTGTCTCTTTGACATCTGCTAGCCGAGAACAACGGGGAGGAAACGAAATGATATTACTTGTTGTTGACTGACATCAATGAACAGAAAACATTAGAACCTGAAAGCCTGAAAGACATAATTTGAAAACCTAACAGCCCAAAACGTAAAAACCTAAGATCTCAAGAACCTGAACCTGACAATTACGTATTCATAATGGCTTGATTCGGAAAGGTGGTTTACAACAGAGGTTTTCCCGAATATCAGGTATATCAGGTTGACGGTGGTGGCAACGATACAGAAAAACATAACAAAGTAGCCTGAATTTCAATAATTTATGGCAAACCCTAATAAACAGTAGGTTCCGATAGACGCAGTAAAGACCCTCTCGATCCATATTTTTTAGCTCCATTTTAAATAAAACCAAGGGTCAAAATTTATTTTGGTTTTCGGATTCGGAATCAGTATATCGGATTCATAAATTAAGTCTCAATCTCATCATTTTTTTCCAAACTTGACTCGATTTTCATTGTTTTTTGAAAAAGCACTAGCACCAGGATTTTCAAAATAACACAGAGAAAAAAGTGTGTCCTCTTCTTTGTTCTGTTAAATCATCAACGCAGACGACGATCCTAATAAAACGGTTTAGTAATTTGTGTCAAAAAAAAATTAGAATATGTACTTCCCCATCGTTGGAAATTTTATTAAACAGTCTGTGTAACACTGACATTGATTGATTGATGACGGCCCTTATCAGTAAAATTGATAGGGTCCGTTTACCACCTTTATGACAAATTTTATCGTATTTACATTTAATTCATTCCCTTCCTGTTTTTTCCTGTTGAATTTCAAACCTTACCTTCCTGTGTCTCTTTCGATCCTCTTCTATTTTCATTTTCGAACAAGCCGAAGTTCGCAGACATACCCAACTTTTTCCACGCTAACCCCTTTTCAAAAATAAACCAAATCTCTAAATGCGGGACCACACTTGCGAGGCATCTTCTGACTAAGAGCTAGGATTTACGACGTCTAAAATTGGAGGCATTTCCTCTTAAAACAGGGTGAATCCCCACAGCCGCAGACATCTATTTTTGTCAATTTTGTCGTCGTTCGTAGTTCATCAGCAAACAGAATTATCGCGGTTGTATTGACAGGCTCTCCGATTCGGCGAAATTCGGTAGTATCATATCTCCCCCCACAAAACCTGAAGTAATCAAACTCCACTAATTACACCTCTGAGTCTAATCCGGAATTATCCCTCCCCCTTCGTGTTTGCGCTATCGATTACAAACTTTCCCGAGCGATAACATTTTTTATTGCAAGGTCGCGCCGACACCAACCTGCTATTCTGAGTACGGCCCTGTCGGCGCTATCCAGGGCCAGGACGGATAAGGGCTGCTCCCGGGTCCATTCCTGGAGGGTGGGGTCCTTGTCGAAGTCCATTTTTCATAGCAGTGACTTCTCTGGAACGGAGAAAAAGGAATTAATCATTATCGATGATGTAAACAGGGGGGGCTTCAGCGAGATGTTTGCTATTGTTCTAGACCGAAAGGTGTTTAATGCAATTAGGCGTGGTAGTAAGTTGGAAGTGGGTTACGTACACTGTCGGCGATTTTTATTATAGTTTTCGGTTGTTTACGGTGTAAACTGCCGACAAATATTTGTTCTGGAAATTGTAACTACATATGTACCAGTTTTAGTTAGACCTACAATTATCGGAAAATCTGGTGTTTAAATAATTTCAGTTACAGTAGAACCCCGATTATGTTTCCATGGCCAACTTAATTACGGATTGACACAATTGTACCAAATTGTACTATGCGAGATGTAAACACCCATAAATAAATTTGATAATTTATTTATCTTTATTAACAATTTTATTATATTTTTAGTGAATCATGCTTATTTATAAGCATGAGTATTGAATTCTTATTATCGTTTGTAAAAACAAAATTAACGACAGACGATAACACAAGTATTATTATTACAAGTATTTTCAAGAGCACGCTGACAGGAGACTCACTGTCCTGAACGAAAGATATACCTCTCCAAGGTTGCACCTCCTCCTAATTAACGAAATCGGATCTACTATCTCATTAAAATTCCTCATTTACCATTCTAACAACATCCTCTACACTTTCAAAAACCGTTTTTGCTGCTTCCAGCATCCAGTCATTTCCGATCGTGGATACAGTCGAACTGCCCCAACACCGACCTTCTGGGTAAGTCCAACTCCGGTACCAATCCGAAACCCATTCGACCACGACGACTTACAAAACTTTTTACGACCAACTAAAACCGCTGTTTTTCGCAAAACAATTACCTAACCCGGTCTACATCCGAGTCTACCACTCTTGTTTACTTTCACCTTATAAGGAGGAGCCGTCACGTGCGGTATCGAAAACAATGACACGTGAGCCGAATTACTGTGAAAAAAGGAAATTTCGGGCGTTTTCTCCCGCGAGGTTGTTGAAGTCCACGGCGATGACTCGATTTTTCGTGCCGAGAGGTTGGCAACCTCCGCATATTCAAAAATGTAAACAAACAATTATTCTACGTAAGTGGTCCAAATTGACGCAAAAAGTGTTGCCAACGCTGATGTAATGGCAGCTTGCGAAATAATGGCGGAGCCACGTAAATTATTTCCATGGTTAGGTAAATAAAGAAGGCTGATTTAAATTGTAAATTCGGTGGGACGGCAGAAAGTGAGCGTTTTTATAGGTCACATTGCAAACATTTTTTACGGCCTGTATTGTAATTTAGATATGCAATAATTTTACGTCTCTACACGTTGTCTTACGTCGGCGTGCATTTTCTTGTTTTCATTTTATTTCTTTCATATCCGCACTTCTTCCTACGTGTTTTTACGTCTAATTACGCTTTCCCTTTAACTTGAAACGTTCCTTCACCTTCTTTTACATTTTTACGATTCCCACAAATTCCATGCTTCAATTACGTCTTTTACTATAAGTAATTTTAGTCTAAATACAAGGCCAACACTCTACTAACGGTCATCCTTTGGATACACTGATGAGGTCTAATAAGACTGAAACGGATCTATAGTTTCTCCATTTCCGTCCTAAAACCAGAATTTTTTAATATGGAAAGCAAGCCCGTATAACTTCTCTACCCCTCTTCACTTTTTATAAGATTGAGAATTTTAACATGTGAAAACTACTTGATGTAGAAAACATTTATTTCGTATCTTCTTGTACGTCGCTGTACGTTGTATGTCATTCTAGATCACTGTAACGTTTTTCAAATATCAAGTCACACTTCCTAGTTAATTTCTTTTCGGAGTCATACATTTTCCCTACCTGTCAATTTTTAAATGGTTTAAGTGTATTCTTACGTCTCTTTACGTTCCCTCAATAACTTCATATGTGCTCTTAAAAGTAAAAAAATAATGCTTTCCTAAATCTGAAAATCTACGCCTCCCTAAGATATTTTACATTATTTCACGCTCTTTTACGTTTCCGTACGTCTATCTAGACCAGAGCACTAAAACTTTTCACACAAGTTTAAGTCACATTTCCCGATTAACTTCTATGTAACTACGTGTTCTTACGTTTAATTACGTTTTCTCATTAATTAAAATCTATTCTTACGAGTTATCAAGTTGACGCCTTTCAAAGTTCTAAAACATTTTTCTACGGCTCCCCGGACAATTGTACATTCTTTCACGCTCTTTTACGTTTCTGTGGTTAGTTCTAATAAATACCCGTTTCAATCTATTGCAGTCTCTTCTAAGGCACTTTATCCCTACGTGTTTTTACGTCTAGTTACGCTTTCCCTTTAACTTGGAACGTTCTTTCACCTTCTTTTGCATTTATAAGTTTCCCAGAAATTCAATGCTTCAATTATTACGTCTTTTATTATACGTAATTTTAGTCTAACTCTCTACTAACGGTCATCCTCTGGATACACCATACTGATGAGGTCTAATAAGACCGAAACCGATCTATAGTTTCTCCGTTTCCGTCCTAAAACCAGAATTTTTTAAGATGAAAAGCAAGCCCGTATAACTTCTCTACCCGTCTTCACTTTTTATAAGATTGAGAATTTTAACATGTGAAAACTACTTGATGTAGAAAACATTTATTTCGTATCTTCTTGTACGTCGCTGTACGTTGTATGTCATTCTAGATCACTGTAACTTTTCTCAAATATCAAGTCACACTTCCTAGTTAATTTCGTTTCGGAGTCATAAATTTTCCCTACCTGCCAATTTTTAAATGGTTTAAGTGTATTCTTACGTCTTTTTACGTTCCCTCAATAACTTCATATGTGCTCTTAAAAGTAAAAAAATAATGCTTTCCTAAATTAGAAAATACTTATCTACGCCTCCCTAAGTTATTTTACATTATTTCACGCTCTTTTACGTTTCCGTACGTCTATCTAGACCAGAGCAATAAAACAAGTTTAAGTCACATTTCCCGATTAACTTCTATGTAACTACATGTTCTTACGTTTAATTACGTTTTCTCATTAATTAAAATCTATGCTTACGAGTTATCAAATTGACGCTTTTCAAAGTTCTAAAACATTTCTCTACGGCTCCCTGGACAATTGTACATTCTTTCACGCTCTTTTACGTTTCTGTGGTTATTTCTAATACATATACATACCCGTTCCAATCTATTTCAGTCTCTTTCTAAGGCACTTTATTCCTACGTGGTTATGCTAATAAGACCGAAACCGATCTATAGTTTCTCCGTTTCCGTCTTAAAACCAGATTTTTTTTTTAATATGAAAAGCAAGACCGACAACTTCTCTACGCGTCTTCACTTTTTATACCAGCAATTTTATGTTCGTCTACATTCAACATTCATTACTATACGTTCCAGTACGCTTCGTTACGTCCTTTTACAATACTCTACCTTTTCTGACGCTTTGTTTCGTGAGTTACGTTGTCACACGTTTCTCCACGTGTAGGAGGTGTTTATTTTACTATTATTTTATTTTTAGGTTTAAGTGTATTTTTACGTCTTTTCACGTTCCCTCAGTAACTTAATGTGTTCTTAAAAGTAGAAAAACAATACTTTCCAAATCTGAAAATACTTATCTAAGTAATTTTACATTATTTCACGCTCCTTTACGTTTCCGTACGTCTATCTAGACCAGAGCACTAAAACTTTTCACACAAGTTTAAGTCACATTTCCCGATTAACTTCTATGTAACTACGTGTTCTTACGTTTAATTACGATTTCTCATTAATTAAAATCTATGCTTACGAGTTATCAAATTGACGCTTTTCAAAGTTCTAAAACATTTCTCTACGGCTCTCTGGACAATTGTACATTCTTTCACGCTCTTTTACGTTTCTGTGGTTAGTTCTAATAAATACCCGTTCCAATCTATTGCAGTCTCTTTCTAAGGCACTTTATCCCTACGTGTTTTTACGTCTAGTTACGCTTTCCCTTTAACTTGGAACGTTCTTTCACCTTCTTTTGCATTTATAAGTTTCCCAGAAATTCAATGCTTCAATTATTACGTCTTTTATTATACGTAATTTTAGTCTAACTCTCTACTAACGGTCATCCTCTGGATACACCATACTGATGAGGTCTAATAAGACCGAAACCGATCTATAGTTTCTCCGTTTCCGTCCTAAAACCAGAATTTTTTAAGATGAAAAGCAAGCCCGTATAACTTCTCTACCCGTCTTCACTTTTTTACCAGCAATTTTATGTTCGTCTACATTCAACATTCATTACTATACGTTCCAGGACGCTTCGTTACGTACTTTTACAATAGTCTACCTTTTCGGACGCGTTGTTTCGTGAGTTACGTTCTCACACGTTTCTCCACGTGTAGAAGGTGTTTATTTTTTCGCTATTCCCATGCTACGCTTGTCACTATGTCTTTCACGCTTCTATACGAATTCGAAAGATCGTGTTACCTGTGCAAAACCAAATTTGTATGTATGTACTAAGATTGAGAATTTTAACATGTGAAAACTACTTGATGTAGAAAACATTTATTTCGTATCTTCTTGTACGTCGCTGTACGTTGTATGTCATTCTAGATCACTGTAACTGTTATCAAATATTAAGTCATACTTAATTAATTTCGTTTCGGAGTCATAAGTTTTCCCTACCTTCCAATTTTTAAGTGGCTTAAGTGTATTCTTACGTCTCTTTACGTTCCCTCAATAACTTCATATGTGTTCTTAAAAGTAAAAAAATAATGCTTTCCTAAATCTGAAAATACTTATCTACGCCTCCCTAAGTTATTTTACATTATTTCACGCTCTTTTACGTTTCCGTACGTCTATCTAGACCAGAGCACTAAAACTTTTCACACAAGTTTAAGTCACATTTCCCGATTAACTTCTATGTAACTACGTGTTCCTACGTTTAATTACGTTTTCTCATTAATTAAAATCTATTCTTACGAGTTATCAAATTGACGCCTTTCAAAGTTCTAAAACATTTTTCTACGGCTCCCCGGACAATTGTACATTCTTTCACGCTCTTTTACGTTTCTGTGGTTAGTTCTAATAAATACCCGTTTCAATCTATTGCAGTCTCTTCTAAGGCACTTTATCCCTACGTGCTTTTACGTCTAGTTACGCTTTCCCTTTAACTTGGAACGTTCTTTCACCTTCTTTTGCATTTATAAGTTTCCCAGAAATTCAATGCTTCAATTATTACGTCTTTTATTATACGTAATCTTAGTCTAACTCTCTACTAACGGTCATCCTCTGGATACACCATACTGATGAGGTCTAATAAGACCGAAACCGATCTATAGTTTCTCCGTTTCCGTCCTAAAACCAGAATTTTTTAATATGAAAAGCAAGCCCGTATAACTTCTCTACCCGTCTTCACTTTTTTACCAGCAATTTTATGTTCGTCTACATTCAACATTCATTACTATACGTTCCAGGACGCTTCGTTACGTACTTTTACAATAGTCTACCTTTTCGGACGCGTTGTTTCGTGAGTTACGTTCTCACACGTTTCTCCACGTGTAGAAGGTGTTTATTTTTTCGCTATTCCCATGCTACGCTTGTCACTATGTCTTTCACGCTTCTATACGAATTTGAAAGATCGTGTTACCTGTGCAAAACCAAATTTGTATGTATGTACTAAGATTGAGAATTTTAACATGTGAAAACTACTTGATGTAGAAAACATTTATTTCGTATCTTCTTATACGTCGCTGTACGTTGTATGTCATTCTATATCACTGTAACTGTTCTCAAATATCAAGTCATACTTAATTAATTTCGTTTCGGAGTAATAAATTTTCCCTACCTGCCAATTTTTAAGTGGTCTAAGTGTATTCTTACGTCTTTTTACGTTCCCTCAATAACTTCATATGTGTTCTTAAAAGTAAAAAAATAATGCCTTCCTAATTCTGAAAATACTTATCTACGCCTCCCTAAGTTATTTTACATTATTTCACGCTCTTTTACGTTTCCGTACGTCTATCTAGACCAGAGCACTAAAACTTTTTACACAAGTTTAAGTCACATTTCCCGATTAACTTCTATGTAACTATATTGCTACGTGTTCTTACGTTTAATTACGTTTTCTCATTAATTAAAATCTATTCTTACGAGTTATCAAATTGACGCTTTTCAAAGTTCTAAAACATTTCTCTAAGGCAATTGTACATTCTTTCACGCTCTTTTACGTTTCTGTGGTTATTTCTAATACATATACATACCCGTTCCAATCTATTTCAGTCTCTTTCTAAAGCACTTTATTCCTACGTGGTTTTACGTCTAGTTATGCTAATAAGACCGAAACCGATCAATAGTTTCTCCGTTTCCGTCCTAAAACCAGAATTTTTTAAGATGAAAAGCAAGCCCGTATAACTTCTCTACCCGTTTTCACTTTTTTACCAGCAATTTTATGTTCGTCTACATTCAACAGTCATTACTATACGTTCCAGTACGCTTCGTTACGTACTTTTACAATAGTCTACCTTTTCGGACGCGTTGTTTCGTGAGTTACGTTCTCACACGTTTTTCCACGTGTAGGAGGTGTTTATTTTTTCGCTATTCCCATGCTACGCTTGTCACTATGTCTTTCACGCTTCTATACGAATTCGAAAGATCGTGTTACCTGTGCAAAACCAAATTTGTATGTATGTACTAAGATTGAGAATTTTAACATGTGAAAACTACTTGATGTAGAAAACATTTATTTCGTATCTTCTTGTACGTCGCTGTACGTTGTATGTCATTCTAGATCACTGTAACTTTTTTCAAATATCAAGTCACTTCCTAATTAATTTCGTTTCGGAGTCATAAATTTTCCCCACCTGCCAATTTTTCAGTGGCTTAAGTGTATTCTTACGTCTTTTTACGTTCCCTCAATAACTTCATATGTGTTCTTAAAAGTAAAAAAATAATGCTTTCCTAAATTTTAAAATACTTATCTACGCCTCCCTAAGTTATTTTACATTATTTCACGCTCTTTTACGTTTCCGTACGTCTCTCTAGACCAGAGCACTAAATCTTTTCACACAAGTTTAAGTCACATTTCCCGATTAACTTCTATGTAACTACGTGTTCTTACGTTTAATTACGTTTTCTCATTAATTAAAATCTATTCTTACGAGTTACCTAATTAACGCTTTTCAAAGTTCTAAAACATTTCTCTACGGCTCCCTGGACAATTGTAAACTCTGTTCATAAATTAAAGAAACACCACCTGTTGCATTATGTTGGTGAAAAAATAAATCCCCTATGCAAAATTTTCACACTGTTAGGTTGGTTGCAAATTTGCGTCAGATTTGAAGTTTTTGGCTTTCATGTCAAATTTCATCAAAATTCAGTTTTGAATATTTATTTATTCCGCACTAAAATGCCTCGAAAGCAAAGAAATTTGCTCAACGCAAAATTGAAGGAAGCCGTTGTGAAATGCAGCGATGAATTGAAACAGTTAGCGCCAGATTTATCTGACCGCCAAATTAACGAAAAACTTCAAAATATTTTTTCGGTAACATAAAAAGCCAAAAGCGGGATATTCTTGAGGTATGTTTTATTATCGGACTAAATACGCCGCGCCGGTAGATAATTAATTTCTAGCAAAAATTATAGAAAATGGATAAATTCGATTTATAACTCGCGAAGTCTCAAGGTATTTATATCTACAAAACTACCTACAAGATTACCCCAACCTAGATTTTATATTGACTTTTTTTTACATTATTAGGTGTCTGCAGCAACCATTTTTAGAATTTTGAAATGCTCTAACGCCGGTCAAAACCTGAAATCTTCGGTGAGCGGAGGAAGACGTAAAAAAATATCGTTCTTCCAAGATCATTTTTTTCGCGAAGAATTGGGGCGATATATATTGCAAAAAAAGAAATCAGGAGAATATTTCAATTTAAATAATTTATTATCGTACGCAATACAAAATTTAGAGTATACCGGAGGCCGCACAACTTTATATAAAATTTTGAAAAGTATGGGCTATAGGTATAAATTTGAAAATAACCGAAAAATCCTAATGGAAAAGCCTTACATCGCTGCTCAACGAATCAGATTTTTAAAAAGATACATGCAATACAAAACGGATTATCCAAATGTTAATTTTGTTTGGTTAGACGAGACATGGATTTTCCAAAATGGTTCCCAAATTCGAACGTGGACGAATGATGCTCTGTCTAAAAAAGATTATAAAGTTAAAAAGACGGAAGGTGAACGATTCACGGTTCTACATGCTGGATGCTTCAGTGGTTTCTTAGATGGGTGCTCCATGTTACTCAAAACAAAAATCAATGACCGCGACTATCACAAGACCATGAACGGTAATCTTTTTAAAAATTGGGTTGAAGAGCAATTGATTCCAGCTCTGCCATTTGATGGTCAAAAAACGGTAGTGGTAATGGATAATGCCCCGTACCATTCAGTTAAACTTGACAAACCACCTACAAAGTCATCAAAGAAAACCATGCTTCAAAATTATTTGTCTGTGAACAACATACATTTTAATACAAACGCGACGAAGAAACAGTTGTGGGAGTTAATTCAGCCTAAAGTGCAAAATGCTCCTGTTAAATATGAAGTGGACACCATTTTAAATCAACATGGCATAGATGTGTTAAGACTTCCTCCGTACCACTGCCAGTACAATCCTATCGAACTGGCTTGGGCATATTGTAAAACTTTTTACAATAAATATATCAACGCCTTAAGTTATGATAGAGATAAAGTTTGTGAAGTATGGCATGAAGCACTTAACAATTTTACTCCTGAAATGTGGCGCAAGAGCATAAGGCATTGTGAGGAGCTGATTTCTGATGATTGGAATAAAAGCGCAGCTAATTTGAACCTGCAGCTGAACATTCCTCCAATAATAATTGATCTGGCTGATTCTGATTCTTCATCATCTTGGTCAAGTTCAGATCATGATGAATCCAATGATGAGAATTTCTTTTAGTTTTGCATTGTTCCACATTCAAGTTCTAAAAAAATCGGTTCTTTTCAGAACCATCAACTTATCACAAATAAAATAACGCAACCAACATACCATCATACCAAGAATGCAAATGGCAAGCAAATGGGACATTGGAACTTTTGTGAAACCGTCGTGGTGAGAACAAGTTGCTTCTGTGTCTGCCGGTGGTCCTTTTCATCCAATTTTCAATTCTCCGTGCTACAAATTTATAACCTGAAAAACCGCAACGACGTATGTCGCCCAAGACCATCCAAGATATTAAATCTATATAAGACTTCCCCGAGTTCCGTTGGTCAACAAACTTTGTAAAAAAGAAAACATAACCTTATGTTTTTGACACATACGTTCCCACTAGAAAATATAACTAGACAACGTTGCCGGTTGAATTTTTGAGCCTTATTGCCGGTTGGGTGTTTCTTTAATTTATGAACAGATAATACGTTCTTTCACGCTCTGGTACATTTCCGTACGTCTTTTTACCAAAAAGTTTCTCCTATGTAAAGTTACACTTCGTGTAAGTCACATATCTTGTATAAGTGTTCCATCTTTGTCAAATCTCTTTGCAACGTGTTCTTACGTCTAGTTACGCTTTCTCAATAATTTAACTAGTTGTGCGTACAACTTAACACATTGATGGCTTCCTCAGTTTAAAACATCTTTCTCCGCCTCCCCGAGTAACTCTACGTTCTGTCACGTTTCCGTCGTACGTCTTTCTAGACCACTAAAACTTCTCTCACACGTGAAGTCACACTTAATTTTTTTATTTTTATGTTCCATTTTCGTCTTTCAATCTGTTTCTATCTCTTTTTACGGCACGTGTTCTTACGCACTCAATATATGTAATAGACTAATAAAATCATGAAAGTACTCGAACGTATTTATTTGGTATTACTTTTAGCACAGAAACATAAATTGTTTTTTTAACTCAAGACAATGTTAATTTATTTACAGAAGATGTACGTGATAAGAACCGAACTTCAGCTTGGATTTACAACTTATTTATTCAGTGGACATTAAAAGGAATAAAAATAGCAGTGGCGCCAAGATAAAACCCTAAGGCACGCCCAAAGCATTTTTTATTAAATGTCAAAGCTGACCTTGTTAAATTTGGCATTTCATAAATAATTCTATTAAACTACGAGGAGCGACACTTCGTGCATCGCCAACTTTGACTAATTTTATTTTTGATCATCACAAATCATTTTGACGTTGAAAGCCTAATGGATTTATTTGAGAACATTGTCGTGTAATTTCTAGAGCATTTTCGAACGATGGGAAATTCCAAATTGATCGTGAGAAAACACGTTAGTATTATTAAAATATGCGTTTGAACCCGTTCTGCGACTAATTTTTCCAAAGAAAAAATAATACCGGATCAATACATTTACGTCTTACGTATTGTTACGTCGTGACACGTCATTGTACGTCCTCGATTTTTTATGTGCTTTATCGCTTTTCCTTGGTTTTGTTATCTCATCTCTCTCTTAACTAAAGTATGTAATACAACAATTAAAAAAGTGCATTCTTAATTCATACATACCGCAGCCAAGTCGATGTTGAAAAACAATCCCCAATCGATGAACTGTCAAAAGTGACAGGACGCAAGCGTATGAATTAAGAAAAGACAATACTTTGTTTTCCAAGGCAATCTACAACATTATTAATTTGTAATCACCGAACTTTGCAAATTACATCTGACACAGTCACAGAGGAAACGAATGATCGGGAATTTGCGACGTTGGCAGCCCCAAACATTGACCCATATCGAGACCTTTTTAGTATTCTCAGTAGTGGCAATGTCACTCAAGTGCAGCAACGCAATAATTTTTAATCTACCAAACGGAAGCCGGCATTTAAATAATCCAGTGGTCAGCGTAAAAAATACACAGGTGCACCAACCTAACCAACCGGCCACCTTAGACCGAAAACTACCCAAACTTTTCCGCCACTCACCAGGAAACTCTTCGACAATTTCCCAGCGTCAACATCGTAAAAACCCCCAGCGTCACTTCGCACTCGGACTCCGCACTTTTCCACAGCACACTCGCTTCAATTTTAAGGGTGAATCACACGAGAGAGGTTAGGAACGAAAATCAATACCGGGACGAACACAGAACGTTCTGGAGCGGCACGTGCACGCGCGTTGATCCCCTTTTCGACTCTTCTATGTCATGTTGGGCTTTTGTTTTTCGCGAAAAAATTTCGACAACGTCGGAAAATCGTTCGGCGAAGGCGACGCGATCTGCACGAATCGACGGTGCCGCAAGTACTGTCGTAGTGCAACGTTGCCGGTGGCTGCATTCGATTGTAGCTCTACCGGGTGGATCAAGGCGTGCGAGTGGGCGGTGTGGCGGTGACAAACGTACACTAGCGACGCCGGGAATGGCACGGGGGCGAAAGCAACTAAGTCCGGGGTGGAGGCCGCTTTGGGCGATGTGGCAACAGCGCGATAAAATGGCGGCTTATCAGTCAAAGTCCACACGTTGGTTTAGTGTTATCAATCGGTAAAATGAATTAGAATGGTAATTTTATGTAACATCGGGTCTGTGGTGTAAGAAAATATTATAATTAAACAATTGGATTAAAAAGACAGAAGTTTCCACTGCGTGTTTTATTACTTATGATATAAATAGTTTACGACCCGCATGCTGATATTGAAAAATAAAACATTAATAATGAAGTCATAAAACGTTAAGATAGGAAAATAATGACGTAATAACATACAGGTGTGACGAAATGTAGGAGAAAATTGCTACCAAGCAAAAAGAAAGTAAGAAGAAAAATTGGGATTCACAAACTATACAGTCATTAAAAAATATAAAAAGCCAGGAAAACAATTACATAATTTCTTTTTCTTTTTTTCGGGATTGACAACTCAAAATTAAATGCTTTTTGTGGACAAGTCATATGTGGAAAGCATTTGTTTAAGTGAGTATAAATTATTAAATGTACCAAATGTCACAACTGTCAACGGTATGATACAACATATGATTCACACAATTATTCATCAAGGGCAGCTATGGAAATCACACAAATGTCTAACAAAACAAAAACACTAAGAAAGAATTAAAAAAAAATGTCCAAATTACAAAACTAAACAGAAAAAATCGGATAAATATAAAAAAGAGAGAAAGTTGAGAAAAGCGAAAAATAAGAGAGATTAAAAAATGTCCAGAACTTAAAAGTAATAAAAAGATATATTTAATTACAAAGAAAGAAGAAAAACTAGTAAAATGATTGTTGGGCATATGTACAGATATAGAAAAGCAGGAAAAGAAGAAGAACAAAAGGGATAAAATAACCTGTCAAATATAAAGACAAAGACGTGATTAAACTGGAGAACCTGAACACATAAGAACGAACTAGATGTCATTGGGAGATGTCTAAAAACAAAAGTGACAAAGATTGTCTTCCCGGAACATTTTGGTGGTACCATTTTGGGTACTGTCTTGGTTTAAGTATTAATATAAATATGAAGTGTGAAACCACACCAGAAGTGACGGACTAAATAATTGGTTGGAATCATATTTGTCTTTAACTTTAACTTTAACTGGTTTTATTGTTAATCCATAAACAAAAAATTTAAATATTTGACATTTTGTTTGGCTTTTCAGGTAAATTTTATTTTTTTTTAAGGAAGATACCGTTTGGAGTACATATTCTAAGACGGACTAAAGTTAGTTCATCAAATTACTAGTCCTAATGCTAATACTAGTACTAGCCTTATTATCTAAATTCTACCCAAAAACATTTTAGTCTAATTTGAGGTGTGAGCATTGGACTCGAAATATAGTCCACTCGGAACATTTTAGTCTAATTTCATGTGTCGCACTAGGGGTTTCTAAATATTTTTTAAAACGGCACCATTTTGGGTACCATTTTGATTTTCTGAACATCAATATAAATATCAAGTGTGACACATGAAATAGCACTAGAATTGTCCGACTGAACGAATAGTTTGATTCATATTGCTTGCAAACTTACTAGTTTCGAGTAAAACAAAAAAAAATAGTATCTCCTTCTTTCCCACATATAATTTGTGTTTGAACAGTAAGGAAAAACTCAAGTGGGACACATGAAATCAGACTGTAATTAGCTCACAAAATTACTAGTAATTTATTAGTTTTGACGTGAGTATGATATACAGGGGTCAGTCAAAAATTTGCGTACTTTTAAACAATACATAGAAAATGATTCTACAGATTGCAAGTCTGGCTACACAAACCGATAACTCTAAAGTAGTTTAGGGGTGAAACCAATACATTCTCGGCCTCCCTTACCTACCCCAACGTACTTACGGTGTGCGCAAATCCACATTATCGACGACAGGAAGGTCAGGAGTTAAAGATTTATCCTGAAGCGAGCACAAGGGCTGGTGCACTGACCTCAACGAACTGCGACACACCACAACCAAGAATAAATAAATACATAGATCTGGGGGTGGCTTCTGCCCGCGGAAGAGATCGATATCCTTTTTCTGCCGCTGAAAAACATGCCGACAATTACATAACATGTTTTTTCTGCGCTCGTAAAAATGAACGTTATCTTAACACTTCGCTCCAACGTCGGGATTAATTAGGCGTAATGTGCGTAGCGGCCGTAATTTTCCGAATTAATTAGTGATGAGCGGTTGGGCATAATAATGTTAGAGCTCACTTTCGACTTCCGCGTCGGCTTTAGTTGGTACTTTTTAGGTCGAGTAAATAGTTTTATCGCTGGAAATCCGGAAGTGCAGCTTATCGGTATGAGCGGCTGTAACAGCTAATTAAGAGGGCAGATTACGTCGTCGCGGTGGACAATAAGAGAGAAGGGTGCAACGACAAAATATATAGATGGTAATTAAAATCACTACTCACAACTGTCGGAATCGCCAAGATGACACGAAAGTAGTTAGAGGCAACTAATGGATATGCATAAATAAAATTGTAATGTTTCTAGCACTGGTTTGTTTTATGATTTTTTTTTTTTTTTTTGAAGATGGGAATTCTTAGAATCCGAATACAGGACTCAACGAAGATCTCCTTATGTGGTGTTACTGGAAGTATTGCAAATTCCGATCCATCATTTAATATTGCAGATACCGCAATAAAAGTTGATCACAGCAGGAGTTTCTGCACAATCCGTTCACTTTCCTCATCGAGATCACCAGCAGGAATCTCATTTCGCTACCATCGCATCGCAGTGATCATCCACTCAGACTAATGGCAGCGCTAGCACCAAATAACCGCCAATCACTTTAATTATAAACGAACTGTGCATGTGCGTCCAGTAGCAGGAATCGTTCAATTCGCGACCTGCTGATTAATCCCCATCGCCCATGATTTCATTCGTTGATGTCATTTTATTGTAACGGCCTATATTTACGACTTTCCAACAAAGAAAGCGCTTAAATAGAGTTAAACGGAGTTGACCTTGTCCCTCGTAATTCCCCATTAAAATGTAGATTGCAGGAAGACCTATGGCCCGATTGGCTGCGGCAGGACGGTCCGCGGCCCCGTTTTTTTCTTTTTTTAATGAGCGGTAATTTATTCGATACCGACGCCCACTCGCCCAGTTTTGACTAATATGTCAAAGAAACCGCCGCAGGAATCACGGGTGTGGGACCGTGTTATGTAAAACGGGTTTTTGCGCACTTCCTTTCGCAGGAAAAAATGTCCAGCACCAAAGCGGTCCGTGTTTTTATCGGGCCAGGATGTGGTTCGACCTGTAACGAGAGACGGGAGATTTTTATTGGACGTGGGCAGGCCGTGTCGACGCAGATCCATGACCGAAATTGCCTCCTGCTGATGGTCGGGCGCAGCAGGAATAGAGCCGGCGCATCGTTTCAATTAAGAAATTGCGACTCCTCGTCCTGAAGCGATTGTCCTGCGTCGTTCGTTATCCTGCGGAGAGCAGAGTGGCGCAGTGGAAGCGTGCTGGGCCCATAACCCAGAGGTCCGTGGATCGAAACCACGTTCTGCTAATTTTTTTCCTTGGCATTTTAAGGGTGAAACAATTAATTAGTAATTTTGTGATAACATTTTTCGTTTTCGAGATACAAAATTATCTTATCTACGGCACTGCAGTCAAATTGGCCAAATGGAAAATAGAGTTCTACCAAAATTACCATGAATTATTTAGTGGTAATAATCTATCACAACAAATGAAACCCAAGCTGTTCCAACAGCCACAAACGCCGTTTATCATTGCTATTTATTGCCTCAGTTTGGTTGCATAACAAGATTTACATGTGGCTTAGGTCATCGTGTAAGGTGGGGCTGTGAAAAATGATCCAAGGAAGCAACCAGCGTTTTGAATTTTTTATTACAGCAATTTCAACGGCAGTATCCCAAGTTTGTATTATGTACCCCATTCAGAAACAACCCTTCTTGTCATTACCGCGGCATAAATTATAAATGAAGGGGTAGCTGTGGCAACATACGCCAGGCAAAAGAACTAAAGGAAATGTTTACATAACTGAGGATAGGCAACCAATTATACGCCACATTGTCTTTTATCTATTTGTGACGACCTTCAAATTGCTGGTCGTAATCACTAATCAAAATAAATACTTTAGGTCTAATTTACTTGTGTACTATTATTTTTTAAGTGAATTCTGGAAAAGTTTTCAATTGTTTTTCTTATCACTCCTATTTTAATTTCTTGAATAATTAAAAGATTACCGATAAACCCTGTACTGATGATTTATGTTACGTAAGTGGGAAGGCACACCGCTTCAGACGAATTGGTCAAATTTGGAACAACGGCGCCGTGGCTTAGTTGGTTAAAGCGCCTGTCTAGTAAACAGGAGATCGAGGGTTCGAATCCCTCCGGGGCCTCAGTTGTGTCCGACAACTTTTTTCTCGATTTCGTAAGGTTCAATTAGAATAAAAGGCTCCCAAGTTGGTGTTTGTGCGATTTTGTTTTAAGTGCACAACGTACGTGCTTAAAACAAAGAACGTCATCATTTTTCTTTGTATCGTTTTTAGACCGTACCTAGATAGTCCTTTGTTTAGCCAATTTGTGATGCTAAAAAATCACCTCAAAGAAGTTCTGATCTAGGACATATTAATTTGTGATTGATCCAGACAATTCTGTCCATTTATTATTACAATGATTAGCCGTTGGATAAAAATGAAAAAAAAGAGCTGTTAACACAACTGAGGCCCCGGAGGGATTCGAACCCTCGATCTCCTGTTTACTAGACAGGCGCTTTAACCAACTAAGCCACGGCGCCGTGTCTTCGATTTTGAACAGTTTGAGTGAAAGCGGGCGCCTTATCGCTTATCATTGAGAAATTGGGTTTTCATAAAATTATCATTTAATTGGCCTTCCTGGCTCCGGAAATTCTAACTTCTTAAAAAAGCTCGTACACGTCGAAGATTGTGGCAGATTCAAATTCAAAAAGGTTTCGTCTTTTCGGTTTCCAACCTGCGGGCGACACGGTGCAGATATTGCCGTCTATTTTGGGTTTCGGTAACGGGGTTACAGAAGAAAATCGTATTGATACGGATTTAAGAGGCAGATATCTCAATTTGTACTAAATTGTAATCGGTAGATGGCTGGATTGTGTGGGGCAAGGTCACACAACTGTTTAGTGTAGCATCGTCACCACCGCATAAGGACCGCTTTTTCCTCGTCATTCTTCAAGTTAGAGGTTCTTTTTCATCCGTTGTGTTGCTCCAGCCAGCCAGCGACGTCAAAACCAGCATAAGTAAACACAAGTTTTTTTTATTGTCGCGTTCAAATTTAGTTTCTTTTCAAAATATTCTGTACGACATTAACATTTAAATTATTGTATATGGTCTGACATTATCTATTGTTCAATTAAATCGTTAAATTTATTATCTTACATTTAAATTTTCTTCAGTCAATGTATTTTTTTATAACCTTGATCCCACTCCCACCTTGACAGAGAAAGGAACGTCAATTTTGATCGTACCTACCGGAAACCGGTGTTCAAGTTTTAAAATTATCATTTAATTGGTCTCCCGGAGTCCGGAAATCCTAACTTTTTAAAGAAAGCTCGTACGTCGGAGATTGGGGCTTCAAAATTCGCAAAACAATCCGTTGTTCCAGAGCTTTCCAATGCATATACAGAAAGGACCTGTAAAGGATGTGTGATGTGATGAAATTAATTAATGAAAAATAGAGCAGCTCAATATTGGTCAAAATTGTAGAAAACACCAAACAAAAAACCGATTTATTCAAAAAATCACTTATGCTTGTCCCTAAAAAGCGAATACTGCGATACTGGAAGCGCCGCTGGATCCTTGAGCAACATATTGCTTTCCTGCTCCTTGATGATCGTCTGCAGACGTTCGATCTCCTCGCTGTGCTCCTGTTTCATTGCCTCCATGGTTTGGTGCTGGTCTTGTATCCTCTTCTCGACGGTACTCAATTCTTGCCAGGCGTCCCTTTGCACGTCCTGCAACACCGTTTGGTAAACATAGTTGTTAGCTGTGACTACAGACCTTTAACTGGCTCCTCAGAGTGTCCATCCGGGTCGCGATGTCGCTCCCTATCCTCTTCACAGCCTTGTTTTCTTGTTGCTTCTGGTTCAACGCCTTCAGAAGAGTCTCCTGTTCCGCCACCAAGTCTTTGGCGAAGTTCATGGCTTTGTTCAGCTGCTTCCTGCAGGCGCTCTTGGCGAATTGTACCTCGCTGAGGGTGTGCTCGAGGTCTAGGTATTTGGCCTCCCCTTTTCTGAAAAAATCTATTAGTATAATAATCATTCAGGATGCTACGATTCAAAATTTAGAATTCAGGAATTCAACATTTCATCGGTAAAAAGTTTTCAAAATTCTCATAATTGGAAATTTGCAGTTTTCACATTTAGGAATTGACTCGACTTTTCAAAATTTCAAGATGTGGAAAGCCGGATTCAAATGGCCCACAATTTCCAATTTTTCCAAATTCAGAAATTCGAAATTTTAACGAGTCAAATTTTCAAATTCTGTAATAATAAAATTTTTCCACATTCAGGATGCTAGGATGCAAAATTTTCTAACTCAGAATTTTACATTTCATTGGTTAAGCCTTAAATTCAGAATTCTCATCATTGAAAATTTGCAATTTTCAGATTTAAGAATTGACAACTTGACAATCCAAAATTCCAGTTTCAAAATTTGGAAAGCCGGATTTAAATAGCCCACAATTTCCAAATTTGGAATTTGGAGCATTTAAAATTAACAATCTTTCCAAATTCAGGAATTTAAGACATTTGTTATTTAAAATTTGCAAATTCTGGAATTATATTTCATCAAATCAAATGATCAGAATTCAGAAATTCGAAATTTTAACAAGTCAAATTTTGCAAATTCTGAATTCCAATAATCAAAATTTTCCACAATCAGGATGCTGATTCAAAATTTTCAAATTCAAAATTCAGGAATTCAACATTTCATCGGTAAAAAGTTTTAAATTCAGAATGCTCATCATTTGAAATTTGCAATTTTCAGATTTAGGAATTGACTTGACTCCAAAATTTCAGAATATGGAAAGCCGGATTCAAATGGCCCACAATTTTCAAATTTGGAATTTGGAGCATTCCAAATTTCCAATTTTTACAAATTTAGGAATTTAAGACATTTATTATTCAAAATGTGCAAATTCTGAAATTATATTTCATCAAATCAAATGATCAGAATTCAGAAATTCGAAATTTTAACGAGTCAAATTTTCAAATTCAGAATTCAAAAATCTTACATTTCATCGGTCAAGCTTTAAATTCAGAATTCTCATCATTGGAAATTTGCAATTTTCAGATTTAGGAATTGACTTGACTTCAAAATTTCAAAATGGAGAACGCCGGATTTAAATGCCACACGATTTCCAAATTCGGAATTTCACCATTCAAAATTTCCAGTTTTTCCAAATTCAGGAATTTAAGTCATTTATTATTCAAAATCTGCAAATTCTAGAATTATATTTCATCAAACCAAATGACCAAAATATTTAGGAATTCGAATTTCAACGCGTCACATTTTCCAAATTCTGAATACCAATTAAAATTAAAATTTTCTACATTCAGGATGGTACGATTCAAAATTCAGGAATTCGACATTTGAACGGTAAAAAATTTTAAATTCAGAATCCTCATAATTTGAAATTTGCAATTTTCAGATTTAGGAATTGACCTGACAAAATTTTCAAATTCAAAATTCAGGAATTTAACATTTCATCGGTCAAGTTTTAAATTCAGAATTCTCATCATTCGAACTTTGCAATTTTCAGATTTAGGAATTGATTTGACTTTAAAATTCCAAATTTCAGAATATGGAAAGCCGGATCCAAATGGGGAACAATTTACACGATTCAAAATTTGTAATTTTTCCAAATTCAGGAATTTAAGACATTTATTATTCAAAATATGCAAATTCTGGAATTATATTTCATCAAATCAAATGATCAGAATTGCGAAATTCTAAATTTCAACGAGTTTCAACCAAAAAAACAGTATACTTTATCTGTTTCTCGAGGTTTTTGATAGCGGCTTCATTTTCGTCCTTAACTTTGGCGTACTGAGCGACTTTCTTCTCAAGATCGTCGATGGCGGCCTTCATCTTTGACTTCTCTTGCTCGTATTGCTGCTTCAGCTCTTCGTACCACCTGCAAGCGAAAAATTTACACACTATAGTGACTGGCGGGGACGTACTTCTTGCATTCGTTGACACTGGAAGTGTGGACCGCTAGCGGTATGTAACTCTGACGCTCGTTTCGGAAGTCGTCCTGGGCATCGACCAGCGCCTTGTTCTTTTCCCTCAGGGCCGACACCTCAGTTCTGGTTTTGCAGTACTGATCGTGCACCACAGAGTAGTCTCTTTGCAGCTGCTCCACTACGACAAAACGGTTATTACTAAGAACGAAACGTAGTTGTAAATTACCTTTGTACTCGTAACACTTGAGCACTTCCTGTAATTTGTCTTGCTTCAACGCGCACTTCTTTATCAGCATATCGTTTTGGTCCTTCAACTCCTTCAGCTGCTTCTTCAAGTTGGCCATTTCTTCCTTCAGCTTGGAGCTGCAATCCGAGTCCTCGGTCAATCCCTTGTGTAACAACTCGTTCTCTTTTATCACGTCTTTCAATCTTCCGGTAAAGTCGCAAATCTCCCTTTCGTAGGTCTCGATGATCTCGTCCTTCTCGTTGATGGTGTCTTGGTAGGCGTCCAACAGCGGTCCCAACGTGTGGCTGCTGACCTTCCCCCAGGAAATGGGAGTGTGGGAGTGGTCCCGGTGCAGTTCCAACACGGAGGGGTCGTTACTGTCGACTACGGGGATGTTGTCCAAGCTCTGGTGTTGGGGTGTGCCGTTCTGAGGTACTTTGATGTTGAGTCGCCGCAACTTCTCTTGGTAGCGTCCCATCTGTACGTTTAGTCGATACACTACTGTTTTGAGCATGTTGACGTCGTCCTCGAGGTCCTTTTTGGCACTCTTCAGCAAGCTGTTGTCTTCCGTGACTTTCCGACAGTGTTGCAGCTGGAGCTTCAGATCTTCAAGAACTGTCAGCAGCTCCTGGGACTCCCCTTTGAGATGATTATTCTCCTGGGAGATCTCCTCGTTTTGTGAGTGCAGTACCGATACTCGTTCCTTCAGCTTGAGGATCTTCCGCACGCTCAACTCCTCGAGCTCGTTGAACTTGCCCACCACCTCCTCGTTTTCCCTCTGGAGGCGAGCGTTCTCCTTGAGCAGGTACTTCTTGGTGGGCTTCTGGTCATCGTCCTTCGATCTGTACCTTTTGGAGTGGAAGTTGGCACTGTAAGTCTTCTTGGCTTCGTCCCCCGGTCTGTGGATTGGGACTTCCGGCTTCTGCCGGCGGGGCTTGGGAGGGACTTCCGTCGACATGGTCCAATCAGATTATCGCGTCCTTGTTCAGCGAGAACGAGGGTGGGTGTACCATCATCTGGGATGAGTCATCGATTGTAAATATTGGTGTTGGTCTTTTACTCACCATCGACTTAACAACGACGTGAAGATCAATAGAATCATCGAGGAGTGACGGCCGCTTTCTGACATTTGTAAACAAACTGTTGTTGTGGTTAGCAACCGTTGCCATGGTGACTGTGCTTGCGGCGGCTGTCGACAGAGGGCGGCGGTGTATTCAAATTGATTTCCACGAAATTTTCATAAAATGTCGTCATTGTGATAAAAATGTTTATTCTGGACTTAACAGCACTCTTAACATTGAACAAATAGGAGTTAAAGTTGAAAATGGTAATTTTATTACTTTGCAAATTAGTGCCACCGCGGTGCTTCCACATGCATAATTGGGCCATATTTGACGCAAAAACCATTTTATCTATTTTTATTTTCGGACCGATTTGAATGAGATAAACAAAAAAGTTACCCACAGTTAGTAGCTAGAGGTCCCAAAATGAGTAAGTAGCCACCTGAACTCATTTACCCCCCTTTCTGACCACCTGGAATTTTAGCTTCGATTTCCCGTTTTATATTCTTAGCAATTTTAATCGAAACCACCCCCGCTTACATAGACTCCAATTGCGACTTCTTCCAGGAAGTGCAACTGGGACAGGAATATTTTATATACAACACGGAATATCCCAGGAATTACTCGAGTTCCAGAAATTGCAGGTGGTCCGCCAGAAGTCCCGTGGGAACAGTCATAGTCCTGAGTTGCAACGACGTGGCGTTACCTTACGTGAGTGCGGTGGGAATTTTAGATCAGCAGTTATCAAAAGTTTTCAGTCGAGTAATTGCCAAGGGGATAAACTGTCCCTCTCGCCCACCGGCGATGAAAGTTTTAGCGACGCGGAGAACTACTGCGGCAGAACTACTTTTACCACGTATTCGTACGGAAATCAACTGGCAGTAGGTAAATTAATACGTGACGAATTAAAATAAAATATGGTTCAGTGGTCTTGTCGTACTTTCAGGACTCTTCCCCACTCCCGGCAGCCCCGGAGGAACCTTCCTCTGCTCCCTGGCAGCAATGCGTCCAGGACCTCCCACCTGCGACTGCGGATACAAACCGCAAGTATTTATCCAACTTCTGATACTTTTCTTACCGCTCTCAAACTAGATGAGAATTGTAGGAGGACAAGACACCGGCACCAACGAGTTTCCGTCAATGGCCGGACTGGTAGACCTCTCCAGAGAGAGCGTCTTCTGTGGGGCCAGCATCATCGCCCCAATGTACGCCGTGACGGCATCCCATTGCCTCCTCCACCAAACCTCGAGCAATCTAGGCCTCCTAGTGGGAGCCCGTGATCTCAATTCGATTGCAGAATCGGCCCAACTTCTACCCATATCCACGTTCGTCCAACACCCTTCCTACGACTCCACGATCCAGCAGAACGACATCGCGGTCGTCAAGACCCAATTCAAGATCGTCTACAGCATGGCGGTGTCCCCAATATGTCTTCCGTTCCTGTATAGAGAGTACAACTTCGCGTACGACACAGTCACAGCCCTAGGTTGGGGTTTCAAAGACATATCAGGCGATAAGGCGGACACCTTGCAGAAAGTGGACTTGGAGGTGGTGTCGAATCAAGACTGCGATGCCGCTTTAGCCGAAGACGTACAAGTGACGCAGATGTGCACCTACGGAGACGGCAAAGATTCCTGCATTAGCGACTCCGGGGGTCCTTTGGTCTGGCAGGATGGTTACAGCAGGAAGTTGGAATTGGTTGGGGTGATCTCGTACGGATTGGGGTGTGCCACCAATAAGCCGGCGGTCAACACGAGGGTGACTTCGTTCTTGTCGTGGATAGCGTCGGTCACGAGCGGTAAGATGGCGGCGGGGGCCATTTTGCTGTTGCTAATGGTGTTTTTTTTTCAGATGCTCAGTTTTGTATTCGCTAGAGAAAAATGGTGCAAATGATAAAAAATAAATGGAATAAAAATGTATTTAAGAAATTTATTATTGTGACCCAGAAAACCAAAATTGTCCAAACATATTTGCTGACGGTTATCGTTATTTCTATTTCTGTTTCCAATGGAAAATTTTTTAGGTCGTGTTTAGTGTTAAATACATTATTGTAAACAAATTACCCTATCTAAGTAATGCTACTTAGTAGTTACTTAAATTCTTTGGTAAATTCTTTGATTTCCGTTATCACCAACCCACCAATATATATGACAAAAACAGACCGCTATCGTTAAAAAACGCAATGTTCCACACGTTCGCACTGTCAGTTTTCAACACCCTCCTGCTGACACTCATCCCACCCTCTTCATCCATAGACGCCAACTGCGACCTATTCCAGAATGTTGTCTTGGGTCAAGAATACTTCATCTACAACAGAGAGTACCCGAATTTCTACCGCCCCCAGACTTCTTGCAGATGGACGGCTAAAAGTCCTCCCGGAACCATAATCGTCTTGAGTTGTAACGACTTCAATATACCGCCTGTAAGCACAACCTCGTAACAATAACACTGGTGCAAATCTTGTAATTTTTAGTCTCAAAATTGTCAAAACGACCGTCTGTCCGTATCCCGTACCGGGGACGGGTCTTTCCAAAATGCTCAAAACTTGTGTGGAAATTACGATTTTACGATCTACTCGGAAGCGAACGCGATGACCATCGGGTTGTTTGCTGGGCAAGGAGGCGGTGGGAGGTTCTCGTGTTCGTTGGCGGCGATGAGGCTGGAAACGTGGTGTTCGTGCAGCGTCCAGATTGAAGAGGTGTGTTCCGTCAATGCATCCAACTCGTTGGTGATATTTTCACTTGTAGGAAAAAATCGTGGGCGGCCAAGAGACCAAAATTCACGGATTTCCGTGGATGTCGGCTCTGTTAGACGTGACCACTTATGAGAACTACTGTGGAGCCAGCATCATTTCGAATCGTTATGCTGTGACAGCCGCCCATTGCCTTGTACGATATACGGCCAACATTGTGGGACTTCTGGTCGGCGACCACAATCTAGCCACCGGTTCGACCCGACTCTTCACCTTCCATCTAGACTCTAGATTCTACTTCTAGGAAACGACACTGCAGCCGCCGCCCTTTACAAAATCTCAAATTTCATCATCCATCCTTCCTACAACGACCGAGGCGACAGAAGCAGCGACATCGGCCTGGTGAAGACACTCCAACAGATTTTCTTCTCCCCGGCGGTGGGTCCGGTCTGCCTACCATTCAGATACGGCTTCTGGACGTTCGAAAACTACATGGTCACAGTTCTAGGTACAAAACTAACTACTTTCTTCCGCCATTTGTCTTTCGATTCCAGGCTGGGGCTTCAGAGACATCTCCGGCTACAAGTCCGACACCTTGCAGAAAGTCAACTTGTCGGTGGTGTCTAATTCCCGGTGTGCGCAATCCATGCCCGAAAGGATACATTTGACGCAGATCTGCACTTACACTCCTGGTAAAGATGCTTGTCTGAGCGACTCGGGAGGTCCGCTTCTGTGGAAAGAGGGACGTGGTAGGAGGTACGAGTTGGTCGGGGTCGTGTCTTATGGAATATCTTGTGCCGCCAACACTCCGGGGGTGAACACCAGAGTGACGTCTTTCTTGGCGTGGATAGCGTCGGTTACTGGCGGTTGGTTACGGTGAAGCGTTTTGGCAATTGTGACTAAATTTTTGTTGCAGATGCCGCGTTTTGTATAAGATGAAGATGTTGCTGGATATCGAGTAGCTTCTGATCTTCATTTGCTGAGAAATAAAGATAGAATTTATAACTGCTGTTCTTCCTTCTCCTTAATTACGATATTGTTTGTTTGTGCGACGTATAAAGATATATAGATATATCGAAATATATCTTAAGTGCTTTTTAAGTACCAATTGGTACCAATTTCTACTCCACTATCAGGAAAAAAATATTTTGGCGTGACATTGTTATCTTTTAAGACCTTTACCACGTCAAAAATAGTAATTTTCCGCAATTATAGAGCCATTTTGCACTTCAAGGAAAGAAAACTTTATCTATTTATACCACAAATATCTTTCCTACAACAACAGTAAAGTCTCACCCATGGACTGGAACGCATTTCTGGTTTCCTTCGCGACCATTTGGTCCTTAGCACACTCGCGTTGCTACTTCTACCAAGATCTCAGCATCGGCACCACGTATTACATCTACAATCCTAAATACCCAAACAGTTACGCCTCTTGGAGTGCTTGTACTTGGAGAGGAAAGAGTCCCGCCAACTCCGTGGTGGCTATGACGTGCGATATCAACATCCCTTATGTAAGTCTTCCCTCTCTTGTAACAAGAGTGCAAAAGAAATTTCAGTCCAGAAACTGTAGAAACAGCTACGTTGCCATTTCACCAGATGGGAATTCAAACAGGACCACCAAGTTTTGCGGACGCTCGATCCGCACTCTTGTCACTGACAACAATGAAATCTACATAAGTAACTGCTTTACTGGAATTTCTGTGGGTCTTTAACGTTGAATTTATAGAACTGTCTTCATCATTTGGTAGACGAGGAGGGACGTTTCTGTGCACTCTGAACGCTGTTAGTCTGAATTCCCAACCGTCGCCGAAGCCTGTGGGCGGTGACTGCAACTGCGGTTGGACTTACGAGGTTCGTACTTTTTCTTTAGATGTTTTGTTTCTCGACTTCTTCACGTAGACGAGGATCGTGGGGGGGCAAAACGCGGTACCCAACCAGTACCCCTCCATGGTGGCCTTGGTCAACAAAGACACCGAAGAAGCCTTTTGTGGAGCCTCCATCATCTCGGAACGCTACGTCTTAACAGCAGCCCACTGTCTGAACCGCCTAGAGCCTTCGGGCTTGACAGCTGTGGTCGGCGCTTACGACATCTCCAGGAGTACTCACGAACCCTAAATCGGCACTATCTAACCACTCCACATTTTCAGGTAACGACACAGTGGCGACCGCCTCGTATGACGTCACAGACTTCCTCGTGCACCCACAGTATGACTCCATCAAGCAGCAAAACGACATCGCGATTCTTCGTACCGCTACACCTATACTTTTCAGTCCTTACGTTGGGCCGGTGTGTCTACCCTTTAGATACTCCTTGGCGGACTTCTACATTCAGACGGTGACCGCTTTGGGTACCAACCACAGGTTGCCGGAACTATCAACAATGTAACCGCGGTTTTCAGGTTGGGGCTTTAGAGACCTTTCGGGAAACAAATCCGACATTCTACAAGAAGTTGAGCTATCGATTACTTCCAACGGCGACTGCGAGGCAGCTATTGCAGATCCAGTATGGGAAAAACAGATTTGTACTTACGCCCCCGGCAAAGACAGTTGTTTGAGCGACTCCGGAGGACCGCTTCTTTGGAAGGATTCGGAAACCGTAAGTTTGCAGTTGGTTGGGGTTATTTCGTACGGGATCGGGTGTGCCACCATGAAGCCGGCCGTTAACACGAGAGTCACTTCTTATCTGGATTGGATATTGACCACGACTCCAGGTACGGAGCGAATCGTGGGTCCATCGCGAATCTAAAAGTGTTTTTCAGATGCTGTTTACTGCATGAAGTGATGTGGACTAAAGAATGTAAGAGTTTCGGTCACCAGCCGAGACCATTGTCTAAACAGAAATAAAAATTGTGCTTGAAACTGTATTTCGTTTTCATATTCCTTGATTTTTTCCTTACCTCTTGTGGGCCATTTAGCCATTTTATTTTTTAGTGAGACAAAGGTCGTATTAACAAAAAATTTATAAAATGTTTGATTTATTTGAAATAAATTTTGTAACATTGTTTACATACGAGTTTCAAAATTAGTTTTAAAACCGTTCTTTTAGAACGCTTTTGGCAGTGTTAAGAGTTTCTTACGTCCTATTCTTAGGTTCCTCAAGTTTCCAACTTCCTCCAGTTCTTATTTCTCAAGTTCCTTGCTTCTCAGGTTTAGCAAGTCGTCAGGTTCCTTAAGTCTTGAAGTTCTCAGGTTGTTAGATTACTCACAATCTCAGCATCCTGAAGATCTCAGGTTTTCGGTAATCTCAGATGTTCGCTAATATCGAATTCTCAGATTGTTCAAGTTCTTATGTTCCTCAGGTTATCAAGTCCCTCAAGTTTTTCAGCTTCTTAAGATCCTACGCTTTCCAGTTCTTCAGTATGTTTCTTAAATTCTCTCAAGTTCCCAAGTTCTAAGGTTTCTCAAGTCATCGGGTTCTTTAAGTCAGAGGTTGCTCAAGTTCTCAGCTTTATCTAGTTCTCAGGTTCTCAGATCCTTAGGTTCCTTGAAATTTTCAAGTTCTCAGGTTCTTAAATTTCACAAGTAAGGTCTCTCAAGTTCTAAAGCTCCTCACGTTCTTATGTTCTCAAAGCTACAATTTTTCAAGATTTTAGGTTCTTCCAGATTTAGGGTTCTTCAAGTTTTCAGGATTTTCCATTTCTCAAGTAAGGTCTCTCAACTTCTAAGGTTCCTCACGTTCTTATTTTCTCAAAGCTCTAATTTTTCAAGAATTTAGGTTCTTCAAAATTTTGGGTTCTTCAAGTTCTCAGGTTTTTCCATTTCTCAAGTAAGGTCTCTCAAGTTCTAAAGCTCCTCAAGTTCTTATTTTCTCAAAGCTCCAATTTTTTAAGATTTTAGGTTCTTCAAAATTTTGGGTTCTTCAAGTTCTCAGGTTTTTCCATTTCTCAAGTAAGGTCTCTCAAGTTCTAAAGCTCCTAAAGTTCTTATTTTTTCAAACCTCCAATTTTTCAAGATTTTAGGTTCCTCAAAATTTTGGGTGCCTCAATTTATCATTTTTTTTCCATTTATTAAGTAAGCTCTCAAGCTGTAAGGTTCCTCAGGGTCTTATTTTCTCAAACCTCCAATTTTTCAAGATTTTAGGTTCCTCAAAATTTTGGGTGCCTCAATTTCTCAGGTTTTTTTATTTATCGAGTAAGGTCTCTCAAGTTCTAAGGTTCCTAAAGTTCTTATTTACTCAAAGCTCCAATTTTTCAAGATTTTAGGTTCTTCAAAATTTTGGGTTCTTCAAGTTCTCAGATTTTTCCATTTCTCAAGTAAGGTCTCTCAAGTTCTAAAGCTCCTCAAGTTCTTATTTTCTCAAACCTCCAATTTTTCAAGATTTTGGGTTCCTCAAAATTTTGGGTGCCTCAATTTATCATTTTTTTCCATTTATCAAGTAAGCTCTCAAGTTGTAAGGTTCCTCAGGGTCTTATTTTCTCAAACCTCCAATTTTTCAAGATTTTAAGTTCTTCAAAATTTTGGGTTCTTCAAGTTCTCAGGTTTTTCCATTTTACAATTAAGGTCTCTCAAGTTTTAAGGTTCCTCAATTTCTTATGTTCTCAAAGCTCCAATTTTTCAAGATTTTAGGTTCTTCAAAATTTTGGGTTCTTCAAGTTTTCAGGTTTTTCCGTTTCTCAAGTAAGGTCTCTCAAGTTCTTATTATCTCCAAGCTCCAATTTTTAAAGATTTTAGGTTCTTCAAAATTTTGGGTTCTTCAAGTTCTCAGGTTTTTCCGTTTCTCATGTAAGGTCTCTCAAGTTCTTATTTTCTCAAAACTCCAATTTTTCAAGATTTTAGGTTCTTCAAGTTCTCAGGTTTTTCCGTTTCTCAAGTAAGGTCTCTCAAGTTCTTATTATCTCAAAGCTCCAATTTTTCAAGATTTTAGGTTCTTTAAAATTTTGGGTTCCTCAATTTATAATTTTTTTCCATTTATCAACTAAGGTCTCTCAAGTTGTAAGGTTCCTCAAGTTCTTATTTTCTCAAACCTCCAATTTTTCAAGATTTTAGGTTCTTCAAAATTTTTGGGTTCTTCAAGATCTCAGGTTTTTCCATTTATCGAGTAAGGTCTCTCAAGTTCTTATTTTCTCAAACCTCCAATTTTTCAAGATTTTAGGTTCCTCAAAATTTTGGGTTCCTCAATTTCTCAGGTTTTTCCATTTATCAAGTAAGGTCTCTCAAGTTCTAAGGTTCCTCAAGTTCCTATTTTCTCAAAGCTCCAATTTTTTAAGATTTTAGGTTCTCCAAATTTTATGTTCTTCAAGTTCTCAGGTTTTTCCATTTCTCAAGTAAGGTCTCTCAAGTTCTAAGCTCCTCATGTTCTTATTTTTTTAAACCTCCAATTTTTCAAGATTTTAGGTTCCTCAAAATTTTGGGTTCCTCAATTTCTCAGGTTCTTCCATTTCTCAAGTAAGGTCTCTCAAGTTTTAAAGCTCCTCTAGTTCTTATTTTTTCAAAGCTCCAATTTTTTAAGATTTTAGGTTCTCCAAATTTTGGGTTCTTCAAGTTCTCAGGTTTTCCATTTCTCAAGTAAGGTCTCTCAAGTTATAAGGTTCCTCAAGTTCTTATTTTTTCAAACCTCCAATTTTTCAAGATTTTAGGTTCTTTAGAATTTTGGGTTCTTCAAGTTCTCAGGTTTTTCCGTTTCTCAAGTAAGGTCTCTCAAGTTCTTATTTTCTCAAACCTACAATTTTTCAAGATTTTAGGTTCTTCAAAATTTTTGGTTCTTCAAGTTCTCAGGTTTTTCCATTTTACAATTAAGGTCTCTCAAGTTTTAAGGTTCCTCAAGTTCTTATGTTCTCAAAGATCCAATTTTTCAATATTTTAGGTTCTTAAAAATTTTGGGTTCTTCAAGTTCTCAGGTTTTTCCGTTTCTCAAGTAAGGTCTCTCAAGTTCTTATTTTCTCAAACCTCCAATTTTTTAAAATTTTAGGTTCTTTAAAATTTTGGGTTTCTCAATTTCTAAGGTTTTTCTATTTCTCAAGTAAGGTCTTTCAAGTTCTAAGATTCTTCAAGTTCTTATTTTCTCAAAGCTCCAAATTTTCAAGATTTTAGGTTCTTTAAAATTTTGGGTTCCTCAATTTACAATTTTTTTCCATTTATCAACTAAGGTCTCTCAAGTTGTAAGGTTCCTCAAGTTCTTATTTTCTCAAACCTCCAATTTTTCAAGATTTTAGGTTCTTCAAAATTTATGGGTTCTTCAAGATCTCAGGTTTTTCCATTTATCAAGTAAGGTCTCACAAGTTCTTATTTTCTCAAACCTCCAATTTTTCAAGATTTTAGGTTCCTCAAAATTTTGGGTTCCTCAATTTCTCAGGTTCTTCCATTTATCAAGTAAGGTCTCTCAAGTTGTAAGGTTCCTCAAGTTCTTATTTTCTCAAAGCTCCAATTTTTTAAGATTTTAGGTTCTCCAAATTTTGGGTTCTTCAAGTTCTCAGGTTTTCCATTTCTCAAGTAAGGTCTCTCAAGTTATAAGGTTCCTCAAGTTCTTATTTTTTCAAACCTCCAATTTTTCAAGATTTTAGGTTCTTTAGAATTTTGGGTTCTTCAAGTTCTCAGGTTTTTCCATTTCTCAAGTACGGTCTCTCAAGTTGTAAGGTTCCTCAAGTTCTTATTTTCTCAAAGCTCCAATTTTTTAAGATTTTAGGTTCTCCAAATTTTGGGTTCTTCAAGTTCTCAGGTTTTTCCATTTTTCAAGTAAGGTCTCTCAAGTTCTAAGCTCCTCATGTTCTTATTTTTTCAAACCTCCAATTTTTCAAGATTTTATGTTCCTCAAAATTTTGGGTTCCTCAATTTCTCAGGTTTTTCCATTTACCAAGTAAGGTCTCTCAAGTTCTATGGTTCCTCAAGTTCCTATTTTGTCAAAGCTCCAATTTTTTAAGATTTTAGGTTCTCCAAATTTTATGTTCTTCAAGTTCTCAGGTTTTTCCATTTCTCAAGTAAGGTCTCTCAAGTTCTAAGCTCCTCATGTTCTTATTTTTTTAAACCTCCAATTTTTCAAGATTTTAGGTTCCTCAAAATTTTGGGTTCCTCAATTTCTCAGGTTCTTCCATTTCTCAAGTAAGGTCTCTCAAGTTTTAAAGCTCCTCAAGTTCTTATTTTTTCAAAGCTCCAATTTTTTAAGATTTTAGGTTTTCCAAATTTTGGGTTCTTCAAGTTCTCAGGTTTTCCATTTCTCAAGTAAGGTCTCTCAAGTTATAAGGTTCCTCAAGTTCTTATTTTTTCAAACCTCCAATTTTTCAAGATTTTAGGTTCTTTAGAATTTTGGGTTCTTCAAGTTCTCAGGTTTTTCCATTTTTCAAGTAAGGTCTCTCAAGTTCTAAAGCGCCTCAAGTTCTTATTCTCTAAAACCTCCAATTTTTTAAGATTTTAGGTTCTTTAAAATTTTGGGTTTCTCAATTTCTAAGGTTTTTCTATTTCTCAAGTAAGGTCTTTCAAGTTCTAAGGTTCTTCAATTTCTTATTTTCTCAAAGCTCAAATTTTTCAAGATTTTAGGTTCTTTAAAATTTTGGGTTCCTGAATTTCTTAGGTTTTTCCATTTATCAAGTAAGGTCTCTCAAGTTCTAAGGTTCCTCAATTTCTTATTTTCTCAAAGCTCTAATTTTTCAAGATTTTAGGTTCTTCAAAATTTTGGTTTTTTCAACTTCTCAGGTTTTTCCATTTTTCAAGTAAGGTCTCTCAAGTTCTAGGGTTCCTCAAGTTCTTATTTTTTCAAACCTCCAATTTTTCAAGATTTTAGCTTCTTCAAAATTTTGGGTTCTTCAATTTCTCAGGCTTTTCCATTTATCAAGTTAGGTCTCTCAAGTTCTAAAGTTCCTCAAGTTCTTATTCTCCCAAACGTCCAATTTTTCAATATTTTAAGTTCCTCAAAATTTTGGGTTTCTCAATTTATATTTTTTTCCATTTATCAACTAAGGTCTCTCAAGTTGTAAGGTTCCTCAAGTTCTTATTTTCTCAAACCTCCAATTTTTCAAGATTTTAGGTTCTTCAAAATTTTTGGGTTCTTCAAGATCTCAGGTTTTTCCATTTCTCAAGTAAGGTCTCTCAAGTTCTAGGGTTCCTCAAGTTCTTATTTTTTCAAACCTCCAATTTTTCAAGATTTTAGGTTCTTTAAAATTTTGGGTTCTTCAAGTTCTCAGGTGTTTCCATTTCTCAAGTAAGGTCTCTCAAGTTCTAATGTTCCTCAAGTTTTTTTTTTTTTTTTTTGGTTTTAGGTTCTTCAAAATTTCGGGTTATTCAAGTTCTCAGGTTCCTCAAGTTGTTAGGTTCCTCCAATTCCTCAGTACTTTTTTCAAGTTCCCAAGTTCTTTGGTTTCACAAGTCCACAGGTTGCTCAAGTTCTCAGATTTGTCTTGTTGTCAAGTTAGGCCTCTCAAGTTCTCAAGGTCCTCAAGATGTTTCGTTCTTTCATTTCTCAAGTTGGTCTTCTCAGGTTCTTACTCCCTTAGGTTCCTCAAGTTCTCAAAGTCTTCATCTTTCAAAATTTCAGTTTCTTAGAATTCTAAGGTTCCTCCAATAATTCTTTTGTATGTTTCAAGTTCCAAGTTCTAAGGTTTCTCAAGTCGTCAGGTTCCTTAAGTCCACAGGTTCCGCACGTTCTCAGGTTCGTCAAGTTATCATTTCAACCTCTATTTCTCAAGTTTTAAGGTTCCTCAGGTTCTTAGGTTTTCAAAGCTCCGAATTTTCAAGATTTTATGTTCTTCAAAATTTCAGATTCTCAGTTTCTTCCATTTCTCGAGTATGTTTCTCAAGTTCTCAATTTCTCAGATTTTTCCATTCATCAGTTTGCTTAAGTGCACTGGTTTCCCAAGTTCTAATATTTTTTTAATTTTCAGGTTCTCAGATTCGTTGGTCGTTAAGGCCTTATTTTTGAAGATCTAGAGTCTTCGCAAGTTTATGATTCTGCCAGTCCTCAAGTTGGCCGGATCTCAAGTTGTCAGGTTTCTTCATTTCTCAACCAAGGTTTCTCATGTTCTAAGGTTCCTCAATTTCTGAGGTTCTCGAAGCTACAAATTCTCAAGATTTTAGGTTCCTTAAAATTTCAGGTTTTCAGGTTCTTTAATTTCTATAATAATGTGTCTCAAGTTCTTAATTTCTCCGATTTTTCAATTCGTCAGTTTCCTTAAGACCATTGGTTTCTCAAGCTCTCAGATTTTTCTAGTTCTCAGACTTAAAATCTTATTTTTGATCTTGAAGAACAGACAAAGAAAGTCACTTAAACCTAACACCAGGAACTGAGATAGAAGGAGAAAGACAGTCCCTAAACCCGAAAAGAAAACGCGAAATAGAACGAGAAAGGCAGTCCTTAGACTAGACAGCAGCAACTAGAATAGAAGAAGATAGGGAGTGACAGCCGAATCAGAAGAAGAACAGTTCGAGAAAAGCAGAACGGCAGCGACTCCGGGCAATGTAGCGATTCCGGGATGGCGAGGTCCGGAGCGCACTTCCTTGCTGTTCAAAATGATGTAAGCCCCATTCCAAAATGGAAGGACGTGGCCCGCGGTAACAAGGGTGGTGGCTTGCGGTGGACTTGGGTAAATGACTTCCGGAAAGTTGCATGGGCAGCGCACTATTTTTCCGGTTGCAATGGTGAAAGTATCATCCCGATTGGAGGTCAAGAAGTATTTTAATGGGGCTGTTAAAGATGCCGATTTGGGCGTGGGGAGCTTGACTTTATCGAAGCAGTGGGCGAACCGCATTTTCGATACTCGTCTCTTGAAGTTTTAGATAGCTTTCTTACGACAGTCCCAAGAAATAATTTGAAGCAGAAGACACTCTCTAAAAAGGCCGATAGTGACAGACGAAACAAAAGAAGAAAGCTGAGCGATTGAGAAACCTCAGAACTAAGGATCCTGAGAGACTAAGAATTCTTAGACCTTGAAAGAGAGACCGAAACCACTTTTGAATGTTTAGGGCATTTACTTCTCCCGGCGCATCCACCATTTTTGAGTTTAGAGTGGCATTTTGGATTGTGAATGTGACAGTTGGCATTAAAAATTTTATTTTTAATAGTCACTTTAAATTAAGAAGTCACGTAACTCAATTATTTTTTATTAGTCTATAATGACAAACTGTTCTTATCGCACGTCACGAAACAACAGTAAAAGACACAGATATTTTTTTTTTTGTCAAAATAACCGATTTCCAGTATGCAGTTGCAGTATGAGACACTGTGAATAAAACATTTCTTCGAAGTCATTTACCACACCCTCGAACTGACGACCGATAACACTTTATTGTTTAAAAAATTGTGCATCTCTCTTATTACAGTCTATCTAACCAAATTTATCTAATAAAAAACTAACCGCTTATCTCTTAACTTCGTAAAACTCTTGTCTCAATGATCTTATGAGATAAAAATTGGTTCGCTTCCTGTAAACAAAAGGTAACAAAAAATCGACGCTACAGCATTATCACTAATTTGCTATCACAACGCCATTTATGTTTTGTCGTTGGGACGAACTGTGTGAGTAAATGGCTGTTAAGTCAATTATTTATTGAGCCGATAAGCAGTAACCATTAGCCATTTTTTGTAATTTTGAAAGGTGATTACCATGTAAGTAATTATTTATTTTTTTAGATATCCGACAAATCATGAGTATCGCCTCCATTTTCAACTTCTTGATGCCCATATCGACGGCGATAATCAATCCAAATTGTGACTTCTACCAGGAGCTGATCGTCGGTACGGAATACTACATTTACAACACTGAATATCCGGGGTATTACCAGCCTTCCACTGCTTGTCGATGGACCGGGAGGAGTCCCGAGGGAAGCGTGATCGTGATCACTTGTGACGACATAGACATTCCGCCTGTATGTTATGCTATTGAATAGGTATCACTCGTCTTCGGCTCGTGCAATTAACATATTAATCAATTAATTAACATTACAAAGTAATAGAAACCAATTTCAGTCCACCAACTGCCAAACCGACCGCCTCACCATTTCGTTGACCGGAGACCCAAACCTTAAAGATGGGATAAACTACTGTGGACAAACTGCAGCCACTTTGGTGACCCAAGACAATTCTCTGGCCGTTGGTAATTTTGAGACATAAAAAATGTATCGTTTTACGTCGTGCTGTTGGCAGGACTGTTCTCCGGCTCTCAAAGCTCCGGAGGGAGGTTCCTGTGCGCCTTGACCGCCATGAGGGTGGACCCAGTTCCTACGACCACATCCCTCCCACCGATGTGCAACTGCGGATGGAAGCACGAGGTGGGTGTGGCTAACTCTTTGTTGGGGTTTTACTGTATTCGTCTATTTCTTCTAGCCGAGGATCGTCGGGGGTCACAACACCGGCGTCAACGAGTACCCTTCCATGGCCGCCCTCATCGACAAGTCCACCTACGACGCCTTCTGCGGAGCCTCCATCATCTCCGAGACGTACTCTCTAACAGCCGCCCACTGTCTTCTCAACAAAGTGCCCTCCGACTTGGGGCTGCTGGTGGGCGACTGGGACCTGTCGACCGGTACAGTACCAACCCCAAACTGTCACCGTCTAAACTGTATGTCCTCAGGTACAGACACCGACGCCGCTGCTCTGTACAAAGTGGCGAATTTCCTTTCGCATCCTCAGTACGACACCTCCACGCAGCAAAACGATATTGCGATCCTTCAGACGGCCAAACCTGTGTCATTCACGCTTCGGGTGGGACCGGTGTGCTTGCCCTTCCGGTACACCGAGAGGGACTTCTACGCTCAGACGGTGACGGCTTTGGGTGAGTTGGTTGAGATCGCGGGTAGCTACACCGGAGTACGGTACGTTTCATTCGCAGCGCGCCATTTTTCTGTTTACCGGAGCGAAAGAATTACTCCTCTGCGACACCGGGAAGTATTTTTTTCGCGATGTTAATGTTAATTTAGGCGAACTGAACGTCGCTGCCTGTATCCGAATCTCGGAAAATTAATACAGACTTGAAAGTTTGTGTCTTAACACCACCAGGTTGGGGCTTCCTCGACTTCTCTGGCAACAAATCCGACATCCTCCAAGGAGTTGAGCTCGGCGTGATTTCCAACCAAGAGTGTGCTGCCGCCATGCCCGACCCCATAAGCGACCAGCAGATTTGCACTTACACTCCCGGAAAAGACAGCTGTTTGAGCGACTCCGGAGGACCACTGCTCTGGCAGGACGAAAACACGAGGAAGTTGCAGCTGGTGGGGATCATCTCCTACGGGGTCGGGTGTGCCACGATCAAACCGGCAGTCAACACCAGAGTGACGTCGTACTTGACTTGGATAGTGTCCCAGACTAGAGGTAGTAGCCAAAATACAGCAGTGTTGGGACTAAAATGATTTGTTGCAGATGCTGTCTATTGTATCAAATAAGAAGAAATGTGTGTAAAGTGTTGTGACGATTAACAATAAATTAGTTCCTTAATTTAGTTTTATTGTGATACCTACAGAATACGGATAAAAAAAACAAATTGATTTAAATATTGATTAATTGTTACATTTGAACAGTTATTCAAAATTATAGGTGTTTTACAATCTAACTTCTTTTGTATTGAAGTAGACGATGCCAGATCGATCGAAGATGTACCGTAATTAGATTCCGTTCTCGTATTTTGTACAGATTGTAAAATTTTGGTCTGTATTTGATTTTTATTGACCTGATTCGTCAATATATCCCTCCGCAACATTACTTGATTTCCAACCTCCGTGCCGTTTTAGTTGAAAGAGATCAGCTCCTGCATTTGCTTGGTTTCTGTGTTTAACTCACATTTGTGGTATGAGGTTACTGCTGTTAAGCTTAATTTTTTAAGATTTGGAGGTGGAAAACGCAGAATCAAAAAAGCCCTTTCCAAGTGGACTTCTACTTCATGGAGGAAGGCACTACTGTTACATGCCCTATTTTTACGTGCTAACCAAGAGGGAGTTGATGCATCAAGTAGAAATGTGTGTCAAATTTTGGGACGATTAGCAATAAATCAGTTTCTTAATTTAGTTTTATTGTGATACCTACAGAGTAAAAATTTCAAAAAAGTTAAATTGTAGCAATCAAGGATTCCAGTATTATCGTAACAGTGACAATATTTTTGTGATAACAGATAAGCAAATTTTTTTCGAAACGTAATCGATATTATTCTTTATTGTCCTTATCAGATCAAACGATAAAAGGGGTCATTCCAAAGTTTAAAGAGGTGCGTTTTTATTTATTCCTCTGGTGGTGTTTTTTTCCCGTTTTTCTTTTTGCGGGTCGAAATTCCGCACTTTATGTTTACCGATGAGATAACATCGCCAATCTGCATATCAGTTAGGTGTAAACGTACAATGTGATAAAGTGATAAAGTTTAAAGCTTCAAATGCAAAAATGAGTCACCAATGTCATCACCTTCCTCATCTTTTTTCCCTCGATCGTTGCTTGTAGATGAGATACAACAAATCCTCCGCTCTATAGTAAGTTATCATTGTTATCACCCCGAATCAATTAAATATCGATCATCGGTTAAAAGTCGAATCGCTGTGATTCTGTGACACAATTATGTTTTGGAGCATGTGTTGCTGTGGTCGACAAAATTCTGACGCTTCCACTTTTGAAATGACCAATTCTTCCAACTCTGGTGAGTAGTCATATGTTACGAACCTTCCATAAACATTCAAATTTTAGCGACCGACGAATCTCACAATACTCAAATCAGTACCATCAGCCAGAAGCAGGAAGAGAATGGTACTGCTGGGAACCGCAGAATCCGAACCCAATCACAGTGTAGCGTGAACAGCACGACCAGTGCCAGGTCTTTCTACAGCGTCAGATCGACATCTTCGAATTCACGAGACGAAGCCGATTATTACAGCGTTTGTAGTGAGGAATCGTATAAGAGCACCTAGAAATAGAAGTTAATTTGTAAATGTACGTTATAGGTTATAATTTTATCTGTAAATATACACGGTATCTCACAAGAAATAATAAGCCCAACTAAATCGAAAAGGCAAGCCAAAATACATTTTCAATCGGTACAGTTCTTAGATCTGCGGCGCCCGAGTGTATTTATTTTTCTATACTATTTCTATTATTTGAAATCTATAAAGTTACAAAAGAAGCTCTTATACTAGGTGCTAAGTGTATTTCTTTAACTATTTCTTTTCCTTCTTTTTTCGGGACAACCATTTCGTAATAATTTTAGTTCAAATAAATAAAAATGAGGTTGAAAGCTGTCATCGTGACGTCAGTAGTCTGCCATACTAACACCAGGGCGCGCTGATTTCGCTTCTGTTATCTAAGGGCACTATTATTATTATTATTCCCTAAACCGTCTAGAAATTTCCATTTTTTGAGTAAGTGTTGTGCGACTCAGTTTTCGAGAACTTTCATTAACAAAAAATAATTATTTTGAATTTTTTTGAAAAAAAATCTGACTAGAACTGTTAAGAGTGGCAGCACTATCGCTCCCCAACTGACAGTTGTAAACAAACATAACCCCACTTTATAACCTCAAATCGAGAATGCCCGACATCAAAATCACCCCCCTGGGGGCCGGCCAGGACGTCGGCCGCAGCTGCATCCTCCTGTCCATGGGCGGCAAGAACATCATGCTGGACTGCGGCATGCACATGGGGTTCAACGACGAGCGCCGGTTCCCCGACTTCTCCTACATCACCCCCGAGGGCCCCCTGACGTCCTACATCGACTGCGTCATCATCTCCCATTTTCATCTGGACCACTGCGGAGCCCTGCCCTACATGTCGGAGATGGTGGGTTATTCGGGCCCCATTTACATGACCCACCCCACGAAGGCCATAGCCCCCATCTTGCTGGAGGACATGCGGAAGGTGTCTGTCGAGAAGAAAGGTGAAACCAATTTCTTCACGTCGCAGATGATCAAGGACTGCATGAAGAAGGTGATCGCGGTGACTCTACACCAGTCTTTGATGGTGGATAGTGATATTGAAATCAAAGCGTACTACGCGGGGCACGTATTGGGGGCCGCGATGTTTTGGATACGCGTGGGCCGACAGTCTGTGGTGTACACCGGGGACTACAATATGACCCCGGATAGACACCTGGGGTCTGCTTGGATCGATAAGTGTCGGCCCGATTTATTGATTTCAGAGTCGACCTACGCCACCACGATTAGAGACTCTAAGAGGTGTAGGGAGAGAGACTTCTTGAAGAAGGTGCACGAGTGTATTGATCGCGGGGGCAAAGTCCTGATTCCAGTGTTCGCGCTAGGGCGCGCCCAGGAGCTGTGCATCCTTTTAGAAACATATTGGGAAAGAATGAACCTCAAGGCCCCCGTATACTTCGCCGTGGGGCTCACCGAGAAGGCCAACAACTACTACAAAATGTTCATCACTTGGACCAACCAGAAGATCAGAAAGACCTTCGTCCAGCGAAACATGTTTGACTTCAAACACATCAAGCCCTTTGATAAACAGTACATAGACAATCCGGGGCCCATGGTGGTCTTCGCCACCCCCGGGATGCTCCACGCCGGGCTCAGCCTCAACATATTCCGAAAGTGGGCCCCAAACGAGAACAACATGGTCATAATGCCCGGCTTCTGCGTCCAAGGCACCGTCGGCCACAAGATCCTCAACGGGGCCAAACGAGTAGAGTTCGAAAACAAGCAAATAGTCGAAGTCAAGATGTCCGTCGAGTACATGAGCTTCTCGGCCCACGCGGACGCCAAAGGCATCATGCAGCTCATCCAGCACTGCGAGCCCAGCAACGTCATGCTGGTCCACGGCGAGGCCGAAAAGATGGAGTTCCTCAAACAGAAGATCCAACAGGAGTTCAACATCAGCTGCTACAACCCCGCCAACGGCGAGACCTGCGTCATCAACACGCCCGTGAAGATCCCCATCGACGTGTCGCTGCCTCTCCTCAAAACCGAAGCGAAGAAGTTCAGCGCTCTGCCCCCAGATCCCAAACGGCGGCGGACTCTCCACGGGGTCCTAGTAATGCGGGAGAACAACGTCTGTCTCATGGACGTGGAGGACGCTTGCAAGGAGGCCGGCATCAATCGACACATTATCCGGTTTTCGTCCACGGTACACATCAACGACACGGGGCCGGCCCTGGCCACGGCCCACAAACTCCATCTCTTCATCAAGGAGAACCTGCCCCAGTGGTCGGTCACGTTCGCGGAGGGCGAGATTTCGATCGAGTCGGTCCTGGTGAAGGTCGAGGGGGACGAGGACGAGCAGAAGAACGTGTACGTGTCGTGGACGAACCAGGACGAGGACTTGGGGAGCTACATCCTGAATTTGTTGAACCGGATGGGGCAGTAGAGGGGTTGATTGTAAAATAGATATTTTGTATTAGGGTAGGAAGAGATGTTTATAATTGCTCACCTGAGCCCAATAAATCATTATTTTTAATTTAATTTCTTGGAAATTTTGAAATAAATTTTTGGTGACAATGGTCACGTGATTTAGGTTTGCAATGGCACGGAACCAAAGTAACCAAACCACGAGGGAAAAATTACAAAATAAATTATTTAGTGCAATAATAAAATTAAGTAGGGCCGTGCAACCAAAAGGAGAAGCTAAATAAATTATTTGGAGTTGCAGCAACTTTGTAAAATACACGAATCTCCAAATTTTTTCATAAACCTGACCACAACAAAGTCCCTAAACCACCAACTTGGCGCGAAAACATGCCAACAGGTTATAATTAAACTTGCTCAAACGATGCAAGAAATCACAGATAAATACCGGCCCGAGCGGGATTTGAAGTCCCGCAAACGCAACGCGGACCCCAACAGGTGAACCCCCGCTTGTTGTCACTCTGTCTGACTTCACTTTCCAGAGAGGAGACTTCGGAACTGCGGTTACGGCAAATCATCGAAAATGAGGCTATTGATGCGAAATACGGCTTCGAACGGGTCAAGGATCACCTAGAGAGAACCGGGTTCCTTCTGAACATGCATGGGGTGCGTCGGAGTGGAGGCTAGGAATTTGTGATTCGATGTTGTTTTTAGAGCGAGTTGCTTGACGAAGACAAGCGGTTGGTGGCTGCCGTCGACTTCTACTTCATGGAGGAAGACGGCACCCGTTTTAAAGTGTCCTACTGCTACATGCCCTATTTTTATGTGTTGACCAAGAGGGAGTTGCTGCAGGAGGTGTCCCAGTTCTTGTCAAAGAGGTTCTCTGGGACCATCGGGAAGATCGAGACGGTCGTTAAAGAGGATTTGGATTTGGTAAGGAACCGCGCTTCGGCATCTTTTTAAGATTAAATTTTATTTATATTGAGTTTTCATAAACGATCATGTTGCCACTGGATAACAGAAATCAGTCATTTTTTTCCAGTGGCAACATGATGTATGAATAATTTGCAAAGATCTTATAATTTGGGGCTTCCAGCCGAACCACTTGATCGGCCTCAAGCAGCGGTACATAAAGCTGTCGTTTTACAACCAAAACGACCTCATCAAAGTCCGAAAAGACATCCTCAAAGCCGCTAGAAAGAACAGGGAGCGAGAGAGCTCCAACACGTATTACACTGAGATGTTGACCGACATCCTGGCCGAGAAGGGGGACGTGGTCACGGTGGCTGGCACCACGGACCAAATGGAAAACATCCTGGACATCCGGTACACACATTATTTTTTTTTTTTACTTAATTTATTGTGATATTACAGGGAATACGACGTTCCGTACCACGTCCGGGTCTCGATCGACCTGAAGATCTTCTGTGGCTCCTGGTACACGGTCAAGTGTAAGGGTGCCAGCACGGACCCTCCTACGATCACCCTCAGAAGCGACATCATCGAGCGCCCCGAGCCCATAGTACTGGCCTTTGATATAGAAACCACAAAGCTGCCTTTGAAGTTCCCCGACGCCAACACCGACCAAATCATGATGATCTCGTACATGATCGACGGACAGGGCTTTCTCATCACAAATCGGGAGATCCTGTCGTCCGACATAGAAGACTTTGAATACACCCCCAAGCCCGAGTTTGAAGGAAAGTTCACGATTTTCAACGAGAAGAACGAGATGGCGCTGATTCAAAAGTTTTTTGACCACATAATGGACGTGCGCCCCCACATTTTCGTCACCTACAACGGCGACTTTTTCGATTGGCCTTTCGTGGAGACCCGGGCGGCCGTCTATGACTTGGACATGAGACTGGAGATCGGCTTTTCCAAGAAGAACGACGTGTTCTCCTGCAGGCCCGCCACTCACATGGACTGCTTTTGTTGGGTGAAGAGGGACTCCTATTTGCCTGTGGGGTCCCAGAACCTGAAGGCTGTGGCAAAGGCGAAACTGCGGTAAGCAATCACTTTTATTTCCATAAACAAACAAGTACAAAATGATTTAGTCACTAAGGAATCAGTATCTCTATCACCACCTTCTCCCTCTTGTACTTCCCCCTCTGGTCCTCCGGTGGTTTATTCATCGCCACGAGCGTCGACAGCCTCGACACGGCTTTATCAGACACCGCGAAGAGACTGCAAAACGCCCGCTTGCAGATTCTGATCCTTTGGCCCCCTTCTTTGGGGGCGAAGTACTGAAACGTGGCACTCCTGTGGACGATAGCTGTCTCGTAGCGCGGCCGCCGCCGGCCGATCTTCACTCTCTTAATAAATTCCATGAGATAGGCGTCTTGCTCGTTTTTGGGTCTACCGTTGTAGAGATTCTCGACGAAGTCTTGTCGTTCTTGTTCTGAGAACTCCTCTGTGCATTTGTTCCTACACCCGCAGTCAGGCCCTGGCTCTTTTCGGCCCACGGGGTGCCCCCTGGTGTTGATGTAGCCCTCGCCTCTGAGCCGCGCTAGTTTGATCTTCTGTTTTTGGGCCTTCTTGAGTCTGAAATTTTTAGGGGGACACTCGTCGGAATCGGAGAGAATTATCACTTTGTCGTCAGCTAGCATTGGAAGATTCTCACTCAGAGGTTTCTTTTAATACGAATAATTCGATTTTGGTGGACGTCAGAATTTGAGGTTATGTGTGGCTGTGGTGGGGGCGCCAGTTCGAGATTTTAAAGTGTATACCACAATTGTACAGTGTAACTCCTACAGAAGACAAAAAGTGTAGTTTTTGTGCAAATTTTCAACGATACAATATTTAAAAAAAAATTAATACTTTTAGTTGCAATTACTTGTCGGCAACCCACCGTGCACGTGTGTGTTGTGCGTTATCTAAGGCGGAATTTTCTGTAGATATGATCCTGTGGAACTAGACCCCGAGGAGATGTGCCCCCTGGCCGTCTCCCAACCCCAGGTCCTCTCCAACTACTCCGTCTCGGACGCCGTCGCCACCTACTACCTCTACATGCAATACGTCCATCCCTTCATCTTCGCCCTGTGCACGATCATTCCTTGCGAGCCCGACGAGGTCCTACGCAAAGGGTCCGGTAAGTCCTCCGCCTTCACGTCGACCTTCGGTAACCTAATTCTCCCAGGAACCCTGTGCGAGGCCCTCCTGATGGTGGAAGCATTCCATTGCAACATCATCTTCCCCAATAAAGAAGAGACGATCCTCAACAAGTTGACCGACGACGGCCACGTGCTTCACCAGGAGACCTACGTTGGCGGCCACGTGGAGGCGCTGGAGTCGGGGGTGTTCAGGGCCGACATCCCTTGCAGATTCCGCCTGGAGGTGGACGCCCTGGACAAGATGATCGAGCAGGTGCCGAAGACGTTGGCGCACGCTATCGAGGTCGAAGAGGGCGTGCCTTTGGGGGAGGTGTGCAACCTGGAGGAGGTCACCAAAGAGATCGTGGCGCAGCTGGCGGCCTTGAAGGAGCAGCCGATGCGGCTAGAGCGCCCACTGATATACCACTTGGACGTGGGGGCAATGTACCCCAACATCATCCTAACGAATAGGTTGCAGCCGTGCGCTATGGTGGACGAGACGATCTGCGCCTCCTGCGACTTTAACAAGCCGGGGGCGAGATGTCAGAGGAACATGGCGTGGATGTGGAGGGCGGAGTTTAGTAAGTTTCCACCTCTTAATTGACGATATTAGAAGGTTTTACTTTTAGTGCCGGCATCTAGAAATGAGTACCACAGGATCCAGCAGCAACTGGAAACGGAGAAGTTCCCCCCACAGTTCCCAGGGGGACCCGCGAGGGCCTTCCATCAGCTGTCAAAGCAGGAACAAGCCGATCTGGAGAAGAAGCGTCTCAATGTTTACTGCCGGAAAGTCTACAAGAAGATGAGGGTGACTAGAGTAGAAGAGAGAACCACAACAATTTGTCAGAAAGAGAATTCTTTCTACGTCGACACTGTTAGAGCCTTCAGAGATCGACGGTCTTTATTCTTTTAGCTCGTCTCTACGATTTATTTACTTTTCTGATTACAGATATGAGTACAAGGGGTTGTCCAAAAAAGCCAAACAAGCAGTGGTGGCTGCCATCAAAGGCGGCGACGCCTCCGAAATCAAATCGGCGAAGAACCGAGAGGTGCTATATGACTCCCTCCAGCTGGCCCACAAGTGCATTTTGAATTCTTTTTACGGATACGTAATGAGGAGAGGGTGGGTAACTCTTCTGCTGCAGAACACAGTTGTGCCAACTTAGCGTTGTTCCAGAGCCCGGTGGCACAGCATGGAGATGGCCGGCATCGTCTGCTACACTGGTGCAAACATTATAATGCGCGCCCGCGAGATAATCGAACGCGTGGGCCGCCCCCTAGAGCTCGACACCGACGGTATCTGGTGCATCCTTCCCGCGTCCTTCCCCGAGAACTTCACCGTTCATACCAACCTCGAAAAGAAGAAGAAACTAGTGATTTCCTATCCGAACGCGGTACTCAACGCCATGGTGAAAGAGTACTTCACCAACGACCAGTACCACGAGCTGGTGGACTCGGAGAATCTCACCTACGAGGAGCGCAGTGAAAATTCGATCTTCTTCGAAGTGGACGGTCCGTACAAAGCTATGATTCTACCGGCGTCCAAAGAGGAGGGGAAGAAGTTGAAGAAGCGGTACGCGGTGTTTAATTTTGACGGTTCTTTGGCCGAATTGAAGGGCTTCGAAGTGAAGAGGCGCGGGGAGTTGCAACTGATCAAGAATTTTCAGTCGTCGGTGTTTGAGGCGTTCCTCAAGGGGGAGAGTTTGGAGACGTGTTACGCTGCGGTGGCCCAAGTTGCCGATTACTGGCTAGACGTGCTGTTCTCCAAGGGGCAGAATATGCCCGACACGGAGCTGTTCGATCTGATCTCCGAGAACCGGTCCATGTCTAAAAAGCTGGAGGAGTACGGGGACCAGAAAAGTACCTCCATAAGTACCGCTAAGAGGTTGGCCGAATTCCTGGGAGACCAAATGGTGAAGGACGCCGGCTTGGCCTGCAAGTACGTCATTTCGAAGAAGCCTGAAGGGGCCCCGGTCACGGAACGAGCCATCCCGTTGGCCATATTCCAGTCAGACGAGAGCGTCCAACGACACTACCTCCGAAAGTGGCTCAAAGACTCCTCGTTGGGCGACGTGGACATCAGAGACATCCTCGACTGGAACTACTACATCGAACGACTCGGTGGAGCCATCCAGAAGATTATAACAATCCCAGCGGCCATGCAGGGAGTACCCAACCCGGTCCCGAGAGTGCGTCATCCTGACTGGCTGCACAAAAAAATCCTCGAAAAGAACGACACCTACAAGCAGCGCAGAATCACCGATATGTTCACTGCGCGCCCCAAATCCCAAGACATCGAGGACTTCGGTCCCATGGCACCACCCAAACAAACCGTTCCTGTCGTTACCACCACGAAGCGCAAGCGTGGTTCCGACAGTTCCGAGGCCTTCTCGGAAGAAGACCTGAACAAAACCTGGCGAGAAGTCATAGGGAACCCGCCCCGGTTCGGCACCACCGAGTGGGTCGCCTTCCAGAAGCGCAAGTGGGCCTTCCAAGCTGCCCAGAGGAACCAGGGTACCAACAAAAACAAGAAGAAAGTCAAGGGTAGGTCTGCGGTGTTGCGATCTACAGTGAGTGGAACCTTGGGGGGCTTCATCCAGAAGGCGCAGAAGGCGCTGTTGACGGTACCGTGGCAGGTGATCCAGGTGGTTCCCACGATGACGCCCGGGGAGTATAAGCTGTGGGCGTTGGTGCAGAACGAGCTGCACCAAGTCAAGCTGGTGGTTCCGAGGGTGTTCTACGCGAACTTGAAGGAACCCAAAGCCGTCGAGGAGGGGGCTCTGTTCAAGAAGTGCAACAGGACGTTGCCCAGGTTCCGGCAGGTGTACAACTTGTATATGTATTCGGTACCGGAGGACGTGTTCCAGGAACACGGCAGGAAGTTGTATCTGGACCAAACTGATCCCCACGTCGAAGGCGTCTACGAAACTCAGGTACCGCCTTTGTTCCGGATTTTCATAAAAATAGGTTGTATTTGTAAGGTGGTACCTGGGGTTTCTAGTTTGGACACGTTCGCGCTGGATGACCTCGATATGAACACTACTAAATACCCGTATCTGAAGAAGGATTCGATTCGACGGTTGTTCTTTTACCACCATAAGCATCCCACCAAACCCCAGCAGATGTTTGCTTTATTTCTAACCCCATTGAAGAGGGCTGTGGTCATCGTGGTGGACTCGGTACGGACGAATTTGATGCCTAATTTGAACAAACTGTACGAAACGGAAAGGATACTAAAGTGAGTGGGATTTATGCAAAAACATGTTGTTTAACACTTTAAATGGTGTTTCAGGAAGGATCGGGGCACCGAGGAGACCGACCTCCCACCCGACACCATCACCTTCGAGGTTCGCATCGAGACCGACCTCGCTCAAGTTCACAAGCTCCTCCAGAAGGCCCTCCAAGTCTACAAAGACGAGAAGAAAGGTCCCACGTTCGTGGGCGTCCAGTCAACCACGCCCTTATCTGCCCTCCGCACCGCCCTCCCCCTTCTTTCGGACTTCCCCCAGGTTCAAGTTCACGTCGAAGACGTGGAAGAACTTTACAACGTGATGGACTGGCAAAAAGTGGGTGCCCGCGCCCTCATCCGTCACTACCTCAACAGCGAGAAAGTCCTGGACCTGATGACCGAACAGAGCAGATACTTCCACTTACCGGTGGGCAACATGCCCTCCGACCCCGCCCCCTTCGGAGCGGATCTGTTTTACGCGCGTCATTTGACGAAACACAACCACGTGCTGTGGTGCTCGCCCACGGACAAGCCCGATTTGGGCGGGATCGAGGAGAACGACTCGCGGCTTTTGGCCGAGACCCAGGAAGGGTCCAGCGAGGTCTGCAACGTCCCGGGGTGGTACTCCAGCGTGTGCGTGGAGTTGGACGTGGACAGTTTGGCAATCAACACGCTTTTGCAGAGCCACCACGTGACCGACATCGAAGGTACGAGTGTCATAACCGCCTTCGATGCCGCTGCAGCCACGTCCCTCGAGGACCTGGTGGGGGCGAACCAGACCGCCTACGACGAGACGGCGAGGTGCGCCGAAGCCTTCAAGATTCTACGGACTTTGGCGAGCACCTGGATGCGGGACATCTCGTTGTATCGAAATGTGTTTGCAGATTTTCAGGTCATTCATTTTTATCGGTGGTTGCGATCGCCCAAAGCGCTGATGTACGACCCGGCGTTGTTGAGGACCCTGCAAAATTTGATGAAGAAGTTGTTCCTACAGCTAGTGGCCGAATTTAAGCGGCTGGGTTGCACGATCGTGTACGCGAACTTCAACAAGATCGTCATTTGCTCGAAGAAGAAGAGCGTGGAAGATGCTATTGCCAACGTGGAGTTTGTAGTTACGTCGATAAGGAACAAAGAGCTGTTTCATTCCCTGGAGATCACGTATAGACAGTGCTGGGAGCACTTGGTGTGGCTGGATTCGGCCAACTTTGCGGGGGTGCAGGGGAAGCTGCCAGAGGAACTTGAGAGCGAGGACAAGGGAGAGGAAGAGAAGGGTGAAGAGGACGAGGAGGGGGACGATGCGGTAACTTTATTATTAAATATCCGGCACCATTTTTACTTTTAATTTCAGCCCACAGTGGTCATGAACTGGAACCTGGCCGAGCGCCTCCCCGAACAAGGGGGTTGTCGCAGCAGCTTCAACGCCGTGATCGCGGGTTACATCAACGCCGTCTACTCCAAGATGAAAGAGACGGAGACCACCACGATCGCCAGAGCTGTACTGAGCCAACCCTCGTTGGGTCTAGGGGCCAACGACGACGTTGCCGACTACGCCAAAGAGATCCTCTCAGGCGAAATCAGTCAAAAACTATTTCAGTACGCTCCTGACGCTTCGTGTATAAATGCCACTAAGACAATGTTGCAGAATCACAGAAAGGATCAACCACCGGCTCAAGCCTCTCCCCGACGGCACCGCTCCGGCACTGGAATTCGTCAAGGCCATTTGTCAGATTCTGGGCCTGGACGCGACTGTCAAGGAGACGGTGGCGCACTTAAAAGGAAATTTATTGCGTCTTTTAGGGGTCGGGGAGTTCTCTGAAAAGGCAGAGTGGAGGGACACCTCAGTCTCGTACGTCATCTCGCAGGTGATCTGCAAGGCGTGCAACCATTGCAGGGACATTGACCTTGGCCGGGATCAGTACAGGTCCGACTCGGCGTGGTTATGTCCCTTATGTAACACTCCCTATGATAACTCCGAGATGGAGATCTCTTTGTTAGATACAATTAACAGGAAGTTTTTGGCTTACAACTTGCAGGATCTGCAGTGTAGGAAGTGTGCCCAGATCAAGATGGAGAACCTGATGGTCCACTGCCAGTGCGCGGGCGAGTACAAGTGTCTGGTGTCGAAATCGGACCTTGTGAGACTGATAAAGACTTTCCAGTCCCTGGCAGGGAAGTTCCAAATGTTAGCTTTAAGTGAGTTCACAACTCAGATACTGTCACTAATTTAAGAATAAATATTTTTAACATTTATTTATTATTATTAACGTGACGACAGCTATATTGAGGAATCTACTTCTTGGTTTCCAAGTTGATGGGGTCAAGAACTGGGTCTTCAAACTTAATTGTGGGGAATTTGGTCATGTCCACACCAGGGCCACCACCAAACACTCTAGACACCTTCTCCAACTCAGCCTTCAGTTCTTTCTCAATGTCGGGGGAGGGCTCCACCAATTTACCACTAAATAAATTGAATTAACACTGCAGATGTCTAGAATGGGGGCTTACCCGGCGCTCTTCTGTTTGTACTCTCTGATTTTGTCGACAAAGAGCTGCTGAATGGGGTCGGTGGCTTTCTGAAGGCATGGCGCCAAGATCCCCAGGTTGCGACTGTGGACCGCAGCGCGGGCTGTCTTGTGAATGTTCTGCAAGATCTGGTGGGACAACATCTGAAAAATGAGGTTATGAGTTATGTAATCACTGATAAAATTCGAGTCTTTGTGATATGGATGAAGTGAATGCTGCAATTAGGAGGAAGTAAGAATAGGAGTGAAAAGGGGACGAGGAAGTTTAATCTCACCGTGCGGAATTGGAGAAAATGAGATTTTCCGTGCACTTTCAACCCCTAGTTCCTATCAATCTCACGGTTACTTTGGTTTCTCAATGTTGGTACAATCTTGAGTTCCAATTTTGGAATTAAATATTAGAATGTAAGTGTGAAGACTCAAAAATGGTTGTATGGATGTTTTTATTGTGAGTCCTGGTTGTTACACGACTTACAGTATTTATTTCTGCCCATATCGGTTGTTAGAATTTCGGTTGGTACTTCCATCTGTCATTCGTCAAAGTTAACCCACAACTTCCACGTATTTTGTAAATTTTATTTTCGAAAATGGTCTCGATTTTGAACTCCATCGACACGGGGCACGAGGACATGGTCCACGATGCCGAGGTGGACTACTACGGCCTGCGCCTCGCCACCTGCTCTTCGGACAACAGCGTCAAAGTTTACGACATCAAGCACGGGGGCACAGCCCTGCTGGACGACCTCAAGGGCCACTTCGGACCCGTCTGGCAGATCGCCTGGAGCCACCCCAAGTACGGCAACCTCCTCGCGTCGTGCTCCTACGACCGCAAGGTCATCATCTGGAAGGAACAGAACGGCAAGTTCACCAAGTACTACGAGTACGCCAACCACGATTCCAGCGTCAACTCGGTGCAGTTCGCGCCCCCAGAATACGGCCTGGTGCTGGCGTGCGGCAGCAGCGACGGCTCCATCTCCATCCTCACCTACATCGCGGAGACCCACAACTGGGACGCGAAAAAGATACAGAACGCACACGCCATCGGCTGCAATGCCGTGAGTTGGGCCCCCGCAATCACCCCTTCGGGAGACGGCGCCAAGTTGGTGAAGAGGCTAGTTTCTGGGGGGTGTGATAACTTGGTGAAGATTTGGAGGGAGGAGGAGGACAGGTGGGTGGAGGAGAACAAATTGGAGGTGCATTCGGACTGGGTGAGGGACGTCGCGTGGGCCCCGTCGGTGGGGCTGCACCACCACACCATTGCCAGCTGCTCTCAAGACAGGAGGGTCATCATTTGGACCAGCGACGACGGAACCAACTGGAATTCGACGGTTTTGCAGACGTTCGATGATGTGGTCTGGAACGTCAGTTGGTCGCTCAATGGGAACATCCTGGCGGTGTCGGGGGGCGACAACAAGATCACGCTGTGGAAGCAGAACTTGCAGGGGAGCTGGCAATGTGTCAGTGACGTCGTGAAGGGACAGGGACAGATCACTAGCCAGTAGAATGTAAATTGTATTATTTTATAAACTGTACTATAAGAGGAGTCATCTTTCACTCAAAGCCTGTTGATTTAAACACTGTTTATTAACATAAACATACTGAACTTACAAAAGAATTCTTAATTATGTGAATTTATTTCTTGGCTTTGGCCTTCCTCTCGGCCGCCTTGACGAGCTGCTTGGCCGTGCTCAGATTGTGCCTCTTCGAGAACCGCTGGTTCTTTAGAAACTTGGCGTCCATCTGAAAAGATATTCGTTATAACCACTGCTCTGCAGCAAGGATCAAACTACTCACCCCAAGGGTGGATTCGTGGCGGAAACGCTTGGGCTTCTTGATGCCGTTGCGATGCGCCTTTCTGTCTAAAAATCAACACATTTACAAACTTACTTAAACACAATGGGGGAAACTCACTCTGGTTGTGATTAGTGTGGTTCTTGGACTTGGCCATTGCTCGAAATTATATCAAAACGGTCCCAAAATTCTGACGAGACAAACTTCCAAGATGGTTGGAAAAAGAGAGGTTATGTCGAACACGTTGTGGAGGTTTTAGTGGATTTCGGGCTCGTTAGGTTGGTAGTGGTGTGAGAATGCCGGATTTTCGGAATTTGAAATGTTAAATGTTATTGTCTTTGATTTTGGGGACAGTAGACAAGTGTTGGGGCCCTGTCTGATGGAACCTCAAATTCCCAAACGTTGTGGTGCTTTAGTGGATTTAGGGGTCATCAGGTTAGTAGTGGTGTCGCCTTTTTGGAATTTGAAATATTGTTTTTGATTTTAGGGTCAGTATACAAGGCTTTCGTGTGATGGCCCCATCTGAAGTGCGCCTTTGATTACTTATCAAAAGAACAGATTAAAAAATTACCATTAACAGAGTTCAAATTATAGATTTATATTTATTCTAAGAAAAGAACAAGTACTGGGCCTTGTTTTCTCACCAAGGACAGATTACAGATTGATGCCATAGTACCTCTTAAAGTAATTTATTCACTTAAAATAGTTCTAGGGATTTAAGAATTAAATAGGTTTGTCACTGATGTAGACACAAAGTGGATTTTTTTAACATTGCAGTAATACTTTAACAAAATTAATATCAAATAAATATCCAAAAGTTTCATCCACGGCCAGCTGTATCTAACAATGATGTAGCTGGTCGTGGTTTTATCAATCCAACCATCTTGTTGTAGTGATGTATAATTTTTGTGAGTTGTAGCTCTCTATCTTGATGGGCAACTCCCTCCTCTTTAGTTTGTAAATACACATCCTTGTAGGTCCAGCCATGAACTCTACTTCCCTAGACTTTCCAAAATGAGCGTCCCAACGCAGTCCTGTCTCTCGATGCTAGAAAACAAAGTGTCCAAGGGATCCCTGCTAAGATGTGCCAAATCCAGATGCTTAAAATGGTCTATGTTGTGCAGCCTATTCCACAGGAACACAACTGACTGCATGGTCATCTGCCAGCCTGTGACAAACAGGTAGTCTTTTGTAACGTCACTTCCAGTTTGCAGATCAATCAGCTGCCACTCCTTCAGCTCTTTGACCAGCTTGAGCCACAATTGAAAATGTGGCGCCCCGTCGAAGAGCCCTGATTTGAAAGGCTCGTATTCCTCGGCTCGACGACCCGAACTGGTCAAGGAGTCCAACAGATTCTCGATTTTGGCAGTGAATTCGGCGGTGTTGAAGGCGTCAAAAGGTAAGACTGAACAGCAAACAGAGTAGGTTTCGATGGTGCAGGCCATTTTGTAGCTCAGCTGTGCTGCTGCGATCTTGACGTCGTTTTTTACGTTGGGGTCCTGGAAATCAAAGTGCCCCTCCTCCAACTGCAGTAATCTGAACCTCCTCTTCTGATCAGCCTTGAAGGCCTTTCTGATGTAGTCGAACTGGGCGCATTTGTCTGGAGCAAACTTGATCTTACACTTCACCAGGGCGTCTCTGGTTTGCTTCAGCAAACCCCAAGCGTCGAAAATAACGAACACTTGAAAGTGGGACCGCATCCTCACGTAGAAGTAGCAAGAGTTGTTGCCGCAGAGTTTGGTCATCGCCGCGCAGTTGACGGGTGTCTGCTCGCAGACTGTGGCGACCACGGTCAGCCCTATTTCTACCAGTTCGGAAATTATCAGCATTATGAGGAACTGCAGATTCACGGAGGGCACACTCGTCTGGGTGAAATAACAGGCGACGAGTTGGCTCCACGGGTGGTCGATGCCCCGGATCATGAAGACGAGGACGTTGGTCGCTTTGGGGGCCTCCGTGGCATTGCTGCTGATGTACTCCGTTACTTTGTCGGGGTGGAAACCCAGTGCGTGCTCGCGTTGCTCGAACAGCAAGGAACAGAAGCGGTGGGATTTTTCCATTTGGGCGACGCGGACTGCCAATCCGCTTCGAACGTCTGGCTTTATGCCCTCGGTAAACCTTACGCCTGCGGTGGGGATTTCATTGGGCTTAACGGACTCGGTAACAGTCTGTGGAGGTGCTGCGTTGGGCTTAACGACATCGGGGACGGTCTGTGGAAGAAGGGGGCTACTCGGAGGGCTGCTCGAAGAAACGGCGTAGTCGTGGTCGACGTCTTGGTCGCCACTGCTGGAACTTCCGACGTCGTAATAGTCATGTTCCCGATTTATATCCGACAGAATTTCTCTTCTCCGATTTAAGTCTGTGGATATATTATTTTCAAAACACACTTCTCCCTCGTATGGAATGGGCACAGCCCCGTAGTGTATACGCTCCTTCCTGCTGTTCACAAAGTCGTTCATAGTAAAATGGGCCTCACAGATGCTCCAGTTCTTAACATTTGCAGACGTGGGTATCTTCAACACGTTGCGCCACACTTCCACACGTTTCTCGTCCTTGGGGAACCGGAAAAAGCGTTTGTTGGTATAGTCCCCCTTCACCCGGGAATAGTAGTAGGATTCACATCCCGGGTACTTGCACTTGTATTTCTTTCTAGCTGAACTGAGGGCCACATCTGCCATGGTTGGGGAAAAGGTATTTAGCCACACATTATTAATTAATTTAGGGAACGAATATCACAACGGCCCTTAATTTCGAATGTGAAGTGTGAACAAAATTTAACGGCCAAAACAGTTTTTAAGCACGATTTATAATAATTGTAGGTTATGTGTCGTTTTTGCCATAGAAAAGTTAGTGGGACGACACCTACCAGTGGAAATGGCGGTAATGATGGTGCTGCCACCAACTGGATGGCAAACCAATTTTTTGTCGAGATAAGACTAATCAAATCTTGTCTAAGAATCAAATATACACGTTTTTTATACATACAGTGTAGCAGTATACATTTATACAACATTGACGTTCAAGATTTTCTGTCCGCGACAGTATTTTTATTTTTTTTTGCAATTTTTTCGAATACTTGGGGTTCAGCTGCTTCTTCTGACTCTTTCCATCCTTTTTTGATTATTTTGATTTTGACAATTCTATGAATGGTTCTTCCGTTTTGCAATATTTTAAGCGGTTGAAACACTCTTTATGATAATGTGAGGTTATGTGTAAACATTTTGTGAAGAACCACAGAATAGTGGCCAACGCGCTCATTTTATAATACAAAATTCACTAACCCAAGTGCGCATGCGCGCACCCCTTTCAACATATCCTTTCATCAACAAACAAGGTTAGAATCAATCTTTTTATTTGCATCCTCAGAAAATTTAACTCCTGATCCTTTTAGTCACAATGGGCGACCGTTACAACATCCACAGTCAGCTGGAGCACCTCCAGTCCAAATACATCGGCACGGGCCATTCCGAAATCACCAAGTACGAGTGGCTCCTCAACCAGCATCGAGACAGCTACTCCAGCTACCTGGGGCACGCCGACTTGCTCAACTACTTCGCCGTTTGCGAGAACGAGTCCAAAGCCAGGGTCAGGTTCAATCTCATGGAGAAGATGTTGCAACCGTGCGGGCCCCCTCCGGACAAACCCGAGGATTAAAATATCACAATTCTACAATTTAAGTATGTTTTTTATTAAATCGTGTAAGTAGTAGCAGCTTATTTCAATGAACAAGAACCCGAAGTGGCTGGCTTCCACAAATATTTTGGGGGCGAACACTGACCAGATGAAGAGGTGGTGACGATGAACGAAGGTGACTAGAAAGACAACTACGGTGGTGTGCAGACGGAAGGCGGCGAAGGTGGAGAGGGCCCCCCAGGGGTTCACTTTGGGGTTGCGGAAAAGGAGGAGGTGGGTTAATACTGGGAACGTGTAGGTGTGGGATAACACCTGGGGGACTACAAACGCAGGGTTGTATTCAGTCAGGCCTATGTAACCGGAGGCGATGTCCACACTAGCGAGGCTGTTGTCGTGGCCTTGGGCGAAAAAGAGGAGGTTACCCAGCCAATAGTGGGCCATGACCAAGCTGTTTGGACTATCGAGACTAGAGTGGAAGACACTACTTCCATATATGCAAATTGGGATTAATATTACATTGTATGGTTTCAACAAGATGGCACTGGAAAGCAGCCATGCAGGCAGTACACCTTCTGATGTAAAACTGCAAACAAACCTTAGAAATATCAGTAGCCATATTGTCTGACCCATAGTCGGATGCTCCCTCGCGATAGTGCGAAAGACATAAATTAACATTAAAATAACAGCATCTATAGCACTCTTTGAGCCACTGCTGTAGAAGGTTGACAACAAACCGACTATAAAGACAATTTGCAGCCATGGATAGTTCTCTTCTTTCAGCAGCCAATCTGCCAAATCCGGCACCGCCGCCCATTTGTCGCCCACTTGATTCATGGTTCTGGCAAACCTAATTGCCACTGCTAAAACAATCCAGCTCTGGGCTGCCCCCACCCCTGTGACTATTTTCAATATAATAAAGGTGTTGGTAAAGAAGTACCAATATTGGTGTTCCTCTTCCAGAAAGCTGGAGGACAAGAAGATGAAGGGGTGCACAATTGACAACACTGTAAAAAAGGACCACTCGATTGTTTTGAGATTGAAGTTCAATTTCCCCAGAGTCCGGACCAAGTTCAACACAGACATTGTTGCCAATGTTAGACTGACTTCAGGGGGAAAGTCCCAAAACTGCATCAGGAGTGTTGCCAACACGAAGACTCGTTCAGTACTGCCCCCTTTTTCTACTTGGACGATCCTTATCAAAATCACTATTGCCGTCGCCGTGGCAGTAATCAGAGCCCCCAGGTTCTGTTGCACTGACGTCGATTGTAGTCTCTGACTGATGTCTTTGGCGCACTTCTTGTACGTCTCCCGAGCTCTGTCTCTGTGTCCCTCCTTCCCACTCAACGCAAACAGCTCCAAATAGTGATCAGCAGTCACTATTTCCTCCCCGCAAAGGTCGAGCTTTGACCTCAACAACATCATGTTGTATCTCAATGCTTGTAGATGCTCCAAGTCAGAGAGTGACTGCATCAAGCTGTCTTGCAGCTGCCCTATACTGGTGGCAGGAATGTCAAAGCCCGACAGGATTGCAAGGTTTGCAGGAATGTCAGTTTGAGGGAAGGTGTCGTTGCGACAGGGGGCCCCTACGACTATCAGGGGGACATTGGTTTCGGGGTGTGTTGAGCCTCCGTGTCCGCCACTGTCTCTCATTCCGTGGTCCCCCGTGACTAGAAGGAGGGTGTCTTCAGTGTGGATTTGCTGGATGATCGAGTCCATTTCGCGCAGTTTGGTTGAGATCAAAGGGGACTTGGGGCCGTAGACGTGGCCTATGTGGTCCAAGCCTGGAAAATCGAGTACTCAGTACGGGTTTGGACCGTGCCTTTGTTACAAACCCAAGTAGTGCAAAATCATGATGTTCCAATCCCCCCTCTGGAGCTCCATTTTCACATTCCTCGTCACATTGTCGTCAACCTCCGTGAAATCGTTAACAAAGAACGAAGAAGTTCCCTCACTCCTTAGAAACTCCTCCGGGAACAACCTCACCCAAATATCATCCCCATAGAACACGATCCTCTTCCCATTACTGTGGGCCCGATGAATGAAACTGTCCACCACCTTCGTGGGGCTCGCCAAATTCAAAATTATGTCCACGAATTGGGGCACGTTCCCCGTGGTCAGGGCTTTGATCCGAGGTAAAGTTACAGTGGGAGTTTCCACTTTGATCTGAATGAAACAGCCGTTGTTCTTGTACGCTTTCGCCAGAAAAGGGGTTCCACTGTCGCTTATGAAGTCCAAACGCAGGGCGTCGATCACGATCAAGACGGCTTTCGGGTGTTTGGGGCTGCCGGCTGTGACGTTGTTGGTAAAGGTTTGTTGCGAGGGCCTTGCAGGAATTGGGAAGAAGCCGTATAAATATGCAAGTACGGACAAAGTTGCGGTAAGATAATTGAGAAACATTGTTAGAAAAATAAAAACATTTTGAGGTTAGGTGTGACGTTTGATTGTCGTGGGTGTTATCTGTGATTATTTATTGATTGTGTTGTTGGGGGCACTGTGGACCCCACTAAACCGGACATCATGATTACATGAATGCATTAAGCTCGAACTTTTGGGCGATTTGAAATTTCAAAAAGTTTTCAAAATTGTGCAGATTCTAATTGGATGGTTCAACGGAGCACAATGTGCGTAAGCGCTCCGTGCGGATGCAAGTGCACAAACTTGGTGTTGCAATGAGTAGTCGCGTCAATAAATACATAAAACAGGCAATCTTCGGAAGTCCTGAAGAACAGCTTCGATTTTAATGATTTTTTTTTGTGAATGTTTGTTTTTAAATATTATTTAAAATCAGAAACCATTTGAAGTGGGGAAATAATTATTTAAATTGTTTAAACACTATTTATTATATTTATATAAAAAAATCAGTTTTTTAATACTTATTCTACAAATAATATACGAAAGTAAATTATAAAATTATTATGACTGTGAATTATTTATTTTAGACATTCATAAAAAAAAATATAAAAATTGTTAATCAATACTTGTAGGAAGGAAAAATTTGAGAATTTCCCCGATTTCCATGGGATTCCCTGATCAGATCCTGACTTTTTGACAATGGAACCACCTCAAGAGTATACCCTTTCAAATAAAAGAAGAATTTTGTAAATCGGTCCACAATTGACGAAGAAATCGGTAAACATAAATTAAAATATATAAATGTTCTGAGGTAACAAACATTAAAAAAAAAAAAAACAAACATACAACCGAATTAATTTCCTTTTTTTTAAGTTTAAAAAAAAAACCGCAAAACTATTTAAAAAAAAATCAAAATCGGAGCTGTTTGTGAGGACTTCCGAGAAAAAGACTTCATTGACGCGACTAGAGGGGAAAAATTCGACTTCTTTTAATTCTGTTTTAAAGTAACAAAATAAGGAAAAGTCAGCAAAAATGAAACCGCAAAAAAGGAACTTATTGCAACGACGGGCGCACCGGAACATCGAATCGAGTATTCGCAGCGGATGATGTCACCCCAGAATGTCCTCTAGACGACGGTTGCATTGTGTAGGGACGATTGTTCACATAGGATGATGTCATCACTCCCGAATATTCTCTAGACGACGGTCAGGATAATCTCATGCCGGAAGGACGAGGTCATCAATCGAGAACACTAGGAGGGGCGAACGACGCAAAGAACGGTAGTGTACAGGAAGAGCAGTCAGCCAAGAAAGTTATTGTGAATAATTATAATTAGTAACTGCAGTAGTGCACGTATTCTTTAAATGCACCGACCCTCCCGGCTAAAGAACTTGGGCTACCGGAGGGAGATTGGTTACGTGGGGCGGTCACTAGATCGGGATGATTTCCTGGAGACGCCCTCCTGCGCTGACCAAAATTCTTCCCTGGACGAGAACTACTTGTCACAATGAAACATGTGGATCGCCGGAGCAACCACCACTTATTTACTGCTAGTGTCAATTCGAGCAAAATGTTCCAAAAAACGTTCCGTTTCGTCTTGCTCCTCCTTGTCTTCCACCAGGCGTCCAGCTATTCCATGCAAGAAGAAGACTCTCTCACCTTACTGTACGCGTATAAAGAGAAATACCTGTTCTGGTCGTTCTGCGTTTTCCTGATGGCCATCATCCGATACATCCTCAAAGTAAGACTACATTCTCGTATAATCCACCACTGATCAGGTTTACGACCTTCCCATTTTCTGCGACGTCTTCCTCATCATCATCGGAGTTCTTTGCGGGATCCTCTGCATGCACGTGAAATGGTTTTACGTTATAGCGAAAAATGCACAGTCCAATAAGATACTGACGACTCTGCACTACCTCTACCTTCCGGTCGTCATGTTCTCCACGGCCTTCTCCTTGGATATCTACATGTTCTCCAAGTGCATGTTCCAAATCATCTCCATTTCTGTGCTAGCCGCCACCATGAGCAGCGTGTTCACCGGGGTGATGATGGAGCTGGTCTCCGACATGCAGTGGGATCTCGTGGACGGCTTGATCTTCGGCTCCATCACGGCCTTCACTTACCCCATCGAAGTGTTGAAATTCTTCAGTGAGAGCAACGTTGCCGCCAAGTACTTGACTTGCTTCTTGCACGGGGAGTGTATGGTGTCCGCCATCGTCGCGGTCAATATGAACCTGTTACTTGTCATGCATCGGTCTGGCTACGTCGTGCACTGGTACCAGTTTATAAGCGGATTGTTGAGGACCGTAATCTTAGGTAAGGTTCGACCGGAAATCGGAGGATTAGAATCCTGGGTTTAGGTATTCCGGTAGGGTACATCTTCGGCTCCATCGGGGTCTGCATGATGCGGTTCACCTACAACAAATCGTCTCTGCTCATGCTCTTCACTTTCGCCTCTTGTTACACCTCGTTCTTCTTCGGCGATTGGATAGGCAACGGCCCCATCTTCAGCGTGATAATCACCGGTATCATGATGGGCAGGGAACGCTCCAGCCTCTCCATGGATATACAAGCGCGTCTGACCGATCTCTGGACCATCTTCACGTACATCTTCACCAGCATCATCATCATCACCATGAGCGTCCGTGCACCCTCCCTTCTCGAGGACGTCAACTTGAAAGAGTACATTCTCGTTTTCGTCACGTACCTGGTGTCCAACGTTACCAGGTTCCTCAGCTTCGTCTTGTTCGTCCCGATTTTCAGTCGATCGGCGTACGGGATGTCCTTCAAGCACTTGATCATCTGCGTCTGGTGCGGACTGAAGAACCCGACGTCCATCCTGCTGGCGTCCTCGCTGTTCGGCATCATGGGTACGGACGGGTACAGACAGAAGCAGATCTTCCTGCACATGTTGGGGTTGTATTTCTTGACGCTGCTCATCAACGGGACTTTCGTGCCCGTGCTGCTGAGGGCCCTGGGGTTGTCGGACATCTCGATGACGAGACAGACCAACATGAACAACTGCATGAAGTTCATCTACGACGCCAGGATGCGCAGCATCAATATCCTCAAAATGGATAGGTAAATAAGGTCGAGCTTGTGGTACTGAAATAGGTAGCTCGGTAGGTTGCTCGCCGACGCCAACTGGCCCCTGGTGCTCGGCACCACCGCCCTGAAACACCCCTACCGTAAGTTTAACGTCTTGGACGACCAGGCCAAGAACGAAGACGACGAGGACTTCTTCCTGGGCTACAGGTTCGCTTACTGCCCCGATTGCCAGAAGCACATCCCCAACGAGCCCACGCCCAAGGAGATCAAGGATATGACGAAAGAGGCCAAAGTGCGCATCCTCAAGATGCGCAAGTGTATCTACTCGAGGTTGTACGAGAACGGTCTCATGGCGAAGAAGAGCCTGAGGATCCTGCATCAGGCCGTGGAGTTGGCCTTGGACTCTCACAGCGGTGCCATAGAACTGGAGAATCTCGTCGCGATGTTTGATAAAGAAGTAAGAACTATGACGTTTTGCTGCTGCGCCAAAAACGGTTCCTTTTCAGAGGAAATTCTTGAGGTGTTTCTACTCTGTCGTTCAGTGGCTGTTTTCGTCCAAGAGCAGCAACATCAAGTTGCCCAGAATCCGGTGGCGGTTCTGGTGTTACGTGCTCATACATCACTGGGTGTTCAAAGTCGTCTTGGTTCTGGCGGTTTTGTTTAACTTGATTATCGACATTTGTGATCTGTTGGGTAGGTACCAGGCGAGCTTGGAGACTTTGCTGATTTTTTTAAATCTGGCGGAAGTTCTGACGTTCGTCGTGGTGTTCTTCTTCAGAGTTTTTGCCTTCTCCACCGAGTTTATCGTCAAGGACGGACTAAGAAACTACTTCAAGTAAAGCGACACTTTCAGATTTCACCATATCGTATCACGTTGGCTAATTCCAGATTCGTCAGCAACTATGTCGAATTTCTGATCGTCTGTGCGGGCATCGGGAGACTCATCTTAAAATTCACCTTCCTGTTTGACGCATCCTTGTACTATCTCAACTTGTTGGTGGTCATCTTGATGATGTTGAGACTCGCGATGATGATCTCATTTGTGAGACATTTATCGTGTGCGCAGTCTTTTGTGCATTTGCTTTCTCTGTATTTCGAGAGGCAGATCGATAGCAACAGGAGTTTGGCGTTCGAGCTGGCGGCGTGCTACGTCACCGCCGAGAACGAGATCCTGATGAACTTGCCCCAGATCATCGAAAACAAGAAAGTCAGGGACAAGATCAAGACCAAGATCGAGGCTGACCGAAAGGAGTTGCACAAAGTGATGTCGCAGTTTCACAAGAAGAAGTGTGTCGTTACGAGCAGCTTGAAGACCAAAGTTGCCGTTAATTCGGTGTTGAATAGCATGAAGGAGGAGCTGGAAGGGCTAAAGGTTTCAGGTACGGAAGCGTCTAGACAAAGCGGATGTTAAATCTGCAACTGCAGGGTGGGTCGACGACGTGGAGTACAGCAGACTGCAAGCCTCGCTGGAGGAGCGGTTCAAACTGGTAAACAACATCCAGTTCATCGAGCCCTGCTCCCCGATGCTCATCTTCCAAGGCGTCTGCTACATGGGGAACGACACGACACTGGCTCGGTTCTTGTCCACTAACATTTCCAGCAGGAGGTATGATCCGGGCGGCGTGGTCGTCGAGAGGGGCGAAATAGCGGACGGAGTTTGCATTCTCATCACAGGTTCGTACCTTTACAGTCCAGACAAATTGCCGTCAACACTATTGCAGGAACGTTCGTGTTGCAATACACCCCCGACGAAGAAACCTTCAACATGCTCCAAATGTACGGCGCTTTACCCATCATGGACTACATCTGCCCGATCCAGTACGACGGCCCCACGGTCGAATACACCACCCCCGGGAACACCATGGGGGAGCTGTCCATACTCACGGACAGGCCGTACGACGGCAGAATTGTCGCCGACACCCACAGCGAGGCGCTCTTCTTGAGCTCCAGGGTGATAAAGGACGCGATAAAGAACGACGACGACCCGGTCGGAGGGTAAGTGTCGGAATAAGCGATCCGAGAGACGGAACCGACGCGAGCTTGCAGATTCGAGTGTCGCATGTGGAAGGCCTGCACTTTCTACACCGCGTTGGGAGTGCTGCTGAACGTCCCCTCCTACCGCGTGCTCACCTACGACAAGATCGTCGCCGCTTTGGAGAGGGCGTTCGTGCCGAACTTGAACAATTACAAGATCTTCACCATCACGGCGATGATGAACGACATCGTGTTGGTTCACGGGACCGCCCTCGACTTCAACACTCGGGACTTGTACGTGGCGCCGTACTATATTCCGCGGTGAGTCAGTAATAACGTCACAGGAACAATTTTTTGCTTCTTTTCCGCAGGGCCGTCCAAAAACTGATCCTCCCCAGGAGCAGTCTCTACAACTTCACCACGCCCATCCAGACCAAGCTCATGATCTTGCCGGCCAAAGACTTCGACGAATACGAGATCATGTTGGCCGAAGAACAGATCTGCGTCATGGTAAGTGTCGCAACGCCCGGTTGACGAGTTAAATCCTCCTTCGCAGGCCGACGAAGACGACGCTAAGAATTTGCACGACCTCCTTCACGGATCCATATCGTCGGCACACAAGAGTCTCAAAAAGCTGAAGAAGATGATGAAGACCAACGTGTCTTTGCGGAGTCAACACTTGTAGTTATCTGTTTTACGTTAAGAGATGTTTTTAAAATTGTTATTGTCTTATTTACAATTTGTGTCAAGTCTAGCAAAACCGGCTCTAACAAAGACCGACCGTGCAACTGCGACGCTTGTTCCGGTCGAGGTATGCTCCACGGGACCGCGGGTAGCTAAATCGGTGCACCAAGGGTCAGCAGTTACGGAGTCACAGATTTATTATTTAGAATATGTACACCTATTTACACATTTATTACCCGGTCCCTGGCTTTATTAAATACACCGTTTCAACACGTATACGGTTACGGGGAAAAAATGAGGGAGAGTGGGAATAGGGAGACGTCTCTCTCTCGTAGTTTGCTCGACATACGCTCTCTCCGAAGCGGGACGATGGCGACCGTCGGCGTCGAGAGGTGCGGGAGGCGGTGGACGGGTCACAGGAGACCAGACACTGGACGGTCCGTGGCTACCACAGATGTCTGGGGATCAGCGTGGTTTTCTAACTTCTTCCCCCGGAGTCGTTTTTTTTCTGGTCGGCTTTCTTCGGTTCGGTCGGATCCTCTTCTCCCTCCTCTTCTTTCCAGGTTGTTTACTTTTGGGCAAACAGCTAAATTTGTAAGATTCTGCCTTGTTTTTTAAGACGCCAACATTTTATACTCTACTGACTCCTTTTCGCACTGTGTAAGTTTTTGGCACGGTGTAAGCCTAATTCGCTAAATGCGTAACTTTCAATAATATAAGTGGGTGAAAAGTTCCACTCCTGTCGCGCGTGGACTCTACGCACAATTCGTTTTTTTTATGTTATCGTGTAATTATGATTCGTTAGAACAAATTAGTGCGGAGAGGTCATCTTCAAATTGCACTTTGAGATTGCATGAGACGAAATAAATTCGGTTGTTTCTCCGTGAACAAACAGTTGCATCATGGGGACTGAACAGTCTACCGAAAGCAGTTCTGCCCTGGACGTGAAAAAGTAGGTGCCAAAGAGTGTTATATCAGTCGTCTTAATCGATGTTTGCAGGGCCACGGAAATCAGGTTCTACCTGCAGGACGTGGAACACGTTGGTAAGTCATTTGAAGGCTCCTAAACCACTCTTGAAATTATTGCATACACACAAGGCACAGTCCACTAATTTAATTTTGGACCACTGATAAATAATCTGCACACGTTATCAAAAATGAGTAAACAGTTACTTGGTCGATTTGAATTGTCAACAACTGGCATTGACCCGTGTAATATCGCCGAATGAACGAAGATAACATCCACAGCAAAATGCGACGACGTAACTCCCAACACCACCCTGAACCATTACCTCCGCAACACCCTACACCTGAACGGTACCAAGGGTATGTGTTTCGAAGGGGGCTGCGGCGCATGCGTCGTGGTGCTCCAGAAGAAGGACCCCATCACCAACAAAGACGTCTACTTGGCCGTCAACTCGGTAACATCAGCCTAACAACAATTGTCAACTTACATCTTCATTTTCAGTGCTTGGTACCGCTCCTATCCTGCAACGACTGGGTCATCTTCACCGTGGAGGGCATAGGTAACCCCACCAACGGGTACCACCCCGTCCAGGAAGTCCTGGCTCGATTCAATGGCACCCAGTGCGGCTTCTGCTCCCCCGGGATGGTGATGAACATGTACGCGTTGTACGAATCTGGGAAACTGACGATGGAGGAGGTGGAGAACTCGTTCAGTGGGAATCTGTGCAGATGTACTGGATACAGGCCGATTTTGTCGGCCTTCAAGTCGCTGTGCAGTGACGCGAGCAGCGAGGTCCTGGGGGATCTGGAGGACTTCGTGGTGTGCCACAAGGAGAAATGTAGGAAGACGTGTGGAAAGACGAGTTGTAAACAAAACTTCTTCGTGGAGTTTGCCAATAGCAAGTGGATCAAAGTACACTCTCTCAGAGACTTGATCAGTACTCTGAGGAGCAACCAGGGCTTGAGGTACAGGCTGGTGGCGGGCAATACGGCCCAGGGGGTCTACTCGGAATACAAACAAGACGTTGATTTGTACGTCGACATCAGCGATGTTCCGGAACTGAAAGTTCACACCTTGGAAGGGGAGACCTGTGTTGTGGGGGCCGGTATGACTCTCACTAACACCATTGAGTTTTTCAGAGAGGTTGCCGCTGCCGATCAGAAGTTTTCCTACCTGGGGGCGATGGCTGACCACATTGCTTTGGTCGCAAATGTTCCTGTTCGGAATGTACCTGCCTTGTAGTCAGTCTTTCTCTTGGACTTACGGTAGTGTTTTTAGAGAGGGACATTGGCAGGGAACTTGGTGATAAAAAGGGACCACCACGAGTTTCCGTCGGATATATTTCTGATTTTGGAGACTGCGGGTGCGAAGCTCACGATTGTGGACCCACAAAACCATGAGACAATCCTCAGCCCCCTCGACTACATCTTGAAGACTGAAACCCAATGTAGCGTACTGACAACCATAACGCTACAACCTCTTTCCCCAACCTCCAAATACATCAGCTACAAGGTCAGTCGATCCTCATTATGAAAATAAAGTAATTTCAAAATTTAGATAATGCCGCGCGCACAAAACACCCACGCCCTCGTAAACGCCGGATTTCTCTTCAAATTCGCCCACAACAACGTCGTCGAAAAAGCCACCATAACGTACGGAAACATCAACCCGACATTCACGCATGCGCGAACAACAGAGTCGTCTCTACGAGGAAAGAAGTTGTTCGACAACACCGTCCTGCAACAGGCGTACGACAACCTGAAACTGGACATCAAACCGGACGTCGCCCCCCCGGAGCCGTCTCCGGCGTTCCGGCAGCTGCTGGCGATAAGTCTCTTCTACAAGGTAAGACTAGAAACGTTAGATAAAGACCGACAGGTGTAAGTTCCAGGCGGTACTCAGTATAGCCCCCGGCACCCAAATCTCTGCTAGAAACAAATCGGGGGCTGAAATTCTGAAACGGGGCGTTTCGACGGGGGCCCAAGACTACGACACCAACAAGTCTATGTATCCGTTGACGGAGGCGATACCGAAACTAGAGGCTCTAACCCAAACTAGCGGTACTGAGTTGTCGTTCGTTGGTTTAGGGTAAATGAGTGTTTTAGGTGGGGCACGATACGTGGTGGACCTGCCGGATCTGCCGTTTCAACTGTATGGATCTCTGGTGTTGGCTGAAGCTCCTCCGAATTCTGTGATTCGGAAGATCGATGCGAGTACTGCGTTGGTACGTCTTTGGTTTCTTTTCAGTCGAATGTTTTTGGTCCTTACTTATGATTTAAATGATAGTATATTGCTCAATTGTCATGGTGGCCGTGACGTCACTGGGTGCGGTCAAAATAAATGATGCTATAAGGAAGATGCTGAATTTTCCGAGATTAGAATACAGCCAGCGACGTTCGCTGTCACGGCCGGGCCAAGGTCGTGCACCCTACGCACTGTAATTCTTTCACTACAGTAATCAGAAAAATAGCGCGCAGCAAATAAAACTATCCCGTCTCTTGTCGCATCGGATCACGCCCTTCACAGCGAACCAGTAATGCGTCGAAAATAAATGCTTCCTTTTGTCGTACCGAGATGACTCTTGCATCATGCTAACCAGTAAAGAAGCGCATTCCGGATACCGCCGTCCCGGACTGGCTGCGGTACCCGGAGCCGACGTCGCTTCGTTGAGAACTCTACCGCATTGCGACAGTCAGTTTTCCCTCCAGTAATATCCCGGTCCCGATTTATATCCGGACGCGTTCCCGGTTATATTTCGACGGACTACTACGGCCAAACTAGACAGCTGACTTCTGGCGTACCGTACACCGGTGTATCTACCCGCGGTCCCGTGGAGCATCCCACCTTAAAAATCTGGCGCTCGAGGCAACCCGACCGCAGAAAGCGTCACAATGCTTTCAAAGACCAATTGTAATACTTAAATAACAAACACTGGCACAATTTAAGAAGAAATTTACTTTTCACTGTTAAATTTTATATATTACATGGATTCCCAGATCTAACCTCAAAAATAGTCTAAACAAAGAATATAACAGTTTTTGAATATTTAACAATTAAGACCCCTTAAAAGACATCAGCATACCCAATCTTGCCTACTTTTTTGAATTACTTCGTTACTAACAAGCGGTTTTTGAAAATTTCAAAATTTTGAGTTCAGAAAAAATCATTTTTGACATGTCGAGTTTGGACTCAATTTATATGTTTTCGCATCTGGAAATTTACTTTTTACTGTTAAATTTTATATATCACTTATGGATTCCCAGATCTAAACTCAAAAATAGTGTAGACAAAGCATATAACAGTTTTTGAATATTCAACAATCAAGAGCCTTTAAAAGACATCAGCATACCCAATCTTGCCTACTTTTTTAAATTACTTCGTTACTTACAAGCGGTTTTTAAAAATTTCAAAATTTTGAGTTCAGAAAAAATCATTTTTGACATGTCGAGTTTGGACTCAAATCTTATCGGTAATGTTTTGAGTGTATATGATTTTAATGCAAGATGCATGTATTCGGACCTGGGGAAATTCGGTAACTTCGTTACAATAGATGCGACAGTACTTGATGTAAGAGTTAAAAACTGACAGTGACGCAATCGTTGCAGAAAAAGAAGAACGTTGTCGCCTTCTTCACCAAGGACGACATCCCCGGCGCCAACAGCTTCACCCCCTTCAGCTTCCTCACCTCCTCCGACGAAGAGATCTTCTGCACCGGCCGCGTCAAGTACTACCAGCAACCGATCGGCATCCTCGTCGGGACGACCCAACGCGACGTCGACGCCGCCCTCGACCTCATCTCCGTGTCCTACACCGCGCCCACCGTGGCCCCCATCCTGACCTCCCGTCAAGCGATCCGAGAAGGTCGTACCGATCGAATCAAGGAGATGCAGACCGTGCGACCGACCCGGAAAGGTGACAACACCAAGCACGTCGTCAAGGGCACCTTCGACATCTACCACCAGTACCACTTCCACATGGAGACGCAGAGCTGCCAGGTGGAACCGACGGAGAACTTCTTGACCGTTCATGCGTCGACGCAGTTCATGGATCTGATGCAGGTGGCGATCGCGAGGATGTTGAATATTCCACAAAATAAGGTACACGTCGTGGTGAGGAGGTGCGGCGGGGCTTTCGGGGGGAAGTTGACTAGGGCTAATCTGGTGGCCTGTGCGGCGGCTTTGGCGGCGTGGAAGCTGAACAAACCGGTGAGGGTGTGGTTGCCGTTGACCACCAACATGGCGGCTTTAGGGAAACGGTTTCCTCTAAGTAGTGACTACGAGGTTGGTGTTGACGACAAGGGGGTGATACAGTATTTGAACTGTAGTCACTACACTGACGTTGGGTACCAAGCGGTGGAGAACATCCTGGCGTGGCTGCAGGCAGGCTTCACCACGGTCTACACATCGGATACTTTCACCGTGCACATGAACATGGTCTTGACCGATACGCATGTCAACACTTGGACCAGAGCCCCAGGCACGACAGAAGGTGTCGGCTCCATTGAGGCGATCATGGAGCACATCGCTTGCGCCCTGAATTTGGATCCTCTGGATGTTAGGTCGGCAAACCTCTCCGACAAAACACAGACTGCCAAGTACATTGCTGACATCAAAGCCTGGGCCGGTATTGATCAGAGGAAGGCCGATATCGTCGCTTTTAACAAGGTTTGTCTACCAGTTGTTAATATAAATTGGTCAAAATTTCCTCCAGGAAAACCGCTGGAAAAAGAAAGGCCTGGCCACCGTCCCCATGTTTCTCGACATAATGGTTCTGGGCCCCATTTTGGCCACAGTTTCCATCTTTCACGACGACGGGTCCGTCCAGATTTGCCACGGGGGCGTCGAAATAGGCCAAGGCGTCAACACCAAAGTAAACCGAATACAGACGAGCTCGCCCAATTTTAGAGTCACGATTTCAGGCGGCGCAAGTGTGTGCTTACAAATTTGGCATTCCCTTGGACAAAGTCGTTATCATTCCCTCCAACACTTTCGCCGCCCCTAATGACTTGGCCACCGGAGGAAGCATCACATGCGACGGAGTCTGCTACGTATTGGCCCTAGTACTAGTATGCCGCGCTTTCTACTGTAATGACATTTCAGGCTGTGGCCCAGGCGTGCGACAGGCTCCTGGAGCGGATTAAGCCCTATCGTCCAGCGGGAACCTCATGGGAGGATGCGATAAAGACGTCGCACCAGAATCTGGTCCTACTCAAAGCTACGGGAGAGTACAGCCAGAACGAACCTGGGTTGTCCAACTACTACGTCTACGGCATGTGCGCAGCCGAAGTGCTACTGGACGTCCTAACAGGGCAGCATCTAGTCACAAGGGTCGACCTGATCGAGGACACGGGCATATCGTTAAGCCCCATGGTGGACGTCGGCCAGGCAGAGGGAGGACTGATCATGGGGCTGGGGTACTACACCATGGAGAAGGTCGTGTTTAATTACGAAGGAAAGATACTGACCAACAGGACTTGGAACTACTTGGTCCCGGGGGCTTTGGACATCCCTCTGACCTTCAATGTTAAGTTTCCGAAGGACAATCCGAACCCTGTAGGAGTACTGAAGACTAAAGGTACCCCAAAAAGATTATTGCGTCTATAATTAAAATTTTATTGCAGGTGTTGGCGAACCTGCCATGTGCTCGGGTGTGACGATCGCTTTGGCGCTACGGAACGCAGTGGCGTCCGCTAGGACGGACGCGGGGCCAAACAACGACAAGTGGTACCGAATTGGTAATCCCTCCACGTAACATTACCACAATTTTATAGTTATTTTTGGCAGACGGAACGACCGATGTGGAGGACGTGCTACTTCACTCTCTAAACGACCCGTCCCAATACGTTCTGTAACGGTGCAATTCCGACCCAACTAATTTTGTAATAAAGTTTATGGCACAATTAAACGTTTATTTCCCAGTTTTGCCTCCAACAACAATTGTCAATATTGCGATGTAACTGCAACCAGTCGTCAAATATTAGTCACTAATTATATTATAAACTTGTGCAAACAATAACAGATAACCCACATTTCAGCACCAGCTTTAGAGCAACACGGAATCTGCAATAAACCCCTCTTTGTTCACTTTTTCGAAGAGAAAAATTGTTAAATATTTCAATTTTGAAACGTTCTTCGTTTTGAAACATTTTGGGGTTCAACATGAAGACTCACGTAATGCAGGTATACAAATCAATACTGTTAATAAGTGCTTTCTTATTTGTTTTTTCAGATGTTGTGTCTAGTAATGAGTCTGTCTGTAGTAGCTGCACAATCAGAAGGTACTTAAATTATTTTTTGGTAGAATAAGGTAAAGTACAGTTGCGGCCACAATTAATTGGTCACCACTGTACTTAAATAGAAATATCACCAAAATTATTTATATTCAGTAGGTACCACAGAAGTACCAAGCAGTACCAATACCCCAGTATCAGAAAGTACGGCATTTAGTTCTTCATCTGATCTTAGTACTAGAGTTTCATCGAATTTAGGTAAGTGTGAATAAGCCTTTATTTTTTAAACTAAAAATTGTAAGTTTAAATAGCGCGGATTTCAAATCTTCAAAAATTATTTCCGTGTTATTAAATTGTTTCCGTCGCAACTGTACCTTTTTTAAATGTTTTTGACCAGGAACCTCAGAAGACCCAGTGACTACAAGTACTTCAGTACCAGATGGTACCGGCGCTTCCGGTGGGTCGGGTAAGTGGTACTGATATTTCCGAGTGTGAATAAGCCTTTATTTTTAAACTAAAATAATTTTTAGTGTAAATAGCGCCTTCAAAAATTACAAAAAAAAATATTTTGGAATTGATGTCTGTGTTATAATTTTTTTTCGTCGCACAACTGTACCTTATATGAATTTTATTCTACCAGGGACCTCAGAAGACCCAGACACTACCAGTACTTCAGCACCGGATGGTACCGGCGCTTCTGGTGGGTCTGGTAAGTGGTACCGACATTTCCGAGTGTGACTAAGCGTTTATTTTTAAACTAAAATAATTTTGAGTTTAAATAGCGCTTTCAAAAATTACAATTTGGAATTGATGTCTTTGTGTTATAATCTTTTTTTCCTCGCACAACTGTACCTTATATGATTTTTTTTGACCAGGGACCTCAGAAGACCCAGACACTACCAGTACTTCAGCACCAGATGGTACCGGCGCTTCCGGTGGGTCCGGTAAGTGGTACCAACATTTCTGTTCGGAAATAAAATATGAAGATATTATTTATTCTGAGAGTAAATGCTCGTAATGGATTAAATTGCATAGCAATACAAACGTAATTAATGAAAACAATAGTACCATAAATTGAACAATACGTAGTACGCGGTGAAGTACCACATTTAACAAAAAATGTTGCTGTTATCTTTATCCGATTTTCTTATTTTTGAAATTTGCATAATTGACCTCAGATTCCAAGGTCATCATTATCACTAGATCCAATCTTTGGAGCAAACCATGTATTTAGAAATATTTTTATAATGGTTATTGTTAGTACTACCAGTACTCCTTTTGTGGCATTGATCTGTACGACAGTCCACCGTGCAGGAATCACCAATAAATATCTTTTCAGATTTTTTGAATATAACATCGGAAACGTCAGTACTTACTACTACCACTAACACAATTTATTCGCACGACAACAGCGTTGTTACTACGATTCGAACTTCTCTTACTACTTCTTCAGAGAGTAGTACCACTGGCTCAGTAACATCTGGTACAAATTAGGGGTAAACATTGAATTAAAACTGTACAGTATTTTTCAGATTTCTCTAGTCCAACTTCTGAAAAACTTAGCACTGCCACCAGTTTAAACCGGACCACCGTTCCAATTGAGCCATCCAGCAGTAGCACTACACTACCTGGTACAGTACATAAGTAGAATTGAGTTTTTAAGTTGAGAATATTATTTAGATCAGTCTGAGAGATCCCTGCCCAGCAGTACACACGGTGGTACAACGCTGGTCACGACTACTAGTGCACCAGGTACCACCATTCTGACTACTACACTCCTTCCAGATTTGGACAAGGGTACTGCTTATACAACTGGTAAATTTTGTAATTTCACTTTTCCGCAAGTGCAAATTGATATGATATTTTCTAGCTGCAGACACCGCCGGTACTAGTATAGGTAGTATCTTTAAATTTCATTAAAACTTTGTAATTTTGACCCCTGTAGCTACCACCCTGACTAGCACAAGTGCAACTAGAAGTAAGTACAGACTTGCTGACACGCCCTCCACCAATTTTACTGTTATTGACAGGTACCACTACTCCCACAGCAGCACCCAAAACCGGTTCTAGTAAAGGTAGTAAGTATCTTTAAATTCATTAGACTTTGTAATTTTAGCCCCTGTAGGTACCTCCGTGACCATCACAAGTGGAACTAGAAGTAAGTACAGACTTGCTGACGCACCCTCCACCAATTTTAATGTTATTGGCAGGTACCCCCGTTGCAAGTACTATTCCCACAGCAGCACCGAAAATCGAAACCTCAACCAGTTTACCCGTTGTGTCTACAAGCACGGATTCTCCTTCGGGAACCAGTACTGCCCAGCACGTACTTAGTTACTTGCTTGTTTGCATTGTTGTGAGCTATTATTTATTGTAAATAAAGTAAAAGAAACTTAATGGGAAATCCCTTCATTATCTTAATGACAATATAGAGTTAAATTTAGTCTGATAACGGCATAATTTTATTAAACAAACTTCCTTATAATCTTTGCAATTATTATCACCGGTTGTAAACAATTATGAGTGTCGTGGAGATGCATGATGACTAAGTGCCAAGAGCGACATGAAATGCTAATTAAGTTTTGTGGTAATACTGTAGTAAATCTATTATTAGGGTTAGATTTTTTGTCATATTATAATATTATTGTTGCTTGCACTAAGCAGTTGCTTGATCAACAACCCTCTTTAAATTATAACCGTAAATCAAACTTTACAAGAACGAAAGGTTGTAATCAAACACATAATTCACAACCAAACGTTACAAAATCAAAAATTTTTACCCATCCCAAAAAATGCTCACCGCCGCTAAAGAAGTTTTCACTGCAAAAATTAGCCAAATCGGTCCAGTCGTTCTCAGGTAATCCCTTTTCTTGTATTTCACAGTTCTTCTTTTGTGACTAAAAACCATATGGTTCTTGGCACCACATGTGAATGCGGTGGGCTGGTGGACCGCCGCGTCCACAACTGATTGACTGACTAATGGTATTGAAATGACCATTTCTTGACTTAAAATTTTTAAAATTGGATTGAACACGAGAGTAAATTTTTGGTTAAAAAAAAAAACAATAAATGGTTGTTATTTCTCATCCATTTAGTCGGTCGATGAGTACAGTGGACAGGGCGGCCCACCCGCCCACCGCACTCACTAACGGTGCCAGAACCATACGCTTTTTAGTCACAAAGAAACCTATACCAGTAATTTAAATATCCATTGATTGGCCATCGGACGACTAGAGGTCGCTCTTCTTGCAGCTGTGGCAGCACCCTTCCGCAACACGCGAGATGGCAGCACCACCGACGAACTCCCTAAAATAGGGGATCAAGCAAAACTCTTTACTCTCTCTCCCTGTTGCTATTCAATCCTCGAACAGAAAGCTACTCATCACGCGGTTTCACTAATTGTTAAATTGTAATTGTACAGTTTTATGTTCTTATATTTTGTTACAATAAAACTAATCTTAACATACCTCAATATACAACTTCTGCAGCCAAGTTTTCCCCCAACATATCAACAAAATTTCAAGATTTCAGCGCCGCCCGCGCCTCCGTACCTTTCCGGAAGCTTTACTGCAAAATCCCATACATTTCTGAAAACTTTTTTAAATTTCAATCTGCTTCAATGTCCAAAAGGCCAACAAATCTTTACAAACCAACTTCCAATTGTAACTCTGTCTCTACCTATTTGTATTTTTTTAATTTGCCATGTTGGCAGGTCCGTGACGTTCATCCTGTCACTTTTTGGCGCCCGAATTTTCGAAATTATGCTGTAAAGAACTCGACGATCAGAAGGTCGTAAACATGGCCGAAGACAACCAGAAGGTGAGTTCGTCATACTTCAGTTTCCCGCCCCCACTGTCGGTCTTCCAATTTCAGGCGATTTTCGATCCGAACCTGTACAAATTCGTGGATCTCGTCAACACCTCCTCGTTCATGGACCACTCTCTCCTGATAACTCTGTTCTTACAACGGGGCCAGAAGCTGTTCATTTCGGCCCCGGAGCACTTCTGCAAGTCATCCAACATGGACCTGGTTAGGCAGTTTTTTGAGATCGAAAAAGACGGGACCGTCGAGGATGACCTGAAAGATAGGACTCATTTCAGCCTTTTTAACAGCCTGGAGATCATGCATATTCCGGAAAGGAAGTCTTTACAGGAACACTTTCGTGCCCACCCTGTCATATTTGTGGATTTCAAAGGGTTTGTTGTCTCTGACTGCAACAACGTCATGCGTGACGTCCTGGATCACTGCTACCACAAACTCAAGGTCGTGTTTGAAGAACATAAAGAGTACTTGGAGGACAAGTTAGCGCCCAGCTATGATAAGAAGTTATGCGAGATCTGGTGGAGATCGGAGAAGTGCGAAGATGTCGGTGCTAGAAATGTGAAGAACGCCTTGAGTACTCTCTGCGATTGTCTCTACAAAGCCTACAAGAAGTCAGTAGTGGTGCTGATCGACAACTGCGATGCCGTTGCCACGGGGGTGCTACAGCACAAGATGTCTCGATCTGTAGCCAACAGTGCTGTGAACCTCTTCGAGATGGTCCTGGGGGGTGCGACTAGAGGCAGTGATGTAGATAAGCAGATTCAAGGAGTTCTACTCACTGGTGTTTACCACATCTGTGGTGACAGTGTTTTGAAGCCCGTCAAGATCACGAGGTACAGGTTTCTGGACGACATGTCCGTCAGTGGGGACCTCATTGTGAAGGTCTACGGACTTTGTGACACCCAGTTGGACCAACTACTTTTACGTCTAAGTAGACAAAAGCGACTGACCTCTACTATCAACGATGTGAAGAAGACCATCGAGCTTCACCATCAGGGGTACTACACCAAGAATGGAAACTGCGTTTACTCGTTGTGGTCCGTCTTGCGACACCTACAAGCTAGTGCCGTGGATGCGAAGACGCCACCCTTGACGGGCCTCTACAAGAGGACTTGTCTCGACCGCTCGATCGCTGCAGACATCCTAAAACTGATCGGCCAAGGACAAATCTGCATCAAATACGAATCCAAAATCCTCATCAGCTCCTTACTGTCAGACCGGGAACTCGACAGGGATGTCTTCTTCACTTTACTACTCGACTCCGGCTTCCTAACAAACGTCAAGGTGGAAGCGGCCTCCTTTGGCGAAATCGTGGGTGTCAGAGTACCAAACCACCAGGTCAAGACCCTCCTTCAGGAGCTTCTCCACGTCACCATTGGCGGCTTCAAATCCGACCTCATGAACAAGACCGCCAAGATAATCCAAAAGGTGTGTGCTCACTCTGCAACCGACGACGAGAAGTACAAGAAACACTTACGGTCTTTGTACAAAACATTGCTGGTACTCTTCGGGGGTTTTCGCTCCAGCAGCTACGACCTGGGCGACTACGCCCTTTACGGCTTAATTTCCATCATTATGAGCTACACGGATCTCGTAGAGGTGGTCACAAAGAACAGGAGGAGCTGCGACTTGTGGTTGGTCGATCCGGCGACAAATTTCGCCCTGATCTGGGCGATCACCTTCAACAGGAATAGTAAGGGGGACTTGTGTGAAAACAAGACTTCCTTGTGTGCCTTGAAGGAGCTGTTGCACCACGTGGAAGAAGTTAGTGGCCGCTACCTCTTGGTCGGCCTCACCATGGACGAGGCTTGCAGGCCGTCCCTCAGCCTGCAAACCTGCGACAACAATCAGGCGGTTTGCGTCTCCGAGACCGAGCCCGCGGCCTTCCCCAATCTCTACAAACACTGCTGCAACTTGTTGCAAAACAAGGAGAAATAAAGCGTGTCAGTCGGTACTTTTATTCTTTATTCAGCAGGGAGTACCGGGGAAACACCTACTCTATTCTAATCTACGGCGTAGTGGTGGTTGATCTTGACGCTCTGGATCGTGTTCAAGGGGATGATTTCGCTCCTGGACCTGTAGCTGTGGCGGGACGTGGTGAACCGGTAAATGCAAGTGCTGTTGCGCAGAGTCAGGTCCGAGGCCTCGTTGGCGGGGCTGCATTTCGCGAACGACGACCGAAATTCCCTCCTAAACTTCCCTGGAATAAAGGGTAGAGGTGAAAAGAAAGTTCGGGGGTGGCTTAGACTAGGGTTTATTTACGTATAGACATTAAACACTTTGGTCAACAATGTTTAGTTTACAAGTTCAGCGTTTATCATTCCCCGTAAGTTTAAAGTTATGACATTTAGTGGGTACCTACAGCGAGGATGGTATTTTACAATGGGCCCCGAGGGGAAGCGGAAAGAGTTCGTATAGTTTGTTGCATTAAGAACAGTGATCGTGATCGCCAATTGGCGACAGATGCTCAGTGCGGTCCAAAAATGAAGAAAACGGCAAAGCGACGAAACCAACCGACAACTCTCTCCTTTCCGCTCCCCCCGCTCGTTCCAAAAACACACACACACAGCTCGAACTTATGCCTAGGCCTCCATGAGCAACACGCTAGTCTTTGTCCCCTTCCTCTTATGTCTCGGTTCGAAATCTTTCACCCTCTGGATTTCCAGATCGGTCCTCGAATGGGTTCGGGAGACGATTCCGGATTCCTTTCCGGTTTTCCGGTAAACGGCGCTAAATTGGGACCCATTGTGACCGGAGCGCTGGCAACAGTGCTCGAAAGCGCGGTGGAACTCTTTCCGGAATTTGCCTGCGTTCAGAAAAGACAAGCATTAGAACCAATTCGGAGAAATGCGACTACAGACTATCGCGATTCATTTTCTTTCCGATCACTAGTCTAGTTCACATCTTTAATAACTACTCAAGAATTTTGCGAGGCCAATCGCACAGGCCTAGGACTGTATTATTTACTCTAGCCTATGACGGTGTTTGACCCCACTTTGTAAGTCACAAGTTTGCGAAGCCACTTGTGTCTTATTTTGGCCCATGATCGTGTTTGATCGTTTTTAATTTTTTATTTTTAAAGGTCGCAATTGCAGAAAGTCTCTGAGAAGCCTAAGAATGTGTTAATTTTATCTATGGTCTGCTTTAACTCATTTTAAACGTAACAATTTCGCGAAGCCAATAACAGAGGCCTTGGACTCTCTTATTTTGGCCTGTGATCGCGGCTTTTCAAAAAACAATAAAAAAGTTTGGAAAAATAATGATGAGATTGAGGACTTAATTTATGAAAGCCGTTATGCTGATTCCGGATCCGGACACGAAAATAAATTTTAATTTTGAGTTTTACTTAAAATGGAGGAAAAAAATAAGGATCGAGAGGGTGTTTCTAATAGAGACGTGGGCGTGAACTTCACTGGGTCAACCAATCGTCTTTACTGCGTCTATCGTTACCTACTGTTTATTAGGGTTCGCCATAAATTATTGAGATTCAGGCAAATTCCTTTAATTGTTACCATCTTCATAATTATTATACAATGTGAGAAAATGAAAGAAGTGGTGAAAAAAATTATGGAGAATGTAGGGGAGATAAAGGAAGAGAATCGGAAGATGAGTCGAGAACTGGAACAGTTGAAAATTATGATGCGTGAAAAGAAAGAAAAATGGGAAAAAGAAAAGATGGAAGTAAAAGAAAAAATGAAAAAATTGTAACACAAAATGGAAGAGCAGGAAAAAAGAATATTGTCGGGACTGGACGAAGAGGAATGTGAGAACAAGAAGAAACTGGAAAAATGGATGAAGGCTGAATAGAGGTAGAAGGGACACTGAGAGAGATGTATAAAATAAGTGGAGGAAAAATGATTGTGACGGAACTTGAGAGCTGGGGGGAAAAGAGGAAAGTTATGGAAAATAAAATAAAACTAAAAAAAGGAAGGCCCGGAGAATATACATAGAATATGATCTGACAAAGAAGGAAAGGAATTAAGAGCGATAGCCAAAGCAGAGCGACAAAAAGGACAGCGGGTGAAAGTGGGTTATAAAAAGATATGGATAGACGGAAAAAGGCTTAGGTGGGACGAAGAAAAGGGGGAGTTAGATACAGCAAATTTTTGAATAGAGCACAAGAAAAGGACGACAGGGCAGAAAAGGAAAAACGAATACGGAGAGGAATAAGAGAGAAAAGGAGCAAATAAGAATAATATTCTGGAACCTAGAAAGAGAATAAGTTTCGGGGTATTTGGGAGAATTTGACGTAGTGGGAATGGTCAAAAACTGGATGGCAGAAAATAGGTGGGAAAGATTGGAAAAGAGAATGCCGAAAGAGTTTAATTGGAAGTGTCAATATGCAGAGCGGGAAAGCAAGAAAGGAAGAGCTAAAGGTGGGAAAATAATAGGTGTGAAAGAGGGACTGGAAAAAGAAAATGGAGCTTAAGCAAAAGAAGAAAGAGGGATTGGAAAATGGAGAATTGTAACAGTGTACAGGAGAAGTATGAAGGAAACGAAGAGAACCGAGAGGCTGTTAACTATGGAATTAATTCCGAGTACTATCGGAATTGCCGGAATTAGTTTGGAATTACATGGAATTATTTCAAGTACTCAAAATTATGGAAGTACTTGTGATTACAGGAAGTACTCGTGAATTACCGGAATTACCCTAGAATTACTGGAATTACCTTCAAATAATATGGAATTATTCTGAAATTACTTGAATTACATCCAGGTTTTATTTCTACTACTGGTCGTCCAGTGGTCAGAATCCGACCGTAATCAATTAAATTTGTAAGCCTGAACGTAATTGGGGTTCTTTTTTTAAATAGTAGAAACATCTATAATCATGGCAAATAATTATATTTTTTAAATTTTGTTTTATTACGTCAGCTGTGAGCGTGTCTAAATGTCATTAACGTGTGCTGTTTGCCCTAATTCCCTGCAATACATATGAAAAAGGAACATTTGAAATCACACAACATTCACAACTCGAAACTCATTCAGTGCTCTGTGCGACCGTTTGACCACAGACTATTTATTATTTAATGTATTTGTAACACATATTAAATATATACATTATACACGGTGTCGCAGAATTAGCGTATTCCGAGTTCGGAACGTTGTAGCGCATCATCCCAGAAGTAAGAAGAAAATTAATAAAAAACATATAGGAGCCCCCTTACCAAAATATATAGGACTCAAGGTCTAAACTTTGGATCATGTTTTCTTTAAATAAAAGCAATGAATGTTAGCGTTTATTTCTACTTATGGGTAGGCTACTCATATAAAATAATAATTCAAGCACTATGACCCACCTTCCGCCGCGACCTCACACTTGCGCAGTCAATTACAGCAAATGTTCAAAGTGTTCTCCCCCAGCTTCAATGCAGCTGTTAACTCTCGGTTTCATATTTTCAAATGCATTTTCCAACATCTGATAGTACAACTATATACAATACGGTGTTTTTGAGATACGAGAATATGAAATAATCTAGAACTGCCAGGTCCGGACTTCAAAGCGGAAATTGAATGACTCGATCATCATGAAACTCGTGAATTCGGTCCATAGTTTCCCTTGTCCTGTAAGCTGGTGCATTATCCTGCTGGAAGTACCCATGTAGAGGTTCGCCATCATGAAGGTTTTGGAAAAAAGGTTCGAGTAAATTATTGCGATATCTCTCGGCATTTACCGTTCCTTCAAAAAAAAACAGGTCCAACTATACGTCTTCGAGAGACCGCCAGCTAAACACCAAAAAGTTTTTCGAAAATGGATAAGTGGGTCTTCTTGGTTCCGAACACGTGGCCTTAACAGTTTCCCGATATTTAATGATGTTGCACAAATGACACTTCGTGACAAACGTGACGTTAATGCATTTGTATTTCCAGATCATTTAACCAACCGGCATAGAGATACATTGCCATATTTTCTAAAGAGATGGATCGCTATTTCATTGATAATTTTGGAAAATGGATGAGTGGGTCTTCTTGGTTCCAAACACGTGGCTTTAACAGTTTTCCAATATTTAATGATGTTGCACACATGACATTTCGTTTGGCTGAATTATCTTGTAGAAAACGCTTGTATACGTTGTACCAAAACAAATTAGTTTGAACTATTTTTACTATCTCCACTTTTATATTAATATTAAGATACAATTTTGTCATTAACGTGAAGTTAATGCATTTGTATTTCCAGATCATTCAACCAACCGGCATAGAGATACATTGCCATATTTTCTAAAGAGATGGGTCGCTATTTCATTGATAATTTTGGAAAATGGATGAGTGGGTCTTCTTGGTTCCGAGCACGTGGCCTTAACAGTTTCCCGATATTTAATGATGTTGCACAAATGACACTTTGGTTGGCTGAATTATCTTGTAGAAAACGTTTGTATACGTTGTACCAAAACAAATTAGTTTGAACTATTTTTACTATCTCCACTTTTACATTAATATTAAGAAACAATTTTGTCATTAACGTGAAGTTAATGCATTTGTATTTCCAGATCATTTAACCAACCGGCATAGAGATACATTGCCATATTTTCTAAAGAGATGGGTCGCTATTTCATTGATAATTTTGGAAATTGGATGAGTGGGTCTTCTTGTTTTCGAACACGTGGCCTTAACAGTTTTCCAATATTTAATGATGTTGCACACATGACACTTCGTTTGGCTGAATTATCTTGTAGAAAACGCTTGTATACGTTGTACCAAAACAAATTAGTTTGAACTATTTTTACTATCTCCACTTTTATATTAATATTAAGAAACAATTTTGTCATTAACGTGAAGTTAATGCATTTGTATTTCCAGATCATTCAACCAACCGGCATAGAGATACATTGCCATATTTTCTAAAGAGATGGGTCGTTATTTCATTAATAATTTTGGAAAATGGATGAATTTGTCTTCTTGTTTTCGAACACGTGGCCTTAACAGTTTCCCAATATTTAATGATGTTGCACAAATGACACTTTGGTTGGCTGAATTATCTTGTAGAAAACGCTTGTATACGTTGTACCAAAACAAATTAGTTTGAACTATTTTTACTATCTCCACTTTTATATTAATATTAAGAAACAATTTTGTCATTAACGTGAAGTTAATGCATTTGTATTTCCAGATCATTCAACCAACCGGCATAGAGATACATTGCCATATTTTCTAAAGAGATGGGTCGCTATTTCATTGATAATTTTGGAAAATGGATGAGTGGGTCTTCTTGTTTTCGAGCACGTGGCCTTAACAGTTTCCCGATATTTAATGATGTTGCACAAATGACACTTTTGGTTGGCTGAATTATCTTGTAGAAAACGCTTGTATACGTTGTACCAAAACAAATTAGTTTGAACTATTTTTACTATCTCCACTTTTACATTAATATTAAGATACAATTTTGTCATTAACGTGAAGTTAATGCATTTGTATTTCCAGATCATTCAACCAACCGGCATAGAGATACATTGCCATATTTTCTAAAGAGATGGATCGCTATTTCATTGATAATTTTGGAAAATGGATGAGTGGGTCTTCTTGGTTCCAAACACGTGGCTTTAACAGTTTTCCAATATTTAATGATGTTGCACACATAACACTTCGTTTGGCTGAATTATCTTGTAGAAAACGCTTGTATACGTTGTACCAAAACAAATTAGTTTGAACTATTTTTACTATCTCCACTTTTATATTAATATTAAGAAACAATTTTGTCATTAACGTGACGTTAATGCATTTGTATTTCCAGATCATTCAACCAACCGGCATAGAGATACATTGCCATATTTTCTAAAGAGATGGGTCGCTATTTCATTGATAATTTTGGAAATTGGATGAGTGGGTCTTCTTGTTTTCGAACACGTGGCCTTAACAGTTTCCCAATATTTAATGATGTTGCACAAATGACACTTTGGTTGGCTGAATTATCTTGTAGAAAACGCTTGTATACGTTGTACCAAAACAAATTAGTTTGAACTATTTTTACTATCTCCACTTTTACATTAATATTAAGAAACAATTTTGTCATTAACGTGACGTTAATGCATTTGTATTTCCAGATCATTCAACCAACCGGCATAGAGATACATTGCCATATTTTCTAAAGAGATGGGTCGCTATTTCATTGATAATTTTGGAAATTGGATGAGTGGGTCTTCTTGTTTTCGAACACGTGGCCTTAACAGTTTTCCAATATTTAATGATGTTGCACACATGACACTTCGTTTGGCTGAATTATCTTGTAGAAAACGCTTGTATACGTTGTACCAAAACAAATTAGTTTGAACTATTTTTACTATCTCCACTTTTACATTAATATTAAGATACAATTTTGTCATTAACATGAAGTTAATGCATTTGTATTTCCAGATTATTTAACCAACCGGCATAGAGATACATTGGCATATTTTCTAAAGAGATGGGTCGATATTTCATTGATAATTTTGGAAAATGGATGAGTGGGACTTCTTGGTTCCGAACACGTGGCCTTAACAGTTTCCCAATATTTAATGATGTTGCACACATGACACTTCGTTTGGCTGAATTATCTTGTAGAAAACGCTTGTATACGTTGTACCAAAACAAATTAGTTTCAACTATTTTTACTATCTCCACTTTTACATTAATATTAAGATACAATTTTGTCATTAACATGAAGTTAATGCATTTGTATTTCCAGATTATTTAACCTACCGGCATAGAGATACATTGCCATATTTTCTAAAGAGATGGGTCGTTATTTCATTAATAATTTTGGAAAATGGATGAATGAGTCTTTGTGGTTCCGAACACGTGGACTTAACAGTTTCCCAATATTTAATGATGTTGCACAAATGACACTTCGTTTGGCTGAATTATCTTGTAGAAAACGCTTGTATACGTTGTACCCAAAAAAAAAAATTACTTTCAACTATTTTTACTATCTCCACTTTTACATTAATATTAAGATACAATTTTGTCATTAACATGAAGTTAATGCATTTGTATTTCCAGATTATTTAACCAACCGGCATAGAGATGCATTGCCATATTTTCTAAAGAGATGGGTGGATATTTCATTGATAATTTTGGAAATTGTATGTGGGTCTTCTTGGTTCCGAACACGTGGCCTTAACAGTTTTCCAATATTTAATGATGTTGCACACATGACACTTCGTTTGGCTGAATTATCTTGTAGAAAACGCTTGTATACGTTGTACCAAAACAAATTAGTTTGAACTATTTTTACTATCTCCACTTTTATATTAATATTAAGAAACAATTTTGTCATTAACGTGAAGTTAATGCATTTGTATTTCCAGATCATTCAACCAACCGGCATAGAGATACATTGCCATATTTTCTAAAGAGATGGGTCGTTATTTCATTAATAATTTTGGAAAATGGATGAATTTGTCTTCTTGTTTTCGAACACGTGGCCTTAACAGTTTTCCAATATTTAATGATGTTGCACAAATGACACTTTGGTTGGCTGAATTATCTTGTAGAAAACGCTTGTATACGTTGTACCAAAACAAATTAGTTTCAACTATTTTTACTATCTCCACTTTTACATTAATATTAAGATACAATTTTGTCATTAACATGAAGTTAATGCATTTGTATTTCCAGATCATTTAACCAACCGGCATAGAGATACATTGCCATATTTTCTAAAGAGATGGGTCGCTATTTCATTGATAATTTTGGAAATTGGATGAGTGGGTCTTCTTGTTTTCGAACACGTGGCCTTAACAGTTTTCCAATATTTAATGATGTTGCACACATGACACTTCGTTTGGCTGAATTATCTTGTAGAAAACGCTTGTATACGTTGTACCAAAACAAATTAGTTTCAACTATTTTTACTATCTCCACTTTTACATTAATATTAAGATACAATTTTGTCATTAACGTGAAGTTAATGCATTTGTATTTCCAGATCATTCAACCAACCGGCATAGAGATACATTGCCATATTTTCTAAAGAGATGGGTCGCTATTTCATTGATAATTTTGGAAAATGGATGAATTTGTCTTCTTGTTTTCGAACACGTGGCCTTAACAGTTTCCCAATATTTAATGATGTTGCACAAATGACACTTTGGTTGGCTGAATTATCTTGTAGAAAACGCTTGTATACGTTGTACCAAAACAAATTAGTTTGAACTATTTTTACTATCTCCACTTTTATATTAATATTAAGAAACAATTTTGTCATTAACGTAAAGTTAATGCATTTGTATTTCCAGATCATTCAACCAACCGGCATAGAGATACATTGCCATATTTTCTAAAGAGATGGGTCGTTATTTCATTAATAATTTTGGAAAATGGATGAATTTGTCTTCTTGTTTTCGAACACGTGGCCTTAACAGTTTCCCAATATTTAATGATGTTGCACAAATGACACTTTGGTTGGCTGAATTATCTTGTAGAAAACGTTTGTATACGTTGTACATTTATTTCATGAAAACGGTTATGATTTGAGCAAAACCAAAAGATAGGAGTACTTTATTTTAAGCAGTTCTATTTATAAAAAAAGTTTCAAAATTTTGTATACTACTCCACTGAATGAAGTGCTTCATCTTTTGTTGGAATTACCGGAATTACCTGTTGATTACCGGAATTAGTTACTTTTTGTGGGAATTATTTCCTGATTATTGGAATTACCTACGAATTACTGCGATTACCACGATTACATGCGAATTAATTCCTCGAATCGGAATTACCGGAATTGTTTGTGATTACCTTGAATTAATTCCATGTGGAATTAGTTGTACAATTTTTTTCCAAGTTAACAGCCCCTCGAAGAGAACAATAGAAGAGCGAGTAAAAGAGCAAGAAGAAGGAACTTTGGTGATTGGGGGGATTTTAATGCAAGAATTGAGGCAAAAGGAAAACGGAGAGAAGAGGAACATGCAACAATAGAAGGAAGATCAACAAAAGATGGAACAGAAAACGCAGAAGGAAGAGTACTGATTAACTTACAATTAGTAGAAGAAAGAGGGTGGGACATACTTAATGGGAATTGCACAGGAGGTGAGAAAGGGGAGTACACGTATATTGGATCAAGAGGGGAGACAGTTATTGATTATGTTATGGTGAACGAAGAAGCATGGGATGAAATAGAGAGGTGGGAGAAAAAATGGAGTCGGACCATATGCTTTTGGAAGTGAAGACAAAAGGAAGAGAGAAAGATAGAGGCAGTGTGAATGAGGTTAGAAGAAACATTGTGAAGAATTGTTTGGACGAAAGAAGGAAAAGAAAATTATAGAGCAAGACTTGGGGAGACAAAATATGAAGAAGCAGAGATACACGAACATGCGAGGAAACTGAGCGATAACGTAAGAAACGCAACAGAAAAAAGAGAGAAGATGGGGCTGTGGAAGAACGAGTGGTGGGATAAAGAATGCACGGGAGAGAAGCATGAACCAAGAAGGAAATAAGAAATTATAAAAAAAAGCAACTAAGAAAGAGTACAAGAGAGCACGCAAGAGGTACAAATTAGTATGCAAAGAGAAGAAACAAAAGAAACGGATGGAAGAAGAACTAAAGATGAAGTCTACAATACTTATCCACTGACTAAATGGTTGAGAAATGAAAACCATTTATTGATTTTTTTCCTTTGAACTAGAACTCGCTCTCATTTTTGATTTGCTTTCAGAAGTTTACAGTCAAAAATGGTTGTCATTTCACTACCATTAGTCAGTCAATCAGAGATAGATGGGGCGGCCCACCCGTCCACCGCATACACAGGTGATACCAGGAACCATATGGCTGCGTAGAATTGAGAGAGAGAGAGGAGAGTAGAGAAGCAATTTTATGAGGACGGAAGAGAGACCGAATGTGGGGAGGGGTAAAAAGCTGCTAGTTATTGTGTTGAATTAATGATTTATTTAGTTTTATTTATTATATTATATTTTATTTTATTGGGTTAGGGGAACTGCATTAATCGGATACTTTATAAACCTGTAGAGGTAATAAATATACATACTACTACTATTACATCAAAATGATTTTTTGACTTATATATTTGCTGTTATTAAAATTAACAGAGTTAAGGTGGTTACAAGTTTTCGACTGAATGGTTGACAAACTGGTTCTGAATTGGTTCATTTTCCTATTGCATCCAGATTTAGTTTTTTGTACATATTTTACAATTGTTCTTTGTGACTAAAAACCGTATCGTTCATGGCACGACATGTGAATGCGGTGGGCGGGTGGGCCGTCGCGTCAACAACTGACCGATTGGCTAAGGGTATTGGAATGACAACAATTTTTTGACTTAAATTTTTTTTATTTGTAGTGAACTCGAGAGTGAGTTATAGTTTTTAAAGAAAAAAATAATTCAATAAATGGTTGTCACTTCTCATCCGTTTAGTCAGTCGATGAGTATAGTGGACAGGGCGGCCCACCCGCCCACCGCACTCACCAACGAACCGCCAGAACCATACGCTTTTTAGTCACAAACACACCTTATACCAGCAAAGAAAATTAATGCACATTGACATTTACACCAAAATACATACTCAAATTTACATTTTTGACTAAATGGTTGACAAACTCGTTCGGAATGACAACCATTATTATATTGTATTGAAATTTCGTTTCGAGTATTTCACAGTTGTTCTTTGTGACTAGAAACCATATGGTTCATGGCACCACATGTGAATGCGGTGGGCGGGTGGGCCGTCGCGTCTACAACTGACCGATTGGCTAGGGGTATTGGAATGACAACCATTTTTTGACTTAAAAATTTTCTATTTGGAGTGAACACGAGAGTGAGTTATAGTTTTTAAAGAAAAAAATAATTCAATAAATGGTTGTCACTTATCATCTGTTTAGTCAGTCGATGAGTATAGTGGACAGGGCGGCCCACCCGCCCACCGCACTCACCAACAAACCGCCAGAACCATACGCTTTTTAGTCACAAACACACCTTATACCAGCAAAGAAAATTAATGCACATTGACATTTACACCAAAATACATACTCAAATTTACATTTTTGACTAAATGGTTGACAAACTCGTTCGGAATGACAACCATTATTATATTGTATTGAAATTTCGTTTCGAGTATTTCACAGTTGTTCTTTGTGACTAGAAACCATATGGTTCATGGCACGACATGTGAATGCGGTGGGCGGGTGGGCCGTCGCGTCAACAACTGACCGATTGGCTAAGGGTATTGGAATGACAACAATTTTTTGACTTAAATTTTTTTTATTTGTAGTGAACTCGAGAGTGAGTTATAGTTTTTAAAGAAAAAAATAATTCAATAAATGGTTGTCACTTCTCATCCGTTTAGTCAGTCGATGAGTATAGTGGACAGGGCGGCCCACCCGCCCACCGCACTCACCAACGAACCGCCAGAACCATACGCTTTTTAGTCACAAACACACCTTATACCAGCAAAGAAAATTAATGCACATTGACATTTACACCAAAATACATACTCAAATTTACATTTTTGACTAAATGGTTGACAAACTCGTTCGGAATGACAACCATTATTATATTGTATTGAAATTTCGTTTCGAGTATTTCACAGTTGTTCTTTGTGACTAGAAACCATATGGTTCATGGCACCACATGTGAATGCGGTGGGCGGGTGGGCCGTCGCGTCTACAACTGACCGATTGGCTAGGGGTATTGGAATGACAACCATTTTTTGACTTAAAAATTTTCTATTTGGAGTGAACACGAGAGTGAGTTATAGTTTTTAAAGAAAAAAATAATTCAATAAATGGTTGTCACTTATCATCTGTTTAGTCAGTCGATGAGTATAGTGGACAGGGCGGCCCACCCGCCCACCGCACTCACCAACAAACCGCCAGAACCATACGCTTTTTAGTCACAAACACACCTTATACCAGCAAAGAAAATTAATGCACATTGACATTTACACCAAAATACATACTCAAATTTACATTTTTGACTAAATGGTTGACAAACTCGTTCGGAATGACAACCATTATTATATTGTATTGAAATTTCGTTTCGAGTATTTCACAGTTGTTCTTTGTGACTAGAAACCATATGGTTCATGGCACCACATGTGAATGCGGTGGGCGGGTGGGCCGTCGCGTCTACAACTGACCGATTGGCTAAGGGTATTGCAATGACAACCATTTTTTGACTTAAAAATTTTCTATTTGTAGTTAACTCGAGAGTGAGTTATAGTTTTTAAAGAAAAAAATAATTCAATAAATGGTTGTCACTTATCATCTGTTTAGTCAGTCGATGAGTATAGTGGACAGGGCGGCCCACCCGCCCACCGCACTCACCAACGAACCGCCAGAACCATACGCTTTTTAGTCACAAACACACCTTATACCAGCAAAGAAAATTAATGCACATTGACATTTACACCAAAATACATACTCAAATTTACATTTTTGACTAAATGGTTGACAAACTCGTTCGGAATGACAACCATTATTATATTGTATTGAAATTTCGTTTCGAGTATTTCACAGTTGTTCTTTGTGACTAGAAACCATATGGTTCATGGCACCACATGTGAATGCGGTGGGCGGGTGGGCCGTCGCGTCTACAACTGACCGATTGGCTAGGGGTATTGGAATGACAACCATTTTTTGACTTAAAAATTTTCTATTTGGAGTGAACACGAGAGTGAGTTATAGTTTTTAAAGAAAAAAATAATTCAATAAATGGTTGTCACTTCTCATCCGTTTAGTCAGTCGATGAGTATAGTGGACAGGGCGGCCCACCCGCCCACCGCACTCACCAACGAACCGCCAGAACCATACGCTTTTTAGTCACAAACACACCTTATACCAGCAAAGAAAATTAATGCACATTGACATTTACACCAAAATACATACTCAAATTTACATTTTTGACTAAATGGTTGACAAACTCGTTCGGAATGACAACCATTATTATATTGTATTGAAATTTCGTTTCGAGTATTTCACAGTTGTTCTTTGTGACTAAAAACCGTATCGTTCATGGCACGACATGTGAATGCGGTGGGCGGGTGGGCCGTCGCGTCAACAACTGACCGATTGGCTAAGGGTATTGGAATGACAACAATTTTTTGACTTAAATTTTTTTTATTTGTAGTGAACTCGAGAGTGAGTTATAGTTTTTAAAGAAAAAAATAATTCAATAAATGGTTGTCACTTCTCATCCGTTTAGTCAGTCGATGAGTATAGTGGACAGGGCGGCCCACCCGCCCACCGCACTCACCAACGAACCGCCAGAACCATACGCTTTTTAGTCACAAACACACCTTATACCAGCAAAGAAAATTAATGCACATTGACATTTACACCAAAATACATACTCAAATTTACATTTTTGACTAAATGGTTGACAAACTCGTTCGGAATGACAACCATTATTATATTGTATTGAAATTTCGTTTCGAGTATTTCACAGTTGTTCTTTGTGACTAGAAACCATATGGTTCATGGCACCACATGTGAATGCGGTGGGCGGGTGGGCCGTCGCGTCTACAACTGACCGATTGGCTAGGGGTATTGGAATGACAACCATTTTTTGACTTAAAAATTTTCTATTTGGAGTGAACACGAGAGTGAGTTATAGTTTTTAAAGAAAAAAATAATTCAATAAATGGTTGTCACTTATCATCTGTTTAGTCAGTCGATGAGTATAGTGGACAGGGCGGCCCACCCGCCCACCGCACTCACCAACAAACCGCCAGAACCATACGCTTTTTAGTCACAAACACACCTTATACCAGCAAAGAAAATTAATGCACATTGACATTTACACCAAAATACATACTCAAATTTACATTTTTGACTAAATGGTTGACAAACTCGTTCGGAATGACAACCATTATTATATTGTATTGAAATTTCGTTTCGAGTATTTCACAGTTGTTCTTTGTGACTAGAAACCATATGGTTCATGGCACGACATGTGAATGCGGTGGGCGGGTGGGCCGTCGCGTCAACAACTGACCGATTGGCTAAGGGTATTGGAATGACAACAATTTTTTGACTTAAATTTTTTTTATTTGTAGTGAACTCGAGAGTGAGTTATAGTTTTTAAAGAAAAAAATAATTCAATAAATGGTTGTCACTTCTCATCCGTTTAGTCAGTCGATGAGTATAGTGGACAGGGCGGCCCACCCGCCCACCGCACTCACCAACGAACCGCCAGAACCATACGCTTTTTAGTCACAAACACACCTTATACCAGCAAAGAAAATTAATGCACATTGACATTTACACCAAAATACATACTCAAATTTACATTTTTGACTAAATGGTTGACAAACTCGTTCGGAATGACAACCATTATTATATTGTATTGAAATTTCGTTTCGAGTATTTCACAGTTGTTCTTTGTGACTAGAAACCATATGGTTCATGGCACCACATGTGAATGCGGTGGGCGGGTGGGCCGTCGCGTCTACAACTGACCGATTGGCTAGGGGTATTGGAATGACAACCATTTTTTGACTTAAAAATTTTCTATTTGGAGTGAACACGAGAGTGAGTTATAGTTTTTAAAGAAAAAAATAATTCAATAAATGGTTGTCACTTATCATCTGTTTAGTCAGTCGATGAGTATAGTGGACAGGGCGGCCCACCCGCCCACCGCACTCACCAACAAACCGCCAGAACCATACGCTTTTTAGTCACAAACACACCTTATACCAGCAAAGAAAATTAATGCACATTGACATTTACACCAAAATACATACTCAAATTTACATTTTTGACTAAATGGTTGACAAACTCGTTCGGAATGACAACCATTATTATATTGTATTGAAATTTCGTTTCGAGTATTTCACAGTTGTTCTTTGTGACTAGAAACCATATGGTTCATGGCACCACATGTGAATGCGGTGGGCGGGTGGGCCGTCGCGTCTACAACTGACCGATTGGCTAAGGGTATTGCAATGACAACCATTTTTTGACTTAAAAATTTTCTATTTGTAGTTAACTCGAGAGTGAGTTATAGTTTTTAAAGAAAAAAATAATTCAATAAATGGTTGTCACTTATCATCTGTTTAGTCAGTCGATGAGTATAGTGGACAGGGCGGCCCACCCGCCCACCGCACTCACCAACGAACCGCCAGAACCATACGCTTTTTAGTCACAAACACACCTTATACCAGCAAAGAAAATTAATGCACATTGACATTTACACCAAAATACATACTCAAATTTACATTTTTGACTAAATGGTTGACAAACTCGTTCGGAATGACAACCATTATTATATTGTATTGAAATTTCGTTTCGAGTATTTCACAGTTGTTCTTTGTGACTAGAAACCATATGGTTCATGGCACCACATGTGAATGCGGTGGGCGGGTGGGCCGTCGCGTCTACAACTGACCGATTGGCTAGGGGTATTGGAATGACAACCATTTTTTGACTTAAAAATTTTCTATTTGGAGTGAACACGAGAGTGAGTTATAGTTTTTAAAGAAAAAAATAATTCAATAAATGGTTGTCACTTATCATCTGTTTAGTCAGTCAATGAGTATAGTGGACAGGGCGGCCCACCCGCCCACCGCACTCACCAACAAACCGCCAGAACCATACGCTTTTTAGTCACAAACACACCTTATACCAGCAAAGAAAATTAATGCACATTGACATTTACACCAAAATACATACTCAAATTTACATTTTTGACTAAATGGTTGACAAACTCGTTCGGAATGACAACCATTATTATATTGTATTGAAATTTCGTTTCGAGTATTTCACAGTTGTTCTTTGTGACTAGAAACCATATGGTTCATGGCACCACATGTGAATGCGGTGGGCGGGTGGGCCGTCGCGTCTACAACTGACCGATTGGCTAGGGGTATTGGAATGACAACCATTTTTTGACTTAAAAATTTTCTATTTGGAGTGAACACGAGAGTGAGTTATAGTTTTTAAAGAAAAAAATAATTCAATAAATGGTTGTCACTTATCATCTGTTTAGTCAGTCGATGAGTATAGTGGACAGGGCGGCCCACCCGCCCACCGCACTCACCAACAAACCGCCAGAACCATACGCTTTTTAGTCACAAACACACCTTATACCAGCAAAGAAAATTAATGCACATTGACATTTACACCAAAATACATACTCAAATTTACATTTTTGACTAAATGGTTGACAAACTCGTTCGGAATGACAACCATTATTATATTGTATTGAAATTTCGTTTCGAGTATTTCACAGTTGTTCTTTGTGACTAGAAACCATATGGTTCATGGCACCACATGTGAATGCGGTGGGCGGGTGGGCCGTCGCGTCTACAACTGACCGATTGGCTAAGGGTATTGCAATGACAACCATTTTTTGACTTAAAAATTTTCTATTTGTAGTTAACTCGAGAGTGAGTTATAGTTTTTAAAGAAAAAAATAATTCAATAAATGGTTGTCACTTATCATCTGTTTAGTCAGTCGATGAGTATAGTGGACAGGGCGGCCCACCCGCCCACCGCACTCACCAACGAACCGCCAGAACCATACGCTTTTTAGTCACAAACACACCTTATACCAGCAAAGAAAATTAATGCACATTGACATTTACACCAAAATACATACTCAAATTTACATTTTTGACTAAATGGTTGACAAACTCGTTCGGAATGACAACCATTATTATATTGTATTGAAATTTCGTTTCGAGTATTTCACAGTTGTTCTTTGTGACTAGAAACCATATGGTTCATGGCACCACATGTGAATGCGGTGGGCGGGTGGGCCGTCGCGTCTACAACTGACCGATTGGCTAGGGGTATTGGAATGACAACCATTTTTTGACTTAAAAATTTTCTATTTGGAGTGAACACGAGAGTGAGTTATAGTTTTTAAAGAAAAAAATAATTCAATAAATGGTTGTCACTTATCATCTGTTTAGTCAGTCAATGAGTATAGTGGACAGGGCGGCCCACCCGCCCACCGCACTCACCAACAAACCGCCAGAACCATACGCTTTTTAGTCACAAACACACCTTATACCAGCAAAGAAAATTAATGCACATTGACATTTACACCAAAATACATACTCAAATTTACATTTTTGACTAAATGGTTGACAAACTCGTTCGGAATGACAACCATTATTATATTGTATTGAAATTTCGTTTCGAGTATTTCACAGTTGTTCTTTGTGACTAGAAACCATATGGTTCATGGCACCACATGTGAATGCGGTGGGCGGGTGGGCCGTCGCGTCTACAACTGACCGATTGGCTAGGGGTATTGGAATGACAACCATTTTTTGACTTAAAAATTTTCTATTTGGAGTGAACACGAGAGTGAGTTATAGTTTTTAAAGAAAAAAAAAAAAAACAATAAATGGTTATTTCTCATCCATTTAGTCAGTCGATGAGTGTAGTGGACAGGGCGATATTTGATAAGAAACTTCCTCCTTGTTCAGAATATTGTTAAAGATTTGCGGCGTTTCTGACCGTTTCTGAGATATCCACAAAGAACCGGTTCCCTTTTTTCGAATCTTAATTTGTTTATGATTTTTGCAGTAGCCGCGTTTTGTACACCACTGGTTCGTGGAGAACCAATTATGGCAGCGGTCCCGTTTCATTTACAGGTCGATATCAAAGCCCCGACGGTATTAATTGCCGGGGGCGGCGCCGCCACCGGAGGAAGTAATTTAAAAACCGAGTCGTTCGGTTTTTTCGCGCCGCCACCTATGCAAATACCCGCCGATAAAAAACAGAAAATGGAAAATCCGGAAAATCGAATTATGTCGAGCGATACAGGAGCGTCCGGTTACGGAGAACTGCGTCGCGGCCGAGGTTACCAAATTCGTGTTAATGGGCAAAAAGACACCCGCATTTAAGTCCTTCTCGTCCGTGATTCCCCGGGGTCGCACAGTGCACTGCCATAAAGGTTTTGCAAGTTTAAGTGATTTTTTGTTCGGATAAGCGCTGATATGGCGCCGTGGAGGAGAGCTTTCCAGTGGAACGGGAACGCAAATGGAGGTGGGGCGTTAAGAATTGAAAAAAAATTGCTTCGTGATTACAGTGAAACCTCTTAAATCCGCGCGCTGGCGGAGTAGAAATAGAAAGGTCGCGTCGAAAAACATGTAAAAAATGTTTGGAAGGGGAATGACAAACGTGCTCGTTATACGAGGGTGTGTTGTGTGGCTCCAGAAGATTTTTTACCCTCAAGTGGTGGAGTGAATTTTCTCGCTTTTATAAACGAGAAACACTTCAGACCACCGATGTCAACGCGATCCATTATGTTCTCCATTTATTATAAAATTTAAAATTCTCAAGTAAGTTTGTATTATTGCAAGTATGACCGATGCGACAGCAATGAATAATAAATTTCGTACTCACCACTCATGAAATTGTAGATGATGGGATTGACAGCGCTGTTGGCGTAGCACAGCCAGTGCGAAATCAAGGAGAACGCTCGGTTTCCATCGGTGTTTTTCAGTTCGACGGTCTTCCTGAAATCATAGATGAAACTCTTGAGATGAACGAAGAGTTAATTGCCCTTCAGACGTTCATCGCCGCGATAAAAATAATCCACCCCAGACAACGCAACAAATGGAATAATCCCTAATGAAGCCTTCGAGACGTCATAAAGCTTGTATTTCCTCTGGTATATTACCACCGCAGGAGTTAATGCTGTTAACGCCGACGTTTATGACACACGATGCGGTTAATATTAAGTTACGAAAGCGGGAGCGTAAATTGCGTCGGTACAAAAAGCGTTCAAAACGAATTTATGCCGCTTCGAAATGGCCTCATCAAATTCGGAGCTGCAGCGGGAAGTCGCAGTAAAGTTAATTTACTCTGAATAGTTCAAAAAGTTGAAAAGATCGAAGGGCATTGATCAAACTTTTGTAATATGACATGCTTATTTACCGGTGGAAATGTTGTTGCTGAAAATCTGATTGGCTGCTTACGGATGCTTGCGGAGGTAATGAAATTTGTGAGTGCTTGCGAAACTTTGTTACGATACTAGGAAACGTGGTGATCATGATGACGTCAGCATTGGCATACTTGTGTTGTTTTACAGTGAATAGACTTAAAGCGCCGCAGGAGCCGTCATCAGATTCACAAATTGTCAAAGCCAATTCCCCGCTGCAGATGATCGCTGCAGGAGCCGATACTGCAGCTATCTACCCTATTGAGTGTCTCCGCAGGATGTTAATGGGCTCACATTGAGCCGTTAGCCAGACCGACAGGTCGTTTCCCACATCACGACACTCTTTTCCTGCTGCGATGTGTGCAACGGAAAATGGATGGACTGCAGGAAAATTTTCGGAGCGATGGAGGACGACAAAAATTCGCTATTCTAAGAAAATATAAAAACCTTTGATCTATAAGTTATGAAATAAACTCTTCTAGTTCTCAAATTGGATTTCTCAAGTTTTTAAGTTGATACGGTTCTCAATATCTGAGCTTGCTTAAAATCTCGGGTTCTCCGAATTCTTAGGTTGCTCCAAAGCCTAAGGTACATCTCTCAAGGTTTCAGATGTCCTAACACCTCAGATTCCTCAAGTTTTAAGTTCCCTAATATCTCAGGTTTTCTAAGACGTCGGGTTCTTCAAATTCTCAAGGATTTTAGACCAGTTCATAGTTGTTTAGTGCCTATTCGAAAACAAAATAGTTAAAGACACTCCCTAAACCCGGGAACCACGAAGGAGGCTCTCAAAAAAAAAGGTTCAGGTTTGTGCCTGCTCCTGCCACACTTCTCAACAGGGAATATCGAGTTGCTCCATTACGATTTGGTACTATTATCTGATTTATTATTTATTTGATACTAGTCAAACAGACGGAGCTCTGTTTCATAGACAACCCACTGAAGGGTCCATTCAATGTAATTTTTGGCAGTCAGTATATTTTGGTAGAGGCTGCTCTATGGTTTGGCGCGGCGTTTCATATAAGTTGGTTAGACTTCCACGAACCGGTTTAACAGTTTCGCGGTATAATACTGACATCCTAGTACATCGTGCATTAAAAAAAAAACGAAATAGTTAAAGACAGTCTCTAAATCTCAGACCAACATGGGAAACGTAATAATTAAAGACAGCCTCTAAACGCGAGAACAACGGAAGAAACGAAATTAGCTAAATAAAAAAAAAAAAACAAAAAAAAAAAACGAAATAGTTAAAAAAAAGTTTCCGAACCCGAGTATAACAAGGGAAATAGTTAAAGACGGTCTCTAAACCCGACAACAACGGTGCAACCAAATAGTTAAAAATAGTCTCTAAACGCGAGAACAACGGAGGAAACGAAATAGTTAAAGACCAGGAAACAAAGTGTTTGACTCAGGAAACAAAGTGGTTAAGGGCAGTCTCTAAACCCGAGAACAACGGAGGAAGCGAAATAGTTAGAGACAGTTTCTAAACCCTACAACAACGGTACAACCAAATAGTTAAAGATAGTCTTTAAACGCGAGAACAACGCAGGAAACGAAATAGTTAAATGCTCTCTATAAATCTCAGAACAACATGGGAAACGAAGTAGTTAAAGACGGTTTTTAAAGCCAACAACAACGGTGCAACCAAATAGTTAATGACAGTTGCTAAACCCGAGAACAACGGAGGAAGCGAAATAGCTAAAGATTTTCAGTAAATCAGAAAAAACAAAAGAAACGAAATAGTTAAAGACGGTCTCTAAATCTCAGAAAAACATGGGATACGAAATAGTTAGAGACAGTTTCTAAACCCTACAACAACGGTGCAACGAAATAGTTAAAGATAGTTTCTAAACACGAGAACAGCGCAGGAAACGAAATAGTTAACTGTAGTCTATAAATCTCAGAACAACATGGGAAACGAAATAGTTAAAGACCCAAGTACAACTCAGGAAACAAAGTGGTTAAGGGCAGTCTCTAAACCCGAGAACAACGGAGGAAGCGAAATAGTTAGAGACAGTTTCTAAACCCTACAACAACGGTACAACCAAATAGTTAAAGATAGTCTTTGAACGCGAGAACAACGCAGGAATCGAAATAGTTAAATGCTCTCTATAAATCTCAGAACAACATGGGAAACGAAGTAGTTAAAGACGGTTTTTAAAGCCAACAACAACGGTGCAACCAAATAGTTAATGACAGTTTCTAAACCCGAGAACAACGGAGAAAGCGAAATAGCTAAAGATTTTCAGTAAATCAGAAAAAACAAAAGAAACGAAATAGTTAAAGACGGTCTCTAAATCTCAGAAAAACATGGGATACGAAATAGTTAGAGACAGTTTCTAAACCCTACAACAACGGTGCAACGAAATAGTTAAAGATAGTCTCTAAACACGAGAACAGCACAGGAAACGAAATAGTTAACTGTAGTCTATAAATCTCAGAACAACATGGGAAACGAAATAGTTAAAGACCCAAGTACAACTCAGGAAACAAAGTGGTTAAGGGCAGTCTCTAAACCCGAGAACAACGGAGGAAGCGAAATAGTTAGAGACAGTTTCTAAACCCTACAACAACGGTACAACCAAATAGTTAAAGATAGTCTTTGAACGCGAGAACAACGCAGGAATCGAAATAGTTAAATGCTCTCTATAAATCTCAGAACAACATGGGAAACGAAGTAGTTAAAGACGGTTTTTAAAGCCAACAACAACGGTGCAACCAAATAGTTAATGACAGTTTCTAAACCCGAGAACAACGGAGAAAGCGAAATAGCTAAAGATTTTCAGTAAATCAGAAAAAACAAAAGAAACGAAATAGTTAAAGACGGTCTCTAAATCTCAGAAAAACATGGGATACGAAATAGTTAGAGACAGTTTCTAAACCCTACAACAACGGTGCAACGAAATAGTTAAAGATAGTCTCTAAACACGAGAACAGCACAGGAAACGAAATAGTTAACTGTAGTCTATAAATCTCAGAACAACATGGGAAACGAAATAGTTAAAGACCCAAGTACAACTCAGGAAACAAAGTGGTTAAGGGCAGTCTCTAAACCCGAGAACAACGGAGGAAGCGAAATAGTTAGAGACAGTTTCTAAACCCTACAACAACGGTACAACCAAATAGTTAAAGATAGTCTTTGAACGCGAGAACAACGCAGGAAACGAAATAGTTAAATGCTCTCTATAAATCTCAGAACAACATGGGAAACGAAGTAGTTAAAGACGGTTTTTAAAGCCAACAACAACGGTGCAACCAAATAGTTAATGACAGTTTCTAAACCCGAGAACAACGGAGAAAGCGAAATAGCTAAAGATTTTCAGTAAATCAGAAAAAACAAAAGAAACGAAATAGTTAAAGACGGTCTCTAAATCTCAGAAAAACATGGGATACGAAATAGTTAGAGACAGTTTCTAAACCCTACAACAACGGTGCAACGAAATAGTTAAAGATAGTCTCTAAACACGAGAACAGCGCAGGAAACGAAATAGTTAACTGTAGTCTATAAATCTCAGAACAACATGGGAAACGAAATAGTTAAAGACCCAAGTACAACTCAGGAAACAAAGTGGTTAAGGGCAGTCTCTAAACCCGAGAACAACGGAGGAAGCGAAATAGTTAGAGACAGTTTCTAAACCCTACAACAACGGTACAACCAAATAGTTAAAGATAGTCTTTGAACGCGAGAACAACGCAGGAAACGAAATAGTTAAATGCTCTCTATAAATCTCAGAACAACATGGGAAACGAAGTAGTTAAAGACGGTTTTTAAAGCCAACAACAACGGTGCAACCAAATAGTTAATGACAGTTTCTAAACCCGAGAACAACGGAGGAAGCGAAATAGCTAAAGATTTTCAGTAAATCAGAAAAAACAAAAGAAACGAAATAGTTAAAGACGGTCTCTAAATCTCAGAAAAACATGGGATACGAAATAGTTAGAGACAGTTTCTAAACCCTAGAACAACGGTGCAACGAAATAGTTAAAGATAGTCTCTAAACACGAGAACAGCGCAGGAAACGAAATAGTTAACTGTAGTCTATAAATCTCAGAACAACATGGGAAACGAAATAGTTAAAGACCCAAGTACAACTCAGGAAACAAAGTGGTTAAGGGCAGTCTCTAAACCCGAGAACAACGGAGGAAGCGAAATAGTTAGAGACAGTTTCTAAACCCTACAACAACGGTACAACCAAATAGTTAAAGATAGTCTTTGAACGCGAGAACAACGCAGGAATCGAAATAGTTAAATGCTCTCTATAAATCTCAGAACAACATGGGAAACGAAGTAGTTAAAGACGGTTTTTAAAGCCAACAACAACGGTGCAACCAAATAGTTAATGACAGTTTCTAAACCCGAGAACAACGGAGAAAGCGAAATAGCTAAAGATTTTCAGTAAATCAGAAAAAACAAAAGAAACGAAATAGTTAAAGACGGTCTCTAAATCTCAGAAAAACATGGGATACGAAATAGTTAGAGACAGTTTCTAAACCCTACAACAACGGTGCAACGAAATAGTTAAAGATAGTCTCTAAACACGAGAACAGCACAGGAAACGAAATAGTTAACTGTAGTCTATAAATCTCAGAACAACATGGGAAACGAAATAGTTAAAGACCCAAGTACAACTCAGGAAACAAAGTGGTTAAGGGCAGTCTCTAAACCCGAGAACAACGGAGGAAGCGAAATAGTTAGAGACAGTTTCTAAACCCTACAACAACGGTACAACCAAATAGTTAAAGATAGTCTTTGAACGCGAGAACAACGCAGGAAACGAAATAGTTAAATGCTCTCTATAAATCTCAGAACAACATGGGAAACGAAGTAGTTAAAGACGGTTTTTAAAGCCAACAACAACGGTGCAACCAAATAGTTAATGACAGTTTCTAAACCCGAGAACAACGGAGAAAGCGAAATAGCTAAAGATTTTCAGTAAATCAGAAAAAACAAAAGAAACGAAATAGTTAAAGACGGTCTCTAAATCTCAGAAAAACATGGGATACGAAATAGTTAGAGACAGTTTCTAAACCCTACAACAACGGTGCAACGAAATAGTTAAAGATAGTCTCTAAACACGAGAACAGCGCAGGAAACGAAATAGTTAACTGTAGTCTATAAATCTCAGAACAACATGGGAAACGAAATAGTTAAAGACCCAAGTACAACTCAGGAAACAAAGTGGTTAAGGGCAGTCTCTAAACCCGAGAACAACGGAGGAAGCGAAATAGTTAGAGACAGTTTCTAAACCCTACAACAACGGTACAACCAAATAGTTAAAGATAGTCTTTGAACGCGAGAACAACGCAGGAAACGAAATAGTTAAATGCTCTCTATAAATCTCAGAACAACATGGGAAACGAAGTAGTTAAAGACGGTTTTTAAAGCCAACAACAACGGTGCAACCAAATAGTTAATGACAGTTTCTAAACCCGAGAACAACGGAGGAAGCGAAATAGCTAAAGATTTTCAGTAAATCAGAAAAAACAAAAGAAACGAAATAGTTAAAGACGGTCTCTAAATCTCAGAAAAACATGGGATACGAAATAGTTAGAGACAGTTTCTAAACCCTAGAACAACGGTGCAACGAAATAGTTAAAGATAGTCTCTAAACACGAGAACAGCGCAGGAAACGAAATAGTTAACTGTAGTCTATAAATCTCAGAACAACATGGGAAACGAAATAGTTAAAGACCCAAGTACAACTCAGGAAACAAAGTGGTTAAGGGCAGTCTCTAAACCCGAGAACAACGGAGGAAGCGAAATAGTTAGAGACAGTTTCTAAACCCTACAACAACGGTACAACCAAATAGTTAAAGATAGTCTTTAAACGCAAGAACATCGCAGGAAACGAAATAGTTAAATGCAGTCTATAAATCTCAGAACAACATGGGAAACGAAATAGTTAAAGACGGTCTTTAAAAAGCCAACAACAACGGTACAACCAAATAGTTAATGACAGTTTCTAAACCCGAGAACAACGGAGGAAGCGAAATAGCTAAAGATTTTCAGTAAATGCGAAAAAACAAAAAAAACGAAATAGTTAAAGACAGTCTCTAAATCTCAGCACAACATGGGAAACGAGATAGTTAAAGACAGTTTCTAAACCCAAGTACAACTCAGGAAACAAAATGGTTAAAGGCAGTCTCTAAACCCGAGAACAACGGAGGAAACGAAATAGTTAGAGACAGTTTCGAAACCCTACTACAACGGTACAACCAAATAGTTAAAGATAGTCTTTAAACGCGAGAACAACGCAGAAACGAAATAGTTAAATGCTGTCTATAAATCTCAGAACAACATGGGAAACGAAATAGTTAAAGACGGTCTTTAAAGCCGACAACAACGGAGCAACCAAATAGTTAAAAATAGTCTCTAAACGCGAGAACAAGGGAGGAAACGAAATAGTTACAGACAGTTTCAAAATCCCAGAACAACAGAGGAAACAAGATAGTTAAAGACAATAGTCTAAACCCGAGAAAAACCGAGAAAAAAAAAATAGTTAAAGACTTTCCGTAAATGAGAAAAACAAAAGAAACTAAATAGTTAATGACAGTCTCTCAACCCGACAAGAACGGACAAAACGAATAATCAGTTAAAGACAGTCTCTATACCAGAGAACAACAGAGGAAACGAAATAGTTAGAAACAGTTTCTAAACCCTACAACAACGGTACAACCAAATAGTGATAGTCTTTAAAAAAAAATAAAGATAGTCTTTAAACGCGAGAACAACGTAGGAAACGAAATAGTTAAATGCAGTCTATAAATCTCAGAACAACATGGGAAACGAAATAGTTAAAGACGGTCTTTAAAGCCAACAACAAGGGTGCAACCAAATAGTTAATGACAGTTTCTAAACCCGAGAACAACGGAGGAAGCGAAATAGCTAAAGATTTTCAGTAAATCCGAAAAAACAAAAAAAACGAAATAGTTAAAGGCAGTCTCTAAACCCGAGAACAACATAGGAAACGAAATAGTTAAAGACAGTTTCTAAACCCTACAACAACGGTACAACCAAATAGTTAAAGATAGTCTTTAAACGCGAGAACAACGCAGGAAACGAAATAGTTAAATGCTGTCTATAAATCTCAGAACAACATGGGAAACGAAGTAGTTAAAGACGGTTTTTAAAGCCAACAACAACGGTGCAACCAAATAGTTAATGACAGTTTCTAAACCCGAGAAAAACGGAGGAAGCGAAATAGCTAAAGATTTTCAGTAAATGCGAAAAAACAAAAGAATCGAAATAGTTAAAGACAGTCTCTAAATCTCAGAGGAACATGGGAAACGAAATAGTTAAAGACCCAAGTACAACTCAGGAAACAAAGTGGTTAAGGGCAGTCTCTAAACCCGAGAACAACGGAGGAAACAAAATAGTTAGACAGTTTCTAAAGCCTACAACAACGGTACAACCAAATAGTTAAAGATAGTCTTTAAACGCAAGAACATCGCAGGAAACGAAATAGTTAACTGTAGTCTATAAATCTCAGAACAACATGGGAAACGAAATAGTTAAAGACGGTCTTTAAAGCCGACAACAACGGTGCAACCAAATAGTTAATGACAGTTTCTAAACCCGAGAAAAACGGAGGAAGCGAAATAGCTAAAGATTTTCAGTAAATGCGAAAAAACAAAAGAATCGAAATAGTTAAAGACAGTCTCTAAATCTCAGAAGAACATGGGAAACGAAATAGTTAAAGACCCAAGTACAACTCAGGAAACAAAGTGGTTAAGGGCAGTCTCTAAACCCGAGAATAACGGAGGAAACGAAATAGTTAGAGACAGTTTCTAAACCCTACAACAACGGTACAACCAAATAGTTAAAGATAGTCTTTAAACGCGAGAACAACGCAGGAAACGAAATAGCTAAATATAAAAAAAAACGAAATATGTAGTTAAAAAAAGTTTTCGAACCCGAGGATAACAAGGGAAATAGTTAAAAACGGTCTCTAAACCCGACAACAACGGTGCAACCAAATAGTTAAAAATGGTCTCTAAACGCGAGAACAACGGAGGAAACAAGATAGTTAAAGACAATAGTCTAAACCCGAGGAGAACGGAGAAAACGAAATAGTTAAAGACTTTCCGTAAATCCGTAAAAACAAAAAGAAACTAAATAGTTAGTGACAGTCTCTCAACCCGAGAAAAACGGACAAAACGAATTAGTTAAAAACAGTCTCTACACCAGAGAACAACAGGGGAAACGAAATTGTTAAAAACAGTCTTTAAATCTCAGAACAACATGGGAAACGAAATAGTTAGAGGTAGTTTCTAAACCCAACTACAACTCAGGAAACGAAATAGTTAGAGACAGTTTCTAAACCCTACCAACAACAACGGTACAACCAAATAGTTAAAGATAGTATCTAAACACGAGAACAACGCAGGAAACGAAATAGTTAAATGCAGTCTATAAATCTCAGAACAACATGGGAAACGAAATAGTTAAAGACGGTCTTTAAAGCCGACAACAACGGTGCAACCCAATAGTTAATGACAGTTTGTAATCCTGAGAGCAACGGGAGAAGCGAAATAGCTAAAGATTTTCAGTAAATGCGAACAAACAAAAGAAACGAAATAGTTAAAAATAGGTCTCTAAATCTCAGAACAACCAAAGAAACGAAATAATTAAAGCTACACCCTGAACCCGATACGAACGGGGAAAACGAAATAGTTAAAAACTTTCCATAAATCCGAAAAAAAAACAAAAGAAACGAAATAGTTAAAAACAGCCTCTAAACCCGAGGACAGCAAGGCAAAAGAAACAGTTAAAAACAGCGAAAAAACAAAAGAAACAAAATAGTTAAAGACAGTCTCTTAATCTCAGAACAACATGGGAAACAAATTAGTTAAAGACAGTAGTCTGAACAACTAGAACAACGGAGGAAGCGAAATAGTTAGACATTCCGTAAATTCGAAAAAACAAAAGAAACTAAATAGTTAAAATAAAATATAGTTAAAGACATGTCGTTTGAAAGGTCTTTTAATTGTCTTTTTGGCCACATAATTATTTTTTTATTTGTATTGTCTATAAGTTAGTAATTAAAAATGAAAATTTTTTTTTACGGATTTTTTTGTATTTAGGAATGACTGAAATTAACGATAAAAAGCTTGCAATAAACATTATTAGAAAATTTATTATTGATCTGAATAATGCTGTAATCAAATTTGTCGTCATCTATACTCATTTTTACCAATCCTTAACAATAAGTAAATGTTCCCATTGTAATTTATTAAAGTTTGTGTAGTTCGACTTAAATATATTTAAATTTTAATAAGTAAATAAATAAACTGAAAACAAAATAGTCGTGTTTAATTTCCTGAGCGATAAAGCAACTGTAGCATTGAACACTAGATTTGATTTCATATGAAATGTTCAAAATGATTCCCATCGACATCCATGCAGTCATACAGACGATTATGAAATACGCTTTTCAGGTTACGCAACGTTTCCGGTGTTATTTGTCGAGATTCCAGGATAATCTTTTGTCGCAAATCTTCCAGAGAAGCTGGTTTTGTCGCAAAAATTTTGGACTTGAGGTGTCCCCACAAATAAAAATCCAGGGGAGTCAAATCGGACGATCTAACTGGCCATTCTACAGGACCTTGTCTACCAATCCAGTGGTCGGGGAAGTTATTGTCCAGGAACTGCCGTACTGACGCATATAATGAGGTGGTGCTCCATCCTGTTGAAATACCAACGCGTTCTCTAGCTCTAGCCAAAAACCGATAAGATAATAAATACGCAAATAATTGTACAAAAACACAGACTGTCTAACATTGTTGATTGCAAGCTTTTTATTGTTAATATTTGCAAGCATGTCTAAATACAAAAGAAATCCGTTAAAAAATTGTTTTATTTTAATTACTAACTTATAGACTATGTAAATAAAAAATACTTATGTGGCTGAAAAGACAATTAAAAGACCTTTCAAACGACATGTTGCTCGACCCCTATTCCCTATTTAAAAAATCGAGGTTGCTCCTGTCAGGGGTATGGGGCTGCACCAAGCCTGCTTACTATTGCATCAAAACATGTCCCCCTCGAGATAAAAATTGACCTGTTTTTAGATTTTTCTTAAAACTCTTTTCCTAAAAAATTATTGAGGGTGGCTCGTTTCGATTGAAACGGTCTGTATATTTTATTCTTATTTATGAATCGATTTCAATGATTCTTTTTGCGTTCGGTTCAGTACAGCTCTAAGGTGGTCCCATTTTAATTTCATTCATATTTGACATAAAACTTCGAAGATATTGCAGGAAACTCCTTAAAATCAAACGGAAATATGATCGACTTAGGATCCCCAGAATAAAGTAGGTACCAAACTCTGGTCAAGGACGTGATAACCTGGCGATAACATCATAAATACGGTGAACAATTATTGATTTATTGTGTGTTAACAGAAACCGACTTCAAACATAATTTCTTTGTTTCTGAACCGATTTCAATGATTCTTTTTGCGTTGTGTTCAGTATAGCTCCAACATGGTCCCATTTTAATTTCATTGATATTTGAGATAATACCCTGTAGAATCGGAAATGGAAAATCTGGAATTTGTGAATGTAATTTCGAATCCTCGAATATCCAATCTTGAATTTGGATTGATGGTATTAATTTACTTAACACTTATGCTCTTATACCCGACAATCTATTTTCGTTCTCCTGTGGACTTTCATTCATTGTTTTATTATTTCTGGTTCTATTTTTTAGCGTTTTCGTCGTTTATCTTCCTTTTAAACCAGCTGTCGTTTCCTCATTCGAGAAACGTCCTTACTAGGTCTACCCATCAGTTAAAATAAAATAATTAACTTTAAAAAAAAGGAACCTTCTTCAAAATTATTGAACAATAAATTATTAATAATTAGATAATAAACAATAATTTCTTAATTTCATTAAACGGAACAAAAATTAATTACATTAAGCGGAACAACGAATAAGTATGAAGTTAAATATTTTTTTTTACTTCTGTGTTTTTTGAAGTCGGTTTCTTCTTTTTTTTTTAAGTTAATAGTAGTTTTGAAAAGTCAAAATTCTAAATTTAGTTTTTCACAGACGGAATGATGTATGAATCATTTATGAACACACGTTTTAGGAACCCCACGCGATTTGTGCGGCGGAAAATCTTCGGAGCGGTAAGCAATAATTTATGGAGGAAGGCAAAAATTGGCTCGCGGACTTGTTCAATGGGCGTGTAAAGATCTTCGACGGTATTAAAAAAACAATTTCCGAAAACATTCCTCGCGAAATGAGAGTCATCAATAGAAAAATCAATTTCGTTTAAAAAAAGATGCGAAGCTCTCGCCACAAATCAAACGTCAGTGAAAAAGCTGCTGTCAGCGGCAAAGCTCTTTACCTTAAGATGGAGAGCAAATGTACGGGAAAATAGCAGATGGCGAACATGACCACGACGGCCACGAGCATTTTTGCGGCTTTGCGTCTTGAGCGGAGCTGTCCCTCGGTGCTGGCGTTCATGTTCATGGCGAAGGTGTTCACTTGGCGGCCGGAGGTATCTGCAAGGAAAGAAGGTGGTTTTAGTGCAAAGTGAGTTGTCTGAATTGCGATTCCCTGAAATGTTACGTTGAATTTGCAACCATTAATTTTCGGACTTTCATCGAAGCTTGATTCTTCGGATGAAATATTAGCCCTGTTGCGATCCCGACGTGAATGAATTACTACAATACAAAAATCGTTCGAAAAAATTTATGCTAACAGCGTTTGGATATTTTCTGATTCCCGAATAACTCATCTCCCTTATCCGTGCGTGAGTAACGGCCGGATCTTATTTATTTACATCTCCCGGATTAATAATTGTAATTCGTGATTCGCAGCTCTGATGGAAGTAAATGGACCTCCCTCGAATTTATGATTCAATACATTGCGTAGCGAGATACGGGCAATAAATTGTCTCATACCCGGACGTGAATATGGCGCAATCGTCTTCGGGGCGACTTTTGTAAACATATTTTTCGTTTCGACGCCCTCCGATGGTTCGCATAAAGAGACGACCTCCCGGTAATTACTCGTAAATCATTCGGGGCAGTGCGATAAACACGAATTTGAAGGCTTCTATTTATTTGAAAGAGGCCCACGTAGTTTGTAGCTGCGACCTCATTATGAGTGAATTTTTGTGCAATAAATAACAGTTATGTCATATCGATGTCGGCTAACGGATGTGGTATAAACGGTATAATGATGCTTTTCGAGGTAATAATTTAAATTTATAAATAATTGGGAATGATACACTGCTTCAATTACTATATATTTCCATCGACCCGAGATGTCGAACCAATAAAATGCAATAAAGAGATACAGGGTGTCCATTAAATTTGATCTGTTCACGCCTGAAGATTCAGAAGTAGGCAACATGTTAAACATTTCATTAACAACTATGTTTTTAAGGACTTACATTTCATATTTGATTAAAAGATTGCTTTGAATTGACGTTTTGAGTTTAATTTCAGACCCACTATGACTAGATAAATCTTTATTTGCCCTACGGGCTTTCTGATTCCTTTACATATACAAGTAATTTAACAATTATAATAATAAAAAAACTAAATAAAAGTCTCTATTTCTTCTCCCCTCCCTTTTCCTCTTCTCCCTTCTCCCTCCTCTTCCATACCTCTTTCATCCATTTAATTTCCCTTCCATCTACATTCAGTATTTCCTCTCTTTTTTCCTCTCTCTTTGTTTCATCTCACTGCACTCGTTCCACATATAATAATAATAATCTTTATTAGCCATTAGGTACAGATATGTACATAGGCATTGTCATAGTCATACGTTAACAAATACACATAATAATGTAACAAATACACTTAAAAAATTGGACATAGAAATTTAACATTAGTTACGTAGCTCATTGAGACTGTAGTACTCCATATTTACTAGGTAATCTTTTACATTGCGTTTAAACCTGATATTGTCGCGGACAGTAATTATGCCAATAGGCAAGGAGTTATAGATCTGCACCGCTCTACAATATGGACCATTTCCAAAGCAAGTGGTGTTATGTTTGGGGGTACTCAGATCAGCATTGCCTCTTGTTGTCATACTTGAATAGTAATCCCTATTTGTTGGGAATTTACACTGATTATCTCTCACATACATGACTAGTTTGAACATATAAAGAGATGTTACTGTCAATATATTAAAGCTTTTAAAAAATGATCTACAGGACTGTCTGACTGGTAATCCGAGAATAGTTCTTAAGATTCTCAATATGCTCAATCGTCTCTCTTTCCTCATGGCACATTCTACACATTCTTCCTCCATCTTCTGCCCAATACCTATTTTCCCTCTCTTCATTTCCGCACCTAAACCTCGCCATCATCTTTCTTTCTTTCTCGCTCGCCCTCCCCAAATACTTCGGTACTTCCTCGATCATGCATCTTCCGTACTTCCCGTTGTATCTGGATTCTCTAATTCTTTCTCTCCTCTCTTGTCTATCCGTATCCTTATCTCTTTCACTTAGTTCTACATTCATCCACACGCCTCTTTCTCTCAGTCTCTCTATTTCTTTGCTTGCATACCCATTCCTCCTGTAGTAATTCTCCCTATCATTCTCCTCTGAATTCTTCTTTTTTTCTCTCCAGCACTCCTTTAGTACCCTACATTCTTTCCTCCCTTCCATCCTGTCTTCGAACTTGACCGCTCTTTTTCCCGCTTTCACTCTCAACCTATTCTTCTTGCATTCTTCTCTCACTATGTACCCTGGCGTTTCTCTCTCCACCTCTACCTCTAGCTCAGATATTTCTCTTGCACCCTCTCTATCTCCTCTTGTTCTTTCCATCCCCAGACCTCTGCTCCGTACAACAACACGCTTTCAATAAGACTTTCAAACATCATCATTCTCCTCTTAAAATATCCTCCCCACGTTCTCTCTCCTATTCCCCATACACCTCCTATCACCTTGTTCGCTTTTCTTGCCAGTTCTCTAATATGTGCCTTATCTGTGGCTCTTTCATTGAACACATACCCCAAGAATTTGAATTCTTTTACTTGTTCTATTACTTCTCCCTCCCACCTCCAATCACTCTCTTCGTTCTTCCTCTTTCTCTTATTGAACACCAGCATTTTTGTTTTCTCTACATTCACTTCTAGTCTTTTCTTCTTCACATATTTTCCTAAACTCTTCATTTCTCTTTCACTCTTTGCCACCATTACCACATCATCCGCAAACGCCAGGCTCCACATTTTTTTTCTACCTACCACACACCCCCCCGCTTGTGCTCTCTCTAACATTCCGTCCATATCTGCCACATACATCGTGAACAACAAGGGCCTGAGCGGGCAACCTTGCCTCACTCCCTTTGTTGTCACAAACCATTCACTTTCCCTCTCCCCTACCTTCACTTTACTTTTTGTCTTCTCATATATCTCCTCCACCTTTCTTACCATCCCTTTCTCCCTCAGGCACTCAAACATCCTCTCTCTGTCCACCTTGTCAAAAGCCGCCTTGAAGTCTACGAATAATGCATACACCCTCCCCCCTTTCTTCTTTAACTCACTCTTCGTCAAATGGTCCAGGATGTATACATTATCCCCTCTCTAAATCCTGCTTGGCTGTCTGGTAATGCTCCCTTTTCCTCTATCTCTCTGCTCATCCTTTCATTCAGAATTGATGCATACAACTTGTACCCTGTGTTTAGGAGAGTTATCCCTCGGTAATTTTCTACTTTATTTTTCTCCCCTTTTTTGTAAATAGGGTAAATTACACCCTCTTTCCACCCTACCGGGAATCCTTCTCCTCTCCACACCCCATTCATTACTTCCACCAGCCTCTCTATCACTCTTCTCGTCCCATGCATCCACGACTCATTCTGTATTCTATCCCTCCCTGGTGCCTTCCCTTTCCTCAGTTTCTTCACATGCCTTTCCACCTCTTCCATTGTAATTTCTTCTCCTTCAGGTTCTACTCGGTTTCTCTTCGTCTCTATTTTCGTTTTCTTTTTTTCCTTTTCTCCCTCCAGCAGCCTCATGAAGTACTCCTCCCACACATTCATCGTTATCTCCTCGCTCCCCTTTTCTTTTTTCTTTCTCTCTCTGTTAATATAGTTCCATACCTCCTTCTCTGTTCTTATTGCTTTTATCTCTTCCTCCTTTATCTTTATCTCTCTTTTTCTCCCTGCATGTGTCTCTGCATCTTCTTTTCGATTCTAAAAAGCCACTTCTGTTCCCTTTAGTCTTTCTCCACTTTTTTAGTTCTTTTATTACTTCCTTTTTACGTTGCTCACATTCTTTGTCCCACCATTTATTCTTTCTTTTTGTTCCTCCACCTCTTACTGTTATTGCTCTTTTTGTCGCTGCTTTTTCCAATATTTCTCTTATATTCTTCCACCCCTTGCTCGTCCCATACTTTACTTATCACCTTCCGCATTTCCTCTATTTTTTCTTCTCCTCCTCTTTTCTCTCTCCCCCTTCCTATACTTATCTCTATAGGCAGATGGTCTGACTCTACTCTTTTCCCTATTCTGAATTCTTCGACTTCTTCCCATGCTTCTTCGTTTACTATTCCGTAGTCTATCACCGTCTCTCCTCTACCGCCTATGTAGGTCCATTCTCCTTCTTCGTCCCCTTGTTTATTTCCATTCAGCACTTCCCATCCTTTTTCTTCTATCCATTCCATCAACTTCTTCCCTTCCGCGTTTTCTTTCTTGTCTTTGGATTTTCTTTTTCCCTCTCCTCTCTCTTCTTCCCAATCCCTGGCTCCTCTTTCCCCAATTCTCCCGTTAAAATCCCCTCCCAGAGGCAGACATTCTTCCCTGTTGTCTTTGAATGTTTCTTCTATTTTGCTTATTGTTTCTTTCATCTCTTTGCTGTACACTGTCACTATTTTCCACCATTTACTGTCTATTTTAACGTAACTCACCATGTGACCTTCCTCTTCTCCTTTATTCTTAGTATTCTCTTTTATTCCTTTTTTTACCCCTGTTATTATTCCCCCTGCTGCTCTTCCTTTTTTCTTTCCCCTTCTCGCCCCTTGCCATTCCCACTTGAACTCCTTTGGTAACAGTTTTTCTATTTTTTCCCAGCTTTCTGACCATGTTTCTGTTAATCCAACAATATCGAACTCCTTCACATAGTCCCAGAAATCTTCTTCTTTTTTCCCTAGTCCCGCTACATTCCAAAATAGTGCCCTCACCCCTGTTTTTCTCGTTACCTTCTTTGATTTCCCCCTTCCCTCCTACTTCCTTCTTTGTTTTTTTTTCCGTTTCATTGTCCTTTTTACTTTGCCGTTGTCCCCCTTTTTCCCTCTTCTTATTGGAAAAACTCTAGTCTCTCTCTCTCTTTTCATTCCATCTCCATTGCTCCCCGTCCACTATTAATTTCCTGTATCCCACTGTTACTTCTTTCCCTTCTTCCCTTTTTTCCTTCGCCATACTTCTTAGTTTCTTCTGTAAATCTCTTTCTTTCTTTGTGAGGCCGTTGTCTATGTATATCCCCCTTGTTTCCCTCTTCTCCCTCAATTTTCCTGTGTGCTTCATTATTCTTTCCTTCTCACCCCATCCCTCCATCTCCACCAATACTTGATCCTTGTTAATCCTGTAACAATCTTTTACTTTACTATCCTCTACATTTTCCTTCAAAAACTTCTCTACATCCTCTTTTTTTATATGACTTTTTCTTTCCCTGTCCCATCCTGTTATCACCATGTTGTTCTTCCTCTTTCTTATCTCTTTGATTTCCATTCTCTCTTCCAGCTTTTCCACTCTCTCCTTCCACCAGTCTCTCTCTCCTTCTATTTAAATTCTTCTCTCTGCCTCTCTATCTCTCTCTTGAGTTCCTTGTTTTCTCGTCTTATTTCTTTCATCTCCTCCTTCATCTCTTGCAACAGCTCCAATATTTTTTCTTCTTCTCTGTGTCCGTTTCCTTCTCTTTCTCTGATGTCTTCTGTGTTTTCTTTACTCCAGGAGACCTCGCCAGACCCACTATGATTCTTCATTTAAAAAATACATAGTGATCTGTAAAATGTTTAATATGTTGCCTATATCTGAATATTCATGCGTAAACAAATAAAATGGTCAGCCTGTATAAAAGAAGAGTTTTACACAGATGTAAAGTACAACTCTTTTTTTCTCTCGTGTAACTTTCAAGTTTATAACTCACAGGGTGCATTTTTTATTAACTTTTAATTTCAACACTAATTTTTCCTTAAGAGCACAGCTGTCGTTTGAAACAATCAGAGAAATATCTCCCAAACCATCAACGATATAGTTATGAGATTTTACACAGCTGTAAAGTACAACTGTTTTTCTATATCGTGCAACTTTCAAGTTTATAATCCACAGGGTTTATTTTTTATTAATTTTTAATTTCAACACTAATGTTTGCTTAAGAGCAGGGCTGTTGTTTGAGATAACCAAAGAAATATCTCCGAAACCATCAACGATATAGTTATGAGATTTTACACAGCTGTAAAGTACAACTCTTTTTCTATATCGTGCAACTTTCAAGTTTATAATCCACAGGGTTTATTTTTTATTAATTTTTAATTTCAACACTAATTTCTGCTTAAGAGCACAGCTGTCGTTTGAGACAATCAGAAAAATATCTCCGAAACCATCAACGATATTGAGATTCCCAGATTCAAAATTAATACCATCCAAGAGAGCTGCAACCCGTTCACCGCCAAAGTATGACAAATGCCCTGGAAGCCTGGCCTTTAGCGACCGTTACCGCCCGAGATGGATACGCTAGAGGGAGCTGTCGGAAGTTACGGTGGGAACAAAGAACCACGCTTGAAAGGGCGGCAGTGGGTGTTCTGCTTTCGTTGAAGTTACACCACGTTATTTTTGTTCACGAAATTCGCCATTTTGTTAAAGCATAGTTATATCTCCACCGTTGAGCTTCCTTTTGTTGTAAAAGAATTGTACGCGTTCGTTCGACTTCGAAAGGGAGATCCATCTCGCGGAGGTTCCAGTTTTGTTTAGTTCGAGTCAGTTGAATTTCCACCGTCGCGTCCCTAAGCCAAGTGTGGTGATTGTATTCCTGGGAATAAGGTAACCATTTGCTCTATATTTTTCTTCCGACTCGCCGTCCGGAGAGGCCAGGAAATTGACCGACGTTTATTCCATGTGCATCTCGGAAATCTTTAGGTAAAACCATCTCACATTTTACCGTTAGCCGCCATTTTGGACGCTAGGACGTCATAAAACTCGCCATCTTGGAAATGGAGTCGTTCCTACTTTGCACCTACATGTCTTGTAAAGAATGCTAGTCTTTGTTTAAAATAATGTTCACCATTGTCCCTGGAAGTATTCCGTGAGCCCCCCAATTTCGTATCAGTTGCCTTCAGCTCTTCTTTTCTCTGTAGTAGCATAAATTACCAAGCTGATGAGTCACAGGTACCCCGATAAACTTGCTAAAATCGTTGTTGTAATTTGTTTTTAGTTATTGTTGCCAATTTCAGAAAGTTCCAATGTGTTGTTGCCTTCTAGTTACAGGGCTCGCGCGTTCAATTCAAAACAAAGTGATTCCCTAACTCAAACTAACTAGATTGCCACTCGTATAAATTTGTTAATAACTACCTGTCTTTCGCTATGAGGCCGACAGCAGCTTGCGGTTGTTACAAAGCTATTTTGGACTCTGTTGACTTGAATTAACTAACACTGAGTAAGAACCGATGAATAAAGGGCAAACAGCGGCAAAAAGCCACGCCGAATGTCGGAGGTTCCAAAAGGTGTCTTATCGTTGTTTTGCGGCCCCTTGCGATTTCTTGTCGTTCGCTGTTAACTAACATCTAGCGCTTATTCGACATCGTGGAAGCCAAAGATCGGTTTTTAGTGTAGTTTGTGCATGTTGTAATGTTGTAGTTATATTGTGCCCCGTTCCGTATTGCGCCCGCTGATGTCATCGCATTGTATCCGTGTCAAAATGGCTTCCATACCAAACGTTGCGTTACGGTATATTTGATTTATTGTGTTGTTTGTTCGTACATGTTTCGAGACAACAGAGTGACTGTTCAGTTCGTGGTCCGCGTTGCAGGCTGTTGTTAGAAGGAGTTAGGTGGCCCTACTTTCGGGGATACCTATGCCCATTGTCTCTTGGGTGCATAGGGGCCTAGAAAAATGGAGTTGCCACTAATTCCTTGAACGTACGAAGTCAAAGTTGCAGCACTGTTTTCGAGTTCCTGACTAATTGCTTACTTCACTAATCTTTAAAATACTAAATAACTAAAAGAATAGTCCCTGAGAGAAGTGCCGTTAACTTGGACTTGGTTTGTACAAGCCTCCCAGAAAGACCAACGTAACTATGTTTAGGAAAATTCCGTCATAAACTCATTTTTCTTGGTCCGTTGGATGTGCCAGTTTTGCCCCCACGATCGTAAACTCTCTCTACAATCTGGCCTCACTGACAGACAATTGTCTTGTTCGCTTCGCTTTAGTCTTTCCATTGGATCTACCTGTGGTCCACCACTCTCCGACTTACATGCATCCCACTTTGATAACTACACGCGTTTCGATATTCTTGTGTTTCCCTCTCAGATGTTTCATTGTATCAGTCAGTTGTAAATTCCTGTAAACTACGAAAGCTCAAGGGTGGAATGTATTTAGCTGATCTAACCTCACTCATCATGTACCGCAGGATTGTTTAATTGTATTATTGTTTTATTATTTGCCGCCAATTGTTACTCTGTTGAAGTCATGTAAAATTGTCCATTGTTATTTATTATTTGGAATCATTATTGTTAACATTATGAAATCGCATGTGTACCAACTTAATTCGAAGACACCAGAAATTGTTAACCACAGTACGCAATCACTAAACTCAAGACACTTCAAGTTGTTCAAACTGAATAAACATTTAAAACCATAATTTTTGTGTTATCAATTTGCGCTCCACTCCTGATTAGCTCTCGCCATGTATCCAAAGAATTTGGGGTTTGTTTTGTTGGGTAAGTTTGAATGCCCCGCCATTGCTTGTCTTGTAAAAAGATCACACAACGTAGGGTTCTGCTTTTTCTTTCATTGTCTGACGATCATTGGCCAACTTTTTCAAGTTCGCGGTTTGTTTCAAATTTTCAAATTTGACGTTTGGTGACGTCATTGACATTTCATTTCATGTTCAAATTCAAAATGTGGCGGTAATGTAAAGGGGGGTTATCACAATATAGTTACGAGATTTTACACAGCTGTAAAGTACAACTCTTTTTCTATATCGTGCAACTTTCAAGTTTATAACTCACGGGGTGTATTTTTTATTAATTTTTAATTTCAACACTAATTATTCGCAATAACTTCCGGCTTCGTTTTCTTCGCCGTACACTACTAACTTCCAAGTGTTCAGTCTTCAGAACGTTCCGGAACCATGACTCATCCGCTGCAATCATTCGGGCAGGTAGTTGACCTCGACCCAATACGATTTCGGTGGTGACCGTCGTCGCAGTACTTAGTTTTAAATTATGAACGTCCAAATTCAAAATATAAGATTTCGTTGGTCTCCCAGAAATTCGAGCTGCTGCTTCTCGGAGAAGAGATCGTACGTCAGACATTACGGCAGGTCTAGATTGAGAAAGTTCCAAATTGTATAAAAATGATTGGAATTGCTAAGTTGGTAATTGGAAAACGAATCGAGAAACTGTACTCAGTTTTCGAATTTGAAAGCAAAGGTAAATTCACCCTTTTCCGCACAATAAACCCCCGCTCTTACCAACCTTCGGACACATAAAATAAGCGAATCGCATCATCGTGAAGCCAGCCTTTCATCTACTAAATCGCCGGATGAATTTATGAAAGTGACTTTATTTGAGATAAGTCACGCGCGAAATTGTCGCCCGAGAGCATGTGTACCTTGCCTTTTGTCGACGACGCGAAAAACGCACAAAGAAAACACAGAACTTTCCGCCGCGGAAACCGACACAAAAGATTCATTAACGTAAAGCTAATTTCTGCGAGAATTTCGTTCGGGTCCGCGCATATAAATGAATAAATCGCTCGGATACTAATTACGAATTTGGCGGATGCGCCGGGATACATCGAATGCGGGCTTTTAATTCGGAAGCGATTGGGAACGTTTTGTTGGCTTTAATTCGTCGTTAAAAAAATTAATAAAAAATTTCAAAAAATGTCTTTCCCTATTATGCACCTCGAGAACACGTCATTCCGAAACTACAACGACCCGAGCGACATATTGCAGCTGTAACGGTAATAAAATTGCAAAGTTTCTCAAACCGCACAAACAAGAACACTACTTCAGCGACCAGTTCACTGCATCGCCGTTTCCAGCTTTAAGGATTATGAAGCTCGACGAGCTCAACTTAAACTTTACGACTGTGATGTTCCGTTATTTTAATTGCACGGGTATGGGAGAAGTCGATTATGGAAATGCTTAGCGGATTTGCTACGGAATATCACGACACGATTAGGTACAAAAAAGTTCCTCAAGATTTATTGTTTATCAGGTTTTATAACTTCACTGATGACAATTATATTTCTTTGAGTTTCACAATTTCTCAGGACACAAATTCACAAATGAAAAGTTTTATGATTTCTAAGATCTAATAGTTTCATAATATCACTGATCTGACAATTTCTGTAGCTCTATAGCTTAAGTTTCATAATTACATGTTTGTACAGGTTTCATAATTCCTCAGACTAAATAGATACTCAAAATTTATAATTTTTAAAGTTATATAAATTCTCAGTTATAGGCACTCAAGTCTCACAACCTCATGGTTCAATATTTATGTCTTAGAGATTTTGAGAACTAATAGTCTCTTGTATTTTACAGTTTCTCAGGTTTCATAACTTTTCAGGCGTCGCTCTTTCACAAGCGATAGATTTTTTAATTTCTAAAAAATAGTTTCTTACGATTTATAATTTTTCAGTTTTTATAATTTCACTTATCTTACAATTTCTGTAGTTTTATAGTTTCTCAAGTTTCAAAATTTTTGGGGGCTCACAGTTTCACAGGTGACAGGTTTTATAATTTCGAAGATCTAATAGTTTCTTAGAATTAGTATTTCGTCAAGTTTTATAATTTCACTGATCTGTCAATTTCCGTAGTCCTATAGCTTTTTAAGTTTCATAATTACATGTTTGTACAGATTTCATAATTCCTCGACTAAATAGATACTCAAAATTTATAATTTCTTAAGTTATATAAATTCTCAGCTATAGTCTCCCAAGTCTCACAGCTTCATGGTTCTATAATAATTATGTCTTGGAGATTTTGAGAACTAATAGTCTCTTGTATTTTACAGTTTCTCAGGTTTCATAATTTTTCAGGCGTCGCTCTTTCACAAGCGACAGATTTTATAATTTCTAAGAAATAGTTTCTTACGATTTATAATTTGTCAGTTTTTATAATTCCACTTATCTTATAATTTCTGTAGTTTTATAGTTTATTAAGTTTGATAATTTTTGATGGCTCACAAATTCACAGGTGACAGGTTTTATAATTTGGAAGATCTAATAGTTTCATAGAATTAATGTTTTGTCAAGTTTTATAATTTTACTGATCTGACAATTTCCGTAGTACTATAGCTTTTTAAGTTTCATAATTACATGTTTGTACAGGTTTCATAATTCCTCAGACTAAATAGATACTCAAAATTTATAATTTCTTAAGTCATATAAATTCTCAGCTATAGTCTCCCAAGTCTCACAGCTTCATGGTTCTATAATAATTATGTCTTGGAGATTTTGAGAACTAATAGTCTCTTGTATTTTAAAGTTTCTCAGGTTTTATAATTTTTCACGCGTCGCTCTTTCACAAGCGACAGATTTTATAATTTCTAAGAAATAGTTTCTTACGATTTATAATTTGTCAGTTTTTGTAATTTCACTTATCTTACAATTTCTGTAGTTTTATAGTTTCTTAAGTTTTATAATTTTTGATGGCTCACAAATTCACAGATGACAGGTTTTATAATTTCGAAGATCTAATAGTTTCTTAAAATTAATATTTTGTCAAGTTTTATAATTTCACTGATGTGACAATTTCCGTAGTTCTATAGCTTTTTAAGTTTCATAATTACATGTTTGTACAGGTTTCATAATTCCTCAGAGTAAATAGATACTCAAAATTTATAATTTCTTAAGTCATATAAATTCTCAGTTATAGTCTCTCAAGTCTCACAACTTTATGGTTCTATAATAATTATGTCTTAGAGATTTTGAGAACTAATAGTCTCTTGTCCTTTAAAGTTTTTCAGGTTTTATAATTTTTCAGGCGTCGCTCTTTCACAAGCGACAGATTTTATAATTTCTATGAAATAGTTTCTTACGATTTATAATTTGTCAGTTTTTATAATTTCACTTATTTTATAATTTCTGTAGTTTTATAGTTTATTAAGTTTGATAATTTTTGAGGGCTCACAAATTCACAGGTGACAGGTTTTATAATTTGGAAGATCTAATAGTTTCATAGAATTGATGTTTTGTCAAGTTTTATAATTTTATTGATCTGACAATTTCCGTAGTTCTATAGCTTTTTAAGTTTCATAATTACATGTTTGTACAGGTTTCATAATTCCTCAGACTAAATAGATACTCAAAATTTATAATTTTTTAAGTTATATAAATTCTCAGTAATAGTCTCTAAAGTCTCACAACTTCAGGGTTCAATATTTATGTCTTAGAGATTTTGAGAACTAATAGTTTCCTGTATTTTACAGTTTCTCAGGTTTCATAATTTTTCAGGCGTCGCTCTTTCACAAGCGACAGATTTTATAATTTCTAAGAAATAGTTTCTTACGATCTATAATATGTCAGTTTTTATAATTTCACTTATCTTACAATTTCTGTAGTTTTATAGTTTCTTAAATTTTATAATTTTTGATGGCTCACAATTTCACAGCTGACAGGTTTTATAATTTCGAAGATCTAATAGTTTCTTAGAATTAATATTTCGTCAAGTTTTATAATTTCACTGATCTGACAATTTTTGTAGTTCAATAGCTTAAGTTTCATAATTACATGTTTGTACAGGTTTCATAATTCCTCAGACTAAATTGATACTCAAAATTTATAATTTCTTAATTTATATAAACTCTCAGTTATAGCCTTTCAAGTCTCACAACTTCATGATCATATACTTATGTCTTAGAGATTTTGAGAACTAATAGTTTCCTGTATTTTACAGTTTCTCAGGTTTTATAATTTTTCAGGCGTCGCTCTTTCACAAGCGGCAGATTTTTTAATTTCTAGAAGATAATTTCTTACGATTTATAATTTGTCAGTTTTTATAATTTCACTTATCTTACAATTTCTATAGTTTTATAGTTTATTAAGTTTCATAATTTTTGAGGGCTCACAAATTCACAGGTGACAGGTTTTATAATTTCGAAGATCTAATAGTTTCTTAGAATTAATATTTTGTCAAGTTTTATAACTTCACTGATCTGATAATTTCTGTAGTTCTATAGTTTTTTAAGTTTCATAATTACATGTTTGTACAGGTTTCATAATTCCTCGGACTAAATAGATACTCAAAATGTATAATTTCTTAAGCCACATAAATTCTCAGTTATAGTCTCTCAAGTCTCACAACTTTATGGTTCTATAATAATTATGTCTTAGAGATTTTGAGAACTAATAGTCTCTTGTATTTTAAAGTTTCTCAGGTTTCATAATTTTTCAGGCGTCGCTCTTTCACAAGCGACAGATTTTATAATTTCTAAGAAATAGTTTCTTACGATTTATAATTTGTCAGTTTTTATAATTTCACTTATCTTATAATTTCTGTAGTTTTATAGTTTCTTAAGTTTTATAATTTTTGATGGCTTACAATTTCACAGGTGACAGGTTTTATAATTTCGAAGATCTAATAGTTTCTTAGAATTAATATTTTGTCAAGTTTTATAACTTCACTGATCTGATAATTTCTGTAGTTCTATAGTTTCTTAAGTTTCATAATTACATGTTTGTAGAACTTTCATAATTCCTCAGACTAAATAGATACTAAAAATTTATAATCTAATTCTTTAAAATGTTCCGTAATTTGTCGTGCACTTTTGTTGCATATTTCAATTTTTCTGGATTCTTTTATAGTGGAAAACAATTATGTAGTTAGTTACAAAATTGTTCATCAAGCGTCTCTTTGGAGATCGCGTGTTCCGGGTTTTTTAATCAAATGATTTTCACAGATGCCCTTAACGGATAAGTTTTTAGATCAAATAATAATTCATCGATTAGTTAGAGAATTAACTCTTCGTATATTCAATGAGCCGAATACAAAGTAGTTCTCGACGGGAATTTTCCTCAGTCGGAGACTTAGTACGTCTGGTAAATGTTTAGTAAGTAGGGCATGTCTGTACGTGTTTGCCCTGCTGCATGTTTGTTTTACCTATGACGTCATCGGACTAGTGTAGATGGATGTGATTGATGGAAATTAGCGTTGTATAAAGTTATAAATTAGTGCACTGAATCTCAGTTCCGTACTCACCCATCATTTGGTGGGGCACGTTGCCCGACTTCCACAGCACCCGGATGATCTGCAGATAAGCGATCGACATGAACAGCAGAGGAATCAGATAGAACATGACCATTTTGGAAATGAAGAAGATCGTGTCGGTCTCCATCGACCAAGTGGGAGCGCACTGTGTCAACAGGACGGTGTCGACCTGGTCGATGGTCTGTATTGTCGTCGCGTATATTATCTCGGGGATGTCTGCAAAAGAAAGAAGCGTTTTAAAAGCTGTTTTTAATATACAATGTATAAGTATTGCTCTTTCTCAATTCTGACGTCAGTCAAATGTCAAATTTATTTTGTGGATCATCAAGATCACACAAGACTTAAACGCTCCCTCTCCGAAACGTGGATCTAGAAGTCCTTGCGGGAACCCCCACGATAACGCACTCTTGAATTAATCCAACGAAACGGTATTTGCCGACCCGTCTAATTATCCGGGTCAACACGGCTTCACTTCTGTAATTCCCCCATTGTCGCCGCAGTGCCAGGAACACCTCTTGATGCAATTTGCGCGCTGTTTAAGTAAATTGGGGCGTCTTGTCGCGTCAGTAACGAGCAAAACAGAGCTAAATTGATTACCTCCAAATTCGATCGTCGCGTCGACGCGAAAAAGGGTTCAGTAAGTTGATTGGGAACTCGATTTCGGAGGGCAAAGTGCCGACGCAACGCTGCTGTAATCATTCGGGCGTCCTCTGTAATTAGCCGAAAGTGATGATAATTTACAAGGGATTAGCTTCGAGCTGCTTACTGTCCTTCTGTATTTTTATTCGAGACTCTCTGTTTTGCATTTTCCGGGTGTTACCGTAAACTTTTTCTTTTACGTTGCGCGGCGACACGCTATTCATTTTCTTTTCGCCCGGAAAATTTAGGAACCCCTTTCACGGAAACACAATTTTTCAACGTAACTGAGCAGTTATGGCTGTTATCGTCACTGCCGCAAGATTAATTTACCTAATCGCCGCTCGGGGCATAAACACATTGCCCTCGCAGCGCACGTCGACGAAATTGTTTCGCGTGCTCGGAGTTTAGCATGAAATATGATATTCATTTTTCCGACTTGCAGGAATCTCCGACGATGAACCCGCGGAGGGTCGTTTGACGTAGAACAAACCACAGTTAAATCACCCTGTAGACAAAAGTGTATGTTTGGTTGTCTAACTTCAATTTTTATTGTTTTATTTTCTTTCATCCTTATTTTATAGTCCCTCGACATATCTTGCTTTAATTTCGTGTTCTTATTGGCAACGGCTGGATCGATTTGGCAATTTTTTTTTTTTGAATATTTGTAATGGTTCAGGTTAGGTTCTTACGGAAAGAAAAATTGTAAAACTTTATTTCCTCGAAAACCTGGACCATTACGATTATTCTAAAAAAAAAAATAGCTAAATCGGTACAGTCGTTATATATTATATTATTTATATATATATAATAAATATACAGTACATTCATTACTTTACTGTTTGTGCAATTTATTCATGTGAAAAAAGTTTTTTCATGTTTTGCCACTTCAAAATAAATATTGAATATGAATTTTTCAATTATTACCGATTTAATATTTATTTATTCAGGTAAACAAGCAAATTTAACATACATATTTGCAATGTTGAAGAGTTGTATAACCTATTGTAGCAACTAACAATGTAAGCACGTAATTCTCTATAATTGAGCATTCACCCGTTGTTGAAATATATTTTTCTACGTTAATAATTCAGTAAAAGTTCAAAATCAAAAATGAAATTATGTTTCATATTATGTTTTCCTGTTAAACTTTTTGCCCCTCCCACAAACACAATCAAAACTGTTTCATTGCCAACAAAGTTATTAAAAACCTATTTTTAAAACCCATCATTGTATGCAGATTCGAACTGCGAAACTAGCGCACACACTCATCGAAGTGTACACACACGTATCTACATTACCATTTTTTCATTAGCCGTCACAAAAGAAGAGAAATAGACTTTGCGTGTCGCGAAAAATCCAACCAACTTCTACATTTTAATTAAAAGTGTGATTAAAATCCGATTTTATGATGCCAACGGCCTTAGCTGTGGAAAATAAAACGCCTCGTGCGTTTGACAACACAATTATTGCCGGTCATTAATGAGGTCAATATCCCGCATTATTTGTTGATTACGGCTGTTTGCAAAATTACTAGAAACAGTGCCGAAAGTAATGGTAACATTTTCATTTCGATTCGAGTACCTGCACATTGAAGCTCTCCAAATATTGACATCCCAGTTCTAGATACATCCGACCAATTTGCAGCTTCATCCACTCGAATCCTCCAAACAACATGGTTCGGAATTTACGATTAAATGGCGGTGAATATCGATGGCGAAAAAGGCTCGTTATTGTGATTTCCACTTTGTGCTCAGTCCAATTTATTGCTTTTGAGGGATCGAGATGCGAGCCGGGGTGTAATTACCGTTGAATTTGTGTAGATACAATTTCTGAGTTGAAATAAGATGCTTAGAATTTCAATATTGTAAGACCAATTTTTCTACGTCTGCAGGATGACTTTCAACGAATGTCACTCCTTTAAATCCCAAATAGTGCATAAATTATTTAAAATTGAGGAAGAAAACAGCGCACGTCAATTGACTTTTAACGCAAGGTTTTGGTACAACAAAATTTGCTGTGGCAGAAACTTATCACACATCTAGAATAATTCCACCGAACTCCAAGATATTTTTGGAAGCGATAACAACTTTTTCTTACATTGTTAGACTCTTCCAAGACACCCAGGCCTTCTACTTTTAGTGTGCACTCCATTGATCTTCCTTTTGTTGCAACGCCTCATGGGCTCCGAGTGGGGAGCGAATTTAATTTGTATCTATTCTTCGATCTCAATTCTAATCTTTCAAAAAATTGATTAAAATCGTTTTCAACGGCCGTAGAGAAATGACACATGATCAAAATCACCCTGTACAAATGTCCCAGTAAAAATCTCCAGCACGTCCAACTCGATTCGCTGACGTTCGCGTCCGAAAAGTTTCGATGCCTTTATTTTCCAGGAAACAAGGTAATAAAATTAAACCGGGGCGAAGTTGCAGCGAATTGGCCGCCACTTCCTGGATTCCAAACTGTTAAATTAAAAATCGAGGACGGAAGTTTCGTTCTCCGTCTTCAGCACAACACGATAAATCTTTATTTGCCCTACGGGCTTTCTGATTCCTATACATATACAAGTAACTTAACAATTATAATAATAAAAAAAAAACTAAATAAAAGTCTCTATTTCTTCTCCCCTCCCCTTTCCTCTTCTCCCTTCTCCCTCCTCTTTCATCCATTTAATTTCCCTTCCATCTACATTCACTATTTCTTCTCTTTCTTTCCTCTCTCTTTGTTTCATCCCACTGCACTCGCTCCACATATGCTCAATCGTCTCTCTTTCCTCATAGCACATTCATTTATCTTCTGCCCAATACCTATTTTCCTTCTCTTCATTTCCGGACCTAAACCTCGCCATCATCTTTCTTTCTTTCTCGCTCGCCCTCCCCAAATACTTCGGTACTTCCTCGATCATGCATCTTCCGTACTTCCCGTTGTATCTGGATTCTCTAATTCTTTCTCTCCTCTCTTGTCTATCCGTATCCTTATCTCTTTCACTTAGTTCTACATTCATCCACACGCCTCTTTCTCTCAGTCTCTCTATTTCTTTGCTTGCATACCCATTCCTCCTGTAGTAATTCTCCCTATCATTCTCCTCTGAATTCTTCTTTTTTTCTCTCCAGCACTCCTTTAGTATCCTACATTCTTTCCTCCCTTCCATCCTGTCTTCGAACTTGACCGCTCTTTTTCCCGCTTTCACTCTCAACCTATTCCTCTTGCATTCTTCTCTCACTATGTACCCTGGCGTTTCTCTCTCCACCCCTAGCACCCACCTCAGATATTTCTCTTGCACCCTCTCTATCAGCTCTTGTTCTTTCCATCCCCAGACCTCTGCTCCACGCTTTCAATAAGACTTTCAAACATCATCATTCTCCTCTTAAAATCGCCTCCCCACTTTCTCTCTCCTATTCCCCATACACATCCTATCACCTTGTTCGCTTTTCTTGCCAGTTCTCTAATATGTGCCTTATCTGTGGCTCTTTCATTGAACACATACCCCAAGTATTTGAATTCTTTTACTTGTTCTATTACTTCTCCCTCCCACCTCCAATCACTCTCTTCGTTCTTCCTCTTTCTCTTTTTGAACACCAGCATTTTTGTTTTCTCTACATTCACTTCTAGTCTTTTCTTCTTCACATATTTTCCTAAACTCTTTATCATTTCCTTAATTTCTCTTTCACTCTTTGCCACCATTACCACATCATCCGCAAACGCCAGACTCCACACTTTTTTTCTACCTACCACACACCCCCCCGCTTGTGCTCTCTCTAACATTCCGTCTATATCTGCCACGTACATCGTGAACAACAAGGGGCTGAGCGGGCAACCTTGCCTCACTCCCTTTGTTGTAGCAAACCATTCACTTTCCTTCTCCCCTACCTTCACTTTACTTTTTGTCTTCTCATATATCTCCTCCACCTTTCTTACCAGCCATTCATTTACCCCTTTCTCGCTCAGGCACTCAAACATCCTCTCTCTGTCCACCTTGTCAAAAGCCGCCTTGAAGTCTACGAGTAATGCATACACCCTCCCCCCTTTCTTCTTTAGCTCACTCTTCGTCAAGTAGTCCAGGATGTCTACATTATCCATAGTTCCCCTCCCCTCTCTAAATCCTGCTTGGCTTGGTAATGCTCCCTTTTCCTCTATCTTTCTGCTCATCGTTTCATTCAGAATTGATGCATACAACTTGTACCCTGTGTTTAGGAGAGTTATCCCTCGGTAATCTTCTACTTTATTTTTCTCCCCTTTTTTGTAAATGGGGTAAATTACCCCCTCTCTCCACCCTACCGGGAATCCTTCTCCTCTCCACACCCCATTCATTACCTCCACCAGCCTCTCTAGCACTCTTCTTGTCCCATACATCCACGACTCATTCTGTATTCTATCCCTCCCTGGTGCCTTCCCTTCCCTCAGTTTCTTCACATGCCTCTCCACCTCTTCCATTGTAATTTCTTCTCCTTCAGGTTCTACTCGGTTTCTCTTTGTCTCTATTTCCGTTTTTTTTTTCCTTTTCTCCCTCCAGCAGCCTCATGAAGTACTCCTCCCACTCATTAATCGTTATCTCCTCGCTCACATTTTTTTCTTTCTCTCTCTATTAATAGAGTTCCATACCTCCTTCTCTGTTCTTATTGCTTTTATCTCGTCCTCCTCTCTCTCCTTCTTCTGCCTCTTCTTCTCCCTGCATGTCTCTTTGTATCTTCTTTTCGCTTCTAAAAAGCCACTTCTGTTCTCTTTAGTCTTTCTCCACTTTCTTAGTTCTTTTATTGCTTCCTTTTTACGTTGCTCACATTCTTTGTCCCACCATTTATTCTTTCTTTTTATTCCTCCACCTCTTACTGTTATTTCTCTTTTTGTCGCTGCTTTTTCCAATATTTCTACCAATTCTTTCTCCATTTTCCCTACTTCTTGTTCTTTAAATCTTGCTTTTTCCAGTCTTCTCTTATACTCTTCCACCCCTTGCTCGTCTCATACTTTAATTATCACCTTCCGGATTTCCTCTATTTTTTCTTCTCCTCCTCTCTTCTCTCTCCCCCTTCCTATACTTATCTCCATAGGCAGATGGTCTGACTCTACTCTTTCCCCTATTCTGAATTCTTCGACTTCTTCCCATGCTTCTTCGTTTACTATTCCGTAGTCTATCACCGTCTCTCCTCTACCGCCTATGTAGGTTCATTCTCCTTCTTCGTCCCCTTGTTTATTTCCATTCAGCACTTCCCATCCTTTTTCTTCTATCCATTCCATCAACTTCTTCCCATCCGCGTTTTCTTTCTTGTCTTTGGATTTTCTTTTTCCCTCTCCTCTCTCTTCTTCCCAATCCCTGGCTTCTCTTTCCCCAATTCTCCCGTTAAAATCCCCTCCCAGAAGCAGACATTCTTCCCTGTTGTCTTTTAATGTTTCTTCTATCTTGCTTATTGTTTCTTTCATCTCTTTGCTGTACACTGTCACTATTTTCCACCATTTACTGTCTATTTTAACGTTTCTCACCATGTGACCTTCCTCTTCTCCTTTCTTTTTAGTATTCTCTTTTATTCCTTTTTTACCCCTGTTATTATTCCCCCTGCTGCTCTTCCTTTTTTCTTTCCCCTTCTAGCCCCTTGCCATTCCCACTTGAACTCCTTTGGTAACAGTTTTTCTATTTTTTCCCAGCTTTCTGACCATGTTTCTGTTAATCCAACAATATCGAACTCCTTCACATAGTCCCAGAAATCTTCTTCTTTTTTCCCTAGTCCCGCTACATTCCAAAATAGTGCCCTCATCCCTGTTTTTCTCGTTACCTTCTTTGATTTCCCCCTTCCTTCCTTAGTTTCCCTCCTACTTCCTTCTTTGTTTTATTGTCCTTTTTACTTTGCCGTTGTCCCCATTTTTCCCTCCTCCCCTTCTTCTTCTTATTGGAAAACCTCTAGTCTCTCTCTCTTTTTATTCCATCTCCATTGCTCCCCGTCCACTATTAATTTCCTGTATCCCACTCTTACTTCTTTCCCTTCTTCCTTTTTTTGCTTCGCCATACTTCTTAGTTTCTTCTGTAAATCTCTTTCTTTCTTTGTGAGGTCGTTGTCTATGTCCCCCTTGTTTCCCTCTTCTCCCACAATTTTCCTTTGTGCTTCATTATTTTTTCCTTCTCACCCCATCCCTCCATCTCCACCATTACTTGATCCTTGTTAATCCTGTAACGATCTTTTACTTTACATTTTCCTTCAAAAACTTCTCTACATCCTCTTTTTTTACATGACTTTTTCTTTCCCCGTCCCATCCTGTTATCACGATGTCGTTCTTCCTCTTTCTTTTCTCTTCGATTTCCATTCTCTCTTTCAGCTTTTCCACTCTCTCCTTCCACCAGTCTCTCTCTCCTTCCCATCTCTTCTCCTTCTCTTTAAATTCTTCTCTCTGCCTCTCTATCTCTCTCTTGAGTTCCTTGTTTTCTCGTCTTATTTCTTTCATCTCCTCCTTCGACTCTTGCAACAGCTCCAATATTTTTTTCTCCATCTCTGTGTCCGTTTCCTTCTTTTTCTCTGATGTCTTCTGTGTTTTCTTTACTCCAGGAGACCTCGCCGTCTTTTTACTTTTTGAAAAAATTTCTCTTCCTCCTCTTCTTGTTTTTCTGTTCTACCCTCCCCTTTTCTCTTTCTTTTCCTTTCCTCCAGGTAAGAGTCCAGGCTTCCCTGACTGAGCGCGCTGTTTCTATCGTCTTTGTTCATCCGCTTCCTGTGGCGCCTCCTAGCTGTCGTTATAACACTTATAGTCTCGTTCTTCAGAAGATGGAATTCGTCCTAGTACTCTATACTATAAATATATCATATAAATAATTAATGTCCTTTCAAACAGAATTTTTTTTTGCCATGCTCCATGTTGAGGAAAGCTAACCTTATGCGAAACACCATGTAGAAGTTTCATTTCAAAAATGAAGATGTAATATTACTGCATAAAATGAGTATATATTATTAAAAACAAAAAAATGGATGACTTTGAGCTTTTAACCTTCCACCCACCCGCAGGCGTGCTTACGAAATACTTTAAAGGCCCCTAATATCCCAACAATATCGGGAACCCTCTGCGATTTCCGCTAATCCCGTCTCCTCCCCAAAACGGATTTTCTCTCATCGCCAATCATTACCCCATCAAACTCTCTAAAAAATCCACACATTTCGAAAAGACGACGGCAACCGACGGAGTCACTTTGTGCAATTCCAAACGAAGTTTTGTGTCGCGTAACTAGTTTAAGCGGCCCCATTAAATTCCGTTAACAGTATACGCCGTTCTGTGTAATCTTCGCCGGCGCAAGTTTCGAGTAACTCGTCTGCGTGTTCCGTCGTCGACGAACTTGCCACTTAGCTCTCAACCGGAAACGTTTATCAAAGAATGCCGCTGTTCTGCGCCGTGATTAAAATATGCAAGTTACGTGCATGCGTTAATTGTCTCCCGCAAGAACGTAATTGGTAGTCACATCTCGAGTCACTGCAGCATCATTATTACCGACCCAGTTCGACGAAATATGGCTCAACATAAAGGACCCCATTTCATCCTAAAGTGTATCCGATCGCTGCAGTGTTCACATTCAAACCACTGCTCTGTTTATAGTTTTCCATGCTGACTTACCGATCCCACAAGAATGCTTTCGTCAACGATTCGTGAAATGGAATTTTCTTTTTAACAATGTTGTCGCTTCCTAAGCCACGAATTTTCTTGTTATCGGGATATCGATTTTGCCGTCTAATTGACAATCTCCTCGGCATTAACCTGGAAACATCTCAACCTGGGACGGTAATTAAGTGCTCGTAATCGGTATGATTAATGCTGCAGGAACCTCGGGCTTATATTGCGTTCGGAGGCTTTCTGGATGGAATTCTAACGGATCGAGACAATTAATGAATGGTCAAAGTCCCCAAAAACACCAACGGCAGAACGCCGGGACTTCCAAAATCTCCATAATGATCCCATAGACACCCCGAAAGCACAATGTACACACGTCCTAGTCCACAAACAACAATTAGAGCACGAGATGCATCGACTAATCCGTAGGCGCTGCACGTGTCAGGATTTATAGCTTCTGGCAGTTACCACATAATCCAAACTAGAATCAATTTATCCAGACCCAGCCGTCCGACAACTAAATCGTCCCGACCCCAGTAGCCCCAGTAGTCTCATTAAAATGTGGAAAATGTTTGAAGTATATATTTTAGTAATATGTATGTTATATAGCACTACTTATATTTTATTGGAGACATTTGCTTAATTTTTTTTTTCTATGCTGGAAAGAATATTTTGCTTTGTATATTTTTATACAGCGTGGAAAGTTTAACTGGAATAAATTCAGTATCTTCACAATTGATTTTGGGAAAAATTCTTGAAACACGTCGATTTTTGTGTTTAAATTGTCACTTCTTTGACTGCCCGCTCCACGTGATGGGGGTGGTAAACGACCCAACGTGTAGGGGGTGTTTAGAGGCGGACGAGACTGTCCAGAAAGTCCATACTGGGGGACACATGGCCCAGCTGGACCAACTAGAGGTGTACCTCGTCTGGAACCATCCTAGATTTTTTGGACAATGTCGGATGGCTGGATGAGAGACAGGAATGAGGGACACGAGGGGGTGACACAATGGGCCCGCGGTGTGGTCTAAGTGTCGGTGAGGGGAGCTAATTCCCTCACACCCCTCAACACCTAATCTCTATCTATCTATCTATATGGCGCCTCAACGTAGTTTTGACGGTATTAAAAACGTTTAATGTAAAGTTCAATAATATTACATTTTCATTTTTGAAGTGAAACGTCTACAGGGTGTTTCGCATAATGTTAGCTTTCCTCAACATGGAGCATCTATACAGCATAAGGAAAAAAAATGCCAAAAAAACATCCATAGAAGTACAACTTTTGAGAACTTCTGTTTGAAAATACATTAATTATTCATATCATACAGGGTGTCCCAACTAAAATTTGTACCCACAACAATTCCAATTTCGAAAGACTCGAACAGGTCAATTTTGTTTTCGAGGGGGACCAAATTGTACTAAACTTTCATGTCTTAGATCTCACCCCTTGAGCCAGGGGAGCCACCCCCTTAAAAAATTTAAATAGCATGGGGGGTCGTGTGATACATCATTTTAAAGCTTATTTAATTCTCTATCCAGACCTACATTTATCGATTCCTTTCTACGAAAAAAAAAAAACAAAATCGATATTTTCCAAATTTACATAAAATACTCAACTAAAATTTGTACCCCCCAAACATTTCAATTTTGAAACACTTAGAAGAAAACAGTCGAACAGGTCAATTTTGTTATCAAGGGGGGTCAAATTGTACCAAACTTTCAAGTTTTAGATCACGCCCCTTTAGCCAGGGGAGCCACTCCCTTAAAAAATTTAAATGGCTTGGGGAGTCATGTGATACATCATTTTAAGGCTTATTCAATTCTCTATCCAAAACTACTTTTATTGATTCGTTTCTACAAAAAATAGCATAAGAATTTGTTATTTTCCAAATCTACACAAAATACTCTTGATTTGGAAAATAACAAATTCATGCACTACCCCCCATGCCATTTAATTTTTTTGAGGGGCTGGCTCCCCTGGCTAGAGGGGTGCGATCTAAGAGTTAAAAGTTTGGTACAACTTGGTCCCCCTTGATAACAAAATTGACCTGTTCGAGCGTTTTCTTCTGAGTCTTTCGACATTGGAATTGTTGGGGGGTACAAATTTTAGTTGGGACACCCGATATATTTATAGAGTTTGTTGAATAATGCCATGACAGTGCACGCCTATCGAAATATACTAGTATATTTTATACTATAATATTTAAATATTAGTATGGTTACCATTTATTAGTTTTCAAATGAATTAACAAATTCGCAAAGCAGCCTGTGGTATGAATTATGTGTTGCCTATTGAAAATTTGGCAGGCGTAAGCGAATACAATAAAAGCCCTGTAGATAATCACCTCACAAAGCAATAAAGAGAGTTACAGAATAAATTAAGGAACATAAGGCAGAGGAAAAAAGGTGAGTAGGGGAGAAGATGGAGAAAGAATTGAGAGAAGTATTAGAAGAAGTAGCCACAAAAGATAGACGTAAATAACAAATAGAGGTACAAGAACAAGAAATTAAAAATGAATGGTCGGACAAAAAATGTCAAGAACGGAAAAATAAGGGAGATATAAAAGCTATAAGAACAGAGAAGAAAAATTGGAACTATATCAATAGAGAGAGAGAAAGAAGAAAGAAACAGTGAGTGAGGACTAACGATGAACGAGTGGGAAGAATACTTCATGAGGCTGCTGGAGGGGGGAAAACAGAATTAGAGATGAAGAGGAACCAAGCAGCAAGAGAAGGAGAAGAAATCCCGCTGGAGGTGGTGGAGAGGCAAGTGAAGCAACTGAGGAAGACGAAAGCGCCGGAGAACCCAGCGTGGATGAATGGTACGAGAATCTGCCCTGTTTATAAAAAGGGGTAGAAAAGTATGTTGGAAAGCTACCGTGGCATAACTCTGCTAAACACAGGGTATAAGTTGTATGCGTTAATTCTGAAAGAAAGATGGGGAGAGAGATAGAGGAAAAGGGGGCAATACAAACAGCCAATCAGAATTTAGTGAGCCGACATGGTGGATAGAGAAAGAATGTTCAAGTGTCTGACAGAGAGAAGGGTGGTAAAAAAGGTGGAGGAGATTGTGACGTTTATTCGATTGCCTCGAGCGCCAGTTTCTTTACGTGTTATGCTCTACGTGACCACGGGTAGCTTAAGTGGTGACTGATAAATCGGGGGTCAGCCGTCAGGTTTAGAGGGGGGCGCGGCCAGCAAAAACAGTGGCCTTTATTAATCTAATATTTACACGGTGTCTCTCTCCCAGTTTTACCTCAGCGTGGCCACTGCTCCACAGGACGTCGCGATCAGTAACTAGGAGCAAAAGCGGTTTCGATACGGCGCCGGGAAGTATTTTATTTCGGTGTATGGCGTCACCACGGTGTCGGTAAACGTTAAAAGAGCGCAAGCAGGCGGTTGTGTAGTAGGTAAAATAAAAGTGTAGAGTTTGTAAGGGTAAGTAAGTAAGTAAGGGTGGCAAAGTGTGAAAGAGAGATGAAGCACCTAGGAAAATACGTGAGGAAGAAAACGTTAGAAGTGAATGCACGAAAAACAAAAATATTGTGTAGCAAGGAAAAGAGGAAGGTAGAGAAAATAGAGTAAATTAAAGAATTTAAGTACTTGGGCTATATGTTTAATGAAAGACCACGGATGAGGCACATATCAGGGAGTAAACAAGCAAATGTATGGTGTGTAGGGGAAATATGGGGATTTCAAGAGGAAGAACAAGAGGGGATAGAGAGGATGCAAGAGAAGTAGCTGAGGTGAAAGAAGAATGCAAAAGGAGTAGGTTGGGAGTGAAAGCGGGGAAAGGAGCGGCCAAGTTCGAAGACAGGATGGAAGGAAGGGGAGAATGCAGGAATAAATGCGTGGTGGGGAAAAAGGAAGGAGAACGCAGAAGAGATCAATAGTGAGAAATAGAGCGACAAAGAAAGAGGCAAGTGGACAAATGTAGAAGTGAGCGAAAGGGACAAAGATACGGACATACAAGAAAGAAGGGAAAGAATCAGAGAGTTTCTACGGTCGGGTTGTGTCGAGCGCCAGTTTATTTACGTGGTATGCTCCGCGGGAGCACGGGTAGCTAAATCGGAGTACGGTATGCCAGGGGTCAGCTGTCTAGGTTGGCTATAGGAGAGTAAAACAAATGCAGTGACGGCGTCCGGATTTTATTTACAGTTTATAGATCTGTCCAGCCACCCCGATGCTTTGGGACTCCTCAATGTGGATCGCCTTCCCCGCACGGTCCACAAGAGATGGGTCGGCTAGGGGCCTACCAGGACTCCCCGGCTTCGACCTTCCCTAGACCAAGTCGGCACCGAAATTACCTAGGCGGATCTCGTCCTGTCAGAGAAGGCGGTGGCAGGTGGCTGGAGCGTCTTCCTTATTTCCTTCGGGTCACAGGTGCTGGAGCGGTGCAATGGTCACTGGTCCGGTTCACTGGTCACGGTTCACTTGTCACTTCCCGGGTGGTGGCTCTGTCTCCTCGATCAGAGCGGAGCATCTTTTATAGAGAAGTTGGAGGTGATATGGTGACGTTCTGGTGCATTGCGGCAGTCAGGGTCTTATCGCTGCGTCCTCTTCCCAACGGAGTGGTGCCGGCTCCGGGCAACGCAACGTGTCCGGAGCGCGCTTGTTCACTGGGGTCGGTGACCGGAGGTGGTCGTAGAGGGTCCCGGAAAGTAGCATTCGAAGCGCTCGATTTTTCTGATTACCGGAGCGAAGAATCATCCCGCTACAACCCCAGGAAATATTTTTTTCGACGGGTTAAATGTACGATTTAGGGCGTGGGGTCTTCGGCCGTTGCCAAACAACGGGAACGCAGAGAGTGACGCGGTCGTAGCGGGTGTACTCGGACCTTGAAATTTCGGTGAAGGGTGTAGAATGTGCTATGAAGAGCGAGAAACGATTGAACATAATGTGGAATGTGTGTAATGGGATAAAAGAAATAGAAAGGAAAGAAGAGAGGAAAATGTTATGTAATCACAAAAATCGATCTTCGGAAAAAGGCGGCAAAAAATACCTTCAATATCTTTTGTTGATAACGCGAGAGATTGGAGGGATTGCGCATAGTAATTATTTCGAGATTCGTGTGAACAAACGTGGGATTTGCTCGAGTGAATGCAAGTCGCGTTTTTACCAGAGTGGACGCTAACAAAGTGCAGACTAAACGTCGGGTTGTTGGGTTCAATTAGCAGACGAGCGCTGGAAATTTGCTTGTTTTGGTTTCGTTGGACGGAGTCGTCTGTTTATCATTTAACTGACATTTCGTGTGTTGGTCTTTAATCTCACAGAGTATCCGACCCTTTATGCTTTTCTTTTGTAAACAAAAGGGTTTCTAGAAATTGTCTTTATTGTATAGTGGACGATGTATTGAATTCATAATGGCGTGATTTTCAGAGAAATCGCCCGGCGCATCCGCCATTCTTGGGACTTCTCCTTGTGTTCTGCGATGCTTCTGGAATAATATATTATGCTATTTTAGGATATTACCAAACTGAGAAAAATAAAACGCCTCCATTTTGTCTAACGACGCTGTCCGCCCTAAATATTTACACACGCGCTAGTTTTATAATGCTTAGTATTGAGCGCACTAATTATGGAAACAATTATCCACAGTATGAATAAATGATAAAAGACCATAGTTATTCATTGAAAATATATTAAGCAGATTAACAATGATCGATCGCGCATTAATTATTACCATTCAAAGGTGAAAATTAATCGTTCAGCACTCGACAGTTTGCAGTTGTCGTCCAAAAACTCGAATTCTTCTTACTCAATAAAAATTAATATTATTTTGTGTGTCCGAACGATGCAGTTTCATCCATTTAGTCCAGATATATTTTTTCCGCATAGCATGTCCAAGTCAAAGCGTCTCGACCGAAGCTCTCCATTAAAATCTTTCGCCGGATTGAATCAAATCCAATTTCCTTTAATGAAGGAGAGTATCGGATGGCTCATCCGGGAGAATCCGGTGACTCCGGCCGGATATATTTAGAGATGATACTGACATTTCTCGTAAAAAGTTAAAACAATTTTCTTTTTGTTCGCTGCGACGAGAAAACAAACAGCTTTTGTGAGAGCGTGAGATCGAGCTCGATGCACTTATTTTTAGCTTGACCAACGTGCCTGGATGGTCGGGGACGCAAAAATTATGCGATTTACATTTTAAACTCACCGCATGCCAGAGCCACGATCCAGATGATGGCGATGGCCGTCTTGGCCCTCCCGGTCGTCGACTTGAACTTCAAGGGGAAGCAGATGGCGTACCACCGGTCGATCGATATGAAAGTCAGCGTTAACACCGACACCGTCACTGATACGTTCTGCAACAATAAAAATGCAAATTATCCCAATTACTCCGGAATCGACGGAAGACGTTTCATTATCTCCGCTCTCCGACGAGTCCCTAATGGACACGAATTAATTCGTTTTGTAGAGATGGAAGTGTGAGTTCTTTCGGAATGTGGGACAGGAGTTGTGGTGAATGGGAGCGAGTGTCGCGTGCAGATGGGGGTGTTTAGATAAGCGTTTCAATTAGTGCATGTTGTGCCGGTTAATGAATTAAGGCTGAATGCTAAATGCAGCTGGGAATTGTTCAGAAGTGGGTGTTTCGGATTGGTGAGACTCCTACTTTCAAAAATAATTACTTACGATTAAGTGATTCGGCAACGAAACCGTCGTCAGTGAAGCGAAATTGATATAAATTCAAAACAAACAGCTCAGAATAATCCGAGCTAATTAACGCCCCGGCGCGATTTTTCACTTTCCTAATGAAAACTTTACTAATCATTAGTCGCACTAATCCCCGACTTCCAACTTCCAAAATAACGAATCAATTAGAACGACGGATCTCAGTGTTTGTCCCAAGCTGCGACTTATGAAACTTTTTTCCACGGACGAAAAGCTCCTTTAACTAATTGTCGCGCACCGACAAGTCCAACTTCAAAGTGGGAGATTTCAGCGTGACGTAATTGCGACTTCTCGAGATTTTAATCCTATTTAGTTTGTGCAATCAGAAGGGATTGTTTACTTTCAATATAGCGTACAAAAGCAGCGATTGATATTAATGTCGATATAGTCATATCATATATGAATGGGATTTTTTCTCAAACGCGGGACTTCCTTCAGATGTTGCATTTTCATCTCTTGAAAGGCTGTCCAATTCGACCGCACCGCACAAATTTGTATAAATTCTTTGACGTCAAGTTTCATCGGAAAACTTTGCGGAAGTTTGAATGGAGTCGACGGGCATGTTCGAATAAGAAGTCGTAGAAATTCGTTCCGGCGGAATTATTTCTCGTTATTGTAAAAGCATTAATGTGAAATTGAAGTTTTCTAATGACATTTTGATTCAAATTATTTAAAACGTCGACAACGAAAATTAAAATTGTGAAAGAGCAATCTGAATATGAATTTCTATATTGGAAGTATCCTTCAAATCGTTTATTCAATTTTTTAATGTATAATTATGTTTTTCAGGTTCTGCGACTCTTCAGGTTCTTCAAATACTTCAGATTCCTCACATCCATTAGATCATTCAGATCCATCCTATATTTCGATCCTTTCAAGTCGTTCATTTTTTAGACTCTTTCTAATTTTAATTTTGAAATTACATCCGGTATGTTCAAATCCTTTAGATCTTCCATTTCGTCGAGACCTTGATCTCTATAACTCAAAGAGCTGTCATTATTTTATCGCATAAGCTTTCAACAACAAAAAAAAGATCGTGAAGTTAGTTCCTAATCTTATGAGCGTATACGTGTATACGTGTAGGTAAAAAAATCCGAAACATTTGTCTCATTTGAAACGCGCGCCTTTCTGTGACGTCAACACGGAACAAAATTCAAAATTACTAGACGACTAACTAATTAGAAACTCACGAACCAATGACAATGCTCCCTCAAACTGACGTCACAAAAGGCGGTAAATGTACAGCGTTTGAAAATGCTTGACGAAATTGCGAATTTGGATACGCTCTCTTTTCTCACAAAACAACTTTATTTTATAAATAACAGAACACGTTTTAGGGCTTCATGTTCTATAGTCTACAAGATGGTACAATCGAATTCGTCAAGTTCAATTGAGGGGACGACCTTGCTATTGAAAATTGTGCGGCCTAATAAATAACATTTTCGTCTGCCCCTACGTATTATTTACTTTTAATTATTGCTCTTTCAAAATTCTCCAAATTCAAGTAAAAATAAATACCCATAGGCGTTTCGTGAATTTGAAGGGTTCCAAAAATGCTAAAAAAATGAGGTTTCGAAATAGTGGTAAAAAAAGTTCTACTACTGGTTAAAATTAAAGTAGTTATTTTGGGGACATCCTGTATATCACAGAGACCGATTGACAATATTTACATCTTGTCAATCGACTAAATCAAAGTTTCAAATGCAAATTTAAAAGTGACAAGATTATTAAAGTTCCACAACAACTGAAAGTTTCTGCAATAACGAACGGACCATGTGAAATGAGTTTGCTACTAACAAATTAGTTCAGTGTGATGTTTAGTTTATGTACTTTCTTTGGTTTTGGGAACGGTAGCTAGTACAACTCTTTTTTTCAACTTTTTTCAACTTTCAAGTTCATAACTCACAAGGTGTATTTTTTATTAAATTTTAATTTCAACACTAATGTTTGCATAAGAGCACAGCTGTCGTTTGAGATAACCAGAGAAATATCTCCGAAACCATCAACGATATAGTTATGAGATTTTACACAACTGTAAAGTACAACTCTTTTTCTCTTTCGTGCAACCTCTAGGTTTATAACTCACAGGGTGTATTTTTAATTAATTTTAATTTCAACACTAATGTTTGCTTAAGAGCAGAGCTATCGTTTGAGATAACCACAGAAATATCTCCCAAACCATCAACGATATAGTTATGAGATTTTACATGTTTGCATAAGAGCACAGATGTCGTTTGAGATAACCAGAGAAATATCTCCGAAACCATCAACGATATAGTTATGAGATTTTGTACAGCTGTAAAGTACAACTCTTTTTCTTTCTCGTGCAACTTTCAAGTCTATAACTCACAAGGTGTATTTTTTATTAATTTTTAATTTCAACACTAATGTTTGCTTAAGAGCACAGCTGTCGTTTGAGATAACCAGAGAAATATCTCCGAAATCATCAACGATATAGTTATGAGATTTTACACAACTGTAAAGTACAACTCTTTTTCTCTCTCGTGCAATTTGCACGTTTATAACTCACAAGGTGTATTTTTAATTAATTTTAATTTCAACACTAATGTTTGCTTAAGAGCAGAGCTATCGTTTGAGATAACCACAGAAATATCTCCCAAACCATCAACGATATAGTTATGAGATTTTACACAGCTGTTAAGTACAACTCTTTTTCTATATCGTGCAACTTTCAAGTTTATAACTCGCAGGGTGTATTTTTTATTATTTTTTTATTTCAACACTAATGTTTGCTTAAAAGCACAGCTGTCGTTTGAGATAACCAGAGAAATATCTCCGAAACCATCAACGATATAGTTATGAGATTTTACACAACTGTAAAGTACAACTCTTTTTCTCTCTCGTGCAACTTTCACGTTTATAAGTCACAAGGTGTATTTTTAATTAATTTTAATTTCAACACTAATGTTTGCTTAAGAGCAGAGCTATCGTTTGAGATAACCACAGAAATATCTCCCAAACCATAAACGATATAGTTATGAGATTTTACACAGCTGTTAAGTACAACTCTTTTTCTATATCGTGCAACTTTTAAGTTTATAACTCACAGGGTGTATTTTTAATTAATTTTTAATTTCAACACTAATGTTTGCTTAAGAGCACAGCTGTCGTTTGAGATAACCAGAGAAATATCTCCGAAACCATCAACGATATAGTTATGAGATTTTACACAACTGTAAAGTACAACTCTTTTTCTCTCTCGTGCAACTTGCACGTTTATAACTCACAAGGTGTATTTTTAATTAATTTTAATTTCAACACTAATGTTTGCTTAAGAGCAGAGCTATCGTTTGAGATAACCATAGAAATATCTCCCAAACCATCAACGATATAGTTATGAGATTTTACACAGCTGTTAAGTACAACTCTTTTTCTATATCGTGCAACTTTTAAGTTTATAACTCACAGGGTGTATTTTTAATTAATTTTTAATTTCAACACTAATGTTTGCTTAAGAGCACAGCTGTCGTTTGAGATAACCAGAGAAATATCTCCGAAACCATCAACGATATAGTTATGAGATTTTACACAACTGTAAAGTACAAGTCTTTTTCTCTTTTGGCAAACTTTCAAGTTTATAACTAACAAGGTGTATTTTTAATTAATTTTTAATTTCAACACTAATGTTTGCTTAAGAGCACAGCTGTCGTTTGAGATAACCAGAGAAATATCTCCGAAACCATCAACGATATAGTTATGAGATTTTACACAACTGTAAGGTACAACTCTTTTTCTCTTTCGTGCAACCTCTAAGTTTATAACTCACAGGGTGTATTTTTAATTAATATTAATTTCAACACTAATGTTTGCGTAAGAGCAGAGCTATCGTTTGAGATAACCACGGAAATATCTCCCAAACCATCAACGATATAGTTATGAGATTTTACACAGCTGTAAAGTACAACTTTTTTTCTCTTTTGGCAAACTTTCAAGTTTATAACTCACAAGGTGTATTTTTTATTAATTTTTAATTTCAACACTAATGTTTGCATAAGAGCGCAGATGTCGTTTGAGATAACCAGAGAAATATCTCCGAAACCATCAACGATATAGTTATGAGATTTTGTACAGCTGTAAAGTACAACTCTTTTTCTCTTTTGGCAAACTTTCAAGTTTATAACTCACAAGGTGTATTTTTTATTAATTTTTAATTTCAACACTAATGTTTGCATAAGAGCGCAGATGTCGTTTGAGATAACCAGAGAAATATCTCCGAAACCATCAACGATATAGTTATGAGATTTTGTACAGCTGTAAAGTATAACTCTTTTTCTCTTTTGGCAAACTTTCAAGTTTATAACTCACAAGGTGTATTTTTTATTAATTTTTAATTTCAACACTAATGTTTGCTTAAGAGCACAGCTGTCGTTTGAGATAACCAGAGAAATATCTCCGAAACCATCAACGATATAGTTATGAGATTTTACACAACTGTAAAGTACAACTCTTTTTCTCTCTCGTGCAACTTGCACGTTTATAACTCACAAGGTGTATTTTTAATTAATTTTAATTTCAACACTAATGTTTGCTTAAGAGCAGAGCTATCGTTTGAGATAACCACAGAAATATCTCCCAAACCATTATCGATATAGTTATGAGATTTTACACAGCTGTAAAGTACAACTCTTTTTCTCTTTTGGCAAACTTTCAAGTTTATAACTAACAAGGTGTATTTTTTATTAATTTTTAATTTCAACACTAATGTTTGCATAAGAGCACAAATGTCGTTTGAGATAACCAGAGAAATATCTCCGAAACCATCAACGATATAGTTATGAGATTTTGTACAGCTGTAAAGTACAACTCTTTTTCTCTTTTGGCAAACTTTCAAGTTTATAACTCACAAGGTGTATTTTTTATTAATTTTTAATTTCAACACTAATGTTTGCATAAGAGCACAGATGTCGTTTAAGATAACCAGAGAAATATCTCCGAAACCATCAACGATATAGTTATGAGATTTTGTACAGCTGTAAAGTACAACTCTTTTTCTTTCTCGTGCAACTTTCAAGTTTATAACTCACAAGGTGTATTTTTTATTAATTTTTAATTTCAACACTAATGTTTGCTTAAGAGCACAGCTGTCGTTTGAGATAACCAGAGAAATATCTCCGAAACCATCAACGATATAGTTATGAGATTTTACACAACTGTAAAGTACAACTCTTTTTCTCTTTTGGCAAACTTTCAAGTTTATAACTCACAAGGTGTATTTTTAATTAATTTTAATTTCAACACTAATATTTGCTTAAGAGCAGAGCTATCGTTTGAGATAACCACAGAAATGTCTCCCAAACCATTAACGATATAGTTATGAGATTTTACACAGCTGTAAAGTACAACTCTTTTTCTCTTTTGGCAAACTTTCAAGTTTATAACTAACAAGGTGTATTTTTTATTAATTTTTAATTTCAACACTAATGTTTGCATAAGAGCACAAATGTCGTTTGAGATAACCAGAGAAATATCTCCGAAACCATCAACGATATAGTTATGAGATTTTGTACAGCTGTAAAGTACAACTCTTTTTCTTTCTCGTGCAACTTTCAAGTCTATAACTCACAAGGTGTATTTTTTATTAATTTTTAATTTCAACACTAATGTTTGCTTAAGAGCACAGCTGTCGTTTGAGATAACCAGAGAAATATCTCCGAAATCATCAACGATATAGTTATGAGATTTTACACAACTGTAAAGTACAACTCTTTTTCTCTCTCGTGCAATTTGCACGTTTATAACTCACAAGGTGTATTTTTAATTAATTTTAATTTCAACACTAATGTTTGCTTAAGAGCAGAGCTATCGTTTGAGATAACCACAGAAATATCTCCCAAACCATCAACGATATAGTTATGAGATTTTACACAGCTGTTAAGTACAACTCTTTTTCTCTCTCGTGCAACTTTCAAGTTTATAACTCACAAGGTGTATTTTTGATTAATTTTAATTTCAACACTAATGTTTGCATAAGAGCACAGCTGTCGTTTGAGATAACCACAGAAATATCTCCGAAACCATCAACGATATAGTTATGAGATTTTACTCAGCTGTAAAGTACAACTCTTTTTCTCTCTCGTGCAACTTTCAAGTTTATAACTCACAAGGTGTATTTTTTATTAATTGTTTATTTCAGCACTAAATTTTGCTTAAGAGCACAGCTGTCGTTTGAGACAATCAGAGAAATATCTCCGAAACCATCAACGATATAGTTATGAGATTTTACATAACTGTAAAGTACAACTCTTTTTCTCTCTCGTGCAACTTGCACGTTTATAACTCACAAGGTGTATTTTTAATTAATTTTAATTTCAACACTAATGTTTGCTTAAGAGCAGAGCTATCGTTTGAGATAACCACAGAAATATCTCCCAAACCATCAACGATATAGTTATGAGATTTTACACAGCTGTTAAGTACAACTCTTTTTCTATATCGTGCAACTTTTAAGTTTATAACTCACAGGGTGTATTTTTAATTAATTTTTAATTTCAACACTAATGTTTGCTTAAGAGCACAGCTGTCGTTTGAGATAACCAGAGAAATATCTCCGAAACCATCAACGATATAGTTATGAGATTTTACACAACTGTAAAGTACAACTCTTTTTCTCTTTCGTGCAACCTCTAAGTTTATAACTCACAGGGTGTATTTTTAATTAATTTTAATTTCAACACTAATGTTTGCTTAAGAGCAGAGCTATCGTTTGAGATAACCACAGAAATATCTCCCAAACCATCAACGATATAGTTATGAGATTTTACTCAGCTGTAAAGTACAACTCTTTTTCTCTCTCGTGCAACTTTCAAGTTTATAACTCACAAGGTGTATTTTTTATTAATTTTTTATTTCAGCACTAAATTTTGCTTAAGAGCACAGCTGTCGTTTGAGACAATCAGAGAAATATCTCCGAAACCATGAATGATATAGTTATGAGATTTTATACAGCTGTAAAGTACAACTCTTTTTCTATATCGTGCGACTTTCAAGTTTATAACTCGCAGGGTTTTTTTAGTTTCATGTTTATAAATAACTCTGTTATAACTTATTGTATGTTACATTTGTTGCTAATGTATTATAGGTATGTTGTTAATAATATCGCTTAAATGTGTAACATTATGAGCTTATAATAGTATTGATGATACGATAATAGCTATATTTAAAATTAGCGAATTTCATTATATTATTATAACCCCATTGTTTAGCACAATAGGTCGGATAAAAAAAACAAATCAGTTCCATAACAATAATAGTTTTTTACCAACTGTTAAAACATTTTCCAACTATTACCTAGAAAATTTCACCCCGGTTTCGACAGTAGTTAGCAATCGTTTCATCTATGACATTACGTGCAAATTGTCTGTACAAAAAGTTATAAACATTCTCGAGATGCGAGAAACTGGAGACGCAAATTATTGTTCAACGTAATGGAATATAAGAAGAACGACGTTCTAATTTTAGCCAGAATAATATCATTTCCAGTTATCAGTGATGCGAGTCGCAAAAGCGACATCACGCCCTCGGAAGAATTGTTTTGGAGACAACTTATTCTAAGAGGATTGCTATGGAGCTCATTAGAGAAGTGGAGTCGTGTTTTAAGACAGTTTCGATGAGTGTTACTGTTTTATGACAGCTGTTAAATTGACACAATCTAAAATCATTGTGGGTAGGATCACACGGATGAACTGAAAACTTCTTTGAAATAATTGGAAATAATTTTTCTTATATTGGCAGCGGTTTCAAACCTTTTTCAACCGCAACAGCGTCGTTAAACAATATGGGCAAATAAAATAAAAAAATTGTGGATGCGTCCCTTTGAGAGCGAGAGATTAATACTCGGAGTTGACACATACCGAAATAAAATACTTCCCGGCACCGTATCGAAACCGTTCTTGCTCCCAGTCACTGAGTGAAACAGCGCGCTTCTAATGTCAACAATGGAGCTATCTTCAGCTCATTATTTGACGATTTTAAAAAATTTATTAAAGACACCTTATAATTTCACAAAAGTTAAAGTCTAGAACACGATTGACAACGAGTATCAGTTACATGTGATTAATGTGTCTGGAGTGCACGTGCACCTTTGGCGATAAGCAAAAACTGCGCGTAATTATTGTGTCTGGAAAACACGCTACTACTAGTGTGTGAGAATTCACTTCAGTATGACCACGTAAGGAAAGGTGGGTGTGTGGAATAAAAGTCGATTTTAAATTAGGATTGGTTGGACGCGAAGTAAATACGGCTATATGTAGACAAAGAAAGCAGTCTTAGATTTACCATCTAAAAGGGAGTACTTAAAAACACAACAAGTAAAATGTTTAATTTTGTTAAACTTAAAGTTCTGTTAAATCTTTCAACCATTGCCGATTTCGTTATTTTTATTACCTTTTTTTCGATGTATTGATAAATTATGTAAACCATTGTACTAATGAGATATGAAAACTTTTTATACCATTGTAGTTGCTTGACAAGTGCATTTTTTTTTTAACTTTTGAAAACCTTTTTGAGTTTTCCTGATGAACGACAGCTGACTGTTGACAGGTAAATCATCTAAACAAAGTACTTGATAACTAACAATACTTTTATAAACTCAAAGTGTCTATTCAGCACTGCGGTCACTACACTAGAATTGTATGAAACGCGGTGGTATAACTTACTGGGATAGAGTTGACAATTCTGAAACTTTAATAAAATATTTGCTAAAAACTCTACAAGGACTAAAGGGTCTTACATTTAGGTGTCCAATTATGGAAATAGAACGAATCTCGAGACTTTCAAGATCAATTTAAAAACCAACTTAACAGACAATTGAAACTTTTCATCAAACTTTTCAATTTTCCCCCGACTCCAATTTTCACAGACCGTTTGCGCGTTGAAGCATTCATTTGTCGATAACAATATTTCTAAAGGGCGGAACTAGTTGTTGACATTTATAAATGAGGTCATTGATCAAACTCTAGGAATAAAGTGGTATGTAATTCACAGCTGTAATGAGTAATTTTTCAATTGCTGAACCGGAACCGAATGTTACATCATCTGCTTGTTATGGGTTATAACAAGTAAAGACTAGAGTGCTCTGTGAAATCGACAGAGGTAATCAGTAGAAGTGAGGTAATGACAAAACAATAATAATGAACGCTGCAATTGCTGAAAGATTTAACAGAACTATAAACAACAAAATGTTTATTTAAGTACATATTTTGGACAAAGTTGTTCTAAAATAACTTTTTGATTTACAAAATACTATATTAGCAACAACCATCGATTGTGCAAGATGTGAAGAGAAATCGAAAAGGAAATTAGTAATTAAGACCGGTAAACGAATTTGAAGAAAAGTTTTGAAATGCAGGATGCGTAAAACCACACAGTTGCATACAATATTTTTATCTACGTCTCAAAAACATGCACGCTCGCAGAAAAAAAAAAACTTTTATCGTCCCACGAGTGGCACTTTTCCCCTCAAAATTAATTAAAGGGATGAAATGCCACCTCGTCGAAATCAAAGCGCAATCATCGGGATTATCGATTCGCCGCCACAGATTTATGCTAATCCCGTCACGCCCGCGATAATTCGTCTTGATTTTGAATAATTTTCCCGAAATTCGCTCAATTGCAACCCGGAAAAAATCCCACCACGGTGACAGTCTAAAGGAGACAATTAGGGACTCGTGTCGAGCCGAATCCTGGAAACGGAACGTGATGACAATAAGTAGGTTGCTGAAATTCGCAATCGGGGTGGAAATTTGCGGCATTGTTTCGGGTATTCCAGGCGATAATTTTAATTGGGTTTTTGTGCGAATATTTTTGGCGGGAATGGGGATGAATGGGCTCGTTTCGCGGCGGTAACTTCCGGTTGGTGTGGCATTATATGTTATGAAACCGTTCAGTTGCGACGAAGCTCGGTATCTTTCGATGCGATAATTAATAATGTATGGAAAATGTAATAATGTACATCTTGTAGTGCTTTATACATCGGATATCTTTTCATTCAACATAATATTATCTTAAGCAAAATAACACCATGTCAAGAAATTTCGTTCAGAAAACCCATTTACGTTCACATCACACCCTGTCCCCAAGAAAAATCATCAAGTCGTGTAACTGGAAAGCACAATGTCGCTTGAAATTAGCTCGTACAAGTCGATACGTGTTTCCACATTCAAAACGTCACATATGTCTCGTTTTAATTCCACGCTTGTCTGTCGGGAAGCCCGAGAGAATATCCACGATCCTACATAGCGCTTACAAATAAATGCGTCAATATCGGGGTCAGTTGTTTGCACTAAGCTCAACGACCTTGTAACAAAAATTTCATGTTTGAGTTACCCCATAAAAGCGGCCAAAACATTTCAATTAAACAAATCCTCCCTCGTGTAGCGTCAACTTCATCAACTCAAATGTGCAAATTAAAGCTGAAAAGGCGGCGACGAGTGGTTTGAATGTGATAAATGGACGCAAATACGTTTGACGTGAAATTTGTTTAGCGAATGATTACGGTGCGTTTGAGCTTGAATTTAATTGTGAACGAAATTTGTGGAAAATGAATGTGACGTGATTCGAAAGGACTGTTCAACTGAAAGAAAGACACTTTCTAAAGAGGCGTTGCCAAAGCAAACAGAAAGGGAGACACTTTTAAGAGTACGTCGTCAAACTCAACAGTAAAAAGATTATATTCGCCAACAGATTTGTTTCGAATATGTATGTACATACTAGGGGTGACGAATCCACCACTTTTTCTTTAATCGTTCGTCTATACTGTCTCCTCTCAAATATTGGTACGGAAGCATCAGCTACATCCGAAAAATGGTGGATAAACCACTCATTTTATTCTTTTCTTGAAAAGTGTACCAAAGTCTATAAACGCTCCTACTCTTAAATGTGTAGGTCTTTAGGGCGGCGAATCCACTATACATTATTATATTTTCTGCTTTTCTTCTCTTATCGATGTTTACATATTCGGTATAAATTTTTGGAATTGTACAAACTTTTGTTCAGAGTAAAGTGAATTAACAGCTTATGTAACTGACTTCCATAACTTTTCCTCGCCGTTACAAAAGACAACACAAGTTCATCAATTCTTACACAACATTCTTCTCAGTTCTCCCAAAGCTGCGCAAATTGCCGCTTTCAGAAACGAGCTTTGACATCCGAGATTCTTCACAACTCGCGAAAGCAAAGTATTTATATTGAATTAGTCGAAACGACGCCCACTCACTCAATTCAAAGAGAAATGTGAAATTCGATACGTGACACCGCAGAAGCGGAAACAAAACGAACATGTCTTGCCTTAATTTCCCATTCGTTAAAAAAGTTTCGATGCGAGAGGACGAGTAAATGTTTGCTCGATAAAACAACTTAAACTGGCGCTGGTGTCGCGGTGGCTGGAAATTTATAGTTTGCGAATTGTTCTAGTTTGGTGGACGAGATTGCTAGTTTGTCTTTTAATTCAGTCAATTTTTGACCGGCGCATCGATCAAATTTCTTTTATTTATTTAAAATTAACGATTTTCAGCTCTCTCATAAAATGTAAATGTTTTGCCAGAAAAAAACTTAAATTCATATTCAAAGCCTCGCTTTGTAGTGTTTCCAAGCTGATGAAATATTGTTCTTTTTATCGCCGAACCCTATTTATATTTGTGACTATTAGCTCGGAATCGCGCTGTTCTCTACTCTCTCGCTCAGCATATTTTCTTTTGTTTCCAATCGCGGAATTAAACCGTGTTCAGTCAAGCAAAATTTTCCGCTCGTCTGTTTGTTCATTTCGCGACTCTTCTAGAAGTTACGAAGTCGCGAATAAAGGTCGTCGAGCCTGCTTCGAAAATGGTGGATGCGCCGGGTCGAGCGACACACGTCCGAGCTACTTACTGCACCGGCAAAACGAGACTAATTCGAAGTTACATTGTGCTCTCCCGACCTCTCGCAGATGGGATGCGATGTGACGATAAAAGTCGAAACAATGGAAGAGGAAGTGACTCGGCGCGTTTATTCTGCTTTTGTCCGGTTTTAACGAAACGAAACTACACAAGTTTTTATTGTCAGCTTTAATGGCGTTCTCGCTCACTTCTTCTAGACGCGACATTTGTGTTGGGGAAAGTTTTCTTGATAAGAGGTTGAGGTAGGTGGGGCCCTAAGTAGCTGAAGCAATAAGTCTGAGGCTAAAAAAATTATAAAAGACTAAAAACATTATGAAGAAAAATAGGAAAGAAAGAAAATGAAATAAATGTGTATTCAAAACGATTTAATGAATTATAGCGAACAAGAAAGGAAAAGAGTGCTTTAAAAACGCTCCCGGATCATTATTATGTATTGGTCCCATATTAATTCCATAAATATTTTTTGACTGCTATGAAAACACTAGTAACTACACTTGAAATTCATTTATTTTACACAACGTGTAATAAATCCAGAACGCACGCTAAAACCGTGAAAAGGTTTCATGCGCCAATTTTGTGTATTTAGGCAACCAAACATACATTCTTGGCGGAACCGACGCCAAAATTTTAAAATCACGTAAGCTGTGCTGCAACGATGATTCCAAGAAAATTGTTATTCTGTCATTCTGTTTTTAATGTATAAACATCCCCTTGAAATAAGTCTCACTAAGCTTATTGTCTTCAACTTCAAACTAGAGAACTTTCTTGAGAAATTTACTTACTTTCTTGATTATTATTTTAAAGAAATATCTCAAAGATATAAGTCATCGACAATGTGGTCTCAAAATTCAATGTTGAGGAATACGATAAGTGTCAAACACAGCACTGATACATATATCTATATAGCTGTTGCCGAAGGATACATGGACGATTTCATCCAAAACAAAATACAAATGTCGAATAAAATTGTTGCATCAGTTGTTATTTCAAATAACGGAAACTCCTGAAATTCGAAAATTGTTTCAATGTAACAATAAATTATAATTTTAAATAAGTAGATAATAATAAATATATTATGTTTGATATCATAAAACGTTATAAAATAAATAAAAATAAAATCATGCGTTTTTCGTGTTTTTCTGTGTATTTGATGCAGTCGTAGAAAAAGTATAGTGTACAACACGTGTTGAAAATTCGATTTCACACTCGCCTACGGCTCGTGGCTCAGTTCTGCAAACTCGTGTGAAATCTTTCATTTTCAACACTTGTTATACAATATATGTACTATTTTCTTCCCTACAATTTTTGACAGACAAAATCAATTTAATTTTTTCAAATTGCACTGTCGTATATTCCTTTCAGTTTTTTATTTGCATTGTATAATATATCTATATTATATCTTATTATATATATTATCTATATACAGAGTGAACATAAAGTTCCGCACAAAATTCATAATTTAGTTATGTAATGTTCTTAAAATTTTGATGATGACGTCATCTGTTTTTGAACTATGACACCGTCATCAATTTTTTTTAAATAGCAACCCCCAACTTTTTTTTGGGTTTTAGATGCACTTTTCAATTCTCTATGTCAAAAGATTTAAAAACAAAAATCGACCTGTTCGAGCGTTTTTCGTAAGAACATTACATAACTAAATTATTAATTTTGTGCGGAACTTTATGTTCTCTCTGTATATAAAAGAAAGTCGTGTTAGTTACACTATTTATAACTCAAGAACGGCTGAACCGATTTGGCTGAAAATTGGTGGGGAGGTAGCTTAGAACCAGGAGCCGGACCTAGGATATTTTATCGACATGGGGGCCCAGGGGGGCCCCTTAGGCTCGACCGATTTTTTGGGTCGACCCATTCTTATGATTTTTTTTTGTAGATTTGGTAGGTATGAGAATAAGTGGTAAGCTATTTTCCACATGGACATGGATATTTTTCGGGTCGACCGATTCTTATGAATTTTTTTTTGTATATTTGGTAGGTATGAGAATAGGTGGTAAGCAGTTTTTCACATAGACATGGGGGCCCAGGGTGTCCCCTTGGGCTGGACCGATTCGTATGATTTTTTTTGTATATTTGATAGGTATGGGAACAGGTCGTAAAGTATTTTTCACATGGGCATGGGGGCCCAGTGGGCCCCCTTGGGCTGGACCGATTTTTTGCCTCGACCGACTTAATAAGGGCTTTTATGATATTTGATTTGTTGGATTTTTCTCCGCCTCCAAAAGCAGAATAACTGTTGAACCATGGACAGGGGGCTCAGGGGAACCCTTGGGTTTATATCTCAAGAACGGCTGGACCAATTTTTATGATCTTCGATTTGTTGGATTGGTCTCCGTCCCGAATAGCAGAATAACTATTAAAACATGGACAGCGAGCTCAGGGGGCTGCCTTGGGTTTATAACTCAAGAGCGGCTAGATCGATTTTTATGATCTTTCGTTTGTTGGATTTGCCTACGCCCCGAATAGCTGAATTACTATTAAAACATCGGAAAAATTACAGGGGGCGGGAAGCTAAGTACAGGGCAACGACAATAACAAAGCCCCCCTGGAACAGGGCAACAATAAGAAATAACGCCGGCCACCAAAATTTGTCGTACCGGGCTTTAAAAATAAAAATCGATTTTTAAGGAGTAAACTCCAAAGTTTCACTTCTGTTGCGCGTGGACTCCACACACAATTTTTTTGATGATATCTCGAGAATGGATTGACTGCCTTTTTCGAGGGCGAATAACTATTAAAACATCAGAAACATTAACAAAAAAATTTCTCATACATTTTGTATAGAATCCGTATATAACGCCGTCTTTGATACATGACAGAAACAAAATAAACATGGCGTTGTATGCTGGTTCCGGTAATGCCAGTAGATGGCGTTGTTGGCATTATCCTTTTATAAAAAAATGAATTTAATTCAGCTAATAAGTTGCCACAACATTTATTGATTCTGAGGCGGTACAAAGTTCGCCGGGTCAGCTAGTAATTATATAAAAGAACGGCTGAACCGATTTGCCTGAAAATTGGTAGGGAGGTAGCTTAGAACCTGCAGAACGACAAAGGATACCTTACATAGACATGGGGGCCCAGGGGGGCCCCTTGAGATTATTACTCGAGAACCGCTAGACCAATTTTTATGGTTTTTGATTTGTTGGATTTGTCTCCGCCACGAATAGCAGAATAATTATTAAAACATGGACATGGGGACCCACGGGGGGCCCTTGGGTTTATTACTCGAGAACGGCTGGACCGATTTTTATGATCTTTGATTTGTTGGATTTGTCTCCGCCCCCAATTGCAGAATAACTATTAAAACTTGGACAGGGGGCTCAGGTGCTGACTGACTTTTTTGGGGGGCAAATAACTATTAAAACATCGGAAAAATAAACGAAAAAAATTTTCTCATACATTTTGTATGGAAACCGTTATAACTGATACATGACAGAAACAAAAATGAACATGGCGTTGTATGCTGGTTCTGGTAAAGCTGGTAGATGGCGTTGTGTGCATTATGCTTTGATAAAAAACTAAATTTGATTCAGCTAATAAGTTAACACAACATTTATTGATTCTGAGGCGGTACAAAGTTCGCCGGGTCAGCTAGTCTGTATATAAAAGAAAGTCGTGTTAGTTACACTATTTATAACTAAAGAACGGCTGAACCGATTTGGCTGAAAATTGGTGGGGAGGTAGCTTAGAACCGGAAGCCGGACATAGGATACTTTTTATCGACATGGGAGCCTAGGGCGGCCCCTTGGGCTGGACCGAATTGTCGGGTCGACTGATTTTTGTGATGTTTTTTTAATATTTGGTAGGTATGAGAATTGGTAGTAAACTATTTTTCACATAGACATGGGGGCCCAGTGGGCCCCCTTGGGCTGGACCGATTTTTTGCCTCGACCGACTTAATAAGGGCTTTTATGATATTTGATTTGTTGGATTTTTTTCCGCCCCCAAAAGCAGAATAACTGTTGAACCATGGACAGGGGGCTCAGGGGAACCCTTGGGTTTATATCTCAAGAACGGCTGGACCAATTTTTATGATCTTCGATTTGTTGGATTGGTCTCCGTCCCGAATAGCAGAATAACTATTAAAACATGGACAGCGAGCTCAGGGAGGCCTCTAGTGTTTATAATTCAGAAAGGGCTTTTATGATATTTGATGTGTTGGATTTGTCTCCGCTCCGAATAGCAGAATAACTATTAAAACATGGACATGGGGGCCCAGGAGCGCCCTCTTTGATTTCAACCCTAAGGTTCAGCTGAAATTCGAAAAATTAAAAATTGGTAATTTTGTATGGAAATCGCTACTTCGGATTACTTTTAATAGAACGTGATTGTAGGTGATACGAAGTTCACCGGGTTAGCTAGTTTTTAGTAATAAATAATTTGCTTTATTATTAGAAATTAAGTAATCTTCATCTGTCAAAGATAGTTATAAAGTGTTTCTAAATTATAAGATACAGGGTAAAAGGTACTTTGTCAGTCACCCTGTATATTATATTATAGAACATATTTATTAAGAAAACGGGAAAACTCAGTATTCGACAAAAAAGTTATGGACAATAATAGACTGAATAGAAAATGTGAGAAGACTGAGAAAAAATTGGGAGGACACAAAAGATAATACAATACAGAGAGTAGAGAACTTTCTACATTTAAAGGGAGCAGAAGAATTGGCCAAAATTTTGGATGCAAGTTTTGTGGTAAAAGGATCCAATTTTCAAATCCACAGATTGTCACATGTCGCATGGCTCCATTCCGCTCAAATACGTAGTTTTAGTTTTTTAGAACAGGGATTAATTAAGATAGCGAGCGTGTGATTTTATTTTTTTCTGCACGAGAGCCCCTTTCTCTACCACAGCCCTTCTGGGCCCTCTGGCGTCAGATATCAGTTCCGAAGATTTATTTGGTTAACGTCTGCTTGTTTTCTTAAATTATTTATCAGTAATAAGTGCCCCTACTTAGTTTCTTTTGATGGGTAGGAATCGCCGGCTGTTGAAGTAATAGCTTCGTTATTTATTCAGACACTCAAACATTGATCTGGCTTTTTTCAACAGCTCGTTTTATGCTTTGATAATTGATAATATTTGCTGCTCTTTCGCCGTAGAAAGGAATAGAACAATGTCTAACTATTTTGTGGCGTGGTGCTTCGAAAGACTCCACGCCAATCCAATCCTCTTAAAAAGAAAATTATATTCAGCTGAGATGCCATTCCGCTCATATCTCAACCCCGAATAATTATTTATGAATCCACTTGTGCAGTATCTCGAAGCTCGAAACTCTTGACAACTTTTTGTACACCAAGTTTGCAAAACTAATTTCATACATGAAACGATCGCTAACCACTATTGAAATTAGTCTGGTAATAGTTCGGAAATGTGTGACCAGGTGGTAAAGAGTTAAACAGGAATTAAAAACAACAACAAAAATTATTGCTGCGTCACCGATTTTTGTTCCATTCGATCTATTGTAATACTACGTAGAATAATTGGTATCGGTATTTGATTGGTAGGTAAATAAAACAATGCGGTTTTATGCTGCAATTCGCTGGATCTAAATATAGCTGCAATCTGAGTATTTACATTTCTGACAGATGATTAAAATTTTAAAAATATATTTCAACTTCTGAACCTTTTTTAAGATATATATTATATACAACGTCATCGGACTAGTGTAGATGCATGTTTGTGATTGATGAAAATGAGCTTCCATTCTGAAGTGCTTGCGACGCTTTACCAGCGCAGGGATACAGATCCGATCGCCTTAACTTTCGTGTTCCTATAACCCAACGACATGAAGCTACCAGGGCTTAATAGTGAAGGGCACTCTGATGGGCGCACATGTGTCCGAATACCTAGAGGCGGCCGAAGAGACAATTTGCGCTTTGTTTGAGGACACTATACCGGCTTGAACCCTGGTGTGTGTTTGCGACTCCGAGATATAATTTAAATTCCTCCACGACAAGGAGAGCGCTTACAAGTTCACATTATTTGAAACTCAGTGTAGTACTTGAATAACAGATGTTTTTAGCGGGTAGTATATATAAACGTGACACTGCTCGTCTGAAATATTAAGCTCTACTGTTTTACTTTTTTTTAAATCTGTTTCTTCAGCAGAGTCAGAAATTCCATAAATATCATTACACTTCTTAATAATTCAGCAAGTTACTTCTCTAGTTACAAACTTACTTCACAAAGCAAAGCGAAAGCCTCTTTGCGAAGTTGACGAGAAGTTTTGCACCTACACTTTCATCCGCGCAAAGCCCACTCGAAGATGAAAAGCTGCTGTTGCTATTTAAAAATAACGAACTCTTTCGAACGAAATCGTCCCGTCGACTTTTTCTCCTTCCTGAGGGAAAACGGATTTTGCTTCTGTAAATTCGGCGGCGATAGCTTTCCGATACGAAATTTTACTTTGCAATGAAAATGCCGTCCCGCCAGCATCCCAAAAGGTTGGTTTATGACATCGTGAATTATTGATATCGAAGTGCGAGGCAACGTGGACCGTTTTTTGTCCCAAGGAAAGTGAGTTGAAAGATCCTTCACTTACAAATTGTTACAATGTTAATCGACTCATCCTTTCTTACCTGAAACAAAAAGAGGGTGTCAAGTATTACTTTGATTGTAGTGTACTTCAATCTAATGTGTATTTTCCAAACAGTCATCACGCTTTGAAAAACCATTAAATTGTTATTATTTACAATTTATTTAAGTAAACAAGTACGCCTCTTTTCACAATATTTTCTTGTTCTTATTTCTCACGGTTGCTGCAATACAGATCTGTATCAACTGCCGAGGGATCGGAAACGAAATTAATCACAGTTGGCGATTCACGAACAACCTAGAATTATATAGAATGTCAAATTTAACACGACCAACTTAACACTCAATAAATAATTCTATTAAACTACGACTTTTTGTGCTTGACCAACTTTGAGTAATATCGATTTCGATCTCGCTGTATTTGCCTCTGGCCTTCTAATGTTGCCCAATAAATAGTAATAATAAGTACTTTGTAAATTAAAGAGACGGTGTTATTTTAAAACAATTTCGTTATTAAAACAGATTATTTTGGAAGCATTTTCTTGCTTAAAGTTCTGTTAAATCGTTCGACAAGTTCAGCTTCCATTGTTATTGTTATTATTGTTATTATTGTTATCGCCATATATTTCGTGTCTTTCATAGATTAAAGATCTGTTCCAATATGTAAATAATTTATTTTAACCCGAAATGTTTTTGCACCAGTCAATAGAATGCCACTTTATGATATAATCTACCTGCGCTATTCATAGAAGCGTCCAATATCTTTTCCCTTCATTTAATGAATCATCTCTCTACAACTTTCTCGTATTTCCTCCCCCATAATCCGATTTGAAATAGCCTAATAACACACAACTTGTTTAGATGTTACCAACACTTGAAGACACTCCCCACGATAATGAGCTTACGTTTCCCCGAAATTAAACCGCAAGCTTAACAGCACTCCTGAATATATCAGTATATCAAATTATAGACAGATAATGAAAACCGCAATGCCCACTATTCACATCGGTTCACAACTATATTAACAATTTGCCCCGTTTCGCCTATATTGGTTTGAATATAGTATATAAACTTCGATATAATTAACAAGCGTTGTAATATTAATTTTACGGTTCCACTAACAACAACCTCTTTTCTCCCCAGAAACACCTCGTATAAGTTTTATGGCAGCAGCGCATTGAACAAAATGGGAAACGTTTGTTACCACGAACGTTTGTAACTTTGTATGCTCGCAGTCTGCCGCTGAGGTTGTTTATGCAGAAGCAATCCTGAATAAATATGAACAGTTTGTTCCGTGTTCACGAGATATGTTGAAGTTCAGTCCAAAGTGAGATTGGATTTTGTTTGAATAAAGGCTGAGATTTTTTGTAGGCGTTTTGGAAAATTAATTTCGACCCTTTAGGGAGTCCAGTAGAAAATTAAATGAACGTTATTCCCATTAAGGTTTTAACCGTGTAATTATACGGGTCTATACGTCCAATATTTCAAAGGTAAGTTGATCAGTGTCATTTCTTCTGTCGAATTTTGTCAGTTACCGCGACAGTTGCATTACCGACTACACATCTAAATTACCCTAACGATCCGAAATGTAATTCCCTAATGTACCAGTGAATACAATTAACTCCAAATCTCTGCTTGAGATATCTACACAAGCCTAATTTCTTCCCAGTAAGACAACAATTACTCCGCAAACTTTACCCAAACATTCTGCGAATAAGTTCTGCTTAATTACTGGATAATATTCGCCGAAATTCCGACTCAAAGCTCCGATTTGCCGCCCTCAAAGGTACATCCGACATTCCACAACTCAGAAAAGCAAAGTATTTAGATCGAGTTAGACCCACGGAAAGATATCGAGAAACGAAACGAAAGAATTCCGATGCGTTAATTTCTTATTCATTAAAATGTAGGAGAGAAAAGAGAATTATTGCTCCATAAAACGGGTTATAAAGCAGATTGTTCGCGTTTCTCAGCCGTAAATTTACTGGTTTTCGTTCGGTGTGAAAATAGCTGAAGGTCCAAAAAAACAAAACAAAAAATGATGAATAAAATTTTTTTTGGAAGGGGTCAAATCAATATATCGGGTCTTGCCGTGCTAAATACAACAACGTCATATATAAACAGCCTGTATCAATAAACTATATTTCATGGGTTCATCAAGTCATGTACGCGTTCAAATAATATGAAAAAATAATAAAAATGTGGTGCCCCCCCTGGCCAAAGGGGTGAGATCTGAGACTTGAAAGTTTGGTACAATTTGGTCCCTCTTGATAACAATATTGACCTGTTCGAGCGCTTTTTTCTGAGTATTTCGAAATTGGAATTGTTAGGGGGTACAAATTTTAGTTGGGGCACCCGGTATAAAAATCTCGTGTCACGCTGTTTGTCGTCGAACTCATCCGAAACGGCCCGACCGATTTTTATGATTTTTTTTTGTGTAATTGGTAGGTATGAGAATAGGTCGTAAAGTATTTTTCACATGGACATGGGGGCTGGACCGATTTTTCGACTCGACCAATTTTTATGAAATTTTTTTTGGTGTATTTGGTAGTTATGAGAATAGGTCTTAAAATATTTTTCACATAGACATGGGGCCCAGGGAGGCCTCTTGAGCTGGACCGATTTTTATGATCTTTGATAATATGTTGGATTTGTCTCCCACCTAATAGCAGAATTACTATTAAAACATGGACAGGGGGCTCAGGGGGGCCCCTTGGGTTTATAACTGAAGAACAGATAGACCGATTAGTTGGATTTGCCTCCGCCCCGAATAGCAGAATAACTCTTAAAACAGGGGGGCCCAGGGGGACAATACGACAATAACAAATGACGCCGGCCACCAAAATTTGTCGTACCGGGCTTTAAAAATGAAAATCGATTCGAGATATCATCAAAAAATTTGGAGTGGAGTCCACTCGCAACAGAAGTGAAAGTTTGCAGTTTAGTCCTTACTAAACTGCAAACTTTCACTTCTGTTGCGCGTGGACTCCACACACAATTCCAGAAATAGTTTTTTAAGAAGCGCATCCACCATTTTTGAGAGTTCATTTATTATATTTTTTAATACTCAATACTACTGTGGATCTGTGTAGAATAATACTGAGCACGTCGTTAAACAACATAAAAAATATTGAGTTGGGTGCATGGATGGTGGACCAATGTATAATTTTCAATAAAAAGTTTCAGGTCTGTCGCGCGGAGACTCGACACCCAATTAGTTTTTTTTTCAATATATTCTATGAATTCTTGTGTGCCCTTTCATTAGTGTTTTTAGAATTCATAGTGACATTTCATTGGCGGGTGATTCAAACTACGACATGCCTTCACCGAAACAAAGGTAATACTTCAGGATTATCAAACGAGCATCCGATATGACTTGTCTATCATGTAACAGCCGGCTAAGTAAAAAAAGTAATTCACCATGCTTTGTGTACTAGTGTTTAGCAGAATATGTTGACTGAACAATTATTCAAATGAATTAGAATGAAACAAAAGAAACGTTCATGAGTTACTCGCCAATTATCGATATGAAAACTAAATAAATTTCAGACCGACTCTTTTAATTGAATTTTACTACGCTTTACTAAATATTCATGTCATGCAAATAAACACGAAATCAAACGCGCCGGATTGTAAACACATTAAATTATTTACCAACAAGTTTATGGACTGCGAGCCTGCCCTATATTTGCCACGAATGTTACGGTATGTAAAATACTCGTACCTATAACATATTACTACATACCGATATACAGGGTGATTCACGAAGTATTACTACTTACGATACAAATTATTGTAATCATCTCGGTTTTACTGATGAACCCTTTCCGACCCCAGTAGCCAAGTTTATTTATTTCTTATATTATAAATATTTAGAAAATATTGAATCTTTTTTGAATATCTATATAGATAAATCTTTATTTTCCCTACGGGCTTTCTGATTCCTATACATATACAAGTAAACTTAACAATTATAATAATAAAAAAAACTAAATAAAATTCTCTATTTCTTCTCCCCTCCCCTTTCCTATTCTCCCTTCTCCCTCCTCTTCCATACCTCTTTCATCCATTTAATTTCCGTTCCATCTACATTCAGTATTTCCTCTCTCTTTGTTTCATCTCACTGCACTCGTTCCACATATGCTCAATCGTCTCTCTTTCCTCATAGCACATTCTACACATTCTTCCTCCATCTTCTGCCCAATACCTATTTTTCCTCTCTTCATTTCCGCACCTAAACCTCGCCATCATCTTTATTTCTTTCTCGCACTTCCTCCCCAAATACTTCGGTACTTCCTCGATCATGCATCTTCCGTACTTCCCGTTGTATCTGGATTCTCTAATTCTTTCTCTCCTCTCTTCTCTATCCGTATCCTTATCTCTTTCACTTAGTTCTACATTCATCCACACGCCTCTTTCTCTCAGTCTCTCTATTTCTTTGCTTGCATACCCATTCCTCCTGTAGTAATTCTCCCTATCATTCTCCTCTGAATACTTCTTTTTTTCTCTCCAGCACTCCTTTAGTATCCTACATTCTTTCCTCCCTTCCATCCTGTCTTCGAACTTAACCGCTCTTTTTCCCGCTTTCACTCTCAACCTATTCCTCTTGCATTCTTCTCTCACTATGTACCCTGGCGTTTCTCTCTCCACCCCTAGCACCCACCTCAGATATTTCTCTTGCACCCTCTCTATCTCCTCTTGTTCTTTCCATCCCCAGACCTGTGCTCCGTACAACAACACGCTTTCAATAAGACTATCAAACATCATCATTCTCCTCTTAAAATCGCCTCCCCACCTTCTCTCTCCTATTCCCAATACACATCCTATCACCTTGTTCGCTTTTCTTGCCAGTTCTCTAATATGTGCCTTATCTGTGGCTCTTTCATTGAACACATACCCCAAGTATTTGAATTCTTTTACTTGTTCTATTGCTTCTCCCTCCCACCTCCAATCACTCTCCTCGTTCTTCCTCTTTCTCTTATTGAACACCAGCATTTTTGTTTTCTCTACATTCACTTCTAGTCTTTTCTTCTTCACATATTTTCCTAAACTCTTTATCATTTCCTTCATTTCTCTTTCACTCTTTGCCACCATTACCACATCACCCGCAAACGCCAGGCTCCACACTTTTTTTCTACCTACCACACACCCCCCCGCTTGTGCTCTCTCTAACATTCCGTCCATATCTGCCACGTACATCGTGAACAACAAGGGGCTGAGCGGGCAACCTTGCCTCACTCCCTTTGTTGTCGCAAACCATTCACTTTCCCTCTCCCCTACCTTCACTTTTCTTTTTGTCTTCTCATATATCTCCTCCACCTTTCTTACCAGCCATTCATTTACCCCTTTCTCCCTCAGGCACTCAAACATCCTCTCTCTGTTCACCTTGTCAAAATCCGCCTTGAAGTCTTCGAATAATGTATACACCCTCCCCCCCCTCTTTTTTAACTCACTCTTCGTCAAATGGTCCAGGATGTATACATTATCCATAGTTCGCCTCCCCTCTCTAAATCCTGCTTGGCTGTCTGGTAATGCTCCCTCGAGTTATCCCTCGGTAATTTTCTATTTTATTTTTTTCCCTTTTTTTGTAAATGGGGTAAATTACGCCCTCTCTCCACCCTACCGGGAATCCTTTTCCTCTCCACACCCCATTCATTACCTCCACCAGCCTCTCTAGCACTCTTCTCGTCCCATACATCCACGACTCATTCTGTATTCTATCCCTCCCTGGTGCCCTCCCTTTCCTCAGTTTCTTCACATGCCTCTCCACCTCTTCCATTGTAATTTCTTCTCCTTCAGGTTCTACTCGGTTTCTCTTCGTCTGTATTTCCGTTTTCTTTTTTTCCTTTTCTCGTTATCTCCTCGCTCACATTTTCTTTTCTCTTTCTCTCTCTATTAATATAGTTCCATACCTCCTTCTCTGTTCTTATTGCTTTTATCCCTTCCTCCTCTCTCTCCTTCTTCTGCCTCTTCTTCTCCCTGCATGTCTCTCTGTATCTTCTTTTGGCTTCTAAAAAGCCACTTCTGTTCCCTTTAGTCTTTCTCCACTTTCTTAGTTCTTTTATTGCTTCCTTTTTACGTTGCTCACATTCTTTGTCCCACCATTTATTATTTCTTTTTGTTCCTCCACCTCTTACTGTTATTTCTCTTTTTGTCGCTGCTTTTTCCAATATTTCTACCAATTCTTTCTCCATTTTCCCTACTTCTTGTTCTTTAAATCTTGCTTTTTCCAGTCTTCTCTTATACTCTTCCACCCCTTGCTCGTCTCATACTTTAATTATCACCTTCCGGATTTCCTCTATTTTTTCTTCTCCTCCTCTCTTCTCTCTCCCCCTTCCTATACTTATCTCCATAGGCAGATGGTCTGACTCTACTCTTTCCCCTATTCTGAATTCTTCGACTTCTTCCCATGCTTCTTCGTTTACTATTCCGTAGTCTATCACCGTCTCTCCTCTACCGCCTATGTAGGTCCATTCTCCTTCTTCTTCCCCTTGTTTATTTCCATTCAGCACTTCCCCTCCTTTTTCTTCTATCCATTCCATCAACTTCTTCCCTTCCGCGTTTTCTTTCTTGTCTTTGGATTTTCTTTTCCCCTCTCCTCTCTCTTCTTCCCAATCCCTGGCACATCTTTCCCAATTCTCCCGTTAAAATCCCCTCCCAGAAGCAGACATTCTTCCCTGTTGTCTTTTAATGTTTCTTCTATCTTGCTTATTGTTGCTTTCATCTCTTTGCTGTACACTGTCACTATTTTCCACCACTTACTGTCTATTTTAACGTTTCTCACCATGTGACCTTCCTCTTCTCCCTTCTTTTTAGTATTCTCTTTTATTCCTTTTTTTACCCCTGTTATTATTCCCCCTGCTGCTCTTCCTTTTTTCTTTCCCCTTCTCGCTCCTTGCCATTCCCACTTGAACTTCTTTGGTAACAGTTTTTCTATTTTTTCCCAGCTTTCTGACCATGTTTCTGTTAATCCAACAATATCGAACTCCTTCACATAGTCCCAAAAATCTTTTTCTTTTTTCCCTAGTCCCGCTACATTCCAAAATAGTGCCCTCACCCCTGTTTTTTTCGTTACCTTCTTTGATTTCCCCCTTCCTTCCTTAGTTTCCCTCCTACTTCCTTCTTTGTTTCTTTTTTCCCGTTTCTTTGTCTTTTTTACTTTGCCGTTGTCCCCCTTTTTCCCTCCTCCCCTTCTTCTTCTTATTGGAAAACCTCTAGTCTCTCTCTCTTTTCATTCCATCTCCATTGCTCCCCGTCCACTATTAATTTCCTGTATCCCAGTCTTACTTCTTTCCCTTCTTCCCTTTTTTCCTTCGCCATACTTCTTAGTTTCTTCTGTAAATCTCTTTCTTTCTTTGTGAGGTCGCTGTCTATGTATATCCCCTTTGTTTCTCTCTTCTCCCTCAATTTTCCTTTGTGCTTCATTATTCTTTCCTTCTCACCGCATCCCTCCATCTCCACCAATACTTGATCCTTGTTGATCCTGTAACAATCTTTTACTTTACTATCCTCTAGATTTTCCTTCAAAAACTTCTCTACATCCTCTTTTTTTACATGACTTTTTCTTTCCCCGTCCCATCCTGTTATCACGATGTTGTTCTTCCTCTTTCTTCTCTCTTCGATTTCCATTCTCTCTTACAGCTTTTCCACTCTCTCCTTCCACCAGTCTCTCTCTTCTTCCCATCTCTTCTCCTTCTCTTTAAATTCTTCTCTCTGCCTCTCTATCTCTCTTTTGAGTTCCTTGTTTTCTCGTCTTATTTCTTTCATCTTCTCCTTCAACTCTTGCAACAGCTCCAAGATTTTTTTCTCCATCTCTGTGTCCGTTTCCTTCTCTTTCTCTGATGTCTTCTGTGTTTTGTTTACTCCAGGAGACTTACTTACTTTTTTGAAAAAAATTCTCTTCCTCCTCTTCTTGTTTTTCTGTTCTACCCTCCCCTTTTCTCTTTCTTTTCCTTTCCTCCAGGTAAGAGTCCAGGCTTCCCTGACTGAGCTAGCGGTTTCTATCGTCTTTGTTCATCCGCTTCCTGTGGCGCCTCCTAGATGTCGTTATATTCCGGCTTCGCCGATTTATTTTTTTCTTGACTATATCTCCTCTTCCCTGCCCAATTCTTTCTTCCTACCTTTCTCTAATACCCTCTTCTCGCTTTTCTCAAAATTTTCTCTAATTTTTTCTTTATATCACCTTCTATTTCTCTATTTTTCGCTACGTAACCTCTCCACCACGTGTTTACTTTCAGCTCGGTAATACAGGAATTTCCTTTGAATCTATATATATATATAAAAGAAAGTCGTGTTAGTTACACTATTTATAACTCAAGAACGGCTGAACCGATTTGGCTGAAAATTGGTGGGGGGGTAGCTTAGAACCAGGAGCAGGACATAGGATACTTTTTATCGACATGGGGGCCCAGGGGGGTCCCTTAGGCTCGACCGATTTTTTGGGTCGACAAATTCTTATGATTTTTTTTTTGTTTATTTGGTAGGTATGAGAATAAGTGGTAAGCTATTATCCACATGGACATGGGGGCCCAGGGGTGGCCCTTAGGCTGGATATATTTTTCGGGTCCACCGATTCTTATGAATTTTTTTTTGTATATTTGGTAGGTATGAGTATAGATGGTAAGCTATTTTTCACATAGACATGGGGGCGCAGGGGGCCCCTTTGGGCTGGACCGATTTTTCGGGTCGACCGATTTTTATGAATTTTTTTTTGTATATTTGGTAGGTATGAGAATAGGTGGTAAGCAATTTTTCACTTAGACATGGTGGCCCAGAGGGCCCCCTTGGGCTGGACCGATTTGTGGGGTCGACTGATTTTTGTGCTTTTTTTTTGTATAGTTGGTAGGTATGAGAATTGGTAGTAAACTATTTTTCACATAGACATGGAGGCCCAGGGTGCCCCCTTGGGCTGGACCGATTTTTCGGGTCAACCGATTCTTATGATTTTTTTTTTGTATATTTGATAGGTATGGGAACAGGTCGTAAAGTATTTTTCACATGGGCATGGGGGCCCAGTGGGCCCCCTTGGGCTGGACCGATTTTTTGCCTCGACCGACTTAATAAGGGCTTTTATGATATTTGATTTGTTGGATTTGTCTCCGCCCCCATTAGCAGAATAACTGTTGAATCATGGACAGGGGGCTCAGGGGGAACCCTTGGGTTTATATCTCAAGTACGGCTGGATCGATTTTTATGATCTTCGATTTGTTGGATTTTTCTCCGCCCCGAATAGCAGAATATTATTAAAACATGGACATGGGGGGCCAGGGGCCCCCTTGCGTTTATAACTGAAAAACGGCTGTACCGATTTTTATGATCTTCGATTTGTTGGATTGGTCTCCGCCCCGATTAGCAGAATAACTATTACAACATGGACAGCGGGCTCAGGGGCTGCCTTGGGTTTATCACTCAAGAGCGGCTCAATCGATTTTTATAATCTTTCATTTGTTGGATTTGCCTACGCCCCGAATAGCAGAATTACTATTAAAACATTGGAAAAATTACAGGGGGCGGGGAGCTAAGTACAGGGCAACGACCAAAATTTGTCGTACCGGGCTTTGAAAATGAAAATCGATTTTTAAGGAGTAAACTCCAAAGTTTCACTTCTGTTGCGCGTGGACTCCACACACAAATTTTTAGATGATATCTCGAGAATGGATTGACTGACTTTTTTCGAGGGCGAATAACTATTAAAACATCAGAAACATTAACAAAAAAAATTTTCTCATACATTTTGTATAGAATCCGTATATAACGCCATTTTTGATACATGACAGAAACAAAAATAAACATGGCGTTGTATGCTGGTTCCGGTAATGCCAGTAGATGGCGTTGTGGGCATTATCCTTTTATAAAAAAAAAAAATTAATTTAATTCAGCTAATAAGTTGCCACAACATTTATTGATTCTGAGGCGGTACAAAGTTCGCCGGGTCAGCTAGTCTATATATATAAAATGAATCCCTATTTCCCTTGGTCACGCCATAACTTGAGAACGACCGATTTCATTAATTTTTTTTTTAATTTAAATTAAAATTTAAATATGTATATCTAAGTCGAACTCCACAAACTTTAATAACTGTAAAATTACTAATGGAACATGTTTCGGCAGAACACTTCTGCCATCATCAGCCCTAATTTAACAAGAGATTAATGATACAATTGATAAATTACAAGAGGGGTTCTTACCTTAAAGAATATAAAAAATTATGACATTGACGTAATTTTGAATTAAATTTGACGTTTTCAAAGGGTTACATGATTTTTAAAAGATTTCGTAAAAACAACATTTTATAAAATGTAAAAATTAAAAATGGATCAAAGAGAATCTGGTAAGTTTGTTTGAGTGGTGAAAAATTAAAATAGTGAATTAATAATGGGATTATTGAAGTTATTCTGTTCATTTAAACAAGATCTGTTTTCCAGTTTCAAGGCTTTCCTTATTTCCAAAGTCTCAAGAAAATCTAATTTCCGGCCTTTATTGCATTTATGAATCAATTTGGAATTTGATGGTGAAAAACTATGTTTCGTTATTAATATATGATTGGCGAAAGAAGAAGGTGTTGATGGTGGAGGATCAAGATCTGTGTTGTTATAGATGTCCCTGAAATGTTCTTTAATACGGTCTGATATTTTGCGACCTGTCTGACCTATGTAGAATGACTCACAAGAAGAGCAGTTTAATTTGTATACACCTGATGATGATTTGTAAACTAATGGATCTTTATTTTTAATAAAAAATCTGGATAAGTTGTTATCTGTTTTAAACGCAACTTTAAAACCGTTTTTCTTAAGTATTTTAGAACATTTCTCTGAGACGACGCCAAAGTAGGTTAATGAATTTGAAAAGGAAATTGTTTCTGAAGGATTTTTAACCAAGTAGTGTGTGTATTTGAATTTGTTACAGTATCTATAGTATAATTTATTTATAGTTTTTAAAGAATATCCATTATTTGAAGCAATTTGTTTAATGTTATTAAGTTCTGTTTGAAAAGATGAATCTGATAGTGGTATAGAAAATAATCGGTGGAAAAAGGAATGAAGAGCTGCAAATTTATGGGAAACAGGGTGACAAGAGTCAAAAGGTATTACGCAATCTGTGATACTAGGTTTTCTATAAATGTCAAATTTAAAAATAGTATTATTTCTAGTGATTAACAAGTCTAAAATGGGAATTTGGGAATTGATTTCAATTTCAACGGTGAATTTAATGGATTGGTTTAAAGAATTTAAGTTGCTGAGTGCGTTATCAAGTTCAGAATCAGATCCTTTGAATAAAACAATTATGTCATCTACATATCTGTACCAAAAGAGAAAATGATCTTTAAAGGGTGAAGAAGTGATCTTCTAAGTTATTCATGAATATTTCTGCTAAAAGAGGTGACAAATTAGAGCCCATTGCTAAGTCTGAGTCTTGTGAATAAAAATTATTATTAAATTGATAGAAATTTTGATCTAGGACAGTCTCACAAAGTGAACGTAAATTTAGTGCATGTATGGTTGGCATATTAGAATTAAATAGTAGCTTTTTTAAAATTAATAAGCAAGATTTGGGCGGGATGTTGGGTAATAAATTAACTACGTCAAATGAAACAAGTCTAGTGTGTGATGGAATTTGGAAATTTCTAATTTTGGAGCAAAGATCTATTGAGTTTTTTATTGCAAATTTGTTATTAAAATCTAAATGTTGTCTAAGAATTGTATTAAGCCATTTTGAAAGTATTGATACAGGTGAACTGACAAAAGAAACTACTGGTCTAATGGGAAAAGGTTGAGTTTTATGTATTTTAGGTAGACCGTATAGTCTAGGTATCCAAGGATTCATGGGTATTAGTGTGAAAGCTTGTGGGTCAAAATATTTAACAGTTTCTGAAAGGTCTTTGAGCGTAGATTTAAGGTTGGAAACAAATTTTGAAGTAGGATCTTTTTTGAGTTTTGTAGTCACCAGATTTTAAGAAATTCTCTACTTTGTTTAAGTAATCTTGTTTGTTAAGTATTACCAAACAATTACCCTTGTCAAGTTTACTAACACAAATTAATGTTGTTTTCTTTAATTTTTGTTTTTAAGCTTTTAATCATGTTTGAATCTGAAATGTTCTTTGTGATATTGTGGGGTCTTTAGATAAGGTAGTTAATGTAGTTACTAGTGATGGAATGGTATCGGGTATCAATGGTGTATTATAATGATTGATGATTTCTGTTTCAACTGCAAGTGTTTCTTTTACGTGTTGGATATTTAATGGTTGGACATTGTATTTAAGGCCTTTGGAAAGAAAATTAATTTCAGAGTCTGAAAATAAGGTATTGCTGTCATTTAAAACTCTATTGTGAAATTTATGATGTATAGCTTGACTACTTTGAATAGGTAAAGATTCTACATGGTCTAAGAAAATAGGTAAGGAAATTAGGAAAGCCTTGAAACTGGAAAACAAATCTTTTTTAAATGAACAGAATAACTTCAATAATCCCATTATTAATTCACTATTTTAATTTTTCACCACTCAAACTTACCAGATTCTCTTTGATCCATTTTTAATTTTTACATTTTATAAAATGTTGTTTTTACGAAATCTTTTAAAAATCATGTAACCCTTTGAAAACGTCAAATTTAATTCAAAATTACGTCAACGTCATAATTTTTTATATTCTTTAAGGTAAGAACCCCTCTTGTAATTCATCAATTGTATCATTAATCTCTTGTTAAATTAGGGCTGATGATGGCAGAAGTGTTCTGCCGAAACATGTTACATTTGTAATTTTACGCTGATTAAAGTTTGTGGAGTTCGACTTAGATATATTTAAATTTTTAATTTAAATTTACTCCACCTGGATTTAAGAACATTCTTCTGGTTTTTGAATGAAATATGTTGTTTAAAATATTTGAAGTATATATTTTAGTAATATGTGTGTTATATAGCGTTACTTATATTTTATCTTAGTTGGTGCTGTTGTTAGTAGAAGGGTACCACGGCAGTCCTGCAAAAGTCTTGCGTGTTACTTCTTCAACTTTTTTTGTTTTCATTTTACCACTCTGTTGATAAAGACTCAGTTTCACGTTTTTAACACTCAACACAATCAGGAAGATTCTACTCTCCATTTAACTTACTCTCTAATTTACCTCGTTACGTTTAATAAAACATAGTTCGACCTTTGAACAGATCATCATTGAAATTACCCATAATTGTTACGTCAATACTTTTCTTCCATAAAAACAGTTCAGTTTCTCATTAACCATCCCCCAATGTGGCCGAAGAAATTCTTACAAACCCTCAAATCTAAAACCAAAGACAAACTGACTGTCCAATATGTTTTTCTACTTGGTGAGACTCTCATCGATTTATTTTACCACAAACATAACCGAACTGTTGCAATAGCGATGTTAACTTTTCACATTACACTCTTGGTCTTTGAGGTCTTTACTTTACAACAACGATGGAAAATGAGTTTCGTCATTGAGATGTTATCCTCTCTTTCCCTCTCAAGCGTTGTAAGTTTTATAGTTACGCAATTATTGTTGTATTGTTTAATTTAATTCCTTCTAGATTATTTATATACTCTCGGCAATGATACTGACCAAGAACAAAGTGAAAAAGCATTTGAAGGTTTTAAAAGTCTTTTCTTGGAACATTACGGGACGTCAGACGCGCATTTGGTTGATAGAGTACCTGGTGCATATGATACTCATTTTGCTACTTTCTTCGGCTGTGACACTTATGGTTCTCCCAAATAAACAATACCAAAAAGATAGTCTGTTGGTGCTGTTGTTAGTAGAAGAGCACTTCGGCATTACCGCGAAGATGGTTGTCTTCATCACAATTGCGTATGCGGGGTCGTGTTACTTCTTCAACTTTTTTTGTCTTCATTTTACCACTCTGTTGATGAAGACTCAGTTTCACGTTCTCAACACTCAGTTGCGTAAAGTATCCACCAATTTGAACATTAATCAGGAAGAAATTCGAAGAAGATTAAAGTGTCTAATCAAGCAGCATGCTCTCCTGTTGAGATTTTGGAAACATATATTTAAGGAATTCAAACTTTGGATACAATTCTATGCCGTTCTTTTATTTCTGACAAGTATAACGGAGGTTTCCACGACCATACAGGTAAACCAGATGAGCAATTTTACAAATTTTTCTTTGTCTGCTTCCAGAATGTCAACCGAATTCAACCGTACTTACACATCACTGTTGTTTTAACCATTACCGGAATATATTTGGTCGGAATGGTACTGACATGGTGCCAAGAATTACAAGATATGGTACTCTTATTAGTCTCTATCGTTTTCAATATTTTAACACTCATCTTCTAGACAAGTGGTACCTTTGACAGCGTCGTCCAATCTCAGTGGTACCATTGGGACCAACAAAACAAGAAGTTGTTATTGATGTTAATGACAAATTCTGTAGTACCGTTTTCAGTACAGTTATATGGAATGGAAGCTCTCGGTTATGGTTGTTTACCGAATGTAATGGTGAGAGAATTCAATTGATACTAATTTCAAGTTTAGAGTTTAAGTGTTCTGTGCTCCGCCTTGGTGACGCTGTATCAGCTTCGTTAATTTTATGGTTGTAGGATGTATCAAATGTAAAAGAGACGAAACAATTCGTTATTTCATTTTTATTTTTCCATTTTGTGTTATTGTTAAGGTTGTCTGTCCCATATTTCAATTGTAATGTAATATACTATTGTGCAACTAGTGCGGCAAGCTGTCGATTGCCCACGAAAGCGAAGTCATTCGCTTGAGTGGGCAATCGACAACGCCGCACGAGTTGGACATATACTATTTTTTATTGCGAATGCGGAATAAATCCCAACATAAAATTGGAGTCCAGGGGCAAATTCAGTTTTCAGTAGTTTGTTTATCTGAATTTGCGTGTGCAATAAATAGTTTGCGTGCGCAAAGTAAACTTTGCGCACCCAAATTATCAAATGGGCAAATCGTTACTTTGCAACCGTAACCAAAGTCGCAAAGATACTATTTGTCTACATGAGCAATAAAAAATATAATTATTTAATTTCAGCAGTTTGTTTATCTGAATTTGTGTGTGCAAAGTATACTTGTCGCACCCAAATAACCGTTTGGTATAAAATGGGCAAAAAGTTACTTTTCGACCGTAACAAAAGTTGCAAAGATACTATTTTTCCGCATGAGCAATAAAAAGTAATTTTTATCTAGAATATTTTGTTTTCACGCATCCACCATTTTAGATTTTTTGAACACAGAATGCGTTTAGAGCCGATATGATTAATACAAGGGGCCCCCTTGGGCCAGAGTCCTCCCTTGTGGCAGAGCTTCCCCTTGGGCAGGGCCCCCCTTTGGCATGAGCCCCCTTGGCAGAACCCCCCCTGGTCAAAGGCCCTCTTCCGGTCTAAATTATCCCCCTACTTATATATTGCATTTTCGAGTCAGGTTCGTGTCGGGTTGAGACGCGCTTACCACCTACAAAAATCTTACACCGTGGGATAAGAAGTTTCACTTCAAAAACAAGTGAAAAAGTTTGTGACGTTTGTTACGGTAAGAATGCCTCGAGCGCCAGTTTTTTTATGTGGTACGCCCCACGGGTAGCTTACCCGCTTAAGGTTGTGCTGAAGGGAAACAAAACAGTCGGTATTACATTATTATTTACATTATGTACACAGACTCTCTTTTCCTAAAGCTTTTACAGGGTGTGAGTAGCAAATTTATTTATTTCATATATTATAAATATTTAGAAAATATTGAATCTTTTTTGAATACTAGTTATATTAAAAGTATGTGAATGAAATATGTTGTGGAAAATATTTGAAGTATATATTTTAGTAATATGTATGTTATATATGCTTTGTATATTTTTATATATTCTCTGTATACTGTATATAAATATGTACTTGTTGGGTAGTGTAATTGAAAATAGTTTTTCACCATCCAATTCCAAATTGATTCACAAATGCAATAAAAAACGTAAATTAGATTTTCTTGAGACTTTGTAAATAAGGACAGCCTTGAAACTGGCAAACGGATCTTATTTAAACCAACAGAATAACTTCAATAATCCCATTACAATTCGCTGTTTTAATTTTTCAATTAATTTTTTTTCCATCCAACATTATTTTAACCTCATATGTCACTTCAAATATAGTTTAAACAAACTTACCAGATTCTCCTCGATCCATTTTTAGTTTTTACAATTTAAAAAAAAATATAGTTTTTTCCAATTTTTTACAAAATCATGTAAACTTTCCAGAACATCATAATTTAAACATTCTTTAAGGTAAGAACTCCGCTGTAATTCATCAATTGTATCATTAATCTCTTGTAAAATTAGGGCTGAAAATGGGAGTAGTTTTCTCCCGAAACGTTTATTGAAGTTTGTAGAGTTTGACTTGAATATATTTAAATTTACTCCACTTTGATCCATCGACATTCTTTCCGTTTATAAATTAAACTAATAGAAAAAAAAATAGAACTAAAACTCTGAATCACGCAACGCCTATCAGGACAATGAATATTTAAAAACGAACCTTAGCACCATTAGCACACTAATTAAATCCGTGCAGGTTACACAGCAAAATATTCGATTTCAGCGCCGACCCGACTTTTTGTGATTAATAGACGATCGGATATCGGTTTGCAAAATATGAATAGTAGAGCGTTTCGACAGACTCAATTTCCCTCTAATATCTAGAAATTGCATCACAATATCGCAATAAGTCATGCCGGAATGCGTTTATTGAAACACGGCCGCCGGCAAAAATCACAATAAACCCATCTCTTTATTTTACATGAAATGAGGCATTCACCGATTTAATTGCAATTTGCAGTTTATTTCCGCCGCGAAGATAAAGCCCGAATGCACTCAGACGAAACCGCGAAAAATCTCAATTTATGGCTCCGTTAAGTCGGTAATCGCGCTTCCATCGCGTCGCATTAATTCAGAACGGACAAAACTAAAAACACGATGAAATTGTTCGCAAATGGTATCTGAGTTGATTTCCATGTTCCGACACCCGGCGGTAATGAATGCAAATTGTCGAAGGATGCAGCTCACCTTGAACTCGGGGGCGAAAACTTGACGGGGCAGTTATTTCTGGTTAGTTGGGATCGAGGTTGCCGGCGGGAAATTGGAGGAAGAGAAATAGATTGTCATCTTAGATAATCACGGCCGTAAACTTCGGAAGCAATATCGATTTGCGTTTTGACTGGCAATATTTACTTAGTTTTGAAACCGCTACGGAAATAAATGCAGTATAACAATGCAGAAGTACAGAAAAGTGTAAACAAAGCTCGTTGAAATAACAACTTTTAAAACGGCACTTTTGGTGGATGCGCCGGGACGGTCCTAACTAATTTATCGCAATTCTCTCGTCTACAGAACTTTATTATTTCTACAAACAAGAAATTAATACTTGGCAAACACGATTGTTATAACCACTATGCATTTATGAACACACCAACTACAGCAAACTTCGTAATGTGATTTGGGACGCTTCCGGTTGACGAAACCGTCTTGAAATTATTTCTTAAAGACTTTAATGAGCGAAGAAGACTATTGTAGACACATTGTCAAACAAATGAGTTCTGGGACGAACGTAGAAACAATGGTGTATGCACTGAATGTCCGAATTACCGGGTGCAAAAATTTAAGTTTTTGAAGTAAAACTTCTTTACGGACACTTGACTTGGGGAGTAAGCTGGTGAATGTGTGACGAGAGCGTTACGAAAACTGTGATCGGGCGAAGCAAACGATTTTACAATAATTAATTCATAGAAAAAATGTTTACCTTAACGGGATTTGAACCCGCGTCTTCTAGGTTGTAAATTCGCGCTTTTCTCCTTACACCCATTGGCGTGTCAGTTTTGAATGCAATTGCGCTACTTATCTTAATCGCTACACATGATTGCCGACTTTTCGCTGACGACAAACTGAAACATGCATTATCCAATACTGCAGACGGTATTAATTCAGGATTCTCTAGCTCCATTTATAAACTTACATAAATTAAAAGCACTTTCACAATGGCGAACTGAAGTTTTACTTCAATCGTGTGGTCTAAAGCACACTCGTTTTTTTTTTTCATTTGTGAGTTTCTCAGTTTCTAGGTTTCTTAGTTTCTCAGGTTTTTAGTTTCCCAGTTTGTCAGTTTTTCAGTTAATTTTTCTCATATTCCCAGTTATTTGGTGTGTAATCATACTTTCTCAAATTTTCAGTGTCCTAATTATTACCTCTTAATTTATCAGTTTCTCAGTTTCTCCGTTTCTCCGCCTATCTGTATTAGCAGTGAATTAGTTTTGCGCCTTTTAGTAGATTACTTTCACATATCCCCAGTTTCTTATTGTCTGAGTGTTTCATTTTTTATATTTTCAGCTCCTTAGTTCCTCAGATTTTCTTTCATTTTATTAGTTTTTCAGTATCTCAGTTTGTCAGTTTCCCAATTTTCCAGTTTTCCTGTTTCTCAGTTTTCCAGTTTCAAATTCTGTATTTCTCAGTTTCTCAATTTCCCAGTTTCCTAGTTTCTCAGTATCTAAGATTGTCAATTTCTCAGTATCTCAGTATCTACGTTTCTCAGTTTTTCAGTATTTCAGTTTGTCAGTATTCCAGTTCCTCAGTATCTCAATATCTACTTTTTTAGTTTCTTATATTGTCAGTGTTTCTTTAGCCTTTTAATTTATTAGTTTTGTAATATTTTAGTGTACCAAATTGTCAGTTTCTCAGTATCTACGTTTCTCAGTGTCTCAAGATGTCAGTATCTCAGTTTGTCAGTACTTCAGAATATGAGGAATATTTTCTGTGTTTCATCCTTTGTTCCTTTATTAGTTCTTCAGTTTCTCAAGTTCTGAATTTCACACTTTCGCAGTTTCTAAGGTTCTTAGTTTCTTAGTTTCTCAGTTTCTCATTTTCTCAGTATCTTATTTCCTCATATTCTCAGTATTTTTTTTTGTATTTTCATTTATTAGCTTCTGTTTCACAGTATCTCAGTTTTTCAGTTTCTCATTTTCTCAGTTTCCGAGTTTCCCAGATTTTCAGTCTCTATGTTTAATTTTTTATATATTTTCGGCGTTTCCCAGTTTCTCAGTTTCTCAGTGTTTCAGTGACCTAGATTCTCCGTTTCCTATTTTCTCAGTATCTCAGTTGCTCATATTCTCAGTGTTTCATGTTTTATTCTTTTAATGTATTTGTTTTTCAGTTTCAAAGTTTCTCAGTTTCTCAGTTTCTCAGTTTCTCGGTTTCTCGGTTTCTCGGTTTTTCGGTTTCTCGGTTTCTCGGTTTCTCGGTTTCTCGGTTTCTCGGTTTCTCGGTTTCTCGGTTTCTCGGTTTCTCGGTTTCTCGGTTTCTCGGTTTCTCGGTTTCTCGGTTTCTCGGTTTCTCGGTTTCTCGGTTTCTCGGTTTCTCGGTTTCTCGGTTTCTCGGTTTCTCGGTTTCTCGGTTTCTCGGTTTCTCGGTTTCTCGGTTTCTCAGTTTCTCAGTTTCTCAGTTTCTCAATTTCTCAGTTTCGCAGTTATTAGTGTCTGGTTGCCTCGGTATCACGCTTCCTCATATTCTCAGTATTTTTTTAGCCTTTTAATTTATTACTTTTCAGTATATCAGTGTCCCTGATTGTCAGTTTCTCAGTATCTTAGTTTCTTAATAGTTCAGTTTCTTGGTTTCTCAATTTCTTAGTCTCTCAGTTTTTCAGTTTCTCAGTTTCTCAGTTTCTCAGTTTCTCAGTTTCTCAGTTTCTCAGTTCCTTAGTTTCTCAGTTTCTCAGTTTTTTAATAGCTCAGTTTCTTGGTTTCTCAGATTCCTAGTTTCTCAGTTTCTTAGTTTTTCAGTTTCTTAGTTCCTAAGTTTCTCAGATCCTTAGTTCCTTATTTTCTTAGTTTCTCAGTTCCTTAATTGCTCAGTGTCTCAGTATTTCAGATTGTCAATTTCTCAGTATCTCAGTTTCTCACTATCTCAGTATCTCAATTTGTCAGTATCCCAGTTTCTCAGAATCTCGTTGTCTCAGTATCTCATTTCCTCATAATCCCAGTGTTCTTTTACCGTTTTAATGTTTTAGTTTCTCAGTATCTCAGTGTCCCACCCAGATTGTCAATTTCTCAGTATCTCAGTATCTACGTTTCTCAGTATCCCAGTTTCACAGTTTTTTAGTTTCTTAAATCCTCATTAGCTCAATATCTACTTTTAACAGTTTACCATTATCTCATTTTCTCAGAATCTTATTTCCTTATATTCTCAGTTTCTTCTTTGTCTTTTCGTTTATTAGTTTCTGTTTCACAGTGTCTCAGTTTTTCAGTTTCTCATTTTCTCAGTTTGCGAGTTTCCCGGATTTTCAGTCTCTATGTTTAATTTTTTATATATTTTCGGTGTTTCTCAGTTTCTCAGTTTCTCAGTGTTTCAGTGACCTAGATTCTCGGTTTCCTATTTTCTCAGTATCTCAGTTGCTCATATTCTCAGTGTTTCATTTTTTATTCTTTTAATGTATTTGTTTTTCAGTTTCAAACTTTCTCAGTTTATCAGTTTCTCAGTTTCGCAGTTTCTTAATAGCTCAGCTTCTTGCTTTCTCAATTTCTTAGTTTCTCAGTTTCTTAATTTCTCAGTTTCTCAGTTTCTCAGTTTCTCAGTTTCTCAGTTTCTCAGTTTCTCAGTTTCTCAGTTTCTCAGTTTCTCAGTTTCTCAATTTTTCAGTTTTTTAGTTTCGCAGTTATCAGTGTCTGGTTGCCTCGGTATCACGCTTCCTCATATTCTTAGTATTTTTTTAGCCCTTTAATTTATTACTTCTCAGTATATCAGTGTCCCTGATTGTCAGTTTCTCAGTATCTCAGTTGCTCATATTCTCAGTGTTTCATTTTTTATTCTTTTAATGTATTTGTTTTTTAGTTTCAAAGTTTCTCAGTTTCTCAGTTTCTAAGTTTCGCAGTTTCTTAATAGCTCAGCTTCTTGCTTTCTCAATTTCTTAGTTTCTCAGTTTCTTAATTTCTCAATTTCTCAGTTTCTTAATTTCTCAGTTTCTCAGTTTCTCAGTTTCTCAGTTTCTCAGTTTCTCAGTTTCTCAGTTTCTCAGTTTTTCAGTTTCTCAGTTTCTCAGTTTCTCAGTTTCTCAGTTTCTCAGTGTTTCTCAGTTTCTCAGTTTCTCAGTTTCTCAGTTTCTCAGTTTCTCAGTTTCTCAATTTCTCAGTTTCTCAGTTTCTCAGTTTCTCAGTTTCTCAGTTTCTTAATTTCTCAGTTTCTCAGTTTCTCAGTTTCTCAGTTTCTCAGTTTCTCAGTTTCTCAGTTTTTCAGTTTCTCAGTTTCTCAGTTTCTCAGTTTCTCAGTTTCTCAGTTTCTCAATTTCTCAGTTTCGTAGTTATCAGTGTCTGGTTGCCTCGGTATCACGCTTCCTCATATTCTCAGTATTTTTTTAGCCTTTTAATTTATTACTTCTCAGTATATCAGTGTCCCTGATTGTCAGTTTCTCAGTTCCTTAGTTTCTCAGTTTCTTAATAGCTCAGTTTCTTGGTTTCTCAATCTCTTAGTTTCTCTGTTTCGCAGTTTCTTAATGGCTCAGCTTCTTGCTTTCTCAATTTCTTAGTTTCTCAGTTTCTCAATTTCTCAGTTTCTCAGTTTCTCAGTTTCTCAGTTTCTCAGTTTCTCAGTTTCTCAGTTTCTCAGTTTCTCAATTTCTCAGTTTCTCAGTTTCTCAGTTTCTCAGTTTCTCAGTTTCTCAGTTTCTCAATTTCTCAGTTTCTCAGTTTCTCAGTTTCTCAGTTTCTCAGTTTCTCAGTTTCTCAGTTTCTTAATTTCTCAGTTTCTCAGTTTCTCAGTTTCTCAGTTTCTCAGTTTCTCAGTTTTTCAGTTTCTCAGTTTCTCAGTTTCTCAGTTTCTCAATTTCTTAGTTTCTCAGTTTCTCAGTTTCTCAGTTTTTCAGTTTCTCGGTTTCTCAGTTTCTCAGTTTCTCAGTTTCGCAGTTCCATAGTTTCTCAGTTTCTTAATAGCTCAGTTTATTGGTTTCTCAGTTTCGCAGTTTCTTAATAGCTCAGCTTCTTGCTTTCTCGATTTCTTAGTTTCTCAGTTTCTCAGTTTCTCAATTTCTCAGTTTCTCAGTTTCTCAGTTTCTCAGTTTCTCAGTTTCTCAGTTTCTCAATTTCTCAGTTTCTTAGTTTCGCAGTTATCAGTGTCTGGTTGCCTCGGTATCACGCTTCCTCATATTCTTAGTATTTTTTTAGCCCTTTAATTTATTACTTCTCAGTATATCAGTGTCCCTGATTGTCAGTTTCTCAGTATCTCAGTTGCTCATATTCTCAGTGTTTCATTTTTTATTCTGTTAATGTATTTGTTTTTCAGTTTCTCAATTTCTCAGTTTCTTAGTTTCGCAGTTATCAGTGTCTGGTTGCCTCGGTATCACGCTTCCTCATATTCTCAGTATTTTTTTAGCCTTTTAATTTATTACTTCTCAGTATATCAGTGTCCCTGATTGTCAGTTTCTCAGTATCTTAGTTTCTTGGTTTCTCAATTTCTTAGTCTCTCAGTTTCTCAGTTTCTCAGTTCCTTAGTTTCTCAGTTTCTCAATTTTTTAATAGCTCAGATTGTCAATTTCTCAGTTTCTCAGTATCTACGTTTCTCAGTATCTCAGTTTCTCAGTTTTTTAGTTTCGCAGTTATTAGTGTCTGGTTGCCTCGGTATCACGCTTCCTCATATTCTCAATATTTTTTATCCTTTTAATTCATTACTTCTCAGTATATCAGTGTCCCTGATTGTCAGTTTCTCAATATCTTAGTTTCTTAATAGCCCAGTTTCTTGGTTTCTCAATTTCTTTGTCTCTCAGTTTTTCAGTTTTTCAGTTTTTCAGTTTCTCAGTTTCTCAGTTTTTCAGTTTTTCAGTTTTTCAGTTTCTCAGTTTCTCAGTGTTTCAGTGACCTAGATTCTCGGTTTCCTATTTTCTCAGTATCTCAGTTTCTTAGTTTTTCAGTTTCTTAGTTCCTAAGTTTCTCAGTTCCTTAGTTTCTTATTTTCTTAGTTTCTCAATTTCTCAGTTTCTTAATTGCTCAGGGTCTCAGTATTTCAGATTGTCAATTTCTCAGTATCTCAGTTTCTCACTATCTCAGTATCTCAATTTGTCAGTATCCCAGTTTCTCAGAATCTCGTTGTCTCAGTATCTTATTTCCTCATAATCCCAGTGTTTTTTTTACCGTTATAATGTTTTAGTTTCTCAGTATCTCAGTGTCCCACCCAGATTGTCAATTTCTCAGTATATCAGTATCTACGTTTTTCAGTTTCTCAGTATCTACGTTTCTCAGTATCTCAGTTTCACAGTTTTTTAGTTTCTTAAATCCTCATTAGCTCAATATCTACTATTATCAGTTTACCATTATCTCATTTTCTCAGAATCTTATTTACTCATATTCTCAGTCTCTTTTTTGTCTTTATTAGTTTCTGTTTCACAGTGTCATAGTTTTTCAGTTTCTCAGTTCCTTAGTTTTTCAATTTCTTAATAGCTCAGTTTCTTGGTTTCTCAATCTCTTAGCTTCTCAGTTTCGCAGTTTCTTAATAGCTCAGCTTCTTGCTTTCTCAATTTCTTAGTTTCTCAGTTTCTGAGTTTCTCAATTTCTCAGTTTCCCAGTTTCTCAGTTTCTCAGTTTCTCAGTTTCTCAGTTTTTCAGTTTCTTATATTCTCAGTTACTCAGTTTCTCAATTTCTCAGTTTCTTAGTTTCGCAGTTATTAGTGGCTGGTTGCCTCGGTATCACGCTTCCTCATATTCTCAGTATTTTTTTAGCCTTTTAATTTATTACTTCTCAGTAGATCAGTGTCCTTGATTGTCAGTTTCTCAGTATCTTAGTTTCTTAATAGCTCAGTTTCTTGGTTTCTCAATTTCTTAGTCTCTCAGTTTTTCAGTTTGTCAGTTTCTCAGTTTCTCAATTTCTTAGTCTCTCAGTTTTTCAGTTTCTCAGTTTCTCAGTTTCTCAGTTTTTCAGTTTCTCAGTTTCTCAGTTCCTTAGTTTCTCAGTTTCTTAGTTTTTCAGTTTCCTAGTTCCTAAGTTTCTCAGTTCCTTGGTTTCTTATTTTCTTAATTTCTCAGTTTCTTAATTGCTCAGTGTCTCAGTATTTCAGATTGTCAATTTCTCAGTATCTCAGTTTCTCACTATCTCAGTATCTCAATTTGTCAGTATCCCAGTTTCTCACTATCTCAGTATCTCACTTTGTCAGTATCCCAGTTTCTCAGAATCTCGCTGTCTCAGTATCTCATTTCCCCATAATCCCTGTGTTTTTTTACCGGTTTAATGTTTTAGTTTCTCAGTATCTCAGTGTCCCAGTTGTGCATTGCAGATTTTCAGTGTCCAGTGTTTAATTTTTTATATATTTTTTTTGGGTTTTACAAATTCCCAGTTTCTCAGACTTCTCGTTTCTCTGGTTTCTCGGTTTCTTAGTTTCTCAGTAACTCAGTTTCTCATATTCTCAGTGTTTCATTTTTTATTCTTTTAATGTATTAGTTTCTCACTTTCTCAGTTTCTAAGTTTTTAGATTATTAGTTTCTGAATTGCTCAGTATCTCGGAATTTGAGATTGTCAGTTTCTCAGTATGTAGGTTTTTCAGTTTTTTGCTATCCCAGCCCCCTTGGGCTGGACCGATTTTTATGTTTTTTTTGTATATTTGGTAGGTACTAGAATAGGTGGTAAAGTATTTTTCACATGGACATGGGGGCCCAGGGCCCCCCTTATGTTTATAACTGAAGAACGGCTTTTATGATCTTTGATTTGTTGGATTTCTCCGCCCCGAATAGGGGAATAACTATTAAAACATGAACATGGGGGGGCCTAGGGGGGGCCTAATGCCAGTAGATGGCGTTGTGTACATTATCCTTTGATAAAAAATCCTGAATTTAATTCAGCTAATAAGTTAATGATAATAATAACATTTATTAACGGCAATATTCCACCTTTACAATCACACAGAAAAGTAAAAAAAAAAAAATTGTACAACAGTAACAACTCAAAAAGACATAAATTACATTATTATACATTTTATAAACATTTTTAAAACAGTTTTAGTAGCTTATTCTTAAAAACAACAAATGACAAGTCAAAAAAGTCTTTAAAGTTAACACAAAATTTATTGATTCTGAGGCGGGACAAAGTTCGCCGGGTCAGCTAGTTTTTTATATATTTTTTGGGGTTTTACAAATTCTCAGTCTCTCAGTGTTCTCGGTTCTCTGGATTCTCGGTTTGTTGGGTTCTCAGTAACTCAGTTCCTCATATTCTCAGTGTTTCATTTATTAGTCTTCTAATTTATTAGTTTCCCATTATCTGTTTCCCAATTTTCCAAGACCAAATTCGGCTTACGCGCCAGCTTTACACCGATACTAAGCGCGGACAGCGTCGTCTAACCAATATTAAGTGATTTAAAAAATGGTGGATGCGACAATACAAGACAATATTTCGAATATAAAAAAATTTGGTTGCTTATTTTAGACTATTCATATAGAAAAATTTATTAATGCGGAGCATCCACCAATTTTTTTTATATTATTATTATACGGCGTCGTTAACGAAATTTCAAAAATAATGGAAATACTGAAAATTTCGAAATAAATCCCTGAACGCTTGACCCTTTAACGTTGGGTCTTCAGTTCTAAGTTGCAAGCCTTTCTTGAAAGGGCACATCCACAACTTTTAAAATATTTTTCATATCGCTAATCGACGCTGTCCGCGTTTACCATACCATGAGACTTGTCTTGAAAAGTCATGATGGCGGTGCTACCACCACTTTCTTAATTGTTCAAAGATGCTGTAGGCGTTTGGCTCGCTAAACGAACATAAATGTAATTTTAAAAATGGTGGATGCGCCGCTACAAGAAAATATTTCAGATGGAAATAACGGTTCGATTGTTTTTGTTACACTATTCATATCACGTTCAACATTAGATTTTCGGACCTAGATCAGAATGATTTTCTGCGCCTCTTCTTGATACAGCGCATTTTTAGTATTTTTTTTTATATTGTGTATATAACGATGCTGTACGCGTTCAAATGTTAGTATGGATACGGCAGCTTCACATCGACATTAAACGAATATAAAAAAACATTTAAAAAATGGTGAATGCGCAACTTAAAAAAATTAAATAAATAAAATTTAATAATTTTAATAAAATAAATTTTATCAATGTTTTACGCTAATATATATTTGCCAATTTTAAGCTTTTATTGCCACAGTGCAACCACTTGTGATGTATCGATGAATTCTGCTGGGTGTAGAGCATTCAGTTAAAATTGATTTGAGGTTCCTCCTCATTTGTTATCAGTAGCAACGACTCGGCGCCTGTAACAGTCCGATAAATCCACGTCTACAATAAAAAGTCTTCAGCCGATCATCCCACACTCGAATCTTTCCACTCGAGGAGAATACAATAAAGCGCATACACAAGACTCCACAATTCACACACGAACAAATCGGTCGACACAATTTTTCCCTTTCCTTTGTCTGAGAAAACACCACAAACGCAAAGCAGGAAATCGGAGCATACACACGTTCGCCGAAGTATGCAGGACGCATACGACGCGGAATGTGCCCTGAATTCCTGCAGGTTTAATTATTTCAGCCGCATAACTCCGGGACTGAGTCGTGTAAATATAATCTGGGGATTTTTTCGTCTGGAGGTAAGTTGATAAAGCCGGTTATCTTCGTAGCGTTGCGTTGACGGCACTGCGGTTGTGTGTTTGATGTGTTGTTCGTTGTCGGTAATTAAATTAAACGCGTGAGATGACAGATGCGCTTAATTGTTACGGGGGCGGCGTGGGGGCGTTTTTGTGACGACGACGGCACGAATTTGGGTAAGAAGTGATCCTTTGAGGATCCTTTGAGTGGAAGGTGCGGGAAAGGCGACGGAAAGGTGGAGAAGTGAATTAAGAGGGCTCCGAAAGTTCTTGCTGGCCTTTTTTTAACGCCAACAAGCTGTTTTCGGTGTTTCAATTAATCACGTCAGGTTTAATTGCTTAGAAAATTACGTAAGTTCGAGTTTTTTCGCTGTCAATTAATTAAATGAAAAACGAATTGTGCGTGGAGTCCACGCGCGACAGATGTGAAAATTATATAACATCATTTACCAGGATTACATTGGTACACCACTCAACATCCATTAAATTAATCCGTCTGTCATTTACAGTCTACCTACTTGATCTAGATAACAATCAATTTAAAAGGAACAAAAGTCCGAGTGCGAAAAGGCCCGTCGAAATCAGCACAAAATGCGTTTAGAGCCAATAAGAATTAATCAAAAAATCGTCCGACAAAAATGTACAATTTATGTTGGGCGGACATGAAATGTGTAGTGTCGAGACGCGAATTAGACTTACCCCGTGCCAAAATCTTACCGTCGACTAACTGCCGCTTGCGTTACCCTCACGGTCTAAAATTTTCGTGCTGACTCGCAGGCATTTTTCTGAGTATACTGTAGCCTACTGAGAATCAGATTGGCAATGTGGTGTAGCATCACCTTATCATCTAACAACCAGACAAAATTTAAACTTTATCGATTGAAATTTGGGAAATGTCCAAATTCAGGAATCCACAATTTCACAGATTCATAATTTGAAAATTAACAAATCCAAGACTAGCAGCTTTATATGCACATAAAACTTTCTTCGCAAGGCTGCGTAAATACCAATAATACGCACCCTCGACGATGTCTTCCCTCATCCCCCAATAAACCGTATACCGCAATTTCCATAAACACTTCCCCGCGACCCCATTCCGCTGAGCTAACACTCCGGAAGTAAGCCCCCTTAAGCCGTAAAAAGCCTAAAGCCACCTGTTACCAATCCCGACTTCTTGTGATCTCCCGGCCACCGAACCGTCTCCGAACGGGAGCATGCATCCACGAAATGCGCCCCCTCATGCGTTAAGCACACGCGAACGAACGTCTAAACACCGGAGGGTTTATCGATGTAAATTTGTTCCACTACCAGACGCCGAAGAGCGTGTGTTTGTTGTTTCATTTTGGGGCAACCTTTTGGCCTAACCCTTCCACCCTTAGCCGTACAGAAAATTAAATATACCGGGTGTCCCAGAAAAAACTACATTAATTTTAATGAGTAGAACTCATCAGTGTCAAAAAAATTTCTTTTGTTTTGACGTTAATTTCGGTACACGCCACTGAACCCCTGAGCGGTGATAACGACACACGACAAAAAACTGAATTTAAACCGCTCGGCGTAATTAAAAAAAACTGAAAACTCACGTACTAAACGTGTTTACTTCAACATCCAATGCAATTGAAAATTGTGGTGCCTAATAAATAACATGCAGATTTTCGCCTGCCCCTACCTATTATTTAAGTTAGGAAATGAAGAAACAACAAATTAATGAAATATGTAGTAAAACTGTGAAATAACGAAATTACGAAATATCACATAATGGAAATAGCGAAGTTGCGATATAGGGAAAATAGGAGAAACACGGAAATAACGAAATACGGACTGTAATAGTTTTGATTTTGTTATAGATTTCAAATTAACGAAATAACGAAATTCCTAAATGAGGATGTTAGCGGATAATGGGATTACGAAATTATAAATTCATTGCAATTACGAAACAAGTTATAAATAGTAAAACTGCGAAATAACGAAATTTTCAAATAACGAAATCACGAAATACTACATAATTAACACAACGATGTTGCGATATAGAGAAATAGATAAACAAGGAAATTACGAAATACAAAACCAACAAAAATTTAAAATAGTAAAATGATCTAATAGAGTGATTTCGTTACGGATTTCGAAACGGCGAAATAACGAAATTCCGAAATTACGATACTAGCGAATTATGGGATTACGAAATTATGAAATCATGAAATTAGGAAATGAAGAAACAACAAATTAATGAAATATCTAGTAAACTGTGAAATAACGAAATTACGAAATATCACATAATGGAAATAGCGAAGTTGCGACATAGGGAAAATAGGAGAAACAGGGATATAACGAAATACGAACTGTAATAGTTTTAATTTTGTTATAGATTTCAAATTAACGAAATAACGAAATTCCTAAATTAGGATATTAGTGGGTAATGGGATTACAAAATTATAAAATCATGCAATTACGAAACAAGTTATAAATAGTAAAACTGCGAAATAACGAAATTTTCGAATAACGAAATCACGAAATACCACATAATAAAAACAACGAAGTTGCGATAAAGGGAAATAGATAAACAAGGAAATTATGTTACAAAACTAACAAAAATTCAAAATTGTAAAATGATCTAATAGAGTGATTTCGTTACGGATTTTGAAATGGCGAAATAACGAAATTCCGAAATTACGATACAAGCGAATTATGGGATTACGAAATTATGAAATCATGAAATTAGGAAATGAAGAAACAACAAATTAATGAAATATCTAGTAAAACTGTGAAATAACGAAATTACGAAATATCACATAATGGAAATAGCGAAGTTGCGACATAGGGAAAATAGGAGAAACAGGGATATAACGAAATACGAACTGTAATAGTTTTAATTTTGTTATAGATTTCAAATTAACGAAATAACGAAATTCCTAAATTAGGATATTAGTGGGTAATGGGATTACAAAATTATAAAATCATGCAATTACGAAACAAGTTATAAATAGTAAAACTGCGAAATAACGAAATTTTCGAATAACGAAATCACGAAATACCACATAATAAAAACAACGAAGTTGCGATATAGGGAAATAGATAAACAAGGAAATTACGAAATACAAAACTAATAAAAATTCAAAATTGTAAAATGATCTAATAGAGTGATTTCGTTACGGATTTCGAAATGGCGAAATAACGAAATTCCGAAATTACGATACTAGCGAATTATGGGATTACGAAATTATGAAATCATGAAATTAGGAAATGAAGAAACAACAAATTAATGAAATATCTAGTAAACTGTGAAATAACGAAATTACGAAATATCACATAATGGAAATAGGGAAGTTGCGATATAGGGAAAATAGGAGAAACACGGAAATAACGAAATACGGACTGTGATAGTTTTGATTTTGTTATAAATTTCAAATTAACGAAATAACGAAATTCCTAAATGAGGATGTTAGCGGATAATGGGATTACGAAATTATAAATTCATTGCAATTACGAAACAAGTTATAAATAGTAAAACTGCGAAATAACGAAATTTTGAAATAACGAAATCACGAAATACTACATAATTAACACAACGATGTTGCGATATAGGGAAATAGATAAACAAGGAAATTACGAAATACAAAACTAACAAAAATTCAAAATTGTAAAATGATCTAATAGAGTGATTTCGTTACGGATTTCGAAATGGCGAAATAACGAAATTCCGAAATTACGATACTAGCGAATTATGGGATTACGAAATTATGAAATCATGAAATTAGGAAATGAAGAAACAACAAATTAATGAAATATCTAGTAAACTGTGAAATAACGAAATTACGAAATATCACATAATGGAAATAGGGAAGTTGCGATATAGGGAAAATAGGAGAAACACGTAAATAACGAAATACGGACTGTAATAATTTTGATTTTGTTATAGATTTCAAATTAACGAAATAACGAAATTCCTAAATGAGGATGTTAGCGGATAATGGGATTACGAAATTATAAATTCATTGCAATTACGAAACAAGTTATAAATAGTAAAACTGCGAAATAACGAAATTTTCAAATAACGAAATCACGAAATACTACATAATTAACACAACGATGTTGCGATATAGAGAAATAGATAAACAAGGAAATTACGAAATACAAAACCAACAAAAATTTAAAACAGTAAAATGATCTAATAGAGTGATTTCGTTACGGATTTCGAAATGGCGAAATAACGAAATTCCGAAATTACGATACTAGCGAATTATGGGATTACGAAATTATGAAATCATGAAATTAGGAAATGAAGAAACAACAAATTAATGAAATATCTAGTAAACTGTGAAATAACGAAATTACGAAATATCACATAATGGAAATAGGGAAGTTGCGATATAGGGAAAATAGGAGAAACACGGAAATAACGAAATACGGACTGTAATAGTTTTGATTTTGTTATAGATTTCAAATTAACGAAATAACGAAATTCCTAAATGAGGATGTTAGCGGATAATGGGATTACGAAATTATAAATTCATTGCAATTACGAAACAAGTTATAAATAGTAAAACTGCGAAATAACGAAATTTTCAAATAACGAAATCACGAAATACTACATAATTAACAAAACGATGTTGCGATATAGAGAAATAGATAAACAAGGAAATTACGAAATACAAAACCAACAAAAATTTAAAATAGTAAAATGATCTAATAGAGTGATTTCGTTACGGATTTCGAAATGGCGAAATAACGAAATTCCGAAATTACGATACTAGCGAATTATGGGATTACGAAATTATGAAATCATGAAATTAGGAAATGAAGAAACAACAAATTAATGAAATATCTAGTAAACTGTGAAATAACGAAATTACGAAATATCACATAATGGAAATAGGGAAGTTGCGATATAGGGAAAATAGGAGAAACACGGAAATAACGAAATACGGACTGTGATAGTTTTGATTTTGTTATAGATTTCAAATTAACGAAATAACGAAATTCCTAAATGAGGATGTTAGCGGATAATGGGATTACGAAATTATAAATTCATTGCAATTACGAAACAAGTTATAAATAGTAAAACTGCGAAATAACGAAATTTTGAAATAACGAAATCACGAAATACTACATAATTAACACAACGATGTTGCGATATAGGGAAATAGATAAACAAGGAAATTACGAAATACAAAACTAACAAAAATTCAAAATTGTAAAATGATCTAATAGAGTGATTTCGTTACGGATTTCGAAATGGCGAAATAACGAAATTCCGAAATTACGATACTAGCGAATTATGGGATTACGAAATTATGAAATCATGAAATTAGGAAATGAAGAAACAACAAATTAATGAAATATCTAGTAAACTGTGAAATAACGAAATTACGAAATATCACATAATGGAAATAGGGAAGTTGCGATATAGGGAAAATAGGAGAAACACGTAAATAACGAAATACGGACTGTAATAGTTTTGATTTTGTTATAGATTTCAAATTAACGAAATAACGAAATTCCTAAATGAGGATGTTAGCGGATAATGGGATTACGAAATTATAAATTCATTGCAATTACGAAACAAGTTATAAATAGTAAAACTGCGAAATAACGAAATTTTCAAATAACGAAATCACGAAATACTACATAATTAACACAACGATGTTGCGATATAGAGAAATAGATAAACAAGGAAATTACGAAATACAAAACCAACAAAAATTTAAAACAGTAAAATGATCTAATAGAGTGATTTCGTTACGGATTTCGAAATGGCGAAATAACGAAATTCCGAAATTACGATACTAGCGAATTATGGGATTACGAAATTATGAAATCATGAAATTAGGAAATGAAGAAACAACAAATTAATGAAATATCTAGTAAACTGTGAAATAACGAAATTACGAAATATCACATAATGGAAATAGGGAAGTTGCGATATAGGGAAAATAGGAGAAACACGGAAATAACGAAATACGGACTGTAATAGTTTTGATTTTGTTATAGATTTCAAATTAACGAAATAACGAAATTCCTAAATGAGGATGTTAGCGGATAATGGGATTACGAAATTATAAATTCATTGCAATTACGAAACAAGTTATAAATAGTAAAACTGCGAAATAACGAAATTTTCAAATAACGAAATCACGAAATACTACATAATTAACAAAACGATGTTGCGATATAGAGAAATAGATAAACAAGGAAATTACGAAATACAAAACCAACAAAAATTTAAAATAGTAAAATGATCTAATAGAGTGATTTCGTTACGGATTTCGAAATGGCGAAATAACGAAATTCCGAAATTACGATACTAGCGAATTATGGGATTACGAAATTATGAAATCATGAAATTAGGAAATGAAGAAACAACAAATTAATGAAATATCTAGTAAACTGTGAAATAACGAAATTACGAAATATCACATAATGGAAATAGGGAAGTTGCGATATAGGGAAAATAGGAGAAACACGGAAATAACGAAATACGGACTGTGATAGTTTTGATTTTGTTATAGATTTCAAATTAACGAAATAACGAAATTCCTAAATGAGGATGTTAGCGGATAATGGGATTACGAAATTATAAATTCATTGCAATTACGAAACAAGTTATAAATAGTAAAACTGCGAAATAACGAAATTTTCAAATAACGAAATCACGAAATACTACATAATTAACACAACGATGTTGCGATATAGGGAAATAGATAAACAAGGAAATTACGAAATACAAAACTAACAAAAATTCAAAATTGTAAAATGATCTAATAGAGTGATTTCGTTACGGATTTCGAAATGGCGAAATAACGAAATTCCAAAATTACGATACCAGCGAATTATGGGATTACGAAATTATGAAATTAGGAAATGAAGAAACAACAAATTAATGAAATATCTAGTAAAACTGTGAAATAACGAAATTACGAAATATCAAATAATGGAAATAGCGAAGTTGCGATATAGGGAAAATAGGAGAAACACGGATATAACGAAATACAAACTGTAATAGTTTTGATTTTGTTATAGATTTCAAATTAACGAAATAACGAAATTCCTAAATTAGGATGTTAGCGGATAATGGGATTACAAAATTATAAAATCATGCAATTACGAAACAAGTTATAAATAGTAAAACTGCGAAATAACGAAATTTTCGAATAACGAAATCACGAAATACCACATAATAAACACAACGAAGTTGCGATATAGGGAAATAGATAAACAAGGAAATTACGAAATACAAAACTAACAAAAATTCAAAATTGTAAAATGATCTAATAGAGTGATTTCGTTACGGATTTCGAAATGGCGAAATAACGAAATTACGAAATTATGAAATCATGATTATCGTACCGCTGTAAAATTAGACTTTCTGTACGTGATAGAGATCTAATTGCTGCTCTTTCAAAATTCTCCAAATTAGATTTGCTAACCTTCGGGTACTGGCGGTTTTTTGCAAAACACAATGCACAACGTTAATGGAAATTAGGCACACGAGAAAAAGCGGGCATCTTTTACTATAATAACTAAAGTAAAATACAATATAACACGCCCGATCGAGTTCGCCCGCCGATACTAAGCGTCAACAGCAGGTAACTGATGCACCCGAGAGTACAGAAAATTTAGAAACTTGATAAGGACGTTGGCTGTAAATAAAGTTAAAATAAATATACATAGGAGGTTCGTGAAAAAGTAGTTATACTACTGGTTAAAAATTAAAGTAGTTATTTCGACTGCCTGTAAAAATTATAAAAAATAATTTACTCATATCCGCACTATAGGGGCATTTACATCAGCAACAAAATGATTAACTGCACACTTTCCGGAATGTATAAACCCACTTTTTAAAACGCATTTACATCGCAAATCCAGCTTTTATATGAAAACTCAGACGCGGAGGCAAACACATAATTCCTCCGTCGGAAATGTAAATCGAAACTTTCTTCTTTCTTTAACGGATGCGATAAACTCAAACGTTTCAATGGCCAGTAAGAGTGTGCTTAAAAACGAGGTCAGTTTTTATACGATTGCTCGTAAATCCGCAGGTATAAACGATGCGATCGTAAAAATAAGCTCAATAACACTAGTGCCACATCTGAAAAAACAACCGGTGTTAAAAACGAGTGACAGTTGGCGTTAGATGCGATTTTGCTTTCAGCACGTAGGTCGTGGATTGCTGACATTTTACTTCCTTAATCATTTTGTTGTGTTTTGGCAAAAATTTAATCTTGAAGTATTGAATTATGGGAGTCAATAAAAATCACGGCATTAAAAAGCGATGTGGGAAACTGTCATCACACTGCGTGCAACCAACGGAAATCTGCATCGACTAATGGCTATTGACTACACATTAAAACCACATTAAGCAATTATTGGGAACGAGCTTCATTTAAGTTTAGACTGACGTGCTATTGAATCAAACGAAACAAATATTGACTTTTAGAAACCAATTGATGCACTATTCAATCCTCGACTTCGCTTCTGCATATTCTATATCGCAGATTTGGTGGTTATTGCACTTAAACACACTATTCTTAAACCTACGGCACTCTTAGTTAGTAATAAACATTGATTTAAAAAAAAATCAATATTGGTGGATGCGCCGGGTTAATTAATTGGCCGTCAGTCAGGAAAGAGGAAACAATGGACGTCTCTCTCTATTGCATCGAAACAAAACTGCAATTTTTTCTGTTAACGATTTCGGTGACATTTCAGATTTAACATACATGTCGTCAGCACTTGCAGCGAAATCTCCTGAACATGACGGTGCCGGCGGGCGGACAGACTGCGACTTCCGGTGTGGCGAAATTTTCAATCTTTTCCGGCAAATTTAATTACGGTCAAAACGAATTCGGGATCGCAGAGGCGGATGTAATAGGAATTGCAGGGATGTGGAATCGTTATTACACCGAAAATGTTTTTACTCCAGACTCTCAACTAAAGAACTGTCAAGTAGAGGACCAATTTTTATACTATGAAACAAGCTTTGAAATACACAAACACACGGAACGAACAGTAGACGTGAGAAAATAAAGAGACAAGAAGGAAAGAATTAATAGACAAAAGAAAATTCAAAGAAGTAAGTCCACAAAGAAACCGACAAATTAAAATATAAGGTATGGTAATATTAAATTTAACCATAATTGAAAAATATTTGATCGGAATGGCACTGACATGGTCCCAAGAATTACAAGATATGGTACTCTAGTCTCTATCGTTTTTGTTTCGAGGGAACACAAGGGAGAGAAGAGAAAAGGAGAAGGAAGAATAATATTGTAATAATCAAGGGATGGTAAAGTGAAAAGACAGAAGGAGCGGAAATTACAAGGAAGACAAAAGCATTTATTAAAGAAATAATTAAAGAAGAAGTAGGTGTGAGAAATGTGATAAAACTAAGGAAAACGACTACACCGGTAGAATAAAACTACTGGGAGGACAAAAATAAAATAATGAAAAATAAGAAAGTACTAAAGCAAAAAAAGATAAGAATAAAATCTTCATAGAGAATGACTTACCAAGAACAGAGCGGAAGGTACAAGAAAATATTTGGATAGAAGCAAAAGAAAAGAAAAGAGGAGGGGAACGAATAGAAATAGGCTACAGGAAGGCAAAAATTGTAAAAGAAGATGGGAGTGGAACGACAACAGTACGAGACTGCAAAAAATTTTTTTCGCTAAGAAGATAGAGGAAAAGAAGAAAGGGAAAAGAACGCAGAAAGGAGAACACTAAGAAGAGGAAAAGAAAGAGTGACAATGGGAGGCATAAAACAAGAAAAGAAGAAAAAACAAAAAACATAGCAGAGTTGACAGAAAACAAGACCAGACAAGAAAGAAAAAGAATGAGATGGGAAAAGAAAGAAATGGACAGAAAAGAAAAACTGGAGGATACAGTGCATCCGACGAACGTATACTAATTTTTTTTCATTACATACTTTTTTTGACAGCTATTGTTGAAGGGGGTGCAAAGGGGGCCCCGAGTAAAAGGGGTGAAATCCCCTGAGCCCCGATCGTCGAGTGTTTTTTGGTGATGGTGAAGTAAGAGTCGAAACTAAGAGATGTTTTGTATTTCAGACTCCAGGGTGTACTGACCTTCGAGGGGCAAATAACCACCCTAAATAGTTTTACAATGTACCGTTAGAATTACCGTTTCGCGGTCAGTTTTGACCCTCACAACTAAATTTAGAACTACAGGAAAAACTTACAAAATAAAATTACAATAAAAACCTAAAATATTAATATAGCGGTAAAACCGCCTCAAAATCAGCTCCGGTAACATTATAACGTCATCAATATTATTTTAATGGCAACCTATGCTTTTGATTTTACATTCGCATAGAGTTTTTTATTGTGATTTCAACGTTATCAAATACTCAATAGGTTACATAAGGATAAAATGAATAAAAGAGGCACTAATTTTCAAATTAGTAAAATTCCAACAGAGCTGTCTAATTTTATCAGAATTTAAGGAAAAAACCATTAGTTTATTGAGTTTAGGGAGTTATTAAAATGCACTCATGTCGAATTCTTCCTTCAAGATCATCCAAATTGTTGGCTCGGTTTTGATGCACCTTGCTTTTTGTCCCCATAGAAAAACATCTAATGGAACCTAACCTGCCATTCTATTGGACCTTTTCTTCCATCTTCTTGGGTACACTTCGTCCAAATAACGCCGCACCGGCTTAGTGTGTTGGAGCACAATCCTGTTGCAACCAAATATTATTATTTAGAAGTTCCTTTATTATCTAATAGAAAAAAACAGTTGAGACACAATTAGTTTGTACTAATTCAGGACTTGTCAACATTGTATTGGTATCTCTATAGTTTTTTCTTAAATTCCGATAAAATTAGACGGTTCTGTTATTTTTTTGAAATTTTACTAATTTGAACTTTAGCGCCGTTTTGACTCATTTTTTCCTTATCTAACTTATTAAGCATTTGACAACGTTGAAAACAGAATAAAAGACTCTATACAAATGTAAAATAAAAAAAACATAGATTGCCATTAAAAAAAATATATTGATGACGTCATAACTGTCAACAAAAAAAAACTAATGAAAAAAAATAGTTTACGTTCCTCGGATGCGCTATAATTAGCCCTATCACATGCTTTTTAAGTTCTATTTCTAGTGCGAATACTAACGGAGTTAGTGAATTTACTCCTTACTTAATTTCCCCACTGGATACATTTTTGAAGTTATAATTTAGTCATAATATTTTTTGTTTTTTTTTTTAATTTAAGCTTCATTCTAGTATCATTTTTCTAATTCGTCATTTCTATTTATTTTTTGTCTCTTCTTTTCGAGTATATTCGTCTTTACATCCTACTCTCCATTTAACTTACTCTCTTGCCTACCTCATCACGTTTAATAAAATACAGGTCGACTATTAAACAGATCATCATTGAAATTATCCCTAATTGTTACGTCAATACTGTACTTCCATAAAATCCAGTTCAGTTTCTCATTAACCAACCCCCAATGCGGTCGAAAAAATTCTTAGAAACCCTCAAATCAAAAACCAATGACAAATTGACCTTTCAATATTTATTTTTACTTGGCGACACTCTTATCGGTTTATTTTACCACAGGCATAACCAAACTGTTGCAATTGTGACGTTAATTTTTCATATTGGACTATTGCTCTTTGAAATCTTCACTTTACACCAACGATGGAAAATGAGTTTCGTCATCGAGATGTTATTATCTCTTTGCCTCTCAAGCATTGTAAGTTTTATAGTTATACAATTATTTTAATGTTTAATTTAATTCCTCCCAGATTATTTTTGTACTGTCGGTAATGATACTGACCAAGAACCAAGTGAAAAAGTATTTGAAAGTTTTAAAGACCTTTCCTTGGAACATCACGGACCGTCAGACGCGCGTTTGGTTGATAGAGTACCTGGTGCATATGGTACTAATTTTGATACTTTCATCGGTTCTGGGACTTATGGTTCTCCGGAATAAACAATACCAGAAAGATAGTCTGTTGGTGCTGCTGTTAGTAGAAGAGTACTTCGGCAGTCCTGCGAAAATGTTTGTCTTGATCACAATTGCGTATGTGGGGTCGTGTTACTTCTTCAACTTTTTTTGTCTTCACTTTACCACTTTGGCGATAAAGACTCAGTTTCACGTTCTCAACACTCAGTTGCGCACAAATTTAAACGAGAATCAGGAAGACATTCGAAGAAGATTAAAGTGTCTCATCAGGCATCATGCTCTCCTGTTGAAATTTTGGAAAAACGTATTTGACGAATTCAAAATTTGGATGCAATTCTATGGCCTTCTTTTCTTTCTAACAGCTATAGCGGTGGTCTTCACGACCATACAGGTAAGCCAGGTAAATATTTTTACAAATTTGTCCGCGTTTACTTCCAGAATGTCAACCAAATTCAACAGTACTTGCACATCACTGTTGTTTTAACCATTATTGGAATATATTTGGCCGGAATGATACTGACATGGTCGCAAGAATTACAAGATATGGTACTCGATCTAGTCTCTATAGCTTTCAATATTTTAACATGCATCTTTTAGACTAGTTATACTTTTGACAGCGTCGTTCAGTCTCCGTGGTACAATTGGGACCAACAAAACAAGAAATTGTTGTTGATGTTGATGACGAATTCTGTAGTGCCGTTTTCGGTACAGTTATATGGAATGGAATCTCTCGGTTATAGTTGTTTACCGAATGTAATGGTGAGAGAATTCAGTTGATACTAATGTCAAGTTTAGAGTTTAAGGGTTGTGTATTCGGCCTTGGCGATGCTGTATCAACTTCGTTAACTTAATAGTTGTAGGATGTATAAAAGTTAAAAGAGCAGAAACAACTCTTTTAATTGCTTATTGTTCCTTTTTGTGTTATTGTCAAGGGTGTCTGTCCCATCTTTCAAATGTAATGTAATTATATTATGATACTTTACACTTAATTTGTCGCTTTTTTGAAATTACATCAAAAAATGCACAAAAAGACAAGAAGAGATCCACAGAAAAACAGTCTGTCACTGACGTAGCACCACAAACACCTCGAAACCCAGATTGTCCGAAAACAAGAAAAGCTTTCTAAATATAGTTGTGTCTATGATGATTCATTCGTCTGAAATATCTGGAGATATTGACTGCCATTTGTAGATTAACGAGTCATTAAATTACGATCAAGGTTGGCTAAACGTACAAATTCGATGTAATTTAAGAGTCCACCTACGTGACTTATCTTATTGAGCGTCAACGGGTATTTTAATTTATTATTTATGGATTACAGAAATATTATTTGCACACATTTCTAAGGCCATCTTATTACCACAAATTGTTTTATGTTTCAAAATATGTATTTGTTGAAATATTAATGCCAAAACTGTAAGTGAATCTTCAGAAGAGGGATTTAGAGTAAAACTGTGAAACTGTGAAACTGTAAAACAGTAAAACTATAAAACTGTAAAACTGTAAAACTGTAAAACTATAAAACGGAAAAGATGATTCCTGTATTACCGAGCTGAAGGTAAACAACGTGGTAGAGAGGTTAAGTAGCGAAAAATAGACAAATAGAAGGTGATATAAAGAAAAAATTAGAGAAGATATTGAGAAAAGCGAGAAGAGGTATTAGAGAAAGGTGGGAAGAAAGAATTGGGCAGGGAAGAGGAGATATAGTCAGGAAAAAAAATAAATCGGCGAAGAAGCCGGAAAATAACGACATCTAGGAGGCGCCACAGGAAGCGGATGAACAAAGACGACAGAAACCGCTCGCTCAGTCAGGGAAGCCTGGACTCTTACCTGGAGGAAAGGAAAAGAAAGAGAAAAGGGGAGGGTAGAACAGAAAAACAAGAAGAGGAGGAAGAGATTTTTTTTCAAAAAAGTAAAAAGACGGCGAGGTCTCCTGGAATAAAGAAAACACAGAAGACATCAGAGAAAGAGAAGGAAACGGACACAGAGATGGAGAAAAAAATGTTGGAGCTGTTGCAAGAGTTGAAGGAGGAGATGAAAGAAATAAGACGAGAAAACAAGGAACTCAATAAAACCGTAAAACTGTAAAACTGCAAAACGACAAGTCAGTGAAGCTGTGGAATTGTGAAAATGGAATTGAAATTGTGAAAATGTGAAATTGAAAGACCGTAAGACTGTAAAGCTGTAATGTGAACTGTACGACTGTAAGATCCAACCGTAGAATCGGGAATCACAGAACTGTAAATCTGTAAGATTGCGAAACTGTAAGACTGCCACTGTAAAAGGTTCTAGGACAGTAAATCTGCAAAATTGGGGAACTGAAAAACCATTAAACTGTAGGAAAGTACAGCCGAGGAACCGCACAACTCTGGATTTGTGAAACTGTAGAAATAAAGAATTGTGAACTTGTAAAACTGTAACACTGTAAAATCGTACAAGTGTAAAACCGTAAAACTGTAAAATCGTAAAACCCTAAAACCGTTAAACTGTAAAGCTGTAAAACCGTAAAACTGTAAAACTGCAAAACGACAAGACAGTGCAACTGTGGAATTGTGAAAATGGAATTGAAATTGTGAAAATGTGAAATTGAAAGACCGTAAGACTGTAAAGCTGTAATGTGAACTGTACGACTGTAAGATCCAACCGTAGAATCGGGAATCACAGAACTGTAAATCTGTAAGATTGCGAAACTGTAAGACTGCCACTGTAAAGGGTTCTAGGACAGTAAATCTGCAAAATTGTGGAACTGAAAAACTATTAAACTGTAGGAAAGTACAGCCGAGGAACCGCACAAATCTGGATTTGTGAAACTGTAGAAATAAAGAATTGTGAACTTGTAAAACTGTAAAACTGTAAAATCGTACAAGTGTAAAACCGTAAAACCGTAAAATCGTAAAACTGTAAAACCCTAAAACCGTTAAACTGTAAAACTGTAAAACCGTAAAACCATAAAACCGTAAAACTGTAAAACTGCAAAACGACAAGACAGTGAAGCTGTGGAATTGTGAAAATGGAATTGAAATTGTGAAAATGTAAAATTGAAAGACCATAAGACTGTAAAACTGTAATGTGAATTGTACGACTGTAAGATCCAACCGTAGAATCGGGAATCACAGAACTGTATATCTGTAAGATTGCGAAACTGTAAGACTGCCACTGTAAAAGGTTCTAAGACAGTAAATCTGCAAAATTGTGGAACTGAAAAACCATTAAACTGTAGGAAAGTACAGCCGAGGAACCGCACAACTCTGGATTTGTGAAACTGTAGAAATAAAGAATTGTGAACTTGTAAAACTGTAAAACTGTAAAATCGTACAAGTGTAAAACCGTAAAACTGTAAAATCGTAAAACCCTAAAACCGTTAAACTGTAAAGCTGTAAAACCGTAAAACTGTAAAACTGCAAAACGACAAGACAGTGCAACTGTGGAATTGTGAAAATGGAATTGAAATTGTGAAAATGTGAAATTGAAAGACCGTAAGACTGTAAAGCTGTAATGTGAACTGTACGACTGTAAGATCCAACCGTAGAATCGGGAATCACAGAACTGTAAATCTGTAAGATTGCGAAACTGTAAGACTGCCACTGTAAAAGGTTCTAGGACAGTAAATCTGCAAAATTGGGGAACTGAAAAACTATTAAACTGTAGGAAAGTACAGCCGAGGAACCGCACAACTCTGGATTTGTGAAACTGTAGAAATAAAGAATTGTGAACTTGTAAAACTGTAAAACTGTAAAATCGTACAAGTGTAAAACCGTAAAACTGTAAAATCGTAAAACCCTAAAACCGTTAAACTGTAAAGCTGTAAAACCGTAAAACTGTAAAACTGCAAAACGACAAGACAGTGCAACTGTGGAATTGTGAAAATGGAATTGAAATTGTGAAAATGTGAAATTGAAAGACCGTAAGACTGTAAAGCTGTAATGTGAACTGTACGACTGTAAGATCCAACCGTAGAATCGGGAATCACAGAACTGTAAATCTGTAAGATTGCGAAACTGTAAGACTGCCACTGTAAAAGGTTCTAGGACAGTAAATCTGCAAAATTGTGGAACTGAAAAACCATTAAACTGTAGGAAAGTACAGCCGAGGAACCGCACAACTCTGGATTTGTGAAACTGTAGAAATAAAGAATTGTGAACCTGTAAAACTGTAAAACTGTAAAATCGTACAAGTGTAAAACCGTAAAACTGTAAAATCGTAAAACCCTAAAACCGTTAAACTGTAAAGCTGTAAAACCGTAAAACTGTAAAACTGCAAAACGACAAGACAGTGCAACTGTGGAATTGTGAAAATGGAATTGAAATTGTGAAAATGTGAAATTGAAAGACCGTAAGACTGTAAAGCTGTAATGTGAACTGTACGACTGTAAGATCCAACCGTAGAATCGGGAATCACAGAACTGTAAATCTGTAAGATTGCGAAACTGTAAGACTGCCACTGTAAAAGGTTCTAGGACAGTAAATCTGCAAAATTGGGGAACTGAAAAACCATTAAACTGTAGGAAAGTACAGCCGAGGAACCGCACAACTCTGGATTTGTGAAACTGTAGAAATAAAGAATTGTGAACTTGTAAAACTGTAAAACTGTAAAATCGTACAAGTGTAAAACAGTAAAACCCTAAAACCGTTAAACTGTAAAACTGTAAAACCGTAAAACCATAAAACCGTAAAACTGTAAAACTGCAAAACGACAAGACAGTGAAGCTGTGGAATTGTGAAAATGGAATTGAAATTGTGAAAATGCAAAATTGAAAGACCGTAAGACTGTAAAACTGTAATGTGAACTGTACGATTGTAAGATCCAACCGTAGAATCGGGAATCACAGAACTGTAAATCTGTAAGATTGCGAAACTGTTAGACTGCTACTGTAAAAGGTTCTAGGACAGTAAATCTGCAAAATTGTGGAACTGAAAAACCATTAAACTGTAGGAAAGTACAGCCGAGGAACCGCACAACTCTGGATTTGTGAAACTGTAGAAATAAAGAATTGTGAACTTGTAAAACTGTAAAACTGTAAAATCGTACAAGTGTAAAACCGTAAAACTGTAAAATCGTAAAACCCTAAAACCGTTAAACTGTAAAGCTGTAAAACCGTAAAACTGTAAAACTGCAAAACGACAAGACAGTGCAACTGTGGAATTGTGAAAATGGAATTGAAATTGTGAAAATGTGAAATTGAAAGACCGTAAGACTGTAAAGCTGTAATGTGAACTGTACGACTGTAAGATCCAACCGTAGAATCGGGAATCACAGAACTGTAAATTTGTAAGATTGCGAAACTGTAAGACTGCCACTGTAAAAGGTTCTAAGACAGTAAATCTGCAAAATTGTGGAACTGAAAAACCATTAAACTGTAGGAAAGTACAGCCGAGGAACCGCACAACTCTGGATTTGTGAAACTGTAGAAATAAAGAATTGTGAACTTGTAAAACTGTAAAACTGTAAAATCGTACAAGTGTAAAACAGTAAAACCCTAAAACCGTTAAACTGTAAAACTGTAAAACCGTAAAACCATAAAACCGTAAAACTGTAAAACTGCAAAACGACAAGACAGTGAAGCTGTGGAATTGTGAAAATGGAATTGAAATTGTGAAAATGCAAAATTGAAAGACCGTAAGACTGTAAAACTGTAATGTGAACTGTACGACTGTAAGATCCAACCGTAGAATCGGGAATCACAGAACTGTATATCTGTAAGATTGCGAAACTGTAAGACTGCCACTGTAAAACGTTCTAAAACAGTAAATCTGCAAAATTGTGGAACTGAAAAACTATTAAACTGTAGGAAAGTACAGCCGAGGAACCGCACAACTCTGGATTTGTGAAACTGTAGAAATAAAGAATTGTGAACTTGTAAAACTGTAAAACTGTAAAATCGTACAAGTGTAAAACCGTAAAACCGTAAAATCGTAAAACTGTAAAACCCTAAAACCGTTAAACTGTAAAACTGTAAAACCGTAAAACCATAAAACCGTAAAACTGTAAAACTGCAAAACGACAAGACAGTGAAGCTGTGGAATTGTGAAAATGGAATTGAAATTGTGAAAATGTAAAATTGAAAGACCATAAGACTGTAAAACTGTAATGTGAATTGTACGACTGTAAGATCCAACCGTAGAATCGGGAATCACAGAACTGTATATCTGTAAGATTGCGAAACTGTAAGACTGCCACTGTAAAAGGTTCTAAGACAGTAAATCTGCAAAATTGTGGAACTGAAAAACCATTAAACTGTAGGAAAGTACAGCCGAGGAACCGCACAACTCTGGATTTGTGAAACTGTAGAAATAAAGAATTGTGAACTTGTAAAACTGTAAAACTGTAAAATCGTACAAGTGTAAAACCGTAAAACTGTAAAATCGTAAAACCCTAAAACCGTTAAACTGTAAAGCTGTAAAACCGTAAAACTGTAAAACTGCAAAACGACAAGACAGTGCAACTGTGGAATTGTGAAAATGGAATTGAAATTGTGAAAATGTGAAATTGAAAGACCGTAAGACTGTAAAGCTGTAATGTGAACTGTACGACTGTAAGATCCAACCGTAGAATCGGGAATCACAGAACTGTAAATCTGTAAGATTGCGAAACTGTAAGACTGCCACTGTAAAAGGTTCTAGGACAGTAAATCTGCAAAATTGTGGAACTGAAAAACCATTAAACTGTAGGAAAGTACAGCCGAGGAACCGCACAACTCTGGATTTGTGAAACTGTAGAAATAAAGAATTGTGAACCTGTAAAACTGTAAAACTGTAAAATCGTACAAGTGTAAAACCGTAAAACTGTAAAATCGTAAAACCCTAAAACCGTTAAACTGTAAAGCTGTAAAACCGTAAAACTGTAAAACTGCAAAACGACAAGACAGTGCAACTGTGGAATTGTGAAAATGGAATTGAAATTGTGAAAATGTGAAATTGAAAGACCGTAAGACTGTAAAGCTGTAATGTGAACTGTACGACTGTAAGATCCAACCGTAGAATCGGGAATCACAGAACTGTAAATCTGTAAGATTGCGAAACTGTAAGACTGCCACTGTAAAAGGTTCTAGGACAGTAAATCTGCAAAATTGGGGAACTGAAAAACCATTAAACTGTAGGAAAGTACAGCCGAGGAACCGCACAACTCTGGATTTGTGAAACTGTAGAAATAAAGAATTGTGAACTTGTAAAACTGTAAAACTGTAAAATCGTACAAGTGTAAAACAGTAAAACCCTAAAACCGTTAAACTGTAAAACTGTAAAACCGTAAAACCATAAAACCGTAAAACTGTAAAACTGCAAAACGACAAGACAGTGAAGCTGTGGAATTGTGAAAATGGAATTGAAATTGTGAAAATGCAAAATTGAAAGACCGTAAGACTGTAAAACTGTAATGTGAACTGTACGATTGTAAGATCCAACCGTAGAATCGGGAATCACAGAACTGTAAATCTGTAAGATTGCGAAACTGTTAGACTGCTACTGTAAAAGGTTCTAGGACAGTAAATCTGCAAAATTGTGGAACTGAAAAACCATTAAACTGTAGGAAAGTACAGCCGAGGAACCGCACAACTCTGGATTTGTGAAACTGTAGAAATAAAGAATTGTGAACTTGTAAAACTGTAAAACTGTAAAATCGTACAAGTGTAAAACCGTAAAACTGTAAAATCGTAAAACCCTAAAACCGTTAAACTGTAAAGCTGTAAAACCGTAAAACTGTAAAACTGCAAAACGACAAGACAGTGCAACTGTGGAATTGTGAAAATGGAATTGAAATTGTGAAAATGTGAAATTGAAAGACCGTAAGACTGTAAAGCTGTAATGTGAACTGTACGACTGTAAGATCCAACCGTAGAATCGGGAATCACAGAACTGTAAATCTGTAAGATTGCGAAACTGTAAGACTGCCACTGTAAAAGGTTCTAGGACAGTAAATCTGCAAAATTGGGGAACTGAAAAACCATTAAACTGTAGGAAAGTACAGCCGAGGAACCGCACAACTCTGGATTTGTGAAACTGTAGAAATAAAGAATTGTGAACTTGTAAAACTGTAAAACTGTAAAATCGTACAAGTGTAAAACAGTAAAACCCTAAAACCGTTAAACTGTAAAACTGTAAAACCGTAAAACCATAAAACCGTAAAACTGTAAAACTGCAAAACGACAAGACAGTGAAGCTGTGGAATTGTGAAAATGGAATTGAAATTGTGAAAATGCAAAATTGAAAGACCGTAAGACTGTAAAACTGTAATGTGAACTGTACGATTGTAAGATCCAACCGTAGAATCGGGAATCACAGAACTGTAAATCTGTAAGATTGCGAAACTGTTAGACTGCTACTGTAAAAGGTTCTAGGACAGTAAATCTGCAAAATTGTGGAACTGAAAAACCATTAAACTGTAGGAAAGTACAGCCGAGGAACCGCACAACTCTGGATTTGTGAAACTGTAGAAATAAAGAATTGTGAACTTGTAAAACTGTAAAACTGTAAAATCGTACAAGTGTAAAACCGTAAAACTGTAAAATCGTAAAACCCTAAAACCGTTAAACTGTAAAGCTGTAAAACCGTAAAACTGTAAAACTGCAAAACGACAAGACAGTGCAACTGTGGAATTGTGAAAATGGAATTGAAATTGTGAAAATGTGAAATTGAAAGACCGTAAGACTGTAAAGCTGTAATGTGAACTGTACGACTGTAAGATCCAACCGTAGAATCGGGAATCACAGAACTGTAAATTTGTAAGATTGCGAAACTGTAAGACTGCCACTGTAAAAGGTTCTAAGACAGTAAATCTGCAAAATTGTGGAACTGAAAAACCATTAAACTGTAGGAAAGTACAGCCGAGGAACCGCACAACTCTGGATTTGTGAAACTGTAGAAATAAAGAATTGTGAACTTGTAAAACTGTAAAACTGTAAAATCGTACAAGTGTAAAACAGTAAAACCCTAAAACCGTTAAACTGTAAAACTGTAAAACCGTAAAACCATAAAACCGTAAAACTGTAAAACTGCAAAACGACAAGACAGTGAAGCTGTGGAATTGTGAAAATGGAATTGAAATTGTGAAAATGCAAAATTGAAAGACCGTAAGACTGTAAAACTGTAATGTGAACTGTACGATTGTAAGATCCAACCGTAGAATCGGGAATCACAGAACTGTAAATCTGTAAGATTGCGAAACTGTTAGACTGCTACTGTAAAAGGTTCTAGGACAGTAAATCTGCAAAATTGTGGAACTGAAAAACCATTAAACTGTAGGAAAGTACAGCCGAGGAACCGCACAACTCTGGATTTGTGAAACTGTAGAAATAAAGAATTGTGAACTTGTAAAACTGTAAAACTGTAAAATCGTACAAGTGTAAAACCGTAAAACTGTAAAATCGTAAAACCCTAAAACCGTTAAACTGTAAAGCTGTAAAACCGTAAAACTGTAAAACTGCAAAACGACAAGACAGTGCAACTGTGGAATTGTGAAAATGGAATTGAAATTGTGAAAATGTGAAATTGAAAGACCGTAAGACTGTAAAGCTGTAATGTGAACTGTACGACTGTAAGATCCAACCGTAGAATCGGGAATCACAGAACTGTAAATCTGTAAGATTGCGAAACTGTAAGACTGCCACTGTAAAAGGTTCTAGGACAGTAAATCTGCAAAATTGTGGAACTGAAAAACCATTAAACTGTAGGAAAGTACAGCCGAGGAACCGCACAACTCTGGATTTGTGAAACTGTAGAAATAAAGAATTGTGAACCTGTAAAACTGTAAAACTGTAAAATCGTACAAGTGTAAAACAGTAAAACCCTAAAACCGTTAAACTGTAAAACTGTAAAACCCTTAAACCATAAAACCGTAAAACTGTCAAACTGCAAAACGACAAGTCAGTGAAGCTGTGGAATTGTGAAAATGGAATTGAAATTGTGAAAATGTGAAATTGAAAGACCGTAAGACTGTAAAACTGTAATGTGAACTGTACGACTGTAAGATCCAACCGTAGAATCGGGAATCACAGAACTGTAAATCTGTAAGATTGCGAAACTGTAAGACTGCCACTGTAAAAGGTTCTAGGACAGTAAATCTGCAAAATTGTGGAACTGAAAAACCATTAAACTGTAGGAAAGTACAGCCGAGGAACCGCACAACTCTGGATTTGTGAAACTGTAGAAATAAAGAATTGTGAACTTGTAAAACTGTAAAACTGTAAAATCGTACAAGTGTAAAACCGTAAAACTGTAAAATCGTAAAACTGTAAAACCCTAAAACCGTTAAACTGTAAAACTGTAAAACCGTAAAACCATAAAACCGTAAAACTGTAAAACTGCAAAACGACAAGTCAGTGAAGCTGTGGAATTGTGAAAATGGAATTGAAATTGTGAAAATGTGAAATTAAAAGACCGTAAGACTGTAAAACTGTAATGTGAACTGTACGATTGTAAGATCCAACCGTAGAATCGGGAATCACAGAACTGTAAATCTGTAAGATTGCGAAACTGTTAGACTGCTACTGTAAAAGGTTCTAGGACAGTAAATCTGCAAAATTGTGGAACTGAAAAACCATTAAACTGTAGGAAAGTACAGCCGAGGAACCGCACAACTCTGGATTTGTGAAACTGTAGAAATAAAGAATTGTGAACTTGTAAAACTGTAAAACTGTAAAATCGTACAAGTGTAAAACCGTAAAACTGTAAAATCGTAAAACCCTAAAACCGTTAAACTGTAAAGCTGTAAAACCGTAAAACTGTAAAACTGCAAAACGACAAGACAGTGCAACTGTGGAATTGTGAAAATGGAATTGAAATTGTGAAAATGTGAAATTGAAAGACCGTAAGACTGTAAAGCTGTAATGTGAACTGTACGACTGTAAGATCCAACCGTAGAATCGGGAATCACAGAACTGTAAATTTGTAAGATTGCGAAACTGTAAGACTGCCACTGTAAAAGGTTCTAAGACAGTAAATCTGCAAAATTGTGGAACTGAAAAACCATTAAACTGTAGGAAAGTACAGCCGAGGAACCGCACAACTCTGGATTTGTGAAACTGTAGAAATAAAGAATTGTGAACTTGTAAAACTGTAAAACTGTAAAATCGTACAAGTGTAAAACAGTAAAACCCTAAAACCGTTAAACTGTAAAACTGTAAAACCGTAAAACCATAAAACCGTAAAACTGTAAAACTGCAAAACGACAAGACAGTGAAGCTGTGGAATTGTGAAAATGGAATTGAAATTGTGAAAATGCAAAATTGAAAGACCGTAAGACTGTAAAACTGTAATGTGAACTGTACGACTGTAAGATCCAACCGTAGAATCGGGAATCACAGAACTGTATATCTGTAAGATTGCGAAACTGTAAGACTGCCACTGTAAAACGTTCTAAAACAGTAAATCTGCAAAATTGTGGAACTGAAAAACTATTAAACTGTAGGAAAGTACAGCCGAGGAACCGCACAACTCTGGATTTGTGAAACTGTAGAAATAAAGAATTGTGAACTTGTAAAACTGTAAAACTGTAAAATCGTACAAGTGTAAAACCGTAAAACTGTAAAATCTTAAAACCCTAAAACCGTTAAACTGTAAAGCTGTAAAACCGTAAAACTGTAAAACTGCAAAACGACAAGACAGTGCAACTGTGGAATTGTGAAAATGGAATTGAAATTGTGAAAATGTGAAATTGAAAGACCGTAAGACTGTAAAGCTGTAATGTGAACTGTACGACTGTAAGATCCAACCGTAGAATCGGGAATCACAGAACTGTAAATCTGTAAGATTGCGAAACTGTAAGACTGCCACTGTAAAGGGTTCTAGGACAGGAAATCTGCAAAATTGTGGAACTGAAAAACCATTAAATTGTAGGAAAGTACAGCCGAGGAACCGCACAACTCTGGATTTGTGAAACTGTAGAAATAAAGAATTGTGAACTTGTAAAACTGTAAAACTGTAAAACTGTAAAATCGTACAAGTGTAAAACCGTAAAACCGTAAAATCGTAAAACTGTAAAACCCTAAAACCGTTAAACTGTAAAACTGTAAAACCGTAAAACCATAAAACCGTAAAACTGTAAAACTGCAAAACGACAAGACAGTGAAGCTGTGGAATTGTGAAAATGGAATTGAAATTGTGAAAATGTGAAATTGAAAGACCGTAAGACTGTAAAGCTGTAATGTGAGCTGTACGACTGTAAGATCCAACCGTAGAATCGGGAATCACAGAACTGTAAATCTGTAAGATTGCGAAACTGTAAGACTGCCACTGTAAAAGGTTCTAAGACAGTAAATCTGCAAAATTGTGGAACTGAAAAACCATTAAACTGTAGGAAAGTACAGCCGAGAAACCGCACAACTCTGGATTTGTGAAACTGTAGAAATAAAGAATTGTGAACTTGCAAAACTGTAAAACTGTAAAATCGTACAAGTGTAAAACCGTAAAACTGTAAAACTGCAAAACGACAAGACAGTGCAACTGTGGAATTGTGAAAATGGAATTGAAATTGTGAAAATGTGAAATTGAAAGACCGTAAGACTGTAAAGCTGTAATGTGAACTGTACGACTGTAAGATCCAACCGTAGAATCGGGAATCACAGAACTGTAAATCTGTAAGATTGCGAAACTGTTAGACTGCCACTGTAAAGGGTTCTAGGACAGGAAATCTGCAAAATTGTGGAACTGAAAAACCATTAAACTGTAGAAATAAAGAATTGTGAACTTGTAAAACTGTAAAACCGTAAAAATCAAAACGATAAGACAGTGAAGCTGTGGAATTGTGGAAATGGAATTGAAATTGTTGTGAAACTGTAAAAATAAAGAAATGTGAACTCGATAAACTGTAAGACTGTAAAACTGTAAAATCGTCGTACTGTACAAATGAAGAATGGTGGAATTGTGAAACTGTAAAACTAGAAAGCAATAAAATTGTGAAACAGTGAAAGAGTGGAACTAAAAAATCCTAAAACTGTCAATCTGTCTAAATTGAAAGAACTCAATCACACCATGAAACTGCTATAGATTTGAACACATTTTTTTTATTTGACAGATGACAGTCAACTTTTTTTTCAAATTGATATCTTTAGTGATTTTTATAGGAATTTTCAATCAAGTTACCGCAACAAACTATCTAAAATTACCAAGTAAGTCATGAATAGCTGTCAATTATGCGGTTCGTAAAATTATGTTCGCTTTTCGAGACTCCACCATTTACACGACTAACTATGATTGCGTGGATTCGATATAAATTATTATCGGACGCAACGAAAGTTTTTTCTAGAAGGCGTCGATAATACTGTGACAGTATACATGCAATTTTCGATCCACAGTAGATGTTTTTTATTCTCTTCTGGGGTTACTTGTTTTTTGTTCAAAATAATTTTTAATTTTTTGCTTATGTCCACATATTTCAAAAAATATTCTCTATAACAATTAATACAAAAAACAGATACGGTCCAACTTGAGAAAATGATGACGAAGTGTGTCTAAACCGATTTGATTTGACCATAAATAAAATCAAATTTCAGTCACTAAAATTTAATTTTAGTCACTCATAGTGCAATGTCATGATTGCTTGACTATGTCAATGTCGGTACTCTCGCCAGGTATGCGGTTTCAGTCAGTACTGTCTGCGCCGGAATGTATTTCTTCTTCATAATTTTCTGCTTGCATTTTACGACCTGGGCAATGAAAGTTCAGTTCCATGTTTTGAACACACAGCTGCACCGCTTGGAGTACCAAATGGTGGCTAAAAAATTGGAAGTCTTGGCCAAGCAACACGCCCTCCTGCTAAAGTTGGTGAACTAGTAACCATTTATAATTTCTAGACACTTTTACTGTAGGTTCTGGAAGAACATATTCTACGAGATGAGATTTTACATGCAGGCTTTCGGTCTCCTCTTCCTTCTTGCAAATGTAGCCATTGTATTCACCACGCTTAAGGTTCTAATTTTGCATTTGCGAATTTCTACTGATATAATATTTTTACTAGAATTTGGACCAAGCGCAACAGTACTTGTCCATAAATATAGTACTATCCACAACCGGATCCTGACGTGGTCCCAAGAACTGCAAGACATGGTACTGCTATTTCTGATTTCTGATTCAACATGATTTGCGCGTTTTAGTCGGGAGCTACTTTCGATACTGTTGTTCAATGTAGATGGTACCTGTGGGACCAAGAGAGCAGAAAAGTGATGTTAATTTTGATGACGAATTCCGTAACTCGGAATGCTCGGCTATGATTGTTTCCCCAAGCTGATTACAATTCTTTTTTTAAATGGTACTATAATTTCAAAGGTTATAGGTCTTGAAAGTGTTGTATTCCTCGGTAATGATACTGTACATGTTCCGGTAATGTACATTGGTAAAACCGTATCAGTAGTACGTAAGCGTCCGGGGATCGGAAAATTGGCCGGAGTTCCCAATGGTCGGAAAATCCGGCTATTTGCATAAATAAACCTTAAAAGCATCATAAAATCCGACGGGGCCAACAACGAGGCGACCACCATATCCGGCTTGCATATTCACATAATTATGAACATCACATAACACATGCATAATGCATAATGAAATACATAACTACATGCATAATACATATTATAGCATACGTATTTAATTTGACAACTGTCAACAGTAGCAGTAGTACCAGTTCGTGTTCGGACCGTTTCGGTAGTTCCGCTTAACTCACCTGAAAGTACAGCACCACCTTGCACATCGCCAATCCGAAGAACCACGTCAACGTCACGTCCCACACCACCGACGGCGGCAAACAGAACATGATCACCAGGAAGTCGGCGACGGCCAAGTTCACGATGAAATAGTTCGTGACCGTCCGCATCGTGTGGTTCCTGTAAACGGCGACGCACACCAGGATGTTCCCGATTATCCCGACCACGAACACCAGCGTGTGGAACATTATCAGGATCCAGGTCCAGCTCTTCGGCGTTATGATCTCGTACAGGCTGTCGAAGAACTCCTCCACGGAGACGGTGCCGTTCATGCTGTCGTTGAATTGGGTGTGGTTGTCGGGGTCCCAGTCGCGTTTGTCGCCGCCGAAAGTGGTGTCGTTGCCGGTGGCGGCGCGGGAGAACTGGAGGAGGAGGGCGGCGACGAGAAGGAAGTGCATCGTGCGGGTGGTCTGCAAAAAGAGAGAAACCGTCAGTCACTTAAAACAAGTAGACTTAGAAAAACAATTGTGTAATTACAAGAACACTGTGACATGACACTTAGAATTTCTTGCCTCCCGATTTTGCAAGGAATTACATTTTTTCCAATACCACAATAAATATTAAATAAATAAGGATAAATTAATTTAAATTTATATCTTTTTCTATGTGTTCTCCGTTTTTTAATACTCCTTTCAACCAGCATAGTCCTTTTTCTTCTAACAGCACTTTGCACTCTTTTCTTTCCCTCTCCTCTCTCATTTCATCACATTTCCACGATTCAAAATTGGCAAAGGGTTCTGGCATTGTAATTAATTATTATGTGGCAACTCGATGTTCCCTGGTGAGAAATGAGGCAAGAGCAGGAGTTTTGATACTGATATTTTCTTCTCTAATGTAATTTCGAATTCTTAGGACACGGGCATTTTTGGGTACAACGTCTTGTCCGAAAAGAATGGTCATTTCTTTCAGAAATCACTCTTCTACTCTTCTCGTCTCTTTCTTGCTAATATGTTCTGCCTGGGCAATGATGCATCGTTGATATTGTAACGAAGTTACCGAAAAAATCCGAGTACCAAGTACCGTCAATGAAAAAATAGTTCCCAGTATCGCAGCGGAATAATTCTTTCGCTCACATAATATCAGCGCGCTCCGAATGATACTATCCCGGAGTCGCTACGACCACTCCCGGCCGCCGCCCTTGTCACGACGGACCACGCCCTTCGCATTGACGAGGAAACATGTCGAGAAGTGCTTCCGGAATGGTACTTGAATCATGTTGACCAGAAAAAAAGAGCGCACTGGATGCAGTCATCCCGGATCCGCTGCGTTGCCCGGTGCTGACGTCGCTCCGGTGGAAAGAGAGCGCATTGATAAGACCTTCACTCTTCGGCATTGCAACAAGCCGTGCGCATCAGCCGACGTCATCATCTCACCTCCAGCGGCTCTATAAAAGATAGCGCCTCCACCATTTTTTATGATATTTTGAAACAAGGGAAAGACACTTTTAGAAGCCTCTGTGGTTTTGAATCTCATTAAATAATGTCAAAAACTAAAACACTCCCGGATATATTTTGAATATACTGAGAATATTTTTCATAATATTTTCATATGGCGTAAAGACACTTTTAGGGATCTCCGTGGAGTTGAATTTCATTAAATAAGCTCAAAAACGGCTCCAGTAAAGAAAGGAAATAGTACCAAGCGGCTTTTGAATATCTGGAGATTTTACAATCGCCCAGCGCCTCCACCATTTTTTATGATATTTTGAAATAGCGTAAAGACACTTTTAATTTTACGTGAAGCATGAAGCCGAAAAACGATAGTATCCTAACTTATTGCTCGTATACTTGTCGTGAAACATTTAATATTGAATCATCCGACAATAAGGAATGAAGCAGAAAAAAATGAAATGGGTGCGTGGCCGTCACGCGCTGTAAAAGTGAAACTTATTAATTTCACAGTTTCCTTACTTTCCTACAATTTGCATTGCTTCCTCAGCTGCACGTAAAGTGTTTTTGTTTCGGCAGAACTTTCTTTACTTTATTCCGTCCGTGTATTCTCTGTTCGAAAAAGCCGGCATCTTTTATTATCAATAACTTTAAAAACGAAAGTAAAAAACAATAACAACAAATTATCGCTGCACGATTGAGTTGTCTCGAGAAACTGATTTCAATAAGAGTTTATCAACAGGTAACTGTACGGGGGCGTGCAAAAAATTTAGAAACTTGTTTAGCCCTCTGAAATTTGTAGGGAAGAAGATGCTAAAAAAATTGAGTCATCGAAAAAGTCGTACATAGAAAAGTTATTGCACTTATTTGTTAAACACCCTGTATACTAGGAATTTTTAGCAAACCCATTCTTTAGATAAAAGCCTGGACAAAAAACTCAATGGGTTTTTAAGGGATCCGAATAAATTCACACCAAGGTTGTGTCACCTTAAAAAAAAAGCTACAAAACTGTTCCGCCAACTGCGACCCGTACGTGTTCGCAATAAAATAAGCGCGGGTCTCCGGTTGTAAAAACACAAGTGACTGCGAATTTTCCTTTCGTTTGTTCGGTTTTCTGGAAAAGAATCAGATAAACATGCGACACTACAAATTTTATTAATCTCCCCGACACTTTTTTCCAAAAGTGACCGTTCGGTTTATTGCATTCCGTATAAAAAGGGTCGTGTTTAAAGGGACCCTTCAGCGCCGCGGACATGCTTGAACCTATCTCAGCCTTCAGGTTTTCCGACCCGTTTCAGAGGCGGGTGCAGACGAAGTATAAAATGTGACAACATTCCAGAAATTCAAATCAGTTTCGGTCCACCGTCCTGTCGTGTCAGATTTTATAAAGATATGGAATTATTATTCAACAAACAAACGAATTGTGCGTGGTGTCCACGCGCGCCAGAAGTGGAACTTTTTATTGAACAAGAAATAATTGAGCACAGTAATAAATTACTCACCACTGTACGATATACGATATAAAACATATCCCCCCAGTAATATTATTGAACGTTACGCATTTTCGTGTCGGACGCGAATTAGGCTTACACCGTGCGAGAAGAAGTTTCATCGTGTGGCCTCGTGCTGTAACTCTGTGTTCGCAACAAAGTACACAATTACAAAACAAACGTTAATAAGAACTCACGCCGCCGGTTCACAACGTGTCAAAATTTACATTTTTAATCCAACTAATTAATTTCAGCGACATCTGCTGCAAGCTTTATTAATAATGCTAATGACCACCAACTTTATCCCTGCAGGTCATTGACGAAATCCCTTTAACTTTTAACCCGTTAATCGCCCGCCCTTCGATATCACCCCCTAATGTCCGCTCATCCCTGCGACACGTCCCACAACGAATTTCGCCTTCACCATTTTTCATTTTTTCCCATGTTGCGGTCGACACGTCACCGCCATTTACATACGTCGAATGTGTCACGGGGCGGAAAAAATGAAGGGTTGAAAAGATGCGTCGAAAATGTAAAATTTGGCGTGTCGGGCTGTTTCTAATATCAACAGTTTTTACTTCATTTCGCAAACGTGATGACTGATGCACCCCGATGGTAAGAGGAGGAAAAACGGGGGCGATTCATCATCTTCAGCGATATTTTATTTTTTACGAGCATGGAGATGTCAGATTGGCGGTTTAATATTTTTTCGCTCCTGGCAGGTCTCGATAAGAGCGGTGTTGTAAAGGTCACAAGTTACTGCAAAGACGGACAGACAATCCCACAAACTGCACATATCCCGGATTTGTGGACTGCATCCAGACGTTTACGACGCGACCTCCTGTGTCCACTTAAAACCGTCCGGAGCGACCAGTTTAATCATTGCGTTTCGCGTTGGCGGTATTAGCTCCCATCATCCTCAAAAAAATCCCGGCTACAGATAAAACTAATGAGTTCACTCAATTCTCTCGTTTTTCGTTTGAAATCGGCTCGCTGAATGGATATTCCGGTGTAATTGAATCCGGGCAGTGTTTTATTTAGGATTCAATTTACAAACTCGGTTCGCTGGAGAATTACATAACCATTTGATGGCGCGAATAACGGCGGACCTTAATTTGTCATCTTATTTAATGAAACCAGACGCGAGGTCGCTTTAATTTGGTTACGTTCCGGCGACGCAATTTTAATCATTTTTTGTCGACTAAGCTTCTGGTAATGAACCGAAAACAGAAATCACAATTAGTGGAATCGGAGAGCAGAGTTTTTTTTTGGATGGATCTTGAAATTTGCAATTCTGGTGGAATAACAGATGGGCTCTTTGAATTAATTGAATCGGGAGACAACAGTAATTAAAATTTTTCCCACTTTGTGAAGTTTTTCGAATAAATTGTTTTGTAGTGGTTTCATTGTTAAAGATAGTGTAATGAAAGAAACGACTAGCTACTAATTAGTGAGTAGAATTTAATCGTCTTGTTCGCAGAGATTATGGAACTGAGCACATTTATTCTTTAATGTCGACTTTTTTGCAAACTTCTTGTGACCTCTTAAATTTTAGAGAATACAAGAATTGCACACGTAACGTAACCAGAACACATTTTATGACACTTTAGCCTTCTTACATGTTAGAACGATATAACAGTTGCATAATATATCAAGTCCTTTTAAGGTAGCAGAATTGTTACGAATTGATTATGTAAATTACACACCTGCATAATTTAGAAATTGTCAAACAGCTGTAATGAAGTTACCGAATTTTCTGAGACTGTTGTGACAAATACGTCGGAATAAAATACTTCCCGGCACCGTATCGGGACCGTTCTTATATCCCGATGACCAGTGATTTAACGCGCTCCCGATGCCGACATTCCGAGCTCTCTCCGCCGCCCCGTAGGGAAAGAAAGAAAGAAGACACTAGCCGCGCTTCGCTGCGCGCAGGGCCGACGTCACTAATCCCCCACCAAAAACCCTATACCAACCCACAAAGAAGAACCGAAGTGAAGGAAGCAGAACAGAATAAAAGAAAGAAACGTGAAAAGACCCGAACCGAGGAGGAAGAAAAGAAGGTAAAAGCACCGATAGGGCGGAACCAGCATTGGTATCCCCGCTGCCGTTTGCCCGCGCAGGAGAAAGCCATTCGTAGGGGAGCCCTAGTAGCGCCACAGTGCACAATCTGTGTGTCGATTTCCTCTCGAGAAGGAGAGAGACACTCAGGGTTAATAAAAATATGAACGATCCCTATCCCTGCTTCTCTTCCCCTTCCCCCCAACCATATTGAGTCGGTGTAACTAATAAAGCCGGTACACCGAAGACAGAGACGAGACGTGTAAATAGTTGCACATGTTGTAAATATAGTCCGTAACCCTGATACGGCCTTATTTCTCTTCCGCCAAAGTAGACAGCTGACCCCTGGCCTAGCCGACTCCGATTAAGCTACCCGCGGTCCCGTGGAGCATACCACGTAATAAACTGGAGTAAGCGTCGCACAACATTTAAGTCAAGAGGACCGGACAGCAACAATTTTTTCATTGCAACGCAAAACTTAAATCCTAACAGCTAAATTACTTAAGAACATCGAAACTTATCAAAGAACCGCAGCTCGAAAACACTCCAACAAATTGTAATTGTAGGGGTTTAAAAAATCCAGATTTCCGCCCCAATACAAGTGTGGATCGGCCATTAGAGCTAGGTAAAAATAAAACACATCCGCCTTGATCAGCACCACAAAAACCGTTCAATTACTCGTAACGTGTGGCAAATGTGTCAATTAGAATTTATGTCACACCGATTCGTTTCGCGGCAATTTCCTGCTTTATTGACTTGGACACAAAAATGTGAACAATGCTGCACCAGCCGGAGTTTTAGATTTAAAAGAGCGATATTTTCCGAGACCTTATTAAAAGTTTCGGATGTCACAGTGGCGTTTTTACAACGCTGTAATTTTACATGTTTTGTCTATGTGGCGGCGTGTTAATTGCAACGGTCGAGAATTAAAAATAGAGAAAATGGGACACACGAAGTATTAAAATGATTTCTTCCACGGTTTCAGCAGTAAATTCTATACAGTGTGGAAATTAAGTAAGGAATAAATTCACTATCTCTGTTAGTACATATTTGCACTAGAAATAAAGCTTAAAAAGCATGTAGTAGAGCTAATTATAGCGCATCCGAGGAACGTATACAATTTTTTTTTTAGTTTTTTTTTACAGTTATGACGTAATAAATATTTTTTTTTAATGGCAACCTATGTTTTTTATTTCACATTCGCTTAGAGTTTTTTATTCTTTTTTCAACGTTATCAAATACTTAATAGGTTCCATAAGGTAGAATTGCAGCCGACTGGGACGAATTTAAAGAATACCAGCGGCAATACAAAAAAGACGTTCGTTCTAAGCAGAGGTCATCATGGAGAAAATTCTGTGGGGACCTCGAATGTACCACCATCGCTGCCCGGCTGATCAAAATCCTGTCAAAGGATCCGGGACAGCAAGTAGGTAGCATGAAGAAAGAGGACGGCACATACACGGGCTCTACCGATGAAACAGCCAAGGTACTGATGGCTACACATTTTCCGGGCTGTGTGGTCACAACGGATGTGAATCCGATCCAAAGCTGTCCGAAAGCCCCCTCCCTGTAAAACTGGGCTGAGGCTGCGCGGATTGTAAACCATACTAGCGTAGAATGGGCCATAAGAGCTTTCAAACCCTTCAAGTCACCGGGCGTGGACGGAATCTTCCCGGCCCTGCTACAGTGGGGACTTTCGGAGATTCTGGACAACCTCGTGATAATTTTTCGGGCATGTATTGCACTCGCATACGTACCGGAAATGTGGAGGGAGGTGAGAGTTGTCTTTATCCCCAAACCAGGGCGAGGAGATTATTCTCTCGCGAAATCTTTCCGTCCCATAAGTCTCACATCGTTTTTGTTAAAAACCTTGGAGAGACTATGCGACTACCAAATAAGGGATGGGGTGCTAAGGGCCAAACCATTACACCCCAACCAACATGCATATGTTCCAGGGAAATCGACCGAGTCCGCTCTACACGAGGTGGTGGGGCGGATTGAGGGAGCCCTGGAGCACAAACTATACTCCTTAGGAGTATTCATCGACATCGAGGGGGCTTTTGACAAGACCACCTTCGATAGCGTCGGGCGAGCACTTCAGAACCGCGATGTCTCAGGAACAGTACGTGACTGGATTCAGCGGGTGCTGGACTGCAGAACCGTACAGATTAGTGTAGCGGACGCAACTACTCGAGGAGTGGTTAAGAAGGGCTGTCCTCAGGGGGGAGTTCTCTCCCCATTGCTATGGGACATAGTAGTGGACGACCTTCTATGCACACTCAACGAGGCGGGATTCTACACTATCGGATACGCAGGTGACCTGGTCATACTGCTTACTGGTAAGTACGAAAATGTACTATGCGACCTTATGCAGACAGCACTCTGCCTGGTACAAAAATGGTGTAAAAAGGAGGCTCTGGCTGTGAATCCACAAAAGACAGAGCTAGTCCTCTTCACGAACAAAAGGCTGCCCTCCCTTAACGGCGTCAAGCTGAAACTCTCGCAGGAGGTGAAGTACCTGGGCGTTATCTTGGATCATAAGCTGTCTTGGAAAAAGCACCTGGAGAGCAAAATAGACAAAGCTAGCGTCGCCCTGTGGCAGTGTAGGAGAGCGGTGGGAAGGTCCTGGGGCTTAACACCCAGGATTACCATCTGGCTCTACACGGCCGTCATCAGACCGATGCTGAGCTACGGAGCAATTGTCTGGTGGCAAAGAGTCAGACAAAAAACAACGATGACACGTCTCGGACCCATCCAACGGATGGCATGTGTCGCTGTGACGGGCGCCATGAGAACCACCCCGACCGCAGCTCTGGAGGCTATCCTGTGTCTGCCTCCCATCGATCTCTTCGTGGAGGGCATGGCACTTGCCTCCGCTCGCAGGCTGCGGGAAGGTAACCTTTGGAAAGCTGGGAAATCAGAACGCGGGCACGCCCGCATCTTGAGCGAGGGACTCCACAGAATACCTCTCCTGGGTGCGGGATCGGACCGTATCTGTCCTCAATATGCTTTCGAAAAATCCTATGCAGTGCATATGGATACAGAAGAACATCCGAAGTTTGAGATTTCAATCTTCACGGATGGATCAAAAACGAAAGCAGGCTCTGGAGCGGGAATTCACGTTTTCGAAATGAACTGCAATCTCAGCGCAACCCTTGGGGAATGTGCCAGTATTTTCCAGACGGAGATCGCGGCCATTCTTAGGGGTGCCACAGAAATCACTGGGCGCAATGTCAGTGAAAAAACGATGTGCTTCTTCAGCGACAGTCGAGCAGCTCTGCGGGCTCTGGCTAGTGGCAGGATTACCTCTCAAGTGGTACATGACTGCCATCTGGCACTGTCGAGAAAAGCACTAAACAATGTCGTTGAGCTAAGATGGGTTCGAGGACATAACGGTTATGAGGGGAATGAGAGCGCCGACGAGCTGGCTCGACAGGGTGCAACGAGAACACCGGATGGAACCGAACCGCTCATCCGACCGGCCAATCGCTACCTCTCAAACCTGATCAAAACTGACACCCTTTCTAGACACTGTGCTAGATGGGAAACGACAACAGGCTGCAGACAAAGCAAGATTTTTATCAAAAACGCTTGCTTTAAAAGAGCCAAGTCCTGTCTGCATTTGTCAAGGGACAGACTCCGCCTTTTGGTGGGCATCTGGACCGGTCACTGCAGGCTAAATAAACACCTCCACGTGATGGGGGTGGTCAACGACCCAACGTGCAGGGGGTGTTTAGAGGAGGACGAAACTCTCGAACATATCCTACGGGAATGTTCGGCTCTCGCCTCGACCAGAAAGTCCATACTGGGGGAGACATGGCCCAACTTGAGGTGTACCTCGCCTGGAACCATCCTAGCTTTTTTCGACAACGTCGGATGGCTGGATGGGAGACAGGAATGAGGGACGCGAGGGGGTGACACAATGGGCCCGCGGTGTGGTCTAAGTGTCGGTGAGGGGAGCAAATTCCCTCACACCCCTCAACACCTAATCTAATCTAATCTAGGTAGAATTGAATTAAAACGGCGTTAAAGTTCAAATTAGTAAAATTTCAAAAAATTAACAGAGCTCTCTAATGTTATCGAAAATTAAGAAAAAACTATAGAGATACCAATACAATGTTGACAAGAACTGAATTGCTACAAAATAATTGGGTATTAACTGTTTCTCTCTGATTAAATAATAAATGAACTTTAAATAATAATAACTGGTTGCAACAGAATGGTGCTCCACCACACTACGTTGCGGCGTTATTTGGACGAAGTGTTCCCAAGAAGATGGCTAGGAAGAAGATGTCCAATAGAATGGCAGTCTAGATCCCCAGATCTAAACCCATTAGATTTTTTCTATGGGGGCACTTAAAAACCAAAGTGTATCAAAACCGACCCAGCACTTTGGATAAAAGCAAGAATTCGACATGCGTGCAGTTTCATAACTCCCCACATCATTCAAAACTTATTGGCTGCTTTTCATGATCGTCTAGGATTTTGTCCGATGATGTAGGGTTATCAGCTTGAACATTTGATGTAGTATCTTTAATTTAAAACTTTCACATCAACAGTCCTTTTAAAAAATTTAAATATATCTAAGTCGAACTCCACAAACTTTAATCAGTGTAAAATTACAAATGGAACATGTTTCGGCAGAACACTTCTGCCATCATCAGCCCTAATTTAACAAGAGATTAATGATACAATTAATGAATTACAACAGGGGTTCTTACCTTAAAGAATATAAAAAGTTATGACGTTGACGTAATTTTGAATTAAATTTGACGTTTTCAAAGGGTTACATGATTTTTAAAAGATTTCGTAAAAACAACATTTTATAAAATGTAAAAATTAAAAATGGATCAAAGAGAATCTGGTAAGTTTGTTTGAGTGGTGAAAAATTAAAATAGTGAATTAATAATGGGATTATTGAAGTTATTCTGTTCATTTAAACAAGATCTGTTTTCCAGTTTCAAGGCTTTCCTTATTTCCAAAGTCTCAAAAAAATCTAATTTCCGGCCTTTATTGCATTTATGAATCAATTTGGAATTTGATGGTGAAAAACTATGTTTCGTTATTAATATATGATTGGCGAAAGAAGAAGGTGTTGATGGTGGAGGATCAAGATCTGTGTTGTTATAGATGTGCATGAAATGTTCTTTAATACGGTCTGATATTTTGCGACCTGTCTGACCTATGTAGAATGACTCACAAGAAGAGCAGTTTAATTTGTATACACCTGATGATGATTTGTAATCTAATGGATCTTTATTTTTAATAAAAAATCTGGATAAGTTGTTATCTCTTTTAAATGAAACTTTAAAACCGTTTTTCTTAAGTATTTTAGAACATGTCTCTCAGACGACGCCAAAGTATGTTAATGAATTTGAAAAGGAAATTGTTTCTGAAGGATTTTTAACCAAGTAGTGTGTGTATTTGAATTTGTTATAGTATCTATAGTATAATTTATTTATAGTTTTTAAAGAATATCCATTATTTGAAGCAATTTGTTTAATGTTATTAAGTTCTGTTTGAAAAGATGAATCTGATAGTGGTATAGAAAATAATCGGTGGAAAAAGGAATGAAAAGCTGCAAATTTATGGGAAACAGGGTGACAAGAGTCAAAACGTATTACGCAATCTGTGATACTAAATTTTCTATAAATGTCAAATTTAAAAGTATTATTATTTCTAGTGATTAACAAGTCTAAAAAGGGAATTTGGGAATTGATTTCAATTTCAACGGTGAATTTAATGGATTGGTTAAAGAATTTAAGTTGCTTAGTGCGTTATCAAGTTCAGAATCAGATCCTTTGAATAAAACAATTATGTCATCTACATATCTGTACCAAAAGAGAAAATGATCTTTAAAGGGTGAAGAAGTGATCTTCTAAGTTATTCATGAATATTTCTGCTAAAAGAGGTGACAAATTAGAGCCCATTGCTAAGCCTGAGTCCTGTGAATAAAAATTATTATTAAATTGAAAAAAAAAAATGATCTAGGACAGTCTCACAAAGTGAATGTAAATTTAATGCATGTATGGTTGGCATATTAGAATTAAATAGTAGGTTTTTTTTAAAATTAATAAGTAAGATTTGGGTGGGATGCTGGGGAATAAATTAACTACGTCAAATGAAACAAGTCTAGTGTCTGATGGAATTTGGAAATTTCTAATTTTGGAGCAAAGACCTATTGAGTTTTTTATTGCAAATTTGTTATTAAAATATAAATGTTGTCTAAGAATTGTATTAAGCCATTTTGAAAGTATTGATACAGGTGAATTGACAAAAGAAACTACTGGTCTAATGGGAAAAGGTTGAGTTTTATGTATTATAGGTAGACCGTATAGTCTAGGTATGCAAGGATTCATGGGTATTAGTGTGAAAGCTTGTGGGTCAAAATATTTAACAGTTTCTGAAAGGTCTTTGAGCGTAGATTTAAGGTTGGAAACAAATTTTGAAGTAGGATCTTTTTTGAGTTTTGTAAAGTCAAAGAAAGCCTTGAAACTAGAAAACAGATCTTGTTTAAATGAACAGAATAACTTCAACAATCCCATTATTAATTCACTATTTTAATTTTTCACCACTCAAACAAACTTACCAGATTCTCTTTGATCCATTTTTAATTTTTACATTTTATAAAATGTTGTTTTTACGAAATTTTTTAAAAATCATGTAACCCTTTGAAAACGTCAAATTTAATTCAAAATTACGTCAACGTCATAATTTTTTATATTCTTTAAGGTAAGAACCCCTTTTGTAATTCATCAATTGTATCATTAATCTCTTGTTAAATTAGGGCTGATGATGGCAGAAGTGTTCTGCCGAAACATGTTCCATTTGTAATTTTACACTGATTAAAGTTTGTGGAGTTTGACTTAAAAATATTTAAATTTTTTAATTTAAATTTACTCCACCTGGATTTAAGAACATTCTTCTAGTTTAATAGTCCTTTTTTTAAATTAGTTAATTTGTAGCTCGACTATGAAATTTAGGGGTGTTTTCTTATTTTTTCTCATTGATCGCTTCTGTCAACTTTATTTTGTTTGGATTTCTATCTTTGTTTCCTTAAATTCCGATAAAATTAGACAGATGTGTTATTTTTTTGAAATTTTTCTAATTTGAATTTAATTCATTTTTTCCTTATGTAACCTATTAAGTATTTTATAACATTGAAAACAGAATAAAAAACTCTGCGAATGAAAAATAAAAAACATAGGTTGCCATTAAAAAAATATATTGATCATAACTGTCAAAAAAAACTAATGAAGAAAAAATTGTATACGTTCCTCGAATGCGCTATAATTAGCCCTACTACACGTTTAAGATTTATTTCTAGTGCAAATACTGACTGAGTTACTGAATTTATTCCTTACTTAATTTCCACACTGTATATTGTGCGAATTAAGTGATGTGACGCACGACAAGACTTTTTTAAAATAATAATAATTTTTATTACGAAGCGTACAAATCACTAGCGAGCAACAGAGTGTCTAAGAAAGCTAACTACAATACTTTTATTAACTTAAAGCGTCTACTCAGCACTTCGGCCACTACACTGGGATTCCGCGAAAGTGCATGGTATAACTCCTCCCCTCTTAGTCCGAAGCTCCGAAGAGGAAGGGTTAAAATGTGGCATCCTGGGGTAGATGTTCAGTTCTGGTGACTTCCTGTGGGGTGGCTGCATGTCTTCGCAGAAACTTTCTATAATTGATCCAAAGGATTAACACCAACACGAGGGTGTAGAGGAAGACGGTTCCTGGGATATGCCACCAGTTTTTGTTGTCAATGTGGATATGTTCCAGATTGGGAAGGTTGTTGCTTAATTTGGTGACTCGCAATGTTCTTAGCGTCAGCTTGGGAAGTTCCGCTGTGTTGTTGTTCACAGGAAAACTGATATCCTCGAGAATGACTGGTCGTCCTATGGTCGTTTCGTTGAATGTCAGCAGTTGTCCGTTCAGAAACTTTTCACAGAAGGCTTGGTTTTCAATTAGGAAAACGCCTTGGATTTGTCCTTGTGCCAAAACGGATGTACAGGCTGTTTTGATGGGTACAGGTTCGGGAAAGATGCCCAGATATTGATTAATTTCAGGGATAAACTCTAAAGACTGAAGTTTGTTGAGCTGGACCATGGAGCATTGATCAAAAGCATTTTTGGACAGAATTCTCGCTTCGCAGGTGATATTGACGTACATACGTAGTTCGTTCGCACAAAGATATTCGTTTTGGGTTTTGTCGCAATTATCTATTAACGGCCACATACTGGATTCAGATTTTATAATGTATTTCGCGTTTGGGATGATCGTTCGAAATTGACTATCAGGAAGAGGTATCAAATAGAACAATTCATATTTCCTGGTTTCAAACAAGGGAAATGAAATGAAATATATTATTTCTAATCTGTTGATTACACATTTTGTTTTCAGAATATTTTTAAAATTTTGAATATTTTCAGAATTTACTGGGAATGGCAATTGATCGTTATAAATTGATTTTATCTTAGTCAATTCTTTCAAAAGTTCTTCGTTTGTGATTATACTGGGATGAACGATTTTTAACCTGCAAAATGTTATTGAGTTTTCGACGTCCTGGACGATGTTCAAAATTACATTAAATAAATGGTTAAGTTGGTTTAACATATCTTTGACGAATAGGGTATTTATCTGTGTTTTTGTGATATTTTCGAATTTTGAAGTCATAGAGTATAAAGCGCGTTCATTATGGATAATTTTTTTCAAATTTACTTATAATTTCTTGATTAATCGAATACTGATTAGTGAGTTGGTGAGCAATGTTATCCTGATTATTCTTGATGGTATTGATTTATGTACTTATTCTTCCATTGTCTTCAGAATCCATGTTACCCGTGATTGCTTTAATAAGGGAACCTAACACGTTGATAGCTCCTCGTTTAACCTTTTTATGTTGATGAAAATGATACAACTTTTCGTCGATAAGTTCAATATTATATTGAATGATTTTGAAATAATTTAGAGTGTCTCTCTGAGTTTCGGTTTCATTTGTTAATGCATTTTTAATGATGCTGTAATTTCTTGTGTTCTATTAGGAGGGAGGAAATGTTAAAATAATGGATCATGTGATACGAAGAAATTCCAAGTCTAGCTGGACCTAAATTTATGGGAAGAATACCGGGATTATTGGAAATATTTCTGTCTACGATGGTTCCGACCATTGTCGCCGTTATGAGGATGTACCTGGAATAGACGACGTTTGTTTAGTTGGTCGTTTGATATTGTCCATGTGAAGTTTGTGAAATTTTCTACCAGTTTTAGAATGGTCAATTTTTGGTCTAACCGTTTTTCTTTCAGGGTTTGTTTCCAAAATTTCCTCTTTTTTGTATCGATTTCTTTTTTTTGATCTGAAATTGTTTTTGACAAAAACTTGTTTGGGTAGTTCAACTGGCACATCTTCTCTAGTCTTATTTAATCTAGTTAAGGTTTTTCCTTTGTTCTCTGTCAAGCGAGCATTGATTTCTTTAAAAACTGCTTGAAGTTTTTCTTTATGCGATTGTAGGTAATTATTGACAATTAAATGGTCCAAATCGATATTAGCAATTTCGTTTTCATTATTTAAATTTAAAATATTGAAAGGGGACATTTTGGTGGTACTGTGGATTGAATTATTATAAGCTATTATAGCGTACAGTGCCTTTGTAGGAATTGAATCCTTTTCGAACTCTGGTCGATTATTAATTAAATTTATATGTTCTAAGAATGTCGAGTGAAAGCGTTCTATAAGACCATTACTGGAAGGATGATGTGGGCTACAAAAGTGAACTTCAATCTTATGAATTTTGAAAAATTCTGTAATTATACCATTATCGAATTCTGATCCATTGTCAGTCACGATTAGACTGGGAACAGAATGATGACTAAAGTAAATCAGTAATTTTTTCATAATTTCGATAGCTTGCATGGTTTCGAGTAGATATGCTTGAGCATATTTACTGAACGCATCAATGATGGTCAAAAATTTGTGTGAATGATATTTAAGTACGTCGATGTGAATTATTTCGAAAGGTTTGGTTGCTGTTGGGGTTAGATTGAATTTCAGTTTTAAAGGTTTGCGGTCATATTTTACTACTTTGCAAATATCACAGTTATTAATAAAATTTTGAATACTCTTTAACATGTTGGGCCAGTAATATTGCAATGATAATTTTTGAAGTGTTTCATTAATTCCACGGTGGTTAGTTTTACTTAAATGATAGTGTTGAATTTTCTCAAGTTGATCTTCTAAAGATTCAACGTCATCTAGAATTTTTTTGTCTTTTAAATAATATGGATTGGTTAAAATTTTGCCTCAAAACTTCTCCGATTTCTTTATATAATTTATCATTTTCGAAATGGCAAGAGTAGGATATATTCGGAACAATATAACTCCTTATAAAATTTAAAACATCGTTTCTGAGATTATTTCGTGAAATTTGGAAACTCACTCTTTGTTTTGAATTTTCAAATAAATGTTCGATTACTGGTTCCGAAGGATCACTTGCAACTGAAATAAATTTAATTTGATTTTTGCCGAAATTAAGTGGATCTTCTGAGATGGGTATTAAACAAACAGAATTTGCTTCACTTGTATGGACTGTAATATTATCACTATTGTCATCAAAATTTTCGTACATTTCCTCATCAGGTTCTGCTATAATAGAGCTAACATCTTGGTTTCTACTAGAAGGTCCGCTAAGAGTTTTATTAAAATCTTCCATATAGCGCAAAAATGGAGTTTTATTTTCGGGTGTGTCTGAACTTGAACTTGAAGTTGAAGTCATGTTGAGATTTGGAGGTCGGGATAAAGCATCTGCAATGCTATTCAATTTACCTTTTTTATATTGAATTTCGTAATCAAACTCTTCTAGGCGTAAGCGCCATCTGACTAGTTTAGAATTTGGTTCCTTGAGAGAGAAGAGTCATTTTAGGGGTTGATGGTCGGTTACAATTTTAAATTTTTGGCCATATAGATAGGGGCGAAAATATTTCGTTGCCCAAACAATAGCAAGTAACTCTTTCTCTATTGTTGAGTAGTTAATCTCGTGTTCGTTAAGGGTTCGTGACGCGTATGCTACTGGAAGGTCTCTTCCTATAGGTCCTTGAGAAAGAACTGCGCCAATAGCGTAATTACTGGCGTCTGTTGTTAGTACGAAAGGCTTGTCAAAATCCGGATATTGTAAAATGGGATCATTGGTCAGAATGTTTTTGCAAAATTCGAAACATGTTTTATAGTCTAATTCTTCGGGGTCAATTTTCCTATCTTTTTTCAATCTTATTGTTAAAGGTTTTGTTAATTTGGCAAAATATTTTATAAATTTCCGATAATAACCTATTAGACCTAGAAATCCTTTTAATTGTTTTGGTGTTTTTGGAATGGGGTAATTTAGAATAGCTTTGATCTTGTCCGGGTTTGGTTTAATTCCTTCTGGGGTTATGACATGACCTAAGTAGTTAACTTCTTTCCTTAAGAACTCGCTCTTGTCCAATTGTATTTTTAGATTAAATTTTCGTAAGCGATCGAAAATAACTGATAATTTGTCAATGTGCTCCTGAAGTGAAGTTGAAAAAATGATTATGTCATCCAAATAAACAATACAACAATCGTTCACCACGTCTCGTAGAACGTTGTCCATTACGCGTTGGAAAGTGGATGGAGCATTTTTGAGCCCGAAGGGCATTCGGACGAATTCATAATGCCCATTTTCAACAGTGAATGCAGTTTTTTGAATGTCATTTGGGTCGACTTCTATTTGATGGAAACCTGACGCCAAGTCAATTGTAGTGAAATATTGACTACGACCCAATTTATCAAGAATTTCGTTAATATTTGGTAACGGGTATCGATCTTCAATCGTCTCTTCGTTTAGTTTGCGATAGTCTATCACTATCCGCCACTTACGTTGTCCGGAGGCATCCAGTTTCTTTGGGATTACCCAAATTGGGCTCGACCAGGGAGAGTCAGACGGTCGAATTATCCCTTGTTCTAACATTTTAGTTACTTGACTCTGTACTTCCATTTTATGAACATGTGGGTAACGATATGTTTTAGTGTGTATGGGTGTATTGTCTCTTAAATTGATTTTATGTTTAACTGCATTAGTGAAAGTCAAAGGTTCTGATTCGAAATAGAAAATATCAGAGTATGATTTTAGTAGTTTGACTAGTTGCTTTTTTTCTTCATAATTACAGTGATCTAATCTAAATTTTGAAAAATCAAAATAACTTTTGTCATATTGAATGTTATTCAAATTTGGAATATCAAATTGTTCTTGAGGAATTACTTCGAAGGGTTGGGAAATATCAATTTTTTCGGTCTTATTTGTTGGATTTACTAACGTAGTTAAAGCAAAATTATCTTCAATTTTTATCACACTTTCAGGAATCATGAAATCAGAAAATGTATACTTTGGAAGTAACGCAACACCCTTTTGAACATTTGAAATGCGGATTTTTACTATTTGTTCCGATTTTGGTGGAACCGTGATGCAGCTGGTATAATCGCTCAAATTTTTTAAATTCAAAGAAATTTTTGTTTTTGGTAACACCAATTTACCTGAATTTAAATCGATACCTGCTTGTAATTTTTTCAAATTATCAATTCCGAGAAGACAATCAAAATAATTGTGAAATTTAAACAAATAAAATTTGATATTATTTTGGCCAGATCTGAAATGTAACAGATATACTAAATTTTTCTCGTGTACAACCATGTGCTGTTGAAATAACAAAAGGATAATTGTTTATTAAATTTGGAAAATAACGTTTGGCCTTTTCTGGGTTAATAAAAGATTTTGTTGAACCGGTGTCAATTAAACATTTTAATTCGAAATTGTCAAAAGGTATAATGATGTAGGGTAATTGTGAAGGATTATCATCAATGTTTAGTAATTCACCTTGTCCGAGGCAGCTTCGTCTAAAAAAGCTTCAGAATTTTGCTCAAAATATTCGTTATGCGAAGTTGACGGGTTACTTTCATTAAATTCTTCATTTTCTTCAGGATATTCCTGAATTTCAAGATCATTAATTTCATTTTCGGTGTTGTGTAATTCTTCAGCAATCCAGTTTTGTTGAGGACGTTTGAAATTATTTCTATTGGGGGTAAATGTATTTCTCGTGGTAACGCTCATAGGGACAGGTTTGTCCAAAGGTATGAGTCTTGGTTTAAATACGTTACTGGGATTTCGATTTGATGGGTTCTGATTAAAATTTTGTGATCGATTAAATCCAAATTGCTGCGGTTGTCGATTAAATGCGAATTGTTGCGGAGGAATTTTTTGGAAATGTTTTAAATTTGGAGGTAGTTGTCTGTTAGTATTAACGATGGGTTTGTAAGATTTTGAATTGTCAGTTATATTAAAATCGTTAGTCAAAATTTTTAGAGCTTGACTCAAAGAACCAGGTTGTCTGGTGGACAAATAGTCGCCTAAGGGGTTGTTTAAATGTTTAAGGAAAACTCTCAAAGCAAGACAATTTGAACTGTCGATCAATGTATCTTTGACTATTTGATCTCCTGCGAGTTGAGTCGAGATATAACTGATTTGCAAGTTTAGGTTTTCTTGCACCTTGGTGAAGAATTCCAACGGTTTCATATTACCTTGTTTTAAACTGCACAGTTCTATTGTGAGGGTTTGAAGGTCGCGTTTATCAGCGTACGTTGCTAACAGTGCATTTTTGAGGTCAATCCAGGTTTTGATTGAGTACGACGCAATATGATTGGCAGCATTGCCCTTTATCTTATTTTTAATAGACTTTAATACTAGCGTATTTTGAAAATCGTCTGGTTGTCTGAAATTATAAAACTTTGCGATCAATTGTTCGCTTGTAGATATAAATTCTGTTAAGAGTGCCTGGTCTCCAGTAAAGTCTGGTAGTATTTGTAAATACTCCATTTTAAATACTGAAGGAGAAGGGTTTTGCCCTGTAGTTACTGCTGTTTCTGGCATTTTACTTTATTAATTGTATTTTATAAATATTAATATTTAACACTTTTTATATATTGAACTTATTTGTTCCAAAATTAATTCTTTAGATAACGCTGATCGGAATTTCGAACGATCACACTAATACAAAAATATGTATAATACAAAAATATTTATCAAAAATAATTATGTGATTTCCGAATCCGAATCAGTAAGCTGTTAACGACATCTGCGACTCACCAGCAATGTATCATCTTCTGCCGAAGTCCGTCCCAAAGTCGATAGGCTTTAAAGCGTTGAAACGCACCGTCGTCGTGTTGGAAGTCCAATTTTCCCAGTGAAAGTCCTCTAAGCACTTCGGGTTCACCTGGACACGATGTGGAAGGTCCGCGAATTAAATCGGGTTCACTAGCTCGGTCTTCAATGAAAGTCCACGAAGATTTTTTTGAGGTTCACTTTAAACGGGCACGAAAACGTTAGCCTATCCTACCGACTGCGCCAATTGAGTGATGTGACGGACGACAAGACTTTTTAAAAATAATAATAATTTTTATTACGAAGCGTACAAATTTATTAACTTAAAGCGTCTACTCAGCACTTCGGCCACTACACTGGGATTCCGCGAAAGTGCATGGTATAACTCACACTGTATATTGTGCATGAATTCAGGCCATATCAGCTCAACATCAGTGTAGATCCGATACTATATCGATGTAGCGCGGACAGCGTAGTTGAACAATAAAAAATGGTGGATGCGCCACCCCAAAGACACATTCTCCACTCTTTGATTATATCACAATTTGTGTTTTATTTTGTTTTGACTTTCATTTTCTATTTCTTCATATTTTTCTCTCTAAGTTTTTGATGTTATTACCTGGATATTCCTAATTTCCTCCTTTTTATTATTTTAACTTCCTCTTTAAAGCCGTTCTTCAAAATCGAATTTTCCACCCGCAGGTATGCTTGCTTTCTGAAATGTCTTTCTTTAACTTATTTCTATTATTCTTCTCTGTCGCCTCTTCCTTTAACAATTTTTATGAGTATTTTCTTTTGTTTCATTCTTTATGAAACCAAACTCAAACTTCGGAACGGTGTGGAAGACTTGACTGTACGGGCTTTACCAGTGGCGTTGGTGTACTTGCTCCTGAAGGGGCCGCATAAATATTTTTGTTATGAAAACACTTTTTCTAAAATTTTATGTGGCTAGTTATGTTATGTATTTATAATATCAATGTGCTGTAAACTTAAACTCGTTTTAAAGGATTTCATTTACATTTAACAAAAATTGATTCGGTTGATTTAAGGAGGTTGGACAAATGTACAAGAATTAAAGACAGCATTTTGGTATTTAATTCCACCACTGAGTATTACATGAAGATACAAACTTAGTGACTTAAGCGACTACAATGAATTGGCCCTTAGTAAAACTTCAAGAAATCAACGAAGTTGGTAGAGCATAATCGAAGCAGAAAATATCACCCTTAAACTCTGTCAAATTTAAATTAGAATCACCAAAATTCTCTCACCATTACATGCGGGAAGGAATGAAAACCGATCGGTCCCAATCCGTACAACCCTATCGAAGCTGGCACAAATGAATTAGCCATCAAAATCAGTAACAATTTCTTATTTTGGTCATCCCAAAGATACCAACGACACTGAACGACACTGTCAAAGGTATCGCCGGTCTAAAAGAAGTACGTCAACAACTAAACACGAAAAAGAGTACCAACAGTACCATATCTTGTACTGCTTGACACCACATCACCACTAGACTTATTATATAGATCACGGTAATGGCCAACAAGATAACGATGTGTAAGTACTGTGGAATGTGGTCCACGTTCTGCACAGAAACAGACAAATATTTTTGAAAAACACACACTACGTTTACCTCAACGGTGTTGAATAGAATCGCAACAATTGACAAAAAGAACAGCAGGCCGTACATCTGTTGCCAACCATGGAGGTCCATAACAATATCTCTCCAGAACCTACAACTTCAATCTTTAAGTGAATTTAGATCCACTGATACTGACTTCGAAAGAAGAGCATGTTGTTGAATTAGACACTTTAATCTTCTTCTAATTTCTTCCTGTTCTTCGTTTGCCACACTAAGCTCAGTCTCCTTTAAATTTCCCGATATATTCACTAATTGAGTGTTCAAAATGTGGAACTGAGTCTTCATCAATAAAGTCGTAAAGTGTAGACAAAAAAAATTGAAGAAGTAACACGACGCCGCAGAAGCAACTGTGCCAAAAACAATTATTCTTGAAGTGCCGCCGAAGTACTCGTCTACCAAGGAGAGGACCAATAGAGTATCATCCTGGTAGTGTTTATTTTGGAGAATCATTAGAGATAAAATCAAGAAGAGTGCCATAACCAGTACCATATGCGCCAGATACTCGGTTAACCACCGGATCGACTGGTGGTCCGAAACTTTCCAAGAATGCATCTTTAGAAGCATGAAATACTTCTTTACTTCGCTTTCGCTCATCACGACCATCAATTGTAGGAAAATAATCTGAAAAAGAAATGTAAGTGCGCAATAAATAATAAACGAACTTACGTCACATGAGAAGCAAACGGAGAAGAACATCTCAACGGCGTAACTCAATCTCCAATGTTGTCGCAAAGAGAAAATTTCGAAAGCCAGAAGTGCAACGTGAAACACTGTGATTGTGCAAATTAAAATTTTGGTGTATTTATGGTAAAATAAATCCAGTAGATTGTCGAAAAACAAAAACATATTTTCAAAGGTAATATTTTCAGTAATTTTGTACTTAGCATTCGGTAGAATTTTCTTCAACGTCATCGCAAGTCCTCTTAACGACATACTGAACTCTTCTGCACAGTGACGTGTCGTTTAAACTCGGTTAATTTTTAATTAACTTGTCTGTTCATTGTTTATTAACTATAATGAGGTGATTAACGGTTTTGATGTTTTGTAGTTGTGGACACTGGTAGAGACAGTTTTTGTTTTTATTAGAAAGACATATCGATTATTGTATTAGATGAGAATATTTACTCGGCTCTCCATTGTGTGTTCAATCAATTGTTTCTTGATAATTTGTATATTTCAATCCCTACTTTATAAATCACTATAATTAGAGAATCGATTTTAATTGTCACAGTATTAATAATAATAATTCATGTTCAAGATGATACTGAGACGACGGCGCGACGGCACCAGAAGCGGATGATGTCATGATGATGTCACCACGTATGGTAACGTGATTAATCTAGAGCAGTCCACATGAGAACGTCTGGGAATAATAATTGTCCACATAGGATGCTCTCATGAGTCTAGAAGATTCTGTCGCGGTGATCTCATACTATACCACGCTCGTACAAAAAGAATGATCTCATGATTCCCGGAATAGAAGGAATCGAAAACGTCAGGCGGAGTATAAGAAGGGATCAAACGACGGAACAAGTCAGTCGATTGGTAGCATCGTGAACAAGTGGTCAGCGCGTGATATTGTGAAACTTTGTACATAGTGAAAAGTTAGTCTTAGTCTTTTTAATAAAAGTAAGTAGCTACGGTGTGCACCAGAATTTTCTTTAAATCCTCGAAGTGCATTCATTTGCCCCCGTTGCCTATTGCATAGTCAAAGACAACCGCAAATCCAGTCGCCCGTCGGAGCTTACACGCACATTTTTTTTTTTAATTTTTTTTATTTTATTTTTTTTTTTTTTTTGGTTTCTACATAAAACTACCTACTGAGGATTATTGGACGTTTCATAATAACGGTAAAAATGGAAGCGCTAGGTTCGATCGGACAGACACATATTTTTATTCTGTACAGTTAAAGCACTGAAACAATACAGCAATAAAGCGCTCCAAATTGTAACAGAATTGAAAACCCCAGATCTCTGGCCCGATATAAGTGTAAAAATAAAATGACTCGTAACGTGTGGAACGAGTGGCAATTAGAATTTAATGTTCCATTTCTGCTTTGGCGATCGGATTTCGCCGCAGTTTTCTGCTTTATCGAGCTAGACATCATGATTAAACGTTCTGGTTTAACACACAAAAGCCTCAAGAATGGAGCTGGAGCTGTAGTGTTTTTAGTTTTGTTTATTATGCAAGTTTAATTTCACCGAATAGTAGAAAAGAAATAATTATTAAAAAATGCAATACCAACATGAGGAATTTCAAAATTTCGTAATTTCATAATTCCAAAAGTATCAGAGGAACAAAAAGCAGAAACGCTTCAAGAATGAAATTGATGAAAAAGTAATCAAAATGTAGTAGTCCGTTTTGAAGAGATTATTTTAAGAGGACTTGCAGTAACTTTAATCCGGAAAAATAAATTCTTTCGCTCCGATCACCAGAAAAATAGCGCACAGCGGTTTTGAGTGCACTTGCCGGTTGACCAGCGAGATATCCGGACGGGTCCTTTCTATGCATCCTTCCAACCAGTCAGAAGGGTGCCGACCTGGTGCACCGGGGGTAGGGCGCCTGTGGTAGCTTCTACACAGAGGCCGTCCAGGTGTCTGGGTTTCAGTGCACCTGCCGATCGAACACCGAGATATCCGGGCAGATCCTCTTTGGCGAGCGACGCGACGGGTTGTTTAGAGTTGAATTGTTTGGTCCCCAAAATTAGCTTCGTGATTATATATGTTTTGCACCTCTGTATATATATCGTGTAAACAAAGATTGTAACAACGTGATTGCTTATTTACAGTCCACCAAACGCAACAGCTGATCCCTGGTACCCTGGCTTACTAACTTACCCGTGGACACGTGTGGAGCATACCACCATAAAAAACACTCAATCGATAGAAAGTGTGTGGTCTTTGCAATTTAAATATATCAGTTAAACGTTTTCATTGAAATAATCGGCACAGTGTTGATCTAAACCGAATTACCAAGTTTCTTTTTGAGCATATCCGTTTGTCTTTGAGGAATCCTTATATTCCTTAACGGAATTTATTCCTTTGTGGAGCGGTCCGATAAAAAGAGTTTTAATAAAAGAGCATCCTGAAGTTTGCGATGAAGAGATTTCATGAAAGATGATGGCCTGCGGGGGCGTGAATGCCCAGGGTCTTACATAAAAATTCTTAAGCTTTTGTGGTCACGGGCAAATCCATCAAAGGGGAGAATGTGTGTTTCTAGAGCATTACATAAGAGTGTAGCACAAAGCATGGAATTTACTCGTATTATAGCTTTGATACTTATAAATTGGACCATTTAGATTTAACTTGTCGACAAGAACATTCCGGCCTCGTGTCACGTCAGGATAAATGTGTGAATCCCGAATTAAGGAAATTTGTGCCTCCGGTTAAATGTTTATGGAAATTAGAGGCTAAACTGGTTACCGACCCTCATTAAGCAAGTTTGTCCAGATTAATGTAATTTTTCGCTGCAAACGGGGTGGCGAGAGTGTGGGCTCACCAAGAGTTTTTTCATCATTAATTTAAAATCGTATACCCACCTGTTATCAAAGTCATTTGATATTCTATACAGTCTTCATCTAGATCAAAAAGTTCCATAGTTGGGCCAATAACGGTCCGCGTTGAAGACTCCAAAATGACAAACTTTGCTCTTAATTAAAGTGTTCAGAACCCGTGAATTTTACAAAATCCTACACCACTTCTGGTCTTGTTAAGTTTTTATATTTAGTTAGGCGTAGAAAGTTGTATGGATCGAAAGGATGAAGTATTTTTTCCAGTCCTTTGTGACTGTCACTGCGAGCCCATGAACGATGACGTCTTTAGCAATCAAATGTTCAATTAGCTCATAATTTACGTTGTTCCTACCCATTTATTTATCTCCAAAGTTTAGTATTATTAATTCTATATTAGTGAAAACATATCTGTCAATAAGTAGACCATAATCAATTAGATATCTTTCGGACTCTTGAGGACCTCTCAAGAATTTTTTGGATTTATATAAGATCAGGTCCCCATCGTGAGAAACAACTAAGAAATCTGAGAAGCAATGTAAACCGAGAAATAAAACGACCTGAGAAACTAAAAGTACGTCACAAGAGATACAATTGCTTTTACTGCACTTCATTCCCCGGTGTCTGATGGGCCAAAATTAAATGTTTCAAAATGAACGCCGTTAGACATACGTTCAATTTATTTTTGGGGCGGCGCATCCACCATTTTCGGTTTTTCTAAAAATTAACTGATCAAAGACAACATTTTGATTTAATAATAATAACAGTGCTCGAACATCCTTCATAAACCCAACTAACATTTCCGTCTTCATACCTAATTTTCTAGGAAATTCCCTGACGAGCCGGATCTCCAAGGACGTCAACGATTACCAATAGCGCGAAACGTACAATTAGCGACACTGAAAGCCATCCTTGAGCTCGAGAGTATAATTAGCCGGTTGAACTTTAGCTCGAGAATGTTATTCGGAGTCAACAAAAGAGGTTGCCGCATTACCGCTGTTTTATTTAACAACAATTAATTTCTATTTACGACCTTTGCCATGAAAAAAAACCGCCTATGGGTACGCGAATAATGAACTAGTCGCTCTTCCGATTTTAATTAGAGGCAACAATGGGGGGCGGAAGGCGAGATTTGTTTAATTATTCTATTCCTCGACTTGGTTCACATTTAGTTGAAATTAAAAATCGAGCAGGTTGTTTCGAAGCACGGACTCTGTAATTGCTTCGGCTGCAAAAGGAATAGACGAAAATGACGACTAGTCTCCGGAACAAAAAGATTTGCAAACTTTTATATTAATTGGCTTTGAGGAGGACGGGGGGAAATGGAGAATTAGGGAGATTCCGTGATTTTTCCTTAAGGGAAAATTAACCTTCGACTGACTTTATTAAATTGGCGACTTAGTTTTCACACGCAATGCTTTACATTAAATTTCGGAGCCTATATTTTTTTTGATCGTGTAAAAATGAAGTGTCATGGGTCCTAGAAAACTATGAGGTTCTCTCAGATATCAGGCTGTCTAAAATTTCTGTCCTTCGTTTGCTCAAGATCTCAGATTTCTCCAGAACTCAAATTAAATTTCTTGGGTTTTCGGATTCCCTAATATCTCAGGGCTTCTAACATTATTAGATTCTTCAAGTTGTCAGGTTCCTCAAGTTTCCAAGTTAGATTTTTTGGGTTCTCGGGTTCCTCAAGGTTGCAGATCTTGATTCTTGAATTCTTAGATTTTCCAGAACCTGAGGTTCTTCGAATTCCTAGGCTCCTCATGTTCTCAAGTTCTCAAATTCCTAGTTTCATCAAGTTCTCAGGTGCTGTAAGATCTCAGGTTTCAGAAATTAAAAAATATAATATTCTCCGGGTTCCTCAAATTCTCAGGTTCTGTAAGATTTCAGCGTATCTAAAATTTCATTTCTGCAGATTTTCAGCTTGATCAAGCTCTCCGGTTCCTGAAGTTCTCATAATTACTTAATATTAAGATCCATAATTTCGGTTCTTCAAATCTTCCGGTTGTTCTCAAGTGAGGTTTATCGGGTTCTCAGATTTTCCACAATCTGATGTTCTTTAAATTTTTAGGTTCCTCGCGTTCTGAAGTTCTCATATTAATAGTATCATCAAATTCTCAGGTCTTCTAAGATCTTCCGGTTTCAGGTTTTCAAAAATCTTAAATCCTTCAACTTCCTTAAACTCTCAGATCTCAGGGTGTACAAAATTTCTGTTCTTAAAATTTTTCGGTTACGCAAGTTCTTAAGTTAGATTTCCTGGTTTCTCGGGTTCCTGAAGGTTGCAGATTCTCTAAATTCTTAGATCTTCCAGAATCTCAGGTTCTTCGAATTTGCATGTTCCTCACGTTCTCAAGTTCTCAGATTTCTAGTTTACTCAAATTCGCAGGTCCTCTGAGTTCTCTGGTTTCAGATTTTAAAAAATGTAAGATTCTCAAGGTTCCTCAAATTCTCGGGTTCTGTAAGATCTCAGGGTTTCTAAAATTTCAATTCTTCAAATTTTCAGGTTGCTCAAGTTATCTGGTTTCTCAAGTTCTCAGGTCCCTTAAGATCTCAGAGTTCTTCAAATTTTTCGGTTGCTCAAGTTCTCAGATTTCTCCAGTTCTCAAAAAAAATTTCTTGAGTTCTCGAGTTCTGTAAGATTTCAGGGCTTGTAACATTTATATTCATCAAATTTTCAAGTTGCTCAAGTTCTCGGGTTCCTCAAGTTCTTAAGTTAGATTTTTTGGGTGCTCGGGTTCCTCAAGGTTGCAGATTCACTAAATTCTTTCATATTCTTACATTTCTTGGGTTTTCGAGTTCCCTAATATCTCAGGGCTTCTAACATTTATATTCTTCAAATTTACAGGTTGCTCAAGTTCTCAGGTTCATTAAGTTCCCAAGTTAAATTTCTTGAGTTGTCGGGTTCCTCAAAGTAGCAGATTTTCGAAATTCTTAGATTTTGCAGAAACCGATGGTCTTCAAAGTTCTAGGTTCCTCACGTTCTCAAGCTCTCAAGTCCCCTAAGATATAAGGTTTCTAATTTTATAAAACCTCAGATACTTCAGATTCCTCAAACTCCCGGTTTTTCTCAGATCTCAGAATGTCTAAATTTTTTATTCTTCAAATTTTTCGGTTGCTCAGTTCTCAGATTTCTCCAGTTCTCAAATCAAATTTCTTGGGTTCTCGGGTTCTCTAAGATCTCAGGGCTTGTAACATTTATATTACTCAAATTTTCAGTTTGCTCAAGTTCTCAGGTTGCTCAAATCCTAGTTAGATTTTTTGGGTTCTCGGGTTCCTCAAGGTTGCAGATCTCTAAAGTTAGATTTTAGATTTTCCAGAACCTGAGGTTCTTCGAATTCCCAGGTTCCTCGCATTCTCAAGTTCTCAAATTCGTAGTTTCATCAAGTTCTCAGGTTCTTCAAATTCTCGGGTTTTGTATGATTTCAGCGTGTCTGAAATTTAATTTCTGCAGATTTTCAGCTTGATCAAGCTTTCTAGTTCCTGAAGTTCTCAGGTCCCCTAAGATCCATAATTTCAGTGCTTCAAATTTTCCGGTTGCTTTAGTTCGCAAGTTCCTCAAGTTCTCAGATCCCTCCAGTTCTCAAGTGTGGTTTCTCGGGTTCTCAACTTCTCTAGTTCTCAGGTTCCTCAAGTTCCCAAGTTAGATTTTTTGGGTTCTCGAGTTCTTCAAGGTTGCAGATCTTGATTCTTGAATTCTTAGATTTTCCAGAACTTGAGGTTCTTCGAATTCCTAGATTCCTCACTCAAGTTCTCAAATTCCTAGTCAGTTCTCAGATTTCAGAATTTACAAAATCTAAGATTCTCCAGGTTTCTCAAATTCTCGGCTTCTGTAAGATTTCAGCGCGTCCAAAATTTCAGCTTTACATATTCTAAAGTTTTTGAGCTTGATCAAGTTCTCTGGTTCCACAAGTTCTCAGGTTCCCTAAAATCTGAGGTTTCATATTTTCTTAAATCTCAGATTCTTCAGGTTCCTCAAACTCTAGGGTTCTCTCAGATCTCAGGGTGTCTAAAATTTCTGTCCTTCGGTTGCTCAAGATCTCAAATTTGTCCAGTTCTCAAATTACATTTCTTGGGTTTTCGGGTTCCCTAATATCTCAGGGCTTCTAACATTATTATAATTTTTAAATTTTCAGGTTGCTTTAGTTCTCAGGTTCCTCAAGTTCCAAAGTTAGATTTTTTTGGGTTATCGAGTTCTCTAAGGTTGCAGATCTTGATTCTTGAATTCTTAAATTTTCCAGAACCTGAGGTTCTTCGAATTCTTAAATTCCTCACTCAAGTTCTCAAATTACATTTCTTGGGTTTTCGGGTTCCCTAATATCTCAGGGCTTCTAACATTATTATAATGTTCAAATTTTCAGGTTGCTCTATTTCTTAGGTTCCTCAAGTTCCTAAGTTATATTTTTTGGGTTCTCGAGTTCTTCAAGATTGCAGATTCAAGATTTTTGAATTCTTAGATTTTCCAGAACCTGAGGTTCTTCGAATTCCTAGATCCCTCACTCAAGTTCTCAAATTCATCCTAGTCAATTCTCAGGTCCTCTAAGATCTCAGGTTTCAGATTTTGAAGAATCTAACATTCTCCAGGTTTCTCAAATTGTCGGCTTGTGTAAGATTTCAGCGTGTCCAAAATTTCAGTTCTACATGTTCTAAAGTTTTTGAGCTTGATCAAGTATTCTGGTTCCTCAAGTTCTCAGGTTCCAAAAAATCTGAGGTTTCATATTTTCTAAAATCTCAGATTCTTCAGGTTCATCAAACTCTGGTGTTCTCTCAGATCTCAGGGTGTCTAAAATTTTTGTCCTTCGGTTGCTCAAGATCTCAGATTTGTCCAACATTTCTTGAGTTTTCGGGTTCCCTAATATCTCAAGGCTTCTAACATTATTATAATCTTCAAATTTTCAGGTTGCTCTAGTTCTCAAGTTCCTCAAGTTCCCAAGTTAGATTTTTGGGTTCTCGAGTTCTTCAAGGTTGCAGATCTTGATTCTCGAATTCTTAGACTTTCCAGACCCTGAGCTTTTTCGAATTGCTAGATTCCTCACTCAAGTTCACAAATTCCTAGTCAGTTCTCAGGTCCTCTAAAATCTCAGGTTTCAGAAATTTTAAAAAAAGTTCTCGGGTTCCCTAAAATCTGAGGTTTCATATTTTCTTAAATCTCAGATTCTTCAGGTTCCTCAAACTCTGGGGTTCTCTCAGATCTCAGGGTGTCTAAAATTTCTGTCCTTCGGTTGCTCAAGATCTCAAATTTGTCCAGCTCTCAAATTACATTTCTTGGGTTTTCGGGTTCCCTAATATCTCAGGGCTTCTAACATTATTATAATTTTTAAGTTTTCAGGTTGCTTTAGTTTTCAGGTTCCTCAAGTTCCCAAGTTAGATTTTTTTGGGTTCTCGAGTTCTCCAAGGTTGCAGATCTTGATTCTTGAATTCTTAAATTTCCCAGAACCTGAGGTTCTTCAAATTCTTAAATTCCTCACTCAAGTTCTCAAATTACATTTCTTGGGTTTTCGGGTTCCCTAATATCTCAGGGCTTCTAACATTATTATAATGTTCAAATTTTCAGGTTGCTCTAGTTCTTAGGTTCCTCAAGTTCCAAAGTTATATTTTTTGGGTTCTCGAGTTCTTCAAGGTTGCAGATCTTGATTCTTGAATTCTTAGATTTTCCAGAACCTGAGGTTCTTCGAATTCCTAAATTCCTCACTCAAGTTCTTAAATTCCTAGTCAGTTCTCAGGTCCTCTAAAATCTCAGGTTTCAGAAATTAAAAAATCTAAGAATCTCCAGGTTTCTCAAATTCTCGACTTCTGTAAGATTTCAGCGTGTCCAAAATTTCAGTTCTACATATTCTAAAGTTTTTGAGCTTGATCAAGTTCTCAGGTTCCCTAAAATCTGAGGTTTCATATTTTCTGAAATCTCAGATTCTTCAGGTTCCTCAAACTCTGCGGTTCTCTCAGATCTCAGGGTGTCTAAAATTTCTGTCCTTCGGTTGCTCAAGATCTCAAATTTGTCCAGCTCTCAAATTACATTTCTTGGGTTTTCGGGTTCCCTAATATCTCATGGCTTCTAACATTATTATAATTTTTAAGTTTTCAGGTTGCTTTAGTTCTCAGGTTCCTCAAGTTCCCAAGTTAGATTTTTTTGGGTTATCGAGTTCTCCAAGGTTGCAGATCTTGATTCTTGAATTCTTAAATTTTCCAGAACCTGAGGTTCTTCGAATTCTTAAATTCCTCACTCAAGTTCTCAAATTACATTTCTTGGGTTTTCGGGTTCCCTAATATCTCAGGGCTTCTAACATTATTATAATGTTCAAATTTTCAGGTTGCTCTATTTCTTAGGTTCCTCAAGTTCCTAAGTTATATTTTTTGGGTTCTCGAGTTCTTCAAGATTGCAGATTCAAGATTTTTGAATTCTTAGATTTTCCAGAACCTGAGGTTCTTCGAATTCCTAGATCCCTCACTCAAGTTCTCAAATTCATCCTAGTCAATTCTCAGGTCCTCTAAGATCTCAGGTTTCAGATTTTGAAGCATCTAACATTCTCCAGGTTTCTCAAATTGTCGGCTTGTGTAAGATTTCAGCGTGTCCAAAATTTCAGTTCTACATGTTCTAAAGTTTTTGAGCTTGATCAAGTATTCTGGTTCCTCAAGTTCTCAGGTTCCAAAAAATCTGAGGTTTCATATTTTCTAAAATCTCAGATTCTTCAGGTTCCTCAAACTCTGGTGTTCTCTCAGATCTCAGGGTGTCTAAAATTTTTGTCCTTCGGTTGCTCAAGATCTCAGATTTGTCCAACATTTCTTGAGTTTTCGGGTTCCCTAATATCTCAGGGCTTCTAACATTATTATAATCTTCAAATTTTTAGGTTGCTCTAGTTCTCAGGTTCCCAAGTTAGATTTTTTGGGTTTTCAGTTCTTCAAAGTTGCAGATCTTGATTCTTAAATTCTTAAATTTTCCAGAACCTGAGGTTCTTCGAATTCTTAATTTCCTCACTCAAGTTCTCAAATTATATTTCTTGGGTTTTCGGGTTCCCTAATATCTCAGGGCTTCTAACATTATTATAATGTTCAAATTTTCAGGTTGCTCTAGTTCTTAGGTTCCTCAAGTTCCAAAGTTATATTTTTTGGGTTCTCGAGTTCTTCAAGGTTGCAGATCTTGATTCTTGAATTCTTAGATTTTCCAAAACCTGAGGTTCTTCGAATTCCTAGATTCCTCACTCAAGTTGTCAAATTCCTAGTCAGTTCTCAGGTCTTCTAAGATTTCAGGTTTCAGAATTTAAAGAATTTAAGATTCTCCAGGTTTCTCAAATTCTCGGCTTGTATAAGATTTCAGCGTGTCCAAAATTTCAGTTCTACATGTTCTAAAGTTTTTGAGCTTGATCAAGTGTTCTGGTTCCTCAAGTTCTCAGGTTCCCTAAAATCTGAGGTTTCATATTTTCTAAAATCTCAGATTCTTCAGGTTCCTGAACCTCTGGGGTTCTGTCAGATCTCAGGGTGTCTAAAATTTCTGTCCTTCGGTTGCTCAAGATCTCAGATTTGTCCAACATTTCTTGGATTTTCGGGTTCCCTAATATCTCAAGGCTTCTAACATTATTATAATCTTCAAATTTTCAGGTTGCTCTAGTTCTCAAGTTCCTCAAATTCCCAAGTTAGATTTTTTGGGTTCTCGAGTTCTTCAAGGTTGCAGATCTTGATTCTCGAATTCTTAGACTTTCCAGACCCTGAGCTTTTTCGAATTGCTAGATTCCTCACTCAAGTTTTCAAATTCCTAGTCAGTTCTCAGGTCCTCTAAAATCTCAGGTTTCAGAAATTTAAAAAAAAAACGTTCTCAGGTTCCCTAAAATCTGAGGTTTCATATTTTCTTAAATCTCAGATTCTTCAGGTTCCTCAAACTCTGGGGTTCTCTCAGATCCCAGGGTGTCTAAAATTTCTGTCCTTCGGTTGCTCAAGATCTCAAATTTGTCCAGCTGTCGAATTACATTTTTGGGGTTTCGGGTTCCCTAATATCTAATGGCTTCTAACATTATTATAATTTTTAAGTTTTCAGGTTGCTTTAGTTCTCAGGTTCCTCAAGTTCCCAAGTTAGATTTTTTTGGGTTCTCGAGTTCTCCAAGGTTGCAAATCTTGATTCTTGAATTCTTAAATTTTCCAGAACCTGAGGTTTTTCGAATTCTTAAATTCCTCACTCAATTTCTCAAATTACATTTCTTGGGTTTTCGGGTTCCCTAATATCTCAGGGCTTCTAACATTATTATAATGTTCAAATTTTCAGGTTGCTCTAGTTCTTAGGTTCCTCAAGTTCCCAAGTTATATTTTTTGGGTTCTCGAGTTCTTCAAGGTTGCAGATCTTGATTTTTGAATTCTTAGATTTTCCATAACCTGAGGTTCTTCGAATTCCTAGATTCCTCACTCAAGTTCTCAAATTCCTAGTCAGTTATCAGGTTTCAGAATTTAAAAAATCTAAGATTCTCCAGGTTTCTCAAATTCTCGGCTTCTGTAAGATTTCAGCGCGTCCAAAATTTCAGTTTTACATATTTTAAAGTTTTTGAGCTTGATCAAGTTCTCTGGTTCTTCTAGTTCTCAGATTCCTCCAGTTCTCAAATTACATTTCTTGGGTTTTCGGGTTCCCTAATATCTTATGGTTTCTAACATTTATATTCTTCAAGTTTTCAGGTTGCTCAAGTTCTCATGTTCTTAAAGGTGGCAGAATCCGAGGTTGTCGAATTTCTAGGTTGCTCAAGTTCTTAGATTTCTAGATTCCCCAAATTCTCAGGTCCTCTAAGATCTCTGATTTCGGACTTTCAAATGTATAAAATTCTCCAAGTTCCTTAATTTCTCAGTTCCCCTAAGTTCTCAGGGCTTCCATAATTTTGGTTCTTCAAATTTTCCGGTTGTTTAGTTCGCAAGTTCCTCAAATTCTCAGATTCCTCCAGTTCCCAAGTCAGGTTTCTCGGGTTCTCAGATTCCCCAAATTTCATATTTAGAAACCAGTATGAAAAAATGGGAAATTTAGAATTAGGAAATTGGCAAACAGTTGTAAACCAGAAACCCTGAGAACCTGATAGACATGTAAATTAAGAGATTGAAAGATGGAGACAATGAGAAATTTAAAAATGAGACACTGAGAAACTTTATCAAGTTGAGCGAATGGGAGACTCAGAGGAGGCATTGTATTTATTTGCATTTGGATTCTCTGCGTTCAGGTTTAAGGTTTTTCAGATATTTAGGCTCTCAGTTTACCTTTTTAGTTTTTTTTTTTGAAATCCTCTAGTCGTTTGTATCTGTGTATGTATGTACCTTTCTTTTAGAAAGGAAAAAACAAAGAGGAAATTATAGAATACGGTCCAGAAAGAGGAAAACATGCGTTAAGAAATAATTCAATAAAACCCAAATCCAGAACAGCCAAATGCGGGATCGATCACAAAATGTAAACTAATTCGATGATAATAACACAAAACCCGCCCATAACTCTCCATTTTTGGATCCATTTACCGGGTAAACTTTTTGTACATCGGGTGTTGGTTTTAGGGGTCAAATTATTCTCAATTTTAACTCCGTAAGGGAGCTTTTGCGAAAAAAAAAATGTTTATTTTGACGAGTTCACTCCATCATTGTAGAAAACACGAGCAGGTAGCCAAGACCTACAAATTTATGTGTGCACTGATGTAAAAACATAAACATGAAAAATCATTCCATCACAGGCGGTGCCGCTAAACCTCACAAACAACCCCCATTTATTCCTCCCACTTGGAACCAACGCACAAGAGGCAAATAATTTTTTGCTCTTATTCTCGTCAAGACAAATTGGACTTCCCCACCCTCTCCGCTCATTTTTTAATAAAGCCGAAGCGGCGATCGCTTTCCTTTTGTTTGGTCTCTTCGTTGAAGTCACGACAGCCGGTCGTCAATCACGCCTCTCAACAGTTTCGTGTTCGACGGAAATAAGATGGTGAAACGACGACGTCAATAACGCGACACCTGGAGGATTAGGGATGATAAATCTGTAAACACGAGACGGAAGGAGGCCGATTACGTCCTCGTCGGAGATGTTAGAGTACGCGCTGAGCCGTGGCGATTTTTTTAAATTAATCCCGGCGCGTCCAACAATCGGGGGAATTAAATTTCACGACTTCATCCACTTAGCCGAATAAAAAGTAGAAATTAATTACACCCTTGATGGTCCCTCGAGGCCCACTGAGATAAAATTAAATATCCCTCCAGTAGCTTCTCGTGCAACTACACCAAATTGAAGATAACTTGTCTCTAACTATATCCGCAAGTCCTTTTCAAATATTTACTCGTGCTTTAATACCGGGAGCTCTGTTTGCTTCAGTAACGCAGGTTTAAAAAGAAGAACTTGATGTTGCCGAGACGAAACCGATATTGTTGTTGTCAACAATTGTATTTTTTATTTTTTCGATATTTAATCGGCTTTCTTTAGATGCTTACCTACGGTCCATATAAATCTGAAAGTCATCTTCGTCATTCTGTTTACCATATCTTATCAAGGCACCTGCACTTCCCTTAATACGGCCCATTTAAATTACAAATTTCTTTTGCTTTAGCTTCAGATCTTCTGATTAATATGGAAAAACGATAAATTTATTCAGTCCCTCGAGCCAAATACTCTAATTCAGCGCAGTTGCTATCCCGGCGCATCCACCATTTGATTTTCAGTCGCTAAAAAGTTTTTACCGAACGTTTTTGCCTGCAAGACGAAGAACGATTAACCCGAACCGTCCGATATCAGCTCCACTTGCTTAAAGAATTGGATTTCACGGACACGCTTATCTGGAGGAAGAACTCGAACGTGTTTATTCCTCGGGAGAGAGAATTTCAGCGCGAAATGCATCGGTTTTACGGCTGGCAGATCGCTCGATCATAAAATTCAGATTAAATTTAAATCGGGAATGCGCTGTTTCTGCAGAACGCTCCGAGGTTTATTACGTCTGTAGCGTGCATAAAATGTTTTTGTTGCCGCCGAAAATAATATTGGAAATTTGCGGAACCGCGGGTCTAATGATGAGTCTATAGGACTCCATCCTGATTACGCAAACAACGCAATAATTATACCAATATCTGCCTCGTGTTCGTCGACGTTGAGGGTGCGCAAACTATGAATTTTAATCACGACGATGTTCACCCTAATTATGAGTTAAAAAGCGCCATCCTAATTAAAGAGCTTTGAAACAGAATTAACCCTCGACTGCCAATTATACCGCGAAACTTCTTAAAATGTCGACATGTCTCTAGCACTTTGATGGGCGATTAGGAATTGATTTCGCTAGGCTGGAGTCTGGATTGTTTCGGTAAACAGGAATTAACAATGGCAAGTTTGTAAAGGGAAGTTTGGGGTGGATATAATACGCCGGAAGTGGAAATTCTAGTTATCGGAATTACAAAGATAAATGCTGCGATTAATTTCGCGGCGTTATTGAAGGGGGAGTCGGCCTCATCGTTTTCGAGTTGGCTGAAATAGGTCAAAGAACTGTTGAGGCACACGCTGTGATATAGCAATCTACGGGCGGAAAATGTTGTTTTAACGACAGTTTACAAACTTTGTAAACACACTAGCAAAATAAAAGCCGAATGTGGTTGAGGAGCAGTAATGTGGGCATATGCAGATTCGAATTTGTAAAGAGTAAGATCCACAAGTTCCCAAATTTACAAATACAGTCTTTTTTCTACTTTGCCACTTTGTATACAAAATAATGAAATTATGAAAAATGAAAAGGCTATGAAAATGAATTAATTTGAAACGTCAATACTCGTATTTTTGTTTATCCTTTTGACATGTATATATCAAAAACGTGGTAGTGAATTTTAAACCATCCCGAACGCGATATCTTTCTGACCCTGGAAAATTTCAATCTCCCCATCCACAAAATGTTTGGAATCACATTTCGCTACACAAACAAGTCGACCCCCCCCCTAATCCGCCTTAACACCAGAGACACCCTTAACCTTCTCCTGATCCGCGGCATCTCAGTATTCGGTAAGCGCAATGTGACCAGCTTGGTCACCCCATTCAGAATACCCCAACAAAATCGCGTGCTGCAAAAAAGTGCCAACAATAGTAATGCCAATTCACATTGACCAGCCACTTTGTCTTGACAGCGAAGTATAGGTTAGGTTTGCCCTGGGATTGCTAAGACTGTCAATATTAAAAAAAATAATTATACTATTTCTATACTATACACCGCATTTTCAATTTCTCACTCAAAAAATCAAAAATCTAAAAATTCAAAATTTCTGAATTTGGAAATTCAGAATTACATAATTATATTTGTAATATACAATTTCTCAAATATTGATTCAAAATTTTGAAAACTAAACTTTCGTTAATTCAAAATTAGCAAATTCTGCAATTTAAGATTTCAACAACTTTTATTTAGGCAATTCACGATCTCAAAAAATGAAAATTTACATCAAAAATTGATCGATCCAATATTAAACTCCAAACTCAAAGACTCCGGAAAGAAAATCTAGTCATTCAAGTCAAAATGCAAAAATTCATTCAAAATTGAAACCTACAAATTGAAAATTTGATTATTCAAAATGTTAATGATTCAAAATTAAAAATAAAAACTTTTCAATTTTCGAAATTTTCTAAAAAGAAAGTCTACTTTCAAAATTTACAAAATCCAAAATTAGAGAATTTAAAATATTCCCAATGTAAAAATTCGTAAATTCAGGATTTCAACAAAACATGACAATTCAGGAGTTTCAATATTTGAAGAATTTAAATTTAGCAAAAGAGATATGTATCAAATTTTACAAAATAAGGATGTCCAACATTGTATATTTTGCAAAGTGAATTGTTCAATATTTCGAAGCTTTTTTTTGCAAATCTAAACAAATTTTTAAACACAATCTGTCAAAAATTTAAATTTTACGATTTAAACTTCTTAAAATCCGAAGTTCCAAAATGCGGGAATCCAAAAATTTTAAATTCAGCAATTCAAAATTACATTAATTTATTCGTTCAACTTTTAATTACAAGTTACATTCAATATTTCAAAGACTAATTTTTCAAAACACGAATTACGACCAAATTATGGAAATTCAAAATGACATTCGTATTGTGCAAATTTCAAATATTACTTAAAAATTTTCATGAATTCAAAATTCGCAAATCTGTTCGGCTTTCCCTTTTGGTACAATTCAATTCAGGTCCAGTTATTACTGTCGCTAGCTAGAACAAGAAGAGGACATTAAGTCACTTAGTCACACGTTGCACACTATGCTTTTCCTTCGACCACCACTAAAAAGAAGAAGAAAAGTACATGCAACTTTATTATATTGTAATAATTGTAACACACTCTAATGTATAAAAAATCAGCTTTGTTGAATTATTTGATTAAAACCCAGTTAATGATTGCAATGTTAAAATGTTTTTTACAAATAATTCTAATTCTTCTACTCCGTAAGTTAATCTGTAACTTTCGCTGCCCATCCTACTATATTCAACGGTGTCATATTCAATCAGCATTTTTAAAAATGAGTAAATAACGGGATTTTGATTTTGAAAAAAATATTCATTTTTTAATATTGCTTAATATTGACATTTGCTTAATATTTTTTATGCTGGGAAGAATATTTTGCTTTGTATATAATTTGGTATATTCTCTGTATATTGTCTATCGGGTGTCCGATTCCTGTATTAACGACCTGAAGGTAAACAACGTGGTAGAGAGGTTAAGTAGCGAAAAATAGAGAAATAGAAGGTGATATAAAGAAAAAATTAGAGAAGATATTGAGAAAAGCGAGAAGAGGTATTAGAGAAAGGTAGGAAGAAAGAATTGGGCAGGAATACAACGACATCTAGGAGGCACCACAGGAAGCGGATGAACAAAGACGATAGAAACCGCTCGCTCAGTCAGGGAAGCCTGGACTCTTACCTGGAGGAAAGGAAAAGAAAGAGAAAAGGGGGGGGGGTAATACAGAAACAAGAAGAGGAGGAAAAGAATTTTTTTCAAAAAAGTAAAAAGACGGCGAGGTCTCCCGGAGTAAAGAAAACACAGAAGACATCAGAGAAAGAGAAGGAAACGGACACAGAGATGGAGAAAAAAATATTGGGGCTGTTGCAAGAGTTGAAGGAGGAGATGAAAGAAATAAGACGAAAAAACAAGGAACTCAAGAGAGAGATAGAAAGGCAGAGAGAAGAACTTAAGAGAAGGAGAAGAGATGGGAAGGAGAGAGAGACTGGTGGAAGGAGAGAGTGGAAAAGCTGGAAGAGAGAATGGAAATCGAAGAGAGAAGAAAGAGGAAGAACAACACCGTGATAACAGGATGGGACGGGGAAAGAAAAAGTCATGTAAAAAAAGAGGATGTAGAGAAGTTTTTGAAGGAAAATGTAGAGGATAGTAAAGTAAAAGATTGTTACAGGATTAACAAGGATCAAGTATTGGTGGAGATGGAGGGATGGGGTGAGAAGGAAAGAATAATGAAGCAAAAAGGAAAATTGAGGGAGAAGAGGGAAACAAGGGGGAAATACATAGACAACGACCTCACAAAGAAAGAAAGAGATTTACAGAAGAAACTAAGAAGTATGGCGAAGGAAAAAAGGAAAGAAGGGAAAGAAATAAGAGTGGGATACAGGAAATTAATAGTGGACGGAGAGCAATGGAGATGGAATGAAAAAAGAGAGAGCCTAGAAGCTTTCCAATAAGAAGAAGAAGTGGAGGAGGAGAAAACGGGGACAACGGCAAAATAAAAAGGACAATGAAACGGGAAAAAGAAACAAAGAAGGAAGTAGGAGGGAAACTAAGGAAGGAAGGGGGAAATCAAAGAAGGTAACGAGAAAAACAGGGGTGAGGGTACTATTTTGGAATGTAGCGGGACTAGGGAAAAAAGAAGAAGATTTTTGGGACTATGTGAAGGAGTTCGATATTGTTGGATTAAGAGAAACATGGTCAGAAAGCTGGGAAAAAATTGAAAGAACTGTTCCCAAAGGAGTTCAAGTGGGAATGGCAAGGGGCGAGAAGGGGAAAGAAAAAGGAAGAGCAGCAGGGGGAATAATAACAGGGGTAAAAAAAGGGAATAAAAGAGAATACTAAAAAGAAGGGAGAAGAGGAAGGTCACGTGGTGAGAAACGTTAAAATAGACAGTAAATGGTGGAAAATAGTGACAGTGTACAGCAAAGAGATGAAGGAAACAATAAGCAAGATAGAAGAAACATTAAAAGACAACAGGGAAGAATGTCTGCTTCTGGGAGGGGATTTTAACGGGAGAATTGGGGAAAGAGGAGCCAGGGATTGGGAAGAAGAGAGAGGAGAGGGAAAAATAAAATTCAAAGACAAGAAAGAAAACGCGGAAGGGAAGAAGTTGATGGAATGGATAGAAAAAAAAGGATGGGAAGTGCTGAATGGAAATAAACAAGGGGACGAAGAAGGAGAATGGACCTACATAGGCGGTAGAGCAGAGACGGTGATAGACTACGGAATAGTAAACGAAGAAGCATGGGAAGAAGTCGAAGAATTCAGAATAGGAGAAAGAGTAGAGTCAGACCATCTACCTATAGAGATAAGTATAGGAAGGGGGAGAGAGAACAGAGGAGGAGGAGAAAAAATAGAGGAAATGCGGAAGGTGATAATTAAAGTATGGGACGAGCATGAGGTGGAAAAGTATAAGAGAAGACTGGAAAAAACAAGATTTAAAGAACAAGACGTAGGGAAAATGGAGAAAGAATTGGTAAAAATATTGGAAAAAGCAGCGACAAAAAGAGAAATAACAGTAAGAGGTGGAGGAACAAAAAGAAAGAATAAATGGTGGGACAAAGAATGTGAGCAACGTAAAAAGGAAGCAATAAAAGAACTAAGAAAGTGGAGAAAGACTAAAGGAAACAAAGGTGGCTTTTTAGAAGCGAAGAGAAGATACAGAGAGACATGCAGGGAGAAGAAGAGGCAGAAGAAGGAGAGAGAGGAGGAAGAGATAAAAGCAATAAGAACAGAGAAGGAGGTATGGAACTATATTAATAGAGAGAGAAAGAAAAAAAATGGGAGCGAGGAGATAACGATGAAAACAAATTTGTACCCCCAACAATTCCAATTTCAAAAGACTCATAAGAAAACGCTCGAACAGGTCAATTTTGTTATTAAGGGGGACCTTGAGCCAGGGGAGCCACCCCCTTAAAAAATTTAAATGGCATGGGGGGTCGTGTAATACATCATTTTAAAGCTTATTCAATTCTCTAAATGACATATTCTCAATACCAAGGATGAAGCGATTTGAATAAATTATTTCAGGTGCTGCCAACATTTTTTTTTATTTCATCTAGGCAAATTGGATTCGTCTGAATGACTATACACTACTTTTTGTTAAAGAGAAAATATTTCAAACGCATATTTTCCTACATTTGAATAAAATATAAACAATATATTCAAAAACCTCTCACTAAAAACATTTATCCAATTTTTTTTAAATATATTCAAAATATTTGTGGCTACTAAGTAAAATCAATAAGTAATGAAGAAATTGTTTTGACGTTAAAGTAAGGTATATGAGCATGGGAGTTACTAAAAGAAGATGAAACGAATAATTTAACTGTATGCGAGGTCATGCGACAGATAGTGTGATGTACCTAAACTGTATGTGCAATACTGTCTTCTTCTGTATAACAATGCCATGATTTTGATTAATTTATCTTGTTTTACGCGAATCCTACCGACTGCGCCACTTAAATTCTGCACAACACCTTTGACGTTTGAAAAATAATTTTAAAATATTTTTAAGTATTTATAATCTAATAGTGCCAACACGACAATTCTAAATGTAACTAAACACGGGCACGTAGCCCAAATACTAAACTATAACATCTCTTCTGCTCCAAAATGGATAAAGCCTCAAGTTTATTCTCGAACGGTTTTATTGGAAAAATACACACTCCTGATAACGTAAAATAAAACTTTGTTATTAGAGGTTATATAAACGTGGAGATTAAAAAGGAGAGGTTATTATGTGTTTTTTTTTTGTACGTGTTTTTAATCAATCCAAACACCTGGGAAAAAATTAATTGACTCGGACTGGGATCACGATTTGGTGAAAGCGCACAAATCAAAAAATAATTGGGGTATAAATACAGATTTATAGCGATTCCCGCCGTATTTAGGAGAAACTGGATCGAAGCGGAACCGAACTGAGATCATAACTACTATTTTGAAAACAAGAATGAAAAAAAAATCTTTAATTTTAGTGTTAAGAATGGTGGATGCGCCGGGATAATGGTACACTCCGATAAATGCGTTATCCCCTAATCCTTTACAACCACCACGGACCTTTTTTTATTTGCATTTATATAAAACCCGAATCCCCGCCAGTAAGCAACTTGCTCATTTATAAGACCGAATCGCGGGAAATAAGCGCAGTAAATTACAAACGTTTTTTACGGCCCGCCTCTGCAAGCTCCTAAGCAGCTTAAATGCTTATTAGAATCCGCACATCGGACGGATATTAAACAATATTGCAAGCGAGAGGATATTACGAAGATATCGCACAAATAATTATTACTTTCCGAGTTTATTTTTAGCACGACCTGCGACACAAGATCCCCGAAACGCCATCATCAATATCCTTCCTGTCAGACATGCAAACCGCCGTGTTCTTCATTAGCATATTATTTCCGGACGCATCTTCTTCATGAATTATTTATGTGTACACGTCGGTAGTGGTTTTTTAATCGCTTCCTGCTAATCTCCCGTTCGCATTTTGGGCCGAAATTGCACGAACTCCTAATGCTTTTGTGGGCAAAGGTTTGAAATTAAAGCGTGTAATTTCTCTGGGGGAAAGACTAAGTATATCCGATTCGAGTCATTTCGCTTTTTTGGTCACTGACGTCACTGTTTCAATTCCGGCGGTTTGTTGGTGATACCGGTAATTATGCGGCTCGGGGTTGGTATTGGACTTTGCGGGGGATGTGGAACGTTTGATGTTTGGATCGGGATCAAATACACCGCAAAAAAATACGAAAGGCTATGAAATTATTCTTCACACAGCAGAATTGGAAATTAATTTAACATTACACAAAGAGAGAAATTTGACGCAAAAACACGTAACTAGCAAAAAAGAAAAATTGGACAAGTCGGTTCCATGCATATCAAACGTGCGTATTCTTAATATTTAATAACCATAATAATGGGAGCCGTCATGTTCTCTGTACATTCCGACCGTATGCAAATGCGACACAATATAAGCGAAAGAACCGTCGAGCGAACGAAAATAAAATTCATACATCCATATTCATAATTTGATATTATGTACGGATCCATTTGTGGAGACGTTTCATTTGCGTCGAACAACCGTTTTGACGACAACAAGATTACTTCTATGTGTAGTTAAAAAAAAATTAAAAAGGATCTATAAATTCAGGACTTAAGAACTATTATTTTGGTGTGAGACGTGTGAGACCTGAAGTCTCTGCTATTCTACATTTACATTTAACGTACTGATCAGACACAAGAAATTAAGACGGTTGCGATGTTGAAATATTTCGGAAATTTAGAATGCCTTGATAATTCCTAAAGCCAAAAGAAAACAGTAGTTACTGAATTTATCTTTAGTGTTTAAAATGTTTTACACAGGTAGCAAAATTTTGTAACAGAACTCTGTGAGCACCTCATTCACAACCAAAATGCGTAATGAATTCTACATCGAGTATCCTCAAAATTTACCGATATACTGAGTGTTCAAGATACGGAATTCAGTCTTCGTATACACAACCGTAAAATGTAGACAAAAAAAACAATTTAATTCAAACATTCTGCAAATTGAAAAATACATAAATCACATAATTATGCAATTTCAAAAGTCCAAAACAAAATTCTGTGTTTTCGCATTCACCAATTCCCTAATTCCTTCCACAATTTCAGAATTACATAATTTCCCAATTCCGAATTTCCAAAATTCAATGATTTGAATTCATCAAAATTAAAAAATCCGCAAATTTCAAAATATTATAATTCGGCAATTCTAAAAATAAACAATTATGAAATTACAAAAATCCAAATTTAAAAATTACACCAATTGATAATTCCGAAAATTCATAATTCCTAATTCCGTAATTCCAAATTTTTAATTCCACAATTCCCCAATCCCGAATTTCCAAAATTCAATGATCTAAATCTTTCAAAATTAAAAAAAACTCCAAATTTCGGAATATTAAAATTTAATTTCGCACTTCTAAAATAACTGCAGTATGAAATTACAAAATTCCAAACATAAAAATTACATAATTTGATAATTCCGCAATTCCCTAACTCGTAAATTTACAATTCCCAATTCCGTATTCCAAATTTTAAATTCCGTAATTCCCCAATTCCCAATTTCCAAAATTCAATGATCTGAACCCTTCGAAATTAGAAAAATCTCCAAATTTCAGAATATTATAATTTAATTTCGCACTTCCAAAATTACTTCTGTATCAAATTACAAAATTCCAAACATAAAAATTACATAATTTGATAATTCCGCAATTCCCTAACTCCTGAATTTACAATTCCCAATTCCGTATTCTAAATTTTAAATTCCGTAATTTCCCAATTCCGAATTTCCAAAATTCAATGATCTGAACCCTTCAAAATTAGAAAAATCTCCAAATTTCAGAATATTATAATTTCGGAATTCCAAAATAACTTAATTATGAAATTACAACATTCCAAACATAAAAATTACATAATTTGATAATTCCGCAATTCCCTAACTCCTAAATTTACAATTCCCAATTCCGTATTCCAAATTTTAAATTCCTTAATTCCCCAATTCCAAATTTCCAAAATTCAATAAGCTGAATCCTTCAAAATTAGAAAAATCTCCAAATTTCAAAATATTATAATTTCGCAATTCCAAAATAACTTCAGTATGAAATTACAAAATTCCAAACATAAAAATTACATAATTGGATAATTCCGCAATTCCCTAACTACTGAATTTACAATTCCCAATTCCGTATTCTAAATTTTAAATTCCGTAATTCCCCAAATCCCAATTTCCTAAATTCAATGATCTGAATCCTTCAAAATTAGAAAAATCTCCAAATTTCAGAATATTATAATTTAATTTCGCACTTCCAAAATTACTTCTGTATGAAATTACAAAATTCCAAACATAAAAATTACATAATTTGATAATTCCGCAATTCCCTAACTCCTGAATTTACAATTCCCAATTCCGTATTCTAAATTTTAAATTCCGTAATTCCCCAATTCCGAATTTCCAAAATTCAATGATCTGAACCCTTCAAAATTAGAAAAATCTCCAAATTTCAGAATATTATAATTTCGGAATTCCAAAATAACTTAATTATGAAATTACAACATTCCAAACATAAAAATTACATAATTTGATAATTCCGCAATTCCCTAACTCCTAAATTTACAATTCCCAATTCCGTATTCCAAATTTTAAATTCCTTAATTCCCCAATTCCAAATTTCCAAAATTCAATAAGCTGAATCCTTCAAAATTAGAAAAATCTCCAAATTTCAAAATATTATAATTTCGCAATTCCAAAATAACTTCAGTATGAAATTACAAAATTCCAAACATAAAAATTACATAATTGGATAATTCCGCAATTCCCTAACTACTGAATTTACAATTCCCAATTCCGTATTCTAAATTTTAAATTCCGTAATTCCCCAATTCCGAATTTCCAAAATTCAATGATCTGAATTCTTTAAAATTAGAAAAATCTCCAAATTCCGGAATATTATAATTTAATTTCGCACTTCTAAAATAACTTCAGTATGAAATTACAAAATTCCAAACATTAAAATTACATAATTTGATAATTCCGCAATTCCCTAACTCCTAAATTTACAATTCCCAATTCCGTATTCTAAATTTTAAATTCCGTAATTCCCCAAATCCCAATTTCCTAAATTCAATGATCTGAATCCTTCAAAATTAAAAAAATCCGCAAATTTCAGAATATTATAATTTCGCAATTCCAAAATAACTTAATTATGAAATTACAAAATTCCAAACATAAAAATTACATAATTAATTTGCTAATTCCGCAATTCCCTAACTCCTAAATTTACAATTCCCAATTCCATATTCTAAATTTTAAATTCCTTAATTCCCCAATTCCGAATTTCCAAAATTCAATGATCTGAATCCTTCAAAATTAAAAAAATCCGCAAATTTCAGAATATTATAATTTCGCAATTCCAAAATAACTTAATTATGAAATTACAAAATTCCAAACATAAAAATTACATAATTAATTTGCTAATTCCGCAATTCCCTAACTCCTAAATTTACAATTCCCAATTCCATATTCTAAATTTTAAATTCCTTAATTCCCCAATTCCGAATTTCCAAAATTCAATGATCTGAATCCTTCGAAATTAGAAAAATCTCCAAATTTCGGAATATTATAATTTCGCAATTCCAAAATAACTTAATTATGAAATTACATAATTGCAAACATAAAAATTACATAATTTGATAATTCCGCAATTCCCTAACTCCTGAATTTACAATTCCCAATTCCGTATTCAAAACTTTAAATTCCGTAATTCCCCAATTCCGAATTTCCAAAATTCAATGATCTGAACCCTTCAAAATTAGAAAAATCTCCAAATTTCAGAATATTATAATTTCGCAATTGCAAAATATCTTAATTATGAAATTACAAAATTCCAAACATAAAAATTACATAATTTGATAATTCCGCAATTTCCTAACTCCTGAATTTACAATTCCCAATTCCGTATTCCAAATTTTAAATTCCGTAATTCCCCAATTCCGAATTTCCAAAATTCAATGATCTGAATCCTTCAAAATTAAAAAAAAATCTCCAAATTTAGGAATATTATAAATTAATTTCGCACTTCTAAAATTACTTCAGTATGAAATTACAAAATTCCAAACATAAAAATTACATAATTTGATAATGCTCCAATTCCCTAACTCCTAATTTTACAATTCCCAATTCCGTATTCCAAATTTTAAATTCCGTAATTCCCCAATTCCAAATTTCCAAAATTCAATGATCTAAATCCTTCAAAATTAAAAAAAAATCTCCAAATTTCGGAATATTATAATTTAATTTCGCACTTCTAAAATAACTGCAGTATGAAATTACAAAATTCCAAACATAAAAATTACACAATTTGATAATTCCGCAATTCCCTAACTCATAAATTTACAATTCCCAATTCCGTATTCCAAATTTTAAATTCCATAATTCCCCAATTCCGAATTTCCAAAATTCAATGATCTGAATCCTTCAAAATTAAAAAAATCCGCAAATTTCAGAATATTATAATTTCGCAATTCCAAAATAACTTAATTATGAAATTACAAAATTCCAAACATAAAAATTACATAATTAATTTGCTAATTCCGCAATTCCCTAACTCCTAAATTTACAATTCCCAATTCCATATTCTAAATTTTAAATTCCTTAATTCCCCAATTCCGAATTTCCAAAATTCAATGATCTGAATCCTTCGAAATTAGAAAAATCTCCAAATTTCAGAATATTATAATTTCGCAATTCCAAAATAACTTAATTATGAAATTACAAAATTCCAAACATAAAAATTACATAATTTGATAATTCCGCAATTCCCTAACTCCTAAATTTACAATTCCCAATTCCGTATTCTAAATTTTAAATTCCTTAATTCCCCAATTCCGAATTTCCAAAATTCAATGATCTAAATCCTTCAAAATTAAAAAAATCCGCAAATTTCAAAATATTATAATTTCGCAATTCCAAAATAACTTCAGTATGAAATTACAAAATTCCAAACATAAAAATTACATAATTGGATAATTCCGCAATTCCCTAACTCCTGAATTTACAATTCCCAATTCCGTATTCTAAATTTTAAATTCCGTAATTCCCCAATTCCGAATTTCCAAAATTCAATGATCTGAATTCTTTAAAATTAGAAAAATCTCCAAATTCCGGAATATTATAATTTAATTTCGCACTTCTAAAATAACTTCAGTATGAAATTACAAAATTCCAAACATTAAAATTACATAATTTGATAATTCCGCAATTCCCTAACTCCTAAATTTACAATTCCCAATTCCGTATTCTAAATTTTAAATTCCGTAATTCCCCAATTCCCAATTTCCTAAATTCAATGATCTGAATCCTTCAAAATTAGAAAAATCTCCAAATTTCAGAATATTATAATTTAATTTCGCACTTCCAAAATTACTTCTGTATGAAATTACAAAATTCCAAACATAAAAATTACATAATTTGATAATTCCGCAATTCCCTAACTCCTAAATTTACAATTCCCAATTTCGTATTCCAAATTTTAAATTCCGCAATTCCCCAATTCCGAATTTCCAAAATTCAATGATCTGAATCCTTCAAAATTAAAAAAAAATCTCCAAATTTCGGAATATTATAAATTATTTTCGCACTTCCAAAATTACTTCAGTATGAAATTACAAAATTCCAAACATAAAAATTACATAATTTGATAATGCTCCAATTCCCTAACTCCTAATTTTACAATTCCCAATTCCGTATTCCAAATTTTAAATTCCGTAATTCCCCAATTCCGAATTTCCAAAATTCAATGATCTAAATCCTTCAAAATTTAAAAAAAAAACTCAAAATTTCGGAATATTATAATTTAATTTCGCACTTCTAAAATAACTGCAGTATGAAATTACAAAATTCCAAACATAAAAATTACACAATTTGATAATTCCGCAATTCCCTAACTCCTAAATTTACAATTCCCAATTCCGTATTCTAAATTTTAAATTCCGTAGTTCCCCAATTCCGAATTTCCAAAATTCAATGATCTGAATCCTTCAAAGTTAGAAAAATCTCCAAATTTCAGAATATTATAATTTAATTTCGCACTTCCAAAATTACTTCAGTATGAAATTACAAAATTCCAAACATAAAAATTACATAATTTGATAATGCCCCAATTCCCTAACTCCCAAATTTACAATTCCGTATTCTAAATTTTAAATTCCTTAATTCCCCAATTCCGAATTTCCAAAATTCAATAAGCTGAATCCTTCAAAATTAGAAAAATCTCCAAATTTCAGAATATTATAATTTCGCAATTCCAAAATAACTTAATTATGAAATTACAAAATTCCAAACATAAAAATTACATAATTGGATAATTCCGCAATTCCCTAACTCCTGAATTTACGATTCCCAATTCCGTATTCTAAATTTTAAATTCCGTAATTCCCCAATTCCAAATTTCCAAAATTCAATGATCTGAATCCTTCAAAGTTAGAAAAATCTCCAAATTTCAGAATATTATAATTTAATTTCGCACTTCCAAAATTACTTCAGTATGAAATTACAAAATTCCAAACATAAAAATTACATAATTTGATAATGCCCCAATTCCCTAACTCCTAAATTTACAATTCCCAATTCCGTATTCTAAATTTTAAATTCCGTAATTCCCCAATTCCGAATTTCCAAAATTCAATGATCTGAATCCTTCAAAGTTAGAAAAATCTCCAAATTTCAGCATATTATAATTTAATTTCGCACTTCCAAAATTACTTCAGTATGAAATTACAAAATTCCAAACATAAAAATTACATAATTTGATAATGCCCCAATTCCCTAACTCCTAAATTTACAATTCCCAATTCCGTATTCTAAATTTTAAATTCCTTAATTCCCCAATTCCGAATTTCCAAAATTCAATAAGCTGAATCCTTCAAAATTAGAAAAATCTCCAAATTTCAGAATATTATAATTTCGCAATTCCAAAATAACTTAATTATGAAATTACAAAATTCCAAACATAAAAATTACATAATTGGATAATTCCGCAATTCCCTAACTCCTGAATTTACAATTCCCAATTCCGTATTCTAAATTTTAAATTCCGTAATTCCCCAATTCCGAATTTCCAAAATTCAATGATCTGAATCCTTCAAAGTTAGAAAAATCTCCAAATTTCAGAATATTATAATTTAATTTCGCACTTCCAAAATTACTTCAGTATGAAATTACAAAATTCCAAACATAAAAATTACATAATTTGATAATGCCCCAATTCCCTAACTCCTAATTTTACAATTCCCAATTCCGTATTCCAAATTGTAAATTCCGTAATTCCCCAATTCCGAATTTCCAAAATTCAGTGATCTAAATCCTTCAAAAATATAAAAAAAAACTCCAAATTTCGGAATATTATAATTTAATTTCGCACTTCTAAAATAACTGCAGTATGAAATTACAAAATTCCAAACATAAAAATTACACAATTTGATAATTCCGCAATTCCCTAACTCCTAAATTTACAATTCCCAATTCCGTATTCCAAATTTTAAATTCCATAATTCCCCAATTCCGAATTTCCAAAATTCAATGATCTGAATCCTTCAAAACTTAAAAAATCCGCAAATTTCAGAATATTATAATTTCGCAATTCCAAAATAACTTAATTATGAAATTACAAAATTCCAAACATAAAAATTACATAATTACTTTGCTAATTCCGCAATTCCTTAACTCCTAAATTTAAAATTCCCAATTCCATATTCTAAATTTTAAATTCCTTAATTCCCCAATTCCGAATTTCCAAAATTCAATGATCTGAATCCTTCGAAATTAGAAAAATCTCCAAATTTAAGAATATTATAATTTCGCAATTCCAAAATAACTTAATTATGAAATTACATAATTGCAAACATAAGAATTACATAATTTGATAATTCCGCAATTCCCTAACTCCTAAATTTACAATTCCCAATTCCGTATTCCAAATTTTAAATTCCGTAATTCCCCAATTCCGAATTTCCAAAATTCAATGATCTGAATTAATTCCTGGTCAGGTTGCCAGTCTGGCGCAAATACGCCTCTGCAATTTTATGAGTTTTAACTATTTTATTTGCAAAAGGAACATTTCTTACTACCTGAGACCGACTCTAGGCTGCGTCATATATCCCCTTTAGTAACTGCTGTTTGCTTTTGGCACGGAGTAAGCCTAATTCGCAAGATCGGACCGTGGCGAAAAAAATTTTAGACCGTGAGAGGAACGCAAACGGCAGCTAGTCGGCGGTAAGATTTTGGCATCCGATTGAGCTAAAATTTTGTATACGTCTTTAGTTCCGGTGACAATACAATAAGCAATGCTCAATATTGTATTACTTTTAAAATGGCCATCGCCACAAGATGTCGGATGATTTATTTTTAATCAACCCCATTAATCTGGGTATAAAATGAAAGGGCTTGAAAAGTAGAAAACGATACAGTTAGTGACATCATACTAAATTCAATATGACCGCCGTTTAAAGATGGCGAATTATATTTTCTTTTCAACCCCCTTAATATTGGTATCAAATGAAAGGGATTGAAGAGTAGACTTAAAAATATGTGCAGCAAAAACTAAATAATAATAAAAAAATTGTAAAAAAAATATTTTTAAAAACAAGCTTTTATTTGAATGATCTGAAAAGAAAAAAATAAACTTTGAAATAAATCCAAAGCAAACCCATAATTTTGTTGCATCATAGAATTGCATATGATATAAAAGCTTGGCAGTCTGGCACGAATACGACTCTCGACACTGTAGTTTTTATATCAATTCTTTTTATATTTTCGATACTTTTCCCTTTCATGTCTGACTTTTTGTTTTGATTCCCTCGATTATTTTAATTTTAAGTTAGTTCTCATAGTTTTACGTTAGATGTTAATAATCTTCCCCATATTCCTACGGTCCAATAATGCAATAGTTTCTCGTCATTAAAAATATGACAACACCAATAACACGGTAAATGCTTTAGAAGCCACAATTATTGCGCGATAAACCGACCAATAAACATTAAAAACGACGCTTGTAAAACAAATTCTACCACTTCCAAGATATTTGACGGATCTAATTATAGATTGTGTACGTGTGTCAAACACTAATCCGAAATCCGCGCCGATAAATTTCCGCGTGAACGACTCGCGTTATGGATTAAGACAATGCGAATTCGGTCGTAAAGATACCTCAACTCGAATTATTGTAATTAGCCGAACAAGCGCGATAATGACTGTTTTTAAGTCCGAGTGGAAGTTAAATGTTCGGTGAATAATTCTCTATTTGTTTTTGTCGTGGACCCACGTTTGATAAATATTCAGCAAGACTGCTGAGTTTGAGAAAATCTCGACCCGACTCTAATTCGCGGAATTATTGCACGCGTTATTTTCACCTTGGTGATGAATTTAGCTTTTTATTGTTTCATATAACGGAAGGTCCGCCATTAAAATGTTTATCAACATTGGAAAACAATCAAATGTTATCGGAACCACCAGAATCGGCCTTGGAATGGATGTTTTTAATTCGATTATTTGATCGCATCGGCGGCACGCCACCTTCGTTTGTTTTTGTCCGAATTAAAATACAACATCCGTGCTTGTTGTAAATTACTTTGCACTCACAACATTCTTATTGATTAAACAGTTGTGTTTATAAGTGCCTGGTATTTCATAATAAAGATGTCGATGGTGGCAGGATTTAAATTAGCGTAATTACGATTATGGGCGGAAATACAAAACGAAACCGTAGCAGTTAAAACTACTCCGACTGCCATTTCGAGACGACATGTCACAAGTAACGTTTAATTGCATTAAGGTCTGAACCCCCGGGCGTTTTCTCACCGTCGACTTCTGGTGGAGACAATTATGCTGTTATTAGTTTTCGTTTGGATTCCGTTCTACTCTTTTGTGGCACTCCTCTACTTCAAAAATCACTGAAAAAATTGTCCGTTCTTCTCGCAATTTCTCGGGACACGGAAACGATTCCGTCCGGAATTACAAAAATTGGTTACTGTGTGTGGATTTGGTAGATGCAGAATGTGAAATAAAAAATGCGGACGTCCGGTAAACTAAAACTATATCATTCGCTTGATATAAACCTCTGATAGTGTCAATTTCAATGTATTGAATAATTTTCCAATAATTCTAAACGTTTTTATTGTTAAAAATAATCGAACAACATTAATCCGTGCCTCATTAAAGAGTAAAAATTGGTTCGATGGTCGGCGCCCCCACAAACACTAATCAACACTACATTGGGAAATCATTTGCTCCTTGGTGAGTTGGTTGTTTCGTGATAATTAGATTCGTTACTGAAAGAATTCTCACTTAAGCAAACCATTTAGCCACTAAAGACTTTGGAAAGTCAGGATATAATCTAATTATCTAGAAGAATAGTTAATTAGAATTACAATCGGAGAAGCAGCTGTAATTGGCAATCACAATTTTGGAACGACAGTTAGAACAATTAATATTGTTTTTACTACAAACTAGCGCGAAAGATGATAAAAATAAATAACAAGGACGATACATAAAAAACAAACGAAAAATAAAAAACAAAAATGCGAGAATTACAAACAAATAATGAAGAGGAAAAATAAAAGTTGATAAAACAGGGGTGCAGGCAAAAAAAAAACGATGATTCAGGTGTCATCGTGAAGCTTTACTAGGACCCCAAATTTTCACGTCAAAATGTACGGCACGAACCCGAAACTAAAGAGAACAAAGAGACCGAAGAGACTGAAGGGACTGAAGAGACGAAAGAGACCAAAGAGACTAAAGAGACTAAAGAGAGTCAAGATACTAAAGAGACTAAAAAGACTGAAGAGACAAAAGATACCAAAAAAACCAAAAAGACCAAAGACACCAAAGAGACTCAAAAAACTAAAGAGACTGAAGGGACTATAATATTCTTTATTTGCCCTACGGGCTTTCTGATTCCTATACATATACCAGTAAACTTAACAATTATAATAATAAAAAAAAAAATAAATAAAATTCTCTATTTCTTCTCCCCTCCCCTTTCCTCTTCTCCCTTCTCCCTCCTCTTCCATACCTCTTTCATCCATTTAATTTCCCTTCCATCTACATTCAGTATTTCCTCTCTCTTTGTTTCATCTCACTGCACTCGTTCCACATATGCTCAATCGTCTCTCTTTCCTCATAGCACATTCTACACATTTTTCCTCCATCTTCTGCCCAATACCTATTTTCCCTCTCTTCATTTCCGCACCTAAACCTCGCCATAATCTTTCTTTCTTTCTCGCTCTCCCTCCCCAAATACTTCAGTACTTCCTCGATCATGCATCTTCCGTACTTCCCGTTGTATCTGGATTCTCTAATTCTTTCTCTCCTCTCTTCTCTATCCATATCCTTATCTCTTTCACTTAGTTTTACATTCATCCACAGGCCTCTTTCTCTCAGTCTCTCTATTTCTTTGCTTGCATACCCATTCCTCCTGTAGTAATTCTCCCTATCATTCTCCTCTGAATTCTTCTTTTTTTTTCAACAGCACTCCTTTAGTATCGTACATTCTTTCCTCCCTTCCATCCTGTCTTCGAACTTGACCGCTCTTTTTCCCGCTTTCACTCTCAACCTATTCCTCTTGCATTCTTCTCTCACTATGTACCCTGGCGTTTCTCTCTCCACCCCTAGCACCCATCTCAGATATTTCTCTTGCATCCTCTCTATATCCTCTTGTTCTTTCCATCCCCAGACCTCTCCTCCGTACAACAACACGCTTTCAATAAGACTTTCAAACATCATCATTCTCCTCTTAAAATCGCCTCCCCACCTTCTCTCTCCTATTATTTTCTTGTCAGTTCTCTAATATGTGCCTTATCTGTGGTTCTCTCATTGAACACATACCCCAAGTATTTGAATTCTTTTACTTGTTCTATTACTTCTCCCTCCCACCTCCAATCACTCTCTTCGTTCTTCCTCTTTCTCTTATTGAACACCAGCATTTTTGTTTTCTCTACATTCGCTTCTAGTCTTTTCTTCTTCACATATTTTCCTAAACTCTTTATCATTTCCTTCATTTCTCTTTCACTCTTTGCCACCATTACCACATCATCCGCAAACGCCAGACTCCACACTTTTTTTCTACCTACCACACACCCCCCCCCCCCGCTTGTGCTCTCTCTAACATTCCGTCCATATCTGCCACATACATCGTGAACAACAAGGGGCTGAGCGGGCAACCTTGCCTCACTCCCTTTGTTGTCACAAACCATTCACTTTCCCTCTCCCCTACCTTCACTTTACTTTTTGTCTTCTCATATATCTCCTCCACCTTTCTTACCATCCCTTTCTCCCTCAGGCACTCAAACATCCTCTCTTTGTCCACCTTGTCAAAAGCCGCCTTGAAGTCTGCGAATAATGCATACACCCTCCCCCCTTTCCTCTTTAACTCACTCTTCGTCAAATGGTCCAGGATGTCTACATTATCCATAGTTCCCCTCCCCTCTCTAAATCCTGCTTGGCTGTCTGGTAATGCTCCCTTTTCCTCTATCTCTCTGCTTATCCTTTCATTCAGAATTGAAGCATACAACTTGTACCCTGTGTTTAGGAGAGTTATCCCTCGGTAATTTTCTACTTTATTTTTCTCCCCTTTTTTGTAAATGGGGTAAATTACCCCCTCTCTCCACCCTACCGGGAATCCTTCTCCTCTCCACACCCCATTCATTACCTCCACCAGCCTCTCTAGCACTCTTCTCGTCCCATACATCCACGACTCATTCTGTATTCTATCCCTCCCTGGTGCCTTCCCTTTCCTCAGTTTCTTCACATGCCTCTCCACCTCTTCCATTGTAATTTCTTCTCCTTCAGGTTCTACTCGGTTTCTCTTCGTCTCTATTTGCGTTTTCTTTTTTTCCTTTTCTCCCTCCAGCAGCCTCATGAAGTACTCCTCCCACTCATTCATCGTTATCTCCTCGCTCCCATTTTCTTTTTTCTTTTTCTCTCTATTAATATAGTTCCATACCTCCTTCTCTGTTCTTATTGCTTTTATCTCTTCCTCCTCTCTCTCCTTCTTCTGCCTCTTCTTCTACCTGCATGTCTCTCTGAATCTTCTTTTCGCTTCTAAAAAGCCCCTTCTGTTCCCTTTAGTCTTTCTCCACTTTCTTAGTTCTTTTATTGCTTCCTTTTTACGTTGCTCACATTCTTTGTCCCACCATTTATTCTTTCTTTTTGTTCCTCCACCTCTTACTGTTATTTCTCTTTTTGTCGGTGCTTTTTCCAATATTTCTACCAATTCTTTCTCTATTTTCCCTACTTCTTGTTCTTTAAATCTTGCTTTTTCCAGTCTTCTCTTATACTCTTCCACCCCTTGCTCGTCCCATACTTTACTTATCACCTTCCGCATTTCCTCTATTTTTTCTTCTCCTCCTCTCTTCTCTCTCCCCCTTCCTATACTTATCTCTATAGGCAGATGGTCTGACTCTACTCTTTCCCCTATTCTGAATTCTTCGACTTCTTCCCATGCTTCTTCGTTTAGCATTCCGTAGTCTATCACCGTCTCTCCTCTACCGCCTATGTAGGTCCATTCTCCTTCTTCGTCCCTTTGTTGGTTTCCATTCAGCACTTCCCATCCTTTTTCTTCTATCCATTCCATCAACTTCTTCCCTTCCGCGTTTTTTTCTTGTCTTTGGATTTTCTTTTTCCCTCTCTTCTCTCTTTTTCCCAATCCCTGGCTCCTCTTTCCCCAATTCTCCCGTTAAAATCCCCTCCCAGAAGCAGACATTCTTCCCTGTTGTCTTTTAATGTTTCTTCTATCTTGCTTATTGTTTCTTTCATCTCTTTGCTGTACACTGTCACTATTTTCCACCATTTACTGTCTATTTTAACGTTTCTAACCATGTGACCTTCCTCTTCTCCCTTCTTTTTAGTATTCTCTTTTATTCCTTTTTTTACCCCTGTTATTATTCCCCCTGCTGCTCTTCCGTTTTTCTTTCCCCTTCTCGCCCCTTGCCATTCCCACTTGAACTCCTTTGGTAACAGTTTTTCTATTTTTTCCCAGCTTTCTGACCATGTTTCTGTTAATCCAACAATATCGAACTCCTTCACATAGTCCCAAAAATCTTCTTCTTTTTTCCCTAGTCCCGCTACATTCCAAAATAGTGCCTTCACCCCTGTTTTTCTCGTTACCTTCTTTGATTTCCCCCTTCCTTCCTTAGTTTCCCTCCTACTTCCTTCTTTGTTTCTTTTTACCCGTTTCATTGTCCTTTTTGCCGTTGTCCCCCTTTTTCCTTCCTCCCCTTCTTCTTCTTATTGGAAAACCTCTAGTCTCTCTCCCTTTTCATTCCATCTCCATTGCTCCCCGTCCACTATTAATTTCCTGTATCCCACTCTTATTTCTTTCCCTTCTTCCCTTTTTTCCTTCGCCATACTTCTTAGTTTCTTCTGTAAATCTCTTTCTTTCTTTGTGAGGTCGTTGTCTATGTATATCCCCCTTGTTTCCCTCTTCTCCCTCAATTTTCCTTTGTGCTTCATTATTCTTTCCTTCTCACCCCATCCCTCCATCTACAACAATACTTCATCATTGTTAATTCTGTAACAATCTTTTTGGCCTCGTGGACTGTAAACATGAAAATCTGAGTGAACTGTAACTATGGAGGTGATGGTTTTTACGCTTCACAGTGCGGTAAAAATTCACACAAATTTTCGTTCTTAAAATACGTTTATAAAAAAGAAACTGCTTGTAGAACGAAAGCATACTTATTCGCCCTGTAAAATGTAAGTTACCACACACGAATGTAAATAACTATTTACTTTACTATCCTCTACATTTTCCTTCAAAAACTTCTCTACATCCTCTTTTTTTACATGACTTTTTCTTTCCCCATCCCATCCTGTTACCACGATGTTGTTCTTCCTCTTTCTTCTCTCTTCGATTTCCATTCTCTCTTACTGAAGGGACTAACAAGACTACAAAGGCCAAAGAGACTAAAGAAACCAATACAACCAAAGAGACTAAAGAGCCGAGGAGACCAAAGAGACTAAAAAGACTAAAGAGACTAAAGGGACTAAAAAGACTACAGAGACCAAAGAGACTAAAGAGACTAAAGAGACTAAAGAGACTAAAGAGACTAAAGAGACTAAAGAGACTAAAGAGACTAAAGAGACTAAAAAGACTAAAGAGACTAAAGAGACTAAAGAGACTAAAGAGACTAAAGAGACTAAAGAGACTAAAGAGACCAAAGATACCAAGGAGGCCGAAAAGACTAAAAAGACTAAAGAGACTAAAAGGACTACAGAGACCAAAGAGACTAAAGAGGCCGAAGAAACCGAGGAGACCGAAGAGACTAAAAAAACTAAAGAGACTAAAAAGACTACAGAAACCAAAAAGACTAAAGAGACTAAAGAAACTAAAGAGACTAAAGAGACTAAAGAGACTAAAAAGACTAAAGAGACTAAAGAGACTAAAGAGACTAAAGAGACTAAAGAGACTAAAGAGACTAAAGAGACTAAAGAGACTAAAGAGACTAAAGAGACTAAAGAGACTAAAGAGACTAAAGAGACTAAAGAGACTAAAGAGACTAAAGAGACTAAAGAGACTAAAGAGACTAAAGAGACTAAAGAGACTAAAGAGACTAAAGAAACTAAAGAGACTAAAGAGACTAAAGAAACCGAGGAGACCGAAGAGACTAAAAAGACTAAAGAGACAAAAAAACTAAAGACAAAAAAATCTAAAGAGACCAAAGAGACGAAAGTATCAAAAGGTTCAAATAGACGAAAAGTATTTAAAACATCTTGTTGAGAAATATTTGCAGCGGCCGTCGCGTCGGCCAGTTGGTAAACCCAAAGGGTCGTAAAACCTTTACCTGACTGGCCGCGCTCACGCCCGCAAGGAGTCGAAAACAAACTCTCAATCAAACAACAAGTCAAAATCCAAATCTCATTCAAACAACAACTCACTATTCAACAGCCGCAAAGGCATAATTCAATCTAAAACCAGGACACGGTTCCTTTATTCAAATTCAGTACAAAACCAGTCCGGGAGAAGAAACGTTCAATCTGCAACTATTCGTTATATACAAGTTTATTAAGTTCGCGAGTGTTTCAATACAAATCCAAAACATATGGTCCTTCGCGTAACACAAATCTACCCCCCCCCCATTTTCATTACACATCTAAAGAAAAAATTTTAAAAAATTTATCCCAATGATCAAATGTTTTAAAGAATCAATACTTGAATTTAAAATAATCAAATAATTAACAAAAAAAAGAAAGAGGAATATTAAAATGAATAAGCAGACTAAGGAGACTAAACAAACAGATGAGATTCAACAGAGTAAAAAAAAAATTAACCGATAAACAAAACTGAAAAACGTGCAGAAAGTAAAAGTACTAAGGACACTAAGATGAGTATCAAGATTACTTAATGAAACTAACAGAACAACAAAACTAAACAGACTAGAGACTAAAGATACTAAAGGGAGACTAAAGACATTTGTATTCTTTTGGAAGAGTTGCTTTGACATGACCATGCAAGTCGAATCGTTGAAGAATAGCTCGAAGGACCATGGTTTGCGATTATAAAATAAAACACTCGCAAACTTAATGAATTCTTTATTTGTTTACTTGCTTAGGGTTAACTTAAAAATGAATCAACCGACCCAGACCGTGTTTTAGATTTATCTGAATTGAACACAGGAACCTTGTCCCTGATGATTTAAAATTAAGAATGTGCTTGAATTTAGACTATCGATTTTGGATTCTCCATCAGTGTCGCCAGCCATGTAAGGGTTTATGACCCTTTGGGTTTTCCCAACTGGCCGGCAGGCCGCTGCGAATATTTCTGAACATTATTAAACATACTAAAGAAACTGAAGAGGCTAAGGAGACTAAAAAACTACAGAAGTTGAAAGAAAAGAAGATGGAAGAATTCCAAAGAAATAGTGAACAAGTTGATAAATGGAGAGAGAAAAGAAATATGAAAAACGACAAAAAAACAGGAACAAAATTTTGAAGGTCGAGAACGTGAATGAAAGACACAAGGTTAGAGAATAAAATTAATCGGGAGACAATTCAGCAATATTTCATTTTCAAGCCTCAGCAGCCAGCTGCAAGAGCGGACGATTTTATTGGAAAAATACACACTCGCGGTAACGTAAAACCAAACACGAGCAGACGAAGGGATTACAGCAGAGGGATGTGGAGAAAGTCATTATGTTTTATTGTTTTTTTTTTTGTATGTGTTTTTGTCAATCCAATCAGTCGGGATAAAACTAATATTGATTGGATTGGAAGATAGGAAATTTATGTCACTGGATAGCAGAAATTAAAAAAGTAAAGATTTTAGCTGTGGTATCCGAAGTATTCATTTAGGGGAGAGTGGGCTGTTATGGTGGTCATTAATTTTAGTGGAAATTTTGTTATGTATTTAGTTTAGTTGACGAGCGGTTGGCGTGTACTGAAATGGGCTAATCTGGATCGTTAGCACAAGAAATAAATCTGTAGCTGCGTGTTCACATTGTAAAGTATATTACTTGTCATGTACTTTACCGAATTTTAAAAAATAGAGATATAAAAACAAAAAAAAACTGATGAAAAACTAAGTAATATAATATCACTTCTTTTCGCCTCATTAATTCTAATTGTATTTTTTCCTTATTGGAGTATCCCCTACTGCATTGTTTTGTTCATAATTAAATTAAAAAACAACAACAAACTCTGTCAGTATAGTTATCATAAAGGTCGTTGCTGTTTTATTACTTCTCATTTTATGTCCATAATTAAATTTCTTTTAATAACCGTTTACGAAAACAAAAAAATTATCTATACATAAGTACCCCTAATTATTTCGAAAAATTAGTAACGTGTTCCACTCACCTTGTCTGCTTATCCCTAATTATCCCCCATCGGCAGCATCACAAGAATCGGGTAAAAAAATAAAACCGTTTATCACTCCGACCGTGTTGGCGCGCTTTTCGCTGGCATTTCCGTCGAGTTTAAAATTGGAGTCCCGTGCGTGTGGTACACCTGCCGAATCGCGACTGCGACGCGGACGACATGTTGAGTCACACCGCGCAAAATCAACCAATTTTATTGCAAATTCGGAGTGAATGCATCGGGAGTTCGGCGTCTATTGAGTTTTAAAAGTTTTTTGGGATCTACATGTTTCGAATATCAAGCACTTGTAGTGATTATCTTGTTTATCTTTGTTACTCTTTTGTGTTAATTTCCCTAACAGTTTTAAATGACACGCTTGGACTCTCAAAATCACAATTGTTACACCCACTGTGAGTTTAGCTTATTTGTTTTATGCATTTCCGTTTATTTGTACTTTTTGAAGTAAAACTTCTTTACGGACACTCAGGATTCTTTAGCTCCATTTATAAACTTACATAAATTAAGTGCGCTTTCACAATGGCGAACTGAGTTTTACTTCAGTCGGGTGGTCTAAAGCACACTCGTATTTTTTCTTTTCTTTTTTTAATTATTATTTTTTTATTTTAAATATAGATATTGTCTCTTTTATTTATTTTACTTCCTTTATTTTTTTGGAATCATTTTGAAGACTTTTCTATTTAAATTGTTCTAGCTTCCAAAACCTTCCGATAGATTTCTCTTATTTTACCTTCTATTTTCTTAATCATTTCTATCTTTGGGTTCTTTGGAGCAAATCCTCTACAATCTTTATATCTTTTTGACGCTTTCGAATAAATTTTTAAGATATTTTTGGATTCTTCTAATCCAGTTAATCCAGTACGGAAAATTGATGGGTAGTAAAATCGCGCGTTAACAAAAGCGTTATGTTTTACATTTTTGTCGTTTCTCACTCTTTAACTCGGAAACTAGGCGTTAAATCAAAAACATTCTCTCTTGAAAAACTATTCATTGTATGGTGATTAGTCTGAAGCAAGTTTCATATTTTTAACTCGAAAAACAAGCTTGCTTAATAAATACAAAATAGTAACGCATTGTCCGAACGGGACACCGCTCTACTCGATCACCCTCTCTAGCGTCTTCCACCGACCCACCATAGGTTTTAAAGCGGGACATTCCAAAATTCTACTATTAAAAGCCCAATTATTTTTATATTCACCGAGAGATTCTCTATGCAAAAAGAGTGAATAAATTGATACTTTGCATAACTTTTTTTTGAGTTTTTGAGTAGTTTTTTCTGACCCAATAGACGTTGTCCTGTCCAAATTTCAATAAACTTGTATTTGGACAGATTTATTATATTTATTTCATTTTTATTACATATATAGATTCGTTGGTAAGCGCATCACTTGAGAACGGCTGGACCGATTTGGTCATTTTTTAAATAACAATCAAAAACAAAATTCTGGATCTCGACAAAAGCGCCACCTACCGGGTTCAACTGTGGCTAAGAACCATCCAAGTGACCCCATAAAAGAAAATAATCAAATTCGGTCAGAAAAAAAAATTATCGGGTCCTGTGGCTAAGGCTAAGGTAATGCCATCAGTACAAAAAAAATATATATCAAAATCGGTCAGAAAATAAAAAAATATATGTCCTGGATCGCGAAAACAACATTAAAAACAAACAAAAAATTTCATCAAAATCGGTCAAGTCGTTTAGGAGGAGGAGAAGTAATATCAGTATTTATAAATAATGATGATATTCCTCATTTCTATACCACCTATATACCGTATGATCCAGTTGTTTGTCTTTAAGATTAGTTAAGACTAGTGCATATTAATTTATTAATTAATTACATATGAACGTAGTCTAGAATCACAGTGAGAAAATACAACAATAATATACTTAAGTAGAAACTACTAAAATTCTTGGTGGCGTTCGCATAACTGCGATAATAGTAGAGGAAAAGTCCCACTTTTCCTCCTAATAAAACAATCTACTATTATCGCGGTTATGCAAACGCGAATATTTCCCGTCGCTTCACGACATTTCAAGTCATTTCAAATCGCTTCAAGTCCTTTCAAAATATTTCAAGTCGCCTCAAGTCTTTCAAGTCGTTTCAAAACATTTCAAGTTCTTTCCAGTCGTTTCAAGTTTTTTCAAGCCACTTCATCTCTCTTCAAGTCACTAAAGGACATTTCAAGTCCCTTCCAGTCTCTTCAAAATATTTGAAGTCTTCCCAGGTCGCTTTAAGATTCTTCAAGACAAATCAAGTCTTTTCAAATTGCTTCAAGTTTCTTCAAGTCGCTTCAAGTCCCTTCAAAATATTTCAAGTCTTTTCAATTCGCTTCAAGTCGTTTCAAAACATTTCAAGTCCTTTCCAATCGTTTCAAGATTCTCAAAGTCGCTTCATGTCTCTTCAAGTCGTTTCAAAACTCTTCAAGACATTTCAAGACTTTTCAAGTAGCTTAAATTTCAAGTCACCTCAAGTCGTTTCAAAACATCTCAAGTCTTTTCAGTTCGCTTCAAGTCTTTAAAGTCGTTTCAAATCCTTTCAAGTGGTTTCAAGGTATTTCAAGTTTTTTCAAGTGGCTTCCAGTCTCTTCAAGATATTATTTGAAATCTTCCCAGATCGCTCTAAAACTCAAGTATTTCTTCAAACATCTCAAGTCCCGTCAAAACATTTCATGTCGTTTTAAGTCGCTTCAAGTCTTTCAAGTAGTTTCAAAATATTCCAAGTTCCTTAATTTCGTTTCAAGTTTCTTCAAGTTGCTTCAGGACATTTTAACTTTTTTCAAGTCGCTTTCAAGTCCCTTCAAGATATTTGAAGTCTTCCCAGGTTGCTTCAAGTCTTTTCAAGTCGCTTCAAAGTCGTTTCAAGTTTCTTCAAGTCGCTTTCAGACCCTTCAAAATATTTTCAAGTCATTTCAAGTATTTTCAAATCTTCAATTGCTTTCCAAACTTTTCAAGTTGCCTCAAGTCCCTTCAAAACATTTCATTTTGTTTCAAGTCGCCTCAAGTCTTTGAAGTCATTTCAAGATATTCTGAGTCTTTTCAAAGCCGATTCAAGTTTCTTCAAGTCGCTTCAGGCCATTTCAAGTGCTTTCAAATTGCGTCACTTTTCTCCGAATAGAACATGCTATTTTTTCTTCAAACGCCGAAAATCGACCCCGAAATACAAATCTGACAGTTTACTAACCTCAACTTCCCGATTTTTTTCAAATTAACTTCAGCGCTAAATCCCGAAAAGAATAAAATAATTTAATTTTAAAAAATCTAAATTATATACTGTAACGGACGTGGACCCGAGATGACTCATCGCTGTAGCGGCGTCATCAACTACTAGAATGTGCTGGATTTATACTACAACGTGCTCGAGTATGACATCATCTTTTGGAATATCCAGTACACATCGAGAGCGCCATGGAACATCTGGAGGCGTCTAGAAAGATTTAGGCGCCGGTATATTTATTGGAGGATGTTCCAGTGGGAGTCAGTCAGTCGTATCATCGAGTCTAGTCAGTCGAACCAGTTGCATCAAAGTCAGTGAGTCGAGTCAGACAGTTGACAGTAATATTAGAAGTATAAATAATTTGTACGTAGTGTTCAAATAAATAAATAAATGGAACCCAGTAACGCAACAATACGCTGCCGATTTGAAAGGCCTCTCCAATTTTTCAAAGCACACGATTGGTAAATTGAGCGGTAGACAAAACACTTTGTCTGCCTAGGCAGAGAAATGGACATTTGTAATTGCCTATTGACGTATATACAATGTCACGTTTTTCACGTGTAGGATTTAGCCATATTTTATAGACATGTTTTACTTACATAATTTAACCGCTTTTTTACACTGTTTCTTGCGGGAAAAAATTACGTGATTTTTTCCCAGACCCTCTCTCTCTCCCACGAGAGATTGTGTGAGATTCGGTTTGAAAAAACAAAAAGTAACGAAACTATTACAGGAACTAATAGAGCAATTAAAAGAAAAAAATAAAAGCATAAATTGAACAAACTGAAGACTGCTCGTTAATTTTTTAAATTGTGTTTCTTGCATTTCGTTGGTGTTTCAAAACTCCTTTCACATGAAACTGAAATTCTCACGGTATTCATTGAACTTAATTCGGGATCAGAAGCGCTTCCACCATTTTCACTCTATAAACACGTTTACAACCGGGCGAAAGAAGATCAATGGTGAAAGTAAATATTATCTAAACCTAAGAAAGCATACATTTATCAATAAATATAGATGGATGGGAACAATATCAACAGTAATTCAAATTTTGTCGAATATCGCAACCTAACACGCAATTAGAGACGAGCTTTTCATTATGGCTCGGTGAGCACGACGCTTTAATATTTACTTGTCAGTTATTTAGTTAATTATTTAAATCTGGCATTGGAGTTTTGATGCTCTTTAAGTAAAATCTTCTCTAAATATAGAAACGATTTAAACGGAGTTCATCTTCCAGTTTTTCATGGCCCATTTGTATGCAAACAAAGTAGGACTTTTACGATTTTCGGAGCGGAGCTTATCCTTCAGATCGCGCCATTGGATCGAGAGTTACTCAAATCCAAATGCATTTTTTATCGACACTTCGGCGTTCCTTAATACGCACGCAGATGCCTGATGGAATCGCAATTTTTTATAATACTGCCCGAACTCCTTCTTATCAACACGTAGCAACCAATAAGTGAAAAGCACACTTTTTCACTGTAAGAAAAAGACGAAAATAGATATAAGTGACTTTTAAATCTATATCGGTTCGAATATCGAAGCGACAAAGTCGGCCACAACGATGGAATTTCTAATAATAGAGAATAATAGTGTGTCCAAGCGTCCCCATGATGTTGTTTGGAATTTCCCAATGTCCAGCGAGCGCTTAACGACTCCTACATCACACACTGTAACGTGCAGAATGGACAAATTTAAATTTAGTGGAGTTTTATTGGGAAATTACGTGGTTTACATGGTCGCTCGTGTTGATTTACGTCCGATAACAACGATCCGTGGTAAGATCCGACATTTATCACCCGTTTTTGCGAAACAAAGTAAATTTCGGTCGGGGTCGGCTGAAAGTGCTTCCCCCGAAAAAATCCATAACCGCCCGTTGGCCCGTTGAGAAGTTCCTTATTTATTGTCTCTGAGAATTTATGGCGAAACGGACTCCCACGGAGCGATGTGGATCAAACGATCCGTTCTGATGATTATAACGAGATTTCGATGCTCCGCCGTGACCTCATCGTCAAATTTCAGCTTTTAACTCGCGCGGAGCTTTTAAATTGCGGACGATGCCATTTAGCGACGAACCCACGTTAATATCCACTTCAATCAAATATCGCCCTTTCAAGTCTTTTCAGGTTCGAAGTTGGACCTGGAAGCAGCGGCGACTCAGATTTAAGAACTGATATTACGGGGTTATTAGAAAATAAGAATGTTGTCGCTATGAAACCGTTTTGTCAACCAATCAGAAGCAAATATTATGGAAGCACGCATCTAATACATCACCCTTCAATTGTAAAGTAAGTAAATGGTTGTCATTACCAAACCAATGAAAGTGACCGAGACGGCTTTGAAGACGATAATGTATTGTCATAAAATGGTTGTCATCGTGACTAGGAGCAAACATTGTGAAGGCACTCATTTTATACATCACCCATTAATTGTACCGAAAAAGACGAATGCATGAAAGTAAATAAATTTGTCAACCAATGGAAGATAAATTTAGTTGTCGCACTATTTGTATATTCCTCTCAATCACATACTTCCGAAACGGCTTTCAGAACGACAATCTATTGTCATAAAGTGGTTGTCATTGTCAAACCATTTTGTGGGAAGTAAATGGTTGTCATTTCTAAACCAATTTGTAAACCAATAGAAGATAAATTTAGTGACCCATCCCTTTATCACATTTTCTTCAATGTCGCATTATTTGTATATCTTCCTCAATCACATACCTCCGAAACGGCTTTCAGAACATGTCATAAACTGGTAGTCATTGTCAAACCATTTTGTCAAGCAATCAGGAGCAAACATTATGAAGCGACTCATTTTATACATCACCCATCAATTGTACCGAAAAAAACAAATCCGTGAATAAGTATAAGTAAATTGTTGTCATTACTAAACTAATTTGTCAACCAATAGAAGATAAATTTAGTGATCCATCTCTTTATCACATTTTCTGCAATGTCGCACTATGTGTATATCCCCCTTACTAACATACCTCCGAGACGACTTTGAGAACGACAATTTATTTTCCTAAAATGGTTGTCATTGTCTAACCATTTTTCCGACCAATAACGAGCAAATATTATGAATGAACTCAATTTATACATTTGTTGCCAAAATAACAAACGAAGCAAAAACGAAATGGGAAGTAAATGGTTGTCATTTCTAAACCAATTTGTCAACCAATGGAAGATAAATTTAGTGACCCATCCCTTTATCACATTTTCTGCAATGTCGCACTATTTGTATATCTTCCTCAATCACATACCTCCGAAGCGGCTTTCAGAACGACATGGCATAAAATGGTTGTCATTGTCAAACCATTTTGTCAAGCAATTAGGAGCAAACATTATGAAGCGACTCATTTTGTACATCACCTATCAATTGTACCGAAAAAACGAATCCATGAAAGAAGTATAAGTAAATGGTTGTCATTACTAAACTAATTTGTCAACCAACGGAAGATCAATTTAGTGACCTATCTACTTATCACATTTTTGCAGTGTCGCACTATGTGTATATCCCCCTCACTAACATACCTCCGAGGCGACTTTGAGAACGACAATTTATTTTCCTAAAATGGTTGTCATTGTCTAACAATTTTTCCGACCAATAACGAGAAAATATTATGAATGTACTCAATTTATACATTTGTTGCCAAAATAACAAACGAAGCAAAACCGAAATGGGAAGTAAATGGTTGTCATTTCTAAACCAATTTATCAACCAATGGAAGATAAATTTAGTTACCCATCTTTTTATCACATTTTCTGCAATGTCGCACTATTTGTATATCTTCCTCAATCACATACTTCCGAAACGGCTTTCAGAACGACATGTCATAAAGTGGTTGTCATTGTCAAACCATTTTGTCAAGCAATCAGGAGCAAACATTATGAAGCGACTCATTTTATACATCACCCATCAATTGTACCGAAAAAAACAAATCCGTGAATAAGTATAAGTAAATTGTTGTCATTACTAAACTAATTTGTCAACCAACGGAAGATCAATTTAGTGACCTATCTCTTCATCACATTTTTGCAGTGTCGCACTATGTGTATATCCCCCTCACTAACATACCTCCGAGACGGTTTTGAGAACGACAATTTATTTTCCTAAAATGGTTGTCATTGTCTAACCATTTTTCCGACCAATAACGAGCAAATATTATGAATGAACTCAATTTATACATTTGTTGCCAAAATAACAAACGAAGCAAAAACGAAATGGGAAGTAAATGGTTGTCATTTCTAAACCAATTTGTCAACCAATGGAAGATAAATTTAGTGACCCATCCCTTTATCACATTTTCTGCAATGTCGCACTATTTGTATATCTTCCTCAATCACATACCTCCGAAGCGGCTTTCAGAACGACATGGCATAAAATGGTTGTCATTGTCAAACCATTTTGTCAAGCAATCAGGAGCAAACATTATGAAGCGACTCATTTTGTACATCACCCATCAATTGTACCGAAAAAACGAATCCATGAAAGAAGTATAAGTAAATGGTTGTCATTACTAAACTAATTTGTCAACCAACGGAAGATCAATTTAGTGACCTATCTCTTCATCACATTTTTGCAGTGTCGCACTATGTGTATATCCCCCTCACTAACATACCTCCGAGACGACTTTGAGAACGACAATTTATTTTCCTAAAATGGTTGTCATTGTCTAACCATTTTTCCGACCAATAACTAGCAAATATTATGAATGCACTCAATTTATACATTTGTTGCCAAAATAACAAACGAAGCAAAAACGAAATGGGATGTAAATGGTTGTCATTTCTAAAAAAATTTGTCAACCAATGGAAGATAAATTTAGTGACCCATCCCTTTATCACATTTTCTGCAATGTCGCATTATTTGTATATCTTCCTCAATCACATACCTCCGAAGCGGCTTTCAGAACATGTCATAAAATGGTTGTCATTGTCAAACCATTTTGTCAAGCAATCAGGAGCAAACATTATGAAGCGACTCATTTTGTACATCACCTATTAATTGTACCGAAACAAACGAATCCATGAAAGAAGTATAAGTAAATGGTTGTCATTACTAAACTAATTTGTCAACCAACGGAAGATCAATTTAGTGACCTATCTCTTCATCACATTTTTGCATTGTCGCACTATGTGTATATCCCCCTCACTAACATACCTCCGAGACGACTTTGAGAACGACAATTTATTTTCCTAAAATGGTTGTCATTGTCTAACCATTTTTCCGACCGATAACTAGCAAATATTATGAATGCACTCAATTTATACATTTGTTGCCAAAATAACAAACGAAGCAAAACCGAAATGAGAAGTAAATGGTTGTCATTACTAAACCAATTTGTCAACCAATGGAAGATAAATTTAGTGACTCATCTGCCCATCACTTTATTGGCAATGTCGCGCAATTTGTATATTCCTCTTATACATACCGGCGAAGCGACTTCAAGAACGACAATATATTGTCATTGTCAAACACATATTATGAAAATTTTATAAAGCACACATTTTACCCATCAACCTTCAATTTTATACAATAAAGAAAGAAATGGTTGTCATTCTTAAACCAATTTGCCAACCAATAAAAAAGTAAATCTAGTGGTCCACCATTTATTATCTGAGAGTGTGGTTCAGTAAATAACCAAAATCTATTTCGATAATCATAATCAGAACGTTTCCACGCCATTTTGTGATTATTCGCTCGACTTGTTGATTAATGGTGCCCATGTATTTCGAAGTTCCCTCACCGCTCACCCATTTGACCACATCCCGAACGAACCGCCCCTGCCTCCCGGTATATCGATTACAAAACGAATGAACCTTTAAGAAAACACACGTCTCATCTATGAAAAGCGAGATTACCGAAGTGAAAAGAAAACGAAGCGTCGAATAATTCAGGTTCGCCATTAATGGAGCGTGCTTTCCTTCTGCAGATCGGAATTACCGACGGATAAGAAATGAGTGAAAAAGAACCGGGAGGTAAGAAGCGAAATTATTCAGCGATTTTATTGACGATGTTTATCTTTCATTTTTGTGGTGAAATTCCGTCCCTTTGTTCTTTTTGTGTGTTCTTGCCACGGCCGTAATTAAGCCCCGAGTTTGATATCGGTTGATGAATGAAGGGGTTCCGAGCTGGGTTTTGTGTGGATGTGGTTAAGAAAAATTAAACGAGAAATTTTTTGTTAATGTTCCAAATCTCTATATTTGTTCAGAAAAACGTTGTTTTCCTACGTTTAGATAATATTTGCTTTCACTATTGATCTTATTTCGCCCGTTTGTAAACGTGTTTACAGAGGAAATATGTTGGATGCGCCTGCAATACCGAAGTGAGTTGTGAGAATTTAGTTTCAAGTGAAATAGTATATGTACGAGTGCTGAGAAACGGGAGTCGCGACAGTAGACACGCATGTTTGAAATATCCCTGTTGTACACTATGCTTTGCCTTCGATCACCACTCCAAAGAAAAAAAAGTACATATAACTGTATACCATACTCGTTCAGATCAAGTTAAAGATAAGCAAAATGTAACATCAAAGGTTTTTTATCAGTCACCCTGTATACAGGGTGATTCATGAAGTATAGTAGATATTTAAACCTCAAATTATGTGGTCCTTTTTTTTAAATTGTCATTTTGTGTCTAATTTTTTTTTAAGAGGCGCATCCACCATTTCTTACCCTTCCTTCAATCTTCTCCCGTAAGCTTCCGGGTGTCTTTACATGATCAAATGTGACACTGTAATGATGAAAACAACGCCAAAATTTGGGAAATTGCACTCTCAAGGGCCGACAGAATTTTTTACGATTCATCTTCCAGAGGCGCATCCACCATTTCTCACCCTTTCTTCAATCTTCCCCCCTGGGCTTCCGGGTGTTTTTACCTGATCAAATGTGACATTGTAATGATGAAAACAGGGCCCAGATTCTACAAATTACACCCTCAAAGACCGACGGAATTTTTGGCAATTTTCTTTTAAGAGGCGCATCCACCATTTCTTACTCTTCCTTAAATCTTCCCCCGTAAGCCTCCGGGAGTCTTTACATGATCAAATGTGACACTGTAATGATGAAAACAACGCCAAAATTTGGGTAATTACACTCTGAAGGGCCGACAGAATTTTTTACGATTTTTCTTTAAGAGGCGCATCCACCATTTCTTACCGTTTCTTCAATCTTCCCCCAGAGGCTTCCGGGTGATTTTATTTGATCAAATGTAACACTGTAAGGATGAAAACAGGGCCCAGATTCTACAAATTACACCCTCAAAGACCGACGGAATTTTTGGCAATTTTTTTTTAAGAGGCGCATCCACCATTTCTTACTCTTTCTTCAATCTTCCCCCGTAAGCCTCCGGGAGTCTTTACATGATCAGATGTGACACTGTAATGATGAAAACAACGCCCAAATTCGGGAAATTACACCCTCAAAGACCGACGGAATTTTTGGCAATTTTTTTTTAAGAGGCGCATCCACCATTTCTTACTCTTCCTTCAATCTTCCCCCGTAAGCCTCCGGGAGTCTTTACATGATCAAATGTGACACTGTAATGATGAAAACAACGCCCAAATTCGGGAAATTACACTCTCAAAGGCCGACTAAAGTTTTTACGATTTTTGTTCAAGAGGCGCATCCACCATTTCTCACCGTTTCTTCAATCTTCCCCCAGAGGCTTCCGGGTGTTTTTATTTGATCAAATGTAACACTGTAAGGATGAAAACAGGGCCCAGATTCTACAAATTACACCCTCAAGGACCGACAGAATTTTTTAAATTTTTTTTTCAAAAGCAGCATCCACCATTTCTCACCCTTTCTTCAATCTTCCCCCCTAGGCTTCCGGGTGTTTTTACCTGATCAAATGTAACACTGTAAGGATGAAAACAGGGCCCAGATTCTACAAATTACACCCTCAAGGACCGACAGAATTTTTTAAAATTTTTCTTCAAAACAGCATCCACCATTTCTCACCCTTTCTTCACTCTTCCCCCTTAGGCTTCCGGGTGTTTTTACCTGATCAAATGTGACACTGTAATGATGACAACAACGCCCAAATTCGGGAAATTACACTCTCAAACGCCGACAGAATTTTTTACGATTTTTGTTCAAGAGGCGCATCCACCATTTCTCACCGTTTCTTCAATCTTCCACCAGAGGCTTCCGGGTGTTTTTATTTGATCAAATGTAACACTGTAAGGATGAAAACAGGGCCCAGATTCTACAAATTACACCCTCAAGGACCGACAGAATTTTTTAAATTTTTTTTTCAAAAGCAGCATCCATCATTTCTCACCCTTTCTTCAATCTTCCCCCCTAGGCTTCCGGGTGTTTTACCTGATCAAATGTAACATTGTAATGATGAAAACAGGGCCCAGATTCTACAAATTACACCCTCAAAGACCGACGGAATTTTTGGCAATTTTCTTTTAAGAGGCGCATCCACCATTTCTTACTCTTCCTCCAATCTTCCCCCGTAAGATTCCGGGAGTCTTTACATGATCAAATGTGACACTGCAATGATGAAAACAACGCCCAAATTCGGGAAATTACACTCTCAAAGGCCGACAGAATTTTTTACGATTTTTGATCAAGAGGCGCATCCACCATTTCTCACCGTTTCTTCAATCTTCCCCCATAGGCTTCCGGGTGTTTTTATTTGATCAAATGTAACACTGTAATGACGAAAACAGGACCCAAATTCTATTTCTATTCTAAATTTAATTTATATTTTCTTTCATATTTTTAGTTCTTATCTATGTCGTTAATTTCACCCTAGTTTTGTTTTTACTTTTCTTGGCTATTTTGGTTTATTTAGTTACTTTAGATCTTTTAGATTTTCAATCTTTTCAGTCTATGCAGTCTCCGCAGATCCTTTAATTTCTTTAGATAACAATAATTTATTCAATGTGAGCTGTAGGGCTTGTCACAGGGCCCCTCAAACAGCAATGCATATATTGGCGGCATGCCCGGTGTATGCAGTTTCGGCCTAAATCCATTTAAAACACCATTATGCGATAGACCAGACAGCAGTGCTGCCCTATATCCCGAACGATATTGAGTCCGTTGTGGAGAACGAAAGGTGCGGAATATATTGGAACTTTTCGTTCTCCACCGTCAGGCAGATAACAGCGAAAAGCCTGACGTGGTTCCATTGGACCACTCCTCCAAGCAGATGTTTGCTATTGAATTTTCGGCTCTTGCTAAAAATAACATCTGCGTCAAGAAGGAGGAAAAGCGGACAAAATATCAAGACCTGCTCTTTGAACTTAGGAGGCTGTACTCAAGTTACTCAGTGAAGGTCGTCGTTTTGGTAATTGGGTGCATGGGAGGCATCAAGGACTCGCTCGTCTCCAATCTGAAAATCATACCTGCGTGCCGTAAACCGGCAGAGACTCTTGCGGCTGGAATGCAGAAAGCGGTCATCTTGGGGTCGTTGCATCTGCACATGATTCACGGGATTCATAGCTACTGACCTCATGGTTTTGAGGAGTGGCTATGATGTACGAATAGGACCTGACCAGGAAGGGACCTCGTGAAGGTCGGAATCACGGGGAGCTCCTTCCGGTCAATACGGAAAAAAAATTATTCACTCTTTTGAACATTTCGTTTTCCTTAGACTTTATAGCTCTAAAATCCTTTAGTTCTTTCGAATTGTTGTTATCCTTTTAATCCTTTTTATTCTTTAAATACTTAACATGTTTTTTTTGTGATTTTTCTTTATTTTTATCTTCTTTATACAGGGTGACCTTTTACGACGTATTTTATATATGTATTTTTAACAAAAAAAAAATATTTTACAGTTTGACACTCGCTTGTGTCATGCAATAATAAAATGTCAGATAAACGTCACACTATTTTTATGGATTTTAATCAAATTAAAGACTTACCGGAGTTGTGTCGAACTATAAAACGTATTACACTCGTTCCTGTGTAAATTGGACATTTTCCGGCACTAGGGTTTTAAAAAAGCACGAGTGAAACGTTTAATTTACACAAGAACTCGTATAATAATATACTATACTTCACTTCACAATGAATTTATTTTTTTCAAATTTCACTGTATAGACTTTTTATTACAGAGACTTGTAACTATGATCACATTAAAAAATTTAAATAATAATTATTAGTTTATTTTAGCATGGAGAACCTTAAAAAATGACTGAATAATTTAATAAGTGAGCAATGAATATTTGTCACTTCTGAAACAATTTATTGTTTTGGTAATTATTTTTTTAATCTTTCGCCAATAAGATGAATAACGAAGTGCTATGGATTTGTTACAACAATTTCTTAGCAGACTAAAACTCTTATCATTCATTTTTAACCTACCTTTATACACCCGGTATAACCAAACGCAACCGTTAGTGTTTTTAGAAAATTTGATTTTGTTCTTAGGTTACTTGATATTTTCTCTATTCCAAAAATATTCTCTATGAGGATGATTAAAAATTATTACGAAGTGCTATAGATTTTTTACAACCTATTTTGACAGAATATACGGTTTGTTAAGAAAATGGATATAAATATTTTAGGTCAATTTGAGCAACTTTTCTTAATAACTTTTTTTTCATTTTTTTTTTTTTTCGTATTTCACCCTCTTCTAATATTGACGAGTCGTTTCATGCATCAAATGCGAATTCTTAGCACACTAAAACTCTTATCATTCATTTTTAACCTACCTTTATACGCCCGCTATAACCAAACCCAACGGTTAGTTTTCTTAGAAAATGTTTGATTTTGTTCTTAGGTTACTTGATATTTTCTCTATTCCAAAAATATACATAATATACAGTGAGCGGCAAAAATATGAAACAAATTTATTAAAAATTAAACATTTTTTTTTTTTTTTAAGAAATCTTTAGACCCGTCAATTTTAGTTTATAATGATGACGTTATCGATACTTTTTTAAATAAAAATCCCCTTAAAAAATATTGATGACGTCATCACTCGAAAACAAATGACTGCTTGGAATTTTATTTGGGATAAATATAAACCAAAATTGACCCGCCCAAGGATTTAAAAATATATATATTTGTTTAATTTTTAATAAATTTATTCCATATTTTTGCTGCTCACTGTATATATACACTCAGAACCTACGTACTTGATTTAAAGTATAATTAATTCTATTCTAGTCTATTGCGGTCAAAAAGACCCGAATTTCATTTATTCAAAAATCAACTCAAGATTAGTACTTAATTGGTGAGGACTGACTAGAAAGTTCAAATTTTAAAAGCGCCCAATACCAATTATAGTCTCACGAAACTCACTCCGGGCACACATAAAATAGTATCCATCAAGATGTTATAATGGGACTTACCAAAACACGATGGTATTCTAAAGTGGCACCCAACTTGTTGTCACATAAAAATTACCTTTACAATCTGTCATTGATACTCTGACAGTGATGGCTACTTGATTTAAATCATTTATTGGGTGCAAAAGTCCGAGTCTGTTCTGAGGAAAATATTATTCGTCAAAAAGACGCAAAGTGTGCGTAGACACACGCCATTAATTAATACAAAAATTGCCCGATGAAAATGAAAGGAATATTTGGGGAACTAAATAAAAACTCCTGATGAAGATACGTAATCTAACGTCGATGAAGGATGCGAAGACGAATTTGGAACCCCTAATTGCGCATATAGAATGCTCCCGGCAGTCACCATGTAATGCAGTACACAAAATTCAAAAATGGGACTTACCAGAGCAGCACGGGCCTCCACACTTGCACCCGACACCCACAATTCCGATTTTCAACCCATATATCACGGAAACAGAGCACTTTTTGTCCCGTAAAGATCACCCGCACAATCTGTCATTCACACCCTGGCAGTACCTACTTGATTTAAAGCATAATAAAAGCGAGTTGGTTTTGACCGTGAAAAAGACGCAAAGTGTGCGTAGACCCGACATTATTAATTCAAAAAATGAACAATTTTTTTTGGCTTTTATTCGTGGAAACAAAAATATAAAGACATATCTACGAAGAAAAATACACACAGTAAACGAAGTCGTTGAAACCCATCAATTTTAGCAACTAATTTTATTAGTCTTGAAAATGTATGTTGGGTTGCGTTCTCAATTCAGTTAGACTCAATATTCCTCGTAGAATCCGCCGGCCAATATTTTACGTAGGTACCAGACGAGAAGAATAAATCTAAATTTTATTTCCCAACAAACGCGCGAATTTACGGCCCCCGCTGCACACAGTTCCTGTTTAAGAAAATGCATTCCGATATATCACCCCATTTCCATAAATCCCCTGCATTTTTATTTTATGATCGCGAATAAATCCCTGGAGGTGGGCGCCAGTCGCTGCAACTTTGTGGGGAATTTCAATTAAGAAAACACGCACAAAACGCCGTTCGAAAAGCGCCGGCATTCAGTGCATGTTTTCTCGTTCGGAACGGGGGCAAATTAGGTTTGTTTATTGTTGTTGCTTTCATGCACTCATTTATTCAAAGGCTTCTTGTGTTTCAATACGGAGGTGAAACCAGCAGTTTGCGTAAACAGGAATATCGAAAATAATGGCAGTGGTAGTAATGCAGGAGGCGCTGCGGGAATATCAATTTCTGATCTCGGCGCTTAGGTGTTCGCAAGGGTGGTAATGGGCCCCCTACACAAATTGCTTTGAATTTAATTGACTCCGTAATAGGGCCTAATTTAGTTACCGCCTGGAATTGAATTTGAATTGGTACACCTAGTTTTTTTTGTAAGGTTGGTTATATTGTGTTAACATTAACCAAAAATAATCTTTGTCAATTCTTCAGTGGTGCCAATCTTACAATTTCTTTCGGAATTATATAGTCGCCTGTTACATACACCCAAATAAACAATGAGAGCAGAAGCAACTATAAGTGAATTTCCCAAATAGCCCCAAAACCATTAATAAAATTTTACGCTCCTATAAACGAGCGCTCATTGAAGGCCATCGATAGGCGATTGGCCCGTGATTTACGTAAACACCTGTTGCGTCCTCGGTGAAAAACGAGGAAAATAAAGAAATCAACAACCTGTTGAGACCGCCAGGGAGCGACATCTGGGTGCGGCCGCTCCAAACGCTGTAATTACTTCGAGATGAGTTTTGATCCGTTCGGACTATGTAAACACTGAACGTAAAAAAGTGTAATTAAAAAGAGTATGAAGGTAAGAAAAGAAAAAAAGTTGCTTACACAACTGAGGCCCCGGAGGGATTCGAACCCTCGATCTCCTGTTTACTAGACAGGCGCTTTAACCAACTAAGCCACGGCGCCATTTGCTCTGGCTTTACCGACTTCGGTACAAGTGCTCCAAGTAATATTTGTGATTGAGCTTTATTGTACTATTTTTATTTTAAATTTTACACCATGTCGTCTAGCTCTATTTAAGACAAATTAGACAAATTGTAGCCTTTTCCGTTCAAATTATGACCTATCGTCAAAGCTGTATAATTGGTTGCCTACACCAGAGTCAAGAAGAACAACTCTACTGTCAATGGTAGCTTATCAACTAATCCATCTAAAATAGTCATTGTTGGCTCAGGAATTCGTTTTAAATCTCTTGATAAAAAAAGACATACGACTTGAAGGACCAATGTTTTTCTTTTCCATCGACCTCGAAAATAAGAGACGCAACAGAAGAAGAGAGTCAAACCACCATAAAATATATTCTCCTTGCTAGTTACAAACTCGAATTCCCAGCCCCTCAGAAAAAGAACTCGAACTGCTCCCCCGTCTTCTTGCCCCCCATCTTCTGCACCTGCTCGATCCTCTTCTGCTGGTTGTCGATGGCGGCGCTCAACCTCTTTATGTTCTTCATGATCTCGATGTTCTTCTCTTCGATCTTCTGGATGTTCTTCTCCGTCGTCTGCAGACACTCCTGCGTCTGTTCGTTGATTTCGCCGATCTGCGCCGCCAACACCTTCCCCCTTTGGGCCTCGTTCTCGACGGACTTGTACGTGTCCATCAGGGCGGCCCTCATCTCGTCGTAGAGCTCCGAGTGCTTGGACCTGGGTACGCTCATTATGTCTTTGTTCCGCTTCTCGATGTCGGCCTTCTTCATGTAGGCGGCCTTGACGGCTTTGTGGATTTCCGCGGCGACGTCGTGGGAGTTCTGGGCTTTCTGCGAGGGACTCTTTAGAAGGTTTCGTTGAGTTGCGGCAACTTACCTCGAGGACTTTTTTCCCTTTGTCGTCTTCTTTTCGCAGTTCGTGCTTCATCTGGGCGGCGATGTTCTCGTGGCGTCGCTGCATCCTCATGGCGATCTCTTCTTTGTGGTCAGACAGCAGCTCCACGAATCTGCAACATTGTCGTCAAAAGGAGTCTTAACGATCTTGGGGTTGCTACTTCACGACCAGGTTCATGGGGTAGGCGTCTCTTAGACGCTCCAGGTGCTTCTTGTTGGGGGCTTTGTTGATCGCCTGCTCCCACATGTATGGGGGCAGCTGGTACTTGTCGTCGGGGGTGATGGAAGTGTCTAGTAGGGATTTCGCCTGGAGGAGCTCCTCGATCTCGTCCAACAGTTCTTCGCGTTTCAGCACTTGGCTGATTCTCAGACTGATCCTGTCGTGGAGGATCAACAACAATTCGATGCGCAACTTGTCAGGTTTCAGGCCTTCGAAAGCTCCGAACTCGTTGCGGTCTCTCAAGTCCTGCTCCAGTTGCTCCAACAGTCCGCTGATGGTCTCGTTCTGTCCCGGCTTGACCTTGTCTGAAATCCCACGTATAAAGTTAGAAAATGACTGGGAGGAACCGCCCACCGTCCAGCTCGTCCTCAATGTTGGTCAACAACACCTTGTAGAAAGTCACCACTTTCTCTCTTTCTTTGGGGTCCTTCCTCCTCGCCAGGATCTTCTCCATCTCGTACTCGGGCACCTCCTCTTTGTACTTCTGTTCCATGTGTCGATCGAACACTCTACAAACCTCAAATTTAGCCACTTCCCCCCTACCAATCACTCACCCTTCGCCTCCGCCCAGCCACTTGGGCTCCTCCTCCTCCAGACTCACGGCCACGTACGCGAACGCCCCCTGACCGTTGGGCAACGTCCGCGTCGCCAAGTAGGTACGCCCGTCCCTGGGGTGTTTCGGAGGACTCGCCAAGTCGCCTTCGTTGTCCTGCAACCACTCGGGGAGCTCCGCCCCTTCACCATCCTGTCCCAATTCGAACACGTTCAAGGCGTTGACAAAATTCACTTCGTTCATCGGCACGTGAAACTCCTTCCCCAACGTACCGGTCTGCATGCAGAGGAGGAGCTGGGAGAGGTAGATGTTGCGGCCGCGCTTTTGGTCCACCCCATTGCAACGCTCACCGCAGAGCTTCTGGAGCCATTGCTGGAAAAGGGGGAACGGTGGATGGGGGAGAGTGTGAGGGCGCCTTACTTCGCAGTGGTAGCGGATGTCGTTGTCGCGGACGTGCTTGAGGTAGGAGTTGACGAAGCCGAGGTAGAAGATGAAGTCTTCGTCGAGTTTGTTCTCGATTTCCATTCTGCTGGAATTTTGATGGGGTTTGAGTGACGTTTGAGATGGGCCACTTGATGTGGCTGCCATATCTTAGGGGCGGCATCCCTCTGTTGTTCTCTGGTTTAAGGAGCGTCTTAGAATTATATTTTTTTAGATAAAAATAAATTAAATGTTGAAAGTACAAGAAATTGGAAAAAAAAGATAGGCCAAAAGAGAAGCGCCTGGTGTGCTGTCAACCAATCTATCGGGTCATTCATTGTTATCACGTCATCCTTGGAAATAAGTGTTCGCCCCAGGAATAAATTTTGCAACATAGGAGAGGGTCCCCCGGATTGTTGATGTCACTTGCTCGCTCCTACTTCCTCTGGGATCCCCTTTAAATCTTTATTTTCACAACTTTTCCAATTCTAACCTCAACCAGTTGTCATCCAAATGTCATTTGTGACTGTCAACACAACACCCAGTACAATTTTGTTTACAATTTCTCGTATTTAGTCCAAAATGAACGATTCGACGCCTTCCCTGAGCCGGTACTTCGGCGAGAAGACGGACCACGTCACCGACACCATCGACTTTTCCCAGGAACTCAGCGAGGCTTCCACCCGAATCACCGATCTGAAACTCGACGACAATCAGACAAGTGTTCACAAGAACGAACCGGAAGTGTGCAGGATATTCGCAGAGACTCCGCCCCAGACGAAGGACCAGACCACGTCCTTCTTCGACCTTATAGGAAACAAGAGGACCAGCGGCCTCATTACCGAGCTGGACATCACACCGAGCAACGACGTACGTTGTAGTGGTTTCGAGGGTGTCTCTGTAACGGGGGTGTTGCAGGATGGGTACAACGCCAGGGTGGCCATGGGATCGGAGGCGGATCGGCGGAGGGACGCTTGGATCCCCAGCGATAGAACCAGACAGTGCTTGATCGCGTGTTCGACCGCGGCCCCCGGGACTTACTTCCCCGACAGGGAGATGCTGACGATGCCCGGGGTGCTCCTGGAGGAAGACCTGGGGGACAACATCGCCGATGCCGTGACCCTGTGCCTGGGGGAGGCGGAGGCGGCGCAGCGCAGCGTCCTCACCGAGAGCGACGTCACGCAGGACGAGCGGGGCCTCCGGGAGCTGGTGCAGGCCGGGTCGTACCGCGCCGCCATCAATCTCACCGCCCGCCTCCTCGCCATCTACGGCCAGGGCCGGGGGCGCGTGGGCCAGCCCAGCAAGCACTCGCCGCACTCCCTGCAGCTGTGGTTCACGCGGATCGCACTCCTGATCAAGACGAAGGCCTTCGCCGTCGCCCAGTCGGAGGCTGTGCCCTTCGGACAGCTCGACAAGCCCGACGTCTTCTACCAGTTCTACCCGGAGATGTACGGTGGGCGGCCGGGCTCCATCGCCTCCTTCTCGTTTCGGCTGCTGCTCTGCGAACTGCCCATGCACTGCGGAAAGCCGCGGGAGTCGCTGACGCGGCTGTACAACGTGAAGGCGAAGATCAAGCAGATGCTGGAAAACCTGAAGCAGGGGCTGTGCGAGGACGGGAGCCCCATGGAGATAGCGGAGACGGATAGGGCGGACTCGGTGCGACTGTGGGTGGCTAGGGAGACGAGGGTGCTGCACTCGATCGTCAATTGCGCGCTAGCCCTGAAGGACTACGAGCTGGCGATGGTCATCATGGAGGAGCTGTGTCACAGGTCTCTTGAGTATTATCGGTTGCATAATTTCACTCGGTAATTTCAGAGACGGCACAACCCGCCACATGCTCTTCTCGGCCCTGGGCCGCCTGCGTCTGCAAGTGGGGGACGTGGCGGGGGCTGAGAGCTGCTTCGACGAGGCGCGGGCCCTCAAGGGCAACGTGATGGACCTGCGCGAGTACGTCGATCGGGGGCTCCTCGCCGTGGCCCAGAACGCCTTCGACGAGGCCTACATCTACTTCCAGCAGGCCAGCCAACTGGAACCCACCAACGTCATGGTATTCACACCCCCATGCACTGTGAAACATCCACTCACACTTCTGTCCCAGATCCTGAACAACATGGGGGTCTGCCTCTTGTACGAGGGCCGCCTCAAGGAGGCGATCAAAGTCCTGGAAACTGCCATCGAGACGAACCCCGTCCACGCCCTCCACGAGTCGCTCCTGCTGAATTTGTGCACTCTCTACGACATGGAGTCGTCGAAGGGGCGCATGAAAAAATTTGCCCTCCTGAGACAGATATCCCGGTACCGGGCGGACGCCCCCACGACGATCCTAGAGAAGCTTTACGGTTAACTTGTTGATTTAGTCATTTGTGTGTCTGTGATTTAGTTCAATTTAATTTATTTTACTACAGTTGGAAATACTGGTGATGGTACAAGTTTGGATTGCGTCTTTGGGCCAAGGGAACAATGTCTTAAGTGCCTTAACTGATTGCAGAGGCATGAATTCAAAACTGTTGCAAGTTGCACTAGAAGTGGTCTTTGTTTGTCAAGCAGTATTACGTGTTGCCAGGCACTTAGCTGTAACTTAGGAAAATTGTGAGCACAGTGCATCAAGAAAACGGCGCGTAGACACTCCGACTCCAGCCCCTTTCTCCCCTCCATATCAACAAACTGCGATGGTTGTATCGATAAAGATTTATTTATACAAGTTCAACTTGTCACTATTACACCAATAAATGTCTACACAGCTAGGATCTCAATGATGGGGTAAACCCTCCGTCTTCCCGAACTTCTTCTCCCACAGCTTCACGTACTCCCTCTTGCGCTGTTCCCTCCGCGCGAAATACTCCGGATACTGCGCCTTCTCGAGGGGATGCCAGTAATCCACCACCCAGTCGGGCGGGATCACCTCACGGCCATAAGCAACACCGCCCGGAGACGTAGGGACTAAAATCAACACTCAGCAAAGACGACAAACACCGACCGTAACCTCACATTTTCGGGGCAACCAGTGCTGCTTCTGGAACAGCTCCTCCTCGCCCTGTCGGATCAGGTCCTTGGCCACTCGCATGTCCTTCAAATCCTTGTTTTGGTCGAAACGGTTTCGCATCATGACGGCATAGTAGCGATAGACCTCTCTGGAATGAGGTTAGGGTTATGTAAGAACATAACCTCGAATCGGGGGTTACCTGCGGTCGTACCAGCACTCGAGGGAGCGAAGGGCTTGTTTGTAAAGGGACTTGACCTTCGCGGTGTGGGAAACGAGGCCCGTGGGGACCGACATCGCACTGGAATTTTGAAATTGGTAATGGGGGCCGAACAGTGTCAACTGGCAGCTGTCAGAGCTGTCAGAATCAGCTGGGATGTCGGTGTGTCATTGGCGGTAGAGGATTTTTGGCGAGGAGTGGTAGTCTAAGGTAGCTTTAGTTTAATAGGACGACCAACAAGTCATTTCGCAAAACCAAAAATTTTTGTACTGTTTTTACAGTCTTTTGTCCGTTCTATTTTTTATATAATATAATATATATCATGTGTTCATTTAAAAAAGTCATCAAGTCGTCTATGAATTTGACATAACATTTTAACGTTAGTCTGTTGACAAATTAATAATGTAGTATGTATTGCTGGTTGCAGACGTTCAACTTGTACATGAAGCAATAAATCACATGCGTTTTTCAATTCGTGTTCGTCACTCAAAAAATCACAAGCAACTTGATGACTTTTTTAAATGAACACCTTATATTATATTAAAGTTATGAGCCATTCCGGAGGCAATAAATTGAAAACTTTTGTTTTGAAATTCCTAAAAATAATAATGGATTGCCCCAAAAATATGAGGCGCCGTCTGTGCTATAATTATATGAACACTGTTTAAAAATAATATTGCTGTTTAAAAATATATATATTAATAATATATATTATTAATATATATATTAATATATATTAATATATATATATATTATATATATTATATATATATTATTCATTAACAATTGTACTTAATTTAAAAAAAATATTTTCATATATTTTTTTATTTGGATTTTTTTTCAATTTCATGTTGTGACAAAATACATTATTGGTTGCATAGATAGTCATAAACTGTTGTGGTCTCCTGTTGGTAAACAACATAACCTCAAAGCTCAAATTACTTGTCACCACATTTTTGCTCACCACTAGGGTAAACACTCAAACTCCAACTAGCAGCAGGTCTAGCCAGTAAACTACTGGTTACGATATAAGAGGTTAAATATTTGTAATTTGTTTACGTCATTCTTTGAATTATGTATTAGGTTTTTTTTTCAAGTAGCATGGAGGAAAACAGACAGAAACGTACGCAACCAGTAATGTATTTTGTCACAACATGAAAGTTATAAAAAGAAAATTTAAATAAAAAATATAATGTGAAAATGTATTTTTTTAAATTAAATAATTTTTTTATAAATTAATAATATATTACATATTAATTTTTTTTTATTTTATTTTTTAAACAGCAATATTTCTTTTAAACTATGGCACAAACGGCGCCTCATACAAAAATGTCATAATATAATTGTGTTGAAACAAGAAAAATCAATTTATGGAAGCAAATAAGGGAGTAATAGTAGATTATTATACGAGTTCCTGTGTAAATTGGAGGCTTTATGCCACAAGGGGTTTATAAAAGCACGAGTGAAACGAGTGCTTTTGTGAACCCCGAGTGGCATAAAGCGTTCAATCTACACAGGTACGACTGTAATACGACGTTTTGTCGTTCGACACGACCCCGGAAAGCCTTTAAATTGCTTAAAATCCATAAAAATAGTTTGACTTTTATCTGTCATTTTTATTATTTCATGACAGAGTGTTTACACAAGCGAAAATTTGAAAATTCTGACAGTGTCGAACGATAAAATATTTAAGAAAAAAAAACAAATTCTATACTTCACAATCATGTTGACATTTCTGACACATTAGTGCAGTTTTATAACCTTAATTCTAAAAAGCCGTTATAAACTATAAAAAATTAATATAATCTGACAAAACTTTTTCTGACATTTCCCGTTCTATTTGAAGCCAACCGTAGTAAATTATGGAATTACGAAATCATTAAATTACAGTATTATAGAATTGCTGAATTTTGAAATGACGATCATAATGAATTACGAAATTTAGAAATTACGGAATTATGGAATTAAGAAGTTATGCAATTTTGAACTTACGAAATTACGAAACCAAATGAATCATGGAATTTCGACAAATTACATTAAATTATACTGACAATTTATATGAAAAAAATTTTCACAACGAATTTCATAACAGAAGTATTATTTAATGATGCTGTCCGCGCTCAACTTTAGTGTAGATGTGAAGTCCTTGAATTTCCGGTTATCATTGATTTTTTATTTTTAATTATAAAAAAAATCCGTTAAATTTTCTGACAGATGACCGTAAACTTTTTTGGTTCGAAAAACCGATTTCCCTAACGCATTTTTTTTCGATCGCATAGTAATTTAATTCCGCTCACTATCTCGACCTCCGAACTCGTCGACTCGATGGAAAACATCTCGACGCCGCCGGGCATCCCGCGGAGCGACCCTGAACCACCGCCAGATGGTCGGGGGGGCGGCGATCGCCCGCCCCCGGCCCGATGCGCGAGGGTTGCGCCAGTGCGCATGCGTGCCGCTCGTTTTGACGTTTGACGTTTTGGGGCTGTGATCCAGTGTCGAAGTGTTGTGTTGCATAAAAATAATCGTAACCCGCGCGTATTTAGTCGAGTAATTGCTTTGTAGAGACTCCCCAGAATCATGAGCGACAAGAAAGGTAAGTCGGACGGAGGGGGCGAAGGGCGCGGCGGGCGCCGCGCCCCGTTTCGGGGCCCCTCGCAGCGTCGGGCTCGGGGGGCCGCGCGAGTCGCGGGGCAGATCTGGGCACAAAGATTGCATAATCCCGTACAGGATGTTCCAATCAATACTAACAGTTAGGTTATCTTTGTCTGAATCAGGTAACTCACATGTTCTTGCTCATTCTGTGCCCATGCTTTTTTAATAGCCTTGTCCTACATTGCAGAGCACTGCAGTAGGGACTTGATTTAGGGCGAGTTATATGATGAGATGTGTTACTTCCAGCGTTACTTCCTGGTTTTATGCGAATTAGACCAGATGGGGAGGAGCCGCGCCCGGATAAGGAGCTAGGACTGCCGAGAATACAGTACATATTTATTTTCATGTGTTTTAAACAGTGGCTGATGCTTGTTGGTTATACCCGCTCAACGATTTTACCTTCACTAGATTTTTGGTTGGGATTGCGTACGACACTGCATCGCAGGCGGCCCCCTTGCCACCGGCCGCCGATGCAGTCTTGTAACAATTACTGTAGCTGAAGATGTAAAAATTCTCAGTGGTCCAACATTAGACTTTGTGGTCTATTCACTGCATGATGAAGGCCGGGGAATGTGGAACGTGCAACCGGCTCCGATCGATAACCGTCCCAGTTACCGCCATTCGGATGCAAATCCGGCTCCGGTACCGTGCGATCGAAAAAAGACTGGGGAAATTGCTTTTTTAACGGGCTCTCGGACCGATTCCAGTGCCTCCTAGACTCGGTGCGAGAAAGCGGAGGATCGATCGCGCTCTGTTCGAGAGTCGGGAGCATCTCGCAACCGCTTCCGAAAAATAGTTCAATAAATATTTGCGGCATACACATCGAGGTGTCCAGTGGAATTCTAGAACTTCACTTTTATTTAGAATTTGCTGTTGTGACGTCACGACAATGTGAATTCGAGCAATTAAAAATTCAAACAAATTCATGTCGTAAAAACAACTATATATTTATGGAAAAAGACTGAATTTGTGAAATTGAATCAAAAAAGATTTTGATAAATAAAAATGCGATATTTTTCCGAAATATGAAATTGTAAAACTTTGAGATATACGATTTATCACCGCCAACTTCACGTGGCACAACTTCGGAATAATACGTAAAAATTAATGTGATCGTAGATATTTTCTACCCAGTGGCGTGCGCGAACCCGGGGCCGATTGCACCGTTGCACACTTCCCGCTGTGTGTGGGTGTAGGGTGGTACTTACTGGATTCACCCGGTGTTTGCTACAATGTTGGCTAAACCGCTGCAGCACCTCTACGTCGCTAATATATCGTAAACACCTTCGCCCATCAAATCGTCGATGGAAAAAAAGAGTCGGCCGTTCGATGGGCGGAGCCATTACGCCACAGGTCTACGGGATTTTGTACTTGGATTGTTTGAATTACTTTATTAATAATATGTGACTAACTCTAGACTAAGTATCTTTGATAGATGATAGTTTTTACTTGTGCATGGTGCTAGGGTATATTGGTTTGAGGCGGACGATGAGAAATTATCTGACGAAGCAGTGTACCGGAACGCGCGGCGTGGTGGTATAGTCCACGGGAGTTTTTGGTAATGCGACTAAATTCTGGAGCTATACCACTAGGCGGTATCGATTTTTATTTTGCATGTTTCATAGTGGACAGGCATGCGTCGCAGTTTTCCGTGGTGGAGTTAGATAATTTCGTTTTTACCGGCTTACAAATTGAGATAACAGTCATTAGGCTTCTTTTTAGACTCTCGCATGCTTGACTGCGGCCCCAGCCGGGGCCGGGTATTTCGATTTATTTTGCATGGACTTTTGATTTCATTGTATACTGGAAGGGCGCTCGCCACATGGGCGTCCTTCCATCCCTTGATTTCAGTCTGACGTTTATTTTGCACGGTTTTGCACGTCGCCCCGGGTCGCGAATAGCGCGGGTCCTAGGCGCCACCCCGGGGCGACCGCATGCTTCGACTACAACATTTTCTATCAATATATCGTACGGAACCAATCTAAATGTACATACTAGCCATAGGAGTACTTGTAACCATAGCCGAGAATCCGACCCGTGCAAAAATATTTCCACCCCAACGCACCACTCACTAACGGACGCAAATATTTTTGCACGCCTCCGAGACGCCGAAACGAATGTTTGTATTCATTCACCGTCTGCCGGTTTTTGCTAAATTGGTCGGACGGTCAGCCGATTTTGGTTTGGTTTTCCTTTTCGACGCCGCCAAAGCAGTATGGAGATTTTAAACGTGTGCTTTTGGTTCGATTTGCAGCCATAGGGGGCGCTGGGCCGCCGCCTTCGTCGGGGCCGGCGTTCACCCCGCAGCCGCCGCCGCAGGCTAACCAGTCGGTGCCGACGCCGCAGCCTTATGGAGGTAAGTTCGAGGGGGGGGGGGGGGGATTTGCCGGTAGATTTGGAGGGTATCTAGTGTGCCTTGATTTGAGTTTGCGTACCTTTGAGGTAACCCCACTGTGATGTACATCAAACACGCCGATTTCAATTGTTTGACTTATCTATAAATGACACACTAGATCGAATTGTTGTTATCTTTTATAAATAAATAAAGACTGAGGAATAGATTGCGATCAGTTATTATCTATCTATTGTTAGAACAACGCAAATATTCTGCATTGTCTTTTTGAAACTGCTTTGAGGAAAATGCTCCCAGGAAACTCGCAGCAAATTTTTGCTGCACAAAACGAGACAGATTTGTCAAACGAAGGAAGTTCGAACATCGCGAGTAAGTTGATCTTTATACTTTGCTATTAATCACACAATTAGATGTGTCAACTGGTGTGCACGAGATGCGTTTTCGTCCTTAGGACAGAACTGCCGGCAAACTCCCCCCTTAAATTTTGCGCCGACTCACTCTAAATTTTTCAGTGGTGCCCGGTTTACCGGCCGGCTCTCCGTACGTCATACCCGGCCAGACGCAGATATACCCGCAAGGGCCGCCCCCCACGTACGACCAAGCTTTGACGCACCCCGCCGCCATCGTCGGACAACCCGTAAGTGTCTCCAATCTCGCCGTCCTCCCATATTACCCGTCTGCCCCCAGATGTACCACCCGGGGACGATGTACGCCGCCGGCTACCCCACCTACCTGGGCTACCCCACCTACGCCCCCATGCAGTATTATCCGTCTCTCGGCGCCTACTCGTACGCGATGCAGCCGGCGCAGCTCAGGCCCACCATCATGATACCCGTGAGTGGTGATTCGAAATTTGAATTTCCCGCGAATTGAAGTTTTTTTTTTCCAGAACGGCTACGACACGGGCGCCCGGTTCGACGGCATCGCCCAGCAGGTGATACCTCCGGCGCCGCCCGGCGTGCCCCCGTCGGCCGCCCAGCTGGCGGCGATGGCGGGCCACCAGGTGGCGCTGGGCCAGAAGAAGAACTCGTTCCTCGGCGGCGGCTCGGACGGCGGCTACACCTTCTGGTAATAGCGCGTAGGTTTAGGCAATTCAAGGTTCAGAGTGTCCGACTCTAGTCTGCATCATCGGGAGTGCGACGCGAATTGCTGACACAAAACGTAAAAAAAGAAAATGTTATAAAAATAAAAAATAGGTTATTTTGAAAATGAAAAAAAATTAGAGTACAAGTTAGGGAGCTTGTGTGGGCGTGAAAGTGCGAGCGAGCTGATTTTATTTCTCTTTGTTGAGCCGTCGGTGGAGATTGTAATGCAATAAATGATATTTCCGCGTTTACGTTGTTGACATTGTAACTTATTGTTTCGTCGGTTTTTACTTTCTGCGAGTAATAAATTTTATAGGCAATAAGACCGAGACTGTCTTGTGCGTGATACTTCTTTTATTCGGGATCGGCATAAAAGAACTATCATCGACGTGCAGCTTAATGTATTACTAGTCAATAACAGAGCGACAAGCGGTAGACGAGCAGTGTGTACTGCCTGTAAATCTAAAAGCGAAAAACACCAACAAACGTTTCTTGTTACTTGCCATAGTTTTGTTATACTAATGTTTTGTTGTTATTTGAAACTTTTACAATGAAATTAACTATTGTGAGACTGTAAAGATCTATTGTGAAAAATGTAACGCTGTAACTGGAGACTTTTATTTACCAACTGGTGTCATAACATGTAGGCCGACCGTGGAGCCACCATGTGTCGGTTTTGTTTAGTTTTCTTCTTCCTTGTCCACCCATCATGCAACCTTTTATTTCCTTTTTTTTGATATTAAATTAGATCCTTAGACCTCTCTTTTAAGGGTTAAGAGATGTTAATATTATAGCATCTAGCTTTATCAAAGTCAGCTGCACATGCGTCACATAGTTATGAAATTAATGTGGAATTTTATGTCTCCTTAAGCTAAGAAGAAAACATTTGCTTTTCCACCGTTTCACATTTAAAAGATCAAATAAAGAAACTTTCTTGTCCCCTGATCCCACCCTAATCAGCTTTGGTTTCGACCCCAAGGCTTTGAAAAAGTACCACGTGGTATAAAAACTATTTAATGGTGAAAATTACAACAACTCTTGAACATTTTTCACTCTGATCGTCGGTATGTCCGCAACTCCTCCATTAATACCTACACTCTCACTCGCGGGCATTAAAGCGTCCGTGATGGAAGCCAACTGCGCCACGGTCTCGTCAGTAGGAGAATTTTCACTCTTAATAACAAGATCCGGACTATCGGTGGCCGCCAGGGCCATGCTAGACACTGACGATATAATAGGTAAAGTCCCCAGGGATATAGTAATAGGCGAACTAGTAACACTATCCGTTTGCGAAACACCGGTTATTAAAGGCGAACTAGTGAAACTGGTCATGGGATCGGGGGCCATGCTAGACACTGCCGATATTATAGGCAGATTACCCAGAGAAACTTGCGGCAGCGTAGATGTAATAGGCGAACTAGGGACATTGATCACTTGCGCAACACTGGAAGCACCTGTCGATGTAATAGGCGAACTACTGAAACTGTCTGTTTGGACTTGCGTCTCCGCCGATATGATAGGCGAACTAGCGCAACTGTTTATAGGAACTGACGGCACACCGGAACCGGATATAATAGGTGACGCAGTGAAGCTGTTCATTTGCGGCGCACCCGTCACAGGAGAACTGAAACTGTTCATGGACATCCCCGGGGAGCTGGTGAAGCTTGTTGACAACGCAGCCGAGAAAACGGGGGAACCCGCACTGATCGTCGTTTGCACGGCGGGTACGAGGACGTAGTTCACGGGGTTGGTCGAGGCGGCCTCGTTGGCGGACGGCCCCATCGAAATGGGCGCCAAGTAGAACGTCGGCACCATTGGTGCCACTGGTTCTAGCGGCTTCACGTTTTTCTTCTTTCCTGCAGTCTTCTTCTTCGCGATTGCGCCCCCTTCCTTTTTATTTTCATTCAAGGGGAACGGATTCGGTTGCTGCGAAGGCAGGGGCAACAAGTGCGGCGGCAAGTCGAAAGGTTCGAGCTGTTTGGTCACCATGTGGCTCCAGAAGCCCCGGACAAGTCGCTTGGGTGGCGGCGGGCGCTTCTTGTACTCCACGGTCAATCCGGCACCGCACTCGACCTCGATGGGGATCCTGATCGTGTTGAGGTACTTGCGGAGGTTCTTGAACACCTTTACGCGGGGCGTCTCGCCGTCGACGATGGGACAGTCGGAAAAGTCGTGCGCGATCGCCATCTTCTTGTCTTTTTGCGACGCGGTGAGAATCTTCTTGAGGACGGTGAGGTCGTTGTCGTGGCTGTTGATGTTCTTGACGATGTCGCTGTTGACCACGTTGTACGTGCGTTGGGGGGTTTCTTTGTCGTCGACGCAAACGATTTCCTCCTCGTGGACGATCGGTTTCAATTTGGGAAAGGCCGACGGGAACTTCTTACGCACTTCCGGATCCTCGTCCACCCGCACCAATGCCAGTCGCGCGACTTTCATCTTCAGAGGGGCCATAGTGCACGTGATGAGATGCTGCGCCCGGGCAATGAAGGTTCGGAAGTGCCTGTGGCAGAACGGACACTTGGTGTGGGTCCTGCGTTCGTGGATCCTCATCTCCCTGCTACTGGAATGTTGGGAGCCACAGATCTTGCAGATGTAGAGGGTGTGCGATTTTTTTGCGACCGACACCAACGACAAGTCGGGTTGGTTGCTGGGAGCGAGTTGCAACGCCTCGACGAAGGAGGACTTTGAAGACTCATGAGACACCAAGATCACGTCATCGTCGTCTTCTTCCACCACGTGCACCTCCTGGTCTTTGGAGTCCAAGAAGGGCCTTGAGCTGAAAAATTCCATGAAATTGGACGTGTCGGCGTTGTCAGCTGGGAGCTTTTGGGGTTGCGACGCAAGCAGCGAGGTGAGTGTAATCTGACGGCTGGTATCCTGTGGGGCTGCGTTCTTTGCCATTTCTTCAGGTTTATTATTCTCCTTCCTTTGGTACCCGAGCCAACTATCCAAAAGAGTGTTTGCGGGAGCGTTGTTCGGGTCCACTTTTTTATCCACCGGCGGATCCTCAACAGCTGGACCGACGACTCTTATCACGAAAGAAGCGTACGGCTTCTCTTCTTTACAATCCGGAGCAACAACCTTTTTTCCAGTATTCACGGGCTTTTTACAGGCGTGCTGCCCACCGCTTGGCGCCTTTTTAGAGGCCGGGCCTACAGCTTTCTTTCCACTGCTCACTCTGGGCCTCTTCCTGTTTTTTTCCGCCGAAGAACTGGCACATTTTGGAATGGAGGTCTTGTACCTTCCGATGTCTTCGTAGGTCAGGTTGTGTTCTTCGAGGTAGTCGTCGATCTCGTCCGACATCAACGTTATGTAAGCGCCGACGTGCGACTGCAAGCACTCCTTCGGCAGCTTCACCTTGGGGTGCTTCTTCATAACTTCTCTGACGGAGAAGTGGACGTTGAGTTTGGGTTTCGAATCGTTGGATTTTTGGACCAGGAAGGCTGCATATTGGGCCTGTGGAAAAGCAGCGGGTGAGTTGTGCTCTTGGCATGGGTGCCCTACCTTTAGGTCTTCGTCGTTTTTGATGGCTTTCAGTCGGAACTGGTGCATTTTGATGGTCACCTGACAGCAGGTCCGGCAGACCATTTGGGAGACGGTGTCGGTGTTGGATATCTGGAAAATAAGGCCATGTGCTAGAGGTTTGCTGTAGGGTGGTAAGAAAGTGGTTCCCGATAGAAGAAACAAGCGGCAACATAACTAGGTCCCTCTAATAATACTTAATCTCTGGCTCCATGACCTTTAGAATCAACGTCTATTTCTTAATTCCAACAAATACTTATGTAGAATAAATAATTTACAAACGTAAAGTCGTAGTTTTTTTATCAGCATAGGTCTGGTAGGTATTTTTAACTAACCGTTTTTCCTCCTTTTTTGTTTTCTTATTTTGCTACATTTTTTATGTTGTCGTTCTAGTCATTTGAGCATGTTTATTTTTTTTTTACCTAAACTAGTAATTTTCTCCTATGCCTTCTAAATCTACTGTGCGATTGCGAAACCAGAGCTGTTTCCAAACTAAAATTTCCGGATACTATACCGGTCAAAACTAGAAAAACGGTAGTTCTATCCAGCCTGAATCCAAATATGACTAATGCGCATGAGCTGAACCTATGAGACATGCGTGCGCATCCTCAACAGTACACGGTAAAAAAATCCGATTCAAAGAAGCTACGATAAACGTAAAGAACGTTTGTAAATGCTGTTCGGTCAAGTGGCCGGTGACTGCCGAAATTGAAAGTATTTATCACCGCGAAGCGCAGAAACCTACCTTCACCCCGCACATCGTCTCCACGATCTGGACCACGTTGTCACTCGCCATTTTCGGGTCTAAAACCCACAGCAGATCCTCGGAAGTGGAGCATAATCGACACAGTTTCTTCCACATCGCGGCAAACGACCGTTACCAACGACAAACTGCACCGGAATGCCGCGGGAACCGGCCGCGACGCCTCTCTCGGTTTTCTCCCGTCGATTCGATGAAATTACGCAGTGAAACGCGATCGCAGGCAGCGGCGTTTGGCCCCGCCCCGACCAAAGCCGACTCCGACGTTGCACAACTCACACGCGACGTGCTCGGTTGTCGAGTTTACTCCGGGACACGGGCCAATGACCCGCATAACGGGACCGTGTCCGATCGTTGATTGGTCTGTTCTTTCATTTATAAGGCCTGCACGTAATTTCGACCGCATAGATGTTTTCGGCCTTCAAACAGATCTTTTGGGATCGAAAGAGAGAAGGCGGCGGCAGGGAACGATCGAGCGGGCCAGGAATGTGGGCGCGGTCGGGAAGATGTTTTGCGGGTTGGCAATTGCGGCGCAGAAACTTTGTCCCTATTCAGATTTGCACAAAGCTCTCGCACTGAAAACGTTTAAAATTTTAAAAAAAATTATGTGCATGGCCGCCACGCTCCTTAGAAGTGAAACTTGATACACGAATCAGAGCGAATTATCTCTGGTACCGTTTACGTGTCACATTGCTTGATATTTTTATTTAAGTGATAGTCACTCGCTTGAAAATGGATCAAAAGAGCCAATTCGATTATGAAATGAATTGGCTAGTGCGAGCGTAGAATAAGCAAGATGAATCAAAATTTTTATAGGTACATCGATCGTCATCTGTTATCACTTTGTGGGGATGATAGAGATATTCAGGAGTGACAATAGAAAAAAGTCATTCCGCTTTATTACATGAAAAACTACGTTCAACCAGTCACTCTAGATAGTACAGAGATCGAAAACGAATTTAGTCAAAATTGGTCTTGCACAAAAAGCCACTTGGCGTAATTTAATAAGGGTTACACATTTAACACGATCAACTTTACATCTTATAAATAATTCCATTAAAGTACTACAGTTCGTTGAGACTCTAAAAACCAAAACTCTATAGCAAGATACACGCCGTACACTAATTGGTGTGGGCGACTTTTAAAGTATTTCAGTTTAGATCAAATAAAGTCCCGTATCTTTTGGTTTGGACCCCCAGGGCATTGAAGAATTACCCAGTGCTATAAAAACTCTTTAATGTTAAAAACTATGACAACTCTTTAACATTTTTCACTCTGATCATCGGCACTTCCGCACTTTTGATCGCAACGCCGTCTTTGACATATCCATTTGTGGCTACATTTTCGATCGTTGGCATCAAAGCGTCTGTGATGGAAGCCAACTGCGCGACTCTTTCGTCCGTCGGAGTAATTTCTTCACTCTTAGTAATAACATTTGGAGTATCAGAGGCCGTCGGGGCCATACTAGACACCGATGATATAATAGGTAAAGTCCCCAGAGAAATTTCCGACACTGACGTTGGAATGGGCGAACTAGTGAAATTGTTCATGTGAGACGGCGTGGACACTCCCGTCGATAGGATAGGCGAGCTGGTGAAACTGGACATGGGTCCCGCGGCCATGCTCGCCACCGCCGATATAATAGGCAAACTGCCTAGAGAAACTTGCGGCATCATAGACACCCCCGTCGATGTAATAGGCGAACTAGGGACACTGATCACTTGCGAAGCACTGGAAATTCCTTCGGATGTGATAGGCGAACTAGTGAAACTGTCTGTTTGGAGTTGCGACAAATTGGACGTCCCTGTCGATACGATAGGCGAACTACCGAAGCCGTTAACAGAAATTGACGGCACACTGGACCGGGATATAACAGGCGTGCTAGTGAAACTGTTCATTTGCGGTGCATCCGTCACAGGAGAACTGAAACTGTTCATGGACATCCCCGGGGAGCTGGTGAAACTTGTGGACAACGCAGCCGAGAAAATGGGGGAACCCGCACTGGTCGCCGTTTGCACGGCGGGTACGAGGACGTAGTTCACGGAGTTGGTCGAAGCGGCCTCGTTGGCGGACGGCCCCATGGAAATGGGTGCCAAGAAATACGTCGGGACCATCGGGGCTACCGGTTCTGGTGCAGGCTCTGCGGGCACCGGCGGAACTAGCGGCTTCACTTTTTTCTTCTTTTTTGAGGTCTTCTTCTTCGCGATTGCGCTTCCTTTCTTTTTATTTTCATTCAACGGGAATGGTGTCGGTTGTGTCGCGGGCAGGGAAAACAAGTTCTGTGGCAACTCGAAAGGTTCTAACTGCTTGGTCACCATGTGGCTCCAGGAGCCCTGGAAAAGTCGCTTGGGTGGCGGCGGGCGCTCCCTGTACTCCACGGTCAATCCGGCACCGCACTCGACCTCGATGGGGATCCTGAACGTGTTGAGGTACTTGCGGAGGTTCTTGAACACCTTTACGCGGGACGTCTCACCGTTGACGATGGGACAGTCGGAAAAATTGTGCACGATGGGCATCTTCTTGTCTTTTTGAGATGCGGTGAGGATCTTCTTGAGGACGGTGAGGTCGTTGTCGTGGCTGTTGATGTTCTTGACGATGTCGCTGTTGACCACGTTGTAAGTGCGTTGGGGGGTTTCCTCGTCGTCGATGCAAACGATTTCCTCCTCGGGGACGTTCGGTTTCAATTTGGGGAAGGCGGACGGGAACTTCTTAAGCACCTCCGGATCCTCGTCCACGCGCACCAAGGGCAGTCGCGCGTCCTTCATCTTCAGAGGGGTCATCGTGCACTCTCGGATGAGATGCTGCGACCGGGCGATGAGGGTTCGGAAGTGCTTGTGGCAGAACGGACACTTGGTGTGGGTCCTGCGTTCGTGGATCTTCATCTCCCTGAGGGTGGAATGTTGGGAGCCACAGATCTTGCAGATGTAGAGGGTGTGAGTCTTCTTTGCGACCGACACCAACGACAAATCGGGTTGGTTGCTGGGAACGAGTTGGAGCGCCTCCACGAATGACGACTTTGAGGACTCTTGAGAGACTAAGATCACATCGTCATCGTCGTCGTCCACCACGTGCACCTCCTGCTCTTTGGGACCCAAGAAAGGCCGTGACTTGAAAAATTCCATGAACGTGTCCGTATTGTCAGCTGGGGGATCCTGGGGTTGCGACGCAAGCAGGGAGGTGAGCGTGATCTGACGGCTGGTATCCCCTGCGGCTGCGGTCTTCGCCACTTCCTCAGGTTGCTTTTTTTCCTTCGTTTGGTACCCGAGCCAGCTCTCCAAAAGAGTGTTTGCGGAAGCCTTCTTCGGGTCCACTTTTTTGTCCGTCGGCAAATCCTCGACAGCTGGACCGACAACTTTTATCACGAACGAAGCGTAGGGCTTCTCTTCTTTACGCGTCGGACCGACAACCTTCTTCCCGTTGTTCACCGGCTTTTTACAGGCCGGACCCACAACTTTCTGTCCACCGCTCGTCGCCTTTTTAGGGGCCGGACCAACAGCCTTCTTTCCACTGCTCACTACGGCCCTCTTCCTGTTGTTTTCCGCCGGCGGTTTTGGAGCCGGCGGCGTGTACCTTCCGATGTCTTCGTAGGTCAAGTTGTGTTCTTCGAGGTAGTCGTCGATCTCGTCCGACATCAATGTTATGTAAGCGCCGACGTGCGACTGCAAGCATTCGTTCGGCAGCTTCACCTTGGGGTGCTTCTTCATGACTTCTCTGACGGAGAAGTGGACGTTGAGTTTGGGCGGTGGTTTTGGTTTTGGCTCGTTGGCTTTTTGGACCAGGAAGGCCGCGTATCTGGCCTGTGGATAAGAAGCAAATGAGTTGCGGTCCCGAGACTGTGGGCTCGGTGGCTTACCCTCAATTCTTCGTCGTTTTTGATGGCTTTCAACCGGAACTGGTGCATTTTGATGGTCACTTGACAGCAGGTCCGGCAGACCATCTGGGAGACGGCGTCGGTGTTGGATATCTGGAAAATGGGACCGTACTTTAGAGGTTTGTAACAATTAGGTTTTCTCAGTTTTCCCCCATTATCCCTGGGCCCATAACCTGTCGGAATCATGTGGGATTTTATTGTTTGTAATTATAATTTCAAAACATACTTACACAAAATAAATAATTACCACAACCCAAATTGTAGTTTCCTTTTTTTTAATTAACGTGTTACAGACTGGCTGCTACATTTTGTCTTTCTAATTATAATTATTCCAATAGTAATTTCACTCTTTTGACGAATCTCTTTATTTTTTTTTTTATTTCTACTGTCTAAATTAAGTAACATATCTCCATTTTTTGGAAAAACAAGCAACTCGAAGAACAATGTATAACCCCGTAGAGATTAGCATGACACAACAATCTCTTTGCCGATAGCGCCATCTGTTGACTAAGCATACAAACTTAAGCCAAACTTGTGACCAACGTTTTGTGCCGGTTACAATAAAATATGGCAGATGGCTTCTAAACCACGATTGACGCCCTGTGTTGCTACGTATATGGGTAAAGTTAAATAGCGTTCCTACGTATTAATTCTTTAAAAAATGGTTTTCCAAGGAGTGAACCAGTTCGCCGAATTCGGATCCAAGCGTTAATTATTTCGTGTTGTTATTTACAAAATGGTTTGTGTTTTTATAAAATAAAACGTAAGTCAAGATTTGTATGTTTGTATCCCCGCAAAATCATAAAAAGTACTGTGCTCATATTACAGATGGCGCTGAACATTGTGGCCTCAAAATTTTACTAGAGAGTGGGGTCCGTCCGCTATGCATGTCAAAACTTAAGTCTTAACATCCATATGATTCTAATGCGCATAAACAGACACTACGGCAGTATGCGTGCGCATACTCTATAATATACAGGCAGGAAACGGTCATAGTGTTCCACGGCCTAAATCCAACTATCGTAATTATACAAAAAGTCAGTGAAGTGGGCGCTGACCGTCAAATTACCGCGTCAACGCCTACTTTATAATCATACAGAACACCCACCTTCACCCCGCACATCGTCTCCACAATCTGGTCAACGTTATCGGTCGTCATTTTCGGGTCTAAAACCCACAGCAGATCCTCGGAAGCGGAGCACAATCGACACAAGTTCTTCCACATTTCGCCGAACACGGAGCATCGACCGTTACGGACGACAAAGCGGAGCTGAATGCGGCGCGAGCGGGAACCGACCGGGGCGAGACTACGACGGATGCCGACTACCTGCCATCTGCGTAGCGTTGAACCCTTCGGCACCCAACTGTTTTCGCCCGACGTTTCGAAATTACACAGTGAAACGTGATCGCAGACGGCGACGGTTGGCCACGCCCCGAGCAAAGCCGACTAGGATGTTGTATACCTGACAGTGTTGTCACGTTTATATAATGACTTTCTGCCAGAGCGGCCATCACGTGACTCCGTTTCCGGCCGGCGGTTGGTCTGTTTTTTGTATTTATACGGCTGGTACGTAGGTTATTGCGACATTTGAACGATCGAGTAGACCGTGGAACTTTTGTCGTCGAAATAGTTTGATACAAATTTCAGGAGGCTTATAATTTTGGCGTAAAACTTATGTAATTACTATGATTACAATGAATTTAAAAAATCATCATAAAAAAGTAGAGATAACAATTTAGACAGATAGGTTGTTATGAAATGAAACTGCAACTCTTATATTTTATTAGAAAATATTATTACACACGCATTTTCTTCAAATAAATACACAAACACATTTCCAACAAACTACGAACTATCCATTTTCGTCTTAGTCTTTCACTGTAATTTTTGGTATCATTGTAGTTAAATTTTGGCCGTTGGCTTTTTCAACGCAGCTCAGAAGCTTCGGTCTCCCAACTGCTTTCTTGACTAATATAATGCGCGAATTTGTGAACCTCGTCGGAGATCCAACTTTTACCCTCTTCTGAGGAGCAGCTGCAGTACCGCTGTCATCGCCGGCTACTTCCTTCTCGAGTCGTCTCACTTTTCTCGCTTTGTGGGTATTAGGCTGCTTAGACTGACCCTTGTGACCCACCCCCACGGATTTATGGAGGTCCTTGAAGACTCTGGCGACGAAGTCCTGGTGATCGTCGTCGTCGAGAAGATTTTGTTGTGTTGTACCTTCCAATTCTTCGTTCTTGGCAACTTGTCTTCTCTTGTCGACTTGCTCCCTTCGTAATATTACATACGGTCCCAAATGCTGTTTCAAGCACTCTTCGGGAAACTTGAGCTCGGGGTATCGTTTCATTATTTCCTTGACAGAGAAGTGGCTGTCTGCCGAGGCGCGCATTTCAGCCTGTTGAAAAGAAATGGTAACCCTGAGATGCGGTTGGGTGAGATCCTTACCCTGAGACGTTTGTCGGTTTTTATCGCCTTCGATCGGAATTTGTACATTTCGATAATGGTCTGGCGGCAAGTGTTGCAGATCATCTGAGAGACGCTGTCTGTCCTGGATATCTGCAAAACATGTGCGTTGGCATAAAACAGTGTGCTCTCCAAGGTCATTTAAAATTTATCGACCTACGGACTCTTATCAAAGAAGTGAAGGAAACCAAGTTGTATAACGCACGGTTTATTGAAAAGTATACACAACTTGTCTGTATCATATTTTTCATTTCCATTTTCCGTTCTTTTCTTCCATTCCGTGTCCTTGATGCTTGCTGTCCACAGGCTCTTCTTTTTTTGGTCCTATTTTTGCTAGTTGACATTTTTCTTTCTCCCACTTCGGTTATTATGTTGTATTCATTTACTTCTCCTTTACGTCCTGTGAATTTCTCTTGAGCCTACCCTGTCGTATTGTAATATACTCTTGCATTTTCGTTATACCGTTGCATTTTTTTTTCGCAAAACTAACAGGTTATGGGTCCAGTGCTGACAAAATGTAACATTGTGGATTACAATTTGACCATTCCTTGACTTCACAACTTCCACCGTATCCTCATTGGTTGACGAAATGGTAAAGGAATGGCAACAATCTCGTAACTAGAATCTCTTTTTTATGTATATACAGGGTGATTCACGAAGTTACGCAAATATTTCAACCTTCTATAGTGTCTAATAAGGGAATATCTAGAAAAATTCTAACTAAAAAATATGAAATTTACGCCTAAAAAAAAACTAAACAAAAAAGACGTTTTACTTTGACGGTGCACTAAATTTTCTTAAAATGCCTTTATTTTCAAACAGTGACATGACAGTGATAGGTCAAGTGCGGGTTGAAAATGCGGCAAGAACAATTATCGAAATGCCAGATATTTTTGAGCGAATGCGTGAGTCCTGGATACGTCGCGCCCGGGCCTGCATTGAAAATGATAATTTAAAACTTATTAAAATATGAATATTTTATGGAAGTACTAAGAACATTATTCCTGCAATCAACAAAAGTTTTCGACAGTGGTTTTTTTGAGTTGGTAGAATTTTTTTTTGGTGAATCACCCTGTATAAAAGTCTAAATCACATTTTTATTCTACAACGGTTTTTAATCCGGCTGAAAGGGATGTATTGAAAAAAAAACAATACAAAAACAATATTTATTACAAAAAATAGTCTATGATAATTCTTTCAAATTCTTAACTCTAATGATGGGTTGTGTCACGTTTCCCCCTTCACGCACACTCTCGGGCACCTTGTCCGGCTGCACTTGCGGCGGGCACTTCGACGACACTAACGTGTTCGTGACAGACGCTACTGGTTTCGTGACGGTCGGCGGTACTGACACCACGGGAGTGCTCGTAAACGTCGCGATGGGCACGCTGCTGGCCGTCGGCAACAGCTGCGTCGACGAGAACATCCCGCCTACCAGCACGTAGTTCTGGTATCTAGTATTGTTAAACTTCACCGCCGGCGTTCCGTTCAAGACCATGGGGATGCTGGGGGCGGGCTGGGCGTTGACGGGCGGCATGACGGGTGTCGCGACCGTCGGTTGCGTCCGAACGAGCTCTTTGGGAGTCAAGTGCTTCCACAGGGCGGCCAAGCGAGGCGTTGGCTGGGGGGTGTACGACTTGTAGTCAACGGACAAGGAGGCGCCGTGCTGGATCTCCACGGGGACCTTGTGGTAGTTCAAGTACTTACGGAGATTCTTGAAGACCTTGATGCGGCCGCTTTCGCCGTCGGTGATGGGGCATAACTCGGAAATGCGTTTCAAATGTCCTGTTTTGTCCCGTAAGGCGCCCGACAGGATGTTGACGAGGACTTTGTGGTCGTCGTCGTAGATGTTGACGTTGTTGATGATGTTGTATCTGCGTTCGCCGTGAGGTCGGCCGTCGGATTCTTCGTCGGAGATGCAGATGACGTCGTCGTCCTGGGGCGTTGAAGCGGCGTCTTGTTCTTGGGGTCCAGCGGCGACGTCGTGTTCTTGGTGCGCAGCGGCGACGTCTTGTTCCTGCTGGGGTGCAGCGGCGACGTCCTGTTCCTGAGGTGCAGCGGCAACGTCGTTTTGCTCGGGCAAGGAAATACTGTTGGTAGGCTTTTCTTTCTCTTCGTCGACGACATCCCCGAAGGCGGAGGGGAACCTCTTGCGGGTCTCCGGGTCCTCGTCCACCCGCACCAGAGCCAGTCGGGCGTCCTTCATCTTCAGCGGCGTCTTCGTGCACGCGTGGATCATGTGGTACTCCCGGTTGGCCAACGTGCGGAAACGTTTGGTGCAGAACGGACACTTCGTGTGACTCCGCCGCTCGTGGATCTTCATTTCCTTCAGACTAGAATGCTGAGAGTCGCAGACCCTGCAGGTGTAGAGAGTGTGTGTCTTTTCCACGACCGACACCAGCGAGAAGTCGGGTTGGTTGGTGGGCTCCGGATCTGGTGGTGTCGGTTCGTTAGGGACCGAAACGTCGTCTTTGGGATCTGGTGGCGTCGACTGTGTCTCGTTGGGTACCAGAATGACGTCGTCGTCGTCGGGGTCAAAGAGCGGTCGTGAAGAGAAGAAGGTCATGAAGGAAGGACCGAAAGTGCTGAACGCTGGGGATGAGCGCTCCTCGAGGTCGATAACCGCCTCTTTCTCTTCGTGGGACTGGCTTGTGTTTACAGCTTCCGGCTTGGTATCGCTGTCAGTCTTATTACTCTTGTTGATTAAATGTAACCTGAGGATGTTCCCCGATGAACTATTAGAATCACTGCTCACACTCAACCTATTGTTCTCCGACTTTTCCGAACGCCTTCTCTTTTGCTTGACTTCAATACCGAACTTCGTCTTCTTCCTCACATTCTTCGGCATCCACACGTCATCTTCGTCCTCCTTATCCTCCTCAAACTCGTCCTCCGACAAAATACTCATTCGTTTCACCGATCGAGTTTTCTTCTCCACCTCTTGGGTTTCCACACTCTTCTTCCCCACCTCTTTAGTTTCTACACTCTTCGCCTCCATGATATCATCATAGGTCAAATTGTGCTTCACGAGATAGTCGTCCACTTCGGTCCTCAGCAGCGTGATGTACGCCCCCATGTGCGCGCTCATACACCTTTCGGGGAGGCGTATTTTCGGATACTTGTCCATGATGTCTTTGACGGAAGAGTGAACGTCCGGTTCGGAGGGCGGTGGTGTTGCCGGTCCTGGTGGCGGTGGTGTTGCTGGTCCTGGTGGCTCCGGAGACACGATAGATCTGACCGACGGTGAGCTGAGCATTTGGGCCACCTTGTACCCCGCGCATCGGGCCTGTGAAGCAACAGAAAGGTGTAACCCGGTTTGTCAGGTTAGGGAGCTCTCACCTTGAGGTCTTCGTCGTTCTTCATAGATTTTAGTCGGAATTGATACATCTTGATGGTGACCTGGCAGCACGTGCTGCAGACCATCTGGGAGACGGTATCCGTCCTCTGGATCTGGAAAATACGTCCATGCTGTAGAGACAGTTTCTTACACCGACAACAATTTTATTTTACACTGTATATATACGACAAAAACGACACTGGTTCACTTTCACGCACTACATCGAATCATCCCGACCTTCCAGTTGCACCTCGTTATCGCTAGTGCAGAATTGCCATTCAGAAAAATCATTAATAAATGGATCGTCCGAAATAAGTGACCTGTTGGCAATATACATAAATGATTCATACATCGAGTAGGCTTTGAACGTGAAAATTCTCCATTTAACGACAAGTAAATTTCTTTTTGTAACATGATGTGTGAATCAATTATGAGGAAATTAAATATTCGACAGCAAGGTAATGGTGCTCCTTTATGGGGTCGTGACGTAATAAATAATGGAGGAATGGTCAAGCGCTACGGCTAGTGCCATCTGACCTTGCAACTTTTAATATCGTCTTTATAAAATAAAATTAGGTATTCTTTTGTGCACTGATAATTTTTTTCCTTACATTTGGCATCGACGCCTGTATACTTTTCAGCGCATGCGTATATAGGCTACATTTACCATAAACTACTTTACTACTTAATCTATACGTACTAAACTATCGATATTAGCCTGTCAAAATTTAGCCCTTTCGCTCACAGTGTGCACAATTGTGGGCGTGATGCTTTTTTTAACCTGTTAATTCTTTAACAAATATGAGTTTTCTTTGTGCACGTATGTCAGACAAGCTTATTTGAACAGCTAGTGACATCTATGGATGAGTTAACTTTTGTTTGCGCGTGACCTTGAGCGACCTTGAAATTCTTCAAAATGTCTGTCTTTTTTTAGATGTGTTTTTCATAGTTTTTCACAAACAAATTAATTTACGCACTATTTTATTTAATATTTACTATTTTGTTTAATATAATTAGTAATAATTATTAGCTGATGCCTAATTCCATAATTTAGTCTCAGTTAATTAGATAATTCAGTTTTCACCAAAAAAAAAAAAAAATTGCTTATTACATATGCCAAATCTCAATAGTCAAGGCTGGTAAGCGAAAGAGTGATCTCGGATATTTCTACTCTCTCCCCTACATGTTAGATAAATATTTTTATGACAAATTTTTTAGTATTGTACAAAAATTATTGCGACAAAAACAATTAGGTTGGACATTGTGGTTTCAATACGCATGCGCGGAAAAATACAGCACACTTGAAAAATTTCAGTCGTGACGTTTGAATCACACCTATAACCTCACATATCCAAAATGGCCGACTGACCTTGGCCCAAACATTATTCCGATTGTTTCAATTTCACAGAGCAGCAAAATTTAAGACAAACACACCGACAACTGAGTCATAAATTCGTCACCACTCCGTCCGTCCCCGCTCCTCTAACAGCCAGAGAAACTCGTCCACATCGGTTCGCATCGACCTACCTCAACGCCCGTGGTGACGCTGACGATTTTCGGCAAATGGTCGTCCATTTTCTCGTCGAAGACGTGCAGTAACTCCTTTTCACTCGAACACAACCGACAGACATTTTGGAACATTTTCTACGGCGCGACCGCGTGTCGTCGACAGACTGAGAGGGGAACGTGGCGGGAAGCGCTGACCTCGAGCGCTGCGGCGTTGCCACACCTGCATCGTTCGGACGGGCGAAGCGGGAAAGATGTTTTTATCGGTATGAGCGGTAATGCGGCAACAACGCGCGTCCTTGACGTAATTGATGATTACAGTAGCGTGCCGCGCTTGCGCACACGCTTGCGATTCAAATTTGCCGCCGATGCCGTGATTGGCCCGACCCGAAAAAGCCCCCAAAAAACGCGGCTACGCCGCCCGGGGTCCCTTTACCTAACTTTGAGCACGCCCAGTGAAGTGAAAATTCTTACCTTGACACCGGACACGCGACGAATCATTTTCGGCATTTTCTCCATGTCTTTTCCGAACACCCAGTACAAATCACTCGTATCCATACACAGTCTGCACATGTACTTGTGTCTGAGGGAAATTACCATTTTCATTTTGGGAAATTTGAGCGTCGAAGACGCGGAAACACTTTCGACGATGAAAATCGAAAACAATCGAAACGGTGCGTTTTATTCGCCGGCGCCTACTATTCGATGTCAAACTGGCGGCAAATTCGAAATTGAAACCCATTTACACTACCCGGATCAACTTTTTTCTCGAAAAAGGAAATTGTGGTGGCGTAATTACGACTTGTGCAAGCGACATTTCGCAATAATTATTAGATTCAAGAAGTAACTTTTATTTAATTGTTTTTGAAAAAAAATAAAAATTCGAACAGAATTGTGCACACATCAGATTGAACAGTCAATACATGTAACGACTAAATATATATTGGACAAATTAAAGTAAATATTGAATAAGTATTCAGCATTGATACTAGCCGCCCATGACATGACCTTCCGCTCGACCATCCTTCGCCTCGATTTCAACAACAACCACGTCATATCGGACAAGACGGCTGCGGTTACCGCGGCGTTGCCACATCGACCGTCGCGATTGTTTTGAGAAATTCCGTCAGATGTATCGCGGGTTGTCGACAACATCTAGGTTATGTTTAAACTCGCACCGCAACACCCGGTGCATCAACTGCACATGCGCATTTCGCATAATTCGAAAATGAAGTGAAGAAATAAACAATACCGACCTTGACGCCCATAATGTCTTCAATCATGCCGACGATACCATTCATGTCCTTCTCAAACACCCAAAAGAGCCCTCTCGTGTCTTGGCAGAGCCTGCACATGTGCTCATGTTCGTAATTCATTGCGGAAAATACATTCAACGCTTTTGAGTTTGACAACAATATTTTGGAAGAATTCAGTGAAGTGCGCCCACTTTTCAAAAATTTTATTCGTTTGGGTGGGAAATTTGAAATTGAGGTCAAGGTCAAAGCGCAATTTCCGCTAAATTTGAGAATGGAGTCGGTTGAAACGGTGTTAAGAAGTGGGGTTTCGTTCAATTCAATTTTTGATATGGAACGCAAGAACCGTTAACTCATCCCCTCCTATGCCCACATGCAACCTTGCCCCACCACTTGTTGCGCCGCCGCTGTGAGATTAATAATTACCTGTACTCCACTAGTGATGTAAACAATGTCCGCCATGTTGTCGGCCATCTTCTCGTTGAACAGCCACAAAAGTTCTTTGCTGGTGGAGCACAACCGGCACACATTCTTAAAGGTTTCGGTCGAGGAAGACATTCCGATCTCAACCGTACACATGTCTTGGCGCGACTGCCTTGAGCGCAAATACGGCAACACTGTCGAGACTCGTTGCAGTTGTAGCGGGAGCGTGCGCGTAGGTCCCCTCCATTTCCGGACGCTGCAAGGTCATTGCTCGAGGGTAAATAAGGTCAAATTGCAACATTATTTTGGTGCTTTTTTTTCATTTATTTTTAGTCTTAGTCTTCTTTTCTGGTTCTCAATTGGAAATCAAACAATGGTTGTCATTAGATAAGCAAGTAGTTTACAAATGTCAACCATTTTGCCGGTTGTCATTTGTAAACCACAATTAGGAAGTGGTTTTCTAGCGAATCTACACATTACATCGTCACCACCAGTCACTTTTGTGACGGTTGTCCACTAGATTCCGGTAAATCTTTATTAGAAAAGTCAACAAATAAATATACGCTACTCATAAATAACAAGTATCTAAATGCAAAATCACGTCAGTATTTGAAATCTACGAAACGCGGCCAGCGCCCCCTTGCAGCTGCAGTCTGAGATTAAGCGACTCCTCGGAGGGCGACTCCTTGAAAAGACTAGATGACAGGTCGATGGCCACGTATAGGCCGCACAGCAACAAGGGCCCCATTATGGCCCCTTCCACGCCCAGGCAGAAGATGCCTCCTGCGATAGCCAGGCCCGTCAAATAGGGGTGACCCCTGTAACAAACCACGTTGTATCGGTCGGACCCCTTACTACATGTCAAAAATACCCCTTGATCTCCTTGTAGATGGTGGTGTCCACAACCGAGGTGGGCAGAAACTGGAACACGGCGATCAAGACGGCCTCGAGACCGCGGTCCTGGGCCAACCACAGGTCCAGGACGGCAGGAAAGCACGCCCAATATGTCCCTAAAAACGGTACTGCCCCCAATATGGTCGCAAACGCCGAGGGCAGGTACACGATCTTCACGCCGAAGAGGTTGTGGATGAACCAGGTCCATAGACCGTAGAAGACGGCCATTTTGAAGGAGGCGGCGAAAACGCCGTTGACAGCCCCTTCGAGAGCGTGGCCGAAGCGGCGTCCGCTGGTGGAGAAATTAGTTAGTAGTTCCACGGGTTTGTATAGGTCGCCGCTGCAGCTCAGGAGGTAGAAGAGTGTTGTCAGGAAGACGATCTACAATTATCAGAGTTAGACGAGATCTTTTGGAGGTTGGTGTGGCTCAACCCCGTTGAGGATGAAATTCAAGACGGCTGTGCCCCCGCCCAAAATCACAGACAGGAAGGCGCTGAGGGAGCCCAAAACCAAACCGATGTTGCCCTTGACGATGGACCATACGGACTCCAGGAGAGACAGTAGGGTCCCCACGTTCTGCTTGGCGAAGTCCACCAGGCCGTTCAAGTTAAACATCTCTGTAACAGTAGAGTAATGTAGACTTCCAAGATCAAGCAAGGTCACAACCTGGGGATCTCTGGATGTCACTCATGAAGTTCTCCCACGATACTCGCACGGCATCCGAGGTGACCTTAGGTCCGTTGGCGTCGTCCGAAGACATCCACGACTGGTAGACGCGGTCCCACAGCTCCAACACCTGCTTCTCCAGCTTCTCCGACTTGGCCGACTCCACATCGGCCATCATACCTTTCACCTGGAAAATGTTCACACCACGTTGTTACTAACATTCAAGGGGGCTTACAGCTTTGGAGATGCCTTCCCGCCCGTACTGGTACGCGTTGTCGAGAAGAGAATCCACGGTATCGTCCCAGGCGGGGGGCAGCAATTGCCTCAGCTCCGGGTTCTGGACCACCGTCTGGTTGATGACGTTCCCGGTCATCTGAACCAACATGATCGCCTCCGCGTATATCTAGACAGACTAGCCGTCATTTGAGCCCCCATGATGACGGCCAACATTACCTGGACGGCGATGAAGATCGAAGCGCAACTCATGAATATGATCAACCCGAATATGACCACGCAGCTCGCCACCGTGTCGATGCTCTCCCTCACGGAGGTCGTCAGGAAGACGTTGGCCTTGTGCGCTACCCGGTAGAGTCCCCGTATGGGCACCGGAACCAGGGCGTCGTGTCGTTCGCTGCACCACTCGCAGACGGCGTTGCCCCCACGCTGCAAATTCTCGTGGAGCCAACTCCAAAGTCCGAAGTACTTCCCAGCGTGCTTAACGCTGTACAGCAGTATGGGGAGCGGCAACAGCGGGGCCAGCACCAGATTCTTCCAGAAGAGCATGGCGATGCAGGCCCACAGCACCGAATAGAGGTAAAACGTGCTCTCGTAACTTTTCACGTCCAAGACGGTTTGATTCGAATTTAAGCTAACCCTGCGTTTGAGGTTAAGCAGACTGGAGCGGAATTGGGGCTGCGACAGAGAACGCTTCAACTCTTTCGGTTTAGATATCAAATGGATACCCTTGTTGGTAATGAGCACGCTGGCGTTGGTCAGTTCCGGTTGTGGTCTCTGCTGCTCAAAGAGTTCCAGTGAGTAGGGGGACTTCAGGGGGGTGTCGCCCACCCCGTCAGGGAACTGGACTGAGGGTTTGGGGGCGTCGGTCGCTTTTTGACCCTGTAATTAGTCCGTTATGGCGGTTTGAGGGCGAATCCGACTCACCTCGATGTGGCGAAGCAGCTTCTCGTCGGGAGCCTCCCGAACCTCGGGTTTGTCTTCATCTTCAGTTTCCAAGGGTTTGTCGTGGAAGGCAAGCGACAGAGATTCGAAAAAAGTTATTGAATGACCTGGGGGCGGTTAGCAGTTCTAGTGACTTTTGTGTCGGTGAGCTCCAACCCCACTTTACAGCTGAAGACACATTAACGTTATAAGGTCCCCGTGTTGGGGCCCATGTAACAGATCGCATTTTTGGGGGAAATTGTACGTTTTTGTGTCTTCAGTAGTGAAAAAGTTGGTGCTTTTGTCGGCGGCAGGTTTGCACCCCCAACCTCTCTATTTAAAATTACCTTCAGCATTGAGTTCCGTGTGCACATCGTAGACCTCGCTGATGAAGCCGCCGAAAAACACAACCTGGAGCACGATGAAGGCAGCCACCTGAAAAGCCCCAAACTGCTGGGCCAGACAACAAGACAGCAACAACCACATCCCGATGGAGCTGTAATGGAACTTGGTGTTGTTCTCCGGCCTCCAGAACACAAAAATCAGGGAGATGTACCCCATTAGGGCCAGTCCCACCTGTAACAATTCAACTTAGATGTTGCAATTACCAATTTGTATCCACTTACCAGATAGGCACTAGCACTCCCTATACATAAATCCAACACAAACCCACTGTAAACATAGGCCTTATAAAAGATGCACACAATCAACTTGGGGGTGTAATTATACACCAACACCCCCAGCGGCACCGCCACCCCCACCCCCACGATGAACTTCAATTTCCGCACGATGAGGTCCCCGATAAAATCCGAGAGGTCGTTGACGATGTTGACGGGCAGCAACGCCACTCCCAGGACGACGGGGGTGCGCGACTCCTCCAGCGACCCGAACCAGGCCTGGAAGCGCTCGCGCAGGGAGCGCTTGAGGGGGTGCAGCACCGAGCCCACCAGGAGGGCCCACACGAGCGGCTTCACGAACGGCTCCAGGATGAGGAAGAGGGCCCATGTCGCGGCGCAACACAGGAACAGCAGCAGGAGGGCGACGGCGTTGTACAGGGCGTGCTTGACGGGCTTGTCGTGGCCCTGCGGCAGCCCCCCGATTATGCCGAAGATGTTCTCCAGGGGCGAGCGGTAGTCCATGCCGGAGCATCAATCACTGGTGGTGAATCATCGATAATTTTAGATGGTGTTCTCATCAGATTTCAAATGAGGAGAACCTGGTACCATTGATTGGTACACATCTGAAAATTCTAACTTGGGGGGCGAAATTGTCAATTTTTTGACAGAACCCTGGATGAAATATTGTATAAGGTGTGATTAAGGTGTTAATTTAATGTTTCTTTTTACAAATTTTGTTCCACAAACCCTTGAGCTCCATGAACTAACCAAAGTATTCGTGACGTCACAACCTGTGACAACATCGGAGTTTGACGTTTGCCGATTCTAAATAATTGTGAAGTTGCACCACAGTGAAGTGTGGACACCACACGAAGAGGCGGAAAAAATAATGTTTTGTGTTTATTGTTCAACTTTTAAATCACTATAGATGAAAAATTCTTTTTAAAGAGATAGATATTGTATGATTTTCAGTGTGTAAGAAAGAGATACAACAGTATAGGATTTTTTAATGATTTATTAATCATTTTATTGTCATAAACGACATATTACTGGTTGCATACACTAGCATTTTCGTGCAAAAAAGTTACCGTTTCAGATTTCCACTTTTACGCCCTTAAAACGCAAAAGGTAGGATTTGTAACCCCGATCCACCCCAGTTAGAAAACCGACAACCCTTGGATTCCAATTTGACTTCCCTAGTTCCCTCATCCCCCCTCAGTTGGTACCGGCCCACGTGACCCGCTTCCGCCAATCGCGGCCCCGCTGCCAAGTGTCAGACTGACGTTCCGAGGTCAGTGGAAAAGCAAAATAAAGTAGCAGTTCACAAAGAAAGAAAACAGTCCGTGTCGCGCCGCGGTGTGGTTAGTGCGTTAACGATGTTGTAATCGCCGAAATCGTGCCCGAAGACATGGTGACAATGACTACTTTGTTGGTGTCGGCGGCCGAACTGTCCAACATTTTTTCCGTGGTCGCAGTGCTGTTATGTTTCTGTGCGATGATTTTGTTTATCACCAGGTTAGTAGGGGGGCTGTTTCACCGCCGTTCGTCCTTTGTCACTTCGGGGGGCACGACAGTGGCGACTTGGGTACATGGGGTAACGTTCCATTGGCGAGCCGCCCCCTCCCCCTGGAGTCTCGGCTAGGGGGCACGGGTGCTTGTGGGAGTTTTATCGATTTAAAATGCGGCGGTCTGGGGCGATCGTGGGTGGCTGTCACATGTGTCAGCTTGCCGAGATTTCCATTTGTGATATACAGGGTGTTTGATAAAGAAAGCAATTTTTTTCGCTCCTACACACTATTCACACACGTCGTATTTTTTATTAATAGAACACTAGAACATGCCAGAACTATGTAATCTGTGAAATTTAATACATATTCAGATTTAGTAGTACATACATAATATTCTCCAGATCAAAATGCAGCCAAACTACAAAAACTGCATTGATTTATTTTCCATTTGAAACACTCACCGCCCACACTACAGATAGCTTTTTCCTGCCTGGAATAACTGATTTTAGCTTAAATCGGGTGTTTGTATTCCGAACTGTATTCACCTGTGCTGCGAATCGTTAATAACGCCCATTTTCAATAAATTAATGGCTCTAATGTGATTCCGCATTTCGCGTCGAAATTGACACTGCGGTTTTCATAAATCACGTTGCCAGTGGAAAATAAAATTTTCATCATGTAGTTAGATGGAGAATTTTGACGTTTAAAGATCATTTATGAACATCCTGTAGAGCTCTTCAACTTCATCTGAGTCATTCCTGCGGTGTCAATTTGCGGATAACTGTAAAAAATTGTAATATTTTTTGGGATCGAATGATTAATGTCTGGGCAGGAATAAATTTAATCGCAATATGTAAATAAGGATTTTGATTTATAATCAGTTGGGAGCAGCGCGAGAACGAAGCCTTGAAGAGATTTTTTGCTTCGTGTGGATTGTATCACCTCCATGTTGCACACTTCCTCCTACTATGTTCGTATATAGAGGTGGCTCAAACAATTTTCGTTCGGGCATCAAGTTGCCCGTTAGAAATTTTGACGTCCACAGGCAACTTGATCGAAAAACCACGAAATCATTTGGAATATTTTTATGCAAATATATGACGTAGAATGTCACGAATTATTCGGAACGGTACCGCGGCGAGATAAAAAAGTGCCGTTAGCTGTACGGACGTTTTCTTGCAGGAACATGATGGTGCTGCGGGTCCACGGAGACGATTTCGTGTTTCCCAGCGCCCTGCACCAGGTGGCCCCGAGGATCCCGCAGATGAACATGATGAAGGTGCACATACCGTTCACCTTCAAGCTGCTGGAGACGTCCAAGTCCACGTATTCAGGTAGATGCGTACGTGCAAGTGTTGCAATCCGACGGTTTTTGCTCCCTATTAGCACCTTCGTGTGCAATTTACTTTTGATGCTAATTTGTTTCCATAAAGGTGGAATGGATCAGGTCGGCCTTGTCGTTCGAAAGCGTGTCGTTATTTACAATCCTTCGTGTCGTAAGTTAAGACCTACGGTCCCTGTATCAGAGCCAAATCAAAGTTAATTTATGGCTGACCTCCGCTTTTTTTTTTCTAATTTTTGTTCTATTAGAACTGAATGCAAGAATTACCCAATTGGAATTGTATCGAGCACCGTGTTCGTTTCAAGGCTGTGCAACTGTGTGCCACATTCGCTGAAATATCATCAGACATTAGGAGCCAATTAAGTGCTTGCGAAAAATAATTTTAAACACCTTGACTTATTAAAAACTGCTCTTCAGACAGACAAGTTTAAAAGGGCAAGAAGCAGGAACTGCAGCAACAAGGGGAATTAATTAAAATGTATTGTTATTACTTTTCAATGAAATATGTAGGTATTTATGAAACAGGTTCTAGTCGCGTAAAATGATGTAAAAGCAGTTTTCATATCAGTGAATTAACAACTTTACTGTTTAAATTCAACAAATAAAATAATTATGAATCTCCATCTTCTCAAATTTGAATTACAAACGGCCACCTTTCCCTGACAGGCCAGACCGAACACTACAAAATAATTATTACATAATAGTAGTTGGGATATCGCACGTGTGTTCCAGACCCATTAACATATCGCCCAGCGGTGGCACGTTTGCTGGTCGCTGTGGTCAATCTGGACATAAATTCGCTCTTCAGGACCACATTTTGTAATTGTGTAAATACAGTATAACCTCTTTAATCCGACCAAGTTCTTAAAGCAGCGCATCCACCATTTTAAAATTTTATTCAGATCGCTTAACGACACTGTCTGCGCTCAATGTAGATTAGACGATTCAATATTAAAAACTAGATAAAGACATTACAACATGTAGAGAGAACAATAGGAAAACAAGCAGGACAAAATAATAATAATATTACGCAATAATAGCTGCAGCACGGCATTTTGTGAATACAGTATAACCTCTTCAATCCGGACAATTAAAAAGGTTTCTCTCAGTTATCGATTTGCCCGGATTATTGGCTATGAGAAACCAAAGTTAAAACATTTTTTCTTGTTACACGTAATTGGTGATTTTCGAAAATGGTGGATGCGCCAAAATGTAATTAGTTTGATTATAGACATTAAGATTTATGGGTTAATTGGTTTGAATCATTTATTGCGAAAAAGAAAATAAATTCTAGAAATGGACATAACACACGGTACTGACATTTAAGTAAAAGTTATAGCAAAACCAAAGTACGGCACATCAAATCACACTAAAATGTGCTGACTGAACGAACTGAAGCAGTTTTGTTTTAGTCAGACAGTAATTTGGAGGGAATATAGGAAACAATACTGATGTTTAGCAAGTAATGGTAAAATAAATAACAAATATGTGTTTCTGGGAACATTTTAGCCTGAAATGATGTGTCACACTTTGGGGTTTAGACACCTTTTATTTGGAGTACCCTCGATGGTACCAGTGTGAATATTATAGCAAAACCAAAGTGCGGCACATCAAATCACACTAAAATGAGCCGACTGAACGAACTGAAGCAGTTTTGTTTTAATTAGTCAGTAATTTGGATGGAATATAGGAAACAATCCTGACATTTAGCAAGTAATGGTAAAATAAATAGCAAATATGTGTTCCTGGGAACATTTTAGCCTGAAATGATGTGTCACACTTTGGAGTTTAGACACCTTTTATTTGTAGTACCCTTGATGGTACCATTGTAAATCTCATAGTAAAACCAAAGTGTGACACATGAGATCACACTGAAATGAGCTGACTGAGCGAACTGTGATAGTTTCGCTTTATTTAGACAGCAATTTGGAGGACATATAGGAGACAATACCAAATATTTAGTAAGTAAAGCTAACATAAATAGCAGATGTGTTCCTGAGAACATTTTAGCCTGAAATTATGTATCACACTTTGGGGTTTATACACCTTTTATTCGCAGTACTCTCGATGGTACCATTGTAAATGTCATAGTAAAGCCAAAGTGTGACACATGAGATCACACTGAAATGAGTTGACTGAACGAACTGAAACAGTTTTGTTTTAATTCGACAGTAATTTGGAGGCCATATAGGGAACAATACTGAATATTTAGCAAGTAATGGTAAAATAAATAACAAATATGTGTTCCTGGGAACATTTTACCCTGAAATGATGTGTCACACTTTGGGGTTTAGACACCGTTTATTCGTAGTACCCTCGATGGTATCATTGTGAATGTTATAGTAAAACCAAAGTGTGACACATCAAATCACACTAAAATGAGCTGACTGAACGAACTGAAGCAGTTTTGTTTTAATTAGACAGTAATTTGGAGGGCATATAGGAAACAATACTGAATATTTAGCAAGTAATGGTAAAATAAATAACAAATATGTGTTTCTGGGAACATTTTAGCCTAAAATGATGTGTCACACTTTGGGGTTTAGACACTTTTTACTGGTAGTACCCTCGATGGTACCATTGTACATGTCATAATAAAACCAAAGTGTGACACATCAAATCACACTAAAATGAGCTGACTGAACGAACTGAAGCAGTTTTGTTTTAATTAGACAGTACTTTGGAGGGCACATAGGAAACAATACTGAATATTTAGCAAGTAATGATAAAATAAATAACAAATATGAGTTTCTGGGAACATTTTAGCCCAAAATGATGTGTCACACTTTGGGGTTTAGACACCTTTTATTCGTACTACTCTCGATGGTACCATTGTGAATGTTGCAGTAAAACCAAAGTGTGACACATCATATTACACTAAAATGAGCTAACTGAACGAACTGAAGCAGTTTTGTTTTAATTGGACAGTAATTTGGAGGGCATATAGGAAACACAATACTGAATATTTAGGAAGTAATGGTAAAATAAATAACAAATATGTGTTTCTGGGAACATTTTAGCTTGAAATGATGTAACACACTTTTGGGTTTAGACACTTTTTGCTGGTAGTACCCTCGACGGTACCATTGTGAATGTTATAGTAAAACTAAAGTGTGACACATGAAATAACACTAAAATGAGCTGACTGAACGAACTGAAGCAGTTTTGTTTTAATTCGACAGTAATTTGGAGGGCATATAGGAAACAATACTGAATATTTAGCAAGTAATGGTAAAATAAATAAGACATATGTGTTCCTGGGAACATTTTAGCCTGAAATAATGTGTCACACTTTTGGGTTTAGACACCTTTTATTCGTAGTACCCTCGATGGTACCATTGTAAATTTCATAGTAAAACTAAAGTGTGACACATGAAATAACACTAAAATGAGCTGACTGAACGAACTGAAGCAGTTTTGTTTTAATTAGACAGTAATTTCGAGGGCATATAGGAAACAATACTGAATATTTAGGAAGTAATGGTAAAATAAATAACAAATATGTGTTCCTGGGAACATTTTAGCCTGAAATGATGTGTTACACTTTGAGGTTTACACACTTTTTACTGGTAGTACCCAAAGTGGTACCCTCACGCACGTTACAACGGAATCAAAGTGTGACACATGAAGTAATACTGTAAGTTTTGTCTGTGCTCGAAGTTATATTAGACAGAAAAAGTGATGAAATATGTTCGTGAGGATCGTATTAATAGAAGAATTTTATGAATACAATTTTATGGTATAACCAGTGAGAGTAAACAGTACAGGACATTAAAGAATCACCCATACACCATTTTCAAATAATTTTCAGATATCATAGCGACGCTGTCCGGGCTCTATATTGACGTAGAATTGACAATTCAGTATTAAAAGGATCAGGTAGTTTATAAACTTTATATTTTGTCTAAGAAAACAATAGTTAAAAAAAATAGTGGATACTCATTTTTAATACATATTGCATATGCGGTATTAAATAATAATACAGATCCACTTTTTTCAATTTCAAATTAGTTTTAAACGGCGCAACCACCAATATAAAAATAATTTTCATATCGCTTACTACGACTCATCGGACACCTGTGTTCCATAGTGATTAAAATATCCACACCTGATGCCTGCCGCACGTGCACTCCAGACGCCGCAGCTGCTGCATGTCACCGACCGGCGTCACGTGCCCTAGTCGCATAAACCCTCTTCAGGACTGCGTTTTGTATGCCTAAGCAATTATTTTTGCGGATTAAACTCAGCAACCTCGGATAAAACGGCTGTCCGCGATCTGTGACACCCGATAGAAATAAATTGTTTTAAGGAAAATACAGGGAAAGACAAAGAAAGCTAAATGTAGAATACACAAAGCATTTAAATATAATGGCAGTCGAGGAGGCGTCAGGAAGAATTAAAATAGAAAGGACATGTGCAGAGAATGGGACAAGGCAATGGTGCTGAAATCTACGAAACAAGACGTGGAAAGAGGCAAAATAGGAAAAATTGGAGGGAAATACAGAATGACTTTCCATCAAGTTGGCTGGACATATTTTCCAAAGCCAACTTGATGGAAAATCATTTATATAATCACCCCGTATGTCACCTAATTATTAAGGAAGTAACCGTGATTATCTTGTTTTGACGATAAGATAGGATCATAACCTCCCTTTTTAATTCGACCTTTATTCGACCGTTAAGACCTTTTCCACCTCGTGGCACCACGCGAAATTACAGCAAAAACTTCCGTAAACAAATTTCAAGTGATTTACGCGATACCGATAAATTGGCATTTTAATTATTTTCCATTAAAATCTCGTTATATCACTATTTATATCCCTAATGACCACAATTATGTCACGAGGAGTTTTGATACCGAAAAGACATCATTAAATTAGAGCGAAAAACGTTGGAACCAAACTGGATCCTTGACGCAAACCGAAATTCGTCGGTGACGACCTCGTCGCTGTCTTTTTTCCATAATCGATGCGTCCGATGAAGAACTGCAAAGATGAATATTATGGTAATGATGGTGTTTCGCGTGGTTGGGATCACGTATCATCTGTCGTCTTGGTCATTAATTGGCCGGAGGAAATGACACATCTAGAGTATCCACGGTCTGCGTGTTAAGTATCATAATTATAGTTTTTATTAATTCCATTGTTTACTTGAAACTGTGGCCGTTTTTGTATGAGTAACTCGTCATTATTTACGTCATCAATAAGACACTGAAGTGATAAAATTTAAAAAAAAAGCTCTCCCAGCTCGACATTGAGCCAACACTTTTCCTCTCAATAAAGAGCTCATACAAAGAACGTAAAATTCGTCCTTGTCACCATACGTCCGAAAATATCTCTTGGCACCCATCTGCCTAAACAAATATTGCAGCGAAGACAAAGCACGAACACAGAAGTGTCAAATCGTTTATTGTCCAAAGAGCACGGATCGTCGTCCGAACGAGGTCAGTATTTCCGAAAATCACTTTAGAGGTGATCCTTTTTTACTTTGAGGATATTTGCCAGTTTTTGGAAAACTTGGTCGGAATTCTACCCATTTACCCAGTTTCGACGCTCGAACGAGCGGAGATACAGAACGTGTTGGATGCAATTTCACTTTCACCTCGTCGAAGTTACGGAATGTTGTATAACAGCGACCGCGTTTCGTCAAAGAATAGAAATAAATAGACGGATTTTCCATTTTCTGAAAAATCGCACTGTCCGAGAGAATTTTTTTATATAAGTTAGGAGACTCAAAGGGTCATAAAACCTTTACCTGACTGGCGGCGCTCACGCCCGCCACTCAGTCAAAATCCAACAGTCAACATACAACGGCCGCAAGGGCACTATTCAGTCCAAAACCAGGACAAATTTCCTTTATTCAAATTCAGTACAAAACTAAACCGGGAGAATAAACGTTCATTATCAATCTCCAACTATTCGTAATATACAAGTTCATTAAGTTCGCGAGTGTTTCAATACAAATCCAAAACATATGGTCCTTCGAGTAATACAAACCTACCCCAGATTCATTACAAATCATTTAGGTGGAAATGTTCAAAGACCGTGTCGCCTTTGCATAAGACATCTATGTTGCATTGTCATCTACCTGTTGGTCAAAGATGAAAAAATAAACAACTGTTACGTTGGGTTGAGAAACGCTGCTTGCGCAAATGTGGCCGTCGGTGTAGCAAAACCAATAGAGCTCCAAAAAGTTTCCTTTAACAACTACCAAAAGACGACCTTAACCTTTGCCGAAACCCTTTCTCGAAGTTTCCACACCCCCTCCACTCCTCGTGAAATTCGCGAAGTCAAGTTCAAGAATTCACCCACCAGCATGAACTCGAGGATCCGCGGTAAATGCATAAAAAATGTTGCAAAAGAGAGGATTATCTCAGGTACAAGTGTTAGATAAGAGTTCTTTTCTTTGCCTGACGGTTTAGAAGGAAGTTCGTGTTTTACGGTTGTTATCTGTGGACAACCGTTTTTGTCTCGTAACAAAGAGATTTCGAGACACCAGAGGTTACCAGACTTGAAAGTTCCTAATTTTAAGCTTGAAGATCTCGATTCTTCTTGCTGTAACGTCTTCGTGTTTTTCTTTTTCTTTCATTGCTGGTTTCCATGTTCTTCTTGTCTCGTATTTGTACTTTCACCGCTGGACTGTCTTGTTCTATTTTCAAGAGTATTATGTAGATTTGGAAAATATCAAATTCATCCTTTTTTTTTCGTAGAAAGGAATCGATAAATGTAGGTCTGGATAGAGAATTGAATAAGCTTTAAAATGATGTATCACATGACCCCCATGCCATTTAAATTTTTTAAGGTCGTGGCCCCCCTGGCTAAAGGGGTGAGATCTAAGACTTGAAAGTTTGGTACAATTTGGTCCCCCTTGATAACAAAATTGACCTGTTCGAGTCTTTCGAAATTGGAATTGTTGGGGGGATACAAATTTTGGTTGGGACACCCAGTATAATACCACCCTGTATTTCTTATTAAAACACATGTTCACAAATAAAATAAATTTAAAACTGACATATTTTAGCAAGCACTGTTGGGGTAAAGATCGATTGAGCGATTTGACGTTGCAATGTGTCCACCTCGCTCAGCGATCATACGTTTTTAACAAGGAGACCCGAAAAAATATGCACCGTATTTTGTCGACTTGAAAAACTCCGTTTCGCAGTTCTTTCACAGTGCCTATGGGGGTATTTGTAAACAGCTTTCATATGTCCCCACAAATAAAAATCCATGGGTTTCATTCAAAAATTCCCGAACATTGGTTTGGAAGTGGGGTAGCGCCCCATCGTGCATTAACCACATATCGCGGCGTAGTGCATCTTCCAAGTTGTCACTGAGAAATGTCAAATAAGTTTGTCTGGCTCTGCATCAACTAGCTCTAAGATCTCCACTCGGATGCCGTAAACGAATGCTGAACTGTCATTAGTAATTGTTTAATAATAATTAATTAATAATTACAACGAACTCATAAATGCAAACAAAGAACTGTCACATTCGGCTCGGTCAGTTTATCTTATGCAGTTTTTACTGCAAATAAAAAACCCTGGAGTAAAGAGAAAAGCCAGTGACACTCAAATTGTTATTAAATTAATTTCCGATTATCTATGAAACCATTACATAGATAGGCTCCTGCTTCATTAAACATTTTTTATTTGTTTATCCATGGCCGATACGTGAGTGAAATTTCTGAACTCATCGATGACATCCTGTATATATTTACTTTCATATTACCTACTAAATTGTTCGCGTAACATATTTGCTTATATCGGCTCTTCATTATTGATTCAATCATCATGTTGCCTGTGGAAAATAAAATTTATATGAATTTTGAATTTTGACATAAATACAAAGCCTACTGGATCATTTATCAAGACCCTGTACTTTTTATTATCGATATTTTCTGTTTTTATTTTGCGTTTCCGTTTTATTCACTTTTCTTCTTTGATAATCTCTTTTTGCAGTTTCTTTCCAGTGTCCTTTCGGTTTATGCAATTTTTTTTTCTCAAACTTTCTGTTCCTTTCTTTCATTCGTCAAACTATTTTTCATCTATTTTCAGTCTCTTCTCATTATTTTCTCAGTCTTGTATACAGTCTCTTTTCAGTGGTCTTTTTAGTCTTCTTTTTTTTCAACAGTTTTACCCCCTTCCTGTTGACCGATTGACCTTTAGTTTTGATGATAATACAATTATGTATATTCAGTATCATTGTAAAGTCAACATGGCCGCCGCCTCAAAATGGCGTATTACATATGCTTTTTCAATCCCCTCAATATGGGTATCAAATGAAAGGGCTTAATGACTAGAATACAGTACACCATGAAAAAAAAAACAAGATGGCTGCCGCTACTAAATGGCGGATTACATATTTTTTAGTTTTCAATCCTCTCAATATGGATATCGAATGAAAGGGCTTAACTAGTAGAATATAATGCATCATAAAAAATCAAAATCCAAGATGGCCGCTGCTTGGTAGGTATCAGGTACCAGTCATCACACCACTCTCCTCATCAATCTAGAGTATTGGTCAGACTAAAATAAAATTGTGGGGCGTAGCGTAACCTGAGTAAATAATGTACATGACCGTTCTGCGATGTTTTTACACACATTTTACATAAGTTGTCTATTGAGAAGATGCATCCAAAGCATATTTATAATGGTATGAGCGGTTGACTATAAATAATAAAAATTAGACTCGCCCCACGATTTTATTTTAGTCTGATCAATACTCTAGATTGATGAGGAGAGTGGTGTGATGACTGGTACCTGGCACCTACTACTTAATTTTTTAGCTTTTAGTACATTATCTGCATCATTATTACGTTTCTTTACAATAATATAAAACTGTTTAACTTAAAAATGTTTTTTACTTATTTTATTCGTTGTTTTGTCAATTTCTTTTTCAATCTTTTTTTTCTGTCTCTCTTATAATAATTTTCACTCAATGTTTTCTGCCTTTTTTTACACTCGTTTTTTGTAGTCCCTTAAGTTTTTCAAGTCATTCAAGTTCTTTCTTATTTGCTTAAGACGATGTCTGCGCTCAAAATCTAGTCGAAAAATAAACACAAAAAATTGACAGTTTAACATTTGTATCAGAAAATAATGAAATAAATTCGATCAAGGGGGCCCCAATGTTCCAAGGCCCCCCCCTGTCTCAAATGCCATTTGTAACATTTGTATCAGAAAATACAGAAAAATACTCGACCAAAGGGCCCTGTCCCCCTTGTTTGTGACACGATATGGGCTATTCGCATATTAGTAGTACTTTTCTCCTCAGGGAGATAATGCACCTCTGTCACGATTTTGACACCAGAGAAACTGATTTCTACCCCCCATGCGTAAAAATTTATTTATTTGCTTTTTCCTAGCTAAATATGTAGTTATAGTTTTTTCCTTTTTCTTTTATGATTTGGATCACATTTGTATTCTTTATTTTATAAATATTCTACAATATATTTGTACTAATAGTTATATAATAGCGCCGATAATCGTTAAACAATTTGAAAAAATGCCTCAAGGTCACTTTTATTAAGACTTGTCTGATTGTGTTAGTTTTATACTGTAATTATACCCTCCCGCATTGATTGTTTCTTTATTTCGGAAACTTTATATTATTAAAATTAAATTACAAAATGCGGTCCTAAAGAGCGTTTGCTTCCTATATTTCAACGACCAGGACACGTGACACCGGTCGACGACGTGCAGCAACTGCGGCGTCTGGAGTATACGTGTGACCGCGACGCACACGGCGCCAGGATGCAGCCGCCGGTATTTAATGGGTCTGGAGCACACGTGCGACATGCATCAGTCTTTTATATTTTAATGGGTCTGGCACGATAAATAAAAAATGTGGCGTACGCACCATGTTTTTTAAGTTCTTATGTCATCGCGGACAGCGTCAAAAATTTGAGATGTACCCTCCAAGGGCACATTCATGACAATTCTGATGATGTTCGTTTTGTACTCTTCGTGACACTTGTAATATTGAATAGTGGGGTCTACAGTAATATTGAGCAAGGAGAGCGTCGTTTACCAATTATGATACTTTCAAAAAAGGTGCATACACCTCCCTGAGATATTTTTTGTTTATAAATACTTTCTAACGTTAAAGTCTGCACGAATGTAATGGCCGCCGGTCCTCCTTCCACCCTCTAGAAGGGAGGCCAACCGTTTTTTTTTAGCCACGCCAGCTTCAGCGCGTTGCCAACTACTGCAGGATGTTGCAACGTCAGAGTCGTTGCCCAACGTGCGCCTTGCCGGGTAGGCAAGTCGAAGTTCTCCTGTGCATTTTACAGGTCTATTTTGGGGACATCTCAACATGTTTGCTTGCAGTGGTGTATCTATCGTTTTTCAAAGTGGTTTCGTAATTCTTTAACGACGCTGTCCGCGCTCACTATTAGTGTAGCGTCGTGGAACAATTTGAAAAAAAAAAAGTGCTGGATGCACTTGAAGTATAAATTTCGTGACCGATTTAAGATTGAATTATCAGATCTACGCTAATATTGAGTGTCATTACGCGATATGAAAATTTATCGATATCGATTTTTTTATATTTTTTCTCGGAGTGGTGCATCCACCATTTTTAAAATTATAAGAACCGTAAAAACTTGAGATCCTTAAATTTCCGAAAACCTGAAACCCTGGACCCTAGAACATAATAAGGATAATAAAAGAATGCTGGCGCTCGGTTTTAACTTCTCTGTTGTGTTATTCCATACCAAATCTTGTTTCTGCTTGTTCTCCCCCCTTAATCTGCCACTTCTCAATCCTTGCCCCAAATCCGACACCGTCCGTGTGTTGAAAGAAAATCCGTCGTTTCGCAACCCGTCCCCGTCTTCGTGTTCCTCCAACGGAACCGCTGACATTGAGCCGCCTCGAATAATTCGTACGTGTCCGACACGATTTGTGGAAAAGACCGCGTTTCGAAACTTCCACCCACAGTGCGATGTGCGAACGAGATGGGTCCCAAAACGGATCGCCGTGGCACTCCGACCTTCCGATCGCCCCGCGGTTGAGCAACGAGATTTGCATAATTATTCTTTTGTCGCGGCAGTTAGGGACAATTAGAAGCGGCATTGTTGGGCAACACCCTGCGGTTTCCACATTCGCGCCCTATATCGCCGATTCCGTCGAAGTATGTTATATTATCTCGCTAATTGTGTTGCATCAGTTCGTTCATCTGGCAACCGTTGGCATTCTCGGCACGAAGAAACGAAAGTCCTCTCTCTTACGTCACGACCAATTCGCGGTCAATTATTACGTGGCCCCTCTTATAATACCTGCCTTTAAAACACAAACTGACCTACATAACCGTGAGCGATTGTTTGGAGCCGAATAATAAGCGGTGAGACCGGAGATAAAAATAAGATTGGAGAAACTCGGTGTTTATGGGTTTTTTGTCCCATGACGGTTCGATCGGTGGCAAATCTGGCCGGCCCGGTGGACAGATAAATTCTGTTTCTAGCCTTGTCAAATTGAATTTCTTTTTAATCGCCGCACAAAAGACTAATTTCTGCCCGAGCGGTTTCAAAAGGTGTAATTTCACAAGCACACTTAACTCGCTCACCCTTGACCTCGATGCAAATCGATACAGCACCAACGTTTTTTCTATTTTTACAGAAGTCCAGTGCAGCCTTTCTAGTCAAGTAGAGTATCAGATCCAGGCCTTCTGGGGTGTCAACATTCGGGAATTGCACATCTTCCTCTGGAAGCCGTGGTCGGACCTGCGGGACGCCGTCAATAGGGGCGACTTCCTCAGCGGGTTCCATCAGTACACGGGTCTGCAGGTCAAGTAAGTGTTCGCTTTCGTCGGAAGGGAGTTTGTTAAATATTACACGGTTTTCTATTCAATGCCCTATTTGTTACGTATAGGAAAGGCCCCCACTCGGACCAGACGGTGACGCTGAAGCTGCCGGCCGCGTCCCTCAACTTGGGGACGCCCCCGAGGTTGTGCTACCCTCTTGTGATATTCCTGTTGAGGAACGATACCGGGGACAACATCCACCCCGACGAAACGGTTGCCTTGATCAACGTGGTCCACATCAAGGACTCCGTCTGCACACTGCCCACGAGCATCCTGGCCCAGTACCTCAAGCAAGCCAACGGCCAACTATCCTGTTTGAAGGTACGCCACCGGTTATCTCACTTCTAAACTCGTATTTATGCCAAAATTGCAGCAACTGTACCTGGCCACGGGCAACCCGGGCGGCTACGAGGAGGGCCAGATACCCCTGGCGGTCGCGGAGCCCGTAGAGGGGGGCCCGGGGCCCATGGGCCGCACTCTCGTGTGCCCGACCAGCGACGACTCTGCCCTGTGGAACAGCTCGGGCGAGCAACTGTGCGTCGTCTGTCAGTATTTCCCACTATCTAGAGCCCTATTACCGTGCAGGTGCGACAGTTTAGATCTACAGGGTAAATTTGTAAATTTGACCACTTCCAGGCACACTTGCATCTGCGCCAGCTGCTTCGTGAAACTCGACCGCTGTCCCATGTGTCGGGGCCCCATCAAGAGCTACTTCTGCATCAGGGGCGAGGAGTACATGCCCATCCAGCCGAGTTCGAAGGCGGCGAGCGGTCACGGACCCCTCTACAACTGGCTGGACAGCTGGAACGATCGTCTCACAGACTTCCTGGGTTTCCAGCGGTAACGAGGCCGGCGCCGGTTATTTATTCGGTTTTTTTAGTGACTAGACGCTAGTTGGTAGAGTTGTACTCAGAGCAAGTAAACATCACGTCGCGAGATAATTTTTGTTTTGTTTTATTTGTAAGGTAATTAGGTTGTGAGGTAGTACTGTGTAAGATATTCAATATGTCCATAGCGTTAGTATTTATGAGTTTATGCAATAACATGATTAATATTCTTATGTAAGTCGACTCTACTATATTTTAGTATTTCATCTGACTTAAGCCTGTGATAATATATACGTTTGAAAATAAATCAAATTTATAAGAGCTGCATATTGATTACGGCGTAGAGTGCACTCCTGGCATCACTTCTGTCCAAGCCTGTACAGTCGCCAATGTGGGATCAATCTAGTAACTTTGTCTTTTTCCCCAAGACACGTCCCACTTTTGACGTTTTTAGGTTATTTTATTTTTTTCACCGCTATGGCCCCGAATAGCCCCAATTTACTAGACTTAGACGTGGACCGACTCTTCGAGGAGCACAAAATCGAGGAAATCGTCGAAATCGAGAAGCTGTTGGACGCAGAGATCGAACGAAAACGGGTGGAGCTCCGATCCATGGTAGGGTAGGTCTAGAGCCCCAGCTGCGTTCCTGCCACCACTAACCCACCACATTTAGGGATCGCTACAAGGACGTCCTCGCCGCCTCCGATGCCATCAAAAACATGAAGACCATCTCCCAGCAGATAGTAGACAACATCCAAACAATCACTGACGTGTCTGAGAACTTGGTGGCAAAGGGCGAAACTCCCAAAAGTGTTGTCGTAACGGGGGGCGAACGAGACGAGGAACGCGAGCTGATCGTTCAAGTGCGAGTTGCCATTTTCGTCAACGAGCAAATTTGGACTGCCCTCGATCAGAGGGACAACCTCACAGCCGCCCAGTTCTATTTACTGGCACAGCACGTGCACATGGGGCTCAGTCTCGCCAGAAAGGAGCACCTCGAACGGTTACCACTATTGAGGCAGATCCAGGCCAACTTACAGACGCTCCGGGATCAGATTTTCTCAAACATACGGAAACAATTGGAAAGTGTGGAAATCACCGCCGAGGAGACCAGCAGCAATCTGAACGCGTTGCTGCTCCTGGAAAATCAGAGCACCAACGACTTGTTAAACATTTTTATAGAGCACAGAAAACGAACATTGGATGGGGTGATGGGCACCCCCCATAATAGTGTTCGGGTCCAGGTCGGCGCCATGGTGCGGTGCTTGGTCACCACGATCCATTTACTTCATGACTGTTTTATTTGTAAGATCTAATCACTTCCAAAATTGGTTTATAATTTTTAAAATGTTAGGTTATGGTGAGAGCAAAGTGGGGTATATTTGGCAACAGTTGGCGAATATCGTGGAAGAACAGTCGGCCCCCACATTGGGAAAGATGGAGCTGCCTGTTACCCCCCTTTTGGTGTACATTCCGGACGTTATTCGGCAATTCAAGCCAAAGTACAAGAGTGTGGGGGAGCCCCTGACCCATAAAATAGATTTAGGTGACTGGCTCAGATCAACCAGGGAGTCGATCCGAAACGGGCTGAGCCCCTCGCTGAAACTAATAACAAGCATCAAGGGCTTGCACATCATCCGGGAGGAAGCCCTTAAAATCGGTAACAACTTTGAGGTTATGTCGCTTAACCTAAAGTTGCAATTGTAGAATTACCCCCGAACTGGGACCAAATCTGCACTGAATCTAGTCTCCCGGACAACTTCAACGTTTGGTACTTCTTTTTCCAAGAGTTGGTAACGGGGCGCGCCCAAGAGCTAGTCACAAAGAAGGTGGCTTCAATCATCAGCGACGTGGAGAGTGATATCAATGTTGTGATGAGGGGGGCACTGCAGTCTGAGCGTGGGGAGACTGATCTCAGGTGGTACACGTGGGTGGAGGAGCCCCAAGATATCAGCAGGGTGGAAAACAAGCATGTGGGTAGGTTGCTGCATCTAGTGGGTCAAGATAGAGTTTGAGCCTTTACTTGTAGGTTTGTCTATGAAAACTCTGGGTTACTCCCACAATGTGGCCAGTCTCTGTGAGAAACTGGATAGTAAGTTCTTGGCACTTTTGGTGGATGTGTGGCAGTATCTGTATGGTAAGGAGTTCAACGACGACCTAGTGATACTATCCAGCTTGAAAAATAAGAAGTATATTGATAGAGAGGAGCTGGAGCATCACTTACGGGTGGAATGTATCAACAAATGTATGAAGTACGTGGCTTTCAGCAACCCAAAATACACTTCGGTGGACTTTAGGTTGTATACTAATGTTGTTCTTTCTTCAGATTGACAGTATTCTTACAAGACTTAGTTAAGTCAGAGAGTGGGGAGCATATGGTCGTTGCCAAGTCTCTGGTTTGTGCACGGTTTCTACAAGCAGTCACCACTTTGTGCCCCCATTTCAACAAGTGCTGCACCTTTAGTGGCACCAGTGAGGATTGGAGTCGGGTTTGTAGTCATTTTAATAAGTGCAGTTTGGAGTTTTGGGAGAAATGGGTGGACAAGTGCGTGCAGGAGGCAGAGGGGATCTCTAGGAGGCAGTTCGCCGACGTCAGTGTTTGTTCAATGATTTCCATTCTTTTGGTGAGTTCGATTATACAACCCAAGATACACTTTCTTGCAGGTGGTCCTGTATTTAGAAATTCAATTTCAGCGCTGGGACACCATCGAGATCCAGGAACAGACCGAGGAGAAGGTCTTCAAATCCCAAATCAAAGTGCCGTTAAAGCCCACCCTTCTCCTCCACGACCTCCTCACTGCCCTCAACGACGCCCTCGCCCGTGTGCTCCCTCACACCCTGCCCAAACAGATCCACCTGCGCTTCGTCGAGCGCCACTCGGAGGTGCTCCTCGTCCGGTACGGGGCCCTCGCCGAGCGCCCCCTCAACCAGAACCAGGCGCTGCAGTTCCTCTTCGACGTGCGCTTCCTCACCACCTTCTGCATCCCCCGCGAAAACGTCCGGCTGGTGGCGTTCTCGCAAGAAATCTGTGATAAGCTGCGAGCGCAGATAGACCCCTTCGACTTGGACGTCTTCTACGCGTACCTGCAAAATAACGTGAAGCGAGCGGTGCTGCAAAGCCAGGCCATCCTGGGGTGTCTGCTGCCGTCGTCGGGGCAGCTGGCGAATTTGGGCGCGGGGGAGAAGAACAAGGAGCAGGAGAGGGAGCCGTCGGTGCTGGCGCTGAGCGCCCCCTCGCTGGCCTTCCCCATGTTCTGCACGTTCTCGCACCAGATGCCCTCGCAAAAGGGGGCTGTGCCGGGCGCGCAGGAGGCGGCGAAGGTGGGTGTCTGTTTGTCTTTCAGAACCATTTATAGAAATAATTTATTATAGTGAGGGATGGTCTTTTATATTCTCTCAGTTTGAGATGGGTAAGACGTGTGTACTAACTGTGTGTTGTTTTGTTAATTACTAATACGTTAACTAAGAAATGAGAGAGTGGAATTTATTGTTGGTTTGGTAGGTTTTGTCGCCCCGGCCGAGCCGGGCTACCCCCAAGAGGTTGCAGGACCCGGCCGCCGCCATCCGCTCGAGCGCCGCCGCCCTTTTCGGGGGCCTCACCACCGACTGGTTCTCGTAGCCCCCAGTAAAATTCCACTCCATCACGTACAGCTTTTGTACTTGTAAATACGTATTTGTAAAAAGAAAAATAGAGAGTCTTCATCAAATCCCGAATTATTATTCCCACAGTAGTCTGAAAACAATCGACACACTCCTCTAACTCTAACAATAAATTTCGTCGAAAAAAAGTTTGACGCAGATGAGCATTATCATTTATTGAAATAAAGAAATATTCAAACAAATATTGGTATATGTAATATGTCCTTTTACGCTAACTTAAATACGTTACATCCTACAGGAATATGGCATACCTAAACTTGATGGAAAACGTGAACGCAAACACAACGACTTAACCACTTTAAATATTAAAGCATCAACTCGGTTAACACTAAATACACTCTCATTGCTTTCAAATTGCTAAAATGCTCAGTGAGTAGGATCCATCCATCTTGGACGGACGGACACCGTACCGTAAGCCTTAAATACTCTTAAGACACAGCGTGAATGTGAATAATACAAGACTAATCAAAAAGTGCACCAAGAAATAAAAAACGTGTCTAATATAAATACGTACGAAACAAGCTCGAATCGTAAGGTATAACTTTTGATACAAATATATTGCTTACTTTACAGCGATTAATACTAGAGGCAATATTAAGACACTCGATCCCAAGACTACAGTCCCCGGGGAGCTACAACCTGTTAACTTATTATTTGGTATTCTAGACCGTATATTTGTTATGTACAAAACTAAACTAAAGATTTATACACAAGAACTAGTCTATACTCATTTCATTGTTTTTACAATATTCGTTGGAAAACCTGACTAGACGTGTCAATTTACAAAACAGTAACTTACTTTACAAAAAGGTACAAAATTTACAAAACCTACGCAAATCAGAATAAATAAATAACTTATAGTGGTGCGGTTACTCTTTGACGCCGTTTTTCACTCCGAGGAGTTTGGCGGCGTCGTCCGCGGAGGCCGTGAGGACTTTGTCGATGAAGGAGCGGTCGCGGATGCCGAGGAGGTTGCTGATGAGGTCGCCGGGTTCGTTGCCGTCCGACTCATCCTTCTCTTTCTGCAATAAAACGAATGTTGAGTGCGCGTGCAACATTAAAGTGTCGGATAGTCTTACCTGGGGCTCTTTGTAGACGACGCCGCTGTTGGGAGTGTTGCCGTCCTCATCGCTGTTTCCCACCTCGTTGTCGAAGCTCACGTTGTGCTTCTTTCTATGCCTCAACATGCTGTGCTTCAACGTGAACCTCCTCCTGCAGATGTCGCAGCTAAAGGGGCGCTCCCCCGTGTGGGTGCGCATGTGTCTTCGGAGGTCCTCCGCCGACCAGAACCGCCTCATGCAAAACGCGCAGATCACCTTTCTGTTCGAGTAGTCGGGGAACTTCCCTCTCATCATGTCGCCTTCTTCGTCCTCGTGGTGGCCGCCTTCTTCGGGAGTGGTGGCACTGTTGTCGAGCGCGTTCTTCGACATGAGGAGGTCGTACTCGGCGTAGTGTTTGTCTTTGATGTGGTCTAGTGCGTCCTGGCGCTCCGAGAAGGAGCCGTCGCACAGGTGGCATTTAAACGGAAGGTCGGAGTTTTGGACCACGCTGGGAATTTCGGCAGAGGGCACGGGCTTGAGGGGCTCCCAGTCGCCGCCGCAAGGGACCTTCTCGTCCTCGGAGCTGCCCGCCTCGTAACCTTGGGCCTTGATGTCGTCACCCTGCGCGTTGGTCGAGTGTTTACAGCTGATGTGTTTTTTCAGATTGGAGTAGGTGGAGAAGGTGCTGCTGGGGCAGCTGGAGCACTTGAAGGGTCGTTCGGGAACGTTGCGCATCAGGTAGTTGGTGTTGTTGTTTGCGACGTCGTTGCTGATGGTGGTAGCGTTATTGCCGTGCTTGCGCAGGAGGTGGCGGTCGCAGTTCGATTTGGTGGTGAACAGAAGAGGGCAGTGGCTGCACTTGAAGGGCTTCTGGCCGGTGTGGGTGAGAATGTGCCGGCGGAGCGAGGAGCTCCACGGGAACTTGCGGCTGCAGAAGGGACAGCTCACTCGGTTGGGCGCCATGGAGTAGGCCGACTTCTTCTTCACGGGGGCGGTGGCTTCGGGCTCGGATTTGTTTTCGTCGGTACCGGAAACGTTCCCCTCGCTGGTGCTCCCACTGGCCACTAGTCCCTCCTCCTCCTCCTCGCTAACGCCGCCCATATCGGGTTCCTCCCTCTTGAAGTACTCTTGGAATTGCTGGTGGGAGGCGTTGTCCAGGAGTCGCGCCACGGGTACCAAGTCCTGGCTTTCTTCGGCCTTCTTGGCATGCAGCTCTCTAAGCTTCTCCTCCAGGATGCGGGTCCTCTCGAACCCGTGATGCGTTTCCTCGATCTTCTCGGCCTTTTCGGCGTTCTCGTCGATCACGAGAGCGCAGTCGTCATCGTCGTCTTTTTTCTGCAAGTGCTGCGCCAAAATGGCGAACTTCATCTCCTTGCCTTCGGCGCCCACGTCGTAGCTGGGGATGCTCAGGTCGCAAAAACTCTTCTGGGTCTTGCGGCCGGGCGTGCCGAGGTGCCCGCGCTGCCGCTGCGACCAGAACTGAGGGTGCTGCTGCTTGATGTGGCGTTCCATGTTGGAGCGGAGGGTAAACCGGGCCGAGCAGTGCTCGCAGGTGAACGGGCGCTCGGTGCGATATCTGCGCTGTTTCTGTTTGGGCATGAGCACGCCGTTCTTGATGACCATCTTCACGGAGTTGGGGGAGTGGGGTAGGTCGGACTTGAAGGTCTCGTCGATGGTGAGGGTGAGGGGTTTGAGGTCGTCTTGTTTTTTCGGCTCCTCCTTAAAGTTGTTGTAGGTGGGAGGGTTATTAGGGAAGGTCTTGAAGTCGGTGATCATCGAGCCGCCACACAGCTGGTAGCGTTGGAAGCGTTCTTTCAGGTCCTGGGGGTCTTGGGGAAGTAGAGGAGGTTGGAGGGTGGGGAACAGCAGAGGGTTCAGAGGGAGTCCCGGCCAGCCGGAAAAGCCGGGAAAGCTGTTGCGGTACAGAGAGGCGTAGAGGGCGGCGGTGTCGAGTTTGGGGGGTGTCTTTAAGAGTTGTTGAGCGATGAGGTCCCTCATTGTAAGTGAGGGCGCTTTCTTGCTGAGGTCCTCGGGTTCGGGTTCGGGTTCGGGCGCTTTCTTCTCGGCCTTTTTGCTGAGGTCCAGCACCAGATTCATGGGCTCCTCTGGTTCTTCGTACTCTTGGTCAGCATGAGGCTCCTTCAGCTCCTCGAGGTTTTTCACGTGGATTTTTTGCGGGGTGGAGACGTTGGACGCCTTGGGGGAGAAGCCGTAAGGGGGCAGGTACGGAGAGAGCTGACCGTTTTGCAACCTGTGCTCTTTGAGGGATTTCAGGTTCTCACTACGGATAATATCACTGATATTCGAGAACATCTTCGGGGGTTCTTTGGGAAGAGCCTCTTTCAGAGGGGCCGCGATCAACTTGGGACTCAGGTCGTTCTTCCGACCGTCGTCCTTGGTCAACTTATTGAGCTCCTCGTTGGTGGGATCCTCCGACGGATGGTAAATAATCGATTTCTTGACCTCTTCCCTCGTGGTCTTTGCGTGTCTATTTCGGAGATGTCGTTCGCAGTTCGCCTTTGTGGTAAAGGCGTAATTACAAAGCGAACACTCGTAGGGACGATCTCCGTTATGGGTCCTCATGTGCCGGATCAGAGCCGCCTTGTCTATGGAAGAGTGGGGGCACATGTTGCACCGATACATGCCGTTGTTGTTGCCGTTGAGGTGGGCGCGATTGTGGCCCTTCAACGCCCGAAGATTGGGGAACACGGCCGAGCACAGCCGACAGGGGAACTCTCCCCGCAACTTCATCTTGCGGAACTCCAAAGCGAAGAGGTCCTGAGATTCCTCGTCCTGTTCCGAGCGACTGCAGTCTTCCAGAGGCTTCACCTCGCTCTTATTCTGCAGCTGCTGGAGCAGGCTCCCGTTTGTGGTCATGGATATGATGCTCTGGATGTCGGCTAGGTCTTTGGAGTCGTTCGAGATGACCTTGGCGAGCAGCTGCTGGCGCAGTTTGTTGCTCGTTTCGCTGACGAACTTCTCGGGGGAGTTATCTTGCAGGTTGAGTCTGGAGAAGAATTCGTTCCTTCGTATGTCTTTTTCGGAGACCTGGGTGGTCTTGGTCAGGTCCAGGCCGTTGGTGCACTCCTTCTCGTGGATCTCCAGAGAGCTCCCGCAAGGGAAGGCTCGGCCGCAAGTCTTACATTGGAAGCTGAGTCCTTCCGAAGCCGTGTGCAGGTTCTTCTCGCACTCGTACCTGGCGATGTGGGGGAACTTCTCGCTGGAGAAGTCCACGAACGTCAGGTCCTTGAACCCGGCGACGGTGTGTTTCTTGACGTTGTTGTGCACCGCGTTCCTGTGCACCAACAACGATTTGTTGTTCTGGAAGAGCTGGTTGCACTGACCGCACTTGGCCAGGTAGTCCGGATGGTTGTCCCCCAGGTGGGCCTCCATGGCCGCTATGGAATCAAAGTCCGTCCTGTCACACACCGGGCACCTGTAGAACTGCGCCTCCGTGTCGCTCGACGCCGCCTCCAACTTCCGCCTCTTCGACTCCACCTTGTTGTTGTTGAATTCCGTCCCACCTCCGACGCTGCCGTCCGAGCTGGCGTCCGACTCGTAGTTGTGGGTGTGCGTCCGCATGTGCCGGTGCATGTTCCCGTTGGTGGTGAAGGTGTCGCCGCAGTAGCGGCAATGGAAGGGGCGCTCGCCGCTGTGGACGAGCACGTGTCTGTCCAGGCTGGAGCTGGAGCTCAGCACCTTGAAGCAGATGCGGCAGGTGAAGCCCTTGTCGTCCTGGACTTCCGTCTCGTTGTTGTGGGAGCGGATGTGGAGGGTGAACTCGTGCTGGGAGGTGAGCACGGTCTCGCAGATGGGACAGACGTACTTGCGCTCGGGCGAGCTACAGTCGCTGGGGTTGTCGCTGTCGCAGGTGTCCATGGTGGTGTTGGTGAAGACGCCGGAGTCGCTCTGGAGGGTGAGGTTGGCGGCGGGCGCTTTGGGGGAGTCGGCGTCCATCGTGATACCTGCAACTGGAAGAAGAGACGTGATGTGTGGGGGTGTTCATAACAAAATGTACATCTAGGTAGTTGCCTAGATGGAGAGTTTTTTTGGCAACATTGAAGAGTGGAGTTAGAAAACGGTAGGTTGTCGTTCCAAAATCAAAAGTCGCGGAAACAAAAAAGCTGATAAAGTGGACAAGATAAACGTCGGTTGACCCTAATATGTATCTGTTGCACAACCCACCGTGTGTATATAATGAGTAGAAAGTAAAATATTGATTTCACTACCGATGTCGACAAATTTCATGTAATTTCGCGAGAATTATACCATCGTGGGGCCCAACCGCTGGCGGCAGCTGTGTTTCCATCCGCTAACCTCCCGAGATCAAACTCAAAATTTCAATTATTTTCAGGTTGAACCACGTGTTATCGGCGAAGGCCAAGGTGAACGTCGAGTGTTAAATTCCCTTATCTGCGATAATGAAAGAGAAAACAAAACAAAGAGGACCATCAGCAAAGACGAATTCGAGTGGATATGGATTTTCAAAGCCGACACGTCAGCCCTACGCAAACACCCACAACTCATCATCAGATAACCTGAATATTTATTTACCCATAGAGACAAACGAATCGTTTCCTCGTTTCGATCAATTTTATCTCGCCGAGGCGGAAAACGGACGAACCCCAAAGCCCGAGTATTGACACAAACTTTGCCCTGGAAACTGGGTCAGCCGCACAGGTGATTAATCGGGCGGTAATTTACCATTCGGATATCGGTCTGAATATTTGATCAAATAAGTCGGGAAACTGAGAAGCTGTGTCATAACCGCTTCAGAGAAAACAGAACGAGCGATAAGTGCGCAGATGTTTTAATTGTCTGTATAAACAAGCGATTGTGGTGTCTGCAACAATAATATTTTCAATACCTGAAATGCCGCGCGATACCGTCAGCTCGCCGCCACCACCGGTAATTCTAATCAGATTTTCTCTCATTAGCCTAACCATTTTAATCGCCGCCTCTAATCGCCCCAATTACATCCGGAAAAAACGTCGCCGATTTTAGCCGCGATTTCGAAGACACGTAGGTATAGCGGCGATCATGAGCTCGGTCCAACCGTTCCAAGGTGGTCGACTGCTAATTCTACAAGTCCGATCGGAATGGAGAAAACCTGAAAAGAGTAGATAAAGACGTGTGTGTCATCGCGGAGTGATAAAGGTAACATCATTCTTGAATTATTTAACGGCCGGGCAAAGGTCCAGGGCCCGGGAGGAAATTGCGTTATTGTGTCGTTCGAATCAAGAGTGAAGTTTATTTCTCTGTAGGAATGTAATTGCGGCGATTGCGAAGTTGTATCTACTCCTCGAATGCTTCGGCAATGACATAGACTCATTTCGATGGTTGCGCGAGGTGGCAACACTGGAGTATTGGTTGACAAATGGTTTGACGATGACAGTTCATCTTATCATCAAGAACAATGACGACAATGTCGTGTTGATTATAAAAAGTCAAAAATTGTCAATTGTCAGTTTTGACAGTTACAGAAAGATTGAGACATTATGTCTATGGTACCTATGATTAGCCGCATTTACAACTGCGATCGATTGACTAAGGATATTGGAATGACAACCATTTTTTGACTTAAAAATTTTGAAATTGGACTGAACACGAGCGTGTTCTAGTCTTTAAAGAAAGAAAAATTTCAATAAATGATTGTTACTTCTCATCCATTTAGTCAGTTGATGAGTACAGTGGAGAGGGCATACATACATATACTCAAATTTACATTTTTGACTGAATGGTTCGGAATGACAACCGTTTTCATATTGTATCCAAAGTTCGTTTTTTGTATTTCACAGTTGTTCTTTGTGACTAAAAACCATTTCGTTCATGGTACGACATGTGAATGCGGTGGGCGGGTGGGCCGCCGCATCCACAACTGACCGATTGACTAAGGGTATTGGAATGGCAACCATTTTTTGACTTAAAAATTTTATACAAATTGTGATGTTCTTTTTGTAGGAATACTCGTGTATGAGTTGTCAGAATTGTGTTGACAAATGGTTTGACAATGACAACCATTTTCTCGGCCAATCGACCACAAAGTACCAAAATAGCTACCATTTAAAGAGTTGAATCGAGATGCCTTTAAGAAACTCGCCTCAAAACCGGTGCCCCAGACTACACGCAACTAGGGCATCCGCGGATCTCCAGCGGCGCCCAGGCGATGTCGCCATCTCCCGTTACACCCATTACTCTCATTAGCCTAACGAGAGCGGTCGTCGGAAAGTCAATATTTCGCCCAAAACAAATCGAGATCGCTCTCGTTCCGTTTGTGTACCGATAAAACACCTCTTTGTCAGCGACATTTACTTGACCCAAATCGCGTTCGGCTATTGTTCGAAAAGTCGTCGTTGCGTCACCGGGAAATCTTCGGAAACTGCGACGGAAGCCGCAGCGCGCTTCCGGAGATAAAGCCGGCGTGACTTACCTATAGGGTTGTTTGGCGGCGGCGAGCCCTGCTGCGGATTCTGCGGCATGAAGACCACCCCTTGCATCGCGGATTCACGTCCTCCTGCAACAGTAGAGGCGGTGATCAGATGCACGACTGATACATTTGAATATCGGATAGATAGAGCATATGTTCGCTCCACCTGCCCGATGCAACACCTGCTGCCGGCGCGTGCTCTGCACTGAGAGAAAATGGTATTTTGAGGCAAGTAAATGGTGTCCCAGAATATCAAAACATTGTCCAAAATCTAGTTTAATTGTCTTGCAGTTACTTTGTTTGCCACCATATTATAAATTTAGTTCTTTCAAGTGAATGGTCGAATTGCTTAACTTCATTTGGAAGAAATATAATTTATTTGTTGCAAACAAATAACACTTTAAACGAACAGGAATTGTATAATTCACATAAATAGATAGTACACTCTCAATAATTCAACATTTCTTTAAAAGAAATAAAATTTAATTGTCACAAATATACCTATGCTTTTATCAAATACACAGTCTTTTTCTTTCTATAATTCACAACGGTTCTTCGATTCTGCGTGTTCAGTCTTGATAGGTTTGTTTAGACTATGCAGTTTTGCAACACTATACGATTTTCCTGCGGTTTTCCATTGTCGTTTCTGCTCTGGTGAGAAGTGATTGTGATGGATAATCAAATGCGACAAAAGTTAACCGAATGGGGGCTGGAGAGTCTAATAGACAAATTCGTAGGTGAGTCTTGGTTCTTTCATTACAATTTATAATAGTGGCATGTAATTACTTGTAGAGGAAGAAAGATTTGGAGGCTTTTTTAAAATTCGACCACAAACTGTTGGCGCAACTAAATTTTAAAACTGGGGTCCAGGCGAAATTATTATTATCCACGCAGAAAGAGAGGTACGTATTGTAATAAGACGCTTCATTCAACTAGATGTAGTAATATGTAGTAGGTAATTAATTAACAACTAATCTAAAAGTGCCGTGATGTGTGTCAAAACGTACGAGCCCTTCCAACACTACAGCTCACGACGGCAGTTTCTTACTGTATTTCCAATGCTTATGTTTAATCTTGTTATATATTTTGTGTTTATATTATTTGTTGTTTCAGAAAATTAAAGCTAAAGAAACGATATACCAGTCTATATTACCCAGTGCACGAACTCAGTTCGGTGGCTTCTACATCTCATTTTACCTCAGAAGTGGCTTGTTCCTCCACTCCAAATCAAGACATACAACTTATTAATGTTTATATATACATTTCAGGAATAATTCTAATTATGAGTAATGTTATATTTCATGTGTTATGTTTTAAGTCCTTTTTAAATAAATTTATTTACTTTTTGAGTCGATATTGTCTTCCCATTTTATTTTCACAGCAAATAAATATCGTGCGTACAACAAAAAACGACGTGAAGTGGGTCATGGATGGCATTACATCTCTGTCGGTCAATGAGGACCACGCACCTGACCGACAGAGATAAGATGCAATCCATGGCTCACTTGACGTCGTTTTTTGGTTGAACGCACGATATTTTGCTACCAACAATATCAATAAATTTAGGAGAAATAAATGATATATTTATGTGAAATAAATATATTCCTAGATCAACATATATGTATACTGTAGATAAATAAATTATTCTTCTTCTCAATATATAAAGTTGTTTGCGGCAAATGTAAGTTTACTAGCATGAATTAAGCTACATGTTTAAGAAAAATGTACTGTTTATTTACCTCAAATAATACTAATTTAAGTCAAATAATTGGATATACTTGGGTGAAATATATATTTATTTCGAGCAAATAAATGCTTCAATTCTATGATTTCTTTGATTCAACTGCTATATTTATTTCGCCAAATCCAGGTCTGGCATTTATTTGGGATAAATAGATTTGATATTGTTTTAAATAAATACTTCTCTCGGTGTGGACCCCTTTCCCGTCCGAAACGGCTGATAGACAGCCGAATCTCACGTGGAACGGCGGTTATCGGCGGGGGATTAGCGGCGCGAGCGCGGGGGGCGATCCGGCACGATGGACCCGGAGCCGCGACTCCAAAGTCCGACACCCGATCTCGCGCTATCGGCCCGAACGATACAAGAAGATGTAAGCTAAGTGGTAATGTGTGTTCGGCATGTCGTACAACAATGACATTGCGCATTCAGCATCATTGTTGTAATTCCGTTGCGAAAGACCCTCGTCGCATTTCCTTCTCGGTTATCTCGACCGTAAGAAGATCCAAACTGGAACAATTTTTTCGGAGATAAGGGAGATAAGGGGCACGAAAATATCAAGATCGATATGTGTGTTCTGACAACATCAGGAAGATGAGTAAAATACAAAAATGCGATTAGATAAAGGGTTTTCCCGGTAGTCCTTAGGGGGAAGCGAGGATGCAAATATATGTTGGGCACACCTCTTGGTTAATGAAAGGTAAACAACGAGAAGAGAACAAAAATTGAGATTGTAATCGTTGAAGCTCTCCATCAATAAAAGTGATTTTAGTAGTGGCCCTTGAGTTTGGATCGATTTCACAATTACCCGAACATCAAAACCAAATCTAATCTTATAAAAGTTCCAATACACCTATACCTATGTAGAAAACCCGATTTGTGATGCAACGAATATCGTCCATCTCCCGTTTGACACATATGCTCAAGAAATGTAAAGAAACATCGGATTTCATATAATTACATAAACGCGAACGTCTGAATTATCGTTATGGGAGAGAGAGACCTGCACGCTTTCTTAATTTTGAGATGGAACAACGTCCACTCGACCGAGGAGGATAGAAAACTGCTCGTTTTCCACCGTCAACGCTTGATTTGAGCGGCGAAGCCGCCACGGCGTCCGGAAACCCTTTTTCCGAGCTTCGGTCCGGCCCTGGCGCGCCCCCGTGTGTGACGTTACCTAACGATATTTTCAACTTTATTTACCATTTCCGTCGCAACTTCGGAATTATGAAAGACAGTGTTGCCAACACTGCGTGACCGAGCGCAGCCTCTAATGAAATCTCCCCTCATCTGCACCGAGCGGAACCGAAGTTCGTTAGGCAAGTTCAAGGGGGCTCAGCTCCGGCCGTTTCGGGTGCAACTGCACTCGCGCGGGCGAAATCTTCGGAATTGGCTTTCATGGGACGGCGACGGAACGTGCCCGACATCCGTCAAAACAAATCGTTTTCACCTGTTTCGCGATGCAAGACGCGCGACCGCGGCCGCAGCACGAGCCCATTTGGGTACTAATAGTTTTCGGGGATGAAGATGGCGAAAGTCGACACGATTTTCCGTCGATGGGTTTCGCAAGAGTCGCTGATGATAGTAATGAGCGCGGGCTCCTCTCACTCGTTTATTATGAATTAAGTGAAAATGTCTTGCAGCCGAAACACATCCGTCTGCGTTGGGCAAAAGTGACGCAACGAGGCGGACGTGTAATGACGGGCATGTGGACACGGTTTGTCCCGGCACAAATTAACGTGAGTTGTACCCTGGAAAAGCTAGAAGAATCCATGGAAATTTAGAAACATCTAGGAAATCAGAAAAGTGCCTAGAAGAATCTAGACACACAAAGGAATGTTGTAACAAAATTTACAAAACGCAGATAGACCTAGAAGAATACATGGAAGTCTATAGAAAGGTGTAAAACACATAAATAGAATATCTAGAGTATATGTGTCTTAAAAATATCCCGAATTTGGAGATATGTAATTATATTTAGAAACATCTAGGAAATCAGAAAAGTGCCTAGAAGAATCTAGACACACAGGAATGTTGTAACAAAGTTTACAAAACGCAGATAGACTTAGAAGAATAGAAAGGTGTAGAACATATCGTATAGAATATCTAGAGTGCATAATAAAATAATTTTTAGCCTATGTGTTTTAAAAATATCTCAAATTTGGAAAAACGTAATTATATTTAGAAACATCTAGGAAATCAGAAAAGTGCCTAGAAGAATCTGGAGACACACACAGGAATGTTGCAACAAAGTTTAGTAAGGAATATATGGAAATCTATAGAAAGGTGTAGAATTTGGAGATATGTAATTATGTTTGGAAACATCTAGGAAATCCAAATCTATATAGAAATTTGGATGTTTCTGTGGAAATCTAAGCAAAAACAAGTGTCTGGGGAGATGTATTAGATCTTAGAAGTGTCGTAAAAGACTAATGTTACTGAGATTTTATGAAAATTTGATTGTATTGTTCTAAGAAAATTTCCTAGACGCTAACACAAGCATGGACAAATCAGAAATGAAATTCTAGCACCGTGCAGAACCATCTGTAGGCGTGTCGAAAGTAATTACAAATCTTAAAACCAAACACAATACAGCCAGACACAATTAATCCGCCCTCACAATGCAGGTGTAATACAAACAACACACCATCCCTCCCAGCTCTGCGGTGTGACTTCCACCCCCTCCGACGGCGCCACGATAATAATTCCACCCGCGGCCTTTTCAATCTAGGTGATGAATGGAGGTCTTTATGCGAGATGAGCTTGTTTAGTAGGCCGTACAATAGCCGTGTTGGTACAGATTGTTAAGGGGAACGTATTGACTTCCACCCCTCGTGTCGGCGAGCCATGCGAAAACGAGCAGCCGATGCGCCACATCATCAATCGGATTGACGGGTTCGAGGGTAATTCCGTCCGGCAGGTGTAAAGTCGAAAAGACTCTTTTCGAACACTCTGTACGTTATCGAGCAGGAATTTCTCGTGCGTGTCGGAGGAAGGTCGGGTCGGCGCATAATCACGTCAGCGGGGTCAATCCTGCCGCGTCGTCGGTGGGTGTGTCCGCCTGCTGGCTGCGATCTCGGGAGAGCAGGCGGGCCAAGATGGCGCCCTGACGCCGCCACCTGCCGTATTGATCTGCTGAATCTGCTGTACCTGCCGGCGGCGTTGCCATGGCTGCATATCACACACAGACACCCGCTGACACGCCGCCCACCCCTTTCGGACGAAGAGAGACGGAAGAACCAGCCGGGGCGGAAACGGGGTGTGTGTGCGAGGGGGGGGCGCGGCGGGAATTAATTTGGACTCGTTTCTGTTTTTCTGACAGCGGTGCTTCCACCATTTTTGTTTTGCAGTACAGTACGATCTCAAAAATGGTGGATGCGCCCCTCCAAGAAAAAAATTACAATTAATCAATTATTTCACTTTTCTATTTTCTCGTTTCCAGCTGCAAGACCTCGCATGACTCTGCACTCTTTCCATGAATCACGCATCGCGCTCATTTTAATAACTGTTCCGATATTCTTGAAACCTCGACCGATTCGCGACTCGACGCCCAACTTTCACTATTTAGCCTCGTATGTCAACATCCGAATTTGCGCAACTCGATCGTCTTCAAATTATATTACATCGGATTCCGTGAGATGTTACGAAAACGGGAGTAATCAGTGCCGCATCGAAATTCGAGTGTTTTTCGTTCCTATCAGCGATCTATTAATTTTATCAACCGCAGACTTCCTAGTTGTCGATCGCCCAACACAAATTTTCCTGAAGCTGCGTTTTGCCCCACCCGCGGCGATTATTCGGTGTCCACGTGCGGATATCGCGGTTATCGCGCTTCTAAAAATTTCATCTGTTTGTTTTACCTACTTTGGGAAGTTGGCAGTTCGCGATAACGGACCTGATAACTGCAATGCATCAGCTATTTTTGGGAGTGCGGCAGTTGCAGTTATTTGCTTAACACAAAGAAACGACTTAAGTCTCTAAGTTCGCATGAGAATGGACAATTTCGACCAAGGTTGTCGGACGACCAAGCCACCAGAACGCTCTGGGAGGATGTGGGCCGAAAAAACCGATTCAAATCACCGCCTGACTCATTAGCTTCTCGGAAGGGTTTCATCTTGTTTTCGTCCGACGATCTAAAAATAGCGACTTTTCCTACCGGTGCGTAAAAACCGTAATTACCTCACACGACAATTACCCTGTTAAACGGAACGACCGCATAAATTACCCATCCCATTGTTCCGATATTCCCGCAGCCTCCCTCCGAGACGCCGATGCCGGCGCGCCGCGCGGACCCGCTTTCGGTCCGATGCTGCAGCGTTTTTTACCTTCGCACACGTGTGTCGTAAGCCCCAATTAACGCAAATTGCGCGCAATTAGCGCTAAAGAGGCAATTACGGGACGAGACGAGATTGCGAATCGGCGAGGTTTTAATTAATCGATCTGCGGAATAGAGACTGGCGGTCGATTATCGGAAAAGTGAAAATTTCAAACGAGTGCGCGATTTCGAAGCGAGAAACGGGGAAGTTGAGGCGCGTAGAGAGGCTCTGAGAAATTTGAGACGCTTTTTGTACTTGGATCTAAAATGCGTCTGGAATTTGAAAAAAAAAAATACAAAAAAATTCTCTATATTTTGACTCCCATACGTGGGGACTGTCTTTCTCTGTTTATTTCTCCCACCGCTGACTCCTCTAAAGGACTGTCCTTCTCTATATCCACTATGCCCACTGCTGACTCCTTTACGTGGGGAGTGTCTTTCTCTGTTTATTTCGCCTACCGCTGACTCATTTAGGTCTTTCTTTATCTATTATGCCTATTGTTGACTCCTTTAGGTCTTTCTTTCGGTGTCGGTGGGCATAATACATAAAGACCCTGAGATAAAGTCCCTGATGGTTATAATAGAAAGAGAAAGATGGTCCTTTGAGGAGTCATCGGTGGGCGAAATATATTCATAATAATAAATACATATACAATATCCTAGTATAATAATTATATTAAAATTCTCTGCCTCCGCTTTATAAGCACACGACTGAAGTGAAACTTGCTAAGACTGTGTCTAGATATCGGGTGATTTTGATATAAAAATTATCTGCAGCAAATAATCTCCTCTGAGCTTGCATCCCCCTCACCAAAGTGTTTCACTTTGATTTCCGTTTCAGTTTTTCGGACTCACTACCTCGATAAAGAATTACATTAATTTTAACCGGTAGTAGAAGCAATTATTATCAGTATGTAAACAATTTTTCCTAATAAAATTTTGCCCTAAAATCAAGTTAAAATTAATGGAAATTGAACCGCTCGGCTGATTGATAAGAATCACATCAAAAACTTTAGAAAACATTTAAAAATAGAAAATGAAGTCTTTACTTCAACATCCAATGCTTGTGATGTGACTGATGAAAAATGAAAATTGTGGGACCTAATAGCATGCGGATTTTCGTCGCCCATACGTGCGTATTATTTAAGTTGAGAATACTGGTGAAACAAGACTTTATTAAATTATTATTATTAAATCCTTTGGCTGTAAACATTGGACTTTCTGTACGTGATAAATTCTCCAAATGGTATAATGCGATATTCCAAACTGATTTGCTGATCTTCGGTGGGCGGTTTTCACCAATTTCCAAAACACAGACACAAGGCACAAATTAGGCACACGGAGATTTGGGAAGCGTTGCACATAACGTCCTTGTGCTGCGGCGAAAATTAAAAATAAAAATGAAATACAATAACAAATTACCGTCGGCCACTCTCGGTTTCGATAAACTGACTTTAGGTATAAACAAAAAAATTTGAATGTTAGATTCTCAGTAGGTCAAGTTAAAATAAATATCCATATGCGGTTCGTCAATTTGTAGGGGGAACATTATACACACCATCGCTGATTAATTACTTGAAAAATTTGCACTAACCAGAGATGCTTAGCTTCCAAAATAAAAAATCGGACGAAAATCATTGCGAGGATTACTGGGCAAGGACATACCGAAATTGTATAGCATCTTCAGGGGTAGTCAATCGATTTTGATAAAAAAAATATTTTTTATTTAGATACTGAGGTAATTTATAAAACGGGTAGGAGATTAACAAATGAGCCTCAAATTGCTTAAATTTCGTAATAATATAGAACGCCTACTAGATTTTAAATCCACGTTACCGAATGTAAAGTAAATGACTTAAGTAATGTATAGTATAATTTAAAAGGGTATTAAGCCGTTTCACAAACCGGTTCTGGAAATTGTTGAAATCTGCATCCGCAGATCTTCGAAAGATAAGAAAATATGTCAGTTTTGCAGGTTTTTGATTAAGGTTCCAACAACCTTCAAACTGATAAAGGCTTATAAAGGTTTCAAAGCACCTGCTGAAGAAAAAAAACCTGCAAATGAAAATCTTAATTTTATATATTCAGAAACCTATAAGAAATGCAAGAATCTCTGTAGATTTAAACATGCTTATATTAACACACGACCTTATTAAAATATACCTCGTATACCCAATATTCAGAGACATTGTAAGTACCAGAAATTTATTTTTACAGAAACCTGTAAATTATTTAAAACTTTCTGATAACGCTATGAACTTGTTCTTAGTCACTTCCACACAGTTCGAACATGCCTCGAATAAATTACAATAAATACAAATTTCCGAGAACAAAATGGGACCTGCGGTGGGTCTTTGCGGCAACCGCCGAACTTTCCACGGCACCCAAGAATTACCATAACAAATTCACAGACGAAAATATCATAACGCGATATTAAAGATTCATGACGGTCCGACTTTCCAAAAAATTTCCAACAGGTGGGTACAAAGGGCCCTATGGCACTCAAACTGTTCGCAAAAACCCCGAGATAAAATCCAACTCTAGCATCACTTCTTCCGCCAGCAAAAAAAAAAAAGACATATCTACCTTGCCGCGGCGAAACAATAATCCATCACTCGAGCACACCTCCAGACACAAACAGTCCGTTCCGGCACCGATCATCAATTCCCCTTTCGCACTCATCAAACGCGAAGAGCCAGAAGCGCGAGAAACACCTCTCGGTCAAGACGTGCGACGCGAAGTGAGTTCAAAAAAGATCAAGTCGCCGTGGCTGTGGGCGAGCGCGCCGCGATTGGTCGACGGCGAGCGGTGGGGGCTAGGTGAGACAGGTACTTGACAAAGACGACATATGCGGGAGATCCGCGAAGGCTGTGTGCCGACAACGCGGCCGGCTGGATCGATTCGAAAAACAAGATTGAAAGATCTGAGCTTTATGTTCTACTATATTTACGATATAGTAAGTAGTTGGTCTAAACTAGGAAGCTTGCGATAACGTCTTATCGGTGGTTTGTGAGATCCCGATTGATATCGACAGAGTCAACAAATAAATGACACTTCAATGTCGTGGGTGTCTAAAAACTATGATAGGTAACCACCCAAAATTAAATCCCAAAAGATAAATCTAAATACACCAATAATTTGAAAACAAATAAATAAAAATAAAATATCTAATGATAATAGCAGACAACATTACGATACATGTATAGATAAAGTAAAAATAAAAATAAAAGTAAACACGTGTGAGACATGATCTTGATCGTAATCGTACCTCTATTACTTACTAGCTAGGTTTTACCTTCCTCAGCCTAGGTATGCTTCACCCAGGCTTTCTTCACTTTTCTAATTTACAACATCTAAGTAACTCTCAAGAGTCCTAGGCTTCATTCTACTTCAAAACCTAAAAGTCTAGGAGTGTCCTAAACCTGATCCCAGCTTTTCTTTACTTTTCTAACTTACAATACTATATAAACCCAGGTATACGTATCTCTCAATTCTTTTTCGTATTTCAGTGTATTAAAACTCTAAATATTTTTGTCTAGGTTTACTAGGTTTTCCACCCTTCTTCTTTGCCATTATTACTAGAGATTCCCATCAGGATTTCCTGAATTTCCGAGGCTTTCTTAACATCCCAAATTAGCTTGTCTAGGTTTTTCTAGGTTTTCGAGCTTATCATTTAACATTTTAAGCTGTTTAAACCTAGCCTGGTTTGGGAGATGTTATAACGTTGCAAGACGTGTCTCCTAGGATTTCAGGCTTCTCCCACCTGTCATAATAACTTTTTAATCTTTGATTATCCAGGTTTACTATACATAGTATTAGTACATCCAGGTTGCCCAGGTGTTAGTGATTGCAAGAATTAGTGCCTTCGTTACTTTCCATTTTCTTTCCTCACGCGAGTTCTTATCGGTGCCGTCGAGAGTTGGCACACAGCCCGCTCCAAGACACACCAGCAACATTAACAACCTCCCCACCAGCGCGGCGGCGACCAGGTGATATGTGAAGAGAGAGAGATGTGCGTATGTACGTATACGTGTGTGTGTATCCTGCAGGTCTCCGCAGGACGGTCCGTTCAACGTCCCAATATCATCGCCAGCTAATGTGTCGGATATGTACTTATTGTCGTCGACTTATAGGTGGCTACGTGATCGCTCCAACTACTGTTATGTCTCTATTGTTTTCCGTTTTTACGATCGGAGAGATTGCTCAGATTGGCACCGCACACGATAAGCAAGAAGCGATTCGACCGATTCGTCAAGGGAAAATCGAGGATTACTAAGGGGATTTTGCAGGAAGTCGCCCGTAATGGGTCTAATTGGTCGTCGATGGGTGCTGGATCCACTCTCCCAAGTTCTGTCTTAAGAATAAGAATATTAAAATGCTGTTAACAATTTGAGCCACTATGCAGTACTTAAAAAAACGGAATTGAGAAACTACAGAGAAATGAAGAGTCTTAAGAATTTGGGACACCACGGATGAATAAAATATCAAAATGCCATTAACAATAAATTTGAGACACTATTCACTACTTAGAACATCGTTAAGGACTTATATAGAAATTAAGACACAATTATTGATTTGAGACACCGATGAAAGAAATTGAAACAATCTTAAGAAGTTGGAACAATACCGAAGACGTGAGAAGTTCACAAAATTTGAGATATCTTCAACCACTTAAGATAAACTTAAGACACTGAAACTATATAAACACTAGCTGACCCGAGAGACGTTGTCCTGTCAAAATTTCAATCAATTTGTTTTTGGACAGATTTATTATATTTATTTCATTTTTATTATACATAAAATATATTCGTTGGTAACCGCATCACTTGAGAACGGTTGGACAGTTTTTTTTTTTTTTTTTAAAGAATTAAAAACAAAATTTTGGATCTCGACAACACCGGGTTCAACTGTGGCTAAGAACCATCCAGGTGACCCCATAAGTACAAAAAAATCATTAAAATCGGTCAGAAAATAAAACATATATATTCGGGATTGCGACAACACCGCCACCTACCAGTTCCAACTGTAGCTAAGAACCATCCAGGGATACACTCAACACACAATTTTTTTTTAATCAAAATCGGTCACGCCGGCGCCGTTTAGGAGGAGAAGAATTACGAACACACGCACACCGGAATTTTATATAAATAATAAATATTGAGTCACAATCAACCATTTGAAACACTAATAAAAATATTAAAATGCCATTAATTTGAGACACTGAGGAAAGAAATTGAAACAGTCTTAAGAATTTGGAACACCACGGATGAAGACGTGGAAAATTATATGGAGTCACAGAATTTGAGATAACTTCAAGCACTTAAGATAATGTTAAGAAAGTGTAAGGGTGTATAAAAATTGAGATCAATCAACAACTTGAGACACTAATAAAGAATATTAAAATGTTGTCAACAATTTGAGCCGCTATGCACTACGTAGAAAAACGTTGCGAAATTGAGAAACCACGGAGGAATTAAGACACAATCAATAATTTGAGACACTGAGGAAAGAAATTGAAACAGTCTTAAGAATTTGGAACACCACGGATGAAGACGTGGAAAATTATATGGAGTCACAGAATTTGAGAAATCTTCAAGCACTTAAGATAATGTTAAGAAAGTGTGAAGGTGTATAAAAATTGAGATCAATCAACAACTTGAGACACTAATAAAGAATATTAAAATGTTGTCAACAATTTGAGCCGCTATGCTACTTAGAAAATTGTTGCGAAATTGAGAAACTACAGAGGAATTAAGACACAATCAATAATTTGAGACACGGAGGAAAGAAATTGAATCAGTCTTAAGAATTTGGGACACAACGGATAAAGACGTGGAAAATTATATGGAGCCACAGAATTTGAGATAACTTCAAGCACTTGAGATAATGTTAAGAAAGTGTAAAGGTGTATAAAAATTGAGATCAATCAACAACTTGAGACACTAATAAAGAATATTAAAATGTTGTCAACAATTTGAGCCGCTATGCACTACGTAGAAAAACGTTGCGAAATTGAGAAACCACGGAGGAATTAAGACACAATCAATAATTTGAGACACTGAGGAAAGAAATTGAAACAGTCTTAAGAATTTGGGACACCACGGATGAAGACGTGGAAAATTATATGGACTCACAGAATTTGAGATATCTTAAAGCACTTAAGATAATGGTAAGAAAGTGTGAAGGTATATAAAAATTGAGATCAATCAACAACTTGAGACACTATTAAAGAATATTAAAATGTTGCTAACAATTTGAGCCGCTATGCACTACTCAGAAAATCGTTGCGAAATTGAGAAACTACAGAGGAATTAAGACACAATCAATAATTTGAGACACTGAGGAAAGAAATTGAATCAGTCTTAAGAATTTGGGACACCACGGATGAAGACGTGGAAAATTATATGGAGTCACAGAATTTGAGATATCTTCAAGCACTTAAGATAATGTTAAGAAAATGTGAAGGTATATAAAAATTGAGATCAATCAACAACTTGAGACACTATTACAGAATATTAAAATGTTGTTAACAATTTGAGCCGCTATGCTACTTAGAAAACCGTTGCGGAATGGAGAAACTACAGAGGAATTAAGACACAATCAATAATTTGAGACACTGAAGAAAGAAACTGAAACAGTCTTAAGAATTTGGTACACCACGGATGAAGACGTAGAAAATTATATGGAGTCACAGAATTTAAGATATCTTCAAGCACTTAAGATAACGTTAAGAAAAGGTAAAAGTATATAAAAATTGAAAACAATCAACAACTTGAGACACTATTACAGAATATTAAAATGTTGTTAACAATTTGAGCCGCTATGCTACTTAGAAAACCGTTGCGGAATGGAGAAACTACAGAGGAATTAAGACACAATCAATAATTTGAGACACTGAGGAAAGAAATTGAAACAGTCTTAAGAATTTGGGACACCACGGATGAAGACGTGGAAAATTATATGGACTCACAGAATTTGAGATATCTTCAAGCACTTAAGACAATGTTAAGAAAGTGTGAAGGTGTATAAAAATTGAGATCAATCAACAACTTGAGACAATAATAAAGAATATTAAAATGCTGTTAACAACTTGAGCCACTATGCGCAACTTAGAATATCGTTGCGAAATTGGGAAACTACAGAGGAATTAAGACACAATAAATAATTTGAGACACTGAGGAAAGATATTGAAACAGTTAAGAATTTGGGACACCACGGATGAAGACGTGGAAAATTATATGGAGTCACAGAATTTAAGATAACTTCAAGCACTTAAGATAATCTTAAGAAAGTGTAAAGGTGTATAAAAATTGAGATCAATCAACAACTTGAGACACTAATAGAGAATATTAAAATGTTGTCAACAATTTGAGCCGCTATGCACTACGTAGAAAACCGTTGCAAAATTGAGAAACTACAGAGGAATTAAGACACAATCAATAATTTGAGACACTGAGGAAAGAAATTGAATCAGTCTTAAGAATTTGGGACACCACGGATGAAGACGTGGAAAATTGTATGGAGTCACAGAATTTGAGATATTTTCAAGCACTTAAGATAATGTTAAGAAAGTGTGAAGGTGTATAAAAATTGAGATCAATCAACAACTTGAGACACCAATAAAGAATATTAAAATGTTAACAATTTGAGCCGCTATGCACTACTTAGAAAGCCGTTGCGAAATTGAGAAACTACAGAGGAATTAAGACACAATCAATAATTTGAGACACTGAGGAAAGAAACTGAAACAGTCTTAAGAATTTGGGACACCACGGATGAAGACGTGGAAAATTATATGGAGTCACAGAATTTGAGATAACTTCAAGCACTTGAGATAATGTTAAGAAAGTGTAAAGGTGTATAAAAATTGAGATCAATCAACAACTTGAGACACTAATAAAGAATATTAAAATGTTGTCAACAATTTGAGCCGCTATGCACTACGTAGAAAAACGTTGCGAAATTGAGAAACCACGGAGGAATTAAGACACAATCAATAATTTGAGACACTGAGGAAAGAAATTGAAACAGTCTTAAGAATTTGGGACACCACGGATGAAGACGTGGAAAATTATATGGACTCACAGAATTTGAGATATCTTAAAGCACTTAAGATAATGGTAAGAAAGTGTGAAGGTATATAAAAATTGAGATCAATCAACAACTTGAGACACTATTAAAGAATATTAAAATGTTGCTAACAATTTGAGCCGCTATGCACTACTCAGAAAATCGTTGCGAAATTGAGAAACTACAGAGGAATTAAGACACAATCAATAATTTGAGACACTGAGGAAAGAAATTGAAACAGTCTTAAGAATTTGGGACACCACGGATGAAGACGTGGAAAATTATATGGAGTCACAGAATTTGAGATATCTTCAAGCACTTAAGATAATGTTAAGAAAATGTGAAGGTATATAAAAATTGAGATCAATCAACAACTTGAGACACTATTAAAGAATATTAAAATGTTGTTAACAATTTGAGCCGCTATGCACTACTTAGAAAACCGTTGCGGAATGGAGAAACTACAGAGGAATTAAGACACAATCAATAATTTGAGACACTGAGGAAAGAAACTGAAACAGTCTTAAGAATTTGGGACACCACGGATAAAGACGTGGAAAATTGTATGGAGTCACAGAATTTGAGATATCTTCAAGCACTTAAGATAATGTTAAGAAAGTGTGAAGGTATATAAAAATTGAAATCAATCAACCACTGGAGACACTAATAAAGAATATTAAAATGTTTTTAACAATTTGAGCCGCTATGCACTACTTAGAAAACCGTTGGGAAATTGAGAAACTACGGAGGAATTAAGACACAATCAATGATTTGAGACACTGAGGAAAGAAATTGAAACAGTTTTAAGAATTTGGAACACCACGGATGAAGACGTGGAAAATTATATGGAGTCACAGAATTTGAGATATCTTCAAGCACTTAAGATAATGTTAAGAAAGTGTGAAGGTGTATAAAAATTGAGATCAATCAACAACTTGAGACAGTAATAAAGAATATTAAAATGTTGTCAACAATTTGAGCCGCTATGCATTACTACTTAGAAAACCCTTGCGAAATTGAGAAACTACGGAGGAATTAAGACACAATCAATAATTTGAAACACTGAGGAAGGAAATTGAAACAGTCTTAAGAATTTGGGACACCACGGACGAAGACGTGGAAAATTATATGGAGTCACAGAATTTGAGATATCTTCAAGCACTTAAGATAATGGTAAGAAAAGGTAAAAGTATATAAAAATTGAGAACAATCAACAACTTGAGACACTAATAAAGAATATTAAAATGATGTTAACAACTTGAGCCACTATGCGCAACTTAGAATATCGTTGCGAAATTGGGAAACTACAGAGGAATTAAGACACAATAAATAATTTGAGACACTGAGGAAAGATATTGAAACAGTCTTAAGAATTTGGAACACCACGGATGAAGACGTGGAAAATTATATGGAGTCACAGAATTTGAGAAATCTTCAAGCACTTAAGATAATGTTAAGAAAGTGTGAAGGTGTATAAAAATTGAGATCAATCAACAACTTGAGACACTATTAAAGAATATTAAAATGTTGCTAACAATTTGAGCCGCTATGCACTACTCAGAAAATCGTTGCGAAATTGAGAAACTACAGAGGAATTAAGACACAATCAATAATTTGAAACACTGAGGAAAAAAATAGAATCAGTCTTAAGAATTTGGTACACCACGGATGAAGACGTGTGGAAAATTATATGGAGTCACAGAATTTGAGATATCTTCAAGCACTTAAGATAACGTTAAGAAAAGGTAAAAGTATATAAAAATTGAGAACAATCAACAACTTGAGACACTAATAAAGAATATTAAAATGATGTTAACAACTTGAGCCACTATGCGCAACTTAGAATATCGTTGCGAAATTGGGAAACTACAGAGGAATTAAGACACAATAAATAATTTGAGACACTGAGGAAAGATATTGAAACAGTCTTAAGAATTTGGAACACCACGGATGAAGACGTGGAAAATTATATGGAGTCACAGAATTTGAGAGATCTTCAAGCACTTAAGATAATGTTAAGAAAGTGTGAAGGTGTATAAAAATTGAGATCAATCAACAACTTGAGACACTAATAAAGAATATTAAAATGTTAACAATTTGAGCCGCTATGCTACTTAGAAAACCGTTGCGGAATGGAGAAACTACAGAGGAATTAAGACACAATCAATAATTTGAGACACTAAAGAAAGAAACTGAAACAGTCTTAAGAATTTGGTACACCACGGATGAAGACGTAGAAAATTATATGGAGTCACAGAATTTAAGATATCTTCAAGCACTTAAGATAACGTTAAGAAAAGGTAAAAGTATATAAAAATTGAAAACAATCAACAACTTGAGACACTAATAAAGAATATTAAAATGTTTTTAACAATTTGAGCCGCTATGCACTACTTAGAAAACCGTTGGGAAATTGAGAAACTACGGAGGAATTAAGACACAATCAATGATTTGAGACACTGAGGAAAGAAATTGAAACAGTTTTAAGAATTTGGAACACCACGGATGAAGACGTGGAAAATTATATGGAGTCACAGAATTTGAGATATCTTCAAGCACTTAAGATAATGTTAAGAAAGTGTGAAGGTGTATAAAAATTGAGATCAATCAACAACTTGAGACACTAATAAAAAATATTAAAATGCTGTTAACAATTTGAGCCGCTATGCTACTTAGAAAACCATTGAGAAATTGAGAAACTACGGAGGAATTAAGACACAATCAATAATTTGAGACATTGAGGAAAGAAATTGAATCAGTCTTAAGAATTTGAGACACCACGGATGAAGACGTGGAAAATTATATGGAGTCACAGAATTTGAGATATCTTCAAGCACTTAAGATAATGTTAAGAAAGTGTGAAGGTGTATAAAAATTGAGATCAATCAACAACTTGAGACACTAATAAAGAATATTAAAATGTTCTTAATAATTTGAGCCGCTATGCTACTTAGAAAACCGTTGCGAAATTGAGAAACTACGGAGGAATTAAGACACAATCAATAATTTGAGACACGGAGGAAAGAAATTGAATCAGTCTTAAGAATTTGGGACACAACGGATAAAGACGTGGAAAATTATATGGAGCCACAGAATTTGAGATAACTTCAAGCACTTGAGATAATGCTAAGAAAGTGTAAAGGTGTATAAAAATTGAGATCAATCAACAACTTGAGACACTAATAAAGAATATTAAAATGTTGTCAACAATTTGAGCCGCTATGCACTACTTAGAAAACCGTTGCGAAATTGAGAAACTACAGAGGAATTAAGACACAATCAATAATTTGAGACACTGAGGAAAGAAATTGAAACAGTCTTAAGAATTTGATACACCACGGATGAAAACGTGTGGAAAATTATATGGAGTCACAGAATTTGAGATAACTTCAAGCACTTAAGATAATCTTAAGAAAGTGTAAAGGTGTATAAAAATTGAGATCAATCAACAACTTGAGACACCAATAGAGAATATTAAAATGTTGTCAACAATTTGAGCCGCTATGCACTACGTAGAAAACCGTTGCAAAATTGAGAAACTACAGAGGAATTAAGACACAATCAATAATTTGAGACACTGAGGAAAGAAATTGAATCAGTCTTAAGAATTTGGGACACCACGGATGAAGACGTGGAAAATTGTATGGAGTCACAGAATTTGAGATATTTTCAAGCACTTAAGATAATGTTAAGAAAGTGTGAAGGTGTATAAAAATTGAGATCAATCAACAACTTGAGACACCAATAAAGAATATTAAAATGTTAACAATTTGCGCCGCTATGCACTACTTAGAAAGCCGTTGCGAAATTGAGAAACTACAGAGGAATTAAGACACAATCAATAATTTGAGACACTGAGGAAAGAAACTGAAACAGTCTTAAGAATTTGGGACACCACGGATGAAGACGTGGAAAATTATATGGAGTCACAGAATTTGAGATAACTTCAAGCACTTAAGATAATGTTAAGAAAGTGTAAAGGTGTATAAAAATTGAGATCAATCAACAACTTGAGACACTAATAAAGAATATTAAAATGTTGTCAACAATTTGAGCCGCTATGCACTACGTAGAAAAACGTTGCGAAATTGAGAAACCACGGAGGAATTAAGACACAATCAATAATTTGAGACACTGAGGAAAGAAATTAAAACAGTCTTAAGAATTTGGGACACCACGGATGAAGACGTGGAAAATTATATGGACTCACAGAATTTGAGATATCTTAAAGCACTTAAGATAATGGTAAGAAAGTGTGAAGGTATATAAAAATTGAGATCAATCAACAACTTGAGACACTATTAAAGAATATTAAAATGTTGCTAACAATTTGAGCCGCTATGCACTACTCAGAAAATCGTTGCGAAATTGAGAAACTACAGAGGAATTAAGACACAATCAATAATTTGAGACACTGAGGAAAGAAATTGAAACAGTCTTAAGAATTTGGAACACCACGGATGAAGACGTGGAAAACTATATTTAGTCACAAAATTTGAGATATCTTCAAGCACTTAAGATAATGTTAAGAAAGTGTGAAGGTGTATAAAAATTGAGATCAATCAACAACTTGAGACACTAATAAAAAATATTAAAATGTTGTTAACAATTTGAGCCGCTATGCACTTCTTAGAAAACCGTTGCGAAATTGAGAAACCACGGAGGAATTAAGACACAATCAATAATATAAAACACTGACAAAAGAAATTGAAACAGTCTTAAGAATTTGGGACACCACGGATGAAGACGTGGAAAATTATATGGAGTCACAGAATTTGAGATAACTTCAAGCACTTAAGGTAATGTTAAGAAAGTGTGAAGGTATATAAAAATTGAGATCAATCAACAACTTGAGACAGTAATAAAGAATATTAAAACGTTGTTAACAATTTGAGCCGCTATGCTACTTAGAGTACCGTTGCGGAATTGAGAAACTACGGAGGAATTATTAAGACACAATTATTAATTTGATAGACAGAGAAATGAAACACTTAAAAATTTGAGACACCACGGAAAACTTGGGAGATTATATCGTAACACAGAATTTGAGATTTCTTCATCCACTTAAGATATTATTAAGACAACTTATTAACAATTTGAGACACTAATGAAAAATTTGAAAGACCTTTGATTGGTCGAGTTAGTAATACAATGCTTAGGAATTGAGAAACAATTTAAATAAATTGTTGCTGAATTGAGAAACGAAAGTTTCACAGAAATTAAGTAACTCATAATAACTTGATGCACTAATGATAAATTGAGAAACATTGCTCAAATTATGAGCATTTGAGAAGTGAGAAAAGTTAACAGAAATTTGAGACACTGTTGACAACTTAATGCATGAATTGAGAAACAATAGTGCCAAATTCGTATTTGAGGAATAATAAAAGTAAACAGAAATTGACATGCGTCAAAACTTCGAAAAACTTTTTATTAATTGCGGATAAACGATATTTGAGATATGTGCTATCGATAAAACAATGTTTAGCAAATTGAGGAACTTATAAATTACCTACACTAAAACAGACATAAAATAAAACACGGTCCAAACTCGAACTAAGTAATTTTGAACTTGGATTTTACTGATTTAAGAAGCAATAAGAGATCACAGAAATGAAGATAATATTGAGTGTTGATGATGATGTTCCGCCTCGATTTTGCTTTTCAAAATGACACTTTTTGACGTGACAATGTATTTTTTGTAAACAGCGGTCACGTCATGAACTATTTTTTTAAATGGCAACGCTAACTTTTTCTTTCGGATTCTAGTAGGTACCTTCAACCTTGTTAAGAAAATGGGAAACTATATAGAAATTGAGGATACAAACAACAAAATATTATTAGCAAATCGAGACACTATTATCAGACACTTTTATCTCTTGTACTAATTTCACCTGAAGGAACCGGTCCTTGGAGCCGGATCAGACCACGCACCAAACTTCCCCGTATTTTCCCATCTTCCGTCCGATTAGAGGCAATTTTCGGAAACGCACAGGTCATTTGTAAATTGCCGAGATGAGCTCCTTGCGAGACTAATGCGCCAATTTAGATAACGACGTCTTAATGCCGTGGAAAGTTCGGAGATCGCACGAGGTTTTCTCGCCACCACGCACCGAGGATTCGAATTTCATTTATGATAATCAGGCAGGTATACCGCCGGTTGACGTATCGCCTCCCCGAGCCCCGTGTCTTTATGCATGTTTGACACTTTTACAGGGTGGTCAACGAGCGCCCTTCCAACCCCATTATCGTTATTATTAAATTCTCATTGTGGAGCGAGTGACCCGGCCGAACCCCCGTGAAATTCCGAGGGGCACACCGGCGGCCGTTTTATCGGATGCGTGCGTCAGAAAACGCTCCCGTGCATTCTGTCCGTCGTTGCAATTATTGTAAACATTTTCCGTCCTTATCGGTTCGAAGAAGAACGAGACAGAGACGAGGAGTGCGCTCGGTTTACGTTGTAATTATCCAAATTGCCGGGCAATTAACAGATGCTTAGTTAGATGGCGTAATTAGAGAGCTTTCACTCGGAATATGCTAAAAATTGTCGGACCTTCACTCATATTTCGACTTTATGGCTTTTTAATTCCGGCGCTCTTCACGGCGATTATTGATTTCGTATCGTCTCCATCGATCGCATCTTTCTCCCAACCGGCGAAGACAAACAACGCGAAGCGATAAATAAAAAAAGGAATTTGTGAAAAATGACGAACATTATTCGCTTTATCTCGTTTTAACCTCCTTTATCGGCGGACATAAATGTAAAATACACGAAGAGATAAACACGTAGGAATAATTATACGGTGCGATGTTTACGTAAGACGACACCGGGGTCATCGCAAGGACCCCAACTGGACCCTTGCTTTCGATTTGCTAAAGTAACACTTCAATCTCGGTCAGAGATGCGATCCACCTTGATTTGATTTATTATCTCGAAGGACCATACAGTTTTTGCTAAATTAAACCTATCCACCTCAATGTTTGCGAATTGTTACATTACCTCAATTTTTATGATCCTTTGCTAGTAATGATGTCTCAATTTCGGTCATAATGTGTTTTGTACCCGTCTCAACAGGGTCTTCCATTATTTGGAGCAACTCAATCGTAGTTATAGTGTCCCAACTTTAACAACCCAAAAGTGCTTCCTAGTAAATCAGCAGTATCTGAAATTATGTATTTTTTTATCATTTTCTAAATCTTGAACAGTGTCCCAAATTGTTGATAGCATAGCATTTCAGTTTCTCAATCCTTATTCTCCATGCCCCCGAGTTTTCATCTATTGTTTCTCAATTCTCAAAGTTGTTGATAATGTCTCAGATATCGTTTGTCGATTATAATAACTCGACCAATTAAAGGTCTCCAAAATCTTCCGTGGTGTCCCAAATTTTTAAATGTTTCAGTTTCATTCCTGTATCTCAAATTAATAATTGTGTCTTAATTCCTTTGTAGTTTCTCAATTCCTCAACGGTATTCTAAGTAGTGCATAGTGGCTCAAATTATTAATAGCATTTTAATATTCCTCATTGGTGTCTCAAATAGTTCATTTTCAGCTCAATTTTTATATAGTATCACACTTTGTGAACGTTATCTCAAGAGGTTGGAAACATCTCAACTTCCGCAATTTGATATAATTTCTAACATGAGTGTTTCAATTTCTTTCATCGGTGTCTCAATTCAATTATTGTGTCTTAATTTCTATATAGTTTCTCAATTCCTTAATGATGTTCTAAGTTGTGAATAATACCTCAAGTTGTCAATAGAGTTTTTAATATTTTTATTAGTGTCTCAAATGGTTCATTGCTGTAATTTCCCAATTCTTCAAGGATGTTCTAAGTAGTGCACTGTCTCAAATTGTTTATAGCATTTTAAATATTTTTATTAGTGTCTTAAATGGTTTATAGTAACTCGATTTTTATACATATAGTTTCAGTGCCTTAACATTGTCTTAAATGGCTGAAGATATCTCAAATTTTGTGATTTGATATAACTTCTCACGTTTTCTGTGGTGTTCCAATTTCTTTTCTCTGTACCTCTATTTGTGTCTTAATTCCTCTGTTGATTTTATCTCAAATTTTTACATACTTTTACACTTTCTTAACATTATCTTAAATATGGTTGACACTATCTCAATTTCTGTTAACTTTTATTATTTCTCAAATCCGCATCATTTGAGCAGTATTTCTCAATTCATCATTAGTGCATCAAATTATTGGGAGTTACTTAACTTCTGTGACACTTTTGTTTCTCAATTCTTAAACATTGTATTAAGTTGTCAATATTGTTTCAAATTTCGTTTGTCTTTTATAATTTCTCGACCAATTAAAAGTGTTTCAAATTTTTGACGCTTTCTCAATTTCTGCTAATTTTTATTACTTCTTAAATCCGCTTCATTTGGACAGTGTTTCTCAATTCATTATAATTATCAAGTTATTGGTAGTTAATTAATTTTTGTGACACTTTTGTTTCTCAATTCTCAATTTCATTTATTGTTTCTTAATTCCTAAACATTGTATTAAGTTGTCAATATTGTTTCAAATGTCGTTTGTCTTTTATAATTTCTCGATCAATTAAAAGTGTCTCAAATTTTTGACGCTTTCTCAATTTCTGTTAAATTTTATTACTTCTTAAATTCTCTTCATTTGGACAGTGTTTCTCAATTCATTATTATTGTTATCAAGTGATTGGAAGTTGATTAATTTTTGTGACACTTTCGTTTCTCAATTCTCAATTTCATTTATTGTTTCCCAATTCCTGAACACTGTATTAAGTTGTCAATAGTGTCTCAAATGTCGTTTGTTTTTTATTATTTCTCGATCAATTAAAAGTGTCTCAAATTTTTGACGCATTCTCAATTTCTGTTAATTTTTATTAATTCTTAAATCCGTTTCATTTGGACAGTGTTTCTCAATTCATTATTATTATCAAGTTATTGGGAGTTGATTAATTTTTGTGACACTTTTGTTTCTCAATTCTCAATTTCATTTATTGTTTCTCAATTCCTACACATTGTATTAAGTTGTCAATATTGTTTCAAATGTCGTTTGTCTTTTATAATTTCTCGATCAATCAAAAGTGTCTCAAATTTTTGACGCTTTCTCAATTTCTGTTAAATTTTATTACTTCTTAAATTCTCTTCATTTGGACAGTGTTTCTCAATTCATTATTATTGTTATCAAGTGATTGGAAGTTGATTAATTTTTGTGACACTTTCGTTTCTCAATTCTCAATTTCATTTATTGTTTCTCAATTCCTGAACACTGTATTAAGTTGCCAATAGTGTCTCAAATGTCGTTTGTCTTTTATTATTTCTCGATCAATTAAAAGTGTCTCAAATTTTTGACGCTTTCTCTATTTCTGTTTATTTTTATTACTTCTTAAATCCGCTTCATTTGGACAGTGTTTCTCAATTCATTATTATTGTTATCAAGTTATTGGGAGTTGATTAATTTTTGTGACACTTTCGTTTCTCAATTCTCAATTTCATTTATTGTTTCTCAATTCCTAAACACTGTATTAAGTTGTCAATATTGTTTCAAATGTCGTTTGTCTTTTATAATTTTTCGATCAATTAAAAGTGTCTCAAATTTTAGACGCTTTCTCAATTTCTGTTCATTTTTATTACTTCTTAAATCCGCTTCATTTGGACAGTGTTTCTCAATTCATTATTATTGTTATCAAGTTATTGGGAGTTGATTAATTTTTGTGACACTTTTGTTTCTCAATTCTCAATTTCATTTATTGTTTCTCAATTCCTAAGCACTATATTAAGTTGCCAATATTGTTTCAAATTTCGTTTGTCTTTTATTATTTCTCGATCAATTAAAAGTGTCTCAAATTTTTGACGCTTTCTCAATTTCTGTTAATTTTTATTACTTCTTAAATCCGCTCGCTTCATTTCGGCAGTGTTTCTCAATTCATTATTATTGTTATCAAGTGATTGGAAGTTGATTAATTTTTGTGACACTTTCGTTTCTCAATTCTCAATTTCATTTATTGTTTCTCAATTCCTAAACACTGTATTAAGTTGTCAATATTGTTTCGAATGTCGTTTGTCTTTTATAATTTCTCGATCAATTAGAAGTGTCTCAAATTTTTGACGCTTTCTCAATTTCTGTTCATTTTTATTACTTCTTAAATCCGCTTCATTTGGACAGTGTTTCTCAATTCATTATTATTATCAAGTTATTGGGAGTTGATTAATTTTTGTAACACTTTTGTTTCTCAATTCTCAATTTCATTTATTGTTTCTCAATTCCTAAACATTGTATTAAGTTGTCAATATTGTTTCAAATGTCGTTTGTCTTTTATAATTTCTCGATCAATCAAAAGTGTCTCAAATTTTTGACGCTTTCTCAATTTCTGTTAATTTTTATTACTTCTTAAATCCGCTCGCTTCATTTCGGCAGTGTTTCTCAATTCATTATTATTGTTAGCAAGTTATTGGGAGTTGATTAATTTTTGTGACACTTTTGTTTCTCAATTCTCAATTTCATTTATTGTTTCTCAATTCCTAAACACTGTATTAAGTTGTCAATATGTTTCAAATTTCGTTTGTCTTTTATAATTTCTCGATCAATTAAAAGTGTCTCGAATTTTTGACGCTTTCTCAATTTCTGTTAATTTTTATTACTTCTTAAATCCGTTTCATTTGGACAGTGTTTCTAAATTCATTATTATTGTTAGCAAGTTATTGGGAGTTGATTAATTTTTGTGACACTTTCGTTTCTCAATTCTCAATTTCATTTATTGTTTCTCAATTCCTGAACACTGTATTAAGTTGTCAATAGTGTCTGAAATGTCGTTTGTCTTTTATTATTTCTCGATCAATTAAAAGTGTCTCGAATTTTTGACGCTTTCTCAATTTCTGTTAAATTTTATTACTTCTTAAATTCTCTTCATTTGGACAGTGTTTCTCAATTCATTATTATTGTTATCAAGTGATTGGAAGTTGATTAATTTTTGTGACACTTTCGTTTCTCAATTCTCAATTTCATTTATTGTTTCTCAATTCCTAAGCACTGTATTAAGTTGCCAATATTGTTTCAAATTTCGTTTGTCTTTTATTATTTCTCGATCAATTAAAAGTGTCTCAAATTTTTGACGCTTTCTCAATTTTTGCTAATTTTTATTACTTCTTAAATCCGCTTCATTTGGACAGTGTTTCTCAATTCATTATTTGACGGGAATTGGGGATAGACGGACCAAAGGAAAACTATTTTATTCAGACCAACACGATACACAACGTATTTTCTTAATTAGACATTCGAATTGCTAGGCGCACACTATGCTAATCTATAGCTCATTTCGATATTCTAACACCCCCTCTATCGAAATGCGCTCTTCTACTTCAGTTTCTAAAATTAACTAAACATAATATCTCTACTCATCGATTGTACACAATTTCTTTATCTTCTACCAATTCGCGAGTAAATTTACGAAATAGATTCTGGATCGGAACTTTTCTCTTTGGTTTGATAAACTTTCTTTGGACGTCCAGGTCTACCCGTTCTCTCAATTCTTGGACGACCCGGTCCTCGTTGTGGCTCATTAAATTGTTTTTCTTCTTCAATTTGCTGATCTTGGTCGTCTTCGAAATGTACAACTTCTTGACCATGTTCGAGATTTCTGTCTTCTTGGTGTTGATTTTGTGATCTATCAATATCGGGATTTGACAATTCAAAAATTCCTTCCGATAGTTTTTGGGGTTCTTGAATTATTTCAAAAAATTTTACATCTCGAGCTTTAATTACTGTTTTTGTTCCTGGTTTCCATAGTCGATACGCTTTCGATTCATCCGAGTAACCCACCAGCACATATTCATCTCCTTTCGGTTGAAATTTACCTCTTCTTTGTCTTTTATTCAAAGCGATGGTCTTGCTGCCTATTGTTCTGAAGAAACCAACGTAAGGTTTACGTTTTGACCATACTTCATAAGGAGTAATTTCATTTAGACATTTTGTTGCACATCTATTTCTTAAATATGTCGCCGTATTAATTGCTTCGGCCCACAACGAAGCAGGAAGATTTGCTTGTACCATAATACAACGTGCCATTTCCACGAGCGTACGATTGGCTCGTTCTGCCACTCCGTTTTGTTGAGGTGTGTATTCAACAGTCAGCTGTCGCGAAATGCCTTCTTCTCTGATGAAATTGTTGAATTCACTTGACAGATACTCTGTCCCGTTGTCTGTACGTAGTTTTTTGATTTGTTGACCAGTCTGTTTTTCTACTCTTCGTTTGTAATCTTTGAAAGCCTGAAGAACGTCAGAACGATGTCGTAGCATAACAGTTTCTGTATACCTAGAACAGTCGTCTATAAAGGTTACAAAATATCTTGCACCACCGAGCGATTGGGTGCTCATTGGTCCACAAATGTCCGAATGTACCAACCCTAAAAGTTTGCTAGCACGATTGTCAGATTTTTTAAATGGTTGAACAGTGATTTTACATTTCGCACATATTTCACACTTTATGTCATTGCCATTGTCACAAAACTTCATACCCGACACCATATGTTCTTTCTTCATTTTCTTCAAATCACTTACATTTAAGTGTCCATACCTCTGATGCCATTTTCGTAATTCTTCATCTCCATTTCTACCTGCCAAAGCTGCATATTCTTCTTTTTCGTTGACAACGTACAGCTGATCACGTTTTATCGCTGTGAGAACTACCGTACCGTCTTTCCGATTGATTGTTGCCCGATTTTTGTCAAATGTAACAGTGTAGCCGTTATCAGTAACGCTTGATACAGACAAAAGATTGTTACGAAGATCTGGAACACACAATGTATCTTTTAGTTTTACAGTGTTTACTGCGTGATGTCCATTTAATTTCGCATCTAAATAAATATCACCAACGCCGATTGATCCTACAAAATGTTCTGCTGCCATATACACTTTCGATTGTTCATTTTCATCTAAACTTGCAAAATTACTTTTATTGTTGCACATGTGTCTAGTTGCACCACTGTCAAGGTACCACGTTCTCTTCCCCAAACTTCTTAATTCCGTATTGCATGCAACTACTGTCATGGCGTCGTCGGTTGATTTCTTGAATTCACTACGCTTCGATCTGCAAAATCGACTTTTGTGTCCTGATTTTCCACAATTGTAACATTTTAGTTTCCATTTTTGCGTGTTTGTTTTTGAATTTGCAAATGGTCTTTTCGTCAGTAACGCGTCGTTTGTATCTTCATTATCTTTGATCATGGCGTTCTTTTCGTTCAGCCGTGCTTCTTCTTCAATTAATTTTAATTTCAAATTTTCGAACGAAGGTATTTCATCACGGGTCTCAATTGCTACGCTGAAATTTTCGAATTCGGCCGGTAAAGAACCTAGCAACATTATTGATAATAAATCTTCAGGAATTACAATTCCAGCTTCTTCAAGTTGTTCCGCTTTCCGTTTAAATTCTATTACATACTGCGCCATGGTAACATTGGACTTCTTCTCCATACGAAGCAACTGTTTGTACAAAACAGCCTTTCTAACCGGACCTTTTGATTCGAAAACTTCTTTGAGTCCGTCCCACGCTTCCTTTGAAGACGATGCTTTCTTTACATGATTCAATTGACTCTGTGTGATGCTTAAATTTATTAACGCCAGTGCTTTAGAGTCCTTCTTGGTCCATTCTTGTCTGTTTTCTTCCGTTTTTACTTCGATACCGTCAACGTATCCCCACAAATCATTGATTATTAATACACTTTTCATCTGAACCTTCCATAATTCAAAATTGTTTTCATTTAATTTCTCAATATTTGCAAAACCGGTAGTTGAAGCCATATTTTGTTTTTCGTTATTCGAATTCTGGGAGTTTTGGGACTTCTGGGCGTTCTGGGACTTCTGGGAGTTCTGGGCCCATAACCTGACGGGAATTGGGGATAGACGGACCAAAGGAAAACTATTTTATTCAGACCAACACGATACACAACGTATTTTCTTAATTAGACATTCGAATTGCTAGGCGCACACTATGCTAATCTATAGCTCATTTCGATATTCTAACATTATTATTGTTATCAAGTTATTGGGAGTTGATTATTTTTTGTGACACTTTCGTTTCTCAATTCTCAATTTCATTTATTGTTTCTCAATTCCTAAGCACTGTATTAAGTTGTCAATAGTGTTTCAAATTTCATTTGTTTTTTATAATTTCTCGATCAATTAAAAGTGTCTCAAATTGTTGACGCTTTCTCAATTTATCAAATTATTGGGAGTTAATTAATTTTTGTGACACCTTTGGTTCTCAATTCTCAATTTCATTTATTGTTTCTCAATTCCTAAACATTGTATTTAGTTGCCGATATTGTTTCAAATTTTTGACACTATCTAGTTTCTGTAAAGTTTTCTTACGCATCAGTTGAGCAGTGTTTCTCAATTCATCATTAGTGCATCAAATTATTGGGAGTTGCTTAATTTCTGTGACACTTTCGTGTCTCAATTCATGAACGGTGTTATTGTTTCTCAATGCCTAAACATTGTTTTAAGTTGTCAATAGTGTCTCAAATTTCGTTTGTCTTTTATGACTTCTCGATCAATTAAGTGGCTCAAATTTTCTGTTAATTTTTATTACTTTTTAAATCCGCTTCATTTGATAGACAGTGTTTCCCAATTCATTATAATTATTATCACGTTATTGGGAATGAATTAATTTTTATGACACTTTTGTTTCTCAATTCAAGAATAGTGTCTCAATTTTATTTATTGTTTCTAAATTCCTAAGCACTGTATTTAGTTGTCGATATTGTCTCAAATTTTTGACATTATCTAGTTTCTGTAAAGTTTTCTTACTCCTCAAATGCGCATCAGTTGAGCACTGTTTCTCAATTCATTATTCGTGCATCAAATTATTGGGAGTTATTTAATTTTTATAGCAGTATGGTTTTCAATTTCATTTATTGTTTTTCAATTCCCAAACATTGTATTAATCTTTTATAATTTCCCTATTAATTAAAAGTGTCTCAAATTTTTGACACTATCCCAATTTCTGTTAACTTTTATTTCAAATCCACATTATTTGAACAGTTCAATTCTCAATTCATCATTAGTGCATAAAGCTATTGAAAGTCATTTAATTTTTGTGGGACTATTGTTTCTCAATTCACGAATAGTGTCTCAATTGTTTCTCAGTTATTAAACATTGCATTAAGTTGTTTAAAAGTATGTTTATAAAATTTCTCTTACAACTTATTGTTTCTCACTTCATTAACAGTGTCTCAATTTCTTTTGTTCATAGTGTCTCCATTTTTTGTGGTTATAGTTATACTTAGTACAGCGGTGTTTCAAATTTACAACAGAATTAAATGTCTCAATTTCAGTGATGTTTTTTTTTTATTTCTTTATTGCTTAATTTACTACTCAATGTATTGTTGTAATTTTAATATGGGATTTGACATCTAAAGATTTTTTTTTTATAAATGACATTAATGTATGACGCCATGAAAATAATAAATGATGCAATTGTAACAGGTGACCATTCAATCTTGGAAGAATTAAATAGGTTGGCATAACTGAACAATTAGCACCCCTTCTCGTTGACATTTTGACAGATCTTGATTATCCTTTTAGGTTAGGGTAGAGTGATGATTGATTGATCAACAGTATTAATTTTTTTGACGTTTAGTTTGACGTTCGTCAACCTCCATTTGACGATTTGACTTCATTTCGGAAAACTTTTCCTATATTTACGCGTCCACGAACTCGATTCTCTGCATTCAATAGCCATTGTTTGCAAATACGGAGAATTTCGAGATCGTCGCCTCGAAACACCGTATCATCGCGCTCACCCCGAATCAATCGGTCGTCAACAATAACCTTCCAAATCGATTCGGGCCCCCCCGATTGTTTGCGTAGGTCCCAGCCTCAATTTGACCTCATTATGTCGACACAAGAGGGTGTCAAGTGATGTATTAGCGGTTGAATAGGAGATGGGCTTCCCAGGCACCGCAGATCTGCATTGTCGACACCCCAGAACAAACCGCCGGCGATGTCGGGAACCGATTTATCGACACCGACGGGGGCGGAAAAGTTCTCGGAGTGCCGCAAGGGCTCGATTTGGATCTGTCGCTTCACAAAATCAATTTGTTTTTCCTATCTGTTCTTTCCGAAAAAAAGTGACTTCCTGTTTGGCCAACTCAAATAAAATTGAGAGGGTCAGGAACGCAATTGTCAATTGAAGTGTCAATAAGCCCGAAATAATTATTTATTTTAGTTCGGAGGTGTGGCCGCGGTGCTAATGCGTTTTGGCAAAACAGGAAAATCACCAATTGGCTTTTTCAAAAAATGTTTGCCGATTAATGGACTGATAAGAGATATCTCCGGGTTGTAAATAAATTTGACAACTGCACCACGACCTACGTCAAGGATAAATACGTTTTTAGAGGTTCGTGGGTAACGGATTTTCATTCGATCGACGAGTTTAAATATTGACGGTGTCAATATGAATTTTTTTGTGAAGAATAAAAGTCAAAATTGTCAGTAAACAACACGGGTCCTCCAGCGGCCCCTTGCGGTCATCCCGCCCCCGCCAACTAGACGAAAACCACTTTGTTATTGAAGGCCCATGATAATGAGTTTTCCGACGAAATGACTCACTGCCAACTCAATAAACAATATTCCTCGTGTCTGCGACACAAATCTGGTTTGATGGTCTTCTCCACTTAGCCTCACCTTGAGCGTAATTGCGGCGAAAATAATAAAATCTGTGCACTTTGCATCGTGTGTTTATTTCCACTCTTTATCTGGAGAAAAACATCTTGTATCGGGAGATTCCCGGCGAGAAACCGCTTCCTGGCCGCCGACTTCCGTCCTGGTGTTTCGCATTCCTCCCGGACGATATCGGACCGCAGCAGCCGAGTGAAAAAATCGCCTCGAGATGAATTGCGCAACTGTTACGGCCGGTTTACGTCGGGGGCAAAAGTCGAGCGGCTTCGGGTCGGGTGGGTCAAGCGGCCGGTTTGCCGGTGCACCGGCAGGTGACTGGATGAACCGCAATGGGGAGGAAGGGCGGTCGGGGTCAAGCCTGGACATTAGACGCGGATCCACAAAACCACCCCAACGACAAATCGACTTATCCCCGTAATGACCCTCGACCGGCACGAAACCTGTTAATGTCGTCCTTCGCCCGTGAATAATTTATCATCTCTCTTTGCGTACGGAGCAGTTGGATAATTACTCCGCGTACTTCCGAGAACCGCTAAAGGCCATTACGACAACGTAACATGACACAGAACCCAGAGAAAGATCTCTCGCTGCCACCGAAATTCCCGTTGCTCGTCGACACCGAAACGGACCTGTTTCTCGACACGGAATTACCGCCGAAATCCCATTCTCCCACAGTTAGAGGGAGCAGAGGTGACCCACTAATTCGCCCAGATCCACGCATTCCGGGAAACGCCGAGAACGCTGAGAAACTTTTGAGTTTACGGTAATCGCCGCGCCGTACCGATATCGGTCCTTCGCGCCCACGTCTCAATACAACAATTTTATAAATCACTAATCAACTGGGTTAATTAGTAAACTTCTACTAATATTGATAAAGATGAACTCAATGAAATGAACAATTAATTAGTTATCGCGCTTAATTTGACAGTGGTCACTCAAATCCGTGATTAATCAATTAAGACCACCGTTTACTAATTACAACACTAATCCTCTGATGCAATGACACAACCCACCCGCACAGTCGTTTTCGAACCATGTCTCGCCCGGACGAATCTCTAGACGAACTTAAAAGCTTAAATGGTGACAAAGAAATTGTTGAGATAAAAGACGACTTACCAGTCAACATTTTGTCTGAGATGTGGCTCCTGTCTGCTGGCGATGGACGCACGTGCCGAGATAACATTACAACGATCTTTTGTCTCCTTCGATGAGACGAACAAAAAAACAACACGATAAAAATCTTAAACGAAAACGAAGCAATAACGCGAATATACAATAAATATTTCTCTAAAATAAATTTAAATCTACCGATCACGAAAATTAAATCTACACCGATCACGAAGAGTATCACAAAGGTTCCCGTTAGTTAGTTAGTTAGTTACGTTGCGAGTTATTTTACGATTTTTTTTTTTTAGTTTTTTATTATTTGTTAATGTATGTACAGAACTTTTTCTTAACTTTACAGAGAGGTGCTGCTCTCATGGTAGTCAAATCACGACTGTCTCATCATTTTGCATCCCCGTGTCACCCGTGCTAATTTGCATAAGGGTAGTTACCCCAATTATTCCCAGAGATGCCCGAAAGGGTTGAGTGGGGACTCCGTCGGCTCCCCATTGGCTCCTCCTGATCCAATTACCGCAATTGTACCGCCGAATTACAATCGCAAATCGGCCGATTATTCCATCAATTGAGAAGTGTTATTGACAGCTGGTTTGGAATTTAGAATCTTTTTGCGTCAACTCGAGGCCTTTTTCAGCCGATTTGCATTTATAATTGAAATCTTTTGTCCATTGTCTTCGACTGACGAATAGATTGTGATATACTTTAAATTGTGCGGCTGTGGATGGCGTTCGACAAGCATCGATTGTTTTCACTGCTATTGTTTTCCGGAAAGACGAACATCGGTTTCCCTGTTTTGCATTTACGGCCGCAACGGAGTGGCTTCCCGGGTTTTCACTTGTTACCACTTTTATACATAAAAAACACTATTTTTTTGATGAAATTACTCGAGATCAGAAAATTAGTATATTTTCACTAATTAGTTGTATTAGACTTATAAATTCAACCATTCAAACTCAAATTATGTATACAACAGCCACTTAGTGCAACAACAGGATTTTGCAATTTAATTAGTGATTGAATAATTAGTAATAATTTGGAACCATTGTTAATTCAAAATTAAATAAATTCATTATTTTCTGTCAATTTGTTATGATTGTGCTAATTAATTAATTAGTAAATCTATTTTCTGATTTTTCGGATTTAAAAAAATAAACAAGCTAGAGAATTATGAAATTCCAAAATTAAATACGAAAAGGTGAAATTACGGATCTGAAACTGTCATTACGAAATCGTGAAATGAAACTACGAAATTATGTGGCTAGAAACTTATGACAATAGAAGCTAAGAAATGATTATGAAATTATAAAACAATTAGCGAGGAAGAAATCTGATATTACGAAATTATGAAATTACGAAAATTTTAGATTACGAAATTGCGAAATAACGAAACTACAAGAGTAATAAATTACGAGAACATGAAACTACGGATCTGAAATACAAGGAGGTCAACAAAAAGATGAAATTACGGACGACGTAAAAAATTTACGAAAACCTGAAATTACGAAATCATGAAATGAAACACTACGAAATTATGAAATTACGAATCCGAAATTATATAATTACAAAATTATGAATATATGTTGCAGCATTATTAACTTAAAAATCTACGAGATAAAGAAATTACAAAAATGTAATACGGAGGTAAAAATATCAATTATCAAAACGAGGTCAATAAATGTTAAAAATTTGAAAATACGACATCGTGAAAAGAAAAAAATCATGAAATGAAACGCTACGAAATTATGAACAGCGAGGAAAAAATTTGAAAACCTGAAATTACGAAATTATGAAATGAAACACTACGAAATTATGAAATTATGAAACAACGAGGAAAACGTTAAGAAAAAGTGAAACAACGAAACTACAAGAGAAATAAATTACGAAAACATGAAATTACGAATTTGAAAATGTCATTACAAAATTAGGAAACAACGAGGTCAACAAAAACATTAAATTACGAAAGGACGTAAAAAATTTACGAAAACCTAAAATTAAAAAATCATGAAATGAAACACTACGAAATTATAGAACAACGAGGAAAAAATTAGAAAACCTGAAATTACGAAACTATGAAATGAAACACTACGAAATTATGAAACAACGAAGAAAACGTTAAGAAAAAGTGAAACAACGAAAGTACAAGAAAAATAAATTACAAAAACATGAAATTACGAATCTGAAAATGTCATTACGAAATTAGGAAACAACGAGGTCAACAAAACCATGAAATTAAGAGACGACGTAAAAATTTTACGAAAACCTGAAATGAAACTCTACGAAATTATGAAACAACAGGGAAAAATTACAAAACCTGAAATTATAAAATTATGAAATGAAACACCACGAAATTATGAAATTATGAAACAACGAGGAAGACGTTACGAAATTGTGAAACAACGAAACTACAAGAGAAATAAATTACGAAAACATGAAATTACGAATCTGAAAATGTCATTACGAAATTAGGAAACAACGAGGTCAACAAAAACATAAAGTTACGAAAGGACGTAAAAAATTTACGAAAACCTGAAATGAAAAAATCATGAAATGAAACACTACGAAATTATGAAACAACGAGGAAAAAATTAGAAAACCTGAAATTACGAAATGAAACACTACGAAATTATGAAACAACGAGGAAAAAATTAGAAAACCTGAAATTACGAAATGAAACACTACGAAATTATGAAATTATGAAACAACGAGGAAAACGTTAAGAAAAAGTGAAACAACGAAACTACAAGAGAAATAAATTACGAAAACATTGAAAATGTCATTACGAAATTAGGAAACAACGAGGTCAATAAAAACATGAAATTATAAAAGGACATAAAAAAATTACAAAAACCTGAAATGAAAAAATCATTAAATGAAACAACGAGGAAAAAATTAGAAAACCTGAAATTTCGAAATTATGAAATGAAACACACAAGAGAAATAAATTACGAAAACATGAAATTACCAATTTGAAAATGTCATTACAAAATTAGGAAACGAAGTCATCAAAAATATGAAATTACGAAAGGACGTAAAAAATTTACGAAAACCTGAAATTACGAAATTATTAAATGAAACACCACGAAATTATGAAACAACGAAACTACAAGACAAATAAATTACGAAAACATGAAATTACGAATCTGAAAATGTCATTACGAAATTAGGAAATAACGAGGTCAACAAGAACATGAAATTATGAAAGGACGTAAATTTTTTTACGAAAACCTAAAATGAAACGCTACAAAATTATGAAACAACAGGAAAAAATTAGAAAACCTGAAATTAAGAAATTACGAAATGAAACACCACGAAATTATGAAATTATGAAACAACGAGGAAGACGTGACGAAATTATGAAATAACGACACTATAAGACAAATAAATTACGAAAACATGAAATTACGAATCTGAAAATGTCATTACGAAATTAGGAAACAACGAGGTCAACAAAAACATTAAATTACGAAAGGACGTAAAGAATTTACGAAAAACCTGAAATGAAAAAATCATTAAATGAAACAACGAGAAAAAAATTAGAAAACCTGAAATTACGAAATTATGAAATGAAACACACAAGAGAAATAAATTACGAAAACATTAAATTACAAATTTGAAAATGTCATTACGAAATTAGGAAACGAGGTCAACAAAAACATAAAATTACGAAAGGACGTAAAAAATTTACGAAAACCTAAAATTACGAAATTATGAAATGAAACCACGAAATTATGAAACAACGATTAAGACGTTACGAAATTATGAAACAACGAAACTACAACACAAATAAATTACGAAAACATGAAATTACGAATCTGAAAATGTCATTACGAAATTAGGAAACAACGAGGTCAACAAAAACATGAAATTACGAAAAGACGTAAAAAATTTACGAAAACCTAAAATAAAACTACGAAATTATGAAATTATGAAACAACGAGGAAGACGTTACGAAATTGTGAAATGAAACACTACAAAATTATGAAATTATGAAACAAGGAGGAAGACGTTACGAAATTGTGAAACAACGAAACTACAATAGCAATGAATTACGAAAGTATGTAAAAATTTACGAAAACCTGAAATGAAAAAATCATGAAATGAAACTACGAAATTATGAAACAGCGAGGAAAAAATTATAAAACCTGAAATTACGAAATGAAACACTACGAAATTATGAAATTATGAAACAAGGAGGAAGACGTTACGAAATTGTGAAACAACAAAACTACAAGAGAAATAAATTACGAAAACATGAAATTACGAATCTGAAAATATCATTACGAAATTAGGAAACAACGAGGTCAACAAAAACATGAAATTACGAAAGTATGTAAAAATTTACGAAAACCTGAAATAAAAAAATCATGAAATGAAACAACAAAATTATGAAACAGCGAGGAAAAAATTATAAAACCTGAAATTACGAAATGAAACACTACGAAATTATGAAATTATGAAACAAGGAGGAAGACGTTACGAAATTGTGAAACAACGAAACTACAATAGCAATAAATTACGAAAACATGAAATTACGAATCTGAAAATATCATTACGAAATTAGGAAACAACGAGGTCAACAAAAACATGAAATTACGAAAGTATGTAAAAATTTACGAAAACCTGAAATAAAAAAATCATGAAATGAAACAACAAAATTATGAAACAGCGAGGAAAAAATTATAAAACCTGAAATTACGAAATGAAACACTACGAAATTATGAAATTATGAAACAAGGAGGAAGACGTTACGAAATTGTGAAACAACGAAACTACAATAGCAATAAATTACGAAAACATGAAATTACGAATCTGAAAATATCATTACGAAATTAGGAAACAACGAGGTCAACAAAAACATGAAATTACGAAAGTATGTAAAAATTTACGAAAACCTGAAATGAAAAAATCATGAAATAAACTACAAAATTATGAAACAGCGAGGAAAAAATTATAAAACCTGAAATTACGAAATGAAACACTACGAAATTATGAAATTATGAAACAAGGAGGAAGACGTTACGAAATTGTGAAACAACGAAACTACAAGAGAAATAAATTACGAGAACATGAAATTACGGATCTGAAATTATGAAATAAGAAGCCAAACAAATTATGAAATTCCGAAATTAAATACGAAAATGTGAAATTACGGATCTGAAACTGTCACTATGAAATTAGGAAACAAAGAGGTGAACAAAAACATGAAATTACGAAAAGACGTAAAAATTATGAAATTACGAAATCATTAAATGAAACTACGACATTATGAAGCAACGAGGAAGAAATTATATAGAAAAGCTGAAATTACGAAATTATGAAATTACGGATCCGAAATTATATAATTACGAAATTACGGATAGAAGCTGCGGTATTATTAACTTAAAAATCTACGACATAAAGGAATTATGAAAATTTAATTACCGAGCTGAAATTAGAAATTATCAAAACGACGTCAATAAATGATAAAAACTTGAAAATACGAAATTGTGAAAAGAGACGTTACGGAATTTTGAAACAACGAAACTACAAGAGAAATAAATTACGAGAGCATGAAATTCTGGATCTGAAATTATTAAATACCGAGCTAAACAAAAAATCATGAAATTTCGAAATTAAATACGAAAATATGAAATTACGGATCTGACACTGTCATTACGAAATTAGGAAACAAGGAGGTCAACAAAAACATTAAATTAGGAAAAGACGTAAAAATTTACGAAAACCTGAAATTACGAAATCAATTATGTCGCTACAAACTTATAAAAATAGAAGCTACTCGTAACAAATTATGAAATTATGAAACAAAGAGGAAGAAATTAGAAAAATCTGAAATTACGAAATTATGAAATTACGAAAATCTGAAATTACGGATTCGAAATTATGGATAGAATACCGAGCTAAACAAATTATGAAATTTCAAAACTAAATACGAAAATGTGAAATTACGGATCTGAAACTGTCATTACGAAATCAGGAAACAAGGAGGTCAACAAAAAGATGAAACAATGGGAAAAATGAGGAGAATAGAGAGGATGAGAAGAATAAGCAGGATTAGAACAATTAGAACAATTAGAACAATGACAAAGATGAGAAAAGTGAGAAGAGCGAAAAAGATGAGAATGATAAGACGGACGAAAACAATGAAAATGATGAGAAGAATGAGAAGAACGAAAATAATTAAGGGGATGAGAAGGATGAGAAGAATAATAAAAATGAGTAGAATGAGAAGGATAAGGAAGATGAGGACAATGAGAAGGATGAGAAGAACGAAAATATTTAAGTGGACGAGAACACTGGTAAAAATATGGAAAATGGACAGAATGAGAAGGAAAAGCAGGATCAGAAAAATTAGAAAAAATAGAACAATGAGAAGGATGAGAAAAATGAGAAGAATGCCCGACCTAATCTAAGACTTTTTGCAATTGAAAAAACGGTTCATGACTTCGACGGCTGACATTGCCGGAAATGGGGGCCGTGGGGCTTCGATCGATTTCTTGGAGTTCTTTGGTCGATAATAAATACGACAAACCAACATTTTAGGCGTTTGAACGCGACTCTGTATTAGTATTTCGTAACAGACCACAAGGGGACGAAAATTTCAACGACCCTTGGTCGATTTGTCATTGGGGACGATTTCGGATGAAATTACACTATCACAATTCATTTTCCGCCGTATTTTTAGAAGCTTTAACGTCATATTGCTCGGTGTAATTTTATACGTACTTTGCAATTCAAAACAGTTTTTTATTTGCATTCTACAGTGTTTACATAAAATTTGAAGAGAAATGTCGGACAGATTTCGATAAGTGTATAAGTAAATAATGATAATTATTTGTCAGGAGTGTAAGTTCACTTGCAGAACCAAGATTTAGGGACCGCAAATATGTAGTTCTCGGAAGGTTGACTCACAAACGCATATCAATATCGTATGTCAAGCGTTATCCGACTTAAAGAATGAGTCACCTTGCGAAAAACTGTTTTTCGCGATTTACTTATTCCAGGCATCCGAAATCGGTTTTTCCCTCTGCGGAACCCCGAGAGTCTCCGGCACCTCCAGGCCTCTCGGACACCTTTTATAACGCAAAACGCGCTCGCATTATCATCGCAAACGGTCGACTTATCGCTCGCAAGAGTTCCCCTTTCATAATTTTGCATATTTTCAGATAATTACAGAAATTATGGGAAAAACACTAGGCGCTATCGACTAATTATTCGAGAAAATATGTCAGCCTATCTGGATAGTTTTTTACTGTTCTGAAGAGATAATTCGATGGGTTTGCGCGTACGTAAATGAGCTGGTTATTATTGACGCAGTATTTCGTGGCGCTTTTATACGCTGATAACGGGGGAGACGGTGATAAGTTTTCGCCGGTGAGTCATCTTGACGCGAGGTGAAGGTGGACGTGGCGAGAAAAAATTCATGGGTTCGGAGCCGCACTAGAAGAAGAAGTAAAAAATTATTAGGTAGATAAATAAGGTAAGATGATAAAAATTAAGAAGTCAAATAGAAAATCTGGAGAATACGGTGAACAAAGAATTTGAAAAAATGGAAAAAATCAATATAACGGAAAAGTACTAAAAAATATTCATAAAAGTCAAGTGGATATTGAAAAGAATGACAGATTGAGAGGAATGGAAACGATGAGAAGGATGAAAAGGATGAGGAGAATAAAAAGAAAGAGAATAATTAGGAGAATGGGAAGATTGAAGAGGATAAGAAGGATGAAAAGTATGAGGAGGATGAGAAAAGAGCTAATAAAATAAACTGACTAATCAACTAATTAATTAAATATGTAGTTAGGAAGTTGAGGTAAAAACACGAAAGAATTCAACAAATAATAGAAGAAATCGAAATAGCCCCAAAAAAAGACAAACAAATATTTTGAAAAATAGAAACAATGACAATAAGATTTTGAAAAATGAGAGATTGAGAAGGATGAAAAATAATTAATTAAATATTAATAAAATTAAGAATTATGTAATCAGGAAGTTCAGAAAAATCAAGTCAAATGGAAAATCTGGAGAATACGGTGAAATAAAAAACAACAAAAGAATTGAACAATTGAAAAATAAAAATAACCGAAAGAACTAAAAAAATATTTAGAAAAATCACAACAATGACGAGATTGAGAAAAATGAGAGATTGACAAGGGGGGGAGATTGAGACGAATGAGAACGATGACTAAAATGAGAAGAATGGGAATAATAAAGAGGATAAGAAAATGAAAAGAATCAGAAGGATAATAAGGATTAGAAAAAATGATAAAGAATAATGAAGAGGATGAGAAGGTTGAGAAAGATGAGACAAGAAAAAAATCCTGCTTATTCCAAGGATGAAAAAAGAGATTGGAGAAGAATAAGTAGAATGAAAAGGAATATAAGGATAATGACAAGAGTGAGAATAATGAAGAAATATTGGAACAATAAAGAGCTTCAAAAAAATTAATTCAAATAGAAAATCTGAAAAATACTGTAAACAATGACTATAAAAAAAACTAAATGAAAAAATCACCAAAAAAATTAAATATTTACAAAAACAATAACAAGAATGAGCGATTGGAGAAGAATGAGAAGAAAGAAAAGAATTCGCTTCTGATTTTCTTGAGTGTTCTGAGTCATAAGAATGAAGAGGATGAAAAGGATCAGAAGAGTGAAGAGAACGAAGAAGATAAGAAGGATAAGAAAAATGAGAAGGATGAGCAGCAAAGAAGCAAAGAATTAAACAAATAGAAAAAAAATAACCGAAAGAGGTAAAAAAAAATCTGGAAAATCAGAACAATGAGAAGAATGGAAACGGTGAGAAGGATGAGGAAAATAAGAAGAAAGAAAGGGGGAGAATGAGGACAATGAGAAGAATGTAGACAATGAGAAACATGAGAAGAATGAGGAGGATGAAAAAAGAGCTAATTAAATAAACTAACTAATTAATTAAATAATTAGGAAGTTGAGGTAAATCAAGTTAAATAGAGAATCTGGAGAATACGGTGAACAAAGAAATAAAAAACAACGGAAGAATTGAACAAATTGAAAAGATCAAAATAACCAAAAGAACTAAAAAAATATTTAGATTGAGAAAAATGAAAGATTGACAAGAAGGAGAGATTGAGAATAATGAGAAGAATCGGAAGGATAAGAACGATTGGAGGAAATAATAAATATGAAAAGAATGAGAAGAAGGAGAAGAATGGAAAGAATGAGAAGGATGAGTAGGATAAGACGGATGAAAAAGGTTAGAAAAATTATGAGATTGGAAAAATCAAGTCAAATACAGAAACTGGAGAATATATTAAGAAAAATCAGAATAAGAGATTGAGCAGAAGGGAAAAGAATGAGAATAATGGGAAGGATGAGAAGGATGAAAAGGATGAGCAGCAAAAATGCAAAGAATTGAACAAACGGAAAAGAACAAAATAAGCGAGTAAAAGAGTAAAAAAAATTTTTCAGAAAAATCTAAATAATGAGAAGAATTACAAATTGAAGGGAATGGAAAGAACGAGAATAGTAATAAAAAGGATAAAAAAATGAGAAGAGGGAGGAGAATGAGAAGAATGAGAAAAAAGAGAAGAATAATTTTTTTGTCATCATTTTAATGTTCTTCATTCTCCTCATTATTTTCATCCTTTTCAATGTTCTCATTGTTCTTATCTTCCTCATCTTTCTCGATCTTCTCACTGTTCTGATTTTTCAGATTTTTTTTTTCTCTTATTTTGTTCAATTCTTTGTTTTTTTTTTCAGCTCATCCTTTTCATGCTTCTCATCCTTCTCATCCTTCTCATTCTTTTTATTTTTATCATCCTCTTCATTCTCTTCATTTTCCTCACCCTTCTCATTCTTCTCATTTTTCTCATTCTTGTTCTGATTGTTTTGATTTTTCCGAATATTTTTTTAGCTATTTCGGTAATTTTTGTTTTTTCCGTTTGTTTAATTCTTTGCTTCATTATTCTCATTTTTCTTATCCTTCACTTCATTCTTATGACTCAGAACATTTAAGGGAATCAGAGGAATTCTTCTCTTTCTTCTCATTTTTTCATTCTTCTCATCCTTCTTATTTTCTCATTCTTCTCCGATCTCTCAGTCTTGTTATTATTTTTCTGAATGTTTTTTTGGTGATAAATATTCTTTCGGTTTTTATATTATTATTGTTCACAGTATTCTTCAAATTTTCTATTAAACTTTCTCTTTATTCTTTCAATATTTCTTCATTTTTCTCACCCTTCCCATTATTCTCATCTTTCTCGTTCTTGTTATTGTTCTGATCCTTCTATTCCTTTTCATTTTTCTCGAATCTCTTATTTTTCCCAATCTCTTTCCTCTCATTGTTCTCATTCTGGAATAAGCAGGAGACTCAGAACAATCAAGATAATCAAAAGAATTCTTCTCTTTTTTTCTCATCTCTCAATCTTTTTCTCATTGTTCTGATTTTTCTTAATATATTCTCCTGTTTCTCTATTTGACTCGATTTTTAGAATTTCCAAATTTTTCTAACCCTTGTCATCCGTCTTATCCTGCTGGTCCTTCTCATTCTCCTCATTCTTCTCATTTCTCTCATCTTTCTCGCCTTCTTCGTTCTCCTCATTCTTCTCATTGTTTTCATCTTGCTCATCCTTCACATCCTCATAATTTTTCTCATTTTTCTCATTCTTCTCAGTCTTCTCATCCTTCTTATCCTTCCCATGCATCTCATCCTTGTCAACCTCTTTATCCTCTTCATTCTTGTCATCTTTAAAAAAAAAAAATCGTTTTCATACTTCTCATCGTTCTGATTCTTCTCGTTTTTCTTACCCTCTTTATTATTTGCATTCTTCTCATTTTTGTCATCCTTCCCATTGTTCTCATTCTTCTCATTAGTCTCAATCTCCCCTTCTTGTCAATCTCTCATTTTTCTCAATGTAAATATTTTTTTAGTTGTTTTGGTTATTTTGATTTTTCAATTTGTTTAATTCTTCCGTTCTTTTTTATTTCTTTGTTCACCGTATGTATTCTCCGGATTTTCTATTTTGCTTGATTTTTCTGAAGTTTCTGATTAATTCTTAATTTTATTTATAATCTCTTCAATTTATTAACACATATTTAATAAATTCTTTTTTATCCTTTTCATCCTCCTCATTCTTCTCAATCTTATTGTCAATGTTCCGATTTTTTTTAATATTTTTTTAAAATTTTTTTTTTGTGTTATTTTGATTTCCTCTATTTGTTATTTTTTTTTAAATTCTCTGTTCACCGTATTATCCAGATTCCCTATTTAACTTGATTTACCTCAACTTACTAATTATTTAATTAATTAATTATTTAATTAGCTAAGCAAGATTAGAAAAAATAGAAAATGTGAAGGATGAGAAAAAAGAGAAGAATTAGAAGAATGGATAGGATGTCAAGGATGAGAACAATAAAAAGAATGAAAAGAATGATAGGGATAAAGAGATTCAGAAAAATGAAAGATTGACAAGAAGGGGAGATTGAGACAAATGAGGAAAATGAGAAGGATGAGAATAATTAACGGGATGAGAAAAATGAGAAAAATTATGAAGATGTGAAGCATGAGAAGAATTAGAAGGATGAGAATGATGAGAACAATGAGAAAAATTAGAAGGATCGGAACGGTGAGAAGGACGATCAAGATGAAAACAATGAGAGTAATGAGAAGAATGAGAAGGATGAGAGAAATGGAAAGGATTCTTCTGATTCTCTTGATTGTTTTGAGTTCTGCTTATTCCAAGGATGAGAACAATGAGATAAAAGAGAAAATGGGGAAATGAGAGATCGGAGAAGAATAAGAAGAATTAAAGGGATGAGGATAATGACAAGAGTGAGAAAAATGAACAAATATTAGAATAAAGAGATTCAGAAAAATTAAGTCAAATAGAAAATCTGAAGAATACTGTTAACAATGAATATCAAAAATAAAAGAATTAAAGAAATTAAAAAAAAACATCGAAAGAAGTAAAGAAAAATCTGAAAAATCAGAACAATTAGAACAGTGCGGGATTGAAAAGAATGAGAGATTGGAGAAGAATGAGAAAAATGTGAAGAGTGAGGATAATGAAGAGGATGAGAAAAATGCAAAGGATGAGAACAATTATTATTGAACAAATGAAAAAAAAAAAGCGAAAAATCAAAAACATTTTTCAGACAAATCAGAACAATGAGAAGAATGAGACATTGAAAATTATGAGAGATTGGAGAAGAATGAAAAGAATGAGAAAAAAAAGAATTGTTCTGATTCCTGTTCTGACTCTCCTGCTTATTCCAAGGATGAGAACAGTAAGAAGGATGAGGATAATGCGAAGAATGAAAACGATGAGTGGTATGAGAAGAATGAGAAGACTTAAAAAATAATATTATAATAAAGATGGATCAATCTGTCGTGTTTTGACAAACTGCAATATCACCACTAATTTTTTTTTCTGGTCCTTGGCTGTCGCTTTAAAAAATAACATATAAAAAACGATTATTCGAAAGACAGTTAAGTGTAAGTATGTCAGGCATCACCCATTAAAATAAAAAATCAGAGAACCATTCGAAGCGATTATTACAAGTCGGGAATTGTTTCCCATTTATTGCACTTTCGTACTTTGCGACACAAGCAAACGCATTAAAGGAGCGATAGAGAGGCCGTTATCGTCCAGTCATCTTTCGTCACAATTATTTTAAAGGCTTCGAAAAACATTCAGCGATAATGATAATTTATGGAAAATTGCGATGAACTAGTTGCAAATAATGGGAAACAGAGAGAATGCGAGGAGATAGTCAAGGATGGTAAATTGTCGCCGCCGGTGACGTAACGGCCGATAACGGAGAGTTATTAAAATAATTTTTCGCAATGGAAATGTTCTTTTTTCATAATTTTTGGATACCCTTGAATGGAAACAATAACCCGGGCTTATCGAATCGCCGAACGACTAAGTATGCAAAATAAATAAATAAAAAGAAAAACAAGACTTAAATGAATAAGAGGGACACCCTTGAGACGCGACGACTCGTAAAATAAATTACGTTCCGAATTTTTAATGCCAAAACGACCTATTTACGGCAATGCTAAACGTTCTTGACGCAAATGGCTCGGCACAGTAGTTAATGCGAGTTTTATCAACGAAGGATAGTCTTGTTGTTGCCGCTTACATTATGCATATTCGTCTCGAAAAAAAATACTTAGAACTGACCCTATAACCGTCATCCTGGGAAACGTCGAAAAATCCAGAGCGGAAATCAATTTCGAGCCGAACCATCGCCGAAAAGCACAGCTTTCCCGCACGTCCGGCCATCAAAACTACTTGCCTTTGCAGGCCATGGTCCATTTTCTGACCATCAGGAGGGTACCCTTTTTCGTTAAAAAACATAATGACCGCTTCGGTATCCATTTAAATTGGGTCAGATTGCAAAGGGCAGGTAAATTCGGAAGGATTACCCGGGTCCGAATGACCACGGCTGAATGGACATTGCAGGACACTTTACCTGGAAGGAGCGGCGTTGACCACGTGTGAAAGGATTCGCAGGTAGGCGATCAGGATGTGAACTAATTTTTATCGGCCTTTGAAATGGATATTTGCTGGCGAGTGACCCCTTTGACCGGCCGATTTTTGATCGAAGACGGTTGGAGTGGACGAAGGGCCTCTAACGGACTCTTGGAGGTAGAAAGGCGATCTGGCGGCGTAACGGACACTGGATCCGTTTTCAACGTTTTCAACCGAAAGAGGTCCTTCGATTCTTGTAAACTGTACACAAAGAGAATTAAATATGCAAGGACGAGCCTTGGGAACGAATTTAAAAAAAAGCGACATCCGTCCAATAAACTCCCGAAAATGATTTCGATTGTCAAATTTAGGAAACATTAAAGGGGCATCGCGGGCGATAAGGATCTGCGCTGTCGTCCGGTAAAGATCAAATCTCGGGTCAAAAGATTAAAGATCGGTCTATGATGGGCATTGAAAACATGAAGCCCCCCGATTACCATTTATAATGAACGCATAGATGTCAGCGGATATGCGAAGAACAATGGACTCGAAGGATATTATTGGAAAATTATTATCCCCTCGAAATGTGTGTGTGTGTTTGTTGTGAGCGAGCGTGTGTAATGCAACAGATTTCGTTGCAGCAGATATGAATATTTATCGCATATTTCGAATAGCTGACTAAGCCATTAGCGACGTTGCTCTTTTCTTACTTAACAACTGTTGGGAATGACGCATGTAGACCGGGACGAGAAGGAACTCGTCAAAGTGTGGTCGATGATTCGAAGGAAAAATTTTCGGGTGAGGGATCATTTGCATCAAATGGGATTGTGAACAAATGAAATGAATATTTAAACGTTTATTTAGCTTCTCGGAAAGAACTTTTCACCATTCCAATTTTCGATCCTCCAAATTCGAAATGAGTGCAATCATTACACATACTTTGTTCCTTTTTTCTAAGTAAGTTTATTACATTTATTCTTTATTTTATTTTTTGCGATTTTGTTACGTCTTGCGTATTTCTCATTATTAATTCATCAGAACTATCATGTACATTATTTACTCAGGTTACGCTACGCCCCACAATTTTGATGAGGAGGATGGTGTGATGACTAGTACCTACCTAATTATTTTTTAGCTTTTAGTACATTATCTGCATTATTATTATGTTTGTTTACAATATAAAACTGTTTAACTTAAAAATGTTTTTTACTTATTTTATTTTCAAGTTCTTAGTTTTTCTAAAGTGTACTGTGTTCCACTTACCAAGCCCTTTCATTTGATACCCACATTGAGAGGATTGAAAACTAAAAAATATGTAATCGGACATTTTGTATCGGCGGCCATCTTGGATTTGGATTTTTTTATGATGTACTGTATTCTACTAGTTAAGTCCTTTCATTTGATACCCATATTGAGGGGATTGAAAAAAATATTATAATCCGCCATTTTGTATAGGTTTTTGAATTTTTTCATTGTATACTGTATTCTACTAGTTAAGACTTTTCATTTGATACCCATATTGAGGGGATTGAAGAAGCATATGTAATCCGCCATTTTGAGGCGGCGGCCATATTAAATTTACAATGATACTGAATATACGTAATTGTATTGTCATCAAAACTAAAGGCGATTTCAGAAAAATCGGTCAACAGGAAGGGGGTAAAATTTCAATTACTAGATTTGAACCACACAAGACACAAGAAAGCTAAATAAAACTGTTTAAAAATAAAAACTAAAAAAGGGTCCCAACGATAAGATTTAAATGGGCACTTGACATTGAACTTGATTTGGTTTATCTGCCTCAATAACATTATCTGGAAATGACGTCCCTTATTTTGTTTCAAAAATTACCCACGACACGGCACATCAGACGTTGATACGAAACTGTTGTTTTGTTGTTGTTTTGCACACCCTCACGTAAAACACGCTTCGTCAGTCAACAATTTTGCAACTAAGGTGGATCAAAAAAAGGATGATAGTATTTGTCTATTATTTATGAACTAAAGATGTGTAGCAAAAAATTCCTTGTTTACATTGCACTTGGTGCAGTGGCGTGCTCCGATTTTATAGCCAAATTTAAAGAATTTTCTCTCTATAACATATCCTTGTTAATTATTCTTCATTTCTTATGTTTTTATTGTTCTACATTAGATATCCTCAGCTTTATAGTCGCTTCGCAAAATTTTAACTTTTAAAAAGAAGCCGAGTACAATCCTACGCCAAAATAAGGGAATCCTAAGTCTATGTGATATAAGTCCGCCCGCTGAGAATTGAGAATTCATAATTTCGTAATCTATTTACCTCATTTATTCGCTTCGCTGTTTTATAATTTGATAACTCAATAGTTTGTTTTCATAATGATGTAATTTTAGGTTTTCGTGATATTTAACATCGTGGTTTCGTAATTTCAGAATTTCCTTTATTTATTACCTCGTTGTTTTGTATTGTCATTGCCTTAGTTTTCATAATTTCGTAATTTCATACTTCTGTAATTTGTAATGACATTTCATAATTTCGTAATTTTTTACGTCGTTACGCAATTTCATGTTTTGTTGACCTTGTTATTTCCTAATTTCGTAATGACAGCCTCAGATTCGTAATTTCACATTTTCGTATTTAGTTTAGGAATTTCATAATTTCTTTAGCTCGGTATTTCAGATCCGTAATTTCATGTTCTCGTAATTTAGTGAATAATACTGCAGCTTCTATTCATAATTTCGGATCCGTAATTTCAGGTTTTCTAATTTTTTCCAGGTTGTTTCATAATTTCGTAGTTTCATTTCATGATTTCGTAATTTCAGGTTTTTGTCAATTTTTTACGCCCTTTCGTAATTTAATGTTTTTGACCTCCTTGTTTCCTAGTTTCGTAATGACAATTTCAGATCCGTAATTTCACATTTTCTTCCATAATTTCGTAATCATATAATTTTGGATCCGTAATTTCAGGTTTTCTAATTTCTTCCTCGTTGTTCCATAATTTCGTAGTTTCATTTCATGATTTCGTAATTTCAGGTTTTCGTCAATTTTTTACGTCATTTCGTGATTTATAAAATTAAATAAGGTGAGGTGGTAAGATTCTTTCTGTACAAGATTTTCTCATTTTCCTCATTCAATTAATTATTATTTTCATTGTTCTCATCGTTCTTATTTTTCACATCCTTGTCATCCTATCCATTCTTTTCATTCTACCAATTCTGCTCATTTTTCTCATCATTCTCATCTTCTTTATTGTCCTCATTAGTCTCATACTTTTCATTGTTCTCATCTTTCTCATCGTTCTCGTTCTTCTCATCCTTGTCATCCGATCCATTCTTCTCATTTTCCTAATTCTTCTCATTGTTCTAATTTTGCTTATCCTTCTCATCGTCTCCATTTCCCCCATTTTTTTCCATTGTTCTCATTCTTCTGATTCTTTTTATCCGTGTCATCCTGTCCGTTCTTCTCATTCTTCCCATTGTTCTCATCCTATTTATCCTTCGCATTCTCCTCATTTTTCCCACTGTTCTCATACTCCTCATCCTTCTTATTCTCTCATCTTATGCATTTTCCCCATTTTTCTAATTCTTCTCATCCCCTTAATTATTTTCGTTTTTCTCATTCTTTTCACGGTTATCATCCTGCTTATCCTTATCATTCTTTTCATTTTTGTGATCCTTCTCATCCTGTTCATTCTCCTCATTGTTCTCATTCTTGTCATCTTATCCATTCTTCTCATTCCTTTTCATTCTCTTCATTCTCCATATTTTTCCCATTGTTCTCTTCACCTTAAACAGTTTCGTTCTTCTCATGCTTCTCATTGCTCTCATCCTCCTTATCCTACTCATTCTCGTCATTTTTCCCATTGTTCTCATTCTCTTCATTAGTTCTCATTGTTCTTATCTCTCTCATCCTTCTCGTTCTTCTCGTTCTTCTCATCCTTGTTATTGTTCTTATCCTTGTCATCCTATCCATTCTTCCCATTGTTCTAATTTTCCTAATTGTTCTAATGTTGCTTATCCTTCTCATCCTCTCCATTCCCCTTATTTTTCCCATTGTTCTTATCCTTCTGATTTTTTCATCCGCGTCATTCTATCCGTTCTTCTCATTCTTCTAATTTTTCTCATCCGTCCCATCTTCTTAATTATTTTCATTCTTCTGATCCTTTTCATTGTTCTCATCATTTTCATTCTCCTTATCCTTCTTATTGTTCTCATCCTTGTTATCCTATCCATTCTGCTCATTGTTCTAATTATTCTAATCCTGCTTATTGGTCTCATCCTCTCTAAAATATGTTCGTTCTTCTCATCCTTCTCATTGTTCTAATTTTTCTCATTGTTCTCATCCTCATTTTCCTTTTCATTCTTCTCATCTTTCCCATCCTCCACATTATTCCCACTGTTCTCATACGTCTCATTCTTCCCATCCAATTAAATCCTCTTAATTCTTTTCATTCTTCTCATCCTTCTTATTCTTCTCATCCCTGTCATCCTATCCATTGTTCTCATTTTTCCAATTCTTCTCATTTTTCTCATCCCTCTCAATCTTCTTATTCTTTTCATCTTCCCCTTCCTCTTCATTCTTCTAATTTTTATTATTCTTCTCATCTTTTGCATTCTCCACATTTTTCACACTGTTCTCTTATTCTTTTCGTCCTCCTCTTCTCATTATTTTCATTTTCTCCATCTCCTTCATTCTTCTCATTTTTATCAAACTCTTTCTTTACATTGTTCTGATTTTGTTGAGTGTTTTTTTAGTTCTTTCGGTTATTTTGATCCGTTTGTGCAAATTTATCGATTTTCTAAATTTTTGTTTACCGTATTCTACAGATGTTTTTTTTTTGACTTCATTTTTCTGAATCTCCTATTTTTCCCATTGTTCTCATCCCCTTAAATATTTTTGTTTTTCTCATTCTTCTCATTCTTCTCATCTTCCTTATCGTTCTCATTCTTCTCATCTTTTCCATTCTCCACATTATTCCCACTGTTCTCATACGTCTCATTCTTCCCATCCAATTAAATGCTCTTAATTCTTTTCATTCTTCTCATCCTTCTTATTCTTCTCATCCCTGTCATCCTATCCATTGTTATCATTCTTCCAATTCTTCTCATTTTTCTCATCCCTCTCAATCTTCTTATTCTTTTCATCTTCCCCTTCCTCTTCATTCTTCTAATTTTTATTATTCTTTTCATCTTTTCCATTCTCCACATTTTTCACACTGTTCTCTTATTCTTTTCGTCCCCCTCTTCTCATTATTTTCATTTTCTCCATCTTCTTCATTCTTCTCATTTTTATCAAACTCTTTCTTTACATTGTTCTGATTTTGTTGAGTGTTTTTTTAGTTCTTTCGGTTATTTTGATCCGTTTGTGCAAATTTATCGATTTTCTAAATTTTTGTTTACCGTATTCTACAGATGTTGTTTTTTGACTTCATTTTTCTAAATCTCCTATTTTTCTCATTGTTCTCATCCCCTTAAATATTTTTGTTTTTCTCATCCTTCTCATTCTTCTCATCTTCCTTATCGTTCTCATTCTTCTCATCTTTTCCATTCTCCACATTATTCCCACTGTTCTCATACGTCTCATTCTTCCCATCCAATTAAATCCTCTTAATTCTTTTCATTTCTTTCTTATTCTTCTCATCCCTGTCATCCTTACCCATTGTTCTCATTCTTCCAATTCTTCTCATTTTTCTCATCCCTCTCAATCTTCTTATTCTTTTCATCTTCCCCTTCCTCTTCATTTTTCTAATTTTTATTATTCTTCTCATCTTTTCCATTCTCCACATTTTTCACACTGTTCTCTTATTCTTTTCATCCTCCTCTTCTCATTATTTTCATTTTCTCCATCTTCTTCATTATTCTCATTTTTATCAAACTCTTTCTTTACATTGTTCTGATTTTGTTGAGTGTTTTTTTAGTTCTTTCGGTTATTTTGATCCGTTTGTCCAAATTTATCGATTTTCTAAATTTTTGTTTACCGTATTCTACAGATGTTTTTTTTTTTGACTTCATTTTTCTGAATCTCCTATTTTTCCCATTGTTCTCATCCCCTTAAATATTTTTGTTTTTCTCATCCTTCTCATTATTCTCATCTTCCTTATCGTTCTCATTCTTCTCATCCTTTTCATTCTCCACATTATTCCCACTGTTCTCATACGTCTCATTCTTCCCATCCAATTAAATCCTCTTGATTCTTTTCATTCTTCTCATCCTTCTTATTCTTCTCATCCCTGTCATCTTATCCATTGTTCTCATTCTTCCAATTCTTCTCATTTTTCTCATCCCTCTCAATCTTCTTATTCTTTTCATCTTCCCCTTCCTCTTCATTCTTCTGATTTTTATTATTCTTCTCATCTTTTCCATTCTCCACATTTTTCACCTGTTCTCTTATTCTTATCATCCCCCTCTTCTCATTATTTTCATTTTCTCCATCTTCTTCATTCTTCTCATTTTTATTAAACTATTTCTTTACATTGTTCTGATTTTGTTGAGTGTTTTTTTAGTTCTTTCGGTTATTTTGATCCGTTTGTGCAAATTTATCGATTTTCTAAATTTTTGTTTACCGTATTCTACAGATGTTTTTTTTTGACTTCATTTTTCTGAATCTCCTATTTTTCTCATTGTTCTCATCCCCTTAAATATTTTTGTTTTTCTCATCTTTCTCATTCTTCTCATCTTCCTTATCGTTCTCATTCTTCTCATCTTTTCCATTCTCCACATTATTCCCACTGTTCTCATACGTCTCATTCTTCCCATCCAATTAAATCCTCTTAATTCTTTTCATTCTTCTCATCTTTCTTATTCTTCTCATCCCTGTCATCCTATCCATTGTTCTCATTCTTCCAATTCTTCTCATTTTTCTCATCCCTCTCAATCTTCTTATTCTTTTCATCTTCCCCTTCCTCTTCATTCTTCTAATTTTTATTCTTCTTCTCATCTTTTCCATTCTCCACATTTTTCACACTGTTCTCTTATTCTTTTCGTCCCCCTCTTCTCAATATTTTCATTTTCTCCATCTTCTTCATTCTTCTCATTTTTATCAAACTCTTTCTTTACATTGTTTTGATTTTGTTGAGTGTTTTTTTAGTTCTTTCGGTTATTTTGATCCGTTTGTGCAAATTTATCGATTTTCTAAATTTTTGTTTACCGTATTCTACAGATGTTTTTTTTTTGACTTCATTTTTCTGAATCTCCTATTTTTCTCATTGTTCTCATCCCCTTAAATATTTTTGTTTTTCTCATCTTTCTCATTCTTCTCATCTTCCTTATCGTTCTCATTCTTCTCATCTTTTCCATTCTCCACATTATTCCCACTGTTCTCATACGTCTCATTCTTCCCATCCAATTAAATCCTCTTAATTCTTTTCATTCTTCTCATCTTTCTTATTCTTCTCATCCCTGTCATCCTATCCATTGTTCTCATTCTTCCAATTCTTCTCATTTTTCTCATCCCTCTCAATCTTCTTATTCTTTTCATCTTCCCCTTCCTCTTCATTCTTCTAATTTTTATTCTTCTTCTCATCTTTTCCATTCTCCACATTTTTCACACTGTTCTCTTATTCTTTTCGTCCCCCTCTTCTCAATATTTTCATTTTCTCCATCTTCTTCATTCTTCTCATTTTTATCAAACTCTTTCTTTACATTGTTTTGATTTTGTTGAGTGTTTTTTTAGTTCTTTCGGTTATTTTGATCCGTTTGTGCAAATTTATCGATTTTCTAAATTTTTGTTTACCGTATTCTACAGATGTTTTTTTTTTTTGACTTCATTTTTCTGAATCTCCTATTTTTCCCATTGTTCTCATCCCCTTAAATATTTCTGTTTTTCTCATTCTTCTCATCTTCCTTATCGTTCTCATTCTTCTCATCTTTTCCATTCTCCACATTATTCCCACTGTTCTCATACGTCTCATTCTTCCCATCCAATTAAATCCTCTTAATTCTTTTCATTCTTCTCATCCTTCTTATTCTTCTCATCCCTGTCATCCTATCCATTGTTCTCATTTTTCCAATTCTTCTCATTTTTCTCATCCCTCTCAATCTTCTTATTCTTTTCATCTTCCCCTTCCTCTTCATTCTTCTGATTTTTATTATTCTTTTCATCTTTTCCATTCTCCACATTTTTCACACTGTTCTCTTATTCTTTTCATCCCCCTCTTCTCAATATTTTCATTTTCTCCATCTTCTTCATTCTTCTCATTTTTATCAAACTATTTCTTTACATTGTTCTGATTTTGTTGAGTGTTTTTTTAGTTCTTTCGGTTATTTTGATCCGTTTGTGCAAATTTATCGATTTTCTAAATTTTTGTTTACCGTATTCTACAGATGTTTTTTTTTTGACTTCATTTTTCTGAATCTCCTATTTTTCTCATTGTTCTCATCCCCTTAAATATTTTTGTTTTTCTCATCCTTCTCATTCTTCTCATCTTCCTTATCGTTCTCATTCTTCTCATCTTTTCCATTCTCCACATTATTCCCACTGTTCTCATACGTCTCATTCTTCCCATCCAATTAAATCCTCTTAATTCTTTTCATTCTTCTCATCCTTCTTATTCTTCTCATCCCTGTCATCCTATCCATTGTTCTCATTTTTCCAATTCTTCTCATTTTTCTCATCCCTCTCAATCTTCTTATTCTTTTCATCTTCCCCTTCCTCTTCATTCTTCTAATTTTTATTATTCTTCTCATTTTTCCATTCTCCACATTTTTCACACTGTTCTCTTATTCTTTCCATCCCCCTCTTCTCAATATTTTCATTTTCTCCATCTTCTTCATTCTTCTCATTTTTATCAAACTCTTTCTTTACATTGTTCTGATTTTGTTGAGTGTTTTTTTAGTTCTTTCGGTTATTTTGATCCGTTTGTCCAAATTTATCGATTTTCTAAATTTTTGTTTACCGTATTCTACAGATGTTTTTTTTTTTTGACTTCATTTTTCTGAATCTCCTATTTTTCCCATTGTTCTCATCCCCTTAAATATTTTTGTTTTTCTCATCCTTCTCAATCTTCTCATCTTCCTTATCGTTCTCATTCTTCTCATCTTTTCCATTCTCCACATTATTCCCACTGTTCTCATATGTCTCATTCTTCCCATCCAATTAAATCCTCTTATTTTTTTTTATTCTTCTCATCCTTCTTATTCTTCTCATCCCTGTCATCCTATCCATTGTTCTCATTCTTCCAATTCTTCTAATTTTTCTTATCCTTGTCAATCTTCTTTTATTCATTTTCCCCATCCTCTTCATTCTTCTCATTTTTATTCTCTCATTAGATTCTCTTAATTCTTCTCATTCTCCTAATACCCTTAATAATTTTCAGATCTGTTTGTACAATTTGATCGATTTTTTAAATTGTTTGTTTACCGTATTCTTCAGATTTTTTATTTGACTTGAGTTGACATTTTTCTGAATTTCCTATTTTTTGGAATGCTTGTCATTCTTGTCTCTTTCTCTTTCTTTTCGCTCTCTTCATTCTTTTCATTCTTCCCATTTTTCTCATCCTTCTCGATGTCATAATTGTACTCATTCTTCTAATTTTTTCAGCGTTCCCAAAATCTTAATTTGTTCATTTTTTTTTTAATTCTTCCTTCACCGTATTCTCCAGATTCTCTGTTCGACTTGATTTTTATTGTTTTTTTTTTGTTATTTTACTGAATGTCGTATCTTTTGGAATGCTTCTCACCCTTCTCATCCTTCTGACTCTTTTCATCCTTTTATTTTTTTTTTCATTCTTCTCTTTCATTAATTTGTTCACTTCCTTCGTGTTTTTCTTCGAATTTTTTGTTCAGCGTATATTCTCCAAATTCTCTGTTTGACTTTGACTTTGACTGATTTTACTGAATCTCCTATCTTTTGGAGTGCTTCTCATCCTTCTCATCCGTTTTTTCTTTTCCTTTTCATTCTTTTCACCCTTCTCACCCTTCTCACTCTTATCATCCTCTTAATTCTTCTTATTCTTCTCATTCTTTCTGTTTGACTTGATTTTACTGAATTTCTTTTGGTTACTTCAAATTTGTTCTTAAAATTTTATGGTCCCCAATCAAGAGACTCTGTCGTACGGTTTTTAGTTCCGGCAGTGTGAACCATCAAAAATCATAAACTTTTTTTTTATTTTGGAAAAGTTTGTGATTCTGTTAGAAAAGTGATATATGTAAGAACTGATGCCAGTAATAAATTCAAAAGGTTCAAATTAGTCTAGAAAGAAAATATCAAACCGACGTGAGTACTTTAATTTTCCCTCAATTTTGACTAGCAGGTTATCTGGACCCTCCAGATAAAGAAAGAAGTTATCTGATTTAACTTATCTTCACAAACAAAGAACAGAGCATCAGTTATCCCATCGGCCACCCCGTCGTCTCTCCTTCGGCAAAACCGCGACTCAGGTACACGAGAGCTCCCCAAATCCGGTAGCCGGTAAGTCAGCAACCTCTGGAGCGGATATCCAGTGGGTGTTCAGGACGGAAACGTTCAAGTGGACGATCGTGTAAACCGAAGATGTGCACTACAAGTATCTCTTCGCTAATTGTACCGGACAGATACGTTCTCCTAACGATTCATGTAAAGTCTTCGAGACACATCACCACTCCCATTGTCATGCGATATGCGTGGCTGCCGTCCGAGCTAATGGCTCTACCGGGAACAACATTAACTTTTCATTGTCTATGATCGCGGCGAGATGCACTTTAGATAGCCGGAATCGAACGACACGTCCGTCGTTAATTCCTCGAGAAAAAACGATCTCGTCTTAATAATTGCGATTTTTAATTGGCCACTACCTAAATTGTGAAAAATGGTCTTCCGGTACTCCCGACCCCTCGCCGTCGTCCCCTGGATCCCATAACGCCCATAACGAGCCGTATTATGTCATTAGAGAGAAAACACCAGCTCGCAAGATAAACGAAACCATTTATTACCATCTCGGCGTGTTTGCATAAGATCCGGCAGACAAAGGAGTTGGGTGAGGATCGTTTTCAGACACAAAGGCTTAATGAGCTGGACCGGAGCGGAAGGGTTATCTCGGATGCCCCATGGTCACACGGTCATGGGCCGAGGGCAGATGCTGGAGGAAGCGTAATTTATGGCGGTATTTAATCGTGACTTGCATTAAAATTGCACGGAAATGGATGGACCAAACAAACAGGTTTTTATTGATATGATAAAGACGACGCGGAAGACCGTTGAGGTTGGACGGTTGGAGGTAGTGAGAGTGGAGGAAGGATTATGCAGATTCGACTCTCCGTCGTTCCAGCAAAAGAGGTGCTCCGATAACCATAATGGAATTCTAAAATACATAAACATTGCCCCGGCCTTCACACCTTAAACTATTCAACAAGTCGGGCATTTAGCAACAAATAAAGGCTGCGACACATGCTAATCATTCGAATCGAAAATTCAGCTCTTGTTAGCCTCCAAACTCTCTAACTGTACTCCGGCGATGATAATGAAAGAGCTTTTGAACTTTTTCCGGCATTTCGCCTACCCGCCCATTACCCGTTCGCCGCCACAATGGATAATTTCCCCGTTCCGTACCCTCATAACATGGAATAAGCAGTAGTCGTTGGAGCACGTGCTAAGAAAACCATTATTCAACGACTTTTTAACTCAGGTGTATCATGAGGGAGTCGCTCCTTGCTATAGTCGGTCTCGAAGAACTTCGACCGTCCGGTCGTCCGCCCGCTAATCGCCACGCCCCGCGACACCACCTCTCGCCCCGACCGTCATAGTTGTCACCCCGTTTTGACGGAAAAGTGTCGCGACGACTCGATTTTCCTCCGATTCCAAAAAGACGAAATTTCGGCGCGTCGACTATAGCCGAAGATATTGACCGAGAGGCGCGTGCCTTCTGTCTTTGAGTAACATCTGCCGGTCGCCGATCGGGGATGCATCTTGAAACATCAGCTGGTACCTGAGCCGCTACACCGCTACATATGTCGTATCATGTTGGAGAACCTGCACTAATTTTCTCGAATACAGTGTTTAACCGTCGCAGACGAGGCGACGCGGGTGTTTTTTTTATGCGTTGGTATTTCTGGACTCGGGGTGAACGGAACTAGCGTTTGTCGATTCGGGCTGATTTAGTTATTAAAAGTTGGTGGTCCGTCCAAACTTCTACTGCTGATGCTGGTACCAGGTGTAAAATAAAAGGCACATCGGTGGTAACCCCTGAAAAACACACAATAGTAATTATACGCTAAGGTTGGGGAGTGAAAATTTCTTGCGAAATGTTAAATTTGCCACCTGAACCACACTAGCAACATTGCAACAAAAAATAGAAATGACAGGTATTGATTTAATTTCATATTTCGCATTATCATGATTATCATTTGAAGAAAAGTTAAGTAGTGAAAAAAATAGTATAATAATAAATAATATATGTAATCGAGTCATCCATGAATTCGAATCCGTGTGTCTTTCGCGATTGATATGCTTAATTGTGGCATCTAAAGTTACGTCATTCAAAAAGTTTAAAAAATAATTTTGAGGTTTCAAAAAATTTCGGAAATAAATTTTTAAACAGATGCGAAAAATGTAGCCTCCGCAACCTATTTTTTATTGTTAATGCACAAAATATGAGAATTTGGAGCAGTGAAAAGCCTCATCCACAAAAATTGGTGTTTGGGCAAGAATTAGCCGACGATCTATAATAGGACCAATATTTTTTGAAGGTAAAGCATATTATTAGTTATTAAAAACTTAAAAAAAATTTAAATCCTCCTTCAGGTAACCTAACTGCACTTGCATATCAACAAGTGATTTTGGAAACTTTTATTAACGAACTTCATGATGACGAATTGGTACTTGGCTATTTTCAACAAGATGGGGCTACAGCACATTCAGCAAGGACCACAATAGCCATTCTTTGATAACAGACTTATTAGTCGGCACACAGAAAATACCTGGCCTCCGAGATCTTGTGACCTTCAACCTGCAGACTTTTTTTATTTAAAAAATAATAAAAATGAAATAAATGTATTTTCCTTAAAATTTCAGGTATTTTTGACAATAAAACCCAGGTTGAGAATTTCCACCATTTTATCTTTCAATTGACAAATTTTTTGACATTTATAATGCACGGAATCATGGATGACTCGATTACAAATTATCTTGATCGCTCGATATAAACCACGGTTGAGAAGCCTCTTCTTAGCCTCGCATTATTATTGCCCGCGATGCTTCGCATCTTGGGCAATAAAACAGCTCGGCTAAGAAAAATGTCTTCTCAATCTTGGTGTGTGTATAATTGCTATTTTAATATTCACATTTTACATTTAGAGATTTAAAAAAAGTGTCAAATTAAAAAGTTTTTTCAAAGCGCACAAATTTTTTCATCCTTTGATTTGTTCACTTCATTTTCTTCAAATTCTTTCTAGTTTCTTTGATTCCTTCACTTCATATTTCGTCTTTTTTATTTCTGTAATTTCTTCCACTACTTTCATTTCTTTTTTCCCCTTTCATTCTATCGCGTATCCTTATTTTCTTCTCATCTTTTTCTAACAATCTTGTTATTTTTGTTGTCACCATATTTTCACCTTTTTCTCCGTTTTCGTTACATATTTCTTTATTTTATCATTGTGTCGGATTGTCACACTTTATTTTAATATTAATTCACGTCGTTCTCTAATTGTCTCTCTGTATTTAATTTTCCCATCTTTATATATTTTTATTTTATTTCTTTTCATCTTCGTACTCAATTATTTTTCCAGTCCCTCAAAATCTCTTGCTTTAATTTTTTTTTCATTCTTTGATCATTTTATCATTTCCTCTTACATTTTTGTCATCCCTTTATTTCCTTTTACCCTTTCTTTATCCTTTCGATTCTTTTGTTCTGTCCTTCCACTCTTTGCTCCTTTCATTCTTATTATTTTCTTTCATACTATATCACGTTTACATTCTTTTTCTTCTACTGTATGTAAGGTTTTATCCTTTTATCATTTCAGCCTTTCATACTCTTGTTTAGTCTTTCACTCTTCAAACATTGTTCGTCCTCAAACATCAAATTTGGTATCCGAATTTTTTATTTTGTTTATATTTTTATTCTCTCGTGTTCTCATTTCCCCCAATCTTACCTTTTCATCTTTTTTCTTTCTTGTTGTGTCTATTCTTTTTATTATTACGTATTGTTATTTCATTTTTGTCCTTTAATATTTTAAGTTTTCATAGAAAAGTAAAACTAAAAAATTGAAATAAGAATTTGAGACATTGAGAAACTAAGAAACTGCAAAATTAAAAACCAAAAATTGAGAAATTGGGAAATTGAAATTGAGAATTTGGAAAACTGGAAAATTGAGCGGTTGAGAAAAAGAACCTACAACTCGAAGAAATGAGGAATTGGGAAACTGACCAATTGAGAAGTCGAGAAATCGTGAAATTGAAAAACCGTAAAAGCAAAACTGAAATCATGAATTAAGATATTAAGAAACTAAGAAATTGCAAAATTTAAACGGAAAAATTGAAACAGCGAATAAGAAGTTAAGAAATTAAAATTTTGAGAAATTGCGAATTTGGGAAATTGGAAAATTGAACGGTTAAGATATTTAAGAAACAGGAAAATATAAAACTGGAAATGAGAAATTAGGAAACGGAATTTGAGAAATTATATAATTAAATATTTGAGAAATAAAAAAAATTAGGATAAAAAAAATTGAGAAACTGATATAATACTGAGAAATTAAGAATGCAAGAAATTGAGAAACTAGAAAAGTAAAACTGTAAAATTGAAATAAGAAATTGAGACATCGAGAAACTATAGGAAACTGCAAAATTAAAAACCAAAATGGAAATCGAAAATTGAGACACGGTAAATCACAACTTAAGGAATTGAAAATTTGAAAAATTGAGAAATTGGGAAACTGGTAAATTGAGCGGTTGAGAAAAAGAACCTAGAACTCGAAGAAATGAGGAATTGAGAAACTGACCGATTGAGAAGTTGAGAAGTCGTGAAGCTGAAAAAATGTAAAAGCAAAACTGAAATCATGAATTAAGATCTTGAGAAACTAAGAAATTGCTAAATTTAAACGGAAAAATTGAGACAGCGAATCTCAAGTTAAGGAATTAAAATTTTGAGGAATTGAGAATTTGGGAAATTGGAAAATTGAACGGTTAAGATATTTAAGAAACAGGAAAATATAAAACTGGAGATGAGAAATTGGGAAACAGAATTTGGGAAATAATATAATTAAATATTTGAGAAATAAAAAAATATAAGATAAAAAAATGAGAAATTGATATAATACTGAAAAATTAAGAAAGCAAGAAATTGAGAAACTAGAAAAGTAAAACTGAAAAATTGAAATAAGAAATTGAGACATCGAGAAACTATAGGAAACTGCAAAATTAAAAACCAAATTGGAAATCGAAAATTGAGACACGGTAAATCACAACTTAAGGAATTGAAAATTTGAAAAATTGAGAAATTGGAAAATTGAAATTGAGAATTTTGGAAACTGGAAAATTGAACAGTTGAGAAAAAGGAGAACCTAGAACTCGAAGAAATGAGGAATTGAGAAACTAACCAATTGCGAAGTCGACAAATCGTGAAACTGAAAAACTGTAAAAGCAAAACTGAAAAACTGAAATCATGAATTAAGATATTGAGAAACTAAGAAATTGCATAATTTAAATGGAAAAACTGAAACCAAAAATTGAGACAGCGAATAACAAGTTACGGAATTAAAATTTTGAAGAATTGAGAATTTGGGAAATTGGAAAATTGAACGGTTAAGATATTTAAGAAACAGGAAAATATAAAACTGGAGATGAGAATTTGGGAAATTACATAATTAAATTTTTGAGAAATAGAAAAGTTTAGGGTATCAAAAATTGAGAAGTTGCTAGAATACCTACTGAGAAATTAAGAAAGCAAGAAATTGACAAACTGTAAAAGTAAAACTGAAAAATCGAAATAAGAAATTGAGACACCGAGAAACTAGGAAACTGCAAAATTACAAACCAAAATGGAAACCGAAAATTGAGACACGGTAAATCACAAGCTAAGGAATTGAAAATTTGAAGAATTGAGAAATTGGGAAATTGAAATTGAGAATTTGGGAAACTGGAAAATTGAGCGATTGAGAAAAAGGAGACAGCCTAGAACTCGAAGAAATGAGGAATTGAGAAACTGACCAATTGAGAAGTCGAGAAATCGTGAAACTGAAAAACTGTCAAAGCAAAACTGAAAAACTGAAATCATGAATTCAGATATTGAGAAACGAAGAAATTCCAAAATTTAAACGGAAAAATTGAAACCAAAAATTGAGACAGCGAATAACAAGTTAAGGAATTAAAATTTTGAGGAATTGAGAATTTGGGAAGTTGGAAAATTGAACGGTTAAGATATTTAAGAAACAGGAAAATATAAAACTGGAGATGAGAATTTGGGAAATTACATAATTAAATTTTTTAGAAATAGAAAAGTTTAGGTTATCAAAAATTGAGAAGTTGATAGAATACCTACTGAGAAATTAAGAAAGCAAGAAATTTAGAAACTGTAAAAGTAAAACTGAAATTGAGACACCGAGAAACTAGGAAACTGCAAAATTACAAACCAAAATGGAAACCGAAAATTGAGACACGGTAAATCACAAGCTAAGGAATTGAAAATTTGAAGAATTGAGAAATTGGGAAATTGAAATTGAGAATTTGGGAAACTGGAAAATTGAGCGATTGAGAAAAAGGAGAGAGCCTAGAACTCGAAGAAATGAGGAATTGAGAAACGGACCAATTGAGAAGTCGAGAAATCGTGAAACTGAAAAACTGTAAAAGCAAAACTGAAAAACTGAAATCATGAATTCAGATATTAAGAAACTAAGAAATTGCAAAATTTAAACGGAAAAATTGAGACAGCGAATAAGAAGTTAAGAAATTAAAATTTTGAGAAATTGGGAATTTGGGAAATTGGAAAATTGAACGGTTAAGATATTTAAGCAACAGGAAAATATAAAACTGGAGATGAGAAATTAGGAAACAGAATTTGAGAAATTATATAATTAAATATTTGAGAAATAAAAAAAATTAGGATAAAAAAAATTGAGAAACTGATATAATACTGAGAAATTAAGAATGCAAGAAATTGAGAAACTAGAAAAGTAAAACTGTAAAATTGAAATAAGAAATTGAGACATCGAGAAACTATAGGAAACTGCAAAATTAAAAACCAAATTGGAAATCGAAAATTGAGACACGGTAAATCACAACTTAAGGAATTGAAAATTTGAAAAATTGAGAAATTGGAAAATTGAAATTGAGAATTTTGGAAACTGGAAAATTGAACAGTTGAGAAAAAGGAGAACCTAGAACTCGAAGAAATGAGGAATTGAGAAACTGACCAATTGAGAAGTCGACAAATCGTGAAACTGAAAAACTGTAAAAGCAAAACTGAAATCATGAATTAAGATATTGAGAAACTAAGAAATTGCAAAATTTAAATGGAAAAACTGAAACCAAAAATTGAGACAGCGAATCACAAGTTAAGGAATTAGAATTTTGAGGAATTGAGAATTTGGGAAATTGGAAAATTGAACGGTTAAGATATTTAAGAAATAGGAAAATATAAAACTGGAGATGAGAAATTGAGAAACAGAATTTGGGAAATTATATAATTAAATGTTTGAGAAATAGAAAAGTCTAGGATATCAAACATTGAGAAATTGATACAATACTGAGAAATTGAGAAAACAAGAAATTGAGAAACTATAGAAAAGCAAAACTGAAAAATTGAAATAAGAAATTGAGACATCGAGAAACTATTGGCAACTGTAAAATTAAAAACCAAAATGGAAATCGAAAATTGAGACACGGTAAATCACAACTTAAGGAATTGAAAATTTGAAAAATTGAGAAATTGGAAAATTGAAATTGAGAATTTTGGAAACTGGAAAATTGAACAGTTGAGAAAAAGGAGAACCTAGAACTCGAAGAAATGAGGAATTGAGAAACTGATCAATTGAGAAGTCGACAAATCGTGAAACTGAAAAACTGTAAAAGCAAAACTGAAAAACTGAAATCATGAATTAAGATATTGAGAAACTAAGAAATTGCTAAATTTAAACGAAAAAATTGAAACCAAAAATTGAGACAGCGAATAAGAAGTTAAGAAATTAAAATTTTGAGAAACTGAGAATTTGGGCAATTGGAAAATGGCACGGTTAAGATATTTAAGAAACAGGAAAATATAAAACTGGAGATGAGAAATTGAGAAACAGAATTTGGGAAATTATATAATTAAATATTTGAGAAATAAAAAAATATAAGATAAAAAAATGAGAAACTGATATAATACTGAAAAATTAAGAAAGCAAGAAATTGAGAAACTAGAAAAGTAAAACTGAAAAATTGAAATTAGAAATTGAGACATCGAGAAACTAAAGGAAACTGCAAAATTAAAAACCAAAATGGGAATCGAAAATTGAGACACGGTAAATCACAACTTAAGGAATTAAAAATTTGAAAAATTGAGAAATTGTAAAATTGAAATTGAGAATTTTGGAAACTGGAAAATTGAGAGGTTGAGAAAAAGGAGAACCTAGAACTCGAAAAAATGAGGAATTGAGAAACTGACCAATTGAGAAGTCGAGAAATCGTGAAACTAAAAAACTGTAAAAGCAAAACTGAAAAACTGAAATCATGAATTAAGATACAATTGAGAAACTAAGAAATTGCTAAATTTAAACGGAAAAATTGAGACAGCAAATAAGAAGTTAAGAAATTAAAATTTTGAGAAACTGAGAATTTGGGCAATTGGAAAATTGCACGGTTAAGATATTTAAGAAACAGGAAAATATAAAACTGGAGATGAGAAATTGAGAAACAGAATTTGGGAAATTATATAATTAAATGTTTGAGAAATAGAAAAGTCTAGGATATCAAACATTGAGAAATTGATACAATACTGAGAAATTGAGAAAACAAGAAATTGAGAAATTAGAAAAGCAAAACTGAAAAATTGAAATAAGAAATTGAGACATCGAGAAACTATAGGAAACTGCAAAATTAAAAACCAAATTGGAAATCGAAAATTGAGACACGGTAAATCACAACTTAAGGAATTGAAAATTTGAAAAATTGAGAAATTGGAAAATTGAAATTGAGAATTTTGGAAACTGGAAAATTGAACAGTTGAGAAAAAGGAGAACCTATAACTCGAAGAAATGAGGAATTGAGAAACTGACCAATTGAGAAGTCGACAAATCGTGAAACTGAAAAACTGTAAAAGCAAAACTGAAAAACTGTAAAAGCAAAACTGAAAAACTGAAATCATGAATTAAGATATTGAGAAACTAAGAAATTGCTAAATTTAAACGAAAAAATTGAAACCAAAAATTGAGACAGCGAATAAGAAGTTAAGAAATTAAAATTTTGAGAAACTGAGAATTTGGGCAATTGGAAAATGGCACGGTTAAGATATTTAAGAAACAGGAAAATATAAAACTGGAGATGAGAAATTGAGAAACAGAATTTGGGAAATTATATAATTAAATATTTGAGAAATAAAAAAATATAAGATAAAAAAATGAGAAACTGATATAATACTGAAAAATTAAGAAAGCAAGAAATTGAGAAACTAGAAAAGTAAAACTGAAAAATTGAAATAAGAAATTGAGACATCGAGAAACTAAAGGAAACTGCAAAATTAAAAACCAAAATGGGAATCGAAAATTGAGACACGGTAAATCACAACTTAAGGAATTGAAAATTTGAAAAATTGAGAAATTGGAAAATTGAAATTGAGAATTTTGGAAACTGGAAAATTGAACAGTTGAGAAAAAGGAGAACCTAGAACTCGAAGAAATGAGGAATTGAGAAACTGACCAATTGAGAAGTCGACAAATCGTGAAACTGAAAAACTGTAAAAGCAAAACTGAAAAACTGAAATCATGAATTAAGATATTGAGAAACTAAGAAATTGCAAAATTTAAATGGAAAAACTGAAACCAAAAATTGAAACAGCGAATCACAAGTTAAGCAATTAGAATTTTGAGGAATTGAGAATTTGGGAAATTGGAAAATTGAACGGTTAAGATATTTAAGAAATAGGAAAATATAAAACTGGAGATGAGAAATTGAAAAACAGAATTTGGGAAATTATATAATTAAATGTTTGAGAAATAGAAAGGTCTAGGATATCAAACATTGAGAAATTGATACAATACTGAGAACTTGAGAAAACAAGAAATTGAGAAACTAGAAAAGCAAAACTGAAAAATTGAAATAAGAAATTGAGACATCGAGAAACTATAGGCAACTGTAAAATTAAAAACCAAAATGGAAATCGAAAATTGAGACACGGTAAATCACAACTTAAGGAATTGAAAATTTGAAAAATTGAGAAATTGGAAAATTGAAATTGAGAATTTTGGAAACTGGAAAAGTGAACAGTTGAGAAAAAGGAGAACCTAGAACTCGAAGAAATGAGGAATTGAGAAACTGACCAATTGAGAAGTCGACAAATCGTGAAACTGAAAAACTGTAAAAGCAAAACTGAAAAACTGAAATCATGAATTAAGATATTGAGAAACTAAGAAATTTCCAAAATTTAAATGGAAAAACTGAAACCAAAAATTGAAACAGCGAATCACAAGTTAAGGAATTAGAATTTTGAGGAATTGAGAATTTAGAAAATTGAACTGTTAAGAAATTTAAGAAACAGGTAAACATAAAACTAGAGAAGATGAGAAATTGGGATCTGAGAAATTATATACTTAAATGTTTGAGAAATATAAAAATCTAGGATATCAAAAATTGAGAAATTGATATAATACTGAAAAAATAAGAAAGCAAGAAATTGAAAAACTAAAAAACCAGAAACATAATACTGAAAAATTGAAATAAGAAATTGAGACATTGAGAAACTAAAAACTGCAAAATTAAAAACCAAAATGGAAACTAAAAATTGAACGGTTGAGAAAAAGGAGCACCTAGAACTCGAAGAAATGAGGAATTGAGAAACTGACCAATTGGGAAGTCGAGAAATCGTGAAACTGAAAAACTGCAAATATAAAACTGAAAAACTGAAATAATCAATTGGGATATTGAGAAACTAAGAAATTGCAAAATATAAATGGAAAAATTGAAACCAAAAATCGAGACACTAATAAACGAATCAGAACTTAAGGAATTGAGAAATAGAGAAATTGAACTGAGAATTCGGGAAATTGGAAAATTAAACGGTTGACAAATAGGAAAATCCAGGACTCTTGGAATTTGGAATTGTTAAAAATTTAAACACTAAATAATAAATTTCCCAATTTCCAAAATTTCAATTCCTGAATTCGGAAATTCAATTCGACGACATCTTGAATTCGCAAATTATTGTACATCGTGGAAATTCTCAATCCGAAAATTTTTAACCGTTCAAACATTCTCAAAAACTGAATTTATGACATCTTGAGTTACTGATGAAGCCGCAAATAGTCTTTTGCATTCGGAGATACTGCCAATTTCGAATGGTGGAAATTTTGGATAGTCAAGTTCTGAATTACTGAATCTGGAAATTGCAAATTTCGAATGGTGAATTGTTATATTTTGAACCGTCGAAATTTTGTGTTTCTGAATTTTCAAAATGAATTGAGAAAGGAAGTAACACAACGACTTGGTAGATTTAACTCTTCTCGATTATTCGTTACTCGTTTTTCAGTTACATTCCATACTTTACGGCTGTCACTTTTTGCTCGGGCTTTGTCAGAAATTCGTTGGTCTTTTTCACCCCTGGACGGTAAATCACTCGGACGACCACTCCTGCAGTCAACGAAGACATAACAATTTCTTCCTTATAATCGCACGAGTCACCCCGAGAAGGGGTTAATGCGTCGAACGTGCCCGCGCCGGACCGGTCCCAGACCCACCGGAAACGAGAACCACTTCCGTTGGGAGATTAAATGGTTCCAGGGGTCTTTGTCCGGCGACCATGCCGAATTCACGCATTGTCCGATGTTTACATTGGGATTATTGTGTAACTCCTCGGCTGAAATTTATTGACCTCTTCTTGGGAAGATCGCCTCTCTCGTATTAATATTGATAAGACGCGGCGTGCATCGGAGGTGAGAGCGGAATACGAGATGGAGGATGGTTGGATGAGAGGTGCAGATACCATCGGAATAGGATGCTGGGCACTCTCGTGGAATAGTAATGGGTGGGAGGGAGGTGTCTCCGCGGTAAGGAGACGATTTCTATGGGCGGGATGGACGGTTTCGGAGGTTGCGTAACCCATTTCGATGCCTGCATTAATTAGCTAATGACCTTTCCCTCGGCGATTCATCTCGTAAAGAGCGCAATCATCCCCCACGATATTTCGGAGACGGACAAAGGCGTGCGTGCGTGTTTACGCGTCCCACGAGTGATCCCCAAATTAAATGTAACACGAGATGGAAGCTGTGGCCTTTCGTTGACATTTCTCTCCCCCACGAAAATCGCACATCGGGGATAGATGGATGATGAATGTCGTTTTCGAGGCCGCGAAAAGCAACGCGGATGTGGCGGCGGCGATGGTGAATGCACTCTCGTTGAATCGGTAAGCAGAAATCGAAGAAGACACGCTGAAGAATTGCGTGCGTAGCCCGTTTGCTAGTTGCAACATCCGATCGACAAACGGACGAAAGTCAATCTACCCGTTCGGGGCTGATTCAGCACTCCACGCAGACGGTTTTGACATGCTTCGAATGCACTATTCTGGTCTTTTGGAGCGAGGTCTTCGGGCCTGCGGTTGTGGCATTTTTCGGATTATACAGGATGGTCTAGTAATCGAGGATGGTTGGTGAGGGTTTCAGACCTCTCGAAAAGTCAGTGAATTGGGACGCTTGTAGGAAAAATAATTTCATTGAACTCGGGAAAGATTTTTTTTTGCATCTTTTGACGTTTGAGAAACTATTCAATTAAACCAAACTTAAAATAAATATCCACAAAATTGTTCAACGAGGGCGCCCATGGAAATATTTTTTGAGGTTGTCACATGAAAATCCATTGAGATACCAAGATCTTTCTACGACCATTATTTAACTAATAAAAAGATCCGAAAGAAAAAGTTGGCGCTGCCATTAAAACAAAACGTCGATGACGTCACTGTGGCTAGTTACAAACAATATAATGTTACGTCAAAAAGTGTCATTGTAAATACTAAAATAAGACCTGTAAAATAAGCTTTATCAACACTTTGTATAGTTTCAAAGCGTTTTAAAAATAAATGCACGATTAATCGTAAAATAAACTTCCTAATTTGGTTTCGTAGTCAATACTGACAATTTATGTATTCATGATTATAATTATGGAGTTTTCGAATTTTCAAAACTGACAGTTGACATCTTAAGATTTTTTGTAATTTCGGTGACATTCTGTCAAATGTTAAAACTGTTCGACCAATAAATACGCGAAAAACAAGGTGGCAATGCCAGTTGTGAAATTGACATTTGACAGCTTTTGACAGAATTATTGCTATAATTGTTAAGATCGATATAATTGACAACTTTTTAGAATATCAGTAACATTGTGTCGAATCTTAATTGTTCTTAATCATAAGATGAAGTTCTTATATTGTCCAAATTATTTTTGACTTTTGACGATTTATTACTTTTGTATCTTCATTATATTATAGACAATTGACAATTTTTTATATTTTGTAATTGAAATAATTTATTATTCTTTGAGTATTTTCGGATTTTCTTGATACATCTGATTCCCCCAGTTCTAATTGTATTGATCCTGCTCGTTCTCCTATTTTACGATTCTGTTTTTTATTATCTATAATCGTCTTGTTTAGGTTGACCCTCTTGATTCTGTTAATTTTTTTCTTTCTTTTGATTACCGTAATAATTCTCCTATATGTATACAGGGTGACTTAAAAAAACTTTCACTTGGTATATTGCTTTTCTAAATCCAATTTCAACAAGTTATATTTAAAATAAAATTGCTTTAGAAACACTTTATGACTATATCAAGTTTAAAACAATTTTTAACAGAAATGTAAAATTTATTTTTCAAATAGGAGTTCATCAAATATTATGTGTTTTAAAATGTTTTCAAAATCGACACAGCCTCAGAGGTTACTCGTCACTCACCCCATACAATTAAGTCAAAATATCCAAAATTTTGAATTACATTGGTCATAAAAGTGAAATCTTCGAAAAAAACTCTGTGAACAACAAATTTAATTTAAAAAATTAGAAAAATTGGCCAATTTTTTGTTATTAAGGTGTTCGTTTGGTGTATAAAAATTTTGAGACTTTTTGAAACATAATAAAGTTAAAAAACGCAAAGATCGGAAACGAAAGTAATCAAAGTTGACCATGAACGAAAAGCCGCTTGCCGTAGTTTAATGGAATTGTCAAATTATTATTTGTCTGTATTAAATATTGCGTTTCATAATTTAGTTATATGTACTAAATTACGACAAGCGGCTTGACGCAAGTTTACGAAGGCGCAGAGAAGACATATAACTTTTTTTTCATTATTTAGACTTTAACTTCGAAATTATGCGCGGGCACAACCTTTAACACATTTCGAGTTTCACATACAGGAAAATATGACCTTCTTGGAGTATGTTTTTTTAAGGGGTCGAGCGCGTTGCGCGACGCACCATTTTCAATGATCCACGGAAAAGCAAATTTTCCCAAACGGCAACTTCACAACAGGCTTTTTTTTAATTTTTTTCTTCATCCGCTTCAAGCCTCTCTGAGTAAGAATTCTTACCGAAAATTTGTTGCTTTGATGGGATAGTTATCGTAGCCGTCGCCTAACATTTGTATCAAAAAAAATTAAAATAAACTCCATTCCTACCATCACCTTCCCCCTGTCCCAAGGGGGTCCTCTTGTTCTAGTTACCATAAGCCACTTGAAGTTAACATTTGTATCAGAAAATAATAAAATAAACTCCATTTCTACCATCGCCCTACCCTTGTCCCAAGGGGGCCCCCTTGTTCTAGTTACCCTAAGCTACTTGAACAGTTGTATCAGAAATTAATGAAATAAACTCAATTTTATTTAAATACTTTCAATTTTCAAAACCCCAAGACTAAGTGGAAATTGAGTGACGGTTCAAGGGCTAGACGTTAGTCAGAACAGGAACATACATGAAGTATGGGTGCGCGGGCGCATAATTTCGACTTTAAATTTCAAGTGGCTTATGGTCAAGGGAGCCCCTTGGGACAGGGGTAGGACGATGGTAGGAATCGAGATTATTTTATTATTTTCTGATACAAATGTTAGACGAGGGTTACGATAACTACCTCATCGAAACGATAAATTTTCAATAAGAATTCCTACTCAGAGAGGCTCTTTATGAGTTAAAATGAAATAAAAAATCGGATGAAGAAGAAATGAGAGAAAAAATTAATTTAAATGTTCATTATGTTTTTCCGTGAATCATTGAAATTAGTGCCTCGCGCTACGCGCTCTTATAGAAACATACTCCAAGAAGGTTTTATTTCCCTGTAGGTGAAACTCGAAATGTGTTAATGGGTGTGCTCGCGCATAATTTCGAGTATAAAGTCGAAATTTCGAGATTAAAGTCGAAATAATGAGAAAAAATGTCCTCTCTGTGCCTCCGTACAAATTGATCATTATGGAAAATTAACGATTTTAGATTCGAAGAAAATTTAAAAAAAAATAATATTTTAACAGCTGCGACAAACAAATCAAACAATAAAAAATTGAATTAAAAAAAAAAGGAAAAAATTGACATTTTTTGTCATTGCTTTTGGAATGCCAATCCAATTGGAATCTTGTTATCTTGGAACTTGGAAATTTGGAATCTTTGTAGTTGGAATCTTGAAAGCTATTGTTACAGGTCGCATGGTCCCATTCCGCTCAAATACGTAGTTTTAGATTTTTTTAAGAAATTAATTAAGACAGGTAGCGCGTGACGTCAGGATGCCTATTCGAGCAGTTGAACCGAGCGGACGTGTTTTGCGGAGCTCGAGAAGATAAGCGGATAAAAAAGCGTGAAAAAGTGAAAAAGTAGAATGAAAAAAAGTGTTAGTGAGAGCGAGAAGACTACAAAAGAAAAAGAGAAGAAGGACGAGAATCGGAAGAAAGAATTAACGCCTTTAGGAAGAGTAAAAAATTGGAAAGATCATCGGTTAAAAAGGCAATGGATGAGGAAATGAAAGAGGTGGTGAAAAAAATTATGGAGGATGTAGGGGAAATAAAGGAAGAGAATCGGAAGATGAGCCGGGAACTGGAACAGTTGAAGATTATGATGCGTGAAAAGGAAGAAAAATGGGAAAGAAAAAAATGGAGGAGAAAATGGAAGAGCAGGAAAAAAGAGAGAGAGAAAAAAGATTATTGTAGTAACCGGATTGGACGAAGAGAGTGAGAGAGATGTGTAAAATAAATGGAGCAAAAATGATTGTGGCGGAACTTGAGAGCTGGGGGGAAAAGAGGAAAGTTATGCAAAATAAAAGAAAACCAAGAGAAAAAAAAGGAAGATGAATCTGACAAAGAAGGAAAGAGATATACAGAAGGAATTAAGAGCGATAGCCAAAGAAGAGCGACAAAAAGGACAGCGGGTGAAAGTGGGTTATAAAAAGATATGGATACAGGGAAAAGAGCTTAGGTGGGACGAAGAAAAGGGAGAGTTAAATACAGAAAATTTTTGAATAAGAGCACAAGAAAAAGACGACAGGACAGAAAAGGGAAAACGAATACGGAGAGGAATAAAGAAGAAAAGGAGCAAATAAGAATAGTATTCTGGAACGTAGCGGGAATAAAAAACAAAAAGAATGAATTTTGGGAGTATTTGAGAGAATTTGACGTAGTGGGAATGGTAGAAACGTGGGTGGAAGAAAAGGGGTGGGAAAAATTGGAAAAGAGAATGCCGAAAGAGTTTAAGTGGAAGTGTCAATATGCAGAGAGGGAAATCAAGAAAGGGAGAGCTAAAGGTGGGATAATAGTGAGGGTGAAAGAGGGACTGGAAGGAGAAAATGGAACTGAAGCAAAAGAAGAAAGAGGGATTATGGAAAGAACGGTGAAAAGTAAACAGAGAAAATGGAGAATTGTAACAGTGTACAGCAGAAGCATGAAGGAAACGAAGAGAATAATAGAAGAGCTAGTAAAAGAACAAGAAGAGGGAACTTTGGTGATTGGGGGAATTTTAATGCAAGAATTGGGGGAAAAGGAAGACTGATAGAAAAGTATCAAGAAACAATAGAAGGAAGATCAACAAAAGATGGAACAGAAAACGCAGAAGGGAGAGTACTGATTAAGAGAAAAAAGATAGGGGAAGTGTGAATGAGTTTAGAAGAAAAATTGTGAAGAATATTTGGACGGAAGAATTATAGAGCAAGACTTAGGGAGGCAAGATACGAAGAAACAGAAATAAACGAAAAGGTGAGGAAACTGAGCGATAACATAAGAAACGCAACAGAAAAAAAAGAGATAGAGATAAGAGAGAAGATGGGGCTGTGGAAGAACGAGTGGTGGGATAAAGAATGCAGGGAAAGGAAGCAGGAAGCAAGAAGGAAACTAAGAAATTGGAAAAAGAAAAAGCAACTGAGGAAGAGTACAAGAGAGCACGCAAGAGGTAAAATTTAGTATGCAAAGAGAAGAAGCAAAAGAAACGGATGGAAGAAGAGCTAAAGATGAAGGGTATAAAGAAGGAAGAAGAGGTATGGAGATACACAAATAAGGAAAGAAAGAAAAAGAGAGAGAGAGTGAGTGATGGATTTACTATAGAGGAATAGAGACAGTACTTCAGTGAGCTGCTGGGGGGTGATGAAAACAGACAAGAAAAGGAAAGGAGACAACAAAGGGTGGAAGAACTAGAGCGACAACTAAGAAAACTGAAAAGGAAAAAGACAGCGGGAAGGGATGGTATACAGAATAAAGCGTGGATATATGGAACGGAAAGGGAAGTTGACAGGTTGTTAGAGATAATGAATGGAGCGTGGAAGGGAGAGGGATTCCCCCAGGAGTGGAAAAAGGGGATAATATGCCCCATATATAAGAAAGGAGAAAAGGATACAGTCAGTAATTATTATAGGAGGATCACTCTCCTAAATGCAGCATATAAGGTATACACGATGATTGTGAAAGAGAGGCTGATGAAGGAAATGAATGAGAGGGGGGTGTTAGCAGACGGACAGACGGGATTTAGGAAAGGTAGAGGGACCATGGATAATGTATATATCTTGAATCACATAGCAAGAAATGAGATAAAAAAGAGGGGTGGCAAGATATATGCATTCTTTGTGGACCTGAAGGCGGCTTTTGATAATGTGGAAAGAGATTTACTGTGGGAATGCTTGAGAAAGAGAGGGATAAATGAGCATCTGGTAACAAAAATAGAAGAGATATATGAAGAGACGATAAGTAGAGTGAGAGTGGATGGAAGGGTGAGTGAATGTTTCAAGACTTATAAGAGAGTAAGACAAGGTTGCCCACTAAGCCCCAGCCTGTTTGCAGCTTTTATTGGAGCTATAGAGGAGATGTTCAGGAAGGGACAGGCAGGGGGGGTTGTGGTGGGCAAAGAAAAAGTGTGGTCTTTAGCATGTGCGGATGATTTGGTGGTGCTAGCGAGAGAGGAGAAAGGTATGAAAGAAATGATAGGAAACATGGAGAAATATATTCAGGATCACGGAATCGTGAAACTTGGAAACGAAACAGTTAGAGAGTATCGAGCAGCAACCTGCGACCCCTTCCGGTGCCCGGTCATCTCCTTCGACCGGCATGTGCGTTTCCACGGAAGAAGGAGCAATTACGAACGAACTCTAGCCGCTATCGCAGGTGATAGATAGCACATGCGGGTCGGTATCGCCCTGCGGAGTATCTGTCGCATTACGCAGGACAGGACGTCCTCTTCCATCGCAGATAATGACCCCGGACGACGAAGAGGATCCCATAATGCGCACCTGATACCAGCGGCTGCACCGCACCGAAAATCCTGTCGGACGATAGCGGAATTACCATGAGCGATAACCGGGGGCTTCCGGGCGTTATCAGAAGACGGTGGGGTTGTCGTCCGAACGGACCTCGCTTGGAGACGAGATCGAAAGGGCACATGTGCGTTTCGGCGATCAAACGGAAAAGACGGGGGTGTCCGGGTGCACCTTGCCGGCTTTGGCGGGAAACGAGGAAAGAGACGGCGGTTGCGGCAGCGACGAGCGAACCGGAACCGCATTACACCGGCCCTGACTCAATTACGGCAAATCCGGGAGGAGAGGGAAACATCTGGCTCACTTATTTTCCGAACGATTTTTTATTCATCTTGATATAATAGCCGCTGCGTGTCCGTTGCTTTGTTTACTCGTGGGGCGCGACTGTCATTCCTGCCTCCACTGATGATAACGGTAATGTGAGGGTGCATGTGAACCTGAAAACAGGAAATTGTCAAAAAATATCTTTTTGTGTTACATGATCGATAAAGTGGCACATAACTAAATATATACACTTTTCCGGTTATGTATTGAATTTGACAGCTGTCAAACCTAACCTCAAAACAACCGAGCGTGCCAGAGGTCATCCACAGAGATTCCATAATACATGGTCCAAAATCGAAACCGATCAATAACAAACTTTTCATCGTTATTGATGCGTGCAAATCAAGCTAACTGCTTTGCTTATGTGGGTCATCCATCCTCCTTATCCCGAAAGGCCATTACCATGATTTGATCGATCGAGCATTAAAACGCTTCCTGCGAGCATCAAGTTCAAGGTTCGCGAGGTGAAATAAATCAGCCGAGATTATTCGCGAGACGTCCGATTGATTACATAACTGCTCAGACATCTTAATTTTCTCCGTAATGGTACGAAGTGGGATTTTTATGGGCGACCACCGCGATTCACCTGCGGTAGGTGCCGCAGGTGGAACTGCGCGAAAAACTCGCAGGAAAATTTGCTCGTTATTTATTTATCAGAGGCGACGGAAGAGCGCCGAACTCGAACGGTATGATAATGAGGACATAACACGTTGATTAGGCGGGATTGACGAGAGGCACGAGACATCTCCGGTTCTTGTCGGTCTAAGTGGGTTTCATGGTGCATGAATTTTGGGAGGAACATTTTTGTATCATTATTGTTACTTTCATGGTGCTGGTAATTATATCAAGGTACCTGTGGGAGATATACACACAAAAAAAAAACAATCAAGAGGTCGTCCGTAAACCACGTAACGCTGGGAGTGGGAGGAGTGACCGTCAATATCTACATGGTGTTACAATAAAAAAAAAAAACGTTACGTGGCTTATGGACGACTCCAAAGCTATTAAACCAGAAGAATGTCGATGAATCAAAGTGGAGTAAATTTGAATTAAATACATTCAAATCAAACTCCACAAACTTTAATAGACGTAAATTACAATAGGAACATGTTTCGGGAGAAAACTACTCCCATCTTCAGTCCAAATTTTACAAGAAATTAATGATACAATTGATGAATTACAGTGGAATTCTTACCTTAAAGAATGTTTAAATTATGACGTTGTTTTGAAAGATTATTAAATATGACGTTTTGAAATGGCCTGTTATCAACTTTTGAAGTCCGACATTTCAACCCTTTTTCTTTCTTTCCTTCTTTTTCTTGTTATTCTTCTATTAGTTCTATCTTTTCACTCCTTCTCAATTTCCCCTCAAATTTTGTCCCTAAACGCGATTGCACTAATAAGAACCGAAGAAGAAGCAATCGAGGCGACAGAGCATAAGACAGACAATCCCTATATCCGACAGCAAAAAATAAAAATAAAGAAAGACAGTGTCCTAAGCCCTCATCAAACGAAACAAAAAATTTAAAGTCCCTACTGAATCTACAAGTCATGTTTACTCACAAGTCACGTTTAGTCACAAGCCAAGTTTAGTCACAAAGTCAGGACTAGTCACAAGTCAGGATTAGTCACAAGTCAAGAGTAGTCACAATTCATGTTGAATCACAAATCAGGTTTAATCAAACATCAGGTTTAATCAGGCAACAGATTTAGTCACAAGTCAGGTTTAGTCGCAAGTCAGGTTTAGTCACAATACAGGTTTAGTCAGAAGTCAGGTTCAATCACAAATCAGGTTTAATCACAAGTCAGGTTTAGTCACAATCCAGGTTTAGTCACAACTCAAGTTAGTCACAAGTCAGGTTCAATCACATACCAGGTTTAACCACCCGTCAGGTTTAGTCACAAGGCAGGACTAGTCACAAGTCAGGTCCTATCACAAATCAGGTTTAATCAGGCAACAGGTTTAGTCACAAGTCAGGTTTAGTCACAAGTCAGTACTAGTCACCAGACAGTACTAGTCACAAGTCAAGTTCAGTCACAAATCAGTTTTAGTCACAAGTCAGGTTTAGTCACAAGTCAGGTTTAGTCACAAGTCAGTACTAGTCACCAGACAGTACTAGTCACAAGTCAAGTTCAGTCACAAATCAGTTTTAGTCACAAGTCAGGTTTAGTTACAAGTCAGGTTTAGTCACAAGCCAAGTTTAGTCACAAGTCAGGTTTAGTCACAAGTCAGGTTTAGTCACAATCCAGGTTTAGTTACAAGTCAGGTTCAGTCACAAGCCAAGTTTAGTCACAAGTCAGGTTTAGTCACAATCCAGGTTTAGTCAGAAATCAGCTTCAATCACATATCAGGTTTAGTAACAAGTCAGGTTTACTCAGAAGCCAGGTTTATGAATCTAATTAAGTCACATAATAACCAGCTTCGACCACAATTTGTAATCGCAGGTTACCTTTAGTAATAAAATTTATTTACAAGTCAGGTTTTGTAAAAAACTAGATTTAATCACACGTCGGGTTTAGTCAGAAGTGAGGACTACTCACAAGTCAGGTTCAGTCACAAATCAGGTTTAGTCACAAGTCAGTACTAGGCACCAGACAGTACTAGTAACAAGTCAAGTTCAGTTACAAATCAGGTTTAGTTACAAGTCATGTTTACTCACAATCCAGGTTTAGTCACACGTCAGGACTAGTCACAGTCAGGATTAGTCACAATTCAGGTTGAATCACAAATCAGGTTTAAACAGACATCAGGTTTAATCACAAGTCATGTTTAGTTACATGTCAGGTTTAGTCACAAGTCAGGTTTAGTCACAAGTCAGGTTTAGTCACAATCCAGGTTTAGTAACAAGTCAGGTTTACTCAGAAGCCAGGTTTATGAATCTAATTAAGTCACATAATAACCAGCTTCGACCACAATTTGTAATCGCAGGTTACCTTTAGTAATAAAATTTATTTACAAGTCAGGTTTTGTAACAAACTAGATTTAATCACACGTCGGGTTTAGTCACAAGTGAGGACTACTCACAAGTCAGGTTCAGTCACAAATCAGGTTTAGTCACAAGTCAGTACTAGGCACCACACAGTACTAGTAACAAGTGAAGTTCAGTTACAAATCAGGTTAAGTTACAAGTCATGTTTACTCACAATCCAGGTTTAGTCACACGTCAGGACTAGTCACAGTCAGGATTAGTCACAATTCAGGTTGAATCACAAATCAGGTTTAATCAGACATCAGGTTTAATCACAAGTCATGTTTAGTTACATGTCAGGTTTAGTCACAAGTCAGGTTTAGTCACAAGTCAGGTTTAGTCACAATCTAAGTTTAGTCACAACTCAGGTTAGTCACAAGTCAGGTTCAATCACAAACCAGGTTTAATCACCCGTCAGGTTTAGTCACAAGTCAGGACTAGTCACAAGTCAGGTCCTATCACAAATCAGGTTAAACAGGCAACAGGTTTAGTCACAAGTCAGTACTAGTCAGCGGACAGTACTAGTCACAAGTCAAGTTCAGTCACAAATCAGTTTTAGTCACAAGTCAAGTTCAGTCACAAATCAGTTTTAGTCACAAGTCAGGTTTAGTTACAAGTCAGGTTTAGTCACAATCCAGGTTTAGTCAGAAATCAGCTTCAATCACATATCAGGTTTAGTAACAAGTCAGGTTTACTCAGAAGCCAGGTTTATGAATCTAATTAAGTCACATAATAACCAGCTTCGACCACAATTTGTAATCGCAGGTTACCTTTAGTAATAAAATTTATTTACAAGTCAGGTTTTGTAACAAACTAGATTTAATCACACGTCGGGTTTAGTCACAAGTGAGGACTACTCACAAGTCAGGTTCAGTCACAAATCAGGTTTAGTCACAAGTCAGTACTAGGCACCAGACAGTACTAGTAACAAGTCAAGTTCAGTTACAAATCAGGTTTAGTTACAAGTCATGTTTACTCACAATCCAGGTTTAGTCACACGTCAGGACTAGTCACAGTCAGGATTAGTCACAATTCAGGTTGAATCACAAATCAGGTTTAATCAGACATCAGGTTTAATCACAACTCAGGTTTAGTTACATGTCAGGTTTAGTCACAATAAAGGTTTAGTCAGAAGTCAGGTTAAATCACAAATCAGGTTTAATCAGGCATCAGGTTTAATCACAAGTCAGGTTTAGCCACAAGTCAGGTTTAGTCACAATCCAGGTCTAGTCACAACTCAGGTTAGTCACAAGTCAGGTTAAATCACAAATCAGGTTTAATCACAAGTCAGGTTTAATCACAAGTCAGGTTTAGTCACAAGTCAGGTTTAGTCACAAGTATGGTTTAGTCACAAATCAGGTTTAGTCACACGTCAGGACTAGTCACAGTCAGGATTAGTCACAATTCAGGTTGAATCACAAATCAGGTTTAATCAGACATCAGGTTTAATCACAACTCAGGTTTAGTTACATGTCAGGTTTAGTCACAATTCAGGTTTAGTCAGAAGTCAGGTTAAATCACAAATCAGGTTTAATCAGGCATCAGGTTTAATCACAACTCAGGTTTAGTTACATGTCAGGTTTAGTCACAATCCAGGTCTAGTCACAACTCAGGTTAGTCACAAGTCAGGTTAAATCACAAATCAGGTTTAATCACAAGTCAGGTTTAATCACAAGTCAGGTTTAGTCACAAGTCAGGTTTAGTCACAAGTATGGTTTAGTCACAAATCAGGTTTAGTCACAAGTCAGATGTAGTAACAAATCAATTTTAGTCACTTGTCAGCCTCAGTCACAAATCAGGTTTAGTCACAAGTCAAATCAGACAACTGGTTTAGTCACACGTCAGGATTAGTTAAAATTGAGGTTCAATCACAAATCAGGTTTAATCAGACGTCAAGCTTAGTCACAAATCAACTTTAGTCACAAGTCAGCTTAAATCATATGTCAGACAGAATGCTAATTTAGACCAACTTACCTCAGCTTTTCAATTTCTCAATTAACACCAGGTTCGCAATGGTTTCTCAGTTTCCAGTTTACAAAGTTTTCAATATCGGGTGTCCCAACTAAAATTTGTACCCCCCAACAATTCCAATTTCTAAAGACTCAGAAGAAAACGCTCGAACAGGTCAATTTTGTTATTCAGAAGGACCAAATTGTACCAAACTTTCAACTCTTAGATCTCACCCCTTTAGCCATGGGAGCCACCCAAAAAACTTAAAAAATTTAAATGGTATGGGCGATTGCCGATTAATCTCGATTTACGTTGACTCGTCAGATCGTCGTATGACAGTTTATAGGAAACCAGGAGAACGATATCTTCAGTATAATTTTGTTCCACGAGTACATTTTGGTGGAGGTTCTGTGATGCCGTAGGGAGTCATTTTTTGAGAAGCCCATACAGAGTTAGTTTCTTTACCAAGAGCAAAACTAACTGCTCACATGTAAGGTATAATGTATAACGGACATTTTAGAGCCACAAGTACTTCCGTTTGCACCATATCCTGGTGATAATTTTGGTTTGATGCAGGATAACGCTAGACTAGAGTTGTGAATTCGTACCTTAACGAGGTCGGAATTGTATCGATGGTGTGGCCTCCAATTAGTGTGGACTTAAATCCTATCGAGCACGTATGGGATCATCTAATTTGGCGAATTCGCGAGCAACGCATTGCAATAAATACCCTATTTAGGTTGCAAGAAATTCTGGTCCAAGAATGGGACAACAACAACAAGCTGTTATAAAAGCCCGAGTTGGAAATATACGGTATTAAGAATTTTCTTGAAAATAAAAGAATTTTCTGTTTTGTTAATGTTAACTTTAAAAAGAAATTTCGTATTTATTTGGTTATTTTTATAGGATTGTATAAATGAACAATATAATTTTGTTAATTTACCGTTTGGAATTATGTATGTAAATCACCATTATGCGACAATTTTGGCGCGAAGTGTATAAAAAAAAAAAATGGGGTCTAAATGTTTTCAAAAATTTCAAAAATAGCTTTGGAAATAAATTTAAATATATTCAAGTCAAAGTTTAATAAACGTAAATTACAATATGAATTACAGTGGGGTTCTTACCTTAAAGATTGTTTAAATTATGACTTTGTTTTGAAAGATTATTAAATTTGACGTTTTGAAAAGGTTAAATAATTTTTTTTTAAATTTGGAAAAAAATAGATACATTTTTTAAAATTGTAAAAATTAAAAATGGATTGAGGCGAATCTGGTAAGTTTGTTTAAACTATATTGGAGTGGTATAAAGGTGATAAATAATTAAATCATTCTGACTGAAAGAAGTAACATTTGAGGTTAAAATAATCTCGGAGGTGACAAATTAATCGAAAAATCAAGACAGTGAATTATTTAAGGTAAGCACCCCACTGTAACTCATCAGTTGTATCATTAATTTCTTGTAAAATTAGAGGGCTGAAGATGGGAGTAGTTTTTTGTTTTTTGTTTATTGTAATTTATGTCTATTAAAGTTTGTGTAGTTTGACTTGAATATGTTTAAATTTTAATCCAAAGCAATTTTTGAAATTTTTGAAAACATTTTAGACCCCAATTTTTTTTTTTGTAAACATCGAGTTTCGACTCGTTTTATACATTTTTGAACCTCAGGAACTCATCCGCGTTGTCTGTTTTTCTGTATCTTGGGATGGAGGTAAAGAGACGCGAAAAAAACGTTACGTGATGGTTTATGGACGACCCCCGCGTAATTATGCAAAAATAAGATAAGACCAAGTACGGATCCTCGAAGGATCAGTCCGTTCATTCTCTTGGCGCTTATCTCTCTAATCGAATAATTTCCAGAACGACCTTCGAACCGAAGCCCCCACGGCTCGCAATACGTGAAACCCGACGCCCGTCGTCCCCCTCGACCCGGCGTCACCTTGTCTGTATCAGCGTCGGTTTCCAGGTAACGAACGCGGCGTCGTTACGCTCTGCAGACGCGATCTCATTGGCCCCCTCTCTGCAGCATTTCCGCCCCCGGCGCCCCCGCGCGCCCGCCACTGAGTCATCTCAGGTAAACATTTGATCAGGGGGGCAAAAAATTCCCGTTGCATGATTTAAGAGGGTTATCGAGCGCGTTTCTGCCACATCGAGACGATTCCTGGAATTGGACTGCAGCGTTTCGCGTGAGCAGGAAGCCGGGATGTCGGGGTGCAAAAACTGCACGAATTTCGGGACGATGGCGGCGAGAGATTGCGGTCGCAACAGCGACGACAATGATTCATCCTAGTCCGAGAAGGAGCGGCGGAAAGAGAGAGTCCGTCCCTGGGCGGGGGGTGTTTTCCCGGCCGACGCGTTCGGTGTCCGCACGTTCATGCATAATTGATGCGGCCGGTGCGGAGAAAGCTCGCGCTTCGCCCCCGGGGGCGGCAGGCAGGCGGTGGTCGCCAGGGCGACGCGCGAACGATGCTTTGCCTCCGCCGGGATATCGACCTGCAGCCGTCCCCGCCCAGAGACGTCCTCTCCAGCTTTGCCTAAAAATAGCTCATCCGGGGACTAGCCGGGGACGGCACAGATTCGCGCCGGGCTCGGACATCGGGGGCGGCGCCAGAACACGCGCCCGTTCCAATTAACTCCAAGGATCCACGGACGGAATTCGGTAACAATAAAGTGAAGAAACTAAGAAAGTTTTGAAGACGAATCTCGTAACTGTGACGTCAGTTTGATGGGGAAAGGCGAGCGTGACCGCTTCCATTTTCCTCCCTCCAGGCTCCCCGACAAGGATGTCGCTAATGTGCGCGCCCGTTAATTAGGCAAAGTGTCCACCGAGCCCGGAGATACAGGGGTGCCAACTGCGTCGCACACGTGACTCGGACCGCCGTTATTAATGATGTTGGCGTGGAATGATTACACGACGATTTTTCCCTCTAACGTGTGGGAAGAACAAAAACACGGGAGGGTTGTCGGTGGTCTGTATCGATTCTGTTATTACAGTAATGTTGGCCGAAGTAAAACTTATTTACCTGTAACGGAAAATTGGGACAGTGATTGTTAAATTGCTGGACAAAAAAATAATTGATCAGACTGTACCATTAGGGCAACAAAACACAAAATTTCAGGGTTGTTAGTCTTAAATTCTACGAATTGTTTTTATCATCATTATGTTGAGTTTGAAGTAAAGACTCCCAATATTGCGGAGAACAGAAATAAAAATTGTCCAATTTTGTGAGCTTCCTCCATCATTGTTGCCACATATTTTGGCAAGGAAACTATTCCTCAAGTGAATGCAGGAAAATAATAAAATAAGCATCCAAATTTTTCAGAATTTTTCTTAGAGTGGCGCATCCACTATTTTTGAAAGTTGAACTAAATCGCGAATCACAATTCATCACAAGTCAGGTTTGGTCAGAAGTTACGTTAAATCACAAGTCAGACTAAGTCATCAAACAAGTTTAATCACAAGTCAGATAAAATCACGAATCATAAGTCAGATTAAGTCACAAGTTAAATTGAACCAGTAGTCAGAGTGAGCCTCAAATCACGGTTAATTATTATCAGTATAAGTATACGCGATAATTATGTCAGGTTCAACCATAAGTCAGGTTTAATAACAACTTCAGGTTAAGTTAGCGATCAGACTGAGACCGAATCACAAATTACAATTAATCACAAATCAGGATTAATCATAAATTACTTAAATCACTAATCAGAGAAGTCATAAATAAGGTTTAATCAGAAGTCAAGACTAGGCACAAATCATGTTTAATTTTATTTTCCATATAAATTAAAAATAAATACCCGAGAACTGAAAACCTGCTGGGGAACTGCACAACTGAAGAATTACGCCGAATGACTGAGAACCTGAGAAGCAAAGAACATGATAAGAATGTTGACTAGGATTCTGAGAACTGGTAAATTTGAAAACGGAAAAAGAGAATTTAGAAAAATTAGAAACAGAAAATGAGAACAAATGAATTGAGGAATTGAGAAATAAAGAAAATGGGTTGGTTAGACAACTCGGGAAACTAGGAAATTAAGTAGGTACATAAGAAATTCGGAAATTAAAAACTTGAGAAAATGCCAAACTTTGAAACTAAAGACGTGACATTGAAAAGATAAAAAAATGTGAAATTGAGAATGTGACTTGAGAATCTCACAATTTACCAAACTAAGAAAATAAAAACCTGAGAAAACAAAATCCTGAGATACTAGAAACTGCACATCTGGGAAAATGAGAGAATAGAATTTTTCATAAATGTTTTTTAATCTCCAGTAGGTATTCAGAATTGAGGAGCTTTGTATTATTTAGGGTTGTTCAGGATGCAAACACTTTTAGCACTGTTCTCCTTCAACGCTTTTCATGAATTTTTTGTATTCTTTATATAGAATGATTCAAGATCCACTATTCAGGATTCTTCAGTAATACCTAATTTAGTGAATTAAAATTAATTTTTCGATGACTGTAGCTTTTTTTGGATACTTCAGTAAACTTGGGATCCATACAAAAAAATTCAGAACTTTTCAAAATTTTCATTTTTAAGGACCTTCAGGAGTTTTTTCAGACTTCTTCCATTATTATTTTTTTAATTTGTCACGATTATTTACGACGTGGCGGCCCACCCGCCAATCGCATTTACATGTGGTGCAATAAACCATACGGTTTTAGTCACAAAGAAAAACTGTGCAATAAAAAGAAACGGAATGTGGATACAATTGGAAAATGATTGTCATTCCAAACCAGTTTGTGAACCATTCAGTCAAAAATGTAAATTTGAGTATATATGTTGGTGTAAATAACAATTTGGATTGATATTTTTTCCTGGTATTTTGCAGATTTCTTTGCGACTAAAAGGCGTATGGTTCCGGCACCGTTTGTGAGTGCGGTGGGCGGGTGGGCCACAAAGTCCACTATACTCATCGACTGACTAAATAGTTCAGAAATGACAACCATTTATTCAGAAGGTTAAAGTCAAAAAATGGTTGTCAGGTTAGTCACAAGTCAGGTTCAATCACAAACCAGGTTTAATCACCCGTCAGGTTTAGTCACAAGTCAGGACTAGTCACAAGTCAGGTCCTATCACAAATCAAGTTAAACAGGCAACAGGTTTAGTCACAAGTCAGTACTAGTCAGCAGACAGTACTAGTCACAAGTCAAGTTCAGTCACAAATCAGTTTTAGTCACAAGTCAGGTTTAGTTACAAGTCAGGTTTAGTCACAAGCCAAGTTTAGTCACAAGTCAGGTTTAGTCACAATCCAGGTTTAGTCAGAAATCAGCTTCAATCACATATCAGGTTTAGGAACAAGTCAGGTTTACTCAGAAGCCCGGTTTAGTCAGAAGTCAGGTTCAATCACAAGTCAGGTTTAATCAGACATCAGGTTTAGTAACAAGTCAGGTTTACTCACAAGCCAGGTTTATGAATCTAATTGAGTCACATAATAACCAGCTTCGACCACAATTTGTAATCGCAGGTTACCTTTAGTAATAAAATTTATTTACAAGTCAGGTTTTGTAACAAACACACGTCGGGTTTAGTCACAAGTGAGGACTACTCACAAGTCAAGTTCAGTTACAAATCAGGTTTAGTTACAAGTCATGTTTACTCACAATCCAGGTTTAGTCCCACGTCAGAACTAGTCAAAGTCAGGATTAGTCACAATTCAGGTTGAATCACAAATCAGGTTTAATCAGACATCAGGTTTAATCACAAGTCAGGTTTAGTTACATGTCAGGTTTAGTCACAATCCAGGTTTAGTCAGAAGTCAGGTTAAATCACAAATCAGGTTTAATCACAAGTCAGGTTTAGCCACAAGTCAGGTAAAATGGTTGTAATTTCAATACCATTAGACAATCAGTCAGTTGTAGATGCGCCGCCTGATTGTCTAATGGTGTTGAAATGACAACCATTTTTTTGAGTTTAACCTTTTGAAGGCAGATTAAAAATGAGAAATGTGTTCTGGTTTTAATGAAAAAAAAGTCAATATAAATGGTTGTCATTTCGCAACCATTTAGTCAGTCGATGAGTATCGTGGACTGGGTGGCCCACCCACCCACCACACTCACAAACGGTGCCGGAACCATACGCTTTTTAGTCGCAAAGAAATCTGCAAAATACCAGCAAAAAATCAATCCAATTACATTTTTGACTGAATGGTTGACAAACTGGTTTGGAATGACAACCATTTTTCCTATTGTTTCCACATTCCGTTTCTTTTTATTGCACAGTTCTTCTTTGTGACTAAAACCGTATGGTTTATTGCACCACATGTGAATGCGGTGGGCGGATGGGTCGCTGCTTTTACAACTGACTGATTGTCTAATGCTATTGGAATGACAACCATTTTTTGACTTAAAAATTTATTAGAATTTTTTAGATGACAGTATATTTGAACGCCCAACACAACTTTTGGATTTTGACATTTTGCAGGACCCTTTGGGTTATTAATTTTTTGAGGATTGTTCATAGCTTTTCAAAATGTTTTCGAATTTTTGAGGACCCTTCACAGGTCTTCAGAAGTTTATTAGGTTCGTCAACCTGCAGTTCTCAAGTAGGTATCTCAAGTTCATAATTTTCACAGGTACCGTACCTGAAAATCTTAGATTGGTCTAGCTCTCAAATTAGTCTTCAGAACTTCTTTATAAGTTTTTTGTATTGTTCAAAAATCTCCAGGAATTCGTAGGGCTCTTCAGCATTCTTCGAAATACTTCAATTCATTCAACTGATGAATTCAACTGAAAAACTGAGAACCAATGAAACTTTTGCTTTTAACTATTTCCTTTCTGTCGTTCTCGAGATTGGGGATTGTCTTTAACTATGTAGTTCGTTTTCTGCGTTGTTCTTGAGTTTAGGAACTGTCTTTTAACTATTTCTTTTCTTCATTTTCTTTGGGGTTTGGCGACTGTCTTTAACTATTACGTTTACTCTCGGGATTAGGAGCTGTTTTTAACTATTTTGTTCTCCTTTTGTTTTCGAGTTTATGGACTGTCTTTATCTACTTCGTTTCCTCTTGTTCTGGACTTTTAAGGACTGTGTTTTAACTATTTCGGTCCCCTTTTGTTTTCCAATTTCAAGACTGTCTTTAACTGTTTTTTTTCTTTCCTTGTTCTCGCGATTGTGGATTGTCTTTTAACTATTTGGTTTCTTCCGTTGTTCTACGAGTTTAGGGATTGTTTTTTAATTATTTCGTTCCTCTTTTGTTTCCGGGTTTATGGACTGTCTTTAACTATTTCCTTTCTTTCTTCACTTGCGGGTTTAGGGGCCGTTTTTAACTATTTTGTTTCCTCCATTATTTTCGAGTTTATAGACTGCTTTTAACTATTTCCTTTCTGTCGTGGTTCTCGAGTTTGGGGATTGCCTTTAACTATTTTGATTCCTCCGTTGTTCTTGAGTTTAGGGACTGTCTTTTAACTATTGCGTTCCCCTTTTGTTTTCGGGATTATGGACTGTCTTTAACTATTTCTTTTCTTCATTTTCTTTCGGGTTTAGGGATTGTCTTTAACTATTACGTTTGCTCTCGAAGTTAGAAGCTGTTTTTAATTATTTAGTTCCCTTTTTGTTTCCTATTTCGTTTCTTCCATTGTTCTCGGATACAAAGAGAAAAAAGCTTACATGACCGAAATAAAATTTATTTTAACTGAATATGTTTGTCTGACATATGATTTAACCTGACTTGTGGCTAAAGCTGATTTGTGATTGAACCTGACTTGTGACTAGTCCTGACTTGCGACAAAACCTGACTTGTGACTAGTCCTAACTTGCGACTAAACCCGACTTGTGACTAGTCCTAACTTGAGACTAAACCTGACCTGTGACTAGTCTTGACTTGCGACTAAACCTGACGTGCGTGTAAACTTGGCTTGTGACTAAACCTGACTTGTGACTAGACTTGACTTCCGACTAAACCTGACTTGTGACTAGTCTTGACTTGAGACTAAACCTGACTTGTGACTAGTCTTGACGTGCGAGTAAACTTGGCTTGTGACTAAACCTGACTTGTGATTAAACCTGACTTGTGATTAAACCAGATTTGTGACTTAACCTGACTTGTGACTAAACCTGACTTGTGACTAAACCTGACTTGTGATTAAACCTGACTTGTGATTAAACCAGATTTGTGACTTAACCTGACTTGTGACTAAACCTGACTTGTGCTGTATCTTTTTGTTCTTTGTTTGATTTTCATGAAATGAAACCCAAACGAGACAGTCCTTTATTTGCTACAAACTCACATACAAAGTTGTTATTATTCAAATTCAAATTTTAAGGTCAAGCCGTAGTCAGAATTTATTCTTCAAATTGTTTATTTTTAATGTATTCTAAAAGCGTATTTTTTAAACTCAAAAAGCACCACCAACAGGAAGATTGGTATTTCTAAAAAAAAAGATTTGAAGAGGAAACCTTTGCTTTGTTTTCAGTCTGTCAAGTTGCCTTTAAATATATGACTTAAAAAAAGATCTTGCCCACGTTTGGCCTTGAACTTTGACCCTGAAAACGTCAATTGAAATACAATTATTACATATTTGGTAATATCATTACAACGGGATACCAATATTACCGGTCGAGACAATGCAGATTTCTACCGAACAAACTTTGCATTGTACAGGGTGCCTCAACCCTAGTGTGCACAGTGAAAACTGCTTTACTAAATAGAAAGCATTCCGAGAATTAGGTAAAGACCACGTCGGAGTTCGCGTGGTGGCACGCATGGACAACCATCAGCTTCTCGAGCCGTGTCACGACTCCCGCAGTTTCCGGAGATGAGACGAAACGATGAGAGCGGATGCGAGCCGAGATCGCCGAGCAGAGATTCGTCTTAGTCCAGTAAGTTCTCTAATTGCCTCCTCGCCATCGCACATGCATAATTGAGAGATGAGCAATTAGAAGCACAGTCCGTCCTGATTCCGGCCCTGCTCGTTGTTGGTACAGAACGAAGTGCGTGAGCACGTCCACATATCCGCTCCCCGGAGGATGAGACGCGATCTCGGTTGCGGCGTCCAGCAGACCGTGGACATCTTCGCATAACAAAGACGAGGCAGAGTCGACAGCTCGGAAACTTTCTCACAACATGTCAACGGTTTTCAACGGACGTAATTTTGGGAATTCTCTCTTCTGGATCGGAGAGTGAGAGTGCCCGACGACTCTCGGTGATGTTATCTCAAGGTCCTTCTCGAGCCCAAGGTTGGGTGGTTCAATCATTTTCTCGTTAGACTGACCGACTGTTATCTGCGGAATTTTGGGAATTAATTGCTGCGGGGTCGACACTCTTATTCCACGAGATCTCCATCGGTGCCACAAGTTTTCTAATTTTTTGAGACCTCCCTTTATCCCACTTATGTACTATATCGCCTGTGATCCACGTTTGAAGCCCGACACTTCAACCCTTTCCTTTCTTTCTTTCGTTTTCTTGTTATTCTTCTTTTAGTTCTACCTCTTCATTCTTTCTCTCTGTATTTCTTTGGTTTCTCCGTTTAAGGTCTATCTTTCTTCCGAATTTAGATCCGGTTTGGATTTCTCTCCCCTCAAATTTTGTCACTGAACCAATTAAACTAAACAGAACCGAAGAAGAAGCAATGGGGACAACGGCATAAGACATACAATCCCCATATCCGACATCAAAAATTAAAAATAAAGAAAGGCGTCTTAACCCCTCATCAAATGAACCAAAAAAGCGCCTACTAAATCATGAATCTAATCAAATCACATAATATTCGGTTCAGTCACAATCTAACTCGAAAACCAAATTTGACCACAATCTATACCTCTAGTTAAAAAGCTCATTCACAAGTCAGGTTTAGTCACAAGTCAGGTTCAGTGACAAATCAGATTTAGTCACAAGTCAGATTCAGTCACAAATCAGCTTCAGTCACAACCCACGATTAGTCACACGTCAGGACTAGTCACAAATCAGGTTTAGTCGCAAGTCAGGACTAGTCACAAGTCAGGTTCAATCACAAATCGGGATGCTCAATTTTAATTTAAACAGTTTAATTGCAAAATGTTTGTCGTTGAGCATTTAGCACCATTTAAGCCATTATCAACATGAAATTTTTACTCAAACATACTAGAGCAGTCTTGCGGATGGTGTTTCTCAAATTTTTAAAAATGGTGGATGCGCAATTTTAATTTAAATACTTTGAAGAATGAAAAATGTTTCCGGGTGTAAATTTAGCAAAATTTTGGTCATTTTCAAACTGAAATTATGAGATATAAACAAATAGAAGTCCTCCGAAGTACTACAGATGATATTAATAATTGTTGCAAAACTGGTGGATGCGCCATTTCAATTTACACACTTAAGCAGTTCAAAATGTTTGTCGGTATACATTTAGCACAATTTGAGGCATTATCGACGTGAAATTTTTACTCAAACATACTAGAGCAGTCTTGCGGATTGTGTTTCTCAAATTTTTAAAAATGGTGGATGCGCAATTTCAATTGAAATACTTTGAAGAATGAAAAATGTTTCCGGGTGTAAATTTAGCAAAATTTTGGTCATTTTCAAACTGAAATTATGAGATATAAACAAATAGAAGTCCTCCGAAGTACTACAGATGATATTAATAATTGTTGCAAAACTGGTGGATGCGCCATTTCAATTTACACACTTAAGCAGTTCAAAATGTTTGTCGGTATGCATTTAGCACAATTTGAGGCATTATCGACGTGAAATTTTTACTCAAACATACTAGAGCAGTCTTGCGGATTGTGTTTCTCAAATTTTAAAAAATGGTGGATGCGCAATTTCAATTTAAATACTTTGAAGAATGAAAAATGTTTCCGGGTGTAAATCTAACAAAATTTTGGTCATTTTCAAGCTGAAATTCTCAGATCTAAACAAACAGAAGTCTTCAGAAGTACTACAGATGATATTCATAATTGTTGCAAAACTGGTGGATGCGCCATTTTAATTCACACACTTAAGCATTGCAAAATGTTTGTCGGTATACATTTAGCACCATTTGAGCCATTATCGACATGGAATTTTTACTCAAACATACTAGAGCAGTCTTGCGGATGGTGTTTCTCAAATTTTTAAAGTTGGTGGATGCGCAATTTCAATTGAAATACTTTGAAGAATGAAAAATGTTTCCGGGTGTAAATTTACCAAAATTTTGGTCATTTTCAAACTGAAATTCTCAGATCCAAACAAACAGAAGTCTTCAGAAGTACTACAGATGATATTCATAATTGTAGCAAAACTGGTGGATGCGCCATTTCAATTTAAACACTTCAAGCATTGCAAAATGTTTGTCGGTATGCATTTAGCACCACTTGAGCCATTATCGACATGGAATTTTTACTCAAACATACTAGAGCAGTCTTGCGGATGGTGTTTCTCAAATTTTTAAAGTTGGTGGATGCGCAATTTCAATTGAAATACTTTGAAGAATGAAAAATGTTTCCGGGTGTAAATTTACCAAAATTTTGGTCATTTTCAAACTGAAATTCTCAGATCCAAACAAACAGAAGTCTTCAGAAGTACTACAGATGATATTCATAATTGTAGCAAAACTGGTGGATGCGCCATTTCAATTTAAACACTTCAAGCATTGCAAAATGTTTGTCGGTATGCATTTAGCACCACTTGAGCCATTATCGACATGGAATTTTTACTCAAACATACTAGAGCAGTCTTGCGGATGGTGTTTCTCAAATTTTTAAAGTTGGTGGATGCGCAATTTCAATTGAAATACTTTGAAGAATGAAAAATGTTTCCGGGTGTAAATTTACCAAAATTTTGGTCATTTTCAAACTGAAATTCTCAGATCTAAACAAACAGAAGTCCTCCGAAGTACTACAGATGATATTAATAATTGTTGCAAAACTGGTGGATGCGCCATTTCAATTTAAACACTTTAAGCATTGCAAAATGTTTGTCGGTATGCATTTAGCACCATTTGAGCCATTATCGACATAAAATTTTTACTCAACATACTAGAGCAGTCTTGCGGATGGTCTTTCTCAAATTTTTAAAAATGGTGGATGCGCAATTTCAATTTAAATACTTTGAGGAATGAAAAATGTTTCCGGGTGTAAATTTAACAAAATTTTGGTCATTTTCAAACTGAAATTCTCAGATCTAAACGAACAGAAGTCTTCAGAAGTACTACAGATGATATTCATAATTGTTGCAAAACTGGTGGATGCGCCATTTTAATTCACACACTTAAGCATTGCAAAATGTTTGTCGGTATAGATTTAGCACCATTTGAGCCATTATCGACATGGAATTTTTACTCAAACATACTAGAGCAGTCTTGCGGATGGTGTTTCTCAAATTTTTAAAAATGGTGGATGCGCAATTTCAATTTAAATACTTTGAAGAATGAAAAATGTTTCCGGGTGTAAATTTAGCAAAATTTTGGTCATTTTCAAGCTGAAATTATGAGATATAAACAAATAGAAGTCCTCCGAAGTACTACAGATGATATTAATAATTGTTGCAAAACTGGTGGATGCGCCATTTCAATTTACACACTTAAGCATTTCAAAATGTTTGTCGGTATACATTTAGCACCATTTGAGCCATTATCGACGTGAAATTTTTACTCAACATACTAGAGCAGTCTTGCGGATGATGTTTCTCAAATTTTTAAAAATGGTGGATGCGCAATTTTAATTTAAATACTTTGAAGGATGAAAAATGGTTCCGGGTGTAAATTTAACAAAATTTTGGTCATTTTCAAGCTGAAATTATGAGATATAAACAAATAGAAGTCCTCCGAAGTACTACAGATGATATTAATAATTGTTGCAAAACTGGTGGATGCGCCATTTCAATTTAAACACTTTAAGCATTGCAAAATGTTTGTCGGTATGCATTTAGCACCATTTGAGCCATTATCGACATAAAATTTTTACTCAACATACTAGAGCAGTCTTGCGGATGGTACTTCTCAAATTTTTAAAAATGGTGGATGCGCAATTTCAATTTAAATACTTTGAGGAATGAAAAATGTTTCCGGGTGTAAATCTAACAAAATTTTGGTCATTTTCAAGCTGAAATTATGAGATATAAACAAATAGAAGTCCTCCGAAGTATTACAGATGATATTAATAATTGTTGCAAAACTGGTGGATGCGCCATTTCAATTTACACACTTAAGCATTTCAAAATGTTTGTCGGTATACATTTAGCACCATTTGAGCCATTATCGACGTGAAATTTTTACTCAACATACTAGAGCAGTCTTGCGGATGATGTTTCTCAAATTTTTAAAAATGGTGGATGCGCAATTTTAATTTAAATACTTTGAAGGATGAAAAATGGTTCCGGGTGTAAATTTAACAAAATTTTGGTCATTTTCAAGCTGAAATTATGAGATATAAACAAATAGAAGTCCTCCGAAGTACTACAGATGATATTAATAATTGTTGCAAAACTGGTGGATGCGCCATTTCAATTTCCACACTTAAGCAGTTCAAAATGTTTGTCGGTATACATTTAGCACAATTTGAGGCATTATCGACGTGAAATTTTTACTCAAACATACTAGAGCAGTCTTGCGGATTGTGTTTCTCAAATTTTTAAAAATGGTGGATCCGCAATTTTAATTGAAATACTTTGAAGAATGAAAAATGTTTCCGGGTGTAAATTTAGCAAAATTTTGGTCATTTTCAAGCTGAAATTATGAGATATAAACAAATAGAAGTCCTCCGAAGTACTACAGATGATATTAATAATTGTTGCAAAACTGGTGGATGCGCCATTTCAATTTACACACTTACGCAGTTCAAAATGTTTGTCGGTATACATTTAGCACAATTTGAGGCATTATCGACGTGAAATTTTTACTCAAACATACTAGAGCAGTCTTGCGGATTGTGTTTCTCAAATTTTTAAAAATGGTGGATGCGCAATTTTAATTGAAATACTTTGAAGAATGAAAAATGTTTCCGGGTGTAAAGTTAGCAAAATTTTGGTCATTTTCAAACTGAAATTATGAGATATAAACAAATAGAAGTCCTCCGAAGTACTACAGATGATATTAATAATTGTTGCAAAACTGGTGGATGCGCCATTTCAATTTACACACTTAAGCATTTCAAAATGTTTGTCGGTATACATTTAGCACCATTTGAGCCATTATCGACATGAAATTTTTACTCAAACATACTAGAGCAGTCATGCGGATGGTGTTTCTCAAATTTTTAAAAATGGTGGATGCGCAATTTCAATTTAAATACTTTGAAGAATGAAAAATGTTTCCGGGTGTAAATTTACCAAAATTTTGGTCATTTTCAAACTGAAATTCTCAGATCTAAACAAACAGAAGTCTTCAGAAGTACTACAGATGATATTAATAATTGTTGCAAAACTGGTGGATGCGCCATTTTAATTCACACACTTAAGCATTGCAAAATGTTTGTCGGTATGCATTTAGCACCATTTGAGCCATTATCGACGTGAAATTTTTACTCAAACATACCAGAGCAGTGTTGCGGATGGTGTTTCTCAAATTTTTAAAAATGGTGGATGCGCAATTTCAATTTAAATACTTTGAAGAATGAAAAATGTTTCCGGGTGTAAATTTAGCAAAATTTTGGTCATTTTCAAACTGAAATTCTCAGATCTAAACAAACAGAAGTCTTCAGAAGTACTACAGATGATATTCATAATTGTTGCAAAACTGGTGGATGCGCCATTTCAATTTGCACACTTTAAGCATTGCAAAATGTTTGTCGGTATGCATTTAGCACCATTTCAGCCATTATCGACGTGAAATTTTTACTCAAACATACTAGAGCAGTCTTGCGGATGGTGTTTCTCAAATTTTTAAAAATGGTGGATGCGCAATTTTAATTTAAATACTTTGAAGAATGAAAAATGTTTCCGGGTGTAAATTTAGCAAAATTTTGGTCATTTTCAAACTGAAATTCTCAGATCTAAACGAACAGAAGTCTTCAGAAGTACTACAGATGATATTCATAATTGTTGCAAAACTGGTGGATGCGCCATTTCAATTTAAACACTTTAAGCATTGCAAAATGTTTGTCGGTATGCCTTGAGCACCATTTGAGCCATTATCGCCATAAAATTTTTACTCAACATACTAGAGCAGTCTTGCGGATGGTGTTTCTCAAATTTTTAAAAATGGTGGATGCGAAATTTCAATTTAAATAGTTTGAAGAATGAAAAATGTTTCCGGGTGTAAATTTAGCAAAATTTTGGTCATTTTCAAACTGAAATTATGAGATATAAACAAATAGAAGTCCTCCGAAGTACTACAGATGATATTAATAATTGTTGCAAAACTGGTGGATGCGCCATTTCAATTTACACACTTAAGCATTTCAAAATGTTTGTCGGTATACATTTAGCACCATTTGAGCCATTATCGACATGAAATTTTTACTCAAACATACTAGAGCAGTCATGCGGATGGTGTTTCTCAAATTTTTAAAAATGGTGGATGCGCAATTTCAATTTAAATACTTTGAAGAATGAAAAATGTTTCCGGGTGTAAATTTACCAAAATTTTGGTCATTTTCAAACTGAAATTCTCAGATCTAAACGAACAGAAGTCTTCAGAAGTACTACAGATGATATTCATAATTGTTGCAAAACTGGTGGATGCGCCATTTCAATTTAAACACTTTAAGCATTGCAAAATGTTTGTCGGTATGCCTTGAGCACCATTTGAGCCATTATCGCCATAAAATTTTTACTCAACATACTAGAGCAGTCTTGCGGATGGTGTTTCTCAAATTTTTAAAAATGGTGGATGCGAAATTTCAATTTAAATAGTTTGAAGAATGAAAAATGTTTCCGGGTGTAAATTTAGCAAAATTTTGGTCATTTTCAAACTGAAATTATGAGATATAAACAAATAGAAGTCCTCCGAAGTACTACAGATGATATTAATCATTGTTGCAAAACTGGTGGATGCGCCATTTTAATTCACACACTTAAGCATTGCAAAATGTTTGTCGGTATGCATTTAGCACCACTTGAGCCATTATCGACATAAAATTTTTACTCAACATACTAGAGCAGTCTTGCGGATTGTGTTTCTCAAATTTTTAAAAATGGTGGATGCGCAATTTTAATTTAAATACTTTGAAGAATGAAAAATGTTTCCGGGTGTAAATTTAGCAAAATTTTGGTCATTTTCAAGCTGAAATTATGAGATATAAACAAATAGAAGTCCTCCGAAGTACTACAGATGATATTAATAATTGTTGCAAAACTGGTGGATGCGCCATTTCAATTTAAACACTTTAAGCATTGCAAAATGTTTGTCGGTATATATTTAGCACCATTTGAGCCATTATCGACATGGAATTTTTACTCAAACATACTAGAGCAGTCTTGCGGATGGTGTTTCTCAAATTTTTAAAAATGGTGGATGCGCAATTTTAATTTAAATACTTTGAAGGATGAAAAATGGTTCCGGGTGTAAATTTAACAAAATTTTGGTCATTTTCAAGCTGAAATTATGAGATATAAACAAATAGAAGTCCTCCGAAGTACTACAGATGATATTAATAATTGTTGCAAAACTGGTGGATGCGCCATTTCAATTTACACACTTAAGCATTTCAAAATGTTTGTCGGTATGTATTTAGCACCATTTGAGCCATTATCGACGTGAAATTTTTACTCAAACATACTAGAGCAGTCTTGCGGATGGTGTTTCTCAAATTTTTAAAAATGGTGGATGCGCAATTTCAATTTAAATACTTTGAAGAATGAAAAATGTTTCCGGGTGTAAATTTAGCAAAATTTTGGTCATTTTCAAACTGAAATTCTCAGATCTAAACAAACAGAAGTCTTCAGAAGTACTACAGATGATATTCATAATTGTTGCAAAACTGGTGGATGCGCCATTTCAATTTAAACACTTTAAGCATTGCAAAATGTTTGTCGGTATGCCTTGAGCACCATTTGAGCCATTATCGACATAAAATTTTTACTCAACATACTAGAGCAGTCTTGCGGATGGTGTTTCTCAAATTTTAAAAAATGGTGGATGCGCAATTTCAATTTAAATACTTTGAGGAATGAAAAATGTTTCCGGGTGTAAATCTAACAAAATTTTGGTCATTTTCAAGCTGAAATTCTCAGATCTAAACAAACAGAAGTCTTCAGAAGTACTACAGATGATATTAATAATTGTTGCAAAACTGGTGGATGCGCCATTTTAATTCACACACTTAAGCATTGCAAAATGTTTGTCGGTATGCATTTAGCACCATTTGAGCCATTATCGACGTGAAATTTTTACTCAAACATACTAGAGCAGTCTTGCGGATGGTGTTCCTCAAATTTTCAAAAATGGTGGATGCGCAATTTTAATTGAAATACTTTGAAGAATGAAAAATGTTTCCGGGTGTAAATTTAGCAAAATTTTGGTCATTTTCAAACTGAAATTCTCAGATCTAAACAAACAGAAGTCTTCAGAAGTACTACAGATGATATTCATAATTGTTGCAAAACTGGTGGATGCGCCATTTCAATTTACACACTTAAGCATTTCAAAATGTTTGTCGGTATGTATTTAGCACCATTTGAGCCATTATCGACGTGAAATTTTTACTCAAACATACTAGAGCAGTCTTGCGGATGGTGTTTCTCAAATTTTTAAAAATGGTGGATGCGCAATTTCAATTTAAATACTTTGAAGAATGAAAAATGTTTCCGGGTGTAAATTTAGCAAAATTTTGGTCATTTTCAAATTGAAATTATAAGATATAAACAAATAGAAGTCCTCCGAAGTACTACAGATTATATTAATAATTGTTGCAAAACTGGTGGATGCGCCATTTCAATTTACACACTTAAGCATTTCAAAATGTTTGTCGGTATACATTTAGCACCATTTAAGCCATTATCGACATGGAATTTTTACTCAAACATACTAGAGCAGTCTTGCGGATGGTGTTTCTCAAATTTTTAAAATTGGTGGATGCGCAATTTCAATTGAAATACTTTGAAGAATGAAGAATGTTTCCGGGTGTAAATTTAACAAAATTTTGGTCATTTTCAAGCTGAAATTATGAGATATAAACAAATAGAAGTCCTCCGAAGTACTACAGATGATATTAATAATTGTTGCAAAACTGGTGGATGCGCCATTTCAATTTAAACACTTTAAGCATTGCAAAATGTTTGTCGGTATATATTTAGCACCATTTGAGCCATTATCGACATGGAATTTTTACTCAAACATACTAGAGCAGTCTTGCGGATGGTGTTTCTCAAATTTTTAAAAATGGTGGATGCGCAATTTTAATTTAAATACTTTGAAGGATGAAAAATGGTTCCGGGTGTAAATTTAACAAAATTTTGGTCATTTTCAAGCTGAAATTATGAGATATAAACAAATAGAAGTCCTCCGAAGTACTACAGATGATATTAATAATTGTTGCAAAACTGGTGGATGCGCCATTTCAATTTACACACTTAAGCATTTCAAAATGTTTGTCGGTATGTATTTAGCACCATTTGAGCCATTATCGACGTGAAATTTTTACTCAAACATACTAGAGCAGTCTTGCGGATGGTGTTTCTCAAATTTTTAAAAATGGTGGATGCGCAATTTCAATTTAAATACTTTGAAGAATGAAAAATGTTTCCGGGTGTAAATTTAGCAAAATTTTGGTCATTTTCAAACTGAAATTCTCAGATCTAAACAAACAGAAGTCTTCAGAAGTACTACAGATGATATTCATAATTGTTGCAAAACTGGTGGATGCGCCATTTCAATTTAAACACTTTAAGCATTGCAAAATGTTTGTCGGTATGCCTTGAGCACCATTTGAGCCATTATCGACATAAAATTTTTACTCAACATACTAGAGCAGTCTTGCGGATGGTGTTTCTCAAATTTTAAAAAATGGTGGATGCGCAATTTCAATTTAAATACTTTGAGGAATGAAAAATGTTTCCGGGTGTAAATCTAACAAAATTTTGGTCATTTTCAAGCTGAAATTCTCAGATCTAAACAAACAGAAGTCTTCAGAAGTACTACAGATGATATTAATAATTGTTGCAAAACTGGTGGATGCGCCATTTTAATTCACACACTTAAGCATTGCAAAATGTTTGTCGGTATGCATTTAGCACCATTTGAGCCATTATCGACGTGAAATTTTTACTCAAACATACTAGAGCAGTCTTGCGGATGGTGTTCCTCAAATTTTCAAAAATGGTGGATGCGCAATTTTAATTGAAATACTTTGAAGAATGAAAAATGTTTCCGGGTGTAAATTTAGCAAAATTTTGGTCATTTTCAAACTGAAATTCTCAGATCTAAACAAACAGAAGTCTTCAGAAGTACTACAGATGATATTCATAATTGTTGCAAAACTGGTGGATGCGCCATTTCAATTTACACACTTAAGCATTTCAAAATGTTTGTCGGTATGTATTTAGCACCATTTGAGCCATTATCGACGTGAAATTTTTACTCAAACATACTAGAGCAGTCTTGCGGATGGTGTTTCTCAAATTTTTAAAAATGGTGGATGCGCAATTTCAATTTAAATACTTTGAAGAATGAAAAATGTTTCCGGGTGTAAATTTAGCAAAATTTTGGTCATTTTCAAATTGAAATTATAAGATATAAACAAATAGAAGTCCTCCGAAGTACTACAGATTATATTAATAATTGTTGCAAAACTGGTGGATGCGCCATTTCAATTTACACACTTAAGCATTTCAAAATGTTTGTCGGTATACATTTAGCACCATTTAAGCCATTATCGACATGGAATTTTTACTCAAACATACTAGAGCAGTCTTGCGGATGGTGTTTCTCAAATTTTTAAAATTGGTGGATGCGCAATTTCAATTGAAATACTTTGAAGAATGAAGAATGTTTCCGGGTGTAAATTTAACAAAATTTTGGTCATTTTCAAGCTGAAATTATGAGATATAAACAAATAGAAGTCCTCCGAAGTACTACAGATGATATTAATAATTGTTGCAAAACTGGTGGATGCGCCATTTCAATTTACACACTTAAGCATTTCAAAATGTTTGTCGGTATGTATTTAGCACCATTTGAGCCATTATCGACGTGAAATTTTTACTCAAACATACTAGAGCAGTCTTGCGGATGGTGTTTCTCAAATTTTTAAAAATGGTGGATGCGCAATTTTAATTTAAATACTTTGAAGAATGAAAAATGTTTCCGGGTGTAAATTTAGCAAAATTTTGGTCATTTTCAAGCTGAAATTATGAGATATAAACAAATAGAAGTCCTCCGAAGTACTACAGATGATATTCATAATTGTTGCAAAACTGGTGGATGCGCCATTTCAATTTAAACACTTTAAGCATTGCAAAATGTTTGTCAGTGTGAATTTAGCACCATTTGAGCCATTATCGACATGAGATTTTTACTCAACATACTAGAAAAACTGGTGGATGCGCAATTTCAATTTAAATACTTTGAAGGATGAAAAATGTTTCCGGGTGTAAATTTAACAAAATTTTGGTTATTTTCCGAGGGTATTTCCGAGTATTTCTATCTTATAAGTAACAAAAGAAAAAACAGCACGTGAACATTGGTAATTAAAAGGACAAACGAGTAATGATGGAACTAATAATAAAGAATTTTAAACAATGTGGAAGTGAACAGTAAAAGGTCAAAAATAAAAAATTAATATTAACCTAGTGACAAAAAACATATCAGATCCTGTTGATTTAAAACAATCTCCATTTCGTTAAGATCATCGCAGACGACGTTTTTTTTTTTTTGAATTGTTAATGTACACAAATTTTTCGACCCTGAACGACGACCATATTCTTCTTCCTGCGGCCGCCTTCCCACGTCCGAAACCGGCGAAAACACGAAAAACTCATCAGTGCAGGTGTGCTCCGCGCCGTGAAAAACAACTCATTTTCTCATCTGTTTTTACAAGTGCGAGGACGGACAGGTGAGATGTGACACACCTGAGCCGTCTCGGCCGTTAGACTCATTTCCTTACATACGACTTCCGATGGGTCGATGGGTGCTGGGCACGTCTGTCTCGGGATTGTTCCCGAGTTGGTCGAACGTTAAATTGAATTTGGACAGAAACGAAAATTTTATTCGCCGCCGATGCGGATTAGTCGAGCGCGGAGGAAGTCGGGAGATCCTATCGGGGAATTTACATGCTAAGGGGGTCGGAGGTGAAGAGTTTTTTTTTTCATCGGCAGTTCTTCTTGTTGCCGTGAAAGAATAATAGTGCATCGCTTAATTGAATTACAAAACCGCGATCGGCAAACGGTCAGAGACTGTTACGGTAGAGCGCAGATGTCATTCATCGCTCGCGAGTCCCACTAATGATAATAATTATGGTCCGTCAGCCCCGACATTAGATCAGAAAATGTCTTGGCGGAAAACGTTAATAAAGCGAATATAAACAAATAGGACGATCGACGTAATTGCGAGAAATTACGGACGGGGGGCCGCCGTTCGATATTCGAATTCTTCGGCGCAATTAAGCCCGATCTCGTTTTGGGAATATGGAAAGTGGTACCGCAACAATTAACCTCAGGACAAATTTCACCCACATGTCCTTAAACATCACGGGCAATTAGGTGAGTGGGTTGGCGTTATCATATCGGCGCGGATGACCTTCGGCGAGCCGGCGAGCGACCGTTTCGTAACGAAAAAAGATAATGAGGAGATGAGCAGATGTCCGAGGTGGATAATCATCAGCTGATTGAGGGCACGTGGCTCCGATATCTGGCTGCATCATCGACGGCAGCAGCAGCAGCAGCCGCTTCGTCTGATCGTAAATTGCGTGAGGAGGTGACGGCGAGGAACAGCTGGAGACTGGAGAGCAGCCGGTTCGGTGGTCATAACCATCTAATGTCGGTACCATTGTCTAGATGTACGTATGTAACATTTTTTACGAGAAGAGACATACATGTTGTGTTACCGGTATTCTATTAAACGCTTAGTCATTGTACGAACAGCCGTAAAATGGTGTCAATGTGTGGAAAAACAAATTAGGTTATGGTATTCCGACCGAATGTTAGATAACGACTCCATAATTTATTTTTCACTACTATCTTCTTTTTTCTGAGAATGATGAAAACGACTTTTTTCTCATTTCATTGATATTGAGCGCTGACAGCGTCGAATTCCGCTAAGATTGACTGCCAGGTTTCAAATAAAGCCGTACATGAGCAGTTCTTACATTCTGCATATTGCCAAAAAATGTCACTGCGTCACACGTTCGGTTGGAACGCATTGGGTAGTTGCCATCGTCTTCTTCTGACTGATTTTGACATAAATTTAATCTAATTAATTAATACATTTTGACTTCAATAGTGTACAACCTGCAATTGTAGACAACGATATTTATAAAAGAAAAGCATGTCAACATCATAACTTGGCCGTCACGTTCCCCAGATTTAAACCCGATCAAACTTCTATGGGATAACTCTTCTGGAAGAACTTTGACACCAGTTAAAACTCGCTTGGAATGAGCTTCCTCAACTTGACAACGAGCAGATTTCAATTTTAACATTGGGAGGCGGAAATGTTATCGAATTACCACAATTCGTAGAAAAACAAATCATCGAAACGACAAAATGTCTCAGGTAAAAGAGTGATAAACGACCCAAAAAACTACAAGATTACGAAGAGATTGAGGTATGAATGAACACGATCCGTTTGTTCCAGATATTTTAAAACAAAAAATCTGCACGAAAGTTTGACGTTTTGAGGTTGCGCTGAGGTTGTGAAGTTGAAAATTTGTTTTTCCGTGGATCATTGAAATTGGTGCCTCGCGCTTCGCGCTCGCTTAAAAAAACATACTCCAAGAAGGTCATATTTTCCTGTACGTGAAACTCGAAATGTGGACAGGACAAATTGATTGATTATTTTGTAGTTTTGATGATTTGATATTTCCGCCTCCCCTCCAAGTGTTTCTAGACTTCTCCAGAACGATCCGGAATGATGACCTCATCCGCTGCAAATATTGAAGCGGGTTGTTAACGTCGACCCAATACGACCTGCGACCGTCATAGTGATATTCTTCCAAGTGTTTCTAGACTTGAATGTCTTCAGAACGCTCCGGAATGATGATCTCATTTTGGCATTGTCGACCCAATACGGCTTCCGGGACGACCATCATTGCAACACTACTTAAATTTACACTAAATCAATTTTAGATCTGATGGATTTCTTTCATACAGTTGAACGACGCTGTCCGCGCCCAAAAACGGTAAAAATAAATAGTAAGGTATAATCATAATCTAGATTTCCCAATTTTGAAATTTCTCCATTTCTTTATCAATTTAAAAAAATTCAATTTCGAAATTTTTCATTTTATAGTTTGTCAGCCTCTGAATCTGTTAGTCCCCCAATTTCCAAATTTTTTTGTCAATTTAAAGAATTTCCTACTCCAGGATCTTTATTTTTTTAATTTTTCAATCTTTAAAACTCTGCCCTAATTTTCAATTTCCCAATTTGGAAAATTTTCAATTTCTTTTGTCAATTTAAAAATTTTCAGTACCCCAATTTATTAATTTCTCAATTTTGCAAATCCTCAATTTATCAATTTTTGACATTTCCCAATTTGTCAATTTCTCAATTCGTTAATTTAAAAAAAAAAATTAAAATTTATCATTTTTTAATTTCTCAATCTCCGAGTCTGTTAGTCCCCCAATTTCTCAATTTCCCAATTTGGAAAATTTTTAATTTCTTATTTTTTCTCAATTAAAAAAAAATCAAGAAGAATGTCCTTAAATCCAAGTGGAGTAAATTTAAATTAAAATTTAAATATATCTATGTCAAACTCCACAAACTTTAATAACTGAAAGATCACTAATGGTACATGTTTCGGCAGAATACTTCTGCCATCATCAGCCCTTAAAGAATATAAAAAATTATGACATTGACGTAATTTTGAATTCAAAATTACGTCAATGTCATAATTTTTTATATTCTTTAAGGGCTGATGATGGCAGAAGTATTCTGCCGAAACATGTACCATTAGTGATCTTTCAGTTATTAAAGTTTGTGGAGTTTGACATAGATATATTTAAATTTAAAAAAAAAATCAATTCAAAAATTTTTAATTTCTTAGTGTCTGAATCTGTCAGTTCCCCAATTTGAAAAATTTTCAATTTCAATTTATTAAAAAAAATCAATTTCAAGATTTCATTTTTTAATTTTATTTATTAATATCTCAATTTGTCAAAAATCCTCAATTTATCAATTTTGACATTTCTCAATTTCTCAATTTGTTAATTTAAAAAAAAATCTATTTCTATTTTTTGACTTGTCATTTGTTGTTATTAAGAATAAGCTACTAAAATTTTTAAAAATGTTTATAAAATGTATAATAATGTAATTTATGTCTTTTTGAGTTGTTACTGTTGTACTATTTTATTATTATTTTTTTTTACTTTTCTATTTGTGATTGTAAAGGTGGAATATTGCCGTTAATAAATGTTATTATTATAAAATTTTATTATTTAAAAATTTCTCAATTTCCGAATCTTTAGTCCCCCAATTTCTGTTTCCCAATTTGGATTTTTTTTATTCCTCATTTTGTTCCTCAATTTAAAAAAATAATTTCAAAATTTTTCAATTTTTAATTTCTTAGTATCTGAATCTGTCAATTCCCCAATTTGGAAAATTTTCAATTTCAATTTATTAAAAAAAATCAATTTCAAGATGTTTTATTTTTTAATTTCTCAATCTTGGAACTTGTCAGTCCCCCAATTTATTAATATCTCAATTTGTCAAAAATCCTCAATTTATCAATTTTGACATTTCTCAATTTCTCAATTTTCTAATTTGGAATTTTTTTAATTCCTCATTTTGTTCCTCAATTAAAAAAATCAATTTCAAAACTTATCATTTTATAATTTTTTAATCTCTGAATTTGTTAGTCCCCCAATTTCTCAATTTCCCAATTTAGAAATTTTTCAATTTCTTATTTTGTTTCCCAATTTAAAAAAAAAAAAACAATTTCAAAACTTTTAAATTTCTTATTTCTTAGTCTCTCAATCGGTCAGTTCAGTTCCCCAATTTAGAAAATTTTCAATTTCAATTTATTAAAAAAATTCTCAATTTCTAGATGTTTCATTTTTTAATTTCTCAATCTCTGAAATTATCAGTCCTCCAATTTATTAATTTCTCAATTTTGCAAATCCTCAATTTATCAGTTTTTGACATTTCCCAATTTGTCAATTCGTTAATTAACAAAAAAAAAACAATTTCAAAATTTATCATTTTTTAATTTCTCTATCTCTGAATTTGTTAGTCCCCCAATTTCTCAATTTCCCAATTTAGAAATTTTTCAATTTCTTATTTTGTTTCCCAATTTAAAAAAAACAATTTCAAAATTTTTCAATTTTTAATTTCTTAGTCTCTCAATCGGTCAGTTCCACAATTTAGAAAATTTTCAATTTCAATTTTTTAAAAAAATTCTCAATTTCTAGATGTTTCATTTTTTAATTTCTCAATCTCTGAACTTGTCAGTCCTCCAATTTATTAATTTCTCAATTTTACAAATCCTCAATTTATCAGTTTTTGACATTTCCCAATCTCTATTTGTCAATTCGTTAATTAAAAAAAAAACAATTTCAAAATTTATCATTTTTTAATTTCTCAATCTCTGAATTTGTTAGTCCCCCAATTTCTCAATTTCCCAATTTAGAAATTTTTCAATTTCTTATTTTGTTTCCCAATTAAAAAAAAAATTTCAAAATTTTTAATTTTTTTATTTCTTAGTCTCTCAATCGGTCAGTTCCCCAATTTAGAAAATTTTCAATTTCAATTTATTAAAAAAATTCTCAATTTCTAGATGTTTCATTTTTTAATTTCTCAATCTCTGAAATTGTCAGTCCTCCAATTTATTAATTTCTCAATTTTGCAAATCCTCAATTTATCAGTTTTTGACATTTCCCAATTTGTCAATTCGGTAATTTAAAAAAAAAATATTCATTTTTTAATTTCTCAATCTCTGAAATTGTTAGTCCCCCAATTTCTCAATTTCCCAATTTAGATATTTTTCAATTTCTTATTTTGTTTCCCAATTTAAAAAAAAACAATTTCAAAATTTTTAAATTTCTTATTTCTTAGTCTCTCAATCGGTCAGTTCCCCAATTTAGAAAATTTTCAATTTCAATTTATTAAAAAAATTCTCAATTTCTAGATGTTTCTTTTTTTAATTTCTCAATCTCTGAACTTGTCAGTCCTCCAATTTATTAATTTCTCAATTTTGCAAATCCTCAATTTATCAGTTTTTGACATTTCCCAATTTGTCAATTCGTTAATTTAAAAAAAAAAACATTTTCGAAATTTATCATTTTTTAATTTCTCAATCTCTGAATTTGTTAGTCCCCCAATTTCTCAATTTCCCAATTTAGAAATTTTTCAATTTTTCAATTTTTTATTTTGTTTCCCAATTAAAAAAAAAAAACAATTTCAAAATTTTTAAATTTCTTATTTCTTAGTCTCTCAATCGGTCAGTTCCACAATTTAGAAAATTTTCAATTTCAATTTATTAAAAAAATTCTCAATCTCTAGATGTTTAATTTTTTAATTTCTCAATCTCTGAACTTGTCAGTCCTCCAATTTATTAATTTCTCAATTTTGCAAATCCTCAATTTATCAGTTTTTGACATTTCCCAATTTCTCAATTTGTCAATTCGTTAATTTAAAAAAAAATCAATTTCAAAATTTATCATTTTTTAATTTCCCAATCTCTGAATTTGTTAGTCCCCCAATTTCTTAATTTCCCAATTTAGAAATTTTTCAATTTCTTATTTTGTTTCCCAATTTAAAAAAAAAAACAATTTCAAAATTTTTCAATTTTTAATTTCTCAGTCTATGAATCTGTCAGTTCCCCAATTTGGAAAATTTTCAATTTGAATTTATTAAAAAATTCTCAATTTCTAGATGTTTCATTTTTTAATTTCTCAATCTCTGAACTTGTCAGTTTCCCAATTTATTAATTTCTCAATTTAGCAAATCCTCAATTTATCAATTTTAACATTTCCCAATTTCTCAATATTTCAATTTAATTTAAAAAAAATTCTATTTCAAAATTTATAATTTTTTAATTTCTCAACCTCTTAGGACCCCAATTTAGAAATTTTTAAATGTTTCATTTTGTCAATTAAAAAAAAACAATTTCAAAATGTTTCTTTGTTTAATTTCTCAGCCTCTGAATCTGTTAGTCCCTCAATTCCTCAATTTCCCAATTTGAAGAATTTTAAATTTCTCAATTTCTTAATTAAAAAATTTATAATTTCAATGTATATTTTTTTAATTTCTCAATTTCTGAACTGTGAGTCGGCCAATGTCCTAATTTCCCAATTTGGAAAATCCTGAATTTATCGATTTTAACCTTGCTCAATTTCTCAATTTTTCAATTTGTCAATTTCTCAATTTCCCAATTTTCCAATTTCTCAATTTCTCATTTTCCCAATTTCCCAATTTCTCAATTAAAAGATTTGTTTTTTTTTTTATTTCTCAATCTCTGAACCGGTTAGTCCCTAAGTTTTTCAATTTCTCAATTCAAGTCACCTTCGAAATTAGGCGTGTGACCACAACTTGGGATTGATTAAATTAATTGTGACTGAGTCAGTCTAATTTAACCTCACTTGCCACCAAATCCGATTTGTAATTGAACCTGACTTATGACTTGTAAGTGATTTGTGACTTCTGATCGTTTGGTGATTTAACTTGATATTATATAACTTTACCTGACTCGTAATTTAACGTGATTTACGACTTACTCTGACTTGTAATTTAACGTAACTTGTGAGTAATTGTTAGTCGTGATTCAGTCAGTCTGATTTCTAATAATTAACCTGACTTGTCACTAGAGCCGAATTGCATTTCTTGAACCTGACTTATGACGACGATACTTGACTTGTAATTAAAAATGACTTGTGATTTAGCCTAACTTTTGCCAAAACCTGACTGGTGATTAATATTGTAATTCGTCACTCAGTCTCATTTCTGATTTGACCTGACTTGTCACTAAACCCGAATTGTGACTGAACCTGACTTTGTGATTAAATCCGATTTACGACTTGACTGAATCGTGATTTAAACTACCTACAACTTTATTTAGACTTATGACTAAGCCTGACCTGACCTGACTTGACTTATTGTGATTTGACCGTGGTTTGTGATTCAGTCTTGACTTATAATTTAAGCTGGTTCGCGACTAAGCCTCACTGTTAACCTGACTTATGACTTAACTCGATTTGTGATTGGCTGATGGAGAGACTGATGACTTTCTTATCCTGTTTAATCTGAAGTTAATAACGCAATAGTTAATTTCAGTCATGAAAGGCTTGGAGAGAATCTGAGAAACCAAGAACTTCAGAAGCAAGGAAATCATCACCGCGAACATTGCGACCACCCCGTATCTTCCGGAGCGTGCCGTTTGCTGACCCCAAGTCTCGCATTACACAGGATGCTGCGCTCAAACTTTTCGTTCGTACCGCGTGTGTGTTGAAAATAATTTACGGTTAGGTCGGGGGCAATTTATTGCTTAGTAAACATCTGATTTTACGGTCAGCATTATCATGTTGTGATTATGCAAATCGGATCGTTGATTGAAATCATCTAAAAAAGACTGCAGTTACGTCATTTGCATCGAAATATTCCCAAACAGACGTGCTGGAAATGCCAAGCGCGAGCATAAAAAAGTTACAAAATCGGAAAGGCCGTGTGCTTTGCTTACCGAATGAGTGGTGATCTCTGGAGGGAGATCTATTGCCGGCGCGCTCGCATGAGCGCTACCAGCCTTTGCCGAAGAGGAGAGAATGGAAAACAGACGCAACAATCGCTCCTGACAAGTTAATAAAGGTCAGGTGGCAACTGGAGGTGTCTGGTCAGATAATGAGGAGAGTATCACGAAGATGCGGTCGTCTGGAAATCATTTGTTCTCGCGGAAACCGCAAATTGAAACGTTTAGGTGATGGGCGTTGGTCGTTGCACCGTTGAGAACTTGAACTTTACGAAATTTTCTCCCATGGAAAAACGGTCGAACCGTGGCAGATGATTTATTCGAAAGGTGATGAATCAGCCGCGGCAATGATTCAGACCCTGCATCACTGGGACAGTCACGAATGTAGAGGTACAGCCCAACCCGGGCGTTCTTAATTGTCGTCAAAATTTAATCGTCGGTCCATCGACGACGACGACGAAAAGATGAATTATTAATGGGATCGCGTGAAATATGGCAACGTCAACGCTGGAGATTTTCTCTTAATGATAGGGGATGGACGCTAAATCACCGGATAATGTGGTGATTTAACTCCGGACAGGTAAAGGAGTTTGAATTTTTAAGTCGACGACGAGCGACTAAATTACACGTAATCGCCACAGATAATTTCTAGTTTTGTTCTTAATTACTCTCCGTTGGCCGTTTCGGGAGGTGCTCTTTTGTTCAAATGATTGCTTTAAAACGGTCTCGTAATCTGGAAACGTGGAACTTAAGGAAATTTTGACAATTATCTGTAGGGAGAGCCTCCGTAATGTTGAATTCCACGACCACTTGAGACGGAAAGTTTTTTCTCTCTTTCCGGTTGGTATGTATTCATAAATATAATTATTATTTCGTTCCTCCATAAATCATCGTAATTCGTCTGCATCTGCACAGTTTCTCTTTCGATTGTGACTGTCCTTGACTATGTATTTCGTTCCCCTCTTGTTCTCGGTTTTAGGTCTGTCTTTAACTGTTTCGTCGGGTTTGTGCATTGTCTTTAACTATTTCCTTTTCCTTCTTTGTTCTCGAGTTTAGGGCTTGTCTTTTAACTATTCCGTTCCCCTTTAACTATTACGTTTGCTCTCGAGGTTAGGGGCTGTTTTATCTATTTAGTTTCCTCCAGGTGTATTGACTGCTTTTAACTATATCCTTTCCGTTGTTGTTCTCGACTTTTGGGATTGTATTTAACTATTTTGTATCCTCCGTTGATCTTTCAACTATTATTTCGTTCCCCTTTTGTTTTCGGGTTTAGGACTACTTTTAAACAGTTTTTCCCTAAAACACCAAAAATATTTTTTTAATTATAATTACCGACGCACGTTTCGCCAAAAATGTTGGCGTCATCAGGGCGATGAGTAAAAGTTTACTCAAGAACTCAAAGACTCGAGAACAACGTGGAAACGAAGCAGCTAATACAGTCATACACAAGAGAAAACGAGGAAACAAAATAGTTAAAGATTAGATAAAGATTAGTAAAAGGTTACTAACTATTTCGTTCCCCTTTTGTTTTCGTGTTTACGGACTGTCTTGAACTATTTCTTTTCTTCAATTGCTTTCGGGTTTAAAGACTGTCTTTAACTATTTCGTTTCCTCTTTGTTTTCGGGTTTAAGGACTGTCTTTAGCCATTTCGTTTCTCGTTTTCTTCTTCGTTTTCTTTTTGCCTTTGGATTTGGGGAGTGTTCTTAACTCTTTCGTTTCCACGTTGTTCTTGAGTTTAAGGACTTTCTTTTAACTATTTCTTTTCTTCATTTGCTCTCGGGGTTAGGGGCTATTTATAACCATTTCATTTCCTTCATTGTTCTCAGGTTTGGGGACTGTCTTTAGCTATTTTGTTTTCTCATTCTTTCTCGGGTTTATGACTTTCTTTAACTATTTCGTTTCCCTCCTCGTTGTTTTCGGGGTTGTGGGCGGTCTTTTACTATTTCATTTCCCCCGTTATTTTCGGGTTCATGAACTGTCTTTAACTATTTCGTTTCCTTCGTTCTTCTCGGGTTTGTGGATTGTCTATGAGTTTTCGTTTCCTCCGTTATTCTCGGTTTTAGGAACTGTATTTAGCTACTTGGTTTTCACGTTGTTCTTGAGTTTAGGGACTTTCTTTTAACTATTTCGTTTTAATATTTTGTTCTTGAGTCTATGGGCTAACTTTAACTATTTTGCTTCCTCCGTTGTTCTCAGGCATAGAAACTGTAATTATCTACTTCGTTTTCTCGTTGTTTCGTAGTTTTGGAGACTGTCTTTTAACTATTTCGTTCCCCTTTGGATTTCGGGTTTTAAAAACTGTCTTTAACTATTTATTTTCTTTATTTGTTGGTTTACGGACTGTCTAACTCCTACATTTGCTCTCGGGGTTAGAGGCTGTTTCTAACTATTTGGTTTCCTCCGTTGTTCTCAGGTTTGAGGGCCTGTTTTTAGCTATTTTGTTTTCTCATTCTTTCTCGGGTTTATGACTCTCTTTAACTATTTCGTTTCCTCGTTCCCTCTCCAGTTTAGGGATTGCCTTTACGTTTACTCTCGAGTTTAGGGTCTGTTTTTAACTATTACATTTACTATCAGGGTTAGGAGCTGTTTTTAACTATTTCGCTTGCTCTTGCGATTAGGGGCTGTTAACTATTTTGTTTCCTCCATTAATTTTGTGTTTATAGACTGCCTTTAACTATTTCCTTTCCGTCGTTGTTTTAGAGTTTGGGGATTGTCTTTAACTATTTCGTTTCCTTCGTTTTTCTCGAGTTTGGGGATTGTCTTTAACTATTTCCGTCTTTCCCCCTTTGCTTTTAGATTTCGGGAGTGTCTTTAACTCTTTCGTTTCCTTCGTTGTTCTCGGGGTTGTGGGCGGTCTTTTACTATTTCGTTTCCTCCGTTATTTTTGGGTTTATAAACGGTTTTTAACTATTTCGTTTACTTCGTTGGTGTTGAGTATAGAAACTGTTTTTAATATTTACTTCGTTTCCTCGTTGTTTTGGAGTTTTGGGGTACTGTCTTTTAACTATTTCGTTCCCATTTTGTTTTTGAGTTTAATAAGGACTGTCTTAACTATTACGTTTGCTTTCGGGGTTAGGGGCTGTTTTTAACTACATATTTCGTTTCCTCCATTATTTTAGAGTTTATAGACTGCTTTTAACTATATCCTTTCCGTCGTTGTTCTCGAGTTTAGGCACTGTCTTGTAACTATTTCGTTCCCCTTTTGTTTTCAGGCTTAGGGACTATCTTTAACTATTACGTTTGTTCTCGGGATTAGGCGCTGTCTTTAACTATTTCTTTTCTCCAATTGCTTTCGGGTTTAAAAACTGTCTTTAACTATTACGTTTGCTCTCGGAATTAGGGGCTGTTTTTAACTATTTTGTTTCCTCCATTAATTTTGTGTTTATAGACGGCCTTTAACTATTTTCTTTCCGTCGTTCTTTAGTTTAGGGACCGTTTTTTAACTATTTCGTAACTCTTTTGTTTTAGGGTTTAGGGACTGTTTTTAACTATTTTGATTCCTCCGTTGTTCTCGGGCATAAAAAGTGTCATTTTCTACTTCATTTCCTGGGTGTTCCGTAGTTTTGGTGACTGTCTTTTAACTATTTTGTTCCCCTTTTGTTGTCGGGTTTATGGACTGTCTTTAACTATTTCTTTTCCTCCATTATTTTCGGGTTTATAGACTGCCTTTAACTATTTCTTTTCCGTCGTTGTTCTCGAGTTTGGGGCTTGTATTTAACTATTTCGTTTCTCTCTTTTGTTTTTGAGTTTAAGGACTGTCTTTAACTATTTCTTTTCCTCCATTATTTTCGGGTTTATAGACTGCCTTAACTATTTCTTTTCCGTCGTTGTTCTCGAGTTTGGGGCTTGTATTTAACTATTTCGTGTCTCTCTTTTGTTTTTGAGTTTAAGGACTGTCTTTAACTATTTCGTTTCCTCTGTTGTTGTTGGGTATAGAAACTGTTTTTAATACCTACTTAGTTTGCTCGTTGTTCTGGAGTTTAGTTACTGTCTTTTAACTATTCCGTTCCCATTTTGTTTTCGGCTTTAAGGACTGTCTTTAACTATTACCATTGTTTAAGTATTAAACAATGCTATTACGTTTGCTCTCGAGGTTAGGGGCTGTTTTATCTATTTCGTTTCCTCCATTATTTTTAGGAAGTGTATTGACTGTTTTTAAATATTTCGTTTCCTCCGTTGTTCTTTTAACTATTATTTTGTTCCCCTTTTGTTATCGGGTTTAGGAATACTTTTAATCAGTTTTTCCCTAAAACACCAAAAATATTTTATTATTATAATTACCGAGGCACGTTTCGCCAAAAATGTTGGCATCATCAGGGCGATGAGTAAAAGTTTGTTCAAAAACTCAAAGACTCAAGAACAACGTGGAAACGAAGTAGATAAAGACAGTCCTCCAAAAATGATGAGAACAACGAAGGAAACGAAAGAGTTAACGACACTCTCCAAATCCAAAAGCAAAAGGGAAACGAAGGAGCAAACGAGAAACGAAATGGCTTAAGACAGTCCATAAACCCGAAAATAAAGGAGAAAAAAATAGTTAAAGACAGTCCCTAAACGCGAAAACAAAAGGGGAACGAAATACGAGAACAACGAAGGGAACGAAATAGTTAAAGATAATCCCCGAGACTCGAGAACAACCAAAGAAAGGAAATAGTTAAAAGCAGTCTATAAACCCAAAAATAATGGACGAAATAATTAAGAACAGCCCCTACCCTCGAGAGCAAACGTAATAGTTAAAGACAGTCCCTAAACCCGAAAACAAAACAATAATTTTTTAATTTAAAACAATAATTGTCTGGATAACTTTTGATTGTAGATACCTAACTGCTTTAATTAGTTCTTCCCTAAAACACATTCTTTTTTTTATTATAATTACCGACGCACGTTTCGCCAAAAATGTTGGCATTATCAGGGCGATTAGTAAAAGGTTACTAACTATTTCGTTCCCCTTCTGTTTTCGTGTTTACGGACTGTCTTGAACTATTTCTTTTCTTCAATTGCTTTCGGGTTTAAAGACTGTCTTTAACTATTTCGTTTCCTCTTTGTTTTCGGGTTTAAGGACTGTCTTTAGCCATTTCGTTTCTCGTTTCCTTCTTCGTTTCCCTTTTGCCTTTGGATTTGGGGAGTGTCCTTAACTCTTTCGTTTCCTTCGTTGTTCTCAGGTTTGGAGGACTGTCTTTAGCTACTTCGTTTCCACGTTGTTCTTGAGTTTAAGGACTTTCTTTTAACTATTTCGTTTTGCTTTTGTTTTTGGGTTTTAAAAACTGTCTTTAACTATTTCTTTTTTTCATTTGCTCTCGGGGCTAGAGGCTGTTTATAAGAATTTCATTTCCTTCATTGTTCTCAGGTTTGGGGGACTGTCTTTAGCTATTTTGTTTTCTCATTCTTTCTCGGGTTTATGACTTTTTTTAACTATTTCGTTTCCTTCGTTCTTCTCGGGCTTGCGGATTGTCTCAGACTTTTCGTTTCCTCCGTTGTTCTCGGTTTTAGAAACTGTATTTAGCTACTTGGTTTTCACGTTGTTCTTGAGTTTAGAAACTTTCTTTTAACTATTCATACCCCTTTTGTTTTCGGATTTTAAAAACTGTCTTTAACTGTCGGGGTTAGGGGCTGTTTATAACTATTTAGTTTCCTCGTTGTTCTGGAGTTTTGGGGACTGTCTTTTAACTATTTCGTTTCTAATATTTTGTTCTTGAGTCTAAGGGCTGTCTGTAACTATTTTGCTTTCTCCGTTGTTATCAGGCATAGAAACTGTAATTATCTACTTCGTTTTTTCGTTGTTTCGTAGTTCAGAGGACTGTTCGTTCCCCTTTTGTTTTTCTTTGCTTTCGGGTTTAGGCACTGTCTTGTAACTATTTCGTTTCCCTTTTGTTTTCAGGTTTAGGGACTATCTTTAACCATTAAGTTCCTCTTTTGTTTTAGGGTTTAGGGACCGTCTTTAACTATTTTAATTCCTCGGGCATAAAAAGTGTCATTTTCTACTTCATTTCCTGCTTGTTCCGGTGTTTTGGTGACTGTCTTTTAACTATTTTGTTCCCCTTTTGTTCTCGGGTTTATGGACTGTTTTTAACTATTTCTTTTCTTCATTTGCTTTCGGGTTTAGGGACTGTCTCTTAACTATTTTGTTCCCCTTTTGTTGTCGGGTTTATAGACTGCCTTTAACTATTTCTTTTCCGTCGTTGTTCTTGAGTTTCGGGCTTGTATTTAACTATTTTGTTCCTCTCTTTTGTTTTTGAGTTTAAGGACTGTCTTTTAACTATTTCGTTCGTCTTTTGTTTTCGAGTTTTTGAATTGTCTTTAACTATTTCGTTTCTTCGTTCCCTCTCGAGTTTAGATACTATCTTTAACTATTTTGTTTCCTCCGTTGTTCTCAGACATTGAAACTGTAATTATCTACATCGTTTCCTCGTTGTTTCGTAGTTTTGGGGCTTGTCTTTTAACTACTTCGTTCCCCTTTTGTTTTCGGGTTTATGGACTGTGTTTAACTATTTCTATTCTTCCTTTGCCTTCGGGTTTAGGGACTGTTTTTAACTATTTCGTTTCCTCGTGCCCTCTCGAGTTTAGGAACGGTCTTTAACTATTTCGGTCCCCTTTTGTTTTCGGGTTTAAAGACTATCTTTAACTATTTCTTTTCCTTCCTTGTTCTCGAGATTGTGAATTGTTTTTAACTATTTGGTTTCTTCCGTTGTTCTCGAGTTTATAGGGACTCTCTTTAACTGTTTCTTTTCTTCATTTGCTTTCGGGGTTAGGGGCTGTTTTTAACTATCTCGTTTTCTCATTTGTTCTCGTGTTTATGACTCTCTTTAACTATTTCGTTTCCTCGTTTCCTCTTGTGTTTATTACGGACTGTCTTTAACTATTTCGTCCCCTTTTGTTTTCTTATTTAAGGACTGTTTTTAACTATTTCGTTTTCTCCGTTGTTGTCGGGTATAAAAACGGTCTTTATCTAGTTAGATTCGTCGATGTTTTGGAGTTTTGGGAACTGTCTTTTAACTATTTGGTTCCTATTTTGTTTTCGAATTTGTGGATTGTCTTTAACTATTTCGTTTCCTCGTTCCCTCTCGAGTTTAGGGACCGTCTTTAACTCTTTGGTTTCCTTCGTTGTTCTCTGATAGTTTGTGGATTGTGTTTGACTTTTCGTTTCCTCCGTAGTTTTTCTTGAGTTTAGGGACTTTCTTTTAACTATTTCGTTCCCTTTTTGTTTTCGGGTTTTAAAGGGACTGTCTTTGGCTATTTCGTTTTCTCATTTGTTTTCGGGTTTATAACTCTCTTTAACTATTTCGTTTCCTAGTTTCCTTTTGTGTTTATTGGAGACTGTCTTTAACTATTTCGTTTCCCTCCGTTGTTGTTGGGTATAGAAACTGCTTTTAATATCTACTTCGTTTCCTCGTTGTTTTGGGGTTTTGGGGATTGTTTTTAACTATTTGGTTTCTCCCCTTGTTCTCGAGTTTAGGGACTGTCTTTAACTATTACGTTTGTTCTCGGGGTTAGGTTCTGTCTTTAACTATTTCTTTTCTCCAATTGCTTTCGGGTTTAAAAACTGTCTTTAACTATTACGTTTGCTTTCGGGATTAGGGGCTGTTTATAGACGGCCTTTAACTATTTTCTTTCCGTCGCTTTCGAGTTTGGGGACTGTCTTTAACTATTTCCTTTTCTTCGTTGTTCTCGAGTTTAGCGACTGTTTTTTTAACTATTTCGTTCCTCTTTTGTTTTAGGGTTTTGGGAGTATCTTTAACTATATTGATTCCTCCGTTGTTCTCGGGCATATGAAGTGTCATTTTCTACTTCATTTTCTGGTTGTTCCTGAGTTTTTTAACTATTTTGTTTCCCTTTTGTTGTCGGGTTTATGGACTGTCTTTAACTATTTCTTTTTCTCCATTATTTTCGAGTTTATAGACTACCTTTAACTATTTCTTTTCCGTCGTTGTTCTCGAGTTTGGGGCTTGTATTTAACTATTTCGTTTCTCTCTTTTGTTTTTGAGTTTAAGGACTGTCTTTAACTATTTCGTTCCTATTTTGATTTTGAGTTTAAGGACTGTCTTTAACTATTTCGTTTCCTCGTTTTCTGTTGTGTTTATTAGGGACTGTCTTTAACTATTTCGTTTCCCCCTTGTTTTCGGGTTTAAGGACTGTTTTTAGCCATTTCGTTTCACGTTTGCTCCTTCGTTTCCCTTTTGTTTTTGGATTTGGGGAGTGTCCTTAACTTTTTCGTTTCCTTTGTTGTTCTCAGGTTTTGGGGACTGTGTTTTAACTACTTCGTTTCTATTTTGTTCTTGAGTCTAAGGACTGTTTTAAATATTTCGTTTCCTGGTTTCCTCTCGAGTTTATGCACTTGTCTTTTAACTATTTCGTTCCCCTTTTGTTTTCGGGTTTAGGGACTGTCTTTAACTATTTCTTTTTTTCATTTGCTTTCGGGTTTAGAAACTGTCTTTAACTATTACGTTTGTTCTCGGGGTTAGGAGCTGTCTTTAACTATTTCTTTTCTCCAATTGCTTTCGGGTTTAAAAACTGTCTTTAACTATTTCGTTTGCTCTTGGGATTAGGGGCTGTTTTAACTATTTCGTTTCCTCCATTAATTTTGTGTTTATAGAATTCCTTTAACTATTTCCTTTCCGTCGTTGTTCTCGAGTTTGGGGATTGTCTTTAACTATTTCGTTTCCTTCGTTGTTCTCGAGTTTAGGGACTGTCTTTTAACTATTTCGTTTCTCTTTTGTTTTCAGATTTGGGGACTGTCTTTAACTATTTCGCTGCCATGTTGATTTCGGTTTTAAGGACTGTCCTTAACTATTTCGTTTCTCATTTGCTCCCTCGTTTCCTCTTTGCTTTTGGATTTGGGGATTGTCTTTAACTCTTTCGTTTCCTTCGTTGTTCTCAAGTTTTATGACATACTGTCTTCAGCTATTTCGTTTTCTCACTTGTTCTCGGGTTTCGATGCGTCGATGTTTTGGAGTTTTGGGGACGGTCTTTTAACTATTTCGTTCCTATTTTGTTTTCGAGTTTGTGGATTGTTTTTAACTATTTCGTTTTCTTTTTTGTTCTCAGGTTTGGGGGACTGTCTTTAGGTATTTCATTTTCCCATTTGTTCTCGGGCTTATAACTCTCTTTAACTATATCGTTTCCTTCGTTGTCTTCGGATTTGTGGATTGTCTTTGACTTTTCGTTTCCTCCGTTGTATTCGGGTTTAGGAACTGTCTTTAGCTACTTCGTTGTCACGTTGTTCTTGAGTTTAGGGACTTTCTTTTAACTATTTTGTTCCCCTTTTGTTTTCGGGTTTTGAAGGGATTGTCTTTAACTATTTTGTGTCCTTCGTTGTTCTCGAGTTTAGGGACTGTCTTTCAACTATTTCGTTTCCATTTTTTTTCCGGTTTAAGGACTGTCTTTACCTATTTCTTTTCTTTCCTTGTTCTCGAGTTTAGGGACTGTTTTTTAACTATTTCGTTCCCCTTTTGTTTTTGGGTTTAGGGACTGTCTTTTAACTATTTCGTTCCTATTTTATTTTTGAGTTTAGGGACTGTCTTTACCTATTTCTTTTTCTCATTTGCTTTCGGGTTTAGGAACTGTTTTTAACTATTTCGTTTCCTCTATTATTTTCGTGTTTATAGACTGCCTTTAACTATTTCTTTTCCGTCGTTGTTCTCGAGTTTGGGGCTTGTATTTAACTATTTCGTTTCTCTCTTTTGTTTTTGAGTTTAAGGGCTGTATTTAACTATTTCGTTTCCTCTGTTGTTGTTGGGTATAGGAATTATAATTATCTGCTTCGTTTCCTCGTTGTTCTGGAGTTTTGGGGACTGTCTTTTAACTATTTCGTTCCCCTTTTGTTTTCGGATGTGGGGACTGTCTTTAACTATTTCGTTGCCATGTTGCTTTCGTTACCACGTTGTTCTTGAGTTTAGGGACTTTCTTTTAACTATTTCGTTCCCCTTTTGTTTTCGGGTTTAGGGACTGTCTTTAACTATTTCTTTTCTTCATTTGCTTTCGGGTTTAGGAACTGTTTTTAACTATTTCGTTTTCTCCATTAATTTCTTCATTGTTCTCGAGTTTGGGGATTGTCTTTTACTATTTTGTGTCCTTCGTTGTTCTCGAGTTTAGGGACTGTCTTTTAACTATTTCGTTCCCCTTTTGTTTTCGGATGTGGGGTTTGTCTTTAACTATTTCGTTGCCATGTTGCTTTCGGGTTTAAGGACTGTACTCAACTATTTCGTTTCTCATTTGCTCCGTGGTTTCCTCTTTGCTTTTGGATTTTGGAATTGTCTTTAACTCTTTCGTTTCCTTTGTTGTTCTCAAGTTTGATGGGAGACTGTCTTTAGCTATTTCGTTTTCTCACTTGTTCTCGGGTTTCGATGCCTCGATGTTTTGGAGTTTTGGGGACGGTCTTTTAACTATTTCGTTCCAATTTTTTTTTTTTTTTTTTCGAGTTTGTGGATTGTTTTTAACTATTTCGTTTTCTTTTTTGTTCTCAGGTTTGGGGGACTGTCTTTAGGTATTTCATTTTCCTATTTGTTCTCGGGTTTATAACTCTCTTTAACTATTTCGTTTCCTTCGTTGTCTTCGGATTTGTAGAATGTCTTCGACTTGTTGTTTCCTCCGTTGTTTTCGGGTTTAGGGACTGTCTTTAGCTACTTCGTTACCACGTTGTTCTTGAGTTTAGGGACTTTCTTTTAACTATTTCGTTCCCTTTTTGTTTTTGGGTTTAGGGACTGTCTTTTAACTATTTCGTTCTTCTTTTGTTTTCGGGTTTAGGGACTGTCTTTAACTATTTCTTTTCTTCATTTGCTTTCGGGTTTAGGAACTGTTTTTAACTATTTCGTTTTCTCCATTAATTTTGCGTTTATAGACGACCTTTAACTATTTCTTTTCCGTCGTTGTTCTCGAATTTGGGGATTGTCTTTAACTATTTCGTGTCCTTCGTTGTTCTCGAGTTTAGGGACTGTCTTTTAACTATTTCGTTTCCATTTTGTTTTCCGGTTTAAGGACTGTCTTTAACTATTTCTTTTCTTTCCTTGTTCTCGAGTTTAGGGACTGTTTTTTAACTAGTTTGTTCCCCTTTTGCTTTTGGGTTTAGAGACTGTTTTTAACTATTTCGTTCCCCTTTTGTTTTCGGGTTTAGGGACTGTCTTTAATTATTTCTTTTCTTCATTTGCTTTCGGGTTTAGGAACTGTTTTTAACTATTTAGTTTCCTCTATTAATTTTGTGTTTATAAACGGCCTTTAACTATTTCTTTTCCGTCGTTGTTCTCGAGTTTGGGGATTGTCTTTAACTATTTCGTGTCCTTCGTTGTTCTCGAGTTTAGGGACTGTCTTTTAACTATTTCGTTTCCAATTTGTTTTCCGGTTTAAGGACTGTCTTTAACTATTTCTTTTCTTTCCTTGTTCTCGAGTTTAGGGATTGTTTTTTAACTATTTCGTTCCCCTTTTGTTTTCGGGTTTAGGGACTGTCTTTAACTATTTCTTTTCTTCATTTGATTTCGGGTTTAGGGGCTGTTTTTAACTATTTCGTTTCCTCCATTAATTTTGTGTTTATAGACGGATTTTAACTATTTCTTTTCCGTCGTTGTTCTCGAGTTTGGGGATTATCTTTAACTATTTCGTTTCCTTCGGTGTTCTCGAGTTTAGGGACTGTTAATTAACTATTTCGTAACTCTTTTGCTTTCGGGTTTAGGGACTGTTTTTAACTATTTCGTTTCCTCTATTATTTTCGTGTTTATAGACTGCCTTTAACTATTTCTTTTCCGTCGTTGTTCTCGAGTTTGGGGCTTGTATTTAACTATTTCGTTTCCTCTGTTGTTGTTGGGTATAGGAATTATAATTATCTGCTTCGTTTCCTCGTTGTTCTGGAGTTTTGGGGACTGTCTTTTAACTATTTCGTTCCCCTTTTGTTTTCGGATGTGGGGTCTGTCTTTAACTATTTCGTTGCCATGTTGCTTTCGGGTTTAAGGACTGTACTCAACTATTTCGTTTCTCATTTGCTCCGTGGTTTCCTCTTTGCTTTTGGATTTTGGAATTGTCTTTAACTCTTTCGTTTCCTTTGTTGTTCTCAAGTTTGATGGGAGACTGTCTTTAGCTATTTCGTTTTCTCACTTGTTCTCGGGTTTCGATGCCTCGATGTTTTGGAGTTTTGGGGACGGTCTCTTAACTATTTCGTTCCTATTTTTTTTTTTTCGAGTTTGTGGATTGTTTTTAACTATTTCGTTTTCTTTTTTGTTCTCAGGTTTGGGGGACTGTCTTTAGGTATTTCATTTTCCTATTTGTTCTCGGGTTTATAACTCTCTTTAACTATTTCGTTTCCTTCGTTGTCTTCGGATTTGTAGAATGTCTTCGACTTTTTGTTTCCTCCGTTGTTTTCGGGTTTAGGGACTGTCTTTAGCTACTTCGTTACCACGTTGTTCTTGAGTTTAGGGACTTTCTTTTAACTATTTCGTTCCCTTTTTGTTTTTGGGTTTAGGGACTGTCTTTTAACTATTTCGTTCCCCTTTTGTTTTCGGGTTTAGGGACTGTCTTTAACTATTTCTTTTCTTCATTTGCTTTCGGGTTTAGGAACTGTTTTTAACTATTTCGTTTTCTCCATTAATTTTGCGTTTATAGATGGCCTTTAACTATTTCTTTTCCGTCGTTGTTCTCGAGTTTGGGGATTGTCTTTAACTATTTCGTGTCCTTCGTTGTTCTCGAGTTTAGGGACTGTCTTTTAACTATTTCGTTTCCATTTTGTTTTCCGGTTTAAGGACTGTCTTTAACTATTTCTTTTCTTTCCTTGTTCTCGAGTTTAGGGACTGTTTTTTAACTAGTTTGTTCCCCTTTTGTTTTTGGGTTTAGAGACTGTTTTTAACTATTTCGTTCCCCTTTTGTTTTCGGGTTTAGGGACTGTCTTTAATTATTTCTTTTCTTCATTTGCTTTTGGGTTTAGGAACTGTTTTTAACTATTTAGTTTCCTCTATTAATTTTGTGTTTATAAACGGCCTTTAACTATTTCTTTTCCGTCGTTGTTCTCGAGTTTGGGGATTGTCTTTAACTATTTCGTGTCCTTCGTTGTTTTCGAGTTTAGGGACTGTCTTTTAACTATTTCGTTTCCATTTTGTTTTCCGGTTGAAGGACTGTCTTTAACTATTTCTTTTCTTTCCTTGTTCTCCAGTTTAGGGACTGTTTTTTAACTACATATTTCGTTCCCCTTTTGTTTTTGGGTTTAGGGACTGTCTTTTAACTATTTCGTTCCCATTTTATTTTTGAGTTTAAGGACTGTTTTTAACAACTTCGTTTCCGCATTCCCTCTCGAGTTTAAGAACTTTCTTTAACTATTTCGTTTCCTCGTTCCCTCTCGAGTTTGGGGGGGCTGTCTTTAGCTATTTTGTTTTCTCATTTGTTCTCGGGTTTAAGGACTGCCTTTAACTATTTCGTTTGCTATCGGGGTTAAAGACTGTTTTTAACTATTTCGCTTCCTTCATTATTTTTAGTAGTAGTATTAGTTGTTTCAGTATTATTTTGTTTCGTTAACTATTTTGTTTCCTTTGTTGTTCTGGAGTTTAGCGAGTTTTGTTTTCTTCGTTCTCAAATTTAAGGATTGACGAACTATTTCGAATTCAAGAATCCTAAATTTCATAAATGAGATAAAATTAATTGAAAGTGTCAGCATTACAGTTTTTTAAATCATCCGAAAATTCGAAAATTCCATGAAGCCCAAAATTCTATAAATCCTATTCTGTTTCCAAAACCAGGAGATTCTAATATTTTATTGCGAAATTTTGATGAAAGACTTCTGCTGAAGAAATCTTTAGAAGGTGTTATTCCTGAATGAACGAAAAAGATGGCTTCATAATCATTATGTCAAAGGTCAATAATTTCATATTCTGGATTTATTTGTAGTTTCATTCAAATTTTTTCATCTTTTGTCAGTAAGTTTTTTAGTAGGTACATACATATATTATCCTGTCTTTACCATTTTTTGGTAACTCGGAATACGATCTTACTCCTTACATCACCGAACTTCTTAATTCTAATGGCACTTTCTCGTCGGCCGGAAGCGTCGCTTTTTCGGCAGTCAATCAGCGATTTGTCTTCACGAAGCTTCGAAAGAAAGACGACAGTTAGAATGCGAAGTGATTCGGTGCTGCCGGTATTGCCCTCCGCTTCCTGAATCGGCCGCTTGACAGTCAACGCACGAAGAACGACGTCCAACGCAGGAGGCAGGACGCGATATCGATAACGGTACACTCGGATCCGACATAGGGACGGACGTTGCATAACGAGAACTGTCCCAGAACGCCTCCCTGCAGCACTCCGCCACGCTAATGACAAGCAATCAGACTTCCGCGTTTCTCCTCCGTATGGTGACGTACGCGTGCCCGAGCCGATATTACAGATATCTGGGCAGTGGACGGTGGCGTCGGCGGACACCCTCTCATTACCGTCCTCCGTTTCATCTACGGTCACTGCAACGTTGAGCAAGAGGCCTATCATCATGCGGACGCGAAGATGTTGTTTGTCAACCGAACGTGAACGGCCGATGGATAATCACCGGAGGAAAATCGTGCGCTCGTCGGCCATGTCGACGATTATATTAGCCATTGCGAAACGGACGATTGCTGAAGTTGGTTTCTCCGAAGGAAGAAGTCAACACATAAAACGTTTCGACCAGTGAGCAAACGATAAAATACAAAACATTCCAAATTTCGATATTACAAAAAACTATCAAAAAGAACGTAGAAACTGACAAAAATAGAGGATGGAAAACAAACCGAGAAAGAGCAATAGCAAAAGGGACAGAGAAAAAAGATACAAGAAATTATATTACTTATAGCAAGGGCAAATTATGGTAAAAGAGAAATATGGGAAGAACAGAAACTAAGTTACAAATCTTAATAATAATATCTTTTTGTTTTCGTTTTGTAAAATACCTACATAATCGCTGAAGTGGTAGGTATACAATTTGACAGCTGTCAAACTTAACCGCAAAATTTGATGTCAATTCGTACATTTTCTCGTTTTGCAAAAAAAGATGTTCAATACTCGTGCGCTGTCACTTCAGGGTCTTGACAGCGCGATTGCGTCGAAATAGTTATTTAATTACAAGACGGTTGACAAAACGTCAGTATTTTTTCGTATGAACGCGAAGCAACGGATCACTCGGTCGAACAGAACAGAGGCGAGATAATGACGTAAACGATACTAAAAGGAGTCGAAGGCGATCCGGTGAAACCGTAGAAAAGAGGAAACCCGGTGGATGTGGACCTCACATCCTATTATCTACATCCTGGCTCATCCTCTTACGGCCGAGAATCTGCCGGCCGGAGGTCGCCTGCACAGGATATACGAGAACGGGATTAAAATCCGATTCCCCGATGATGGCCGTCCGGCCGTGAAAACACCCATAAATACCATCGACGACGTGACCATCACCGCAAAGAACCGTTCTTCCCTCGACAAATTGCGCGGTGCGGTCCATCGATGCGAAAACGGGATTAGAAGTGCTCGACGAAATTGGGCAACTGCATCGGGAGGCGACGATCGGTTATGCGCGATGCGCCCTCATCACAAAATAAAAGAGCAAGAGGTGCGAGCCGACGACGGAATACAAATCAGGAGAGTTTGAAGACCTATACGGTAGCTCGGTGGTGGTGGTGGTGGGCATCAGGCATTTAAAAACTATAGGTAGGTACGTCGAATAGCAGAGATAACACAACGCGCGCCGCCGCTTGGACGATGACCTCATTACAAGTTCAACGATACTAATTATCATTTGAACAAATATCTCGTTGCGAAACCATCAATTCGACACCGAGCGGGGTTTCACAAATCGCCCTGGATATGGGCAGAAAGTGCAAGGTCGGACGAAAAGTGGAGCGCCGGGATTTTATACGACGACCGTCAGAAATCTAAAACTCTTTCGCAACGCGATTAATTTGTCACTTTCGTATTTTTGATTGCTCTTACTTACTGGGGGTCTTCCCTTATGAATCCCTGCTCCATTCTTATTTCTCAATATATGTATCTTCATTTTTCCATTTTTTGGTCCTTCTAAAAAAAAATTGAAATCAGAAATTGTTAAAGAAAAGGCATTTTCTAATAGAATGTTAAAACATGAAATAATAATAAAACGTCAAGTCTACAGACTGTCTTCATCTATTTCGCCCACCGATGACTTCTCTAAAGACCATCTTTATCTTTCTATTATAAGCATCAGGGACTCTTTATGTATTATTGTCTCTCTTTATGTATTATGCCCACCGACACCGGAAGAAAGACCTAAATGAGGCAGTGGTAGGCGAAATAAACAGAGAAAGACAGTCCCCACGTATAGCAGTCAGCAGTGAGCATATTAGATATAGAGATAGACAGTCTCTTTAGAGGAGTCTGACAGTTAGAGGAGTCAGCGCTGGGCGAAATAAACAGAGAAAAATAATCTCCACGTATAGGAGTCAGCAGTGGGCATAGCAGATATAGAGAAAGATAGTCTGTTTAGAGGAGTCAGCGGTGGGCGAAATAGACAGAGAAAGACAGTCCCCACGTGTAGGAGTTCGCAGTGGGCATAGTAGATATAGAGAAAGACAGTCGCTTTAGAGGAGTCAGCGGTGAGCGAAATAAACAGAGAAAGACAGTCCCCACGTATAGGAGTCAGCAGTGGGCATAGTAGATATAGAGAAAGACAGTCCCCACGTATAGGAGTCAGCAGTGGGCATAGTAGATATAGAGAAAGACAGTGTGTTTAGAGAAGTTAGCGGTGGGCGAAATAAACAGAGAAAGACAGTCCACACGTGTAGGAGTTCGCAGTGGGCATAGTAGATATAGAGAAAGACAGTCGCTTTAGAGGAGGCAGGGGTGGGGGAAATGAACAGAGAAAGACAATCTTCACGTATAGGAGATATAGAGAAAGACAGTCTCTTTAAAGGAGTCAGCGCTTGGGCGAAATAAACAGAGAAAGATAATCTCCACGTATAGGAGTCAGCAGTGGGCATAGCAGATATAGAGAAAGATAGTCTATTTAGAGGAGTCAGCGGTGGGCGAAATAAACAGAGAAAGAGAATCTCCACGAATAGGAGTCAGCAATGGGCATAGTAGATATAGAGAAAGACAGTCGCTTTAAAGGAGTCAGCAGTGGGTGAAATAGACAGAGAAAGACAGTTCCCACCTATAGCAGTCAGCAGTGGGCATAGTAGATATAGATAATGACAGTCTCTTTGGAGGAGCCAGCGGTGAGCGAAATAAACAGAGAAAGACAGTCTCCACGTATAGGAGTCATTAGTGGGCATAGTAGATATAGAGAAAGACAGAAAGTCTCTTTAGAGGAGTCAACACATTTTCACAAAACGAATGGCAAATATATACACTTCTTAAAAAATGTCAAAAACATCCACAAAATACAAAAAAATGTAAAAAGATTTTTGACAACACAAATAATGGCAAGAAAGACAATTTGTCAGAGGGATTTTGACAAAACCAATTATATGAAAGCCACCTTCTAAAAAGGTGTCAACAAAGAAGAAAGGCATTTTCTAAAAAGATGCTAACAACACAAATGACAAGAAGGGCACTTTCTAAAATTATTTCGACAAAACATGTGACAAAGGCATTTTCTGATAGGATGACAGCCCAGGAAACGGCGCAAAAGACAGTGTCTAAAATATTTTTGACAGAACAAATAGCAAAAAAGACACTTTCTAAAAATATGGTGACTAAATGTGATTTTGATAAAATAAAAAAGATATTTTACTTATAAGGATTTTGTCAAAGCAATGACAAGAAAAGCACTTTTAATATGATGGTATAACGTCAATAAAACACTTTCTGAAAATATTTGGACAACTTTCTAAAACGATTCTGACAAAACTTTCTAAAAAAAAATTGACAAAAGCAATGATATGAAGAGTAATTTGTAAAGAATCACAGACCATTTAGCGTAAAAAAAAACACTTTTTAAAAAGATGTCAAAATCATCCACAAAATGAAAAAAATTAAAAAGATTTTTGACAACACAAATAATAGCGAGAAACACACTTTCTCAAGGGATTTTGACAAAACAAATGAAATGAAAGGCATTTTCTAAAAAGATTCTAACAACACAAATGACAAGAAGGGCAATTTCTAAAATTATTTCGACAAAACATGTGACAAAGGCATTTTCTGATAGGATGACAGCCCATGAAACGGCGCAAAAGACAGTGTCTAAAATATCTTTGACAGAACAAATAGCAAAAAAGACTTTCTAAAAATATGGTGACTCAATGGGATTTTGACAAAATAGAAAAGATGTTTTACTTATAAGGATTTTGTCAAAGCAATGACAAGGAAAGCACTTTTAATATGATGGTACCTATAACGTCAATAAAACACTTTCTGAAAATATTTGGACAACTTTCTAAAACGATTCTGACAAAACTTTCTAAAAAAAAATTTACAAAAGCAATGATATGAAGAGTAATTTGTAAAGAATCACAGACCATTTAGCGTAAAAAAAACACTTTTTAAAAAGATGTCAAAAACATCCACAAAATGAAAAAATTAAAAAGATTTTTGACAACACAAATAATAGCGAGAAAGACACTTTCTCAAGAGATTTTTGACAAAACAAATGAAATGAAAGGCATTTTCTAAAAGGATTCTAACAACACAAATGACAAGAAGGGTAATTTCTAAAATTATTTCGACAAAAAATGTGACAAAGGCATTTTCTGATAGGATGACAGCCCATGAAACGGCACAAAAGACAGTGTCTAAAATATCTTTAACAGAACAAATAGCAAAAAAGACTTTCTAAAAATATGGTGACTCAATGGGATTTTGACAAAATAGAAAAGATGTTTTACTTATAAGGATTTTGTCAAAGCAATGACAAGAAAAGCACTTTTAATATGATGGTACCTATAACGTCAATAAAACACTTTCTGAAAATATTTAGACAATTTTGGACAACTTTCTAAAACGATTCTGACAAAACTTTCTAAAAAAAATTGACAAAAGCAATGATATGAAGGGTAATTTGTAAAGAATCACAGACCATTTAGCGTAAAAAAAACACTTTTTAAAAAGATGTCAAAAACATCCACAAAATGAAAAAATTTAAAAAGATTTTTGACGACACAAATAATGGCAAGAAAGACACTTTCTCAGAGATTTTTACAAAACAAATGAAATGAAAGACACTTTCTAAAAGGGTTGTCAACAAAGAAGAAAGACATTTTCTAAAAGGATATTTACAACACAAATGACAAGAAGGGCACTTTCTAAAATCATTTTGACAAAACACGTAAGAAAGGCATTTTCTGATAGGACGACAAAACATGAAACAGCACAAAAGACAGTGTCTAAAATATTTTTGACAAAACAAATAGCAAAAAAGACACTTTCTAAAAATATTGTGACTAAATGGGATTTTGACAAAATAGAAAAGATATTTTACTTATAAGGATTTTGTCAAAGCAATGACAAGAAAGGCACTTTTAATATGATGGTATAGATACCACATAAAAATTCAATAAAACACTTTCAGAAAATATTTGGACAATTTTGGACAACTTTCTAAAACGATTCTTACTAAACTTTTTTTTTTTTAAATTGACAAAAGCAATGATATGAGGGGTAATTTCTAAAGAATCACAGACCATTTGGCGTCAAGAAAAAATACATTTTTTAAAAAGATGTCAAAAACATACACAAAATAAGAAAAAAAAATTAAAAGATTTTTGACGACACAAATAATAGCAAGAAAGACACTTTCTCAAGGGATTTTGACAAAACAAATGAAACGAAAGGCATTTTCTAAAAGGATGCTAACAACACAAATGAGAATAAGGGCACTTTCTAAAATCATTATGACAAAACACGTGACAAAGGCATTTTCTGATAGGATGACAGCCCATGAAACGGCACAAAGGACAGTGTCTAAAATATCTTTGACAGAACAAATAGGAAAAAAGACTTTCTAAAAATATGGTGACTAAATGGGATTTTGACAAAATAAAAAATATATTTTACTTATAAGGATTTTGTCAAAGCAATGACAAGAAAGGCACTTTTAATATGATGGTATAGATACCACATAAAACGTCAATAAAACACCTTATGAAAATATTTGGACAATTTTGGACAACTTTCTAAAACGATTCTGAAAAAACTTTGTAAAAAAAATTGACGAAAGCAATGATATGAGGGGTAATTTCTAAAGAATCACAGAGCATTTAGCGTCAGAAAAAAAATACAGTTTTTAAAAAGATGTCGAAAGACCATTTAGAAAGATAAGATTTTGACGAAACAAATGACAACGAAAACTAAACTTTCTGAGAGGATATTTATTAACCATCATGTAGTGTCAAAACAGAAAATTTCTAAAAAGACGCCGACTAAATGTTAAACACCTTTTCATAAAACGAATGGCAAATATATATACACTTTTTAAAAAGATGTCAAAAACATCCACAAAATAAGAAAAGTTTTTAAAAAGATATTTGACGACACAAATAATAGCAAGAAAGACACTTTCTCAAGAGATTTTGACAAAACAAATGAAATGAAAGGCACTTTCTAAAAGAGTGTCAACAAAGAAGAAAGGCATTTTCTAAAAGGATGCCAACAACACAAACGACAAGAAGGGCACTTTCTAAAGTCATTATGAAAAAACATGTGACAAAGGCATTTTCTGATTGGATGACAGCCCAGGAAACGGCACAAAAGACAGTGTCTAAAATATTTTTGACAGAACAAATGGCAAAAAAGACACTTTCTAAAAATATGGTGACTAAATGGGATTTTGACAAAATAGAAAAGATATTTTACTTATAAGGATTTTGTCAAAGCAATGACAAGAAAGGCACTTTTAATATGATGGTATAGATACCACATAAAACGTCAATAAAACACTTTCTGAAAATATTTGGACAATTTTGGACAACCTTCTAAAACGATTCTGACAAAAGTTTCTAAAGAAAATGACAAAAGTAATGATATGAGGGGTAATTTCTAAAGAATCACAGACCATTTAGCGTCAAAAATAATACACTATTTAAAAAGATGTCAAAAACATCCACAAAATAAGGAAAAAAATTTAAAAAAATTTTTGACAACACAAATTATGGCAAGAAAGACACTTTTTGACAAAACAAATAAAATAAAAGGCACTTTCTAAAAGGTTGTCGACAAAGAAGAAAGGCATTTTCTAAAAGATTGTCGACAAAGAAGAAAGGCATTTTCTAAAAGGATGTTTACAACACAAATGACAAGGGCACTTTCTAAAATCATTTCGACAAAACATGTGACAAAGACATTTTCTAATAGGAGGACAGCCCATGAGACGGCTGACAAAAGACAGAGTCTAAAATATTTATGACAGAACAAGTAGCAAAAAAGACACTTTCTAAAAATATGGACACTAAACGGGATTTTGACAAAATAGAAAAGATATTTTACTTATAAGGATTTTGTCAAAGCAATGCCAAGAAAGGCATTTTTAATATGATGATGGTATAGATACAACATAAAACGTCAATAAAACACTTTCTGAAAATATTTGAACAATTTTGGACAACTTTCTAAAACGATTCTGACAAAACTTTCTAAAAAAAAATTTACAAAAGCAATGATATGAGGGGTAATTTCTAAAGAATCACAGACCATTTAGTGTCAAAAAAAAACTTTTTAAAAAAATGTCAAAAACATCCACAAAATAAAAAACATTTTTTTAAAAGATTTTTGACAACACAAATAATGGCAAGAAAGACACTTTCTAATGATGTTATAGTCGCGTCAATAAATACATAAAACAGGCAATCTTCGGAAGTCCTCAAAAACAGCTTCGATTTTAATGATTTTTTTTGTGAATGTTTGTTTTTATATATGTATTATTTAAAATTAGAAACCTTTTGAAGTGGGGAAATTATTATTTATATTGTTTAAACACTATTTATTATATTTATATAAAAAAAACAGTTTTCAATACTTATTCTACAAATAATATATAGATTATTTATTTTACACATTTATTAATAAAATAATTAATAATTGTTCATCAATACTCGTAGGAAGGAAAAATTTGAGAATTTCCCTCGATTTCCATGGGATTCCCTGATCAGATCCTGACTTTTTGACAATGGAACCACCTCAAGAGTATACCCTTTCAAATAAAAGAAGAATTTTGTAAATCGTAAACTTAAAAAAAACATACAACCGAATTAATAACTTCCTCTTTTTTTGAAGTCTGTTAAAAAAAAAAACGCAAAACTATTTTTTTTTTTTAGACAAATTTAATATCATACATGTTTAAATAATATTAATAGTTATATCCGCGCTTCAAAAGGTTTCTGATTATAAATAATAAGAAAAAAAAAAACAAAAATAAAAAAAAGCATCAAAATCGGAGGACTTCATTGACGCGACTATATTATACTTGCAAAAGAAATGCCCAGAAAAAGGCATTCTAAAGAATAATAAGAAAGGCATTTTCTAAAACGATTCTGACATCACTAATGACAAAAAAGGCATTTCCTAAAAAATATTTTTGACAAATAATTATGCCAAGGCACTTTCTAAAAAGGTTTTCACAATACAAATGGTAAAACTATAGTTTTTAAAATTACATGTCCACAAAAGAAAAGAGGCATTTTCTGATATAGGATGACAGGACGGCACAAAAGACACTGTTTTGAATCTGGTTGACGTGAGCGATATATGAGACCTAAATTTATGTGAAAGAAACGACAACTCTTGACGGCAAGTTCTCGGTCACCCATAAACATCCAGCTGGTACAATGATGATTCAATTTTTGGCGTTTTTGAAATTCTTTAATCTTGAAATGATTTTGGAATGTTGTCTTGCAGTTTTTCGAATAGGTATTGGAGTCTTGTGTGGATCTTTTTTAAAATATTTAAGATTTTGGCATTTCGAGATCATGATGTAAAACTGAATAAGTCTTCAAAGCTTTTGATCTTGTCTGTATTGTAATTTTAACATTTCAAAATCCTGAAAAGGGTCTTTCTGAATCCGCAGTAGGTTATCGATTTCTCGAATATCGTCAGCGGCCGTATTATTGCTAATCATAACGATAATGTAATGACCACTGATTACCTACACCCCAGCACGGACGTTATTAATGGCGCATCTTTTTCATCGCCAGCAGCAATAACACCAAACGGTGTAATAACAATCCACACCTGTTTACCGCATCGAAACATTTTTTGTATAATTCTATCAGTTGCGTTTCGAATCGTATAATTTAGGTATTCCAAATAGTCCATCGATCGGCTCGAGGCGATTACAATGCGAGTCATAAGTGACATTTATGACCGTCATTAGACATGTCGTAAGTAAAATGAATGGTTTTTAATTTGCCGGAATTCGTTGCGATATGATGGAGCCGAAAGAGTGTTTCTTCGATGTGGTGACCCGAGCAAAAGTAATCAATATGCAGAGGCCCGGGAGAGATCGAGCGGACGGACGGACGTGCAGGTATCTTGGCCGAGGTCTCCTCTTCTGTTGCTGGTGCTTCGCCCGTTCGAAATTACTCATTGACACACGCAGGAGGAGAGAAATTTGCGGTCGCCATAACTGGCTTTATTAGCCGCTGGTGGAGTCGACGTGATGGGCATGAAATCGGACAACTGCACAAGATTTCAACAATAGATGAGTAAGCAGCGGAAAGTAGCGCTGATGGCTTTCGGAATCGATTTTTGATTTTACACCTCGTGTGCCAGAAGTACAGAAGAGACGAAGAATGTAAAATAAAATTTTGGTATAATTCCCAAAGCCCCCCAAAACCCGGTCAACAACCCGAAACAATAACCAATTAATCTTCGACTTATCACAATTTCTATTGCGCCGTTGGAATGAACTCTGAAAATCGAGAGCTTCATCAGCATGCGTTTCTCGTCCCTCCCGTAGAAGGAGCACCGCCGAGAGCCTCTCCGTTACGTACGCGCATTCCTCCTTTTGGCGTTGGAGATCTGCCAAAATTATCTCGCAGGTCACGCCCAAATTCTCCAGACTTTGCAAACACATCGCCCCGGTCGAGGGGCCACTGTACTCGTCGCTGATTTGCCGCGGCGGATGCTGCGTCCCCATTCGTCGGAGAGTGGGATGAATGCCCGCGCTGGACCAGTAGCAAAGATGCTGCGAAATTCACTTAGGGCTCCGCCTATGGTAGAGCGGCCAATGAGAATGGAGGCTGCGTGGGGCAAGATGTGGGCCAAGATGAAGACTGGAGGAACAACTATCCACAAAGTGATCAACGTTCTAGACTATGGGGGATGTTGCAGTGACGCATGAAAAATGTGTTTAATACCGCATGAAAGCTATTAATAACACAAGTGTCTTGTCTTATATAACTGTTATTTAACTGATTTCAATAACATCTGCAACCCGGAATACAAGAAGGCTAACGAAGGCCTGCATACATTGACGCCTTTACATGATTCATGTCCTTCGGGCTCCGTAATTAAGATAATTACTGAAGTTTTCACGACTGGGTGGGGTAACTAAATAAGTATGTATATCTTTTCTGCTTGTTGAATAGAAACATATTATAATAGACACAAACAACCATTGGTTGACCGGCAACCCACAATACACGTAAATTGTATTTTGACCTGCAGATAATCCAAAAAACGTCAAAATTAAAAGTTCGCTTTGTCTAGACACGTGGAATTGGTAAATAGTTAAATGCATCCTGTTGAATACAAATTTAATCACATATACATACATACAAGGCGTTTTACCATTTATTTTATTTTAATCAGTCATGAATCTTCGCGAGCAACGTCGCCCTCCTCTCCGTGTTCTGGAACAGCGCCCTCACCAGCTGCTTCAACTCTTCGGCCTTGAACTGTAGCCCCAAGGGCCCCTTCCCGTCCGCCCACCGATCGTGGATGTCCACCAAGCTCGCGCTCAACACGAACGCCAGCTCGTTCAGCCTGTACCACCCGGCCACGAACAGACTGACCTCCTTCGGGTCGGTGAACAGCTTCGGCCCCCTCGTCTGCACCATCTTGAACAGCTCCCCCAACTGCTCGGCCGCGTCCGTCGAGATGTCCTCCAGCTTCAGCACGGCCCCCACCAGCTCGCCGCACAGCGCGTTCAAGATCGCCCCCAAATTCCGGTTGTACTCCTCGTAGGGCAGCACTTTGTGCCACACCGTCCGAAGGAGTTCCTGCTGTCGCAAGCACTGTCTGAGCGATTTCTCCGTGCTCGGCTCCAGGTGCTCCAGGGTGTGTTTGTGAAGGTCGGACTCCTTCATGGTTTCGTGGACCTGACGGATCTGGGCGTCAACGAAGGCGACGAGTCGTTCGGTGGCGGCGATCTTCAGCTGGGGGCCTTCCTCTTTGAAGCTCTTGGGAACGTTGAGGGTGGAGGGCACGGTGGTGAGGTGGGTGTCGCTCCACGTAGAGAGCTTGTGCGATATGTACATGCAGTTGTTGTAAAAGACGGCGATCTGCTGGGGGATGGTTTGGAGGAGCTTCTTGTGGTGCTCGGATACCACGATGGGATACTTCTGGCAGATGGTCTTGGCGGCGGTAAAGAGTCGCCCGGCGCACACGTCGGAAGCGGCGGGAATCTGTAGGAGGATCTTCTCCAGGAGGTTGAGAAGGTCGATAACGCTGCGAGAAACGGAGCACCTAGGAAACTCCACCGTGGCCAACCCCGGCGCTTGCGTCACTCCCACCTCCACCAGGTCGTGTAGATCCTTCTTCATGAGCTCCCCGGCCGCGTTAACGTACTCCTGGCACTTCTTATTAATGAACAGCACATCTATATTATTTGCATACTCCAAAATTGAAGTCGTGTCTGCCGCAAAAATCTGGGCTTCTGTGAGCGCCCTCTCAAGGTCCTTGGTGGCCTCAATGACCACGCTGTAGCGCTGCAGCCCCTCGCTGGTCGACGGAATTGTGTCTTGGAGACAGCGCTTGATGATGAGTTCAGACAGGTTGTCTCTGATGTCCCTCCCTATATAACCGAGTGTGGTCAGCTCTTCGTTCAGCGGAAAGTTCAAGTTCGTCAGGAGAAATTTTAAGACGGACTTCAGGTTGTTGAAGACCTCCTCGTAGGGAGACTTTCGTCGGGGGTCCACAATCGATAGCTCCATGATGGCAATGCTTCCATTGATTGTCACAATGGTGGTTGTAGAGTCCACAATTGGGACAAAAACTGCATTCCACAGAAAGTGTGTGACTTTGTCCAGGGGGGCCACAAACGACTTGTAGCAATACAGAGCTCCCAGGACCTCTGTGAGTTCAACACTGGACCTGACCTGGAGGATGTTCTTCTTGTCCTCAGACTTTATCACTACATGGTCAGTAAAAACCTGTGACATCTTATTGAGGAGACTCTGCTTCCGTGTCTTCAAGGTCACCACTAAGTTGTCTACTACCTCCAGATGCGCCCCTTCCCGCAACCCTTCTAGCTTCTCTTCTAGACTCAAGACTTTTTGCATGCAAGCTAAAAACGCCCGCTCTTCCTCCAATTCCTTGATCTTAAGAAGTCCTTCGTGCAGTTCATGCAGTTCTCGCACCAACGACAGGCTCATGTTGACCCTCTCAAGGAGATCTGCATGCTTTTTCAAGTTAACTTCGGCTTTAGTCAGCTCCTTCTGGGTTATGCTCCCCACGGTCGCAATGAGGCCGCCGGTGTCGTCTTGCAGTCGCTTTATCTTGTTGGCCAAAGCCTTGTTCTGCCGGGGGCGCTCCAGAAACCGCACGTAGACGTTCTCCAAATAGGAGATAACCTCACTTTTGCAAGTTTCCACACTTGCTGTGACTGCAGGCACTTGGGCGTTGATCTGATCTATCTCCATCTTCTCTACACACGACAGAACCTCGGCCAGATATGAACCCATTGTTATTTTTTTTGTCCCCTTTTCACCTGTCCGTTTGACATGGAACCTTTCAATTTCAAATTTGACACTAGTGACACTAGTTGCCAACATAACGTTACAAATTTTTACCATATTAACCCAAAGGACACTCCGGAATTCTCAAATTCGTCCTTTGTTGTTGTGTGGGAAGGCAGCGGCGTCCCTGGGCCACCACCACCAAAAAAGGGGGTGCAATGATGTGATTGCCGCTTTTTAATTACAATTATTTATTTGTCTTCGGTCAAACATAACCGCACTTCTCTGAACTTATATTCTAATTACATTGTGAAAATGCTCGATGGGTGGTACTGCCGCTCCATGGCCAACGCCGCTGCCCTTGCCGAGGAAGAAGAGCGCGCCCAGGAAGAGTCCAAGTTCAAAAAAGAGTACAAATTTCTCAAGCGGAAGTTCCACAACCTGGTCTATGTAAGCCTCCCTTGTTCCGCGATACCCTTAATAACCACTCTTTGCAGGAGAACGAGGCCCTGATGGAGGCTCTCCGTGCCGCCCAGAAGCGCCTCCTGGCAATCACCCGCGACAGGACCTTTCTTTTAGACCGCCTTCTCCTTCATGAAAAAGTAGACAACTCCACCTCAGAGTCAGAAGAGACCGACTCTTCCGACGACGGAGAGCCAGTCAAAGTGGAGCCCCCGCCCAAAAAGTGCCCTCTTCTTTTAGTTACTGTCTTAGTTTTACCTAAAATTTTACAGGCGGAAAGTGGAGAGTTCATACAATAACGGCCCCCACGCGGTGTCCTCCGGGAAGTCGCTGCCGTCGGTCAAGAAGCGGCGCAACCCCGCGCCGAGACCCTCCAGGTCCTTATCTCACCACACCTTGGTGCACATGCCTGGAGGGTCCACCAACAGCGGGCATATTTTATCGGACGGTCACATGACCCCCGAAGAGGTGGAGCGGCATCTACAGTCCCAGAACTACGTGGAGTTGGTGCCCGAGAGAGCCCCGCCCACCGTGCCCACCGAGATGTTCAGCAATGAGCCCTCGCTTGATAGGTAAACACAGATTGATTTAGGCCTCAAACTGATGTTGATTTTGTGTTGTAGTGAGTCCAATGATATAGGGGAGTTGGAGACGTCCCCTAGCAACATGGGGGAAGAGCTGAGCATTGACATGATAGCCGAGTAGGGTGTGATTTTTTTTTACTGTAAATAAAGCCTTTTGATAATGATTGTGGTTTCAAAGTGTGACGTCACAAAAATTGGAGTTTGACGTTTAATCGTTCCAAATAAAAGTCAAGTATTAGTGAGAGCCAACTTCTCGACGATACCTCGCTAACTTCACATAGTCAGCTGATTGTCATTTATTTACAAAATAAAAAAAATTATGACAAACATGAATGTAAACCGGATATTAGTGTGTTAAAGTGAGTCCCATTTTGCAAACCCCACCGTTGGGAGCAATGAGTGCAGAAAAATAGGTTAGGTCATCCGCTAGTCGGAGCCCCAAATGCCTGCCCACGCTGAGAAACTAACGAAACCCAAGAACATGGCCGAGGAGCTCTCTGGTGTGACCGTGGTCATCATAATAGGTCTGGGAGTGCTGACGTTTCTGCTGCTGTTCATATTCGCCAAAAGGCAAATAATGCGGTTCGCGTTGAGGTCACGGAGGGGCCCCCACGTACCCATCGGCCACGACGGGTCAAAGGTGGGGAAAAAACTGTGCGTTAATACCAGCTAAAGGAGGTTTTGTAGGTACTGAAGAGGGAAATCGACAGACGAATTGATTTGATCCCGAAAATCGTTTGTGAGCCCCTGTTGATTAGCAGAAAAGATCCCAGGTATATCGTGTACCCCGGACAGCAGATTCCGGCTCACTACTACCGGTTGAAAGCTGTCGACGACGTTAAAGTGTTGGGTAAGCTTGCAGGTCACTTCAAACAGAAAAGTGAGGTTAGAATTTTGGGCGCTTTTTTTTTATTAAAATAATTATGTTTTTAGTTCGGTGATTGTTATAGTTTAAATGAAAGCTTAGAATCCGCTGATCGTGTTAAAAGTGCGACTTAGTAGTAATGACAACGTAGTATGTGGTAAAGTCTACCCGAGATAATACATGTAGGCAACCACCATTTCAGAGGCCGAGATCACCAAGCAAGACAGCTGCTGCGTGCGCCACCCTAGCGAGAACCTCCGCGCCTATCTGCTGACCACCCTGGCGGCTCCCCTAAACGGCAGCGGCCAGCGACTCATCCACCAGTTCTGCGATCTCTACGAGCACGCCAGGCACGACCCGAGTCACTTCGGTGACGAGGAGTACCAGCAGTACAGTCGACTGCAGCTGAAGCTGCTCGATGCGTAAGTCTTACTAGTCAGCAAACCAAAACTAACAGCGAACGTTCAGGGCGAAACTACTCAAGTCCTACAACAGCAGGAAGTCCTCGCCCAACCGGACGCCTCTGCGCCACAAGCAGACCGCGCAGGAGAAGAACCGGAACCTGCTGGATCCCACGAGGCTGCCCCCGAACTACCCCGCTGACGAGGAGGTTCTTAGCGTCGACTCCCGGCCGACCTCGCTCACCGTACCGCCGCTGGCCGACAACGAGACATCCGTATGATGTAGCAATAGAGACGAGGGTCTGTTGAGGGCCTATAGGATTTGTATTAAATTAAGTATACTATAGTGATTATAGAAAAACAGTTGTAAATTTTATTGTTCGTAGTCTTAGGCACTGTAAGTCTGAACTTGAAATAAACATTTCGTTAGTAAAATCAGCACGCCACGTTCAGGTACTTGGTCCACTTGGCGGTCTTTTGAAATTCGGATTCATGCCGCAGCGCTTGCAGACATTCCAAAAACATGGGTCCGTATTCTTCGGCGAACATCCCTTCGGTGGTCATGTAGTAAAACCACTCCAGAGCCTGTGTAGTACAGATGCTCCAGTGGTTGACGTCCAACAATGCTGCTGCGGCTCGTGGAAACAATCTATACAGCTGCTGCAAATCTGTGAAATCCTTCAGGAATGTGCCGTGTCCGGAGAAGACGACGGTGGCTAAGATGAACACGTTGCACAGAAAAAAGACTTCCTTCTTTTCGGACTTCTCGGCCGTGACCGCCTGAATCTGGCCGATGAGGTCCAGGAGCCACAACACGCACTCGGTGTTGTCCTTATGGGTGGCGAAGACGGTGACGAGGTGATCAAAGAAAAACGATCGGAGTCTGGAAAATAACAGTTACTTTGAGGGGACGTTTTGAGCGGTTTACGTACGTGGGGAAAACGCTTCCGGCTTCTATGAGGTCGTTGAGTAAGTTCAGGGGAGCGTTTTTGCTCCTCGCGGCTCTGCAACATCTAATTCTGACAGCTTTCTTGAACCAGTCTGCTCTGACTTCCTTAATCGATTTAGGGGAGCTGAGGTCGTCGATGGATTTGGCGGGGAACAGAATGATGCACTCCAGTAGATCGTCGAAGAGCTGCAATCACAATACACTCACCCTTTGATGGAGGTGTATTTTGTACAACTAACCTTCGACGAGACATCGACGTCTAGGCAAACACCACCGATTATCTCAGCAACGACCAGTTTGTTCGCCTCTTGCACGTCCTCATCTCTGAGGGTGTCTTTCAACTCCCTCAACACATCCACCAGAAGCCCCTCCCGTCCGTTTTTGTACAACTCCACAGCTTTCAAAATTGTCAGTTCAAAGAACGGCTTCATGGTTAGAGGCTGGATACTGTTGGCCACATGCCTCAGGTTGTGATAAATGAGTAATACATCCCGATCTTCTTGTTCGTGCAGTTGCGTGACCGCCTCGATGTAGTTCACGATGAAGCGCCTTGCGGTCCCCGACAACACCACCTGGTGGGCCGCGATGTGCACACAAAAATCCTTAGCCTGGGACTCGTGGAACAACTCCTGTAAGAAACACCAATCTAGCGGCGGCAAGGGTTTGCTGTACTCCTGGCTGAATATCCTCAGACATTGAAGGTAGACCTTCTCGTGAATGCTGCCCTTCCATTTCAGAATTTTAGACTTGATGTGGGTGGACAGGCCGCGGACGACGCTGTTAATCGGCAGGTAAGAGTAGTCCACCGGCTCTCTGGTCCCCTTGACTTGATAGACAAATTTGAGGTAGTTTGAAATCTCCTGGGACATGAGCTTGATGAGAAAGTCGCCCACGATTGGGAGTTTTGTCTCGGTGCAGCTTTTCAGGAAGTGGATCCAACAGTGACCTGGCACCACGTGTCCGCCCTTCCTCACATTGAGACTCTCCTCGTCCAAGTACTCCTCCGGCATCCCCGCGACGATCTGCTCCACGCTGAAGTGCGTCAACGCCCCCAGAGCGGCCCCCCACACCTCGTCGCTGTAATTCAGAGTCAGGTACTCCCATAATTTGGCGACCACCTCTTCCAACAGTTTCGGGTACGCCTCCGAATACGACAACGTAGGAATTTCAGAAATGAGGGCGCACATACTAAAATCAAACATTTTCTTTGGGATCTAAAGTATCTTTTATAAGTAAACCTGCGAATGACCGGCACTCGAGTCTCTGCTTTGAACATGGGGGCCAAGGTGGTCCACGTGGTCACCGCATCGATGATTTCCGACTTGCAGAGAGAAGTGATGCCGTCCACGGCCAGGACGGAGGGCAGAGCCCCGTCGGGATTGTTGCACTCGTTGAGGACCTTGGACAGGTGCGCCACGAGCTCTTTGCCGTACAGCTCCGGCCTGCAAGCACACACTCCATATATGTGTATTTTGGGTTGCCTGCTTACTTTAGTGCACACAGTTCTTTTAAAACATAGGCTTTGCTCACAACGAACTCCCAGCGATCGCTGCTACCCTCGATGAGCAACTTTTCCAAATACGGGTAGCACTTGTTATCCACCCGCCACAGCTCCAACATTAAGGTCATACTGAAACTTTTCAGGGTGCTGCCGCCCTTATTGAGCGCCTGGATCGTGCTCACCACCTTCTGAAAGTTGCTCTTCGTCACCGCCATGGCCGGCACAGCTTTCAGCAGTTCCAGGTGTAGCTGGGAGTCAGTGACATTGGTCAGTTTGAACAGCACCGCCGCGAGGACGTCACTAGCCAACGTGGTGTTGGACTCCACGCACCTTAGAATCAGTGCAAATGCATTCCTTGTTATGGTTTTATCCGCAAAGTCGGCCAAGAAGAGACCAACTAAAAGCTCGATCGTTTTTAAAAGAAAAAAACTGGGGGCCCCGTTCATTTGTGTCAACCACGTTAGGACGTCATGGTCGGACTTCCATGACTCAATGAGAGTGTAAATGTGCATAGAGAAGTAGACATCACCGTTGGTAACCAGAAGTGACTGGAAACGCCTTTTGAAGCTAAAATATCCTTTGAGGCGTTTTGACGTTTTATGACTTTGCAAGAACGAAAATATATTGTTCGCATGACCCAGAGCTCCCTTTACCAGCTCGGACGGATTCGTAATCCATTGGAGGAGGGCCGATATGAGGATGTTACAAGTAACAACATCTAACACCGCACGCGAGATAACAACTCGGCCTAGAAACATTGTAAAATTGGTGGAGGCGCCGGGTAACTGAAACCTCACTTACAAAGACTCAACAGATACTCCAGGTACACCCCGGGACAGATCGCAACACACTTCGCAAGTATGAACAACACCGGATTCAACACAAGCTGTGCCACCCCCTCAACAGCATGCACAAGACTGAGAATCACATCTCTGGGGTCAAAATTGTGCACAATTAGTTGGTACAATGCCCCAGTTTGCCACAACACCGACAACTCTGGCTCAAAAATAGACTTGCACCGATTGATGTTCCCCAACTCAACCAGGAAGTCACTGTTGGCTTGAATACAATCTCTGTTTTCAAACTAAAAAACATACTCTAAATTTGGTCAAAACCAACACAGATTTACCTGCATCCATGCCACCAGACAGTCTAACATTCTTGTTTCAAAGACTGCCTCTTTTTGGACCAAGAACGTCCACAGTTTTTGCTGAAAGTCCAACATCCGACCCCCGTGGGGGGCACAAAGAGCGTAAAGGAACACTGATTTGTACAAGTCGTTGTAGTGAAGTATAGCGCTGAAATTTGTGAGTCAAGGGGTCCGATTGTGGAGATTATACACTTCTTACTCCTCATTGTCTGCAGTCTTGTAAGTAAAGACGATCTCTCGGAAAATCGAGGGCCAGCACTCGGGGGTCTCCCCGAGCATGATCAGGAAAGGGTGCTGCGGTAGTCTCAGGTTAAAGTAGCACCTATAGGACTCGTTGTCAGCCAAGTCTTTCCTCAGCTCTGCTACCAGTAGATTGTTGATGAGGAAAGTAACATGGGGGGAGCACCTTAAACTGAGTGGTGACTGACGACATCTACACGCCAGTTCTACTGTACCTCATTGTGGTGATGATGGACACAAAGTCTGAGATCACGGGCTTGATTAACGACTGGTCCCAGGACACCAAGTCCAGGACACCTTGAGCAGCCACCACATTCACAGCACCGTTGTTGCTGATACACTTCTGCTTCAAGAACCTGAACTCGGGCAGCTCCACCACGTCCTGGTCCTTCTTGCTTTTGATGATTTGGACCAGTTTTGAGACGATTTGAGCGGTTACAATCGGGTTCCCGCCTTCCAACTTGTTGTTGATTTCGTCCATTACGGCTCGTTTATTGATACTAGACTGTGGGGGCTCCGTCAAAAGTGGACTAGATTCTCATGACGCGGCCGCAGTTTCAAAATATTGCCACAAACGCGGACCGCAATTTTTTGGTTAGGAGTTTGACAGGTTGTCAAAAATTTGTGGGGCTTTTATTAATGTTTGGTGGCTGTACTAACAATAAGTCCTAACCACCCGTAATTAATTTGAATTAATAGCCAAATTTAGTAATTGACCAAAAATTTTGCTGTCATCTCGGATCTAACCTCAAATTAGATGTCAAATGAGAGTGGACCACGTAGGACCAAATACTATTCAAATTTGATGGAGCTCTGAATGACAACCACCGAGGAGCCGCGCCCTTGAAACCCACAACGTGAGTACTTCCCCTAACAGTGTGAAAAGACTTGTGATCACAAAAAATCAGATGGGGCTGTCCCGCCAGGAAGTGAACCTGCGCCGGCTGCTCGCCAAGTGCGAACTCCTCTGCAAAGGCAAGCAAAAGGACGATGAACGGATGCCCAAGTACGTGGAGTCGCTCGAGGATATGTACCAGGATGTCAAGAAGCTCTCAGAGTAAGCTCCAAACCCCCATTTGTACCTTCTAGTCTGTTTTTCAGCCCCAACAGCGATTTCCTCTTGGGGTACCGACGCCGCATAGCCGCCATCAAGAACGAACTGGGCATAACCACCAACAAATACGAGACTGAGAACGAGGCCGAACAGCTCCGCGAGGACCTTTTAGGTCTGCTTCGCTAGCGCCCCTTTTTTTGTAACAAAATGAAAATCTTACAGGTTTGAGACAGAGAAACACGACTAAGGGCTCCGACGATCTGGACCAAATAATCAACTACCATGAGAACATGCAGCAGAAGATCACCGAAGACATGCTCATACTCACAAAGAGCCTCAAGGAGCAGTCACAGCTGGCCAACAAGATAATCAAGAAGGACACGGAGGTGGTGTCGAGATCGGCGCAGCTGACAGACCAGAATTACACCAAGCTGAGTAGTGAGACAAATAAGCTGGCCGAGCACTCGAAAAGGGCGTGGAAGTGCTGGATGTGGATCATGCTGTTGGTTGTGGTTGTTGTTTTTATAAGTAAGGGAGAACTGTGGGGTGTGTACCGATTTTAATGGCGTGGTTTCAGATATGGTTTTGTTTATGAAGGTGATGAAGAAGAAATGAGGTGATTGGTTTTTCTACTTTGATTGTTGGGAGGGACTGGGGCCCTTATTTATTAAACTATTTTGAAAGTTATTTGTGTTTTATTTATTACGCGCTCGAGGTCAAATTTAAGTCCGGCTTGGTTTTGCTGAAATACCGGTTGAAATCCAACTGGTGCAGCAGCTGCAGGAGATGCGGTCCGTTAGCCTTCTCGTGGAGCCTGTACAAGATAAACAGCAGCGACTCCACTATGACGTCGGTCCGTTTTTGGAACCCCTCCAGCTCTAGGACTTCGGGCTCCGTTAACTTGGTCTCCCAGGTGCTCGCCACGATGCAGAAGCTGTCGCACAGCTCCAAGAGACGAGTTATGACATTGCACACCTACAAACATATTTTTTAATTGGCTTTGGTCTTTAGGGGGGCTGTTTTCGGTGACTACCAACCTTGCTGGGAACGTTGAACTGCAGAGCGGGGGTATGGTGCAGGCGATGCTTGTGTTGGTATGTGTGACCCTGAAAGTGTCTTTAAGTACGTCTTCAAGCGTGCCTGAGGCTTACTTCGTCGGGCGTCAACACGAAAGTCTTCGCCAGTAAATAGCTGATGAACTCGTGATGCAGCTTGATGATGTCCTCGAATTCGTTGGCGCTCTCCACAGCCTTGAGGAGGAGGGAGAACTGAGCCTCAATGACGTCAACCTGGAGGTAGTACTGCAGGTTGTTGACCAGAAACATTAAGTGTTGCCGCAGGGTCCAAACGCGACGGTCGCTGCAATTTACGGTAATACTATGCTCACATCGAGAAATTGTGCTTACATATTCTGTTTCCCAGACATGTGGCGCTGCCACAACTTGTGGAGGTGCATCTGGGTCTTGCTCAGCCTCAACAGGTAGCAGAAAAGCTGGTTGTAGAGCTCCATGGATTTAGGGTGGAACACTATGTGCAGGGGCCAACTAATTTCGAAGTTCAGTTGGATCTTGGACCAGGGATTGTCTGAAAGCAGCCCCAGTTTTCACAAGTAATTAAAAGGGCGAGACGCACTTGAAGTCTCCGATTTTGTGGTGCTCAGCTCAAACCGCAAGTAAGTCTTGTCGTTCTCCCCATAGATCTTCCTGGCAGTCTCTAAGAAGATCAAATTCAGGTTGTAAGTGTTGTGGTCCAGAGTGGTGCTCCTGATGTGGTGCTCGGCCGCAACGATGAACTGGTGGAAGAGCTCGCCCCGACCGAGAGCGTAGTAGTCCCTTATGAGCTGCAGGTGCTCCCTGAGGTTGCCTTCATCCAGCATTACGGACCACAGGTACTAAAATGACCACAATAAAACCGAGGGAGGTGTTGACCAGTAACCTTACCTTAGTGAGTTTGATCCGGCACTCTTCTATTACCCTGTGGAACTCCACCTGGTCGAAAGACTGCTTTTCCAAGGCCTGTATCTTTTTGTAGTACTCAATGTCTTTCCCCTCCCACACCTCCCTGTGGTACTTGGTCTGGTACAGATCCTCGGCTGCCTTCTTGGGGTTGTTCCGGACAATCCACACAATACGCCCCATGAACAAGATGCTCTCGGCTGTGTCTTCCGATATGAACGGCGGGGCCATCTTCCAGTTAATGTAGAATTTTCGGACCGGCGGGGGGCGCCGAATGCGATTTCTCTGTTAAATTGGAAGTAACATCTCGTGTATTTTTGGTTGCATATACTCACTATTCTATCTACTCTAGACCAGGAGCTACACATCGAGGGCTCCTCGATCTGTTCTGGATACAAGAAATGCTCGTCGGGGCCCTTTCCATCGCAAATAAAAAACTCGTCGTGCAGATCCACCAGGTCCCCGTAAATGATCCAATTGCATAGATGTCGGTAAAAAATCCTATTAAACGCATGTGTGATCCTACAAACACACATCAAACCACAACCCTTAGCCAAACCAGCCTTACTTCTCAGCAGCATCGGCGATGCACTCCACCCCGCAATAAATGTACTTGTGCAGACGCCCCATCAAGAGACACCCACGTAAATTATCCCTCTGCAACACCACGATGACCGACTTCAGCATGTTGAACAACACCTGGTACTTCTCCACCGCGCTGAACACAAAAGTCAGCGACAGTTGCGGGTTCTGCAGGAAAGACTCCTCTAAAGACACCACCTCTTTTCTGTACTCTTCCAGGACGCTCAGTACCCCATTACCGAAAGCCTTGACGTACAGACCGGCCTGACTGGTACCACCTTGCACGGATTTGCAGAATTTCACGATCCAGTGATATGTTCCGGCAATGTCCATTATGTGTTGGAGGAGCTGGCGCTCCGCGGGATGCAGAAACTCTTGGAGTTCATAGAGACTCGACAACTACGATAAAGAGAATCAGTTTGGGGTGCTACGAACAAGGCGGTTACCTCGGGCTTCTCCGAATTGTGCCACAGGTGGATGAGGGTGCCGTGGAGCATGTTGATTGAGGTTAGGTTCGTGGCAGTCGCCCCGTGTGATAAGGGGGGCTAAAGCGAAAGCGAGATTGTGGATGAACGTTGTGATCTGTGACGAATTTAAATTTTACGCACCGATAGAGTGGAAAATAAATAAAATGTTTTTTGGGGGGAAATGCTGCCAACGGGAAGTTCGAAAAGTTACCAGATCGTGTAGACAAAAAAGTAGAAATTATTAATTTAGAAATTCATTAATCATGGACGTTCCGTTCGTTTGATAGAAAGTGTTAAATTGCAATTTGCTGAATGCTGAGTGAGTTAATGTTAATATCTCGGAAAAGTGGGTTTGTACACTCGTATACAGAAGTTATGTCCAACGCTAACTTCACGAATATGTCAAATAACTAATGCCGTGAAGTTAGGGATGGAAGTGACAAAAGTGACTTATTTAATTGCAAACTTTTTTCATTTTCAGTTTTTATTGAAAATTCTCTAATTGCTTCATGTTTTATTTACGATCGCTGTATACAGCTAATATGTACTATGCCAGCGAATAAATTTCGGACAAGTGACTACTGTGAAAAATAAGGTTATTAATATGTAAAAAGTGTTTTACAACTAATGACAATGAAATTGATGTCCGAAATTTATTCGCTCGCATAGTACATATTTTATATCGGGTCAATGATTTGTCTCTGGAAAACAAAATTCACGTGTATAAAGGACATTTAATTTTTGTAGTTAATGAGAATTGAGTGGTGCCAGAGAACCAACTAGAATTACCGAAGGAGTTGCTGCCGGATCCGATCCTGATTATCTGAGTATGATGTGCGACTAGTATGTAGTATACATATTTATATTTATACGATCCTCTTTCCAAAAATTGAATAACAATGTTGGCAAGGGACTCCGCGTACGCGATGAATAGTATGTAATAGGTAATTCAGGTGGTCGAGCGAAGTTACTGTGGAAAGATGTAGAGGGGACTCTTTTCTGAAATGGTCTGCAATTCAAATTTCCCGCTTACCTTCCTTCAATAAGATGGTTGCCGCGCATCATAACTCTTGACCAACAGTGTACACTCCTTCAAGTTTCAAAAAGTTTTGATCAAAAATTTAACCCTAGTTATACTAATTACCCAAATTCAAGGGCCCCCACACCGTACCCGGTTAATCTCTCTACACAAATTTTGAAATTTCCCCGCATACTGTAGGGTTTTTCCGTTCTGCGCCGTCGCGTTGGCATCCCTGCGCCCGTATCCATTTTGGTGGTAAGCAGTGCTGTATCCACAAAAACCCAGTGTTTGTGTCCCGAAAGTCGCCCCCATCGCGCCGTTCCCCCAGAGTCCGGGCGCGACAGCTGTGGTGACGCCAGCCAACTTTGATGTCAACAATTCTGCGCTATTCACTTGTTTAAATGGTTGAACTGAGGCTCCACTTGTGTTTCTCAATCTGGATCAGCGACGGGAGATGTCAGAAAACATAGATGAGTTGCGGGTAAGAGCTAGATCTAGTCGGGGCCTCCGTTATAGTGACAGAATGTTTACAGAATATGCTAATAACCTTTCGGGTGTCCGAGCTGCAGATGTTACTGGGTTTTGCTGGGAGGAACAAGTCAGGAAGGAAAACAGAACTTCAACAGAGAGCTTTGGAGTTGTTGAGGGTCCGGTCGCACCCCATACACCAGAAGATCAGGGATCTGTACAAGACCATACAGTGAGTCGGGTAAGGGCCTGGTAGCAATTTGATTAACGAGGGGGTTTGCAGACAAAGCAGTAACTTGAACTCTGTGTCAACCCCGGCGCTGTCACCAGGAAACAAAGACCTGAACATGCCGCAGACCCAGGGGACGGTGCCCCGGACCACGGCCACGGTGCATCCGTATAATATGGACGGGAGGCAGTTGGCGGTGAGTCTTTTTTGTCATTTTGACTTATGGGTGTTATAAGAGCGACCGACAGGTGGCGCTGTTATTATAGTTGGCGGATTGTTGTCTGACCCAAATCATTGACTCCCAAGTGGTATATTTACAAAATGATCCTTCTGATGTTCAGATGGGAAGGGATGAATGAGTGTGTCAGATTATTTCTGAGGCCTGTAGCTCTTTTGTTACGACTTTCACAGGCAGTACCTTTCTGATCCCATCAACTCCCAGAAGGGTCATTTTTCAAATTTATTCAAAAATAGTAATTTGTGTACCGAGGCCGTAAAAGTGTTTTTTTTTTTATGTATCCGGCCTAAAAAGCACTTTTGGTGGAGGTGCACACAACGTTTTTTATTCGAAGATCACCAAAGAATTCAAAAATTTGGTCATAATCTTTTTTAGGCGATGATTATCAAGGTGTGTCCCCTCTTTTGTGGAGTCCTAAAGTTTGCCTTTTGTGTACACATCTGTCAAATCCAGTCCCAAAAAAGTTAAACTTTACGGCTCCAAAAGAGGCCGTAAAATAATCTTTTTTTGTACACGCTCCCCAAAATTACAATTTTAGGGACTCATTTGAGTCCGTAAAATGATGCATTGGCGGCCCTAAAAATTATCATAGCAACCTTTTGCGAATTATTTTTGATTAAAAAAATACTATTTTCTGAGGGTGCCAATTATTTTTTTTTGGAAAAGTTTCCAGAACAAGAGGTGGGTTTTTTACCATGATAAAATGTTTAACATAGTAGCTTTGATGGACATGAGCGCACTGGTATACTAGAGAAAAGTCAAAAAATTAGACGTCAGTGTGACTCAATGTCAAACTTTAAACTCATTGCAGAAGAGAGCGGAAGGCCCAATCCCAGTTCTGACACCGCGAGGGGGCTTGAAAAAACAACCCCGATTTGGGGGATACGAAAAGTCGAAAAAAAAAGTTGATTCAAGAATCACAATGAAATAGTCTTTATTTAAAATTTTGGGAGCTATAACAAAAAAACATTGTTACACCTACCTAATAAGTTTTTACCGACTCGTCTGCTATTCCAGACTCGAAACAGCAACCATTAATGATAAAGTCACTGACTTCATGCGCCCCTATATGACTTTTTCTGACATGGCAGTGAAATAGCCATTTGTCATTATTGACGTATACAATGTCACGCTTTTCTAACGTTTGAAGAAAAAATAATTTTGATGATAACGTCGATTCGTCGTCTCGGTTTTATCGATTGTTTTGACTGTGAATACAATTCCTATGACGCAAACAGGTGCGTGCAGGTGGCCTCAGTTTCTACTATTAACAAATGATAAGACATTTCAAAGATTATCAATTAGTTGAAAAAAAGACTCATTACTGCCGCATTCTTGATCGATTCGTGAGCTGTATTCTTTACATCGGTACACGTTGCTCGGTAAACCTGAACTCTCGCACGGATGTATAATTAGTTGCCTACACCACAACCACTATTTTTAACATGGCCGCCATTTCTTCTCTAGTTAGAGTGCCGCGGACAGCTCGCTGGTCCCAAGCATAACCTCTTTTCGTCTTTGTTGTGATCGTTCCGTGTTTGTGATTTTTTAAAATATATATTTGGTAATTCTATTTGCGGAGTGTAAAAGATGCAAAAAAAGTACTGTTACGTGAAGGGCTGCAAGCGCACCGACCCCAATCGGAGTTTTCACCGGTAATCCTCACAAGTTTTTTTCCACCCTCGTTTCGACGACTAATTTTCGAAATTTCTTCAAGTTTGCCGCAGAAGTACCCGGATGTCGCGCAACAGTGGTTGAAAAACCTCGGATGCGCCTCTCCCTCGAAAAAGGCTTTTCAGATTTGTTCGGCCCATTTCGCAGAAGACTGCTTCGATAGGAGCGGACAGAAAACGAGGTTGCGAAGGGATGCGTGTCCCACGTTGTTTTTGGAAGATGAGGTGACAATTCTGAACTAGTATTAGTCGCGGTGGATACCTTATTTTAATTTATCGAGCTAAATTTTGGTGTTTTCGTGACGGGTGCAGTAGGCCGTGGTTAGGGACGCCAGATGGATGTTTTAATCTAGCAGGCTCGTGCGTGCAATGTGGAAAATTTAACCAATCGGCGACAGCTATTCGCGACGTAACGGCCTGCTGGATTAAAAAAATTGTCGCGAGCAGAAAGACAAAGTACAGAGATCGACAATTAAATTAGTTAAAGCTGGCCATGCACGAAAAGCCGCTTGTCGTAGTTTAACAGAATTATGTATAAATAAAAGGTTGACAAGTGACTTTTCGTCGTAATTTTGATGGTCCCCTTTTTCCAGAACCGCCAAGCGTCGATGTACAGCCAAAACGTGTACAACCCCTTCCCCCAATACGCCCAGCAAAAGTCCCAGCAGGGCGGAGTCCCGGTCAACAACTTCCCGGTGCACCCGGACGTCAAGTTCCGACGACTCCCCTTCTTCGACATCATCTCGGACCTCCTGAAGCCGTCGACTCTGGTCCCGCAGAGCAACCAGCGGTTACAGGAGGCGACCTTCTATTTCCACTTGACCCCCCAACAGGCCACAGACATTGCCAGTTCCAGAGACATCCGCCAGGGGGTCAAATGCGACTACATCAAGCAGGTCCAGCTGAGGTTCTGCCTCTTGGAAACCACCTGCGAGCAGGACGACTACTTCCCGCCCAACGTCATCGTTAAAGTGAACAACAAGCCGTGTCCTCTTCCCGTAAGTTCGACTGTAATTTTTGCCGTATTTAACGCTTCGCTTTCAGAACCCCATTCCGACCAACAAGCCGGGGGTGGAGCCCAAGCGCCCCCCGCGCCCCGTCAACATCACACCGATGGTGAAGCTGAGCCCCATCGTTGCCAACATGATAACCGTGCAGTGGGCCCCGGATTACGGACGGGGGTACGCGATCTCCGTGGCTTTGGTTCAAAAGCTGAACTCGCAGGATTTGCTTCAACGTCTCAAGGCCAAGGGGGCCAAGCATTCCGACCACACCAGGGGGCTAAGTAGGGCCGGACGGGGGAACGGAAGGATCAAAAGGACTGACGTTTTGTTTTAGTTAAGGAGAAACTGAAGGAAGATGCTGATTCTGAAATCACGACCACCTGTTTGAGGGTGTCGCTGTTGTGCCCCCTCGGGAAGATGCGTATGACCACCCCGTGCAGGGCCATCACGTGCAACCACCTTCAGTGTTTCGATGCCTCGTTGTTCTTGCAGATGAACGAGAGGAAGCCCACCTGGTGCTGTCCGGTGTGTGATAAGCCGGCCCTGTACGATAACTTGGTAATCGACGGGTAAGTACACGACCCGTTACACACAAACATTCTGATGTTCGTTCCTTAGGTATTTCCAAGAAGTGTTGAACTCGTCGACCCTCGCCACCGACATGAACGAGATCCAACTCCACAAAGACGGCTCCTGGAGCACCAACCTGCCCGAGAAGAAGGTGGCCAAGAGCGAGAAAGTTCCTATCGACGACTCGATCGAGATCATCGCCGACGACGTCGAAGTGGTGAGCTCCGGCACCACCGCCACCTCCTCCACGGACAAGCCCAAAGAAGAGAAGCCGAAGGAGAAGATCGTGGATCTGACTTGCTCCGACTCGGACGACGACGAGCCCCTGGCCAAGCGGCGCGTCATCAACCCCAAGCCCGACTCCACCATCAAGTTTTCAGGTACCTCTGCGTCCGCCTCTGGCAAATAAAAACCAATTTTAGAGTGTGTCTAGACACGACGAGCATCTCGTCGAGCAGCAACCAGTCGCGCGTCACCACCACGCCGGGGCCCTCCTCGGTCTCGAGCTCGGGCTACCCCGCGAGTCCGTCCATCATCACGCTGGACAGCCCCTCGCCGCCGCGCTCCCCCCACACCGAGCTGCCGGCTCAGCAGCCCCCCAGCTGCATGCTGACCAACCAGAACGGCACCACCCCCGCGCCGACCAACCTCTTCAGTCCCGGGTCCATGCCGTTCCTGGACCTCGACAACGAGGCTGCCAGCGCCAACATGAATTATCCCACGGGATACTGAATCGGGGGTAGTTTTAGCTAGAGTAGGGTTGCGTTACCAAATGGTTGCTTAGTTCTAAGTTTTAAACGCTCGTCGAATGCGGGGACTGGACCGAGTGAAAGGATGAGTATTTTTCTAAGGACTATAGTGTTGGATTCTCTTATTGTTCTAAAGTCATATTTAAGATTGTAACTAGTGTTAGTGTTTCTACGGTGCGTTACGGATTCACGGCAGCGCATTGAGACTAAATGTTTAGTACAATGTTACGTTATTTATATTTTTTTATTGGATTTTCCCCGACGCGACGGGAGGATTCTGACTTTTCTATAAGTACACAAATGTTTTTTTCTTTCTCGAGATTAAATAAATTTTTCGTATTGAGGGGCGGTTTCGTTCCGGGGGGGTCAATGCTTCCAAATTTCTTGATAAAATCCTTATCCTGTGACTTAAATGACCTTCTAACTGTAACAATACAATGTTTATGATACAAATCTAGATTCATAAACTCCATTATCTAATGTACAGTTTCAAGGTGAATTTGCATTATTCGAATTATAATTGTGACCTTTTGACGTTATATGAAAAATCGCCTTTTAAAAATACTATGGAAGATTTTTTTTATCAAAATATTGTTTTATTCTCCACCAACAACCAAAGCTAAACAAGTTGTGATTTAAGTATTTGAATTGGTATAATAATATGCAGGGTGATTCAGCTGCAATGATATTTCATTTGTATTCTAATAATGAAAAAATGGAGAGATTAACAATAATGGTGACCCAACGCTCCCAAATTTTATGATTACATTTTAATTACAATTTTGATCTTAGTTAACCACTTTTTAAAACGAATAAATCCCATTCTTGCATAATCTCGGCAAAGTTGCAAAATCGCCGCTGGTCGACCTTAAAACCCGTCTACAAGTGAAATCTCACTTTCAGTTCGATAACAAAGCACCCGATATCCCAAAAGAATTTTGTTGTTTACACTACTTACATTCCCCCACCGTTTGTTGTTTTGGACTCGTATGCCTGCATTAGTTTATCACTGGATATTACATGGTACACGCGTGCTCTGCAATGAAGGTTACAGAGGACGATATCCATATCATTCATGGGACAAGGCCGGCCCAACCGTTGGTGGAAGCATCTTTGGGAAGATTGGTTTACGATAGTCTGAAGAGGAACCCGAATACTCGGCCGGCTTTAGTAAGTTTCTGTAATAGTCATTTACGCACAACCGCTAATCTATGAAATGTTCATTTCTTTTGTGATAATTTTGCGGGCCGTTTCTTTACGGCCTTTTACTTAATGTTCCATTTTCAATCATGGTAACCAAGATGTTAACAAGCATAAAAAATGCAGTTGTCCGTAAATTAGATATAGATAATTTTGTTGACTTAAGTATTTGGTAAGATGATTAGAGAAACACCAGTCACCACGCAAATAAATGATGGAGCTCATAAAATTTTGGATTTATCTTTTGCTGAGACAACTGTTTAGTGTTTTTAATGCTTTTTTTTATCATTATTTGTGAACTATGTACTTAATGGTTTTTATGATATTTTAACGAACACAAAAAAAAGCTGTTTCTATATAATTATTGGACTGCTACTAATCAGATAACACGACGCACGTGTATGCTTATAACTCATTAACTATAATAATATCCGTTCAGATTGATGCCGCCACCGAAGAGTCCATCTCCTTCCGGAAACTCCTCCAGCTTTCCTGCTCCCTCGCCGCCAGCCTCAAACGCCACGGTTACGGCAAGGACACCTTCGTGAGCATCTGCAGCGAGAACAATCTCCAGTTCTTCCTCCCCATCTTCTCGAGCTTCTACATCGGCGCCATCGTGGCCCCAATCAATCACAACTACACCGACCCCGAAACCCTTCACTGTCTCAACATCTGCAAGCCGCGAATCGTGTTTTGCTCCAAGGCCGTGAGTCAGAAGTTCGTCCGTTTGAGGGACACCCAGTCGTACATAGAAAGGGTTATTGTGATAGACAGCCATGAGGCAGCTGCCGGAACTGAGACCCTCGAAGGGTTTATTTACCACGGGTTGCAGGGATCGGAGCTTGTGGACCGCTTCGAGGTGGAGGAGGTGGATCCAGAGAGGCAGGTGGCGTTGGTGATGTGCTCGTCTGGGACTACGGGGCTGCCCAAGGGGGTGATGCAGACGCATCGTAACCTGGCGGTGCGGTATACACACAGTTTGTAAGTGAACTGATGTGACCCAAAATTGTTTCCAACATTTTCTTGTTTTCAGAGACCCCAGGTACGTCGACCTAACATCAAATACCGTCCTAGGCATCCTCCCTTTCTTTCACGGCTACGGCCTGACCACCAACCTCATCAGTCTGATCCTGGGCCAGACCGCCATTGTTATAAAGAGGTTCCAAGAAGAGGTTTTCCTAAAAGCAATTCAGGACTACAGAATGACGTCTTTGTGGCTAGCCCCTCCGTTAGTGGTCCTCCTAGCCAAGAGCCCTCTGGTGGACAAATACGATTTGAGCTGCGTGAAGGAGATTGCCTCTGGGGCCGCACCTTTGAGCAAAGAGGTCGAGGAAAGCGTCACCAAGAGGTAAGTTACATTTCTTTACAAAAGAACAATTACCAAGGCTTATTGTTGTTCCAGACTGAATGTAAAGAACATTCGCCAAGGCTACGGCCTAACTGAAGCAACACTGGCTGTAATCATGTTGGAATGCAACCAAAACCGCTTTGGGTCTTCCGGGAAAGTGGTCCCGTTTATGAAGTGCAAAGTCCGCGACCCGGAAACGGGGAGGTCTTTGGGACCCCACCAAGTGGGGGAGCTGTGCTTCAAGGGACCGATGGTGATGGCGGGGTACTACGGTAACGAAGAGGCCACCAGAAACTCGTTCACTTCCGATGGGTATATCCTACAGTTATGCAAATAACTTTATACGTCTACATTCACCCCCGCAGATGGCTGTTGACCGGAGACTTGGGCTACTACGACGAAGAAGAGTACTTCTACATTGTGGACCGCCTCAAAGAACTCATCAAATACAACGGTTTTCAGGTGGCCCCCGCCGAACTGGAAGCCGTAATCTTGAATCACCCCAAGGTCAAGGACGTGGGGGTCGTGGGGATCCCCGATGACGTGGCCGGAGAACTGCCGCTGGCCTTCGTCGCGAAGAAGGACAACGTGGATCTGACTGAAAAAGAGATCGTAGATTTTGTTGCCGGTAATCCGCACGTTTAGTGTGTCCCTGGTGTGATTTGTGGCGTTTTAGGGAAAGTTTCGTCGCAGAAGCGCCTACGGGGGGGCGTGATTTTCGTGCCGACAATCCCTAAGAACCCCAGCGGGAAGATACTAAGGCGGGAGCTGCGGAAGATGCTGCAGGGTCATAAGGCCAAGTTGTAGAGAGAAAATGCTTGTTATATATAGTCGTTTAAAGTATTTTTACGATGTGGTTGTTTTTATTTACTTATTCACTTCCTCTAACCTATTTTACTTCCCGATTTAAACGCTAGTAGCTCAAGATGGTTGAGTTTTACTTGTACCGATCCAATTTAAGGCTATTTGAGCCGTTAATAAAAAAATCGATCCAAATATCGTGGCAACGTTTGTAGTAAACAAATTTAAAGGGCTCCATCCGTCACTTCCCAAAAAATCTTTAAAATGTTGGATCTCAAACTGGTAGCCATCGGAATCACCCTGTTCGTATACTTCGTCGGCACCATGCTCTACAAGCTGTTCACCCCGCAGACTACGCCCCGAATGGTGGACTTGCAGGACAACCCCTTATTTCCCGTCTACCTGGACCCCATGTTTATCTGCGGGGTCTTCTACGTGGCATTTTTGATTCAGATCACGCTCGTGGTAAGTGTCCACCAGTGCTGTAGATAAGAGGAGGGTTGGTGGAAAGCTAAAACTCGTTAAAAGTATTAAAAAAAATGTTGAGAAAATTTTTGGAATTTAATAAGTAAATAAAAAAAGAGTATAACGTCGTTTCTTTAGAACTACCAGATCTCGATGCCTTACAACGGAGTCCTCATTGTGGGTGCCGTCTTCTGGAGCGCCGTTTGCCACCACAGCGACATAATGCTCTACGCCAGCGACCTGATGAACATCTTCGTGCCGGAATTAAACTTGATCTACATACCGACGATGATGTTCCACATGACGTTCTCCATGGACGTCTCGATTTTTCTTAAAAGTCTTCCGCAAATCCTAATTATAGGCATAGTTGGTAGGTATACGTCTGGCGGTGGATCTTGTTCTTGAGCTGTTGCAGCCGAACTGCTGGCGGCTGTGTTGTACGGCACGGTGGCGATGCTGGCTCTGACCGGGACGGTGGATCTCATAAATGTCTTGCTCCTGGGTATCTTCAGCATCTCCTTGTCGCCGCACACCGTCATCAAAATGCTCAAGCAGGAGTCGAGCCGCATAAAGCAGATGAGCACCCTCTTGGAGGGAGACACGCTGATGGGGTACATGATCACGGATATCTACTACAACGTCTTCAAAGGCATTCGCCGGAAGGTCCTCGTTCATTGGTATCACTTCGCTGCCGTCACGATTCGACTGGTGATCTTTGGTAATATGAAAGTGTATTTTGGGCTGCCTAAACCGATATGGTACAGCTTTAGGCGTGGGCGCAGTTGGGGGCTTGGTGGGCCGCCTGATGATACGCAAGATGTACCAGCGCACTGTCGCCGTCTTCCTCACCTGTCTCGCGATACCTTTTCTGACTTTCATAGTGTCGAAGAGCTACGCCGCGGGCGCTCCGTCCATCTCCATGGTCGTCGTAGGCATCATGATGGGCCTCGAGCGCATCTATTTGCCCAAGGAGATCGACACGTTGGTCACCGACTTCTGGGAGATGTTGGCTTTCATGTTGGACAGCATAGCCTGTGTGCACAACGTCCTCGTCTGCATGGTCTACATCATGCCGACGATGACTTGGGAGCAGTACGTCGTGAGTTTGGTCATCTACCTCCTGCACTACGTCATCCGGTTCGTTTCGTTCCTCATGTTGTCGCCCGTCGTCAGCATGCTGGGCTACGACATGAACCTGCAGAACACGATGGTGTGCGTGTGGGCGGGCGTCAAGGGGCCGCTGGGGGCGCTCTGTCTGAATTTCTACTACCAGAAGGATGCTTCCAAGGAGCACATAGGCTTCTTCTTGTTCTACATTGTCACGGTGTACAGTCTGTCGGTGTTGATCAACGGGACCTTCACGATCAAGCTGCTGGACGTGTTGAACCTGACGAAGATCCCGTTCGCGAAGCAGACCAACATGACGACGTGCATGCGGCTCATCTTCGCGAAGAGGGAGCGAACTGTGGCGGTGCTGAAGATGAACAGATTCTTGACGGACGTCAACTGGTCCTACGTAGTGCAGATGGTCACCATGCGCCATCCTTATCACATGAGCATGGACGAAGACAACGAGGAACTCCACACGTTCGAGTACACGTTCTGCGAGGTGTGTAAGAAGGACGTGCTGCAGCAGCCCACCGACGAAGAGCTAGAAGAGATCAAGAAGTAAGTACGATATGGCACTTCTAAGGAACTTATCGATGCACTTTTCGTTGTAGAGAAGCGATGATGCAAATCCTAAAGGCTAAAAAGATGTCCTACTCGCGCCAGTACGAGCACGGGATGATGTCTAAGCAAGCCGTGCAGATGCTCTCCCAAGCTGTGGACGTGGCCATGGACATGGAGCACTTCAACCTCAACATCCAAGAAATGTGTCGCAAACTGCACAAGGAGAACTGCATCAAGCGGTTCATGAGGAGGCGCGCGGCGGCCGTCGTCGCCTGCGAAGAGAGGAAGAAGCGGAGGAAACCGGGAACTTACTGGAGGAGAATCTGCTACCACTTGGTGTTGACCAGCCGTACCTTCGAGAAGGTCATGCTGGTGGTGGTGGCCATCCACTCGGTGCTGATCATCTTCAACCTTTTCCTGCACCCCAGTTTGGTCGATCCGACTCTAGAAATACAACACGAGCGTTGGGCCTGGGTCCACTACCCTTTACTCGTCTTCGAGTTCCTTTTCGCTCTCATCTATTTGACCGAATTCGTCATGAAGATCATGGCCTACTCGTGGGTCCACGTGTGGAAGGACGGATTCGGCAGATACTTCAGGTAGAAACGGCTTCATCCCCTCACTGTACCTTAGGCAGGCAGTTCGGGGCAGCGTATGAAAATCCGGGAGGCTGGCATCAGGAACACTCACAGGCCCGGCCATCAACAGCGTGGTCCGAGGCGACAAGGGGCGGTGGCTGGGGGCTGTCGTAGCTGTTCCCGGACAGTTGTTTTCGCAGCGCGCTATTTTTCTGGTCACCGGGATGCAAGAACCATCCCGATCCGACACCAGGACGTATTTTATTTCGCCATGTTAACGGTACGATGCAGCGCGGTTCGTTACAACGTTATCCAATTAAAGCGAAACAGAAAAGAGAACAGTCTTATAGTGGTATAGTTTATAACTTAACCTAACTTAAGTAGGTGGAAAAGTGTTTTCGGAAATCTTTTAGAAAATTTGCTGGGCTAATCTGAAGATTGCCTGAAAATTTCATCAAAATCGGTCCAGTCGTTTTAGAGTCCATAGGGAACATTTTGATACATATTACGTATAGATTTCTGGCATCAAATTGTAAATTATCCAAATGAAACTGATTCTAAATTCCCCACAGATCCTTTTGGAACATCACCGACTTCATCGCGATGTTGGGCTGCATAATGGGTATCAACGCGGACATCGGGGACCTAAGCTACGAAGACTACGAACGCAACACGTTCGACGTCATCAGCGACTGCCTACGTCTGGCGCGCCTCGTCCGACTGTTGCGAGTCTTCGACATCTTCTACTCGGAGTTCATGACCTACTTTGACAAGAGCGTCGACCTCGACATGACCTTCACCTTCCACCTGGTCAAGTGCTACACTTACGGCAATAACGTCATCTTGGAAATGCTGCCGCACATGATCCAAAACGAAAAGGTCAAGGTCGAGATGCAGCTGCAGATTGAAAGGGAAATGCGCGAGCTGTCGTACCTCCTCCAGAAAGTGCAGAAGGAGAAACCGTGGATCGCCATCACCGTGAAGACGACGCAGGCCATCCGCATGGTCCTGAAGAACATGAAGGACGCCATCTCCCAGCTGAAGCTGTCGGGGTGGGTGGACAGCTGCGAGTACGAGACTTTGGAAAACGGAATGGAGGAGTTGTACAAGAAGGTGAACTCGATCAAGAAGGTGCTACCGAGCCCGCCGGATGTCATCTTCAAGGAGGTACCGTGGATGGCGCAGGACGACAGCGTGGTGGACTTCCTCTTCGATAACGTCACCGTCAAGTCGTACAACGACGGGGAAGTGGTGGTCGGCGAGGGACATGTCATAGACGGCATCTACATTGTTGTGACAGGTGCATATTGATAAATGTTGAGATTAGACAGAACAGTTTATTTTTCAGGAGTGATGGCTTTGAATTACACTCCCAATCCGACGGTCATACAGAACATGAAGGAGTACGGGCATCTGCCCGTCGTAGACTACATGCACACCTTGGACTACGGAAAGGAGCACACCACGGAGCTGTTTTCCGGAAACTGTCTGGGGGAGTTGGGGACCTTAACCCAAAGGTCGTACAACTGCACGATCAAGTCGGACGGTCCCAGCCAACTCTACTTTCTGTCGTCTGCGGTCATCAAGAGGGCCGGCGAGATGTCCAAAGACAGGATTCAAGGGTTGCACTCCCGTTTCTCCTCTCCTCGTTACATCATATTCATCATTTCCTCAGAGTCGAGAGCAAAATTTGGAAGGATGTCGGGGCGAGAATCGCCCTCCACATTTTATCTTCTGTCCCAGCCTACCAGAATTACGGTCCCGAACAAATCAGATTCGTCCTGGAGAGGGCCTTCGTCCCTGATTTGCGAAAGATCAAGGTCTTTACTGTAACGGACATGATCGAGGACATCGTCCTCATCGACGGAGTCGTCGCTGATTTCAACAGCAGGAAGCACTACAGCGCTCCTTGCTACATCGCGAGGACCATCCAGAAACTGATCTTACCCCAAAGTTCCCTTATGAATCTCTACCGGGAAACACACACCAAACTTTTGATCATTCCCACGAAGGACATGGACGAGGACGACGTCATGTTGCTCGCTGAAGAGACATGCGAACTGGTTGTAACTCACTTTTTGTAGAACCTTTCAGTCACCGCGTTGCTTACAGGTGGCCAGTAAGTCGTCCCGATGTCTTCTCCACACCGTCCGAGACCAAAAGAAGGCCAAGAGGCTGTTGAAACATCGGAGGAACAGAATGCGCCGTCGGGAACTGGCTCCGAGCGTGCATACTCAACCATCCATGGCAAGTGTAAGTGGAGACGCACACAAGCCCTTCGGTTTATAATAAACGTGTTTTAAGTCTTTATCGTCGATGTCGACGTCAGGGATGTCAAGGTCCGACACTCTTTTCACTTCGGAGGACGACGTGGTGGCGATCGAACCAGAAACTGAAGAGAGACCGGAGCCAACGATGCAGCGGAGAAAATCGGCTTTCTTTCTATAGTTGTTAGTTATAGTTTGAGTTTGTATTGCCACTTGTAATAAATATACAAGTTCGTGTTTGTAACAAAGTTACCAAATTCCCGACACCCGAAATAAAATACTTCCCGGCATCGTATCGGGACCGGTCTTTTTCCCAAGCACTTGTCACTCAATACCCACTTGTCGCACCGGGACCCCGCTGTTAATCAATGGGGCAAGCGCTTCACTGCTAACACGCCGGAATAAAGTACTTCCCGGCACCCTACCGGGACCGCATTTCCATCCCAATGAGCAGTAAAGTAGCACGCTCCCGATGCCGACCTCCCGGACTTTCTACGCCACCCGGAACTAACGCCGCACAGTAGAAATGAGGACGCCCCCCATCCCTGCTTCTCCTTCCCGTCCCCGCATACGTATTGAGTCGGTGCTTTGCTTTGCGGTGGACAAGTGTGGAGCATATCACATTAAAAAACTGGCGCTCGAGGCAACCCGTCCATTACATAATTATTGCAAAAAACAATTAGATTAACCATGGAAACGTTGTTTACTTCTAATCAAAGTCACGATGGAGTACGTAGTGTTGAAGATAATGCTCCTCATGTTAGTAATGATGGCGTGCATCTTCATTATATACCACCAGCTCAACGTCGGCAAACCGGTCGTCAACACCCTGACCTACCACCCTTTCGTTCCCCCCTACGCCAACATCATGCTCGTCGCCGGACTGATCGGCCTCTCGTTCTTCGTCGATTCCATGCTCAAAGTGAGTACCATCCCTTAGATACCAACTACCTAATGTTGTGTCGAAGAGCGTGCAGCTGACCATGTCCTGCGCCCCCATCATGCTGCTAGTAGGCTACCTCTGGGGCATCTGGATGTACAACAACGAAGTGGTACGATTCGCGCTCGGCACCCTGCAGATGCCAGCTAACAAAATAATCTACATATACCTGCCGACGGCCCTATTCAGTCTCTGCTTCTGCATGGACGTGCCGATATTCCTGAAAACGTTCCCACAGGTGACGGTGATCGGAGTCCCAGGTAGAGAAACCGCCGTCCAGTCGAACACTTTTCCTGAGTGTCGCTTACAGTGGCCATGCTTACCGCCGTCATCTTTGGTTTGATGAGCAAGTTCATCGTCAACGTCAAGTGGGACCTGACCTTAGGTATCGTCTTCGGAATGCTGTGCTTGCCCATGTACCCCAAGCCGGTGACCAAGATTTTGAAGCACCAATCGATGCGCACGAGGCAGATTAGTGTGCTTTTGGAAGGGGAAGGGGTCTTCTCGATACTGGTGACTGATATATTTTATGTCATTTTGTATGGGTGCTTCCAGAGATACGTCACACAGTGGTACCAGATCGTTGCGGTGTTGTTGCGTATTGTGTTGGGCGGTGAGAGCACTCACAACCATAAATAACAAATTCAAATCTTAACCGAGTTTCTAGGGCTTATTATCGGCTACTTTGCGGGGCTTCTCGGCCGGTATCTCATACGAAAACTGTCCAACTGTAAGCTGAGTGTTTACGTGGTCTGCCTCGCCTTTCCCTACCTCCTCTTCGTCCTCACACATCGTCTTTCGTTGTGCGGATCTGTAGCCGTGGTCGTGCTGGGCTTCATGATGGGCACGGAACGCGCCGTCCTGGCCAAGGAAGTGGAGAACTTCTTGATGGAAATCTGGGATCTGTTTACCTTCTTCATCCACGTCTACCTTTCCTCCGTCTTCTCCATGTACACAGCCTGCTACGTCTCCCCGTCCCTACAAATTTCCGACTACGCCCTCATCCTCGGAACCTACCTCCTCTACGTCGTCACTCGCTTGATCTCGTTCCTGCTGTTTTCACCCATCATCAGTAAGTTTGGCTACGGGATGGACCTGAGGAACCTCTTCGTTTGCGTCTGGGGGTCTCTCAAGTGTCCCTACAACGGCCTGTTGATTCTCTTGTTGGACATGTTCAACTTCGAGAAGGACAATCACAAGTCCATCTTCTACATCCTGGGACTAAACTTGTTCTCAAACCTCATCAACGGCGCATTCACCGGTCGGGTGCTGGACTTTCTGGACCTGAACAAAATCTCGACGGCGAGGCAGGTGAACATGACGATGTGCATGAAGCACATCTACGCGAAGAAGGAGAAGACACTCACGCTGTTGAAGATGGACAAGTTTTTGGCAGACACCAACTGGTTGCTGATCATGGAGGCCACCAATATCAAGCATCCGTACTTGAGCAGCATGGACGCAGAAGACGACGATAGTTTTACTGTGGGGCATCACTACACCTACTGCTCGGACTGCATGAAAGAGGTGTCGCTGGAACCGACGGGCAAAGAGCTCAAAGACATGATGAGGTGAGCTGCGCTTTATATCACACTTTCTTTTTCAAGTATTACAGGGAAGCGAACATGAAGGTGCTAAAGGCGAAGAAGATGTCTTACACGCGCCAGTTCGGCAATGGGATGATCTCCAAAGAGGGAATTCGCATTTTGAGCCAGGCCGTGGAAATGGCCATGGACTCTAATACAGCCCAGATCGAAATCGAAGATCTCTACAAGAGGTTCACTGAAGAGGTCCGAATTCCAACATTTAAACACGATCACCTTAATTTTCGTGGTTTCAGACGTGGTTGCAACAGTTTGTGAGGAAAGAGGCGGAGAAGGTTTACAAGCGAAAGTCGAGCATTCGCCCTCCTCGCACCTACTGGAGGAGGAAGTGTTACCACATTGTCATGCACAGATACTTCAACAAGATCATGCTCGCTATAGTCGCCGTCCACTGCGTTTTTCTGGGCTTCGACTACTACTACCACCCGTCGGTGTTCGACCTCAGACAACTGTACCACGACAGAAGTTTCGACTACGTCATGGCGGTCGTCAACTTGATTTTTGCTGTGATCTACACTCTGGAGGTTTGGGCCAAGATCTTGGCGTACTCCTACAAGTACATTTGCACCCACGGATGCTTCACCTACTTCAGGTATAGTCTCTCTCGCTCGGAGAACGACCAAGAATAATAGTTACGTTTTCCAGGACCTTCTGGAACATCGTAAACTTCTTTCTGATGATCACCGCCTGGTGCAGCTTCGAGCGCAACGCTAACGAGCTGTCCAAAGCCGAAGAAAGCGTCGACTCATATCGCACCCATTACTACCACCAATTTGTCGACATTTGCGAGTTGTTGCGAGCATTCCGGCTGCTCCGGGTGTTTGCCACCTTTTACGATGACCTTCTGCGGTACCTAGACGCCACCGCCGAATCGCGAATGGCTTTCACGTACGAGCTGGGCAAGAGCTATGCCACCGGGGAGGCGGAGATCTTAGACATGCTCCCTTTCATGATCTCAAACCAGCACATGCGGAACGACATCAAGAAGAAGATAGAGAAAGACAAGGTGACGATAACGAAGCTGCTGGGGATGGTGCAGAAGGAGCGGCCGTGGATCGCAATCACCGTCAAAACGCGGCAGGCCATCCGGACCATCCTCAACGGAATGGGGGAGTCGATCAAATTCCTCAAGTCGGGCGGTTGGGTGGATAGCTACGAGTACGACGTTCTGTTGGCGTCCATGAACGAGCTGTACAAGAACGTGAACACGATCGAGAAGGTGCAACCGAGCCCGCCGAAGGTCATCTTCAAGGAGGTGGCCTGGATGGCACAGGACCAGGCCGTCATCGACTTTCTCTTCGAAAATGTCACTGCCAGATCGTTCGAACCCGGAGAAGTGGTCTTCGACGAGGGCACGGTGGCCAACGCGATCTACATCATAGTCATTGGCTTATTCCAAATCTCGTACACGCCAAATCCACACATCCTGAACAGTACCAAGCTGTACGGACAGCTCCCCATATCCGACTACCACGCCGGGACCAAATACGATGAGCCCGGAGAGGACTACATCGTTTCGGGCAACTGCATCGGGGAGCACTCCATTTTGACGTTGCGGCCGTACAACTGCACCATCACCGCCGACACCCACAGCCGGGCGTACGCTTTGAGCGTGGGGGTACTTCGCATGGCCATGGATATGAGTCCAGATTCCGTCACCGGATTGGAGTGCCGGATCTGGAAAGAAGTGGGCGTGCGCATAGCCCTGCCCCTCCTAATGACCGTTCCCGCGTACCAATCCTTATCCCTGGAGCAGCTCAAACTGCTGCTGGAGCGGGCGTTCGTCCCCAACTTGAGCATGTTCAAGATCTTCACCGTCACCGAAGTAATCGAACAGGTGGTACTCATCGAAGGAATGGCCGCGGATCTGAACACCGACACCATGTACATCGCGCCTTGTTGCATTCCCAGGACGGTTCAGAAGCTGGTATTGCCTACCAGCAGCTTGATCCACATCCCGGTGGATGTGGAGACCAAGCTGCTCATCATCCCCATCAAGGACATGGACGAGTACGATGTGATGCTTGCCGCCGAGTCCACGTGCGAACTGGTACCAAACCAATGACTATATGAGGGAAACGTAAATTATATGAGGGTAACGTGTATTATTTTCAGGTGACCGTGGAGTCGCGCAAATGTCTCCAACACACTATTAAGGACAAAATTAAAAACCGGAAGCGCCGGAAGTTGCAAAGTTTGAAGCGAGGGAGATCGAGGAGGATGTCCACACAGTCCGGCACTTCCACGAAGAGGATGTCGACGACGTCGTATCTTATGCACAGCACTCCTTCGAATGAGCAGAGCGAGTACATGTCTGCAGAGATGGAGAACGATGAGGTACAAGACGATGAAATGAAGGAACCGCCAGAATTTAAAAAAAAGCCGACTCAACCGTCCAAGATGTTTCTCGTTTAAAGCGCGTCCAATTCGATGGTCTAATTTTTATAGTTTATTAATTTACCATTAATAATTTAAGTTATGGTTAAGTCTCCGAGCTTAACCAAAAAATGCACCCAAAATATGTTGCAACAATGTTGAAATAAATGTTTCTAATTGTAACAAGTTGCGTTAAGTTGACACAGAGCACTAAAATTATGAAACAAACTAAAGAAGGAACTGTAAAAATGTAAGAAGGGGTTAACGAATTTGTTCTCCGGGTCCACTGGGACTGTCACCTCCCTCCTTCACAACTGTCTTCGGCGATAAACCCGAACGCTGCAGACACTCCGTCAATAAAATTGCAACACCACGTAAGTACTCACAAATGAGATCGTCCTTTTTTCGTCATTCTTCGTCACCGCCTTCAAAAGCTTGTACTTGAGCTTCTTTGCCATGATCCCACTGCTCTTGAGTACCGTGTCTTCGATGAAGCTGCGAAGTTGGCACAAATTTGGGTCCACCAACTCGGCGTTCCTCTCTTCGGTCAGCATTATTTCGTACTCGTCGTAGTCTTTGGCCGGTACGACCACGAGCTTCGACACCACCTTTGCGCTCACGTTGATCAGGCCGCTGGGAGGTAGCGCCAGCTTCTGGACGGTTCTGGAAATACGCCTAAATTACACAAAAGTATTTTGGTTTGTACATACTGTGACGCTTTCGATGAACGGGTTGCCTCGTTGCCACAAGTGTCCGCGGGTAGCTTATTAGTCTACCAGGGGTCAGCTGTTTAATTTGGCGGAAGGGAATAAAACAAAACACCGCAGTGAATTTACTGGTTTATCAAAATAAAATATACTATATTATACATTTGATATCAGTACTACACGTGTCTCTCCGATTCCGGACGGAATCCACCACAGATGTCCGGGGGCAGGTATCTACCTTCGGCTTGCGACTTTTCGTCCTCCACTTCTTGCTTGTTGCCAAGCTGGCAGGAGGTCCTGGGATCTAACCATCCCAATGTACGGCATCCTGCGCACATCGAGTAGTGAGTGCGGAAGCCAAGGTCCTGGCGGTAGTAGACGCTGTGTTTCCAATCTCATGGGGCGGCGGCAAGAATTGGGAGTGGTGGCGTTGGAATCGCGGTAATTTACTGATCACCGGAATACCAAAATAATACCGGTACGATGTCTAGAACTAATTTATTTCGCCATTTCATTCGCGAGTGAGTCGAGGTGGCAAGGGCGGCGCGGCGGCCGGGGTAGTCGTAGCAACTCCGGACTAGTCTCATTCGAAGCGCCGTAATTTTGCGAATCCCGGAAGTGAAAAAATTATTCCGCTGTGATTTTTTTTGGGCGAGTTAAACGTTTAGTTTGTGCGAGCAGGGGCACGACCTTGGTTAAATAGCGAGCCGGCGCAGCAAGAATTTCGTAACTTCGTTACAATACATACATACCTGGGGATGTAACACGGGGCCGTATACAAATCTCTGGTATTGCAATCCAGCACCAGTCCTTGCATCAAAATGATGTCTTGCATCATCTCGTTGGCAACGAACACTTTATAGTTAGACAGATCCGGCACGAAGGATCGTTCAATGATGTACTTGCACTTGATTTGGGTGAAGGACCGGTATTGGGGGACGTTCAGCAGCAAGGCAACAGCTTTATGGAAGAAGATCCTTTTCCATATTCTGCACTCCAATCTGAAAAGGGACGACTAATTTAGACGGCGAGAGTGGAAGACGCACCCAGTGACCGGATCCGGGTCCATTTCCATGGCTCGTTTCAACACCTCCCGCTTCAGCAAGAAGACTTCACTGTGCTTCTCGGCGCTCAAGTAGCCGTCGTACGCCCGTCCGCTGACGGTGGAGAGCTCCCCCAAGCTGTTTCCGGGAACGATGTACTCCACCTCCTTCTTGTCCACGTTGACGATCCCTCCCAGGTGCTCCAGCACCGGCCAGTAGCCCAGCTCTTTGGAGCGCTTGAAAGCGCTGTTCGAGCCGTCGTAGCTAACTTTGAGCAGGCCTAAGCTTGGTGTAAATTAACACTAAAGAAACGCTCGAATGATTTAAACCTGAGATGAGGATGGAGATTCCTTCCGCGGGCTGCCCCCGGTGATACACAATGTTGCCGGGATCGAATTTTCTGGTGCAGACGTTGGCGTAAAGAAAGTCGATGAGCTGCTCGTCCCCGCCCATGTACAACTGCTCCCTAAAGATGACCTTGGGTAGCGACGGCTCCACCATCTTGATGCTGTTACTGTTTCTGTAGCTCCCCGCCAGACACGCCTTCAGCTTGGTGTATTCGAAATCGTCCACCCACCCTGCGATCTTTAACTCGAGAATGTCATCTCGAAGGTTGTTCAGCATCGTCCGAATGGCCATCTTGGTCTTGACTCTCGCCGTCACGAAGGGCGACTCGATCTGGACGAGCCCCAACTTCCGGGTGACGGTGACCTTGTCGGCCTCGGTCTTCGTGCGTACCATATCTCTTATTTTGACGTTGTCCACGAGGCGCGCCAAGTCCTTCAGGAGGTTGGCCTCTCCGTTGATGTATGTCCTGGCTATCTCGTAAGCGAACGTTTTGTTCTCGTCGGTCTCCACTGACCAGTAGCGGGACAGAGCCTGGATGAGCTTTTCGAAGAGGATGCCCAACTTGAAATAGAGGAGGACCCGAAAGAGACGCAAGGCGAGAAAGAGCGTCAGGGAAAGGTCCAAGGTCCACAGAGGGATGACTTCGGTGGAGATGCTCTTGAAGACGATGTAGAAGATGACGTAAAAGTTGCACAGGAGGAGAACGATAAAATCCACCCGGTTCATTGACGACCTGCTCTCATCAATGTATTGTTCTTAACAGGAGGAGGAACTTACGCAAAGTAGAGCCGGACGCCCTGTAACACGGTGGTTGCGGACCGCGCGTTGATCTTTACCCACAACTCCAAGTAATACACCATGACGGCGAAGAGCTGAAACGCCAACAAGCCGAAACTGAATTCCGCGGTAGTCATGCGGAATTTGGTAGTGAGCACAAACATGTTGTTGACCACCACGGCGTGAATAGGCACCGGAAAAAAAGGGTGCCGATCCGCGAAGTAACACATCTTCCTGTACTTCTTCATGGGCTGTTTAAGGTCTATCGTCTTGGTGTTAAGCATGCCCATGAACAAGTTACGCATGTATTTCGAAAACCGACTTTGTTTATTGAACATGTCGAAGAGCCCATCTAGTTCGACGACCAGCTCCTCGCTGTCCATCGCCGTGTCTACCGCTTGGTGCAGGATCCTGGCGCCTTCCTTCGATATCATTCCGTTTTCTAGCTGACGCGAGTAGGAAGTCTTCTTGTGCTTCAACGCGCGCAACTTCGCCTCCCGAATCATCTCTTTCATCTCTTTAGCAGTGGGCTCGTTAGGGATGCTCTTCTGGCAGTCGGGGCACACGGTGAAACCGTACTCCATCAAATAGTCTTCCTGTTCCTCTTCTTCGTCCTCATCTTCTTCCTCGTTCTTCTCGATCTCGATCAGTTTACGATAGGGATGCTTGAGAGCTGTGGAAGACATCACCAACGGCCAGTTGGCATCAGACAGCAGCCTGTCCATCTTGAGCACCGCGACGAATCGCGCTCTAGCCTCGTACATGTACTTCAAGCAGTTGGTCATGTTGACCTGTTTATTTCCGGGGATGTCGGCCAAGCCGATGGCCCGGAACAGCACCGGCAGGAAACTTGCGTTGATCAGCATCATCATCACGTATACCCCGATGATGTTGAGGAAGAACAATTGCGTTTTCGTCGATGTGCCCCACACGTCAACGAACATATACAGCAAGTTGATGCAGAGTGGGCTCTTCAGCCCGCCCCACACGCACACGATCATCGTCTGGAATGAAATGCCGTACCCCAGTCGACTCAACAGCGGCGAGAAGACGAAAAAACCGACGAACCTCACGATGTTGACCATCAGGTACGTCACCAGGATAATGAAGTACTCGTTCAAGATGACGGCCACCTTTGACACGTATACAGGGATGATGGTTCCGGTCACCATGAGAAACACCCCCTGGAACATGAAGCTGATGACGTTCCACATATCGACGACGGCCTGTTCCACCTCCTTGCTCAACGAGGGGCGCTCGTGTCCTAGGGCCACGGCCGTCATCACCAAGGTGATGATGCCCGAGTTGGCGAGGTACTCCCCGATGAAGTAACTGAGGTAGCAGGCGGCCAAGGTGAAGAGCATGAGGCTGCTGATGTCGTTGAGGGTGAGTCCCATGATGCTGCCGGAAACGAAGGCGAGAAAGGAACCTAAGCCCACGCCGCCGATGAGGAATCGCAGGAGCCCGGCCACGATTTGGTACCAGTGTGCTATATACCCTTGCTCATAGTAGAACACCAATTTGAAGATCGTTATTGCCGACACGGACGACAGAATAATCTCCCCTTCGAGGAGGGTCGACACGTTCTTGACATCGAGCGAGGTCTCCTTCAGGTAGTGCAGCACGTCCGCCGGGTAGATCGACGAGATGATGACGCCCAACAGAACCCCTTCCAAAGGAGTCCAACTTGTATCCAGCACTTGCCGCATCATCAGCCCGATGATGCAAGCGCACATCAAACAAACTGCTACCGGTTAATGACCGCAACAATCCCACCTTAACATACCAGGAAAAGAAATGATCATCAGTTGCGACAAAGTCTTCCCGAAAGCGTGGGGGTCCAGCTGGAAAGCCGTGGTGAATACGATCGCGGGGAGAATCACTTCTTGGAACCGGCCGATGATGACTTCGCAAGCGGGCAGCACCAACGCCAACCAAGGACAGTAGAGCGCCCCGACGCCCCACAAGACGCCCATGAGGATGGTGAAGACCGAATAAGTGATGTTGCATTCCAGGTACTGCGGAGTGTGAGGGCGGAAGCGGCATGGGAATGTTGTGGTCTTACCTGGAAGACGTGACGGATTATCACGGTCGCCAGACAGGAGAAGAAGACGTAGACGAGAGCTGCCGCGTGGCGTATCTCGTCGTCGTCGTCGTCGTCGTCGGCACAGACGGAAGAGAGTGAAAGCAGCAGAAAGGGCAACCATGAAATTGTCATGTTTGCTGTTTAGGTAGTCGTCAAGGTTTCGGACGGATCAAAAAGGTTGAAGGAATCATTGAAATCCGTTAAGAAATTAAAACTTTTATTGGTTTTTTATTCGAATCGTTAAGATATATTATATTTCTGGAGACGTGGGCCCGAAAAGTTCTGAGTACAGCCTTGTCGCTCCGGCTTGAATAGAATGAAAATTAATGATTTTTTTCAGAAAATAAAGAAATATTTACGTGGAATTATGCCAGCATTTCCTCGCTTTCCCCACCTCTGTTATTATTAGATAATTACTGTTTTTATTTATTTTCGTTTTATGACTTCCCACTGCTGCCACCCGTGCGCGGTGAAACTCCCCAACCGATATCCCGCAACCTGCATTCATAACCTTGGCGTCGTCGAGCGATGGTCGACTCGAGCCGCTCCTCTGGAAAAGTGCCGTGATAGCCCCCGTTCAGTGCTGCGCGCCCCGCGATCCCCGACACAATCCCCCCCCGTGTTGCGGACGATGAAAACTGCAGTGTCGCGAAGTGTCGTTCATTGAAGACCGCCAGGAGCCCCCAGTGTAAGTACCAGTTCGATCATGGCTAAATCCGCAACATGAGGTAATCCCGGTGCGCGCGTTAACACCTGTTAACACCTCTCCGGTCGGGAGCTCGAGACGGGCCCGTCTCAAAAATCGTTAAGCTAACCTAAATTTCGGCGACAGCTGACAGCGACACCCGAGGGGCCGAACTTTCGTTTTTATTTTTAGGCGTTATGTAAGCGTTTTGGCAGTCGCGCTGCTGAGGAATTGATAATATGCGGCGGCTTGAGCGTTCAAGGTGGCCCTGCCGCGACCATGAATAAAAAGTTGTTGTGGGTCAAAGTTCTCTAATTGGAAGAGCTGTTGGAATCTGTCGAATCTGTTTTGAAAATGCAGTGAGTCATTTCGCGTCGGATCGGACGGACGAGTGAATTCTGAAGTGGGGACTTTTGGGGCTCCTTGTTGTGGTTTGGATTCGAGGCTACTTGAACAAGTGTCAAGCTGCGGTCCTAACCTCGACTGTTACGAGTGACAGAAACGTATTGGAAGGTGTGTTGGTGCCCGGTTTTTACACTTTAATTTGTCTTGTTGTCTTTTAAGCCTATTTGTATAGTACGGGTGATTGAAACTTGGTAAATAGGAGGCTATTGAAACATGGAAGTATGTCTCTGATTAGCTAGTAGCCTGCTAGATAAAGAATTCCATTGACCAAACTGTGCTGTATTTATCCTTATCAGAATCTTGTTGGGCGCTCTCGTCGCTTTAAAGAATACAAATATAATTATTACCACTACAAAATAAACAACAAATATGATTTTCTAATGTTCAAGAACGCAACAATTATTGACTTTTTCACAATCTAACAAAATAGTCTAAAAAATGACTGTACACATTGAATTTGACATACCTAAAATGAAGGACATTTTGAGAATAAAAATTAATAAAACAATGTCGGAGTTCTATCTTCAAGTGTTTTACAGTGTACATCAATCAGTCCTTTTTGTCAAATTGTTTATTCAATTCTTGTGTTCAGTGGATGGAATTGGGGATTTTGAGGATAGAATTAATGAAACATCTTCAGAAATGTTTTATGATGGCGCATCCACCAATTTTTTACGTTCTGTAAAAATATTTCGCCATTCTGGTGCCAAAAAAGTGTTTCAGCTTCCTTTTCAGAAGTGTGGTGAGACAAGTACACGGTAAAAAACCTTTTTGACTCTAGATTTATTTATACAGGTTCGGGTTTTTTCTGGCCGTGGCAAGGACATCGAGGGTCCGATATTGATTACGTCGGAATTTTACTGAAATACACTTTTCAATTACATTGTTTTAGTTCACCCCATGAAAATTGAATTTCAATCTCCAACCGATTATTGATTCATGCTCTCTGAACCTCGTTAACAGCATCCATCTGGGACGTCGGAGATCTAAGGCTATTTTTAAATTAATTGTTAAAACACGCCCGTCTTCTAAAAGCAGCAATTTGTTTCGAAGTAATTGCCGGCAAAACAACATAAAAACTCGGATCTGTTGTACTTTGTGATCTAGGAAATGACAGGGAGTTTTTCAAACGATGATGAATGATAAAACCACGTTAAATGGGAATCGCATTTGTGAAAGACTACCTCCTGGTTGTCTAGACTCGGACGTTATCAGACAGCGCGGTTATTGAAAACCTGTTGTGTTAAGTTTCAAGGAGCACCAGCACCTTGAAGGTAATTATCGTAAGTTTATCGGTAATCGTCGATAATTAGCTGTAATAGGAATCGATAAAGAGTGCTTTCGTGTATTCTGATGAAAAATAATTGTACGAGCAACCTTCGGTTCGCACGGGGTGCCTGCCCTATTTTGGTCCGATTTCGTAAGTGAACTCCCGACATCTGACCGCATTTGTTGCCAAACCCGGCTTTAATTAACAATGATTGATTAGCCTCGTTAGCGGTGCAGTTATTTGACGAACACTTACTCCACAATCAGGCTCACCTATAGCAATCGATGAACTGATACAACACCTCTGAGTAATGAGGGTCGCGGCGCGACAACCCCGTCCAAACAGGGCATCGGATAAATACAACCCCAAGTGCCCGCGGCCGTTTCGAGGAAGTCGTTCGTCCGAACGTTATACCTAACTTTTTCCGAGACGTTTTCAGCTCCGATTTTTCACGGTTTCGTGCGACCAATCGGACCATAAAATTCCGTTCCTGCGAAAAACGATCGATCAGTGAGTCGATGGCCGCGATCGAAAGTCGTCGAATTTTCGCCGTAAACAGACTTATCATCCCGAGGATGACTTCGCGGGTCACTATACCGTCTTATCTCTTTCTCATCGAGCCGTGAGCGAGAGATGATCGCGTACACTTTCATGGTAAAGACCCATCGCTCGAAGTGCGTTGAGAAACTCTTCTGTTTGCAGTGCCGCAGGAGCATGGCCAGCGGCGACAAGAAGAGTCCCCAGCTGAGCAAGATCAAAGTGAAGGTCGGCAACAACGCGGTGACGGCGAGCGATTCGGACGCCAGCGTCGAGACGAACAGCCTGAGCGCCGACAGCGCCACGGAACAGAACAACGTGGTGCAGACGGAGAAGAGGAGGAAGAAGGCGAGGAGAGGGTCGGAATGGGAGATCATGGAGGGGCTGAAGGACGGGCAGCGGTTCGAGAACAAGCCGAACGTCTTCAACGGGTTCCTGCACAAGAAGAGGAAGTGGCCCCTGAAGGGGTGGCATAAGGTGAGCGTGAAACCACAATGCGTCCTGCGTAGTCTTCATTTCATGCAACGAAGGCCCAATTGTTATTTATTGGTACTAACGGCCGGGAGGTCAAATCAATTAGCCAATTTCCGCGGAACAAACTCGGTGGGTGCCACGAACCCGTTTGAAATTGTGCCCGCTTGATCAATAACTCAAAATGTGTAAACTTCAAAAAAAACATTCACGCTCATCACGATGCACCCCAAATATCGACTTAATCCCCCTGAATTATGTGCACAGCACTCCGGTAAAATTATATTATCGATCACGCTCGCACGCGAAAGGTAATTAAATCCTTCTGCCAGATAACGTGGCGTTTTAACAATTCTTTCTCATTAGTTGTTATCTTTATATGTGCCCGTAAATTACATGCTGATAAAGCAGCGCCGGAACAAGACACGTGAGTCAGCTGTTAGTAAACACGGTAGTCATTGGTTTGTTTGCAATGATTAACGGTGATCTCGGGTTTAATTAGCGCGTGGGTCCATTGTTTCCAGTTCTGACTTTAAGATTGTTTGTCAAGGTTGCCACGGCAAATCAGAGAACGTGTGTCTCTACTTATCGCACATGCACGTGTCCGTTTTTTGAGGTTAGGTCAAAACGTCACAGCTGACACTCCCTGATTACATCACGAGGAACCGATTCAATTTTCCGCGTCACCTTTGTCCACGATTTTACGGTCGTTTTGGTGTCGCGAAACCGAAAGTAAAAAAGATTTCTTCCTTATTGTTTAAAAACGCAGCCGTGACAGGTTCTGTATAAAGTCAAAACGCGATTCTCTGCGCTTGTACGCCTTGAAAAGCGAATTTATTTCGCCGGAATGAATCCGAATTAATTGACTTTTTGGGTCGTTTACAAATCGCATTCCTTTGTGTGTTTATACACAGGGGAGTGACGGTATTAATATTTTTATCGTTTGGATTATTTCTGTTTGTGTACCCGTTTTCTAACGAGGATGCGATTACTGGAACCGGGATGTTGCAACTGCAATTTGACAATAGATTTAACAAGAATATTACACGGAAGTGGATACAATAGAGTGTGCAACTCGGTGCAACGCTTTTGTTTTCTGATGGAAGTTAGAAATACAGATGATTATAAATGATTTTGCATCAAGTTGTCTTTGGAAAATATATCACGACGTATTCATAGTTAACTTGATGGAAAATCATTTATAATCAAATTATAATTGAAATTAATATTATGAAATATTTTGATTATGCAACCCAAGAAAACATTACTGACAAACAAGATATCGAAAAACAAAATAAAACCTATAAAAAATTTCATATTTTTTTTATATTTGTTTTCGAACATTTTCAATTATTGGGAAACAACTTACTCAGTCACACAAAACATTGTAAACTACTATATTCAAATATAGAATATACAACAGGAACCTATTTTTTTTTTTATTTTAAGTTTCTAGTTCAGAAAATCCATTTTATACCCATTGCGTTTGTACACGATTTATGTTTTTGGACCTGAAAAGTCCAGTTTCACTGTTATTTTTTAGATATCGTTTGTCCCGGATTCCGAGATATAACCTCAAAAAAGGTCCAACAGTTTTTGGAGATTGTACACTGCAAACCGCTTAAACTGTATTAATATACCGTCATTTCCTGACACAAATTATTGGAGTATATATAAATAAAAACTTCGTAATCAAAATCAATTTAAAATCTTGAGTTATTTATAAAAATGTATAGAACTTACGCAATATACCTAATAAATTTTACAAGTATGTACATCGCATAAGAAGTTTCACTTCTGGTGTGTGGTCCACCAAGCACACTACTTTTTTTGAGATATCGCTTATGAGTTCCGAGACATAACAAAGAAAGTAACAACAAGATTTCGAACAGTTTCCTGTATATTTTATTTGATTGCCTCGGAATTTCTAATCGATTTTCGAAATCATTTTTGACCTATCGAGTCTGTACCTACCTACTGTACATACCTGTTGAGGATACCGCACTACCAGATTTATTTTTGGGTATATGTATTTAACCCCCTTAAACTCTCGTTGTTTTCAGCGATACTTTGTGATAGAAAAAGGAATACTGGTATACGGTAAGGGCCCTAGCGAGATAACGAAGGGGAAGATCCACGGTTCCGTCGATATCGGATTGTCTGTGATCACGACTAAAGCCAAGCGAAGGCGTATAGATATAGATGCCGAGGAGTTCATCTACCACTTGAAGGCCAAGGGCGATGACACCTTCCAGAGCTGGGTCCAGCAGCTGACGGCCCATCGGTTGTACAGACAGCACATCCTGACCTTCGGCACGAACGTGGCGTTGTTCAAACCCACCGACGGCTTACACAGTATACCGCGAACCCCGGAGATCGTCAGTCGCGACGGCAGCCTAACGCGCGGCCTCCAGCCCCCGCCGTCTTCTTGCCGCCTCAACCTGTGGCTGCAGGAGTCCCTCACCTCGATAGAGCAGTTCCAGAGGGACGCCACGGTGTTGGAGCAGAACGTAACCAAGCTGTCCAGACTGCTGAAACAAATAGAGGCTAGTGCGAGTTTAGGGACCGAGGTACAGTGTGTTGAGTTTTGCACCTTCGGGTCTAATCGTAGGGTTTCAGTGTATCCCGGAAGCGCTCTCGCCCAATATTAAGAAAGACAGGAGAAAGTTCGGGCTGAAGAAGAAGAAGTCGTCGAAGGGCGGCAGTGTCGACTTGACTATCCAGTTCAGCGCTAACAAGTCGTCGACCACAGGGACGGACACCGACAACACGTCGCCGCTTTCAGTAATAATAACTCACTTTCGGACGTATTTTGCAAGTGATGACTGTTTTTACTAGGCTAACTCGTTCTCGGCCCTGTCCACGTCTCCCCAGCAACTCGGAGTCAATACCGTGGTCACCTTGCCAGTGCCTATAAACGCGTCAACCACCCCAGCCCCCGATAGTCTTAGTAATGTCGATGTCATCTCTTTGTCCACGGAGAATCAGATGAGGGAGGACTTTCTAACTTTGGCCAAAAGTGGTACGGTTTTTATTAGTGCCCCGGTGGCTTTAGTGATGATTTTGTTCCAGTCGTGGATAGCATGAAGACCCTGTCGTTCGGCCTAAGCACCGAGCGGGAGCGACTGAAGTCTGCCCTGGAACTGGAAGGCACCGTTAACGTCAATCAAAACGTGGTGAATCTGCGCAACAACCTCAACCAGGTGCTCCAGCAAAACACCGAACTCAAGAGTCGCCTGCTGCGCATCCACGAGGCCTCCGACGTCGCCGACCTCTCCTCCCTCGAGCACCTCTCGGAGAACGTGAGTGTTTTCCCCGAAAGCCGGTTTCCGACTGACCGAGTGTCGTTTGGTTGCTAGCATCGTCCTTATAATGCTTCGTTGAGCTATAGCTCGTCGTGTGTGAGCGCGACGGAGTTCTTCGACGCCGAAGACCTGCCCGCCGAAGACGCCGAGGTGCAAGAAGAGGAGTCTGAGGTGCGTACACGGTCTGAAAGTAGTTCGGAGGCCGGCTCGTTGTCCAGCGGCGAAGGCAGCATTAGCTCAGAGTCCGAGCTCGGTACCGATTTGAACACAGTCAGTAACTCGCTCGACTTGGCAGGTAGGTCCCCGGAAGCGCGAGGTGAGTCGGTAGGTGCGGTGCCCCTCTGAGCCTTGTTCGTTGGTGTGGGTGTGGGTGTCGGTGTCTTCGTATGTATTATGTGGAGGCTTTGGTTTTAGGGACGTAAAGGGGTGGAAACCGAGCCGAAGTTCGCGTGTTGTTATGACTTCGTCGTCGGATGGCTCACTGTAAGTAGTGTCCTGACCCCACGCTTGTAAATAGAACAAGGCAAGGCTGCTCCTCCGACTGACTCACCACGTCTCTTTCGCCCTCACAGCGCTCTCTCTTCCAGGTTCCCAGGGCCTGACGGGCCGTCGAACGGTCCTTCCCGCCCCCCGGCCCCACACCGAAGGCCTCTCCTTGTGGAACCTCCTCAGCCGCAACATAGGCAAAGACCTTTCCCAGATCAGCATGCCCGTGGCCCTCAACGAGCCCCTCAACGTCCTGCAGAGGCTGTGCGAGGAACTCGAATACTCCGAACTCCTGGACAAAGCCGCCAGTCTCGACGACCCCTACGAGCGCATGGTGCAGATCGCCGCCTTCGCCGTCTCGGCCTACGCCAGTACTCTCACACGCGCCGGCAACAAGCCCTTCAATCCCTTACTGGGCGAAACCTACGAGTGCACGCGCGAAGACAAGGGCTTCAAGTTCCTCGCCGAGCAGGTCTCGCACCATCCCCCGATCAGCACCTGCTACGCCAAGAGCACCAACTTCACCTTCTGGCAGGATGCCAGGGTCAAGACGAAGTTCTGGGGCAAGAGCATGGAGTTCCAACCTCTGGGCAACGTGCATGTCCTTCTGCCCCGCACCGGCGACCTCTACACCTGGAACAAGGTCACCACGTGCGTGCACAACCTTTTCAGCGGCCAGCGCTGGGTGGACCAGTACGGCGAGCTGCGCATCTCGAACGGGAGGATCACCTGCAAGCTGACGTTCTCCAAAGCGAGCTACTGGTCTGCGAAAAGACACGAGGTAAGAGGCCGCAAGGGAAATTTTGGTGGCAATAACACTTCTCTCTCTCTTTCTCTCTTCCAGGTGGTGGGCGCCGTCCTCGACGAGTCCGGCAAGACGGTCCACCGCCTCTTCGGCAAGTGGTCCGAGGCGATCTACTGCGGCGTGCCCCCTTCCCACCGGTGCATCTGGCGCGCCGGAAACCTGCCGCCCAACTCGGAGCGTTACTACGGCTTCACGCGCTTCGCCATCGAGCTGAACGAGCTGGGGCCCGACGCGCACCTTCTGCCCCCCACCGACACGCGCTTCCGCCCCGACCAGCGAGCCCTCGAAGAGGGCGACCTTAACACCGCCGAGACGCTCAAGCTGCAGCTGGAGAGCGCGCAGCGCGACCGTCGGAAGCGTCGGGAGGAGCTGCGGGTCATCTACGAGCCGCGCTGGTTCTCCAACCAGAAGGACGACACGTGGGAGTATAACGGGAAATACTGGGAGACGCGGAAGAACCCGGGGTTCTCGAATCTGCAGTTCGAGTCGCTATGGTAGGGGGCGGTTTTACTCACTTGGTTTAGCAATAAGTTAAGATTTTGTTGGAATGAAACGTAGTGATATATCCATAGAGTTAAGTAGAGCTATAGGTAGGTTTATGCATCCAAGTTTTAATTGTGTATAAGAGGATTCCACTTTGAAACTTTCCTATCTAGTCACTAATTACCGTTCGATATAAGGTTAAAATGTATTGTTATTGTTGTAACTTGATATTTATTTGTGTTGAGAGGTGTAACTTTTTCATCTTTTTAAATGTTCCAGATGTAACGGCTCCATTGTTCATTAAAGTGTCTTTGGAATTATTGTAGACCTAGTTGGTTATTAAGTCAATGAAAGGGTGACAATAATTACTACAACGCCAATTGTTTGAGATGCTTCGTTTTATATAATTATGCTTTCATGGATTCTGTAATACGGGCCGTTTCGAATTTCGTTAATTGTAAATGCTCCTTTAAGGTGAAGGTTAATAAAAATGTTAAGCCAGACTGTTGCGCCTTCTTTTGAAGAATAAAAAATTGTCGCGGCTGTGTATAGTGGGTTGCATAGCAACATAACCACACTTATCAACAAATCGAAGTTCGTGCTACAACAAGGTAATTTAAACTTTAAACGACAAACAAAATCACCAACAACGTGCCGTGTTTGCCAGGACTCCAAACATTCCCCCTCCGCACTTGCAACTTTACAGATCCCTGCATTGCCCACCCGTGACAGCCCCCATCGCAAACTCCGTGTCCGAACAGCTGGCGCGCCGCTTGATCGATACGCGTATAAAATTAACCGCACGTAGACCAGTGTGTCGCCGACTCAACAGCGAACGGTGACGAGCAGCGCGAGCATCTAGGTGTGCACCGTTATCGGCGATGTTTATAAACGGGCGCGTGACAGGGCCAGTGTCGGGGCCCCCTTGTAGTTTCTAGACAGTGACACTATGCCAGTGACAATCTTAGACCGGCTACCCATGCCCAACCTGAGGATGTATTCCTCGGGGAGCGTGCTGGCCCTCTCGACGTGCATCTACTACGCGACCCAGGTCATCAAGGACCCCAATTGGGGGGCCGCGGACGGTGACGGCGGGGCCCAGCTGGGGCCCGCAGTGGACACGAACAGGAGTAACGGCTCGGTGCCGGACGGCAGGACCGTGGGGCAGTTTGTCACCGATGTGTTTAGTGTGTTGATCAGGGAGCCGGTTTGTGTTTGGGTAAGTTATTTGGGGCTGTAGTTAAGTTTAAGACATTCTAAGTTCTGGCCTCATTTCCTTTTAAAAAATATTGCAATTTTAGTGGCATTTCTTAGGGTTATAAAATGAAAAGGGCAGTAGGCTTTGATCGGTGTATGTCATTTTCGTGGGGGCTGCATAAATTTTTATTGCATTCAAAATGTTTTGTGCACACCATTATGAATAATTATGAGACTTGGTAAGTGCTACAAATATCTTATCTACTGTATGTTCTTTTAAAAAATCATGACTTTTCAAACAATCTTAAATATTTCGTAACATTCGGAGGTCCCGTGTTTTAGGTTATAAATTTAGGTTTTCTTTCCAATTTGGGGGACTGGGAGTTGACTCTTTATAGCGACAGTAATTAAATTCTAGGGGCCCCTTTTGATAACCCCGTGACGCACAGGTTACAAAATAAAGAGTGCAGTAGGCTTGGATCCATACGTCATTTTATGAGGTGCATAAATTTTTATTTCGTTGGAAATCGTCTGATTGTGGTAAATGCTCCAAATATTCTTTATACAGAGTATTTTTAAAAAAAAAACATCACTGAAAATAGTGGTTTCATTTATGTTACGTAAGTTATTTTTGTCTCTAATTTGGGGGGGTTATAAGTAATGACCTCTACAAGGACTAATTTTCTTGCCTTTTTGTAAGGGCTACATGAATGTTTATTATATCGGATTTTCGTAAACGTTTCATGTTGTCTGTGGAAGACAAAATTTCCATGTGGTTCCATGATCTCTAAATTTATGGGGACAACCCTAAAAATCGTTTGAAAGTGACCAAGATATTTTTTATGGCCATACTGGTTGATCTTTAATTATTTCATTAATTTCTTCCACAATCAAATCACATATTATGCATTATGGATTTTTGCCTTTTCATATATGATTCATATTTCGTCGATCTTTTGGTCCTTCGAAACGGATGTGAAACAGGAAAATATTATAAAGCAAATATGTAGTAGATACTAATAATATGCACTTCCTGATTGTGTTGCCAAAAAATCATCGTGTGATAAAATTAATAAACGAGTATAAACATATTGAAGGTCCTCAAACCAATTAGCTGCTATTCGAAAGTTACTGACCTCTAGCCGGTCGTGGTATTGTCAAAAATGTTTGTATAAGTATAAGAAATGTATCGACTCTCAGCGGGACTAATTGAATAACGTAAATTTGCTATTGTTGTCCAAAAATCGTGTTTACGACCCAAATGTGATCGACTAATTCCCGTAACCACGCAACCCGGCTCATAGAAATACAATAGGGTACTTCCTGAATGTCCAGGTTGTGAACTTTGTTTATTTGTGTTATCAAAGCAGGTTATTAGCTCAACAAACCTGAGGCCGAGGACCGCTTTCAACATATCTCTGGTTGTTTAGTACAACAACGTGGTGTCGTGTAACTGAATGCAGTTTGCGATCATTAAAAATATTAACTGAATCAGCCCCACGAAAGAGGATATACCTTTTTTACGCAAAGTGCTGTTGTTTGAACTTGATGACAACCGCTTCTGGTGTTTCTGTTTTGACGCGGTGTCTACTCTCGATGAACGTACTATGGCTTTCATTTTGTTTTTTTGTTTTTTTTTTTTTCACCGGATATCTCTCTGATTCTTCCAGATTCCTGAAATTTGTCAATACCCTACTTATAATTTCCATCGGTTTATCCTCTTCTCATTTCATATTCAGTTATATTTTGACGTTCAAAGCCCACTGGATATATGAACCATTTATCAAAACCCTGTGCTTCCTATCATAAAAGAAGGTACCGCCCATCGAGAGTACGACTCTGGTACTAGCATCAGATCCCGACTGGAAACCTATAAGCGCTTGTAAAAATCTTAAACCTTAAATAGACGTGTGTAATATCTCATTATATGGTGTTTTTTTTTAATCAAAACAACCTACTAGATTCAGAGGTCACACCGGAACCTTTACCCATTCAAGTGTCAAAAACCCAGGAAAATCGATTTTCCCGTCCCCGTTCCGTATGAATGAGCCGTGAGAAACACGACCTTTACTCTCGATCCATTGGTACACTTCCTCGTTCTATATCTATTTGTATTCTCATGTCAATATTATTTTACTTTTATCATCCATCTCCCAGTGTCGCGCCGATCAATTTTCATTGTCATCAATTAACCGTGTTTTTATGCATGAGAATCGGCGGCAGACAAATAACTGCATTTGGTCGAGCTGATGGTAGGTGGGGGTGTGTCTTAAGTCGCAGTCGGGTTCACTCATCTCCCCTTCACGTTACTCGGCGTAAATTTTTCTGTAGAAACCCTAGGAGCGCGTGAACTTTGCGACCCACTTTTGGAGGCACACTTCCTAAACATTGCATCACCTCGATTTACAGCTTTTCGTACGTAGATCTTGTGTCGTGTGAGTTCCACCACATTTCGTAACAAGCTGCACCGTGGGTGCTTCTAAATAATGGAGGCTTTCCAATTCCGTATCGATTAATCAATTGCTGCAGGGTCACATCATCTCACATGTTTTTGTTGCCGGCCAGGTCAAAGGACGGGTAGCGGTTTCGGAAACTGGGGGAGCCAGTCATTTCCAATAACAACTAGTCATGAATTAATTGCTCGTTCACAGTATGAATCACTTGATTGCTTCTATTTTTATAACGTCAATGTTATCTTTCGTGAGTCAGTTTTATCAGAAGTGGGATGAAGATCGACCCCTGCGATGTCTTGTACGCACATAGCTGTTATTTGACTACTACATTACGGTTAATTATAGTTAATACAGTTAAGACTACGACACGTGTGAAGTAGTGAAAGGACACCACGTGGATGACGAGCGAAACGGTCGATAATCGCGCGTCGCTGGGGTGGCACGGAATTAATATTTCATTGTAATTAATAGTATCGTCTTGTTGTGGGTGTTACCACGTAAAGACGCAAATGGGGCGTCTCAGCCGTCTAGATAAAAACGCAATCATGTTCTTGGGGATCAAAGGACGCCGCTAGGCGAGGTCATGGTTGTGGTCTATTTGCCTGAACACAATTTTTTTTTTTACTTCTTATCGTGGTTTTCTGCGTCTAACCCATAGAAGTCGGGTATCATCAGAGGTGGAACAATGGCACCTCCGCGCGTAGGTGGACTGAGCATTTGATATACACCAAATCGCACCATGTAGAATCATTGTGCAATTATCGACGTTAGTGACCAAAAGTGCAATGTCGTATCTCCGTTTCGTCGTTGCCACTTTTGACAACTTCCTCTTGTGCTGTACCGGAAGGATAGAGGTGAAGCTGAAGATTCCGAGTCGCTCCGTGAAGATGAAGGTAACAGTTATAAAATTGATGTCGACTGCATCTCCAAACCTACAAAAATTGTTTGCAAAACTTTTCCCGTCTCGACATCGATCTGGCGTCAAAGACACGTCATTCTGTATTGTCGGGTATGCGTGTCCTGGCAACTCTTCGCCAACTATTCGGGTTGTTTGTTTTTCGAGCTCGATAATGACGACGTTATTAAGGTTCGAAATGTCATTCCCGGTCGAATAAGGGCACGTGTCCTGTGTTTGCTGTCGGTACATTTATTAATATCCCTCGTTGGGCAAAGACGAATTTTTCAATTCGAGACTTGACAAATTAGTTCACGTTCCCGCCTCATCAATTTTCCAGATGTGCGTCGGACGAAAACGGCGTGGGATCTGGGAAATGTGAAGGGGGCGAGGACGTGGTTTTTTAATCAAGTAAAGATATATATTCGTAGTAGGAGTGTCTTATGTATACTTTATGCAATGTAAGGCTGCATCTAGAAGGTTCGGATCTACACGCAGCCAAGATGTAAGAGCTTTGTAATTGTTATATCAGAAGGCGATGAGAAGCAGACAAACATCGAGTCGCCGTGGAAATGGGAAGATACCATCAATACGGGCAAGATTTAATAAAGGAGAGACAATTAAATGCACAAAACTTCAACTGAAGACGGTCAGTTTCTGTACACACCACATTTACAATAAAGAATTAATAGTCTGTAAAAGCATTACAACAGCTTCAGAAATTCACTAACCGGCAGGCACGTCAACATAAATCAGTAGCCTTTCCCAGCTATATGCAATCGGCGCATCAACCCACATTACTCAACCGTGACAACTAATTCACACTATGTCGATAATAATAATAATTATTGGTGCATCCACGGTGGTGTTCTTGTCAACTCGATTGCATCATCCATTTTTGATCGCCAGCCAAGAATGCATTTTAATTGATTATCCTTGTTTGCGCAGCATTGTAGCCCGACCTCGAAACGATTTTAGAACATTCGGTATAAATATCGCCGATTTGACGTCTACCTGGACCCCGGTGACCCAATTCTGGAGGATGTAGTGTCTTTGCCAAGGGCTCATCTCGGGTCGTTGCCAAACGGCGACCGTGCCAGCAAAGTCTGTTATCTGCGACCTTGGCTTTTATAAAAGTTGAGCCAAGTTTAGACCTTATCGAGAGACTTATGTACATAGTAGGCTGTGCGGATTCGAGCTGTGGTCACTTTATGCATATTCTGGACAACCTGAAACCAGTACTATCCAATTCTAGGTGGACGGGAGATCGCGTGCACATTCGCGATCGGTTTGTGAATTTCGCGGCCTTGGAGTACCCATAAGGCCGCGATCGCGTAGCGACTTCTTCACGCTAGAGGTACCACGAACGGTACATACACTTCCGCGTCAAGTGTCCTCAGTGCCACTCTGGGTCCAAGAAGGCTTAAAATATACATTCTCTAACTAACGGCAATCGATACGAAGTTTGATCAGAAAAGACCTATAGTGTCCGTGCACTCTTTCTCAGCTGAAACCAAACCTATCCCCCGAAGCCGAACCATTTTTCTAATCTAATTCTGCTTGTATTACTAACACTTTCTCTTGTGGAGAAACGCCGATACTAATCGTTTATTTGCGTGGCCATAAATAACCCCACCGATTTCGGGTTCGGTCAACTCGGGCCGTTGCCTTTTTGATTTAAATTTTATGTTTTTGTTTGCATCAAATCGCAATACCTTTACTTGTATGTCAAATTGCTATATTTATGACTGACTAATCTTCTGGAGGCAGCAACAATAGGTGTTGAGTTTTCCATCAACAATCGTGCGAATCTAGTTAACAATGACCGTCCTACTTGCGTGAATCATTGATCAACGTCAGCGTTGCAGCACGGATAACTACGATGTGTTTTTGCGCCGCTAAAAGGACCCAAGAGTTTCGGTCGTTTTCCACCTCTCTCTTGACGTCGCACCAGGCTGAAAGTATGCATACCTACTCTCTGCACCAGGTCAAGGCCCCCTCATGAAGATTGGGAGTTGCACAACTGCACGCTGCGTTTACCTTGGTTTGGTTTAATTAATGGGAATGCACGAGCGGCCTCGGTTCGCATTGTCATCTAGTGCGCTCATACAATTAGACACTCTTATGTAAAAGATGTGGAGTTATGTAATTACGTACAGGAAGCGATGTTGTCTCAAAACAGAAGATTGGAAAGTTGCTTTTTCTCGCATTTAATTCGCGGAAGAATGTAGAAAACTGTGTGCTGTCTTACTGACTTTCTCGGATAGAGCACTTCCTGCTCAGATCTCGGCGATAAATGTTTTACTTGCAGTGAGTATCTGATGCACTGTAGGCCGGTTTCGGCAGGACGAGCATAAAAAGGGTATTTTCTTCCAGACGATGATCAACATGGCCTTCTGTTGGTTGATCCTCGTCGGCACCGCCGTGCAGAAACTGGTCTTCGGCGACCTGCGCGTTTCCGAGCAGCAGCATCTCAAAGACAAGTTCTGGAACTTCGTCTTCTACAAGTTCATCTTCGTGTTCGGCATCATCAACGTGCAGTACATCGACGAGGTGCTGCTATGGTGCTCGTGGTTCTCCCTCTTGGGGTTCCTGCATCTGCTGTCGCAACTGAGCAAAGACAGATTTGAATACGTGAGTATATAATATCGTCAGATGTGGGATCGTTGATGATATTTTTTCCACAGTTGTCGTTTTCGCCCACGACGCCCTTATGGAGCCACGTGAAACTGCTGGCGCTGTTGGGCGCCATCTTCGCGCTGTCTGGCTTCATGCTGCTGGTGTCCGTGTTTGTGGGATTCTTCGGGGGCTTCAACACGTTCGCTTTTATGTCCGCCGAGGTAAGGTCGCGTTTCAACATATTTTCATTCCACTTAACAGTTATCAGTTACATTCTTGGACGCGCTGTTATCGCGGCAAGACATAAAAACGCAGATACTGTTGGTATCTTTCAACGGTAATTGCTTGTCAACGTGTTTACCACATTTGGAGTTTACTATCATTTTATAAACCGGTCGTAGTTACAAACATGTTTTTTTTTACATTCTCTTTCCCCTGCATCCGATAATCAAATACTTGAACACGGTCTGATTGTAGGTCGTCCTCCTAAGCATCCGCACCCTTCACGTCATCATCCGTTACGCCCTCCACTTGTACGATATGCGTCAGGAGGGGGCTTCTTCGGTGAGCACTAGCGAAGAGAACCGAGTATGGGAAAAGCGAGGACCTATAGCGTACTACACCGAACTGGGCTTCGAGCTGACCGCCCTCATCATAGACTTCATCCACCACCTCCACATGCTGGTCTGGAGCAACATCTTCTTGTCGATGGCCAGTCTGGTCATCTGCATGCAACTGAGGTACCTGTTCCACGAGATCCAGAGGAGGTACAAGAAGCACCGGAACTATTTGTGGGTCAGAAACCACCTGGAGCAGAAGTAAGTGTCGAACTGACCTTTAATTCGTAAGCTAACCTTCACGGGGGTTCTGCAGCTACCCCATGGCCTCGTCCGAAGAGCTGGTGGAAAACTCCGACAACTGCGCCATCTGCTGGGAGAAGATGGAGTCGGCAAGGAAGCTGCCTTGCACCCACTTGTTTCACAATACCTGTTTGTTGTCGTGGTTGGAACAGGACACCTCTTGTCCCACCTGTCGACTGGCTCTCAACATCCAGAACCCTTCCACGTCGAGGATCGACCCCCCCGATCTTCAAGTCGACGTGCCCCAACCCCAGAGAAGACAGCTCAACCACTTCTTTCACTTCGACGGTGAGACGACACATACCCACATCAACTCTTCTCAACCTCGACCGACTCTTTTCACACAGGTTCGCGGTACGTCTCGTGGCTGCCGAGCTTCTCGGTGGAAGTGAGTCACAACCAGCTCATTCGGCCGGAGAACGCCCCCGCGTCCAACTCCCAGCTGGACGCCATGGCTCGACAGGTGCAGCAGCTGTTCCCGCACATCCCCATCTCGACCATCATCGGCGACCTGCGACTGACCAGGTCGGTAGAGATCACCATCGAAAACGTGTTGGACGGGCGGCTGGTGGCGCCGCCCATGTACAGGGAACCGGAGGTGGCGCCCGCCCCAAACAGGCCCGTGTCGTGCGACGAGCGGAATTGGGACGAGATGAGCACGGAGCCTGTGGAGACGTAAGTAGCTAAAATGCGACCCAACATACAACGAAGCGCATTCCGTTTTGCAGGGAAGACGCCAGTAGTCTGGGTAGCCGCTTCTCGAAGTCGTCGACGGAAAGGGAGAAGATCCTCCACCGCCGCAAAGAGAACCTACTGCAGACCGCCCGGAAGAAGTACATCGAGAAACAGAGAGCCGCCGCGGCCGCCAAAACCGAGCTCCAAAGTTGAAGTATTCGTCAGTTTTCGAGAGGGTTCTCTAGACACGAAATAGTCGTCCCTGATGTAACTGAAGATTCACCGACATATTTAGATACTAACGCGTTATAAATGTCTAGTGTAATCATGGTGAAAAATTCTTTGCGAAATTAACTTTGTGTTGACGGAAATGGGTCAAAAGGTCCACCCGCGTGATAAATTCCTTCGTTTTGTTGTCTGTTTTTAGATTTTTATATGAAATTGTTTAGTTTAGTTTTACGGTTTTTTAACAAGGTTCCTTGATACCGAGAGTATCGTGAGCTAGTCTCGCTGCACTCTAGCCCCACATCAGACGCACCCCGTTTTGAAATTGTAGTGTACATTGTGATAAGACTGACTCCTGGTATTTCCGTGTGATAATTTCACTGTCTCTGTCTTAGTCATAGTCGTTTTGCTTTATTTTTGCTATTTTTCTACACGTTTACTTACACGTCCGGCCTGACTCGTCTAAATGCTCAGCTCGGGGGTCCGTTCACGACGGATCCGACTTAACAGGATGGGATATAAGTGCATGTTCTCATTACAGATAGAGTTGTCTAGTTATATATTTCGATATAGGAAATACGTAATTGCCATGCAAACATATATCGTGTGCCAGATATCTAAGGGCCAAACTTGTATATCAGATACTTATTTCACTGTACTTATGTGTCCTGTCTGATTCCTCTTTGTTATTGTGCTTAGTATTGCTGTATAATAAACTATTTCAAGAATGTGCGGTCTTGACTGCTCGCGACCTGAGAACACTTCCCGTATGTATTTCTGTAAAATTAAGGATCTTGGAAATACACAATCGTTTTTATTTATGAAATCGGTAAGTGATGACACTAGTGGGGCACAGCCCTCACGCGTATCCTCAAGGGATCCGCTATTCCATACAGCGTGGTCGACGCAAACCTCATGTCTTCGCGCCCCCAGCTGACCTCAAAGTTCCGGATAATCTGAAACCAACACGATCATCCTAATCCCAACTCCCAGCTTACGCTCACTTTGAGCAGCGCAACCTCCAGTTCCAACGTCGCTATCCGTCTCCCCACGCACCCTCTGGGTCCGAAGCCGAACGGCAGGCACACGAAAGGGTGGGCACTCTTGTGAGAAATGTCAGCGGGGGCCGCAGACAGCCATCGCTCGGGCAGGAACTCCCCGGCTCTCGGGAAGTGTCGATCGCATAAGCAGAGCACCAGATTGGAGGTGCAGACGTCGGTCTAAACAATTCGTTGTCTAACTAAAGTGTGTTTTGAAGTGACCTACCCCTTTTGGAATCCGGTATCCGGCTAGAACGAGGTCCTTGACGGTGGTACGGATGTTGCCCGCGGCGATGGGAGCGAACCGTGTAGCTTCTTTGATTGTAGCCTTGAGATACGGGGCTCTAGCCAGGAGTTCTTTAGTCACCACACCCGTTTTACTAGGCAGGAGACTCACAGCTTCTTCTCTTAATTTCTTCTGTACTGCCGGGTTCTTTCCCAAGTAGTAGAGGGTGGCCCCCATGACCCTGCCGGTCTGAAAATAAAGGATGAAGGGATGCAAGGACAAAAGAAGTCTAACAGTGTCTATGCCTGCCGCGATCATGTCCATAGCCATCGCCACAGCGACGTCTTTGTCTTTCTTGAGCAGCTGTTTCAGCACGCTCTTTGTGTGGTCCTCCGAATCCACTTCTTGCCCCTCCAGGTGGTCCAGAGCCCTAGCTATGTGCTTTGCGTTGGTCCTGGGAGACTGAAGTTAGATAGGGGTCAAAACAAAAAGAAACCGTTACTCCATTAAGAAATCCAGCACACCAACAAACTGCTTCCAGTCGGGCGTGTTGAGGTACTTGTACAAAGAGGGCTGCAAGTCGAGCCGGTACATCAGTTCGAAAATCTGGGTGGCGCTGTTAACCATCCTATCCGCCTCCGAGTTTGCTTCCAGGTCTCTCTTCAAGCATCCTAGAATAGCAAATAAGATCTAGTTGCGGTGGATGTCGGGTTACATGCCCAGATGGGTGTCCAAAGTAACCACCCCGATGGACTCCAACGCCCACTTATACAGCTCGTTCTGAAAGTCCACCGGCATTTCCCCGTCTTTGTTCTGTCTAGAAAAGCACTCGATGTTGTCGACCAGCTCGTCGGCAACTCGGCTCATCTTCTCGGTGTATTGCGCGATGTTCTTAGGCTGCATCAGGATGGGGCTGACCACGGACCGGGTTTTGAACCACTGCTCCCCGTGGCTGCAACAACAACACCTTTAGGGTCAATTACCAACTAACGCACCGGTTTGAACACCTACTATGACAGCAGCCCGAAACTCTTGTAGACATCCTTTCTCATCTCGTGATAGGTATCCAAAGACGGCAGGTTCCTCCGTATGGGCCAAACCCCCTCGTTTCGGTACAACTAAACTCGTAGTTTTAACAGCGTAGATCAGGAGCTGTACTTACCGTTTCGAAGTCCTTAGGATTGTAGATGATGACCATGGGGTGCTCCGTCACCCCTTTAAGGATAGATACGTCGCCGTATTTCTTGTACAATCTACAAACATCAATCCGAAAGTGTCAATTAGCATGGGCACTCACAGCTTATGAACGTCAAAGAAGTCCATCCCGTAGAAGTCCCCGAATTTGGGCACCACGAATCTCCACAAGTTGCCCACGAGAGGCCAGGGCTTGGGGCCCGGGATCTCCTCGAAAGGCTTAGCTGCGTCCCATCCCTCAGGCTTACCGTGGGTGCTCTCCAATTCGTGCAGACTCCTGTAGTGCTCGAGTTTCTTTTCGAATTCCGCGCTCGTAAGCGTGGATGATGGGCTGTGTTTACAGGTGTTGGGAGAGAAACACCTTAGGAGATTTGAGGTGGAAATTCGAAACATTGTCACGATGTGGGGCGACGAAGACAAAGTAAAAATAGCAAAAGATAAGAACGCACATTTAAATTGAACAAGTCAGGATAACCTTGACATCTTGATTAGAGATAATCGTCATTTATATGCCCACATTGTTATCAATAAAAAGCAACCTCTTAATTTATTCTTTATGTATAAGACAAAATAACAATTCTAAAGGGACTCTTCCATTTCCTTTTTCAAAATCTCCTCTGAAGCCTCCCTCAGTATTCGCTCCCGCCAAACGGCGTACTCCTCCACAACCTCCTCTTTCTCCTTTATTTTTGGCCTTGTGACCACCCCTAGAAACACCGCGAAGTCATCGATGACGTCACAAATCAATGAGCGCACCTTCCATCATTGGGTCATCCACAACTTCTCTTTTCTTATCCCTCTTGGTGGTACTCGGTCCTATGGCAGCCCCAACTTTTTCGAACTCATCCAGCAATTCGTTCCATTGTGCCACTTTGAGTCTGCTCACCAGTCTCAATTGCGCCTTGTCGATCTTGACTCCATTTAGCCTAAATTAACATAAATATAGGGACTACTAAAATGGGTAGCACCTACACACTTGCAGCCCGTGTATACAGCTGCGGCAACGTATTGTGGGTGCCCCATATCCTTGATTTTCTTGTCATTCTCTTTGTAACTCTCCCAGATCTTCGTAGCAGTCTCTTTAACCTCGGTGCAGCTAAATTGAACACAAAGTTCTGACACCGTCAGGGGCTTGTCCAGGTTGAGTATCTTTTCCACGTTGTTCAGGTGGTTCTGGTAGACGCTCTTCCTGAGTCCGGTAAGTTTGAGGGCGGTTTCCTACAGAAGAAGTTGATTAGAGATTTTGGCGGAAAAAATTAAACCTAACCTTATCGAAGCTGACGCCCAAATTGGAGGCTGCCAGATCCAGACAAAAGATGATTTTGGCCGCATCGTTGATGGTTCTTGACGGCTTGGTGTTCAGAACGCGCAAAAAGCCGTCCGCTTTTCTGAAACAAAGATGAATAAATTTGAGGTTAGGGTTGGATAAAGACTTACAGGATGGTGGCGGAGTCACGGATGCCCAGGCGCTCGGCATTGGCGACCAGAATTTTGTTGTTGGACATTTCTCTCTTTGCGTTATACGGGTTAATCAAAAAATAAATAATTTTAAAACTTTTAAATGGTGGGAAAATGTGCGAACAGGGATACCAACCCAAAAATTGTTCGTTTAAAAAAAGATGCATGTTATAATTAAGGATCCGTTAGAGACAAGGACGGGTGAGAGCAGCCCTCGGGGGCATAAGTACTCTTTGGCTGTCAAAAATGGGGAAAATTAGTTAAGTTTGAATTAGATGGAAAACACTCTTTTTAAGCACAACATCTAGGGTTTTTAGTGTGATAACGTTGCCACTATCCAAGCTTACAAACCTTTGAGGTTATGAATTAATTATTTTTGTAATTGTGATAATTTTTGTGCTATTTTATGTTATTTCTGAAAAAGAGGTACTTCCACGATAAGATTATTTGCAGCTTCAGTCCTGAAGGCAGCAGTCGGTGGAATGTCTGATGATATAATTCTGCTGTCTTCCGATGACGAATTCGAGAGCCCTCCGCCGAAGAAGCCAAAGCCCCATGCCAACGCTCTGCATATCTGTAAGTCCGCTGACACGTCCAAGCGCTTAAAATCGTTAAAAATCCCTTGCAGTAAAAAACCTCAAAGAAATTACCACAAGAGAGGTGACCGAGACGGTCGGGAAGTCGAGGACTTCAGTCATTAAGAAAACCTGCGAAAGTGCCCTGACTATCATAATTGATGGCTACGACGCCGGTATCAAAAACGAAAAGGAATGTAATGACGGTGAAGTAAATTTAATTGATGACATTGGTTAAGGGTTTGCTTCCAGATAAAGAAAATGGGAATAATGTTGTAAACCTCTGTGATGAGTCTTTCGAGGATGCTCCATCCGAGCAGAGTAAGTAGTGTTCACGGTGTCGGTTACACGGGACAAACACGTTGTTGTTGCAGCAAATAACGCCAGTAGCGAATTTCTTATCGTAGGATCAGATTCTGAGAATGAAGGTGACAGTACAGCTCTTCCATCCCCCATAGCAAACCCGATCAAATCTCCGCCTCCTGCTGACACTGGCGCCCCCGAACCCGACGTCGCCGCCTCCGAACCCGACATCCTAAACCGCCCCTCCACTTCCACCGCCTCGGAAGCTCACAAGCTCCTCGACGAGTTCCTCGAGACCTGCACCAGGTCCCTCAAGTCCTCCCGTTTCGAAAGCCGCCTCCTACCCAAGTTCCCCAAGATGAAGAAGAACTTCGACAAGTGCGCCAGCGTCCACGAGGAGCGCAACTTCAAGAAGATGCTCCAGGAGCACATTTCCATGGCGCGCATCTCGGCCGCCGACGCCGTGGTCAGCTTCCAGAGGATCTACTCGTACCTAATGGACCATATCAACGGGGAGTCGGTGGAGGTGGCCGAGGGAGACCTGTACAAGATCAAGGAGCTGGAGAAGACTTGCAAACGCATCATGAGAAGACTGGGGAAGCTGGAGGCCATGGAGGTGAACTTCGACGACGAGGATGACTCGGTGTACATGCAAATCGACCGGTACTCGCAGCGGCTCAACAAGGTGTACAACAAGTACTGCCAGCTGTTGAAAAGGAGTCCCTACGCGGGGCGGTTAGTCAACGAGAAGATCCGGTTTGTCTCGTCCAAGCACGACGAGATCAACAGGGCGATCACGAAGTCTTACCGGAGCAATAAATTCCCTTCGTACTACGAGGTGGAGAAGTGCGTGCGGAAATGCGTGGCTAAACATAATTTGGGGCTCACCGAGGCGGAGATACTGGAAGAGAGTAAGCTGTCGTTCACGAAAATGGGCAATTTGATGCAGATGAGGCGGAAAAAGGAGCTCTACGAGGTGCATTGTGGGTTCATCGCGTTGAACGAAGACCCGGCCAACGCAGACGAGGAGCTCAAGACGAAACTGCAAGAGAGCTACAATGAGGGGGAGAAGAAGATGAAGGAGGTGGTCGACAAGTACGTGAAAATGCAGGAGAACAACGTCAGTCTGGAATTGAGCGAGGACAGCGACGATAGCAACTACAAAGAAAGCGACAGCGAAAAGGAGGCGTCTTAGTGTTAATTCTGTGTGTTCAAAAGAGTTTTTATTATTTTTCCACCAAACTTACTTAAAGAGACTGAATAAATGCCTGAGGTTGGTACTACCATAACATCTACCACAAAAACCCTATTAACTACCTTACTTCTAGAGCTATCACAAGGGTGTTTTCAGAATGTCTAAATGCATAGTTACTCCTTCCTCTTCTGGTACTCGGCCACGGCCAGCTGCATCGACCAAATACTCAGCGGTCGCATGTACCCCACCGCCCTGTAGTACTTGGTCGCATACAGCGCCTCCGGGGTGCCGAAAGCGAGCCCGAATCGCTCCGTCATGGCCTTGAACATCCCCCCTGCAGTATTGAACCCCTCGGTCCACATCCCCTGCAATAATACCGACTACAGTCGATTCAAACGACCCCGGCCGCTTACCTCCTGAACGAGACTGGCCGCAAGCGCGTACGTCACACCCGTCCACACTTCCTCGCTCTGCACGGTGAACCTGTCGACGTCCCCGTCGATGAATCCGTTGACGGCGCCCATGCGCCCGTTGCAGAACGACTGGACGTTGTTATCGTAGATGGTTTTCAGGCTGGTTTTGACGCGGTTCTCGGGGAATACCTGTGGGAAAAAATCGTCGTCCGCGTTGATTGCGACAGTAGTCAAAATGTACCTCGTAGTGGAAGCCGGCGCTCCGCAGGTACCATTGGCCGCACAGTTGGTCCGCCATGATGGAGCGCCGCTCCGACTCGGAGCAGTCAAAGTTGTAGTACTTCCCGTTCCACAACTTCCGTTCGAACGCCTCCTTCCCCTTTGTCAAGAGCGCCTGGAATTTCTCCTTGTCATCTAGCTTCTGGAGGACGTCCGCAATTTTCGTCATCGCGAACAAGGATGCCAGCCAAAGGCCTCCACAATATGCGCTGTAATTTACGACAGTGCGGTCGTTGGTATCATTACTAGAGACATCAGATGCCTACCTGGACCCCGTCATCACCCACGTGTCGAATGTTTGGTCCGGCACCCCCGAGTTCTCGATCAGCCCGTCCCCATCGACGTCGAACTCTTCACTCTTTCGCATCACCGTGTAGCACGCCTCGTACATGTCCCCCAGATACTGCACCGCGCCGTCGTCCAACCCCTTGCTGAAGGCGTCCCTGAACACCTGGAGCACGAATTTGCAGTTCAGGTCCTTCCACTGGCTGACGTCGTGGATGGGGTAGGAGTTCAACATGATGAAGGGCTCTTCGCCGGGATCGCCGATGTCGTGCGGCACCGTATTCCGGACCTTCCTTTCCACCACGTCCCCGTCATACAGCATCTTCACTTTGTTGGGTACCTCCGCGAAGATCGCATCCTTCATGTCGTATTGCAGCACCGCCTGCAGCTGGGGGAAGTTGGCCGTGAATGCGAAGGAAGCGTAAAAGTGGACGTCGTAGGTGTTATACATGCGGTACTCGTGACCTTCGAGGAGGGCGAACTTTCCGAATTCGACCCTGTAAAGGAGGTGGTATTGGTGGAGTTGCGGTTGGAAGAGGGTGGTTACCGTGGGTCCGTGGGAGGTAGTTTCTTCGCGTCCGCGTCGTCTAAGGTTACCCAGATGGAGCCCCCATCGCTGAGGTAGTAGCTTTCGTTGAAGATGGCCGATTTGTACCAGTCGGGGAGGTCGCTGCAAACAGGAAGTTATTTTCGACCCGATTCTTCATAGACGTTTACCTATCGTCCAGGACCGGACTCTGCCACTTCCGAATCCCGTCCTCCCACTCCGCGTACTTCTCGAACCCGTACCGGGCGATCCTCAACCCAGCACTGTCGGTACCGAAGTACTTGGTATAGTACCTGGACCACCTCTTCTCTTTGAAAGGGAACTGTATGACCGGCATATCCCACACGAGGCTCATTTCCGTCGTGACCTTCTGATGCCCCCCGAGGGTGGCTCGAACGGCAATTCCGCATGCCATTTCTCCGAAGATCTGCCCGTGGTTCTTGTCCGTTATCTTATCGAAACACCCATTGGTTTTCAGTTGGGTCCAGGGCTCCACGCCGCTGGAGTTGGGGTCAAAATACAGACACTTTGATATGTCGACTGCGGGGTTCGCTTTCGCCGACAAGATATACGAACATTGCATTTTGTCGATGGTGTGGTAGAGGACGACTCCTTCACAGTCACCGAGGGAGAAGGCTTTGGAGCTGCAAGTTGCTACAAAGGTAAGGCGGTGAATGGGGTCCCTAGAAATGGTTTAGTAGACTAGTACCGGCGCGGTCCAAGGTTTTGTCCCCGACACCGTTCTTGAACGTGAAGGCGATTGTGACGGTTCGGGCTTCAGTACTCGTAGTTTTTATGTCCCAGACAAAAACCGCGCAGGGCAAGGAGCTGTCCTACAAAAAGGGATGAATTTCAGCCCCCGAACATCCTTTTTTTAACTTACCTTGTAGTTATGCGGAATGATCGGGCTAACCTGCCTACACGTCAATACCACCCCATACTTCGACAAGTCGTACTCGGTCCACGCCCTCGGGTACAATCCCGTGTACCGACAGTCCGCCCCATCAATCAAACTTTCCCAACTCTTCAAGCTCCTCCTCCTAGATCCACAATTACCTTTCTATCAGTAACAATAATAAATACATACGGGAACGTCGACAACAGACTTTGAAAAATAGTCTCCGACTTGTCATTCCTCACAGTCACTATAAACTGGTCCGCATCCATCGTGTAGTACTCGTACAGCCCCGGCCGCAGCTGGAACCGGCAAAACTCCCCGCGGTATCCCCGGCCTATGGTTCCGCAGCCGATACCTCCGATGGGAACTCCTACAACAGATTGACAGCCCCCTAAAGTGATACTACTTTTTGTTACCATAGATGCGTTGCACCCGCACGGTGCGAAGGTAGTCCATCACGATGGACTTGCCGGTGATACGGTACTTGATGTAGTACCACAAATATCTAAAAGAATAAACAAAACATGATATAACCTCAAAGCGGAAAGTCACCTCAAAATTAGGGGGAGCAATGCCCATATTTGCTTGATGCTGGGTTTGAAGCCCTGAGAGCGGTTCTCGGGGTAGGTATGGTCGAGGGTTAGCTTAAGTCCGTAGTTTGGGGGCTCCGAACTGGAGCTGGTTCTAACCGCTGAAGGTGACATCGCTGATGAACTTCTGAGGTGTGACTGTGACGAATAGCTACTTTTGTGTACTTGAGTGAGTTATCGTTAGTTTATCTGTGCAATAGTGATTCTAGAAGTTTGTAACAGGTTTTCAGGTATAGGTTATGTCTTCTGTATAGTTGGTTGCCTACATAGTAAAACAAAGATGTAAAATAAAGACCGTGTTTATTACGAAGCCAATCTAATAAATACAAAAAGTACGCAATACATAAATACTGTATTATCAGAACATATAACTTAACCCCCGGTGAAATATCAGCCGACCACACGAGGAAGACGCAAATATAAAACTATCCATTACAACCCCCCAGCTTTCAGCTTAACAGTACGTTACTTCTTCCCGTGCAGCTTGAGCCTGTGCCGCTTGATGGCCCCCCGGTACTTCGTCTTGAACGGACAGTCCGTGCATTGGAACCATGGGATTTCGTCATTGGACAAATGCTTTCTGATTTTGTGCTCCTTCAGCTCGGTACTGGTGATGGTTCGGTGGTCACAGACGTCGCAGACGAACCACTCGATCTCCTCTGCGCGGAAGTGCTTCCGGATGTGGTGGTACTTGAGGTTGGTGCTGTGCTTCGTCCGGTAGTCGCACTTGTCGCAGTACAGCCACTTTATCTTGTCCTCGCCGAAATGGTTCTTCTTGACGTGGTCCCGCAGGTTGGCCTTGAGCTTGGACCGGTGGTCGCACTGTTCGCAATAGTACCATTTGATCTTGTCGTCGTCGATGTGCCGACAGATGATGTGGTTCTTGAGGGTGGTCTTCGACTTGGTCTTGTGCTCGCATTGGTCGCATTTGAACCACTTGACCTCGTCGTCGCGCGTGTGCTTCCACAGCTTGTGGGCGCGCAGCTCCGGCTTCGACTTGGTCTTGTGGTCGCAGTGATCGCACTGAAACCAGGTGACCTTGTCGTCAGGTAGGTGCTTCCGCAGATAGTGCTTTTTGAGTTCCGACCGCGCCCTGGCCTTGTACTCGCACTTATCGCAGATCAGTTGCGTCTTCAGTAGCTGCTTGGTCAGTCGGTCGTTCCAGTTCTGGAGGCCCCTGGTGGGGCGGTGGGGGCACTCGTCGACCACGTGCTTCAACCATTTCACCAAGAAGTTGGTGGCAAACCCGCAGTGCTTGCAGACGTAGACGAAAGCGACAGTTATGTGGTCCGATTCCTGGGGGCCTTTGTCACCGCTGCAGTGTCGACTGTGGTCTTTCAGAAAGACGGCCAGATCCGAGACGAAGTCGCAGTTTTTGCAAACGAATTGCTCGAGGCTGCTGCGCTCGCAGCCGAACGTCTGGGGGCCCAGATGGCTGGTGGCGTGCTCCTGGAGCTGCCAGCAGTTGGTGGTCACAAAATTGCAGATGTTGCACTGGTAGCTCTTGCGGGGCTCCGGCGGGCGCTCCCCGTCCCACTCGGGCACCCGCAGGTAACGCGGAATCCAGGCCATCTAAAGGGGCCCTGGAACCGGCAAAGACGGTTTACTGGGGGGCGTTCTTGTGCATTCTGATCAGCTGTGACTGCAACTTCACACAGAAAAAGGGGTTTAATGGTAGTTATCCCATCCAGGTCGATCAAAAATAAAAAATATGGCTAACAAATAAGGTCAATCCTAACCTCAATTGATTACGTTGACACCAAGTACCTTGAACCTTGCTGCCGGGGGTCAGCAAACCCTAATTCGGGTTATTTTGGCGAGGAGGCAGCCCTAACCAACGTATTATGGCCCTAAAACATAGTCTTTATTTGTTAAAACAATTTTACAAACAATTTAATTGGCAAAATGATGTGGCTAACTTCACTGTGGTTGTTATTGATCGGTGAAAGTGGCGTATCAAAAATGAAAGTTTACACCTGGCACAAAACGGATCCTGCTGCATGTCCAGACTGGGGGGCCTTACAAGTTACTAAAACCACGCAGAGACAAGTAACGCGATAAATAACATTTTCAATAAATGTTTTGTATCTAGCAAGCTGGTACGTCACTAAAGCATGTCGTTGATAATCTAAGAGAAATAGTGATCAAATGAAGTGACTAAATAAAAAAATCAATTCAGCACTGTACTTTTTAATAGGGCCAACAGAAGTCGGTAACAATTTAAAAAAAAATCAAACTGAGCCGCCCCTTTCACCGTTTGTAATCCGAAAAGAAAACACTTATAAGAATCTAGTTAGCATGTTTTTAAAAATAATCGTCGCTTGACAGTTTTCCGTTTTACAGATTTCCTTCTTGGAAACTTACAGAAAATATAGAGGAAACGCGCTGTAAGTAAGAAAAACGAATACGGAACGTCGTCCTTCTGTAGAAATTCATCTGGTAACTCCTTCCGCACCTCAGGATGTTTCCAAAATTTTGAGGTTATGTTTTTGTTGTTGAATGCACCCTGGCGTTGTGGTGAGTGATGAGGCAATCAATATCTCGTAATGAGTACGTGTGATTCGGAGCCCCCATCACCATGTACCTCGACCCGCTCGACTTGGGGACACACCTCTTCGCCTGCCAGACCACCAGCATCGAGCCCTACAAGTGCCCCGACTGCAACTTCAAAACCAACCTTGGTGTGGCCCTGAAGAAGCACACCCAGCGAATACACACACGTCCCACGGAACCCAGGGCTTCCCCCATTCGCAGCTACACGTGCAGACAGTGCCGTTTCAGATCGAACTTTGTGCTGCTGTGGTTCAAGCACGTCACCAACAACTGCGTGCCTGCCCCACCGCCGGCCGCCGTACCGAGCTTCCTCAAGCCACTACCCCCGCGCTGCTACAAATGCGCCAAGTGCGACTACAAAACCAAAAACAAGTCGCACTTGAAGCTACACAACATCCGCCGGCACCTGGGCCCCGAAGCCATTCAGTGGTTCGAATGCGAGCAGTGCGCGCACCGTTTCAAGTTGAAGTCCGACCTCAAGCAGCACACCATCTGGAAACATCTGGGGGACGACGAGATTCAGTGGTTTGAATGTGATAAGTGCGCGTATAGGACGAAAACCAACCGGGATTTGAAGCAGCACACGCTAAGCAAACACGTGGACATCGACGAAGTGGCGTACTGTTCGTGCGACCGCTGCGACTACCGCACGAAGAAGAAGTCCAACTTGAAGCAGCACATCCGCAACATGCATCTGCAGCCGGACGAGATCACGTGGTTCAAGTGCGACATCTGCGACTACATCACCAAGGCGAAGACCAGCATCAAGAAGCACAAGATAAATAAGCATTCCAGCGACGAGGAGATCAGGTGGTTGCGGTGCGACAAGTGCGACTACAGGACTAAGACGAACCAGAACCTGAAGAAGCACGACTTGCGGAAGCACGTCAAGGAGGAACGACTCCCGTGCGGGCAGTGCGAGTTCGTGGCCAACGACCGGTTGATGCTCAAGAAGCACGTCAAGAGCGAGCATCTGGGGGGCAACTTCACCAGGTGGTTCCTGTGCAACAGGTGCGAGTACAAGACGAAGAAGAAGTCCACCTTTGATCAGCACATCATCAATCGCCATTTGGGGGACGACGAGATCCAGTGGCACCAGTGCGATTACTGCGAGTATAGGACGAAGATGAAGCCGAGTTTGAAGAAGCACGTGGTTAGCAAGCACATGCGGGACGACGAGATCGAGTGGTTTGCGTGTGAACTATGCAAATACAGGTCCAAGTTTTTGACGGATTTGAACAAACACAGGGTGCGGATGCACGTGAAGAAGCAGAAAGTGGCTATGTAACTCGAATAAAGTCAGTTGTTAGTTGTAGTTTAAGTACGTAGACCCCACAATGTCCAGGTACATCCCGGTAGATCTAGAAATCCCACAGGTTTTTTTTGTTTTCTTAATGTAGACTCAATTTCAGTTTCAAGGTCGTTTGTGCTCTGGAGCAAGGTGACGGGGATGTGAGGTGGTTCCGGTGCCAACAAAGTAACAACGATAATTTAAGCGGTAAATTTATTCTTAACCGGTAAGTACAACATTCAGCCGTTGACGATGAGATGCTTCCTCATTCTGTGCCGTAGCAGGTCCGTCTTGCTTTTGGTCCGATGCTCGCAGTGATCACACTGAAACCAATTGATTTCGTCCTCGCCCAAATGCCTGTTCATCACGTGCATCTTCAGCGCCGACTTGCTCTTGGTACGGTGGTCGCACTGCTCGCACAGGAACCACCTAATTTCGTGATCCCCCGCGTGCCGCAGCATCACGTGCCTCTTCAAATCCGACTTCTTTTTTGTCCGGTGCTCGCACTGCTCGCATTCGAACCACTCGACCTCGTCGTCGGCCAGGTGCTTGTACTTGATGTGCTTCTTGAGGTTGTGCTTGTCTTTGGTTTTGAGCCCGCACTGGTCGCATACGAACCACTGGATCTGGCTGACCTCCAGGTGGTTCCTGATGCGGTGGTTGCGCAGGTTGGGCTTCAGCCTGGTGGTGTAGTCGCACCGGTCGCATCGGAACCACTGGACGTTGTCGTCGGAGGTGTGGTACCGCACGGCGTGGCGCTCTAGGTCGGATCGGAGTTTCGTACGGAAGACGCATTGGTCGCAGTAGAACCACTCGATTTGGTCCTCGTCGAGGTGCTTGCGGATCACGTGGTGTTTGAGGGAGGTCTTGCACTTGCTGCGGTGGGCGCAGTGGTCGCATTGGAACCAGGCGATGTCGTCGTCGTGCGTGTGCTTCAGGGAGTTGTGGCGTTTCAGGTCGGATTTCTTTTTGCATTTGTAGTCGCAGTGTTCACAATCGAACCAGCGAATTTCGCGGGCCTCCGCGTGCTTGGCCAGGTGGTGCCGTTTAAGGTACTCCATTTTTCGGGTGACGTGGTCGCAGTGGTCGCATTTGTACCACCGAATGTCGGATGGGTCGGGGTGCTTGAACGAGATGTGCTTCTGGAGGCTCGACTTCCTCTTCGTTTCAAACTTACAGTGGTGGCACTGAAAACTTTGAGTCTCTTTGGTGGAGTGTTTTCTGGCTATGTGACTCCTCAAGTTGGGTTTGAGCAACGTCCTGTAGTCGCAATGGTCGCATTTCAGCCACTGCTGTTCCCCAAACGACGAGTGTTTCCTCAACACGTGTCGCTCCAAGTCGGATTTCAGTTTCGTGCGGTGATCGCACTGATCACAGTAGAGCCACTTGACTTGGTCGTCCTCCGTGTGCTTCCTGACCACGTGCATCTTCAGCGCCGTCTTGCACTTGGTCTTGTGGTCGCATAGATCACATTGGAACCAGCGAATTTTGCCCTTTCCATGCACGAACGCCTTGTGTCTCTTTAAATCGGACTTCTTCTTCGACTTGTAATCACAGTCACCACATTCAAACCACTCAGCTTCAGCAGCTACTGAATGCTTATTTATCTTGTGTCGATACAGGGTGGACTTGTGCACAGTTCTGAGCTCACACTGGTCACATTCAAACCACACCATTTCACCACTTTCAGAGTGGGTCCTAACTTTGTGTCTGTCCAGGTTCTGCTTGATTTTCGATCTGTAGTCACACTTATCCTTCGTATGCCTCAAGATGCTGTGCCTCCTCAAGTCCGACCTATTCTTGGCTTGATAGCTACATTGGCCACACCCAAAATTCCCTTTTAATTTGCAAGCCCTTAAGGCATGGCTCAGCCAGCCCAGTCTGAAGTGGGTCCTATAGCCACACTCCCTACATCGATAGCTCTTTGTTTCGGTCACTTCTTCACCCTTGTGGTGGCGCCTGGAGTGCTGCTTCAATGCCACTTTTACATACGTTGCGAAGTTGCACTCCGTGCATCGATAGTCCTCCAAAGTGGCGACCTCGCAGTTAAAGAGGCCGGCGCCCAAGTGGGGGCCAACGTATCCACAAAACTCGACTGGGAGTGAGTCTTGGGCCACTTTTTGTGGAGCTTTGGGACACTTCAGGGGCGACATTTCGGGGCACTGATTTGGCACGGTTTCATTAAAAAAGGAGGCATTGAAGTTGGTTGTAGCAGACAAAACCACCGTGAAGTTGACCTCGAGAAAAATAAAGTTGGTGTTTAAAATACAGTTTATTCACTACATTGGGGGCACAGGCGACGGTTACAATAAGTAAAAAAGGAATTTTTGAATGTGATCCTGAACAATTATAACCACAAATATCTGACAGCAACGTCACACGAGATAGAGGGCTCAGGTGGAAAAACGAAAGTGAGGTTATGTCATTTTTTTGAGTGATTTGAATAAGTCTAATATCAATAAAAATAATAAAAACTTAAGTCACGACACCCCATCTTTGACAGCATGTTGCGTCCTCTTGTGCACCCGCAGCCTCTTCTTAAGCTTCGCCCTGTAGCTGCAGTGGTCACAGTTGAACCACTTGATTTCCTCCTCGCTCAAATGGTTGCAAATCGTGTGCCTCGTCAAGGAGTCCCTGTACTTGGTCCTGAACCCGCACCTGTCGCACTGAAACCAGCTGATCTCCTCGTCCGTCAAGTGCTTCGTGATGATGTGCCTCTGCAACAACTGGTTGTTCTTGCTTCTGTACTCGCATCTGTCGCATTTGAACCGCTGGGCAGCCTCCGAGTGCATGTTCTTCACGTGCTGCCGAACCCCCAGGCGCCGTTTCGTGGTGAAGTCGCACTTATCGCATTTAAGCCATTCGATTTCGTCCTGCGAACGGTGCTTGGCCTCCTTGTGTTCGTTCAGATTCGTCTTCCGGTAAGATTTGTAGTCGCAACGATCGCATTCGAACCACTTCACCTTGATGGGAGTTTTGCGGGGGTAGTTGCGCCGTTTCGGCGGCTTCTTGTCGTGAACGATTCGGTGGTGCGTCCTCAGCAACGCTTTCAGGCGGAACCGCATCTGGCATTTGTCGCATTTGAACCACTCGACCTTGTCTTCGGGAGTGTGTTTGTTGATCACGTGTTTGACCACCCCCGAGGGCCGCTTGGAGCAGAAGTCGCACTCGTCGCATTTGAACCACTTTATTTGATCGGTGGGAAGGTGCTTGTAAAGGCTGTGGCGCTTCAGGTAGCGCTTGGTGGCGGTTTTGTAGTCGCATCGCTCACATGCAAACCACTGACTGTGATCACTAGGGGTGTGCCTGCTGACTTTGTGCGTATTCAGGTCTGCCTTCCTTTTGGTCTTGTACCTGCATTGGTCACATTCAAGCCACTTGATGGCACTCTGGTCCAAACAGGTTTTGTCGCGAAACTTTATCACGATGGGGGGATTAATGATGCTAATGGGGTCGGTCGCTCTCTTGGAGCAGCTGAGCCCCGGTATCCCGACATGCCGGAACCAATTGAATATGGAATGAGTTATGAAGCCACAGTTGTTGCAAATGTGGCTTCGGATTGTTGCAGTGATGTGGGCTCCACGTAAGTGCCACTCCCGAACATGTTGCTTGAAAACGACTAACAAGTTAGTCATGAAATGACAATTGGAGCACTGGTACAGCTTGAGGGGGCTGTCACAGGCGTAGGGCTTTGTCGCCGGTTGTACGAACATTCAGCTGAAACAAACTTTGGTATAAGTTGTTCTAAACTGATATGAAAATTCAAAATTCTAACCTCAAAACTTTTTTATCATAAAAGAAGTAAACTCTGGAAGTAAAGCTGGCTTCTAGTGTTTCTCTTATTCACAGCAGAAGGTACATTTTGTACATTTAAGCTATGATTGCATTAAACATAAAATAGTACTCTGAAGCTAGGTTATGTCGAAGGGCTTTTATTTTATTACCTTCCATAAACTTTATTCAACAAAGTTAGTTTCTTAGTGCCCCCCAGTTATATTTGATACTCTGCAAATGGCCCCAAAGGCTATGGTGATCGAAAGTGGGGTTATATTTGGATTGTCAGTTGTCAACGAAGATCATAACCAAATAGGGTATGATAGCCCCCATATAGATCTTTAAGAAGAATGGGGCTCTTCCATTGTGAAAGCAGCAACATCGAGCTGTACCAATGCGAACACTGCCGCTTCGTAACCGAGTTGGCCCTCATTTTCAAACAGCACCTCCAAGAATCCCACTCCCCCAAATGTAACTCGTCAACAAGGGTCCATCTAACAGCAACGCAGACCTACCTGTGTGACAACTGTCGTTTCGTGACGCACTCCTTTTTGGCTTGGTTCAAGCATGCCGTAAGGGGCTGCCCCTTCTCTATCCTCCGGCAGCTCCCCTGCGCCCACTGCCCCTTCAGAACCACTCAGAACTACCTCTTGGCCAAACACATCCGGAACATGCACCAACCAGAGCATCAAATAAGGTGGTTCCAATGCGACGACTGCCTCTACAAGTCTAAATACAATTGGCAGCTAAACAAGCACAAGATCCAGCGACATCTCCCCGACAGCAAGATCAAGTGGTTTCAATGTGACAAGTGCGACTACAGGTCCAAGATCAAGCCCCATTTGCAGCAGCACGTCCTGACCAGACACACCCCCGACGACGAGATCCAGTGGTTCGAATGTGAACAGTGCTTTTTCAGGACGAAACTCAAAGCGTCTCTCCGGCTGCACAGGCTATCCCAGCACTTGAGCGACGACCAGATCCGGTGGTATGCGTGCGACAAATGCGAGTTCCGCACCAAGCTGAAGAAGCACCTCAAGACGCACGTGATTTGCAAACATTTGCCCGCCGAAGAAGTGAACTGGTTCGAGTGCGAAAAATGCGACTTTCGGACGAAGCTCAAGAGGTGCTTACAGAAGCACGTGGGGAATAAGCATATCGAGGAGCACGAGATTACGTGGTTTCGGTGTGATCGGTGCGATTACAAGGCGAAGAATAAGTTGTATTTGAGGCTGCATCGGGGCAGGAGGCACGAGGACAAGGGGGCGGAGAGGTTTCGGTGCGGAAAGTGCAGTTTTACGACGAGCACGGGAGCACGACTGGAGCGGCACGAGGCGAGGAGACACTCCGTGACAACTATAACATAAAAATTATTATCCAAGTACATTTTGCTGTTTTATTGTGAGTGCCCACATCACTTGTCATTCTAGCTTAGCCGGTGTACTCAAAGAACATTCCGGGGGACGACGCTGCTATATTTCAAAAATCGCGCCACAACCTCAATCACGTACGTCATCGCAAGTTTTGACAACTGTCAGCCGCCGGTTTGTTTGCCTTGTAATGACTCGTTTAAATTCATAGAAATAAATTGAATAAGTGGCGTAATTTGCGATTCCTACCATGAAATCACTTATCTAATCAAGTCCGCAGCTCCATCCGATAAGCTATCGCGATGCCGTGCCTCTAGACGATTGTGATGAAAACACGAAGAGATGTAACCCCGAACATGCACCGCTTTGTGTACAAAACCCTCTTCTTCATCCTGCTGTTCGAATGGACCCTCGGCAAGAGCTGCTCCCCCCACGACCTCGTGGGTTCCGGTTGTCCCCCCGACCAGGACTGCGATGTGGCGACGAGCACCTGCCGCTGTTCCCCCGGCTTCGAGGTCCACAACGACACCCTGTGCGTCAGCGTGGCCCCCCGGGACTCGCGCGCCTCCACCCCCAACCCCTCGGGGCTGGTAGGCGCGCGCCACAGCGGCTCCATCGTCGCCGGGATCCTCGTTCCGTTGTTTCTGATACTGTTTGTGATATATGGGGTGTACGTTAGTCGGAAGTACAAGTTGGTGGCGTGGTTTCGTAGGAAGATCCACCGGAGGGACAACAGTTACGACGAGTTTATGATCGGACAGGACCAGGACCTCGACGACGACGATCCCCCTCTGCGCTGACTCTTGAGTTTCCCTTTTCCAAGTATTGCATTTGTTTCCTATGTTGCCATTGATTGTTGTACACGATATACCAAAGCTGATTTTATATTTATAATCTTAATCAATAAATTAATTTATTACTGATCGGAAAGCCACCAAACATAACCAATGTGAGGTTATGTTATTCCTGGCCGTCTTTGATGTGTATCAACCATGTTCTTACGGGGTAGGGAACAAAACATAACCTATAAAACCACCCCCGCTTTTTTCGACCCAAAAAACGCAACAAACTACTAAAAACCGCTTTATTTCAAGCCACCATCACCGCTTTTTCTTCTTGGGCGAGACGGAGACCGGCGGGGGCAGCGGCAACCGCAGCACCATCAAATTCTTGTCTTTGCCGCTTGAACTGAACGCCAGGATGCGCCCCATCTCCTGTAACTTTTTCAGACCGATCTTGACTGTTTTAGAAAGTGCGTCGAGGTCCAACTGGTAGTCAAAGGCGATCATCGCTAGCACCAAAATGTAGCAGATGGTCTTGTCGCGCATGGAAACGGGGCGCGTCCTTGAAAGAGCTTTAGTGGTATGACTCGAAATCGTTTCAACGTACCTGCCGGTGTTGGTGACCACCGAGAAACTGTCCAGGATGTGGGAGTTGGCTTCAGAGGAGGACTGGCAGAGGATGAACCTCTTTGTGATGTTTTTGACTGGCTTTGTGATATATTTTATGAGGTAGTCGACGTATAAGAGGAGGCTAGCTTTATTGACTGTCATGCCGGGGTCCCCAGAGGAGTTCTGCAGGTCTTCAAATTTTGTCCTAATGATGGGACTCAAACTGAAAGACACAAATTTATTACTACTGTCAAGTCTTCATTTTGGCTTACTCCAGTTCATTCAGATCACTGTCCAGCGCGTGGCCAGCCTCGGGCCACAAAGACTCCAAGACAAACTGGGGCACAATTTCGTGTAACTCGTACACTTGTTCGACAGTGGCCGCCGATCGGTCAATAGGGGGGCGATACGCACTCTCATTTTCCACATTATCTAAGCCATAACTCGACTCTTCTAATTCAACCCCTGCAACAACGCGTGACTACAAGACAGCAGAAAAAGGTGCAACAAACCCAACACTGTCTTTTCTAAATTTTCCTTCACGTCATCTATGTTCATTTTCAGTCGCTCTCGCTGCTCAGTGATGCGTTTTATTTTCTTGGATCCAAACTCCTTATTCAGCTGACTGACCGAGCTGTTCGGGTCGGGGGGACCATCGGTGATCTCCCTAGGTTTCGGGGCGATTTTGGGAGTGACTAGAGCCGTGTCTACTGCTATCAAACGCACCTATAACGCAAGTGTGGTTATTGCAACCAATGGGGGCACCACTACCTTTCCGGTCTTCCTGTTGGAGACCAGCAAAAAACGGTCGTAAAGTTCGTCTTTGTTGTCCTTTCGGTTGATTTCGCCAGTGTAGAGAATGTTCTTGGTGGCGACGGCCACCACCGTCTTGTGCTTGCTCTTCCTGAAGGCCCCCGTGTGTAGCTTCCCTTCTTCGCCCTGCTGGAGCTCGCTGTTTTGGAAAGCCACTGAAAATTGCCGTTGATTAAATTAGTCTTGCGGAATAGAGTGGTTACCGATGATGGGTCTCTTATTTTTGTTGTCCTGGATTTCGGAAATTGGGTGCACCATTGTGTGGACCACGTCTTACCTAACCTCAATGTTTGTTGGGATTATTAGCGCACAGTGTGTTGCATACCCTAGTCAAAATGTCTCACTCGCTCTACTCAACGACGTCAGAATGCTCTACTATATTGATGGGAATATTGAAGAACCAGGGAGTTCACGCAACATTGATGCGCTCTTGAATATAGAGCGTCAATATTGAAAATATTATTGATCTTCTAGGGGCCACTTAAAATCAACCAATGCTTGTGAATTATGGGTTGCCTGATTAATTTATTCATTTTTATCAGTGATTCACTTCTGATAAACGAAACACTTATTATTGATAAGCTAATAAACTCCAATCAGTCGCTTTATCTTTATTATCACAACACAAAAATCCCAGCACTCAGTACTTCAAGGCAAAATGTCTCTTTTGTATGATCTCATTGTGCTTGTTCTTGCTGTTAGTGCAGTCGAGCTGTTGGACATCGTTTCCGATTTAACACCAGAAGACTGCCACGCAATGAGTAAAGACTACATATATGCAAACCCAAAAACAAACGGATTACCATCCTGCAAAACGTTTTCCGGAACCACAAGTGAGTAGGAATTGCAACATCAGTGCGTGAGACGATCCGTTGTCCGAATTCACAGCGAAATGCAACAGCTACTTCACCCCTCTCCAGACGTCCCAGATGATATACCAACCCACCAGCTGCGCCAAAGACGGCACTTTCGGGCCAAAGCAGTGTAAAGGGGACCGCATCACTGGCAGGTGCTTCTGTTTTGACCAGAACGGCCACAGAATCTACGGCCAAGAGTGGTGGTCGAAGGCGGACGACATGACTTGTGGTCTGTATCTGCAATCGTGACTTCCCGAAGACAGTTTGTGTTACAGCATGCAGCCGGAAAAAAGCCGACCTGTCGGATTCTACCAACGCGGACTATGTCTTTTTCAACAGTTTGCATTGCAACAGTCTAGGTAACTACGAGCCGCTGCAGTGCGACATTTTGAGCCAGCAGTGCTGGTGCGCTGAGGAGAAAACGGGGGCCCTGACGTCCCCGGTGGTACCCCAGGTGGCGATGTCGAAGCTCCCTTGCTGTAAGTACAGTTTGTGGTTACCCTTTTGTAACTGTACCTTCCAGATGAGTCTGCCACTGTGGGCAATCAGTATTTGCGCCAGTGCGACAACTGGAGGTATGGACTGAAGAACCTGCAGAACCAGTTTGCGCTCAGGGGAACCGTGGCGGACGCTGGAGACATCCAGTGTGACGGGGATGGTGCCTACGGGGCCTATGCGCATGTTGAAGGACAGTAAGTAATAACAGAGAGTGTACTTGTGTTTGCCTGTAAGTGTTATTCTCTAGAGTCTATTGCACTTGGAGGGATAACACAAAGATAGGCTCCTGGGCTTCTAATTACCCCCCTAGCTTGACCCTGGATTGCAGTAAGTTCTCTACTTTGGTTGGTAAAACAGTGTGGTTAGAAAGAGGTTGCAGACTGTGCACGCGACACCAAGATTTTCTCCGATCAGGGAAAAGAGCAGCCCTTGCAGTGCTCCCCCAGCGGTGACTACCAGCGGGTGCAAGGGATGTCGCCCCCCTATTACTGCGTGGATAAGGACGGGTTTAGGAAGTCGGTCAACAAGGACACTATCCAACTGGAGATTGATTGTGAAGCCTTCACATCCTACTCAGATAACCCTTGAAATACTGCCAAGTGGCTTAAATGTGATAATTACTTTACTCCTCATAATAAATGATTAAAGTGTTAAGACACGTTTATACATAGCTAGAGCTCCGTGCGCGTCGGGGGAACCACCCCGCCTTCACCGTTGAGCCCTAGTAACGCCTCTGTGGCCGTGGATACGACGTTGAGAACCACCAGGTTGTTGAACAAGGACAGGATCGTTAACACCACCAGGAGGACGATATCTGGGACGTCGTCAAGGAAGCCACAAAATTTTATGACCTGACACACAGCAAAGCTATGCGCAATGTAAACAATGAGGTACAAATTGTGGTCAAAGGATACGAAACATGACTCTTTCCCATTTTTCCACCATGTAGAGTTCACTGACCAACAGGTATCGGAAGTACCAGTATTTGATGAAGTTGATGAGCCCCTTGACCATGTTTTGAAGATACGAGTCACAGCAACCGATAACGTGCGTCTGACAGCTGAGAACTGACTGAATACTGATAAGGAGTGACAGTTGCCGAGTTAGCCGCATAGGCAACCAACAATACCTACATAGTAACGTTAACTTTGTTTTGTTGGCACCCAAACAAATAACTAGCGCCCCGGCTTAAAAACATAACCTAAATTGTCACCTCTCCCGCTTTTTCTGTAAAATTACACTAAGTTCTGCTCAATTTCACCCGCGTCCATTTTTTAGATCAGCATGAGCATCCTCGAGGAGCACAACTACGGGGCAATCACCGTGATCAAGAGCGAGGCCGATAGGAGTCCGCTGCAAACGACCGAGCTGAACATCAAAATGGAGTGCGAGGAGCCCCAAACCGACACGGCGGAGTCGGAAATGGAGCCTCCGGTGACCCAGAGACTGGGGGTAAAGAGGATCAAGTGCGAGAACCCCGAGGAAAGCTCGGACGATGAGTTAGTAGCCGCAATTCTTTTGAGTATTGGAAGAGCTAACTCGTTGTTTTTAGGGAATTGTTTCCTAATTTAAGTGGGTCTGACTTGAGGAAGGCCTGTGTTTTGCAAACGTGCTTCAGATTGCTGGATTCCTCCTCATCGGATGAAGATGACCTGATGTTGTTATGGCTGCTTTACAGGAACGAGAAGAAGAAGAAGCTGGTGAAGAGGCGGCAACTGTGAAAATAAAAATAGAATAATAATGTTATTACCAATCATTTAATGCTCCTAAAAACAATTAGATATAGTTATTACTAGTTATTTAATAAAAGTTTGTTATTTATAGTAGTTGTGTAGTTTACAAAAGCTATCAAAAAAGCAAATATTTGCATAGTATGTAATTTTTTGCCGATCTTTAAATTTGTGCAAGCATTTTCCTTACTTTGTTTACGCAATTGTGATAATACAGTTTTACTTAATAAAATGTGAAGTAAAACAATCGCCATTCAGTTGAGCGCGTAGACACTCAAAAAATTGAATAGCCAACCATGCAATAAGAGTGGGAATCAGTAGAATTTATTGCTTGATTTTAGAGTACTTATCAAGATTCCACTACAGTAAAGTAATCACACTTCTTTATCTCTAACATTGAGGCGAAACACCCACCATCTGTTTTGTTTCCAAATAAATTCAGAACGACGCGTCTCGCGGCGACAGATTGATATGACAAGCCCCACGAGCCTGGTGACACTCACATGTTCCGCTCAAAAATAGACCCGAGCGCTTAAGACATCCGGTTTTCATTTATTTGTTGACATTTTTTGCAGCGTTCGTGGGTGCAACGCACTGTCGTTCTCCGCCAAATCATCATGGCCCTTTCGGCCGACGTTGCAAACAATATTTTTTCGACTGAAATTACAACATTATCGCTGCCAATTAACCATCGGACATTCCACTCTTCTTTTTCTCGATGAGCACCGAGCAGACAACGCGGTCTAACCATTTATAATTAGAACAGAGTCTAAATGTTTGAAATAATGACTACACTTGGATAAATACCACTAACAAGAACGGGGAGGGGGTACACTTGGAGTAGAGACCACGAAAGCGAATTCGAGCGGCAGTCGTCGTCTGCGTTTCGTTCCAAGCACCGTTCTGCAGAATCATGAGGGAAATCGTACATCTCCAGGCCGGCCAGTGCGGCAACCAGGTTGGGGCTAAGGTCAGTATTTTTTTTTTATTAATTTGAAAGCGATTTTACAAAATTTTTGGATAATTTTCTCATGAGTGAGTTTCGATTGGATGATTAAGACCGTGGCAATATTGGGTGATCCCACGACGCTATTGTGGCATATAATTGAATCCACGTGGATGTTTTATGGCAGTTTTAGAGATTACAGCGAATTGAGATTCAATTATAATGGCTGGGTTTTTATACAGTGCCGTAGATAAGAAGGGGGTGGTAGCTCTATCTAGCTAAAATTTTCGTTTTGTATTTAATTCTACCCTTTTTTTGTAATCTACATTATATCTGGGAATCAAAAAATGTCAGAAATGCATTAAAACCCTTAAAAAGTTTTGAAATTTGCAAAAATTCTTTGTGACCTACGAATAGTTGATGTAAGCACATAAAAGACATTGCGAAACTGGACAATTTTCAGCAACGCGAAAAATTAAGAAACTGAAAGAAACAAAGCTGTGATTATTTTTTAAGACACCCTGCATACTTCATGTATTGCGTAAAATTGCTGATCTCCACCCACAGACGAACAAGTTGTGCTACGGCACTGCTTTTAATGCGGGTTCCTTGATTGTGCTATCGCAGTGTGATTGAGCCATTGTGTGCTCTTTAACATAGCGGAAACTTATAAAGACCAATGTTCGGTACCATATAGCTTTACATTAATATTCAGCGCGGATAGTAGAACAATAACAGATAGTTTCAAGAATGGTGGATGCGCAGCTCCAAGCACTAAAAATTCAAAAATATAGTCAGCTTGTTTGCCATTCATTTTATCAATTGATATCATAATCTCTCAACTTTAATTTGTGTTCCTTTTTCTTGTTTACTTCCTCATTCCATAATCTCGATCTCTTTACACTCAACTCTTAGAAAATGAAAAAAGAGGAAAGTTTGCACTCCTAATCTCACTTCTGAAGCTGGGTGGCCCCCCAAGATCCGAATCTTCGAAAAAAAGGTCCTCCAGACAGGCTCGAAAATAGCAACAGTTCAACGCTCACGCCACCGAAATAAATCCCCGAAGAGGGAAAGAACAATGATAAACGCGCTGGCAGTCTGTCAAAATTCCAGCCGCGACTGGACCGCTATAAATATCCCCAGAAATGCACTCGGGCTGATATCTGGAATCGCCCCGAAGTGTCTAAAATAGTCGCGGTATATTTATCCACTTCGGCGACATTCCTTTTTGGATCACCAACTGCAGCAATTACACGAATTTCTGCTCGGATGGGTGGGATTCGGCCATTACGGTAAAAAGTAGGAAAAGACGTTCCGGATGAACGGGGATCGGCCGCAAAGAACAGAATTTTTACGGTTTTTAGATTACGATTGAAATGTTGGGTAAATATTGACAAGGTTTGCTCGGTTCTTTGGACAACTCAATTTATTTCACACGGGGTAGTGCAATCTCCATTAGCCCCCATTCTCGTATCACCCTCATTTCCACTTTGATAACAATGACTCTTAATCAGTGTTTGGCTCGTACTGGCGTCATCGCAAGAATTCCTTATCAACGTTTGACCTCCAACCGTGTCATTAGCCGTCGCCAATCATTTTCTTTGAAGAATTGCTTGACTCACTTTATTGTGAGCTTATCAAGGATCATTTAGAGGAAGTGACTGGATGATTGTGACTAATTGTGGTCCTTGGAGCCGGATTACAATGCTTTGTTTAGCATGTTATTTTACTGCTTCCGATTTAATTAAATTTGAAGAAGCGTTTGTGTAATGTTTCCAGGAATGTGTTGACAACACTGCCGATAAGATAGAGCTTTTTCTTGGGTTTGTTTCCCGGAAGCGGTGTCGATTACGGGTGCGTGCATGTCTGATGGTCGAGATCCCATTACATTCGACGAGAAGCTCTTTGTGGGCTAATCCATAAAGAAGACTTTGAAGAGTTTAAGGGCCCATAAACGACGAAACGGAAATTAATGAACTCTATGTATTCATTTGTGGGACTGTAAGAAAAAAAGGACGAGGTTTCCCCCCCTTGACGCATACCACTCTCCATTCTTTGACCCCCTCGAAGCCATAAAGCTAATTAGAGCCCCGGCAACGTCTTCATAAAACAAAACCGCTGTTACCGAGCGTTCCATCCGACTGACTCGTCGATTTTTTGCAGTTTTGGGAAGTCATCTCCGAGGAGCACGGCATTGACCCCAGCGGAATCTATTCCGGAGAGAGCGACTTGCAACTGGAACGAATCAACGTTTACTACAACGAGGCGACAGGTAAGGAGCAGCCATAAATCCTAAGCAAATTACCCAGTCGTGCACATCTGCTCGATGTCTGCAGAAGCTCGTTTTGGGCAATCATTACCCGGATAACTGCTCCCGCTGACTAATAAACCCATTTTTATCCGGGCAGTATTCAAATTAAGCGAGACGCGAATTACGTTTTTTTTTCCGGTAATTTCGTGGAAACCACAACATCCTTCAGATCTCGGCGATCCGTGATAACGTGATTGGCACTCATCATCTGGGAAAGCCATTTCGGCTTGCGATTTCCGGTTGAAGAAACAATAATTAACGGTGCAAGCGAATTTGCAGTCTGTGTCAAAGACAGGAAGTTGTCGGCGATCCAAAGCGGCCGAAAGTACGTGGGTACTACTTACGCGCGAACAATTAATTTAATTTGGTCGGCCCCGAATTTTATTAAAGTTGATTCGATGGAATTTGTCTCTAAAAACCCAACCAAAATTGATTTGCTCTTCACGTTCCAGTCGCTTCACGCAGCAATGGAGGCAAATACGTCCCCCGCGCCATCCTCCTGGACCTGGAGCCCGGCACCATGGACGCCGTGCGCTCCGGCATCTACGGCCGCCTCTTCCGCCCCGACAACTTCGTCTTCGGGCAGTCGGGGGCAGGCAACAACTGGGCGAAGGGTCACTATACGGAGGGCGCCGAGCTGGTGGACGCCGTCCTCGACGTGGTCCGCAAGGAGGCCGAGAACTGCGACTGCCTCCAAGGATTCCAGCTCACGCACTCCCTGGGGGGCGGCACGGGCTCCGGGATGGGCACCCTCCTCATCAGTAAGATCCGGGAGGAGTATCCCGACAGGATAATGAACACGTATTCGGTGATGCCGAGTCCCAAGGTCTCCGACACGGTCGTGGAGCCCTACAACGCCACGTTGTCGGTGCACCAGCTGGTCGAAAACACAGACGAAACCTACTGTATCGACAACGAGGCTCTCTACGACATTTGCTTCAGGACGCTGAAGGTGCCCAACCCCAGCTACGGCGATCTCAACCACCTGGTGTCGCTGACCATGTCGGGGGTCACCACGTGTCTGAGGTTCCCCGGTCAGCTCAACGCCGATCTGAGGAAGCTGGCCGTCAACATGGTGCCCTTCCCCAGGTTGCACTTCTTCATGCCCGGTTTCGCCCCGCTCACCTCCCGCGGCAGCCAGCAATACCGCGCCCTCACCGTTCCAGAACTGACCCAGCAGATGTTCGACGCGAAGAACATGATGGCCGCCTGCGACCCCAGACACGGGAGGTACCTCACCGTGGCCGCCGTATTCAGAGGTCGCATGTCCATGAAAGAAGTCGACGAACAAATGCTGGCCGTGCAAAACAAGAACAGCAGCTACTTCGTCGAGTGGATCCCCAACAACGTCAAGACTGCAGTATGCGACATCCCACCCGTCGGTCTGAAGATGTCGTCCACCTTCATCGGCAACACCACCGCCATCCAAGAGCTATTCAAGAGGATCTCCGAGCAGTTCGCCGCCATGTTCAGACGCAAGGCCTTCTTGCACTGGTACACCGGGGAGGGAATGGACGAGATGGAGTTCACGGAGGCCGAATCGAACATGAACGACCTGGTGTCCGAGTACCAGCAGTACCAGGAAGCCACCGCCGACGAGGAGTACGAGGCTGAAGAGGAACCGGCAGCTGACGACTTTAACTGCTAGAGTATCGAGACGGATGGCAGCATTGACCCAGACTAGTCGTACGAATTTCTTCGCACCCAGTGACAATTTGCTCGATGCTGCAATCCGTTGGTTACTATAGGGTTTTATACTTTTATACATCGCAGTTTGTATTTATTTAAATCGTGGGAATGTATGTAGACGTTAAGACTGAATTTTCTATTCGAATCAATTCGTTACAGCGATTACTGTAATTAAAAATTTCAATAAAGCGACTTGGATGATTTTTATTTTGTTGTGCGATGACCCTGATCAAACTCATGATTCAGTTGCTGTCAAACCGATTTTAATCAAACAATAAGGCTGATTACTAGCTTCTGTCAAGATACAGGATGTTTGAAAAAAGAGCTGTTTTTTCGAACTTGGACTTGGGTCTCAAAAAAACGTCGGATCGAATACTGTACAGTCAGGACATCCTAAAATGCATCAATAAATCTAATCAATTTGGAAGCAATTTTTGAAAATTTCAAAATTTTGAGTTTGCAAAAAATCATTTTTGATATTTCGAGTTGGGGCGCAATATATATGTATAATAATAATAGTAATATAAAACCCATTGCGACAGTCCGTTTTCAGATATCCTTGGTGATTTCCAAGATATCAGTTTCAGAAAAAGTCAAAATAATGAGTGGAAAATTGTTTGGATGTTGTACAGTCAAGATGCCTCAAAATGCATCAACAAACCTAAGCTTGCATAGATTCTTCGATTACTTGATAATTTATAAACGATTTTTAAAAATTTCAAAATTTTGAGTCTGCAAAAAATCATTTTTGACATATCGAGTTGGGGCTCAATATATATGTTTTCGAACCTTGAGAACCCATTGCGACTGTCCGTTTTCAGATATCGTTTGTGATTTCCAAGATATCAGTTTCAGAAAAAGTCAAAATAATGAGTGGAAAATTGTTTGGATGTTGTACAGTCAAGATGCCTCAAAATGCATCAAGAAACCTAAGCTTGCATAGATTCTTCGATTACTTGATAATTTATAAACGATTTTTAAAAATTTCAAAATTTTGAGTCTGCAAAAAATCATTTTTGACATATCGAGTTGGGGCTCAATATATACGTTTTCGAACCTTGAAAACAAATTGCGACTGTCCGTTTTCAGATATCGTTTGTGATTTCCAAGATATCAGTTTCAGAAAAAGTCAAAATAATGAGTGGAACATTGTTTGGATGTTGTACAGTCAAGATGCCTCAAAATGCATCAAGAAACCTAAGCTTGCATAGATTCTTCGATTACTTGATAATTTATAAACGATTTTTAAAAATTTCAAAATTTTGAGTCTGCAAAAAATCATTTTTGACATATCGAGTTGGGGCTCAATATATATGTTTTCGAACCTTGAGAACCCATTGCGACAGTCCGTTTTCAGATATCGTTTTGTATTTCCAAGATATCAGTTTCAGAAAAAGTCAAAATAATGAGTGGAAAATTGTTTGGATGTTGTACAGTCAAGATGCCTCAAAATGCATCAACAAACCTAAGCTTGCATAGATTCTTCGATTACTTGATAATTTATAAACGATTTTTAAAAATTTCAAAATTTTGAGTCTGCAAAAAATCATTTTTGACATATCGAGTTGGGGCTCAATATATATGTTTTCGAACCTTGAGAACCCATTGTGACTGTCCGTTTTCAGATATCGTTTGTGATTTCCAAGATATCAGTTTCAGAAAAAGTCAAAATAATGAGTGGAAAATTGTTTGGATGTTGTACAGTCAAGATGCCTTAAAATGCATCAACAAACCTAAGCTTGCATGGATTCTTGGATTACTTCATAATTTATAAGCAATTTTTGAAAATTTCAAAATTTTTCGTTTGCAAAAAATCATTTTTGATATATCGAGTTGGGGCTCAATATATATGTTTTCGAACCTTGAGAACCCATTGCGACTGTCCGTTTTCAGATATCGTTTGTGATTTCCAACATATCAGTTTCAGAAAAAGTCAAAATAATGAGTGGAAAATTGTTTGGATGTTGTACAGTCAAGATGCCTTAAATGCATCAACAAACCTAAGCTTGCATAGATTCTTCGATTACTTAATCATTTATAAAAGATTTTGAAAAATTTCTAAATTTTGAGTTTGCAAAAAATCATTTTTGACATATCGAGTTAGGGCTCAATATATATGTTTTCGAACCTTGAGAACCCATTGCGACTGTCCGTTTTCAGATATCGTTTTGTATTTCCAAGATATCAGTTCCAGAAAAAGTAAAACTAATGAGTGGAAAATTGTTTTAATATTGTATAGTCAAAATGCCTTAAAATGCATCACCAAACCTAAGCTTCACTATCACTATCGCCGAACTTCAATTCCTTTCAAATATAATTGAAGCCAAACTGTGGCTTTACGATATCCACACATAACTTTTTATAAAGTACGAACTAGAATGGTTAGACGGTTCCTTGACCCAGCACTTCACACATAATCCACCTTTCTAATTTCTACTTCTGACATAAATAGACCTAAATTTGAAATAATTACAGACTCCGTAATGCAAAAATATTTCGTTTAGAACCCAGTTGTGCATGTCTACAACGGTAAAGCAATTAAAACAATAGTACTTCTGCAGCTCGTAATAATTACGTTTCGTGACGTGACGACATTTCTCTTTGCAATTACGATTTCTTCTGTGGTCGTCAAATATTGAGAATCAAACCGAAACTGATTGTGTATCTCTAAAAATTGAGACACGAATTCGGGTACACATGATCATGAACGGGAGCGCTTGTGCAATTGCTCGTTAATTTTATAAGCACCCCGACTTAACTATGATTAACGTCTTTAATTAAAGAGTCTATCAATCATCCAAAGAATTTCTTGGTGGCAGTAGATAAAATGCTATCTTTAGACTGTTTGCACGTAGTGCTTTTTTTGTGATTGAAAACAATGAGGAGTGGCGAGAACTTATGGCATCACTGACGTCAATATCTCAATCAGGATTGAATGCGTCAATTAATTGAAATTATTATATCTAAAGAATAAAATTAAAACAACGTAGGTAACAAATACCAGAGCATTTCATACATAGCATAGTTTTTATTCTTTTTTTGTCCCATCAAACGGAAGCACTCTTGTATCTGTGTTTCTTTGAAAGCCCAACGTCTCAGTTTACGTTTACCAAAATAAACATGTAATTCGGGTAGCGAGTGCCAAGACATGAAAACACACTATTCACTTATCTCCCGGAGTGTTTTATAAACAGTTGAGTGGCGAAAGATTTAGGTTTCATTTGTATCAGGTTCCCGTACACACAATATGTCTTGTATTGTACAATCTTGTGATTGTATTGTGTGGAAAACATTGTTATACAATATACTATACTCCCCTGTCCAGAAATATTTGCAATTTTATTATTGTCGCAAAAAAATATATTTGCAATTTTGTCGTTAATTTATTATTTAAAAAATTAATTAACTTTGATTGGGTTTGTTTCGTATATCTGAGCTTGAAATATTGTTTGTTTCTTCCATATTACTTTTCTTAAGTTTTCAAAAAATAGCAAATCGGACAATTATTTCTGTACGGGGGAGTACAAATTATGTTGCAGAGCAACTCACTATACAGACAACCAACAATACTGATTGTAAGTATGCGACCAGTAATACGACATTGTTGTTAATACACTTGCAGTCCTTGACAACCATCAACCATTCTGACGGCACATATAGGCAGCCAGTATTATATGGCTGAGGTACACCTTGAGGGAAAAAAACAGAGAAATGTAAACACTTCCTAACATAGTTTCAGACTTCCATAAACGATGGCAGCACAATAACGTTGTTGTGGTACTTGCGGTACTGCACGTTTGAAAAGATACATCTGCAAAAAACTCCTCATAACTCTACACATGAACCAGATGTTGTAAAATAACATCAAAAACGATCAAATAAGCTCCATCTTGTCGACTCCCGTAAACAAATAACTCTTTATCGACCAACAAACAACCTCTTACTTATTCATCCCATCCGACAACATCCATAACTAATTAAATTTGCATCGATGAGACGTGGACTGCACCCGACCTTGGCCAGCGAAGCGCTTATTTCTGTCGGTGACAATGCAGACAATAATGACCTGTCAAGCTACGAGACGCGGAAGTTGTCCAAATAAAAATCTTTGCAGTTATCGACGGTCGAGTGAACATGCTTCTGGGATAGCGTCATTTCCGCTGGGCGTGCTGGTGGGTCATGAATGGGGACCAGTGGCGTACCTAGCGCCCCTCTGGATATATTGATCGTTATGGGTTATAGCGCAAATTCTGGATAGTGTAAATAGGGCTGAGTCATTGGCGCTTTATAGCGATGAGGCGACTTGACCTTACAGTACTGTTTTGATTTATATGATAACACTGTTTAGGTACAAGAAGAGGACTTACATGTCTGATTGGGCGAAAGGGAGACAACAGGAATATTTATAACAACGTCGCCAATTAAAAAAAGTAGAGACTAAACTTAGCAATCATTGCATAATATGTTGTGTTGTTCGGGGCACAGGATGCAGCAGTTTCCACTAGCTAAAACGTAATTTTCCTGAGTCACTCCTCCATATCGATCCACAATTCCACCATTAGTCATCCTGAAAAAGATAAATTCGAATTAGGTACATTAACATCAAGCTAGTCCATTTCATGCACGCGAACGTCGCTTTTGACTAAAAATTTGTTGCTACGATAAAAGATGTTTTCTATCCAAAACAAAGATTAGCTTCTAATTTTAGCCACAAATCGAACTGCTGAGCATTCACGACAGTTCAACACTTCTTGCATAACTGAAGATATTGACACCGATAAAAATAGCTAGCGTGAGGTCAGTGTCCGCAAAGCATAAATACATCAGTTTTTCCCATTATTTTCCATCATTTTAGGGAGTGCCGTTAGGACGTAAAATCGATAGACCTTCGCATCCCGTTAAAACGAATGATTTCCTTTTTTCTAATTAGTTTCCAGATACAAGAATGACGCAGGACCATCCATCTTACGTTGACGTCTTTCGGCGTTATCGCACCCCCAAATCTCGGCTACAGCAGTAAGGGTTGCTCCCGGTCAAGAACACGGGGATCGATACGTCCGGTCTGGAAGGATGAGTCAGAAATCGATAAATCGGGGAGGAGTTACTTGGAGGGGTGGCGTTGCTGTTTTATTTTAATATCGTAATTGGGGGCGTGGAAGTGGGTCAGATTGCGACAATGTCACCCGAGGCATTACTCATCGTGTAATTACTGTTTGCAATGAGTTTTTGAAAAGTGCTCATTCGGATATGTGCATCAAATGGTCTCTACTTATTTGGGTCCGCAAAGTTATACATTTACGACCTAGTCCCTCAAAGTTGTCGTAGCAACATTTTGAGGATTATTTTTGATTAAATATTTTTAAATAGCTATTTACCGATCGATTAGAACGAATACAATTTTCCTAGAAAGAGGATCGTTTTCTGAGGGTGCCAAATTTTTTTCGAAAAGTTTCCGGAACCAGAAATGAGTTTTCTATCATGATAAAATTTTAACATAGTAGCTTGGATGAGAATGAGCGCACCGGTATACAGATAAGTCAAAAAATTAGACGTTAGTGTGACTCAATGTCAAAGCCCCGATTTGGGGGTTTCGCGAAAAGTCAAAAAAATTCGACTCCAGGAATCACAATGAAATATTCTTTATTTAAAAATTTGGGGAGCTATGGACAATAAACATTGTTTGTTACACGTACCTAAAAAGTTTTTGCAGACTCATCTGCTTTTCCAGACTTGGCTCCGCCTCGTCCGGAAACAGCAATGATTCGTCCGCAAAAACTGTATTTTAAGTACTTATAACAACAATTTTGAAAAATTTCCAAAATCTCAGAACGCCCAAAATTTTATTGATATTGAGCTACGTTTTGCACGTTTTGATTTGTATCAGAAAATTGTTGACTATTATAGTCGTATCACGAAATTCGGTCGTCGAGGTCCGAGAACAATACATAATTATAATTTTTGTAACCAGCCGTTTTTGGTCATTCGATTTATTAATAATAATTTGAACTAAAAGTCTACAATAAGAAAATAATCACAAAACTACCGTAAATGTTCCAACCATTTGGCACATATCAGCATGTGTGATCGTCCAAATATTTAGATTTGAAATATCCCCACAAAAAAAATCAAGTGGCGTTAAATCTGGCGAACGAGACGGTCACCAGATGTTCCATCAAAAATGTTGACAATAAACGCTCTGACTTCGAAGCCAAAATGCGGAGGTGCTCCATCTTGTTGGAACCCAATTCGTTCGTTGGGCACATCACATTCCTGTACACACATTTATTTTGCGATGCTGAATATGCAATTCCTGTATCGACAATTATGGCGATCTGCTGTTCCGTTCAAAGTAAAGGTAGCTTCGTCGGAAAAAAAATGTAGAAAATTTGACGTCTCATCACAAAATAACATCAACTGTTCGCAGGATTCTAAGCGCTCGTTGGGATAGTCTTCATTTAACTCGCGCATTGAAGTGGTGGGCAAAATAATCTAACACCTATAAAACCGGGGCCCATTGTCTCAAATTAGATGCACAATGAGAAAGGTTCGGGGTTGTAAATCAACAGGAAGCGGCAACGTCTTTGAGTTGCTTGTTTTATAGGTGGATGAAACGGACCGGACTAGAAGTTTCTGGGCCACAATTTATTTTTATAGCAATATGTGATTATTATTTTCTCATTTTATAAATTGGATGCGTTACTTTCGTTTCACACTGAATATTATAGTTACAATATTATGCTAGTTGTACAATAGTAATTTGTACAACTAGTTTTACTAATAAATAATGCATATTTTTGCATTTTAATATCAGCAGCAATATAAAAAATAAAAGACATTACTTATTTATGATAGTTTCGGTGTAAAACGTTTTGAACACAATTTTCAAGTACGGTCGTGGCTTTACGCTTTCAAAAATGCTCTCGAAGTGAGCCACACTTTGGTCTCGGAAATTTATGGCTGGGTTTAGTCTTCCATTGTTAAGATAATTGTGGGCAATAGACCCAGTTTTATGGGTGTTAGAAATATAAAAAAAAAAAAACAGTTAAAGTTTACAATTTACACAGGAACGAGTGTAATACAACGTTTTATAGTTCGATTTTGACACGTCGAGTTTGAAGTCAAAATATCACCGAAATTTAGAAGTACCGATGAATTATTTAGCTAGATATGTAAAATAACTTCACGCGTCAGCCTCCTAGTTAGGAAGATAAAACTTCGTATGGAGACAATGGAATTGATTTCTATAAAAAAACTGAAAATTGTATACTTGTAAGTTCTAAAAAATGTAAATACAATTTGTATTGATCGACAATTTTAGGTTATGTGTGACAAATGGTTGTTCAGTCGGACCAGGATCTAAGGACGGACCTCGAGGGCGAATAAAATCCCATATGTGTAATTAGTGGCGTCGTTTTAATGCCTATTTCTTTGCGGAACAAAAAATGCAAAAAACTGAACAAACACGTCAGTCTCAAATAAGTTAACTGGGAATGTACAAACTGTAGATAATACACAAAAGGGGAATTTAAAAAAAGTTACAAAGCTCAAGCGAGTGTTCCATTAGTTCTCGTCAACTTCAGCTTCCTGTTCCTCGTCGAATTCGGCATCCTCGTCGGCGGTGGCCTCCTGGTATTGCTGGTATTCGGACACCAAGTCGTTCATGTTGGATTCGGCTTCGGTGAATTCCATCTCGTCCATGCCCTCGCCGGTGTACCAATGCAAGAAAGCCTTCCTTCTGAACATAGCGGTGAACTGCTCGGAGATCCTCTTGAAGAGCTCCTGGATGGCGGTGGAGTTTCCGATGAAGGTGGCGGACATCTTCAGACCTCTGGGAGGGATGTCACACACTGCAGTCTTGACGTTGTTGGGGATCCATTCGACGAAGTAGCTGCTGTTCTTGTTTTGGATGTTCAACATCTGTTCGTCGACCTCCTTCATGGACATGCGTCCTCTGAAGACGGCGGCGACGGTAAGGTACCTTCCGTGTCTGGGGTCGCAGGCGGCCATCATGTTCTTCGCGTCGAACATCTGTTGGGTCAGCTCGGGTACGGTGAGGGCGCGGTATTGTTGACTGCCGCGGGAGGTGAGGGGGGCGAAACCGGGCATGAAGAAGTGCAACCTGGGGAAGGGTACCATGTTGACGGCCAGTTTCCTCAGATCGGCGTTGAGCTGACCGGGGAACCTGAGACACGTGGTGACACCTGACATGGTCAACGACACCAGGTGGTTCAGATCTCCGTAGGTGGGTGTGGTGAGCTTCAGCGTCCTGAAGCAGATGTCATAGAGAGCCTCGTTATCGATACAGTAGGTTTCGTCTGTGTTTTCGACCAGTTGGTGAACGGACAAGGTGGCGTTGTAGGGTTCGACGACGGTGTCGGACACCTTCGGGGAGGGGACGACTGAGTATGTGTTCATTATCCTGTCGGGGTACTCCTCTCTGATCTTGCTGATGAGGAGGGTTCCCATCCCGGAGCCGGTACCGCCCCCGAGCGAGTGTGTGAGTTGGAAACCTTGCAGGCAATCGCATGACTCGGCCTCTTTGCGCACGACGTCCAGGACTGAGTCTACCAACTCGGCACCCTCCGTGTAATGACCTTTGGCCCAGTTGTTACCGGCTCCGGACTGCCCGAAAACGAAGTTGTCGGGGCGGAAGATCTGGCCGAACGGTCCCGAGCGGACAGAGTCCATGGTGCCGGGCTCCAGGTCCACGAGGATGGCGCGGGGGACGTATTTGCCTCCGGACGCCTCATTGTAGTAGACGTTGATGCGCTCCAACTGGAGGTCGGAGTCTCCGTGGTAGGCCCCGGTGGGGTCGATGCCGTGCTCGTCTGAGATGATTTCCCAGAACTGAAACGAGAAAGCTGTTAGAATCGAGTGACCATGACGACAGGGCTGACAACAAGCACGAGTCATGTCATTGTGTATGCTCGACGATTCGGTTTACGATCATTGCATTGAATTAAAAGTCGTAAAATTCTGAAGCACGGAATTACTGCTGAAGGTATGTAATGTATTCCTCGTATAGTATTCTACCTTGAAAATAGAGCAATTGAAACTTATGAACAGTCGTGCTACCCTAAGAATATCAAAGTCACCAAGTGTTTTTTTTTTTTTTTTTGTAAGCGACTTAAATTAACAAGTGGTAGTTGAAAATCATAAGCGGCACTGAAAATGTGACTAAGCTACTTGATACGAAAAGAATTGAAATAAAAAAAAACTAGTAAAAAGAACGGAACCAATTATACACAGACTAATTAAAAATCAAAGTTATCTGAGCCGACAACGGACGTCCGTGACTCCCAATTAAGAAACCGATTTGCACAGCCAATTATGATTTGAAATTTAAATGCGAAGCGGCTCCATGAAGTGCAATTGTAATAGCTGTAATGATTTTGACCAGATTCAACCAAACCCCGTTTTAAAAAGAAGTCAAATTTTATTTTTTGGAGGTAGTGTCAATATGATTGAACAAAAAATTTGACTAATTTATCGATTTTCATGCACGACCGCTGTTTCAGACAGATAAAAGTTTAATTGCACAGAAAATCAGAACAGGTGACAAATGAATGACAAGTTCGTAGAAACGAAACGATAAATATGCCGGCAATTCTGGTGAAACGATAAGTCATGTAATAAAGTTGTTTACCGCCTATCTGTTTAATTTTAACTAGTGTCATCATTACTAAAAATATGTCGAGTGATAATAATAAAACACCGGTTTGAATAATTATGATTTTATTATTTTTGACTACCGGTGAACATTTCGAAGTTCGGTTGTCTGAAGGACCCGTTTCCAGTCCGAAGAGAGGAGGTCCTACTGTACAAAACAAAAAAGATTGACCATCTGCAGGGCGTTGGCCGTGACGTCATACATTGAGGTTATGTCCACCTATCCTCCAAACTCCACCCCCATTACCGCTAATTAAATTACGCGACTGATAACGTGATATAACACGGCTGCCCCAACACCCGACAGGTACCCAAGGCCAGAGGCCCCAATCTCGTTATGCAAATCGGCTTTCGCGGTAGGGTCACTTCTATTTTTAGCAATGCACCGCGAATTGCGTAAGAAACCGTGCAGTCTTCGGAAAAGTTCCAGAACAGGTGAACCTACTTTCCCCAGCCCAGCATCCGCGAACGATGAACTTTACGCATCGGCGGCGGCGCTAGTGGAAAATAGCGTCCTAACGGTTTTCCGAGACCGTTGGACCCCAACGAAATTTCGGGATCTCGGCGGCCAATCGAAGCGCCGGAAGCGGATTTGAAACCGAAGATCCAGCAGCCGGTACACCGGCGACGCGGCGGCGGCGTCGGGGATCAGATCGATACTCGGAAGGCTGTGGCCGGCGACCACCGCCCCGGCAAACGCTATTTTTCGGCGAATTTCGACCCGAAACAACCGGCGAGACAAAATGGCCGGTGCTTAGCAACAGAGGCCGGGAAAATGGAAGGATTTGTACTCACTTTGGCTCCAATCTGGTTTCCGCATTGGCCGGCTTGGATGTGGACGATTTCCCTCATTTTCTTTTGTAAATTATTTAACTAACAGGATAGAAAACACTCAACGCTCTTCACGTTGCTCTTAGCTCAACTGAATCTGAAGTGAAATGGCCGACGATGCGTCCTGCTTATATATGCCCCCACTGCGCAGCCGGCAAACAAACAATCGAGTAACGTTTTTCGATTTGAATGGCGCAAGGGCGGCGGTGGCGGGGTTGCTCGAACTGGGGGTGGCTCGAGCTGGGGGTGGCCAATTGTCAAGGGGCGCTAATCGTTAAAATAAATAAAGTCAAAGATAAGAAAGCCGACTTTATTACCGAGATAATGAGATTAGCGTGAGTGGGTTGGGTCGAGGGGCGAGAGGTGCGTTCGTCGATTCCATTGATGTTTGCTTCTTGGTAATGTCGCCAATTTACATGAATGGGCATGGGTCGTCCCTGGTCTAGGGGTGGTTTCCACATATTCCAAATATTTATTATAATAAGATAAGAACGATAAAAATTTGGAGTTGCGGTTTAGGCAACTAACAATACAACCAAATATGTCGATAAATTTAATACGGAAATCGGCAATGTGGGAGAGCTGAAGAGGTGTGTTCGAGACTGTGGGTTAATAGGCGACTTAGACGATGTAAAAGGGCCAAGGACTTGCTAGTGCACGAGTACACTTGAAAAGATAACTTCAAAACCCTAAAACTTGGGAAAAGATCTCTGAAGAAAGGAAGATTTCCCAGTTATTACTCACTTAATTTATTTGGTTACGTAAGAGATTGTAGCCCTCAGATATTGAGGACTTAATTCCAAAGGTTTTCTGGTTTTCAGGATTTTTCGATATGTCAATTTTGTTGATCTTTCTAGTTTTTTTATATTGTTTCTTTAATCTTTTTATTCAGTTCACTTCGGTCTCTATGGTCTGTCTGGTTTTTCGTTTCGCTGGCCTCATTGGTTTCTTTAATTTCTTTAGCCTGGGTGTCTTTTGGACCTCTCTCAGTCTCTTTGGTTTCTTTGACTTCTTTAGTATCCTTAATCTTTTTGGCCCCTTTAGGTCCTTTTGGTCTCTTTTCTCACTATTGAATAACTTATAATCAGAATTAAAAAAATTACATCATATTGACAAAGTTTGATGAAATTGTCGACTGGATTCACAAAAAAGTTTTTTTTTTTTTTTGAGAACATTAAAAATGAGGTGGAAAGAAGTTTCAATAGTTAAAACGGACATTTACATCAAATAATTGTAAATCATAAAGAATTACAAAATGTTTGAAAGAAGAAAAAAAATCATTTTTGACATATCAAGGTGGATACACGTTTTCGAACATCAGGAATGCATTACTGGCGTTAATTTTGTGATAACATTTTTCGTTTCCGGAATATCATAAAATCAACAATTTTCTCGAAATAATTTTTTAAACGACTTCATATGAAATGGAATATATCGTAACGCTTCCGGTTCTATATCACAACACATCCGATTTAAGTCACCTGAAGCCGTTGGAACTTTTATATATATATATATATATATATATATATATATATATATATATATATATATATATATTTTTTTTTCAAAATTTGTTAATGCGTTACAAAATCGGGTTGACCCTACGATATATGTCGGATCTCGACGAAATTCTAAATGGAAATGCATTTGGTAAGTTTAATTGAAGTCAAATGTGAAAAAAGAGCGGATGACCTGTAAACTTAAGAGAACAAAGGGGACAAAAATCCCAATTGCAGTGGGGCATGTTATATTGAAATAAAACGTAAATTGCAGATCAAACGAAGGTTTGCTGTCTCTGATTAACGATTCAGTAGTAAAAGTCTCATACATTTTGATGTTCAATGTTTTCTGTCGTCTAAAAAATTGTGTTCATAACTCATTCGAAAGTGGAAATATCATTGCTCGTGTGATTTTCCTAACTCGGCTCGTCTCGTTCTGGAAACTTCAAATCATGTGTCTCACTTTCGACACTTGTCACGAGAACTACTATTTAGTATTCGTTTTACATTTACATTACAAGTCTTTTTTTGTCAGTCTTTTTTCGGTCCATCGATTCCTTTTCGGGTTGTCGAAGTTGCTCCTCGGTCTCTTTCAGTCTCTCTCTCATTCTTCAGTTTCTTGTTTGTGATCTAAATTTTTCTTCGTCTTCGAAGTTCTCTACCTACAGTTCCTTTTCAATCTCTTCTGTGTCTATTCAGTTTGTTCCTAGTACCTATCTTGTTTCTGAGTTTTTTAAAGTCTAAATGCTTTTTCAGATTATTTTCAATTTTTTCAGTGTGATCTCAGACTCTTTTCGGACTATACCTTCCATTATCTTTCCAGTCTCTTTTCAGTCCTTTTTCTGTGTCATTTCAGGGAACACCTCTTAATCTGGAGGACCCTCGTAGTGCCGCAAGTCGCCTCAAAACTTGCCCAAGTTCTTATTTTCTGAATATCTGCAAACGCAACGTCCTCAGCGAAGGCTGATGGGCGTCATCGAGTCCGAACCGGCTGCCATATATGGAATCTGAAAGTGTTTTCGATCCTCTATGTGGGTTGAATAACATATGGTCAGGGGACCCATATGGTGTTGTCTCGTTGCACCTCCTGCGCGCCGGACAAGTGGGACCCTCGAAGGGGTGCTCCATTTGCGGATTTTCGTTTCAGGGCCCACCGCCACAAGTGGAGCGACGCGAAAAGAAATTTATTGCTACCATCAGGAATTCGAAGTGATGGTACTCGGTTGTGGGTACCGCTAGCTGAACTCCGTTACGATGAAAATTACGAATATTGTTATTTGTCGTGTTTTTTGGTGTGCAGCTCAACAATCGCTTCGTTTATGGTGTTCTTTCCAATCGCTTTCGTCACAAGTGCGTAGGTATCTTCCTTTTTCCTTTTATGGCAGCGGCAACACGTAAGAGCCTTGCCCCCATTATCACAATTTTTTCTAAACAACAATAATCTGTGCATGTCTTTTTGACTACCCCCAAGCTGTTTACACACCAAACACGAAGCCGGCAGCAAACAGCACCATCCAAAGCCGACATGTTTGCTCGCCAAATATACCATAAATAATCGCACTTATTAAAGTAAAACGCTCGAATCGATCTCGAAATGAGATTCAATTGTGCGAAATGACCCAAATTCCTCGCCGCTGCAGCAATCGCGTGTCGCCAGTCCTTATAAGACGTATTCTTCAGATTTAATAAACACGTTAGCATTATAAAATGCTTAATTGCTAAATCCTGACGTTAATTGAAGCGCAACAGTGCAATGCACCTGCCATGGTACCGTTGGGCTAATTGCGGACCCATGTGTTGGGTTAGATCGCCGGTATTAATTAATGGAGTCAAGGTGTTGGGTGAAATTATTGTCTTAGAGAGTAAACAACCAATATGCAAATTATTAGTGACTAAGAAGTTGTGGGTGTTGGTTAATTGTTACGAAAGGTTGTTTGCTTCCAAATATGTATGGGACGTGATAACAAGTGGGTTTTAGCCCCAAAAGAACACAGTACGATGTCGGATTTACTTCTTTTCCACACCTTCATAGGGTCGTCGACACGATTATCTGTTAAATGTACTGTGGCGACTAATTCCCTCATCGCAATTAACGCCTTAATTTAATTATAGCTGCCCACGAACGAACCTTGGATGAATTAGTCCGCAGCAACTATATATTTTTCCCCAAATCTCGCGACTCGTGACAAGAATAATTTAGCATCTCGCACCAGCTTTCTCTGCAGCATCGAGACATGAAAGCGGATTTACCTTGACAGGTTAACAACTGAAAATAAATTGAATCTTCTTCGGGACCCTCCTACGTGACGTCATGGTGACTCATCCTCGTTGCTAAGTAGGTTGAGACTATTGTCAATCGATTGTTTAATGGGGCGACCTAATATGGTGCCCATTAAAGGGTTCCTCAAGTTGTCATTAGTACCACCCTCATGGCGATTCTGTTAGGAATGAGTGGCTTGCAAACGATCACTTGTACATGGCGGCGTAATCGGTGCGAAAACGGCAACACATGTTGGTACAATCGGGCTTATCTGTAGTAAAGTATGTAAGAGTAATAACATAGCCGTACCAATTTGGCATAGTGCGACGAACCAATAAATCAATCAACCGCACGCCCATAAAAAGTAAATTAATAATACACGATTATTTTTATGAAATGTGGTACCGCCCTGTGCCACCACATTTCCACCCCCTGTCACGCAATACATAAACATCCCTCCAAAAGGGTTCGGAACCAATTTCGTCAAAGTCAAAGTTTGTCCCTGAACTTCTTCAAGCGTGGTTGTCGATTTTCACAAAAAATCTCTTTGTGGGGATATGTATCGTGGTGTCCTGTGTGGGTCTGCGCCTACACCTCCAGCAGAAATTAATAAATAAATGCGAGGTTAGAGGAAATAACATTGTAAGATTGAGTGGAACCTTGCGTTTTTTTTTTTTGTAGGATTGTAGGGAAATGATCATTGTTTTGTGGCATCATATTATTATGAAATAAGAGGTCTATATTATATAGATGTCCTAAAAGGGTATTGGTTTTATTTGAGTTATGCAACCAACAATGCGCGGTGATAGTGAAGTGAAATATGACTGCTTAAAAATAATATACAATATAAGTGAATATGTAACAAGGTAATAATCAATTTGGTCAGACTTCAATGGCGTGGGGAGTCTTTCCAAAAATAATTGTGTTAGATAATTATGAAAACAGACTATTGTATTGCGGGTTATCTATACACGCAAACATTTATCCTTATTTCCTGGATGCAGGATTCAGCAATTTTCGACTTTCAAAGTAGCCTGAGCATTGAATAATATACCGGGTGCCCATTTTATCTGTTCACGCCTGAAGATTCGGAAGCAGGCAATATATTAAACATTTCATCAACAACTATGTTTTTTATATTTGATTAAAAGATTTTTTTGAATCGACGTTTTGAGTTTAATTTTAGACCCACCATGATTCTTCATTTAAAAAAATAAATAGTTTACGCAGTGATCTGTAAAATGTTTAATGTGTTGCCTATATCTGAATCTTCAGGCGTGAACTAATAAAATGGGCACCCTGTACCTTATCATAAGCATGTTTTGATCTTTCAGGTAATAAATTTGTCCGCAATTCCTTGCCTTGCCTAATATTTCATTAGGAATGCTATTTCATTTTGATGAAAACTATTTTTTTTCACTACTTTGTTGATTCGTGTCGCAGCATTCACAAAATTTTTTTCCCATAGTCAAACCTTTATAACTCAAAGCAAATTGAAACTGACTAAAATACATTTATAATAATATTCTACTAGATATTCTACCGGTGTTAGACAACACGAGTTTTATAGTTTAAAAATCTCTTATCTATTAAACTACAACCTTGATTTTTAAACTGTCTATAAACTAAACTCTTGTTGCTATATAAACCTTAAAATTTAATACACTCCTAATTTCTGGTATTTTTAGTGTCCACTCTTGGCGTGTTTGTACACCGAGTATTTTTATGGTTTTACCAGATTACTTTGTTTAATATTTGCTGCACACAATAAATTGGTTTTTATTGCTCATGTAGACAAACAGTATCTTTGCAACCTCGGTTACGGTTGCAAAGTAACGGTTTGCCCATTTATTAATTTGGGTGCGCAAAGTTTACTTGTCGCACGCAAATTCAGATAAACAAACTACTGAAAACTGAATTTGCCCCTGGAGTCCAATTTTATATTGGGATTTATTCCGCATTCGCAATTAAAAATAGTATGTCCAACTCGTGCGGCAAGTTGTCGATTGCCCCCTCAAGCGAATGAGCATACTCACTTCGTTCGTGCGCTCAACTTCGCTTTCGTGGGCAACCGACAACTTGCCGCACTAGTTGCACAATATACTAGTGTATTGTTGGCTGTCTGCCCATCTCGGCGTAGGATTCCCGGCCCAAAACACAACATCAAACAAGTTCTTAAATTTATTTCTTTCTAGAAACGTCTACATATAAAAAAATAAACAACCTTTTTCCAAAAAAGAAGAACAACACGGTGACAAGTCCATGTACACAATACAATTATTGCTTAATTTATGTTAAATTACGTCCATCTTCAACAAATACAAATTTAAGTAATAAAACTATAATTAACATGCCCCGAATACAAAACAAACAAGATAAAAATCACAACAAATTGCACTTGGAAAAAACAAACCGATCAAGGGCCAACAATGGAATGATGCAACAAACCTCACTGCGTGAACAACAACCGTACAATCTATAAATAAACTAACAACGAGTCTCACAAAAATAGAAATTTTCTGACGACTATCACATTTGATCAATCTCAAAACGGCCCCCACTTAGGTCTCACTTAGGACAGTAGAAAAAATAAAGCGCGATAACCGCGCATCTCCTAAACTCAGTCGCACCCCTCTCTATAGCACCAATTCGTGATTTCTGTTCGTTCTTTCTTCACTCGAATCGGCAAAGATAGTCGTTGTTCCTCCTGTAGAGTTCGGAGACGACGGCCAATGCGCCCCCCGGAATGAACCGGACGAAGTTGTCTCCGGCGAGGGGACCGACGGCGAAGATGTCGTCGCAGCCCTCCACCCGGTGGGTGAGCTTGTCGATGTTAAGGGTGTTGGTCTTGCAGTCTACCGGTTGGTCCTTCTTGACGCCCAGACGGTAGTCGGCGGGTAGGAAACCCAGGTCGGGGCGGGAGCCGATCAGGACGGCCACGAAAGACGTCTGGATCTCGTACGATTTTCCCGTTTTGGAGGTCAGGAAGACCGTGCGGGCGGAGGCGTCGAGGTCGGTGAGCTCGTATTCGGGGAACGGTTGGTAGAAGGGGTAGTTGGAGCCGTCCTTCATCATCTGGTGGACCTGGAAAGAAGAATTTTTAGTACAGCTCTTTTGGCTAGTGTAGGCTCACCTTGTGGTACTCCGGATACATATTCTCCGGCAGATGCTTGTTGAGATCGGCCGTCTTGTTCCTGAAAACGTGGACCACAGGAATGTTGCGTCCCCTAACGGCGATAACGGCATCGGCGGCGCTCAGTCCCGCCCCCACCACCACCACCGCTTCCACGTCCTTCTCCCCCCTCTGCTTGATGTACTCGTCCAAATGGTACTCCAAGCTCCTCAGGTCGTGGAACAGCCACGGGGGGTCCCTCCGCCCTTGGAACAACTCTAACCTGTTGGGCAGATCGCTGGCGCCGTTGGCCAGCACCACGTACTTGCAGTGGTAGGTGGTGCTCTCCCCCGACTCCACGTTCTTCGTCTCGACCACCCATCTCGTCCTGCGGCCCTGATCGACCGTGAAAGGCACTGCGCGCGAGCTACGGCTATCACTAGAACTATCACAAGTATTGCTCAAATCACAGCTCAAACTGACAGATCTGTCCCTCTCCCTCCGCTGTCTCGACTGGGAGACCTCTCTGATTTTCCTGTCGGGGCTTAGGCCCTGACAAAGACCCTCGCGAGGTCTCTTGCAGCACCGGTTGGGCTTCAGCTTGCGGTTGCCGCGAGACATCAGGAAACTGAAAGCGTTGGAGATGAGGCAGCTCCTGGTCTCCGGTTTCGGGTCGACTTCCATGGGTTCGTCGACGAACGGGACCACGGAGGTGACCACCACGTTGTTGACGAAGTGCTGGGAGAGGCGCATCTCCTCCACGTAGTTCACGTAATAGTTGGCGACGTTGTAGGCGAAGGCGCGCTTCTCCCCGGAGTCGCGGGGGTGGAAAGGAAGGCCCGGGAGACCCATCCACGCACCCAGGGACAGGGTGAGCACGTACGGGTCCATCTTGTGCCAGGAGCCGCCGGGGGGGCCCTTGCCGAGGACCACGTGGTCGATCTGCGGAATTAACAAATTTGTGTCTAAAATTGCACGTTGTTGGTTGCCTACCCACCTCGGCGCCAACCTTCTTGAACTCCACCAACGGCTCCAGCTCCAGCCCCATATCGGCGTAGGGGTGTAACAACGAGTCCAACAGCAACGACACGGGGTTAGTGGACCTGCCCTCCAACCCCTGAGCCAGGTGCTGCAAGTCCTGTTGCACCAAGCACCGATTCAGGCCGGTTCTGAGCCTCATCGAGAGCATCTCGTCGGGGTGGTCCGCGGACACCAGAAAGGGGAGGTTTCCCGACAGCATGTACGACAGGGCGATGCCGCTGGGCCCATTTCCTGAAACCGGATTTTAATTTTATCCAGAGTTGCGACCACGGAAGGTTCTAGAAGGTCGCAGCGATAAAGTCCAAACTTCACCTAATTATTGAATGGATGTTGTTTATTCATGAGCGTAGTAATAGTAAAGACCACGTTCTCTTGTTTTTGCAATTCAAAACTGATCGGAGACAACGACAAAGGGAAATTTTGTTGATACCGATGACCCCGGACTATTTTTATTCCTGATAACCACATTTTTGGCGATTAATCTCCGTGGTAACAAGGCTTACCTATGATGACCACTTCTTTGTAAACGACGTCACTGGAATTTCCCGACCTCATGGTTCTGTAACAAAGAAGAGATGAGGTAGTTTGTGAGCAGGTTGAGTCATTAACGTAAAAATCGTACACACGCGGTTATGTAATCTCAAGGTCGGTGCAATAAACTGGGTTTGGCGATGATCTCGGGGAAGCTGTTGGCAACGGGCCAACAGCAAGTTCTGTGTCTGACACGGCGGCAATAATAGGTCGATGGATCAGACGGATTCCGGGTCGGCGAGGCAAAGATAGAGTCCGAGGCTAAATGTTATGCACCTACAAGTACTTACTAGTTTTTTTTACGTGGAGGTGGAGGTCAACAATTTTTCAAAGTAGGTGAGGAATTGGGTGTCCCATAATTATTTCTTCGTATTTTGAAAATTTTAGTCTAGACTTCGAAATGATTTTACTTTCCTTATAAACCTGTCACCTTTGTTTCCTATTTTAGCCCCAAACACCTGCGTGATTTACAACAACGCTTTCGTGACACACACACAACCATCGAAAGAAAAAATTCCCACAAACGACCCATTTCCCGCCTGGTCAATACAACCCATTAGCTGTTCATTTTAATCGATCGAACCGCCTCATCAAACATTCAAACCTCCATATTGAACTTGAAACGTCCGGGACCTTGGAGCCCAATATCAATTAGCACAATTAGGCAAATGAAGAGCCCGCGAAGAATTTCCACCACTTGACCTTTGCCCTGTCGCTCGAAGCTATTCGCGTGCGGAAATTGAGCACACGGGGTATTTTCGGCATTTGTGCGACAGGAGGATGAACCAGTATTTTAGTCCAAGCCTGTAGTACATTCTAAAATATGGAAATGTATGGAAATTACGCGGAATTGGCAATGACAATTACCATTACCTATTTATTAATTCCGCTGTAATAGTGTATCTGGTCCGAAATTGACCGTGACGGATTAAGTATCGCTTTTCAATATTTTTTTGCGACGGCTCCAGGGCCGCACTGCTAGTAACGGGGTCAAAATTCTCTCGTTTTTCTGAGCTCCGATGAAGTGTTACTTTATCTCTTGTTATCGAAAGCTAAAAGTCACAAATCCATAAATTATGAGATCCGCAATCACATACTTAATCGTGTTATTGTTTTCTTAAATCGATTGTTTTACATTGATGTTATCTTTCGCACGGAATAGATAAGAGTTACGTGAAGAGTGACGAGATTAATTGTCTTTTTGCGTTTGATTTATGATTTATCTACACTCTCTCCCAAAATTTAGTTTCGTCCGTACAGAATTGTGATGTTTTTCCATTCCCGCAATTACCTTTTTAATCGCATGTTTCCCACATCACATCCGCTTCTGATAATTACTGGCCTCACCAAGGTGATGACGTCCACTCTCATTTTGAACAAACGATGGAAACCATATTAAACCGCAATTAAATCCCCATAAAGGACTGATTTTATAACGGCCCACGACCTTCAAATCACGCCTGCTCCGTCCCGTTCTTCTGCAAATTCTGCAGTTGCATCGACCTCATTAACGACGTTTATTGCCACAATTGTTTGCTTAATTAATTAATTGTTCGATCAAGTTCATCGTTTCCTTTATGTTTGCATTTTATGCGATATCTTCAGCGTTCGACGATAACCCCGTGACACTCTTTTTGGCGCCCGTAAGTTTCCAAAAAAAAGTGGTAAACATGTTTTGGCTAATTTGCCCTAGTCTCCAATACCTTCGGCTAACGATCGGTATTTTTAGATTGGGTTTGAAAAATATTTATGACCTTCGCGTGGAGATAATAACAGCTTATTGTATCTTCATTACAGTCTTTTTATTTAAATTTGAGTCTTGTTGTTGAGTCAGTTTCTCACCAGTTGGATACAAAAATTTTCAACGTTCTTGTACAACACCGAGTGCTCTCATTACATGCTCCAGGTAATCAGATTCACGTGGTCATCTTGATTGGAAAAGTTTATCGACCACGTGTATTGCACATATCTTTATCCTGACTGTTGACAATTTTATCTTTAGATCTGTCTGTTCTTTTACGATGAGAGTTTGAATCGATCGGGTTGAACCAATTAAAAGTCCATTTGGGCGTTTCTTGGCCGATAAGTTCGTACCATCATTAAGGACCCATTTGAGGATAGAAAAAAAATGAGTCTCTATCTTAAGTAGCCCCTGACGCACGCTTCAATCAACCCTTCCATCTTTTGGTCAAAACTCATTCTCAGTTGAGACTGACGCAATGCTGGATCAAAATTTGCCTAGACTATCAAGCGGCTCAAGCGTCAACGGGTTATTCCTAGACAGTCAATCAGGCTTGAATTGAATTGACTGCCTGGAGCCTGCTTTGTGGAGGTAGTTGTGAAGTTGGTTTGGGATAAGACGTATTATAATAATAAACACAACAAAAAAGTATGTAGTAAGACCAAAAAAATAATAACATTTAAAAAAAAAGGGGCATCAAAAGCATGTAGATTCGAGAGTTTGAGAACACGTAAATGTGAATCTTATAACCTACAACTCAGAAATACCTAAATATTTAAAGCCTAAAAATCCACACTGAAAATTTGAAAACCTAAAAAGAGAGAATTTTTAGAATCTCAAAACGTGGGAGCTTGAGAACCCGATGAACTGAAAACCTAAATTACAGAAGGCCTAAAAGTCTGAGAAAAGAACCAAGAACGTGAAAGCCAGAATTACAAGAGGCCAAAGACTCCAAGATAATGTTTTGGTTTCTCAAATTGCTTGAAAATTATCGTGTGTCTCATTTCTTTGGAATCTCAACTTCTCCTAAGTTCTCAGGTATCTCAACTTTAAATTCCTTTGGTTTTTACATTCATTTTCTCCAGATTCCCCAGGTGTCTCAAATTTATTAAATTTCTTTCAAGTTCTCCAGGTCTCTCAATCATTCCAAGATTTCGATTTTTTTCAAGTAAATATTGTCGTTTCTCAAGCTTCTTAACACAACAGTGTCGGTTGCTCAGTATCCTGGATCTCAGTTCTTTTCTTTTGTTTTTTGTTTTTTAGGTTATTAGATTTGTCAAGTGTCGACGTCTCGATTTCTTGTATCCCAGATTTGGTGTTAGCGACGACTTTTTGTAAATAATTTTTTATATACCCAAACTGATTGAATGCCATCTAAATGGATATTTCTATACAGGGTGTACGGTTTCGCAAAATGTATAACTTTTTTTTTTCAAATTTTCAAATTTACATTATACCACTAAATAGCATTTTTAATAAGCTTTCTGTCAATATATGGTTTGCCTCGGCAAATGTTAGTACTAAACATAACTTTGGTATATTACTAATATTAGGACACTCTGTATATGATTTCTAATAATTTTAAATTGTGAAGGTATCGAGTGGCTATCGTACCCCGTTTTGTTATCTTTCAAAATAAGGGCGTAAATGATGGTCCACACACCTCTGGGACACCCGGTATTTTAACTTTACAACTAAATTTAGTGCATTAGTAAAAGGAAGAAGTGGTGTTGTAAAAACCCAACGCTAACTTCACGACTATGTCGAATAACGAATTTCTACTGGAGATTTGTAATTACTCTGTCATTTTTTTATCATTCTTTTATGACTATATAAAGTTGGTAGATATTATTATTAACACGTAAAAGGATCATCGTGAAGGTACAGTTGGGTTTTTAATAAATAAACACCTTGAAGTACCCGTATCTGGGAGTTCTATACTGCTATACTGTAGGGACTGGATGTGGCAAGTTTTCCTCAAACATTTTTGAAATTCTCTTATTGCAACAGATCTATGGATTATTTTGTTTAAGTACTTTTTTGTGTAATAATTTGTAAAACTTTGATAATATAAGCAGGCTGTTACCATCGGTTACGTACATGACTATTTCGAGTTTTATCATTATCACTTCAACTGGCGACGAAGATTGTTACTGACTTTGATTATTATCTGGTTTGCTTTGTATAATTTTTCCTTGTTTTTTTTTTAAGATTTTTTAATTAATTTTCTGGCGCCCTTTTAATTCTTTGGGCGGGAAGACGAAGGAGAGAAATAGATGGAGAAAGTCCATGGGCAGAGAAAGACAGTTCTTAGGGGAGTCAGCAGTGGGTGAAATTGACAGAGAAAGACAGTCGTCCTAAAAAAGCCGGTGATTAGTATAGCAGATTTCAGATTTCAAGAAAGACAATTAGAATTTAACATTTCGTTTTAAAAAGTTAATAAACCAAATATTTGCACACGGATTTTGCATCAAAAGCAACATCTTTGTCTTAGCAGTTAATCCATCTCAAACAGCAACATAAACAAAACGAATCAATAAGTTGCACCGCTGCTCCCTGCGCTAAATAAAAATACCACATGCGATCGATTTTATTAAAAATGCATTAAGGTACCCGGAGCTTTGCCCCACAACCGGATCGGCATTTCCCACATTCCTGAACGCTGCAGAATCGATATCTCACGATCGGCACGTTATCACGGCGGAAGACTCACCTACGTTGGGGAAAAAATGTTTGTGTTTCTGTGACGAAATCGCAAGCTGCTAACTCGTTCCGATCCGGGGGCTCGTCGCACAAACAAACACTTCGGTTGCACAACTTCGACTACTACAAATTTACTCACGTCAAGTCGGCGAAGAATGGATTAGCTGCGCGCGCACCGGTGACTGTATTACGTAAAGGTGGCTAAGGCGGGGTGCACACGTCACGGGGGGTTGGATATGGACCCAGCTTAATATAGTAAATACCGGTTAAAAAAAATCGTTTTGTTTTATTTGTTGTCTTGTCTTTCCTTTCATTTGACTTTTTTCGGCAATAAGAAAATATAAAAATTTACATTTTTTTAAATTTCGTGTGTACCCCCCTTAACAGCAAGATAAAATTTCCGCGAAGCAGCGTTGGCGAAGATAAGGAAGCCACGCCTGTCATTGATAACGTCACGGCCAACTACACGGAGTCTTGACCGTGTCCTTTGGATTTTTTAAATGCTGTATTGCGCAATAGATTTGATTGTGGCGTAATATAAATTTTATTATCCGATGAGAGATTTAATTTGTGTTTGACGCGGGGAAAAACAATGAAATTAAATAATCGAGTAGAGTGCCAAAAATTTGTTTGTGGTCATCGAATATATCGTCTCTTCATACATCATGTTGCCTGCGGAAAACTAAATTTATGGAGAATTTCGATGTTAAAAAATAACAATGCAAAGAAAATACAGAAAAGAAGAAAATAATTAAATTAAAATTGAATCGCCTAAATGATTGATTTAAAAAAAATGTTTGTTGTTGGTGTATCAAATATTTTCAGGGTAAGTCTCCTCTTTCATTAATTTATCTAAAGATACAGAAAAAAGCATTTTAGTTCCGTCCTTGATTTTGTAATAGATTGTCCAACAAATTATTGTGGCGCCAACACGAATATCCTATGATACATTTTGCCGTCCAAATTTTTGTTTTTACACCGAACACGTGTAAGAGGGAATAATCGCTGCTTTAGCAATATTTTTAAACGGCCGTGGAGACGATCCTCTTGGAAGTGTCACAAGTGCGTAGAAATGGTAAAAAGTATACAGGGTGAAATAGGAAAACTTGAAATTAATAATTATTGGAGTTCGGTTGAAGGAAGTATGTAGTTTATATTTCCATGATTGTTCGTGTTTTTAGCTTTCTTCTTGTGTTAAATTTGCTGCCAATTAGCAGACCAATATGAATCGAGATCTTCATTGAACTCTTCCACTTTGACAAATTGAATTTATATTTTTTAATTGCTTTTTGAGTGAATTACATTAATAAAATACACCAGTAGATTACTTTTCGTTATAAAAAAATTGACATTCATTGATTACATTATTATTTACATTTTCTTTTCGGCGCACACCAGCCCACATGCTTCCCGCATGGCCGCTAAAAATGGCGCGGACGAAGAAAACAAAACAGAAAACCTTACAAAAATATTACCGTAATGTTATCCTCTCATAAAAATAACCACCTCGAAGCGCTCCGATGAATAACTTTGTTTACAATTAGAACACTTTCCTGAGTTATTTTTGAATTTAGCACGTGCGGGACGCCTCAGATAAATTATTAGTTAGGAGACGATAGGACCTACATCCCCATCGGGGGTCCGTGTGTGGGCAACAGAAAACTGTTGGCGAACTTGAAGTGCATATTTTATGTACAATCCGGTTATATCCAGATAGGCGGCAAATTTATAGATCTGTCGCGGGTGTTTCCAACTTTTTACTGCAATTTATTGCTCGCATTTCCGTCGTCGTTTTTGTCTTATTTTTCCGTTTCAAGGCGGAGTGCCCACGCGTTTGTGCAGACGACCTCTTTATTGAAACTTGGCTGTAATTTACAAGAATTTTTTACTTGAAGTATCCTTTTTTTTTTTCTTCTACGAATCACATAGAAAGTGTTATTTACTATTTAAATACGACATTACACATCAAAGTGCTAACAGCTTTGCAATTTCCCCAATTAGTCACAATCTAAATACCTAATGATTACAGACGACGTAGAAATTATTTCTTGTTTACATTCATTTCCAGCTTCCTAAGCGCGATCTTACTCGTATAAAAAGAGCATAATCGCGTGGAAATTCTTTGGGTCTACTGCGTCTTTGCTTGAGGTGATGCAATCCCACTGGTAGTTTCTAGAAACTTTATTTTACATTTTTCTTAATTTTCGTTATCGTTTTGGTCGTTTTGCTACTCACGTTTCGATAGCATTTTGCAAAGTCATAACGAAATTGTGTTTTTGAATTAATAAGACTGATCTATTAAAATTATTGTCACCATTATAACTCATAGCTGGACGACACAATAAATTATGGAAAAGTGGAATAGTTAACGCAAAACATACAGGATCAAATTTAAATTAGTAAATTTTGCACCCACGGAATTATATTTTATAAATGACGGGTGTTTTTTTTTTTAAATTTGGCGTCATAGTTGGCGCTGACTATGAGTTTATGTGAACAGGCCACAATTTTTTGCCTGCTTTCATTTAGACGGTTATGTGAATTCACAAAACATGCGGATATGGAGTTCAGAAAAACCTAATTTTATCGAAGAGGTTCCACTGCACCCCGAGAAGGTAGGAATATGAGCGTGTTGAACTGTCTCTTAGTGAGGTTAGATATAGATTCAGATGTCAAATTAATAATTGTCAGTTACATGGCACGTTCACAGTTGAACATTCATGGCCAACTTCTACGCCAAATTTTAAAAAACACGCGCTATAACTCCGTGGCAACAACACCCAGGGCGCCCTCTTCCGCTCCCCCGGACAATCCCTACCTTACCGACCACCACATCAACATAACCCCATTTTCAGACTTGTCAACCTACAAATCCCAATTCTCCCCTCAACTCGACGATGAGACACCTAAAACTGCCTGGACAGAGCCTGGGCCGAATCGCGTCCTTCAAAACCCAGGTAAATTCACCCCTGCACGCCCCCCCCTGACGATGCCCCACTTCCAGATCGGGGGCATCTTCAAACAGCTGAACAAGTTCGACGAGACTGAGAAGACGGAGGTGGTTTCGTACATCCAGAGCTGCCTCAACGACCCCCCCGAAGATGCCGGGCCCTCGAACAACCGCAAAGTCAAGAGGGTGCAAAAACGAAAGATCAAGCTTTTCAACAACACTGTCTCGGCGAGGAAGATGGTTTTCAAGTGTAAGGTGTGCGAATGTAGAGAGAGGACGAGGAAGCTGATGCTAAAGCACCTGCAGACGCACGTGGGGGCCCCCAGGTCCTGCCTCAAATGCAAGAAAACGTTCAATGGAAGCGCGGCTTACGAGTGGCACGCGACGTACTACTGCAGCCCCCCGGGCGTCGCGGCGTACAAGTACAAGTGCAGTTCGTGTCCTAGAGTAAGTAAAACTATACTGTGTGAGTGTTTCCCGCAACACATTATACACATGTGTGATGTGTGTTGCTGAAATAGACTTGTAGGAGTTCGTTTCAAAACGGACCCTCGAAAGTCACCTGCAGGGGCACAAACGCAACAACTGCGCCTACTGTGATAAGGTGTTGACCAGGCGGAGGCAGTTGGTCCGACACTTGCTGGAAGAGCACTCGATCAAGTTAGAAAGGGACACATACAAGTGTGACTACTGTGAAAAGAGGTAAAACTGAACTGTTTCCTATTTACTGGGACATCAATGACTTTTAGGTACATCAAAAAGTGTTCTTTGTACTACCACCTGCGGCAGCACCTCCCCGAGAAGTGCGTCTGCCTGGAATGCGGTAAAGTTCATGACACAGAAGAGGAACATCAACAGCACAAGAAGGAACACGATCTGCAGAAACATTTTACTTGCTCCACTTGTGGGGACAAGTTTTCAAGGCGGCAACAGTATTTGTGGCACTTGAAGGTTTACACTGTACTTCAAAATATAGCCAAATACATCTTACATTTTTAGAGACACAATCAGTATAAGTGCGTCACCTGTAAAGAATCCTATGCCTCAAGATACAAGGCTGTGAAGCACAAACAGGAAGGTCACGAGGTCGAGGGACTGAGGCCCCGGTTTCTCTGCCCCCATTGCCCCGTCGCTTTCCACAGGGAGAGTCGGTTTCATCTCCACATGCGGAAACACACAGGTGAAAATATGGTGTGAAACGATTAAAATTTTGACTTCCCACTTCCAGAAGAAAGCCGCAGTGTCAACTGCAAATACTGCAAGAAGACCTTCAACTCCCCCTTCGCCTACTACAAGCACTGCATCACCATCAACCACGAGAAGTTCAGTCCCGAGATCAACGACATCGCATGCAACAAGTGCGGCAAGCACTTCGCCAAACGCTACGACCTCCGGCAGCACATGTACCGCGCCCACAACGTCTCCAAGCAGTTCGTCAGCTGCGAGCACTGCAGCTACCGGACGGTCCACAAGTGCAACATGGATCGCCACGTGGCCCTGCACTTCCGAACCGAAAGCCAGTACACCTGCGAGTACTGCGGCAAGAACTGCTACAGCATCGCCAGCTTGAACGACCACATCACCTACAACCACGTCCAGGTGGGGCCCCACTTACTTTCAAGTCTTACTTATTTATAACTGCCGTTTTTCAGACAAAACAGTTCAAATGCGACAAGTGCGACAAGTCCTTCAAACGGAACTCCGAGCTGGTGCGCCACCAGGACAGCCATTCGGACGAGCGGCCCCACGTTTGCGGGTTGTGTAACAAAGCCTACAAGCGCGTGAACCACTTGAAAAGGCATCAGCAGCAGGCGCATCAGGTGGCGAAGGATAGTCGGCGGATCAAGAAGGTGGACGTCGTGGAGCCTCAGAAACAGGTCGGGGAAGACGTGGCTGTAAGTACGGACTTGGGAGGTGCCACGGAAGAGCAGCTCGGCTACTTTTTGACCGGAAGGGAGTGGAGTTTGGACGGCGAGGATTTAGGCGGGGCTTACGGCGATGTTTCGCTGGGGTCATGAGAGTTGATTTTACTAATTGTAGGAATAAATGTTACTATAACAGTGGTGCCTTTTCTTAAACTATCAAGTAATTACAGAGCTTTGAAACCAGTAATACTGTCGTGACAACCATAATTGAGGTTAGATATGATTTGATACTAATTTTATCTTTTTACCATTTTGTGTTTTTAGGGAGTCTTGGATCCCCCTTTACTGTCTATGATATGAATGCTTACCTTGTAGCCAGTGGGATCTATTGATGGAAGTGCCTCGTCAAGATCGAGGTCTTTGCGCCGGGCCTCGGAGTCTCACAATTTGCACCACTTGTACCAACACTCAAACTGATTTGACCATAAATATGTATGTGCCCCAAAATCGGTAGTATTAATTTACAAGTGTTCTAACTGCGGCTACTTAGCCACTTCCCCACATTTTAAGGTTAGATATCTAGATTAGGATAAATTGTTGGTGGTTTTGCCCCCTTTTTTGTTACTACGACAGAACTGTTCTTTCTTTTTGTTTATTGAGCAAGCAGGGACATATGGATCTGTGGTATACCAATGTAGAGCTCCTAAAAGAGCCTGGCTCCAAATACGACCCCCTAATGCGCTTTCACGAATCACAAGACTTCCACCATCAAAAAATTTTGAGACATTCCATTCCATTCCCAGACTGTGAGACGTCTTTTAGACTCAGTTGGTTGAGACCAGAGACACACCGCCACAGGCTGCACAAAGCCACATATGGATCGTCTGAGACGCGTGTGACCACCGGATGAAGACAGTGGCGGAGATGAAGCAGCACAAATTGTTCAAGCACACAAGCGACAGCGAGATTGAGTGGTTCGAATGTGGTCAGTGCGAGTACAGAAGACGAAGTAGGTTCTGACTGAAGAGGCACGTCGTCGGGAGGTATAGGAACCACGAGGAGATCGAGTTTAGGACGAACATGAAGGACAATTTGAGGAAACACAGGAGGCGGAAGCACAATGATGTATGTGTAAGCAATAAATAAATTTGAAGCAATGGTTTTATTTTTAACATTAATTGGCGTTTAGTTGGTTGCCTGAATTCCAGGAGTCCTCTAATATAATAACGGGTCTACAAAGCTGGGACGTAACTATGATTTGTTTCGTTTTCTCCAGAAAGGAGCCCGGTAAGTAAATGTTAAACACATTAATTAGTATTTATTATAAGTAAATATTTAAACAATATGCATAATGATGTCTTATACAACGACAGCTAATTCCCCCCCCTTCTCCCGATGACACTTCTTGTGCCGCAACAAGTTGCTCTTCGCCTTCGCCGTGTATTCGCACTGATCGCATTGAAAGCCCTCTATCTCGCTGGCGTCCGTGTGTTTGAAGATCTGGTGGCTCTTCAGCAGCGCCTTGGTCTTGGTCCGGAAGCCGCACACTTCGCACTGGTACCAGTTGATCTGGCTCGGATCGGCGTGCATGCACATCTGGTGGCTCTTGAGGATGCTCTTGGTCTTCCCCTTGTACTCGCACTGGTCGCACGCGAACCACTGGATCTCGTCGGCGTTCGTGTGATTGAACAGCACGTGCGTCTTCACCCTGCTCTTGGTCTCGCTCTGGAAGTCGCATTGCTCGCACTTGTACCAGACTACGTCCTTGGGATCCTTGGCCTTGGGCTGCACGGTGTGCTTGAACTTGACGTGGCTCACTATGGAGCTCTTCCGCTTGGCGGCGTAGTCGCACAGCTCGCAATAGAACCACTGGATCTCGCCGGGGTTGGCGTGCTTGTGCAGCTTGTGGGTCTTGATGTTGCCGCGCAGTTTCGCCTTGAAGGGGCACTCATCGCACTGGAACCACTCGATCTCGCTGTGATTCGTGTGCTTGAAGATCATGTGACTCTTGAGGGAGCCGTTGGTTTTGGTGCGGAATTCGCAGTGGTCGCATCGGAACCAGTTGATCTCGCTGTCGGGCGCGTGCTTCGAGATGACGTGTTTCTTGACGTGGCCCTTGGTTTTGGCGCGAAATTCGCACTGATCGCAGTGGAACCAATTGACCTCGTTGGGGTCCGCGTGCTTGAACTTGACGTGCTCCTTCAGGTGGGTTCGCCGCTTGGCTTTGTAGTCACAGTGATCACATTCAAACCATTTCACCTCGGTCGCGTCCGCGTGCTTGTAGATTCTGTGCTGGTTGAGGCTCTCTTTGGTCTTGGTCTTCATCGAACATTGATCACATTCAAACCACTTGAATGTGGCCGGGTTCGAGTGTTTGAACGTGGTGTGGCTCTTCAGCAGGCGTTTTGTTTTCGTTTTGAACTCACATTGGTCACATTGCAACCACTTGATCTCCTCCGGGTTGGTGTGCCTCAAAAAATTGTGCGTTTTCATTCCGTATTTCATCTGGGTTTTGAAAGGGCACAGGTCACACTGATACCACGGCATGAGGGCTTTGTCAGGTTTGACGGAGACGATTTTGTGCTTCTTCGTACAAGTTAGATGGTGCTTCAAGTGGGTTATACTGGAGTGAGTCTCAATGCCACACCTGCATCTGTACCTGTATTGGCGCTTGGCCTTTGGGGCTGTTGATCTGTGACTGTTGACGTGTTTCTTCATAGATACGCTAAAGTGGGTGCTGAAATTGCAGTCTTTGCACAGGAATTTTTCAAGATTTGCTCCCCCGCAGTGGAAGTGTGTTAAATCCAGCGGGGGCGCCGACATTTTTCGCACTAGCGTTGTTTCCACTTGGTGAAGCTAGTAAATAGGTAATCGAATTATAATTGACATCAAACAAGCTAACCTATAAATTTGGACATATGACAGCTGCTTAGTGCCGTATTTTTTCTAATTATTGGCTCAAAATTTCCTTTTGAAGATATCTAAACTATTTTGTTTTTTTTTGGTACAAAATTAATAATAATTCATACAAAATTTTAAATAATAATAGTGTAAAAAAAATTGATTACAGATTGTGGTTTATGCAACCCGAGTTACAGCCTGCTGAATTGAAGATTGCATATATAGTACTGACTATTTAGAATTATATTTATTTATTTATTTCGTCCTAGTCTAACAATCAATTTCCAGTTCCTGTCCCTTGGGAGTGGAATAGAACGGGTTGGACGCCACGTGCTCCTTAAAGTACTCCGCCCCGTGCTCTTCGTACATCTGCCTCGTCAACAGCCTCCCTTTCAGTTCACCACTCTTGGCGAACTTCCGGGCGCCATGCCAGGCGCCCAAGCTGGGACCTTTGGCAGTCTTCACGTTGACCTCCGACTGGAAGGGTCGTATGCTGATCAGGTCCGCCAGGAGGCGGTCCCGCAGCCCCGGCAGATTAGCCAATCCCCCCATGATGACAACATTTTCAGCCAATCGCAGTTGGTCTTCCGTGTTGAAGAGAGAGAGGACGTAGCCCACGACCTCGGAAAGTCCCGCCTCGCCGGACCCCGCCATGTACGGCTTGAATAGAAGTTCGGGGGCCCGGTATCGCTCCACCCCCACGTGCAACTGATGGGTCTCCCCGGGGTTGGCGGCCTCGTCTAGCTCTGTGGGCTCGTGGGCCCTAATCACGTCGTCGAGTTCTAGAAGTTTCTCGTTCTCGGCCTCGCTGTCCGAATCTCCGCCTAGAAAAATAATCTGCATCCGGGTTGACGGTGTCGGGGGTACGTACCGTCCTTGCTGATGGCTTTGTAGATGTCCCAGTCTTCGTCGCGGAGCCCGAAATCGTCGTTGCCTTTCTCTTTTCGGGCTAGCTGGGATATTATTCGCATTCTTTCTTGTCCCGCTGCTGTTCTCCGTTTTGCCATGTCTTGTTTTCGTTGCTTTCGGGTCAGCTTCTTGTTGAGGATGTCTTGGCGCATCTTCTTGGCGTTTTGCACGTAGAGATGCATCGCTTTCTCGCTTTCAAAGACCATCTTGTTGAGCTTGGGCTGCTTGATGACGGGCTCTTCGACCTCCTCGGAGTTGTTGGCCGCCTGGATCTTCTGCTTGGTCTTCTCGATCTTGGCGTTGAGGTTGTTGATCTGCTTCTGGAGGTCCGGTACGTTTTTGACTTGGTACTCGGAGCAGGCGCGGTCGATTTCCTCTTTGTCTACATCCGCTTCTATCATTTCCTGGATGTAGACCAGCTGGTTGAGCTTCTCCTCGTCTTCGACGAGTCGCTCCTCTCGTTTTCGGGCGTTGATCTCGGTGAGGCGACGCGCCAACTCCCGCTTTCTCTCTTTCTGTTGCTCCACTGTAGAAAAAATCCATAAGAAACGATTTTACTAAACTTACACATACTTGTAAGAGCCGAATTGACCAGGGAGGCACTGTACGGCAGTTGGATCTTCTGGATGTTCTCCTCGTAATACATGGGGTCTGACCACTTATTCAACTCTTGCTCATAGTCCACAGCTACGGCGCAGATGGTATACAACAACTCCTCGGCCCGACTCAACGTAACAGACGTCGCATGTGCCGGATATTTGAGTTGCAGAATTCTGTGTAAAAAAGAGATGACATGGAAGCCCCCCGTGTTCAGTCTCCTCGTGTTCTCAAACACCGTCTTCCCGCTTATCACTGGAACGACATGACAGGTGTGGTAGCCCAAATTAACGATCAGGGCGTGCTCCTGGGGTTTAGCCTCGTTGAAATGATAGGCGTAAAGACAGCCAACCCCATATGAGATCCCCGGAACTGAGTAGCACTCAAACAGCAGCTCCGACATCACTAGAACGACCAGACTTAACACTCGGTACTAATGACTAGTCACCCCTACGTTGCCGCGACGAGTTGGGATTCAACACAGCCTCGGTCAAAACTATCGGATGCGGCACGGAGTTCTCAGTATCGATCCCCAAATGACTGAAAGTGTAGTCAAACAGGTGCTCCTGAGCCTCAAAGTGCGTCACCACGTCCCTGTCGAACTGCGTTTTCAACTGGAAACGCACGGCCTCGACGTTGACGATGTCGTTTCCGACCTGAAGTTGTGGGGTCTGCATTGTTTCCACTGTGTCTTTTTTGGAACGCTCCTTACGGGGCTTCGCTATGAGATTCTTGAATAGCAAGAGGGGCTCGGCGCTGTTGGCCCACCCGGCGCGGCATTGGTAAGAGCCTGCAAAAGCGAGAGGTTTTCGAGGTTAGAATCGGGGGGGCTGCGGGTACCATTGTCGATCACTATGGGAACGCTGTTGTTGCGCAGGGCTGCCGTGTAGGGGTGCACGATGTCGGGGACGCTTTTCACGTCCTTGAACTCCAGAATCTCCATGGGGGCGTGGAGGAATTCGGCTTTGTTATGGGGGACCTAACCTCAAAGTTTGTTGTCAAACTGAGTGATGCATTGTGGGGTGTCTACATCCCGCATCTAGGTGTTATTTAGGAATCCAAGATAAAAGGGAAACATGTACACCGACGCTTCTACAAATGGAATTTACTGAGTAATTTGGACATTGACGATAATAGTGATTTACTCCCCATCATTAGAAACGCGAGAACCGCTTTAAGAAATTTTGTAATTTGAAAACACTTTTACCAATAAACGCCGTAAAGATTATTTAACACAACAAGAACATTAACAACGTTGCAAATTATCGATTAGGAGCGATAATAATTAATCTCTCTTCTGTCGCCGCTGGCACTAATTATTACAGTCAGTGCAAAGTGCGGTCGTTAAATCGCCGGAATGAACAAGTCGTACGATCCCCGACCGAATTTTGTCAAAAGATACAAGCAATTGAATAATTGAAATTTGAACTTTGTCCCATCTCGCGTTCGTAGCTTTGACGGCAATTTTTTCAATTAGTAAGTATTATAGTCGTTGGCACTATACATTAATACACAAATAAAGACACTTGCTGAGCACCTCAGAGCATTATTACAACTTAATTAAACTATGTAATTACGAAAGAAGAAGATAATTTAGATTAATTAATTGGTATAGTGGCGGCAACCAACTATACACCGCACAAGAAAAAAAAAGTTCCATGGACTTTTTGGGTGTCAAGGACGGGAACTGGGTCCGCGACATTGACCACTTCTGTGTTACAGTAGCAGGCCCCCTTAATCACCTTGAATTGGCCCCAAAAAACGGTCATTCTTGAGTAAAATAAGTTTACAAAGATGTATCTCAGCCAGCCAAGCAGCATTATAATGGAAAGTTACAATGGGCGCCATTAGACCCTGTCAAGGCGCCTATATCAATGCGTCAAGCTCTTATCACAATGTAAAAATATTTACAACCTTTGAATAAATCGTGGCTGGTGGCAATTAAATAAATATTCAACACATTGCTCGGTGAACTCGAACACTGCCGAGCTTTTCTCTCGCACAGACAGTGTTGTTTGTTTTGTTAGTCTTCGGCTCACCAAAGTGTGGTCAAGTAATGAAATAAAGACACTCTGCGGCACCCCTGTGATAAAATGGTGACTATAAACGGTGGAAAAAACAATAATATCTAAAATCCTTATGTTGCAGATCTTATCTTTCTTACTACTGATTTTACCGACCGTCTTTCTCCTCACCAATAAACGCTACAGATGGATTTACATTTTTTACAAGACCATAGGAAGGGACTGTCGGTGAGTTGAAAACTTGAAAGTTTATCGACCACTTTATCTCGAATTGTCTACGTCCTTGTTGACCCTGTCGTAATCTGGCTATTGTACAAGAGGGAAGCAAAGTTCGAATTGTGCGTCAAAAAGTGCCGCAATTTGTATACAATGTCAACTGTGTTCTAGATAAAAAAGAAAATCAAAAGAAAAAACGAGAAAAAAGATACAAAACAAAATTGAATAATTTTTCAATTCCATCAAAAATAAATCCGTGATCAATTTGAATTAGTGATTGTTCAATTTTCTGTGCTTATTATCATTTTATCCATAATGGACTAAATTATTTTAAATTTTTACATTTCAATATTATGAATTACGGTCTTGAAGACCATTCTATTTTACATGGGGCCACCCAAACGAAAAATATCTTGGAAAAAAATACCCACCTGAAAGTTTAGAATTTGTGATCAGTTTGTGTGTAAATACCATAAGTGAGAAATTGCTTCGTCCTTCACCTTGCCGCTTCTCATTACTGATGTTAAGCAAGCTCACGTGCAATGGAGGGACGGACAATTGAATTTTGCAACTCGTTTGCTATTTATGATTTAAGTTTGTGTACGGTATTGCCATTAAAAATGAATGATAATGAGGCACAATTGCTGTACAGTCCTTGGATTTTTTTGACTGAATTACATATTATTTACAGGTTCTTCTGTTGCTTTATGTCTGTGTTTCGTAATTTTTCACTACTCAAAATTGTCAAGCCCTTTTCTTTTTATTCTTAACATGTTTCAGTGCCTTGAAGAGGTTTATCGTCCTGAACTTCGACCTCTGGCGCTGCCAACGCACCGACCAAACCGTCCCCAAACTGTTCACCAAGCTGGCGGCCCAGCGCCCCCACGACATCGCCTTCTACTTCGAGGACGAGATCTGGACTTTTCAAGAAGTACTCCCACCTCCCACCGATTTGACGAATCAATACTAACATTTTTTTTCCAGCTGGACCGGTTCAGCAACAGAGTGGCGCACTTTTTCAAAAAAGAAGGTCTGAGGCGGGGGGATGCCGTCGCGCTGTACATGGAAAGTTGCCCCGAGTACGTGGGGACATGGATGGGCCTGGGCAAGATCGGGGTCGTTACGGCCCTGATAAATAATAATTTGGTGGCGGAGCCGCTGGTGCACTCGGTGAGGGCGTCGGAGGCCAAGGCCGTGATTTATGGGTCCGGATTGAGGAAACCGATCAAAGAAGTTGTTCCCAAGATCGGGGACAGCAAGCTGTACGAGTTCACGAAAGGATGGCCAAGTAAGGACGTGTTGGAAGGGGCCGTCGACTTGTTGGAGCAACTAGACGCTCAGCCCAATTCTTCTCCATCTGAAGACATAGCGAGAGGAACCCCGAAAGAAAAACTTCTTTTTATTTATACTTCGGGTACCACCGGGTTGCCCAAAGCCGCCGTTATAACCCACATGAGATTCCTGTTTATGGTACTGGGGCTCCACCACATGACGAAGTTGAGTTCACGTGACATCATATACACCCCCTTGCCACTCTACCATAGCTCGGGTGGAATAGTGGGCGCGGGCCAGTGTGTCATAAAGGGCCTCTCTGTGGTCATACGTAAGAAGTTCTCAGCTTCCAATTTTTGGAGCGACTGCGCCAAGTACAAATGCACGGCCGCTCAGTACATCGGGGAGATTTGCCGATACATCCTCCTCGCCCATTCCAAGGACACCAAGCCCCCCGTCCACTCCGTCAGAAAAATCATAGGTAACGGACTCCGCGCCCAAATCTGGAAGCAGTTCGTCACCAAATTCCACATCGAAGAAGTCTACGAATTCTACGGGGCCACCGAGGGCAACTCTAACTTAAGTATATACGCTAATTTTTCAGTTAGACCGTATTGATACCGTATTTTTTAGTCAATATCGATAACCGCGTGGGCGCTGTGGGCTTCATCCCACGCTACGCCACGGCCCTCTACCCCCTGAGTTTGATCAAGTGTGACGAGAACACTGCCGAACCGATCAGGGGTCCAGATGGGTTCTGCCAGACCTGCCAACCTGGGGAGGCCGGCATCCTCTTGGGCATCGTCAATTCGGGGAAGACCATCAACGAGTTTACCGGTTACGCCGACAAGAAAGCCACTCAGAAAAAATTGATAGAAAATGTTTTCAAGAAAGGGGACGTTTATTTTAACTCGGGGGATGTCTTGGTCCAGGATGAGTTCGGGTACTTTTACTTCAAGGACAGGACCGGGGACACCTTCAGGTGGAAGGGGGAGAACGTGGCGACGTCGGAGATCGAGGCCGTCATCAGCAACGTGGTGGCCCTCAGCGACGCTGTGGTGTATGGAGTCGAGGTACTATCTTATATTTACAAAGTGGTCCAAAACTAAATAATCTGTCGACAGATCCCCCACACGGAAGGCCGCGCCGGCATGGTGGCTCTCGTGGACCCCAGCGGCTCCCTCGACATGGATAAGCTCTGTAAGGGCCTGAGGGCCAGCCTCCCTTCGTATGCCGTCCCCATCTTCGTCAGGGTGATGATGTCCGTGCCCTTGACTGGAACGTACAAACTGAAGAAGACGGATCTTCAGCGAGAAGGGTTCAATCTCGACAAGATCAAAGATAAACTGTACCTGTACGATGCTAGGAATGCGACGTACGTAGCTTTGACCAACGAGAAGTACCATGACATTGTAGAGGGGAGGATTAGACTGTAGTAACTTATTGGTGATACTGTAGGACGTATTTTGTAAATACATTGTTGTTGGTTTTTTGAGTTTATTTTGGGTTGTGGGGTTGGCGAGAGCATTTTTCCCGGCGCATCCACCATATTTTTTTAGGTCTTAGATTTTTATTAAGGCACAAAAATGTACCCCAAATGGTAGTTATTTTAAAAATGTGGGTAAATTAAATCTTGGTAAATTCTAGTGTGATTTCATGTGCCACACTGTATATTTATTATGATATCTAAAGAAACCAAAAAAGGTCCCAAAAAGGTACTTCATTTAAAAAATATTTGGAACCCAAGTGTGACACATCAAATCAGGCTAGAATTTACCGTGGAAGACAAAAGAGTTGTTATGATGTTAAAATTGTTGGCTCCCGGGCAACGACAATTTGAACCAAGCAGATATCCGTGACATTCTCTCACCACGACCAACGGTGTCGCAACACTCGATAAAAACTAATGATATTCGTTAAAATAGTCCTATTTATTAACTAAACATATAAAAATATATTATGATCTGATCAGCTCGCTGTATATTATTTTGCTACGCTATTAGTATTCACGTTTACAATAATGCAATATGGGTGACGGCGAACCACACATCAGATAAAAAACTACATAAATTAGAATGTCTTCATGCATTTTTAAGGTGAAATAAATCGCATACTTTTTTCCTCCGAACAGGCCGTCACCTAATACCTTACAATAAATAAGAACGGCAGAAAGAACACATAACAATGGCAGTTACGAAATGAACACTTGAGATACGCGAGAAATGAACACATGAATCTACGGGAGGATCTCGTTGCCCAAGAGCAACTTGCTCTCGATCTCGGGCCAGGTTCCCAAAACGAACGACTCGATTTCGCACTCGTTGGTGCCTCTCAGGATGCGGAAGTGGCCGTTTTCGCCCCATTCCGGGCCCCAGCTGTTTGCCACTTTCTGAAATCGACAAGTTAGAACGGTGGTGATGAGACGGGGGATGAAGGAATTACCCAGTATTTCTGGACGCCCTCGGGAGTGTACTCCTCGCCCCAACCCACGATTCTGACCGAGTGGTAGCCGGTCCTGTCGACCGCGGTCCGGGCGGTGTGTTTGTAAATGCCGCCCCTGTAGGTGAAGAAGTCGTGGTAGACTTTCATGGTGGCTGGAAAAATTCGAGTGTGTAACATTTTCAGTTTGAAAGACTCAGTTTGACTCACCTTGCACAGGGCCGGAATTCAGAATATCGTACATGACGTCCGTCTCGTTGCCGATCCTGTACGCGGGCGCCACCTTGTACTTGGACCTCCTGTCGACGAGTTCCGGAAGCTTGCATCGAGCTGTCAAAAGATCCCCTCCCCTCGGCACGCGACACTTCTCATTGGTGGCCGTGTAAGGGAAGCACTCTTCGTCTACCAATCCGAATTTGCGGATGTAGTTCCAGGCGCGGTCCAGATATCCGCCGTTACAGCTCTGCTGACCTCTGCGGTCACATGACACCAGGTGCTGCGCGGATAGGGTGATTCGTTCGCGTCCTTTCGACAAGATGGCGAATCTGAAATCAAAAAAAAAAAAATAAAGAAAAATTTAAAATAAATCTAGCGAGCTGACCTATCAGAAGCAACAGCCGCGGTGGAAATAGCCCACGAAGACCCACACCATCCCTGATCCTGGACGTCGCTGATGAATCCCGGCCACTTGATTTCGGAGTCGAAATCTCTCGGGAAAGAATGAGGGTCGTAAATCCTCCTTACCGGGTTCATCCGCAGGACGAACCGTTGAGGCTGCAGGGTTCCCAACCTTGTATAAACAACGAGTTATTTCGGCTTCAACAAATAACAAGTTTTGGTACCTCAATTTGATACCCTCTTCGAGTTTGTGTCCCCAAAACTTGGAGTAATTCGTGGCAGTCCATCCAGATCTGTAGTCACTATTGATGGAGCTGATGAGACTCGGCTCCACTATGCACGGGTCTTGTTCACACAACATCTCCGCGGTGGTCCCCACCAGCTCGCACTTGCTGCAGAAACGACGATAGTTACGTACACGATTTTTCCCACAAGGCAGAAACTCACCAAACGTTGCAGTTCTTCTTGATGATCTTTCCGAGCAGATAGACGTTCCCTTCGTAGGTGCAGCCCTTGAGAGGCTCGGCGATTGGTGGGGGCGTCACTCCTTTACAGTGTGACCAGAAATCGGGGCAGCAGTCTTCGTTCCTCGTCCGGTTGCAGAAATCGTCGCAGTAGCATAAGGTACCTTCGGAGGAAAGCTGTTCGTTACTGTCTGAAACACCAAGTGGACCCCTTGCCAAGAGCTTTGTGGAAGAGAGTGGAAGCAGAGCCTTGGTTAGGGAGCACTTAGCTATTTATGGGGACTTACCGAGTATGGGAACCGAGCAGTCGTCTTGTCTTCCTGGACAGCAGCCGTGGTTGCGGCAGTAGGGGCCCTGGAGGTCGAAGAAGTCGTCCATTTGGGCGTGGACGAGGGGGAGTAAAAAGGCGAGGATGAGAAGGGCGCCAGGCCAAGTGAGGGGTTCCATCTGGGATAGACAGTAGATAATAATATAACGTACAAATTGTTACCCAAATTTGAGATATTTATCAAATCGGTATAGATCTCATAAAACTCAACTGAAGATTAACTTAAATTTTGACTTAAAAATCGTCAAATAACACTTGGTGCCGGAAGAGCGACTTGTTATTACATTTTTGAAACCAAACACACTTTGGAGAATAATAAAAATGTGTGGTAAGACTTTTCTTTACTGTTAAGGATTATTTACGAATTTTTATTCGGGATAGGTCCTGACTATCTAAACATCCAAAAATCAAAAATTGTCAAACGATACAAGCTGACGAAAGACCGAGTTGTTGTGACACTTTTTGAATTAAACACACTTTGGAGAATGGCAAAAATGTGTCGCAGAGCGCTTTTTTGCAATTATAATTTTATTACGAATTTCTGTTCCAGGTGATTCTTAACGCCCAAAAGAACAATTTTCAAATGACACTTGCCGACGGAATAACGACTTTCTATGACATTTTTTGAACTAAACACACTTTAGAGAATGACAAAAATGTGTGGTAATGCTTTTCTTTACTGTTACGAAATATTTACGAATTTTTATTGGGGACAGTTCTGAATATCTAAACATCCAAAAATCAAAAATTGTCAAACGATACAAGCTGACGAAAGAACGAGTTGTTGTGACACTTTTTGAATTGAACACACTTTGGAGAAAGGCAAAAATGTGCCGCAGAGCGCTTCTTTGCAATTATAATTTTTTTACGAATTTCTATTCCAGGTGATTCTTAACGCTCAAAAGAAAAATGTTCAAATGACATTTGCCGACGGAATAACGACTTTCTATGACATTTATTGAACTAAACACACTTTAGAGAATGACAAAAATGTGCGGTAATGCTTTTCTTTACTGTTACGAAATATTTACGAATTTTTATTGGGGACAGTTCTGAATATTTAAACATCCAAAAATCAAAAATTGTCAAACGATACAAGCTGACGGAAGAACGAGTTGTTATGACACTTTTTGAATTGAACACACTTTGGAGAATGGCAAACATGTGCAGCGAACGCTTCATTGCAATTATAATTTTTTTACGAATTTCTATTCCAGGTCATTCTTAACGCCCAAAAGAAAAATTTTCAAATGACACTTGCTGACGGAAGAACGACTTTCTATTACATTTTTTGAACTGAACACACTTTAGAGATAAACAAGAATGTGTGGTAATGCGTTTCTTTACTGTTACGAAATATTTACGAATTTTTATTGGGGACAGTTCTGAATATCTAAACATCCAAAAATCAAAAATTGTCAAACGATACAAGCTGACGAAAGAACGAGTTGTTATGACACTTTTTGAATTGAACACACTTTGGAGAAAGGCAAAAATGTGCCGCAGAGCGCTTCTTTGCAATTATAATTTTTTTACGAATTTCTATTCCAGGGGATTCTTAACGCTCAAAAGAAAAATTTTCAAATAACCCTTGCCGACGGAATAACGACTTTCTATGACATTTTTTGAACTAAACACACTTTAGAAAATGACAAAAATGTGTGGTAATGCTTTTCTTTACTGTCACGAAATATTTACGAATTTTTATTGGGGACAGTTCTGAAAATCTAAACATCCAAAAATCAAAAATTGTCAAACGATACAAGCTGACGAAAGAACGAGTTGTTATGACACTTTTTGAATTGAACACACTTTGGAGAAAGGCAAAAATGTGCCGCAGAGCGCTTCTTTGCAATTATAATTTTTTTACGAATTTCTATTCCGGGGGATACTTAACGCTCAAAAGAAAAATTTTCAAATAACCCTTGCCGACGGAATAACGACTTTCTATGACATTTTTTGAACTAAACACACTTTAGAAAATGACAAAAATGTGTGGTAATGCTTTTCTTTACTGTCACGAAATATTTACGAATTTTTATTGGGGACAGTTCTGAAAATCTAAACATCCAAAAATCAAAAATTGTCAAACGATACAAGCTGACGAAAGAACGAGTTGTTATGACACTTTTTGAATTGAACACACTTTGGAGAAAGGCAAAAATGTGCCGCAGAGCGCTTCTTTGCAATTATAATTTTTTTACGAATTTCTATTCCAGGGGATTCTTAAGGCTCAAAAGAACAATTTTCAAATGACACTTGCTGACGGAAGAACGACTTTCTATGACATTTTTTGAACTAAACACACTTTACAGAATGACAAAAATGTGTGGTAATGCTTTTCTTTACTGTCACGAAATATTTACGATTTTTTATGGGGGTCAGTTCTGAATATTTAAACATCCAAAAATCAAAAATTGTCAAACGATACAAGCTGACGAAAGAACGAGTTGTTATGACACTTTTTGAATTGGACACACTTTGGAGAATGGCAAAAATGTGCCGCAGAGCGCTTCTTTGCAATTATAATTTTTTTACGAATTTCTATTCCAGGTGATTCTTAACGCCCAAAAGAACAATTTTCAAATGACACTTGCTGACGGAAGAACGACTTTCTATGACATTTTTTGAACTAAACACACTTTACAGAATGACAAAAATGTGTGGTAATGCTTTTCTTTACTGTCACGAAATATTTACGAATTTTTATTGGGGACAGTTCTGAAAATCTAAACATCCAAAAATCAAAAATTGTCAAACGATACAAGCTGACGAAAGAACGAGTTGTTATGACACTTTTTGAATTGAACACACTTTGGAGAAAGGCAAAAATGTGCCGCAGAGCGCTTCTTTGCAATTATAATTTTTTTACGAATTTCTATTTCAGGGGATTCTTAACGCTCAAAAGAAAAATTTTCAAATAACCCTTGCCGACGGAATAACGACTTTCTATGACATTTTTTGAACTAAACACACTTTAGAGAATGACAAAAATGTGTGGTAATGCGTTTCTTTACTGTCGCGAAATATTTACGAATTTTTATTGGGGACAGTTCTGAATATCTAAACATCCAAAAATCAAAAATTGTCAAACGACAGAAGCTGACGAAAGAACGAGTTGTTGTGACACTTTTTGAATTGAACACACTTTGGAAAAAGGCAAAAATGTGCCGCAGAGCGCTTCTTTGCAATTATAATTTTTTTACGAATTTCTATTCCGGGGGATACTTAACGCTCAAAAAAAAATGTTCAAATGACACTTGTCGACGGAATAACGACTTTCTGTGACATTTTTTGAACTAAACACACTTTAGAGAATGACAAAAATGTGTGGTAATGCGTTTCTTTACTGTTACGAAATATTTACGAATTTTTATTGGGGACAGTTCTGAATATCTAAACATCAAAAATCAAAAATTGTCAAACGATACAAGCTGACGGAAGAATGAGTTGTTATGACACTTTTTGAATTGAACACACTTTGGAGAATGGCAAAAATGTGCCGCGAACGCTTCTTTGCAATTATAATTTTTTTACGAATTTCTATTCCAGGTCATTCTTAACGCCCAAAAGAAAAATTTTCAAATGACACTTGCTGACGGAAGAACGACTTTCTATTACATTTTTTGAACTGAACACACTTTAGAGATAAACAAGAATGTGTGGTAATGCTTTTCTTTACCGTTACGAAATTTTTACGAATTTTTATTGGGGACAGTTCTGAATACTTAAACATTCAAAAATCAAAAATTGTCAAACGATACAAGCTGACGGAAGAACGAGTTGTTATGAAACTTTTTGAATTGAACACACTTTGGAGAATGGCAGAAATGTACCGCAGAACGCTTCTTTGCAATTATAATTTTTTTACGAATTTTTATTCAAGGTCATTCTTAACGCCCAAAAGAAAAATTTTCAAATAACACTTGCCGACGGAATAACGACTTTCTATGACATTTTTTGAACTAAACACACTTTAGAGAATGACAAAAATGTGTGGTAATGCTTTTCTTTACTGTTACGAAATATTTACGAATTTTTATTGGGGACAGTTCTGAAAATCTAAACATCCAAAAATCAAAAATTGTCAAACGATACAAGCTGACGAAAGAACGAGTTGTTATGACACTTTTTGAATTGAACACACTTTGGAGAAAGGCAAAAATGTGCCGCAGAGCGCTTCTTTGCAATTATAATTTTTTTACGAATTTCTATTCCGGGGGATTCTTAACGCTCAAAAGAAAAATTTTCAAATAACACTTGCCGACGGAATAACGACTTTCTATGACATTTTTTGAACTAAACACACTTTAGAGAATGACAAAAATGTGTGGTAATGCGTTTCTTTACTGTTACGAAATATTTACGAATTTTTATTGGGGACAGTTCTGAATATCTAAACATCCAAAAATCAAAAATTGTCAAACGATACAAGCTGACGAAAGAACGAGTTGTTATGACACTTTTTGAATTGAACACACTTTGGAGAAAGGCAAAAATGTGCCGCAGAGCGCTTCTTTGCAATTATAATTTTTTTACGAATTTCTATTTCAGGGGATTCTTAACGCTCAAAAGAAAAATTTTCAAATAACCCTTGCCGACGGAATAACGACTTTCTATGACATTTTTTGAACTAAACTGACGGGAATTGGGGATAGACGGACCAAAGTAAAACTATTTTATTTAGACCAACACGATACACAACATGTATTTTATTTTTTTAATTAGACATTCGAATTGCTAGGCGCACACTATGCTAATCTATAGCTCATTTCGATATTCTAACACCCCCTCTATCGAAATGCGCTCTTCTAAATCAGTTTCTAAAATTAACTAAACATAATATCTCTACTCATCGATTGTACACAATTTCTTTATCTTCTACCAATTCGCGAGTAAATTTACGAAATAGATTCTGGATCGGAACTTTTCTCTTTGGTTTGATAAACTTTCTTTGGACGTCCAGGTCTACCCGTTCTCTCAATTCTTGGACGACCCGGTCCTCGTTGTGGCTCATTAAATTGTTTTTCTTCTTCAATTTGCTGATCTTGGTCGTCTTCGAAATGTACAACTTCTTGACCATGTTCGAGATTTCTGTCTTCTTGGTGTTGATTTTGTGATCTATCAATATCGGGATTTGACAATTCAAAAATTCCTTCCGATAGTTTTTGGGGTTCTTGAATTATTTCAAAAAATTTTACATCTCGAGCTTTAATTACTGTTTTTGTTCCTGGTTTCCATAGTCGATACGCTTTCGATTCATCCGAGTAACCCACCAGCACATATTCATCTCCTTTCGGTTGAAATTTACCTCTTCTTTGTCTTTTATTCAAAGCGATGGTCTTGCTGCCTATTGTTCTGAAGAAACCAACGTAAGGTTTACGTTTTGACCATACTTCATAAGGAGTAATTTCATTTAGACATTTTGTTGCACATCTATTTCTTAAATATGTCGCCGTATTAATTGCTTCGGCCCACAACGAAGCAGGAAGATTTGCTTGCACCATAATACAACGTGCCATTTCCACGAGCGTACGATTGGCTCGTTCTGCCACTCCGTTTTGTTGAGGTGTGTATTCAACAGTCAGCTGCCGCGAAATGCCTTCTTCTCTGATGAAATTTTTGAATTCGTTTGACAGATACTCTGTCCCGTTGTCTGTACGTAGTTTTTTGATTTGTTGACCAGTCTGTTTTTCTACTCTTCGTTTGTAATCTTTGAAAGCCTGAAGAACGTCAGAACGATGTCGTAGCATAACAGTTTCTGTATACCTAGAACAGTCGTCTATAAAGGTTACAAAATATCTTGCACCACCGAGCGATTGGGTGCTCATTGGTCCACAAATGTCCGAATGTACCAACCCTAAAAGTTTGCTTGCACGATTGTCAGATTTTTTAAATGGTTGAACAGTGATTTTACATTTCGCACATATTTCACACTTTATGTCATTGCCATTGTCACAAAACTTCATACCCGACACCATATGTTCTTTCTTCATTTTCTTCAAATCACTTACATTTAAGTGTCCATACCTCTGATGCCATTTTCGTAATTCTTCATCTCCATTTCTACCTGCCAAAGCTGCATATTCTTCTTTTTCGTTGACAACGTACAGCTGATCACGTTTTATCGCTGTGAGAACTACCGTACCGTCTTTCCGATTGATTGTTGCCCGATTTTTGTCAAATGTAACAGTGTAGCCGTTATCAGTAACGCTTGATACAGACAAAAGATTGTTACGAAGATCTGGAACACACAATGTATCTTTTAGTTTTACAGTGTTTACTGCGTGATGTCCATTTAATTTCGCATCTAAATAAATATCACCAACGCCGATTGATCCTACAAAATGTTCTGCTGCCATATACACTTTCGATTGTTCATTTTCATCTAAACTTGCAAAATTATTTTTATTGTTGCACATGTGTCTAGTTGCACCACTGTCAAGGTACCACGTTCTCTTCCCCAAACTTCTTAATTCCGTATTGCATGCAACTACTGTCATGGCGTCGTCGGTTGATTTCTTGAATTCACTACGCTTCGATCTGCAAAATCGACTTTTGTGTCCTGATTTTCCACAATTGTAACATTTTAGTTTCCATTTTTGCGTGTTTGTTTTTGAATTTGCAAATGGTCTTTTCGTCAGTAACGCGTCGTTTGTATCTTCGTTATCTTTGATCATGGCGTTCTTTTCGTTCAGCCGTGCTTCTTCTTCAATTAATTTTAATTTCAAATTTTCGAACGAAGGTATTTCATCACGGGTCTCAATTGCTACGCTGAAATTTTCGAATTCGGCCGGTAAAGAACCTAGCAACATTATTGATAATAAATCTTCAGGAATTACAATTCCAGCTTCTTCAAGTTGTTCCGCTTTCCGTTTAAATTCTATTACATACTGCGCCATGGTAACATTGGACTTCTTCTCCATACGAAGCAACTGTTTGTACAAAACAGCCTTTCTAACCGGACCTTTTGATTCGAAAACTTCTTTGAGTCCGTCCCACGCTTCCTTTGAAGACGATGCTTTCTTTACATGATTCAATTGACTCTGTGTGATGCTTAAATTTATTAACGCCAGTGCTTTAGAGTCCTTCTTGGTCCATTCTTGTCTGTTTTCTTCCGTTTTTACTTCGATACCGTCAACGTATCCCCACAAATCATTGATTATTAATACACTTTTCATCTGAACCTTCCATAATTCAAAATTGTTTTCATTTAATTTCTCAATATTTGCAAAACCGGTAGTTGAAGCCATATTTTGTTTTTCGTTATTCGAATTCTGGGAGTTTTGGGACTTCTGGGCGTTCTGGGACTTCTGGGAGTTCTGGGCCCATAACCTGACGGGAATTGGGGATAGACGGACCAAAGTAAAACTATTTTATTTAGACCAACACGATACACAACATGTATTTTATTTTTTTAATTAGACATTCGAATTGCTAGGCGCACACTATGCTAATCTATAGCTCATTTCGATATTCTAACATAAACACACTTTAGAGAATGACAAAAATGTGTGGTAATGCGTTTCTTTACTGTCGCGAAATATTTACGAATTTTTATTGGGGACAGTTCTGAATATCTAAACATCCAAAAATCAAAAATTGTCAAACGACAGAAGCTGACGAAAGAACGAGTTGTTGTGACACTTTTTGAATTGAACACACTTTGGAAAAAGGCAAAAATGTGCCGCAGAGCGCTTCTTTGCAATTATAATTTTTTTACGAATTTCTATTCCGGGGGATACTTAACGCTCAAAAAAAAATGTTCAAATGACACTTGTCGACGGAATAACGACTTTCTATGACATTTTTTGAACTAAACACACTTTAGAGAATGACAAAAATGTGTGGTAATGCGTTTCTTTTCTGTTACGAAATATTTACGAATTTTTATTGGGGACAGTTCTGAATATCTAAACATCAAAAATCAAAAATTGTCAAACGATACAAGCTGACGGAAGAATGAGTTGTTATGACACTTTTTGAATTGAACACACTTTGGAGAATGGCAAAAATGTGCCGCGAACGCTTCTTTGCAATTATAATTTTTTTACGAATTTCTATTCCAGGTCATTCTTAACGCCCAAAAGAAAAATTTTCAAATGACACTTGCTGACGGAAGAACGACTTTCTATTACATTTTTTGAACTGAACACACTTTAGAGATAAACAAGAATGTGTGGTAATGCTTTTCTTTACCGTTACGAAATTTTTACGAATTTTTATTGGGGACAGTTCTGAATACTTAAACATCCAAAAATCAAAAATTGCCAAACGATACAAGCTGACGGAAGAACGAGTTGTTATGAAACTTTTTGAATTGAACACACTTTGGAGAATGGCAGAAATGTACCGCAGAACGCTTCTTTGCAATTATAATTTTTTTACGAATTTTTATTCAAGGTCATTCTTAACGCCCAAAAGAAAAATTTTCAAATAACACTTGCCGACGGAATAACGACTTTCTATGACATTTTTTGAACTAAACACACTTTAGAGAATGACAAAAATGTGTGGTAATGCTTTTCTTTACTGTTACGAAATATTTACGAATTTTTATTGGGGACAGTTCTGAATATCTAAACATCCAAAAAGCAAAAATTGTCAAACGATACAAGCTGACGAAAGAACGAGTTGTTATGACACTTTTTGAATTGGACACACTTTGGAGAATGGCAAAAATGTGCCGCAGAGCGCTTCTTTGCAATTATAATTTTTTTACGAATTTCTATTTCAGGGGATTCTTAACGCCCAAAAGAAAAATTTTCAAATAACCCTTGCCGACGGAATAACGACTTTCTATGACATTTTTTGAACTAAACACACTTTAGAGAATGACAAAAATGTGTGGTAATGCGTTTCTTTACTGTCGCGAAATATTTACGAATTTTTATTGGGGACAGTTCTGAATATCTAAACATCCAAAAATCAAAAATTGTCAAACGACAGAAGCTGACGAAAGAACGAGTTGTTGTGACACTTTTTGAATTGAACACACTTTGGAAAAAGGCAAAAATGTGCCGCAGAGCGCTTCTTTGCAATTATAATTTTTTTACGAATTTCTATTCCGGGGGATACTTAACGCTCAAAAAAAAATGTTCAAATGACACTTGTCGACGGAATAACGACTTTCTGTGACATTTTTTGAACTAAACACACTTTAGAGAATGACAAAAATGTGTGGTAATGCGTTTCTTTACTGTTACGAAATATTTACGAATTTTTATTGGGGACAGTTCTGAATATCTAAACATCAAAAATCAAAAATTGTCAAACGATACAAGCTGACGGAAGAATGAGTTGTTATGACACTTTTTGAATTGAACACACTTTGGAGAATGGCAAAAATGTGCCGCGAACGCTTCTTTGCAATTATAATTTTTTTACGAATTTCTATTCCAGGTCATTCTTAACGCCCAAAAGAAAAATTTTCAAATGACACTTGCTGACGGAAGAACGACTTTCTATTACATTTTTTGAACTGAACACACTTTAGAGATAAACAAGAATGTGTGGTAATGCTTTTCTTTACCGTTACGAAATTTTTACGAATTTTTATTGGGGACAGTTCTGAATACTTAAACATTCAAAAATCAAAAATTGTCAAACGATACAAGCTGACGGAAGAACGAGTTGTTATGAAACTTTTTGAATTGAACACACTTTGGAGAATGGCAGAAATGTACCGCAGAACGCTTCTTTGCAATTATAATTTTTTTACGAATTTTTATTCAAGGTCATTCTTAACGCCCAAAAGAAAAATTTTCAAATAACACTTGCCGACGGAATAACGACTTTCTATGACATTTTTTGAACTAAACACACTTTAGAGAATGACAAAAATGTGTGGTAATGCTTTTCTTTACTGTTACGAAATATTTACGAATTTTTATTGGGGACAGTTCTGAAAATCTAAACATCCAAAAATCAAAAATTGTCAAACGATACAAGCTGACGAAAGAACGAGTTGTTATGACACTTTTTGAATTGAACACACTTTGGAGAAAGGCAAAAATGTGCCGCAGAGCGCTTCTTTGCAATTATAATTTTTTTACGAATTTCTATTCCGGGGGATTCTTAACGCTCAAAAGAAAAATTTTCAAATAACACTTGCCGACGGAATAACGACTTTCTATGACATTTTTTGAACTAAACACACTTTAGAGAATGACAAAAATGTGTGGTAATGCGTTTCTTTACTGTTACGAAATATTTACGAATTTTTATTGGGGACAGTTCTGAATATCTAAACATCCAAAAATCAAAAATTGTCAAACGATACAAGCTGACGAAAGAACGAGTTGTTATGACACTTTTTGAATTGAACACACTTTGGAGAAAGGCAAAAATGTGCCGCAGAGCGCTTCTTTGCAATTATAATTTTTTTACGAATTTCTATTTCAGGGGATTCTTAACGCTCAAAAGAAAAATTTTCAAATAACCCTTGCCGACGGAATAACGACTTTCTATGACATTTTTTGAACTAAACACACTTTAGAGAATGACAAAAATGTGTGGTAATGCGTTTCTTTACTGTCGCGAAATATTTACGAATTTTTATTGGGGACAGTTCTGAATATCTAAACATCCAAAAATCAAAAATTGTCAAACGACAGAAGCTGACGAAAGAACGAGTTGTTGTGACACTTTTTGAATTGAACACACTTTGGAAAAAGGCAAAAATGTGCCGCAGAGCGCTTCTTTGCAATTATAATTTTTTTACGAATTTCTATTCCGGGGGATACTTAACGCTCAAAAAAAAATGTTCAAATGACACTTGTCGACGGAATAACGACTTTCTATGACATTTTTTGAACTAAACACACTTTAGAGAATGACAAAAATGTGTGGTAATGCGTTTCTTTTCTGTTACGAAATATTTACGAATTTTTATTGGGGACAGTTCTGAATATCTAAACATCCAAAAATCAAAAATTGTCAAACGATACAAGCTGACGAAAGAACGAGTTGTTATGACACTTTTTGAATTGAACACACTTTGGAGAAAGGCAAAAATGTGCCGCAGAGCGCTTCTTTGCAATTATAATTTTTTTACGAATTTCTATTCCAGGTCATTCTTAACGCCCAAAAGAAAAATTTTCAAATGACACTTGCTGACGGAAGAACGACTTTCTATTACATTTTTTGAACTGAACACACTTTAGAGATAAACAAGAATGTGTGGTAATGCTTTTCTTTACCGTTACGAAATTTTTACGAATTTTTATTGGGGACAGTTCTGAATACTTAAACATCCAAAAATCAAAAATTGCCAAACGATACAAGCTGACGGAAGAACGAGTTGTTATGAAACTTTTTGAATTGAACACACTTTGGAGAATGGCAGAAATGTACCGCAGAACGCTTCTTTGCAATTATAATTTTTTTACGAATTTTTATTCAAGGTCATTCTTAACGCCCAAAAGAAAAATTTTCAAATAACACTTGCCGACGGAATAACGACTTTCTATGACATTTTTTGAACTAAACACACTTTAGAGAATGACAAAAATGTGTGGTAATGCTTTTCTTTACTGTTACGAAATATTTACGAATTTTTATTGGGGACAGTTCTGAATATCTAAACATCCAAAAAGCAAAAATTGTCAAACGATACAAGCTGACGAAAGAACGAGTTGTTATGACACTTTTTGAATTGGACACACTTTGGAGAATGGCAAAAATGTGCCGCAGAGCGCTTCTTTGCAATTATAATTTTTTTACGAATTTCTATTCCAGGGGATTCTTAAGGCTCAAAAGAACAATTTTCAAATGACACTTGCTGACGGAAGAACGACTTTCTATGACATTTTTTGAACTAAACACACTTTACAGAATGACAAAAATGTGTGGTAATGCTTTTCTTTACTGTCACGAAATATTTACGATTTTTTATCGGGGTCAGTTCTGAATATTTAAACATCCAAAAATCAAAAATTGTCAAACGATACAAGCTGACGAAAGAACGAGTTGTTATGACACTTTTTGAATTGGACACACTTTGGAGAATGGCAAAAATGTGCCGCAGAGCGCTTCTTTGCAATTATAATTTTTTTACGAATTTCTATTCCAGGTGATTCTTAACGCCCAAAAGAACAATTTTCAAATGACACTTGCTGACGGAAGAACGACTTTCTATGACATTTTTTGAACTAAACACACTTTACAGAATGACAAAAATGTGTGGTAATGCTTTTCTTTACTGTCACGAAATATTTACGATTTTTTATCGGGGTCAGTTCTGAATATTTAAACATCCAAAAATCAAAAATTGTCAAACGATACAAGCTGACGAAAGAACGAGTTGTTATGACACTTTTTGAATTGGACACACTTTGGAGAATGGCAAAAATGTGCCGCAGAGCGCTTCTTTGCAATTATAATTTTTTTACGAATTTCTATTCCAGGGGATTCTTAAGGCTCAAAAGAACAATTTTCAAATGACACTTGCTGACGGAAGAACGACTTTCTATGACATTTTTTGAACTAAACACACTTTACAGAATGACAAAAATGTGTGGTAATGCTTTTCTTTACTGTCACGAAATATTTACGATTTTTTATCGGGGTCAGTTCTGAATATTTAAACATCCAAAAATCAAAAATTGTCAAACGATACAAGCTGACGAAAGAACGAGTTGTTATGACACTTTTTGAATTGGACACACTTTGGAGAATGGCAAAAATGTGCCGCAGAGCGCTTCTTTGCAATTATAATTTTTTTACGAATTTCTATTCCAGGTGATTCTTAACGCCCAAAAGAACAATTTTCAAATGACACTTGCTGACGGAAGAACGACTTTCTATGACATTTTTTGAACTAAACACACTTTACAGAATGACAAAAATGTGTGGTAATGCTTTTCTTTACTGTCACGAAATATTTACGATTTTTTATTGGGGTCAGTTCTGAATATTTAAACATCCAAAAATCAAAAATTGTCAAACGATACAAGCTGACGAAAGAACGAGTTGTTATGACACTTTTTGAATTGGACACACTTTGGAGAATGGCAAAAATGTGCCGCAGAGCGCTTCTTTGCAATTATAATTTTTTTACGAATTTCTATTCCAGGGGATTCTTAAGGCTCAAAAGAACAATTTTCAAATGACACTTGCTGACGGAAGAACGACTTTCTATGACATTTTTTGAACTAAACACACTTTACAGAATGACAAAAATGTGTGGTAATGCTTTTCTTTACTGTCACGAAATATTTACGATTTTTTATCGGGGTCAGTTCTGAATATTTAAACATCCAAAAATCAAAAATTGTCAAACGATACAAGCTGACGAAAGAACGAGTTGTTATGACACTTTTTGAATTGGACACACTTTGGAGAATGGCAAAAATGTGCCGCAGAGCGCTTCTTTGCAATTATAATTTTTTTACGAATTTCTATTCCAGGTGATTCTTAACGCCCAAAAGAACAATTTTCAAATGACACTTGCTGACGGAAGAACGACTTTCTATGACATTTTTTGAACTAAACACACTTTACAGAATGACAAAAATGTGTGGTAATGCTTTTCTTTACTGTCACGAAATATTTACGATTTTTTATCGGGGTCAGTTCTGAATATTTAAACATCCAAAAATCAAAAATTGTCAAACGATACAAGCTGACGAAAGAACGAGTTGTTATGACACTTTTTGAATTGGACACACTTTGGAGAATGGCAAAAATGTGCCGCAGAGCGCTTCTTTGCAATTATAATTTTTTTACGAATTTCTATTTCAGGGGATTCTTAACGCTCAAAAGAAAAATTTTCAAATAACCCTTGCCGACGGAATAACGACTTTCTATGACATTTTTTGAACTAAACACACTTTAGAAAATGACAAAAATGTGTGGTAATGCTTTTCTTTACTGTCACGAAATATTTACGAATTTTTATTGGGGACAGTTCTGAAAATCTAAACATCCAAAAATCAAAAATTGTCAAACGATACAAGCTGACGAAAGAACGAGTTGTTATGACACTTTTTGAATTGAACACACTTTGGAGAAAGGCAAAAATGTGCCGCAGAGCGCTTCTTTGCAATTATAATTTTTTTACGAATTTCTATTTCAGGGGATTCTTAACGCTCAAAAGAAAAATTTTCAAATAACCCTTGCCGACGGAATAACGACTTTCTATGACATTTTTTGAACTAAACACACTTTAGAGAATGACAAAAATGTGTGGTAATGCGTTTCTTTACTGTCGCGAAATATTTACGAATTTTTATTGGGGACAGTTCTGAATATCTAAACATCCAAAAATCAAAAATTGTCAAACGACAGAAGCTGACGAAAGAACGAGTTGTTGTGACACTTTTTGAATTGAACACACTTTGGAAAAAGGCAAAAATGTGCCGCAGAGCGCTTCTTTGCAATTATAATTTTTTTACGAATTTCTATTCCGGGGGATACTTAACGCTCAAAAAAAAATGTTCAAATGACACTTGTCGACGGAATAACGACTTTCTGTGACATTTTTTGAACTAAACACACTTTAGAGAATGACAAAAATGTGTGGTAATGCGTTTCTTTACTGTTACGAAATATTTACGAATTTTTATTGGGGACAGTTCTGAATATCTAAACATCAAAAATCAAAAATTGTCAAACGATACAAGCTGACGGAAGAATGAGTTGTTATGACACTTTTTGAATTGAACACACTTTGGAGAATGGCAAAAATGTGCCGCGAACGCTTCTTTGCAATTATAATTTTTTTACGAATTTCTATTCCAGGTCATTCTTAACGCCCAAAAGAAAAATTTTCAAATGACACTTGCTGACGGAAGAACGACTTTCTATTACATTTTTTGAACTGAACACACTTTAGAGATAAACAAGAATGTGTGGTAATGCTTTTCTTTACCGTTACGAAATTTTTACGAATTTTTATTGGGGACAGTTCTGAATACTTAAACATTCAAAAATCAAAAATTGTCAAACGATACAAGCTGACGGAAGAACGAGTTGTTATGAAACTTTTTGAATTGAACACACTTTGGAGAATGGCAGAAATGTACCGCAGAACGCTTCTTTGCAATTATAATTTTTTTACGAATTTTTATTCAAGGTCATTCTTAACGCCCAAAAGAAAAATTTTCAAATAACACTTGCCGACGGAATAACGACTTTCTATGACATTTTTTGAACTAAACACACTTTAGAGAATGACAAAAATGTGTGGTAATGCTTTTCTTTACTGTTACGAAATATTTACGAATTTTTATTGGGGACAGTTCTGAAAATCTAAACATCCAAAAATCAAAAATTGTCAAACGATACAAGCTGACGAAAGAACGAGTTGTTATGACACTTTTTGAATTGAACACACTTTGGAGAAAGGCAAAAATGTGCCGCAGAGCGCTTCTTTGCAATTATAATTTTTTTACGAATTTCTATTCCGGGGGATTCTTAACGCTCAAAAGAAAAATTTTCAAATAACACTTGCCGACGGAATAACGACTTTCTATGACATTTTTTGAACTAAACACACTTTAGAGAATGACAAAAATGTGTGGTAATGCGTTTCTTTACTGTTACGAAATATTTACGAATTTTTATTGGGGACAGTTCTGAATATCTAAACATCCAAAAATCAAAAATTGTCAAACGATACAAGCTGACGAAAGAACGAGTTGTTATGACACTTTTTGAATTGAACACACTTTGGAGAAAGGCAAAAATGTGCCGCAGAGCGCTTCTTTGCAATTATAATTTTTTTACGAATTTCTATTCCAGGGGATTCTTAACGCTCAAAAGAAAAAATTTCAAATAACCCTTGCCGACGGAATAACGACTTTCTATGACATTTTTTGAACTAAACACACTTTAGAGAATGACAAAAATGTGTGGTAATGCTTTTCTTTACTGTCACGAAATATTTACGAATTTTTATTGGGGACAGTTCTGAAAATCTAAACATCCAAAAATCAAAAATTGTCAAACGATACAAGCTGACGAAAGAACGAGTTGTTATGACACTTTTTGAATTGAACACACTTTGGAGAAAAGCAAAAATGTGCCGCAGAGCGCTTCTTTGCAATTATAATTTTTTTACGAATTTCTATTCCGGGGGATACTTAACGCTCAAAAAAAAATGTTCAAATGACACTTGTCGACGGAATAACGACTTTCTATGACATTTTTTGAACTAAACACACTTTAGAGAATGACAAAAATGTGTGGTAATGCGTTTCTTTTCTGTTACGAAATATTTACGAATTTTTATTGGGGACAGTTCTGAATATCTAAACATCAAAAATCAAAAATTGTCAAACGATACAAGCTGACGGAAGAATGAGTTGTTATGACACTTTTTGAATTGAACACACTTTGGAGAATGGCAAAAATGTGCCGCGAACGCTTCTTTGCAATTATAATTTTTTTACGAATTTCTATTCCAGGTCATTCTTAACGCCCAAAAGAAAAATTTTCAAATGACACTTGCTGACGGAAGAACGACTTTCTATTACATTTTTTGAACTGAACACACTTTAGAGATAAACAAGAATGTGTGGTAATGCTTTTCTTTACCGTTACGAAATTTTTACGAATTTTTATTGGGGACAGTTCTGAATACTTAAACATCCAAAAATCAAAAATTGCCAAACGATACAAGCTGACGGAAGAACGAGTTGTTATGAAACTTTTTGAATTGAACACACTTTGGAGAATGGCAGAAATGTACCGCAGAACGCTTCTTTGCAATTATAATTTTTTTACGAATTTTTATTCAAGGTCATTCTTAACGCCCAAAAGAAAAATTTTCAAATAACACTTGCCGACGGAATAACGACTTTCTATGACATTTTTTGAACTAAACACACTTTAGAGAATGACAAAAATGTGTGGTAATGCTTTTCTTTACTGTTACGAAATATTTACGAATTTTTATTGGGGACAGTTCTGAATATCTAAACATCCAAAAAGCAAAAATTGTCAAACGATACAAGCTGACGAAAGAACGAGTTGTTATGACACTTTTTGAATTGGACACACTTTGGAGAATGGCAAAAATGTGCCGCAGAGCGCTTCTTTGCAATTATAATTTTTTTACGAATTTCTATTCCAGGGGATTCTTAAGGCTCAAAAGAACAATTTTCAAATGACACTTGCTGACGGAAGAACGACTTTCTATGACATTTTTTGAACTAAACACACTTTACAGAATGACAAAAATGTGTGGTAATGCTTTTCTTTACTGTCACGAAATATTTACGATTTTTTATCGGGGTCAGTTCTGAATATTTAAACATCCAAAAATCAAAAATTGTCAAACGATACAAGCTGACGAAAGAACGAGTTGTTATGACACTTTTTGAATTGGACACACTTTGGAGAATGGCAAAAATGTGCCGCAGAGCGCTTCTTTGCAATTATAATTTTTTTACGAATTTCTATTCCAGGTGATTCTTAACGCCCAAAAGAACAATTTTCAAATGACACTTGCTGACGGAAGAACGACTTTCTATGACATTTTTTGAACTAAACACACTTTACAGAATGACAAAAATGTGTGGTAATGCTTTTCTTTACTGTCACGAAATATTTACGATTTTTTATTGGGGTCAGTTCTGAATATTTAAACATCCAAAAATCAAAAATTGTCAAACGATACAAGCTGACGAAAGAACGAGTTGTTATGACACTTTTTGAATTGGACACACTTTGGAGAATGGCAAAAATGTGCCGCAGAGCGCTTCTTTGCAATTATAATTTTTTTACGAATTTCTATTCCAGGGGATTCTTAAGGCTCAAAAGAACAATTTTCAAATGACACTTGCTGACGGAAGAACGACTTTCTATGACATTTTTTGAACTAAACACACTTTACAGAATGACAAAAATGTGTGGTAATGCTTTTCTTTACTGTCACGAAATATTTACGATTTTTTATCGGGGTCAGTTCTGAATATTTAAACATCCAAAAATCAAAAATTGTCAAACGATACAAGCTGACGAAAGAACGAGTTGTTATGACACTTTTTGAATTGGACACACTTTGGAGAATGGCAAAAATGTGCCGCAGAGCGCTTCTTTGCAATTATAATTTTTTTACGAATTTCTATTCCAGGTGATTCTTAACGCCCAAAAGAACAATTTTCAAATGACACTTGCTGACGGAAGAACGACTTTCTATGACATTTTTTGAACTAAACACACTTTACAGAATGACAAAAATGTGTGGTAATGCTTTTCTTTACTGTCACGAAATATTTACGATTTTTTATCGGGGTCAGTTCTGAATATTTAAACATCCAAAAATCAAAAATTGTCAAACGATACAAGCTGACGAAAGAACGAGTTGTTATGACACTTTTTGAATTGGACACACTTTGGAGAATGGCAAAAATGTGCCGCAGAGCGCTTCTTTGCAATTATAATTTTTTTACGAATTTCTATTTCAGGGGATTCTTAACGCTCAAAAGAAAAATTTTCAAATAACCCTTGCCGACGGAATAACGACTTTCTATGACATTTTTTGAACTAAACACACTTTAGAAAATGACAAAAATGTGTGGTAATGCTTTTCTTTACTGTCACGAAATATTTACGAATTTTTATTGGGGACAGTTCTGAAAATCTAAACATCCAAAAATCAAAAATTGTCAAACGATACAAGCTGACGAAAGAACGAGTTGTTATGACACTTTTTGAATTGAACACACTTTGGAGAAAGGCAAAAATGTGCCGCAGAGCGCTTCTTTGCAATTATAATTTTTTTACGAATTTCTATTTCAGGGGATTCTTAACGCTCAAAAGAAAAATTTTCAAATAACCCTTGCCGACGGAATAACGACTTTCTATGACATTTTTTGAACTAAACACACTTTAGAGAATGACAAAAATGTGTGGTAATGCGTTTCTTTACTGTCGCGAAATATTTACGAATTTTTATTGGGGACAGTTCTGAATATCTAAACATCCAAAAATCAAAAATTGTCAAACGACAGAAGCTGACGAAAGAACGAGTTGTTGTGACACTTTTTGAATTGAACACACTTTGGAAAAAGGCAAAAATGTGCCGCAGAGCGCTTCTTTGCAATTATAATTTTTTTACGAATTTCTATTCCGGGGGATACTTAACGCTCAAAAAAAAATGTTCAAATGACACTTGTCGACGGAATAACGACTTTCTGTGACATTTTTTGAACTAAACACACTTTAGAGAATGACAAAAATGTGTGGTAATGCGTTTCTTTACTGTTACGAAATATTTACGAATTTTTATTGGGGACAGTTCTGAATATCTAAACATCAAAAATCAAAAATTGTCAAACGATACAAGCTGACGGAAGAATGAGTTGTTATGACACTTTTTGAATTGAACACACTTTGGAGAATGGCAAAAATGTGCCGCGAACGCTTCTTTGCAATTATAATTTTTTTACGAATTTCTATTCCAGGTCATTCTTAACGCCCAAAAGAAAAATTTTCAAATGACACTTGCTGACGGAAGAACGACTTTCTATTACATTTTTTGAACTGAACACACTTTAGAGATAAACAAGAATGTGTGGTAATGCTTTTCTTTACCGTTACGAAATTTTTACGAATTTTTATTGGGGACAGTTCTGAATACTTAAACATTCAAAAATCAAAAATTGTCAAACGATACAAGCTGACGGAAGAACGAGTTGTTATGAAACTTTTTGAATTGAACACACTTTGGAGAATGGCAGAAATGTACCGCAGAACGCTTCTTTGCAATTATAATTTTTTTACGAATTTTTATTCAAGGTCATTCTTAACGCCCAAAAGAAAAATTTTCAAATAACACTTGCCGACGGAATAACGACTTTCTATGACATTTTTTGAACTAAACACACTTTAGAGAATGACAAAAATGTGTGGTAATGCTTTTCTTTACTGTTACGAAATATTTACGAATTTTTATTGGGGACAGTTCTGAAAATCTAAACATCCAAAAATCAAAAATTGTCAAACGATACAAGCTGACGAAAGAACGAGTTGTTATGACACTTTTTGAATTGAACACACTTTGGAGAAAGGCAAAAATGTGCCGCAGAGCGCTTCTTTGCAATTATAATTTTTTTACGAATTTCTATTCCGGGGGATTCTTAACGCTCAAAAGAAAAATTTTCAAATAACACTTGCCGACGGAATAACGACTTTCTATGACATTTTTTGAACTAAACACACTTTAGAGAATGACAAAAATGTGTGGTAATGCGTTTCTTTACTGTTACGAAATATTTACGAATTTTTATTGGGGACAGTTCTGAATATCTAAACATCCAAAAATCAAAAATTGTCAAACGATACAAGCTGACGAAAGAACGAGTTGTTATGACACTTTTTGAATTGAACACACTTTGGAGAAAGGCAAAAATGTGCCGCAGAGCGCTTCTTTGCAATTATAATTTTTTTACGAATTTCTATTCCAGGGGATTCTTAACGCTCAAAAGAAAAATTTTCAAATAACCCTTGCCGACGGAATAACGACTTTCTATGACATTTTTTGAACTAAACACACTTTAGAGAATGACAAAAATGTGTGGTAATGCTTTTCTTTACTGTCACGAAATATTTACGAATTTTTATTGGGGACAGTTCTGAAAATCTAAACATCCAAAAATCAAAAATTGTCAAACGATACAAGCTGACGAAAGAACGAGTTGTTATGACACTTTTTGAATTGAACACACTTTGGAGAAAAGCAAAAATGTGCCGCAGAGCGCTTCTTTGCAATTATAATTTTTTTACGAATTTCTATTCCGGGGGATACTTAACGCTCAAAAAAAAATGTTCAAATGACACTTGTCGACGGAATAACGACTTTCTATGACATTTTTTGAACTAAACACACTTTAGAGAATGACAAAAATGTGTGGTAATGCGTTTCTTTTCTGTTACGAAATATTTACGAATTTTTATTGGGGACAGTTCTGAATATCTAAACATCAAAAATCAAAAATTGTCAAACGATACAAGCTGACGGAAGAATGAGTTGTTATGACACTTTTTGAATTGAACACACTTTGGAGAATGGCAAAAATGTGCCGCGAACGCTTCTTTGCAATTATAATTTTTTTACGAATTTCTATTCCAGGTCATTCTTAACGCCCAAAAGAAAAATTTTCAAATGACACTTGCTGACGGAAGAACGACTTTCTATTACATTTTTTGAACTGAACACACTTTAGAGATAAACAAGAATGTGTGGTAATGCTTTTCTTTACCGTTACGAAATTTTTACGAATTTTTATTGGGGACAGTTCTGAATACTTAAACATCCAAAAATCAAAAATTGCCAAACGATACAAGCTGACGGAAGAACGAGTTGTTATGAAACTTTTTGAATTGAACACACTTTGGAGAATGGCAGAAATGTACCGCAGAACGCTTCTTTGCAATTATAATTTTTTTACGAATTTTTATTCAAGGTCATTCTTAACGCCCAAAAGAAAAATTTTCAAATAACACTTGCCGACGGAATAACGACTTTCTATGACATTTTTTGAACTAAACACACTTTAGAGAATGACAAAAATGTGTGGTAATGCTTTTCTTTACTGTTACGAAATATTTACGAATTTTTATTGGGGACAGTTCTGAATATCTAAACATCCAAAAAGCAAAAATTGTCAAACGATACAAGCTGACGAAAGAACGAGTTGTTATGACACTTTTTGAATTGGACACACTTTGGAGAATGGCAAAAATGTGCCGCAGAGCGCTTCTTTGCAATTATAATTTTTTTACGAATTTCTATTCCAGGGGATTCTTAAGGCTCAAAAGAACAATTTTCAAATGACACTTGCTGACGGAAGAACGACTTTCTATGACATTTTTTGAACTAAACACACTTTACAGAATGACAAAAATGTGTGGTAATGCTTTTCTTTACTGTCACGAAATATTTACGATTTTTTATTGGGGTCAGTTCTGAATATTTAAACATCCAAAAATCAAAAATTGTCAAACGATACAAGCTGACGAAAGAACGAGTTGTTATGACACTTTTTGAATTGGACACACTTTGGAGAATGGCAAAAATGTGCCGCAGAGCGCTTCTTTGCAATTATAATTTTTTTACGAATTTCTATTCCAGGTGATTCTTAACGCCCAAAAGAACAATTTTCAAATGACACTTGCTGACGGAAGAACGACTTTCTATGACATTTTTTGAACTAAACACACTTTACAGAATGACAAAAATGTGTGGTAATGCTTTTCTTTACTGTCACGAAATATTTACGATTTTTTATCGGGGTCAGTTCTGAATATTTAAACATCCAAAAATCAAAAATTGTCAAACGATACAAGCTGACGAAAGAACGAGTTGTTATGACACTTTTTGAATTGGACACACTTTGGAGAATGGCAAAAATGTGCCGCAGAGCGCTTCTTTGCAATTATAATTTTTTTACGAATTTCTATTCCAGGTCATTCTTAACGCCCAAAAGAAAAATTTTCAAATGACACTTGCGGACGGAATAGCGACTTTCTATGACATTTTTTGAACTAAACACACTTTGGAGAATGACAAAAATGTGTGGTAATGCTTTTCTTTACTGTTACGAAATATTTACGAATTTTTATTGGGGACAGTTCTGAATACTTAAACATCCAAAAATCAAAAATTGTCAAACGATACAAGCTGACGGAAGAACGAGTTGTTATGAAACTTTTTGAATTGAACACACTTTGGAGAATGGCAGAAATGTACCGCAGAACGCTTCTTTGCAATTATAATTTTTTTACTAATTTTTATTCAAGGTCATTCTTAACGCCCAAAAGAAAAATTTTCAAATAACACTTGCCGACGGAATAACGACTTTCTATGACATTTTTTGAACTAAACACACTTTACAGAATGACAAAAATGTGTGGTAATGCTTTTCTTTACTGTCACGAAATATTTACGATTTTTTATTGGGGTCAGTTCTGAATATTTAAACATCCAAAAATCAAAAATTGTCAAACGATACAAGCTGACGAAAGAACGAGTTGTTATGACACTTTTTGAATTGGACACACTTTGGAGAATGGCAAAAATGTGCCGCAGAGCGCTTCTTTGCAATTATAATTTTTTTACGAATTTCTATTCCAGGTCATTCTTAACGCCCAAAAGAAAAATTTTCAAATGACACTTGCGGACGGAATAGCGACTTTCTATGACATTTTTTGAACTAAACACACTTTGGAGAATGACAAAAATGTGTGGTAATGCTTTTCTTTACTGTCACGAAATATTTACGATTTTTTATCGGGGTCAGTTCTGAATATTTAAACATCCAAAAATCAAAAATTGTCAAACGATACAAGCTGACGAAAGAACGAGTTGTTATGACACTTTTTGAATTGGACACACTTTGGAGAATGGCAAAAATGTGCCGCAGAGCGCTTCTTTGCAATTATAATTTTTTTACGAATTTCTATTCCAGGTCATTCTTAACGCCCAAAAGAAAAATTTTCAAATGACACTTGCGGACGGAATAGCGACTTTCTATGACATTTTTTGAACTAAACACACTTTGGAGAATGACAAAAATGTGTGGTAATGCTTTTCTTTACTGTTACGAAATATTTACGAATTTTTATTGGGGACAGTTCTGAATATTTAAACATCCAAAAATCAAAAATTGTCAAACGATACAAGCTGACGAAAGAACGAGTTGTTATGACACTTTTTGAATTGAATCGAGTTTTGTGTTGCAGGGCCACTACATGTATATTTTTACGCATTTGCAAACCAAAAATTTACCAATGAAACGATTATGAGATTTTTGAACTGAAGACAATAATAGCGCGCGTTTGTGTGAGATGCAGTCCAATCACAATAATTACAATAATGCTTCCTAATAAAGTCATTAATTATTCATACAACACACGGTCGTGAACTGACGTCACTCGCCGTTGTAATGATTTGTGTAAAGTCTCACAGCTGCAAATAACAATCCCGCTGATGACAATCCAAATTATCGAAATATTTTAATGAATACATCCTTGTAAAGTTTTCGGTAAGTATGCTAATTGTCTCATCTGCCGCGACCGACAGTCGCTTTATCTCCATCGAGTTTACGTCCCGGCCCCAAAAAACACGGTCTCTTCAATCTGCCTCTCTCGAGTCTTTGAACTCGTCGATAAAAATACACCACCGGCCGCATAAATCCCGCGTAATTGCAATATGAATCGTGCTTGTAGGAGTATTTTTAAGTCCGCGAAAATGGGACAATGCAATTTATTGTCGACTGCACGCCGATTAATTCACGTCGGATCCAGCTGACATTGAGATGAATGTTTTGACGGAGTCACCCACATTTAATATGACGCGCGCGTCGTTAATTATCTTTCGAATTCTTGAGGTGTTACGGTGACAAAACACGTGCGCGCTTATGCAAAGACAAGTTTCTGAAATGAGTTCAGGATTATTTCTGTTTTGATGAGATATTAAACGGCAATGAAAATAGACGACCCTCGGTTCGATAACGGCGGCCGCAGGTAACGGAAATCGGAGAGAACGGCGAGTTTCGATTTAGTGGCTTGCAGGTGATCACTGCGATGCGCCGAAATAATCTCGCTGTGGAAATGTAGGTTAGATGGGACCGAAACGAAAGTTAAAAATAAGGCACTTTGTAAGGTCGGGAGTCAAGGTCATCAATGCAAACAAAACTAATTGATCTCTGATCTCTGATGAAATAACAACTCGGATTCAGAATCGGAAGGGGTAGGTCGGACGCTGGACGACCCATTTACGGACAATTAATTAAATAATTGTCTCAGATTAAATGTGTCAAATAAATTGGAAGTATTTGTGTCAACACGTGGATAAAATAAAGTCTGTGCTAATTCTTGGATCGGTGGCGATAAATATTGCCCGATGGCGCCCACGAAAAAAAAAGCGTATTTTATCTCTGGCGAAAACAATTACCAAAAAATCGCAATAAAAACGTGTTTATTGCTATTTTACAGTGTTTGCTTTCCCATTGTTAAATATTTTGTGCACATATTTACTAAATCAACAACACATGTTGTGATTTCAGACAAATCAAACACTCGTTCAGCATTCACAGATCTCATCGGTGCGTGGGCCGATCAATATTTATTTACAGTAAAGTATTTATGTCATACAGGGTGTCCGATTCGGATTCCGACCTTCGCAATAATTTTCCACCAACGGACCTGTTTGCTTACATTCGAATCCGAAGAACAGTTTAGACAATTAAAGTTTGTTTATTTAACTAACAATGATCCTTCGGATACTAAATTTACGTGTTGTAGTGGTCGCTTTTATTTTCATCTTGGCAGAGCTCTCACAGATTCGATGATCGTTTGCAGATTTCGTATGAAAATCACGAGTGGTTTACGGCAGGATGGGCGGTGAGCCGCATCCGTTCCATTTATTTTTTCGATTTCTTACGCAAAGTCGAGTTTGTGCTAATCTCTTAGCATTGAGAAACTTTAATGTTCCTTTCAGTCGACGGATAATTATTTGTGTAAATGCAGCCTCTTCGTTATTTATCAATGTTGTGGTTTTCCTTCCAGCGCAGCGAAACGAAAGTGGTTTTTTATTGTTAGACTTTGAATTACGATTTTTCATGAGTTGCTCGTTTCGTTCGCTGTTGTGAAATTTCTGTTTATTTGAGGACGTTTGGGAAATTCCGGTGGCTGCCTCAGCATTGTCCGGACTAACTGTAGTATGAGGTGCGGTCCGTAAATAAATTTGTATTGTTGTTATTCTCCTCGAGTAAATATTTGTCGACTTTTACGAAAAAAATTATCGGTTCTGAATGTGGATTTGGATCCTCCTAGGATTTCATAACGGCTTGGGAAGCGGAAATATGCAATTTACGATTTAAATACAGTAGAACCCCGATTATGCAACATTGGTTCCCATGAAAAAAAAAACTGTACAAAAATGATACTTTTTAAGTTTCGAAAGAAATCAGTTTCGGTCTTATTAGACTTCATCAGTATGGGATGCGCTTCTTCCTCTTATCCCTCCATGATTTTGGCTAAAGCGATAGAGAACCAAAATGGGGAACTACCACTAAATCATTATTAAGAAACCACGACGTGAAAATTTAGAAAAACTAATATAAGATACATTCAAATGAAGAAAAAAACTTTGGAAAAATAAAAAAAGTTAAAACACATTAATTACATATTATTATACACAAGAAAAAAACAAACATAAAACTCGGAATTCGGTGATAATACAGCCGCTTTTAGACTTGATGTCAAGTTCTGAGATCACCTTTCGGCCGTGACTTTCTGCCATTTGGACCCACCTCCGAACGTGACTCAAAAATAATTTGGGAACGGAATTAGACGGACCCCACAATGTGCAGGTAATTGCCAGGATTCGTGTAATGGGCGTTTGATCGAAGTTTAATTTTAGGTGCATTTGACGGATTTGTCGAAACGAGCGAGCGTTGCGAAACAAAGTAGCTGCGATAATGTATCAAATGACGTTTGTCAACAGAAATTCTTTTGTAATGTTTGAAGAGTGTTTGGTCAGCTGACGGCACAGCCGAAATTTTAAAAAATATCGCCGCGGTATTTCTAACAACTCGTCACCGATAAATCCAAAAATTAAATGATGCGAGTGAAAATCAAGAAAGCGCCAACAACTTACGTTTTGAAAAGTCGCCGCCGCCTCGATCCGTTATCACGCCAAAGTTGTCACAGCCAACTACAATCAACAACTGACTGCAAGTTCGCCGAGATCTAGTCTAAGGTAATCCCTGGTTAGCACGCGAGCGGTTGCCTACTCCGACCATCCTGGATAAAAATAATAATTCTGTTACCAGCACTCACACGTTGTTCTTATCGTGACGCCGAGGGAAAATGGTACGATCGACGATAAGAGAAAAATTCTCTGTGTAAATACGAGACGACTCGATCGGAATTGCAGCGTCGACATTCCTGGGACTCCGACGGTGCAAAGTTGACATTTTTCGATTTTGATCGATCCTGAAAATAGCGCTTTTACGAGGTGTATAATCGGACGAAATTCCTGCTATTTTGGGGTCGCTAATTGTGGGTGGAATTTGAGCAAGACGCGAAGAGTGCTAATTGCTCCAAATTGATAGCCTTGACTGGAAATCGGAGTTCTGTTTGGGAAGACACGTGGATGTGGGATTTTTTTAGAGCGTTTTAGTTGTTCATAATGTGTGTCAGGTTTTCAGATTCTCATGTTCTCAGATTTTAAGATTTTCGGGTTGACAGGTTTCATTTTTCAGTTTCCTTATTTTCTCAGGTTCTGTACTTTAAATTTCCGAATTCTCCAGTTTTCTTTATTGTTTAGGGGCTTAATTTTTTCAAGTTCTATTTATCTTTCAGTCTTATTTGTTTCTCGACAGGTTCCTTAATGTTTAATGTTCCACAACGCCTCAACTGTGTTTGTTTTTCATATTCTCATGTTCTCAGGTTTTCAGCTTTTCAGGTTCTGATGTTCTCAGGTTCTCAGGTGCTCAGGGTTTCTTGGTTTTAAATTTTTCAGGTTCTCTGTAATTCAATTTTTCAGCTTCTCATGTTTTCATGTTTTTGGGTACACAGCTTTCCATGTTCTCAGATTTTAAGATTTTCAGGTTGACAGGTTTCATTTTTCAGTTCTCTTATTTTCTCAGGTTCTATTCCTTAAATTTCCAAATTCTGCAGTTTTTTTTATTCTTTAGGTCCTTTATTTTTTCATGTTATCTTTGTTTTCAGGTGGTCAGGTTTTCAGGTTCTCATGTTCTCAGTTTTCAGGTGCTCACGGTTTCCAGGTTTCAGGTTCTCATGTTCACAAATTTTCATGTGCTCAGTTTTTTCAGGTTGTCAAGTTTTCAGATTCTCAGGTTTTTAAGTTCTCAGGTTTTTAGATTCTTATGTCTTTAGGTCCTCAGCTTCCTTATTATTTGAAATACGAAATTTTGAATTATTATACACTTGTTTTGGAAAATGCAAATCGTTGAAATCTTGAATTAACAAATTTTCAAATTCCAAGCTTTTGAGGTCTTGAATTTACACTTTTGGAAAATTTCATTTTGAAATATTGAATTTTGAATTCCTGAATTTGGGAATTGCAAATTTTGAATCATACACTTGCTTTGGAAAATTCAAATCGTTGAAATCTTGAAATAGTTAATTTGCAAATTCCAAACTTTTGAAGTCTCGAATTCACTTTTTTGGAAAATTTCATTTTGAATACGTAATTTTGAAATATTGAATATTCAATTGTTGTTTGGGAATTTGCTGTAAATTCCATATTTGAAATGCGAAATTTTGAATTCCTGAATTTGGGAATTGCGAATTTCGAATAATACACTTGTTTCGAAAAATTGAAATCGTCGAAATCTTGAATTAGTAAATTTACAAATTCCAAATTTTTGAGGTTTTGAATTCACTTTTGGAAAATTTGATTTTGAATACGTAATTTTGAAATATTGAATTTTGAATTGCCGTTTAGGAATTTGCCGTAAATCCTATATTTGAAATGCGAAATTTTGAATTTCTGAATTTGAACTGTGAAATTTTGAATTCCTGAATTTGGGAATTGCAAATTTTAAATCATACACTTGTTTTGGAAAATTCAAATCGCTGAAATCTTGAATTAGTAAATTTTTAAATTCCAAACTTTTGAAGTCTTGAATTCACTCTTTTGGAAAATTTCATTTTGAATACCTAATTTTGAAATATTGAATTTTGAATTGCCGTTTAGGAATTTGCCGTAAATCCTATATTTGAAATGCGAAATTTTGAATTTCTAAATTTGAAATGTGAAATTTTGAATTCCTGAATTTGGGAATTGCAAATTTTAAATCATACACTTGTTTTGGAAAATTCAAATCGCTGAAATCTTGAATTAGTAAATTTTTAAATTCCAAACTTTTGAAGTCTTGAATTCACTCTTGGAAAATTTCAATTTGAATACCTAGTTTTGAAATATTGAATTTTGAATTGCTTTTTAGGAATTTGCCGTAAATCCTATATTTGAAATGCGAAATTTTGAATTTCTGAATTTGATCTGTGAAATTTTGAATTCCTGAATTTGGGAATTGCAAATTTTGAATCATACACTTGTTTTGGAAAATTCAAATCGTTGATATCTTGAATTAGTAAATTTGCAAATTCCAAACTTTTGAAGTCTCGAATTCACACTTTTGGAAAATTTCATTTTGAATACGTAATTTTGAAATATTGAATTTTGAATTGCTGTTTGGGAATTTGCCGTGAATTCCATATTTGAAATGTAAAATTTTGAATTCCTGAATTTGGGAATTTAAAATTTTGAATCATACACTTGTTTTGGAAAATTCATATCGTTGAAATCTTGAATTACTGAATTTGCAAATTCCAAGCTTTTGAAGTCTCAAATTCACACTTTTGGAAAATTTAATTTTGAATACGTAATTTTGAAATATTGAATTTTGAATTGCTGTTTGGGAATTTGCCGTGAATTCCATATTTGAAATGCGAAATTTTGAATTTTTGAATTTGAAATGCAAAATTTTGAATTTCTGAATTTGAAATGTGAAATTTTTAATTCCGGAATTTGGGAATTGCAAATTTTGAAATCGTTGCAATCTTGAATTACTGAATTTGTAAATTTAAAGCTTTTGAAATCTGGAATTCGCTTTTATTGACACTTACGTAGTACATATGTCCAAAAATGTCCCAATACTCTAATTTTTCAAAAATCTTAATGTTGACAATCGATTTTCTAATTTTCATGTATCCTTGCTTAAATCGAATGGTAGGAAAAATTTTACGTATTTTATCAGATGAAAAATGAAAAAGAACTAACCCAGTAACTCGAGCATGCACCTGACCGACGACCTGAAAAAACCCGACCTTTGTACCCCAACAAAACATTCCGCAACAGCCCCGTCGTTCTCAGATTTCAATTTTGTAAACATCAACACAATTACGCATGGATTTTTATTTAGAAATGACAACGAACGAATCCTGAAAATTGTGACTAACTGACGACGTGCCAAAAATGCTAATCCCAACAGGTAGCAGAGATTTTTACAACATTTCGAAACGCGTTTCAATACACAAACGGCGACACGTACATAAATTATGTCGCCGGAGTTTTACGGATTTATCTATCGAGCGTTTAAATTTATTCCACATGTCCACGAAGAACATGCATCATATTCAAGGCGCTGCTTATGTAACTGGGATATCTACGGGTGACTGTTTTCGCATTCGTGTGAATGATCAGACGCATCCTTGCGAGTGAATTTATTACGTTTTCCAAAAAAATTGTAAATCGTCGTCGTCGCGCCGCTAACGAATCCATGTCAGGCCGTATTTGCATGCGCATTAAATATTTACCTTGTCAAATATTTATTTGCATAGACTCAGACCTAGACCCGAATCCAGGGAGTCTGCAAAAAACACAATAAAATAACTTTCCACGAGTTAAATTGCCGGTCCGTTATCTGCGACATTATAAAACGGTGTTCTTGAGCAATTGCATCGATTCTGCTCTGCATACAGCACATGTTGTACGCGAATCCAGATGACAGCAAGACAACTGCACGATTTTAATCGGGGCATGTAATTTTACAAAATCATCCATTGAACGCGTCAACTCTGTTTTGAAAGCAAACCCAGTTCAAGGCTGGAATCAATAAAAAGCATACAATAACCGTTAAGCATTTTATTAACAATAAAGACAGTATTTAGGTCTCGGAGATAAAGATGTTATCAGCCGCCGAGCCATCGTCGTGCAGACAATAAGAACGCTCGCTGCTCTCTCTAAGAATCTCAACCGAGTGCATTCGAGCTAAATTTAAAAATTCGGAGAGCAAATATTTGCAGCGAAAATAATTTATAAATTTATCGTCCGATTTCAACGAGAATGTTAAGAGAATAAACATACTTTTTCGCTTCCAGGGTTACCCAAACCGACGTGTATTTTTAAGGCTATTGTGAGCCCCGTTTACGTTTGCGGTAAATATTCATGCGGCTTCGGCTTATCGTCACTTTCACTTTTTATGGTCTTGGCACGAGATCTTCATAAAGATGACGGGTTTATCCCTCGTTATTTTTATTCGAATGGGATTTATCTGTAATCCGAGACGTCTCGATTGGGGCTTATTTTCGTTCTTAAAACAGTCCAGAGCTGACGGCCAGCAATCTGTTCAATATTCGAAATTACGTGTTCCAGTTAAGTGGATGTTGTTTAGCTTTACTATTATCAATCCCCATGTTAAAAACAAGATAAAGCGCCGTCAATAACGTTTCGCTGTAGGTGATGATTCGGCACGCCGATTTGGAACCGCTGGAGAACCACAAATTAATTCGTCAAGTGTGCGTACTTATTATTTCCATTCGAATGGATGTGAGCCAATGAACTTCTAAAGAACACAGTCCATGAATAAAAATATCCATTAATTATGATGTCATATGGACAAGACCTATATTTGGATGACAGTGCTGCGAAAATACATACGATTACGTCTTCACTAAGAGGCAACCGTATAAATACCATTGTAAAAAAAGTTGCAGTATAATTGATGCCATTACAACCGTGCGAGCCTAAAACACTGTAAAATAAATCCCAAAAACAGAGATCGAAGTAACCACAAGTTTTCGCTGGTTCCCGACACTCCGAAATAAAATACTTCCCGGCACCGTATCTGGACCGCTCTCGTACCCCGATGAGTGAGTTAGCGCACTCCCGACCTCTCTCCGGCGCTCGCTCAGAACCGCCCAGTACGGAAAGAAGGCTCCGCGCAAGGCCGACGTCACTGACCCTGCCCTCGGGGCCGTCCTCGACAGGGAAAGGCTGCTGTACCACTCCTTCCCGTTGACGGGGAAAAAACCACTCAAGGTGATCCTGCGGGGGCTCGACTTTACCGTTTCTAAGAAGGAGGTGGGGGAGGCCCTCAAAAGGGACCGTTGGACATAGTCGTAGTGGAGGTAGCCAGTGAGGACCGAAACATCTACGACCTCACCAGTCCCTGTCCGAGGGAGGAATTCGGCGTCTAGGATAAAACCCAGCCAGTCCAAAACGCCCGCCAAAGCTTCCCTCCCTAAGAGATCTCCCTTGAGCTTCGCCGAAACGAGGCAACTCGACCGGAACAAATGTTACACCATATTGTGATAACCCCCCTTTACATTACCGCCACATTTTGAATTTGAACATGAAATGAAATGTCAATGACGCCACCAAACGTCAAGTTTGAAAATTTGAAACAAACCGCGAAATTGAAAAGGTTGGCCAGTGATCGTCAGACAATGAAAGAAAAAGCAGAACCCTACGTTGTGTGATTTTTTTACAAGACAAGCAATGGCGGGACATTCAAACTTACCCAACAAAACAAACCCCAAATTCTTTGGATGCATGGCGAGAGCTAATCAGGAGTGGAGCGTAAATTGATAACACAAAAATTATGCTTTTAAATGTTTATTCCGTTTGAACAACTAGGAGTGTCTTGAGTTTAGTGATTGCGTACTGTGGTGTCCTCGAATTAAGTTGGTACACATGCGATTTCATAATGTTAACAATAATGATTCCAAATAATAAATAACAACGGACAATTTTACATGACTTCAACAGAGTAACAATTTAAGGAAAATAATAAACAATAATACAATTTAACAATCCTGCGGTACATGATGAGTGAGGTTAGGAATTTACAACTTACTGATACGATGAAACATCTGAGAGGGAAGCACAAGAATATTGAAACGCGTGGAGTTATCTGAGTGGGGTGCATGTAAGCCGGAGAGTGGTGGACCAAAGGTAGATCCAATGGAAAGACTAAAGTGGGACCAGATTATAGAAAGTTTACTATCATGGGGGCAAACTTGTACATCCAACGGACCAAGAGAAATGAGTTTATTAGGGAATTTTCCTAGACATAGTTATGTTGGTCTTTCTTAGGCTTGTCCAAACCCAGTCCAAGTTAGCGGTACTTCCCTCGGGGACCATTTATGAAGCAAGCAATTTGTTTAGTAGCCCGAATCCATACCGCAAACTCCAACCTAAGTTTGACTCAGAAGTTAACAGTGACTCCACTTCGCTTTACCCTGCAATCCCCAGGAGGACCTGTCAAGCAAGTTCGAAACCAACCCCCGTTTGACAAATGACCCCAGAAAGCAGGTATTCACGACTAGGAACGTATAAGATCTCAACAGCAGTATTGCAACAACAACTACAACAATGTATGCTATTTGGTCGGTCTGCTGATTCGAAACATGTACGGACACACAATATAAAAACAAAATATACAGTAACGCAACGTTTGGTTTGGAAGCCATTTTGACACGGATACAATGCGATGACATCAGCGGGCGCAACACGTAACGGGGCGCAACGTAACTACAAACATTACAAACATGCACAAACTACACTAAAAACCGATTTTTGGCTTCCACGGTGTCGAATAAGCGCTAGATGTCAGTTAACAGAGAACGACGAGAAATCGCAAGGGGCCGCAAAACAACGATAAGGCACCGTTCAGAACCCCGACATTCAGGTGTGACGTTTGGCCAGTTTTTATCTTTTGTCTTCAGGTCTTACGGAGCGTTGGTTAATTCAAGTCAACAGAGACCAAAATAGCTTTGTAACAACCGCAAGCTGCTGTCGGCCTCATAGCGAAAGACAGGAAGTTATTAACAAATTTATCTGTGTGGCAATCTAGTTAATTTAAATTAGAGAATCCTTTTGTTTTGAATTGAACGCGCCTGGAGCTCGGACTCGGCAACTAGAAGTCAACAACACATTGAAACTTTCTGAAATTGACAACAATAACTAAAAACAAATTACAACAACGACTTTAGCAAGTTATTCGGGGTGCCTGTGACTCATCAGCTTGGTAATTTATGCCACTGCAGAGAAAAGAAGGGCTGAAGGACACTGATAAGAAATTCCTGGGTCCACGGAATACTTCCAGTAGCAATAGTGGACATTATTTTAAACAAAGGCTAGCATTCTTTACAAGACATGTAGGTGCAAAGTAGGAACGACTCCATTTTCAAGATGGCGAGTTTTATGACGTCCTAGCGTCCAAAATGGCGGGCTAACGGTAAAATTTGAGATGGTTTTACCTAAAGATTTCCGATATGCACATGGAATAAACGTCGGTCAATTTCCTGGCCTCTCTGGACGGCGAGTCGGAAGAAAAATATAGAGCAAATGGTTACCTTATTCCCAGGAATACAATCACCTCACTTGGCAAAGGAAGCAGAACACCCACTGCCGCCCTTTCAAGCGTGGTTCCTGGTTCCCACCGAAACTTCCGCCAGCTCCCTCTAGCGTATCCATCTCGGGCGGTAACGGTCGCTAAAGGCTAGGCTGCCGGGGTATTTGCCATACTTTGGCGGTGAACGGGTTGCAGCTCTCTTGGATGGTATTAATTTTGAATCTGGATATCTCAATATTAATAAAGCAAAGACTAAAGTAATGAGATAAATAATTTAAAGAAAACACATGAAATAAATCTAAAAGAAAATCACAAAATGAAAATACACAAACCTCAAAAATTTCAGACAAGACGGGAAAATAACTTTAGAAACAAAATAAAAGAATCTAAAGATCGTGAATCGACTGAAAAGATTGAACTGAACTAATTAAAGAAAACCGAATCTACCAAAGAGACTCAAGAGACGCAGACGCAAGAAACTGAAGATAGGAGGGAATAAATAGCTTATGAAACGAAAGGCACTAAAGATATTGAGAAGATTGAACTACTGGAAAGATTGAAAATAAAGAGACATAAAAGAATTAATAAGTGTAAAAAAGACGAAAGAGAAAAGAGCGACCAAAAGTACAAGGAGATTGAAGAGACTACACGAACTGAAAACACCCGACTGAAAAGATCGAATGTAAAAAGACTTTTGAGAAGATTAAACAGACTAAAGACAGTGAAGAAATTAAGGAGATCAAAGATAAAGAAACTAAAAGAGATCACACACTCCACTATTTAGATGTTTCCATGCAACCGCGTATACAGTTGAGTAAAAACGGTCCTCTACATTATGCATTTTCCTTCCTGCAGTTAGTTGTCTTCTCAGCTATTTAAAGCAGAGCGATCGTGTGATATTTGTAAGAGCATTTTTTATAGTGCTAAATTAGGCCCAAATTAATGATTATTTACTTCTTCGTTAAAGCGATTAATGTGGCACCACCTATCCTAACAGATCTAAACTGCCCCCAACCTACCGCAGTTTCCTTCCACCCCGACGCCGATCATAACAAACGCCGAGCACCGCGCATGCGCCCCAACACCGTTTTGTTTCTAATATGGCAGTTGAACGCGGTCACGTTTCTCATGTTCTAGTGCAAATTTCCACCACTTCCAGAACCTAACATCCGCCGTCACCGTCTCGTCTTCGCCCAACAACCTCCAACCGTAAGTACGACCCCCACGCACGGCTCGCGCCCTCGCTTTCACCCCCCGTATTTCCGCCGCCGCCTGCGCTCACATGTTCGGGGCTAAAACCCCGAAAACGTGACTTGAGGCGACTCGATCCAAGCGGCGGTCGGAGATGGGCCCCTCGTTGGCGGTGTTTTGAAGGAATTTCTGGTTTCAGGTGTTCGCCAGCATGGCTTCTTCTACGGTGAACGGTGAGTACCGGATGATTAGTTGTTTTCCGTTCGGTTTATTTTTACGACGGGTATTTTCGGTCGATTGTCTTGCGGGGGTACCGACGTGGCGCAGCGCACCTGATTTTTCGATGTCCGCGTGGGTTTCGTTTCGGCGATTGGCAGCCGTGATAAGTGGTTCCGCAGACGACTTGATCGGGTCGGGTCAATTGGCCGTGTTCTGGAAGGATTCGGTTTTTGCGACTTGCAAGTGGTTTGTGTTTGTTTGAGAAGATTGTAAATAAATAACGTATCGGTTTCGATGGAGAATTCCGTATGGTGTCTTATCAGGGAGATGAAATTTCATCTTGTGCACCGGCGTGTGTTTGTTCCTGCGCGGTCGTAACAATTTGGTACTGAAACGGCCACATGAATGGGGTGGTTCTACACTTGTCAAAATTTAAATTGGCAGTGCAGATCAACTAGATTTTTTTTTCATCTAGCAAGCTGGTGCGTCACGTCAAAAAATCAAATGATCTTTGCGAAAGTGGTAATCAAAGAAACGTGACGACCTGTTGGATGAAAAGCAAGTTATCTGTATGTAGTTGCACGTCTTTCCGTCTTTTTAGTCGTAAAATAGTGCAATATACAGCACGCGACCATTTGACAGTTTTATCAGGCAGGCTGCCACTTTGTTGCTTCACGTTCACATTCGATATTGGCAGGTAAACCAGAGTAAAACAATCACAGATCAATTTATTGTCCGCTCACAAATACCTACTGTTTTATATTCTAAAAGTATAAAAGTTTTCTATATTGATAGTGTCTCGACTTCATAAGTATCCGCCAACTAGATCATACCACTAATGCAAATGTTCGTACCAAAGGGGTCTATGGAAATATTTTTTAAACAAAATTTGTATATAAAACTTTTCTATTAGTTCTGTTCATGAATTCTGTACTCATCCAAACATTAACAGGTGCTCTCTTTTTCCCTCTCGCTCTATCTCTCTCTGAGATTACATTTTTATCACCCCTACCTTTCCACTACTTCCTCGGAACCCATGAACCCATTCATAACTAATTGCTCGACCGAATCCCAATCCAATTTTCTTAATTCCGAAGAATGTCCACTCGTCAAGGTCACGGGATAATCGATGATTTGCGTCGTTTCCATATCCTGGAAGCAATTCAAGGTCAAGGGCGCTTGTCTTTTGATAATTCGTCATGTATCGTATTGGGTACCAGACTGCGGTATCGATTCCGTCGTTGAGGTGAAGTTCACCTGCTGATAGTTATTTCAAGGTCAATAAGAATCGGATTTGGGAAGGTCTTAATTTGTCACGTAGGGGAGAGGAGGGAAACCCTGTGTCAGGTCGGTGCAGAGATCTTATCAGATTTTGACTGAATGTACAGAAAATTGGAAAATAGTCAAAAATTGTCAAAACAATTTTGAGAAAAAAAGATATTTTTTGGTTAATAAGAAAATTGTAGGAATATAAAAAGTAATCTGAAATTGTCAAAATTAATTTACTAACGATAATGTTAACTTTTGACCTGGACGTTTCAGAAATCTTGGATTAATATGGTGTTTGCAGGCATTTTAAAAATTGACATTCCAGAGCTCTTCTTTGTGAAAGACATTTTAAAGATTCAATCTGAATTAAAAGTCAAAACCACTTTTCTAAAGAAGAAGTCAAATTCAAATATTAATTATTGTTTTCATGAACATTCTAGAGAAAATAAAGAGAATTGGACAAAAGTCAAAAATCGTCGAACCGTTTAAAAAATAAAGAAATAAATAAATTATTATAAAATTTGTTTTTTTTTTTGTACATGAACGTGCAAAGCGCTCTAAAATGAAAATGAAGCAGCTAAAATGAAATATCGTTTTTCAATATGGCCATTTTAGAGTATACATATATGTATTCCAAAATAATTTTTCGGGGGTTTGTTTGTACATTATAAAATTGACTAACTGCAATGACGGAGAAATGAAAAACTGTCAAGACAATGGTCTGACAGGAAACTATGGAAAACTGGGGTCCTAGCACTCGTGATAAAAAAAGTGAATTGATTTCGACCAACTGACGACTCAGAACTGAACGATAAGACTCAAGGTCTGCTGTATGGAGAATCTAAAAATCTAAAGATACGTGATAACAGTGATAAAGAGTCATCTGTTTCGCAGATAATTAAAATAAGAGCGTAGTGAAACATCAATTATGTACTTGTATTCCCTAAGTAATTATTGACGATACAAATCACCGTGTTACTGGGGTTTTAGTATATCAGCAGGTAAGCCAACATTTCTTCGTGTTCTCTGTTTTGTATTTATTCATCGATTCGTGTCAGTCACGTCTGTTTATTCCAATTAAATTGCACACTCACCTCCGTGTTACCGATTCATGAGCATCGATTTTTTTTCTACACCCTCGTATTTTTTCTTCCTACACTTGTAGAGCTTCTTGTTGTAAGCAGTATTTCATCGGTGGTGATTGATAAGTACACACGGAAATCGCAGGTAAATATCCATTTCAATTATTAATTTTAAAACTATGCACGTTGTGTAACGTGTCCCAAAAAATTATGTGGGGGTCAAGTCCGGACGACGCGACGTCCAATTGGAAAATTGTTATTAATAAATTGTCGCGTTTTGGCTGTCGAAGGTCGCCGACATAAGTAGACGTAACCGGATTACGCTTGATCTAATTTGTCGCATTAATAACCACTCGAGATTGTGTTTTTTTTTTATTGATATACATTGTTCGATCTAGTTTGGGCTCGTGGCAAAAATTTCTGTATGAGGTTAATCAACGATATTTCTTTTTGAATCTCACCAACCGGTCAACTATTTGGGGAGTAAAGAACCCACACCAACCTCCCTCTTATCTACGACAATGCTTTTTACGTTATGCTTTGTGCAAAATGAAACCAGAATTGGGTCAGTCTGTTTTGTTTGCCTTTTCATCCAGGTTTTCATTGTGAAGAATCGATTTCGAGGGGAGAGTGGGGCAAACTGGAACACCTATCTTGAGACTATTTTGTATTTCATCCCAGAACAATTTCACACAAATATAATAAGTATCGATTATCGCTGTGTAAATTACATTACAACGATGTTGATAAATAGTGACACAATATCTAATTGATCATAATTGCTACAAGCTGTTCATGAAATTCTATTCGTGTTTATTTGGAGAAGCAATTAGCTTGTATACTTGTTGCTATATGCAGTGTGTACCTCCGAAATATTGAAATTTTGTTTTTTATATTATAATTCCGTACCGAGAATAAGAAATTATCCAAACCAGGTCAAATATTGTTATTGTTTATCGATATCCCTGTTTTTATTTAAAGATAAGAATTCTGATTTGTCCTGATTTAAGCACCGATGATAATAATCGTCGTTTTGATTGAAATAACTTTTCGACGATTGCATGTAGAAAGTGTCCCCCCTTTCCCCGGCCAACTTTCTGAGTGGTCATTCATCTCGTCGCCCACTTCACCACACTTTCGATCGCGTGACCGTAGGTCATCGGACCCCATCGATCCCGGCCGAATCGACTCGTCGATAAAACATAGTATTTGGGTCGTGCGATAATTCCGGATTTGTTCGCAGGTAATTCCCACAACGGGGAAATGCAAATCCACCCCGACGACGAGTCCGAATTCCAGCTGGAGTTCACCGATGACTTCCACAGGGCCCAGATGTTGACTTCGCTGAACACGATGCGAAAAAACCGTCATTTCTGTGACGTCATTCTTCACGTATGTGCACTGGCTGTAGAACATCACATTTTACCGCTTCCTTTCGATCGTCAAAAAACTCTCTTTCGAACATAACCTCAAACAAAAATGGCGGCGATCGATCGGAATCCGCGTAAAATTGATATTGTTTTTACGGTCAGCTACACTACTGGGTGCTCTCCTCTCGTCATAATTGAAATAATAATTGACCAGTAGTGAGTAGATTTTAAGTCTTTTTACAATACTAGCTAGAATATTGCGCGGTAGCGATGCGAACACGTTCTCTTACAGACGAATAATCGAATTTTAGACCCAGTTAGGTAAATTTCATATTTTTATTCTCGGCCCTTTTGAAAAGAAGGGCCCTTTTAATTGTTGTCTGTTTTTACAGAACGGTAGAGAATGGGTGATGGTAATTTCTATTTTATTTTATTTTTTTGATTTTTTTCACTTGAGATGAAACCGCAAACAAGTCATTGCACCAGTTTTCAACAAGTCGTTTTTTCGCGATCTAGGTCGGCAGCACCGAGATCCACGCCCACCGGGCCGTTCTGGCTAGCGCTTCGCCCTACCTCTCCGAGCACTTCGCCAACGACCAACAGAACCGTCTCGAAAATGTTGTGACCTTCAAGTTGAACGGCGGCTTCGACAAGGACGCCCTGAAGGTCCTAGTCGACTACGCCTACACCGCCAAGTTGGACGTCAAGTACAGCCAGGTGAGAAAAAACTTGAGTACGAGCGCGGATTGCAGCAAACCGTGACGACGTTTTCAGGTCAAGGCCGTCTTCCTCGCGGCGAACCACCTCAAGATGGATCGCGTCACCCGAATATGCGCCCAGCACCTCATCAAGCACCTCTCCGTGGAAAACTGCATCGAAATCCGGTCGCTGCCGGGCATCGCTCGTAATAAGGAGTTCATCCAGCAGGTCGACGCCTTCATCGCTAAAGAAGTTAGTCTCTATTTTAAAATTTTGTCTCAAGAAAAAATCTCCCTGATACGACTTTGAAAGAGTTACAAACGCAAAAATGTTTTTCCAGTTCGACAAAGTCTGCAAAAACAACGGCGTACTCAACCTCCACTGTGCTAAAATCGAAATCCTCAACCAGTCCCGCGAAGAGATGTCCCTGGTCAACGAGAACTCCCTCTGTCGACTCGTGCTTGAATGGATCAAGCGACAAGTGAGCGACGAAGGATTCAACGTCGAGATGCTGTCAGACAAGACGTTCATGTTGTATCTGGCCATCGACAACTCCCTTCAGGATTGCTCCAGCTTGCCCACCGGCGACGCGAGCGACACCGAGATAGTCCAGGACTACAAAAAGATGTCGCTGAAGAACAGCAACAGCAACTCCAAGACGAAGCGGAAGTACCTGAGTCAGCCGTCGAAGCCGCGCGTTTTGATCTTCAACAGGGAGATCGGGGAGGAGCTAGAGTTCGAGCTGGAACCCGATTGGAACCTGATCGCGTCGGAGAGAGTGGGGGAGCACAATTTCCTGGCATTGGTCACTTTGGGCGGGAAGCTGTCGACGCTGTCCATTCAGCTGAGGCTGAACACGCCCTCGACGCCCTCCCCCGTACAGACGCCCGATTCCAGCCGACCGGCGAGCGAGGAGAAGCCCGATCTGTATTGCGCTGTTGCCAATATGTCTACTCCGAGGTGTTCGGTTGGATGTGGCAACTTCCTCAACAGTTTGGTTGTTTGCGGTTCGTATGCGCCCGTTTCGCAGAAATGCAATTCAAAAAATTTAAAGTTCTTAAATTAAACAGATCTCAAAATCTTAATTTTACAGTCGTCAGTAGCTTTGATTTTGTCGCAGGCGGTTACGACCGAACCGAGTGCCTCCGAACCGTGGAGCAGTACATCCCCGAGACCAACACTTGGAAGCCTCTCCCCTCGATGCGCGAAAACAGGGGTCGCTTCAAGGTCGCCATCCTCAACGAGAACGTCTATGCCGTCGGCGGCAGCAACGGCACCACCGAGCTGGATTCCGTGGAGATGCTCGATCTCACGCTGGACAAATGGGTGAAGATGCCCAGAATGCCCTTGGCGAGGAGCAACATGGGCGTGTGCCACATGGACGGCCTCATCTACGCCATCGGCGGTTGGAACGGCCAAGTCGGCATCAAGCAGTGCGACGTCTTCGACCCCGTCGCCTGCAGTTGGAGTTCTATCGCCCCTCTTCATACGGGGCGGTACCAAGCCGGCGTCACCTCCTACAACAAACTGGTCTACGCGATCGGCGGCTGCGACGCCTGGAACTGTCTCAACTCCGTCGAGGTCTACAACCCCGAAGAGAACTCCTGGAGCTTCATCAAGCCGCTCATAACGGCGCGTCGCGGCTGCGGCGTGGCGGTCCTCGACGGGAAGCTGTACGTGGTGGGCGGTTCCGACGGGTCCCACTCCCTCAACTGCACCGAGGTCTTTGACGAAAAGACGCAGACGTGGTCCGTGGGACCCAGCATGACCACGCCCAGGGCCAACGTGGAGGTGGCCGTCGTCGGCGACAGACTGTACGCCGTGGGCGGGTTCTCAGGTTTGTATTGCACTGTTTCGATGGGCCGGCACACTTGAACTGGACGTGGCTTACAGGGAAGACGTTCCTCAACACCGTGGAGTACCTGGACACGAAGTCCAACGAGTGGACCACGTTCATCCCGAAGGGCAGCTGCGAGTCGAGGCCTTTGAACGGCGGGGAGGACGTGTCGTCGTAACCTCGATACCGTTTTATTTAATTGCTAGGATTAATCATTGTTCTCACGCCCGGTTGCCAAATTGGGCGCTCGTATCTCAATATAAATGGTGTAATCATTAATTAGATAAACAAGTAAAAGTATTATCGGCCTCGCCTCAGGGGCGTCAATGTTAACTTTAACACCGAATTAATATTAATACTGAATCAAGTGTAAAATATCAAATTCCTCTTTTTATAAGTTGAGTGTCATTGGAACCTGGCAGCAATTTTTTATATAAAAATGAATATATTTTAAATACTCTTTTCCACCGCAATAACGAAAATTGAGAACATAACAATAAGACAAAGTATTAAAGACATTACTGTAGGCTATGTTTCAAGTATATTGAAAGTTGTATGATTGTTGAATTTGGAAATGTGCCGAGGCTGCGGGAGCGTGGCTGCGGTGGCTGGAAATATCCCTTTATTGAAATATTCCCATTATTTTGCCATATTTGTATATCGAGTGGTTATGAATGAATAAATGTTTTCTTTTATAAAGACTATCTTTTGTTTATTTTGTTATTCGCCTATCAGGGGTTGTGCATAAACATGTCTTATTTATAAATGTCGTTTATCGGGTTTGATACAGAAATTACCATGACTGTCAAACGTCATTTGTCAAACTAACCTTTTCCGTGGCAATTTTTGTTTAGAGCATGATTTTCCGGCTAATTAGCACAAAATTCGAGGAGTTATAAATCCAAGTAATAAAATCATAAACAGGGAAGTCAGAAGTGTAGAGACTGCCCAAACGGTAAAATCTGGGATTGTGTATTTACTGTCAGATGTCAAATTTCAACCGGTCTGTCAAAGCCCCAAATGGCGAACCATTATGAGGTTCCAAACTGGTAATTATCAAATTACACTAACAATTTCTCGCTCCAACGTACTCAAAACCCCTCAAAACACCTTATCCAATGTTTACCAGCCCCAAAAACGGCAATCACCGCGACAGTTGTTTGAGGTTATGTTGTTGTTTTCAGGGCGGGGAAGCCTCCAGTCGGGCTGCACCTGGACGTCCTAAAGGGCGAGAAGCTCATCCAGAAGCTTATGATCGACGACAAGAAGTGCTACCTGTTCGGCCGCAACGCCCAAATGAACGACTTCTGTATAGATCACGCCTCTTGTTCCAGGGTCCATTCAGCTCTAGTTTGGCACAAGCACCTGGACAGAGCCTTCCTTGTAGACTTGGGCAGCAGTAAGTACCTCCTTGTTGCTTGGGCCGACAACGGTCGACCGCTCTCGAGCCACGTTGGTAACATAAACTGTTTTAGCCCATGGCACCTTCATAGGATCATTAAGACTTGAGGCATATAAACCCACACAATTGCCTATTGATTCCAGTTTTCACTTCGGCGCGTCGACGCGAAATTACACGATTAGGGAACGGCCCCAGACGGGGATGCGCCCCATCATCGACGAGATCGAGAAAGCCGGAGACGAGGCGGAGGGCGGGTTGCTGGGGCTGCCCGAAACGGAAACCGAGCTTGATGTAAACCGAGACCATTCTAGTGGTTGGAAACTAATTATTTACTTGCAGAACCTAACCGAGTTCAACACTGCCCACAATCGGCGCATCTCCATGCTAGGCATCACCGACGACACCGAGAAACGCAACACCAACCGCAAACGCAAGCGGCAGTACGTTTCTTTCAATGAGGACGAGGAGATCATCAACCCTGAAGACGTGGACCCCAGCATCGGCCGTTTCCGGAACTTGGTGCAGACCACCGTCGTGCCCTCGACGGTGAAGCGCGCAAAGTTCGCGGCAGACAGCATCGGCATCTCGGCCGAGTTCAAGTCCCCCAAGCCGCTGCAACATCCCGCCGCCCCCGATCTTTACACAGACTTGCCCCCGGAGGCTCACGCCTCCGGCAGCGCCGCCAACATGAGCATCTACAGCTCGCTGAGCTCGCGCCTCGGCATGGTGTTGCCCAACCCGGCACCCGACGTTGACATGGGTCAGAGCTTCGCGCCGCCCACGCCCTTTGTGCCGCCACAGGTGCAAACCGCCGACGCCCTCGAGCCGAAGAAGAAGAAGTACGCGAAGGAGGCGTGGCCGGGCAAGAAGCCCACGCAGACGCTACTGGTGTAGACAGTCGTTAGTTGTAAGGTTAGATTTAAGTATTGATGTTGCCCCTCGCCTGAACAAGCCATGTAAAATATGTACAGAATTGGTGTAACTCGTGTGGGGGAGCGACGGCGTTTTTACCCACAAAATCTAATAAATAGTGACCATAAAGGTAAATTCCTGACATTTATTAGTAAAAATGGAAAAATTCTTTGGGAATGTGACAGGATTGCTAAATATACAGTCAGATATGGTTAGTACTTTATCACTGAGATGATGTCTGCAGGTACCTTGGACCTACCCTTCAGCTCTGTGAGTTCCATCAGGACTAGACAGGCGCGCAAACGACCCCCTAGCTTCTCCACCAGGTTGCAAGCCGCCCCCAAACTACCTCCAGTGGCTAGCAAGTCATCCACTACCAACACCAACTGCTCCTTCTCAATACTGCCTTCTTGGATCTCCAACACATCCTTGTAAAGTTACTACTAGGACTCCCCTTCAAATGTAACTGTAGAAACACATACTTCACCATACTCCAAAGCGTAAGACACCGAGGCGACGGGCCCCGGCAGCTTGCCCCTCTTTCTTATTGGTATAAAGGGTACCTTCAGCTCCACGGCAATAATGGTGCCTAGAAGGAAGCCCCTGGCGTCTATCCCCACGACACATTCTACTGGTGGCTGGATTTTGGCTACCAACTCTAACAGCACCTCGCGGAGAGTGTTAGTGAGCTCTGGACTTTGAAACACTGAAAACATGTCTCTAAACCCCAATGCAATATTCAGTCTTGTTTGGAACTTACCTGAAGAGGACACCAGGTTTGGGAAAGTCTGGGTACTCCCGGACGTGATCCTTGAGGGCTTGGACTTTTGTCTCGAGTTCCGACATTGTGCGTTAAGGAGACAAGTTCCCTTGGGATAATTTGAGGTTAGGACATTTGCGGTCATGTGACAGATGCTGCAGCCCACAATACACTATGTGCATGGTGGGTTGCATCAAAGCACTGAACTGAATTTGGTACTTCGGGGGCGACATCGCGACGCGTGGCACAGGCAGCCAGCCGCACATTATTATCACTGTTATCAATGACGTCTCAATCGAAAATGACCCATTGTTAACACGATTACTTATGTAATACTCATAAACAATAATTTTACCTAACCACAAATTGTCGCGCAATTTTAGTATTTACACAATCATTGCATAACTGATTCTTTATTTATAGAAGCAATGACTAACAACGGGCTCTGGACACCACAACTCCCCCCTGTTCAAACTTTAATGCAACTAAAATATGTACAAGAAATGAGTCGAACCAAAAAAGAACAAATAAATTTATTACATAAAGTTGTCTATATTACTCTAGTGGCATCAACCATACAGTTACACGGGCGCCTTGTGTACCAGACTGAACCAATGCCCACACTCGCATCTTCGGGGCTGTCCCTTGTGCAGCCACATCCAGTTCACGCTGGTCGATTCCTCCTCGCAAACGCAACCCACTAGACGCGCGTCGAACGCCGAGGGGATCTCGTTGGGCTTGTCCTTAGTGCCTGGGCCCCTCTTGATGACTTTCAGGTCGAAGGGGTTGTCGTTCCCAGCGACTTTCGCCAGTAATTCGCGCTTCTCCAGACCGGTGGCGTGCTCCAGGGGGTCCCCCATGGTCACTGTTGACACACCGTTGTTTATTTTGGTCGGGGTGATTGGGGGCGACACGATTACGTAACTGTCAAGGGGGATGTCGCGAGAGCGACTGGGGTGGATGTGTGGATGAAGGTGCAGGGGGCTTACCCTTGGTGGAGAACCTGTAGCTGGAGCTCAGGACATTCTTTCTGGCGCTGGAGAGGGCAATTCTTGTGCACAGTGAAGCCATTTTGGGAACCTTTCCCGAAAACTGACAGCTGAACTTATTTCCGCTCCGGCGTTTGCGCACTGGGCGCCAGGGGGAGTCCTCGAAAGTCACTAGAATTTGAATCGAAGTTTGGCGGGGACAGTGGGGGCTCATTGTAAGGGCTCTGAGACAGACAAGTGACGCACGTGACGTGTGGAGTTTCACAGGGATGCTCCCCCTTACGATCAAGTGTGTCTTCGGTGTCAAAACTTTGATTTTCACGAGTTTAGGGATATCGAGCTATTGGCAATACTGATCCCGCCAAATGGCGCATGCGTAAACAGGCGACCATTCCTTTTTCGTATACGACAGACGAGGTACACGTTTTACTAAATTTCCGAATAGCAATTTTCGATTTTTGTGACATAAATACATCAAATTTGGTAACAATTTGCCCAAAGAGTGGTTCTCCAACACTGTCTTAATCGATGGTCTTTTCTGTGGGGCCGGATGGTGTGGAATTCCAGTGATATTGTGCGATTATAATAGTGTCTACCGAAAATCAGAGAACGGTAATACGGTGTTGTGATCACTAGTTTTGCACCGGAGACCCTATCGGGGCTGCTACCACTTGATGTATTTATCACAATCGCGGCCTTCGTAGCTGCTTCGTAATTGTTTTCGCTGTGACTTTGAGGTTAGGTCAAATAGTGACACCAGATTTGTTTTAGATGTCGTCGAAGATCGTGAAATCAGGGGGTAGCGACCCCGACGCGTTTGAGACGCAGGTGGCGCAGGCCCTGCTCGAGCTCGAAATGAACTCGGATTTGAAGGCCCAGATCAGGGAGTTGCACATTACGAAGGCAAAGGAGATCGAACTCAACAATAAAAAGGTGAGGGCCTTCTTATCGTAGTATCTAACAATGGAGTGAGTTCTTAGAGACAACTTAGTTACCATCATAGTTACCACACTTTTTTGCAAATTTTATTGGTTCATTTGTGCTCCTACATGATGAATTCACTTAGGACACCTAACGATGTCTAATGATTAGAAACACTATCTGATTTTTCCCAACACCCTAACCTCACTTCCGCCGCCATCTTGCACCCCACTAACGCTCCTCTTAATTTCAGTCGGTGATCATCTACGTGCCCATGCCCAAGCTGAAGCAGTTCCAGAAGATCCAGACCAGGTTGGTGCGCGAGCTGGAGAAGAAGTTCAGTGGAAAACACGTAGTTTTCGTAGGAGAGCGCAAGATTCTGCCCAAACCTACCCGGAAAACGCGCACCAAGAACAAGCAAAAGCGCCCACGGTCGCGTACTCTGACTGCAGTGTACGACGCCATCCTGGAGGATCTCGTGTATCCTGCGGAAATTGTAGGGAAGAGAATCCGAGTCAGATTGGATGGGTCACAGCTGATCAAGGTCCACCTTGACAAAAACCAACAGACTACTATTGAGCATAAGGTGGGTGTCTGCGGTTGTTGAAAAACAGTCAGTCACTGGTTAAATGATGAGTATACTTAGGACACCTAAAGATTTGCAGCCAAGAGGTTTGCAATGATTAGAATTTGTTTATCTGAAAGTTTTGGCTGTTTGACAGTAGGTTTTGATCTGGGAGCTGTTGCTAATTAGTATTGGTTTGCAGGTGGACACGTTCGCTTCCATTTACAAGAAGTTGACAGGGAGGGAGGTCACTTTTGAGTTTCCAGAACCCTATTTGTAATATGCGAGGTTATTTAATAAATATCTGAAAACATGTATTTTTCATTAAATGGACGTTGATTTTACCGTGGGGCCTCTTATTTAGTCCAGTTTCACGCGTTGAGTGCTGGGGTAACGATCTCTTCACTACCCCATTTTACCATTGAATTAGGTAAATAATTATAATTATATGAATGCAACTGTAATTGTTTTGCCTTCCTCAACACTTCCACAATAAAGCAACTGTGGTTCAAATGATCCCCCAAATAAAGTAAATAACTATATTTGTCACAGATTCGGGTTACATAAATACAAAAACCTACTTTAGCCTTAAAACTGAATTGAACCTAACTAACAATGCTGCACCCTGCTCAATGCAACAAAGCTCTTCTTACTCAACAAGTCGTGATACCCGATGGGCCCAGCCTCACAGTCGGCACAAGCCAAGTACTTCTTGAACCCCACGGAATGCGAGAACCCCACGTTCTGGAAAACGAACATGTCGTTGACGCTCCAGAACAACGAGACAGTCTCGGTCTCCGGATTCGACTCGTTGAGCTTGCTCTGTCTGATCAGAGGCAACTGGAACTAAAAATACACGTTTACACCCTTACCAACGAACTAGGGGACCTAACCTCAAAACTTGTGAACGTGGCCGAAGAGGGGCTCAGAATCACCGATTTACAGAATTTACACTTGACGCTGCGGCTGTTGCGGCCCTCGGAGATCTCGCTTTCGTAGTTTTCGCTGCAATCGGGCATCTTTGGGCTCGTTGTTGGGGGTGGTGCAGCGGTAGTTAAGGTGGGTACGTACGGGCTACTTGGCGTGTTTGGCGGAGTAGTGCTTCGTGCCGTTGACGGTGGAGGCGCGCGCGTGTTTCGCTAGGAGGGCGTTGACGTCCATCTTGGGGGTGGTGAGGCGTCTGCATGTCACATTTAAGAGATTTGGTGGTAATAATGAATTTGACTATGCAACCCAAATAACGTTTGGTGTGGATGGAACTTACTGTATATATGGGGTGATTTCAGGGACGGTCCACTTTTCCTTTGCTTCGAAAAGAGCATCAAACCTGGCGTTGACGTCTTCAGGGAGTCGCGCTTCTGGGAAGAAAGAAATGATATTTGGGCTAGACTTCCGGTCGATGATGGCAATCCCGTAGAGTAGCTCCTCCTCTGGGACCATTCCTTCGGGCACTGATTCCCTCCAGGCTTGCAGAAACTCCTCCAGGTTGAACTTCCCGGCTCCGTACAAGAGGATCTCGGCGAAGAATCTACAGATTTCCGCCTGTTTGTAGGAATACAGCTGGAGACCGTCCACGATTTTTGACGGCTCAGTATACTTATCAAACAAGGATGTGATTATCTCCTCGGGGACAAGATCACTCAGACTGGTGAGAGTCTCTTCGTAGTCGATCTCGTCTAGCTTCCAGGAGTTTTCGTCGATGAGCTTCAACATGTAGGACAAGGCCCTAAAATGGTACTCTATATCCAAGAGTCTGACCTTGTTATTGATGGTTGATGTGGTCAGCTTGCCCAACTCCTCTTTTAATTCCTGTTCAGAAGCTTGCACCACGCCGTTCAGCTCGTCAAAACTAAACAAATCCTCCGTGTGCACTTCAGCTTCGTGTTCCGGCCCCCGATAGAGCGACTTGTTCAGCAATTCCATCAACTTCTCCAAGTGCGGCTTGCTAGGGCTCACGGCCAGGTACTCATAGAAAATTCCCTTTACCGTTACCCGTCCACAGCATCTCTCCTTGACTTCTTTTAATTCTTCCTGGAACTTCATATCTTGTACCAAAAGTAGGCTGTTTGAAGTTTCCGCGCCTCTGACGTCATATGTTTGCGCGTCTGTGCAGAGAACTACGTTCTCGTCGTCGCCGCCTTTGATGTACAGGGTCTGTCCTTCTCTGAGGAGTTTTTCCAGATTGCTGTCCAGTTCCAGCAGTTTGTAGTTGTTGTTGTAGAGGTTGTCGTCGGTAAAATAGATTGTTTGCGAGGTTGGCAATATCTCGGCCTCGGAGAGCTTGGCCAATTGGAGGATTTGGTTGATTTCTTCCAGGTTGCGGCTGTAACGACGACTCGTATAACTATATAATTAAACTTTATTTTGGGACTTGAAGCGCGTCAGCTAGACTCGTGTGGACCCACCCTTAGACACTGCTTCTAACCTTCAAAATTCCAATACATTTTGTTACCTTTTCTTGTGCACTCTGGCTCCACGTTTAGGAAAAATCAACAAGATTGGTCAAGAGTAGTCACACTTACCCCGTTTTCGCATCCATTTTCACCAAAAAACACTCCCCTTTTTTGCAGATTTACTCAACACTTTTGGCGGGCTTTTCGTCTGTCAAAGCGCTTTTGAACACCTGACGTCACTATCATCGTCAGCTGTCATTCTAGTGTCAAAGTTCGCGGAGATAACGGATAATCTTCAAGTGATTGTTGTTTAAGACAGTAAATATTTTTCAGTTTAAATATTGAATTCGTGTTAAGATAATGTGACCAAGCCTCATGATGACATCGCCCGTGAAACCTTGGGAGAGTGCTCCGAAGTTGCAAAATTCTACACAACTCAGAAACCACACCAGTGCTAATCTTAGGGATTTGGCAGCCCCCAGAAGCGCTCCGGTGCTCCCACCTTTGCCGAGAAGCGCCCCCATGGCCGCCTACAGCTCGTACATGCCCCCGTATTCCACCGGTAAGTTGACCATTGAACCCAAATGCAATAGTACCATAGTGGGCTGTGAGCGAAGTCACAAAATGGATGCAATAAATTTTCCTGTTTACTTTATAAGCGAAAGTAACGATTTAACAGTGAAAATGCGTTCGTTTCTGTATCCCAACGAACAGTGTAGTGTTTTTGATTTAATTTTATTATGGTTTTTCAGGTTACAACAGCCTTGGCTATGGCGGCTACAATTCTTACAGCTCCTACGGCATGCCCTACCGCAGCTCCATGTACAGCTCCTACGGGGGCTACGGAGGCATGTACGGCGTGGGGTCCTACCAGGACGACGCGGAGCGGCGCTTCGTCCAGTACGCCGAGGAGAGCTCTCGGAACACATTTGCGAATGTGGAGAGTATCGTTCGGGCCGTAAACAGCATCTCCATGATGTTAGACAACACCTTCTTTGCCATGACCAGCTCCTTCCGGGCTGTTTTAAGTGTGGCCGAAAATTTCGGGAGACTCCGGTCCATGTTCGGCCACATCTGGTACTCGATCAGCTTGTTCCGGCTGTTCAGCTGGCTGCACAGGAAGTTTTTGTGGCTCACGGGCCGACAGGCCCCCAGGAGCGCGGCGGCAGCGGCGTGGCGGCAGGCCGCGGAAGGGGCATCGCCCGCAGGTCCGGCCCCTGGTTCTAGTTGGCCCACTTTGGCGTTCCTCGGGGTCCTTGTGTCAGCGCCCTACATTATCAGCAAGTTTCTGCCCAAATATGAAGGTGGGTAGGTGTGTTTTTTGAATAATTACAATGAAAATGTTGCAATGTTTAGATAAGACGGACCCCGTCAACTGGAAAACCCCGGGGGCACGGACCAAAGCCGCCTTCGATTTCGTAGCCAGAAGCGCCAGCGAGCTCAGCGTGCAGACCAACGACGAGGTTACACTTGCCCCCACCTACATTCAGGAAGAGATGAACCTCAAAAACACAGGCTGGGCCTTCGCCCTCTGCAACGGTCGTTCCGGGGTGGTACCCCTGAATCACTTGGTACTTGACAAGTCGCCGATCAGAACGAATCCTCCTACGGGGAGCGACAAGGAAATTCTGGTAGCCAGGGAGAACACCGGTGCAACCCACAAAACACATACCAAGAGGGTGAGCTTTGGGGAGAACCAGATTTTCGAAAATGTTGATCTGGAGGACTACGTCAAGCCGGAAGGTGGTGGCAGTTCTAGAGGTGAGGAGTCGGAATTGGGTAAAGATAGGGAGGTTGAAAATGTGGAGACAAAAAGTCCAGAGGCAAACTGAAGTGATGTTTCAACTTGTTATGTAGTTTTACGTATATTTATGGCGACGGCTGTACCCACTAGCGGCGGTGAGAGTACTGATTTTGTATTTTTATTTTATACTTTGTAAGATTGTCTACTTATTATGTGATTTTAAGATTTTCTATTGGGATGTGTTTAATAATAATAGTTTTTATTGTTTCACAGATCCGTTTTTTACCCTGTGTGGTACCAACTCCTAAAAATACTCCATATGATCCACAAAATTTTCCTAATCATATGGAAATCAAATATTGAAAAAGGTTTGCATATGTAAGATTTCCATAGGTGCTCTTGATGGACATTTTGTAGATCATCCTGAAACTCTTAAGTCACATATCCCTCTACCTTTTCAACCTATCAGAACTTTAAATGAAAAAAATCCATTACAATTTGCTTATCGCCAAAAGTGCAATGTTGGCGTATTAATCTATCGATTTTAAATACCGGATTTTGACGTTTTGAGACAGGATCTGAGAATATTCGCTCCCCTAATGAATTTAGAACAAAACATTAAATACGAAAGTTGTAGAGTATAAAAAAAACTATATAAACCTGTTTTTAGTGCTTTTGTAACAGCTTTTGGTAGAGCAGTAAGAAGAGATGAAAATAAATGATAATTGTGATGAAACAGCATTATCTAGGAAAATTTGAAGATGATACGTCACTGTCAATTATATGCTAAATGGTAAAAAAGAGATTTGTTAGTAATAGTGTTACCTTGATTTTTCAAAAAAAAAGTTAGTGAAGACTCAATGGCGGACGATCAATTCCGCCCGTTGAAATATATAACAAAAGAATCACATTTCCATGGACAGTCCTGTTTTTAGTATTGCTTTATTTCTTTTTCCGGTTTGAACTTGAATGTGTTAAATACACATGGATTTAAGTACATACTACTTTTTATTCTGTACAACTTTTAAGGGAGCCAATGGACCCTTTGCACTAGAAGAAAATTTATTAGTACTCATGCGCGGCGGGAACTAAACCACACCCAAAATGTTTTAAATCTAGTGATTTCTACCACGCCAGCATTAAATTCCGAAAATGGAAATTCCCTAACAATAACAGCACGACTGGCATGCTTTAAGAGCGTTCATTACCAGACGCCATCTTGGATAATTTGTTTCTTCGAATAAATCGATTACCATATTGATTTATCGATTTTTAAAAACGCGGAAAGTTAGAATCTTGGACCGATGCGTTTACGAAAGTCCAAAATTTTTTGTTTCTAAAAAAAATTGAAAAAAAAAATCGTTAATTGACAGAAAAATTTTGTTTAGGGGAGTTTCGAACGTTGCTACAACTTATTAAAAACGTTCCGTGTAAAAAAACAAATCATTTACGCAAGTACTAAGCACATGAATGGAAAAATTTGTTTTAATAATTTTCTAAGCGGTTGGTGTCGCCATCTATAGCAGATTGAGGGTTGTGAACAATTTGGCAACAAAGCTCTCGGTCCTACGGCTCTCACAACGCACTGTTTTGTGCTCCTTAGTAGAGCGGCAGCCAGCGCTCGTAGAGGATGAACTTGTCTTGTAGATCGATGATCGATAAATAAAGACCAACATCGATTGAAATTTCAGGGCAATTTTAGAATGAAAGAAGAAGTTATTACCCACATAGTTAATTTTTCAAAAACCAATTCAAGGGTCCTTTTGAATTACGTCAGAATTTTAAAAATCGTGTATTTTTGTTTTATGGGTTGTGAGAAAACGAATCAAATTAGAGCAAAAATTCACAGGAATTCAATAAATTATAACAGTAACTGCGTATAGCTGCGTATTAGCTTTATGATGAATTGTTATTGAGTTGCCTATTATGGAGATATACTTTTACATTGTTTTTTTTTTCTGGAGATCAGTTCATGATATCAAAAGGGCCATTTTAATAACGAATTGGATACAAAGAAACGCCGAACACACATAATAATTTTGGCAGTTCTTAAAAAAATACTTCTTGGTTGTCAAAGAGACCGCCGGCGCCTTTCAGTATGGCGTTAAAAAACAAAATAAAGAAATTAATAATGCCAATTATAAGAGCACAGAACCTGAGAACAGTCTTGACTGCAGTCGGCTTTTAGTGTTTTCAAGTGTTGTTACTTTTGACTAATTGTTAGTGTAAAAACTAGACCTTTCGTCATATTGACTCCAACAGACTTTGCGTTTTTTGTATTCTTAGTTTTGACTATTGTTATAGTGTTAATAGTTTTGTTAGTGATAGTTTTTTGTGATATGGGGGGTGTGTGTAAAAGACGCGATAGTGGTAAGGGTAACAGAACTTTATCGGGGAAAAGAAAAAACCGGCGATTGGCTCAATTGAGGTGGGTATTAAGAATTTTTTTTAAGATTTGTGCACGGATAGGTGTAGGATCGATATACAGACCGTTTCAATCGAAACGAGCCACCCTCAATAACTTTTTAGGAAAAGATATTTAAGAAAAATCTAAAAACAGGTCAATTTTTATCTCGAGGGGGACATGTTTTGATGCGATAGTTAACAGGCTTGGTGCAACCCCATACGCCTGACAGGAACAACCTCGATTTTTTAGATAGGGAATAGGGGTCGAGTAACATGTCGTTTGAAAGGTCTTTTAATTTTTTTTATTTGCATAGTCTATAAGTTAGTAATTAAAAATGAAACATTTTTTTACGGATTTGTTTTGCATTTAGGAATGCCTGCAATTAACGATAAAAAGCTTGCAATAAACATTATTAGACAATTTATTATTGATCTGAATAATGCTGTAATCAAATTTGTCGCCATCCATACTCATTTATACCAATCCTTAACAATAAGTAAATAAATAAACTGAAAACAAAATAGTCGTGTTAATTTCCTGAGCGATAAAGCAACTGTAGCATTGAACACTAAATTTGATTTTCTTTTTTGTATATTTGGTAGGTATGGGAATAGGTCGGTAAGTATTTTTCAAATGGATATGGGGGCCCAGGGGGCCCCCTTGGGCTGGACCGATTTTTCGGCTCGACCGACTTTTATGAAGTATTTTTTTTATATTTGGTAGGTATGGGAATAAGTCGTAAAGTATTCGCCCCGAATAGCAGAATAACCATTAAAACATGGACATGAAGGCTCAGGAGGGCCCTTGGGTTTATAATTCAAGAAGGGCTTTTATGATATTTGATTTGTTGGATTTGTCTCCGCCCCGAATAGCAGAATGACTATTGAAACATGGACAGGGGGCTCAGGGGGAACCCTTGGGTTTATAACTCAAGAACAGTTGGACCGATTTTTATTATCTTTGATTTGTTGTGTTTGTCTCCGTCCCGAATAGCAGAATAACTATTAATACATGGGCATGGGGGCTCAGGGGCCTCCTTTGGTTTATAACCCAAGAACGGCTGGACCGATCTTTAATTTGTTGGATTTGCCTCCGCTCCGAATAAAAAAAGTGAATTCAGCTAATAAGTTAACACAACATTTATTGATGCTGAGGTGATACAAAGTTCGCCGGGTCAGCTAGTTTTTTATATAATTGTATACCTATTTTTTTATTATTTGGACTCCAAAAGGAATTCTATGAAGTGGTAGTTTTATTTGACTGTATAAAATGTACAAAATAACCAACATTTGCAATTTTTAGATTAATTTTGACGAAGAATTCTGGAAAGAACAAATGTACCCGCATTTAAGGATTTTTTATTTTAATTGTTTTTTACCTGAGTTGTTAGATCCAAGGCAGAAGCGAGGAAAAACAATAAGGAACCCCCCAAGAAATGAGGAATTAACTTTTGAAATTATTAGACAATACTAAATAGTTATTATTATTGTTTTTAAAATTTATCAGAAGGAAATCCTCGTGATTCCGACCTTCACGAGGTTTCTTGCTGGTCAGATGTTTTAATCGCACATCGTAGCCACCCCCAAAACCACGGGGTGAGTAACTACGAATACCGAGAATTACCCTGAGCAAACGCAACGACCTCAAGACAAGCGCCTTTTGCATTCCAATAGTTATTATTATGATTGTTTATTTTATTTTTATTATTATTGTGATTTATTTTCTTTCTCCATTTCCGCACAACTAAAATAGTAATTATTATACGAGTTCCTGTGTAAATTGGACGTAAAGCGTTCAATCTACACAGGAACGAGTGTAATACAACGTTTTATCGTTCGATACAACCCTGGAAAGCCTTTAAATTGCTTAAAATCCATAAAAATAGTTTGACGTTTATCTGTCATTTTAATTATTTCATGACAGTGTTTACACAAGCGAAAATTTGAAAATTCTGACAATGTCGAACGATAAATGTTATTTATTTAATCTTTAATGTCAAAATTGAATTTTATCTACTCTTTACCGCATGTTAAAATGCAATTTTATCGTTTAGAAAAAACTTCTATACCAACATCCATTGTTGTATTACTGTCTAACGTTTTTTTGACATTTTGTTTGACAGTTGAATTTTTCACGTCAAAGAATTAAATCCATGTTGCAGTAAAAACCGTGAAGATTGAATAAAATTTTATATTATATACGACGATAAAATTGATGATTATCTATCTTTTCGAGTGACTTTAACGTCTCGGCTAACGCGTCGACGTTATTAAATAATTAATATATACCACATAAATAACTATTACCTTTTGCCACGACGTTTTACCATGACAATAATACAAAATTTATTTTATGCATGAAATTATCTAGCTGAATTCATTATTTACTTTACCTCTACGACAAAGTTAATTTTTGTAAACTCAATTTTGTTGCTCTACTTTCGGTGTCACGTTTTTGTTACGTTGACAGGTTGGCAGTTTTACTTGCAAAATTTCCGGGGAACAAAATTTCTTTCAAAAGTAAATTTGATCCGGTAGAACAATAGCCTCTCGTGTAATTACATAGGGACGATTAATTTTACGCATTTGGCAGAACCCGTATTGATCAGAAAATACAATGTTTCTAAAAAACTATATTTTGTTCGATTAAAAGTTAGGGCTAACTTTTTTCACTGTCAAACTTAATTCAATTCAATAAATCATTTGAAATTATGATTATTTTAAAATTATGTTCCATTCCTAACAGTGCACACCGCTTTGCGATTTTACAACTTCCATCGCTCAGTCGTTCAATGATATAAAAGCAAGCGCTACAAGCTGTGTTGTCAGATCGTTTTAAGAGTACGAACAAGCTCAGCACTCCCACTATTTAGTCTCTCTCTTCGACGCACGCTTGTGGGATGCAACGCAAGGTGGATTCGTGTCTATACGTAGTACAGATGGACACACCGACAGCATTAGGGCATGTGGTTTCTACAGAGACGGAAGACGAATGTTTGTTTACATTTGAAAACTTGACCGACTAGAGAACGCTCTTAATCTAACAATCTGTAGGACAAGAAGTGGTGTTTAGTGGTTATAAAAAATGCCTAAATGTGCCGTTCCCTTATGTCCGAATTCGAAAAAATATTGTGCAGGGGTCCCACTGTTTTCGATTCCAAGAAATTCCAAGTCCTGTGCACTAGTCAAGTATCAGTACCCACAGTACTACCAACCCAATATCAGGGTCGCTGAAAACACCACCCTTGTCCCACTCTTTGCGCATGAGCACTATAACATTTTTCTAATGCAAAGGGTGCATATTCTTTTTTTTTTTAATTTTACATGTGAAATTCCGGTCTCAAAATCCGTTTTACACCCAGTATGTAAATTTGCTCATTGTAAAAAAGAGGTACATATTACAAAAGTGAATGAAGGCCCGATAGAAGCAGGAAGAACCCGGACAGAATAAAGGAGAAAGGTACAAAAACAAATTCCCTAAAAAAACTTAGTGTATTAGTCAAATATTTACATAAATATTCGGTCCCTACATTTACAAATACAATACTGTACCGAAGTAAAATAACTTAGAATCTCGATGGAACTACATCGGCAGGACTGGTAACTGGTCACGCTTTCACCCCGAGTCTCTGGTTCTTGAACCAGAGACACCCGCTGACCAAACTACTCACGGTAAGCAGCGAGATCATGATCACCGAGGCCAGCACGAAGCTCTGGGTGGACATGCAGACCTCCTCCGTCTGACTCACGTCCACGATGGCGTAGCCGCTCTCCCTCAGCTCCTCGGGCAGGATCACCCTCAGGTGCTTCCCCATGGTGACGCCCTCCCCCAGAGTGCTGTTCCCGTACATGACGTCACGCTTCCTGCGCCTGCCGGGCTCCAGCTGCTGGTTCGGTTCGGGGCAAACTTGACAGTCGGTCTTGCACAGTTCGATGTTGCACTGGATCATCAGGTCCATGGCGTCGGGGAACTTGAACGCGTTGAAGAAGGCGTAGGCGATGATGGAGGCGCCGGTGTCGCCGGTGTTGCGCGTCTTCTGGAAGGCCCCGAAGAGTTTGGGTTTAAGGATGCAGCCGTTGTCGTCGGTGAGCGGATAGACTCGGTCGCCGGCGGAGTCGGTGGCCCTGCAGTCCTTCACCTGGAGGTCGAAGCCGGGGTCACCGCTCACGGAGATGACGAGCGTCATCTGGTCGCCGATCTTGACGAGGCCGTTGGCAGGAGGGGCGAAGGGACCGCGGCCGAGTTGGATGTCGAGTTTGGCCATGGCGGTATCGCCGCTGAAGGTGACGATCTCCTGGGTGAGCATGCCGACGCTCAGGGACACGCTGAGGGAGTCCTTGATGTTGCCCTCCCACAGGCAGCGGACGGCGCGGATGGTGTCCCACACTTCTTGGATGCCCTGCTCGTTCTGGATCACCAGGACGTTCTCCAGATAGGACTGGCCTTGTGTGTCGAAAGCGTTGATGAACTCGGTGCCGCAGGAATTGAGGCTCACGGTGAACTTGTACTTTGTCTGCTCGGAGTTCTCGTTGACGTAGCGGCACTCCGGCGTGTCGTAGTAGCCCTTGGAGTAGATCACCCCGTTGAATTCACGATTGAACTCGATGCTGATGGTCATCATGTCCTTGGCGCACTCGACGTCGATGGCGTGGATGTGGGGCGGGTGTTTCAGGTCCTCTTCCGTGGGAGTTCCAGGGGGGGAGGTGCCTCCTGGGAGTTCCGTGGACGGCACTATATTGTTATCATCCGGTGACTGAGTTGAGGTGATACCGGTTCCACCCTCTGTTGGTTGGGGGGTGATGGCGGGTGAGGTGAAGTGGGTGGTGGGGCCCGAGGTGATGGGAAGGCCGGTGGATGGGCCGGGGGTTTGGGGGGCCTCGGGGGTGGAGGGGGGTTGAGTCGGGAAAGAAGGACCAGTTGGAGGTTGCGTGGGGACGCCGGGCCGCTCGGTTGAAGAACCGGGTTGTTCCGTTGGAGGGGCCGTGGGGAAACCGGGACGTTGCGTTGTTGGTTGAGTGGGGAAGCTGGTACCTTCAGTGGGGAATCCCGTTGGGGGGGCAGTTGGGAAACCGGGACGTTGAGTCGGATATCCTGTTGGAGGAGCCGTGGGGAAACCAGGACGTTGAGTCGGATAACCGGTTGGGGGTTGAGTTGGGTACCCAGTTGGAGGGGCCGTGGGGAAACCGGGGCGTTGAGTCGGATATCCTGTTGGAGGGGCAGTCGGGAATCCTGTCGGGGGAGCAGTTGGGAAACCGGGACGTTCAGTAGGATATCCTGTTGAGGGCGCCGTCGGGAAACCGGGACGTTGCGTCGGATATCCAGTGGGGGGTTGAGTCGGGTATCCTGTTGGGGGCGCCGTCGGGAAACCGGGGCGTTGCGTCGGATATCCAGTGGGGGGTTGAGTCGGGTATCCTGTTGGTGGGGCGGTGGGGAAGCCGGGACGCTGGGTCGGGTATCCGGTGGGAGGTTGAGTTGGGAACCCGGGGGTTTGAGTAGGGAAACCAGGACGTTGGGTTGTAGGTTGGGTGGGGAAACCAGTAAAACCAGGACGTTGAGTCGGGTAACCTAGAAATTAAAACATTTTGTTGATCGTGTCTACAGAATAGCATCACAATATACCTGTGAAGGGAGGCTGCGAGCTGGGAAATCCAGTAAACGGTGGGGTGATCTCATTGGTCGGCGAAGGATACCCCTCCCCTGTGACCGTTCCGGTTGTTGGGTTCGTGTAGATGGGGAAGGGTGGCTGGGGGGTGATCCCCGCTGGGGGGTAGCCCTGAGGCTCGAATGGCCTCGGTTTTTGCGTATTGCTGGGAGGAAGGTATTCACGAAGGGTCCCTTGGCGAACTACACAAAATTATTATTAATTTAATACGGTCCTGACAAATAAAACGTGTACATTTTGGACTGCTTTCAGGGTTCTCTTAAATAATTATCAAGTCCATAATATCGTAGACTCGAGTAATATAATTAAAGATGGAGCGATAAGAAAGAGAAGAGATGACAAAGAAGGATCGAACCACTGTGATCTCCGTAACAAATACACCTATTATGTGCAAATGACACCAACAAAACGGCTTTTTCAGCACCACAAAACAATGTGCCTCACACATAAACCACCAGTGGACGTAATTAAGCACGTTAATTGCTCAAATCAACTAATTACCGCTAACGAAGTTTTTAGCGAGATAAACGTGAGACGCTCGGCATTCTTTCGAAGCGATTGCTCAAACTGCAAAACCTACTTTTCCTGGCGTTCTGCGTGTAAACCCCTTGGAGCCACTGAAGGATGTTTTGGACCATCTGGTCGGCGCTGGTTTGCCTTGCGACCCGTTGTCCTAGATTAATAAATTCATAACGTTTAGATGGAAACAGCGGGAATTCGAAATTACCTTTCGATGAGTCTTTAACGGCTTTGTCGGCAGTGGCGGAGGTTGCCAAGACGGCGGCGAGGATGATGGCAAATCTCATCCTGAAAATCGGTATCGTTATTTTAAGGAAAGAAAGTGGTGACGTTTTTTCCCACGTGCACCGTTAGTTGTAAATAATAATGGACATTTAACCCAGAAATTTGTACTAAAAACTAGACAATAAAGCAGCAACTCAACATCTTAACCGTGTATCTCTTCCTATATTATATCGCATAATGTTTGTTTGGCCTCTTCACCGGTCATAAACCACTCTTAGTCGCCGATAATTTCGCTTTCACGAGAACATCTATGACGATGCTCACCGCAAACATGATTATGTATAGGTATAAAAGTGAATGTTTGAAAAATTTCGTTTGACCTCTGCGCTTCTGTGAGGAGTCCCACAGAGATATGGGTTCACAATGGGGCCCTATGGTGCAATTCCCTATGGGAATGTTTAAAATCGAAGTTGCGGTTTCGTCATATAGAGTGACCCAATAATGTTACTTATTTTTCTCTTTTTTTTTTTGTTTTTGTGGTGTTCTTTTGATGATTGTTTCTTTTATTTGCCGCTTAATTTATCTAGGCTGTATACTAATATCTCATACACGCACAAATTCTTGGTTTATTCTTTCATCATTTTATTAGCTTTCCCAAGTTATCAAAAATTATTCAAATTGTTGTTAGTTATGCAAATTTTAACACCTTTTTGTAATGGCTATCCTTACGTAATAATAAAAATAAATTTACTCTTTTGAATTTTTTATCTAGCAGGCTGTTTCGTTACATGTCGGTGATTGATTTACGCAAAGACTACTTGATGCCCGACAATCTTGACACGTGTTCCGCTAATCAACGCAACAGCCTGCTAGATAAAAATCGATTTGGCCACACAGGTAAATAACATCCAAAAAAACCGTATTGTCACTGCGAAATTTATTGCCAATTCCGCTTTCCGTTTTTTTTTTTTTTCAAAGGAAGTGAGCGCATTGCGACCGCTTCCGATCTTCTCGGTTCACTAGCATAAAATCGGTACCAAGTTCAACCGAACTAAGAGTTCCAAAAAAATCAAGTTGGCTCATGGGAACCCCCGCGTTGGGCAAACCAGCCATCTAGATTAAAATCAGCCGCGATAGTAATTATAATTATGAGTGTCGCAATGAGAACGTGCATCTTCGTTGCAAAACATCCTCCGAAGATTCACATATTATAGTCTGCCTTTCATTTCGGGGATCTAAGTATTTCCCAATTTATCTAACTGCCTTTTGTGCAACGAATTGGGGGAAAGTGGATCAAAATGGGCGAAATGCCAGCTTGCGCAAATGCGAGTCACAAAGGGCAAATTAAGACAAGTCATGAAACTCGGTACTTTCTCTATCATTGTTTAATTGCGGTTGCGTCAAGTTTGTACTTCGAGAAAATGTATTTTTATCTTGTAAACGCGAAGACAATTTTCGAGATGGCCTCAATTGACGACATCGATGGAGTTTGTTCAAATTACCATTTCGCAACGCGGAGATGGGTATTGAAAGGATCCGTTTCGAAACGGAAGCTGCCAAAACATGTGTGAGAAGAGTAAAGAGTTGCTTCATCTTTGTTTGGTGTCGGTGACTTCTTATTTTTAACAGTTCCATTCATGGGAATTCGAGGCATCGATGTGTTGCAAATCCGGCCATAAATAACGTTTAATAATCTTTGGACAAATTGGGGGAATTGCTTTTACTTTGTTGGCGATTAAAAGATCAAGGATTTAGACCGTCAGAAGTGAACTATCGTTCTCTATACGATTCAAGTTGGGAGGTTTGCCCGGGGAGTAGTTGCTAACACAACATCTTCGATATGTTCACTACGAATAAGGGAATAATTGTTGGTAAAGCCTTCAACCAAACCCAGCATGTGTCTTGAAGACAAATTACCTCATCTTCACTTCTAATATAATATAATTCCTATTGATGCCGTCAGGAATTGTAATTGTTGATATTGCGAATCACCATCTCAGAATAAACACGTATAAACGGCTTATCTGAAATTTCTAATCTCATAAATCACATTGATGAATCGAAGAAATTGGACTGTCACAACTTGCTTTTACTTTATGATTGGTGACTGTCAGATTGCTCGAGCGGAACTATAGATTGTCTAAGTTAGATTTTTTAACTGAGGGGTTCGTGCCCGGAAAGTACTTGCAACAATTTTTTAAACAGGATAATTTTGCTTTTACTCTTGAAGCAAAACTTAAAAGTAATATGCAATGAACAGAAAAATAAAAAGTTATAAGATTTAAAAGAGAAAAAAATTTGGAGTCAAGAAATAAAAAGTATTTGGAAGAGACACTGAAGATAAAAAAAAACAAAAATATGAAAGAATGAAAAAAGAAGAAATGAGTAATCATAATTTATGAACAGATATAGGAATAGCGAAAAGACGCTGGAAATATAGTCAAAGAAATCAAAAAACAAAGATGAAATGCTCCTAAATAATTAATATCAATAATAATTCAACGGAAGTAAAGCAACAAAAAGATTGATAGAAATGAAAGAAAATAAAAAATGACAGTAAAGAAAATGGAAAAAAATGGCAAAAACGAAATAAAATGGAACTTCAGAAATTAGGGGCCCTCAAAAAATAGAAGGAAATAAAGAAGCGGTGCGAATAAAGGCATGAGAATAAAACAAAGGAACAAACAAAACCAGAAATAGCAACAAAGAAAACAAAGGTTTCAATAATAAGAAATAAAGATATTGTGCAGTTGATTACAACATGAAATAAAAAAATAAATAAATATAAAATAATGAGACAATAAATTCGAAAAGAACAGCGAACTTAATTAAAATCAGTTCTATTTTATTCTAAATATCAATTCTCTATTTTTAAATATTTATTTTTATTCTTTTCTTTATTAATTATATTTTCCTATGGTTTCTTTCGTTTCTTTCTTTCCCCTATGTTTTAAATTTTTGTCACTAACTGCCTTTTTCTGTATCTATCAGAATTTGTTTTGTGGCCTATATTTGATTGTTTAATTATCGTTTTTTGTTCGTTACATTTTTAGTTTTTATTTTGATGTCTCTTGTTTGGGTTTATTTATTTTGTCGTTTCTCTTTATTAATTTCTTTGTGCCACCATTTTCAAAGTTGTTTCACTTTCTTTTTATTTTTTTTTAAATTTTATCTTCATATTTTCGTTTTACCTTTCCTATCTGCGGTAGAGTTTGTTTCGATTTTCTTATTATGTTTTGTTCGTAGGTGTGTCTGTTACTTTGTGTTTGGTTGTTCTTTTGGTTTTATATTTTATTTCTACTGTTTTATTTCTTTTTTGATCTTTTCGTTTGCTTTTGTCCTTTCTGTTTTGATTTATTTAAAAATATTTAGTTTTCGTGACTTTTTGACCTTACTAAGAGCGTAATTTTATCATTTACCACGTAATTTTTCTGACATTATTTTGGAAATTTGGACTCCCGAGTGTAGTTAAATCTTGATAGAAACTTTGAAAGCTATTTAGGCAACCAGTGTAAAAAGTGACTTTTTATTGCACGCGACATGAAAATTGTTTTAGAAGCCGAATGCCGAATTATGTTAAAGGCCATACCACTTTTTACACATGTTGCATACAATCATTTTTCCAAGATCGTCCAAATCACAAACGAAACTAGTTCTAGCGAAAAACGGAGGTTCTGACAGTACCAATTTATAATAAATTTTGCACTAGTGCAAAAATGGTGCAAAGAATGATCTCGTAGAAAAACATTTACATAACCAAAACTGAAGCAGAATTACATAAACTGTTTAAGTTCAATTAGGGGGCGGTGCAAAAATGTTGCAAAATCACATTCCAAAATTGATATCAAAAATCCAAAATATCCCAGCTTTAGCACCCATAAAACCTCGAAATTACACCTTTCAAACACAAGTAACTGCTGAAACGTGCCGGTTCTTTAATAACGTCTTGTTACCAGAGCCTCAACATTGTAATTTCGATCCAAATAGTGCTGCGACCGCAACCCATCGATTTAGCCCCATTTACCATCGCGGTGCCGAAAGACGGAAGCATTTGCGCACGAATCTCGGCCCAATTTTCTGAATGAAAATTGCCCCAACAATGGGGCTAATCTATCGGTTGCGAAAGCTTAAATAATATAATGTAATTTTATGATAATGCCAGGGTTATTCACTTCGGAATTAATGACTTGTGCGTTTTCACAACGATTATTTCACACTCGGCGGAGTGAAAAAGCGGTTTTCCACGCTCGGGATTATCTTTTTTTAGTTGAATTTCTACACGATACAAGATATAAGACAAAAAAAGATGGGTCACGTGATTCTGCACCCTCGGACAAGTGACACTCTCGCCCCCACACTCCCCAACGCACCACCACTGTCACTCTTACCTGCAGCAACGTTATCCTAATCACAAAAGACTAAAAACTAACTAGATGCATCTTCTCATCATTTCCCTTTTATATACGTACACTTATTGGTGCTCGCGAAATCCCCCAATGTAATACGTCCCACTAGTACTGTTTTTCCCACCTAAAATATTCAGCTGGTCGGCTGGGATGGGAGAGAGTAAGTACCGCGAGCTAGTGGTACCAGAAAAAATCGCAGCGATGCTCCCATTGACATGTCGCGATTTTTATCATTTCGTTTGTCCGACAGAATGTCGTATTCTAAATTGAGGCATAACAAACGATAGTGAAGACATAAAAGTCGAGGATGGCAAGGCAATCATGCAATTATCACTACGAACAAGGCGATGATGGATCGTTTTTGTGATTTTCTGCTGAAAAATTGGTTTGGAATTTCGATGAGGTGTAGATTTGGTATCGCTGCCGTATTTGGGTGTTTCTGATCGAGGAAGGCTTTGGTGCCATTGTTAGTACTATGAGACTAGATTAGTCAGAATACATAAAAATACACAATTTTGTGTCTTCCGAAACTGTGGATTGTATGAGGGAGAAGTTTTTAAAAATATTTTATGTCATCAATTATTACGACTGACACAATAGAGACATTTGTTTAATTGCGTACTAAAATCAAATGAATAATAACTCTTTCATTAACTCTTTGTTATAGATATTAAATAAATAATGCTATGACACCTATGACTGTCAATAATTAAATTCTTAATTACTTAATTATTATTACAATAGAAAGATCATTCAATGTTTGCTTGTGTGCTAATCATCGACATACCTTCGGTACGTAACAGCCTACTATAGGTAAAATTATTATGATTCATTAATCTAGTTTTTTCGTACTTTGTTTCTTCTTTTTCTAATTCATTAATTAGTTATCAACGTTTTTCAACATATTTTTCCTTTTCTTGTACTCATCGTATTTTATTTATGGCTTTCCTTTCCTCATTTCCACCTTTCTTGTTTTAATTTCTTAATTTTTCCAGTTTCATTTATGCATAATTTCGATATGCTATTATTTCAATAATTTCTGCACTCACCTCGTATAAATATGAACTAAACACAAGAAATGACATTTGACTGCCCATTGACCTTGACTTTTGCAGTGTACAGGAAATATGTCATCTTAATTTTATTGTACGAATTAAAAAAGACAAATTTTCATCTTTGTCGGTTTCTAAAACACCATGTATATATGTTTCACATTTCATTTTTAAATCCTTTGTATTCATTTATTGTTTTAACCTCCATAGTACTTTTAACGATATTGTCAGTTTTTTATTTTTATTTTCCATTTTTCAACTTTCATATCAGAATAATATTTATTAAAATTAGCGCCACATCGCTTCACAATGTTAATAATTTTTACATTAACCTATCAAATTGTAACAAGTATACAAATTTGTGTGAAAAAAAAAAGAAAGGAAATGGTGGATGCGCCGGGATATCTTTTCTCAAAATAAATATTATTTTATTTGTATTGACACGTCTATTTCCTTTATTTCTATATTAATTATTTTTACTATAATTATTTCCACCGATGTTTTCACTTATTCACTTCTTAGTTTCTTTTCTTTCAGCTTGGATTCCTTATATTTTTTCAACTACATGATCCCTATGATTGCTTCTATTTCTCAATTATGTCCTTTAAATTCCTTGTCGTTTCTCCACCTTCAACGTTTTCGAAAGATGTCGTATCTTTAAATACCTCGTATTTTTGGAGTTATTTTCTATTTGTTTCCGTCTTCCAAAACTTAAACAAAAAAAAACAACATTAGTCAAAGTTAGTCATGCACGAAAAACCGCGAATACAGTCCGGGACAGAACATCTATGTATGTATATCCTTTTGAAAATTTAGATGTAATCTATGTTTGATAATTGTCACTTTGAAATTTAAAGGATGCTTTACTTTTTGTGACAGTGGAATGAAGTGTCCAACATTTTCTGTCCGCGACTGTATTTATGAAATGTCAATTTATTAAAAGAGGCTTTTCGTGCATGGCCAACAATATTGTCAATTTTTTATGCAGATGTCGCTGAATTATTGATTATTGATTCATAAATATTAAATCAAATTATCAACAGTTAGTAGTGCCAACCTAATTTAAATTTCACTGCCTACTCTAATTTATAATTTAAATGATCGCACGGTATTGTTTCTACTGTATTGAGTAAGTGGTTGTCATTGACCATTAATAAATGTAATCTTAAAGCTGATTCAACAGATAGAATAATAATAAACTGTTTATATAAAAAGGCAAATCAGAAGCTACAGCATCTACTTCTTAACATAACAAATGATTCATAAAGTTTCTTGTTATCTGTTATGTTCCACTCACTACATTGACATTATAGCTGATACCATCAATCCTGCGGTAAATTTAACTTTCATCGAGATACACACGTGAAGAATTTTTCGTGTGCAGAATTTTTATCCGCAAAATAGCAAAACATTGCAAGCTCGTACGTGCGGCAGGCGTCCTTGTCAATGCTTCATTCCTTATCTGCAATTAAGATTTTACAGCTACCATTAGTGCTACATCCTTCTCGCGCAACTCGTATCTCTATCCAGGATCTCAAATTGATTCCTACATCCGAAATCGTCCAAGGTCCCGATTCGGGTAATGGATTTGTATGTTGGAGACGCTGCCCGGGGAGTAGCTCTTCGCACTTTCACCCAAAGCCTCCGTCACAACTGACTCACTTTTCCACAAAACACCGATTCGCTGCACCCACGACGCTTCCATCCATCCTTTCATCATTCAATTAACATTTATGAAATCGCGCATCATTATGTGCGATTTTCGCGCTTCTGGGGCAATTTACCAGTAAAAATTTTCGTCGAAATGTCAGCCTCGGCGAAGGTTTCGTCCGTCCCATTGTCATCTTCGCGGTATTGTAACACCGAAGTTTGTGGGAACTGGTCCGGTGACGCAACCGATGTGTGTGCATTCTTGGACGTCTTTTCCCAGTCCTTCACATTTGTTGGATGTGTAACAATGCGATTTTTTACTGTTGTTTCTGTTACTTTCATTCTTTTTATATTTTTCCTGGTAGCCGCGCGCGGATTTGCTTAATTGGATGGACTGGTCGTAACGTTTGAAGGAGAGATTCGGAACGAATCGGTAGATTTTTGATACGAGTAATAACTGATGGGAGGTAGCAGGTCAAGGTGTTAAAATTGTTAAATGTGGGGTTTTAAAGGTTAGAGTCGTAAATTTGGGAAATGAGAAAGCTAAAGTAAATTTACGGGCGTAAATAAAAACAATAAAATGTCGGGGCGCATCCACCATTTTTAAAACTCTAGATATCCATCCTTCTAAACCAAAAGGTCAGCCGACCATAATAGTTAAGATTTCCTAAATTCTCAGGTTTCATATTATTTTAAGCGAGCCATTTAAGGTAGACAAAGATTTATGGGGGGAAAATAAAATTGCTGATTTATTTGAGGAGACCATTCTATTAGCATAAAATGCGAGTAAGAGCATCGGGCTTGAAATTCGAGGAAATTTCTTCCAGGAGCAAAAGGATCATAGAAGAGCGAGGAGGTGTTCGGATTTCAGGCGCCAACTTCAGTACAAAAATACAAATAAATTAATGGACTATTCTTAATTTCGTCTAACGATTACGCCAAATTGCTGCCAGGAGTACCAGGACCACAGAAGATCTTGGGATCTCAGGCGGCAACTTCAGCAGTAGACACTTACCTTTTTGTAGTTTTTTTTTTTTTTTTAGAAAAATACGAAAAAAGTTATTGACATTTATTACATTTCATAATTTTGAAATTTGGCAAAATTTCTGCTGAGTAACCAGTTCACAGAAGAGCGAGGAGGTGTTTGAATATCAGGCGTTAACTTTAACAATATTGGCTTACTGTTTTTCACAAAAATACGAATGACCTAATTGACATTTTTTTCTTTTCTTAATTTCGTCTAAAATTCCGAAAAATTTCTACCAGGAGTACCAGGATCACAGAAGAGCGAGGAGGTGTTTGAATATCAGGCGACGCCAACTTTAGCAATAATTGCGGGAAACTTACCTTTTTTATTTACTAAAATACAATTAATAAATTAAACGATATTTATCATTTTTCATCATTTAATTTTGAAATTTGGCAAATTTTCTACCAGGATCAACAGGATCGTAGAAGAGTAAGAAGGTGTTTGAATATTAGGCGCCAACTTCAACAATAATGTACGAATAACTTAATCCACATTTTTCTCTTTTCTGAATTTCGTCTAAAAATTCCGAAAAATTCCTGCCAGGAGTACCAGGATCACAGAAGGGCGAGGAGGTGTTTGAATATCAGGTCAGCAATAATGGCGGGAAACTTACCACTTTTTAACAAAAGTACGAATAAATTAGTCGACATTTTTCTCTTTTCTTAATTTCGTCGAAGCATTTCGGAAAATCGCTGCCAGAAGTAACAGGATCACAGAAGAGCGTGGAGGTATTTGAATATTAGGCGACGCCAATTTCTGAAATAATGGCGGGATACTTAAATTTTGTTTTGTTTTTAACAAAAGTACGAATAAAATACTCGACTCTTATCAGTTTTCATAATTTAATCTTAAAATTTGGCAAATCTAGCAAGATCGCAGAAAAGCGAGGAAGTGTTTGAATATCAGGCGCCAACTTTAGCAATAATGGCGGAGAACTTATTTTATTATTTTTCACAGAAATGCGAATAACTTAATTAACATTTTTCTTTTCTTAATTTCGTCTAAAAATTCCGAAAAGTTGCTGCCAAGAGTACCAGGATCACAGAAGAGCGACGAGGTGTTTAAATATCAGGCGACGCCAACGTCAGCAATAATGGCGGGAAATTTACCTTTTTTTAACAAAAGTACGAATAAATTAGTCGACATTTTTCTCTATTCTCAATTTCGTCGAAGCATTCCGGAAATTCGCTGCCAGGAGTAACAGGATCACAGAGGAGCGAGAAGGTGTTGGGATCTCAGGCGGAAACTTCAGCAATAATGGCGGGAAACTTACCTTTTTGTACCTTTTTTTAGAAAAATACGAAAAAATTTATTGACATTTATTACTTTTCATAAATTTGAAATTCCCGCTGAGTAACAGGATCACAGAAGAGCGGGAGGTCTTTGAATATCAGGCGTCAACTTCAAAAATAATGGAGGGAAACTTACCTTATTGTTTTTTTTTTTCACAAAAGTAGGAATAACTTAATCCACATTTTTCTTTTTTCTGGATTTTGTCTAAAAATTCCGAAAAATTCCTGACAGGAGTACCAGGATCACAGAGGAGCGAGAAGGTGTTTGAATATCAGTTCAGCAATAATGGCGGGAAACTTATTTTTTTTTTTACAAATGTACGAATAAATTCGTCGACATTTTTCTCTTTTCTTAGTTTCGTCGAAGCATTCCGGAAATTCGCTACCAGGAGTAACAGGATCACAGAGGAGCGAGAAGGTGTTGGGATCTCAGGCGGCAACTTCAGCAATAATGGCGGGAAACTTACCTTCTTGTTTTGTTTTTAACAAAAGTATGAATACAATACTTATCATTTTTCATCATTTATGAATTTATGAATTTTGTCTAAGAAAGGGTGAGGATAGTAGGTGGTAGCCCTAATAGTTATAGTTGGAAAACAAAACAGCTGATGATTTATTAGTAACACCTTTTATTTTTTATAGAAAAACAGAGTAAAAGCATTAACAATAAATACAATCAAAAAATAAAAAAAATTAGTTATAACGAAAATTTAAAATGTTTTCTAATTTTCTTCGTAAATGATTCATCATACATCGTGTTACACCAACTAAGACCATGGAGAATTTTGACGTGCATAGCCTACTGGATGTATAAATCATTTATGAAAACTCCGTAATAAATTCAAAGAGATCGAAAAGCCGCTTGTCGTAATTTAACTGAATTATTTATGAAATGTCAAATTTATTGTTGTAAAGTAAGACGAACTTCTTAATTGAACAAATAATGAGATCGTTATACAGCAGTACATCGAAAGTATAAAACCTGACATTCAATTTATTTCTTATTGGATTTCTTTTCAATCTACCTAATATTAAATCGGGTCTTCACAAATGATTCGTACATCATGTTGCCTTTGGATAACAAAATGTGTTAGATGCAGACTTTTGCAAATCTAAGCCTACTGGATGTATGAATCGTTTATGAAGACCCTGTATAATATATCGATTTATAAATTTTTCATAGTGGATGCCGAAATATTTATTTCATTAGGCAGACAATTTTTACGTTCGAGGCCTCCCTGAATAAATTGTTTGAAAGGGATGCGTATACGTAAAAATGTAATTTATTTGTGTTGTGTTAGACCTTGCTTAATTAGGCGGGTTGACCGTGACGTTTAAATTATATGTTTGTAACGGACTTAGTAGATATAATTAGAAATTTTTGATATTACTAATAAATGTATAAAGTCAAGGTGTTAAAATCGTTAGTTAGGTGTTATGCAATCCAATATCATAAAAATTGGGGACTGAATGGAGTATAAAAACATAAACCGGAATACCGAAAGGCAGAAACCTGTAATTTCGCAACATCACAATATCGTCTTGACACAATTACCCATCGCCATTAGCATTCTATAATTACCGCCATCCCACTTCCTCGTTCCACCAATTCACCGAATTAATCTCAGACATGACTTCGTCTCTTCACAACCAATTACACCCACAACTTTTTACGACGCATCGATCACCTAATCCGGCGCATCCACCAAAATTCAACGTTCGCGAGGATAAAAATTATTTTATTCTTTAAACACCTGTTCGATCCTTGAAAGAATTTATCGGTTTCTTAGCAACATATACGGAAGAAAAAAACACGAAATTGTTGAAATTAGCGGCGGTTATCCAATAAAACTCTTATTGTTACAACAGCTATAAAGTGCAATCGTCGATGTGGAAATCGGCGAAGCTGTTATTAGTATGCAAATGTGTTGGTCCAAAGTCAAGTTTAAATATTAACTGTTTGGAGAAGTGGCTCAATTTCTCCACGAGTGTCAATAGTGTAAAATTATATACAGTGTGTGGCAAGACTGTCGTGCGATAGAACTAAAATTAGATCTAATCTTGCCTGATAATCTGAAACTGTATTCACACATTCATCACCTTTGAAGTTACTCCACCTTGTCCATTGAGGCATCTGAAATAACAATAACGTTAATTAATTATTGTTTGGTTGAAATGTCAACAAGCTTCAATTACTTCATTGTTTACAAGCGTGCCATGGATAACTAGATCGTATTTTTATGTACTTATTTAAATGTGTATGGTCACAGCTTCTCCGAGGCACCCTGTAGACACACCGCTTACTCTATTCATGCTCGTTACGTGCGTTGGTGACGGACGGGTGAAAGTAGAACACCTACCCGTCGAAATGGATGCACTTAAGTAAAGTTTTACAATTTTTTGACAAAAACCTAATTGCATTATTAACAGTTATTGTTCGAACACGACGCGAATAAAGCAAGACGCTCGGGACTTACGTAATTCGAGTACATAAAACCGACTTTCTCGCGTATTCATTATGGTTATTGGCTATAACCAATAAATAATGTTTGTCGAGTAGAAAATTTAAAATTTGAACAGCGTTCATCAGTTCAAATCTTATGCAAGCGTTCGATCTGTCCAAACTCGCAACGAATCGTAAGATGATGAATGGGTAGGCGGCACGGTCGAAAGTCGGGGCGGATAAAATGATTCATTACCGCACCGCTGCAGTAATATGGCATTATTCAACCGCCTAGATTTTTTGTTTCACTGTATTTACTACTTGTTTTAATTTTTAAAATAAATAGCATGTAGTTGTAAATAGATCTTAGGGACAAAAGAAGAAAAATGTTACAGCTTTTTAAACTGAAAAATAAAAATGAAGAAAGAGTTAGAAATTAGAACAGAAATTGCGAGAGCAAGTGAAATTCGGAAATGACCACTTGATCTCTAGAAATCCAGCGGCAGGCCCCGCGACCAATAACCATCGACCTCCAGTCTTCACAACATTATTGACTTTGTCACGCTGATGATTATGCTAATTCTCATATTCAAATCGGTCTCATCACCTAATGGCGATGAACAAGATAAGTCAATACATTAATCCAAAAGCTAATTAACCTAAAAGTCCACAAACATGGGCGTTCTACTCCACGGGTGCTGTGTCAAAACATTCCACTTCTCATAACGCAAGAAGACCTATTCTCTTCCTTATTGTTATTTTGCAACGAATTACAATAAAATCATTAATAATTTCGACGAAAATTTTACATAACAGGCTTGCTCAAGCCGAACTGTCGCTAATAATATAATCGAAATTTCTCCACACTTGAACTTGATGTAGACAAATCTTAGAAAGTGTAAATAGTGACTTTTACCCACGGTACTGCTGGGCCCTTCGAGCCGGATATGCACTCTACAAATTAACACATTAAAACAGGGGAATAAATTAGTGGTCATTATGCAATAAATGTTCACACTTTGCACCTCGCAATTTAGAAATGTCATCCACCTCTTTACGCAGGCATGTCCGTTATTATTCTTATTAAGTACGTTTTGAGATCGTGCGTTTGTACGTGCATTTATGTTATCGTGTTGACAATTGCGGCATTGCAGAAACAGTAAATCCCGATTATGCAACGTCCATAAATGTCTTAATATGAAAATGACGGTCATCAGTCAAAGTTGGTTTTCCGAATTAATGCAAATAATGGTCGAGCTACTGGGCCACGGTCAACTGCACTTGGCTTGAGTGGTTATTGTTAAGATAAATATTAGATCAGATAAAGGAAGATGTTTGTAGAGAAATTTTTAATCCTGTTTGGTCAGGGCCGTAAGTTGTGGTCGTCGAAAGAATAAGTAGTTTTGACACTTTGTTTCAAAATTTCAGTCAACTCTTTGACAGAATGTTACACCACAAATAAATATAATGTGAATCTCGTCGAAAGCAAATTTAGATGCAAAATTATGCACAAGTCATAAGGAAATTGTAGGAATTCAGAGCAAACACAAGAGGAAATCTGCGTGGTACAAAAAATTACCTTACAATACGAACGGAAAAACTTTAGTTTCATGGAACAGTCATTAGCCAAGCACGAGGATCTCCGCGACTTCAACCACTGAATTAATTAATAGCTCTCTTAAAATATCTCCACTGAACCATCCTGACCTATTAGAGCAATAATTAAATTATTTTCCTTATAGGTACTAACAACTCATTGAAGTGTTAAATTCCTCGACAAATAGACAGCATGAAACTCTTTAGCTTCCAATGCAAATTTCTCGTGACAATACCGCGGTACTTACGTCACGCCACCTTGACGGTACCCAAAACCGCAATTTTCGAAGTCTCTGGCACCTTGAAGCCCCCATGGATGGTGCCGCAAACGTACCAAGATGGTACCGCGTTCACGAGGAAGCAAACTCCTTATCAATTGCACAATCCAAACATTCATTGACAAAAGTGAGTGAAAGTACCACTCTGAGGGCATCTTCGTTTGACCTTAGCTCACGTATGTTTGTCTGGTACTTTTCACCAGTAGCGTCTCAACTCCATAAACAAACGAGGAAACGATAAGTCTTCTTGCGTTGCGGTTCTGGTTCGGCGCGGCGCGGCGGTACTACGAAACCGTTGTTTGGCCGGAAGGGCCGTCACGAATCCGCGATGATAGATATAGATTTTTCCGAACACATAAATTATATGTATTGCGGGAGAGTGACATCGCGAGAAAGTGTTTGGAAATGGTTAATAACGGCTTGGACGAGGTGAAGGTACTATCTTTGACCTGTGACATTGGCGCTGCGAGCGAGAAACAATTATGGGTTCATTGAGTAATAAGTGCGGGAAAATGGGCGATTTGCTCACCGATTAGGAAAGTTTACGTGGATCGCTGTTGCGACAGAATTTTGTTTTTATTATTATTATTATTATTTCAGTAATCGTTCTCAACACTTGGAACCCCTTTAGTGTTCGATTTGAAAAGCATCCATAATGATGTAAAATAAAACAGGACTCTTTGTAAAAAACACCACAAGGCCGAATTCCGACAGTTTGTCAATCTTTTCTTTGCCAAGATATAATAATAGCGTGATGAAAACCCGTTGCAAAAATATAATAGAATTCGATAATTTGCTCACGGATGATTACACATTTTCGTCCAATTAAATTCGACACCAAAAAATCGCTTTTCAACCCAATGGCACACATCCATCATAAAATCGTTGCCCAAGCCGAAATGGAGCAAATACGTCATTGCGCAACTCGGTTAACAATAGTTAAATTCGAAGTGAACGTCCTGAGAAGTGTTAGAGTCGCAATTCGTCTATTATTTTATAATTATTAAATAATAGGTAGCATCTCGTCAATAAAAGAGTAAGTTAATTAACCGAGCTGAGTGTGCGTCAGAAATATTCTCATTGCCGCTTTCGAAATCGGCAAATAAATCGGTTACAAAATCGTTAATTCGTTTGTATAGAGTCCGGCTTAGCATTTGCAAATAATGCGGTTGCTTTTATCGCTAACAATAGGCAAACAAAAGCGAAGAGTTTTATAGAGATGGAAATGTCAGGGTGTCCACAATAACACTGAGATGAATGCTGCAAGAATGTTTGCCTTACACAGGTCTAATTACTTGTTTTGTCGCATTTGAAAAGTTCCTGTATTATCATTACATTTCTTTGGACGTTAAGTCCATCTTAATCCTCTAAAGGGCAGTTTCATGTCTATGCGGTCATTAGAGCCACTCGCTCATTGCAACAACGGATTTTTCCAGCAGAAATAATGACTACACGAAATTCGCATCCACGCGCGTTAAGCGCACATTTAGATAATTATCGCTAATTACTCCTCTCGTTCTTTGATATCAATCTGTGACCATCGTAAACAGTCGCTAATAGTTCATCGAAGAAGAATCGTGTGTCTTATTAAGTGTCGAAACCATCGCAAATCTGGGTGAAGGTTGGATTGTGGCGAGTTTAACAAACGACCTTTATCGAGTTGTTGTCGTTAGTGTCTTCATTTATTTAAAAGCTTATACATAAATGTGTGACTAGTTAACGATAGAGTAATTAGTGTGTGAGTGCAAAAAGGTAAGTTTAAATTTCCCGCCTGATCAAGCGCAGGTACGTTTCTGCGCATGTCCAGAAATTGAATGACCCGCCACTGCTCTTTGACAGTCTATAATCCTTTCAATGCCAACGTGACGTTAGGTTGTAAAGCAAAAAAACACCTATTTGATTGCTACTAACTTTTACATTAAATGATGGTCACCATTACCAATTCAGTTTAAAGTAGATTTTACATATCCTTTCTGATTCAGCTTTACATAAATAAATGCCAGAAGACAAAGAAATTATTTTTGCTCTTACAATATGTGGGCATTTTTACTTCCCTGTAAATGTATGAACTCCTTTTAAAAACTAAAATCTATTAAAATAACATTTTTATTATAATTAAAATTATTAATCACACATGGTAATACAACAATTCCACAAGTAAATTTACCATTGGAGGATACTAAAAATTGTTACAATGCAGTAATGACTCCACTTAGTGTCCAATTGCAGTTCCAAATTCAATAAATCTCTCACAACTCCAAAACTACACTTACTATTGCATCTAAAGTTTTCAAAAAAAGCGGTAATAAAAATTGTACTTTGTTCCCTTCCACAACACCCCCTAATTGGCCCCACTGCCCGCGGTGGGGTCCTCCTCCAACAACTTCTGCAAGTCCACCCCCTCAAACTTCGAAGAATCTACATTATTGGCAGCGTGTGCGATAAACAACTCTTTGAGGAACCCCAGCTCTTTGGTCAAAGTCTTGACTTTCTCCTCCAGAACGGTGTTCTCGTTTCTCAACATCGTGACCCGATTGAGGGTCTCCTGGGTCTTCTGCTTGGACTTGACCCGACTCCTCTTTACAGCCTGCAACAACAACTGTGAGCTACCATCGTCATCCAGCCGCATAGCTTACGAGGTTGTTGCGATCCCGCTTCTTCCGGTACTCATCCGAGTCTTCCCCGGACTCGGGGCCCTCTTTTTTGACGCGACCTTTCCTGGGAGGCATCTGTAACATTTGGCGGCCCTGACATTAAGGGTTTAGGTTCCGAGCTCGTGCGGGGGTATGGAATGGAGGGATCGAATTGTTTACCTGCGGTTTTTATTGCGCAATTCGGGGTGAATCAGTGCACAAACAATGCCAGTTATTTACACGAACATATGTCAAAAGGCTGTCAGACGTCAAGGTCAAGCTGGACGTCGAAAAGGGGGTGCTACATCGAATTTGTCAAATTGGAAATATAGAATGTACAGACGCTGCTGCGGCATTCCAACACTCTACACTATCCATAAGAGTAAGTTTGAGGCAAGTCAAGAAAATTGGGTCTGTTTTAAGACAGTTTTGGCCTTACATCGAATCGACCGAACCTTACATCGAAAGTGGTCTAGACCGTGTAAAAGGGTTTAACTTGGTGGCTTCAACCAACATGGGGCCTCTGAAACGTTTCTAGAGCGTCTTACAGCCCCGTGTGCCCCTTTCAAAGTACCCGCAATACCACTCCCACGTCACCCAATCCTAACCTCCCTACGTCACCTGGGGACCGATACCTTATTTTTTAAACACCTATAGTTTAGTGATAACGAGTTGATAACAATGATATCGCTGTTACGAAATCACATGGTGCTTATATATTTCAGCGCGGCGATCTACTATGTGATAATACCTATCGGCTTCGTAACAAAGTAAGGTGAGTCCTAACCTCAAAATTCCTGTTTTTAACTGCAACTAACTGGGTTCTTCCAGGTGGTGGCTGAGCGACGACGAAATGGCACCTAACGGCACCATCCTAGTAACAGGAGGCGCAGGCTACGTGGGCTCCCACACCGTGGTGGAACTGCTCGCCAACAACTACTCCGTTGTTGCAATTGACAATCTGGTAAACTGTTATGCTGAGAATGGCCAGAAACCCGAGTCTCTAAAACGAGTGGAGGAGATCACAAACAAAAATGTCGAGTTCTACGACGTGGACATCCGTGACAGGACCGCTCTAGACAAAATTTTCAAAAAAGTGAGGTTAGGTTGACCACGTAATCAGTTATTAAAGTTGATTTGCAGCACGAAATTGGGGCTGTCATTCATTTCGCCGCGCTGAAGGCCGTGGGAGAGTCAGTACAGGTCCCGCTGGCGTACTACCAGAACAACATCGCAGGGTCCAGCACCCTCTTTGAGGTTATGCAAAACAATGGGGTCAAAAAGGTGGTGTTTTCATCATCAGCGACGGTCTACGGGATCCCGCAGTTTCTTCCCATCACCGAGGAGCACCCGACGGGTCAGAACTGCACCAATCCCTATGGCAAAACAAAGTACTTTGTGGAAGAAATTTTGAAGGATGTCTGCACTTCAGACCCCGTAACTTCTAACTAGTTCTGGTGCAATTTTGATTGTGTTTGTAACTTTCAGGAATGGAAGGTAGTGTTGCTTCGCTACTTTAATCCGGTGGGGGCCCACGTGTCGGGCCGCATCGGAGAGGACCCCTCGGGGATCCCCAATAACTTGATGCCATATATTTCTCAGGTTAGTAACAACACTATTATAAAAAAAAAAAACACTTTAATTATCTTAAGTGCTAACACAAGCAAAAGTGTCTGAGTAACACTCCAAAGCCAACACCTTCTCCACAGTCACATTTAACACAGGCTCCTGACTTCTATCACTCTCCTGACTCAAGTCCACATCCCACACCCTTACTGTCCCATCTAGGGCCCCTGTACACAACTGCTTCCCATCCCCACTCCACACAACTTTTGTCATCACCTCCCCCCTATGCTTAATCTCACAGCCAACCTTGGTACTTAAAATGTCCCACACCCTCACCTTCTTGTCGTCACTCACAGTGGCTAGCACCTCTCCGAGGGGGCTAAAAGCGAGTCCGTAGATTGTGCCTTTGCACCCGTGGAAAAGTCTAAGTGGACTGCCGTTGTCTACGCTCCATAGTCGGACGTTGCGGTCGCTCGACCCCGTGGCTGTGTATAGACAGTTGGGATGGAAGTCCACACAAGTCACTGCCTGGGTGTGCCCCACAAATATGCGCAAAGTCTGACCAGTGTCTAGGTCCCACAGCCTAGCAGTGGTATCTGCAGAGCCTGATGCAACGTACGCGTTATTGCTGGAGATGGAGGCGCAGTAGACGGGCCCCAGGTGCCCCCAACAGGTCTTGATCAACTTCATTTCAGTTAAACTGTAAAAGCAGAGAGTCGTGTCTTCTGACGCAGTTACAAGCTTTGTGTGGTCTGGGGAGATGGTGATGGTGTAGAGAGTCTTTGTGTGGTCTGTGAACCTGATTTCCTTGCAGTCAGAGATGTGCAGGATGGGGTCAAAGGGGTGTATGGGGCGCAAGTGGACCGCGTTGATCTGGTTGTAGGCCGTCAGTCCACAGTCTCTTCTGATCACAGCACATGTGACAGTTTCGTTAGTGTGGGTGATGTTGAGTACAAACAACTTTTTGGGCTCTGTTTCCAATTCCTGGATCACATCCAGCATCTTCTGGAATTTCTTATCCACGCAGACGCCGTTCGTTGCTTTGGGCTCCTCCATTTGCTCATCTGTTTCCTTATCTTTCTCATTCACTTGCTCTAAGTCGAACCATGTCTGCAGCACATGGAGGAACACAACATGACAATTTTCCACTACATACTTTTTTAAGAGACTTAGCGTCTGCGGCGACAGCTCTAGAAAGTACTTGTTCCCCCTGAATTGCTCCACCATACAAGTCACATCACACTCATTTGCAAACAAGTTGATCAAGTCCTTCACAAAATCGTCACACTTCAACTTGTCTATCGCCGGTAGATGCGATTTCAGAAACGTTGCCGCCCGCTCGGGATACCCCCCTTTCAGTATATCCAAATACAGGTGACAAAACAAGGGAGGCACGATGTACTCGATGTCCTGACAGGAATTCCTCTTGACCAAGTCCTTCACCCACAACAAAAACTTGCTGAAGTTGTGGTCGATCACGATAGGGTCACTGTTATAGCAGCTGTACAAGATAGAATTGGGCCTGCTGATCTCTTTCTCCACTAGAGAATAGGTTATTTGTTGGTCGATTTTCGAGTTTTCTTGCAGGCCTATCGTGGCGTAGTTGCGCTTTTGTAGGTACGCATGGACGATGTTTTTTACGTGATCTGTGCGTGAACGTTTCGTTTTTGTGGCGTCGCGCTTCGAGTCATCCATTTCGGGGGCACTGAAAACCAAAAACTGGTCGCCGCGAAAGTGAGGTTAGGTCGGTTTAGGTTGCGGCGCAAGACGATTTTGTGCAAGCATACCGGCAGACGACCTTGGTCGCAAAAAATATCTGACGTCATCGATGACGTCTAAAATTTAATCGTGGGTTTATTAAAATGGAAAAAATTCGCTTTCGCTGATTGTTAAGTTAAGTCCTAGTACTTTAAAATTATAAGTCAATCGTCTCTGATAATATGGTTCCCGAAATTTTTGAGGCATCAAAATGTTCTTCACGCGATCTGCTTCATATTATGTAGAATATCTTGAGGCACCTCAATTTTATCCATTTTAAACTGAATAATCGAATAAAATATGCAAAACAATTCACCGTGACCCAGTTTTTTGTTGTCATTTTTGACAAACGTTTGTTACTATGGGAATGTTAGTTCCCGCATATTTAATTATTACGAATAATTTGTGCAAGATAAACACTCAAAATTTCTTTTTGTTTTAACGTACTTCATTAAATTTGCAGTATGAAATAAAACGTTGTATTTACCTCGAACGAAGAAGTGTTTTTAAAGGTACTCACAAGTAATTCCGGCCTAGGATAGGCGCCTCGGCCGTAAACAACTTGCTCTTACTTTAACATTCACTTTTCGTTCTAGATAAATAATATACTATTATTTTATTACTTCAGATGCAGATTTACACATTGTTAGTTTAAAAATGGTGAAACATCAATATTTCTGTTATATGTATTGAACAATCAGTAAAGACTTTCCCAATGCAGGTAGCCGTGGGCCGCAGAGACAAGCTCTCCGTCTTCGGCAACGATTACCCTACCAAAGACGGCACGGGCGTGCGCGACTACATCCACATAACGGACCTCGCGACGGGCCACCTAAAGGCGCTCGAAAAAATGAACGAGGCCTCCTTCACCGGCTGGAAGGCCTACAACTTGGGCACAGGCCAAGGCTACTCGGTCTTAGACTTAGTTAACGCATTTACCAAAGCTTCAGGTAGGAAGATCGCCTACGAGTTCGCACCCCGACGAGAGGGTGACATCGCCAGCAGCTACGCGGACGCCTCTTTGGCGGAGAAGGAGCTGAATTGGTCGGCAACAAGAGGGGTGGACGAAATGTGTGCGGACACGTGGCGGTGGCAGGAACAGAACCCTCATGGGTTCCAGAAGGAATGATGCAATAAAGGTGCATTTAATACCAGTCATTTACAAATTGCCCTGTATTATTGTGCTTTATGTATTTACAAAATAAAAATAAAAAATATATTTTTTAGAATAAATAAATAAATTCTATTAAAAATAAATATTATATTTTATATCAATGTCATTAAACGACTTGATTTCCCAGCATGAGCCACGGCTGGGTAACTTTATCATTCCTCTGTTTGATAACTTTTTTTAGATCACTACTCAGTTCTTTGGGTAACTCGAGTCCTTCCACGTCCTCGGGAACTCTCAATAGGTTTCTAATTGCAAGCAAGGTGGTGAGTCTCAATCCATGGAGAGGCAGTGTTATCCTCGCAGGAATCCTGGCTTGCAGCCCTTCAGGGCGCCTCCTGTTCGGGTATTCCTCCCTCAGGTACTCCATCGCTGTCTTTGGAAAATAAACAAAGCTCTTTTCGATGTGTAATCGGTCTCCAGTTACAGGATCCAGGACTATCCACGGGTGGTTTTTGTAAGTATTTACGTCTACATAACGCCCTCTTGCCAGAATCTGGTAGCTCACACATCCCCCGGTGAAGTTGATCCAAATAACCTGTACCGTGCGTTTGGTCAGATTGATAAATCGCACGTACGCCTCTTCGTTGTTGCGTATCGAACGGAGGTTCCTATCCTCGAGATCCATCCCAGAGAACGCTCTCAGCCGGGATTTTATCGGCGCGATAGAACTAGAAAACACGGTTGAGTAATGACGTCAACAAAGATGGCAGTTTGTGTGGCGATCATTGGAAAGGATGTAAGTCGTACTCACTGTTTTTTCACGTATTTTTCGTTGCTTTTTCGATTCGACAATAACAACCACTAGACTTTTAAGGGCAATAACTCCGTTGTCTTTGAAAGCAATAGAAAGTAAAAACAGTGTTATTCTCAGCTGTCAAAAGCACGCCCATAGTACGACCGCGTCGATGAAGTAGTCCCGGCATGCGTAGCTACAAAGACCGCGAAATTTAAACTGTTTTGACAGGATATTATTTTGCAGAACGCTCCGAAGTATTTCTGCAGCCTGAACCCCGATGAAGAGCTAAGCTTTCAGTACAAAGTGTTATCGTCCCTGGACGTGGTCGAGGAGAAGCTGAGTAGTACCAATAAGGGCACCAACGACCTCCGAGAACTGTACCTGGGCATGCTCTACTCTCTAGAGACTCATAAAATGTAGAAAGACAATTTTGTAAGTCAGTTTTTCATGTCGTTGTTGTAGATACGGATATGTTACTAACACGAAAATTAAGTTCATTATCGTCGTGGATTCCACCAATATGGCGCTGAGGGACAACGAAATTCGGTCGGTGAGTCCCGGAACAAAATGTAGTTGTTCCGTTTGATCAGAAGTTTCGGTTTGTAGATGTTCAGGAAGTTGCACTCTGAGTACGCGGATATTGTTTGCAATCCGTTCTACATTCCGGGGGAGGCGATCTGCTCGAAGTAAGTTTTCTTTACTGAACGTTCGGAAAAAGAATAATAAATTCTAAATTTGGAAAGTAAATAATAAGAAATAACAGTTTTGACACTGAATTCTCAGAATATGTAATTTTTTAGACTTCTGCCATTTTTATAACTATTTAGAAATTTATATTATACTGATTTAAGGAAAAAAATACATCACCCTGAAATCGTTAACCAGTTTGGCTTATTCTCCAGCTAGATTCCAAATCAATGTAGTCAATTAAGTTATGTATAACCCTTTTTGAGAATTCGCCTTTTATTATTTATATGTTTATTTGTAATCTAGTTATCCATGTCTTCATACAACTGTAGTATTTGGCTAAATTAAAAATGTCTTGCTGCCTAGGTTGATTAGTGATAATTGCAGGGCCTTTGATGTGAACGTGAAGAACATCATGACAGGGACGGTCTAAACGAGTGTTGCTTCCCATTCTCTATTTATGTAATTATGTCGTAAACTTGTAAATAAAAACGTAAATAATATTGTTATCTATTCAGTTATTTCAAGGCGGGGAAAATGCATGTCACCTTATTTCGTTGTTGAAAGGACGCCGTTAGTTGCGAAATCAAGGCTGCCGTGCATAAGTATTCAATTGTTATGTAAGAGCCGCAGGGGAGGAACACCACAATGCCAAGGTCATGTGAGATGGACTAAAATAGATGTGAGGTACATGCATTGTTATTAGGAGTGGTGATATTTATAAAATTACTGATACCGATCTTTGATCAATTCATCACTGTACGGGCTCCAAATCAGACAATAAATCGTGTGGAGCTTTAACCCAACCCGGAATTTACGTCAGGCCTAATTTATTCAAACGATCGATTCGATCACACTTATCCGGGTCAAACGAAAGGTTAATTGACTAATAAGCTCTCAATTCCTCCAATTATTGTCTCCTGGAGAATCACAATAATTTGGGTCCCAATCGGGTAGAGCCGGCTCTGCACAACGGCACGCAAGCGCCCCGTAGCCGATCACGTGTGTGTCACCATCCCCGTCGATCTCACGGTCGGCCGACTTTCCCTCTCTGTCTACTTACGTGTTTACAACTCCGAAGCGGCCTCCACATCAACAGTCGTGAAATCGCAGAAATCAGTCGGTGTCGTAACAGTTGGTGGTGAGGTTAGTGGCCTTAGAATGTCCTGATGTCCCGATGGCAGAAGATCGTCCAGTGGTCGTGCACTTCTCGAGGGACCCCTCGCTGGCCAACATAGAGCACATAAAGCCGCAGCCCGAGTCCCCGGACAAGTTCGAGAGCGGCCAGAACTTCGACGTCTTCTACGTGATCTGTATTGCCTTATCGATTATAACGTACGTTTTGGACCTGGTTCTGTCGTGTGTTTTGTTGTATTACTACTCGAATTACGGTTATGGACTTTATTTCGCGCTGACGCTGACTTTCGTGCTTGTGCCCGCGCTGGTGGTGACGACGGTGAGCCTGAGATGGTGAGTTGGGGGGCTCCGGTGTGTGGTGATTCTGCAATGTGAGGGGTGAAGTAAATACAGTGATGGGGAGGGTAATATCTCGAAAACTTGCAAATACTGTTGCCATGACCGCGATTGAGGTTTGTTTTTCAAATTACCACCGAGAGCAGACCATTTATGAGCTGTGGCCCCCAAATAGGTTAGGAAAAGTCTTTGCCTCCTTCTCTTGTCTGGGGCCACGAGACGGGACTCTTCTGATTCTGCAATGGTAAAGGTTGCCAAAAGAGGGTCTACTGCCGTTGGGGACTCGGAAACTTATCGAAAAAAATTACATAAAAATTCCGCCATGATGTTTGCCATGACCGCCTTGGCCTAGGATCTATATTATGATTTTTGAAATTACTGCCGGGAAACTTGAAGCCAGATGTCTCAATTTAGGTTTAAAATCCACATTTTATTTATTTATTCGCCAAAGTGGTTGTGCAGGTGTTTACTAATGGACTGTAAATATTGTTGTATCATCCCTAGTCGTTTGGGGAGCGGGGGCTCATATGAAGGGCTTTTAGAGTGTCTTCCAAAACAAATTTGCAACCTGTAAAAAAAGTCCATATTTATCACGACCCCCAGAAGCCCGAACACCCCCAAATTGAATTTAGAATTTACGTTTTATTTATCCACGAAAATAGTCATTCGTGTGGGCCCTGGGCCCCTGAGGTCTCCTGTCTTCATTCCACGCCATTTCAAAATTAGTCACTGCTAATACCAATCTGTCACTCTTAAATTCCCTAAATCAAAATTATTTTCTTGACAATTAACGCTTTTATAAAAATAGAAGACAATAAAATCCGTTGACGTCGACTTGTTTGCTGGGGACTATTTGCGGGATTTCCAGCGTGGTCGGTTTACCAATTTTCAGAGTACAACCGAGAAACGTCAGGGGCACGCATCTGGGGGGCCGGATTGCAGCCCGTGGAGACCACTTGTTGGATGCTTTATATACGCACCAACTTATTTACGGAATTGGCAAATCATCAATTTTATTGTGATGTTTAATGTTGGGAGGTCAGTGGCGTGCCAGGCCCCCACGATAGCTCAATTTCGAATTTTATTACGCGAACTTCCGATTGCGATCTTGCCGGTCACGGTGTGCGCACCAGCAGTAATTATTATTATGTAAGAACCCATTTTAGCCCGGAAAAGTTTTTGTTTTTTTGATCTAATTGTAAGAAAGATAAAAAGAGGCCCAATTGGTGACGAACTGTTTTTTTTATGGTACAAGATTAGGAAAAATACCTAGAAGTAAACGAGATAAGCGTAATGGATTGGTAAATACGCCAGTAACCAGTCCTACCAGGAATACGGCATAAATCGCTACCTGGAAAAGCTGCGAATTTTCCGTAACCACAGGGAAGGAACGCCTCATGAATAAAACCACTTGTCGCATGCATTCCGACCGATCAATCTAATACCTCAAGGCTATTCTATATTACGTGTACATAAAAATAACCACTTTTAGGAAGTTGTAATTTCCAGTCCTGTTTGCAAGGACACTGAAATTTAGGTCACACACATTCATGATGGGCAGGACCCACCCGCAACGTACCTATTCTGTTCCATTCTGATGGGTTAAAATTAACATTCCCATTTAACCGGTTGTTTTTAAAATGAACGTCAAAATATTGCTTTCAATCTGTATAAGTCTAGTCTAGTGTAAATAAATCGATCCAAAGAGGCATAATATCCTCATAAGACGCATATTTCAGTTCGAACGAAACTCGTTTGCGGCCATAAATATTTGCTTATTATTATTTAATATGTACGTGCTTTTGAGAATAGCATCTCGTGGCTAAAAATAAGTACCTAATTGAAAAACAGCATGATGTGTTTACATCTGGAAAAAACTCAACACCCAAATTTGTTTTTAAAATGTAAACACTTGGGGAAATTTGGAAGTGCGAAAAGGTGGCGAATCTGTAGGTGAGTCCGTGTGATTAGCGACAACCGATTGCGTAATCGCCTAAAAATAACATTTCCTTGTTGGACTATTTTATTAGACAGCAAAGAGGACAATTATTATAGTGAGGACAATGCCGGAATACTAAATGGTTATCTAGTGGAAAATGGAATGTGAAAACTGAAACGTATTAGTCACTGTGTTCAAGATTTGCGCTTAAATTAAATTTCGTTTACATTGCTATGGATGAATTTTAAATCGTTGCGGAAAAAATATTTTACTTTGTTTTTAAGTATTTTTAACATCGTTGCAGTGGGTAAATATACTCCAACCCATTAAAAACTTGGCGAGTAATTATGTTTATAAATAACTCATGTTTATTCATTGCCAAGATCGTTCCGCTGGACAGGCCAAGGTGGGCGGAGTGATAACATTAGACACTTCTTACTAGTCCAGTTTTGAATCTGCCGCCAAAGTAGCAATGTCCAGTAGCAAATCGATTCATGGGTCACGTGGTCGTAGTGACATGATTGTATCATCTATTCAAATCTACTCTACGTCTTCTTCTTTTTATTGAACCATATGGGGCTATAAATATATTTTATTCAAAACCGCCCTGCATCTGATCCACTTTACCATTCAAAATAAATCGATTTTCATCGTCAAGTTTTATGAAGTGGATTTATAGCGTCGGTGCAATTTAAACTAAAAACCAATAAATCTTGAGTCCTCAACGGTCGCGCCACAAACAAGTTAATTGCAACATCATATTGCAGTGAGTTTACCATAAAATTCCTCCAACTGATCGATAGCATTTTAAATGTCAAACGAGGTCAGGGATGCTTTTTAATTACGAAATCGTTGAGAATCTCGACATTCTGGGTGAAGGGTTCTTAGTTAAGGCTGTGGGAATTACATAAATCTACCAGGAGCGTTCAGTAATAATTGCTCCATGCACTATAGTATTTAGTGTAAATAAACCTGTAGATAGTGTCGTGTAAAGAAATGTTCGTATTCCAGGTACATCATCGACCACGACGACCCCTCCGTGGGAAAGACCCGGCTGGTCCACTGGGTCGTTCGCATCGTGTTCCTCCTCCTTCAGCTCTCCCCCTTGCTCCGCTACATAGACACCCTTATATACGGCATCCAGAGCAAGATCCTCGGCTCCTCCTTCCTTTATCGGCGTATGCTCGACGAAGACACCAACGGCGCGCTGCTGCGGCTCTACCATTGCTTTCTGCACGCCGCTCCCCAAGCTGTGATTCAGCTCATGATCCTCCTGGTCCATGTGACGCATCCGAAAGATGTACCTTTGAACATTGGTGAGTTTTTTGCCCTTGTGGCAGAGACGCTGTAACTGTAAGGTGTTTTTGCAGACGTAATTGTGATACAGTCCTGGACGGTGGTGGCGGCATTGATGTCCATTGCCTGGTCCCTCACCTCTTACCACAGATCCGTGCGCTATGCCCGGGACGATAAGGACAAAATTCGATGGGGAGGCACCCTTGTGGCGTTTTGCTGGCATCTGATGAGTGCATGTAAGAGGGCTTTTTGAATAATTTAGATTTTAGAACTTTTTTTTAGTGAAGTTATGTGTAGTTTTGTCCCCTTCTTATAATTAAAAAGTCGCAATTTCGCTTCTATTTTCAACAGAAGCGACCTTGTATTCATGTTAAGCAGTAAAATGAGACAAAACAACGTTCTCGCATTTCATGAAAGAGATCCGTTTTGTTTGAACGATTTTCTGGAGGTCACCTGTAATCTAATCCGGTTGTGGGATTTGCACAGAGAAAGCTTCAAGCGTGTCTGATTACAACTGATTATTATAAAGCGTTGCTGCATTGGCGACCACGAAAAAATGGAATACCTTGAAATCACTACAATATCCTCGTAATATCTTTTCCAGTGTCCCGGGTGCTGGCCCTCAGCTTACTCGCCTCGATATTCCCCGCCTGGATGGGCTGCGTATGCGGCCTCCATTGGATCGTGATGTCGATATGGCTAGCTCTGAGTCAGCATCACCCGTCTGCGTGCAGCAGCCGCTGCGAAGAGCTGTTTCTTTCCATCAGCCTAGGTCTCGCCTACGTCCTGGCCTTCATATCGCCGCGAGATGGCCCCACGCGCTACATCTATCTGGCCTACTACCTGGTGTGCTTCATGGAGAACACCGCGTCCCTGGTGGTGTGGTAAGTGCCGTTGTAAACCTATAGCCCTCTCGACTGACTAGATTTGTTTGCAGGTGCGTGACGAACAACTCCGCCGAGAACCCGTTGCTGTACTACGGGGCAGCGGGGGCCCAGGTCGCCGCCTTCTTACTCGGGATAACATTCCTCCTCGTCTACTACCAATACTGCCACCCGTCGAGGATCTATAGGAGCAAGATCCCCGATGCGTCCGACTCGGGGATGCTCGACGTGGACAAGCCCGGATACAGCAAGTCCTACGACGTGCGCTCGCATTCCTGATCCGGGACCTTCGTGTGAGTCGCTCTCGTTTTCCAAGCTCAGTATTTGACAATGTGATAACGACTTGAAGGTTGTATGGGAACCAGTATTGCAACTCTGTTTCAAGTATTACGGTGGCACGCCTGGGCACTGCCGACTGTGCCAACAAACCAACTGTAATGCGTCTAATAATGCCTTAAATGTACATAAGATTTATTACTGTTGACGCTTGAGATTTTATTGTTGTTTGACGAGAGGTTTAGTTGCCGTTCTCGCACGTGTACTTACTACTTGTGTATCGTACACACGATGCTGTGTTGTGACAAACGAGTGATATTCTGCTCTGCGATATATGTGTGAATTGAAATTATATCTATATTGCCTAAAGTGTTATTTTGAGGGAACAATTTCAAATTATGACGATATATTTTGTATTATATTTGCAAATACTGTACTATAGGTTACTGTATAGGTATTTATAAGTGTTGGTTTTCCTAATAAAAACTCAAAGTAGTAGACTTGATTTATTAAAAAAAAAAAAAAAAATGGGGGAAGGTGGCAAACACTACTCGCTCTCCGTGCTGCCGTTGCTCTGGGCGAGGAACACCTGCTGAGGCCCGGAGCCCTGCTGCGTCACCTAAGCGAAGTCGACGTTAAAATTAAGTTTTTAGATCGAATTTCTACAAAAACAACCTAACCTCACTTCTCCATTACCTGTATCAAATGAGGCTGCGACGTGGCAATGGGGGCCGTCTGTATGATCACCGGCTGGGACGTGTTCCCTTGCAACTGCATCTTGATCATCTGCAGCTGCTGCGGCGTCAGATTAATCTACAACACCCCCAAACTGAAACCGACATAACCTCAAACCCGACACGACATACGGGGATCTGCTGTATTTCCCCGCTGGGGGTGACGATCTGTTGTACGATCTGCACGTTCCCGGGCTGACTCTGGGCAATCGCCTGACCCGCTTGTATCAACACCGGGGTCTGCGCCGCTGAGCCGTTGGGGGGTGACGATCCGGCAGCGTTCTGCTCGATTGTGTTGACCTGCACCGTCTGCACCTGCTGGGGCTGCACGATCTGAATGGCCCCCTGCGTCGTGGGAGACGTGGTTGCGGCGGCGGTCGTGTTCTGTTGCAAGTTGGCGTGGTGTTGCTGAGCCAACTGGAAGTAGTAGACTTGATCTGAACTGGAACTCCTGGTGGCGTCTTCGCGGGGCTTCGCCGGCTTCATGTCGTCCCTCGGGACGATGTCTATAAGGAAGTCGAACTGATCGTATTTGGATATGGCCATGGCTATGTCGTTGCGTTGCAGTGTGCGCCTTTTGTTGTCTTCGGTGTGAATCCACGCTCGTAAGGTCAGTTCTTGGATGAAGATCTCGGCGGCTTTGGCGAAAAGTAGGGGGGCCTCGGCAGAGATCATCTTCACGTCTTCATCCAGCTTCATGATTTTCTTTATCCGCGCCAAGGGGAGGACTTGTTGCTTGAGGTCCATCTAGAAACGGGGGGTTATTGGGATTCAGGCAACCGGAGAGGCTCACGTTTCGGATGGCGCGTATGTCCTCCAGGGCTTTGGGCCAAAACTGGTTCAGGACGTTTTGGGCCTCGCTTTGGGTCTGCACTTGATCTTCCACGCATTGTGCCTCGGTTTTCTCCTCGGGAGCTTCCCTGGGAAATTGGCGGTGTAATGGGGCCGATCATTGTCTTCTACTCACGTGTTTAGGTAGTAGACGGACATTGCCGCTTTGGTGGGGAATATTAATTTAAAGCCGAATCAACCGCCTCGAATAACCAATCACTATTTTCATGTCTTGTCCAATCCAGAGTCCTTTGACGATTAAAACAAAATGGCGGGCGATTGGTGGTGATGAGATGGCGCCACACACACAATAATAATACAGATTCTTTCAATCGGAATAGGAAATTTAGCCTTTATTTACCAAAAACGATACAGGGCCATACAGGACAGCTTAAATCTTAGGCATAGTCCCGTAGGCCCGATGAACATAACCTAACTTTTCACCCTTTTACGGCCCGCACCACTTCCTGGTTTATCTCGCTTCCGTTTACTCGATTCCTCTTCATCTTCATCGTTGCTTTCGCATTCACCAGTCTCTGGAATAAATATCAGCAAATTGCAAATCTGACACACGACATAACCTCACCCCCGACGCTTTGTTCAAGATTCACCAATTCGGTCAGGCTGACATTGACATTCTTCTGTATATTCTTCACAGTTGCGCTGTAGTCCGTCCAATTTTTATCTAATTGGATTTTTTGACCAATATTCTTCAAAATTTCTCCGTTTCTGTGAATTTTGACATTTATTATGCCATGGGTTGTCATTTTTCACGCAAGTGTGAGGGCGCGAGATTTAAATCTCTGCTTGTGCTCTTCTTCACCTCTTCTCTCCTTACGAAATTTTAAAAATTCTTAGAGATCTTTAACACACCGTGATTTGCGATTTTGCTTTTATTTATTATTATTAACCTTGGTTTTTCTTCACAGCCTCAGAGGAATTTTCTGCACATAACCTCACCCGTAAAAAAGTTAATTCACGTTCTTCCGTTTTTTGTGTTCAGACCTTTAATACCCCATTTCTCCCCAAAATTTGATGCATTTTGTTGTTTATATAGAAAGTGTGCCATTTGAAACTACATAAAAATTAGGTTATGTCATATTCAGTGGCTCAAATGTGACAAATGCGTTCAACACTTAAAGATGACTTAAAGGAACACGAATCTAAAGTTCAGGGGGTCCGTTATTGTCTTCCATATTCTTTTTGTTCATTGTACGCAAAAGTCAATCAATAAAGTTTGTTTGTACTGAACCTCAACATAGCAACCCCTAAGTAGTAAGACATTTCCAACATGGACAAACACATAAGACCCGTATTCACCCTCGAATTGAACTACAAATTGGTCCCTGGCCTGGTGACCATCGGCAAGTACGACGGGACCCACCCCTGTCTCACAGCGGCCACCACAGCCGATAAGGTATCACCACCCCATATCTAATTCCTCAACTGATTGTCTCCCCCAGGTACTCATCCACAGCCCCCACAGGAAGAACCCCAACATCGTGGGTCGCATCGTCTGGTCCGAGTCTAACCGTGAGATCGCCACCCTCAACATCAACCAATCCATCTCTGCTCTAGCCGCAGGAGTCCTCCTCCCCGAAGATGACAAAGACGTCCTCATCGTGGGTACCGAGACTCACATCCTCGCCTATCACGTCCACGACAACAAAGACGTCTTCTACAAGGAGTGTCCGGACGGCGTTAAGGCCATCACGATGGGCAGTTTCAACGACGGGAAGACGCAAATCGTCATGGTCGGCGGTAATTCCTCGGTGCACGGCTTCGACCACCAGGGCAACGAGATCTTCTGGACAGCCGTTGGGGATGTCGTCACGTCGCTGATCTTGATGGACTACAACAAGGACGGGTCGAATGAGGTGATTCTCTGTTGTGTTGTTTAAGAATGGTCAACATTATTGTGTTGCAGCTGGTGGTAAGTTCTGAGGACTTCAAGATCAGGGTGTTCAAAAGCGACCAGGTGGTCGCGGAGCACGTAGAAACGGAAGTGGTCACGGGGTTGGCTGTGCTCCCCGAGAATCGTTTCGCGTATTCGGTCTCCAACGGGACTGTGGGGGTGTACGAGCAAGATGTCCGACTTTGGCGTGTCAAGGTGTGTTGACTTGGGTCTCAAAAAAAATAAAGATATATAATTTACAGTCGAAGCACTTCGCCATCGTCATGCAGAGCTATGATCTCTTGGGTCAGAAGTCCACGCAGCTGATCACCGGCTGGTCCAACGGCAAGATCGACTGTCGCTCCATCCTGACGGGGGAGGTGCTTTTCAAGGACGCGATGACGGCCGGGGTTGCCGGAGTGGTCGAGGGGGATTACCGCTCGATCGGAAAGAGCGACGTGATCTGCGCCTCTAGCGACGGGGAAGGTATATGTTAATGTTGGATACACAACCAACAATACAACAGATAAGGTTAGTTAGGGGCTACACCACTACCAAATCGCTGTCCACTCCCCCGGGGAGCGGTCTGGAGCAAGACTCGGTTCGGGAGCTCCTGGCGCGCAAGCAAGCCCTTCTCCTGGAGATGAAGCACTACGACAACAACACCAGGTACAACGAGAACGTGTCCAACCAGTTGGAAAGTTATGAGAGCAACGGGGTAATTCCCGCCAATACCAGGCTTCAGATTGGCATCGCTACCAGCGAACAGGACTCCAAGAAAGTGAGTTTCTAGCTGTAAACTGACAAGACAAGACAGTTTCTGGCTTAGAAACAGGTAGAGGTGTACGTCTCGACCAACAACACCACCATCATCAGGGCCGTGATCATCTTCGCCGAGGGCATCTTCAAGGGGGAGACTCACGTGGTGCACCCCCCCAGTTCGAAGCTCAGTTCCGATATGCTGGTACCCTTGTTCATCCCACGGGACGCCCCTGTTGACATCCATATCAAGGTAAGGCACCAAATATAGTGACCACAATGTAGAGTCGCTTTCCAGGCTCTGGTTGGCTACCCCAACAGTCTCCAGTTCCACGTTTTTGAGGTCACTCGACAGCTGCCCCGCTTCTCCATGTACTCCCTCCTAACTACACCCCCCAGCAGCAAACCCGACAGCTTCGTTAACTTCAGAATCAACGAGAGACTGCAACGCATCTGCATGTGGATCAACCAGAACTTCCTGCTGTCTTCAGACCTGGAACCTGACGGTCCCTCCTTGAAATTACACATGAAGTGTCTTCGCGATGACTCCGACCTGACGATGCTGTTCGACAGTTCGGGAAAGACTATTTTCCACACGGACAACATGTCTCTAGCAGCCGATCTGGTCCAATCCCTGGCTGCATTCTTGAAAATCGAGGAGTTGGAATCGAACGCCTCGTTCCCCAGAGACGAGGACACTCTGAGAACCTGCATGGAGAGGCTGGGGGAAATCCAGGACGCCAGGTTGAGGCTGGGAACGGACGTCGCCGACAGGCTCGGTCAGATTCGGGGCTTCGTCGTCAGGGCCGAAGACTGCCGACTTAACGATTTGTAAGTACAGTTATTGCTTCCGGGAATCACAATGGGTTGCAGGAAGGAGATGCCCAAATACTACAACGAGCTCAACAATTTGAACAAGGAGTTGATCAGTAGTTACAACATCCGTTTGCACAACTACAACGAGGGGTTGGAAACGATGAAGAGCATCAATTCGGTGATACAGAAGGCGTCGAGGCTGAGAGGTAACTTTGTGGGAGCGATCGAAGAGGTGGTTGATGTTGGTGTTACAGTGGGCACGAATTCTGCCAGTATGATCAACCACTGTCGGTCGGCCATTAAGAACAACAACATAGAGGGGCTCATCAAGATTATCCGCAGTGGGGAGATGTAACAGTTTTTATTTTGGGTCTCTCTATAAACAACTACACTAATAGGTACTTAACTCAGAGTATCGTTATAGCCTTTGTCCTTTCGAATCCTTTTGCTCTTTGCTCTGAGAAAAAAAAAATTAGAAATCAATAAAACATTTTGGAATATTAGTGAGTGATGTCTATTGAGCTGCTAGTTCATTTCGATATACACAGTATTGGTAGGCGCGGACAGCGTTGTCGAACGATTAAAAAAACTTTCAACAATGCTGGATGCGCTACTACAAGAAAGCAACCTAAATATTTCGAAAGACGTTTTCAAATGCATCTTTTACGCTAGTGATCTGACTTTTAACAGTGGTTTATCAGATCTATGTCGTAGTATGACATTTTCCAACTTTTCTTTGAAGTCGCGCATCCACCATTTTTGAAATAATTTTCATATCGTTATGCGTGCTCAACATTTATCTTATACCCCTATAACTGCCCTATAAAGATTTTGTATTGGCCACGCCACTGGTCCACTGGGAATCTTTTATAATTTTACCCGCGAAACTAAAAGGGCTCCCTTGCCCCATATAATAATCACGCCACGGTTAAAGTGTATGGTGTAATCGATGTAATGATTTTCATCGCGAACAATAAGAATCTGTAATATTGTCCCCCGGGTTAGTTCCTCTACCGTCCCACAGATGGCGCCACGAGATAAAAATTCCTGCTGCTCGATGACCCACTTTCATCAGGAATCTATGCGCATTCCTGCACGTGTGAATCAGGTTCGTGACGTAACGTGACGTCTCAGGCCCACCTTTGATGCACACTCTGACGAGGGTTTTCGCAGGACGGGCGTCGACGCACGCCACTGATCGCGCACCGATAATAATGCACATCTTGTTCATTTTTCGCAGTTCATATGCAGACAAACACAAATATTTGCGAAATCCTGTAACGTAAATGTGTATTTGTTTGTGTAATGACCGGAAAGTCAGGGGTGTCCCACGTGGGGAGGGAAAAAGTGTGGAACGTATGTGTGTTTGGGGCTTTAGGTCACTGAATGCAGATGTTGGTGGTGCACGTAAGGTCGTTCAACCGCCGAATCGTGACTAGTGGAAAGCGTATAATTTGTGAATTGTGGATTTTGGCGGGAATTTGAACGGGCCAATCGCGAGGGGTGATGTTGCTTTTGTGCCAATCGGAACAAACACATCCAGGAAGTGCCCTTCTGCATAGGTTTTTGTTTCTCAGCTTTCACACCATGCCCTTTACCAAAAAGATGTCGGAATCGTGCCTAACGTTAGATAACGTTAAATTACAGACTACATACCTAGAAGAGACTTCGGTTCCAACATCCTCTGCCCCTCTGCCCCCGTTTATAGGTCAAGGAGGTTTTTATCCAAAAACGGATTCTTATCTCGTATCAGTGAGTCGCTTCTTACATGACATTGATGGCCGCAGCAAGACGTGCGTGTCTCCGAGTACCACCTTGACCGATGGTTCTTTTGGAAATATCGCGCATTTTTTGCAAGGTTCGCAAAGTTATCTTCCGCTACCGGTTGAGATTAGCCGAGAGTTCAAGGTTCCCGAATGCTGCAAAAATGGTTTTTGCGAGTCTGATTTATGGTTTTCATTGGGGAATTTTTCGTTTATGCTAAAATTGTTAAAGGTGGTTTTCCTTTTTTAAAATTTCCAAAAGTTGTTTGTACATTAAGGAAAAGCACTTGATAACTAATTTTTAACCTTAAGTTAAAAAAGAATGAGGAATAAATTTATGAAAGAACATAAGAACAAAATAATAAGGAAATGATGTATGTACCCATAAAATAAAATTCAATTGCGAAGGAATAGTCGCAAAAACGTAATAGAGAAACAGGAAGAATGAAGAGAATAAGAAACAAAGAAAAAAAAATGGAAAAATTGGGAAAGTAGAAGTATGTTTGTAGAGAACGAAAATACGAGCAAATTAGCCTCTGAAATAAAAAAAATATTTTACATAATTGTGGAGAAAAACAATAAGAAAGAGAAAATGCCATAAAACATAAAAACCCAATTGATATTTACAATAACCATCACGAGAAAAAAGGGAAAGTCAAACACTCAACTTATAGTTCGCATCGTGCATTTTTATTTTATTTCGAACACGGCCATTGGCCCACTCGTTTCTACTTCCTTATTTTTGAACACCGAGTTGCCGAAAAACGCTTTTATTTCGCGGTTGTTATCGGGCTTTTATTTTTTTAGGACGCATTTAGAATTTAAATCGCGCCTTCCCATACAATTAAAGCGCGAAATGCCATCAATGAAAGTAAAACCGAGTGGTTTACGGCGCGATTTGCATAACTGATTTCTAAAATTAACATTCATGTCATTAGATCACAAATGTAGGTAATTCGGAATGCACGGTGGGAAAAGGATTGCAGCTTCTTTCGTCGTGGGCGATGTTTACTTCTCTATTTTACACTTATAAGGTTTGCCTCTTTGTGATTTATGTACTGTAAGGCCGTTGTAACGGTACAGTCATCAAGTGATCTCTGAAAAAGCCTTCTAAACATTCGAGTCATCACACCGTATATACTAAAATAACATTATTACAGAGTGTCAAATATTTTGCCACCACGAGTTTGGATGTCATTACGACCTTGGATGGTCACTGTCATTTGGCACAAATGCCGATAACACAAAGCGTGCGGCTATTTTAGGTGAGCTTTTTGGCAAGTGCGGTCGGTGTGATAACTGTTTCTGGGTGTCCCCGAAAAATACATAATCCGCGGCTCAACTTTGTAGGAGTCGCTGAAATAAATGCTGTTTTCATTTATAGCAGGTGCGTTATTTAATTTTTGAACCGTGCCCAAAAAACTATCCACCCACTACGGTTAATAATAAATCTCGCGAGCGACGTTCCAAAACAAGAGCGCTTGCAGTGAAGCTTTGTTTGTCTAGCTCTAGATGTTCCCGGTTTCTTGGTTATTTATCAACTAGCTGGAGACACATTTTGTGAATCACCCTGTATGACTTTTATTGATCTAGTTTGGAAGTCTCTATCACTCTAAGAAAAGAACAAATCCAGTACTAAAAGCATATTTTTATCCCCACTCGCGTGCATATTATGTTTGTTAGTAAAACCTTCAGTGCCGGGGAAACTTGAAAATATTATTTGATAAATATTGAGACCTGAGAAACCAAATAAATTTCAAGGTGAGACCTGAAGAACTTGAGAAATCTGAAGGAATGGAGATCTCTGAAAAACAGACTGAGAATCCTGAAATTTTAATAAATTTAATAGATCCGAAATATTTGAACTATAAGGACCCTCGAGAAACTTGAAACACCAAAGAAATTTGAAATTGAAATGCCTTTATGAAATCGAAAGATTTAAGAAACTTGAGAAACCTTTAATAAACTACAGCCTTGAAATAGTTACGTATCTAAAAAAATCTGGAAAAAAAAAAACAAAATTGTTGACATCTTAAAATCTGAGACATTAAGAAATTTGAGAAGCTTGAGGACGTTGAGACAACAATATTTCTTCTTTCTAAGTCATTTGAGAAACGTAAGAAATTTGAACAAATTGACATACCTGAGCACCAAATTGACGAAATTGAGATACTAAAGAAATTTGAAAAAGCTGAGACACTTGACAATTTGTAAGCAATTAGAGAAACCACAACACCTAATAGAAATAATCAAAAATTCAAATTAGTGATTATGGGAGACCCGTGTATACTGTACTGGGTTTGGAGACCAACAAATCTCCACCCACAACCGTTAATAATAAATTATAAATCTCGCGAGCGACGTTCCAAAACAAGAGCAGTTGCAGTGACGTTGTATCGATATTTTGGTTGTTTAATTTTGTTGACATCTTCTAAGAAAGGAATTAAACAAATCTAGTAACAAGGGTATCTTTTTACCCCCACTCTCGTGCATAGTAAGTTTGGTAGTAGAACCTCCGAAAATTACGTCAAAGAAAAAAATCAGGCGCACGAAGTCGAATCGCAATGTTTCACTTTCAAAACGCACGTCAGCCGCGGCGCGCATGATCCTGCTTAACCACTACAAACAGCAGGAATAGAGCTAAGCGATCTCAGTATCAAGTTGGCTTGGGCAAGCGCACGATCGGTGTGGTACCCAAGTAGGCTGCTGTCATTCATAGTCACCGCGATCGCAGGAACGTCACGTTGGCGCGGAATCGCCCGCGAACAGTGCAGGAATTTTGAAAAAAAAAAAGTAAAATAAAATTTTTGGTGAACTATAATTATCAGAAGTGCTTCGATGAAGACGACGAGGACCATGGATTCGGTAGTGCAGCGATCGCTTTCGGAGTAGATTTGGAAAGTGCGTAGTGAAAGTGGACCCTTGTGAAAGTTTTGGGTAAAGATGGATTCTCCGCAAATGTACGACAGCCAAAACGGGGGTTTGGGCGGCGATGCGAAAAAATCATCCGTGATAATGAACGGCAACAACAACAACCTTACGACGCTCAACAACAACAACACCGGCATCTCCAAGCAGACGACCGCCCTCCTCAAGCAGCACCACCTGCAGCAGTACCAGCAACACGGCAGCGAGCTGAGCGACCTCAACACCCCCGAGATCTCGCTCGACCTGCAGAACCTGATCGACGACTCGCAGTTCGGCGATGGCCTCTTCACCGACATCCTGCAGCAGGGACAGCAGGGCAAGCACCTCCAGGGGCTGCCGCCTCGGCCCGTCATGGCCGCCCCCGCCGCCGCATACCCGCGCACCACCCTCGCCTACATGCCGCAGCCGGTGCACAGCGGCGCCGCCTACTCCGCCCCCCAGAACTCCAACAGCGACTCCAACAGCTCCAGCAGCGACGCCCCCAGCATCAAGGAGGAGCCGGTCGACCCGCAGGAGTACCGGCGTCAGTGCGGCATCCTCCCCAACGGCTACATGGGCACGGCGACGTATCCCGCCGCGCCGGGGGCGTCGTTCGCGGCCCTCGCGCCCAACCCCGCCGTCCACCACCAGCTCAACATCAACGCGATGAAGGGCAAGTCCATGATGCTCAGCCAGCACCTGGCCCGGAAGAACGTCAAGCCCTGCGACAAGAACAGCGACGAGTACAGGAGGCGAAGGGAGAGGAACAACATCGCCGTGAGGAAGAGCAGGGAGAAGGCGAAGGTGCGGACCAGGGAGACCGAGGAGAAGGTGAAGATACTGATCAAGGAGAACGAGAGGCTGCAGAAGAGGATAGAGCTGCTCACGGAGGAGCTCAACGTCCTCCGGAGCCTCTTCTCGAACGTCGGCGTCCTTCCCGAGCACGTGCACCGGGAGATCAACAAGCACCTCGACGGCTTCCAGCTGCAGCAGCAGCAGCAGCAGCACATGTGACCACCCTCCTCTAGACACTCTTAACGGTGTGGTGCAATTCGAATCCAGATCTCCCGAAAGTGTTCTTCAGCTAACAGAGAAAAAAACTCTTACCTAATTTATTAGTAATCGTCGACGGGTATTAATTACAAGCTACAACTAGAACTTATTATTCCGTTCGTTTTTGTGATCAGTAAACTGTATTTAAAGCGGGGCGACGCGTTTGCGACCACCCCGTACATAGAATTGTATATTTTTAAAACCGATGCAATGTGTACCTTGTTAGTAAATTAATAAATGAGATGTATTTTAAGATATATTTTTCTACGGAAATATATCGTTGTTGCAACACCTTCATAATTTTATTGTAAAGTTAGATAATGTATAAATGTATAGAGTTAGAGTGTAACTGTAAATCTTAATATATTTCCAAAGAACTACATTTTTGTAAAGATGTTTGTAATAATGGTGTATATTTTATACTACTTAAAATGTTCTTGTTTTTATTTAATAAATATCTCGGATTCACTCCCTGTTTTATTAATTTATCGTCGCTGTATCTAATCGTTTGAATGAAACGAAATTACATGCTTATCATGTAAACGAGGCTGTTATACAATCACTTGGAAATGAATCTCATGTTCGTTTTAAATTATTCCACAATAATCTCTCCACGGAGAAATAAAACTAATTAAGGAAGTCCTTAAAAGCACTCGTGCCATCTTTAAGAATTCGTGTACCTAGACGAAAGGTGAATGTCGTGTAATTGTGGACACACTATATTATTATAGTGATACAGATATATTATACAAGCTATACATATTACTAATGAAAGAGCCAAATCTATATACGGGGGAGATTGAATAAGTATCATTCTACGTCTTGAGTAGTTTTAAAAACAAAATCAAGAAATATCAAAGATCATACCACAAACATTGATACTTGTATACATATTTCATAAATACTGTTAAATCGTTAAAAAGATTTTATTTTCTACCTCTAGCTTTTGTTCATATCATTAAGTTATCAATTATTGCTGTAAAACTAGGAAGTGATTGGTTAAAAAGATAACAATTTTTTCGCCACGTGTCTCCAATTTTGTAAATTAGGTCAACAACGTCTTGATTGTTATTGTTAATTATTTTAGTCGATAAGTACAAAAACGACATTTATATTATTTGTCACATAAATTTAAAAAACACGACTAAACTTATAACAAAGTCGGATAAAGAATATGCGAAAATGGTGGATGCGCCACCTGTGGAAAAATATTTTAAAAATAGATGACTCGGCAGATGTTGTCCTGTTCTAATTCTTTAAATGTATTTGTATCAAGTTGCCCGTGAAAAAGAAAATTTACATCGCATTAACTTTATATTTTGTCAACGAAATGCGACAGAGTACCAAAATTTACAGATGTTGATGACGCTGACTGTACCGCTAGGAGGCTGATCACTCGCGGTAACACTTCACTGTACCTATTCATTACTGATGTACTGAAGGAACTGATTGTGACAGACACCCGCCCGACCTAAAAAAAATGAATTTCGTGATTGAGACAGTCATCGGTGCGTGAGTTAGCAGTGCTATATGTGGCCAAATTTGGTTGGTTCTTGACATTAGCGTGTTTTAGGTTTAATATTATCAATTAACAAATAAATTAAATAAAACACAGAGTGATAAATTGATTTTTTACCTTGCAAGCAAAAAAATCAATTGATCACTGTGTTTTAACCGCAAGTCGATCAGACAATCTCAACTACGAAAAACTAAGTAAAGACGGGACAAACAACATTTTTTCTAGGAAAGCAGATGTGACGCTCCTGTGCGCACCTCTGGACAAACAACTGGAAAGCCTCGTCACCGTTATCTGATAAGAGGGGTCCGGTTCGGGAAGGGAATTTCCTCCGACCAGAAAGAAAGAAAAACGCTCGGAACCGAACGTACTCAGGCGTAAATGTCGCAGCAACAGCAGCGCTTGACTTTCACATTTGTTTTATGAGTCACGCTGTATTTTTTACGTGGTGAGAAATGAAAGGGCGAGTGGATCCGAGATACGTTTGTGTCTTTGCTGGAGTCAGATTTTTGAATTTTGAAAAACGAAGCACTGTCACTTTGTTCTCAGAAATCGCGAATCATAGGTCTACAAACATTTTGCGTTGTACTCATCAAATTCCCTGAATCTGTATCAATAAACACGTCTTGATGACAATCTCGACTAAATTTCATTATCTTCCATTCTAGATCTAGACTTTGATAACAGTCGGTGTTGAGCGTTTCCGTTCCTTTGATCGAAACCTAACTCGATTCTGATTGCTGCCCGAGGAAGACCGTTAGAATTATTACCACAAACCCATACAATTGCAGAAAAAAATTGGAACATATTGAGGTCACCCATACGGACCTTATCTTATCATTATCATAAACATACAAATTGCATTTCTATTAGAAATTAAAGTGCAAAATCAGTTCCGGGTTTATGAATAAAATATTTGTTTAAATTAGAGCAGAACGATTTTTTGTTCGATATTAGTGACGACACGTGTTGAAAAAATTGTTATCTTTAATTAATTCCTGGGTTTGAGCGAAAATTTGTGATTAGCGTCCAAATTCATATTCGTTATTTTGCATTTTTCTAGTATCCTTCCTGAATCTCGACTCGTAATGCGATCATTTGATTATTCTATCTGGCACGAATGCATGTCTCTGATTGGCCAAAGTATCAAATGATCATATGGAGTAGTAATTAGGGACGCAACAGCCTACTACATGAAAATCTAAACGAAACAAACCATCTGAATAGTTAAAAAATCAGCAGGAATAGGTGGTTTCCGCAACACCGCCGATAATAATCAATCTCGTAATTAATTTAAGATGCAAGTCAAAACCAAACCAAGAGACAGCACACAAACCTGCCGGTTGCAGCCTACAGGTGGTCGACCTTAAAAATTCTATTATCTGTTATTAAACTCATTGCCACTGCACCTTTCCATTATCCGACACCCACCTCCTTCCCATCGTCGTCGATATTTGAAGACATCCGCCGAAGAAAAAATCAGCAGGAACCTTCGGACTCTGACTCGATTACGAGGAATCGTCTAATCGCTGCCATTGATCCAAGGATCCTGTTAAAATTAATCGGCGCGGTTGTTTTTATTTTTCGAAAGAAAGATAACTACGTAAATACGAGAGGGTTTATCGGGTGGGTTTTGCGAGTGAAATCTCGGCAGCATCAATGGACCCGTTGATCGGGTTTATGCTAGCGCCACTGGTGATAAATAATCAATTAAAAATTACAGCTTCCGCGTTGTCAGCATGTGTGGTAAATAACATGGAAGAATGTGTATTTCTCTTGTACGACCGCATTTTACGGCTCCAACACATGCCCTTAACTGGGGAGTGCTGCAAGGATCTGTACTGCTCCCGTTTTATTTACTGACTTCATTCTTGATTGAAATTCAAATTTAACACTTCGCTACAGTGATGTCCCCTTTACTGTGTTTTCTTACTCATCAGAATTTTTCGTGCACCTTGCAAATGATGATTTGACAAATTCGTTACCTCATTACCTATTCGGCATCGATTATCATTGACCGGATCTATTATTTTTTAGCAACATTTACGCGGAAGGGAACAACGTGCTTTAGCCGAATTATAATTTACAATCGATACGCCAAGGTTTTAGGAACGAATTTCGAGCTAAACTAGCATTGAGTGGCTCGGAGCAGTAACGAATTTTAACATGGTTGTTATTTTAGCTCTTGAATTTTGGTTGAAGTATGTACTTTGCTCGTAAAAGTAAGTAAGTTTAAAACTGCATTAAGAAAATGTCCATCCAGAGATCTTATAAATCTAACTATAGTATTTGACCCGTGCACAATGATAATGATAATGTCACGTACTTTGAAAAGTTGCCTTATCATTCATGTAATATCATCTCTTAACAGCTTGCAAAGTATGAAATTCTTCTTTATTGCTACCATTTTGTTAATTCAAAATTGACCCCTTCAACTCTCCGCCATATTTCTGACACCTGTCAAACCCACAATGACGACTTGCTGCCTCTGTCTCAGTGTCACAACAGGATGTCTTCTGGCATCTGCCGCCTTCATTGTAACACCCTACCTCAAAAACTACCCCATCCGGTACTCTACAACCCTGTTGCAGATCATCGCCCTGATCAAAACATCCCTGGTGGCTGTGTTCCCCGTCTCTGAAGGTCGTACCTCTATCCCACCCCTTCGTGTCGATAACAACTTCTTTTAGAGGCTCTAACCGTCATCATCCTCAACGTGGTGATGCTGTTCATCGCAGGAATCATGCTGCTGATCGCAGTCATAAAGGTACCACCTCCTAGGATAACCCTCTAGTTATACTCTTGTGTTTTTGAAGAAAGATCGCGTCTGCATGCTGACTTTCATCAGCTTCGACATCTGCGCGATGCTGTTGCAAAGTTTGGGGCTCCTGGTACTAGACTTGAGTGGTCAGCAGCTTGGATTGCATCGGGGTCTGGTGGTCGTCATCGTGGTAGAGTGCCGTAAGGAGTACCGCTCTTTTAGATTTTTTTTCAGTGTTGCTTCCAGCGTTGTTCATATATATGATCCACGTCGGCATCGTGGCCTTCCATGTCATCAAGCTGAACCATTTGCGAATCGTAGAGAGCTACACCAAGACGATGACGTCCAGGGCATCGGCGTCCGACAGCGCTGTAGCTCCGGCCCTGGCTTTTCTGTAACTTTGTCTATGGTGTTTAGCAAAGTTCGAAAGCGATCTGTACGTTACTAAAAAATAGAACAACGTACCATACAAATTCTTATCAAAACTAATATCAATAAAATTACAGTCAACCTAATTAATTTTTATTAAAAACTGAAGGCACGTGGCAAAAAAATGCTATCTCTTTTGAATTACTTCCTAGTTTTACGCAAAATGGGATCCCAAATAAATACTGCATTTCCCAATATGCACATAATATTTTAATTTAGGTCTGATTTTTTAGTCCTTTTGTCTATTTAACCATTTTTTCATTGTTATTTATTTACTCCAGGTTTTAATACGTTGCGTTCCTTATTCCACTCTTCTTAAAACATATTTTCTGTTCATTCTTTCAAATTAACTTTTTTCTTCTGTCATCAGAATTTATTGTATTTTTTTATGTAAAATGTACAGGCTATTTATCAATGACTCATACATCTAGTGGGCTTTGAAGGTCAAAAATTTCCATCTAAGGATATCTAAATTTTGTTAACCATAGGCCACATGATTTATAAAGACCTGAAGGAAATCCGACGATAAGTTCATAATGTAATCTGGACTATTAAAAAAATTCACAAATGTGAGCTTTTTGAATGGCCCAAAATTTTGGAAATTTATTTTCATTTTCCGAATTAAGAATTTCCACATTTTGGAATTCACAATTTCAACGATTACCTTACTTGTTTAATCTCGTAGGTTTTTAGTCTTTTATTTTTGTCATCTTTCTATTAGCAAAACTGCTTAGTGTCTGACATTAGATTTAAGTAAGTACCTAGCTAGTATTATTATGTGTCTTCTTTTATTTCTTCTTATCTCTTTGCTAGATCTTTGAATTTTGGAACAGATGGACAACAAGGGTGGATAGGAGTTACGAGCTTTCAAAATCAAAAAAATTACCATTCTTAGCAGATTTGGACCTCGAACATTAAATTAAAAAAAAATCTACTGCATACTAGGTCCTGCACGGACATTTCCAAAAACTTGTGCCAGAGCTGTTTGGCAGTCTGCAAGCCGAAAAATCGGTCCGGTCCTGGCTCGGACCCAGTGACACAGAAACGGGGGGGGCTCCGCGTGTCCGGAAATAGCAGTCGTAGCCGCTGCAGCAGGGTGAGACGTTCTCAATGTCAACCTGCGGCCTTCGCTATTTATACACTTCTGCAACCGCTCCCAGCCGCTCGCTCCTTCCTTCTTTGCTTCTTCTCGACACTGCTTAACGGTACCGAAGGCATCAATTCCTTGTTTGCCGAGCTTTCTGGAGGTTGCACGGAAGCGCCGGAGTTGATTTGTCGTGTCAATATTTACGAGCGCTTGAGGTCGGAGGTATTTGCACCGGGTGACGACATCCGCGGAGAGGAAATCCTGCTGATTCCTGCGGGCGATGAATTAAAGATGATCCGAGTCATGGAGCTGATCTTTACGGTGCAGTTCCTGGTAGTGGACGAGTGGAGGAATTTCTTCCCGGTACTCCGGGCAGCAGGCCGCCGCTTCCATTGGTCGGTTCAACACACTCGAAATAAATCTTTGTTTATCGCGGTGACGTCACGGTTGACTTGGCAATCGACACAGCACATAAAGCAGTTGCCTCCTAATCCAAGGAGGCAAAACAACCCGCGGCAATAATTCGACTTTTTAATTGCACGACGGTGAGAATTTACCGACCACATACAGGGTCGACCTGTATCCCACGTACTCACTGCCTAGGAATTCGCACATGCGCACACCCACATTATTTGTCACGCAAAGAATGTTCGGTTTCTGCTGGCCTGCAGATATTTTTAGAGGTGGTTTTGGTCAATGAAACCGGTTTCGTGCTGCAGGAGTCAGGAGTTCCTGCTGGATTCGAAAATAGCACATACACACGTGTGCACACCTATCATAAAACTGACTGTAATGATCTAGGACCTGTAGATCCTTTGTTTGGTTTTGATATTCCAAGATGCGAACATTCAGACATAAAACTTTTGTCATTTTATTGGTTCCTTTGGTTTCTATTTTGAGATTTTCTTCCATTTGCTAGTTTCGTGGATACGCCACTTTATGATCAAACTGTAGAAAGACCCTGATAATTTTGAAAAGGTATTTGTCGAATTTGGGAGATGTTTTCATCATTACAATGTCACATTTAAACAAAAGATACACCCCGATATCTATGGAGCAACGTTGAGAAAATAGTGCAAAATGGTGGATGCGCCATTTTGTACGAACTTGATAGACTCTTGTAGGTGTAATTCGTCAAATTTGAAAGAAAGTCGAAGAAGGGTATAATTTGGCGGATGCGCCAATCGAGGCTCCGGGAGCGTGTTACATTTAAAGCTCAGTAAATATGGGAGTTGGGTTTCAGGAGCACCGCTTTTAATCTCCATCCATTTAGACAAAAACAGCTTAGAAGAAATAAATTATCTATAAAATATACACTTGGTATACCAATTAAATCATATAAAACAAACTGAATAAAATATCGAGCCAAATAAAAAATAAACGACCTTAAAAAGGCAAACTAGTCAAATAAGGAAATAATACCAAGCAAACCAAACTAGGAAACTATACAAACTAAAAAATTGATAGGAAGGAATAAAAAGATAATTTCAATGAGACAAGAAGAAGAGGTATACAGCCAAATAAGGTATAGCTGTCTCCAAAAACTGTAGACCAGTTACGTTCTTAATAAACGAAGCTTTATGGTGCATCTTAGTTTCAGAAGCCGAATGTAGCTCAAAAAAATCTCTTTTCAACATTCTTCCCGGTACTCGAAAAAGCGATGTAAACATCGCGGTGTGAACGAACCCGATTCAACACCATCATCAGAACGAGAACCGACCGCTTTCCTGCTCGATCCGCAGAAACGGTTTTGCATGAAATCAGGATACTCGAACGTACCTACTGTAAATCCACGAGCAATTACTTCCGAAGGTCGCAGGCTCGCAGCTAGAAACCAGCAACAAACACTTCCTGCTCGCAGCCTCTCTATTCCTGCTGCTTACCGCGGACTGTCAAAACCCAGCAGTCTGCTCTATTTTTAGCGGTTTGACTTAGGTCAGTGCTAAATACACAATTGCAACATCCGACGATGTCGAAAAATTTCGCAAGGATTCCTGCTGAACTCCAAATGGATATTAATCGCCGGAGATGTTTACCGGATTTGCAGCTGCAGGAGTAAACAAATGCAAATGTCTGGTTGATGCACAGGAACGGATAGTGGTATTGATCGAACTTTGGAGCTCGCGTGGACGGAATTTTTTCGGCCGGGGCTTATCTAGTTGGAGGAAGATTTTCTCTCTTTTTATTATTTTGTTCCCACCATTTGAGTTTCTCTATTAAGAAAAATATTCTTGAAGATAAATCAGTAGGTACAACCACGCCGCCTCCGCGACACGACCCAACTGCCAACTCGCCATCACGCTACTAATTTTTCCGCAGCTGATTAATTTTTTGCTTAAAATCAATGCACACCTGCACGCATATTATGCTCATTTTTTCCCACTTACAATGCCATTAATTACAGACACTCTCAATAAATTAACCTTCCGCAGCAGCCAACGAACAGAAGCAACCTTAGATCCACGCTCGACCTTATCCCGCTCTAATCCGAGGTCCGACGGAGGAACAGCCCGGAAAGTAGTCGACGTCGCTTCCGCCCTTCACTGCTCCTCTCGGACGCACAATGGGACTTTCCAATTAAAAATAATTAATCGTGCGCGCACGACGATCGTAAATTTCGGAATAAGTGAAAGCTTTGAAAAGAGAGGACGATTGTGACGATTTTGAATAACGTCAATGACATCGCACCAATTCGAATTAAAAACAAGGCGGCGGTTAGAAATTTGAAAAATGGCGGTAATGAGAACAGTGACACTGGGGTGCCTCAAGGTGCTGCACTTGGACCGACGCGGTACTTTCATTTTGATATGATTATGCATTAGTGGACTTGCACAATTCTAAATAATTTAGGTCTCATCAGTACAGAAAGAATAACTGAACACAATGACAATGACTGTAACAAGGATTTAAAAAATGTAAGAAATGAAAACCTAAAAACCTGGGAGCCACAGAAAATCACAAGCTGAAAAAATATATGACTGGGAACCTTAAAACCTGAAACTGAAAAACTGAAAACTGAAACAGTAAAGCATTATTTCTGATAATATTTGTAAGACTTTGATAAGACTTGAGAAAAATTGAATTTCAAATTGAACTTGAACAATTTGTTTGAAGCTGGCACACCTGAGACTTCAGAATTTTGAAGATAAAAAATATGGAAAATTGGAAATATTTGATAAAAACACATATTGAAAGACCTGAGAAACCGAATAAATTTGACGGAATTGGAAACCATGAGAAACTTATTTGAAAACCTAAAAATTTTAAAAACTAAATTTTTTTTATAAATATTGAGACATTAATGAAGATGTCGATCGATTCGAGCAATTATCCTCATAAACACCTCCGTCCGCTTTCACGTCGGGACATTTTCCCTCTTTGTCGCAATTTTGAGATCTCACCTTGGCTGCGATTACCTCAATTGCATAAACCCCCAGCAACATCCATCTAGCAGGCGCTGCTCCAGATCGAGTGACTTAAGCCGGAGCCGCAGAGAGAGCGGAGACGCGCATGCGCCCTCCGATCCACCTTGGCACACATACAACCTTTATTCGTTTTATTATGTTGGAGTCGCTGCCGTTATATAAGTGAAGTTTTCTATTATTTTCACTTTTTAAATGTAGTTTTGATGTTTGCACGATCCGTAATGTCTTTGCCTTTCTCTTGCGGCCGGGACGCAGCGAAGAGGAAGGCAGTTTTGATGGCGGCGGCCGAATTTCGGTTTCGGAATACAATGGCGGGCATTGTTGCCGATTTCGGTACTTTCGTTTGTGCGTTAATGCGGAATAATGAGGGTTTGACGAGAGCTTCCGGGTGGAAAAGATCTTTTCGGTTTGAGAGATCGCGTTCGCTTTAAATACGTTTGTTTGATTTTAATATTTCTGGGTTTCCAGGCTTTCAAAACAGCCTTTCCAAAGGGGGATTTTACCTACCCGGAGCGACTGAACCTGAAAATAAAAACCTAAGAATCATGTCTATAACTGAGAAATGAAAATCAGAGGAGATGAAGAAAATTTAATAAACCTAAAGCTCTGAGAAAGTAAGTTTGAAAGACTAAAAAATTGAAAACTGAAAGAGATGGAACCTGAATTTAAAACAAAATGAAAAAGAGAGTATGTATACCTAAACCTGTACAAAATAACCGAAACGCAAATAAGAAAGAAAGTCTCATAAATCTGAGACAAATAATAAAACGGAATATAGAAAGAGGGTAGATCCCTGAATCTGGAAAATATAAGCGAAATGAAATCAAAAAAGTCTCTGGATAAAGATTACTTTCCCTAAAGAATTTCAAAGCGGTCGAATGAAAAAAGGAAACCGTCGAAAATAGCTTTTGAGTATATTTTGAACTATCGGAAAGGAGCTCTTTCAATAGAGTTGAATTTCATTAAATAATATCAAAGACGTCACGAACAATGAAAAGAAAGCGTCGAAAATCGCTTTTGAGTATATTTGGATTTTGAAATCTGTCAGCGCTTCCACCATTTTTGATAATATTTTAATATATTGGAGAGGAGCTCTCGGGGGTCTCGATAGAGTTGAATTTTATTAAATAATATCAAAGACGTCACGAACAATGAAAGGAAACAGTCGAAAACCGTTTTTGAGTATATTTGCATTTTGAAATCTTTTAGCGCCTCCACCATTTTTGATAATATTTTAATATATTGGAAAGAGCTCTTAGGGACTCGATAGAGTTGAATTTTATTAAATAATATCAAAGACGTCACAAACAATGAAAAGAAAGCGTTGAAAATCGCTTTTGAGTATATTTGGATTTTGAAATCTGTCAGTGCTTCCACCATTTTTGATAATATTTTAATATATTGGAGAGGAGCTCTTGGGGGTCTCGATAGAGTCAAATTTCATTAAATAATATCAAAGACGTCACGAACAATGAAAAGAAACCGCCGAAAATCGGTTTTGAGTATATTTGGATTTTGAAATCTGTCAGCGCTTCCACCATTTTTTATAATGTTTTGAAATATTGGAAAGGATCTCTTGGGGGTCTCGATAGAGTTGAATTTTATTAAATAATATCAAAGACGTCACGAACAATGAAAGGAAACAGTCGAAAACCGTTTTTGAGTATATTTGCATTTTGAAATCTTTTAGAGCCTCCACCATTTTTAATAATATTTTAATATATTGGAAAGAGCTCTTGGGGACTCGATAGAGTTGAATTTTACTAAATAATATCAAAGATGTCACGAACAATGAAAAGAAAGCGTCAAAAATCGGTTTTGAGTATATTTGGATTTTGAAATCTGTCAGTGCTTCCACCATTTTTGATAATATTTTAATATATTGGAGAGGAGCTCTTGGGGGTCTCGATAGAGTCAAATTTCATTAAATAATATCAAAGACGTCACGAACAATGAAAAGAAAGCGTCGAAAATCGCTTTTGAGTATATTTGGATTTTGAAATCTGTCAGCGCTTCCACCATTTTTGATAATATTTTAATATATTGGAGAGGAGCTCTCGGGGGTCTCGATAGAGTTGAATTTTATTAAATAATATCAAAGACGTCACGAACAATGAAAGGAAACAGTCGAAAACCGTTTTTGAGTATATTTGCATTTTGAAATCTTTTAGCGCCTCCACCATTTTTGATAATATTTTAATATATTGGAAAGAGCTCTTAGGGACTCGATAGAGTTGAATTTTATTAAATAATATCAAAGACGTCACGAACAATGAAAAGAAAGCGTCGAAAATCGCTTTTGAGTATATTTGGATTTTGAAATCTGTCAGTGCTTCCACCATTTTTGATAATATTTTAATATATTGGAGAGGAGCTCTTGGGGGTCTCGATAGAGTCAAATTTCATTAAATAATATCAAAGACGTCACGAACAATGAAAAGAAACCGCCGAAAATCGGTTTTGAGTATATTTGGATTTTGAAATCTGTCAGCGCTTCCACCATTTTTGATAATATTTTAATATATTGGAGAGGAGCTCTCGGGGGTCTCGATAGAGTTGAATTTTATTAAATAATATCAAAGACGTCACGAACAATGAAAAGAAAGCGTCGAAAATCGCTTTTGAGTATATTTGGATTTTGAAATCTGTCAGTGCTTCCACCATTTTTGATAATATTTTAATATATTGGAGAGGAGCTCTTGGGGGTCTCGATAGAGTCAAATTTCATTAAATAATATCAAAGACGTCACGAACAATGAAAAGAAACCGCCGAAAATCGGTTTTGAGTATATTTGGATTTTGAAATCTGTCAGCGCTTCCACCATTTTTTATAATGTTTGAAATATTGGAAAGGAGCTCTTGGGGGTCTCGATAGAGTTGAATTTTATTAAATAATATCAAAGACGTCACGAACAATGAAAGGAAACAGTCGAAAACCGTTTTTGAGTATATTTGCATTTTGAAATCTTTTAGAGCCTCCACCATTTTTGATAATATTTTAATATATTGGAAAGAGCTCTTGGGGACTCGATAGAGTTGAATTTTACTAAATAATATCAAAGATGTCACGAACAATGAAAAGAAAGCGTCGAAAATCGGTTTTGAGTATATTTGGATTTTGAAATCTGTCAGTGCTTCCACCATTTTTGATAATATTTTAATATATTGGAGAGGAGCTCTTGGGGGTCTCGATAGAGTCAAATTTCATTAAATAATATCAAAGACGTCACGAACAATGAAAAGAAAGCGTCGAAAATCGCTTTTGAGTATATTTGGATTTTGAAATCTGTCAGCGCTTCCACCATTTTTGATAATATTTTAATATATTGGAGAGGAGCTCTCGGGGGTCTCGATAGAGTTGAATTTTATTAAATAATATCAAAGACGTCACGAACAATGAAAGGAAACAGTCGAAAACCGTTTTTGAGTATATTTGCATTTTGAAATCTTTTAGCGCCTCCACCATTTTTGATAATATTTTAATATATTGGAAAGAGCTCTTAGGGACTCGATAGAGTTGAATTTTATTAAATAATATCAAAGACGTCACGAACAATGAAAAGAAAGCGTCGAAAATCGCTTTTGAGTATATTTGGATTTTGAAATCTGTCAGTGCTTCCACCATTTTTGATAATATTTTAATATATTGGAGAGGAGCTCTTGGGGGTCTCGATAGAGTCAAATTTCATTAAATAATATCAAAGACGTCACGAACAATGAAAAGAAACCGCCGAAAATCGGTTTTGAGTATATTTGGATTTTGAAATCTGTCAGCGCTTCCACCATTTTTTATAATGTTTTGAAATATTGGAAAGGAGCTCTTGGGGGTCTCGATAGAGTTGAATTTTATTAAATAATATCAAAGACGTCACGAACAATGAAAGGAAACAGTCGAAAACCGTTTTTGAGTATATTTGCATTTTGAAATCTTTTAGAGCCTCCACCATTTTTGATAATATTTTAATATATTGGAAAGAGCTCTTGGGGACTCGATAGAGTTGAATTTTACTAAATAATATCAAAGATGTCACGAACAATGAAAAGAAAGCGTCGAAAATCGGTTTTGAGTATATTTGGATTTTGAAATCTGTCAGTGCTTCCACCATTTTTGATAATATTTTAATATATTGGAAAGGAGCTCTTGGGGGTGTCGATAGAGTCAAATTTCATTAAATAATATCAAAGACGTCACGAACAATGAAAAGAAAGCGTCGAAAATCGCTTTTGAGTATATTTGCATTTTGAAATCTTTTAGCGCCTCCACAATTTTTGATAATATTTTAATATATTGGAAAGAGCTCTTGGGGACTCGATAGAGTTGAATTTTATTAAATAATATCAAAGATGTCACGAACAATGAAAAGAAAGCGTCGAAAATCGGTTTTGAGTATATTTGGATTTTGAAATCTGTCAGTGCTTCCACCATTTTTGATAATATTTTAATACATTGGAGAGGAGCTCTTGGGGGTCTCGATAGAGTTAACTCTCGTTAACTAATTTCAAAAAGGACTCGAAATGAGGAAATAAAACAGTCCAAAATTGCTTTTGAATATATTTGAATTTAAAAATCGTTCAGCGCATCCACCATTTTTGATAATATTTTGAAATATCGGAAAGGAGCTCTTGGGGTCTCGATAGAGTTGAAATTTATTGAACATAAACCTGGGAAAACCAAGGGAAAAAATTGAGTCCCTAAACCTGTAGAAAATAAACGAGACGAAAAAAACGAGGGTCCTTCAAACAAGGATGTATATAAAACAAAATGAAGAAAGAGGCTCCCTAAATCTGTAGAAAATAAATGAAACGCAAAGAAGAAAAAAGTCCCTAAATTTGAGACGAATAGTAAAACGGAATAGAGAAAGAGGGTGGGTCCCTGAGTCCGAAGAAAATAAGCAAAACGAAATGGAAAAAGAGAGTCCCTAAACCTGTATAAAATAAGCGAAACCAAAGGAAAAAAATGGATCCTTAAAACCGTGGCGAATAAGACAGTGAAATGGAGAGAAATAGTTCTTTAGCTCAAGACGAATAAATAAAACAAAATAGGGAAAGGCATATTATAAAAAAGATAAGATGGTTCACACAAACCCTATAAAGAAGTAAATTTTTGGATCCAGATTTTTCTGCCAATCTCTCTATGAAGAGGGTGTCCAAGGCCAGTCCGTTTCCTCGTCTCGTTAAGAGCTCTCTAATGGTGCAATTACGCTCGAAAGGAATTGACATTAATCATTAGAATTCAAAAATCGCCCAAGACCGCCACTTAATAAATTCATAAGCGATTATTAGAGTATAAAACGACCTTTTGCCGTTATAATTAATACCGACGACCTTAGAGCGGCCGGCAAAAATTACTAAATTCAGGATGTATACTTTCAAGTTTGTTGCATTGAAAGCGAGAAAAATCCATAATTAATTCTTTGGAGGAATTTTAGATATTCGCCATCAGTCGGAGGAAGTAGATCATGAAGCTTTGCTGTCTTAATTACGAGTGATACCAATTAGGACAATCTTCAGAGGAATATTTTACCAATACATTATCTTTCACCGCGCCAGTGTCGGTACGTTTCCGTCCGCCAAGACCTATTTGTTTATGTAGTTCACGTGGATATAAAAATGGAAAAGTATGAGCTGGGCCAGTGTTTGATAACAATTTCATATTCACGTCAACAAATAATAAAAATAATAACACAATTGTAATCGTTCATTTTAATTAAACAAACTTTAACAATTTTTACTTTGTATATCTTTGGGATTTTTTAAACTTACAATTTAAGGGTCTAAGTACATATCTAAAAATCTTTAAAATCTTAGCACCCTAGAATCTTAAAAGCCCCCATGTGTTAATTATCTTAGAATATCGGGATCTTAATTTTTGAAACGTTTTTAAAAATTTGTTGACAGATAGGTGATTTTCCTCGCTGCATTCATTCATAATCCCGACGCGGTCAGTCAATCCCGCTATCGCGTCACTGTTAAAAGTAGCATTAAGTTCAAGAACCGATTGATAAAAAATAAACACGACGCGATAAACACTTCTCAGAATTTTACTATCCTCGTAAAAATACGCACAAGATTTGGACGTCCCGATAATAAAAATACGGCGAGCAGGAGGCGACATGTGTGTGACTATTTTTTCAGAGAAAATTCCATTAAATCCACGATTTATTCGACAAGGAACGTCTGTGAAGACGATCCAGGAAGCGAGAAAAAACGCGAATTTAGGTCGCAGCACGGATGAGAGATGTCTTTCGTGGCCAGCAAAGCTCGTTCCTAAAACTGCATATTCAAAGTTTTCGCCTCCAGTGATAACTGTTCTCTTCGAAAAACCACTCGGATTGTTGCAAAGGCAGATGCACACTAGTTCGGGGTCATCAACCGGCAAGGTAAACCAAGGTAACATTTAAAAACTAGAATAGAGTGGGCACAAACATCCCGGCGACCATATGCATCGAAATCTGTTTTAATCAACAGAACCGAAAAGTGGTAGATAATCTTGCGACCCAAAGTCAAGAACACCGATAACACGGGCATGTGTCAGCGAGAAAACTCGGGAACCAAAGGAAATCGATGGGCCTCGGATCGGGTCGTGTGGAAATTTTCCTGGATGTGTGTGTGCAGAGATAGACCTTGTTCGTTCCCGGTGATTTATGGGCAGTAAATAAATTCGCCGAGGACGTTAACACCGAGAGCAAATATTCAGAAAAGTGTCAGTTTCGGAAAATTTCAGTGACACGCATGCGCATGTACAGACGAGTGCATATAAATTATTGGAAGTGTCATGTAATTATTTTCTTGGTAAATTTGCACAGGGTAGCATTTACAGCTTAGATTAATTTTTGTTTACCACTTTGTCAAACAGAGTGCCAGAAAACTGAAAATCGAAAATAGGGAATAAAATTTGAATTTTGCAGATTAAAAGTTTTTTTGAAAATGAATTTGAAAATGAACAAAAAATAGAAATGAAATAAAATCGAAAACAGAATTAGAGATCGACAATAAGGGATTTAGAATTTGGACGAAACGAAAAAAAGAACAGTCAACACTGATCAAATGGAGAACCTGCGAATCTTGAAACCTGAGAAGATGACGAGAATCAGAAAACCTAAAACTGGAGGAGCTAAACCTAAACCTGAATTTTAGGATTTAAACAACCTGAAAACCGGAAAACCTAAAACTGTATAGAAGTTGAAAACATGAAAATATATTTTTGAATATAATATACAAATATAAAAAATATATTAAGAAAGTTACAAACTGCAAAGTGACAATACAAAATAAAGGACAAAACAAAAAACTAAATAACGACATTTAAGTTATTGTTATTCTTGTAAATAATTTCACACCCATGCCAATAGAGGAATAACAAAGAAAAATAAACACAAGGAGAAAAAGACAGAAAATATTCACAAAATAATTGTTAAAGAAGAATGTTGATAAATCCAAGTGGAGTAAATTTAAATTAAAATTTAAATATATCTAAGTCGAACTCCACAAACTTTAATAAGTGTAAAATTACAAATGGCACATGTTTCGGCAGAACACTACTGCCATCATCAGCCCTTAAAGAATATTAAAAATTATGACGTTGACGTAATTTTGAACTAAAAAACGTCAAATTTAATTTGTAATGTAAAATGTAATTTTACACTTATTAAAGTTTGTGCAGTTCGACTTAGATATATTTAAATTTTGATTTAAAATAATTGTTACCTTGTTTAGGTTTTTAATCTCGTTAGATGGGGATCTGTTAAAACCCAACATCCTTACATCATCCTCTTTATAACTTTTATTAGCAACTAATTACCAAAACACTCATAACTTTCCATCATATGACTCCTTTCACGCGAGTTTTTTTCTTATTATTCGCAGGGGTCCAGGAGTTATCTCTTATCTTCTGACCCCTCTTTTTTCGTATGCAGCTGATAAAGCTGATCCACAGAGGCGGCTGATGAAACTCGACTCTTTTCTTACTCGAAGAACACCTGAAGACGGTGCTGCATGACACAACAATATCGTTTATTTTTTAGAGATTCCCATTTCAGTGATAAAACCGCGAGAAAAGATAACATCTTTGAAGAACTGCGATGCGTATCAAATTGCACATCCTGTTTTTGGTTTCACCTCTGATTGATCTGAGGTTCTAGAACGATTTTGACAATATCTGATAAGAATCTCGTTTCGCAAAAAAAAACGTATTAAACTAATTTGAAAAACACTCGAATTTGAAGAGGAACTGCCTAAGATATATCTGTATTTGTAACGTCCGGTGTACCAAAATGCGGGCGTTCCGATGACAAGTTAATACCTTTTATTGGAGGCATAAGTGGTAGATAATAAAATGTGAAATCGTACGTTTATTGTTCAGTTCAGTAACATCTAATTTAATCTTTATCAGTGGGTATTTCCAGTTTCTATAAAATCTCATTGTAAAATCCCTTGATTATTATCGGTGAGGTACTTGTGTGCAAATAGAAGTGCTGCAATCGATAATAATAAATTAAAATTTAATACGACGCAAAGCTCTTGTAAATGCATGAGGCGAGATCGAGTAGAATAGTTTGAAGAAGGTCAGGACAAGTCAAGCCCTGCCAGAATACAAATAATGAAGAAAACAATATTTTGGATCTAAAAATGAAGAGAAGAAGATCAGAATTTCAAAAAGAGAAGACACCACGATATATTTTCCTTCACGCCTTTGGTCTATCTCCTGGTTGTCTTTACCTCGCCATTTCCCCTATTTCTTCTTTCGATTTTGCTCTCACTTTTTGGTGTCTTCACCAGTGTTGAAATCTCCTATAATTTGCCAACAACCTCGATTCTTGCCAGTCATCCTCGATATCAACACCAAACTTTTGAGAAAACGATGGACATCCTGCAACTCCGTCTGCGGCTCGCACTTCCTTCGTCGGAACCACATCAAACACCACCATTGATAAAGAACCAAAGAATATCAATTCTTCAAGGTGAGTTTGATAGCACCCCGACCATTCATCACTCTTCGATAAACAAAAACAGTTCGGTCCAAATCATAGATAAAAACAGGAATGGCATGATTCGCTATTCTTACAAACAACAATCTTCCGATAACAAAGAGGTTCGTCCCATGACGACAGCCGACGTCACAAGGGTCAATCTTGTACAATTTTATACACCATTCCATTGTTTGTTTGAACCAATTGACACAGAACTGATTCACTCTGAGAGCAAACACACCAAAAACAATATAAGGCATATCAAAAGCAAAAAACAGGCTTTGTTATCTAAATATAGATGTAACGCAGCCTTAATAACATCATTTTGCGTAAATTATGTAAACTTGGGGTTACAATAACAGAAGCTGCAGCGATATTTATATCGATCGATGGTCGTTAGATGTGCCCTAGCTGACGTCGTCACGTCTCTTTACCTTCACCACTTCGATCGTGTTATCAAAGGCTTATTTACTCCAGTTTCAATGCGAAGAAAATAACCTTTATCAACATCACCAATTTTGTGATAACGAAGACGTATGCAGCATGATTCAGCGAATTTGCTGTTTCCATGAGAATAACCACCGGGGAAAAATTTCGACTTTTTGACACCTTTTGGGAATTTTTTCAAAATGCTTGTTTATACACAAACTGTTCGAGATGTTTACGGGATGGCGGCCGATATGGTATATATAGCGACTGACGTGAACAATACAAGGAGCATCACCTCTTGCAAAACTCAATGTCAAGAAAAAGTTTTTGGTGTGAAACTGTTTGTATCGATCCGCTTGGATACAGCTATCTCCCCAAAACAATAATATTGTAGGTTTGATGGTTGTTTTTGTGGATTTACGTAATTTGCGATCTGCTGATGGGGATTTTTACGGGTAGTGGCAAAACAAGGGTTATCTAGCGAATCGAAATTGCAAAACTAGTTGTTGTTCTGGTATTTTTCTTATGGAGATATTCGGGCCCTTTTTCTTATGAATCTCAAATAAAGGTGAAAAAAAGTGGAATATATTTCAATAGAACTAGAAAAATTAGGATGAAAAACTACAATCAAGCATTAATGTGCGAATATCAAAAAATCATAAGCATTTCTTCACGTTCTTCAGATTCTTTACTTTTTTCAGGTTCTCCAAGCCTTCAGGTTCCTTAAGTTTTTCAGGTTCTTTAGGTCCTCAAATTTCTTTAGTCTCCAGTTTTTTAGGTTCTTTAGGCTCTTTAGATTTTCAAGTTCTCTAGAGTTTTCTGACGTTATACAAAAGAAGATACAAAAATAATAGTACAAAAGAAGTTCGAAAAGCACAAAAAGTTTATTAAGCAAAATAAAATCAGTAATAATAATAATAATAAATGTTTGCAGTTACTCTGACAGTGAAATAAATAGAATAAAATAAGTAAAAAACATTTTAGTCTGATCAATACTCTAGATTGATGAGAGTGGTGTGGTGACTGGTGCCTAGTTCTTACCTAAGTATTTTTTAGCTTCTAGTACATTATCTGCATCATTATGATGTTTCTTTACAATACAAAACTGTTTAACTGTTTAACAAGTTTTTAGTTTTTCCAAAGTGTACTGTGTTCCACTTGCTAAGCCCTTTCATATTGAGAGGATTGAAAACTAAAAAATATGTAATCCGCCATTTTGTAGCGGCAGCCATCTTGTATTCTTTAGGATGTACTGTATTCTACTAGTTAAGCCCTTTGATTTGATATCCATATGGAGGGAATTGAAAAAAAAATGTAATTCGGAACTTTGTGGCGGCGGCCATTTAGGATTTTGAAATTTTTCATAGTATACTGCTTTCTACTAGTTATACCTTTTCATTTGATACCCATATTCAAGGGATTGAAAAATATATATATGTAATCCTACATTTTGTAGTGGCAGCCATCTTGGATTTTGAAATTCTTCATAGTGTAATGTATTCTACTAGTTAAGCCCTTTCATTTGATACCCATATTGAGGGGATTGAAAAAGCATATGTAATCCGCCATTTTGAGGCGGCGGTCATATTGAATTTACAATGATACTGAATATACATAATTATATTGTCATCAAAACTAAAGGTCAATCTGTCAACACAAAGGGGGTAAAATTTCAATTACTAGATTTGAACCATACAAGGCCCAAAGCACAAACAAGGCAAGCTAAATCAAACTGTTTTATAAAACAGTGAAAACCTATATGATTTTCTAGCAATTGTGAGGGAAATCACAGCTTTAGAGTGTCATTGAGGATGGTGATCAACTGCTGTTGCAGAGAGTTATATTTACCACTCGTTAAATAATAAAATCCAGACAGCTACTAAAATCATGAATACTATTTTCTATATGCTTGAGACAGTCACATTAAACATGTAGTGAAATGTCACACATTTGACATTTGTGACATTTGGTATGAATTAATAATCTGCCCTATGTGTTTGAAACAATTTATTTCCATAAACGTCCTGAACAATTTAGTGAATCATATGGTTTAAATAATTGAAAAGGAATCAAAAGAATCACAGGAAGAAAATAAACCAAGGAACCGGAAGAACCGAAAGACCAAAGAAAGTAGAGAAACCAAAAGTGTGACAGGATCTATAAGAACCACTAAAGTACTAGAACCAAAGGAACCAAAGGAGGTTGGACGCTACTTGTTTTGTTGCCCTCGAAACAAGAAAAGGGGAGACTTTTTTATATCTTATCGGAACTCCTGGGGTTGGGTAATCATACTCAATTATTGAAAATAAATCAATATAGTTATATTCTGGACCGCATACAGGTCCGTCAATGTTAACAATACTAAAAATGACATTTGAGATGTAAAGAAATAAACAACTAGTTTAGAACAAACTAATCATAATTCAACAATCCTTTCTCAAATCCCCCATGGGCTACCTCCTCGGATTTGAGGAAATGAGAAAAACTGTACACATAAGAAGCCTGAAAGAAATTGAATAAAATTGGGTCTTAAATGAATTTGCATTTCGCACGCAACATGATGAACGAATCATTTATGAAGACCCAATATTATGTAAATGTTATTACATATATCCACAGGCAACTTGATGTATTAAGCAGTTATATATAAACACCCGATATATCGCAATAACTAATGACCAGAGGAACCACAGCAAGAACTAGGGGAACCACAAATAATTTGAAGTATTGTTAAAGATAGGGAACCTTAAGGTAAGAGGTAAGAGAGCTTTAGATATAAGAGAAAAACAAAATTTTCCAGCAATTAGCGGCAATGCTTCTAGATGTATTTATATTTATTTTTAGCAAAATACTGCCAATGTAAAATAATAAAAACATATTGACGACAATAAAATAGTGATAGTACTTTCTATTAAAAATAAACTATGATTTAGAAAAAATAATAACAAGCGTGCTGTGTGTGTATAAACAACAAAAGAGGAACCGCAAATATTGTTAACATCCTATTGGTGACGTAAAAACAGTGACGAAGATTTGTTGCAAAATTAACCAAACCAAATAAACAACGATAGTTATTTGTGGAACAAATGCGTCTGGAATGAAAGCGAAGACCAGAAAGAAAAGGAAATATGAATGATGAATAGAAAAATGTACGAAATGGAAGGACTAAAAGAACAAGAATAATTTTTGCAGCTGTCGGACAATTTCAGTAATTTAACGTCGTCCTTATCAACCCACCGTTTTAAAATTTCGACCTGCATAAATATTTACTCTTCCACTCCCTCGTTAAAAAACCGACGACCAAATATAACCGAGATAATTATTCAGCTCAAATACCAGCAATTATAAATAAAACTCGTTCGGAACGCACTCCTTATCAATGACGTACTCTATATTTTATTTATTTTTGATAAAAACTAACCCATTTCCACGTTTCGGACACATGTGCGTCTCGGAGAAAAAGAAAACACATGTTGCTGCTGATGCCGGCTGCTTTATACAGGGCGATGTAAATTACAGAAGTGCGGGACTTATTAATAGACCGACGCGGACGCGGACCACTGTTTTATTGATAGATAAGCGATATTTGGTTCAAAAGTTCAAGAATAATGTTAGACATGTGCGTTTTGAGACGAAAAAAATAGGTGAGCAGATATGCGTGTCGGGAGTCAACAGAGTGTTTGGCGTTTGGATGGGATGACTGAGAGGTTTATCTGTTTTTGTGGCTAAATATTTGTGAAAATAAAAAAGGACCTCCTTATTCCTCCTAGGTCTTGCATAAAAACTTTCCACCGATTGAATGGAACTACGACTGTTGATTCATAAATGTTCCAGTTCTTATCAGAAATGAATTGCCATCTGAGGTCTTAGGTGCTATTTTGCTACAATTTCATCTGTTTACACCTGAAATTGTTGACAATAAATTCTTATTAGATCACATTTTATCTTGAATAGAGTTAATCGATCGAAATAGAAAATTTTCCGATCAAATATTTGTCAAAGTCTTGGTGATAACTTGCTAATATCGTGGCTCCTCGTATCCAGCATTTCTGTTTACCTACTTTGAGTAACAACATCGGGCTAATTGATTTAATAAAAAGCTTGTGCGCATGGGCGACTCATTGAAGAAATGAAAATAACAAAATTACACAACGACTTGTAAGATTTCATTGTAATTACAACTCTTCGGTCCAACTTCCCACATCCGCCGTGATAACAGCACCTACAGATAAGGGGCAGCGTGAAGAATGCACTCCTCTGGTAAACGGCAGATTAAAATAAAGCGTTCCTCCGCAGTCACTAAAAATAAGATAAAAACGGACGACACGTGGATAACCCAGAATGTAGTGAAAGTGGCGCGACGCTGGCGCCACGGATCACTTCTTCGACGGGGAACTTTGGTACCAGAAGACTGGTTATGCATCTCGAAGGTCCAGTTAGATCCATCTAATAAAGAAATCAGGATGAGTGTGAGGCCGCAGGAACGGCGTTCACACTGCTATCGAGTTGCTGCCAAACGCAAACGATTTATCTCCGGATTTGATACGGACGATTAGAGAGGAATTTTAAACATTTAGTCCTGCTGCAAATTTTGATCTCACTGCTACGGTAATTGCCCAAAGAAACTACCTATTTATTTGTACAAGTCTCCGTAAAATCCGGTCCGAACCACTCAAAATCGCTATTTACTTCCCAATTAGATCAATTCCTGCATCTCTTCCAACACAAACAGCACGTGCATCCTCGTGTAGAAAACCACAATGCACCCAAATACACATATTTGCTTGTCCAATATTTGCCGTAATATTTTTGTGCTCGTCCTTATCAAAAGTCGTTGTACAAACTCGCCAAATCCCAGATAACGGCGGAAGAGCCTCCAGGTTGTTGTCGTAAATCACCTGCAGAGTAAATCTTCACCAGTTTTGGCAAATATTTGCGTTGAAAGTTTTTCGCTTGACTCATTCTGTTGTTTCGCGTGTGGAAAAAATCTTGTACGCACGCTCGTTGCAAAAATAACTGTTTTCATGCGGTCGGCTCTAAATCAAGGCTGAAAAATACGGGGACGAGGGGCAATAATTTCTAGAAGTGACGGAAGAATGGCAAGGGCATGAGATAAAGATAATCCCTTTTGTTTTCCCGTATAGACACTCAAATCTCACCTCTTAGAAATTCCCTCTTGTCAACAACAATATTGGAGAATTACACGGAATGAATTTTTATTTTGATTGTTTGCAGCAATGAGTCGTAGACTTTCAAAGCCATCAACACTCGACACTGGGTGTTTTTTAACAATCGAGTGAAAAGATTAGATAACTTGGCCACGAATTTACAACTACTACAATGTTTTCGTTTTCCATTGAATGACCTTAGAGTTGCATTTTTTTTTCTGAAGCTGTGTGTATTTTTATCGCTTTATCTTGCTAATTGTCTCGAATTTAGATAGTAGTGAGGTTATATTTTTAGCTTCCAATTATCTACGAAGGCATAATTTGTTCCCAAAACATCAAAGTAATTTGTATAACTAAAACTGGTTTGGTGTCCTTAACTAAATTAAAAAAAATTGCATCCCGATGTGATTCACGTTTCTCATACACCCTGTATAACATATCCTTCTATCTTTACATTCCGCTTTTCAAATTTTTAGGTTTTCGGACTTCCATTTCGTCAGGTTCTCGAATTTTCAGATTCTCAGGTTTTCAGAATCTTAGATTTTCAGCTTTTTCCAGACATTTTGGTTCGCAGGTTCTCGAGTTTTGGTTTTTAAATTGTCAGAAAGTCGAGTTGTTTCGTTTTCAAACTTTATAATGTCGTGACAATGTTTCAGTTTCTCAAATCTCCAATTTTTAGGTTCTCACATTTTCAGGGTCACAGGTTTTCAGGTTTTTAGAATCATAGGACTTTGGGTTTTCAGGCTTTCATTTTTTTCACTTCTTCGGTTTTCTGGCTTTTAGGTTTTCAGGCTCTCAGTTTTCAGCTTTCCAATTTCTTGAGTTCTCAGGTTCATGGTGTACAAGATCTCAGTTTTTGAGCTTTCAAGTTTTCGTTTTGTAAGTTACTTATAGGTTTTCAGATTCTTCAAAGCCTTACTGTCTTTGAATTGGACGGAATAAATTGAACGAGACAAAAAAAAAAAGTAAAAAGGAGAGATCCTCGCGAAAAGAGGAAGAATTAAACGATGTAAAGGAGAGGTATAACCTAGAATAAAACAGGGCGGGCTCAAATGAGACAAGAGAGATTTGAAGAAAAAGACAAAGAAAAATGACTTAAAAGAACATACGAGGAAATAGAGTGAATTAGAGCTCTCGAATTCCAAATAAAGAAGGTGGCAGAAAAAGATATGAGAACTGACAAAAAAGAGAGAGAAGTGGGCTTTCGCGACCTTGTAAAAAATAGAAAATAAGCACCAAAGAAAGGTGTAGATTTTAAAACACTATTTAGAGGCCTAAAGACCTCAAAATCAGACGTGAGAGACGAATTATGAATAAGAAAGATTTCTCTAAAGAGACTGGAGACCAGGATAAAACAAGAAATTCTATATAAAAAGAAAGAATATATATTATGTAGATGCCAGTGAAAAACATGAAAATGGGTCGTTTCAAAAAGAGACGAGAAAGAACTAACGAATTTATATAAGAGAGAGAGGGAGCAATGTAGCAGAAAAAGAAAAGACCACTACGATAGGGGTCTGAGGGGAAGAAAAAAGGCTAGAAATTCATCAGAAGAAGCTAACAGAATAAAAAGAGAGAGTCGACAAGAGAAACCCAGTGGTCTCTTGTCTCTGTTTAGTTCTCTTTTTTTTGTCCTTTATTTAGAAGTTCTTCCTTAGACTCTAGGCTTTTGATTTTTAGCACCATTAGTTTACCATTTAATTCTTGATCCTTAATTTGTTCTTATCTTTTACGTGTATTTATCTTTTGGTTTTCTTCTTTTACCTCATCTACTCTTTATATTTTGTCTTTTGCTTAATAGGTGTTTAATAATTTTTTTTATATTTTCGTATCTTCTTATTTCAATAATTAACCTTTCTATCTTGTATTTATGCTCAATTTTTTGTTTATTCTTTTTGTCAGTAAAGTTTAATAGATTTCATTGGTTCCTCGGAGATTGTTCCTGTTTTTCTGATTATTTAAGTGTTTTTATCTCATTTTTTTTTTCAGATTTCACAGGTGTCTACAATTTTACAATTTTCATGTTGTTCAACTTTATCGGATTATCCGGTTTCTACATAATTACCCACGTATCAATATGACAATATTGAGGGCCAAGTAAAAATCCAGCACCACCTTAGGTACTAATTAGCCCATTTTTTCCGCGGCTCCTACTAACGAGCTGGATTCATACTTGAAACGTCAACAGCTACAGCAGTTACTTCCGCGCTTTTGCAGGTAGGTGTCGAAAAGGAAAAAATTACCATAAAAGCATCGACCAAACAATTAACACGGTGCAGCTCAACCTCGAACGAATCGCTTCCCAAACAAAAGATGATCGAGGACTATTTTTACACCCATCGGAGTACCGAAAACAGCCGGAACTGCTCTTTCTCCTGCTGCAACTAGCGGTTTTCTAACGGCATCGAAGGTCGCACGTTTGTTGCAGTGGTTCCTCGGATGTTCTCTCTCTGCCCACACGCGCCGAAGACCTTCCTACTCAACATCTCCGCCGCATTTTTTCGCCGCCTCCGAGCTTCGGTACTACCTTGTAACGTTTGTGTTCTCATGGGTTTTCGTCATTCGTGGAACTGAGTCGGTACATCTAGATCGTGACAATTTTGCTCCTGGTACTTTCCGGTCAATAGTCCAGGTACCGACCGACAAACAAGAAGTCTTTGTATTCAAATGGTCCTGCGGTGTGCCAGTTGGCGAGAACGGACATTTCGCTTTCATTCGACGACCCGCTTTCGGCCTCGTGGAAGTAGAAAGCGCACGAGGCGACATCTAACGGAAGCGGATGAAAATTTTTGGTACTCGCGGAAGAGCTGCTTGTTTGAGTCGACGTTGTGTCCACAACAATAAATTTCACCTTTTGGAAGAGAATTGGGTTAAGCACACCGAATGTTTACCATTTTGCTTGGTCTGAAATTCGGGCCGGGTGGTTATATAACGTTTTGCGTCACCTCCTTCTTCGACCTGCATTCTTTCCTCGACATTTGCCGCTCGGACAAACCGGGAGATCTGAATTACCGAAATCTGTTCCTTTCGAAGAGTGGCCGCGGGTCAGACACGTATTCGCTGGGAAGAAATGAGGGCAGAACGCGATCGTGTGATGGTAAAAAATAACAGACGAAATTGGTTGTTCGACACTTTCACGTTCTCTGGAGTTCTTGGAAGCGTTGTGAAAATGGGTAGACAACTTAACTTTAATTTTTTTTTTTGTATCGAGTTTAGATTCTTCAGGTTCCCAAGTCTAATTCTTTGTCCTATTTTTCGTTTTGGCTCTCAAAACTTCTCAAATCGTTTCAGGTTCCTTAATTTATCGTGTGTCTTGATGTCTTACTGTATAATTTCTTCAGGTTTTCCAATATTTCTAAGATTTTAAACTTCAATTTCTCATTTTTCTTCAGATTAATAGATTTACTATCAATTTCTCGAGTTTTTACTTTTCACGTTTCTCAAATCCATCGAAAAAACACAGAAAAGAATTGATTTCTTAAGCTTGACATGACGAATATGTTTATGACCTACGCTGAAGCCCGTGGAAACGCTCTTGCGGCTCGGGAATTGTGATTTATTAGAGGAATTATTCCAGGACGCTCCTTTGATCATAAGACGACAAATTAATGTGGTTCTTACAAAACGGAGCTCCTCCACATAGTGTCCGAATAGAGGTTAGATAATCGTTTCAGGAAAGGCCGATCTGAAGAAATGGCCTGATATTGTGGCCCCCATGTTCTCCAGATTTAAATCCATGTTATCTTTCTCGTATGGGGCTACATGAAACAGCGTATGTACGCAGAGTCTGTGTATAGACTAGAACTTGAAATACGGGTTGAAAATGCGGCAGGAACAATCTAGAAATGCCAGATATTTTTGAGCGACCTTTTTGGGGATGCCATTTCGAACAATTTTTGTGAATTCGAGGTTAGATTTTCATGCGTAAATATAAAGGTTTTATGGAGCTATTACACTTGTCTTTTGTTCGGGTCATCATTCCAGTGACCATCAAAAGTTTTCGGCCGTGCAAATTTTTTTGGGTTGGACAATTATTTGCGTAACTTCGTGAATCACCACGTACAAACATTCTTTACATTCTTTGGAGGCTTTGATATTTTGTATCTTTTCGATTCTTCAATTCTTTTGGTTTTTCGATTTCTTAGATTTATTCGATTATTTTTATTTACATTCAGTTGCATCTTTTGACACTTGTTACCGTTTTGACTTTCTGACATTTTTGGATTTGAATATTGGGATATAAATTTTGTAATTCTTATGATTCTTTGGGAGCGTCCATAAATTACTTGGTGAGATGTCCTGTAATTTGGAGATTCTCAAAATGCGTATTTTTAGTGTAAATATACGTTAAACTGTGCTTGATTGCGTCTTTTTTATGTATATAAAAAAAAAACATTATTTGCTTAATTGTTTTTATTTAAAACTAGTTAAGACTAGTACATATTTAAGACTACTATGAACGTAGTCTAGAATCACAGTGAGAAAATCGAACAATAAAAGGACCTACTAAAATTCTTGGTGGCGGTCGCATAACCGCGATAATAGTAGATTGTTTTAACTCTATAGGTTTGACGGCCCAGCGCGCAAGACTAGCCACGAAAAGTCCCACTATTATTGAGGTTATGCGAACGCGAATATTTCACGTCGCTTCAAATCTTTCAAGTTGTTTCAAAACATTTCAAGTTCTTTCTAGTCGTTTCAAGTTTTTTCAAGCCACTTCATTTCTCTTCAAGTCGCTAAAGGACATTTGAAGTCTTTTCAAGTAACTTGCCGTTCCTTCAAAATATTTGAAGTCTTCCCAGATCGCTTCAAAACTCTTCAAGACATTTCAAGACTTTTCAAGTCGCTTCAATTTCCTTCAAAACATTGTAAGTCACCTCAAGTCCCTTCAAAACATCTCAAGTTTTTTCAATTTGCTTCATGTCTTTCAAGTCGTTTCAAGACATTTCAAATCCTTTCAAGTCCCTTCAGCGTATTTCAAGTCTTTTTATGTGACTTCCAGTCCTTTCAAGATATTATTTGAAGTGTTCACAGCTCGCTCCAAGACTCTTGAAGTAGACATTTCAAATCTTTTCAAGTCACTTCCAATCCCTTCAAGATATATAAAATTTCTCAGGTCGCTTCAAGACTCTTCAAGTCTTTTCAAGTAGCTTTCGGTCCCTTCAAAATATATATTACTAGCAATTACCCGCGGCTTTGCCCGCGTAAGCTGGGGTCGGCTTTACTGGCCCTTATGTTTGGAATTGGTACAACCGCTTACAACAGTTTTTAATAAAAAAGTAAAAAAAAGTATTTTTTTTTTCGTCAATTACGGGCCCAGTCTATTTAAAAGGAGAATCTACATCCAAATTTTCACATATTATAATGCTGTACTGTTTGTTTTGCAGGATAATTCTGGGGAAAACTACCTTTCGTATTTACGACCCTTTTTTGCGGTTTCTAAATATTTTCTAGTTATTATTTTTACAGTAGAGTTCAAGTGCTAATTTTCATGCCTGTAACATTCTCGGTTTTCAAGTTATAAGAATTTTGAGAAAAATCAGCCCCAAATCCACCCTCCCCTTGTCTCGCCGTTGGTAATTGTTTTTTTCAAAATCGTCAAACACTGGTCTAATCATTTTTAAAGGAGAGTCCAAGTGCCAATTCTTATGTCTGTAACATTCTCGATCTTCAAGTTATGGGAATTTTGAGAAAAATTACTACCAAATTCACCCTCCCCTTTTTTCGCAGTTTTTTTTTTTGGAAATTCGTTAAACACGGTTCCGTTCTTTTTTAAAGGAGAATCTAGAATTCAATTTTCACGTATGTAACACTATTTGCTATCCAGTTATGAGAATTCTCGGCAAAACTACTTTACCCATTTACGCTCCTTTTTCGAGGTTTGTATATATATTTTTTTGCAAAATCGTCAAGCACGGATCTGGTTATTTAGGATTAGAGTCCAAGTGCCAATTCACATGCTTGTAACATTCTCGACTTTCAAGTTATAAGAATTTTCAGAAAATTCACTCCCAAATCCACCCTCCCGTTTTCTCGCCGTTGGTTAAACTTTTTTTTCAAAATCGTCAAACACGGGTCCGGTCTTTTTTAGAGGAGAATCTAGATCCCAATTTTGACGTATGTAATACTATGTTTTCCTGTTATGACTATTCTCAGGAAAACTGCCCTCCCCATTTACGTCCCTTTTTCGGGGTTTGTGAATTTTTTTTGCAAAATCGTCAAACACGGGTCTAGTTATTTTAATGTGAGAGTCCGAGTGCCAATTCTCATGCCTGTAACATTCTCGACCTTCAAGTTATAAGCATTTTGAGAAAAATCACCCCCAAATCCACCTTCCCCTTTTCTCGCCGTTGATAACTTTTTTTCCAAAATCGTCAAACACGGGTCCGGTCTTTTTTAAAGGAGAATTTAGTTCCCAATTTTCACGACAGCAATACTGTCAGTTTTCAAGTTATAGGAATTTTGGGTAAACCACCCCTAATTTTTTCTCGGTCGGTAAAGAAATTTTTGCAAAATCGTCAAACACGGGTCTAGTTATTTTCAAAGCTGAGTCTAAATCCCAATTTTCACGTTTTCAGCATGCCGAGTTGTCGAGTTATGAATTTTTTTATAAAAACCGTTTTCCCCTTTTTCCCCCCTTTTCGGCGTCTGTGAATAATTGTTTTGAAAATCGTCAAAAAGGGGTCGAGTTATTTTCAAAAGCGAGTTCTGGTACGAATTTTCACTTCTCTACCGTTTTTCGTTTTCAACTTAGTTAGAGTCTAGAGACACCAATTAACCCCATTTTCACCCCCTTAGTAACGGAATTTTCAAAAATCCTTTCTTAGTGCGCCTATACGGCCTAAAAACTACGTTCCTACCAAATTTCATGCTTCAAGACTCGGTCTGGGCTGTGCTTTGATCAGTGAGAAATCAGTTTCGCATTTATATATAGAGATTTGAGGTCCTCCCAGGTCGCTTTAAGATTCTTCAAGACATTTCAAGTCTCTTCAATTCCTTTCAAAACTTTTCAAGTCGCCCCAAGTCTTTTCAAAACATTTCATGTCGTTTCAATGCGTTCTAAATCTTTTCAAGTCCTTTTAACATATGTATTTCACGTAGCTTCAAAACATTTCAAGTCCTTTTAAATTGCTTCAAGTTTCTTCAAGTCGCTTCAAGTCCTTTTAACATATTTCACGTCGCTTCAAGACCTTTTAAATCGCTTCAAATTTCTTCAAGTCGCTTCAAGACCTTTCAAAATATTTCATATCGCCTCAAGTCCCTTCAAAAAGTCTTCAAATCGCTTCAAATCCATCCAAAACATTTCAAATCTTCCTAGGTCGCTCCAAGACCTCTTCAAGTCTTTTCAAGTCGCTTCTAGTCCCTTTAAAATATTTGGAGTCTTTCTAGGTCGTTTTAAGATTCTTCAAGACATTTCAAGTCTTTTCAGCTCTCTTCAATTATTTTCAAAACTTTTCAAGTCGCCTCAAGTCTCTTCAAAACATTTCATGTTGTTTCAATTCGCTCTAAATTTTTTCAAGTCGCTTCAAGTCCTTTTAAATAGCTTCAAGTTTCTTCAAGTCGCTTCAAGACCCTTCAAAATATTTCAAGACTTCAAATCGCTTCAAATTCCGTTCAAAACATTTCAAGTCATCTCAAGTCCTTTCAATACATTTCAAATCCTTTTAAGTTGCTTCAAGGTATTTCAAGTCTTTTCAAGTGGCTTCCAGTTCTCCCTTCAAAATATTATTTGAAATCTTCCCAGATCACTCCAAGACTTTTCAAGTATTTCTTCAAACATTTGAAGTAGCCTCAAGTCCGTTCGAAACTTTTCATGTCGTTTCAAGTTGCTTCAAGCCTTCAAGTACTTAGTTTCAAATTATTCCAAAAGTTCCTTCATTTCGTTCCCAGTTTCCTCAAATTGCTTCAGGACATTTTAAGTGTATTCAAGTCGCTTCCAGTCCCTTCAAGATATTTGAAGTCTTCTTCGTTTCAAGTTGCTTCACGTCGCTTTAACCTTTTCAAGTCTTTTCAAATCTTCAATTGCTTTCAAAACATTTCAAGTTGCCTCAAGTCCCTTCAAAACATTTCATGTCCTTTCAAAAAAATCTAAATTATTGAGACGACGCCGACGGCGCGACGGCCCCGAAGCGGATGATGTCATGATGATCTCACCACGTATGGTAACGTAATTAATCTGGAATAGTCCACATGAGAACGCCTGGGAATAATTGTTCACATGGGATGCTCTAGAAGACTCTGTGGCGGTGATCTCATGCTATACCACGCTCGTACAAGAGACTGCTCTCATTCTTCTGGAATAATCCTTTGCGTCGGAAACATGATCTCATGATTCCGGGAATAGAAGAAATCGAGAATGAAGAGAGCGGTATAAGAAGGGATCAAACAACGGAGCAAGTTAGTCGATTGGTAGCGTCGTGAACAAGTGATCAGCGTGTGATATTGTGAGTGTGTTCATAGTGAAAAGTTAGTCTTGTTAGTCTTTTTAATAAAAGTTAGTAGCTACGGTGCGCACAGAATTTTCTTTAAATCCTTGAACCCGCCCGGCTCAGGCTACGTTACATTATATATGCTGCCGATTTTTGACAGGCCTCTCGAATTTTTCAAAGCACACGATTGGCAAATTGAGCGGCAGACAAAATATTTTGTCTACGCAGCAAAAATGGTCAATTGAGCGGCAGACAAAAAACTTTGTGTGCCTAGGCGGAGAAATTGACATTTGTCATTGCCTATTGACGTATACAATGTCACGTTTTTCTGACGTTTGAAGAAAAATATTATTGTGTAGGATTTAGCCATATTTTATGGAGAAACATGTTTTACTTACATAATTTAACCGCTTTCGCGCAATTTTACACTGGTTCTTGCGGGAAAAAAATTACGTGATTTTTGCTCAGACCTTTCCTCTCCCCCACGTGAGATTGTGTGAGGAGATTCGGCTACACCCGTTCCCCCTCCCCTAAATGCCTCACGTTTGTGTTTTTAAACCCTTTTGTTTCTTTATAAGTTCGTTCTGTTTTTTATCCCAAATACCTACTTCGGTTTTCCTTTATAAAAGAACAGAACGTAGAAAAATGTTGGATGGCCGTAAATCAGCTACCAAATCCGAATCTCAAAATTCTTTTGAGTCAGGAGCTTTGAAGCTTAAATATGCGGATCGTTGATCTCCCGGAGTTTACCGGAGCTTGAACTAACTACAATCATTTTCAAAGAGCTCCAACATCAGAAATTGCAAAATCCAGTATTCTCTTCCAACAAGATAGTAAAAAACGACCGCAGTTGGCAGTGCCGCCACCTCCAGGAGCCTACTCACTAGAAAAACAAATGTGTTTTCGTGTCCCGAAAAGAGGCCAACCGACGCAAAATAGATCCCGTCTCCAACAACAAGAAAAAAGAAAAGTGTCCACAGACGCCCGTAACACTTTTAATAAATGAATGACGCCCGAAATATGCCAAACATCCAAATTTCTAAATTCTAGAATGTCGCTTCTATCTTTAATTCGAGGCGATCAAACCAAACGCCGAGTCGCTGGAAGCTAATGAGCGCAATGAGTGATTGTTAATGTTTGCATCATGAGTGAATGAATGTGATAAATAGCTTTTTCGGGTTGTGTTGACATAACTGCACCAGCGAACGGTCGGAGATTAACGACATGGGAGCTGTAAATAAGACAAAGTGATTTTTGAGCCACCGGATATCGACGCATTGTCTTCATCTATCATTATTAATTCTTGGGTACTATAGCAAAGATTCAAGAAATGCAAGGTAGTACCAGTATCCGGACCTACAATTCCCAAACCCGAATCGCAGTTGCGTGCACGGCTCGTGTCGCAACTCTTCTAGATGCTCGCTAGAACAATGGTGGCACCAAATGAACTGTTAAAGTGGTAAATCGCGGTTTACGTAACGCAACAGCCAGTCGGTTTCTTTCTTGTGCAGCAGGAACTTTTTCCTCGCCAAGGTTGACGTGCAAGAACTTAATATTCCCCGCTTAATAAATTGCATTAATAATGCTCGCGCTGGCTGCTGGTATATGGGTTAATTTATGGTCGTTTCCATCGGTACCACGGACTGGCTGGGTACCACGCACGATACGTGCCGCCGGCCGATCAATCATTTTGGCGTCGAGACAATGGAGGCACAATGAGATAAATGGCACGAAAGGAAAACCGCGATCGACATTTTCGACAAGAAGCAGCTGGCGCCCTCGATTATGATCCAACGAGCATCACCTGTCTTGTATCTTCTTCGGATCGAAGTCTTGAAACTAGGACTGCTTTTCCTCTCCTCGACGTTGGTCATTGTTGAGTCGAACCGAGCATTGTACGGTAGAGTGCAAGCGCATGCTCTACTTACTGCGTTATGTAAAAGCATTAATTGATGTGAATTTGCTGTTTAACATCGCTCACCGACAATTACGTCCTCTGGATGGCGTAACAGTCCTGAGGATTATCTCTGGTCTGCATTTAACTTGCTCGGTAATTACGTTAGAACGGGCATCTATTTTTTTGGTTTAGGACTGTAATGATTGCCTCAGGGACAGGTGGCTCAAAACAAATATGGCCATCAAGAGAAAGACAAACAAAGATGTCTTTGAGATGGTACTGCATGAGAAGAGCATCCTTCTTCGTCGGAGTAAGAGTTTGAGTCTTCTTATATGTCAATACCCCTAATCTTCCTACATCTTCTCTTCTTTTTCTTAGTGCTGCTATATTCATCATCTTCTTTGCCAATAATTGTTTCTTCCTCATCGTCCCTACTATTGGTTTACATTACCGATAAGGTAACAAAATTTTTGGCAAGCACCAATTAGGTTTCCCATGATTTAGCAACTACATATTACAGAAAAATCTGCCCTGATGTCATATCCGCTCCTTCAATTTCGGTATCTACGTAAAATTGAGGCAAACAAGGAGGAGCATAAACCACAAGTTGTTTGTGCATCTTATCGAAAGCTTGACCCAATTTAAACAATGATTAAGGTAGAGCTTTTTTAAACACATCGTACACCTGTCTACCGAATGCAAACTTGTGATCAATACCGGTAAAAGTGTAATAAACACAAGTTATATAATCGCGACCCCGTTCCATACTGTCCCGCTTTCCCCTACCGGCAAAACGGCACAGATGTCGCTCTCGACGACCTTGACCTTAGCAACGGTGCAGTTTCCGCTTTCGCCGATTGCGATTTCTGTGTCAATATGGCAGTAGCGGCAAGACGTAACGGTAACCGTTACGCAAGCGATTGGCAATAACCTCACTTATTACTTATTCATAGGGGAAACGATTCCTGCTTGATGGGCCTTATTAAAAATTCGAAGATTATTGTTTAACGACTTAACCACTTTTAGTTAAGTGGTGAGGTAAATGGTTTTTGATAACTTCATGATGTACTTACGCTCGTTAGGGGCGATAATTTTATCGGGGTGTTTTGAACGAATCGTGTAATGATGGATGTGGTTGCGTCATATATCTATCGAATTATTGTTTTTGAGATTGTTATATTTTCTGCAATCGCAACTAATTATTAACGATGATTACGTCTGTTATATTATGCTTAAGATAATGATTGTCTTGGCAACAGGGATGCGCCTCGATTGGGATTATTCCTATAATAAATATTTAATTTTAATTAATCAGTAATAATCTGAGCATAAACACAGAAAAATAGAAAGAAAGTCAAAGGTATGATTTCAATACGAATTCAATTCGCTTTCAAAAAAAATGTCCAAAATAATTTTGATAATACTTTTATTACAATTCTGGACTTGTCCTATATCAGCAAGTACAGCGAGACCGTCTATAATAGTCAAAGTTGGCCATGTGCAAAAAATCGGTATGCATATTTATTGAATGTTAAGTTTTAGCTGCTGTCAAATAGTTATTAGCGACATAGGTGGCGCTGTTATATTCTAGCATATCTCCCACACATGTTCGTCCGGTGAATGTGCTACATTCGCAGCGAGTTGTTTATTCTGATTTCAACGTTATCAAATACTTAATAGGTTACATAAGGAAAGAAATAAATAAAAACGCCGCTAAAGTTTAAATTAGTAAAATTTCAAAAAATTAACACAGCTGTCTAATGTTATCGGAATTTAAAAAAAAAACATACAGATACAAATAAAAAGTTGCCAAGTTCTGAATAGAGACAAACTATTTTTCTCTGATTAAATAATAAATGAACTTGTAAATAGTAGTGTCTGGTTGCAACAGAATGGTGCTCCACCACACTACGCCCTTAACGTGCGGCGTTATTTGGACGAAGTCTTCCCAAGAAGATGGCTAGGAAGAAGAGGTCCAATAGAATGGCCGGTTAGGTCCCTAGATCTAACCCCGTTAGATTTTTTCTATGGACGCACTTAAAATGCAAGGTGTATTAAAACTGACCCAACAATTTGGATGATCTTAAACTAACAATTCGACATGAGTGCAGTTTAGTAACTCCCCAAACCTGGTATCTCGGATGAAAGCTCGTTGATAAGTATAGAAAGGTCACTTTGTTCTTGACATGCGTGTGCGCAAATTTAGCTAATCAAAGACAAGTCACAAGTGCTGGATGTTGTAGTATATTCCTCTTTTTCAATTATCCTGTCTCTTATCTTCTGCTTTTTTTTTTGGTTTATTTCTAATTTTTTTCCTGTCACTGACTTATCATATCTCTTGTTCTATGTATAACTGTTTTTATTTTTTCTTAATTTATTTCTTCCGTTTTCTTCTTGTTTCTTAGCCTTTCCTGTTTTGACTTGGACTTACTAATCTGACTTGATGCAAGTTAATCTGACTTAATCGACCTGACTTGACTGACTTGACATGACTTAAGTTGATTAAACCCAGAGAGATTTGATATCTGATCTGATCTGATCTTCCTAAAGCAAAGAATCTCAAGCCGAGCTGACTTTGCTTAATTTGGCTTAATCTCGATTTGTGTGTGAGTATTTGACTTGTCCTGATTTGGCCTGACCAAAAGCTGGCAATACTTAACTTTCTTTTTATGCGTTTTAAACCTCTTATTTTCACACACTTAAACAACTGTTGTTAATCAACCAGTTCAAACAAAATAAAAACACATCTACCAAATACATAAACCATATTCCTGTCATCAGCCAGCGAAGTGAGTGCAAATACTTGCCGATTCTAAAAATACCCACATTTGCGTAAACTCAATTTACAGTACCCTATAAAATCAAAACTAAAAACATCATGTTTTACGAGAGATATTACAGCTCGTTCTTCCTCTTTGATAAAACTACTTCTGTTGCGTAACCCGATACATCCTTGTACTTGCACTCAAGACGGTTAAATGTTATTGAAAGTTGTAGCGATCAAACGGACAATTTATCAAACTCCTGTGTTCGCGTCCCACAAAAAGAAAAGCGTCGCTGGCTGTTGCATTATGTATTTATTTTTTCAATTATCCATAGAAATCGTAATTCGTGCCAAGGAGACAACCACTTTCTACTAGACTACAATGATAGCATCGGCGGAAACGATACCGTCCGATAAGGACAACTGCGCAAAATAAGAATTGCACAAAACGCTTTCTCAGACTAATTGCATTTGCATTTTCGATCTGCCTGTGCATCTGACTAATTAATCGGAGGAGTCCTCGGGGTAATCCCGAACCGGTTATTTTTTCTGGCGATTTAGAATGCTATTAGTTTATGCAGGTGTATCGGAAAATTGACGACCTTGATGAGCAATATCAAGGCCACTATCACAATTATTTGTTTGTTTGTTGTCACAATTAAAAATGTAATTGGAAGAGGCTGGGATTTATGTATCGCTATTCTAACCTCAAACGTGATAAGAAACGGCATAGATGCACAATTTCGTGGATCATATAATGGTATTTAGAATGTGACTGATCGCTATTAGATCGTGAAAACTTAAGCGACCTTCACGATCTGATATAGTAACATCAAGATCACTATCACACCTATATTTCTTTATTGGAACGGTAGAAGCGATCGGAGGCGACTGGAAGAAGCCATTTTCGTGGCACGTAAATGGGTCAGGATGCATCTCTGGTGTTATTTTCGACTGCATTAGATTATATTTGTATCTAGGTTAGAAGGGTTTCAAAATCTGGAGGAATTCGTGGTGGAAACAAAACAGTTTTCGACACCTAGAGGCGAAATTCTATTATTTAATCCATTTAATTTAGTAATTTTTTTCGTCCTAGTTTCGTCCAGAAGATATCCAGGCATCGCCGGTTCCCCGTCTCATAAGTTTTTATTTCTGGAATAAGGAAACGTTTTTATTATCGTTCGGTGCAGCGGAATGTAAACACGAAGAACGAGGACGCTCGGTAGCGATTTTACGATACTCGTATACACACATTCAACTCTTCGCTTAAATATTAGCATTGATGGTTTATGGCAGGAGCTGCAACGATGCAACATTCGCAACATTCAGATTACAGTGGAACCCCCTCGCCGCGGACACGCCTCGAAGGGCCGAACCGATCCAAGTGTGTGTCACGAAACGGCCGCGCCTCGCGCGACACCGTCCCCGAACAATCGTATATTCGGTCGATTAATCAAGAGTGCGTGTGCGGAGGCCGGCGCTCGTTTGTTTCGTCCGCGACCTTTGCGCCGATTTTCAGGTTAGGATAGGGCAGTTTCGCGAGCGATGTTTGGCGATCAGCCAGCTGCTGTTGCGTCACTTGCATGCAAATATAATAAACGGATTTTTTGCAGCGTATCTCTAGATGGCCTCGAATGCGGCGGTGTATTTGCACGTACGTGTGCATTTTATGCTTGAGATTTTTTCGATTGTCGAGAGATTGATGGATGTTTTCGTTTTGAACACTGACGACGTTGAAATGAACCGTGATTTTTTTAAGGGTTGTCTTGGAAGCTGTAAAAAAAGTGGCACTGACAAGTTTAGGTTATGACATATATGATTATGTCGATAAAATATTATCACTCTTGCATTTATGAAATATATTTTTTATCGGGTAATATTACACCTATTTCTGGAACACTCCGTATACACTTGGTCTCACTTATATCCTTAAAACAAAAGAAAAACACGGATTGAAGAACGATATGAAGATAATGGAGGTAAGCAAATACAACAGAAATACGCTAAAGAAAAAGAGAAAGCCTAGAAGAAAAGAAAGAAAAAAAGTAATATAGAGAGAGATTTCAGAAGAAAAAAAAATCAACTCTAGAGGAACGAGCAACCGAGTCAATAGATAGAAACGGGACGAAGTAAGGAGAAAAGTGTAGGGAATTAAAAATCTGGCATTTAGTGTATGGAATCTGGAACACGGAAATTGGAGCTTACAATACAGAATAATTAATTTGGAATAAAGATTTTTAGTAAAAAATAAAGAATGTGGTATTTAGAATTTGGTATTTGGAATTTGAAACTTGGAATTTGGAACATAGAATGGAATCTGGTATTTGGAAGTATATCGACTCTGGAATATGGAATTTCTAATACAGAACATTCAATACGGAACCTCAAATACAAAATCATAAACCGGATACATATTTCGAATATAAGATCTGAAGTTTGGGTTATGGAATTTAGAATATGAAACTTCGTACCTATTTGGCATTTGGGATTTGGAATTCTGAATATAGAAATTGCCATCGGGTATTTTTAATGTGGAATTTGGCACATAGAAATTGGAGCTTGAAATATAGAACAAAGAATCTGAAATTTGGAATACAGCATTGGGAATAAAGGCTTTAAATACATAATTAATAATGTGGTATTTAGAATATAAAATTTGGAATTTGCAAGATGGAATTTAGAATTTGGAATTTGGAATTTGGAATTTGGTATTTGGTACTTGGAATTTGAAATTTGGAATATGGAAATTGGAATCCGGAATATAAAACAAAAAAACATGGTGTTTGGAATATGGCATTTAGAATTTGAAGTAGTAAAGAAATAAGATTCTGGTATGTATTTGGAATATGGAATTTGACATATGGAAATCGGAGCTTGAAATAGGTACAGAACAAAGAATTTGAAATTGGTAATAAGGAATTTGGAATCTGGTGTTTCGAATTTAAAACTTGGAATTTGAGAAACTTGAGAATTTGGAACATGGAATGGAATCGAGGCATCGACTTTGGAATATAGAAATTAATATCTGGTATTTGGAATACCGTGTCTAAAATACTAAACTAATAATCTGGTATTTGGAATATGCAGTGTGAAATCTTACTAATATTATGAATATATATATACAAAAGTTTGGATGGATGGATGGATGTTTGTTGCTCAATCACGCCAGAACGGCTGAACGGATGTAGATGAAATTTGACATAACGATAGAGCATAGTCTGGAATAGCACATAGCAATAGCACAAAAATATAGGGTTCCCGTGGGATACATTTGTTTTTCGTTTTTCACAGAGCAAGGGATCGACATGATTTTTTGCAAAGTGTATTATAAATGAATGCGGATGAATGAGAGGTATTAGGTATTACGGCGCGGGCGGTTGAGATGGTAGCTATGCCCCCGTGTTCCAAGGGGCCCCCGATTGTAGCTATGTCCCCCTGCCCCAAGGGGGCTTCCAGTAGAGAACCCCGATGGTGGCTATTAAAATTTGTACAGGACAGCGTCTGTCGGGTCAGCGATCTTATAATTAGCCAAATCTATTAAAGGAAGTTTATTTTTAAGATTTGTTGTAATCCAACATTCAGGTTTGTTCCAGTACATACTTCAAAAAATGTCAAAGATGGCTGAATTGAATTTGACACACTGGTAAAGTAGGTCTTTGCCTATCGTCCATAGTAATGTTAAGTCTCTATGAAATACAGTGTATTTTTCACGCATTCTGAGGATTGTTCTAATTTTTTCTGTTCGAAAATTCAGATTCGTCCGTGAACTTCAAAAATTGTCAATGATAACGGCATGAAATTTGACACCGTCACAAAGTAAGTCTCTGTCTATCATCCACAATTGCTATATGAGGTCTTACGTCGGTTTGTTGAAAAAATGCTCCTGGAAGGTTTTAAACTAGTGGAGGAACTCTGAGCAGTCTCGGGGACAAACGATTAAGAAGGACAACAAAAAGTGCTAAGGTTTACGAAAAAAAGATGGTCCGCTAGGTATCGTGCATTCAACTAAAAACGACGTCAAGCGGGCCATGCATTAAAGCATTCTGCATCTATCGATCATACATTTTAGTGATTTCTCAGTTGTTTTATTTCGCTGTCCTTCTGGTTTCTCTGACTGTTTAGTCGTTTATTTCTGTTTTGCTTCATTTGGTGAATCGGAGAAAAAGAGAAAATTCGCGAGAGAGGCGATGACAAAAAGAAAAATGGTAAAAGGAGGATATCGACAAGAAGCAAAAAGGAACCAAGAATCTGAAAAACCCTTAATGAAGAGTTTTGTAAATTATGTGACATTTTATCTACTTATCATATTAGATTTATGACTGTTTGGGTACCTACCATTATACAATGTGATTAGGCAATTTCTAGTTTATTCCACTTTGTAATTATTTTAAAAACCTGTTTACCTGTAAAAACGATAGCTGCTGAAAAAATACTATCACTTCTAAGCTATCAGTGCTATTTTTCGAGTCGTAAAATAATTCACTCTTTTTGACAACAAACGAACAATGGGTAATCTAACAAAATCCAAAACATCCACACCTGATCAGATTAGAGGTCCACGTGACCCAAACCGTAACCCTAATCGCACTTAATAACTTCCACGTGTTAAAAAAAATTATACCGCTGCATTCTCTCTATATCACCAAATTGCGACACCCACTCTTCATTGATGTGTTTACCAGTACGTTCATTCATTCCTGTGATAACATCTACAAAAGCAATCCCAGCCAAAAGTTCACAACAATAAAAGCAAACAATACGGTGTACGAAAACTCGCTTTCTATAGATTGTCCACGGAATTATTTACGACGCTTTTTGTACGAAAATAATCTCAGAGGTGTGTTGCTCAAAGTCCGTCTTATCATATTTTTGGCCCACTTTCGCCTTATCGCCGCCATTTTGGGCGCTCGAAAGTGTAAATAAAGATCTAATCGGAATCAAGATGATTCGCGACAAACAAACAGGGGAGTGATCGCTAAAATTAAGACGGACATTCTGTCAAAAGTAGGGGGCTTAATTGTGAGCCTTGCGGGACTCCATACTTGTGTTGTACATAAACGCATCATTTTTTTTTTGCATCGAGAAATGATAAAATATTTGACAACAACGCAGCAAATAAGCACATACCAAGATATCCTTGTCATCTAATTCCGCGTTAATAATAATTATACGCGAATGGATATCACGAAGGATATAAATATTTACCACTTTGAACATTATCTGTGCCGTACAGATTGTTTCATTGACAACTGTTTGTTTATGATAAATGAGTCTGTTTAAAAATGATTCATTGTCCTTATTCGACGAGACTCGCCTTACTTGGAAGGATTATTCTGAATTATATTCCAAGTCCGGCAGAACTGCATGTTTATTTTATTCTCTTTGTTTGCTCCCGTTATCGCTTCAACCTGTGTTTTGACCTTATCGCCGAAATTCTCTCGAGAACCAAATATTGTAGTTTTGATAAATACGTGTTTGCTGTTACACCTTGTGCAAATCTGTGGTGCTTCTTTCTTTTGATAAAATATAATAATTGCTTTCGCAATGAATTGTAAGGAAATATCTTATCGCGGCAATTGAAGAAAAATCCAGGGGATTCCTAAATGACCTAGTTAGTGGAGAAGTATTAACAAAGTAATTAAAATTGATGCGTGATATACCTTAGCGGTCTGAGAAAATCTTTCAAGAAATTTTAAAAGTTTTAAAAATGGTGGATGCGCGAAAGTTAAAATATTGTCCGCTGAGAACAAGTAGGTCATAAGCAATTAATCTAACGTCTATAAAAATTACCAGAGTATCATAGAGTTCGATAATTGAACACAAAAGTTCTAAAAAAATTATAACTTAATTTATGGAAACAAAAATAGTAACAAAGTTACCCAAACATTTAAACCAGTGATAGTCCCTAATATGAGGAGACATTTCCAACTATAAAAAAATATTATTAGAGGACGTTCCTGTGATCGTAAGACAACCAATATGTGGTTCCTACAAGACGGAGCTCCTCCCCGTAGTGCACGCATAGTGCCAGAGTGATAAATTAAATACACCTGATTTTTTGCCAGACTTTTTTGAGCGAATGCTTGAGTACTGGCGTCACGCCCGGGCCTGCATTGACAATATATGGAACATTTTTAGTGACTTCAAGATAAATATCGAGATTTTATGGAGCTACTTGTTTTTTGTTCGGATCATCATTGCAGTGACCATCAAAAGCTTTCGGCCGCGCATATTTTTTTTGAGTTGATGGAAAACGCATCTTTTTGGGTCACACTGTATAATGGGACTTACCAAAGTACCATGGGACTCCCACAGTTCTGACTTTTAAATCATAAATCACAAAAGTGGGCCACTCTTTCTCATAAAAATACGCTCTCATCTGTCATTTATGCTCTAAAACTACCTACTTGATTTACACCATCTTTTATTGAGCGAAGTTTTTTACCCTTTCATCCTTCATTTACCATCTTTTTCTCCAATCTAGATGTATTTTTGTTAACGAAATTCTCCAATTTTTTATCTTTTCAAATTTGTTTTTGTTTTTATCCCCCTCTTTCCTTCTGTTTTTCACGGATTCATATTCTTTTGTTCTATCTTTTGGAGTCTTTTTTGTATTTTCATCTGGTCAGTCCCATTTTCATTTATTTAAGTTCTATTTCTTCTCTTTCTCTGAAAGCTTTTCCCTTCACCTCCTTCTCTTTCTCATGTTCCCTTTTCTTCAGGTCTCTATTTTTCTAGTACCTTTAACGTTCTCTTTCTCTGGAGTATGTCTTTTTCTAGATTCGTGTTTTTTTCTCTGGGGTCTCTCTATCATTCTTTTCACTGAGATCTTTAGTTCTTTTTTTCGTCAAGGACCTCTTGAACGTTTCTCTCCGTATTTTTTGAACCTTGTTTTTACATTTTTGGGTAATTCTTATTTTTCATTTTATTCTAGTCATGTAAAATCGCTTTCTTCATTTTTCTTTTTCTGGAGATCTCTTTCTCTTATGTGTTTTTGTTCACATAACTTATGGGTCTTTCTATCTTTCTTGTACCCTTCTCTTCTTTCGCGGGTTTTCTACCCGACGTTTTTGTCTCGTTTCTTTCATTTTAATTTGTTTTAATCGCTTTCCCTCTTCCTATCTCTCTCCCTTGTCTTATCCTATCTTACTTTTTTGTATCTATCTCCGCCGTCCCCCTCCTCATTTTTTTTTTTCGAAAATTGTTTTCTAGTCTTTCTTTCTTCCAAGTTGGCTCTTGTTTAAATCGTCCAATTCTCGACTAGTTTTTCAGGAGAAAGCGGGCTCTATTAAATCTACCCTTTGTTCCTCAAAAATCATTGTTTTTTATTTTCACATTCTCTCTGTCTAACTATTTTTGTTTCAGTCTTTTGATTTTTGTATGGACTCTTCCAAATCTTTTGTCCCTTTGGATATTTTAATTGTTTCGGCGTCACGCTTGACTCTTTTGACTTTTAAGCGTTGTCCGAGCCGATGAAATTGACAGTAATACAGAGTCGTACCAATAGAGGTAAAATGGCCACCAGAGGGACTTGGACCGCGACTTAATGGAAACTGTAATAAGGAGGCATGAAACGCGAATAACTGTCAACCGTTGTCAAAATTGTCAAAATTACTTAAATAAAATAAGAACGTCAATCAAATTATCGGCGCTTTGATAACATTTAATAAAACCAGTATATTGTATATTCCTTCTGGGTGCTCTTTTCTTTTTAGACTGCCGATCATCAGATGACAGCAAAAATAAATAAATAAAACTAGCGACAAAAATTGTTTAATAAAGACGAGGTAAGACTTGCATTATTATTCTAAATAATATTTAGTTTTGAAAAAAAACACTTAATTTTGAGATTGGAATTAATTTCCACGCCTTCCTAATTTTTTATTCTGTAACACTATTACAGTTTCTTGTATTTTGTCATCTTCTTTATCCTTATTGTGTCCTTTATTCCTTTTTATTCTTTTTGAAGATTGGGACACTTTTTCGTTCAAAATTTTCATTGAGTATTGTGACTCGACGATTTTGACTTCTTTGATCGAGTCCACAGAGTCAAAAGAGTCAAGTCAAGGAGTAAAGAATCAAAATGCTAAAGAAAAAACTGAAAGTGAAAATAGTCAACTTACTGTCAAAAAAATTACTCAATTGAAAAATTAAATACATAGTCAAAATCCAAAAATATTAAAATAATTTAGAGAATTAGAAACAAAATGGACAAAAATCAACCAGTCAGGAATCAAAATAATCAAAAGGGGCAAAAATGTCAATAAATCGAAAGAATCCAAATATTCAAAAGTTTAAAGAGATAAAGAATCAATTTTAATCGTCAAAGGAATTCAAGATTTAAAAAGTCAGAAGTCAAAGCCGTTTTAAATGACAAGGGTAAATTTGATCAACATTTAAAAAAATCAAGAGGTCCAAAAAACATAAAAATTAAAAATCAATATAATTGAACATACAAGAGACAAAAACGGTTAGCCAGAACAGTCAAAAGAGAATCAGAATATTCAAATGGATCAAAATTATCAAAGATATCAAAATAAGGATTTAAGATTCAAAAAATTTAAACTAATGGAATGAATTAAAACAGTATGGTTTTAAAACTCAATAAGAGTTAAATGTCAAACAAATTAAAAGTCAAAAATGTTAATTGTCTAAAGAATCAAAGTTGATAAGAGTGGTCAAAAAGAGTAAAAAAGAATAAAATTTTCACTTCCATCCAGAAAGCTTTGAAGGTCAAAGTTCTCCATCTAGCTATAGGGAAATTTTATTTTCCAGGGGCAACATGATGTATGGATCATTTATGAAAACCCGAATAGCAATTTAAGAAACCAGAGAATGCACTCAAAGAAAAGAGCAAGGAAGAAAAAATAAAGTGTGTGAACATAAAGGAAAGAAATAGAAAGAAAAGTGAAAAAAACAACACATAAAGAAGAGACACACCAAAATGGAAAAAACATGGTTGTTTCAAACAGCGCCCCCGATAGATAAAAAATCTGTATACCATGGGCGTGTGGCTACCACTTTCCGAGCAAACGTTTTGGTATCGGACGGAAGTCGGTAGTCAAACAATCAAGAACTTGACACTTCCAAATAGGTCGGTACTGTGTCAATGTTGCAAAACTGAGACTTTCTAAAACCCAAATCATAAAAATTAGTGGTTCGAATGTGATCACTGCTGACACGATGACGTAACCCCCTCAAGAATTTTACTTTTCCGACCAGTTTTGAAGCGAAGCGTGAAAATGCGGTCGGTGACTGCAATGCGTCTTCGTGTGGTTTTTCTGCCCGAAATTTGTGACAGTTCTTACCGGCCTATTTCGCCGCTTGCAAAACCCGACAATTTTCGAAAAACTTGCAGAAATCGGCGAAGACTCGAATTTCCTCGAACCGTGCAGCCGATCTAGCATTCCGAATCCCAAAATGGGAACACCTCAACGACGTTATATAACAAAATTCGACGCGGTCAGCGAGATTTCTGCAAACTCTTCTTACAAATAAAAACGCAACGTTTCGTTGTCGGATTTTTCCCTGAGTCTCCTCTATCGTTCGTTCACCTTCGTTTGTTCACCTCGTCTTCCATTTCTTGAAATCCCCTTCGCGGAGATTAGAACAAAATCCATTTCGATTATTACCGATGAACGTGTTGCAATTTTATCTGTTTATTGTTTGCTTTAGATTGTAAAAACGTCTGCAGAAATTGTTTGTTTTTTATGGGTCGCGCTCGTAGGGGACGTGGGAAATGCAGACAATCGTGTCGTACGATTTTCGGTGCAACAACCAAGAAACCATTACGCTCTAATAATTAATTGCTGTAACAATGCAACACGCGTAATTCATTACAATGGCTTTATTTTTACGTGGATCTTTGTCAGATCGCACAGATGACAAGAAAGGAATTAAATAAACACTAATTGAGCTGGAGCGTTATCGGGCGGTCACAGATTTAGATCTGCGAACGTTTTGCAAAAATCACCAGAGTTCACTAAACTAAATGTGGAGCGGAATTTTTGATTCAAGATAAAATTTGGCTTTTTCTATTTCTGTACGTAGACACATATTATTGCAGGTGAAAACAACACAGAATTTGCAAAGATAATAGTAACAAAAACACTTGCAGTGGTTATCTTTTGTTTGTTCACTAACATTTTATTACATTTACCTGGAAGTTTAGAAAAATATCGGAGTGTTTCTTAGTAATTCTGTACAAAAACAATCACTCAGCCAATTCGCTGCATATTTGACAGATTATTCTCGAATCTGCACACGGTTGGTGCACACAAAATATTTTGTCTGCCTAGGCAGAGAAATGGACATTTGGCAATTTTGTCATTGCACATTGACGTATACAATGTCACGTTTGAAGTACAATATATTTTTTAGATGCAATTCATTGATGAAAACCATCAATTTACGATGTAAAAAGCAGGTGCCAGTCTTGACAGCTCCCATTACACTCTTCACCTGCCAACAAAAACGTAATTTCCTAATTACACTTCTCCACTCATCTTAATCGTCTTATCGTGTAGAACAAGTCATTATTTTTAATAAAACTAACTTTGCCTCAACCACGGCGGCTTTCCCAGTCATCGTTTGCATCAATGATAATATTAGTAAAACAATATTTATCGCTAAGTGCATTAATTTGTTCAAATGGTGTTATCGCGCTTTCTTGCCAGAAAAAGATAAGTGCGAATATATCACCGGTAAGACAAAGACGGATGTGCCGGAAATTTGACCCAATTTGATTTCTAGATTGCAACTGCAATCCAGTTTTCGAACAAACAACTTGCCTCATGTGTGTTCTCGGAAGAAAACTGTATGGCTGATAGCATCGAGTATGCAAAATCGTGTGTCGTTGCAGCAATGATTTTTATTAAAACAAGAGTCGCCCAAGAGTGAATCCTTGTGGTGCTCCCTAACTACGTTGAACCAGTTGACATTTAAACACCACATATCGTTTCTATGCAAATTCCATCAAATTGTTTTTGTTATTCAAATAGCCGTAACTGTAGTTGTTTTCATCCCAGTTGGTGTCTGTTCACACGTTCGAATCGCGTGTGCCGGGCGATTATCGTCCGCCAGTTTTTCCTGATTTGCATCTCGTTGAGCTCGTTAGGGTAAATTATCGGTTATCGTTTTGGGGTCTTCGTTTTTGATCCATCGGAGCGACAGGTTGAAGGTCGGATGCTTTGGTCTTTCTCGAAACACTTCTTGAACGTGAAAGGACACTTGAGTCTTGATACAAAATGGGGTGATGAGAGGCCAAAACCGTGGAATCGTAGCTAAATGTTTTAGTAGTTTTACAATCTCATAGTTTAGTGATTTCATAATTTTGAAGCTCCTAATTTTAACAAACAATAACAAACGAACCTGCGGTAATCTGGATTGAATGTTGGTCTTGTAATGCTGTAATCGAGAAGATATAAAAAAAATAAAATATTAAGTAAGTAACCCAGAAGAATGTCGTGGAATCCAAGTGGAGTAAATTTAAATTAAAATTTAAATATATTTAAGTCGAACGCCACAAACTGCCATCATCATCATTTAAAATTATTTCTTTAAGGGCTGATGATGGCAGTAGTGTTGTGCCGAAACATGTTCCCATTCTAATTATTAAAGTTTGTGGAGTTCGACTTAAATATATTAAAATTTTAATATAATGAGTAAGTTTGACGAAGTTGTCGACTGGATTAACTAAAAGAGAATTAAAAGAAAAGAGAAGAATATGAAGAAGAAAATTGCGAGAAAACTTTGGAATCAATTTTGGAAGGTTTTAAAAATGAAGTGGCAGTAAGAAAAGTCTTCATAAATGATTCATACATCCAATAGAATTTGAACGTCAATCTATGTTGTTATGTATGAATCATTTATGAAGAGCCGATATACACAAAACAAGTCTTCAAAAATAGAAAAATTACGCATTATTTGAAAAATGTTGACGAGTCGCTATTGTAACTGTAAATAAAGATATGTACATATCAGTTCTCCATCACACTACATGATGTTGTCTTTCGATTTATCAAGTTACAATTAGTAGCAGTCCACCTACTGATTACAAGAACATTAATTATTTCTATATCAATGGCAAAAAACGAATTACATAAATCAATTACACTGTAATATTATTCTTATTTCCTCAGGAGCTAGATCGTTTCCAATATGGAAGCCGATGTTTAGAAATGCTCTTAAAATATGTAAATTTAGTACGAGCAGATGTGCACATTTAAATATTCCACTTTCGTTTTTCCGCGATTAAATAAATCTTGCGTAACCCGAGAAATGAAAACCGTAAACAAAATCTCAGTTGGCCGATTTTGGTGATTTTGAGATGTGGCAACCGTGGGAAGATTCCGATTCTGGGTTATTACATTATTTAATTAATTAATATTTTTAAGACGATAGTTAATTGTGTAACGGCCATAGAAAGTTTTGGAAACGCAGAGGAGTGCAGCAAAGATCCACCCTCGGCCCCTTTCTGTCAATTTACACCATAAATTGAGAAAAAAAATCACGAGTACCTGATGGTCTATTTCGCGTCCGATCCATTTATAGCCCCCGTCCTTGCATTATCCTTAACATTTGAGTCCTGGTCGCTCGTGTGTTCCGTTTGATCTACAGAAGTGCACCGTAAATAGCCCCTTGCAGCTCTATTCTTAGCTCGGGCATAGTCAGCTGTGGAAGCCGCGGCCTACTATGTCGCGCTTGCATCGACCTACTTCCTTATTTTTAAAATTATCCTGGCTAATGGCTTCGATTACGTGCGCTCACTGATTTTTTCGTTTTCGAAAAAACTTTTCGGAGTGCCGCGACGTTGCCAGATATCGTTTCGATGTGTACACAGAAATCGTGACTGTGTGGTTGTGCAAACTCATTGTCGCTTTCTAGAAAATTTTTAATCTGTCACTATGTAATCATTCCATTATCTTCACCATTGTGGTAGTTAATCAATCCGACCTGTGGAAATTATTGCGCTTTGCCCAAGTTGCCATCTCCTCGATCTAAAAACTAAAAATAAATAGGCTGTTTGTTTTAGTGTTGAGTGTTATTCATTTGTTGGTATTGTTACACATGTGCCAGACTTCCCAGACGTTGAAAAAGTTTGCACTTTGATGAGATAATAATTACGACCGTTTTTTCGCTCAGACTTGAATTATCTGCTTTCTAAATGACTAATGCTAAAATTGTAATTATTCAATGGGAATTACTTTGTCTTTTGGTTTACTGTTTATTATTACTATTACTAGAGTTGCGTAATCATACACGGATTCATCAGATTGGCTGTGAACACGTCCGAAGCCAACTTGACAATGAACATTTATAACTGTGGTCAGACGTATAAAGAAAGAAGACATCAGTATAGGGATCTATAAAGAAGGAAAAACTAAATTGTATGAATAACACAAACACAAAAGAAGAAAATGAAATAGCAATATAATTTCATGGTCTCTCGTGCCGTTATCTGGTAGAATCGTTGGCACATTTTCGCTTCTTACGTGAGCCTTTCCCCAAGTGTGTCAGGAGCAAAAGGAAAATTCTCACACCTACGTAATTTTTGTGTAACGCGAATTTAATTAGTCATCAAAATTCACGAACGGAACGCCTATTATATAAGCCTTACAAAACTTGTCCGGCAAGATGCTCAGACTCCGTTACGCAAGCGTTGACCGGATGACACGCAAAAATAAAATTTGCATTTTCGAATCCGCGGGACGCTAATGCAAGTCTACCCGCATTATGCATGCGACTCGTCGATCTTCGGCTAGAAATTCATTAATAAATATTTAAAGACTTTCAATTTTCGCGAGTCTGACCTACATGGGGGCTTCATTCTGTCTGCGTCTGTGGCGACTTTCGCTTTCGCGTTCTCACTTTCAATCCGCGATAATTCTAGTTCAGCAGACGATGTTGGATAACTCCGATGAAAGGGAAATTAAACAAAAGTTGGAAGAACGATAATGTTCGTCTGGCTTTGTTTGTGTTGGTAATAAATCGGATTAATCGCTGAATAAATACGTTCAGGCAATAAACTTTGCACGGATGTTCCTGCAAATACATCATGTGGATAAGTCACCAATTTCGAAGAATTTTTATTAAATAGTGGGAGATGCCAAAGAAAACATCAATAATATATTTTGCCACCTAAATCCAATTTTCTGCAGTCCTTCCGTAAAATTTTGCGACACCCTGTATATCCTGTAGGTCTCTTCACACAATTTTCTGTAAGTTCTCCGTAAAGATGAAAATCTTTTTTCGGTAATATGATAATTTATTACCGTGCGGCGGAGTACCCCTTGATCGAAATAATCTAACGGTTTAGTGGACGTTTTGTGTTCTTTTTTAATCGGTTTCGAAGACGAATTTTTTTTGGGGTACTTATTTGTTTTCTTTCTTTGGCAATTCTTTTTAATGAAGGCTAACTCCTGCGGAAGCAGCAACTCGTTCACGCCCTTTGATGTTTTCGATTATCGGCCCACCATACCATAGTGTACCTATCCATACACTCCAGATGATCCCCACTCTGAAACTACATAATATACTGCGCATCCAAATCTCAAGGTCCAAGTTTGTCCAGCTGTAGAGTTCGCCAACGAAATGACCAACGCTCTTTTACGTCGGTGACTGTAATGGACGGTTGGCCGCCGAAAACAAATTGCAAATAATTTTATATTTTAAGAAAAGAAATCTACTGGTGTATCTTATCAATGTCTTTCATTAAAAAAAATATATATATATAAAAATCGGTGCAGTACACACTGTTTTATTTATTCATATTCAACGATTAAATAATTATATAGATGATTCGTACATCTAGTAGGTAACGTGGTCCCATTGTCACCAAGTCAGGACCTGATGAGAGGATCCCATGGAAATCGCGGGAAATCCTCAAATTTTTCCTTTTATGTATGCTCACCGATTTCTTCGTCACTTGTGGACCGATTTTGAAAATTCTTTTGTTATTTGAAAGGATATACTTTTGAGGTGGTCCCATTGTCACCAAGTCAGGATCTGATGAGAGGATCCTATGGAAAATTATTATTATTCAGGTCTTTGCGTCTGGGAGTCATCATTAAAGGCACAATTGCCTTGTACCTTGCCTTAGATTTTTCAGGTAGTAATTCATTCATCATTGTTTCAATATTTCTGGTTCTATTCTTTTTAGCGTTTCCGTCTTTTATTTTCCTTTTCAACCAGCCTACCAAAAAAATAGGTAGTAGATAGATAGGCTGCCCGCTCTCGCCACATCGCAAATCTCGCCGCGCGAAACGGAACGTTGTTGATATATTTGTATGATGACAATAGGTTACAAATTTGTAACGTATTTGGCTTGGCACCAACTTCCAACAGATCAGAATAGGTAGCACATGTAATAATACATGTACTCAGTTATTTTTTGCTTTTATACGTCGGTTTCTTTTTTTAATGGTAATTATGTTTTGTGTGTACCCTTCGTTCCTGTTCAACTTTATCCTTTGTTTCCCAACATTTTCTGAGGATTGTCTAGTTTATTTTGTTTCTCGAAGGTTCCTTAGATTTTTTTTGTTCCTTTCGTATATGTTCTATTGGTTCTATTATTCCTTTGGTTGTTCCTTTTGTGCTTTTATTTCTTTTGGTGTCATTCCTTCGTACCAATGTTTCTTCAGATCCTCTAGTTATTTTTTCCATTAATTCATTTGGTTGTTCTGGTTCCTTTGTTTCATATGATTCTGGTTCTTGGACTTGAAGATCTTGGTATTTTAGATATTTCAAACCTAAAAAAATATATTGAAAACCTTAAGGATGACGTAAAACACGTCGAACAAATTAACTGCAGAAAACTCCAATTTTCCACAACTGGAAGCGGAAACTTCCATTCATCACGTCTGAAATTTCATGAATGAATAACAATAATTCCGCCGTTCTGATAACAGCAACTTCGCGCGATTTTTATCGGCACCGGAGGATGTTGTAGTCAATTTTGCGGTGAACCGCATTTCGTCCACTTCTTCCCAGATGGTGTTGTGCATAATTCATAACGTGACTTGTGCTTTAACGGGGTCAATAAAATTATGATGATTCATTTTGCGGGTGGTTTTGTAAATATACAGACAATCTGGTCCGATTTGTGGACGCAGACGATCCCATTGCGGTTTTCCCTTTTTGACTCATTTTCGCTGATAATTGGGTGACGCTGTGCCGGATATTTAAACCGGATGTTGAGCGAAACAGTTAAGATGATGGTGCAAATCCCTATATACTATTTTTCGTTTCTGTAGAACTGTGTTTGTACCGGCGCATCCACCACTTAACTCTCCATGAGTTTCAATTTTACACCAATTTTAGACATCTGGTATAAAGGCACGTTTTAGCGATGACCATACCTTGAAACCCACTTCCGAACCATCGCGGGCCGGAAAAACCGAGAGAAAGTAAAAACGCCGAAACCCGTGTTCGGCCAATTAAAAAAAGAAACTTCCTCCTCGCTCACATCCAAGGCCACTTGTGAAATCTCCTCGTCGACCGACAAAGAACCCCGAAACGTCACACCCCTCAGCGCCACCTGCAAACCAAATGGCGCACCCTCGGCCGACTTCCTGCATCCTTCCGTTCGGAATCGCAACATTACCTAACCTCTCGTCGATCCAACGAAAGCGAAAAATAAAGAGAGCCGCGGATGGCCGAAGTAGGCCATGCCTCGATTTATTCAAACCGACAAAACACACGGCGAATTCACGTTCTGATTGGCCGATTCGCTGGGCTAGACGCGGCGAACAAGTGAAAGTGCAAAGCTAACCTCGATTTCACTTTCGTTTAGTAGGCCGAACGGGTCCCACGACACGATGGGTTTTTGCAATTGTTTAGCGGTCGCGTGGAAGACGCTGTCTCTCTTTTTCAGTTTGAAGCTGAAAGGAGGAGAGAGACGGCGGATGGGCGTGGAGGAGAAATTTGTAAAAATCGCAGTGAGCCTAGAAACTAGCGTGAATTGGGTCGTGTACTCCTTAAATATTGCATCACAGAGTAACTATTATGCGACGATGAGATCCGCAGTAATAGGAAATCGGACGCGAAATGGCGGAAGGCGGCCATCTTGTCGTGACTTCCGAAACATGCGTGAATTATGTACGCTAACACAAGAGAATCTTCCCGAAAAGAAAGAGTCTAATGATGGCGCAATGAATTTGAATTTCTAGTTAAAACTTAAAGTTAGGTTAGAACAACATTCAAGTGACATAACCTCAATTTACATTTCCAAGTTTGAATTATTAGCCACAAACTAGACATTTTTAATTTCTGCTCTTTATCTTCTAAAAAACATCTGTGTAATATGAGTAGCTATATATAATTTCTTTGTAGCTAAATAAGACAACATGTTTTACATCTGGGACAATTTTACATTATTCATGCGTAGACACAAAAAAGATATTATACCTTGATTATGATTTTATTATTAAAAAAAAAAACGTATGTATATTGTCTGTAATCAAATGTGATTTGTACGCATGAATTAATAATAATTGCACCAAGTTTACGTATGAGACATTTACACTATCATACATTGACTTATCAACTTGAATACAGACAGAATCTCGATTCTATTTCTGTTGCAATTTTTTGTTATTCAATGCGAAGAGCAATCAATCCTACTGAAGATTTTAAATGCCTACAGGTACAGGAAAATATCGATTGATATCGATCAATATTAATAAAGCCAATAGCCAAGCCGAAATCGAAATTAAAAAGTTGTCGTTCGGAAAAGTACAATACATCGATAAATGCTGTTATGTAATCACGTGACATTAAATTTTGTTTACCATCGTGCGATATCAAGAGCCAGTTCACTGCAACGTGCTCGTATTCAAGTGATTTAATTGATTTTTGCAAATATGAAAACAAACTAAAATTTTAGTTAAGAATATCGCCTTGGTAACAACAAATATACAGCTAAATGACAAACCACTTAGTACAAAAATGTTGCTGCTGATTGTAGAGGAAGCGGAGCCATACAAGTGTGGTCTTGGAGGAAACATGACAAGAAAGGAGTATATAATATACTCTAAATAAATTAAAAGTTTGGAAGGAATCAACAGAAAGTTTTGGAAAAGCCTAAAAAAAATCTGTTAGACACTTACTTGCAATATGAAATTACTTACGCCTTTGGTGGCCTTTTCTCCTCTAGCTGTGGCAATTTTTTGACACTTGACCAATTAATCACGTTCCAGTCTTGGCGGCATTTTTTTTACAATTTTTCTTTACACTTGCGTCAAGATCGTCCCACAATGTCAGAATTTCGACCAATCGTATGATTTCCAGATCGGACCATTCTAGATAATTTCAAGTCAACAATCAAGAAAAAATCAACCCGGATATCGCGACGTTGCCAAATTTTCGAAAGAAATTCATTCAAATCGGTATCGGAAACGTCTGATGAAACCTGCAAGAATTGACGTACTGGCCCCCTGTGAGACCCCCCGGAGGTTATCGAAAATTATTAAATTGTTTATTTCTGTTTCGCATGTGATTTGATATGGTAATTGCGGAAGATAATAATCATCGGGAGAGACAAAACTTTTCCGTTTTTTTGGTAAGAAAAGTGTTATCAGTCTGCAGTGTAGTCTCAAGGTCGTCTTTGATCTTAATGAAAGAAAAATTTAGGGAAGTAAGAACCATTTATAAAAAATGCCATATAATAGTCTCATAATATAATTTAAAAAAAAATACAATTTCACATTTCCAGTTGCATAATTACACCTCGACAAATTCATAACTCCACACTTTCAGTTTCACAAATTCAATTTAATTTGACGAATCACAATTTCACATTTTTAGAAATCCATACTTTGACAATTTCATAATTTTACTTTGAGCAGTTCTACCGGTTCCTAGTTTCACAATTTCACATTCCACACTTTCGTTTTCACCTTTATATTGATCTATATTTTCACATTTGGACGAATCTATGCTTTCACAATTTCATATTTTAACATACTCACAAATTTCTAGGTTTACAATTTGGTAATTCCAGTTTCACAATTTAACAAATTCAATTTGAAAAATTTTGGGTTTTACAATTGGCAACTCCGGAATTTCGTAATGTCACAATTTCATAATGTCAGTGTGACAAATGGGTAATTTAATTGTTTTACAATTTCTCATTTCCAGTTGCATAATTACAGTTTGATAAATTCATAATTTTACAACTCCAAATTTTCAGTTTCACAAATTCTTGAATTTAATTTGACGAATCACAATTTCACACCTTTAGAAATCCATACTTTGACAATTTCAAAATTTCACTTTGACCAGTTCTACCAGTTCTTAGTTTCACAATTTCACATTCCACACTTTCGTTTTGACCTTTAAACTGATCTATATTTTCACATTTGGACGAATCTATGCTTTCACAATTTCATATTTTAACACACTTACAAATTTCTTGTTTTACAATTGTTAATTCCAGTTTTACAATTTCACAAATTCAATTTGAAAAAATTTGGGTTTTACAATAATTGGCAACTCCGGAATTTCGTAATTTCACAATTTCATAATCTCAGTGTGACAAATGGGTAATTTCATTATTTTACAATTTCACATTCCCAGTTGCATAATTACAGTTTGATATAAATTTTCTAATAATAGTTTTCTAATGTCAATGAATATTCCTGATGTTCGGAGTACAGGGCCCTTTATCCAGTAGGCTTTGAAGGCAACAATGCAACATAATGTAGGTAATTTCTGTTTCTATCTTTTTTTATATCCCTTTTCTTTTTTAAACTTTTATTTTATATACCTCTCGCTTTGAAGTCGCGAAATATTAAAATGTCGATTCTTGAATGTCTGGTGAATCTTTACAACTCAGAATAGGCCAATTTCAAAATTTCAAATTTATTATTAAATCAAGGATTTTCTGAATCCGGAAATTTTAAATTTCGGACTTTGAGTCATTACATGCTTGAACATTTTTTACTATTTGGAATAAATTTATGTTAAAAATTACCCAAATGTTACCATTTTTTGATATTTTTTTTTCAATTTATGAGGGATTATAAAATTATTGGTCGTTTTTTATTAAAAAAAAAAAAATAGAAAACCAGTGAGAAGAAACTGGGTGTATGATATGTAATAGAAAAGTGATTATTTACTATACAGACTTATAAAAGAACATTTCAGTTGATAATAGATTCGGCAAAAATTGTAGATAATTTTTTGCTTTTAAGTTGGCGTACAGGATCAATCGCGTGAATGTGAAGTTACGTTTCTTTGGTTTAACATCTAAATTTAAATACCGTGCGATCATTTAAATTCTAAATTAGAATAGGCTGTGAAAGTTAAATTAGATGGGCACTACTAACTTTTGACAATTTCATTTAAAATTCGAATGTCAAAGTGACTTTTCAAAAAAACTTTAACAGAATGGTGAATGGAGTTAACAGCTGAATTGAAGATGCGGGAGAACACTTTGAACATTTGCTGTAATTTTCAATTATTCTACATTATTTGTTAGTTTTTTATTTTCATGAGAAACATAAACGTCACAATGTTTACGATAACCTCAAATCATAAAAAGGCCGCCTATCTAATTTATAATTTAAATAATCGGGCGGTATTGCTGTTAACGCTTGACAACCGAACGACAGGCTCATCAATTATTTTAATGTAGCCTCCACCAATTTTGTAAAAATTATGAATATCATCTGTAGTAGGTACTTCTGAGCACTTCTGTATGTTTAGATCTTATAGTATCAATTTGAAAATTGCGCATAATTTATATGTATCTGGAAACATTTTTCAATCTTGAAAATACTTAAATTAAAATTGCGCATCCACCATTTTTGAAAATTTAAGAAATATAATCTGCAAGACTTCCGAGGCTGGCTTCAGTATGTTTGAATAAAAATTTCATGTCCAAAATGCTTCAAAAGGGTGCTAAATGCATACAAATATTTTGGAATGCTTAAAGTCTTTAAATTGAAATCCTGCATCCACTAGTTTTGCAACATTTATGAATATACAGTGAACATAAAGTTCCGCAAAAAATTCATAATTTAGTTATGTAATGTTCTTGCGAAAAACGCTCGAACAGGTCAATTTTTGTTTTTAAATTGCCGTCCTTTGACATAAAAAATTTGTTGACGACGTCACCTGTTTTTGAACTATGACACCGTCATCAATTTTTTTAAATAGCAACTCCCAATTTTTTTTTGGGTTTTAAATACACTTTTGAATTCTCTATTCAACGAGCGTAAAAAATTGCTACTTTGCATAACTTTTTTTTTGAAAAGAATACGTTTTACATTAAAAATATTTTTTTTATTTCTTGACAAAAATTACAATAAATTTGGAAATCAAACAACAAAAAATGAAAAACCATTTAATAAAATTTAACGCAAGTGCTCAAATTGCCACCCGCCAACTGTTTGACACATTCCCAGACGTTTTTTAGCGCTTTGAACACCTCGTTCAATCACTTCGGGATTAATCTGCGCCATTTCACCACGAATTCGTAGTGAAATAGTACTTTTTCAACAAATAAAAATTTAATTTTTTGAAGTAAAATTTGTAATTTTTTCAAAAAAAAAAAGTTATGCAATGTATCACTTTTTTACTCTTGTTGAATAGAGAATGCATCTAAAACCCAAAAAGAAGTTGGGGGTTGCCATTAAAAAAAATTGATGACGGTGTAATAGTTCAAAAACAGATGACGTCATCATCACAATTTTTATGTCAAAAAATGGAAATTTGAAAATAAAAATCGACCTGTTCGAGCGTTTTTCGCAAGAACATAACATAACTAAATTATGAACTTTATATTCACTCTGTATATTATCTGTAGTACATCAGTCGTGCATTACCAACTGAAATTCTTAATTTTACTTCCGTATAATCCAACGACGAAAAACTATCTGTAATTTTTCGGACATTAAAAATGCCTTTTTTAAGCAAATTCCAGTTCAAAAATTTTTTTACCAAAAAAAAAGCAAAATCTTAATTGAAAAAGTTGAGTTATTTACTAAACACCCCCAACACCAACGTAATGAAAATACATGTCACGTCCAGTTTGAAATGAAAATACATAAAATTTGAATCCTACCTTAAATTCCGCCCTGCAAGCAGCCCCAACGAACCAAAACTGTAAAAACAGTCCAATTTCAACAAAATAAATGCCCACAAATTCAAACGTCAATTCATAAATTTGACACCAGCCCCAAAACCATAAAATGAACTACAACAATAAACTGTAATTTTCAATGAAATTAAATGTTTTTTTTTAAGTAATTTCCGCTCATAATTTCCAAATAAGATCAACATTGTAATTACAGCACCTGACCACAATGGGCTGGTGAGGTTTGAAATCAAAATACTTTTTACAATTTTACAATTTGCAATTTAACTTTAAAGGAGCACTAAGAATAACTCCTGGAACATTAAAATTGCCCCGGAAACACTAAATTGATCTAATTTCATCGAGACCAGAAGCTGAGATCAATTTTATAAATTTGACATTACCGTCAAAGGCACTTTGATTCTTGCTGATGCTTTAAAAACAAAACTATGATTTAATTCTGCCAGATTACACTATATGAAATGTCTTATTCCGTTATTACTTTCCCACAAAGATCAAAATTGTAAAAATCGGGGTTTATTTACATCTGACAACCACCGGATCCACTGTAATGGACTGGTCAGTTTGAACTCAAAATACGCGGTTCTTTTCCAATTTACCTTTAACTGATCACATAAAAGAAGCCCCGAGGCACTTTGCAATCCTCAAATTGTCCGCGAATCACTAAATTAATGCAATTTCGTCGGCACAAAACACCACAATCTCACGCGTCATTTTATAAATTTGACATTACCGCCAACTTTGTCCTCTGTTGGTGCGGTAAAAACAATACTGATTTAATTTCGCGAAATTATTGTATTTTTTCTATTTCAATGAAATGGAATGTATTTTTAAGTAATTTCCACACCTAACTTCGAATAATGATTAAAATTATAATTTAACTTACATACTACCTCACACCCCCTGGACTCAACTTAATGGACTGGTCCGGTTTGAACTGGAAATTTACCAACCTACCCTAAAATGAGGTTTCCAAAAGGCACCCCCTTTAAAAAACACTATAGAACACAGAAATTGTCCCGGAACCAAACTAAAATAAACTAGTCTGATTTCGTCAACACAAAACGACAGTTCAAACGTCAACTGTCATATCGTGCCACAGGCCACTTGTTTGGAAAAATGACGAATAAGCTCGAAATATTTAATTGTAACTGAATGGTAATTTTATATTTTAAATTTTATTATTTTATTTGTGAAATTGGTTGTATTTTATTGATCTTACATTGGCATACCTAATTTCAAATTCAAATACGTTTAACTACATGTCAAAAAGTTGTCTCCGAAAATCGGAAAACCTGAGAACTAGTGCGAACACAAAGACCTAGAAAGCGATGGATTTGTGAATACCTGCAAGATTAAAAATGTAACTTTTAAGTGTAAGGCCAAGTCTTAGCTTGGCTTAAAATTTTCCTTAAAAACCCTAATAAGAAAACAAGAATCTGAGACTAAATAATTTCGTGAAATGCATGAACGTGAAAATCGTGTTAAAAATAGAAATTTTGTTACAAAATATTTCAACAATATTTCTTGTTGCATCAGACCTTGATAGATACTTTCTTTATCGATAGTTCCAATAATAAAAGAATTGAGTCAAGATAATCGCCAACAGCTTTCTCGAAACCCAAATGTCTCATCTCAGCGGTCACCTAAATGGGTCGACTGACGGACGGTCGGTTTTTTCCCTGCCTCGATCTCTTGGAAGCGAATTTAGGACAGTGCCATCGAAAAGGATGACGCACCACGTATTTATGCATCCTGCGACGAAATGCAGCAGGATTCGATGTTTCCCATAATTGCGCAGGTATCAGCCGGCTAAAAATAAGGAGTACACAGTGAGTGGGCAAGGGAAACGTCCATCATCGCGGGACGTCCAAAACCAACGAAAGTGAACTTGTCACAGAGTCTAAAAAGAGCTCCTGCATGGTTTTTGGCACGTACTACCCAGGGTACGGTGATGGTGGGTGGTACCATCTGGTGGAGGATTTTTGATTTTCAGCTAGTAAACAATGCAGGAGCATAAAATCAACTCCGTCCTCGTGTGTAAATATCGAATTTTCCACTCGTTACCCGCATTGCACACTTCCGCATATCCGTGGCTCTTTTCGGCGAACCACCATAAAGTCCAAATTAAAATACCCAACCTATCTTTCCGACTCTCACTAGACCCATTGTACCCGTGCCGATCTTTCGTGCACTTTTCACGTCGACTTTCATTTTTTTGAGACGCACTTTCCCTCGTCGTATTGTATCCGAAAGTTTTTATTATTGACTACATCCGCTCACGAAAATAGTGTTGCATTTTTCTGTTAATTGGAGAATACTTAATCATCAGCAAATAAACACTGCCGCGAGCACACCTCTGTTTGTATTTTGATAATTGCCCCTATCAGAATTATCTAAGGAATGGCGACAGGTTAACAATATTTGCTGGGAACGATAAAATTAGTCTGAAATTACACGAAACAGTTTCTTGGAAGGATACAGGCGGCGGTGGATTTTCGGAAAATTTTGACGATTTTTGGCGGGCTTCTGGGTTGTACCAAACTCCGGGCTCCAAACTTTGATTGGCAGGGGATTCTTGATCGCCGTGTTGGTGGCGCCATCTACGGAGCGGTAGGTAAACTGCCGGCAATCTCGGTTTCTTGTATAAAAGGTCGCTGTAATTTTATTTGTTGTTCACAAATTTCTTTAAATTGTCATTATGTCAGATTATGTATATCCAGTGTGGCAGCACAGTCCCGGTAAAACCCACGAGGTGGTAGCACGGGCCAGCACCGGGCACAGATATACAGAGTGGAAAAAATACGCCGATTTTTGTTTTTACATTGCCACTTTTCAGCCTGATCAGCTTTCTTTTGTTTTCACTCAGGGGGCTGTAAAGCTTATAAAAAAAGATATACAATTGTGTCTTTTGTTTTACGTATTTCTATCTCATCTGAAAAAAAGTACCTAAAAATCGTTTTTTGAATGCTTCAGTGTATTTCTTTTTTTCGTGCGGGTTTATTATCTTATCGTCTTTTTTTTTTAATAAATTTAATTTTCTTTGCAAACTTTGTTAGTTTTTATCATTTACTTGACCAATAAGATAGTGATCGATAGTGATCTTAAAACAGAAAGATATCTACAGTTTCTTCAAGAAACGCTTCGCCCAGCTCTGGCGGACCAAACATTCCACATGAGAAAATATGGTATCAACAGGATGGAGCTCCACCGCACTATGCTGCATCTTGGACAACATTTTTCATAATAGGTAGATCGAAAATTTGAAAAAAAAAACGCAAAATTAAAAGTTGACCAGTGAATCATGATCGTATAGAGACAAAGATAAAAGACAACAGTGGTGGAAAATTCAAACCAAACCTATCCAGACATTGAACCAGGTTCTTTGAATGCAACTTGGGCAGTGTTGGAGGCGGAGCGTAGATTAACAACACAAATTAGGGATTTATCAATGTATTTGCTTTAGAGGTTTTATGGTCGAACTTTTGATTAACAATTTACTTTTGGACATTTATCTAGTAACAATTTTGGATCACTTAACTCAATTAACAATTATTGTAGATGATTTCATGACTCTTAACAATAATTTGTTTCATTCATGTTTCACAAACGCATGGGAGCAGGTAGAAACCCGAACCCAAGAGGGGTAGAGAAGAGGCTGAAAGAGATTTCCTAGACACTGTTTGTGATTCCTTTTCCTTGATTTTGGTATTGACAAAGTGTACATTCAGTCTCTTTTCATATAATTGTTAAATTGTTCTTTTGGTGTTGTGAGTGTGTTAGTGTAATTGTTAACAAATTTTAATTATTTCTTTTAGTTATTTGTGTTTCGTTCGTGTAGAAATTATTGCCGATCGACCGAGTTTTTTCGAAAACAAAGGTAAAATTTTTAAATATTCACATAAGTCGTGGAGGGACGCCACCGTCCAGGGGACCCACCTGTACAGGCTTATAACAGGTTATATTATAACGATCCGGATGACTGATTTAAATTCAAATTGACATGACATTTTATGTATTTTGTGTGTCTTCCTATTTGTGTATTTCTTCGTCTTTCATTTGAAGTGTGTGTGGTGTGTGAGAGGAGGTACCTCACTAGCCATTCTCGCTTAGCTGTGAGGGCGCCGATCATCAGGGGTCGGGGGTAAAGTGGTTAAGGGATGTGGGGCAATGTTGTACTTTTAATTACTCATCCGAATACCAGTATTGCTCAACTCAAATACCAACTTTATTGATAATCTGGAAAGGGGCTCAAACTGTAACTTAGCTGTGTACCTGTGTTTGAATTCATAATAAAATTTAAAGGGGTTTATTTATTGTAGATTTCAGGTTGTTAATAAAATTTAATTTAGCGAAAGGAAGTAAACACTCACTGCTTTGATTAAATTGTAAATCTTACTGATTGGGTTGTTAATGAATATGAGATGTTATAATAACTTTAGTCGATGCGCTAGTGAGTAATGGGGCCATGACAAACTATTAGCGTTGTTCTTTAGAATTTTAGAAAATGTTTTAGACTTGTTAGTTTATTCGAAATTAATTTGTACAAATTTATTAAAACATTACCTCTAGGTTTCGTGTTAATGCTATGTTTGACTCATTATCATATTAAAATTTATACACCATCACGCATCTCATTTTGTCGTCAACAAGATCAAGAACTGACAGCTATTAATGACCGTAATGACAGATCAAGTCAATTGTAAGGTTATCAATAATAAAGACAATTTCACACATTCTTGTCAGTTAAACGTCAGTAGTGGCCAAGATTCCATGTCCGGAATGGTACATTGTTCAAATTAATGTTTGTCATGAATTATTCAAATATTGTATTCACTTTAATTAATTGTTATTGTATAAATTAACAAAATTATTGTTAAACTTCATGAAATCAGCCACCAATTTTAAACAAGTTAAATGATCAAGAATTGTTATTAGATGAAATGTTCAAAATTCAATCATTAATCAAAAGTTCGACCGTAAGACCTCTAAAGCAAATACATTGATAAATCCATAATTTTGTGTTGTTACTCTACGCTCCGCCGTCCGACGCTACGTACCTAAATTCAGGTTTGATTTGAATTTCCCGCCACTGAGATCTTGTCAAAAAAAAAGAACACAACGTAGATCCGCTCTTCTGTCTTTGTCTCTAGACGATCACGATTCCCTGGCCAACTTTTCAATTTTGTGGTTTGTTTCAAATTTTCAAATTTCACGTTTGGTGACGTCATTGACATTTCATTTGACGTTTAATTTCAAATTGTTGGCGGGAAGAGCTTAGGCTCATCTCAGTATTTACAATATTTGAATAATTAACAAACGTTAATCAAAACTATTGCACCTGGCCAAAGAGTTCCCAAAATTGCGCTAACACGTCAAACGAAAGACGAATAAGTACACAGATAGAAAAAATATTTAGAATTTCATTTTAAGTTCAGCCGTTTCGGTTTACCAAAACTGTAGCTCATAAAAAATAAATTGCATTCGAAAGAAATTAATAAAGGTTGGTTTTTGAAGTGATTTGAATACCAGCCTGTGATTTTTTTTTTATTAAGAAAAATTAATGGAAGGGATTCAAACTATAAACCATCGAAACTACCGTTTAAATTGAAATTTGGATCACTTCGAATACAAACAAAGAAAGCCAACTCGCCGCCATGTTTCCTTTATGCAAACAAAGAAAATGACCGTTACAAACATAGCGTCCCTCTCTATCTCTCTCTCTCTCATTTGCACTTGAACCGTTATAATACCAAACTGGACAGGTGAATCCCCGTTGCCGCCACTCCTCGACTGATAAACATTGTAATTTAAAGTTTTACCTCTGTTTCGGACCCAAAGCTGACACAAAATACTCTTTTCTACACAAACTATACAGCTAACAAAGAAAACTAACTGAAATTAAAATAACTGCAGTAACACAGAACCACCAATGAAAATAACAACTATTAACAAAACTAAGTAGCAAAAAAGATTTTTTTTGGAAACACGCGATATTTTCGATCGGAACCAAGACTAAGACAAAGAAAGTGCCCGATAAACCCTAACGTTTCCATTTTACAACCTTTGTCTCCCAACACCCTGCGGCGTAAAGTTTTCTCGTGGAGGTTACTGTTTGCAACCCATTTAGCGTCCAAGTGTTGCAGGTCTTTACAGTGTTACAGTTAAAAGAAGTGAAGAACATACATGAAGAAGTAAAACAATTTTTGTTTTGGTTTTGATTTGTTTTTTTTTTGCTTATATCAATTATTATTCTACAACTTAAGTAAGTATACGTAACATTTTTTTCATAATAATAATTATCACCTTATTCTTTATTTTACAAAACACTAATGCGAGTTTCCGGTGTTTTCTTCAGTTTGAGCAATTTTTAAAAACACGTCTTCTAACGACACACCATCAAAAAAAATGTCACGAATATTGGGAAATTGATCTTTTAAAGAACCAAGAAAACTAAATATACCACTCAACCGACGATTGCCCTTGCCATCGATTTGAAACATTAACGTTAACTAAAATAAAACATTCAAAGCATCTACTTCTATTAGCAATTAAAAAAAGAATTTACCCCAAATTTCTCGACCAATGCAGCTTCTAGTTTTTCCTTCATTTCATTCACAATTTCTATTGCTCCACTTTCTGCTTTGACAAGAATAGTTATTTTGAAGCCTTTGATCGCTTTTTTCAGGGCCACTGGGCTACTAGGTGTTCCCCAAATTTTTCCGTTTTTCATGATCGCCACTCTGGAAGTCAAGATCGCATATGCCGTCAAGACACAGAATTTGAAATAGTTACTCGTCACATAGGATCTCGCACTCTTCCATGCTGTGTGAGCACAAAATAAAGGAGCTTCCGGAAGATGTCTTCAGAGCCGATAAAGTGTTCTGAAACTTCCGCTGACTCGCGGGATCTACGCCATCACTGGTAGGTTCGTCCAGAAAGATGACTTTCGGCGAGTTCACAAATGCCAGACAGGCGTTAAGTTTTCTTTTCTTGCCACCGCTGTAGTGTCCGCACCGTTTGTCCGCGTACTTTGACAACCCTAAAACGAACAGTTTGCAAAAATTCATCTCACAAATAAAATCATAATTTATAGTGCTTACCGAATTTTTCAATTAATTTAGAGGTGTATTTTTCTGTTTCTGTCCATGGCAAGCCTCTCATAATCGCCATGGTGTTTAACAGTTGTCGGCCAGTCAAAAAGAAATTTAAAGAGTTTTTTTGCGGACAGTAGCCAATATCTTTAGAATACTGAAATTAACACAATTTAAATACATAATCGTTGTGGTAATGTTTTATTACTTACGTTTTGATTTGAGATATCCACAGAGTCCAGCGTTATATTTCCCTCAGAGGGTGTTAAATACTTTGCCAGCATGAGAAACGTTGTTGATTTCCCAGCACCATTTACTCCTAGCAATCCAAAACACGTTTTCTTAATTAACTCAAAGGTTAACTTGTTTACAACTGTCTTTCCTGAAAATGTTTTCTCTAAATTGTTAACTTCTAGTATTTTGGCTTCTGAAGTATTCTCTTCGCTTTTATGCTTGTTACAACATACAAAGTTGCTATTCAAAAAAAGCAAAATGAAAAAGTAAACGAAAAATCCAACCCACATAAGTAAAATATCTTCACCAATGTTAAGGTTCTCATTCTGGAAATAGCTTTGGTACCTTTTACATTCAGTAGTTGAAAGATCTAAAATATTTATATTACATTCAAGCACTTACAAACTGCCACAGTTACCGAAACAACAAGGATTTGTATAATCTGCAAAGCTGCAAATATGGTGGCGTTTGTTGGGATCCATGACCATCCAGTTGAAGTTCTCGACGTACTTCTTGGCAAATTTTAAGCTCATGTTGCTCAACGCGAATTGGGAATAGATAGCACTTAAAGCTAATTTCAAATACCGTACTAATGAAGAAACAAGTTGATTTTTTGATAATTCCAGTGAAGAAAAAATTAAAGTAGGAATGGTTCCACCGAGAAGACCCAACATCAAGAAGAGTGAAATTCCTCCTGATAAAGTCTTTCGATAGCTAAACAAATAGGTAAACGGCAAAGAAGTGACGATGTATGTACTTAGAATTGCGTAAATGGCCCCTGAAACGATTCCTCAATATTGAAATATTACTTTTATTGTGGTACTTACAAAAATCTTCAGTTTGGAAAGCGTTATTGTCAAAAACCATTAAGTTCAGCAACCACGAGCTAAATATAAATACAGTCGTTGTTAGGACAGCAAATACACAGTCGAAGATGATGTTTGCTAACCAGTAGGTGAAAGTTGACAAACCTGTATCTGTTTGCAATTTGATAAAATTCGTCGATACCTCTGCATGAGCAAACACGATGAAGCTGCTTCCAAGAAAGAACATGGCTGCAATTTCAGATTTGCAGCAAATTGAAATAAATAAACAGCAGTTATTTACATGTAGGGATCAGTAGCAGCCAGATACTGGTGACATTTAAAACAGACAACTCCGAGGGTGTTAATTTCGAACTGACAGGTTCAAAGGGAGTGTTTTTGACGTTGATGGACATCTGTTCTCCAAATAAGGTCTTGGCGATAGCATTTGTCGCGAGATTGATGGAAATTGGAACAGCATGAAGTGCTTCCGAAGAGAACATCGCATTGATGATTTGAAGAAGAAATGAACCTTTTAAAATCAAATTAAATTTAAGTTTTGTCTGTGGAAAATATAAGACTATGCGGTTATCTAATTTTGCTTTACCTTATTGTGGTCACACTCATTGTAACCGAACTGATGTTTAACTCTTCTTGGTTTTCTAGTAGTGTATTTCTTAACTTTTCAATATTTTGATAAGTGTAGATTTTGGGAATGAAATACATTATAGAGTCCTCATTTTCTCGTAACACTCTTGTCATCCTACGTTCACTACTTATTATGTTCCTTATTTGATCTATGTTTGTTTTGGAATGCAGAAGTATGCAAAGACGATAGCCACTGCCTTCACTGTAACCGTCGTTTTCGTATTTGGCCCTAAAAGATAGCTTCCGTTAGTGGAAATTAGTTTGAAACCGTTCGATTGTCTCACTTTAAAAAGACATCATTTAGTGTGGTCACATTCATGCTGATGTTGGAAATGTCGTTGTTAGTTTCCAATTTCTCGATCAGTTTAGTGTATTTGGTAACATTATCAAAGGGAAGGGAATAGACGATGGAATCGTCCAACTCCTGTTTCACACTTGCATTAGGAAACGCTTCCGTTACAATCTTACACTAAATATAAAAGGTAATTCGAAATTTTATTGTATTTTTTGCAAACGAAATTTGAAATAACAACAATTATTGGTTCAGTAACATCTTGTTTGATATTTTCACGGCGATGATACCAATAGTTTTGCTTCTTTTCTCTATTTGGATATTCAATATGGCAGCTTTTGATTCCAAAACTTTTGAAGCAAAAGAAATTTGTAAGGAGTAATCTACTCATATCGAGTCAACTAAAACCTAGATTTTAGGTGCGTTTGCTGCGATTTTTGCTACTTACATCTACACCTCTTTGCCATTCACTTATACATTTGGATACGCTAAAACTCTCACCGGAGGAATTGGACTATGCTTCATTCTCGGGATCTTCACTGGAATCGTACCGGTCATCATTATCACCGCTTTAGACTTTTCAGATCAAAAATCCCTCGTTCAGATTTTGAACTTTGCAAAACTACTTCTAAACATTTTATCTCCACAGTTTGCTTTAAGCGAAATCTGCGTGAAATTTTCGTAAAAGTTTGTAGAGAATTTCAACTGGAAGGTGATGGACCTATTGAAACGCCAATATATCTGCGAAACAGATCCCAACCCTTGCTGTTTTGGTATTAATTTCCGCATGCTTATAAACAACGGTTTTAAGAATGGTTTCTAGATTCTTTTGGCACCTTGTGTGAAGCACACGAAAGCTACTTCCAAAATGACAAGCTTGGAATTCAAGAAAATCTCTTTTTACTGTTTGTGACGTTTGTGTTTTACTTTGGAGTTTTATTGTTTTTAAATATGGACCCCTGCAGCGGAAAAGATTTTTTGAGATTTTTTAAGTTTTTGAGTTGGCCATGCTTGCAAAGCCGTAATGACTCAAACACAGATGAAAAAAAAGCACTCGAAGTGGATGGATTGAAAACAACATATGGAAAAAAGGAAATTATAAACAATTTAAAATTTGATGTGTTGAAAAAACAATGCTTCGGGTTGTTGGCTGTGAACGGTGCTGGAAAAACAACAGCATTCCGAACTCTGACCAAGTACTTGGCCCTTAGCGAAGGAAATGTCAAACTGATGCAATCAAAAAAAACTGTGGATATCAAGGACCCTGAGGTAAGCAGTAAGTTATCGTGATTATTATTATATAATAATTGTCGTTTTAGGTCTAGTATTGCAAAAAAGTCGGCTACTGTCCGCAAGAAAAATCACTTCCTAACGGGTCGACAATTGTTAACCACCATCGGAATGTTGAAAGGACATTCCTATTCGTCAGCCCAGCAAAACGCCACATCTTTATTAGAGAAAATGGGTATGCTATAATACTATAAAACTATTCTGTGAGTTTCGAAAGAATCTGAAAAATTTGATTTTCAGGCATCTCGAAACACGGAGACAAACCGTGTGGTCACTACAGCGGGGGCAATAAAAGAAAGCTAAGCACGTGTTTAGCATTTTTAGGTTGTCCAGCAGTCATTTTCCTCGATGAACCCACCACCGGTGTTGATCCAGCGAGTCAGCGGAAATTTTGGAAACTGCTTTTAGACCGCAAAAAGTACATGTCATTTTTGCTGTGCTCACACAGCATGGAAGAGTGTGAGAATTTATGCGAGAAGTGGGGACTTTAGATACTCTTTAAATTTTACTGGTAATTGTTATTTTAGTGTGGGAATTATGAAACATGGCAAGATTGAAGTACAAGGCAGTCCCGTCGCTCTAACAAAAGAACATGAGGGATATAAGTTAACGATCCAAAAGGGGTCTGCATCAAATCCTGAAGATATAGTTAAAGTTAAAAACGAAATATGTACCCTAGTAGGTGCTTCCATTTTGGAAGAACTTGACGTAAGCTTCACAATGTATGTTTTAAATTATTATGAGCAATCTTCAGGGGGCATTGTTTGCAAAAGTTCAAAAAAACAACGCATCTTTTAAAATAAGTAAGATGTTTCGAAATTTGTGGAAATTAAAAAACAGGTTCCCAACTAATATCAAATATATTATCGTAAACAACGATCTTTCCCTGGAGGACGTATTTTTAGATGTTGCAAGACATCCATAATAATGTTAAGATAACAAAAGACTGTCCAAACTCTATGAGGGTCAGCGTCCTCACCTGAAGAACTGTACTACTTGGCCATCCTAGCATAGCATGTAGAGATTGGTGCGCATTGTTTTTTCGACATATCACCAATATTGGTACAATATTGTTTTTTGACAATATCGTAAACCAACATTGTCCCAACAAAAAAGTACATATGCACTTCCATTAGCTAGTAAAGAAATTTGTCTATATTGGCCCTATATCTTGTTACACTATTGTAACACAATTTTGATTTTTTAGTCCTTTGTTACCATGCTTTAACATTTGAAGAAATTCATGAAAATATTTTTTATCATATTGATTAATAAAGTTAATTTTTTAAACATTTTGAAGTTTTTCTTTTCTATCATAAAATATTTTTTGCGATTTACCACTACTGATAAAATCGACTATTTTTTATAAAATAATCCAATTGTTTTTATTTAACCGACTTCAAAAAAAGGAGGAGGTTCTCTATTCGACTGTAGAAGCTGTTATATATTATGCAGGGTGTTATGGAAGTCCTAGCAGAAAATTTAACCACAAGTAGAACTCATCAAAATAAATATTTTTTCTATTTACCACTTTGTTGAAATCAGCAATTTTTTTGAGCATTTTTCTGACCCCTTATTTCACCCTGCGCCTATGCCGATTTGAACTTGAACGCGTCAGAACGTTTTTGCCGAATGAGGTAAATACCTTTTAAGTTTTTTGGGACAAAAATATATAATAATAAATAAAATCGTTGATACTAAATTTTAGTCTTCAGTTGAGTGTCGCGCCGCTATGTATTGTTATGGGTGCTCGATTATTGTGCTCGCTGATTATTTTATTATGATTTCGGACGAAGTATTCGAAGATGTGCTTCGAAGTGTATTTGAACTGTAGGTGTGTCAACATTTATCCCTGATCAAAGTTAGAGAGTTTATTATTACATGTTACTACTTCAATATTATGCATATTATGGTAGGTGAGTACATGTTTCCAACAGTTTTTATTTCGATTCGTTTATCGGGTAAAGTTTTTGTGCCTTCCTGACAATCAATGAACGTCGATCCATAGGCGGGTATTGGTTTTAGGGCTCAAACTATTCTTAATTTTAACTCCGTAATTGAGCGTTTGCGAAAAAAATGTTTATTTCTACGAGTTCTATTTGTGGTTAAATTTTCTGCTAGGAATTCCATAACACCTTGTATGGTGTAAATAAACGTGTATTCATCCTCGTTTGCGAGTACTTTATTACAATGAGAACGTCGCGTTGATAAATAACTCGTTATACTATTAATTTATTTATTATTTTTTTAGTTTTTACTGGACATTTTTCTAAGTCTGTTCATTTCAATCAATGCGTCATTGTTGCATGTTCGCTTGCCTGTTAATTTATTACAATCTAGTTCTTCTACAAGGAGACCTACCTGTATTAACGTTAAGTTAAATGAAAATTAGAGACAACCCTGAGTGCACCAGCTATCAGAAAGCAACAAAATTAGTGTAAAGTGTGATCTCACTAACTTTATCGTTTTCTACTCTTCAATCCCTTTCATTTGATACCCATATTAAGGGAGTTGAAAAGAAAATATAATCCGCCATCTTGGAACGACGGCCATATTGAATTTAGTGTTATGTCACTAACTCCATCGTTTTCTACATTTCATGCCGTTTCATTTGTTACTCATATTAAAGGGGTTGAAAAGAAAATTAATGTAATCCGCCATCTTGGAACGGGGGCCATATTGAATTTAGTGTTATGTCACTAACTTTATCGTTTTCTACATGTCAAGCCCTTTCATTTGTTACTCACATTAAAGGGGTTGAAAAGAAAATGTAATCCGCCATCTTGGAGCGGCGGCCATATTGAATTTAGTGTGACGTCACTAACGTTATCGTTATCGTAAGCTCTTTCATTTCACACCCATATTAATGGGTCATCCATAAATCATCCACCATCTTGTGGCGACGGCCATTTTGGAAGTATTACAATATTGAGTAATTGTCACCAGAACTAAAGGCGTATACAAAATTTCAGCTCGATCGGATGTCAAGAAGTGGTTCTAATTTAGCTTGCAAGATTTGACATACTAACATACTAAAGCAGCGATTTCCTCCACGGTCGCCTACGACCGACGAACACGACTGAGTCGCTACGACCGATTCTCCAATGGTCCAGTAGGTAGTAACGACTAATTCGCCACGAGGAAACCAAACACATTGAAGAACCATTGGAGAAGACGTCGCGAATCGGTCGTAACGACTCAGTCGTGTTCGTCAGTCGTAGGCGATCGTGGAGGAAAACGCTATTATAACAGGCCAGGTTAAATAAAAGCTTGCAATAAATATAGATTACACAGATGAACGTATAAATTTTTTAGTAGGATCTTAGATTATACAGGGTGGAAAGTTTAACTGGAATAAATTCAGTATCTTCACTACAATTGATTTTGAGAAAAAATCTTGAATCACGTCGATTTTTGTTTTTAAATCGCCACTTTTTAGCCTGATCAGCTTTCTTTTGTTTTTACTCAGGGGGCTGTAACGACCCTTATGTTTTCATTTTCAAATGGGAAGATACGTCAACCGACACATCATTGGAAAGCTTATAAAAAAAGGAGGACAACAATATATTTTTTTACTTTTCCAGTTAATAATGTAAGAAGAAATAAATAAAAACAACTTTAATCTATTTCTTTCTTGGTAGGTTTACTGTTTGAAAATTGTAGGACTTGAATTAAAAAAATTCCTTTTAGGTAAGTATAATGTTTTTTTAATGTAACAGATGTTCAATATGTCCACCAAGTCTTTCTTGACAAAATTCAAGACAATAATAAAACCCATTTCTTACATTTTACAACATTTCTGAAGTAGTTTGCTGAATTTCATAGGTAATACGTTGTTGCATATCTTCAAGATTATCGGGTTTTGTGGTGTAGACTTTACTTTTAAGATACCTCCACAAAGAAAAAGTCAAGAGGAGTGAGGTCTGGTGGTCTTGCTGGCCATTCTATTGCCCCTCTTCTTCCGATCTACCTATTATGAAAAATGTCGTCCAAATACCGCCGAACGAATGCAGCATATTGCGATGGAGCTCCATCCTGTTGATATTATATTCTCTCATGTGGAAGTTTTGGCTCTAATTCATCTCTTAATTGGTCCGCCAGAGCTGGGCGAAGCGTTTCTTAAAGAAAAGGTAGATATCTTTCTGCATTAAGATTATCAGGAAAGAACACTGGTCCTATGATCTTAAATACAGTTTTTAGAGTCTTATTCTCAGATGAGATAGAAATACATGAAATAAAACACATCGTTGTATTCCTTTTTTTATAAGCTTTCCAATAATGTGTCGGTTGACATATCTTCCCATTTCAAAAAAAAATCTTAAGGGTGATTACAGCCCCCTGAGTAAAAACAAAAGAGAGCTGATCAGGCTAAAAAGTGGTAATTTAAAAACAAAAATCGACGTGTTTCAGGAATTTTTCGCAAAATCAATTGCAGTGAAGATACTGAATTTATTCCAGTTAAACTTTCCACACTGTATAAATAAATATCAATCGCATATATGAAAGATCATTTGAAAACGGCGGATTTTGCAGAATTTTTTTGTTGTGTTCGTAATTGTCAAGGCAAGGTTTGTATGAAATTTTTTTTTTTGGAAAATTAATCGGAAAATTGGAAAAATTAGGATTCTGGTATGAACTCGATCAAGACCATAACTCACTCGATTCCAACGATGGATATGCGTAATTCTTTTTGTGTTGTGTTCGTTATGGTCCTGGAAAAGTTTAAAAAAAAATCGAGACAATTACAAAGGTCCTATCTGATCCTAACTGACTGTGGCAACCCTGCTCGGCGTAGGAAGGCGGGCGAACTGACGGTTGTAGATAGACCCGCGGGAAGTACGTTGACGTTTTATGTGTTGTTATTTAGTTAAGAGTTTAAGTAATACTTAATAAGTGTGAACGTTAATAAAAGGGATTCGGGAGCAAACAATAGGAACTGATGATAAGAACGACATATTTGGTTGATTCTTTTTTTGTTTTGTTCGTTATGCTCCCCGGATGGAAATAACTCAATTGAAAAAAAAACAAATCGGGAAGTTCTGGAAGAAAATCTGGAAAAACGCATCCCGAGCTAAATTAAAATAAAATTACATTTGTTTTTACTTTTGTGTTTCGCGATCTGTCTAAAGACAAATTTACTGAAATTTGGATAGGACAACGTCTGTCGTGTCAGCTAGTTATTGATCAAAATGGATGGCCCGTCCCGGCTTCGCAGTGTATTTATATTATTCAATAAGGAATGGGATTTTGAAAAAACGTTTCTTAATGAGCGCCTACGTGGTAAAATAAGTAAGTGTGTAAAATTCCATTGAAATCCATTTAGTGTTATGGAAGTCTTAGAAGAAATTTAGCCACAAGTAGAACTCGGCAAAAGAAACATCTTTTTCGCAAACACTCCCTTAAGGAGTTAAAATTAAGAATAAAATTAAGTAGGTTAGTATGTTTGTGATAATAAACTCTGTAACTTACATCAGGGATAATCGTTGTTGGTGTAGGTGCGGTAAACAATAAAAGTTGACACTTCGAATACAGTTCGAAGCACATCTTCGAATACTTAAAAATTTCAGGTTCAATTTCCAAAACGCGATTACATCTGGGGCGTCCGAAATCTGGAGTTGGAAAATAAAATAAAATTTGCCATAATCAACGTTGCACTCTGTTCTCACAAAACGACCTCACGTCGGAATTTCGGGATTTGAAAATCGTTCCATGCACAGACAAGCGGCGGACTTCGTTTGCATTACCTAACACTAACATACCTCGTACTGCACCATAGAAAAAAACATCTTCGTGGAAATTGCAATGAATAAAATCTTAGTATTTGCTTAAGAATCGAGCCCAAGCCGCAACATAGCGACCGGCGCGACAGAACTGATAACTAAAATAATTTACTATTGTAGTAAAACAATATTTATTAGTGATTTATTAACAATACAAAACAACGACCTTCGTGGACAGAGGTCTAGCGTATTCTCTCTTGGACCGGGACGCGCATATCCGAGTCCGCCCGATCGGTCCAAGCATAGCCGAGGATGAAAAACTCCTTCCCAGGGACTTCCCCGGACTAAGTTACTCCTACACTATCAACGACAAATTTTTTGTCCCAAAAAAGTTAGAAGGTGTTTACTTCGTTCGACAAAAACTTTCTGATGCGTTCAAGTTCATGAAGTCATAGGCGGAGGGTGAAATAAGGGATGAGAAAAATGTTGCGGATTTTAGCAAAGTGGTAAATATAAAAAAAAATACGATTATGCTTTAGACCACACGACTGAAGTAAAACTTCAGTTCGCCATTGTGAAAGTGCTCTTAATTTATGTAAGTTTATAAATGGAGCTAGAGAATCCTGAATTAATACCGTTTGCAGTATTGGATAATGCATGTTTCAGTTTGTCGTCAGCGAAAAGTCGGCAATCATGTGTAGCGATTAAGATAAGTAGCGTAATTGCATACAAAACTGACACACGCAGTATGGAATGAAGCGATAATTTACAACCTAGAAGACGCAAGTTGCAATCCCGTTAAGGCAAACATTTTTTCTATGAATTAATAGTGTAAAATCGTTCGCTTCGCCCGATCACACTTTTCGTAACGCTCTCGTCGCACATTCACCAGCTTACTCCCCAAGTCAAGTGTCCGTAAAGAAGTTTTACTTCAAAAAATGTTACTATGTAGTTATACACTGCGTTTCAAAAAAAATGAACCACCCTGAAGGAGTAGACGTAGAACTTTAAAATTTGGTGTAAATACAGTACATAAAGATAAACAAATGATTAGATTTTGAGAAAAAAGCAAAAAGATTTATTGATAAAAACATTAATAATGCGTTACATCTCCGCGCCTTCTTATGCATTCAGCAACTCTTCTAGGCCTGCTGGATGTTAGATGATCCACTTCATTTTGGGGTATTTCAGTCCAGGCTCTTTGAAGGTGTTCATGTAATTCACCTAATGTGTGGGGAGGGTGAGGTAAACGACGTAGCACTAAGTCCATCATCTCCTAGACGTGTTTTATGGGATTTAGGTCTAAAGATCTGGGCGGCTAAGGCAAACAATGAATATTATTGTCTGCTAAAAAGTTTGAAGTAATGTTAGCAACATTAGGCCGTACATTATTTTGCTGATAAATTGCTCCTGGAATATTCTGGATGAAAGGAACGGCAACTGGTTCTAAAATGGTGTCAATATAACGGCGAGCGTTTAATGTGCCCGGAATGAAGAACAAAGGAGACCTGTCTCCGTGGTGTATTCCCCCCACACCATTACCCCAGGTGTTAAGCCCGTTTGGCGACGTTGAGCATACTCTAAATTTTGTCGTTGCCCTCTAGGTCGTCTAACCCTTAAACGCCCGTCAGACTGCCATAAGCAAAACCTGGACTCATCGAAAAAGACGATCTCTAGCCATTCCTTTTTGTTGCCTCGTCAATGCGATGCGAAAATACGGACGGTGCGAACGTAATCCAAATGCGCGTATTCGGCGATAAATGGTACTCATGGACACTCTACGACCTATTGCTCTTATCCAGTTCACTGCAACCTCTCAAAATGGTTCTATGGGGCCCTTAATTGCACTCCGTCGTAACAGCCAATCTTCACGTGCTTGTGTTACTCTAGGACGTCCACTACCTCTCGGATGGGCCTGCAGGTGTTCTTCCTGCCAATCTCTCCAAATGCGTCTAACAGTTGCATGTGGTCTGTCCATCCGTCTGCCAATTTCACGAAATGCTAAACCAGCCTCGTGCATCCTGACAATTCGCCCTCTTTCAAAGGGTGTAAATTGCTGGAAATTCGACCGTCTTCGAACTCGTAGCATTGATTAAGACACTAACAGTCACACTAAGCAAGTAAAACCGGCAAACTATTGTCATAATTAAAATAAAACAAAAAGCGCCACCAACTAAAAACAGAAAGAAAAATGTTTTTACAAGTGATCGATTGTCTTCAAAATTTAATCGTTTGTTTCTCTTCATCTACTAAGTATTTTCACCAAAGTTCTACGTCTACTCCTCAGGGTGGTTTATTTTTTTTGAAACGCAGTGTACTTGTGATTAAAATTTCTGCTAGGACTTGCAAAATAAAAATCTTGCTATCCGACTTGTACACGTGTTAGCATTATTCTCGATAAGCGGGTATGTATTTGTATTTTGCACTTGTTTATTCTCTCGATAATATCAGTATATCTGTGGCACTTTCTTTACCAACAATCACCATTTCATTTTTATTATATATATAGAATAGTAATATCATTCCTTGTTTTTGTTTCAAAACTGTTATCTGAACGCTTTGTTTGATTAAAGCTAGTGAAAACCCACTTTGATGATCGATAATAACCATTTAGTGGAAACATTTTCTGCTGTGAACAACATTGTTTAAGGTTTATTCCCAAAACTTAATTTTAACCATTGTAGTGTGCTGTCGTTTAAATTTCTAATGGAAAGTCTGTGGTGTTTGGTTACAATCGCCCTAAAATCAAAACTCAACCATAAAACAAATATTACCTATATATTACAAATTATTTTTATTTTATTAAAGTGTTAGTCGTATTGTCGTCATGGTTCAAGTAAGTAATTAAATTTAATTTTTATTTCAGTTTTATGTAGGTCCTAGTTTAGTTTCTACTTTAGTGTTATTCATCTATACAGGGTGTCCCAACTAAAATTTGTACCCCCCAACAATTCCAATTTCGAAACACCAAATTTTACCAAATTTTCATGTCTTAGATCTCACCCCTTTAACCAGGGGAGCCACCCCCTCAAAAAATTTAAATAGCATGGGGGGTCGTGTGATACAACACTTTAAAGCTTATTCAATTCTCTATCCAGACCTACACTTATCGATTCCTTTCTACAAAAAAAAAAAACATGAAATCGTGGTTCCCCTTGCTAAAGGGGGAGATCTAAGACTTGAAAGTTTGGTACAATTAGGTCCCCCTTCATAACAAAATTTACCTGTTCGAGCGTTTTCTTTTGAGTCTTTCGAATTTTTGGGGGGTACAAATTTTAGTTGCGTATTTTATGTACCTAGATTCGGAAAATATCGATTCCATGTTTAGTTTTTTTTTTGTAGAAAGGAATCAATAAATGTAAGTCTGGATAGAGAATTGAATAAGCTTTAAAATGATGTATCACACGACCCCCATGCTAATTAATTTTTTTAAAGGGGTGGCTCCCCTGGCTAAAGGGGTGAGATCCAAGACATAAAAGTTTGGTACAATTTGGTACCCCTTGATAACAAAATTGACTTGTAGACGCTCACTAAGAAACGGTTTTTGAAAATTCCATTCCTAAAGTGGCTAACGGGGTGAGGAAGTTAATCTCTGGATTCTCTAAACTTATTTCAATGACATTTTGCCACTTACTTATTTTACCACGTATACGCTCACTAAGAAATTGTTTTTCAAAATTGCATTCCTAAGACAGGAACAAGGTGGGAGGGGGGGCTAATCTCTGGATCCACTGAACCGATTGCAATGAAAATTTACACACTAAGTTATTTTACCACGTAGGTGGTCACTAGAAAGCGCTTTTTTAAAATTCCATTGCTAAGGGGGAAGGGGTTAAAAGAAGGGAAGGGGGGATTAATCTCTGGTTCCACTAAACCGATTGCAAGATTTATTAAAATCTTTATTTGCCCTACGGGCTTTCTGATTCCTATACATATACAAGTAAACTTAACAATTATAATAATAAAAAAAACTAAACTCTTCTCCCTTCTACCTCCTCTTCCATACCTCTTTTATCCATTTAATTTCCCTTCCATCTACATTCAGTATTTCCTCTCTTTCTTTTCTCTCTCTTTGTTTCATCTCACTGCACTCGTTCCACATATGCTCAATCGTCTCTCTTTCCTCATAGCACATTCTACACATTCTTCCTCCATCTTCTGCCCAATACCTATTTTCCCTCTCTTCATTTCCACACCTAAACCTCGCCATCATCTTTCTTTCTTTCTCGCTCTCCCTCCCCAAATAGTTCGGTACTTCCTCGATCATGCATCTTCCGTACTTCCCGTTGTATCTGGATTCTCTAATTCTTTCTCTCCTCTCTTGTCTATCCGTATCCCTATCTCTTTCACTTAGTTCTACATTCATCCACACACCTCTTTCTCTCAGTCTCCCTATTTCTTTGCTTGCATACCCATTCCTCCTGTAGTAATTCTCCCTATCATTCTCCTCTGAATTCTTCTTTTTTTCTCTCCAGCACTCCTTTAGTATCCTACATTCTTTCCTCCCTTCCATCCTGTCTTCGAACTTGACCGCTCTTTTTCCCGCTTTCACTCTCAACCTATTCCTCTTGCATTCTTCTCTCACTATGTACCCTGGCGTTTCTCTCTCCACCCCTAGCACCCACCTCAGATATTTCTCTTGCACCCTCTCTATCTCCTCTTGTTCTTTCCATCCCAAGACCTCTGCTCCGTACAACAACACGCTTTCAATAAGACTTTCAAACATCATCATTCTCCTCTTAAAATCGCCTCCCCACCTTCTCTCTCCTATTCCCCATACACATCCTTGTTCGCTTTTCTTGCCAGTTCTCTAATATGTGCCTTATCTGTGGCTCTTTCATTGAACACATACCCCAAGTATTTGAATTCTTTTACTTGTTCTATTACTTCTCCCTCCCACCTCCAATCACTCTCTTCGTTCTTCCTCTTTCTCTTATTGAACACCATCATTTTTGTTTTCTCTACATTCACTTCTAGTCTTTTCTTCTTCACATATTTTCCTAAACTCTTTATCATTTCCTTCATGTCTCTTTCACTCTTTGCCACCATTACCACATCATCCGCAAACGCCAGGCTCCACACTTTTTTTTACCTATCAACCAATCCACACACCAACAAACCATTCACTTTCCCTCTCCCCTACCTTCACTTTACTTTTTGTCTTCTCATATATCTCCTCCACCTTTCTTACCAGCCATTTATTTACCCCTTTCTGCCTCAGGCACTCAAACATCCTCTCTCTGTCCACCTTGTCAAAAGCCGCCTTGAAGTCTACGAATAATGCATACACCCTCCCTCCTTTCTTCTTTAACTCACTCTTCGTTAAGTGGTCCAGGATGTATACATTATCCATAGTTCCCCTCCCCTCTCTAAATCCTGCTTGGCTGTCTGGTAATGCTCCCTTTTCCTCTATCTCTCTGCTCATCCTTTCATTCAGAATTGATGCATACAACTTGTACCCTGTGTTTAGGAGAGTTATCCCTCGGTAATTTTCTACTTTATTTTTCTCCCCTTTTTTGTAAATGGGGTAAATTACCCCCTCTCTCCACCCTACCGGGAATCCTTCTCCTCTCCACACCCCATTCATTACCTCCACCAGCCTCTCTAGCACTCTTCTCGTCCCATACATCCACGACTCATTCTGTATTCTATCCCTCCCTGGTGCCTTCCCTTTCCTCAATTTCTTCACATGCCTCTCCACCTCTTCCATTGTAATTTCTTCTCCTTCAGGTTCTACTCGGTTTCTCTTCGTCTCTATTTCCGTTTTCTATTTTTCCTTTTCTCCCTCCAGCAGCCTCATGAAGTACTCCTTCCACTCATTCATCGTTATCTCCTCGCTCCCATTTTCTTTTTTCTTTCTCTCTCTATTAATATAGTTCCATACCTGCTTCTCTGTTCTTATTGCTTTTATCTCTTCCTCCTCTCTCTCCTTCTTCTGCCTCCTCTTCTCCCTGCATGTCTCTCTGTATCTTCTTTTCGCTTTTAGAAAGCCACTTCTGTTCCCTTTAGTCTTTCTCCACTTTCTTAGTTCTTTTATTGCTTCCTTTTTACGTTGCTCACATTCTTTGTCCCACCATTTATTCTTTCTTTTTGTTCCTCCACTTCTTACTGTTATTTCTCGTTTTGTCGCTGCTTTTTCCAATATTTCTACCAATTCTTTCTCCATTTTCTCTACTTCTTGTTCTTTAAATCTTGCTTTTTCCAGTCTTCTCTTATACTCTTCCACCCCTTGCTCGTCCCATACTTTAATTATCACCTTCCGCATTTCCTCTATCTTTTCTTCTCCTCCTCTCTTCTCTCTCCCCCTTCCTATACTTATCTCTATAGGCAGATAGTCTGACTCTACTCTTTCCCCTATTCTGAATTCTTCGACTTCTTCCCATGCTTCTTCGTTTAGTATTCCGTAGTCTATCACCGTCTCTCGTCTACCGCCTATGTAGGTCCATTCTCCTTCTTCGTCCCCTTGTTTATTTCCATTCAGCACTTCCCATCTTTTTTCTTCTATCCATTCCATCAACTTCTTCCCTTCCGCGTTTTCTTTCTTGTCTTTGGATTTTCTTTTTCCCTCTCCTCTCTCTTCTTCCCAATCCCTGCCTCTTCTTTCCCCAATTCTCCCGTTAAAATCCCCTCCCAGAAGCAGACATTCTTCCCTGTTGTCTTTTAATGTTTCTTCTATCTTGCTTATTGTTTCTTTCATCTCTTTGCTCTACACTGTCACTATTTTCCACCATTTACTGTCTATTTTAACGTTTCTCACCATGTGACCTTTCTCTTCTCCCTTCTTTTTAGTATTCTCTTTTATTCCTTTTTTTACCCCTGTTATTATTCCCCCTGCTGCTCTTCCTTTTTTCTTTCCCCTTCTCGCCCCTTGCCATTCCCACTTGAACTCCTTTGGTAACAGTTTTTCTATTTTTTCCCAGCTTTCTGACCATGTTTCTGTTAATCCAACAATATCGAACTCCTTCACATAGTCCCACAAATCTTCTTCTTTTTTCCCTAGTCCCGCTACATTCCAAAATAGTGCCCTCACCCCTGTTTTTCTCGTTACCTTCTTTGATTTCCCCCTTCCTTCCTTAGTTTTCCTCCTACTTCCTTCTTTGTTTCTTTTTTCCCGTTTCATTGTCCCTTTTACTTTGCCGTTGTCCCCCTTTTTCCTTCCTCCCCTTCTTCTTCTTATTGGAAAACCACTAGTCTCTCTCTCTCTTTTCATTCCATCTCCATTGCTCCCCGTCCACTATTAATTTCCTGTATCCCACTCTTACTTCTTTCCCTTCTTCCCTTTTTTTCCTTCGCCATACTTCTTAGTTTCTTCTGTAAATCTCTTTCTTTCTTTGTGAGGTCGTTGTCGATGTATATCCCCCTTGTTTCCCTCTTCTCTCTCAATTTTCCTTTGTGCTTCATTATTCTTTCCTTCTCACCCCATCCCTCCATCTCCACCAATACTTGATCCTTGTTAATCCTGTAACAATCTTTTACTTTACTATCCTCTACATTTTCCTTCAAAAACTTCTCTACATCCTCTTTTTTTACATGACTTTTTCTTTCCCCGTCCCATCCTGTTATCACGATGTTGTTCTTCCTCTTTCTTCTCTCTTCGATTTCCATTCTCTCTTCCAGCTTTTCCACTCTCTCCTTCCACCAGTCTCTCTCACCTTCCCATCTCTTCTCCTTCTCTTTAAATTCTTCTCTCTGCCTCTCTATCTCTCTCTTAAGTTCCTTGTTTTCTCGTCTTATTTCTTTCATCTCCTCCGTCAACTCTTGCAACAGCTCCAATATTTTTTTCTCCATCTCTGTGTCCGTTTCCTTCTCTTTCTCTGATCTCTTCTGTGTTTTCTTTACTCCAGGAGACCTCGCCGTCTTTTAACTTTTTTGAAAAAAATTCTCTTCCTCCTCTTCTTGTTTTTCTGTTCTACCCTCCCCTTTTCTCTTTCTTTTCCTTTCCTCCAGGTAAGAGTCCAGGCTTCCCTGACTAAGCGAGCGGTTTCTATCCTCTTGTTCATCCGCTTCCTGTGGCGCCTCCTAGATGTCGTTATCTTCCGGCTTCGCCGATTTATTCTTTTTCGTGACTATATCTCCTCTTCCCTGCCCAGTTCTTTCTTCCTACCTTTCTCTAATACCTCTTCTCGCTTTTCTCAATATCTTCTCTAATTTTTTCTTTATATCACCTTTTATATCTCTATTTTTCGCTACTTAACCTCTCTACCACGTGTTTACCTTCAGCTCGGTAATACAGGAATCCCCGATTGCAATGATTTTGCACACTTTCTTATTTTATCAGGTGGGCGCTCAACTAAAAAACGGTGTTTCAAAATTATTAAAGTATTAAATAAAATGATAAATAAAATCACCGGGTCAAACCAGGACGGGTCATCTAGTCTTAACATACACGTCTAACATTTGATTTTCCTCAAGGTCGCGATGGTTTTCTAATTCTTCTGTGATTAGAGGATCAATTGCTTTTTCTGGCATGTGAATGAAAACTGGACCTATAATAATTCGTCGCCATGTATTCTAGCTCATACATTTAGTTTCTGAGTGAGTTGTGTATAACCTTCTTGAAAAATATGAGGGTTTTTATTGCTCCAGTATCGTACATTGTGTTTACTCACATTGCCATTCAAAAAAAAAATGTGCACTCGTCACTGAAGCAGATATTTTTGGGTTCACAATAATTCTTTCGGTAATAATTCTGCCAAACTCCACTCTTCTGCTGTAGTCATCCACGCCTACATTCTGAAGAGTCTCCATCTTGTAAGAATAAAATTTGTAACTTTATGTAGAGATGAATAAAAAAAACCGTTGGTTAGGCTAGTTGGATAAATAGCAAAATGACCAAGTAGGTACCTCAATCTGAACCATTTCATCAACCACCTTGTTTCCTTCTCTTTTTTTGTTTGAAACAGATCCAGTTTCTTGGAATTTTTGTACCAATGTAATAACGTAATTTGCGACGATATTTTAATTAGGGTGTTTTGCGTTAAACTCATTTTAAACTCTTTGTATTTTTGTTTATTTTGTTGTTTCTTGTTGGTTATTAGTTTGATTTAGTACCAAAAAGTCTGAAATATCCAACTCATTGCAATATAGAGTTTATTGATGTTCTATTCGGTAAATAAGTAGCAAATAGTAAAAACAATTAAATGGAAAGACTCCTTGTGAAATAAGCTTTCAAATGATGTATCACAAGAAGGGTCATTCCATTTAAAATTTTTAAGGGGTTGTCGACCTCGCTAAGAGGGTAAGACCTGTCAACTAAAAACCTCTCTCAAAATATGTCCTCCTCTGTATAAAACTTGACGTGTTCTTGGAGGTGTTCACTTTTCAAAAAATCACCCTGTATAAAACAAAGTCGGGTTTGTTCGAACACTTATAACTCGAGAACGGCTGGACCAATTTTTATGGTTTTTGATTTGTTGTATTTGTCTCCGTCCTGAATAGCAAAATAAGTATTAAAAACATGAACATGGGGGCCCAGGGTGGGCCCTTGGGTTTATTACTCAAGAACGGCTGGACTGATCTTTATGATCTTTGTTTTGTTGGATTTGTCTCCGCCCCGAATAGCAGAATAACTATCAAATTTTGGACAGAGGGGCTCAGGGGCCCCCCTTGGGTTTATAACTCAAGAACGGCTGGACCAATTTTTTAAATTTTTTTGGTATATTTGGTAGGTATGCGAATAGGTCGTAAAGTAATAATAATAATTTAATAATTTTATTAGTGCGGAACAACTGTACAGTTTTAGCACAAGTTACATATATATATATATATATATATATATATATATATATATATATATATATATATATATATATATAAAAAACACAAAAAAATATACAGGGTGTCTCAACTAAAATTTGTACCCCCAAAAAATTCCAATTTCGAAAGACTCAGAAGAAAACGCTCGAACACGTCAATTTTGTTATCAAGGGGGACGAAATTGTATCAAACTTTCATGTCTTAGATCTCACCCCTTTAGCCAGGGGAGCCACCCCCTTAAAAAATTTAAATAGCATGGGGGGTCGTGTGATACATCATTTTAAAGCTTATTCAATTCTCTATCCAGACCCACATTTATCGATTCCTTTCTACAAAAAAATAAATAAATTGATTTTTTACAAATCTACATAAAATACGCAACTAAAATTTGTACCCCCCAACCATTTCAATTTCGAAACACTTAGAAGAAAACACTCGAACAGGTCAATTTTGTTATCAAGGGGGTCCAAATTGTGCCAAACTTTCAAATCTTAAATTTCACTCCTTTAGCCAGGGGAGCCACCCCATTAAAAAAGATCCTAAGAATTTGTTATTTTCCAAATCTACATAAAATACTCTCGATTTGAAAAATAACAAATTTATGCTTTTTTTGTAGAAACAAATCGATAAAAGTAGATCTGTATAGAGAATTAAATAAGCTTTAAAATGATGTATCACACGATCCCCCATGTTATTAAAAATTTTTATGGGGGTGGCTCCCCTGGCTAATTTTTCAGGGGCGAATAACTATTTATAATAATAACAAGATTTATTGATTCTGAGGCGGTACAAAGTTCGCCGGGTCAGCTAGTATTGTATAATGTATTAGTGCAACAATGTATCTTAATTTCAAAGATTTTGCAAAAATTTAATTTTTGGTAATTTTTGCAACATTTTGGGTATAAAGTGTGTTTTTATTACATTAGAGAAGTGCCCAAGCTGGCCTCTCAGCTATCTTTTGATTAATATATTATCGTTTAGTCAGAACATTCTTTCATCGATATCATTTATTGTGTCGTAGATTCTAGTTATAAAGAGCATATTATTGCTACAGATGATAACATTGTATATTATTTCTGTCCGATAAACTGATAAGAATTTATCTTCTGGCGAAAGTCTGCCCTTTATTGGGATAGGAATTTATACAGGGTGTCCCACAATTACCGCCCCATGGGTGAAGGGCTAATAGTCAACGATGGGTTTGAACAAAATCTGCAATTAAAATTCTCCAGGCTATCATAGTTTAGAAACTACAAAGGTCTAAAGTTGACCAATCAGAGTGCTGATTCAAAGAGGGCACGGTATCAATCGTGAAGCATGCCTTGCTAAAATAAAAAACCGTTACGAGTAACGCAACCAAAACTTAAATGAACGACTGTCATCCTGACAGTGATTTTTCAAAATTATTTGGCAACGTCAAAAGAATGAATCAATTTGGTTTAATGTGATTCCTTCAGTCCAATAAGACTGTGTAGTGCTTTGGCACACGCAATGCAATGGAAATGCAAAAGGTACGGTACGCTACCTCTCGATTAAAGCTGATAACTCCTGCAGACTGCCATAGAAGCGGTAAATCTAGTTCTAGTTCATAGTCACTCTCAATTAAAATTTGTTCTTTTATTATGTGCAAAGAATAACAGCAAACAGATGATCAACTGAGTCACAGATATACTTTTCAACAAATCAGACAGAGAGAGACAAAATCAATTAATTGGTATGTTTGCAAACAACGGCAACTGTGCCCAGATAGCCCACAAACAAAGGAATGAAGAAAAAAATTGAAAGAACATGACGATTGAAAAGAAAAGACAACAAAAGTAAAAGCTGAACTACTACAGAGTCGTCTTAGAGAAAAACTATGTTTGAAAACTACTTTGTAATTTTAGTAAATATGAAATTTATGATACGAAAAAGTTCATTAATTTAAACACACTAATAACTAGCAGCTATTTTATTTTGAACTATACTTAATATACAAGTAAAGAATATTGTCATCAATAAATGTAATAAATCACTAGTTTCTTGACATTGTAGTATGGTAGTAGTGTTTCACAGAGAGTACACACATCATCACGTCACACTAACAATTTTGAACAAAGCAAAACATTCAGGTTGATTCCATCAAAGATTGAAAGGTGTTGGTGGGGCATCAAGTAGAGCAAGTAGCATCGCATAGCCGTTTTGAATGCTGTGGAAAAAACCGGTATCTTGTATGCGGTGTATTTTATGATCGTTTTCTTCTATGTAACAGAGATTTTCCAAGTTAGATTTTATTCACGGATGAATGTTGATTTTTTTGCGAAAGAATGTCCAACACACACCTATCTAAAGATGAAAATCCAAATTTTCTTAGAGAGAAGGATTAAACTAAATTCTGTGTCCACCATTTGAAGCCAATACAAGCGGTGACTCGTCGAATAAAATTTTGTTGGACATTTTGTAGCATCTCTGGTGTAATGCTTGCAAATGCTTCATGCAGTTTTTGTGTTAATTCCTCCATTGTCTCTATTGGTTCCCGGTATACATAGTCCTTTATTTGGTTCCACAAGAAGAAATCCAGTGGAGTCAAATCTGGCGACCTGGGGGGTCACACTACAGGTCCACCCACACCTACCCATATTCCCGGATACCTAGTTTCCAACAATCGGCGTGCAAATCTTGATTTATGCGGCGGAGCGCCATTATGTTGGAACCACATGTCCCTCCGAACTTCTAAGGGAACATCTTCAAGTAATACCAGGAAAATCTTCGGTTAGAAAAGATGTGTATTCGGGTCCATTTAGACGAGCTGGGAGTTCATGCGGCCCCACCTAAATTATAAGGATTACATTATGTATGTGATCTTTTCGAAATTAGTATTAATCATTATAGAATTTTCTAATTCTATACGATCTGAAGGATAATTTCGCACGATGGAGCGTGTTCGAAAGTAGCAGTAGTTGATTTATTTACCAATGTATTTCCTACAATCTTCTCTAAGAAGATTTGGAATTTCATGTGCCCAAAAATGCCAGTTGTGTGTGTGTTGAACATTCCTTCGCGAGAAAAGCAACACTCATCCGTGAATAAAAGGTTTGAAAATTGACCGTTTTGTTGGTTTTGATCCAACAGCCACCTACAGAAACGTAGTCGACCAGGGTAGTCCTCTTCTCGCAAATGCTGCACCCTAGTGTAATGGAAGGGATGCAAACGGTCACCTTTAATAATTCTGTGGGTTTTTGATCGAGAAGCATTGGTTAAACGTGAAATACTGCGCACACTACTTGTTGGGTCTTCTTCCACGGCATCAAGAACAGCTTCTTCTGTTGCAAAACTTCTTGCTGTACGTGGTGCTCCAGCAACTCTTTTCAATGTTGGTTTTAATGAACCAGAATGTCTTGCTCTATTCAGAACTCGAAGAATGACGTGGTGATCTGGATGACGGCGGTTTGGAAATCAAACAGCATATTCTGCAGATGTAGCTCTAGCATTCCGATTGCACTCGCCGAAAAGTATCAGCATCTCGAGGTACTCTTCGTTTGTGAACGACATTTTTTGAAGTTAAATATTTTTAAAACGTCAGGATGACAGTCGTTCATTTAAGTTTTGGTTGCGTTACTCGTAACCGTTTTTTATTTTTGCAGGGCATGCTTCACGATTGATACCGTGCTCTCTTTGAATCAACACAGTGATTGGTCAACTTTAGACCTCTGTAGTTTCTAATTTGACAGATTTTGTTCAAACCCATCGTGGACTATTAGCCCTTCATCCATGGGGCGGTAATTGTGGGACACCCTGTATATATTTTTTTAAATCTAGCTCATGAACTTCTATAGATGAGTTCATACGCTCCTACGACGTTACGAATCGTAAAAAATTAGAAAAAATATGGATCGTATAGATATTACTATAGTAGTAGTGCAATAGTAGCTAGGGCTAGGGGATGAATAGTATACGACAGGCGGCCAGAACGTTGGATGCCCTGACGTGCGTGATATAAAGGCCGAGGGGAAGCCGAACTTTCTGGCCTTGGATCGTACTATACTATTTGTATTTTAGCATCAGCAGCAATTTAATAAATAATGTAAATTTTTTTCAGTCCAGTACTTTTCTGAACCACTTAAAGGCCATATTATGGAAAAGCTGGGTGATACGCAAACGCCATTGGATACTAACAAGCTTAGAAGGATCCATACCTATTTTTATGTTTATTGCAATTACATTTGCCAGATCAAAAATGCCAGGACTCAACAAAGTATACATCAATGAGTCTACATACCACGATGTTCATGATTTACATTCTATATATGCTCATCTAGATACAGGATCACTGCAGCTTTGGTACGCTCCGTACTGTAACGAAACTGAAGAAATAATTAAGAAAGTGCAGTGGAAGCTTGGAATCCCAGGCGAAGGTACCAAAAAAGTTTCAACCGAAAACTAAAAATACATAATATTACATTAATTTATGATTTGCAGCGACGAAAGGATTCGACTCAAGAGACGAAATGTTGACATACGAAAATTTCTCAAAGGATACACTGGTCGCTGCAGTCATTTTCGACAAAATTAGTAACATCGCTGATTTCAATTATGATTTAACAATCTATCAGAAGTATCTCAACTGGAAGACTAACGAACTTTTTGTGTCTACATTTGAAGCGGAAGAAAAAGGTAGCAAGTATTGTATCTGTTTCTCTTTTAAAGCAAAATTATTTTCAGAACATTCCAATTATCTAACTAGAGGATACGCGGCCCTCCAACTGGCTCTAGATATGTCTTTTATAGAAATTTCGGCGAAAAGAGACGACCTAAACGTGACAATTAGTCTGCAACAATTTCCAGACCCTCCTCACGTCGAGGATTCCAAATTAAATCAGCTTTTTATCCACTTTCTACCGTTGGGCACAATCTTCAGTTCCATATTTTTATGTCCCTCCGTTTTGCACAAGGTCGGAGAAGAAAAAGCGTCAGGATCGAAGGTTTGATAAGATGTTCAAATTGTGACAAAAGTTAAAGGTGAAAATCGCAGGAAATGATGAAGATGGTTGGCCTGCGATCGTCGATGATCTGGTTTGGCTGGTCTGTTTATGCTTTGACAATAAATTCCATCTCGATTGTGGGAATCATCGTTTTGATGAAAGTTCCATTGTGGGGAGTTCCATACTCTTTGATTGAGCACTCGGATGGCACGGTTTTGTTCGTCTTCTTGTATCTATACAGCACAGCTGCAATAACTCTGTGTTTTCTCATTGCCAATTTGTTTGAAAAACGTAGGTGTTAGTATTTAAAGCTGTATATTGTTTAACTGTATTTTTGCAGCTTCACTAGCAACAATTTTTGGACTACTGTTTTGGATCCTCTCTTATTTCGTACCACAATCTATTGTCACTTCCTTGGGGACCATGTTGTGGCGGTTCAAAATCATCTTTGGAGTTTTACCCAACATGACGCTCTTCTACGGTTATTCTTCGATGTCGTTTTATGAAATGAGGGGTCAGTTGTTATCATGGTTACCAGTTGAAAAACTTTAGACTTTATTCTTAGAAATCGGCTTACAATGGAACAACATTTTCGAGCCTGGGAGTGGAGACGACCAAGACATCACAATGGGCTGTGTTCTTATAATGTTGATCACAGATACTGTAATATTTATGCTGCTGACGCTCTATATAGAGAACGTAAAACCGGGGAAGTACGGAATTCCTAAACCGTTAAAGTTCCCTCTATTATATGCACTAACTAAGGTTGGAAATCACTGGTTGATAACAAATCATGTGACCTTGCCTCTTTTAGCTCAGACACAATAAAGACGGTCACAATAACGACGAAGAGTTAGGACTTATGCCAAAATCAGATAAGACGGCTATAATAGTCAGAAATTTACAGAAGAAATATTCCAGCAATGTTAGTCTTGATGAATTAAATATGGATGTTCCAGAAAATAGAAGAACAGTGTTGTTAGGAGAAAATGGGTCTGGAAAAACAACCGCCATGTCAATTCTAACAGGTAGATATATTCTCTGATGCAATTAACATTAGACGGTTCCTTGTACATGGTCAAACAGAATTATATTAATTTTATCACGCCATCATTGATTTGCTTGTATGTAACACGAATTGCATTGAAGCTATCGCAACGGAGGTAAGTTTTTCGTTTGCTATTTATTTAGTGGCGACTCGCTTTATATTCGTTTTTGTCGTCTTGGGTTGGCTTTCATAATAGTAGTAAAGAAGTCCTGATTTATAAACCGTTTTATTGTAATTCTGGCATATTATTGTTTACGTACAACAATAAACACTGCAGTCATTTTCAATGTCAAGCGGTCGACGAGCTTCGAGCAGGTAATTTTTTTGTCGTGTTAAGTTTTAAAATTGCTTCATGAGCGCCACATCTAGGATGGTTTAAACAGCTTAAAAATTTTGACTCAAATTTTCACCGATACGTTGTACTGGACCTTATGATGCACCAGTTAAATTTTTTTACATATACTGGCCGCAAGTGAAATCCGAACACCCCGAAAAAAACAATTTTTATTAACAAAATTTTGTACAAAGAGAGAATAATGCTTAAATAAGGTAAAGTAAGCAGAATTACTCAAAAACAAAAACAATTTTTGAAAAAAACTAGTAGTTTGTGGTGCGGCCACGTAGGCAAATACACTCCTGCAGTGGACAAGGGATGCTATCAATCTGATTGTTTATGTACTGTAGGCGTACAGTATCCCAAGCATCTTCAACTGCATGACGAAGTTCATCTAAAGTCGACGGGGGCTGCGGCAAATTCTGAATATGAGTACCCATCCAATCTCACACTTTTTCGATGGGCGATAAATCTGGCCACCGAGGTGGCCAAGGTAAGGTGGGTATATGATCCTCTTCTAAGAACTTCATAGAGGTTCGCGCAATATGAAGGCGGGCGTTATCTTGCTGGAAAACACCATCTTCAATGCTCCTTACATAAGGAAGAACAACGGGTTGTTAACACATCATTAACATAAAGCGCGGATGTCATTGTGCCACGGATTACGATTAGAAGAGAATTGCTACCAAAAGCAATAGTTTCCCAAACCATAAGTCCGGTGGTACGGTGACGAGACGCCGACGCTAAGAAGTTAGGCCCATTGAATGTATTCTGTGGTAAATTGGTAAAATTGCAAACATTGTCGGAATCATATGAAACTTTAATCGTTTGTTAGGGACGATGCCCCCAATATTTCGTTTTAATAAAATAATTTTTTCGGGGTGTTCGGATTTCAATTGCGGCCAGTATACATGTATTTCAATTTCTCCCCATATTGTGACGTTTGTTACGGCGGCGGGGTGAGGGGTGAGCTGTCTAGCTAAGCGGGAGGGAAAATAAATGCGATTCGGTGAGACCGCTTTTATTAATCACCCTATATACAGCTGTTTACATTATTTGCACGTATGGGTAAGCGGTGACTCTATGACAGATTTTATGGTTCACCCTGTATACTACTATTTATTATTCACCCTGTGTTCAACTTTTTATCATGTATGTACATGGTTTGTACCCAATAAATCCGTAACAACTTTTACGTTCTCTGGGAGTAGTTTTGTCGGTTCTCGCGGTGACGGGGTAGTTAAGGTCCGAGGTGGTACGGGTTGGCCAGCAGAAAAGACCAGTCTGGTTGAACAGTCGTTAGCCAAAGCCCTCTTCTCGGGAACGCTTATCTTGCTCGATTCTTAATCTACGGCGGGGTGGGCTTACTACTTCCTTCTGGACTACTTCTTCTTCCAGGACTGGACTTCACTAGAGAGGGCACGACTCACAACTGCCGTTTCACCTTGACCTTGACCCACGTTGTTGGTCGGAGCACTGGAACTGTGCCACGGTCTCTTTCATTATTCCTGCAATAAAATTTACAAGAAATAGATTGTGGACCGCCCCGCTTATAAAAACAAGCATTACGATACACATTACCGTTTCAGACAACTGCCATTTTCGGGAGCTCGATCGTCGGGAGATTTGCTTCTCTGTGAAGCAGCGAGCTTCTGACGAGCTTTTCAGTGTCGAAAGCGATTCTGAGGTACTTGTTCTGTATCACCTGGAGTTTGTTGATGTACGACTTCGCCGCGTGTCCCCAAACCGGAGATGCGTACATCATCGCTGTCCCGGCCAAACATAGTGTAAAGGTACTTCATTAAGCCCCTCGCTTTCTGGGAGGCACGAGTGATGTGGTCTCTCATTGTCATGCACCTGTCCAGGTGCACGTCCAGGTATTGGGCTTCGTCTTCCATAGAATGGGAGTTCCAAACATGATGACTTGTCCCTCTGGTCAGATGACCTGATTGCGACCATCGCACTTTCTCGTGAAGCCTTCACCTTTATCCTCCAGGTGCTGAACCATTCCTCCAGGTCGTCGATGGCCATTTGGCCATTTGTCGCTAGTGCTGGACTGCTACTTCGCACTAGGACAGCTGTATCGTCCGCGCAGAGTGTCGTTGTGGTCCCGACTTCATCCACGCGCGGAATGTCTGTGGTGGAGATGATGAACAGGAAAGGGAGAGCAGCGACCCCCTGCCGTTTCAACAGAACGGAGTTTCTTTTAAAGAGAAGTTGAAGGGGAGATGATGACGTTGACTGATGCGAGCGGTCTGGCGCAATGCGGCAGAGACAGGGTCTTATCACTGCCTCCTCTTCCCAACGGAGCGGCTGCGGCTTCGGGCAACGTAGCGAGTCCGGGAAGATGGCATTTGGACCGCGCTTTTTTACTGGTCGACATGATGCAAGAACCATCCCGGTCCAACAGTTTTGAGACTTAAAGGTGCGAATTAGGGCGTTGAGTGTTCGACTTTGTTCAAGCAACAAAGCGGCCGCAGGTTAGCGACAGAGTGGCCCCACAAACCCCGCTGACTGTATTCGAATCTCGGGAAATTCGACATAAGTACAACATATCTGTGAAAATTTGAGTCGGAAATTTTAATAGGGCTAAACTCTTTAAACCATTCTAATTTCGTCGTTCATGAAGTCGACCTGAACAAAAAATTTATAGGTTCGAGTACGAGCGATAAGGTTTAAATTGGCACTTGACATTGAAGTTGATTTACCTGCCTCAATAACAATTATCTCAAAAATCACCTACGACACCGACAATCAGACGTTGATACGGAACTGTTTTGTTGTTGGTTTGCAGACCTCCCAAAAAATTTCGCACCTCTCGACTTAACGCTGCGGGGTAATACCTTCACCTTTTGTACAATTTTCTTGAAAAGACGCTTGCGTCGTCTTCGGTTTCGACGCTAACTAAAGTTCAAAAAAAGGATGACAGTTTTTGTCTATTGTTTATGAACTAAAGATACCCCTCAAAAAAATCCTTGTTTTTATTGCACCGGGTTTCCAGAGGCGTGCGCCGATTTTATCGCCAAACTTTAAAGAATTTTATGTCGATACAGGGGTGGAGTGGAAAATCCGATCCGAACGGAGGTTGCACTGTACTCATTCCACGCAGCACACACGGACACATAGTGAAAAACTGTAAGGAGAAGAAGGTGTGTAGAAGATGCGGGGTGGTAGGACATGTGGAGAGTGAATGTAGGAGTGCAAGGAACGAAGTGTCATGTGCGAATTGTAAGAAGATAGTGGAGAATATGGGAGAGAGAGAGAATTAGAGAATTAGATGGCTAGGTGGATTCAGTTGAATTGTAGAAGAAGTGAATGATGTGAGTGTCGTAATGAAAGAGGAGAACATTGGGTTAGCGTTACTCCAAAAGCCATATGAATGGGAAGGTGCTGTGCGGAGATTCCCAGGGGGAATGAGAGTAGTGGCGGTGAAAAAGACAGCGATTTTAGTAAACGATGACAGGATGGAAGTGATGGAAATTGACATGTTGAGGAGAGAGTGGGCGGTTTGTGTATGACTGAAGGGAGACTTGGGAGAATGTTGTGTATGTTCGGTCTATTGTACGTTTGGTGAGAGTTTGGAACCAGTGTTAGAATATGAGTCTAATTGGGTAGGGACGCAGTTAAGGAAAAATTGAGGATGGAGTTGGAGGCAAGGTGTGGGAGAGTATTGTATGAGTTTGTGAGAGACGTGACTACCTCTAGTAGATATAAGTGGTTTTGGATGGTTGTGAGCACTGGATTCATAATCGCATAGGTCGTGGGAGTTTTAATGAATGATTGTATGAAAGAGGTTTGGCAAAGGATGCCTGTGTGGGCAAGCAAATGCGGACTGGAGGCATGTCTTCTTGGAGTGCGTGTTGTATGAGGACGCCAGGGACTTGGGGAAAATGGGACTTATGCTGAGACTAGGGCAAAGGGAATGAAATTGTTGTGAATGCAGCGAGGTTCTATGAGTTTGCAAAATTTGCGAGATGTGTGTTTGAAAAACGGAAAAAGTTAAGTGAACGAGCGAATGTGCGCGAGTATACGGAGGGAGATACCGCCGGTTCAAAAACCATGGTTGCTCTGTTATGGGGCCGGCCGTGGCTGATTACGGTATGGGTCTTCGGAGGGTAGCGACTCCGCGAACCTGAGCTGGTCCACCAGTACCGAGTCGGGCAGTCGACTCAACTGGGAGCAGTGACTTGGTCACTGCGATGATCCCACCAGTGATCTTGACTGGTACCGCGGGGATCGATGGCCCCGGAGCTCGCTCCGACTGACCATTGGGAAGGACTCGCGGGGGCAGTAGTTGAGAGCCAAATGCTGGTTAGAGGGTGCTGGGATATGGTAGTGCACACACAACGCCGTATCCCCTCATCCTCGGCGGGTGAGCTGCGCATTGTTTAGCTCGGGTACTGGCCTGCATAGTCAGTAGGGGCTTGGATACGGCTCCGTCCATACCAATGGAGCAAGGCGGATTGCTCCTGGTAGGCAGATTTTTTTACATATCTTTCGATTTCACCCTGTTTATTTTGCAAGGTATAAGAAAGTTCACCCATGTTTACTCAAATATATCATCAAACCAATGCAACCCAAATTACCTAATTTCAAGATAGCAGCCGAAAACTTGATTTTATAAGCGGCAACGATCGCCAAACCTTGTCCAAAGTCTATTAAAGTGTCTGGAAGGGTAATATCTATAATTAGAAGGTTCACCGACTGCTACCCTGTTAGCATCCATAACGAAAACACAGGGTACACTCAACAGACAATGTGCTGGACCACAACAATAGCTTACGATGCCAGTTATCCGGCTTTTTTCACTAGACCATTCTGTCCGGTCTACTGTGTTTCAACTTTTTTTTGCGATAGGAATGTGTAACTTAACATCTGGAACTGTCTTAATCAATGGTAAAGATCTTAAACGCGACGCTGACGAAATTAGAAAATCCATGGGACTGTGCCCTCAACACAATCTTCTTTTTAACGACCTCACTGTTGAAGAACATCTATACTTTTTTGGGATGGTATAGTGGTGTTTTTGATTACGATTGTTTCTATAATAAAAGCTTCCACATTTTACAGCTGAAAGGGTTGAAGAAGATCCGGCAGAAAACAGATATTATTTTGAATAAATTTAATATAATTGAAAAAAAGAAATCGTTTCCAAACATCCTGTCGGGAGGCATGAAACGGAAACTGTGTCTTGCAATCGCGCTACTTGGGGAACCAAAGGTAATTTCAAATTTAATGACTAATTGTAAGTAGATAGATGACATAGTTTCTGTGGTTTTAGATTCTGATCCTGGACGAACCGACTTCCGGGATGGACCCAGAATCGCGACATGCCGTCTGGACAACTTTATCTGAACTTAGAGGAACAACCGTTTTGGTAAGCACCCACACCATGGAAGAAGCGGAATATCTTGGCCACCAGATACTGGTGATGGCAAATGGTCGTCTGCAGGACCAAGGGACATCTGCCGAATTAAAACTAAAATATGGTAGAATTTCGCAAACTTTGTTAAAATTTAGACTCACTTGTAACTGTTAAGGCGCGGGATACAACCTTTCATTATTCCTAAATTCCACTAAAGGAATTCGGCAAATCAAAGATATAGTATTCAACCTTTTTGTTAACGCAAAAGTTAAACAGAAGACCAAAGATTCGATAGTGTTTTTACTCCCGTTTTCTAAAGAGACTAAGTTGAGTTACTTGGTCGCTGAATTGGAGGAGCGATCAGATATCGAAAATATTGACATCAGCGTTACCACCCTAAACGATGTCTTTTTAAAGTAAGTTAGATATCTCTCCAAACAGATGTTATTTTGAACATTCAATTCTTTTGTAGAGCCAAAGATGCAAATGATGGTCACGTTGAAGGTAAACAATAAATAATTACTAGAAAAAGATCTTAATTTATTTTTAGGCGATGGCTACCGTCTTTTTGTGCTGCAAAGTACCAAAGACAAGAATGATAAAATAAGAGAAACAGTATGGGCAAATTTCCCTGAAGCAACTATAATGAAAGAAAACACTGACTCTGTAATGTATTTCTTGACTCTAAATCAAAGTGACACAAATGATAAAATTGAAAAATTGATCACCGAGTTGTCGATAAATCAACAAGAACTGCACATTGTCACAACAGCACTAAGTGTTACTGCATCCACAGATTTAACAATCCAAGATGAAGTAGACCAAAGCAATATGGCAGTAATAATTGATGATATACATCAACAAAGTAAGTCACCTTTGCGATCATTCAAAAATAATGTCATACTACTTATGTCTCTATTTTAGATCAAGGGTATCATCTATGTTTAGTGCTGAAATCCAAACGATATGTTCACAAAATCGAAGAAGAAATTAATCGTTTTTCAGGAGTCAAAAAAATTCAAGAAAATGATGGGTACATTCTTTACCTGTTGCCGCTGAACAATCGTAATAAATGTCAAAAAATAGTTGCCACATTAGAGAACAAACAGGACGAGTGGGATATATACAGTATTAACATGAATGTTACAAAGCTTCCAGGACTATCTTTAAAGTAAGTTTTTGTTATACTATTTAATATGTATATGGGGTCTTCCCCCTCAACTGATTTTGACAATTCAACTATTAACTAAAACGTGTTCTGCATTTTCAAGCGCTCTACATTTACCACCTCTTCTGACGTCATTTTAGGGGAGCAATCTCATTGGTTTGTGTGGTTTTCATTAGTCCGCGCGTCTAGTAAATTTGAATTTTGTGCCATGATGACGTCACAGAAAGGCGCGCGTTTCAAATAAGACAAATCTTTCGGATGTTTTTTACGTACTAAACGCGTGATTTCGAATAAACAAAAAATAGGGGTATAGTATTTTTCCGTCCAGTTTTTAGAAAAGCTGTTTCTGAAAATAATTGTGAGACGACCCCATTCTTTACTGTTTGTTAGGATCGTTGTCTATTTAGCAACTACCGAACTAAACGAACACGACACTGTTGTAGAGTGCAAGATGAAACCATGGAAGATGAAGTTGATTCAATTAAAAATGATCTTAATCCGACTATCCTCACCAATTTACACTCTTTAATACTGAAAAGAACTTATTTCTTTGCAACAACACTGAATTTGTTTGTTACCATTGTAAGTACAAAACTGTTAGAGTGCTCCAACTATTTTCAATTGCACATATTTTAGATAATTTCCGTACTTTTAATTTTCATTTTGCTTCTATTATCGATCATACCATACAACTCCAGAAGCATTGAATCCCCTTTACAGTTATCTTTACACGCTTATGGATCGCCGAACGTAAACTATGCTCAAGATTCACTAAATAATTTAACAAAAAAAATTAGTGAATGCTATGAACGGTCCGTGGAGCATGGTCACGGAAAACCCATGCTGCAGATATCGACTTCGGAATGTATGGATTTTTTTTGGAAACTTGTATGGAAATTAAAGACTTCTGTTATAGCTATCATAGAACAAGGTACGAGAAATTTCGCTTTTTTCAAAGAACACATGATAGCTGCCGCGGAATTCAACACCAGTGGAAACGACCAAGTTCGGATCAACGCTATGTATTCATCTAACGCTCTGCATGCCGTACCAATTTCCTTAAACCTTGCCACAAATGCTATTCTTAAAATATTTTCCAACAACTTGTCCATCAACGTTAGAAACACTCCACTGAAAGCTTTGAATTTCCAGTTGACACAGTCGGAATTATCACTTTTGAGTGTCACAAGTGCGTGGTTGCTGTTAATGCCAACATGTGAGTATCATTTGACTTTTCTTTTTAGCAAACAACGTTTCTTTCAATTCGTAGCGTTGTTCGTCTTGGGGAGCTACTTCATTTTGTTTGCGCATTCTGAAGTATCAACAGACTTCATCAAATTGCAAACGAAATTTCAAATAACAACCCGAAATTATTGGTTCAGTAACATCTTGATTGATATTTTCACGGCGATGATACCAATAGTTTTGCTTCTTTTCTCTGTTTGGATACTCAATATGGCAGCTTTCGATTCCAAAACTTTTGAAGCAAACGAAATTTGTAAGGAGTAATCTACTCATATCGAATCAACTAAAACCTAGATTTTAGGTGCGTTTGGTGCGATTTTTGCTACTTACATCTGCACCTCTTTGCCATTCACTTATACGTTTGGATACGCTAAAACTCTCACCGGAGGAATTGGACTATTCTTCATTCTTGGGATCTTCACTGGAATCGTACCGGTCATCATTATCACCGCTTTAGACTTTTCAGATCAAAAATCCCTTGTTCAGATTATGAACTTTGCAAAACCACTTCTAAACATTTTATCTCCACAGTTTGCTCTAAGCGAAATCTGCGTGAAATTTTCGCAAAAGTTTGTAGAGAATTTCAACTGGAAGGTGATGGACCCATTGAAACGCCAATATATCTGCGAGACAGATCCCAACCCTTGCTGTTTTGGTATTAATTTCCGCATGCTTATAAACAACGGTTTTAAGAATGGTTTCTAGATCCTTTTGGCACCTTGTGTGAAGCACACGAAAGCTACTTCCAAAATGACAAGCTTGGAATTCAAGAAAATCTCTTTTTACTGTCTGTGACGTTAGTGCTTTACTTTGTAGTTTTATTGTTTTTAAATATGGACCCCTGCAGCGGAAAAGATTTTTTGAGATTTTTTAAGTTTTTGAGTTGGCCATGCTTGCAAAGCCGTAATGACTCAAACACAGATGAAAAAAAAGCACTCGAAGTGGATGGATTGAAAACAACATATGGAAAAAAGGAAATTATAAAGAATTTAAAATTTGATGTGTTGAAAAAACAATGCTTCGGGTTGTTGGGTGTGAACGGTGCTGGAAAAACAACAGCATTCCGAACTCTGACCAAGTACTTGGCCCTTAGCGAAGGAAATGTGAAACTGATGCAATTAAAAAATACTGTGGATATCAAGGACCCTGAGGTAAGCAGTGAATTATCGTGATTATTATTATTATTATCTAACAATTGTCGTTTTACGTCTAGTATTGCAAAAAAGTCGGCTACTGTCCGCAAGAAAACTCTTTAAATCACTTCCTAACGGGTCGACAATTGTTAACCACCATCGGAATATTGAAAGGACATTCCTATTCGTCAGCCCAGCAAAACGCCACATCTTTATTAAAGAAAATGGGTATGCTATAATACTATAAAACTATTCTGTGAGTTTCGAAAGAATCTGAAAAATTTGATTTTCAGGCCTCTCGAAACACGGAGACAAACCGTGTGGTCACTACAGCGGGGGCAATAAAAGAAAGCTAAGCACGTGTTTAGCATTTTTAGGTTGTCCAGCAGTCATTTTCCTCGATGAACCCACCACCGGTGTTGATCCAGCGAGTCAGCGGAAATTTTGGAAACTGCTTTTAGACCGCAAAAAGTACATGTCATTTTTGCTGTGCTCACACAGCATGGAAGAGTGTGAGAATTTATGCGAGAAGTGGGGACTTTAGATACTCTTTAAATTTTACTGGTAATTGTTATTTTAGTGTGGGAATTATGAAACATGGCAAGATTGAAGTACAAGGCAGTCCCGTCGCTCTTAAAAAAGAACATGGGGGATATAAGTTAACGATCCAAAAGGGGTCTGCATCAAATCCTGAAGATATAGTTAAAGTTAAAAACGAAATATGTACCCTAGTAGGTGCTTCCATTTTGGAGGAACTTGACGTAAGCTTCACAATGTATGTTTTAAATTATTATGAGTAATTTTCAGGGGGCATTGTTTGCAAAAGTTCAAAAAAACAACGCATCTGTTAAAATAAGTAAGATATTTCGAAATTTGTCGAAATTAAAAAACATGTTCCCAACTAATATCAAAGATTATATCGTAAACAACGATCTTTCCCTGGAAGACGTATTTTTAGATGTTGCAAGACATCCATAATACTGTGAAGATAATAAAAGACTGCCCGTACAGACCTCAAGAACTGTACTACTTGGCCATCCTAGCACAGCATGTAGAGATTCGAAGCTCACTTAAACGTTATTGGTGGCGATCAGCCCTATTGTCCGTTGACACTTCTCCCACCACTAGAAGCCGACAACCCTGTAAATATGTACATAGTTTGTAAGTTAGTTGACTCCTAAGAGAAACCTATATAGTTGTTTTCAATTTATTAAATGGTCCTTCTACTTTTGTAACAATGCTTTTCAAGAATTTGAAGAAATATATGAAAATATTTTTTATCATATTGATAAAGTTAATTTTTTAAGCATTTGAAAGTTTTCCTCTTCTATGATAAAATAATTTTTGCGATCTACCACTACTAATAAAATCGACTATTTTTTTATAAAATAATCCCATTGTTTTTATTTAACCGACTTCAAAAAAAGAAGGAGGTTCTCTATTCGACTGTATATACATAATCTAAGATATTATTACTTGAAATGTTTTTTGGACCTCATGAGAGTGCAGCAAGCATGTTGGACAATTCTAATTAACCTTTTTGATGATATTATTTTTTCAATTCCAAATTAAACAAGACCCCCGATGTCAATGTGAAAGGGAGTGAACTGATTCGAACTGGCGCGGAGTGGGAAATATACAGTTATCGGCATCTGTACGCTTCATCCTTTATTGATGGTTTTAGCTACATCGCCCCATGAAAATCGTCAGATTATATGTTTTTCGTAATCCTAATATGATTTCTTTCAAAATAAAAAAAATATTAATCGCGCTCAAGTATTTCGAGGTGACGTTTTTTTACAACTTTGTGACTCGCCCATGTCCTTATGCTTAAATTTGTCAGATTATTGAAATATACACTTTTCTACATGTACTTAACTTACCTTGTCTTAGTCTGATGCACTCGAGTTTCTCTGAGGATCGATTTTCTGAATTTCGTACCGTGCTATCATTTAAATTATAAATTAGAGTATGCTGTGAAATTTAAATTAGGTTGGCACTACTAACTTTTGACAATTTTATTTAAAATTCGAATGTCAAAGTGACTTTTCAAAAAAACGGCAACAGAATGGTGAATGAAGTTAACAGCTGAATTGAAGATGCGGTAGAATACTTTGAACATTCGCTGTAATTCTCAATTATTCTACATTATTAGTGGGTCTTTTATTTTCATGAGAACATAAACGCTACAATGTTTACGATAACTTTAAATTTTAACTGTCAGTCTAAGCAGTCAGTCAATTTGCAGGCTGGGCCATTGCATAATAAAAAAGCCGCCTACTCTAATTTATAATTTAAATGATCGCACGGTTTGTAATAAACTCTCTCACTTACGATAAATGTTGACACACCGACACCACACATCTTCGAATACTTAAAAATTTTAGGTACAATTGTGGTTAACAATTTCTAGTGTTTTCGTATCAAGTTGGTGACAATGCAAATTAGATGGTTTTAACAATAAAGGTCGATTCTCACCTAAGTAGCGTAGAGCAGAGCAGCGCGGCACGAAGCAGCATTTTTCACGGCTATTGCCACCCATAGCACAGATTAGAGAGTTTAAAGCAGATGTTTCACTTATGGGCGTAACCAGTACCAAATTTGAGAGCGCATGCGCCAGCTTGGTTCTCCGGATTCAAATTCAATTCAAATCTTTCCTAGTGTTTTTAGGGATTTTATATTTCTTGGTTTGGAGCCCTCCCACAACCCCTGCTGCAGGGATGATCAGGGTTGATTTCCACTGCCATTAGTGAGTCACAGGTAACAGCTGAACGGTTATCGTTGGTTTTCGTTTGTGTTTCTCTAAAACTTTGTTTAGTGATTATTATAGATAGTTACTATTAAAATGAGGTGCATTGTGAAAGATTGTCAATCATCGCAACACCATGATTGGAATTTAAGTTTCCATCGCTTTCCCGGAGATGTAGAATTGTAAGTTTGTTATATTGTATACGTAAATGTGTGAATGTGGAATTGTTGTAGAGCATTCAGATGGATCGAAGCATGTCAGTTGGAAAACTTACTGCACGAACATTCCATTTCATATTTCAAAAATAAAAGAGTTTGCAGTTTACATTTTCTACCAAATAATTATACAAAGAGTGGTCGATTACACTGGGATGTTGTTCCTACGGTATTTGGTAAGGTGAACGTGATGGATGAGGAAATGGATCCCCAAGGCGTGGAACTTTCTCATTCTGAACCGTCTACATCCACCGTAAGTGATAATTAAAAATGAAATAAATAATATTATAGAATGCTTGTTTAGGCTAAAACAGCCAGTGGTAAAGCACTGGGCCTTGTAGATACAAGAAGCTTGGAACTTCTTCACTCTGAGCCGTCTCCATTTACCGTGAGTGATATATAAAAATGAAATAATTAATACCTTTACAAACTAAATTTTTAGAGCAAAACAGCAAGTTGTAAGTCATTGGGGGTTGTAGAGCCAAGAGTTACCAAAGTTCTTCACTCAGAACCATCGCCATCTACAGTAAGTGATATTTCAAAATGAAATGAATGTGATTATAGTATAAATTTTAGAGCCAAACAGCCAGTTGTCAAACATTGGGGGTTGTGGATTCAAGAAGCTTGGAATTTCTTTACTCAACGCCGTCCACATCTACAGTAAGTGTCCTTACAACTACAATTATTGTATTTTTCTTTCTTTACTTTATGTAGTGATTTTTTATTGATTTTTATGGAGTGGTTTCCCAGTTGAAAGATAAAACTAGTAGTTACTAGTATGTAACAATTCGCTACATGCAAAATTATTATTTTATGCAATTATGAAATCAGAATCTATTAATGGAAAAGAAAATTTTTACTTTTCTTTGTTCCAGCACGGAACGCAACGCATGACGAGTCCAGTCACAACCTCTAGTGAAAAAACAACCCAAACTCCACAGAGCTTAACATCTCACACACCTCGAAAACGAAAACTGAAGTCTCGTGTGCATATTGTGCCGAGAAAAAATTTGCAACTTCTTCGGAAAAGTAAAGAACAGTTGGCTACAAAGAAATCCATTACAAAAGACGAATTTTTATATATAGCACAACAGTTTTTGCCTAATGAAACAGTGACGTTTCTTGAGCTGCAAATTGGGCTAAAAATTCACTCACGGGGCAATCGCTATTCACCAGAATTAAAGCGATTCGCTTTGATTTTGTATTTTTTAAGCCCTAAGGCATATCAGTATCTGAGCAAAATATTTTGTTTACCATCAAAGAGTGTTTTGCATAGACAGATTGGCAAGATTGACATTGGTTCTAGAATTAATGACTGTTTGTTACTTCTTTTGAAGTACAAATTTCAAAACATAGAGCCACTCCAAAAACATTGTACCCTCTGCCTGGACGAAATAGCATTAAAATCAAACGTATTCTACAGCAGAAAAGTTGATAGAATAATTGGTTTACATGCTTCAGACAACCACAAGCGATATATTCCTGTCAGAAATGCACTGACATTGATGGTCAGAAGTATAGCAGGGGGTTGGAAACAGCCAGTAGCGTTTTATTTTCTTAGTAGCAGCTGTTCTGCTGAAGATCTTGCCACTATTGTGCTGGAAGCAATTTCTAAACTTGAAGAGAGTGGTAAGAATTGCTACTTTAGTGGCTGCTCATTTTTCATTGAATTTATTTGTTTCAGGCATCGTGGTGAATTGTTTGGTCAATGATCAGGGTTCAAATTTTATACAACTAATCACAAAATTGGGAGTGACACCGGAAAAACCCTACTTTCACTATACAATTCGAGAAAAATTGTTGCGTTTTATGATATTTGTCACCTAATTAAATCATTACGCAACAATTTATTAAAGTATAATTTCTTCTATGATGACAAAATTGCATCATGGGATAATGTAAAAGACATGTATAATGACATGAAGCAACGTAATTTGCGTCTTTGTCCCAAATTGACTGATAGACATATTAATCCTAACAATTTTCAAAAAATGCGAGTAAAACTCGCCACTCAAGTATTTAGTCGGACAGTATTCTCTGCTCTAAATACATATATTTCCTTTGGGTTTCTTCCTGCTGCAGCTGCAGGCACTGCCACTTTTTTGGATATTGTCAACAATTTTTTTGATCTGTTCAACACTTCTACACCAAAGGGTCCGAGTATTCATAAACGCGCTTTTAGCGCAACACCTGCCCAACTTGAGTTTTTAGAAGAAAGTCTGAAATTATTCAAAAACTTAGTCATCAAAACAAAAGTTGGTGGTGTAAACGTTACAAATAACATTAAATGTATAAATGGGTTGATTCAATCAATTACTGGACTACAGTCATTGTATTCCATTTTAAATGACGAAGGATTTTACTATATTTTAACGAGACGGTTAAACCAAGATTGCTTGGAGAATTTCTTTGGATGTATTCGTCAGCAACATGGCAATGTGGTTAATCCTACACCTTTTCAATTTCAACAGGGATTTAAAAAATTAGTACTTCTGGATTTCTTTACTCATTCAGAGAGCTATAATTGTGCCGCTGATGATTTTAAGATCCTGGAGTCTGGGAGTACATACTTCGATGCTCTACCGACATTGCCATTTGTGACTGCTGATGTAGTAGAAACTAATCTAACAGTTATACCAGCAGATATTCCAGATATTCCAAAACAAAATTGTTTGATGTATATTTCTGGTTATTTATTCTACAAATGTCTCCAAAAACATAATTGCAATGTATGTATTGCGTATGGAAAAGGGGGAAACTTAGGTGACAAAACGTTATTTACGTATTTCAAAGCCTATGCGACTAAAACAGGAGAGATCATGGGTAAATTACAAACACCCAATGAGGATTTTTATGTTTACATTAGTCAATTGGAGGATGCTTTTATTAATTATTTCCCTGACGCAATTTTGTCACCCAATATTGGCAGGTTCTTTTTAGAAAAATTAAAGAAATTTCATTTTACCTCGCCATGTACAGAATTTCCTTTAAATTATTTAATGAATTTATTTATACGCATGCGTATATATTATGTATTAAAATTTTTCAACAGAGAACTGGCTACAAGTTCAGTGTCAAACAAAAGGAAATTGTTAATACTGAAACATTTATAATAATATGTATAGCTATCTACGTAATAAATTAATTTCATTTGTTTTTATTGAATTTCCTGTTTTAAAATGAACGAAATCCCTTCTTTAAAAAAGTTCTTGAAGATAATTAAATGCATTTCAATCCTCGACGCGTTTGTTGTTATCTACCATTATTTATGAAAATATCTATAATGTCCGCCTAAATCTACTTTACCTCTTTACTACTTTTAATCATTTTTTCCCTTTGTTGGCGAAACGTAGGTTCGTTGGCAGTTGTAATCAAATTCTTTTTGGTGTTTTAGGGAAAGACTGATTAAAAGTAGTTATCTACCACCAAAAGTGATCCAGACAATTGTTTTGTTTCCTCTTTACTTTTAATATTTTAATTTAGGTCTATAGTCTATAGATCCCTTGAAATATATAGATGAACTTATGTGCATCTGTAATTATGGATAAATACCGTTTTACAATATTTGGTAGAATAGTGACCTGATAATAATTACCCGAATTCTATGGCTGCTATCGGTGCCTAAATATTTTTCTATTTATCGTAATTTAAAAACAGCGATTCCACTTTCCAATTTTAATTTATTAAAAATTAAGGTTTATCGGTTTTGAATTCAAATCTCGTGAACCAAACAGTGCGAGAACGAAAAAACCGATGTTAGACAAGGATGCAATACGACAACACGAACTTCAAAGTGCCGATCTGTGAGTGAACCATCTGCTTTAAACTCTCTAATCTGTGCCCATAGTATAGTCAAGATGTTGAAAACCTACGAAAATTTGTTACAAGGATCCGAAAAATATAAGCGATAGCTCATTCGATTCGGGATTTTATTCTGAGAAAGACGTTTTTTTTTCTGTTTGTTCAGCAAATATAATTGTTATAAACTAAAACTGAAACTCCGGGAGTTGAAAGTTTTTCATCGGGAATTTCCTCCTCATTTTGAATCTTATTTTGGATTGAAAAAAAAACTAAACTCCTTATTTTTTATTAATTTTTTGTTAATAACAATTGTAATTTTTATTTACGGAACAAACAAAAAAAGTCTTTCTCAGTATAAAATCTCGAATTGAATCGATCCTTGTAATTATTTTTCGTAGGTTTTCAACTTCTTGAATAGACTAGAAGCAGAGCAGCGCGGCATTTGCTGCTTCCAACGCTCACGGAGGAATTAAAAAATTGCTGCTCTGCGTCGCATTGCGCCGCGCCGCGCTGCGCTGCTTAGATGGGAATCGGCTCATTAGACAACATGGGGACAATTCAAAGCATCAAAGCAGCATTTTGCTGCTCTGCTTTGCTCTGCTCTGCTCTGCGCTGCTTAGGTGAGAATCGACCTTAATGATTCGAGTAATGAATTACAACTGCCAATTTACAATGATTTCAACAATTAACAATTCAGTTCTTCAGAAAATAGTAAACAATAATACAATTTAACAATTATTCTGATGTACGTGATAAGTGAGGTTAAGTCAGCAAATTTTATTCCACCATGAGCTTTTGCAGTTTACAGGAATTTTCAACAGACAGATACGATGAAATATCTACGCCCAAAGCGGGCCTCTTTGCACCTGAGAGGATATTGAAACACGGAGTTATCGAAGTTGAGTACATCTGGGTCGGAGTGATGGGAAACATATAGATCAGGTATGAAGACTAAAGCGAAGTGAACAAGATAACTGTCTGTCAGTGCGGTAAGATTGTAGAGAGTTTACTATCATAGGGGCAAAACTTGCACATACAACGGACCAGGAGAAATGGGTTTATTACGGAATTGTCCTAAACATACTTAGTGGTTTTGTCTTTCTTTAAGGCTTGTCCAAACCAAGTTCAAGTTAGCGGCACTTCACTCGGGGATTATTCTTTTGGTTATTTAGTATTTTAAACATTTGTGAAACAAGCAATTTGTTAGTAGCCCGAAAACAGTGCTGCAACTTTGACTTCGTAGGCTCAAGGAGTTAGTAGCAACTCCCTTTTTCTGGGTCTCTATAACCCAAGAGACAACGACTTCGTCTCCCACCTCGCAGGCATAGGTATCGCCGAAAGTAAGGCCACATAACTCCCCCTAACAGCAGCCTGCAACGCGAACCACGAACTGAACACTATTTGGTCGATCTGTTGCCTCGAAACATGTAGGAACAAACAACATCATAAATAAAATATACAGTAACGCAACGTTTTCTTTAGAAGACATTTTGAAACGGACACAATGCGATGACATCAGCGGGCGCAACACGTAACGGGGCGCAACAAAAACTACCAACATGCACAAACAAACTACACTAAAAAAATGATCTTTGGCTTCCACGGTGTAAAATATCGCTGGATGTCAGTTACAAGCGAATGACGAGAAATCGCAAGGGATAACGATAAGGCACTTTTTCAGAACTCCTGACATTCGGCGTGGCTTTTTGCCGCTTTTTGACCTTTATTCATCGGTTCTTACTCAGTGTTGGTTAATTCAAGTCAACAGAGACAAAATAGCTTTACAACAACCGCAAGCTGCTGTCGGCCTCATAACGAAAGACAGGTAGTCATTAAAGGATTTATCTGAGTGGCAATCTAGTTATGTTAAGTTAGGGAATCACTTTGTCTCGAATTGAACGCGCGAGCCCTGTAACTAGAAGTCACATTTGAACTTTCTGAAATTGACAACAATAACTAAAAACAAATCACAACAACGACTTTAGCAAGTTACTCGCGACGCCTGTGACTCATAAGTTTGGTAATTTATGTTACTGTAGAGAACAGAGGGCTGAATGTACGGAATACTTCCAGTAGCAATAGCGAACATTATTTTAAACAAAGGCTAGCATTCTTTACAAGACATGTAGGTGCAAAGGCGAAACGACTCCTTTTTCAAGATGGCGAGTTTTATGACGTCCTAACGTACAAAATGGCGGAATAACGGTAAACTATGAACCGTCCTTTATTTAGGAGTTCCAGCTATGCACGTGGAACAACCACCGGTCAATTTTTGGGGCTACCTTATTATGTTGAGTATGACACACAGAAATAGATAGAATGAAGGTTACCTTGTAACTACGTCGGTCTACACTACAACAATTGTTTATTGAAATTCAACCGATCCTTCTGGTAACGTGAAATTTCGACAATGTAATTTAAACATTGAGCACACTCAACTTTAAACACAGGAGAACTCATAGTGGAATAAAATCAGATAGAAACAATGAATTAAGCTTTAGTTACGTTTTGCTGCTTCTAACGTTAAAAATGGAATGCCTCTGTGTAATGGCCGTCGGTTCTCCCTCCCACCAACTAGCAGGGATGCCAACCGACGTTTTAACCTCGACAAGTTCATTGCGTAGCCAACCTCATGGGTGTTGCTAACTTCAGAGCAACTTGCCGGATAGGCAACTCGAAGTTCTGCGATGCGTCGCATGGTATGATGTATCTTGGGGATATCTCATTACAATGAATAAATTCTTAGTATTTGCTTAAGCATCGATCACAGTTCATTTCTTAGCGGCCGAAGAAGATAGATTATTTCTATACCACTATCAGATTCATCTTTTCAAACAGAACTTAATAACATTAAACAAATCGCTTCAAATAATGGATATTCTTTAAAAACTATAAATAAATTATACTATAGATACTGTAACAAATTCAAATACACACACTACTTGGTTAAAAATCCTTCAGAAACAATTTCCTTTTCAAATTCATTAACATATTTTGGCGTCGTCTCAGAGAAATGTTCTAAAATACTTAAGAAAAACGGTTTTAAAGTTTCATTTAAAACAGATAACAACTTATCCAGATTTTTTATTAAAAATAAAGATCCATTAGATTACAAATCATCATCAGGTGTATACAAATTAAGCTGCTCTACTTGTGAGTCATTCTACATAGGTCAGACAGGTCGCAAAATATCAGACCGTATTAAAGAACATTTCAGGCACATCTATAACAACACAGATCTTGATCCTCCACCATCAACACCTTCTTCTTTCGCCAATCATATATTAATAACGAAACATAGTTTTTCACCATCAAATTCAAAATTGATTCATAAATGCAATAAAGGCCGGAAATTAGATTTTCTCGAGACTTTGGAAATAAGGAAAGCCTTGAAACTGGAAAACAGATCTTGTTTAAATGAACAGAATAACTTCAATAATCCCATTATTAATTCACTATTTTAATTTTTCACTCAAACAAACTTACCAGATTCTCTTTGATCCATTTTTAATTTTTACATTTATAAAATGTTGTTTTTACGAAATCTTTTAAAAATCATGTAACCCTTTGAAAACGTCAAATTTAATTCAAAATTACGTCAATGTCATAATTTTTTATATTCTTTAAGGTAAGAACCCCTCTTGTAATTCATCAATTGTATCATTAATCTCTTGTTAAATTAGGGCTGATGATGGCAGAAGTATTCTGCTGAAACATGTACCATTAGTAATCTTACAGTTATTAAAGTTTGTGGAGTTCGACATAGATATATTTAAATTTTAATTTAAATTTACTCCACTTGGATTTAAGAACATTATTCTTGTTTATAAAGCAGTGAGTGTTTCCTTTTCTTTCAACAAATTAAATTTCATTTACAATCCCGAAATCTACAAGAAATAAACTCCTTTTTTTAACTTTTATATGAATTCAAACAGGTACACAGCTAAGTTATACAGTTTGAACCCCTTTCCAGATTATCAATAATTTTTGTATTAGAGTTGAAAAAATACTGGTATTCGGGTGTGTGATTAAAGTCAAGAACTTTCCCAGCTCGCTTCACATTCTGTCACCGCCCGCAAGTGGCACGCGCCCGCTCCACGAGGGGGGTTAGTGTGGAACTCGTCATGCACATCAAGCTTTGAAAACACAATCCAAAATAAACAAAGACACATTTTAAAGCACACCACTGCACCTTTCTCGCTCTCACCTTTTGGCTACCGCCCTAGCAAGGGGCATGCAACCCACTTAGCGTGGGGCACAGTACGGTGCTGTGTAACAAACTGTTACACACATTGATTAATACACAGATACTACCAAAACTTTAGACTGATAAAATACATTACATTGGATAGAACAATTAAGCAAAGTTAGCTTTTGGAGTGACTTGAATACCAGACTATGAATCTTTTATTATTATTAAGCAAATTTAAGAAAAAGGATTCAAACTGTAAAACATCGCAACTACTGTTTAAAATGAAATTTTTATCACTTCGACTACAAACAAATAAAACAACCCAAGCGCCGCCATCTTTTCCTTTTCCAAACAAAACAAAATGACCGTTACCCAAGCGGCGTCCCCTCTTAACCCCTTCTCTCTTTAATTTGAATTTAAATCGGTAGTCCGTTATCAAATCAATTAGTTTGAACTACCTGACAGGTAGTTCCCCTAGGCGATGACGTCCCTCCTCGGCTTATTAAATATTTAAAAGTTTACCTTTGTTCCGAAAAGACTGGGTCGGTCGACAATAATTTCTACACGTGCGAGAACAACTAACTAACGAAAATAATTAAAATTTGTAACAATTACACTAAACACTCACAACACTATAACAATTTTACAATTAGATAAAAGGAAACTGAATGTACACTTTGTTAAAACAATAATCGAGGGAACTTTTCGAAACTCTCGAACGCTTGTGCCCAGAACAAAGGAAGAAACAGTAATGTTAGAAAAACGTCCCTTCCAGCCTCTTTTCGACCCGTTCGAGGAATCCTCTTGGGTAGATCCTCTACCTGCGATCCCGTGCGTTCGTGGAGGCGGACGTAGGCAACACACTTGGCCTCAGAGCTTAGGGCCCTTACAATATGTATATTGAATACCAAATACAATTCATTTAACAGCCACCCTTATTGGCACCATAATGCCGCTGAGTTGATAACTTCAGCCATTGTCTTGAATAGCCTTGGTGATCACTACGTCATTTAGGTCCGAGGGTTAAGTACCCTATTGAATTAATGTATTTAACCTCACGATTTATCAGTTGCAAGCTTTTTATCGTTATTCCTAAATACAAAACAAATCCGTAAAAAAAAATTTCATTTTTAATTACTAACTTATAGACTATGCAAATAAAAAAATAATTATGTGGCCGAAAAGACAATTAAAAGACCTTTCAAACGGCATGTTACTCGACCTCTATTCCCTATTTAAAAAATTGAGGTTGCTTCTGTCAGGGGTATTGGGTTGCACCAAGCCTGCTTACTATTGCATCAAAACATGTCCCCCTCGAGATAAAAATTGACCTGTTTTTAGAATTTTCTTAAATCTCTTTTCCTAAAAAGTTATTGAGGGTGGCCGAAACGGTCTGTATAATATAAATGTATAAAAATGACTGAAGTTCGACTGTAAATCTATAATAGACGTATATTTGACATCTATATTGTAGAGGGTCTAAAAATCATCTACCATAGACGTCTATATTTAGTTCAATTTTAGACAAAGACGGCTTATAGACGGTGTAGACAGTGTTTCGACGTCTATTAGATTAGGATGTGTTGCCTGGGGGAGTGGTGTTTCTCGACTTGTAAGGACATTTTACCTCTAAAATTACACACCAGACGTTAACGGAAATAATATTTTGGAAGTGTCCTTCCCGAATTCAACGTGAATTGTCTTGAGCATAATGTGACGTTTTGGAAGAATCGCGGCGTGATGATTCCATCGTAGTCTCGACGGATCGCGACCGCAATTCTAGAAAGCCGCTTCCCACTTTAAATACGATGCGACAGCGGCCGTCTAACTAGTCTAGTCTAGTCGAGTCGCGTCGATGTTCAAAGTCCGAATAAGCTACTCAGCGACATAATCCGTGTGACTGTTAAAATAAATAATTGTGCTGTTATAACTGTAAATAGTCTAGTGTTTAAATAAATTGTACATATAGTTCGTTCAAATAAAAAGTTTTGTGAACCCGTAAGCGCTACAATAATAATGACAATTATGCTTATTTACACCCTCGTTATTGCTAAAAGTAGCTTCATCGCTAAACAAGACATTTTGCAAAACGTTTCCATCACATTGGATTCTTTCCTTGAAGAAACGACACAACTCTAACCTTCTGGGAAAATCGGTCACTTTTAATTCTTGAACCAAGGTGATGTGGTAATGTGATGAAATTCAGCATACTGATGCCTGGCTTATCCCAACCATTCTTACCACTTCCTGCTGGCCAATATGGGGATCTTCTGTTACCATCTCTAAAACGGCTACTTCATATTATGTTCCACAGTTGAGGTCGTTTCCGTAGACCTAGTAACTAAAGACTAATTCTCAACTGTGCCTCTAATTTTTTGAAAATCTTATCCGTTGGTGCTCTTCTTTCAGGGGAACGCTCTGCATAAACCCTAGCAGCCAGAGAAGCGCTTTTTATACATTCGCCATAAATTAAAAGCATGTCGGTTTTTTTGGTCATTAGAATACTTTATTAGCAAATAAGGTCAAAATACAACTTATGTTTTAGTTTTAGTTTTAGAAGAAATTGTTTTTTGAATCCATGTACCTTGTGCAAATGCAATGTTGGTTGCATCAAAAATTTCGTCAGACTCGTACCGTTTCGTGAATAGCCCAGTATGATTGGCAAACGCAGAAGGTGTTGATGGAGGAGGGTTAAAATCTGTGTTGTTCTGAAATGTGTCTGAAATGTTCTTTAATATTACGGTCTGACATTTTGGAACCTGTCTGACCTATGTACAGTTCCGGACATGGAATCTTGGCCAACATTTTTCTGACATTTCTCAAAAATGTAAACCAATCTTTATTGCCACCAATAAATGATTTATTTTTTAAATCAATTTGAAGTTTTACTTGTCAAATTGAAAACGACAACGGTTAGTTTTTCATAACACGAATGAGCTCTTGGCTGCAGCATGCAATACATTACCGCAAGACTACCACAGAAATCTATGCTGTTCTATGCCCAGACGGTTGATGCGCTAGAGACTATTGGGGCCATGACAAACTATTAGTGTTGTCCTTTGAATTTTAGAAAATATTTTAGTGATGTTAGTTTATTCGAAATTAGGTCAGGTCAGGTGAGGTCAGGTCACCTAATACACCATCATGCATCTCATTTTGTCGTCAACAAGATCAAGAACTGACAGCTATTAATGACCGTAGTGACAGATCAAGTCAAATGTAAGGTTATCAATAATAAAGACCATTTCACACATTCTTGTCAGTTAAACGTCAGTAGTGGCCAAGATTCCATGTCCGAAATGGTACAATAACTCGCAAGTGTAATCTAATCGATCTTTATTCTTAATGAACAGTCTGGATAAGCTGTTACCTGTTTTAAATGAAACTGTGAAACCGTTTTTCTTATATATTTTAAAACATTTCTCTGAGACTACTCCAAAGTATGTTAATGAATTTGAAAAGGAAGTTGTTTCTGATGGATTTCTATAACTAAGTGGTGTGTGTATTTGAATTTATTATACAAAAATAACAAATAACAATACATGTAAAGAAAGCTAAAGCAAAATGGAAAGATACTGTAGCCTTTCCCGTTTTTGCAAACAATACAAAATATTATACATATACAAAAATATATAAATAACATATATAATAACAAAAAATGAAAACAACTTATAAAGTTAGAAACAACCTTGACATTTCTTTTTTGTTTGGGATCTTAAATGGTTATAAAAAGAAAAAGCTGTTTTCATTTCTAACAAGTCTCTTCCTAAACCTCCATCGTATTTACAATTTATGAAGGATGATCTGCGTGTTTAACCACCAGATTTATTTTTAAACCAGAATTTCCAAATAATTTATTCTAGAATATTATATAATATACATATTATGAAAAACTTATTTTTATTAGAAATTATGTATACATATTATATTCCTACAACAAACGATTGTTATAATAGCGATATGAATAAAGAAATTAGAATTAAAGCAATTCGAAGGCAAATAAACTTGAAAATCCCAACAAAGATTGAAGAATGTTTGCGTTTCAATACTTAATACTTGAATATCTACTTAATTAAGTAATTTTTCAATGTCAGAAGGAATTAAGTACAAGGAACAGTCCTGTCCACTGTGTAACAATGCCATCCTTAAAATGATCATAAATGATAACAACAAACAGACCAGTATCATTTATTTAACCGATGAATTTTATTATAAATGTTATTTGTGTTGGTCAATAAAGGTGGGATGTGTGGATATTGATCTGATTTTGACTATAGTTCGCACATCTGTACAATTATTATTTGTCTCTATATTTCTTTATATTTGTTAATCAGTTTGTTCGTAGAAGAAGTTTCAAAATTGTTTATTTACATGATACTTATTTGAGGATCCTCATATGAATTATGACGAGATATTTAAAAAATATGTTCGCAAAATAAAGTTTTAGGAGAAGATTAATTATTGGAGATGAGTGTCCTAATACTATTTGCGGACGTAATCCTTACATAACTTTTTGGTAGAAGCTCTCCAAAGTCGTGAACGAAACTTACAGCCTCACAGCTCAATTTCATGTCGATTTGCGACTGGTTGTAAGTGCCGGTTGCTATGGAAACGTCTTAATCAAAGACCAGGCAGTAAGGACATGACAACCGGCACTTGCGACCAGTCGCAAATTAACATGAAATCGAGCTGTTACACTTTTTCAAATTAATCAGATCATTAAACAAAGATCGCGTAAATGTCTGGGTGGGATCCTCCCGTGTTATTCTTCCGTAAAAGCTATGAGTACCAATATTAGAAAAACGACTGAAACAATTCTAATGAAATTTTTACACAACAAGGAACAGGATACACTTTTTCAGTCATCAGAGGAACGGAAATTTTGGCGTCAACATCTTCGGCTTCTTTTGAAGCGACAGAACTTTATGCAAATATGAGAAAAATGACTGCTGATAATAATTTGTTTTTCTCGGGGATTTTTTTAAAAATGCTGTGAATTGTAGTTTTACATTTAATGTATCATAATAATAAAACTATTTTGACAATAATTCTTATTATTTTCCAAAATAACCGTTTTGGAGAGCGTGTACCAAGAATAATCAAAACTAATCAAATTTCAATAATTTGACAATGTTGTCGTGTCCTTTTTCAGCTGCCCAGTGCAATGGTGTACGACCGTAGTTGTCAGTTGCATTAATTTTTATATCATTTTGTTTTAATAGTTCTTTGACCGCATTTTCGTGTCCGCGATCAGCTGCCCAGTGCAACGGTGTACGACTGTCTTCGTCAGTTAGATTGATTTTTACATCATTGTGCGATAATAAAGCAGTGACGACATTTTCGTGTCCGCGTGCAGCTGCCACATGTAATGGTGTACGACAGTCTTCGTCAGTTAGATTGATCTTTACATCCTTGTGCCCTAATAAAGTACTGACAACATTTTCGTGCCCGCGTGCAGCTGCCGCGTATAATGGTGTACGACCGTATTCGTCAGTTGCATTAATTTTTACATCATTTAGTTTTAATAGTTCTTTGACCGCATTTTCGTATCCGCGTTCAGCTGCCCAGTGCAATGGTATACGACCGTCTTCGTCAGTTGGATTAATTTTTACCTCTTTGTGCAATAATAAAGTTCTAACAACATTTTCGTGTCCTTGTGCAGCTGCCGCGTGTAATGGTGTAAGACCCGCTTCGTCAATTGGATTAATTTTTACATCATGGTCCAATAACAGGGCACTGACAACATTTTTGTGTCCGCCTTCAGCTGCCAAGTGCAATGGTGTTTGACCGACTTTGTTAATTTGATTAATTTTTACATATTTGTGCAATAATAAAGTTCTAACAACATTTTCATGTCCTTGTGCAGCTGCCACGTGTAATGGTGCTTGACCGTCTCTGTCAATTATATCAATTTGGGCACCACGCGATAGTAAAGAACTTACAATGTTGTCGTGTCCGTTTTTAGCTGCCAAGTGCAATGGTGTACGACCGTAATCGTCAGTTAGATTGATTTTTGCTCCATGTGTAATTAAAAATTTTACAATCTCTAGATGTCCTTTTGATGAGGAAGTGTGAAGTATAGTTTTACCAATAAGATTTTGTATATTTATAACTTTATGTAAAGTATGAGAATTAAACAAATTGACCTCGAACAAGTTGATAACCATATTATAACCGTGTTCGGCGGCATAATTAATCATATTTATCGCAGTCAATTGGTCATCTGATTCAGTTCCTCTTATGTCAAATTTACTCATTATTAGCATTTCTACTGCAAGGCATTCAAATTTTCTGGCATATTCTAGTGGAGTCAGTTGGAAGAGCTCATCGACTTCTAACTTTTCAAACTTCTCAGTTAAATATCCCACGATTCCGAGATAATCATCAGATTCTTTTGTGTCCTCGTTGACTGCGTCCTTTACTACATAACTTTTATTCTCGTGAACGATATTTAAGAATGGATGTCTCGTCCCCCAAGAACATGCTAAATGTAAAACTGTACGTCCAACTTTGTCTTTTTTTCGTAATTCTTCATCACTATATTTTTTCAACAAATCAAATCTTTTATTCAAGAACGCCACATGAGCGATAGAATCTTTGGCGAATATTAGATCAAGAAAAAAGCGAACGTTTAGAAACTGTGAGTCAAAAATAATTTTTTCTAAAGTATTTCTTAGTTCCTTTACATGCTCGGTGATATAAAAGGCCACTAGATGCTCGGCAAAAGATTTGTGAACGAAATGTACGGTGTTGTCGTTCAACACTGAGTATAAACCCATGTTGACTATTCTTTTTGGAACTTTCAAAGTGAGTCCGTTTATAAACTCTTCAGGGCACACTTCTTTCAGTGCAAATGTTGTATGAGCATCCAAAATTGTTTTTTTTGCTTCTGATAAAAAATCTTCATCGTCAGTCGGAATTCTAATTTTATCTTTGAAATATATCTTAAGTTTTTCTTCAATAAAATATTGATATAAATCTGATGCCAAAGAAAATTGTTGGTGAAAAAAGTCAGCACTTTGTCTTTGGAGAATAAGTTCTGTAACCATGTGTAGTTGCAGTGGAATAATACTTAAATTATTATTGTCAATTAAAACAAATGTGGAGCGTATCTTCTCAATTATTGTTTCGACATTTTGGAATTCCGTGAGCCGTTGTGTAATGTAATTATTCTGTTCTTCAAGTTCAAATGGCATTAAATATCTACAAAAAATACGAAAACGCGATTCTAAACGATGTTGTAAATGAGACCGACTCGTTAGCCATTGAACTTGATCTTGCTTAGCAAACTCGTCAATGATTTCGAGCACTTTATCTAAATATTTTGGAATTTCATCCAAAGCATCCCAGACATATATCAACTTATTTTCATCAATGCACATTTCGAGAAAGTCTCTTTCCTTCTTTCCGATATCAGTAAATTTTGAATCTAAAATAAATTTCTTCAAATTGTCCATGTTGTTTTTCGTATTTTCTGAAGTCTTAATAAATTTTGAAATATCTGCGGGTTCCATAATAACGGTACACAATTCTGGTCGAATGCAGTTTTTTAAACTCTTAGTTAATTCTGACTTACCCATTCCTGGATCAGCAATAATTAAATTTATCTTGTTTTCTGGTTTGCAAACCCACAAATCTGTCTCTTTTACAAGAAAGTAATCGTTTGTTATTATATATTTGTTTAATTCCTCAAGTCCGTTATTACTTCGAATCCATTCAAATTTGTAATCGTTACAACATCGAAAGTGGTGACCTTTTCTTCTGCCACATATTTTTAAAATTATTTGATATTTTGTTATACTGCATATATATTTACTGAAATAAATATTACTATCGAAGTCCCATTTCTGTGATTCTACTTCTTCTACATTATCAGCAATATCATCGACATCAATAAGTTTACGGTGTTTCAAAATTGATTTCAGTTTTTCGAGATATTCCACATTGTCAATTAATATTAAAATGTCTCTGTTAACGTGTTCAAAAAATTTAGGATCAATAATGTTACGCGTTAAACGTCTCTCAACATAAGGTTTTGACAAAATCTCTTTACTTCCTGCAATATTCCACGGACCTTCTACCATTCTTAATAAGTCGTCTGTTTTTATAAATTCCAAAAACCCTTCGTATTCTTCGATTAAAACTTGCAATGGAACTGCGTCTTTTCCTTGCAGTGAACATGTGAAATTTTCTACGATATTTGAATATTCATGAATTTTATTTTGAAGATCAGATAATTTCTTAAATTCAAAATTATTTTTTACACGAGTTTGATAAAAATTTTCGGAGAGAACAATAAATTTTGCGCCTGGACACAACTTAATTGCTTCAGTTACCGTGGAATCGTGCGTAACAATCAACGGACACACATCCATCAACCAAAACAATGTAGAGATTAATTTTGGACTCATTTCATCAAGGCTTTTATAACTTTTACCAGAAATCTGAAATTCATGACATAGTTTATTCATTGTTGATAAATCTGAAATTGTAATATCAGGATGGTTCCAAATTTTACAAATTTCCTTATATGAATTTATATCAAAAACTGTTATGTCAAAAACGGCAATGGCATCACACAATAATTTAGAATTTTTATTTTGAGCCTGGAAATCAAACGGTTTTATTCGTTTGTTTAATAGATGGACAGCAATTGCAACTTGTACCCATTCTTTCCTTAGCATTTCTTTTTGTTTGTCTTTCGCAGACCATTTCGAAATTACATTCACAAATTCTCTAAATTCTGTTACATCACAATGAAACCGTTTTTGAAAATGTTGCAAAACTTTTTTTTCGAGAGTTTCAAGTCTATCCTGCCCCACGAGCAAATAGAAATTCTCAAAGAATGTTTTAATCTTTTCGATAGAATGACCTACATCATGGCTGTTTTCAACAGAAAACTTATAACAAGAATTAATATTATCTGATATATTAAAAATAGTCGTAGGTTTTACTTTCGAAAAGGTAATGTTAATATCAACACCGTCAAGTTTCACTTGGAGACTCTTACCCTCCTTTATATTACATTTGCAGTTGGTATATAAAATAAATTTAATTTCCTCATCGATGTCGACGTTCTTAACGGAATTGTAGTATTTTTCAAGACTATAATCTCCTTTGTTCGCTATTAGTTGCTGTTCTGAAATTGTTTTCGTGTTGGCACTATGCTTCAGCTGGTAGCACAATGTTTCCTTTTCGTTCTTCTTATTCTCCACAGCCAAAACAATGTCATCAAAATATCCATAGTCAGGATTATTTGAAGAGAGGTAAAATTGGCTTATATCCGAATTATCTACTGCTCTTAGAACTGCATTCACGATGTTGTATACTTCATAGGACTTTCCCTTGTATGTGATACCAGGGCGTGGTGTGAATACCTGCATCAAATTAAAATGAAATTAAAACTCATTGTCAACCGTCGTAGTGTGCTCTTAAATAAATTTTAGTTAATATAAACCCATTTTGACAAAGAAGGCGATGAAGGGAAATGAGGGAAATAACTAGAATAGAAAGAAATGAAGAAATGGATATTGAGATGATAACCAACACCCTCGGCGCTCAAAAACGTAAAGAAATATTTACTTTTCAGTACTGATGATCATATTACCAAAAACATGACAAAATAATTTTAATTACCGTTTGTTTTTCTTCAACCCTGTTAACCATTGATGGATCTGGATTATAAATGCTTTCCATTGCCCGGTACCAATTGGGACACTGGAAAACAAAATTAAATTAATTGTTATGTGTTAGAAGTAAAACTTGCGACGAACGACAATTTTCATGTAATTATCAACTATAACTGACCTACCCTTAATTTCGTTTTGTTGCTATTTTGTAATTTTTACAATTTCTGCTTTCATTAATGACTTTTTCAGTTCAGTTTTGTTAGTTCATGATGTAATTTTATAATTCGCAATGTTGTTATAATTATGTATTAGTTTAGTATTTCTTAACAAATTTCAGTTAATATTCAGATTTACAAAAACCTACCCAATTTGGATTATTCACTATAATTAAAAGAAAATGAATTACCTCTTGTGTGTGTTCAGTTTTATCGGTCATTCATTCTTCTCCAGTTTCTAGGTAATTGCGTTAATTAGAGATTACGAAACCAAAGAAGTATTTCTTACTTAGGGGTTTCAAAACTAAATCAGTTAGGATCCTGAAAAATAAAATAAAATAAAATAATTGTAGGCACCTTAAAGCGTAAAGAACAAATTCGGTGTATAATGGAGCAAATGAGGACAAAAATAAAATATGTACTCTTCAATCGTCATGTAATATACTAGAAGAAATTCATAAATGATTCATACGTCCAGTATTCATTCAAATTACTTGAATTAATTTAATTAAATGACATTTGACAACCAACTATAAAATACTCTTGATTTGGAAAATAACGAATTCATGCTTTTTTTGTAGAAACGAATCGATAAAAGTAGGTCTGGATATAGAATTGAATAAGCTAAGATCTAAGACTTGAAAGTTTGGGACAATTTGGTCTTCATCGATAACAAAATTGACCTGTTCGAGCGTTTTCTTCCGATTTTTTCGAAATTGAAATTGTTGGGGGGTACAAATTTTATTATCGGATCTTCAGTAGTTTTATTTTCACGATTTGTTTATTGGTCGAACTGCATATTTTCTAGTTCGTTTTTTAATTGAAAAATAAGAAGTAAAAGCAAAAGCATGAAAAACATTTCGAAAATGAACATCCTCACGGTTCAATGCGAGATGACTATACTATCGGTGTTTGTATGCTTAAATGATTTTTCGGGTTATTTAGAAGTATAAATTCGAAATATTGCACAATACTAAATTTGTTCATTCTTAAATTATAGTTATTAACGTCATGAGGCCGATAAGTGGCAAATAACAGACAACATTGATTCTAAAGGGGCGGAGCCGAGACTTTATAATCAATCGCGTCTGTTATTTGCGTATCGGCCGAATATCGTTAAGTACTTTTCATAATACCGTCGGCAATACCGACAAAAAAAACGAATTGTTTAGCATAATTTTTAGACGATTCATAAATTAATTTTGAAAGTATTGCTATAAAAACAATGATCAAAAACTCATGTACTGTTAATTTATATAAGAGCTGCTGACAGTTTTGATATAATGCAATAACAGGTAGGTATTATGAAAAATCTTAAATATAGAAGCATAAATCCACCATTACATACTTGTTTGTAAATGCGTCTCAAAGATAAGAGCTCAACAAAGTTGCACAAAGCTCAAGTGTTATGAAATACTTGGATGTTATCTTTTAAGTATGTATTTACCAAATCTATTTGTATAAAAATCGATGTGTGTATGTTCCGTATGGACTCCAAAACGGCTGGACGGATTTTGATGAAATTTTCAAGCAATCTTCAGATTAGCCCAGTGAAGTTTGGTATCGATCGAGTTTTTTCGAAAGTGACAGTTTTAGACAATAAAATGTCAGATAAACGTCACACTTTTTTATGGATTTTAAGCAATTTAAAGACTTGCGGGGGTTGTGTCGAAGTATAAAACGTTGCTTTAAACCCCTAGTGCCGGAAAACGGCCAATTTACACAGGAACTCGTATAATAATATACTATTATCGGGAAGGTGAAAAAATTCTTATACATTTTTTAGCATTTTAGATTCTGATGAAAATTGCTGTCCATTTTAACCCATTTGCTTTTTTATAATTTCACTAATAAAGTAGTAATACGTTCCTGTGTATTAAACAATGCTCTTAATTCTAGATTTCTCTAATTACTATTATTTTACTGTCCTATCGTCCTACAATTTTCTCAAATGATCACGTAAATTTTATTACTCACCAAAGGGACACTTTTAGTGTTCATCAACTAACTCACAAAACTAGTTCAACTACAATCATGTTCAACCTTTAGCAAAATAATCGAACATCCATGGAAAACTTGTGTTTTATAAAGTATTTTTTATTGTTTAATCTATGATAACTTTATCAGTATTTACTCAACAGATTTTTACCTTTTACTTGTAACTGCTTTTGAAATTGGATTAATCGTACGTTGGAAAAACCCAATCAAAAATATCTGATAGCGACCAATGAAGGGGGGAGCGAGCTCCCCGTGAAAAGGAGAGGGAGGTCTGCGTGTGCGGGGAAGCGAGGGAGTAGTCCCCCCGGAGTCGCCGCGAAAGTGAATAAAGTCCCGATGCTGGAATAGTAACCATTGATTGAGAAATTATGATTTGAGAACGGCGTGTTACTAATTTCATCGAGCCGAAATCTCAAAACATGCAATCGAGATAATCTTTACGACTAATGGAAGGTAATTTATCAATTCTGTGAAATAATTGATCCCAGATAAAAGTACACAAACAACGGGTTTTAAATTCAAGTACATGCACTACACTAAAAATTCCAGAACTGTCTCGTTCACAGGCGCCAGATTCTTATCTTGTATAAAAAAAAATAGAAACTTGTGTTAGCCGAGCACACAAATCATATAAGGCCAAAAAAGCACTTTTGGCCGAGGTGCACACAAAAAATTGGTCATAATTTGTCTTTAGACGATGATTACCAAAAAGGTGTAAGGCCTCTTTTTTGGAGCCGTAAAATCTTTACACAATATTTTCATTACACAATACTAATTCTAAATTTCTCTAATTATTTGACGGTGCAGTCAAACCCCCCCCGTGTTTGGAAACTGAAATTTCCCGCATGAGCACTTTGTTGTCCCTTCGGTCGTGCTGCATTATACTATTAGTTCCTGTATTCGTTGCACTGACCAACACCAACCTTATGAAGCAAATGTTCCTCCTAGACGTGGAAAGTTAAAAGTTAAAAAAAAGTTTCCGCACATCGCACAGGGATAAGCGGAAAATAGGTATCTATAAGCAATGAAAGTGAACAGAGTTCCGGTGCTTGAATTGTAATATTGAGAAGGCGTAATAAATTGTGATTTGAGAGCGGCGTGTTATTAATGTCATCTCATCGGAAAAAGTGGCTTTAACATATCTCAATTATTTTTAAGATTTCTACGAAACATGCAATCGAAAATAGAAGGTAATTTATCAGTTCTGTGAAAAAATGTATCCCAGATAAAAGTACACAAACAATTGGATATCTTAATTGCATGCATACAGGCTTTAAATCATTATGGAGATAGATATTCAAGTACATACACTTAATAAAATGTAAACACAGTAAAGTTCCAGAACAAACTATTACAGTTTACAGGCGCCAGATAATAGTTATTTATTGTATAAATGTTTTAAGAATCATTTAGTATATACAAGAATGTGTATTTCCTGATTATTGAAACAAAAATCTCGAAGGTTTATCCACTTTTAATGAAATGGAGGAACACTGCAAGTCTACTCGCAGAAATCATTGCAGAGGCTGATGAAGTCGCCCTCCAATAAATTATTGCCGGTAAAATCCCAAGATTTGTACGAAAAGGAAACGTGTTGTTAGCTTATTTTTTGAATGTGAAGAAAAAGTTTGCCCCCCTCGTCGATGTGGACGAAATATTCCATGTTAACGCGACTTGCACAAAAATATTGATATTTCGTCATACGGAAAACTGATTGCGTAACTGAAGAGCGTGTATCGAAAAGCTACAAACCGAGAAAGTCAAAAGTACTTCAAAGGAGCAATTCTTGAAAAAAGCAAATGAAAAATAATACCTTATGATGAAGGTAATTTTTGGCACCCGGCAACACAGTGCTTGAAACTTGGACCTTGGGAACAATTCGCAAATTTATTTTTCAATATTTATAAAAACACCTTACATTTACCGAATATTGGGATCAGTAAAAATCGCGCAACATGATGTTTCTTAAAAAATGTTTAGCTTCTCATTGAATATTTTGTAAAATATTGAGAAAAACGAAAATATTTGTTACAGGATAACTGCCAATAATAACAAACAGCTCCATGGTAACCAGTCTAAGATGATGTGACTTCAGTAACTTTGCAAGATTTTTTCTTTTTTGGAAAAAATAGTTAAAGCTAAATGACTTTAATGAGTATTAAAGTTTGTGTCTATAAAAAATTATTGAGGGAATTTTATCTGTTAGAAAGGTCTGTACATTTTTAAAAAAGTAAAAGATTGCATCGTTTTTAATCAAATAATCGAAGATAGACAAAAAAAAATCACAAAATTAAAATACCGCGAAATTTAAATTTGAGTCGTGATCGTTTAAAAACAAGAGAAAGCTTTCTTCTTATCATTATTTTATATATAATTATTTATTTTTGTTCGAAAATAAAGAAAAAATATACCAGAAAAGTGTAAATTCAATTAAATACAATGTTAGACGCCTGGAATTCTCAAATATTTATTTATAAACAATTAAACAGTATAAAACATCCCAGGATCCCACTTTCTAACCAATGAAGTTCATAACGACCAGATGCAACACAACGTGGGCGAAAATGAAGTCGGCAAAGCCTCTCTCCGGACTGATGGAAGCAAACTGGCTCTTGTTCTCTGGATTAACCTGGAGTCTCAAACAGACTAAAAATAAACAATGTAGTTTCACAGTTACACTTTAGAAGGTCCCTACCAGCCAGAACGAAGCTGCTCACGCAGGAAATGAAGCCGCTGAGGAAGGAATTGAAGGGAAACGTTCCAACAAGACAGCAGTACACAAATTGCACGATGCCGGTAAGCAGAATGTACAGCAGGTATGCATCGATGACCTTGAGCTTCTTGGAGGTCTTGGAGTTGTACTCCGCGAAGAATTTGGTGATTACTGGACCGATTTGGGGCATTTTTGATGCGGCACTTTTAACCTCTGAATCTTCAGAATCTGACAGCGTGTCAAAATTGTGATGACAGCGATGTTGTTTTGTTGCCACTACACAAACTAGAAATTCTCACTAGATCCTGACAATATAAAGATTGTCGCCCTTATCGGGGGGTGAATTTTAATATCGTGGAGTCCTGAAGTCTGAGGCTTGTCTCCAGTGCACATTTGTTCCTTTATTGCCAAATATTTATTTTGATTAGTACTATTAAAAATTATCAGGGTGGCCAATCCCCAGTGACAAACACCCCAACGCCAAACTAGACGTCAAAACATAACCTCCAATTCTAGCCGGACAGCTCCCCGGCACCATGCAGAAGTACGAAAAACTAGAGAAAATCGGCGAGGGCACCTACGGCACAGTCTTCAAAGCGAAGAACCGCGAAAGCCACGAAATCGTAGCCTTGAAGCGCGTAAGACTCGACGACGATGACGAGGGGGTTCCCTCGTCGGCCCTCCGAGAGATCTGCCTCCTCAAAGAGCTAAAACACAAGAACATCGTGCGCCTGTACGATGTTCTACACAGCGACAAGAAGCTGACCTTAGTGTTTGAGCACTGTGACCAGGACCTCAAAAAATATTTTGATAGTCTCAACGGAGACATAGACCCGGACGTGGTCAAATCTTTTATGTACCAACTGCTACGAGGGCTGGCTTTTTGCCACAGCCACAATGTTCTGCACCGGGATTTGAAACCTCAGAATCTGTTGATTAACAAAAATGGCGAGCTGAAGCTGGCTGATTTTGGCCTGGCGAGGGCGTTCGGCATTCCGGTGAAGTGCTACTCGGCCGAGGTCGTCACGCTGTGGTATAGGCCTCCGGACGTGTTGTTTGGGGCCAAGCTGTACACCACGTCGATTGACATGTGGTCAGCGGGGTGCATATTTGCGGAATTAGCAAATGCAGGTTTGTTGCGTTTTTGGGTTCACTCGCAATTTATTTTAGACTTCATTGTAACAATGTCTACTTTTTTAGGGCGGCCATTGTTCCCGGGCTCGGACGTCGACGATCAGCTCCGGAGAATCTTCAAGTTGCTGGGGACTCCCACGGAAGAGACGTGGAGCGGGATGCCACAACTGCCCGATTACAAACCCTTTCCTCTCTATCAGCCAAACATGAGTTTGTCTCAGGTTAAATAGGCGCCACTATTCCTATAGCGATAAATAGCAGTTTTTTTCCTTTTCAGGTTGTTCCTAAACTGGGAAACAGAGGCAGAGACCTCTTGCAAAGACTGCTGGTTTGCAACCCCATGGGCAGGATGTCTGCAGATGACGCCATGGCCCACGCATATTTCAGTGACTTGAATCCAACTGTTAAGAATGATAGGTGTTAGTTCAAGAGAAATGCTGTTAAATGTGTCTTGTCTAGTCTTCTTTTTTCTTTTGGTTAGTCTATGTGGACATGATATAAAAATATTTTTATTTTCGATATTTCTCAGATTAAATTAATTTTGTTTTATACCTATGTATATCCATTTTCTATAAAGAATTGTAAGTAATGCTCAGTTTATATGAAAGAGTATAAAGATTTGTGTCTAGGCAACCAAGAATACAGCAAATAGTAGATCTTCCGTTGCAAATAAAAACGGCGACTCTGGTCCTTATCAAAAGTAAAATCGGCCCAAAAAACTTATCTCTGCCAGCCGCCACCATTACCTTCCCTGAAAAACCGTGCCGTTCGTGTAAACGTGTCCACCACCGAGAATTAAAAAAAGAAAATCCAGAGCTGCCAAGGTTCGCGAAGAATCGAAGCCGCGTGTTCCCGCGATCATCCCTCCCGACGTCGACCCCGAGCTGCTCGCCCCCAGGGGGCTCCTGCAATACCTTCCCAGCCCCAGGTTCGCTTTCCAGCCCTGCAAAATCTTTCCCACCAAACTCCACGAGGTTTTCGAGTCCGTGGACACGGTCATCACCGCGAACCCCGCCAACTCCTCCATAATCAACCAGCAGATCGACCTCTTTCTCAGCACGTTGGTCTCGATGGGTTTCCGCCCCCTCAACTCAATCCGTTGCGTGTGCAAGTACATAACGTTCGTCGGCAGTCTGTTCGAGGAGCTGATGCTGATGCCGCTCGACGATGAGCCGATCCTGTACACCCTCGACGTCGTCGAGAACTTTTTTCGGGAAATGGACTTGAAGATCAGGGAGATCGTCACCACGGGGGGGTACGCCGACGACTTTAGGGTGGTGGAGACCCGTAGGATCTACGCGATGATCTACAGCTCCTTGTTGGTCGTCGTGGAGAATTACAAGCAGATGATGTTGGGCATGTTGAGCTCCAGGGCGATGACCGAGACCATGTACCCCTCTTCGGAGCTCTACAGAGGGGATTTGATGTATTTGATTAGTCAGTTTCCGGGGCCCCCGGAGCTGGAGTCGTGGAGGCCGCGACACATTGTGCAAGACCTGGCGGAACAAAGAAAGTATCTGTACGACGGGAGCTACTTTAAGAAGAATCTGGACGACTGGTTGAATTTCGTCGATGGATACCTCAATTGCTGACCAGGTCTGGGGAAGGGAAGTTGACCATTATCTTTTCGATAAAATATTAAGTATCTGTATTTGTGATATTGTCTGTATTGTGTATTTGTATAATGCAAAACGATTTTAATAGAGGTGATTTTGTCTTGTTCTCAGAATCCCAAATTTTGAAAAAATTAAATTCTAAGAACCCAAAATTTCAAGAACTGAAAGAAACTGCAGGTATCCACGACTCTAATATTAAAAAAATTGACAGGTTCCAGTGATTTCAAGAGGTTTAGCGACCGTTGTTGCTGATAAAGTGATAAGTTTTGGCAATCAATGCAGTTTGAAAGATAAAAATCAGATACTTGATAGAAAATTGAGGGATGATGACTTAAGACGGGTTTAAAACGGACATGCGCAGTAGCAATTTTTAATGACTATTTCAGGACCTTTGTACTCAAAACCCGACCCTGTGTACTCCGTTTTAAGACATTGGCGTATGTTGTCTCGTCTTCTTCAAGATCATAAAATGCTAGTTGTCTCTCATCGTCCCCTTTCAGTCGAACATACTTCCACACTGTGTCTTCACGGTTGGCAGCCCAGATGTTTCCAGTACCAGTACTTTCCCCAACGCTAACATGGTGTTTCTTTTTCTTGCGTCTCAGCCTGGTTTTCTGGCTCTTCGACAATTTTTTGTGACCACCGCTTAAATCTAGAGCTTTCTTACGACTATTATCTTCTTTGTCTTCATATTTCGACGCTGCCACACTTGGAGCACCACCAACCTCGATGATCCTGTGAATACGGGGGTCGATCTGGATCGGGGGCGGCTTGAAGGCTTCGTACACTTCGTCTAATGTTTTCTCGTCGTCACTGTCGCTATCTTCGTCGTCGAAGTAATATGCATGGATTTTGAGACACTTTTTGAGCTCCTGGTGTTAAAAAAATGTGATTATGGACCGAAATTGAAATTTTTGTTGCATCTACTCACTGCAGGCTTCAAGCTTTCCATTGTGCATACTATTGTTGTAGAGTTGCAGTTGTGATTCACAGGCGGCGATAACGCGGTAATGAGCGTGTAATTGATAAGGAATGAGAAATACGGGATTGCTGTAGATTTCGTTGAACATTTCCGTTGGACGTCACGATGACATGTTGTCTTAAAGTGCGGAAAACTGGTCATTTTATGTGGACCAGATATTTCAATAAACTGCGTTGTTTCAATTTGAAGTACGTGAAATTAGAACTTTCTTAGATTTAGGTATTTGTCCTTTTGGTGTATCAATAATAGGTGACCGAAATTTCTCAGCCATGAAGCCTCGCCTTTTCAATCTCCATGTTAAATTATGAAGGCCATGTACATACAAAACTATGACTCTTTTTCGGGGTGCTTCTAGATGTCCTGGTCCAGCGATGAGTTCTCAAAAGCGCAAAAGATAAGTATGTAGTAAGAATGGAAGATGAAGCACTGAACCCGGTAAAGAATACCCAAATAGTAGCAGTAATTTATTGAAGGGCTTTAATCGTAACTAAATTGCACTCAACATTACAAGTAGCGAAGGTAAGAAGTTACACAACTAAAGACTAGATTAACAGTATAAAATATAACATTAAACAATAACAAATACCAGTCTACATGGAGGGAATGAAACGATTAACTCTTGCGAACAATAACGGTGTCCCCAAATTCTAAGTCATAAACTATCAGACTCCAAACTCGATTTTATTTAAAAAATTATCAAAAACCTGTGGTGTATCTGAAGTCGTAATTACATTGTAAAATTGATGGTGGCAGTTACGTGTCGAACGACTGTGATGTAACGTTTGGTGTGCGTGCGCACCCTATTCTTAAGTACTGTTGGCAATATCGCGCGCTACTGATGCAGCTGTAAATACTATGAGATAAGTTGTATTGTCCGTGAGATTTCTGGTCTTAGTCGGGTAGTTAGTCGGTAGTGGTCTCGTCCTGCGGCGACGAAGTGTCCTCGTGTCAGTCGTCTAGTTCGTCCATTCGGGATCTGACCTCCATCTCGACCACTTCCAGGCTGGGGTAGTCCAGCTCCTTCACGAGCCTCAGCACGGCCGAGAGGATGTTGGAGTTCTAGGGAGATACGATTTGTCGATCAAAATAATCAACGCAAACGATCTTACCCTGGTGACGGGCCTGCGCGCAAACGGGGGCCTGTTGTGGGCGGCGGGACACGTGTACCTCTCCCTCCTCTCGTGGCTGTGCGTCGACGACACATCGCCCCCTTCGCTCTTGTACTGCGCCTGCGCATGCACGTACCGGTCCCCGTTGGTGTACTCCTAAACACATTGAAAACGAGACTGATTTTTGCCGCCCCAGCCACACGAACAACGTCGGACTGTCCACGCATTTTTCCAGCAAGTGCACCAGTGCAACGAGCGTGAAAAACTGCATCTTTCCGACGAGCGTGAAGGTTACATGAGCACCCACCTTGATGCAGTTAGCTGATTGGCTATTAACGATCTTAACTTCCCTATAGTTATTATCACAGTGATGGGTGTTATCCTCGGCCGGACACCGTTGCTAATGGGATTAGACTTTAGTCGGTTAGTTCCCTACTCAACAAGCGCTTACGCTTACGTCGTAATACTGTTGCGGCGGCGGCGGCGGCTGCTGCTGCTTCGGGGACTCCCGTTCGTAGCTGTTGCGCCTGGCAGGCTCCGGGGAGTAGCTCCTTCGGACGGGCTCGGCTCGCCGCGGGGGACTCGGCTGCTCGTAAAGAACCCGTTAAAACTCGGAACTGAACGAGTATTGTGTTTCTGTTACACAGCCCCCTCCCACTTAACACTTAGCCGTAACCTTCAAACTCCTCACGAGGTGCGCGACATTCAACACAAACTGAAGCATGAGTGTCGTGTGTAGCGTTAAGATGAAAGTGGGGTTGCCTACCTGTCTCGGCGGTGAGAAGTCTTTGCTCTCCTCGGAGGGGCCCTCGCACGGGTACAGATCTTCGCTCTCTTCTATTTCGTAGTCGGGCTGGTGTCGGATGGATGTTAATTCGGTTAATGCAAACTGATACGTACATAGATCGGTGCGAGGTGACCGGTTAGTGGGGACTCACCTCCTGTCGCGGGGGACTCCTCTGAACGGGACTGTATTCCGACTCGGAGTAGTCTTGGTATCGGTTGTATTGTTGTTGTTGTTGGGGGACGTACTCCTCCTCGCTTTCGGGGGCGTCGTCGGGGTGAGTGAGGGCGCGACCCTTGCGTTGTGCCTCCCGGAGCTCCTCCTGGGTCACCTGGACGTTGTCCAGTTTCTGGAGCTGGGGGAGAGATTTCAGCACGGAGTGACGGTATCTGAAAAAATTCGGTCACATATTTGTGATAATTTGATAATTTGTTGCATAGTCGATGCATTGTTGGTTGTCTATACTCACCCGTCAACATTAGCGCACGGGTTTTCCCCTAGCCAGAGATTCTTCAAATTCGGCAAGTTCTGCAAGAACACCACCTCGTTGAGGTCCCTGATGTCGTTCTGTCTGATGTACAGTTCCTCCAACCTTTTGCAAAATTGAAAATCCACCAAACTGTTGATCTTGTTTATGCTGTAACAGACGCATTTGCATAATTTCCTTTTAAGCACCGACGAAAATAACAACTCGTGTCACCCACACAATTAACTGCTAGATAAATTATGATTCGAACTAGGATAATCGATAACCCGTCCTCAAGGATGGTAAATCGCATTTCCACAGTCGAGTCGGGGAGAGATCGATGGTTTTGAGGTTGGGTCGGTGTGGGCAGCGTCGAGATAATTAAATTAAACGAGGCGGTCAGCGGCCAAAAATGGAAATTACAGCGGTAATTGGAAGTTGCCTCTTTGTTTCTTCCACTTTCTCTATTCTTAACGCACGTGGGTGCTAATTAAGAGGTAGTTTCTCTGGATGTGATTGGTACCGTAACGTGTGTGCGCCAGGCGTCACGACGCCATGGGTCGCTTCGAATGTCATCACCACGTGATTACAGTGTCAAAATATACTTTCTAATTAAACTGATCTGTTGATTGACACATTTATGAACGAAACACGCGAATATTTCTTGCAATGTAAAACTGTTTAAAACACACAATTATGGAAATTGCAAAACATGAGTTGTTTTCTAAAGGCTGCGTAATACAACAAGGAGTCAGTCTTTGTGATTAATTGCTGGTTGGACGGTGCTCGTTCCCATTTCCACGTAATTGCGGTGTTTCCCAGATGTGGAGGAACTAGATCAAATACCACTGTATTGCTTCTCTCTTTTTTCTTGCATCCACTATCGTCTTTTCATTGTAGTCAATATAAAGCCCTTTCAAAAACAATTTCCTCCCTCATCTGATGGACCCCACAAGAGCAAAACAAACCATCAATCATCGTCCGTCCGTTCCGTTACGATCCTCTCGTTAAAACTGTGAACGACTTTCGTCACGAAATATCTCATGACACGAGTTTCGGAATCAAAAACTGTGATTCCGTTAAAAATCCACCATAATGGAGGAGTTGTACACGCGTGGCCGAGCGCGGATCGTGAGAAATTTTCCTCGGAAAGTGGACGTTTTCACCCGAAACGGCTCTGCCGCCGAGAGCAAACATGACATCTGCATTGATTCGTCACATCTTGAATGTTTAATTTACAAAATTCATTAGGAGCCGTTACGTCTGTGATTACCGTTTCCGTTAGCGCTCGCGTTCACCAGATGCTCTAGTGATTGAGAATTTTTATGGCACTGGAAGTGTTTATAAACACGTGTTAATTATAGCACACGTTCATGGGTCAAAAGGTAGTAGTGCTCACAGAAAGACAGGGGAAGAGAAAATCGTGGGTTTTAATTAGCGGATGCGTGGAGATTATCTCGGCCGATAACAGAACTCTTTGGTTGTGTGTGTGAAACGTGAGACTGGATATAAAAATGGGGATTGTTGCCTTGACCTTGAATACACATAGATAATGTAACGAAATATTTATCTATGCGCCAATTCGAGCGTGAATGAATCGATTACGCGGTAAAAACATAATGAACCTATGGGTTCGACTTGTTAAAATATAAATGAATGTCAATGTCGGCGATTGTGGGTTTTTCATTTCCAGGCAGACCTAGTGTTCCAATAATGACCGTTACCGAAATTAGAACGACATTGATGATGAAATCAATAAATAAATAAGTTAATCTCCTGCATAAAATGCATTGTCAGAAGACGCTCAATTAGTCGTGGGGTCACCAACCCGAAACCCGTATAAGTTAATTCTCTCCGCGTCTGTTTTTACTCGTAATGAGGCGTATTGTTGTACTAATTGAATAGTTTCTGTGTCGAAGCGATAATCACCCACAAACTGGTACCTCCATCGACAGTAAAAATTACAGTTTGCCAAAACAATGAATAGATTTAATTGGTATTTAAAAGTGTTTTGACCCGCGCAATCAATAGACCAGACCAGTCGTGCCAACCCATGATGTGGTTCGGCGAGATGTGGGCCGAGACTGTCCTTGTCCATCCAGCACACCTTATAGCAGAGACAATTGTCTCTGCCTTATAGGGCATTCCCCGCGCACGTTGCCCACCTGTGACTCACCTGCCGTCAATTACGCGTCACATTCTGTGCAGCACGTACATCTTGTAAACACGAGCGTACAAGCGGATGTTGACAATCGCGACAGATATGAGACATGAGGATATAATCTAGGGCTCACCTCAGAGACAGGACCTCCACCGAGGGCATCTTCCGGAGAAGGGAGACGTCCACCAGCTCGCTACCCCTGTGAAAGACACGTTTGAGGTTAAGTGGTAGGGGAGGAAAAAACGCGGAAGTCGCGCCACCCTTGACGGAATGACAGGAGAAAAATTGATCGTTTGGAAGAAAAATCTAAGCGAAAAAGGAGTCGTACCAGCAATTGAGGCGTTTTATCTTCCCCAAATCTGAGATTTTGGTCCTGGCGATGACCATCTCCTCGGTGAGCCGCTTGGCCATTCTGACGCGTCCTTGTAAATGCACAAACTGGAATTTTGAAATTTGATCGTTGTTGTTTTATTTACATCGTTCACTTTGCTCGGATTGTTTGCATTTCCACCGGTTAGGACGATACGTCCGCTCTCTGCACTAATGTTCGACGAACTGTTGGAGAACTGTCACATTCACATCACATTGTTAAATTTTCACTGGGGGGGTCGTGCTTATTGGCAGTGCGCATACTCATGCGTGTGCATGGTTGCTTACATGCTTATTGTCCTGTTTTTTCCTTTGTTTTGAATGTTTGTTTAGGATAGTTTGAGCCATCACATTTATTCCTCGACTTTCTTTATATGTATGATTCATGTTTTGTGTGCTCTCTGTTAACTTGTATTCCTTTTTTATTCTTTTATGTATTGTTGATATAAAAAATATGTATTCTTGGTTGCCTATATTCCGCACAACGGTTTTAATTCGAAGTTAAAAAAGATAATGACATTTTTTACTCTTCACGTTTCATAATATAGCTATTTTTCTTATTCGTCATACCACAATTTACTCTTCATACTTTTTTCAATTTGTTGCGCGCAACTTCAGAGTGCTGTGTCACCACAGGTTCCCCGATCCCCCCTCCCTCTACTAACATTTTGAATTATCCTTGAAAGTTTCCGGCTTATCTAAAGCAGAGGCAAGCAGTTTCGCGTTCCGCCATAATTAATTGACCACACGGTATGTATCCTCTTGTGAGGAACGTGTGATTACTGTCTCCCATTTGCGGTATCAATACCGAAAACATCCACATTTACGACCCCCATTAAGTGCGAGTAAATGTGAGGTTAGATAGGGATTCCCCCATGGACGCGAAGGTACCAACCGTTTTTGTAGTTACAAAATGACGGCAGTGTTGTTGCAGCAATTCAAGGAAAATCGGAAAGTCCACTGGAACTCTGACTGGGACTGTTCCAGCGATGAGGATAGCGACTGGGGATGCAAGGGGGCGACGGACTTTTTGTACGAGAAGTACAAGCCGGCCCCGGTGCAGGTGGACCCGGAGAAGCACACTATTATAGTGGTGGGACCAGAGGAAGAAGATGTAAAGACACCTGTGTTGAGCCAGGGACAGAAGAAGAGGTTGAGGAAGAAGAGGCGTAAGATGCGGGATGCGATGAAGGGTGAGGAAAGTCAGTCTGGTTCTTTATTGGTCCAGGAAGAGGCGGGAAAGTCGGTGGGAGATGATCAAGAAAGAATAAAGGGAACGACTCGGGAAACGAATACTGCCGACCCTGTTCTTGTAGATGGGCAGTCTGACCCTTCACTCTCTTTAGTTGTGGAAATTCCTTTGGTGCAGGCAGACTTAAAACCAACCAAAGCCAAGAGAAAACGCAAGAAGAAAAAACACCCCGCTGTTCTCCCTCCGGAAGTCCACTTCCGACTGAACGAACTCCAAGAAAAGCTTGTGACGTTCGTCGCCATGGGCGATATTTCCGACGACAACATCGTCTCGGAAGTAGATCACTACCTCCAAGTGCTCCAACAACTAAACATTCCGCTATCCAAATGCACCCTCTGCTTGTCCGCACTCTTGAAGAACACCGGCCTATTGACCACCGACGACGAAGACGAGGTATTCGATGTGGTACGCTTTTTTGACGAAATGGAGCTGATCATCATCAACACCATCGCCAACAACAACTACGAGAGCGAACTGCCGACTCCGATGGATGACCGAGAAAGCCACGTTTTCGTGACGATGTGCTGCGTTCTATTTCGATTGATGGAGAGGATGGTCTTTAAATTGAACCAGTCGACCGTTCTGACCTTCTACAACCCGATCTTTTTACACTTCCCTCCGGAAATCATCCAGCGCTCGTACTTTCTGAATTTGGGGAACGTCATGAAGAAGAGGCGGGAACAGCGAGAGATCAGGGTTGCGAATCAGCGAAAGGAACTCCTGGAAAAGATCAGTGGCCGCTTGAAGAATCAAATTAGCCATGAAATCATCGAGGATCTGACTCGAGAGCGGCATTTTTTCCACGGTGAAAATTACGTGTTGGGGAATTCAAAGTCGTGGCGACAATTCAGAGAGACCTATCTGCAAAATCGGTTACCACCGAATGCGGTCGACAACACTGAGCCGCCACCACAACGGAATCAGAATACTAGCGCTGTAGAGCAACTTCTGAGGGACTGCAGCCCCCCTATAGTAATCACGGCCGTTCTCTTGTTGTTATTGTTTCAATGCCTGACCCCCTTTATCTTCTTCCTCCTTGGCTATACCGACGCTGTGATATGGTTGCTGCTACTTTTGTATTTGTGCAGTTACTTCCTTGTGACATTTAACCAAAGTTGCTAATATCATTATTTATTTTATAATATACGTTTATAAAAAGTTTCAGAAAATAGAAGTTGGGTGCATCTTATGCCTACATGCAATATATCCTTAAAATTAGTCTTTTAGTAAAACAGTCCTCAGGGCGTCCTCCGGTCGGATCTCCAACACGGCGATAGTCCCGTCGTTGAAATCGAACGACACCCCTCCGTCCACCACCAGGCTGGCCTCGTAGCAGTTGGATTTGATCTCCAGCTTCGATACGAAGTCTCTCGGCTTGATGCCCTTAGGATTGGGCCACACTCCGGCAGAAATCAGGTCGCGGATGGTGTAGCTCATGCGCTGGTCGTCTGCAACCAGAGTGTGGTTAATTGCTTACTCATACTCGGATTAACAGTTGAGAGTCCAACCTGCTTTGAACACCAGCCTCTTGTTGTACATCTCCGCGATTTTCGCCGCCAGCTGTCCCCTGTCCTCGCACGAGTTGATGTCCACCAGAGAAAGCAGTTCGGCCACCGATTGCGCGGACAGCCGGTTGATGCTCAGGTGCCAAGAGGTGGATCCGGTGCCCGTGCACGCGCACACCCCCGAACACTTGAGGCTGGTCTGCTCCACCGAGCCGTTGATCCTGAGTTGCAGGTGGGAGACGCGCGAGGAGGTTGTCTCGCCGACAAACACCTGGAAATCGAACGATTTAGTTCGTGGGTAAATTAGGGGGATATACTGACCTCGTTTAGCGCCAGCACCGGCAGCACTCCGCTCTTGTACTCCTTCTCGTCGGTCACGGGCAGACAGTACTCCTGCATCTCGTGCAGGCACTTGGGGACGATGGCGTCGCGGCTGCTTAGCAGTTTGATCCTGATCCTGCTGCGCAGCAGCCAGTCGAACTCGCCCTGAAAGATCAAAAGGTCTAAATTTTGTGAATATAGTGCCAAAAACTTCACCTACCTTTTGTAACTTCTCTACGGCCCGTCTGATATTATTTGAGTACTTCTTGGGTAAGCACAAGTGTCCTTCAGATCTTGTGGGGTCCGAATTAAACCCGATCACCGGTTTGGAGTTGTCCCGGATCTTGCTGGAGGCCAGTAGAAACGTACCATCCCCACCGGTGGGCACGACAACGTCCGCCCATGACACCTTGTCGTTGCTGTAGCTAAATCTGTTGACCACCTCCACGTTGAGACCCATCTTGTAGAATGTCTCTATCACGTTCCTCTCAAACTTCTTGTGTAGAAGATGCGAGTCCTTCAACTTTTCAAAATCGGTTCCCCTGTGTCTGAGTATCCTTTCCAGCTCCTCGTCGTCGTTCGTGTTGTACTTGCGCTTCTCGAACTCGTAGCGAGAGAGCTTCGAAATGACCAGGACGTTGTGCATCTTGAGGAAGCTGTCAGGGGCGGTCGCCACATTTTTGATGCCTGAAAGAGTAAGTATAATTCAAATCCCGCGCGCCATCGGCGCCTACTGCGCCGTCGTTGCGTAACACCACGCAGCTGTCACTCCGGAGCGAAATGACAGCACAGAGTAAACAAAGTTTTTGAGCAATAAACGAAGATCCTAGACTCCCTTACCTAGAATAATATCCTTAAATGAAGTCCGTCTTTTGAACATCGGATCGTGTCGCGTCAGCGAAGCCCTGGCCGCATGTGGAACCCCAATTCGGGCGATTTTATCGAAGTCTATAGGTTAGGAGTCGACCGAACTTTGCACCGGCCCGAAACCCTTATCAGCAATTTCACAACGTCGCTGCTTCTGTTTGCTTATTTTCGTTTTTTGTTGAGTTCCAGGCCAAAACCCGATCGAATCCTCACATCTTCGGCTCGCGAACCCCGACAAGATGGCGCTGCCCGCGAAATGGCCGCGCAAAAAGACACGACTTATTTGTGAAATCTTAAAAGGAAAACAAAGAGGAACTTGTTCTCAATAGTTATTGCTGTTTATATCTCCTTTATATACCAAGTACTTCGTTTATTTAATTATTTTACTGCATTCTTTGCAAAATTATGTGCCTTGATTTTGTCTTAATTATCCACATTCCTTTCTAGTTTTTTTTCTTTAATTTCTTCTCATTGATCTCCTGATCTTCGCCCTTTTAGAGTTCCTGCCACGACGAGAAGGCGCCGCCCGTCAAACGGCCACACAAAAACAGACAGCTTAACTGAAATATTTATTTTTTCTGATATGTTAAAACTACAACAACGAGGAATATTTACAAATTTTAAATATAGGAAGGTTGGGGGCGTCCGAGAGTGGCGCGGGGGGCGACCCGGCCGCCCCCAGCGTCACCGGGCGCCTCCAACCGCGCACATGACGTAAATATCGTAAAAGGCCTATCAATATCTTCTGTGAGGTGGAGTGTCTTGAGCCGAAAGTTTTCCTCATCAACATGCCGTTTGTCCGTTTGTTGTGGAGGTCTGAGGTCCACAACAAACAACGAAAAGCCTTTCAACTGCCTCATGCCACAATTTGCTTCCTAACTCGAAATTGTGCAAATCGTGCAACCATGCTTCTATCCTCTAAGTTAAGACTACTTAAATTAGGAGATGCAGTGGACTTAAACGTAATTAACAACCTGTGCCCCGGCTTGAGGCCGTCTAGCCTGCGGTAGTCATTGACTGTGTTTGAGCTGTTTGTCGTGAATAAAAGGCAGGGGAGCTCCAAACCGGGGCGTGAATCCTATTGAGCATTTAAAATTATGTAACAGTAACAGATAGGGGCCGCGAAAAGGAACCAGATTTCCTGGGAAAGCTAAACCTGGAAGGGAGGAGGAACCCAACTTTGCGTTGATGTTAATTCAAGACAAAGTGGGCCCCATACTAACCGCCGCTCATATGGACGCAAAGAGCAACAATTTAGACTCCTTAATACAATTTTGATCAAATTCAGGGGAAGGCCCTAATTGTCGTAAAGCTTTACATTTCCCGTCATAACTTTAGGCTCTTTTTTACCAGAATTTGATCACCACTGTAATTGCATTCATCCTTTAGTCTTTGTAAAAACTGTTAACATTACCAAACTACGATTTTGGCATTATAAAATTCAATTTTTAGGTTAGAACGAGCTAGTACCTTCCCATCAATATTTTCGCGGTTTATTTCTTCACGGATGCGATCGAATGCATCGACGTCTTTTATGATACCGACGGTCATCACAATGGGGCGATTTTACACTGAAATTACCGCCAACAATACCCGGACTAACTATGATTTTGAGGTTACGTCAAGTCTGGTCAGGTCCACTTTGTGAGTTCCGTTAGCCGACGGAACCTATAACAAGTCATAACATGCTTTAAGCCCTTGCCCCTAGCGCCCCCGCACGAAACCCGGCTCCTCCTCGCAGTGGCCAAACTAACAATACATGATATGGGGCTAATTGTGTGGCTCAGGGAAATACATGATATGCCTAGACTTACAAACCATGGCGACTAGAGAATAATTGAAGAGTGAAATTCTAGCTTAATTTTGATTCCGGAATGAACCCACGCGGTATACGTACCTCTCATCGACAGTCACAGTCGCACTGGCTGTCCCAGCGCCCCCATGCGCTTACTCTACCTAGTAACTACTAGCCACAGTGCTTCCACGTGGACTTCGAAGCAACGTCAGCACCGTGTTAATGCAAGAACTCTCACTGTCTACCTAGACATGCACAGGCGGAGGAGCAGGTAAGCTACGACTACGAGTGTTAAATGGGGGCCACGGCGAGTCGAGCTCAAGGCCCCGTTACACATGTCCTCCTCACAGAAGCACATGTGACCCGTTCCGCTACTTTCCATCATGCACACGTGGTCCACCATGAAGAGGTTGATCTGCAGCTGGGAGGTGCACGTGCGCCGCACCACCTCGTACGCTGAAACAGTACAGACGTACGGGGGTTGAGCGCGGTCAGGGGGACATACGCGACTTGGCGTTCCGCACCATCTTGACGCAACAGCCGTTGCAGGTCATGAGGGGCGGCTGGTCGCGGGGCAGCGCCGTGTAGTTAAAGGGGTCCTTGCAGCGCAGGTCCGACCAGCTGTCGCACTCGTAGCAGTAGATTTGCCGGGCTAAAAACAGCACTTTCAGAAATGCGGGTCCCAATAAAAATATACTTCCGCAGATGAATTATCACCAGGAAGCGACTGGAACGATTTAAAGTGGCGACGACAGGTTTGTTTACGAGACGTTTTCTGGGGGGCGGAGGCGTTTGATCGCTTTGCACTTAGGATTTATTTATGTAGCGGCTCTTATTTATTTATATCTAGGCGGTTTTGATGATTGAAAAATTGTGCGCCGGGGCCGACCCAATTTAGAATCTCAGAACTCTTGATTGCCTTTGTGGGGTGGGAAATTCGAAAGTCCCCAAGAAAAAGTCTTGCAACTCTAGACACCGAAAATCCACGGCTACCACACAATCGGAAAAACGGCACGCTTTATTGAGACCACCGTTGTGTGACAGCCCGAAAGACAGACACTAACCCTGGAGACTTACTTTGGCATTCTGCATTAACAACTCTTGTTATTGCTAGCAATACAATCACTGAAAACATAAACAACATTATTATATTGTTAATGATTGAGACAACATTTAGGACAAACAGTGCAAGATGTTTACGCAAAGCCACAATTTAACATGGATTACTTTCAATCGTTTCCGTTCAGCGGGCTCGGGCCAGATCCCGCTGGACGGACCACCAAGTCGGTTTCACACAGCCGAAAAGTGAGGCTCTGACTGTCTGACCCAATCAGAGACACACTTTCCGCGGCACACTCGGAGCCGAATTTAGTTAGTCGAACAATATTTACTCACGGGCACACGACCACTGACTGTTTGCAAAATGAACTAAACAGACTGCAATCATAACGAAAAATTACACCAATATCGACCCGAAACCACACTGCCATACCTAGGAGGGGCCAGGAGCGGCGCACCGCAGCCGCCGTCGTCATTTTACAGTTTCGCAACTACCACAGACACTATCGTCGTCATCATCGCGGGGCCCTTTGGCTCATTGCGGCCACTTCCGAGCGGTGCATCACTAATATTGATCGCTGCGCCGTGGTCTCCCTCTCGGACTTCTTCGTCTCGGTCGCTTTCCATGCGGGTTTAGCCGAAATCGTGACGGGCGGGACCCCCACTGTCGCTGATTTTTTAGCGCGGTTTTATTCCAATTTCTCTGGTCGAATTCGGGGGAGATTCGGCGAATCTGGAGGTCCTCGGGGACGTGCGCATGAGCGGTTGCTATTTCGAGCGGGAGACGCGTGATTTATGGGACTGTAAAATATTTGTTTGTTTAATATGTGAACCGTAAAGTCGTTCAATTAATATTTGTGGGGCAGGTGCCCGCACGTGTGTAGAGTTTAAGGGGAGTCGGGCCCCCACAAACGACAGCAGCTATGAAGTTCGCTCCGCATCATAAAAATGTTTTCATAATTACCTACATCGGCTATAATTTCATAAATATATGAATGTAATTGTGTGCCACAACTGACCTGTTTATTTAACCTGTGGGAACCCCCGAATAACTAAAAAGCTCCTTCTTTGCTATTGTCGGAACTCGCAAGTCAATCTAAAAAATTGAGGTTAAAAACTATTTCTGTTTTTATACGTTGGTATTTCATATTAAACATTTTATTTTGTGCATTTTACACGTTGCAGAATTTGCAACCAAAAATCCTCTCCAGGTTGGTAGTTCTGAGTGGTTCTGAGGTTCCCTTTTTTTAAATCGTATTTAAATTTTCGATATAACACCTGTATAATATTGGTGTTGCCATGGAGTAATAAAATAAAACTTCTATCCGTGGGTGCTGCTTTCACAAACGATCGTAACCTAAAAGTCAAAGTTTGCAATTTGCGATCGATCTCTACTTGATTTAAGCCTTTGGGGCTGTCTGAATGTTGAATTTGAAAAAAAAAAAGATGCTAAAATGTATTTTAGTCAGAAGATATTTGTGGAAGATTGAGGTTAGATAACTTTTAACAAAATATATTTTTTATGGATACGGCTTTACAAATCACCTGTGAGTGGAGCAACATAAACAACCATGAAGGGGGGCCTGAATATTTCAACTGTGAAACAGCCACTTTGAGGCAACCTCTCATTTTTGGCGTTTCGCCCAAGATATACACGTGTGGGAAGTGCCCCTTTGAGACATTCTTTGGCTTGAGATGGCTCAGGCACCTCTCAACTGACACCAAACAAGAAGCAGCTCCGGCCGGAGACACCACAGAAGGAAGCACTCACAGCCCGAGTTCCAGTGCGACAACTGCGACTACGCCACCACCGCGAAAGCCCATCTACTTAAACACCAAAGGAATAGACACTTACCGGCTCACGAAATCCCCTGGTTTGAATGTGACCGATGTGATTATAGGGCGAAAGAGAAGGGGGCATTGAAGCAACACCAAGCCACCAAACACTACCCGATCCGATGGTTCCACTGCGATCAGTGCGACTTAAAGACAAAGTTCAAATCGGCGGTGAACCAGCACAAAATCCTAAGGCACACGGACGACAAGTGGCTTCAATGTGACCAGTGCGATTATCGCATCAAGTTCAAAACGCAACTCAAGCAGCACATCATCAACAAGCACCTCGAACCCGACGAAATCCGGTGGTTCCTCTGTGACCACTGCGATCGACGATTCAAAACACAACAGAACTTGAAACAGCACATGAGACACGTGCACGAGCCCCGCCGGACCGACATCCAAATCAAGTGGTTCGAATGCGGCCAATGCGACTACAAGATCAGAACCAAGTTTCAGCTGCGCCAACACGTCCTGAGGACGCACCAACCAGATCAGGTTGAGTGGTTTCACTGTGATCACTGCAGATACAAGACCCCCAATAAAACCCAATTGAGGCTCCACAAAGTCCGCCAGCATCTACCTTCTACCGAAATTCGGTGGTTCGTATGTGAGTATTGCGGACACCTGACAAAGACGTCGTCGCAGTTGTTGGTGCACAAAAGGAAACACGTGCCGGAAGGAGAAATTCGGTGGTATTGCTGTGAGTGGTGCGACTACAGGTCGAAGAGAAACGGCGACTTGAAAATGCACCACTTTAACAAACACTTTCACGATATTCAGTGGTTGGAATGCGGTCGGTGCGCTTTTAAAGCGAAAACGAAGCAGGGGCTCGACCACCACTCAAAGTTGAAACACGCGAGGGAAAATTAGATCGATTCAGTGGCGTTAATGTGATTAGTGCAATTTTATTCCCAGTTGCAACTTATTTGGGAGTTGAGAAAATGTATAAAATAAAAATTATATTGCGAGACTACGTTCATTTCTAAAATTCATTTTGAGTGAAAAATCCTTACCGAGGAGGGCGACATCGGGTGGCCTCACATTTGATGTCTTTTGTGCTTAACCAAATTTAGGTTATGTTAGAACTGTCAGAAATTTGAGGTTAGATCCTTCAATCAACACTTATTTGTATTTTCTACATCTATGCAAAATGTCTAGTCTTTACTATTTACGACATGGGGGACCCACCTTCTTCAATTGCGAAACGGACAGTTTGGAGCCACATCGGTGCCCGAGTTGTGACTTCACGACTGATCTTACGGTCTCGATGAAACACCACTGCGGTAAATCGGATCTTGAAGGTGTTCCAGCCGAAACACTGAAGAAGTACTCATGTGGCAACTGCCTGTTCGATACGCACTTCAGCTTGAAGTGGCTCCAACACGTCTTAGGTGGTTGTTCGTCGGAAGCTGTGCAGTGGTTTACATGTGACGAGTGCAATCACAAGACCCGAACCAAGTCCGGATTGCAACAACACAAAAAGAAGCACTCCCAGTCCCAAATAACCTGTGACCAGTGTAAGTACAGGACCACCTCAAATGCGCACCTGAAAAGACACGTGAACAACAAGCACCTGGCCGCCGACGAAGTCGAGTGGTTCCACTGTGATCAGTGCCAATACAAGACTAAGATCAAGTCGGTATTGCGGCAACACAAGGTCTCCAAGCACGTCCAAGACGAGGATGAAATCGAATGGTTCCAGTGCAGTCTGTGCGACTACAAGGCCAAACTGCGCTCGACTTTGCACCAACACAAGGTCTGGAAACACAAGGAGAACAAGTGGTACCAATGCGATAAATGCGATCACCGGACGAAATTCAAGGGGAAGTTGAAGCAGCACATGAACTGCAAACACCTCGGAGAGAGCGAAATCCAGTGGTTCGACTGCGATCAGTGTGAATACCGCTGCAAGTCCAAGGAAAACCTCAAAATGCACATGGTTTACAGACACTTAACCGACGCCGAGATCAAATGGTTCGAATGTGACCAATGCGACTACAAAACCAAAACGAAGCGCCAGCTACAAAAACACGCCTCAAAACACGAGGAAGGACACCACGAATGGATCCAGTGCGCCCACTGTTACTACAAGGCCAGAACGCCGGGGCACCTCAAGATGCACTCCATTCGGTTGCACCTGCAGTGGATCGAAAACAACCAGCCCCCGACGGCCCCGCCCGTCCGGTGGCACGCCTGCGATCAGTGCGACTACAAGACCAAGAAGAACTCGAACCTCAAGAAACACCAGATCTCGAGACACCTGCGGGACGACCAGATCCAATGGCTCGAATGTGGCCAATGCGACTTCAGGACCAAGTCGAAGTGGGGGCTGAAGCAGCACACGATGCTCAAGCACTTGAGAGACGACGAGATTGAGTGGTACGAATGTGATGAGTGCGACTACAGGGCGAAGCGCAATTCGCACTTGCAGCAACACATCCGGGCGAAGCACGCGCGGGACGACGAGGTCGCGTGGTTTCAGTGCGAGGTTTGCGAATACAAGACGAAGAAAAAGTGCGACCTGCAGGAGCACACGATCAGAAGGCATCTGGAAGACCACCAGATTCGGTGGTTTAAATGTGACGAGTGCGATCACCGATTCAAGATCAAGTGGGACCTGAAGCAGCACAAAAGGGTGCACAGTAAAAATGTTGTGGTAGTGATTAAATAAAACAATTTTAAAGAATTGTATATATTTATTTAGTAATCCTAAAAACCACGTTGGCATGTTTCCTCAGTATGTGTTGTTTCAAATTTCTCCCGGTCTTCGTCCTTTTGCCGCACTGACAGCACTCAAACCACTGGATCTCCTCGTCCTTCAAATGATCGGCCACATTGTGTCTCTTCAGCTGCTGCTTGAACCTCGTCCTGTACTCGCACTTCTCGCAACTGAACCAGGTCGTCTCCTCGTCCGACAGATGCCTGTTCCTCACGTGTTTCTCAAAATTCCATCTGGCCTTCCCCCTGTAATCGCAACGGCCACACTCGAACCTCTTCGCTTCGACGTGCTGGTGCGAGACGTGCTTCGCCAAATCGGACCCCGTCATCGTCCTGTAGTCGCACTTACCGCACTCGAACCACTGCACGTGCTCCAGCGCAACGTGTTGCCGCCTCTTGTGCTTGCGCAGCGCCAGCTTCGTCTTCGTTCTGTAATCGCAGTGATCACATTCGAACCACTGGATCTCGTGGTCGGGCAGGTGTCTCACGATTTTGTGACGCCCCACTTCGTACCTCAGCTTGGATCTGTAGTCGCACTGGTCGCAATAGAACCAGCGAACTTCCTCGTCCGGGAGGTGCTTGTTGAGTTTGTGTCTGGCCAAAGTGGAGCTGACGTTGGTCTTGAAGTCGCAGCGGTCGCATTTGAGCCACTCGATCTGCAAGTGTCGGGTTTTCATGTGCTTGCGCAGCCCCCCTCTCCAACGGTAGCTGTGGGCGCATATCTGGCACTGGAAACGGGGCAGCAGCTGCAGGCAGCCCCCTAGGACGTGACGCAGCCAAGTCAGGGCGAAGTGGGAGGTGAAGGGGCATATGCGACAAAAGTAGCGCTGGAGGCGGGGCTCGGGTTGCTCTCGGGTTGCGTGGGCTTCTAGGTGGTGTCTGAACGCGACGGTGATGTGGGTTCTGAAATCGCAACTGGGGCACTGGTGCGGTTCGATGTTGCTGGCTGCGCAGTCGAATATGCTCGGCCAGCTGAAGGCTTTGGATTTCAGGAGTGAGCTGAATTCTCCCAGATTTTCCATGAAGAATTATTCTAACCTCAAAATCGCAGTTCCGGTTTTGGGGCTGAAAGTTCTCCTCTTGGTATCGTAAGACCGATTTTAGACATCAGTGACCGAAAACAACTGTACTTGTGAGCAATTTTTGAGTGAAACCAGATAAAGGCTGATTCTTCGCTGCGATTCTAACCTTAAACTTATAGTTCACGTCTTTTAAATTGCCACAGCAGTAATTCAGTCGTTCGGTAGAAACTCCAGAGCAAGTAAACAAGTCAGGGAAATGAAAACGATTACATATTTTATGAAAATCCAGTCGTGATTTATCGTCATAACCTACAAATTTTGCGGGGCGAACTTCACACCTGTTCACGATTATCACATTCACGCCACTGAACCTAATTCTCCATCGAGTGCATCAATTTCAAATGGTGGTTCGGCCCCTGTTTCGTCTTCGGTTTAAACGCACACTGCTCACGGTGCTTCTCTTCGTTTCGTAATCGCACCAGTCGCACTAGTACTACCGAATTCCGCTCCTTCCAAATGTTTTTTCTCATGTACCGACAACTGAGAGCTCGTTTTGGCTCGATGTTCGCACTGCTCGCATTCGAACCACTGAATCTCATCTTGCCGCAAATGTCGGCATATCTTGTGAAGTTTCAGCCCGCCGTCTGTCGTGCTTCTTTAGAATGTGATGGTGGAGTTGCCGTTTCTTTCTGGTTTTGTAGTCGCACTGGTCGTATTCGAGCCACTTGATCAGTTGCTGATTTTTTACGTGTCCTGCTAGTTCAAAATCTCACGGGTAGTGAGTCTTCCTGCACGCTAGACCGAATGCTATAGTTCAACACTTCTGGTTTCGCAGTTGAAATGTTGAGGTCGTCACCTTTCATATTTAATCATGTTTCTCAAAATAGAATCTCTAAAATTGAGTTCTGTTAACATAAGTATGGTTATAGATATTACATGGACGACAAAGTGTTACTTTTAATTTACATTATTCTGTCTGTCCGATTGAAACCTCCTTTTGTAAATTAAAAACTATTAAAATGAAGTATATTCGTCCTAATTTGAGCTTAGATCCTTCCCAATGACTATTTTTTTAACATACATCTTGTACAATCTCTGGTATCTACACAGTCCTGGGTGAAGTGAATACAAGACAGAAGACCAGTAAACCGCAGTTTTGAAGTTATAATTCCTCTTTACATAATAAAACATGTACAAATAAATTTAAATGAAACACAACAGACTAAATTGCTAAATCATGTTTTTCAAAATTTTCCGACACAGAAGTGACTTTCATTGGTCTAGTTCTTGGGCAAACACTCAAATCCGCGCGGGAAATTTGAATAAAGTCGAACCTCGACCCTACCTACGTTCCAACCTGGCCCTCCCCTCCATGCAGCCTACTCTTGTGCCTGTTCAAGTTCAGCCTGACGTCGCTCCTGTACTCGCACTTATCGCATTGATGCCACTCGATCATCTGCTCAACCAAGTGCTTCCTCGTCTTGTGCGAGTCCAAGTTGGCGCTGAGGTAAGTCAAGTAGAAGCACTGGTCACATTTAAACCACCGAACTTTGACCAGGTTTCCGAGGTGGCGCATCTTGATGTGCCTCTGCAACGACTGGCGGGACCTCGTGACGTAGTTGCAGTCCTCGCACTTGATCCACTGGTAGCCGCCGATGTGCTTCAGCTGGTGGATCTTGAGACTCTCGGTGGTTCTCGCTTTGTAGTCGCATTGATCGCAGATGAACAGCTCTTTGGATTTCCAAGAGTGCTTCGATTTGACGTGCATGTTCAAACGGATCCGGCTCTTGGTCTGGAAGTTGCACCGCTTGCAGTGGTAGTTGGAGGTGGAATGCTCGGCGATGATGTGGGAGTTGAGGGTGACGACGGTTCGCGCGCGGTAGCTGCACAAGCTGCAAGGCACCCACTTGACGTCTTTGCAATGTACGCGGTTTTTGTGTTGGTTCAAGTGACTTTTCAGTTTGCCTTTGTAGCCGCATTGGTCACATTGGAACCACTCGATTTGGCTGTCGTCAAGGTGCCGGCTGATCTTGTGTCGCGTCATGCACCCCCGGGTTTTCCCCACAAAAGGGCATTCGTCGCAGATGTACCTCTCGACCGCGACTCCCAATCTCGTTCCTTTTTCGTCGGCGGGGGACTCCGGCACCTCGACTTCTAAGAGACAGTCGGACTGTTTCCGGCAGTCTTTCAACTCGTGTTTCAGCCAGTTTAAAAGGAAGAACGTCTCGTAGTCACACTTCTCGCAGATGTACATCGTCACCTGCATTTCCACATCTTTGGACTGCTTTTTCACAAAGTGGTACTCTTGGATGTGTCGTTTGAGTACCACTTGCAATTCGGCCTGGAAGGAGCACTTCTTGCATCGGTGCATCTCCACGGTGCTGGATTCGCAGTCGAAGGGTGGACACCCCGTTGGGGGGCCACAGCCGTGCATGTTTGCGCTGTACCTGTTGGGGCCCACAATAAGCAGGCACGGTCAGGTTGGCCATGAAAACATACTAGAATCGACACAGTTTAGAGATGAGACGAATGCATTAATGGAGTGGATCTAACCTCAAATTTGTGTACACTTTGCAGGCTCGGTCGGTGGTGGTGGTTGAATCTAATCGGACAGGTGCATCTCCTATATTTAAATATAACAACCGACAATTTATAGTGAACAGGTGTTTTTAATAAACAACGCTTAAATAATAATATAATCAATTTTTACCGCTAGCTTCACATACGTTGAGGTTATTGGACCCGTGTGAAGCTAGTTATTTAAAAAATTGCTAAAAATTGCTTAAAATATAACTGCTTTTTACGTTCCTCTTCTCTGTTTACTTACTTCAGGGGAGCAGGGGAGTCTCAGTTATGAAGCCATCGACATTTCGTCGAGATATTAGACAGTAACATTGTTTAGAAGGGGGGTATACATATATTATAACCTCAAATATGTATCAAAAGTGACATTTTATAGATTTAGAATTGTTATAGATCTTTCTCTTTGTCCCGTATACTCCAGCCTTCCTTTCTGAGTCTGATTTATTATCCTTGCGTTGATTTACAAAATTGTTCAACATGGATGCTTATGGAAATCAGGTTTTCAAATAACGTGTGTCGTTTCTCACCGCATACAGCCGCGAATGTGTGATGTGTGTGATTCACATGTTTCAGTTTTTAAAAAACATAAAAGTAATAAGCAACGACACACGTTCTTGAAGCAGCCCATTTTCATAGGCGCTCTTCGTGAGTAATTTTATAGATCATTATGATATATTTTCGTTTCCCAACGTAACCTTTGATGATAATTATTCATTCTTGTTTAGGTTTGTGTTGTCCCATTTCGTTCGTTCAAACCTGGTTCGTGGACGTGAGTGTAGACAACAACTATTGCAATCAAATAAACTCGGTTCCTACCATCGTCCTACTCCTGTCCCAAGGGGGGGCTTGTTTTAGTTACCGTAAATAAAAATTAATCTCAAAACCCCCGAGACTAAATGGAGATGGGCGCGCACAGGGCAGATTGCGTGATCGTTCACCAAATATGCTTTGGTGCCAAGTTCCTTAATTTTAATCAGTAGCAGCAGGATCCTAGCCGCCTTTGAGACCCCAATAAAGCATGACAGTTTACACCAATCTTTATTCATCTATGTACATCCGTAATAAAATTTATATCCAATTTCAAAACTAACAGAACGTGACAACACCTAATTTCGAATCAACCACCGCGACCTAAGCGCCGCCATGTTCTCAAGGTTCTCCTTGTGACTCCACGGCTTCAGCAGCTGCAGCTCCTTCTCTAGGGTCGAATCCTCGTTCAGGTTGTTGCTACCGGGCTTGGGGGCGATGATCGACACCGCGACGTACGCCTTGGGACTCTTGTCGAAAAGAATCGGCTGTCCCGTGACTCTCCGATATGAGAACGTCTTCGAGTAGGTCTTATCCTGAAAGAATCGTGTGATTACGCGGGTTTGAGTGGTCGGACGTACTGCTAGGGATGGCTTCGAAAAGAACTGTTTTACGGGTTTCTCCTTGTTGCTGATGGGCGTCACTGCCGTCGTTCTTTTTGTGACGAAAGTGCCGAGGTCGATGTTCTCGGCCTCGCCGAGTTTCTGGAGCAGCACGCTGTCGCTGAGATTACCTGAGAAACGACACTTGTATTACTGGTTGCATTTCTGTATTGGTGTTCCAAACCCAAGAAGTTATGGACTTTACTCCACTGGTTGGGGTTGGCGGCGATCTTGATCATGAGCTCGAGGAGCAGCTCCCCGGCCGTGACGTTCAGTTTGTTCTCCTACAAAGCCGGCATTAACACTTAAAAGAAACTCATTAAAGACTCACATCGATTGCCGCATCCTTAGTCTCGGTCAGGGTGACTACAAAATATCCGTTATTGAAAGAAACGTGTGGCGGAAACGCTCACCTGAATGGAATCCAATCAGTAGGGCATAGTAGAGGGCGAACTCGACGTCGTAGGTCATATTTCTGATTAAAGTGAAGACGTGGTTGTCGTGGTCATCGCCTCGGGGGGCGAATACTCTCTTCTTATTCAAAGAAGGAAATAAAGAACGAAATAATCAAACCGCACCGACGTGAAAAGGATATTTTTACTGTCTCGGCAAGATGACAGGCTTCGATCGATCCTGCGCACTTTTCCACCGAAAACGCACCCAAATAATTCATTTAATGGTGGGCGCCCGGGACTCTTGTGGGTAGCGGTCGTTCCACAAAAAACACAATGATAATTAAAGTTACTGCAAAAAGAGTTGGTATTTGGGAGATGTATTATCGGTCAGTAGAAACTCTAAATGTTATTTATTAATTATTTGGTAATGTATATGTAGTTCAATGCATAACGTGGATAAGGGATCTTCCGCGTGTGCGCAAGAAGGGGCGAAATCGATATTCAGAATGGTTATGCGGCGATCCAACCCGCCAGTTCGACCTACTGTTTTTACACCAAAAATAAATATTTTCACGTTTCATATTTTTTCGTAATTCAGTACCAACGTGTTATCTTTGTTTCTTTTGAAAATATTCTCTTTTCCTTATGATCTTCAATTTTATCCCTTGTTCTGTATATACTTTAAAGTCGGGTATTCTTCGTTTTGTATACAAACATACCTACATTGTCTCTTATAGCTCTTTTGCTAAACCTAAAGGGGCGAAAATTAGAGGAAGAGACAGAAAATAGAATACCACAAGAGTGTGGAATGGAAATGGAACAAAAGAGAAAAACAAAATTGTATTGTCTTAACCAGAACACATAATTATTAACCCTTTAGTAGTGGCGCTCAGTCTGGGAGACCCGAGCCCTTTTCTACAGCCGATTGAATTTTTTAGTTTATGGGTCTGTCGGGCCCGGCGCGCCACCATGTTATATCTATATGCTAGATACATGTAAATTTTGTTTTGACTGATTATAGATGAATGAAGACCGTAAAGACCCTATATTGGGGCGTCATTACTCTAGTGCCTTCAACCCCAGACAATAGAGTATATTTGGTTGCCTATATTAAATTGATTATGTATTTGCAAATTAATTGTTAATAAAGAATCCATAAATTCCGTAACTTCAACTAGAACTCATAATACATCTATTCGTAGTTTGACCCCTATATGAACACCGACTATACAAAACTAATTTTTATAGGTTATGTTCTCGAAAGTCTGTGCCCCCATTGGCGCCCACTCAAGTTCGAGTTCAAGACCCTGACCCTCCAGAGGTGTAGATCTCAGTGTTTACTCCGCGAAGCGGCATTAGTGGAAAACAAAGCGTGCGGATCTCCTTATCTTTGTTTATTGCACCATTACTTTCCATTTTTAAGTACTTTGGACTTTACCCTCGATCCTCAACCTGTGTCCGCATAATTCCATTGGTATTTAGTAGAACTAGCAGTGTCGGGGCGTACGATCCAACAAGTAGGGTGTAAAAATGACTTCTTTGGTTAAAGGTAGTTTTGCTGATTTGTTGCTGCCCCAGTTTAACATAACCTTTAATTTATTAATTTTCATTTTCAGGTGTGGTTATTGTGGCTGCGAAGCGTACCCCTTTCGGTACGTACGGAGGCAAGTTCACTAAGACCTCGGTCACGGATCTGCAAACAGTTGCCGCTAAGGCTGCCCTCACGGCTGGTAATATCAAGCCAGAGCTCATCGATACAGTTGTTGTTGGAAATGTGCTCACTGTAAAGTTTAAAATACACAACTCTTGTTGTTTGTGTTTGAATGAGTCGATTTACAGAGCTCATCATCTGATGGGGCCTTCCTTCCCAGACACACGGCGCTAAGGGTGGGGATCCCTCAGGACCGTCCCGCTTTGTTAGTAAACAGGCTGTGTGGTTCCGGATTCCAATCCATTGTCAATTCAGTACAGGTAAGATTCCTACGTGATGATTCACGAATGATTATGTATTGAATATTACATAAATTAGGACATACTAACTGGAGCGGCGCAAATCTCCCTCGCCGGAGGCGCAGACCACATGTCTCAGACCCCCCACGTTGCCCGCGGCATCCGCTTCGGAGTTCCCCTGGGCCAGAACATTGTCCTGGAAGACTCCCTATGGCTCGGCCTCACCGACACGCACTGCAAAATGCCGATGGCTCTCACCGCCGAGAAGCTGGGGGCCCAATTCAGCATCACAAGAGACGAGGTCGACGCCTTCGCCCTGAGGTCACAACAAACGTGGAAAGCAGCCCAGGACGCGGGGCGCTTCAAGGAGGAGATCGCCCCCGTCACGGTCAAAGGCAAAAAGGGGCCCGTGACCGTCGACGTCGACGAGCACGCCCGTCCAGAGACCACCCTGGAGGGCCTCAAAAAACTGCCCACACTGTTCAAGGAAAACGGACTCGTCACTGCCGGCTCCGCTTCGGGAATTTGCGACGGCGCCGGAGCCGTGGTGGTGGCCAGCGAGGAGGCCGCGACGAAGAACAACCTCACTCCCTTGGCTAGAATCGTGGCGTTCTCAGTCGTGGGGGTGGATCCCACCATCATGGGGATCGGACCTGTGCCGGCCATCAGGAACGTTCTCAAGGCCGCGGGGAAGAGTCTGGACGACATCGATTTGGTCGAGGTAAAGTGTGCGGTGTAGCGTTGTCTTGCTGAGTCTGATTGTTGCAGATTAACGAGGCCTTCGCGGCTCAAACTCTCGCCTGCGCCAAGGACCTGAAGCTGGATCTCAACAAACTTAACGTGGACGGAGGAGCCATCGCTTTGGGGCACCCCTTGGGAGCCTCTGGAGCCAGGATCACGGCCCACTTGGTGCACGAACTGAGGTAACAATTTCAGTAGTAAATGGTAGCGACGTAAAATGTTTTTTTTTTTTTTTTTTTTGTAGACGGAGGAAAGCCAAGTTTGGAATTGGGTCAGCTTGTATCGGGGGTGGCCAAGGTATAGCTATTTTGGTCGAAGCGTTGTAAGATTACAATTATTTATCATCGGTTTTATGATGTGGAAACTAATCTTATAAGTATATTACTCCTATATTTTATACATTATCTGCAACAATAAAGATTTATATTCTAATGATTTCACGTTGTAACCTCTCTTTCGCACCTCGTATACCTGTAAAAGCGATCATTTTACCCCGTCCAACCAGTGCTGTGCATAAGTAAATCAGTGAGACCAGAGAAAAGCCATTCAATGCTACAAAAATATTTATTGAAACAAACTTGGAATATAATTCCGCAATAGTCATGTCAAGCTAGTCGCGATACTGTAACAATCAATTTTAATGTCGAGTATCACAGTAGTCTCAAAACATTAAAAAATAAACTTCAGGTGTCTAATATTAAAAAAAAAAAACAGATCAAACTAACTGCTAAATAAAAAACAAATTCTGAACACGAAACCGCCGGCGCTTCACCACTCCTCGTTATCATCGGCGGCCGGGGCGGCGAAGTCTTGGCCCTGCCCGAAGTTGTCCCCTCTGATGTCTCTGCCACCGAACCTGTCGCTGGAGCCCCCTTGGCTGAAACTGCCGAGCCATTCGGGGATCTCCTGCTTGGCTTGCGAGAGGATCTTGGCCAAGTCGGCAGCCAAGTTGGCGTCTTGATCCGGATCGAAAAAGCTGGTGGCCTTACCCTGATTCCCCACCCTTCCGGTTCGCCCGATTCTGTGCACGTACTCGTCTATGCTTTTGGGAAGGTCGAAGTTGATCACGTGCTGGACATCCTTGATGTCAAGACCTTTAATATTGACATTATGTTAGTTATTTATTAGTCGTTTATCGAGCGGGCCACGGCTCCATAGAAACTTAACGTTTCTAAAACGTCTGATTTCCATAATATGTGCTTTTGGAAGTACCCTAGATATAACAGAAGTTTTTAGCGAAAACTTACCTCGGGCAGCGACCCCCGTGGCAACCAACACCTTGCGAATTCCTCGCTTGAAATCCCACAATGCTTCTTCCCTCTCGCTTTGGTAGCGATCGCCGTGGATACTGGTGCAACGGATGTTGCGCTCGCTCAAGAACGAGGCCAAAAAGTCTGCAATCCTCTTCGTTTCGACGAAGACGAGAGTTCGTTCCTCGGGGGCCTGTTCGAGGATGGATAACAGTTTGGTTCTCTTATCGAATTTTTGGATTTGGAAGAACTTTTGTTCGACGTCGGTCGACGCGCTACCGATTATGCCGACAGCGAGGAAAATGTAGTTGTGTAGAAATCTAGAGGCCAATTGTTGTATCTCTTCTGGGAAGGTTGCGGAGAACATCAGGGTGCGTCTCTCCCCCTAAAATGCTCGATTAGAACAGGAAAAATTTAGAAGGATGGTATTACAGTGGCAGGCATGGACTGATGACTCAGCATCGCCTCCACGTCTCCCAGGAACCCCATATCCAGCATCCTGTCCGCCTCGTCCAGGACAAAATACTTCAAATTGGAAAACGACACGTGGCCTCTGGTCACGAAGTCTTTGAGTCGGCCAGGCGTGGCAACCAGAATATGACATCCCAACTGAAAACGAACCGATCAGAGCACGTCGATGACGTCGAAAATTGGCCTACCAAAACGCGACCGCGCTGGTGACTAGTGGACGTCCCCCCGTATACTACAGTCACCTTGATTGTCGAATTATAGGCAAACTTCTGCCCTTGCTCGAATATCTGTATCGCCAATTCCCTCGTCGGCGACATTATGACGACATTTGGATGAGCGCAGTTGTCTTCCGTGTTCGGAGGTTCCTTGTTGGTGAGCAGATCGTGGATAATTGGCAACATAAAGGCGGCTGTCTTCCCAGATCCGGTCTGCGCACAGCTCATCAGATCGCGTCCCTGCAGAATCGCCGGTATTGAATATTTCTGAATCGCGGTCGGCTTGGTGTAGCCGGATTTTTTTATGTTGTCGAGAAGGTGGGGGCGGAGCCCCGACGACTCGAACGACGTTATGGGGGGAGGGGCGTCCGTGCCCGTCACCTAAAACACAAAAAAAGATAAAACGTCGTCTGCGTTGATGTCATTTTGTGTTATAACACTTACATTAACTTCAATCTCGTCTAGCTTCATGAAATTCACCCCGGTCGATATTCCGCTCGTGAAGAGATCTTCGACGTTCTCCACCTCCTTGGGGACGTAGATCTCGCGTTTCTTTTCGGGCTCTTCGCCGCCCTCGCCGCGAGGTTCCCGGCCGCCGTCTCTACCGCCTCGGCCCCCACGTCCACCACGATCTTCGAAGCCACCTCGACCTCCGCGACTTCCCCGATCCTCGAAATCTCCGCGTCCCCCACGGTCCTCAAAGTCTCCCCCGCGTCCTCCGCGGTCCCCAAAACCACCTCGCCCTCCACGGCCACCGCGGCCGCCGCCCCGGCCTCCGCGGCCGCCTCCACGACCGCCGCCCCGTCTTCCAGAGTCGCCGTCCCCCCAGGAAGAACCGCCGCCGCCGCCGCCATCGTCGCCCCCGGCGTCCTGCCACTCGTCGTCTTTGGTTCCGTTGGACTTCCCTGTGGAAAACACACTATAGACAAAAAATCAACGCCAAGGAAAGGAAAGTAAAGAGAAAGAGAAGGGCTTGAAAAATACGGATTTAAAAACTGGAAAAACATGAAGAAAAAATAGAACGCGATAAAACAACACCAAGAACAATAGAAAAAAAGATGTAAAATTCCAAGCCATTCTAGAAAGAGTTTTTCATGGTAGTTTTGTGTTCTCACAATTGATCACATGGAGTGAAACATATTACACAAACTCACCATTGCTACCACCCCACGAGTCGCCCCAGCTGTCCCCGGACTCCGCCGGAGCAAAGCCTCGCCCCGCCGTGAACCGGCAGCCCCCTTCTGATATCACTCCACTTCGTGTGCTCTGAAACAAAAAGCAGACAAATAAATTTCCAGACATGTATGAGTGGCAAGTTATAATACCGTTGGACCGGCATTGCTGGGGGTCTCCCAATCGTCGTCGTCGCACATTTTGCACCTCTAATCTGACTTGGGAAGCTTTTTTTTCTCAGACAAAAAGTGACCTTCACACCGGTAGAAACTGCGGAACGTATTTGGAACAAAGCGATCAGTATTCATGAGATGAACCAAGCACGCAACTTACGTAAGTCTTCGGCAGTGGAGGAACGAGATGTTTGGGCAATTTTCTGCAAGAAATCTTACCTCGACAACCAAGGTTAGTCGGTTGGTGGCCTTGAGGATTTGCCGGCAAAACTTGGTGGTTTTGGTGCCAACATGAGCGAAATAAGTCACTAAATGGGGGGTGGGAATTGTGAAATTTCGATTTTGGATGGTCTTGGTGGACTTTAAAGAGACAGGACGCACGTGGAAATGTCGCGCAGCACGTTGTCAGGAAAGTCGCGGTAACGTCGATTTTTATTGCTGTAAAACATGCAATTTTGTAAATCCAAGTCGTATAGGCAGCACACTAAACAGGGCGTTGTCGTTGGGAGAGAAAGGCTCATCTCATCTTAATTTTGTATAGTGAAAAGTTGCTGACTAGAAAAGCGTGATTCTTCAGAAGTGCCTTATCTTCCAAGGCTAAACCTTCCTTTCAAGACACACTTGTGTGAAATTTATTTGATGAGACAACGGAAATTTTACCCGCCAAGAGTTGAATTTTGGCGCCCGTGTTATGACCAAAATACTTATTTATGTATCAAGGCACTATAGTCTTACTTTTCCATTACGAATATGTGTTTAGTTGCCGAGGCGATAGTCGATAAGATACAAGAAACTAGTTCGGCGTACATAAAAAGAAGTAGGGATGCTTTAAATGCGTAAAACCTAATTGGGGGTTTAATCCTTAAAAAAATATCATAATTTATTGTTATATATGCAACCAACAATATACCGATCGCCAAGTCGGCGGTAAAGTTGGGTTGGTCCTTTAGCCTTTTTAGTCGCAGATTTTTTGTTAATGTCATAACACGTGGTCATATACAGGTAATGGGGGCTATTTTCTTGTTGCACAAGCTCAGACTATGTTACAGGACAGGTGTCACCAGATGACATAACCTCAAAGTTTCATTATAATTCGCCTAGCGATGGCAGAAAGGACTCCACTTGTGATTTGTCTCCTGTTGGTCTCGTCGGTCGCTCTCATCTGTCTCGTGAACAAGGCTGTGACCACTACTGATTTCATAAAAGACGCCCCCGCGGAGTACAGCTGGGTCGGCCGGGGGGCTATCAACATTTTATCCTACATGACTGTGCTCTTGCCTGGTTTCCTAATTTATAAGTATATTCACAAAGTAAACTACTTGGGGCTCAGTGGGGACACGTTTTGCGACCGAGCGGTCCGTCTGTGTTTTGCAGAGAACGAGTTCGCCGCGAGCTTCCACCACAACGCAGCTGTAAACCAAAGAACCATTTACCAGGAGCTGTTTCTGATCTCATTTCACTTCTTCGGACTGCTCGTTTCGTACTTAACCTGGGGGGTCCTCCAGGAGAAAGTGATGACCCAGAAGTACATCAACCCGGGAGGTGAATCCGCGCAGTTCACGGACTCCCAGTTTCTGGTCTTCGTCAACAGGGTGCTGGCGTTTTCCATGTCTGGCTTGTACATGCTCTACCAGAGCTACACACAGTTCCATTGCCCCCTGTACAAGTACACCTTCTGCTCTCTATCGAACATTCTCAGTTCGTGGTGCCAATACGAAGCGTTGAAATATGTGTCGTTCCCACACCAGGTACTGGCCAAGGCCGCGAAGCCCATCCCCGTCATGATCATGGGCAAAGTGGTCTCCCAAACCAAGTACGAGTATTACGAATACGTGACTTCGGGCATCCTCTCCGTGGGTATGCTGTTGTTCCTCCTGGACGCCGAAAACGACAAGGCCGTCTCCGGGGCCACCACGGCCTCTGGGGCCCTCCTGTTGCTCTTCTACATCGCCTCGGACAGCTTCACCTCCAACTGGCAGGGCAGCATCTTCAAGACTTACCGCGTCAAGCCCATTCAGATGATGTGCTTCGTCAACTTGTTCTCGTGCGTGTTCACTGCCGTTTCGCTGCTCCAACAGGACGCTTTCTACGCCTCCGTCAGCTTCATGTTCAAGTATCCGCGGTTCTTCGCCGACTGCATTGTGCTATCGGTGTGCTCGGCCACCGGACAGCTCTTTATTTTCAGCACCATTTCCAAGTTCGGACCTCTGGTGTTCGCCATCATCACCACGATCCGGCAGGGCTTCTCGGTCTTGCTCAGCTGCGTCATTTACGACCACCACGTGGGGGCCACGGGAATCGGTGGGGTAGCGCTCGTGTTCCTCAGCGTCTTCTTGAGGATCTACTGCGGGCATAGGGTCAAGAGTGCTAAGGGGACGGGCGGCGCAAAGGGGCATCGGATTTTAGTGTGATCGACTTGTGATATAATAAATATTTAAGTGTGAAGGTTGTTTATCACCCGGCGCATCCACCAATTTCCTTCCATTCATTATTTCAATATTTGAAAGAAAAACATTAGCGTATAAGGACGTAAAGACAGAGACAAGGTCATAAACAACAAACTGGGAAATAAAAATTCTTCCTATCGTCAAACCGGGAAGCAGCCTGATGCAATTGTCACGACAGATTTATTGTCTTATTTATATCGGTTGCGTGTCAGGGGTCAAAGATACTGATAAGGACGCACTGATACACAAGCTGCACTCAGATGCAGTTTGAATCGGTCTCAAAATGCACTTCCTGTGCGTTGCACTCCTACTAATAACCCCTGCGGCGACAACCCAGAAAAAGAAGTCTGTATACCTCACTTTGTTTCCGCGCCTAATTTCTCTCACTTTTAGTGACCAATCCAAGTCGGGTTTCTTCTACACCATGCCCAAAACCTTGGTTTCTAGCAAAAACGAAACGATCTGCTTGTCGATCCACTCCTCGTCACCTACAGCAGCCCCGAGCAAACTCACAGTGGACCTCAAGCTGGGGCACAACCATCATGTGACCACTAGGATGATGGATTCCGGTAACACATACAGACTCTGTTTCTCTGTTGTAAAAACGGCTTTCAGAGCATTCGTGTTTCGAAATTCGCGTGCCCGTACACACTAAAAGCCAGCCTCAAACTGTAAACATCCGAGTGCAGGTAGCGATGAACGGGGTGACGTACTCCGCGTTCAACCAGGACCCTGTGGTGATCTACCCCAAAAAAAAGTACGTCTTGGTGGATACCGATAGGAATATGTATAAATCTGAAGACGTAGTGAAACTGAGACTGCTGCTGCTGAAGGAGAACTTGTTGCCCGAGGGGATCCCCGGCTTGTCTTACGTCAGAATGGTCAATCCGGTGGGTATGACCGTGGCGGTGTGGAAGAATGTCACCGCCGAATTGGGGTTGGTGCATCTAGAACACCAGCTGTCGCGTGATTCCATTCCTGTGAGTATGTTGTATGATTATAACAGTTAAATAAAAGACCGCGTCTTCACATTCAGGGCAAGTGGAAAATCGAAGCCGACGGAGAAACAAAGAAAACCTTCGAAGTAAACAAGTACGTGATTCCCCGGTTCAAGGTCTTGGTTTCACACCCAAAAACGATATACTACAAAGCCCCATCCGTGGCCATCAAGGTTTGCGCAAAGTACTCTTACGGGGCCACAGTCAGGGGCACGGCCTTCGTGAGACTCAGTGATTCCCACAATCACGTCAAAACAGTTCAAGCGCTCAAAAAGGTGAAAAACCCAAAAGTTACAACAACGTTTTCTAATTTTTTTGCAATTTAGATGTCGGACGGCTGTTCCGATTTCACGTTCCACCAGAACGAGCTGCTACTGGCACAAATCCGAAGAACCGACGATTCAAAAATCAGCATCTTGATTACCGCGACCGTCACCGAAGATGGAACTGATAAAATCGAGCTGACAACAACGAGGAGTTTGATTTCTTTTCAGCTTTTCAGCGTCAAGTTTGCGAGGATCGAGAGCTTCTTGCCGGGGTTAACTTACCACGGCGCTGTTGTTCTCGGTAACGTACATGGGGTTTTGAACGAAGAAGTGGTCGAGATTTGTTACAACGTGGCGATCAACAAGAGTTGGAATTACGTGGACAACGAACAGTGTTCGAATTCCACAATCGGGGATAAAAGGACGATTCATTTTCGGGTCCCACCTTTGAAGGCGAGTGTTGTTCATTTTCAGTTGAATGCGAGGGCTGTTGGGCATGAAGAGATCCACGATGAGTTGCTGGTCGTTAGAGTGTATTCACCGTCTTCCAGCTACATCACGGTGGAGGAGGTCCAACCGGCGGAGAAGAGTTGTAGACCTGCGCAGCAGTTTTCCCTCGAGTACACGACTAGCAATATGAGGGAGGGTGAGAATGTGACGTTCTTCTACATGGTACTGCTCTATAGCGTTTCGCAAATTAGCCCACTTATTTCAGTGTCATTTTTGCAGATCAAAAGCAGTAACCGGATTTACAAGATGCAAAAACTGACCCGCACGGTCCAAAGCACCGTCTCCATCTCCACAAATAACACGCAGGAAACTGTGGGACTCAATCACAGACACACAAAGCTGGACGTTCCCAGTGACAAGTTCACGTTCAAGGTTCGCCTCGACAGCAAAATTATTTCGAATTATCAGTTGCTGGTGTACTACTTGACCAACAAGGGCGAAATTGTGTCCACAGTGAAGGAGGTAAAGATGGGAATTTGCCTTTCTAATGAGGTAATAATTCGTAGATATGAAACCCAAAAAGCACCGCCGTGTTAATCTGGCATCTTAGGTCAAAGCCAATTGGTCACACAGACAAATCGTCCCGGGAGGAACCGCCTCCTTACTTCTCGAAACGAAGTCAGACTCACTTTGTTCGGTTGCCACCGTCGATAAAGCTACGACTTTTATTAGCGGCGTCGGCGGAGCGACGAGTGTGAAGGGTTTAGTAGCACCGTTTTTGGAGGAGAGAGAATCGCCACAGTCGAGGAGGAAGGCGTGCGTTGCACCCACGAAAAGAAACAAAAACGGTAAATCAAGATCGCTAGGGTAAAACGGGTTGAAAATTCAAGGTCGTTTAATACACACTCAATTAATTGTTAATTATTCTTACTTTTAGCCCCTGCTTTCGAAGAGAAAGAGACGCGTAAGAAGAGGTACATCTACTCGTTTTCCGAGGACTATGACGCCTTTGACGTGTTCAATGTAAGTAGCCGAAATTTGGTTGCAACCCACTACCTTGACTGTTGTAGAAACTTGGAATAGTTACGATCACCAACTTCAAAATAGTAACAAAACCATGTTACGTAGGTAATAAATTGCATCCCCTATGTTTAAACCAAGTCGCATCAGATTATTGTTTCAGGACCGCCGCCCTCGGCCGAGAACGCAGGTTCCACGACACTTCTTCTTGTGACAACTTTGAATCTTAAATATCTTTTTAGTGGAGTTCCTAACTGATCAGTACGATATCCAGGGTGAGAACAGCGCCACTCTGGTCAGATCCTACTTCCCGGAGACATGGCTGTGGGAGCTCATTCCAGTGAGGTAAGAACATTTTAAAAAAGACGAAGGCGTCAGGGCGATTTACAGAAACGCGGCAGTCATCCATCGGGATATCCCTCACTCCATCACCACGTGGACGACCAGCGTCATTTGCGTCTCTGCGACCGACGGTACGGGAGTGAGCAGCCACTCGGAGATAACGACCTTCCAGCCGTTTTTCGTCCAGGTTTTGACTCCGTATTCGGTCAAGAAGAAGGAGACGCTGTATCTCCACGCTATAGTGTTCAATTATCTGACGTACAACATTCCGGTAAGTGTTCGAACTGGATCGAGGCTTTAGGCGACTCGTATCTTTCAGATACGAATCGGTTTGGAGGTCTCGCAGGGTTTGAGCTTCATCGACCCCATGCACAAGAGGAGCTTCTCTTATTGTGTTTTGAGTAACAACACAGTGACGCACGTGTTCGAATTGAGAGCAGTCAAGGTGGAGAAAGTGAACGTCACGCTCGCGGCGGAACTGGATTCTTCGTATCCAGGCGAATGTGGCCCGGATATTCTAATCAACAAGAGGTATAAAGGTTTTTTGCAACTTTTCAGAGCCGCCGATTTTCAAATTTTCTCTACCGTTTCCAGAGACGTGGTATTCAAAACCTTTCTAGTGGAGCCCGAAGGATATCCCGTACAACACACAAAGTCGGCGCTGCTCTGCAGCAGCTCAGGTTCCAACCAAACTGTTGTTACAGACTATAACTCGCTAAACAACATCTCCTGGAGGCTTGAATCCCCAAAGAACACGGTCCCCCATACCCTGAAATCGGAACTTCTCTTCAGCGGGGACATCCTAGGCCAAGCCGTTACGGTAAACCATTCTCCCGTACTCTTCTTTTTGAAACTAGATCTTGCAGAACTTGGACGAGCTGATAGTTATGCCCACGGGCTGCGGCGAACAAATCATGTCCACTCTAGCCCCAAACCTCTACGTCCTGCGATATCTCAACGAAACGAAAATTTTGAGTTCGATGCTCAAACATCGGATTTTGAGACACCTTAAAATCGGTTACCAGAGAATCTTGAATTACGTTCACAAGGACGGTTCCTTTTCGGCTTTCGGCTACCACGACCCCGCGGGTTCCATGTTTTTGACCGCCTTCGTTGTGAGGACTTTGCAGGACGCCAAGCGGCACGTCTACGTGGACCAGAGGGTCATAGACCGGGCCACCAGTTGGATAATGGAGCACCAGCTCGAAAACGGGTGTTTCAGCACCATGTTGCACGTGTTCCAAGACATGGGTGGTACTAGTTTTGAGAACAGCACGGCTGGGCTGACCGCCTACGTTGTCATCAGTCTTTTAAGTGGTAGTAGTGGGAGCATACCGGAGTCGGTGCTAACAAACGCGAAGTACTGTATCAGGGGGCACAACCACCTCGATAAGTACACTCTCGCGATCAGCGCGTACGCCCTGTTGAAGATAGAGTGGATCAGCGAGGCCGAACGTATGCTGAAGAAGCTCATGGAAGTCGCGAACCAGAAAGACAACATGATGTGGTGGTCCAATAAAGGTAACGCATTTTTATGAAAGAAAATTATCTGTACTGAGTTTCTAGAGCCCAACGGGTCCTTGGCAAGTGATATCGAGACAACCAGTTACGTTTTGCTGGCGCTTCTTCATAAAAAAAGTCAAGATAATCTAGCAAAGGCGCATTCAATCGTCAGGTGGTTGACCGCACAACAGGGGCCCCACGGTGGTTTTCAAACTACCCAGGTACTATCTACAACGTTTTTATTTTAACTATTATTAGTCTCACAACAGGATACGGTGGTGGCTCTGGACGCTCTGACTCAGTACTCTCACCTCGTGAACTACCAGCTTGTAGATCTACACGTGGGGGTGAGCACCGAGCAGCGCAAACACCACTTCACCCTTACCAATGACGATAGGATAAAGTCCAGGAAGATCGTGTTGGGGAAGAACGACACCAACGTCAGTGTTCGCGTTGAGGGTGACGGATGTGTTTTAGCTCAGCATGTACAGACCTACTACATAGAGTACGTCACCACGAGCGACTCTTTCAAGTTAAACGCCGAAGTGCTACCATTGTCGAAACGTGACCAGTGTTCTATCGTCTCAATATCGTCGTGCTTTTCATACACCGGGGCAGACCTCTTATCAAACATGGCGATCTTGGAGGTGGATCTACCGTCGGGGTACCAAGCGGACAGATCTTCACTCTACAAACTGGTAGAGGACCCCACTACAAGTGTGAAGATGTTTGAAGAAACTGCACAGAAGATAGTCCTGTATGTGACCAAACTGACGTCGAGACCGATTTGCACTAATTTTGTTATTATGGAGAACGTAATTGTGCAATCGAGGGCCAACTACACCATCAAGTTGTACGACTATTACAAGCCCGAGTTTCACGTCTTTCAGTTCTATAAAATGAACGACACGTGTAGGAGTCACGACTCGGCGGTGTAAAAAATTTCATTATTTATTTTTTTACTTAGATGAGTCCTAGATTGTATTGTCACTGTAAAATAAGTAGTACATAAAGTATGTTGTAGAAAAATCTTTAAATTAGTGTCTTTAATCTGTTTAAAGTGGTTATGCAGCCAGGAATACAACCATGTAACTTTAACGACGACGCTAACTAACCTCACAAACGGAAAATATTTGTTGTGAAAAACACTTTCATTCATCGTCGTCGTAATTCACCCCGCAATTATAATATTTACATTCCGGAAAAAGGTACGAATCGCTCCGATTACATTCTATCGAATAACATTATTTCGCGTTCGAAATTTTCTAACCTCACTTTGTCGTCGCCCCCTTTTCAGACTCTAGCTACACAGATTTCGCAAGAATGGCGGACGTGCGCGACATCATGGAGTTGGAGCATCCGACGACCCCAGAAATCACCCGCGAGACGATCTTGGGTCCCGACAAGACGAAGCGACGGTTGGGGCCGACCCCGAAAACACAGAAGCGCCCCGAGGGCATGCACAGGGAGGTTTTCGCGCTCCTTTACAACGACAGCAACACGGACGTGTCCCCGCTGTTTCCGTCAGACACAGGAAACGGCTACAAGCAGACCAAGATCAAGTTAGGGATGCGAAAGCCCAGGAAGTGGAAGTGGATGCCTTTCACCAATCCTGCGAGGAGCGACAAGGCCACGTTTTATCACTGGCGGAGGCCCTCGGACGAGCCCAAAGACTACCCTTTTGCCAAGTTTAACAAGGTCGGATACGGAGGGAGGTTTCTAAGCGTAACAACGTGTTTGGTTACAGAAAGTGGACGTTTGTAGTTACACAGATGCGGAGTACCAGCAGCACTTGCGGGTAGACGGTTGGACCAAGGAAGAGACGGACCACATGATGGATCTGGCGCAACGATTCGATCTACGTTTCATCCTCATCGCCGACAGATACGAGACGGAGAAGTTCCCCAAGAGGTCGGTGGAAGACATAAAAGATCGCTACTACAAGATCTGTGCCATCATGGGGAAGGTAGTAGTTATAACACTTGGGTCTCCTCACGAAAAACGAGTTTCTAGTTGAAAGGTGAGAAGAAGCACTACGCTTACGACGTCGACCACGAAAAACGTCGCAAAGAACAGCTCAAGAAGCTGTACGACCGCACCCAGGACCAGATTGAAGAAGAGCAATTCCTGATGCTGGAACTGAAGAAAATCGAAGCCAGAAAGAAAGAGCGTGAGCGCAAAACCCAAGACCTCCAAAAGCTGATTAGCCAAGCGGACAGCCAGACCGAGACTCCCAAAAAGTCCGACAAGAAGCTCCCCAAAAAGAAACTGGCGAACCCCTCGCGGCCGTCTCGCGTCGACACGTCTGTATGTACTCGTTACAGCAGCGCCGGAGTCGTTTCAAATGAAGTAATTTGTTGCAATAGCATATTTTGCAGGTTGTTGAGACTGCAGGTATCAAGTTCCCGGACTACAGGAACAGCGGGGTTTCCCTCCGGTCGCAGAGGATGAAGCTGCCGGCCAACGTAGGTCAGAAGAAGGCAAAGGGGATCGAGCAGTTGCTCCAGAATATGGATCTGGGTAAGTTTATCGCAGCGCCATCTATTGATTACTACGGTGAGAATTTTCAGAGTTGAATCCCACTCCGACCGACGAGATCTGCCAGCACTTCAACGAGCTGCGCAGCGATATGGTCCTCCTAATGGAAATCAAGACCGCCCTGGGGACGTGCGAATTCGAATTACATTCATTGAGACAGCAATACGAGAATCTGAACCCCGGAAAGACCTTGACAATCCCCAGTCAACTACTCAGCAATCTGGAGCTGGAAAACAAAGCCGGGACCGCAGAGATTATCGACGTCGTAGGGTCCCCGAGCACACCGACCTTGTAACCATCGATTCACTTAGAGATAGACTTTGAGACTTATTTATTTTTGGTTGCGCGGGGCGAACCAGCGCCCCAAATTAAATACTAATAACAATTAATGATTTTCTATTTGCTCCACCTTCTTATCAGTCTTATTATCGACTACCGCAACCTCGCGACTGCCGCTCCTCAGCGTGAACACCACGAGCGCCTCGCTTAAAACGTCGTTTCCGTCCTTCTCTAGGTGCCGAATCCAGGACAGCAATGAGTCTTTACTTGATGTTCCCGTTGCACACAGAGCTAAAATCACACCGTCTTCCTGTTCGTGCACCGACTCCTGCACCTGCAGGTGTTTAGTCGGGGGCTTTAGTCTAAAAAGCGGGATTTTAAAGTTGCTAACGTTATCCGGGTCCTCGAGGGATCTGTTAACAGGTGCGGCGTTCTTTCTCAGAATGAAATAATTGACTTGTTGGTCTTTCAACCACACTCTGAACGGACCTTCCACGTATATCGGCTCCTTGAGGTCGTGGTTTCGCAATAAAAGCTGTTGGGTCGGTGACTGGGCACTCACGATCCAGGTGTCGTCAATCGAGTCTTCAATTTCTTTGCTTTGGTAGACCGTAATTTTAGTTTGGACGTCCACACTGCTGATCCTCTCGATCGCGCATCTAGCAAGGTCGAAAATATCTTCCGGTAGGGGGTTGGGGATGGGCCACGGGGACGCGTTCTTGAACTTGGGCATCCAGTACATCATGCGCCAGTACTTCCGCAAGGGAAACCCCTTGGTGCCGAAAATGTTAGAGAGCAACTCCTCCATGTCGTAGTCGGGCATCACGCCGTTGTCCTCCATTTGTTCGAGCAGATCTATGATGCATTGTTGCTGCTTGGGGTAGTGCATGAACTCTACTTGGATCATATTGGTGGGGATGAACTTGCCCTTGGGCATGACGTCGATGAGGGCTTTATAAACCTCCAAGTCTTTGTTCACTTGAAAGCTTTCCATGTTTTTCAAGGCCGAGTAGATGAACTCGACGTGGCCCCTGCGGTAGATGTGGTCTCTGTTGATGAAGATGCGGATCATGTCCAAGTAGGTGTCTTTATTCTTGTTTTCGGCATTTTCGAAAGACATTCTGACTTGGAGCTGTTTCTCCTTGTCGTTGGTGTCACTGAAAGATCGACGGATTGTAGGGCACGTGAGGGGTCTCCGGTGTTCTGTCACCCTGAAAATTACGTTTGCAATTTTATTTAAAAACATTTTTGTACATAAATAACGACAGTTTGTGAGGTTATGTCAACTAAACATGGGTAGGGTCAAACTCTTCTCGATAAACATAACCAAACATTTTCAAATTAATCGATACATTTATTACAAACTGGGTACATCCTAGCCTTTTTTAGTGGATTAAATTATTTACAATTTATTTGAGAGACACTTTTCACACCACTCTGTACACTAAAGAACCTAATTGTGTGACCTTACAAAATAATAGCAACTCATTCTCTGGGAGGGTAATTCAGGGGCGTCCCAGGCGACTGATACAGGGGCCTGCTCTGAGCAGTGTACAGAGAAGCAGGAGTCGGCTGCTGGTATTGCTGCTGACTCCTTACCGGGTACCCGGCGCTGATACTCCCCGTTTTGGTCGGGGGTTGCGCTGGATTGATCGGAATCGAGCTGCCGTGGATAACATGAGCGTGCGACGACGGGGCCCTCAGCGCGTAGTGTTCCGGCAATTTCTGATCCAGGTGGTACGTCTGGGGCCGCGGAGGTTCGTAAACGTTTCTGGCCGGCTCACGCGACGCTATCGACCCGATGGGATAGTACATGGAGATGTCTTGCGGAGAGACAGAGTAGAAAGTCGCCGGTTGGCTCGGGTACTGTGGGGTTTCTATAATTCAAATTTAGCGCCACAAATTCACCAACTGTTCATACTTACTGTTCCACAATACGGCCCTGACCAGTTCGTTGCGACGCCCGTCGTCTTCTGTAACAACAGAGTCATAAAAAATTGTTTAAAACTAGAGGGCTTACTTTGCGGGGAGTTCTGGTAGGCCGCAGCCCCCACCGGGGGCTTGTAGCCGTAGCCCTGATGGTAGGAAGACACCGGCACTGCAGGCGGCGGGCTGGGGCTCCTGGGCCGCTTCACAGCCGTTTTGAACGCGGTCTGCTGCGGGGGCACTCCCGCGTTCCTGGCCACGGACGGGGAGATGTACATCTGTTGCTGCACGAGTCCCGGGGGTAGAGCTTGAATTGCCAACACGTCGCTGTAACAACTGAATCAAATAACTGCTTTGTGCAATTTGTTACCACTCACTTGTTTTCTTTCTGTCGCCGTCTGTTATCATCCTCGTTCAACACCTTCTTCAGCTGCAAAAACAGCTGGTGCTTCTCCTCTTTCAACTTTTGGAGCTTGGTCTCGAGCTGAGAAATTTGTTCGCGGGTCTCCCCCAAAGTCATTACGTCCTGCTGCTCCCGGGCCTCGCGCTCTTTTCGTAGACGTTCTTCCTCCACTTCGGCCTCCCGTTCCTGTTTTTTGCGGGCGCGTTCCCGCAGGATGTGGGCCTTGAGGACCTTCCACATTTGCTCGGAGCGGTCCGCTTTGTTGTTGTCCACGGCGGCTGGCATCGTGACCGGTTGATTTCTAGACTGTTTTGGTGCTTTTCTTTGTGATCTGCAAGAATAACTTGGGAATCGCAAAACACAAAACAAACCTTGAGGTCAACTGTCACAGCTGTCAAAATGCGGGGTTTCAGGTTACGGTTGTCCGGTTTGGGGCGTTAACGCCGCTCGCCAAGAACCCCTAAAGCTACATCGTACTTTTGATGTGTACAAAATCAGTTTAGACAAATAAATTAAATTTGTTGCTAATACTAAAATCCTAGAAAACAATAAAATTATCAAAGACAAAATAGTTCCAAGCTCCGCTAGGTGGCGCCGGCATCATTGTTGACATTTGACATGTGTTTATAGTTTTGTGGTTAGTTTCAGTTCAAACTTGATGCTTCAGGGTGGGCCCCAAGACAATTATCAATGGCTGATGGAGAAACTAGCAGCTCAAAGCAACAATTACCCAACCAAATTAAATCGTCAAACCTAGAATGTAAGAATCTGTACGACTATCTTAAAACGAGGCCATCGGCTGTCTTGGAGAAGCTCTACAACCACCCGACGATCTGTCTAGCGGTCTACAGGTAACACACAACATACAAATTGTCCTTTACTTTGCTTTCCTGTGAATACTTGCAGAGAGTTACCAGAACTGGCAAGACAGTATGTTATTCGAATTCTATTTGTGGAGCAGCCCGTGCCTCAGGCTGTGGTGGCGTCGTGGGGTTCTCAGGCCTTTTCAAAGTATTTTGTTCTTGGGTTTATATTTGTAAGACTACACATTCTGATTTAGGGAGCACATTTACGTAAGCAGAGTTCTTAGTGAGCTCTCCGTGTGGCAAGAGGCGGCCATTCCCGGGGGACTGCTCGGTTGGATACTTTCTGTTACTTTTAAAAGGAATCTCAAGATGGCACTACTGGGCGGGTAACTGTTTGATGAGTTATTTCCAAAGCTGATTTTTTACACCTTTCAGGGGCAAGCCCTGGAGTATGTCATCAGCCCTGGAGGTAGACAGCAAGGCCAGAGATGTCTCATTTTTGGATTCCTACTCCCAGGAACGGTGGGAGTGTGTGCTGCACTACATGGTAGGGTCCCAACAACAAGAGGGCATTTCTGCAGATGCAGTGAGAATTTTGCTACATGCAGGATTAATGAAAAGGTATTGTTGTTTTTGGTGTGTAATCGGTACTGAATTTGGGTGTCCACAGGGACGAGGACGACGGCAGCCCTGTGATAACCCGTCAGGGCTTCCAATTCCTTCTACTGGATCGCCACGCTCAAGTGTGGCATTTCATCCTACAGTATTTAGATACAGTAGAGCAAAGGGGGCTGAGTCTGGTCGAGTGCTTGACGTTTTTATTTCAACTCTCCTTTAGCACATTAGGAAAAGTATAATTTACATAGGAAATTTAATATCTGAAAGCTAACATCGAGTTCTAGGACTACAGCACTGAGGGGATGAGCCCCGGATTGTTGATATTTCTCCAGCACCTCCGCGAATTCGGTTTGGTTTACCAAAGAAAAGTAGTCCTTTCAGTTAGTAGCTTGGGGCAACATAGTAATTTTTGATTGTAGCGCAAAGCGGGGCGTTTCTACCCTACTAGGTTGGCACTAAACATTACTTGTTCACAAAGCAACGATAACCCCGTTCTAGAGGAGGACGCCGCCAAGAGCAATATCGTGGTGGAGACCAACTACAGGTTGTACGCATACACGGATTCGAACCTGCAAGTGGCGTTGATCGGGCTTTTCACCGAACTGATGTACAGGTAAATACTGTTTTTAGGGGAGCGACTAATGTGTTGTGTGTATCATTGGTTGCCTAACTGAATTTCTGCTTTTAGGTTTCCTAACCTGGTGGTGGGAGTGATAACTCGCGACTCCATTCGACAGGCCCTAAAAGGGGGAATCACCGCCGACCAAGTAATCGGCTATTTGAGACAACACGCGCACGCTCAAATGTTGCAGGGGGAGGCAAAGCAGCCGTTGCCCCCGACCGTGGTAGACCAAATTAAACTATGGGAGATCGAGCGCAACAGATTGTCGTACTCGGAGGGTGTATTGTACAGTCAGTTTTTATCACAGGTCGGTTTTCAAAGTGATGTTTTGTTGGTTGTATAATTTTGGTTCATCCTTTCAGGCCGATTTCAACATTCTGAGGGAATACACCCAATCCAACGGCTACCTAATTTGGTGCAACAAGGAGAAGAGAACGTTGATAATCAACAAGTTCGCCCACGACGACGTAAAGAAATTTTGGAAGAGGTACTCAAAGGGCAGTTAGTGTTTATATTTAAATAAAGTACAAATCTAAATAAATAAATAAATATTTAAAGTAAAACAATTAAATACACTAGGTGTAACAAAAAGAAAATATTGTGGTTTTCATAGCGCATCGTATCAGTTGCCAATGAAATATCATAGATTAATTAATATCAGCCTGACTTCCACAGTCAAATAAGTCGACTGTAGTAGTAATAATATCTTAAAAAGGGTTTTATCACATCTACATAGTGCGGCGATAATCAACTAACTAAAAGCCTCCAGGTAAATATCTACACGGAATGCGCGTTATTGCCGTTGATCCGTTCCATTTCTACGGTGTCTCCCTTGAGGTCCGTGCGGTAGATCGGCTGGAATAAAGTGGAAAAGACACGAGCCTGGAAAGAACATAGTGTGTAACTTTAATACAAAAACATTTTCGCATTCAGTTGTAAGTGTCCATTTATGTAAGAACCAGTAAGGACTCCTTATGTAACTTAACGCCAAATTGTTCATCAAGGGTAGATATGAAAATCAAATGTTTAAGAACGTGTGTCAGTTTTTACCTCGAACGTCTGATTTTCATATATTTTTTCATGGAAGCTTTTCATCTTATTGATCCATAGAACCACACTGTGCTGTCCTTACTGGTTAACTATACATCACGGTCGTGGTCGTGCGAGACAATTTATCCTGCAGACTGAAAAATTTTACAATACATATTTACGTATTTCCCAGTTCTCAGGAATAATTTGCCTGTGTGTGAGTATGTACCATCACCAAAAAACAATTATCAAATTAGATGATTAGTGTACATTTAAACAACAACGGTCCAAACACTGAAATTAATACACATTGTTGAAAGATCAGGCAGTTGGCAATGGACACTTGCGACTGCGATGAATTTGACAATAGAGCAAAAATCAATACCTGAATTTCTAAATTTACAATCTACAGGACTCGTCTGTAGATGAACTACCTGGGATGATCTCGTATTCGCAATTGTATTGCAAAACGGCCCTAGTCTCTAATTTTGCCAAAACGACTGCCTGGAACATCAGGGCTAATTACTGGAGACCTGTTTTTATCTTTTTGGGCCTGGCTAAGTCATTGAAGATAATGATTTTTGTGAAACAGCGTTAGTAAGAAAGCAAACAATTATAAACGTTTAATTAGCAATTCTATATAAAGATAAGGCTTTGTATTAGTTAAACGTTTTACAGAAAACAAAGTTTTAAGTAAATAATAAGATTGAGAAAGAAGGTAAAAATTCCGATATTATCTGATTACTACGACTGAATAACATGATAAAATTTGCTATGAGAACGTTTATATAGCAGCAAAAAATAGCAATAAAGCTATGTGCTTAATCTGGCTTGTACCAGCGGAAAAAATGAAGTACGTACCGTGACGCAGGCCGTGATGGTCCCGATAGCCAAACCGCTGAGTACGTCGCTCCAGTGGTGCTTGTAGTCGGAAATGCGCGTCATGGCGACGAAGACGGCCGCGAGAACTGCCAAAAACTGTAGGGTATGCTTTAGCAGTTTGGAGCCGTCCCAATCCATCCTTTTTTGCAAATATATGGCGAAATACAACATCGTGTACATGGAGAAGGAGGAATGACCGGAAGGGAAAGACAGTCTGAAAGTGACCAAAACGGTTCCAGTTTAATAAGTACTGCCTTGTAGCGTTAGGGACACGTAACGGACCCCCCCTTACCTCATTTCCTTCATTATCCTCGAATCGTTTTTGTACTTGTTGTTGGTGCAGTTGAAATCCACATGATAGACGTGTTTGTTGTCCGGCGATGTGCAATTAATGTTCGGCACACACACCGTGAGGAAATGGGGTCGCAGCCGCCCCACGGTGTACTTCATCACATCAGTGGTGAGTTGCGAGCAGGCCATGCCGAACGCGAAAACCAGGATGACGTAGTAGAAGTTGTAGAACCAGAATGGAACTTCGAATCCGAAAAAGAACACTTTTCGAGTGGTTTGCATCTGGTTCAAGTACTCGATTAAGAGCATCTGTAAAGTTTTTTATAAGGGACCATCGATAAAATGTCTGCACACAATTAGGCGCGATAAAAGGGCCCATTTAGATCGGGGAAAAAAATGGAACACATGGCGGTGAGACGGTTGTGGTGATTGATAACTGGAAGCTATCGGTTTGTTAGATGCCGTCGAGACATAATATTTTTTGCTACTGGATCCATGAATGTAACGAAATCTGTTTTGAGTCACGTTTATTCGAGAAACACGCGAGCGTGATTCATTCGTGACGTTGCGGAAACGAAGGGGTTGCTAACCTTTGGTACAGTTTTAGGACGAGTCATCGTTTTTTCTTACCACTATGCTATTCATGACGATCCCTACGATGTACAGGTAGATGCTGGGGACCGTCGAGGGGTGATATGGGTGCAGCAGGTCTTCATCGTCGCAAAAGAATCCTCTCCGGAAAGGAGTGACCCATAAGAACATAAACAATATTGGAAATCCAACTGAAACGTGAAATAGGGTTGTAAAAAAACTGATTACAATTACAAACCCTCTTTTTTTTATTGTTTTGAAATTCGATTAATTTCAGTTGCACATCTTTTAGTTAAATTAATGCCGTTGATGTTTATATCACTCATTTCTGTTGCTGTTTGCATTTATTAGCAGGCTGTGGATAAGCATGTCGCAACTTGGTTCACACGTTTTTCAAGATCATCGGTATCGCAATTTTTTCGAAATAGCTTCAAAGTCTAATTAATGTTATCTTATCTAATTCTAGTATTAAGGAACTCGTGATTATGTAAAAACAAAGAGCTAAACTACCGAAAATTTCGTCACGGCCTACTTAATACGGCTGGCTCAATTCTACTCTTATAAGGGGCTAGTTTGCCGAGTCAGAAAAGCGATAACTGAATCACGGCAGTAAATCAAAAACAGGATAATGAGGCCTTCAATTTGCGAACAATAAATCAATTATCACCCCATCTATAAATAAACAATTCGCCGTTCGCACTACAGAACTATAGCAAATATAGAATGCGGAAATAAAATTCAAAATTACTAATACTCACCACACATCAACAACACCACATCCAGAAGCACTTTCTTCGCCGGCAACACAATGGGCTCACTATCACTGGCCATCTTCAATGAAAATCAACGAAATCACAGTAGAGGGGCTCTATTTATTTATATCTCTGTATTGCTAAAAGGTTTGACAAATTGGCTACAACCTTTTTCGGTATGAATGACAGTCGACTAAACTCGGTCGTTTTGGCCCCACGGCGGGAGCACTGGCGCCCTAATCCATTCGCCTCTCAACCAAAACACTGACATGCTGTCCTTCGAGTTATAGAAACGGAAAAGTGTGACATTTCACTCTTACGAGTCGACCTCTACTGATCTACTGAAAAGAAAAGAAAGCCGCCGCAACACCTGGGCGCAACTGCGCAGTAGGGAATCTTCTAATTTGAATAGATAAGGGGGCAATTTGTATGGTAATTAATTCTAGGGTATTATTGGTTGTCAGGTTGGTAATCGGGGCCGCATTCTATTGTGGCATTCTTCGGCAATTATTAGTTTTCCGAGGTGGTCATGGTCATTTTGGCAAATGTCTGGAGTTTATAGAATGGATTATGTTATTGTTATATGATTGTTATTACAGTACAGAGATGTAACCATCAGTAGTTTATTGTTGCAATGTTTAATTCAAAGTAGAAATAACGATCGAGCAGTAAAATCGGCTTGCAGTGGACCTCGGCACAAACCTTACGTCTTTGATTACACCTTCACAAAAGCCAATACAAGCCTACTTGATAACAGGTACACAATAACAGCATGTCACTCAAAATGCGCAAAAACTTTACTGAAACGAAAATGTTACAAAAAATTATTTCTTCGGTACCGCATGGAGCCCCGTCTTTCGGAACTTCGGATTGGATCCGTACGACTCGATGTGTCTTTTAATCCCTGCTTTGGGACATTTCGGAGTCGGGTAAAGGTCCTCCTTGCTCTGTCCGCCGAGTCCGTTGTACATTACCCCATCGGCACTAAAGCGTGTCGTTTTGGGCTCCGTTAATTTCACTTTTTTGAATATGGACATCTGAAACTTGCACTATATACATACATAATCTTAATCGCTAGGTGTCGTGGAGGTGGGTCAGATAGTGGTAGCGGAAATTCATGTCTTGATTTGTTAGTTTTGTTACTCACTTGTCTTGGATTGATTTCTGTAGCTGTCTTCCTTTGTGAAGGTAGGTCAATAACAGAACTGCCTTTTTTCAACTTTAGATAGGGCGAGTCTGAGTGCTCTTTGGGTTTTGCGTCGTCCTGAAACAATTTTGTACTATGTGTCAAGTTACGACGTACGTTTGTACCTCAGCAACGTTCGTACAGGACGCGGTACTGGAGTCTAGTATGAAAGAAAGGTCGCCGTCGCCGTCGTCTTTGAGTATTCTGGAGTCGTTTGATTTGGGACGATTTTTAATCCTAGCTAAAGAAACCGGCTCTTTCTTCTTAAACATCCTCACTGCCTCCAGTTCTTTTCTGAGATCCTTGTTTGCCATTTCCAACTGCATGATGTCTCTCCTGTTGTTGGTCAGTTCATTTTGCACCTGCTTGAACTTGTGCTCTACGTTCATCTTCTTCTTTTCAGCATCCAACAGAGCCCTAAAAATAAAAAAAATCAACAAAAAGTCTCCAGTCACAGTCAACACTGACTTTTTCAATGTAGCTACCAGTATCACTAAGGACTCCATATCATTGCCACTCTTCAACATTTCGGTGACCTCCTCTCTTGAGCCATTCACTGCAAGATCCACAGCCTCCATCTGCTTGATCCTGGCCTTCAGTCTCCCCAGCTCCTCTACATACTTGTCCCTTTCTTTGGCCTTTGACTTGAAAAATAATATTTGGTCCTTCAAAGCGTGCACGACAGAGTCGTGAGACCTGGAGCTGTTTTCTAGTTCTACTATTTCACCCCTAAAAAAGAAACAGTAGACAACACTGCCTCAAGAGTGTGTTCTCACCTTAACAATGAGTTCTGATTTTTGAGCTTATGGTACTTTTCGGTGTAGTTTTTCACGTCCTTCTCTTTGAGCATCAGCTGGAACTGCACGTTTTCCAAGGAGCTCTGCAAACTCGCAACGTCAGTCTTTGGATCTACATTTGAGAAGTTGAGGAAGATTCGATGAATGGTCTTTTCAGAGGCCTTGTTGCGACACTGGGGGCAGGTCTTGGATCGTTCCAGCCACTGTATCAGGCACGTATAGTGGAAGACGTGCCCACAATGGGTGCTGAAAACTTCAGCGTGTTGGGAAACCCCATCGCTACAAATTATACAGACGCAGTTCATGATTTCTGTGAAAACGCCATAAAACTGAGTAAAACGACGACTATAATCACAGATATAATCGTCTCTCAATTAAAAATAAGTAAAAAAGTAGAAAGTAGTTTTTATAAATACAAAGCTTTTTAAAATACTGACAGTTGACAGATTGACAAGTGACTGTTGGTAGACAACCTGAGCATCAAAAGTCACCATAATCACGGTACCATAGAAAACCTAATTGGACTGGATGGAGTAGGGGTTTTCTATGCACAGTAATGAAAAATAATAGTAGAATGACAAGAATGTGAATCTAGTAAACCTGTAAACGACAAACTTTTCAGAATTTTTATTTACATCCAATAAAAAAATACAACAATCTTCCTTTTTTAAAGTGGGTTAAAAAAGCTGGAGCAGTGACATCTCACGGTGACATTTCAAACTATACATAACCTCACCACCAAACAAAATAAAATTTTAGCTTTTCCCCCCTTTTTTGAGCTGTGACCCCACATGGACGAAAAAACCTACAAGAACATCGTCGGTGTGATCCACAGACACAGGGGACTCTCTACTCACTGCATGTCTCTCCTGGAAGCAACATTCCCCGAGTACTCCAACCCCCAAATGCAAATTGGAGGAATAACCCGTTAACATTTCAGAGTGTCATCTGACACACTTTACAGCATCCTGTCCCTGGAATACCAGAAGCGGATGAGAGTCAACCACATCAAGAACCAGGTCAGCATTAATAAGTACTGGGAGCTGTACCAAAAGGGCGTACGGGATGGAGAGGACTCGGGAATTCTGCTACGAGTGGCCCAGCAGTTCGATGTTTGCCCCTGTTTGATCGCGAAATTAATTTTGCTGAAATACATGGAAGTTTCTGGCTTTGGGGCTCAGGTCCAGGTTAACACTTACATGAGGGACACTAGTCTCATCCCTGATCCGAATCTATCATACGAGGTGTTTCTGGCAAGTAATTTACTACTGCTTTTTTAAAATTCCGTGGATAACAAATAATGATTATGCAACCCAAAATGCGTATAGCGGATCAGTTGGGTGACATAATCAAGGCTATTATTTTCTAATTCACGTATTATTGTTTCAGTGTACAATATATGACAACCTCTACAGCCCCCTGTCCGAAACAATGAAACAGTAAGAATCCCCGCGATTGAAATACAATAACTGGTTAATTCAGTTCCATAGGTCAAGAATATGAAATCAAACTCCACAATGAAGTGAAGAAATTGAATCTGGCGTTTAGAGATGAGGAACACTTGAGACGGTATGGGTACGACAAGACCCCGGACGTGAAGCTGGATGTGCCGGTGGCTGTGGACGGTTTCGTTATTAACTGGATAGAAAGCAAGGCTCTGTTTGGGGACGATGAGGTGCATCGGGACTACACAAAGAATCAGTATTTGAGTTACTGGAACAGGTATTGTAGAAGACACAGCTTAAGACTGTTTGTTTGTATGTTGTTTCAAGGTTTGGACCTGGTCTCGTGATTTACTGGTATGGATTCGCGAAGAGCATCGTGGATGTGGAAGACAAACGTTTTATTGTTAGAGACAAACTGCCTACGAATATAATTCAAATTAATTATTTGTAAATGTGTTAAATAAAGATATTTCTGGACAGAACGATAAATGTGTAGGCAACCAACATTACCAACACTACAGGTTTTTCATTGTTATCGCTGTACTTCGAGGGAGAGAGTTTTCAACGTTTAAAATCGACAAATCTCTAACTGTAATAATGAAATATGCAATTTAAAAATCTATTTTCTGCAATTCTGGTTGTCGAACTCTTCTTTGATATTTTTTTGAGTTACAGTATTCTATGAAACGAACAGGTGTCTCCTTGTATTTTGCAGAAACGAAAACGGGTTTAGACAGTGTCTACTACCAAATTCCCGGCGACAAAAGCTCAAAATATCTTTCTTTGTGCGCTCAAGTGTGCATTTATGAGGCGCGGAATAAAAGCAGCAACGAACGCCCGAAGAGCAATAGTAGATATTAACAAATAGGAAGGGTGGGTCGGATTAAGTGGCCGCACAATAATCAACCCCCATATTATGCGCCATAAAGGAAAAGTTAATTTGATTCGCCTGTTCATAACAAGTGGTTAAACGTACTCATAAATCAAACCATTATCCTCGGCCAAATGTTCGCTTCGTGCAAATCCCGTCGTTTGAGAGCTGGAGACCTCGAGAATTTAATGATGAAATTGATACAGACTAAATACGACTAGGTGCGCACGATTTGACAGAGCGAACAGATGCACAGGAAGGCGTAATTTTCCTCTTGAATATTCTATTGTCTTCAAATCCCCTCGATAATTGACCCGGGGAACGCCCGTCTGGGCAAAAAGGCAATTGAGAGGGTTTTCCGACTAATCTCTTTTATTGCTTTTATTAGTTTAGAACTCAGTTTTGACCCTCTTCCACCTGTTCTTCTTCTTTGAGAGCATCTAACTTCTTGTCGACGTCGGCGAGCATTTGCTCAAGCAGGAGGCCCTTCCAGAAGCTCTCGGCCAAATTCGAGTTTGCCGTTTTCAAATCTTGGGGACCACTCTGCAAATTCCACATTTAGGTGGTGAAGAACATCATTGCTCTAATCACCTCAAGTTGCATATCGATCTCGCAGATTCTGCTTTCCGCGTCTTCACAGAGACGGAAGGCGTTCAGCACTTCTTCGTGGGTTGTCTCCGATTCACCTTCGGCCTCTTCCGAATCTAGAAATTGTTGGGGTAAAAAATGTGAAGGATGGGGGATGCGGCGTGTGTTTACCTTCTTGTTCTAGAATTTTTTCCAAGCGCTGCTTTTCTTCGTCGGTTAGAGACAGTTTAGACATGGCTTTGGCTGATAACTGTTTGATCGATAATCAGGAAGTCAACTGACGTCACGAATAGAATATACGCACCTCAATGTTCCTCTTTAAGAAATCCTTCTTCCCTCCTTCTTCACGTAGACTTTCAGAGACATCGTCGCCTTCTTCCGCTTTTGCCATCAGTTCTGCACGGCACAGTTGCGAAAACAACTCGTTATTTTTTTCCCAAAAGTTTTCCTCTTCTTGTGAGGCGCGTTCATTCTTATAACCAAAGATTAACCGTTTGAAATAAATTTGATTGATTCGTACCTTCAACAACTCTTCGGTTTCCACCATGCGTTGTTCCAATCTCTCGTTTTCCAACAACTGCTTCTGAAGATTTTCAATTTCGTTCGCTTTGGACTTGAGCCGCTGCAGATACATCGTCGCCGTCACATCAGGCAGAGGCAAGTTGTCATCGTCATGAGGAAACTCTTTGAGAAAAAAAATTAGTTTGTATACACACATAAATGAGGCGTACTTTCTAGCAGCTCGTAAAACTCATCACAGCGTCCTTTCCAATTTAACACTGCCGCATTGTCCTCCGGATTGGCTTTATTTGTCATCGTTAGCTTTATAGTTATTTGTCAATATGACTGTGGCCCTCTGAGATAATAATAAAAATATTTAGGGCAGCCGTCGTTGATGGGTCTTTGTTCGGAGGCTTCGTTGAATTGATTTCTTTCATTCCTTTCTCATCTTCGACCACAATCGCTAAATGGTCCCAAAGCGCATGAAATCCTATCCATTGTTAGGGCGCTCCCCTACGTCGATAAAGAGCAAACAAGATCGCACCGAGTGGACATGTCACACCCTTGTTTCCACGTGCATGGCTTCGATTTCTCTGATTTGCAGAAAATAGAGTTGGTCAGGTTGAGGTTGCCGTCAGGTTGTGGCAGCCGTGGTTGAATGTACTGTTTAAAAAAAAAATGTGATAATTGTTCTCATAGCTAAATAGTTTGATTCAATGTTCATAAGAAAAAAAGGTTGTATTTAAGAGTTTTTTGCTTTTGATAATATGTTATTTCTAGTTTGTTTTCAGAGGTTGCTTTATCATGTTTGAATGTGCTTTTTAAAGAGGTTGATGAGTTATTAGCGACTATAGTGAACGTAGAAATGGCTGTAGGGTTGAACAATTTCATCAAGTGTCCCTATTTGAATGGGGTCGCTATAATGGATTGAAGAAATGTTGTACAAGTGTCGATATGGCAGAAAGTTTTATAGAGATATGAAATTCCACTAAGATTGACAAATCAAATTAAATGTCGGACAAATGGTACTGCGCGAACCGTTTAAAACAACACTTTCGGTTGGAGCGCATTGGATGGGTGCTATGGGTCCACCCATATCTATGGCCCCAACTTATCACAGAATCAATTCGTTTAGACTTCACTCTTCTTCTGACTGATTCCCAACGAGCCACCAGGCATCAGGAGTAATGGTAGAGGAAGGTACTGCACATGGAAGCCGAGCATCTTATAATTCGGCGATTAAAAAAATACATTCCAACAGAACAACGCGCCACCCCATTAGTCCAGGCAATGGGTACTAAAAATGGGGTTTTGATCGCAAAAGGTCGGACAGAAATGAAATTTGGTGGGATGGTAGACATAGGTCTCCTGATAGTACACCTGAGTTTGCGACCTCGGGGGGTTGCCGCTCGAGGGGAGGGGGAGTGAAAACTCTGCACCGCGACGCTTTTCGATAAATAGCGGAGTTGTTGTAAATGCTATCAAAAAAACGTTCTAATAAAATATATAGAGAACAAAATTGTGCATAATTTTGGTTATATTAATTTTTTGTTTGCGACCAACAGTTTACGTTTTACGGGGCGCCAAAGTTGGGGGTTGATTTGCAAATTCCAACTAAATCAAATTTTCTGCGCGGATTACAGCGAAGATCGACTTCACATGATTCTGCAATTTTTTTTTCTGAAAGAGCAATGTTTTCCGAGATTGTGGATCTTTACCGTCTCACCAAATTTAATTTCTGTACGACCTTTTGCGAATAAAACCCCCTTTTTTGTACACATTGCCTGGACTATAGACTTTTTAGAAGAAATAATTTATAAATTTTATAAATTTTGGTTATGAACCCCCCAGCAGGCACCTAAATAAGAATTCGAAGAGTTCCCACTCCCCCGAGGGGAGCTTCATCCCCTTTTCTCCAAAAAACCGCTCCAGAACGTGACGTCATTAAGCCTCTCTGGCTTTTTCTCGTAAACGGTAACTCCGATGAGAAAATGTTATTATAAGTCTTATGTTCTCCATTAAATTCTGCATAAAATTGGTCTCATGAAGTTTTTGCGTATCTTACACCCACCGCTCATCAATGACATTAGAAAGTGAGTATAGATTTCAGCGTGAAGGCAACCCCCATCTTTTGCGGCGATTATCTCGAAAACCATTAGTGGGAACAAAAAATGTATAGATACAAAATTGTGAAGCAGCTTTTACTGTACAAGGTCCATATTGAATAAAACATTTGCAATAAATTTTTATTGGTCAAAAAACGGGGGTGGACCAATTTTTGCTTTTGCGCTGAAAACTATACTCACTTTCCAATGTCATTGATGAGCGGTGAGTGGGAAACTTCATGAGACCAATTTTATGCAGATTTTAATGGAGAATACAAGTTTTATAACATTTTTTCATCGGAGTTGCCGTTTACGAGAAAAAGGCAGAAACGCTTCATGACGTCACGTTCGGGAGCGCTTTTTTAGGCAAAAGTGGATGAAGCTCCTCCCGGGGGAGTGATAACTCTTCGAATTTTTATTTGGGTGCCTGATGGGAGTTCATAACCAAAATTTCTAAACTTTATAAATTATTTCTTCTAAAAAGTCTAATTTGCTTGGACTAGATGTTCATCAGCACATATTTCGAGAACGAGTCAACATAGTAGCTTTTTAGGGAGTGATTTCTATTGGAAATTTCATCAGCTTTAATCTTTGTTGCAATGATTTTTTACGTAGGACGCATAGTTTTTGAGTTATAAGCGAAAAACCGATAAAAGTCAGAATTGTTCGACTTTTTGGAGTAGGGAGAGGCACACTTAAAAAAATAATATCTTTTGTAATATGCAACCAAATCCATCAAATAAGACATCCACAAACTCAGAAAATATTGCTCTTTCAGAAAAAAAAAAAAAATAAAAAAAAATGCAGAATTATTTGAAGTCTATCTTCGTTGTAATCCGCGCTGAAAATTTGATTTTATTGAAATTTTCCAATCAACCCCCAGTTTTGGCGCTCCGTAGAGCGGAAACTGTTGGTCGCAAACAAAAAATTAATAGAACCAAAATTATGCACAATTTTGTCCTCTACATACTTTATTTGAACTTTTTTTAGGTAGCACTTACAACAACGGCTCTATTTTCCGAAAAGCGTCGAGGTGCAGAGTGCAGAGAAAAAAAAAAAAAAACATGTTAACAATAATTTACCTTGACCGTCACGTACATGTATGAGATATGCTATAGTATACGCCAGTATCCACAACTGCAACCATTAACTATTCTAGAACAACTTTGACATCCACGTTTGATACCCGCTAGAACTTATTTGGAATGAGCTCCCTAAACCTGATGACAACGATCATCCAATTTCAGAGTTGCAGTTGCAGAGTAACAGAGCATCACGTAATTTTTTTCCCGCAAGAATCAGTGTAAAATTGCGAGAGAACGGTTAAATTATATTATGTATAAGTGAAACATGTTTTTTTTATAAAATATGGCTAAATCCTACACAATATTTTTCTTCAAACGTCAAAAAACGTGATATTGTATACGTCAATAGGCAATGACAAATGTCAATTTCTCTGCATAGACAGGCAAAGTTTTTTTCTCTGCCGCCCAATTGACCATACTTGCTGCCTAGGCAGACAAATAATTTTGCTTGCCTTTCGACCATTTTTGCTGCGTATAGACAAGATATTTTGTGTGCTTTGAAAAAATCGAGAGGCCTGTTAAATCGGCAGCGTATATAATTTAGATTTTTTTAAATTTAAATTATTTCCTTCTTTTAGGGATTTAGCGCTGAAGTTTACATTATTTTGAAGAAAATAGAATTTCATAAAATTTTGTATGACGTCTTAGAAAATAATCGGGAAGTTAGTGAGATGTTCACTTTTAGACAGAAATTTATGTGTACATTGAGGTTAGTAAACTGTCACATTTGAGACTTGAGACGACTTGAAACGACATGAAATGTTTTGAAGGGACTTGAGGTGACTTGAAATGTTTTGAAATCAAGCGATTTGAAAAGACTTGAAATGACTTGAAAACATTTTAAAGGGACTGAAAGCGACTTGAAGAAACTTGAAACGACTTGAAAGGACTTTGAAGCGACTTGAAATATCTTGAAGGGATTGGAAGCATTAGAAGCGACTCGGAAAGAGTTGAAGCAACCTGCTGGGGAGACTTCAAATATCTTGAAGGGACTGGAAGCGACTTGAAACGAAATGAAGGAACTTGGAATATTTTGAAACTACTTGAGAGACTTGAAGAGACTTTAAATGTTGAAGAAATACTTGAAGAGCCTTGGAGCGATCTGGGAAAATTTCAAATAATATTTTGAAGGGAGTGGAAGCCACTTGAAAAGACTTGAAATACCTTGAGAGACTTGAAGTGAATTGAAAAGACTTAAGATGTTTTGAAAGGACTTGAGGTGACTTGAAATGTTTTGAAGGAAATTGAAGCGATTTGAAGTCTTGAAATGTCTTGAAACGCCTTGACGAGAGATGAAACGACTGGAAAGGACTTGAAATGTTTTGAAAGACTTGAAGCGAATTGAAAAGAATTTAAATATTTTGAAGGGACTTGAGGCAATATGAAATATTTTTAGAGGACTTGAAGCGACTTGGAGAAACTTGAAGCGATTCGAAATGACTTGAAATGTCGTGAACCGACGTGAAATTTTAGGAGTAAAAGTGGGACTTTTAAATAAAAACAATTAAGCAAATTATGTTTTTTTTTTTTTATAAAACTTGAGAATTTGAGAAACTAAAATGAGAATTGATAGAATCTGAAATCTTAGGAACGCTTTGAAGAACGTAATCAATTGAGAACTTGACGTGTTAGGAAACCTGAGAATTTGAGAAACCAAAATAAGAATTGGTGGAACCTGAAATCTTAGGGAAGTTTAGGCCTTGAAGGACGTAATCAACTGACAACTTGACGTGCTGGAAGACTAGAGATCTTAGGGAGCTTATGAGAATTTGAGGAAGCAAAAAATTTGAGAAACTCAAATTAAAAATTGAGAGAACCTGAAATCTTAAGGAAACCTTGAAGATCGAATTGAGAATTTGGAGAACTTGAAATATTTGAAAATCTGAGATGTATACCTATGTACTTGATAAATTTAACCTGAGCACGTGATGAACTTTGGAAACGTATGAATTTGAGTAACGTAAGAACATAACCAATAATAATAAGATATTTTGCTTTTCAATTTTTATTTTGTCTAGCTACTTTCATATTAGTTTGGTTACTATGCAGGGTGGAAAGTTTAACTGGAATAAATTCAGTATTTTCACTGCAATTGATTTTGCGAAAAATTCCTGAAACACGTCGATTTTTGTTTTAAGGTACTTTTTCTCAGTTGAGGTAGAAATACATGAAACAAAACACATCGTTGTATTCCTTTTTTTATAAGCTTTCCAATGATGTATCGATTGACATATCTTCCCATTTGAAAAAAAAAAACTTAAAGGTGGTTACCGCCCCCTGAGTAAAAACAAAAGAAAGCTGATCAGGTTCAAAAGTGGCAATTTAAAATCCAAAATCGACTAATTTTCCTCCAAATCAATTGTAGTGAAGATACTGAATTTATTCCAGTTAAACTTTCCACCCTGTATATAAGTGGTTCTCATTTAAAAAAAAATTTTTCATTCGGGAATTGTTATTCTGTTTTTGTATCTCACAGAGTTTTATTTTATTTCGAATTTTGAGTTGGATAAATTACTGGTTTTTCTGGTTTTCCAAATTTATTTTAGATGCTTTTGAATCCTAAATAAGTAATGCTTCCTTAGTTTCATTTCTTTGTTTTCTTCAGAACCTTCGGCGGTTATAGGTTCTTTTATTTAGTTATTATGCATTCTTATTTTTTTTCTTTTGAAGCCGTAAAGTTTTTTGTACACATCTGTCAAATTCTGACAGATCAGTGAAAAAAAGGAGAGTTTGACAGATCTGTAAAAACGTTGTGTGCACCTCAACCACAAGTGCCTTTTTATCCTCATCTAAATACTATTGTTATTTTGGGGTGTCTTTTTGATGGTGTTCTTTTTTTGAGAGAAACAAAATTAAATATTTTTTTTATTTTTTTTTTATAACTACATACTTGAAACTCACATCTACATTGGATTAAACCTTTTCATATAGATGTCAACGTTAAACAATAATAAAATAAAACAGATTTTATAACAGCAAAAACTACGGAGATACAATGAATGCCAGTTCATTGGCGTGCCGGATTTTATTTCTTAATTCGTTTCTCAAACTTTGTATAAGTAGATATAAACTTTTGCAGATAAGTCTCTACTTTTCAAGGGCTGTTTGGCGTTTCCAGTATAGTAATATATATTCAAAGTCGCCCTGTATAACCACAAACCAGACCTTCCACACGCACAAAAGAACTGATGATACGTATTCATTCCCCTTTGTAAATTTGCGTGGATCCGACTGTACCTACTCGAATTCAATTACAATAAACTCGGATGCAGAGAACAAAGGGATTTTCTCATTTTGAGCCAACCATAAACAATTTACAGCAGTATAATATTGCTTTGTGGATGCGCCCCTCCGTTTTTGTCAATATTTGGTTTCGAACCGCACTGGTGCTGTCGCTCCGTACCGAACCGCACGCTCGCGCTCTCTTCGTTCTACCGTCCATAGGTAGGTATCCGCAACCACAAAAAGCCACAAAAAATTAGAAACATTCGTAGAAAAACAACCGTCTAAGGTGCATACGCGGAGATTCCGACAGAATGTTGTTATTAGGAAGGTTAGAATCGTCAGTAAATCACCCTGTCACAATCTAAGCGAGTGGGATTATTGGATTTGGGGTCTCGACGGGTGAAGGGGTTGTCGGGAATGGAGGGGGAGGATAATTCGATATGCTGCTCCGCCCTAAAGGTTACACGTTGCCTTGGAGACCCCGCTCGAATGGCGGATCCCCTCGCGCGAACCTGCTCCAAGCTTCCGAGCTTTAGGTACGGAAGCCCGTTCTGAGCAGGTTTGCGGTTGAGAAAGCTTTCGACAATAATGTAAAACAACAATGATACTTATGGATTGTAATCAAGATTTGCACGTAGTCCTTGGGTATACTGTAAATCCATTACTAAATCTAAATCGAAATCGAATTTTGTCTGGCGCGACTGTCTTAGCCGCCCTCAATAACTTTTTTGGAAAAGATATTTAAGAAAAATCTAAAAACAGGTCAATTTTTATCTCGAGGGGGACATGTTTTGATGCAATAGTAAGCAGGCTTGGTGCAACCCCATACGCCTGACAGGAGCAACCTCGATTTTTTTAAATAGGGAATAGGGGTCGAGTAACATGTCGTTTGAAAGGTCTTTTAATTGTCTTTTTGGCCACATAATTATTTTTTTATTTGTATAGTCTATAAGTTAGTAATCAAAAATCGTTAATTGCAGGCATTCCTAAATACAAAACAAATCCGTTAAAAAATTGTTTTATTTTAATTAAACCCCTATTCCCTATTTAAAAAATCGAGGTTGCTCCTGTCAGGGGTATGGGGTTGCACCAAGCCTGCTTACTATTGCATCAAAACATGTCCCCCTTGAGATAAAAATTGACCTGTTTTTAGTTTTTTCTTAAATCTCTTTTCCTAAAAAGTTATTGAGGGTGGCTCGTTTCGATTGAAACGGTCTGTATATGGTTTCCTTACTTTATATACTTTCTAAGAAATATGTATACGAAATTCTCTTTACATATTTTCATTATTTTAATTTTTAAACTGAAGTTTATCATCATTTATTTTTTGCTGTTGAAACGTTTATTTTATTCTTTCTCGTTTCCTGATTGGATTCGGATTATAGCCTGTTCCAGTTGGTAATACATATTACATATATTCAAGAGTACAAATTGTAGGTTAGTGAAACGTCACTTAATTCTAAATGCAATAATGTTATGTTATAAATTTTAACAAATTTTATTTCAAATTTAAATCTAACTGTCAATATGTAACGTCAACGTCTGACCACCGAATCACAGGTCTGTCAATTTGGATGTAAACTACAGCGGCGCATTCACCATTAATGCGTCGAATTTCCAATTGCATTTTTTATCCCTAAGGCTGTTATATCAGTAATCAGCATTCTAAATCTGCAAATCCGTGGTAACGCAGCAGCAAACCGTCGCGGATCGGGCTTCGTGCCGCAATATTTAATTTAAGCATGGCCGCGCTTCCTTCTGTCAAACCGATGTTGACTTCGTCTCATTCTCGATAATAATAAGATTTATTCGGGAGCGCTCAATACTGGCAATCCGGGTCGTCGTCTGTTTGGAATCTTATAACACGTACGACGTGTCTTCTTATACCGGGGATGGAGAATAGAAATAGAAATATCTACATCCAATATCCCCGTTTATGAAGTGTTATATGCTATATGGTATTTTGTTGTTTTTTTGTAAAGCGGAGGTTTTAATTAAATCTTACTTGTTTTGTTGTTTTCGGTTTCGTTCCGTTTGTTTATTTCTTTGTCTGCCTGTGTGGGTATCTTCCGGGTTTATTCTAGCTCTTTATTCATTTTTTGTCTTCCTGATGTCATCTACCTATACCTCTTTTCGTAAGGTGTTTTTGTTACATTGTTTCGGTTTCTATTTGTCTCTGTAGATACTTTCGATTTCTTTCTTTATTCCTCTTATTGTTTTCAATATTAGCGTGACATCAGTCTTCTTATTTTCTCCTGTATCTAAAAATTAGTTTTCTCCACTAAGCACTAGCTTCAGAAGACATCATTGTTTATGTCGTGTTTGATGCTTCGGTAATTGATTTTCTGTACCTTACCCAATAATGGATTTTTATCTCCTACCTACTAGAAGATAATAAAAACAATTGACAATGTTGGCATTGTTATACTGCCGTAGTTGATGTGTTGACTTGACGTTTGCTGTTATTATTAATGATAGCTCAACAATGTAGAACTGGGAAATTTCTTGCAAAATGTAAAATTTTCCAGATGGACCACATCATTATCAACATCACAACAAAAAATAGAAATGACAGATATTGATTTAATATTCTACTTGCTTTTCATAGATATCTTAGCTAAAGTCGTTCCGACCTCATTATGATGATTATCATTTAAACAAAAGTCAAACAAATGTGCTAGTAGTGAAAAAAATAGTATATAAACCACAGTTGAGAAGCGTTTTCTTAGCCTCGCATTATTACTAAAATAGAATGCACTCAAAACATTTTGATAGTCGCTGGATTTATTTTGGGCAAACAACTTACCACTTATAGTCGCGTCAATGCGTCTTTTTCTCGGAAGTCCTCAGAAACAGCTCCGATTTTGATGTTTTTTTTTTAAATATTTGCTTTTTTTATATTATTTATAATCAGAAACCTTTTGGAGCGGGGACATAACTATTAATATTATTTAAACAATATGTATATTTATCTAAAAAAAAATAGTTTTGCGTTTTTTTTAACAGACTTCAAAAAGGGAGGAAGTTATCAATTCGGTTGTGTTATTTTTTTTTTAATGCTTGTTACCTCAGAACATTTATATATTTATATTTCATTTATGTTCACCGATTTCTTCGTCAATTGTGGACAGATTTACAAAATTCTTCTTTTATTTGAAAGGGTATACTCTTAAGGTGATTCCATTATCAAAAAATCAGGATCTGACCAGGGAATCCCATAGAAATCGAGAAAAATACTCAAATTTTCGCTCCCTTTTATTAACCGACTTCATGTATGTTCACCGATTTCTTCGTCAATTGTAGACCGATTTTTAAAATTCTTCTTCCATTTGAAAGGGTATACTCTTGAGGTGGTTCCATTATCAAAAAATCAAGATCTGACCAGGGAATCCCATGGAAATCGAGAAAAATACTAAAATTTTCGTTCCCTTTTATTAACCGACTTCATGTATGTTCACCGATTTATTCGTCAATTGTGGGCCGATTTTCAAAATTCTTCTTTCATTTGAAAGGGTATACTCTTAAGGTAGTTCCATTATCAAAAAATTAGAATCGGACCAGGGAATCCCATGGAAATCGAGAAAAATACTAAAATTTTCGCTCCCTTTTATTAACCGACTTCATGTATGTTCACCGATTTCTTCGTCAATTGTAGACCGATTTTTAAAATTCTTCTTTTATTTGAAAGGGTATACTCTTGAGGTGGTTCCATTATCAAAAAATCAGGATCTGACAAGGGAATCCCATGAAATCGAGAAAAATACTAAAATTTTCGTTCCCTTTAATAACCGACTTCATGTATGTTCACCGATTTATTCGTCAATTGTGGACCGATTTACAAAATTCTTCTTTTATTTGAAAGGGTATACTCTTGGGGTGGTTCCATTGTCAAAAAGTCAGGATCTGATCAGGGACTCCCATGAAAATCGAGGAAAATTCTCAAATTTTTCCTTCCTACAAGTATTGATGAACAATGTTTAATTATTTTATTTATAAATGTCTGAAATAAATAATCCACAATTTATAATAATTTTATAATTTACTTTCGTATATTATTTGTAGAATAAGTATTGAAAAACTATTTTTTTTATATAAATATAATAAATAGTGTTTAAACAATATAAATAATTATTTCCCCACTTCAAAAGGTTTCTGATTTTGAATAATATATAAAAACAAACATTCACAAAAAAAATCATTAAAATCGAAACTGTTTTTGAGGACTTCCGAAGATTGCCTGTTTTATGTATTTATTGACGCGACTATTACGCTACAAACTATTGTAAACATGTCGGTTTTTATTGATTAACCTTTTCCGACTAACAAAAACTACTTTTGCTTTCAATTGAAAAAGACAAAGACTAACTTAGGCCAACGTACCACTTTATAAGAATTGTTCAAAATGACGATCGGGCATTTCGCGGATGCATACTCCACTACTTTTCACGTACCTAATTATTGCACGGTATTGATGGGACTCGCATAAACAAGGGCCATTTATTCGGATCCACCTTTCGTGTAAATTATTATCTAACCAATCTGACACTATGCACTACGGGGAGGAGCTCCATCTTGTAAGAACCGCGCGCATTTGTTGTCTTATGTTCAGACGAACGTCCGGTAATAATTCCTCTAATAAATCGCACACTATACAATTTCCGAGATGAAGAAAGTTTCCACGGGTTCACCGTACATCATAATCATATCGGTATGTCACTATTTGAAAATAAAGGCAAATTAAAATATTTACCGTCAACAGTCAAAATAAAGCTGAAAGTAATTAATTGACAGTCGTTCACCGCATCACTCATTGCAGCAAAAAAGTCCTTTTTTGTTTAGGCCAAGAGATAAGGGTAACCACACACATTGTGGATAACCTTGTATATCATAGATTTTTTTCTGAATTTTTCTAAATATTTGAGAAGAAAAATCTACCAACAAGCCGATTGGGTCTTCTTTAATATACAGGCTGTTGAATTGATTTTGAGACATAGGGATTTAACATGGGAAATTAAAAATTTGTGAATATTGGCTCCCCTAATTATTTTACAGTAAAATATTCAATACAAAAGTTTTAGAGTAATAAAAATTCTATTCAACCTATTCTATCCTATTCTTCTCAACCTTGGCGTATAATTACTATGTATTATTACTTCTAGTCCTGTCGATCGGTAGTTTGAAGAGGAAAGTTCTGGTAGTCCTACTTTATCGGGGATTTCCTTGATTATTTTCTTATAACGTAGAAACTGGCATTCACACATTCACTTTTATCTCTTCTTTTTGCGTTTGCAACAGGACTTTTAGAACAAAGTATGCATATTCGAGTAAAAGTGATTTTATTTTGTTCCGAAGGATAAACATTTTTCTCACAAAATAAATTCAAACTTTTAATTTTCGTATCCCAATCTATTATTTTATTTCTTGTTTTGTAGAAGGAAAAATGTCTCGGTTCAAATAAAAGACGAATCGATGAGAATGTTTAGAAATCGCGTATTTCTGGATTTGCGTGTAAGTGGGGGGCCCCTTTGGGACGGTGGGCCCAAATGCCCCCTCGGTAGCCTCCTAACATTTGTATCAGAAAATAATAATAAAAATGTCGTTTTTTCCTCAAATCACTATAATTATACTTCTTAGTTTTTTTTTGTTTTCCTTTAAAATTAGAGTTCTAAGAGTGTTCAAATGTAAAGTTGATCTAGAAGGTTTTTCACAACAATTTCAAGTATTTCTACATCAAATTTAAGCATTTAGTATTTGTGAATTTTGTTGTATTAGGGATGATGTACTGATAACTTCCTTACCTTTCTTTGAAAAAAATAATGGATTTAGTGATAAATAAATCCAGTTGTTATTGGTTTTTCCACAATTTTCAAAAACAGCTTTTCTTTAAACTAGACAAAAAAATATTATATACCCTTATATTTTGTTTATTCGAAATCGCACGTTTACTAGGTAAAAGAAAATCCAGAACATTTGTTTTATTTGAAACGCGCGCCTTTTTGTGACGTCATCGTAGGACAAAATTCAAAGTTAGTCTGCTAGTGGCGCGGACTAATGAGAAACGCAAGAACCAATGAGAATGCTCCCCCGAAATGACGTCACAAGAGGCGGTAAATGTACAGCGAAAATGCTAGCCAAAATTGCGATTTTCGATACTCTTTGTTCTCTCACAACAGAACACGTTTTAGGGCTTCATGTTAGAACATAGACTACGAGATGATATAGTTGAATTCGTCAAATTCATATGAGGGGGGCGACCCCATTGCATGAGGATTTTCTTCAGCTCAGATTTGAGTTTTCTACTAGGATGGTCCATCTAAAACTAGCATCAGAGAATATATTTTTTTGGGAAAGCCTTTTCTGCCTTTGTATATCACAAACTACGCCATTCTAAGAACGAAATACAATGATGAGTTTCAAATTAAATGCATCTGGAAGAAGTAGAGGCAGAATGTTAAAACTTTGTGGATTTAGCATATATAGACAAACAAACATATTTGAAGTAGTATATTTCGATACAAGTGCGCTGTCAACGCACTTTTCAGGGGCGAGGGCGCGAGTATAAAACAGCGTTTTTTGTATTCGTTCATGCAAAGTGATAAAAAAAAAACACGAATTAACATCAAATTTTTAGGTTAGCTTTGACAGTTCTCAATTTAAATACCTACCTACTATTGGATTCATTTCTTAGCGCCCACTGAAAAAAAAGTTAGGTTGGCAGTATCCCTTTTAGTTTCTTTGCTCTTAGAGATTGGCAGCAAAATGACTAACTTCATACCCAAGCTGCCATTCCATTTGACAGACGCACAAGTGCAAGAAGCAGAATAAGAAATACCAAATTTTGAAATGTGCTTTTAAAATGAGTTCACAGCAAAGAAACCGATTGTCCAAACAGCTTCAAGAGAGGCAGTGGTTAGATGTTACGAAGAGTGGAAAAACAATCACTGCCCCACCTTCACCGAGCCGCAAGAAAAATTGGGAAGAAATTTCTCGGTATAATACCTAGTCTCATTCGGGTTTAATTGAAAGTCTTTACTAAACGTTACAGCTACAAACATTTTCTATTCTAATTCAGTTGCTTTGACCTACCTTCGTGACTATCTTCGCAAATAATTTTGCAACCAAATGGTCCCCACTACGACTGCCCTTGATAAAAATCCTGATTCACACGTACGAAATTTTCAAAATTTATACTAGAGCGTGGGCGCTAAGTAATGAATCTCACTATAAAGGGTAGCGCAAAAGTATGGAAACACCTGAATATCTCAAAAACTGTTAGTCCCATCTAAACCAAATTCTGCAGGTATATAAAGATCTATAATACTATCTACTTGGTGTAATTTTTTCATAATTGCACTCTCATTTGTTTTCGAGATACAAAACCAACTTATATTTTTTTAAATAGCAACATTGGGTGAAAATAACTTTTTTGGAAAAAGCATTTTTTTTTAATTTAACGATGTGCTATAATAATTCTACTTTTTGGCATTTGCCTGCCTTGAACTCGCTCAAGCTGTTGTGTAGCTATGAAAACGACATAATGATTTCGCAAAAATAACAAAAAAGACAATAAATTGACAACGCAAATGACATTTGAAGTTAGTATGAAACAAGTCAAGGACATCAATCATGTTATGTGCCGGGTGTAGAACGGATTTTAAGTCATAGTATAACTTGATGAGTTTTTCATTTAACTCAAGTCAGAGATTTCATGTTCTTGTTCAAGTTTTCTGTTTTTGGATCTAAATTTAACCAAGAACAGGCCTTTAGAAAGCACGGCCTACTAGATAACTACTAACTTTAATTCATTTTTAGTCAGCGTGCTAGATCATCACATGTAGACACTTATTAATAACGGCAAATTGATTCGAGTGCGTCATAACAACGCAATAAAAGCCTTCCGGATGAAATGAAAGGCAGATTTGGGGCACGCGACGTGATAAATTCGGACCAATATCGCCGCCCTCTCGCGACGTTTAGCGTCAAGTCACCCTCGCTTATAACACTTTACGACATTCCTGAAACACGCGTGGCATAATATCGACTTGATAACAATCCTATATTAGAATACGAGTATGTCTATTGATCCCCGTGCCTTTTGGAGCACGAGCGGAACAACTCCCGAGTGGTATTATTATTATTCCGCTCCGGGTTTATATTAAAATCTCCGGAATTGTCCACACTCCCGCAGACAAGACGTAAACCTGCGACTCGGCATCGACAACATTGCTGGGATGTCGTACATGTTCGCCGTATACTCCATATTAGAGGTGTCTTTGTTTTACCAAAATGTACCTATTTGATGGTGCTGTTTGTTTTCTCTTTTCTCGTAAATGCTGTTTTCTTCAAAAAGTCGAAAATTGAAAAATGGCCCATGCATTGTTTTACGCCCACTCTAATAGTTGTGATTACAATATTTTAAAGTCTGATTACTTTCATGTCAACTGCACAGAGTGAGTCGTCAAAGCAGTGACCGCAAACCACTTTGCTTTTGATCACCGACCAATGTTCCCATGTTTGCCCAAGACACCTAGCAGTTTGCTTTTTTTCCACATGTCGCAATAGCCCCGAAACGTTGGTGTACAGTAGTTGACGTAGCGTGACGGATCATCATACGCTAAACTTAGCCCATTGTAGCATCGAAGGTAGGGAAAGACTGACATCAAAAACTAATAATCCCGCTGCTGGACCAGTGGCTTGTAAACACAAAGCCGACTTGCTGCAAGGGTGGCGGATCTACTCGAGCCTCCTACCGACTCATCATCATTGACTGTCGGTCCCTTTCTTCACGCTCCGCTAAATTAGACCGGTCTGTCTTTATCTTACCTGCTTTGCGACAGTTTACTGCTGCTGGCAATAAACACAAATTTGAACAGAAAGAATGTAAGAAACTATAAGGGACAATTAAAAATTCAACACCTCACGACTATTCCTTTGTGCATAATGAAGCTATTCTTTGTGTATCCATGTCCTTTAAGTGTGTTTTGTGTTTTTGACTGTGCAAAAAAATGTCATTCTTAGATTGTCAAAAATACTTGACCAACCTGATTTGGGCTCCTAAAATAAAAAAAAATTAAGTACAACAAAATGTCAGAAAACAAAAATGGGAACATAATAGTGGGAAAGTTAAAAGATTTTATAAAATTAAACTGTAAAGCCATTATAAAAAATATATGAATATAAAAATCAATTCAGACTAGCACAAGACTACTTTTACTTTTTTTAGTAATTAATTAACCCGGCGCATCCACCATTTTTGAAACTTGCCCCATAATTTCTTCCGTTGTTCCATAATGCTTTAATTTTAAGAATATTTAATTATTTGCTATTAAAATAATTTTCAAATAGTTTAATGCAGTGTTTTTGATCCTGATGCAACAGGCGTATCACTAAAAAAAACGATTATACATAGTTCTAAATACGCTGTTATTATATAAAATCCAAATGAACTATCTATCAAATATACAAATGTATAAATAATGGAAATAAGAAAATGAAAAGTATACTCATAAAGGGCGGAGAACAAAACGATGATGAAGATAAAAAGACAAGAAGAAACAGAAAAACAAATTTGTTTAAATTTGCCACCAGATTAAGGGATTACGAATCAAGATGGATTCAATCAAATATCGTAGAATGAGGTAATTTCTCAAAACGTTACCAAGCAGGGAAATATTTAATTAAGATAATGCCTTTGCGGTTATAACATGACTCTTGAGTTATCTGGACGTGCAACTTTCCAATCTTAAGTGTCAATTAAAATGTTTGTCGCGTTCTAATAGCGTTTATAAAACATATGAATTGGTTTTCTGCAAAACAATTGGACAGCCGCAAACTTGATAAACCAATACTCAAATCTAGTATTTTTAGAATTGATCGGTCATCCAATCTACTTTAAAATGAAAGAAATGTTGAGAACAGACGCCTATGAAAATGGTTTTACTTTATTAATGTATTTTTGCAAACCGCACGTTACTAAAAACTGCAATATCATTAGAAATATAAAAATGGTTTGAAAAATAAAATAAAGTATACTAAACTTTCAAAATATGAACTCTTATGTGACCTGCAAGATTAATGTAAATATTTTAAAGTAACAGTATATGTCGGGTGTAAATAATAAAGTAATCAAGAACATAAAAGGCAACAATAATAATAATAAAACACTTCTTCGTTCGAGGTAAATATCGAGCGATCAAGTTAATTTATAATCGAGTTATCCATGAATTTGAATTCGTGTGTCTTTCGCGATTGATATGCTTAATTGTGGCATCTAAAGTTACGTCATTCAAGAAGTTTAAAAAATTATTTTAAGGTTCCAAAAAATTTAGGAAATAAATTTTTAAACAGATGCGAAAAAAATGTAGCCTCAGCAACCAATTTTATATTTTTTATTAGATCTTGTGTATAAGTGAAATCCCAGTTCGATGTAACCTCAACCACTGCCATCGAATGTCAAAAACCCAACCGTACCCAACCTCAAATCTCAGTTTTGTGATCTCAGTATCTTACCGCTTGCGTTGTTGTGTTATTTTTGTCTAGTGAAACAGTCTCTCTACACTATAAAATCAGTTCTTTTAAGAACTTCATTTGTGCACTGCTTAAAAATGGCATTTTCATTAGAACACAAAGCGTTTATGATTGAGTCGTATTTTCGAAATGGACACAAAGTGGACGGCATGTGGCAATATTCTGTTCAAGATGCATGGACAGAATTTCGTGAGCAGTTTCCCGATAATATCGTCGATTATACTCATTTCTCCAATACATTAAAGCGTTGTGTTACCCAGTTTCGAGAAACATCCACTTTAGAAAGAAAACCAGGAAGTGGTCGATCAAAGGATAAAAGAACACCAGAAAACGTTGAGATTGTCCAACACGTAATGGAAGAAGCCCCTAGAACATCCATTCGGCAATTGGCACAGCAAGTGGACTTATCATATGGCACATGTCAAGCAATACTTAAAAAAGATTTAGTTTTATATCCATATCGATTAACATGTCTACAAGAACTGCATCAAGATGATTTTCCATTAAGGGCTGCATATTGTCAATGGTTCTTGAACACGTTTGACGATGATTTGTTGGAGAAAACGTTCTTTTCAGATGAAGCATGGTTTCATCTAAGTGGATACATTAATGCACAAAATATGAGAATTTGGAGCAGTGAAAAGCCGCATATTTATGTAGAGGCCCCATTACATCCACAAAAAATTGGTGTTTGGGCAGCAATTAGCCGACGACGTATAGTAGGACCAATATTTTTTGAAGGTAAATCATTCATTATTAGTTATTTAAACCTAAAAAAAATTTAATGCTCCTTCAGGTAACCTAACTGCACATGCATATCAACAAGTGATTTTGGAAACTTTCATTAACGAACTTCATGATGACGAATTGGTACTTGGCTATTTTCAACAAGATGGGGCTACAGCACATTCAGCAAGGACCACAATAGCTATGTTACGAGAGTTCTTTGATAACAGACTTATTAGTCGGAACACAAAAAATATCTGGCCTCCGAGATCTTGTGACCTTACACCTGCGGACTTTTTTTGTGGCCTTATTTAAAAAATTCCATTTACCGAACGCCTCTTCATAATTTACAAGAACTAAGGCTCAGAATCACCGAAAAAATTAATGAAATAAATAATAATCCAGATATGTTACGAAATGTTATTCAAGGTGTTAGACGAAGGGCTCGTTTGTGCTTAGACCAAAATGGAGAACATTTTCAGCATTTATTATAACAGTTGAATGAAATGAATGTATTTTCCTTAAAATTTCACGTGTTTTTAACAATAAAATCCTGTTTGAGAATTTCCACCATTTTATCTTTCAATTGACACATTATTTGACATTTATAAGTGCACTTTAAGTGCACGACATACGTTTTCAGATTCATGGATGACTCGATTACAAATTATCTTGATCGCTCGTTACAACGTTTTATTTCATACTGAAAAATGACAACGAAAAAAGTGGGTCACGGTGAATGGTTTTGGATATTTTATTCGATTATTCAGTTTAAACTGGATAAAATTGAGGTGCCTCAAGATATTTTAGATGAATTTGATGCCACAGAAATGTCGGGAACAATATGAGAGATGATTGACGTATAATTTTAAAGTACTAGGACTTTAAAATTTTTCTTTAAAGTACTAGGACGTTAAAGTTCCACTATGAAATAAAAATTTATATGGTTTATGGTTGTGTTCTTGTGAGGCATAGTTTTAAATTAAATATTTTCCACGTTCACATTTTTATTTTCTTATCAATGGTTTTACAGCGAATAAAACTGACTTTTGTACTGCCAAATATTACTGTTATTGCTCACTGTTTAATAAAAAAATGTAGAGCAAGAAAAAAGCCGCATCATTATCATCGTTATCATCACGACAAGATATTGTTTTGCTGTGTCATTGATAGTAAGTGTTTTCTTTATAGCTTTTTAAGGTGTGTAGCCTTGGATACAAAAAGCGGCAGCGTGAAGGTCACAAAAATAAAAGACGCCGAAGTTAAAAAAAAAATAAAGGATCGCAGTTTTTACCATTTGATTAAGAGAGGTATGACCATGGAATAACAAGCCACTTCGTAACTTGCTTCCAAGTTTAACTGTCAATTATTACAGTACAACTGATTGAAATAGAAAATAACATATCCCATCAAAAACATAAAATGTAAAAAAATGCCTCGCAACGCAGTTCTTCCATTATTATAGATCTCATGTGAAACCAAGTCAGTTATTTTAGTTAGTTTCTATGGAACACCTATTCAACAAGTTTGTTATAAATTGTTATCTAATCAATTACCGATCACCATCATTTATAGTGACGGTATGGATATTAGACATTTTTATTTCTATTATATTGAAATGACTTGGCAATTGCACGGCAACATATTCTACTATAATTAAAATACTTTATTCTGAAGTGGCCTGTTTAGATTTACTTGGTATATTATGGTGCCGTGCAATAGCCAAGTCATTACAATATAGAAATAACGATGTCTAACGGTTATAAATGGTGATAGGTAATTGATTAGATAACAATTTATGACAAAGTTGTTGAATAGGTGCTTCCATAGATACTAACTAAAATAACTGACTTGGTTTTATAATATGAGATCTCACAACTTTTTGTAGTAGAACTGCGTTGCCAGACTTGGAATTTTTTTACATTTTATGTTTTTGATGGGATCTCATTTTTTTTTCTCTCAAAAGATGGAAATTTAAAAACAAAAATCGACCTGTTCGAGCGTTTTTCACAAAAACATTACATAGCTAAATTATGAATTTTGTGCGGAACTTTATGATCACTCTGTATATTATGTTCTCATGATCACTAAAAATTCAAACTTGTTGTTGCTTTATCTACAACGAAGTTACAGGGAGGTGAAAAGTGAGAGAAAAAAATCATACGGCTGTGCTCGACTTGGCGGGGGGCACTGCCGTGCCCCCTGATTGTAGATTTGTGGATGAAATGTGTTTTACACAATCGTTGAAAAGCAGTAGACAATATTGAATTATACGGCCTTCTAATCTCGATAAATTTTCAACAACTCACCACCACCCATTTATATTAAAGTATCACCACCTCCTCAAAGTCCAATTTTATCATTCGGGGTCATGAATATCGAGTGTTAAAATTAAAATACACAGCTCTCGAGCATAAGCCACCGTACAAAGAGGTTGAAGGGCTTTCAAAGCGTCGCAGCTGCGAACAACGGGGGGCGATGAAGCCGGCCCTACGACCCGCGGGGCTCGACTCTGATTTAATTTGTACCAAATTTACTACTACTTTCCCGGGTATCAGGTGCGGGAACTAACGTTCTTCTAATTACCGAGCGTGCTGGTGTCACCGCCGCCAACCTTTTTTCGCGACATGCCAAGACGACAAGCTGCGACGTGCCTCCTCGTCGTCCGCGCCGCACTTGACGCTGTTTTTGTCGCAAGTGGTGTTAACATGAATTCTTTGTAGTCGGGATGGATATTAAATTTGCATTGTGCACGAGAGTCGTCGATCACGTGCGGCGGTCGCCTCTAACATCGTTTTAAGCTGCCCGAGAGGGTGACACTCGCGCTGCTAATGCCGCTGTGTTGAGCCGAACGGTAAACAAAGAAACATGCACTTAATCAAAAACAGAAGGTTGGGAGAGGACCGGACTGTGACAAATCTGCAGAAGAATCGGCGTGATCTAGCAGGTTGTTACGTTATCAACGACTTGGTTTCGTTAAGCACCAATCTGCTAGATAAATTACTGACTTAACGTGATATAAGTAAATCAGTAGCTAAAAAACCTATATTTCGGTTGCCCCAAACGAGGCGCAGTCCCACCCTGTCTGTCACCCGGGGCACTTGCTCGTGCGAAAGTACAACTGTAAGTCCGTGTAAGCGGAAGGTAAATAGCGTTGCAATTATACGCTCGACGCCCACTTCTGTGCAAATAAGTGCACTGATATTTTTTATGCCGATGTGGTGATTGCCGAGGGGTTGGCATCCGTGGCGACCACGCACACTGATGGATGAGAAAAGATATAGATCTGTCAAAATTTCACTGCACGCTATTAATTACGTCCACCCCCATCCCCCGGTTCTTTCTGGAGTTCTCTATATCCTGTTAGGTAGTTCCCTTCTTACATTCCATCAAGCTTGTCAATGCGATTGTCTCGGTAGTGGATTTTGCTGTATTCAAAGCGGGAGCGAATTGATCGGTGTTTTATTGGACATTTAATACATTATTGATGTTGCCTGTGTGATTCGCCGTTTCGTGGTTTCATCAATTATTCTTTGGCCTAAGCGCTTTGACAAAATGGAAAAAATCTTCCTTCCACCCATCATATATTTACTAATTATTCATGTTTACTCGAACTTATTTAATTTGGGAAAACACTCGCTGAGATTCTTATCGGCTTAACAAACATAAATTGTTTTGATGTTTGCAGTGAATTAAATCAGATTAAGTGCTTTGACTTATCAGAATATTTTCACAAGAATTGTAGAATAAATGTTGTTGTTCATCGCTTGATCCCGTGCTTGAATAACTAAATAACTGTTACTTAATGCGGTTTTCACAATTATTGACCTACATGGAGTACTGGCCCATTGTGTTACCTATACATAATTCTTTTGTTATTGCACTCATGATGGTCGTGGATCAGAGGTGTGTTGGTGGGGGTTTCACAGCCCCATTCAAACTTGATTTACCATCAAAATTTTTTCTTCTTCTTAGTCGAAACACAATAAACGTAATAGGGTGGATAAAAACGACAAAGAACTTGTTCTAGAGACAAGTTACAAGAAAAAATTGCTACATAACGAAGGAGCAAACAGTAAAGCGATTAGTATCATATTGGAAATAAATAACGAGCTGATGACAATAAATCAGTTGATAATAAAATTAATTCTGCCGACGAAAAAGAATATAGAGAAATTAAAACGGAAACAAGAAAATAAGAAGAAATGCTGGCAATAAATGAATGGGACATAAAATCGAGAATGCGAAAAATCCGACAAACACGAAGCCGTGTAAACAAGAAATACATATATCTATAGACGGTAAACTTCAAACGGAATAAATAAAAAACACTCAAAATTTCAAAAAAACAAACCGAAAAAAATTGCGTGGAACGTAAGAAACTTAAAGAAATATAAATAATGGCAATCACTGAACCAAATAAAGAAAGGAAAAGAAATGAAAAAAAAGTGCAAAAAAAAATAAAAAATACAAAGCTCAGACAAAGAAACATAAATATACTACAAATGAAAAAAAAAAGGTTTACTGAGCATTATGAAAAACAGACACAACAAATAATGCACCAAAATTAGATATTAACAGTAATCACATAAATAAAATGAATTTAAAATACAAATAAAAATGGATTTAAAAAATCAAAAGCAACAAAATGTGTAGAAAAGATATGTATATATTGTATATATATCTACAACTTTATATAATCGGGGCTTACCACAGTAGCACCCGACACCCGAAAATATGTTTAGTTTTTGTCTCATAAAAATTACAATTGACATATGTAATTTATATTTTACACTACTTACTAGATTTAAATGATCATTTAATGGATGCAAAATCATGTGGAAAATTTTGACATCCAAAGTTTACTGGATGTATGAATTTTTTAATATGGAACCTACCGGACTATTCGATGGAACACTTGCATCATATAATTACATATACATAACTATATCTGATTTAAATAATCACTTCTTGGATGCAAAACTGTGAAAATGTATTTCTATTAAAGACACTGAAACTTATACTTTGGGGAGTTTAGATAATATGGCACATGAACAATCAACTGGTGACAGTATAATAAAATAATTTCGAAAATCGGAATTATCCAAATATGACAACATGGCGGAATCAACGATTCAAAAGTTGTCTTATAGTTGTATCGATGTTCCCGGTTATTCGATTTGAAACGATGACACTATTGCAATTCGTGCCTTACGTGGGCCACCCTATATATGTCGATGAAAAATTGACAAGTCACGCTTGTAGACATAAATACGTGGCGTTAAGAATAACGATTAAAAAGACAAACTCACAAATTATGTACTTTTATTGCGTTTCTCATAATATTATCATCTACAAAGTCATCACTGCTTCTTGCGAACTTACTCACTATTTACATAAATTATAAAGTGAAGTTTGATGGTGACACAGCGAAACAAAACCATATCTGTATACGTGTGCGGATGATAACGGCGTGAATGTAGCGATGATGAACAACAAAAACTGACGATAATAAGTTACAACTGTACATTTGACTACCACTAAGTATGTACACGACACATAAATCAACCGTTCTTTCAATAAATATTGCAACATTACAATCACGTAAAACTATAGCATCTTTGGTCTGCATTCGAGATTCGGTCTTCGAGATTTCACCTCCACTCTTCGGAGAGGGGCGAGAACGCCGACACCTGGTTGTGGATCTTCGTCTGCTTGTTGCCGATGATCGAGTCGATGGAGAAGCCGTTCTTGCTCTTTTTCGCCACGTCGCCGGCGAGCATCTCCTCCGTGTCGGAAGACAGCGGCGGCTGCACCGGCACCGGCTTGCAGATGGTCGGCTGCGAAATTATGCCGAGGTGCCCCAGGTTGAGCCTGGAGAGGTCGACGGGGGGCAGCAGCGGGAGGCTGCCGCCGGGCATCCCCGGGATGTAGGAGTAGGGGTTGTGGAGGCCGCCGGGCCCGAAGAGGGGTTGGTAGTTCTCCTGCGAGAGGAAGGACGCGACCATGGCGGACGCGTGGTGGTCTCTCATCATGAGGCTGGGGGACGGCCGCTTGTAGCGCTTCCTGCGGCGCAGGAAGCTGCCGTTGTCGAACATGTCCTCGGCGAGGGGATCCAGAGTCCAGTAGTTGCCTTTTCCGGGGTTGCCGGGTTCCCGGGGTATCTTGATGAAGCAGTCGTTGAGCGAGAGGTTGTGCCGTATGGAGTTCTGCCAGGCGGGGAACTTCTCGCGGTAGTATTGGAAGCGGGACATTATGAACTCGCAGATGCCGCTGAGGGTGAGCTTCTTCTGGGGGGACTGCAGGATCGCCATGGTGATCAGCGCGATATAAGAGTACGGCGGTTTGATCAGCTGGTGTCCCGACTTCTTCATCTGTTTGGAGTACTTGTCTTCGGGGGTTTTTCGGTCGTCGATGCTCCCTCGGAGATCCAGGGGACTGTCCGAAGTGGCGCATCGCAGCATCTCCTCCGGAGTCACCACCATCTGGCGACAGCCGTCGTCCATCATCAACATTTACTCGATCAACACTAATATCTCACTAAATCATGTCTATTGTTTCTCTTGTTAAGAAAAGTTTGTTTTACCGCTCGAAACAAACACTGATATCTGCAGTTTTCGTAATTTAAGATTTCGTTCCAAGCACTCTTATTTTAGAATAAATTTAGTTCTGGGGATTATCTTCCTATCTGTTAGGTGAGCGCTTATCTATCGTCACGATCACATTTTATCTTGGCACAGTTAGCAGCGGAACGTCGAGACGACACACGTCGCGGATACCAGCAGTCGCTATCTGGAAATGTTATCCCAATATTATCTTGGCAAGAACAATGATGGTTCAGGCCACCACATTTCCGGCTACGATGTGAGAAAACAAAGCGGTCGGAGTGGGGGGAGCGTCGAGGCACGCCTTCAACCCCCCGATGGACACGCCTCTTTCACCCCTGAGGTATCAGGTTTGGGTGCGGATTTTCGCGTCGCGAGAGTGGCTAGAGGTATTATTTGCGAAGACGTTGATTGATTTTTGCAGATGCGGAGACAAAGCGCCGTTTCTATTTTGTGTGTGTAGGTTGGATTTTCATGATTTTCGCGGATGTTACGTGTGAAATAAGATCGATTTTAAAGTGTCTCAAGCATAACAGCATAAGTGCGTACCTAAATAATTATGAAAACAAATATCTACTGGTAGTCGACCATGGTCGTGAGAAAAACAAAAACAACAAAATAAATTTTTGAAGCGACATTATATTTATCTGTCGAAAACGCATACAAGCAAACATACGTATAAGAAGTGGGCTTAAATAATTATACATATTATATGAACAAAAGAATTAAAAGACCTAAATACATAGGTACATATATATCACACTTTCAAAACCTTTTATATACTCAAAACCAAATCAAACCGGCTTACCACTTAGGTACACAGAAACGTGATTTGTCACTGTTAGCACTTATAATTATTTTTCTATACTTATTCATCGTTCGGCTATCAAAATACATGGTGTAAATGTTTATTTTAAGTGATCTTTATTCTATATTTCTCCATGCCTGATTGTAAATTATATTAAAGATTAAAAGCGTCTAAACCATATCTCTAATCTTCTTGGATAACGTGATATCCACCTCTAAACCTTTTTATTTCTGTTTATTCAGAGATGAAAATATCCACCTCTAATACTAGGTAGATTATCTATAATGAGCATAATAATGATGATTAATGCAAAACCTGATTTTACTTATGTTCGTACATTATCACTTGTAATTACATGAGTGCTTCGAAAGGGTATATACCAAAAGCGCCAGTTCTACCTGTAGTAAACTAGATGCCCCCCGGAAAGGGTCATCAATCCGACGACCGTCCATCACTTGCGCCGGCTATCGGTTTAATGATCCACAGCGGGGTGTGGGTGGCCCGGGTTGTAAGTGACGTTATTAAATGACGTTATCTACACAATTTTACACAGATAAGGTGGAAACTACCCGTCCCTTTACTTTTCTATAAATAAGGACTTGTACAAGAAAAACTAATCAGTATTGACTTATTTCTGTTTTCATCACAAAACCATGATGGAATCTGTGTTGAATAATAAAGAAAAAAAATTTATTATATTTGGAAGATAAAGATAAATGGATATGTGCGAATAAAAGTTGTGTAGCTAAGCTCTACACCGATGAAAATGAGAAGACTGTCTTAGGTAAGCATACAAAAAATGCGATTGTCAACAATTTTGAAATTTTTGTATGTTCTATAAAACCGACAATATTTCGCATAAAGTTGACAAACCAAAGATCATATTATATTTTCGAATATTTTATTATTTCAAACCAAAGTTTATTTAAAAATAAACAGTGTGTGTATACCTACAAAAATAACTAACCGACTATATAAACAAAGATTACAATTTTTATCAGAAAAAGTCGAATTAAATAAAGCAGGACATATCCAAAAATTTGAATTTGTAAAATATGTATCATACCACTATAATAAAATTATGTAAATTTTTAATATGTTTTTCTATAACCTAAAAAATTACTCCCTTGATAAACCGATTCTTCGCTTGTCTACCATCAGACGTATTTATCATCATCAAAAACAAGCAGCAAAGAACCCAAGAAAATCATTGAATAAACCTTCTTTAATTCCGAACAGAAATGAACAGAAGTTGCTTAGTTGATTATAAAGAGTAGGCCAGGTATGTACCACGCGTTGCGCCCTCCCGTAGAGGCAATTGGCACAAATCGACCATAGGATTTTAGTTACCTGAGAAGGCTCCGGCGCAAAAGGACTATTAGTCGCGTCAATAATAGTAATTTACGTTATAAGTCCGGAAAACTAATTTTTACAGTAACGAGTCGAAATGTTTACAGACGAGGCGACGAAGGAGCCGAGTCTGGAATTTTGAGACAAGTTAAAGTAAAAGTAAAAGTTTCCGGACGTATGTCGTAATGCGTTTTATTTCATGCTACAGATACTAAATCATTGTTTTCATTTTAAAAAATGAAATTGGAATTCAGAATTTAAACATCCATGAATTGAGTATCTATGACAACAGTTTGATTTGTTGGTTGTATTTTTTTTACAGGACTTGTACTGTAAAGTCCCATTTTCCGGACTCAAAACTCTAACGTAAAACTAACAAATATGACACAGTATGAAATAAATACAGGCTGTCCCATTTAAAACTCCCCAGTCCACATTTCTCCGAATTGATTATTGTGATTGAAAAATCCTCGAACAGGTCGATTTTGTTTGCCAGGGGCACATCTTCTCAGGTTCCTTTCAAGTTCCGGCATTTCGCCCTCTTCGCGAGGGGGCTGTTAGCCCCAAAATCTTAAATGGCACTATGGATCGACTGATACCTCATTTGAAAGGTATTGGAGACCTCTTTACAACTAACCACTTACTTTTCAATATTTTGGTGATTTGACCGCAAAAAAACGATAATTTTCTATTTTCAAGATAATCCACATCTTCTGATGCTGTGTTCCACAGCAACCACAAAGACAAACATGTTATTGCTGAAATTAGGGTTATTGAAATTGTAACATCACGAACAGTTTTGAAAATCGTCTGTATTTTGGCATGGAAATAAATGGTGGCCATATCCAACATTTATTATCTTAATTAGATCATTTTTTTGAAAAATAATCGTGTCGCATACTCTACATTCAGTTTTAACTCCTTCGCGCTATTTAGCATTCAAAATCAACAACCTAATGACCCAAAAATTTCAATAAATTTAATTTCAGAATTACATGTTGGTCTTTGTGGTTCCTGTGGGACATAGCATGAGAAAATGTGCATTATCTTGAAAATTAGAAATTATTGTTTTTACGGTCAAAACTGCAAGATATTGAAAAGTAAGTGGTTAGTTGTAGAGAGGCCTTCAATACCTTTCAAATGAGGCATCACTCGACTCATAGTGCCATTTAAGATTTTGGGGCTAACAGCCCCCTCGCGAAGAGGGCGAAATGCCGGGAGTTGAAAGGAACTTGAAAAGATGTGCCCCTGGCAAACAAAATCGACCTGTCCGAGGATTTTTCAATCACAATAATCAATTCGGAGAAATCTGGACTGGGGAGTTTTAAATGGGACAGCCTGTATATAAAACAGGCAATCTTCGGAAGTCCTCAAAAACAGCTTCGATTTTAATGATTTTTTTTTGTGAATGTTTGTTTTTATATATTATTCAAAATCAGAAACCTTTTGAAGTGGGGAAATAATTATTTATATTGTTTAAACACTATTTATTATATTTATATAAAAAAAAATAGTTTTTCAATACTTATTCTACAAATAATATACGAAAGTAAATTATAAAATTATTATGAATTGTGGATTATTTATTTTAGACATTTATAAATAAAATAATTAAAAATTGTTAATCAATACTTGTAGCCCAGGCAGCACAACAATATTCAGCCAATATTGGGCCATTCTTGAGGATATATTGGCCCAAACTTGTTTTTCTACATTGGGCCATTATATAATGTGGACATTTCGCAATATTGGCCCTACAAAGTTTTTCAATCATGGCCCAATGACGTATACCAATCATGGCCCAATGAACGTATACCAATCATGGCCCAATGACGTATACCAATCATGGCCCAACAACGTATATGAATTATGGTCCAATGACGTTTGCCAACCATGGGCCGACAACGTATACCAACCATGGTCCAACAACGTTTACCAATCATGGTCCATTAACATGTAAAAGTCTTGGTCCAACAATGTATGCTACTGTTGATTCAATAACAGGTATCAATATTGGTACAGCAATAAATCGAATCCGATGTTAAACTGAATGAAAATGTAATGCAGGTATATTCAGGCCATCAATGTAATACACCCTCTATACATATATTACTTTTATTATTATTTGTAATTCAAATTTACTACCAATTTAAAATATTTTGCAATAGACTAAAGTACCCGAAAATTGTTAGAAAGTAGCAAAAACACTAAAAGGCATCATAAGGGTAATATTATCTAAAACCAATCGTCACAACGATAAATTTCAGATGAAACCTTTAAACTTAAAATGAAAGAACAAATAAAGATAAAATACATAGTAATTTATTGTAAACTTATTATAATTAATAAAAATTTTATAAATTATAATTAATATATAATAGGTGTGTTGTATGCACTCTGATATTGCTTGATTATATGTATTAGTGATTTATTTTCTGCTAAAAATATTAAGTTAAGTTACTGTTTAAAAATGAATAAATACAAACCTGGAACTCTCTTTTGTCTTCCACCCCCTATACCCAGCGATAGCTAAGATAATTCCAATGTACTGAGTGATTTCCAAGTCAGTCACCTTAAAGTTAGTCCTAACTGCTTCTAGAAAAAAAAAGTACAAATTAATATAATTATGTATTTATTAATTATATACATACCTAGAACAGCTTTATATAAATTTAGTGCCGAAAATTTCCCTTTTTGCTTTTTCGTGCAGAGAATTGCAGAGAATTGATGATTTAGCTCTTGATTCAAAAGTTTTTTCATAATTAAGAGAACATTTTTCTTGGCGGTAGGCCCTCCTTCATGAGAAAGTACGTCCACCTAAAGATTAAAAAGAAAACAAAATAAAACTGTACTTACGTCCAAAAATTAAATTATGTACTTACTAGATCGTTAAAGTCCTCATTACCATCTTTAATTTTATCCTCCAGGCCATTTAATTCTATCTGGCTTTTCGTTTTCACATAGAAAATTTAATTTGACATTCATATCACTAATATCCTTCTTTATTTCAGATATATCATATTTTATTAGTGTCAACGCTTTTGCTATCTTTTTTAATTCTTAAACTTTTGCGGAATCTAAAAAAAAAAATTGAAACTACTCGAATTAAATAACACAAATTAGCTATTAATTAAGCGTATTAATTTATTAGTTGTAGAAGGAGAACTAACTGTCCTGGTCGAGCGGTTTGCAAACAAACGAGTACCTAGAAAACACAGATTTTGCATGCCTTACTTGTATCAGAAACCAAAAATACTTACTATTTATTTTTGGAGTTAATCCATGAGTAGAGAAATCGTCATGATAAAAACTGCTGCACTGCAAGACTCACTCCTTTGAGAGTATCGATCGACACTACTATTTGTATCCAGATGAGGACCTAGGGAATGTATTTTTAAGGCATTATTTCTATGAGAAAACAAGTCTGTACTAACCACTTAATTTTCGAGTCTTGGCTTTACTACAAGACTCGCGGTCTTCTGATGATGAACGCTGTTACAAAACTTGTCTTTTCTTGAGAATTGATCTCTTTCTTCAGCATCACGATGATGATGTAAAAAAATTCCAGTCGTCCACTTAATAATTTAATCAACACACATTTAACAACTGCGTAACAAAATGAGATTTGGAACTCTGTTCCGGCTTTCGGGGTGAATATTATTGTTGCACTACTCACAGGCACAGATGACCGCTTACTGCATAAAAACATGTTTTTAAACTAAAAATAGAACCCGCAGGTACCCACCCTACCCGACCTTTTAGAAAACGCATCGGGGAACGGATCATTAAAACTGTTATTTCAGTCAAATTTATAGACCAACGAGTAATTTTTTTCAAATAGTAACAAAGTAGGTACATATCACCTTTTTTTTATATAAAAAGCTTATACACCATAGAATCACTGTAGAATTTTAAGGTTAATAGAATAAAGTAAGTAATAAATTATATCGATTTTTTATAGATATCTGTAACTGTAACAAATTCGCTTTCAAGCAGCATTTTCTCAAAAAGTAAGGGGAATTCATACATAGATAAAGATATTAAAAAAATTATCTAAAAATAAGATTCGAACTGCACTGCATCTGCTGCAGATTTGTAAACAAATCAGGTAGCTAGGCATTACTTGGGTTCGTTCCTTACGCTCGACCGTAACGGTTCATTGATAAATTAAAGGAATCACGTTGATTATTTTATAAAAGAAAAACGACAGAGGTAAAAGTGGTGATTTGCTTTGAGCGACTGGAGAGATTCTCAGCGGTTTATTTAGATAGATACACATGGGTATGTAATAGTCATTTTTATATAAAAAGAAACATCCCTCTGAAGAAACTGCACAATGTTATGAAATTTAACAATCCAAAGAATGGGCGATTTTCTCAATAGTGGTAAATCCCAAAAAATATTTTATCATAGAGGAAAAAACTTCCAAATGGTTGAAAAATTAACTTTATTTATCAATATGATAGAAATAATATTTTCATGAATTTCTTCAAATGATAAAGCATCGAGTACAGCAATGAAAATTACGAAAAACTAAAAACTCAAAATTTTAATAAATTGAGCACCCACAGCTACAGAAAAATGTTGGCATACAATATTGGATGAATCTCGTAAAAACAATATACTAAAAGCGACGAAAAAATCATATTGGACCCATATTGTGTTACAATATTGTAAAAAAAGATATAGGGCCAATATAGACAAATTTCTTTAGTGGCTAAATGAAGTATTTTTATATTGGTACAATGTTGGTTTACGATGTTGTGAAAAACAATATTGTACCAATATTGGTGGTACGTCGAAATAACAATGGAAATGAATCGATAACGGGCCAATATAAAAACAAGCTCTGGCCAATGTAATGTGCTACTTGGGAGGAAGGAAAAATTTGAGAATTTTCCTCGATTTCCATGGGAGTCCCTGATCAGATCCTGATTTTTTGATAATGTAATCACCTTAAGAGTATACCCTTTCAAATAAAAGAAGAATTTTGTAAATCGGTCCACAATTGACGAAGAATAAATCGGTGAACATAAATGAAATATAAATATATAAATGTTCTGAGGTAACAAGCATTAAAAAAAAACATCCAACCGAATTGATAACTTCCTCCTTTTTTGAAGTCTGTTAAAAAAAACGCAAATCTATTTTTTTTTAGATAAATATCATACATATTGTTTAAATAACATTAATAGTTATGTCCCCGCTCCAAAAGGTTTCTGATTATAAATAATATAAAAAAAGCAAATATTAAAAAAAAAACATCAAAATCGGAGCTGTTTTTGAGGACTTCCGAGAAAAAGACTTCATTGACGCGACTATATGACATTATTAAAATAATTATCAATCGGCGCATTCGGTCTATTCCCCTTCGAAACCATCGATTCGCAACTACGAGTGTAATTTTTTGAGGTTTTAATTTTAAATTTGTCAAAAAAATTATATAATATACGAGTATTGCGTTTTAATCAACTTGAGTACCTATTACAAGAAATTGTTTCAGAAGCACGAAAGTAATTCGGTAAGATTATATCATGAATAAAGTTGTTTTAACATCAATAAACAATGTTCCCCAAAACGATTCATGTTGAAATTTGACATAAAAGTAAAAATGTGACACCAGTATTCAGAGTTGCCGTGCAAAAAACATTTGAAAAAGGAACATAACAACATAACCTATAATTAAAAAAAAATAAAGTTTTACGATTGGACGAAAAAGATGACGAATGAAATAATCAGGTTAAATTTCTCAACTTCTCTGTTTCCTCAAATTCTGAAACTCTTTACGATATCAAAACTTTAGATACAAGATTTCAAGTTCTTCAATATCTCAGGTTTCTCAAGTTATCAAATTTCGATGTAATTTTCTCTTTTTATGTTTCTCAGGGCCTATATAGGTATATAAGGTGCCCTAAATCTTAAACGTTTTCAAAATCTCACGTTTCTCAAGTTTTCAGGTTCTTAAGTTTCTCATCGTATCAAATTAGCATAAATATCTCTGGTTTTTCAAAATCTGAGGTTCCTAGCTCCACTTCTCAAATTCATATATAATTTACTTAAAAGTCTGAAGCTACTTTATACTAACTTATTATATGATGTTATAATGTTTTCATATCATATCTCACGTTTTATATTGTAAACGTATGCAAATTTATTTACACACAACTGCCTCTTTTATACTTGTTTACATCTTGGTTACCATGATTGAAAATGGAACATTACACCCGTAAAGCAAATGCCCGTAAAGTAGAAGCCCATAAAGGAAAGGCCCGTAAAGAAAAAGCCCGTAAAGAGAAGGCTCGTAAAGTGACAGCCCGAAAAGAAAAGGCCCGCAAAATTATCTCAAAAGAAATGAACATTTATTTATGATAATCATACCTAACTTTTAATTTTGCGTAAAACGTTGTACGTACCTCTGGCCGAAAGACCGTTTACGCCATCGGACGTAATCGTCCTCTGGCGTAAACTCTTTATTTCGGCCCTCTATACGTAAATTACTATTTTGGCCTCCTAAACTGTAAAACGTATGTGACGTATGCCTACACTTGTGTCGCCCAACAGATAGAGTAATAAAACCGCCCCTTTGCGCGCGGTGTTTAAAATAGTAATGTTCCGTTGGTGGAGTTTATAAATATCGCGGCATTCCTGAAAGCCCGATGCACCCAACTTAAATTATCAGCTGATCTGCCCAGAACGAAGAACAGAAAATGTGTTAGCTGTCGTGATGAGTATTCAGAGGGAACCAAAAATGATTAATGTAGGAGAAGATTCTTCAGAAAAAGAGTCTGATTTAAATTAATTTCTCCTTTGTGAAAAGGACAGTTGCGTAAAACGCTTGTTACAGAAAACTATCCTCACCATCATTAAGTTTATGTATAACAGAATAGATACTATAAACTTGTTACAATTAAATATTTCCATAAATTGTTTTCCATTTAATATATTTTTGCACTTTTTGTTCGCCAACGGATGACTTTTGTGACATTAGCCGGTGAGAACTCTCACAACATCTGTCAATCAGTTGTCAACCTCCAATTTTTTAATCAAAATACATATTATTTTATTATTATGAAATTTTTAAATAATTGTCGGCCAAAAAACGTAATAGAAATATTGTGGTAGGTCTATTACATTGTTCTGCTTTAATAAAAATTCAAGTTATGTTCAAAATTAAAACCTCACAATGTAAAATTTGACCTACCTCTAAATGGAAATTGATTATGAATTCTGGTTTCAAGACGATCGATGTCCAGTACATAAAACACGTTTTGTGACAGAGCTTTTAAATGATACGGTTTGATGATACAGCTATATTTTTTAATGGCAACCTATTTTTTGATTTTAATGATTTCAACGTTATCAAATACTCAATAAGTTACATAAGGAAAAAATAAATTAAAACGGCACTAAATTTCAAATTAGTAAAATTTCAAAAAACTAACAGAGATGTCTAATTTTATCAGAATTTAAGGAAAAAACCATAGATTGCCTTTCGGAATTTCAATGATTTCGTCAGAACATACAAAACATTCATCATATTACACTAAAACTATTTGTATCTAAGTTATTATAATATCAATTCTATCTAACCAAGTCTTTTTTTAAGGTTTTCAGGTAAAAGTTTATATTAATATGTTATATTCTGTTTATTTTACATACTTTGTTCCGATTTGTCAAACATGATATCTTTCTAAGTAGTTTTGCCCCTTGATCTTTACTCTTCATCTTTGGCTCTTTTGAATTATTAGGTCGTTTTAGGATCCGTTGCTTTTAAATAACAAATGGTAAGTACAATTTGGGATCTTCATGTTGGTGATAGCTCTCACGGAAAGTAACTGCAAGCATGTGTTAAATGTTAATAAACAAAACGATGCAAATCTTAATAGGTACTACCGTACCGTATTATGTTGGAAAATGTCACAAATCACGAACATAACCTAGTTCCATTTGTCACTAGAAAAAAACACCATAGCTGTGTTGCCGATGTGATTTTTCAAAATGAGTGCGACGTTGGTGGTTTTTTAATAAAAAAACGGACTTTACCTACTGAATTTATTCCAGTTAAACTTTCCACCCTGTATACATCGTAACAATTGGCTCAATTTATATATATATATATATAATCAGATTGAGTTCCTTTTTGATTTAAAAGTTTCGGTGCAGGTGCATTGGGGATTAGGATATTTAGAAGAAATTCAAATATTAAACCAAATTGTCAACAATTACTTAGTAGTGCCAACCTAATTTAAATTGCACAGCCTACTCTAATTTATAATTTAAATGATCGCACGGTACTTTCATCATATCTCCAATATCACTAACTTTCTTTGTGAGGTGTATTAATTTTTTTATTTCCCCCTTCTAAGTAAATGACACATTACAGGTATTTATGTAACTAAGTAAATGTCTAATTACCTAAACAGACCTGTAAAGTTTTACGGGCTTGTACAAGAGACCTGATGTAAAGTACAACACCATGACAACGCATCGTCACAAACTGTCCTGCCGTCTTTGATTACAGAATTTTATATCTATAAAAATTGAAAAAATGTCGTTTGAAGGTGGAAATAAAAGTTTGTACGGGATTCCCCTTGCAATTAGTCTTTACTGATGGGCTCGCCGGCCATCACAATGAGCCGGGATCACCCGTAAAGACTAATTTACAAGGCTTTTCCCGTAAATAACTACATATTAGGATACCTATTAATTGAGAATGATTCAAGGCATTTCAGAAATCTTTAGCACTTTTCACGTTTTTGGGACATTTCAGTGCTCCTCATTGTTTTATTAGGATTATCAAATAGTTAATAATGGATAGACTATTTTTGAACAAAATAATGTAAGATAAAGATGTATCTTTCGGTGTAGATACTTCATCAGGTATTAAAAGCAATTGCGATAACCGGAAGGAAAAAATATTTCAAGTATATTTTTGATTTTATTTTGTTTATTTTAAGAACTTATCACATCTTGGGCCTACTTTAAAAACGTTTCGATTTTATTATCTCTGGTGTAAGCAAATTCTCTCAGATTAAAATTGTTTTCGCAAAATAGAATTATTATGTAAGTATATCACTAAAAACAGTCAAGTTTTATTAGTCTAAAGTTATAAAATCATTTTTAAGCATATTCTGGCTGTACTGTGATGACGTAGTTCCGTTATTTTTGACCCAATCCAGATGTACCTAGCTTTACCTGTTAAATAATTTCGATAAAGACAGGCTTGCCACCCGTCGCCCCAGCCAACGTGATTGCCAACAAATCGCAGGTGTAATAACGCCGTTAAGTCCGCCGTTAGGAAACAGTCAACATTGCGAGTGGAAACCGCCGATTTTTCAGGACTCATAAAGCGAACGCCGAAAAAACTCACCCTCCTCCGAAGGGGTGGAGCGTCCGAAGGTCTCCCATGTTTTCATTAGTCATTGGCCTGAAATGGGAGGGATTTATCGTCTTTGTCTGCAACGTAAATAATATTTTGCACAATGTATACACCTTTATTAATGTTAGAATGTGAGGCGTTCGGGAGTAGGGGAAAATGCCATTATCGCATTCTGGAGCAATTTGCGTGGATAACTATGGTTTTATATTAGAATGTGACAGGCTCATTATGGGGGATTTATCCACTTAGCTGCACGCTCTGGCGGCGGTTTCGGGCTGTTTTTGGAAATAAAAAAGAGAGTGAAGAGCTACAGTCTGTTCGTAAGTAATTAACGTAGCTCTTGTTTTGCTATATTTGATGTCTAAGCTATAGGTACAAGGTCTTCATAAATGTTAGGCTATAGGCTTAGACGTCCAAAAGTTATACAAATGTAAGAAACAATCGTTACATACTTTTGTTAAACAATTTTGTATGATGCAACCGAAACATAACTGATGTCACAGCTGATATAAGACATTTAAGTATACTGCTGTCAACTTTATTAGATCTAGAAGACATTTAATAGTGCCTATAGATCTATTAGAGAACATAATAATTATATAGCCACACGTTTAACGTTAGCACTAGGCACTTAAATTGACTTTTACGGCAGTGAACAGTCGTACCCTTTTCCGATGATTTAAGAGGTAAAAAGAAAAGCTGACGTGTGAGGGTATGGTGGGAACCAGAATGTACAGCGAGACGGGCTAAAAAGTCATTCCTTTTCAGTAAAAGTCTGTGATGTTTTGAATTAGGAGTACCTATTATAATGATCGTCGCGGATACCGCACTTATTCATATAGGTACCTATACTAACAATTGCTGAAAAGAAATATCTACGTCCAAAATGTCATCGGACCAACTATAAAGGCCATGAGAAAAAAATTTGGAGAAATTTTTATTTTTAGTAAAATGCACAAAAATCAATTATGAAGACCTTATACATACTAATCTTATCGATCATCTTATTTTTGGCGATTATTTAGATTTATTTTGTCGAGTGCAAAGTATAAAGCTAACAGAAAAATCCAAAATAAGATGTGCACCCACCTAGTTTTGAATCTTTTGGATGTGCAGACCGAGACAAAACAAGAGCTTAATCCCATGTCACTTCCTCAAACAAACGGAACTAAGTACATAGAGGATATTACGCCCAGGAGCTATACCGTTTTATACACCCCTTGCACTAGAAACTACATCCATATACCTATTTTATTTTTAATTGAAATTCTAAATTCTATTAAAAACAAACTTGGGCAAAACCCAATTTAGGCCAAACCTGCCGACAATGCGTATCACCGATTAGAAATATTTGTCTGCAGGATATAAAACGCGTGGGGACGCTTATGTGTTCAATCAGTGTGAGATCGTCCGGGGATAAGCGGAATGGTGTAAACGATGCCAAGCTGAGAGCAAATAGTCAGCTGAATGAAACGGCGGGATGCAGCCCTTTAGGATTAACGAACGCTGAGGGGGCTCTTACGTTTGACATTAAACCTTTTCGCACACACATTACGTCCTCTTCCCTACTGAAATTCATACGAATCGCTCAGATGGTGTGAGATTAGATCGACCCATCTTCCCCAAATGACATTAGTTCGCATGGACGGGGATGAATCGAATCAATTAGAAGAGGTTGGTAGTCACTAGGTAATTATTTTGATATTCAAATTAGAACAAAACATGCGTATAAATTATAATTATTTACGTAATTCAACCGTGGAGTAATTTTTATTGCACTAACTTAACTCACTATTAGGCAATTAACGATACACACTTTTAAACCATTTCTATATTGCTGGTTGCCTGACACAAACTAATGTTATATTGAAAAATGTAGTTGCTTGTTATATTCTTATAACAATAAAATTAGCTTCATACTAGGACAAATAGGATCACGGAAAGTCCATGGTTTCTTTGTAACACAGAGATATTTTTTTCTACTTGTATAATTTTATTACATATGCGCCGACAATGCTAACTAAAAATAATATCTACTCCCACTTTCTGGAAACATCTACATAGTCGCCATCGGGGCTATCATATTTTTCTATGGGGGCTGTCTCTAAGGGCCCCTCTCTTATAAATGGTAACAATCTAAAGTCAATCTGAAATAAAATTGTCTCTTGATCCGCGACAACTCTGGCAATTTAACAGTGTTCCAACAAGAACTACTGACCTGCAAAGCCTCTTGATACAACTCCTCCGACTCCTTCCTGAGCTCATCGAGCGCCCTCTGTTGAGAATAAGTGATGGTGTCCAACATCTGAATGTCAGCAAGATGTTGATTCTTTTTATAAAGGGCCCACTGCTTCTCCAGGAGAGCGCGACTTTCTAAAACTTCTGTAGAAAGGGTGGGTAATGACCTTACTCTGTGCCTACAAAATCCCGTCAATATATTGTGATTTTGTTAATGACTTACTTTTTTTCGTCCAAAAGATTGAGGGGAATTTCACACTCCTCGATGGGTTTCAACTGACGCGCGTTCTTCTCGAGTCGCCTGATTTGTTTCTCGATTTTCTTCTTCTTACGCTCTTCTCTTGCTTTGATGACGGCAGGGTCGATGCGCTTTTTCTTTTTCAGGGGTTCAGCCCTGTAGAACAACCATGTCAAGAGTGACACTAACAAACAGTGTTACTTACATTAAGTATGGAGTGGCTCGAATGTTCAGTGCTGTGTTTGTAACGAAACTGCGGCCCAGATGCGTTTGTAGCCCTAACCTAAAAATTAAAATTCAGTACGGGCAACAAAAAATGGATGGTACAGAACCTGGTAAAACCGCTCACTAGTCCCATGCAACCCATCCTGTTGTTATTACACTAGTAATGTAATAATAATGCTATTAAATAATTGGGAAATTGTGCAAATCTGAAATTACAGTGTCGATAAGACAGGTTCCTGCTTGAAAGCCCCCTTGATTGGTTGAATTGTATCCGTGTAGACGTTTGTGATGAAATGTTACTTCTTCCGTCTATTTCTATTCTTCTTTACTAAAGGCATTGGTCACTGTTGAAAAGACACCAAATGTAGACAACAGTCCCATGAATTGTAAATTCAAATTTAACCTAACCTCACTTCTCTAGACTTTTTGCGCTGGAATGACGGAACCGGGCTCCTCCAACGAGGGCAACCCCTACGAGGAGCAGCTGCTCGAGCTGGCTAAAAACAGACCAGAGGGAATCTCCAATGAAAATATAAAGCAGTGTATACCAAATTTGCCTCTCGAAGAACTGGCTGTGATCATCAACAGGTGTCTCAAAAATGGGTAATTTCACTATTATTGCTCTGGTACCCCCACTCATTGGCATTTACAGGTCGTTGGAGCTATTCAAGACGAAAGACAAGCTCCTGTACAAATTTAAAGACTCTTCTAAGAAAGCTACAGTGAGGGGAGCCGACAATGAAGAAAAAGTCGTCTACAAAATCATAGAAGAGGCCGGAAACAAGGGCATCTGGATACGCGACATCCGTTTCAAGTCAAATCTGAACATGACACAACTAAACAAAGTGCTGAAGAGTTTGGAGACCAAAAAGTTCATCAAGGCCGTGAAATCAGTCTCTGTATGATCCACTTAACAAGTATAAGTTTGTGTCTGAGAGTTGTATTTACAGGCCAGCAAAAAGAAAGTCTACATGCTGTACGACCTGGAAGCCGACAGTTCGGTCACCGGGGGCGCCTGGTACCAAGACCAGGACTTTGAATCGGAATTCGTGGACGTCCTGAGCCAACAATGTCGCAGGTACCTGCAACAGAAGAGCGAGGACGCTAACAGTATGGGCGGGGGGCCTCTGCTGGCGCGCAACCGGAGCTACGCTACCGCCACAGATGTGCACAAATTCATTTCGGAGCTTGGAATCAGCAAAATATCTCTTTCAGTCAACGACATCGAGAGTATACTGTACACTGTGGTGTTGGACAACAATGCCGAGCGGATAGTCGCCAGCAACGGCTCGTATTTGTATCGGGCCGTCAACAGCTTCATACCCACTCCTGGAATTGTCAAGTCCATGTGCGGTATCTGTCCCATCGTCAGCAGGTGTGGAGACACCGGCTTTATCAATCCCAAAATGTGTAATTATTTTTCCGAGTGGTTCGATTAAAGATTTTTTAGTATTTTAGTGATTTTTACTACGTCCCTTAAAAAATGTCAGCTCAAAGAGACTTCCGAGTCCCATATTGATGTGACATAAATAATAAAACAAATTTACATTTTGAGGACCGCTGTCTTTTTAAAGGTCCGCCTCCGAATGCGCACGCCCCAACGCCGCGAACGGCAATCACCTGCGCCTCACGCAAGCGCAGATCTCCTTCGAATCAAGCCGCAATGGTTTTGTGTGTTTGTCATGAATAACGTATTTTATTGTGAAGATACTCGTTAATTTTTCCTGAAAAAGGCGGTATTTCGACCGGAGCGGTTTGCGGAGGCTATCGAGACAGCGTTGTGGGTGTCACGCGTCGTGACAACCGTAGTTACATGCAGTGATCGTTTGGAAATTTTCCCTCCAAATAGTCGCTCGTCGAAGAAAGATGCCTCTCTTGAAGAAGAAGTCGTTCGAGAAGGCCCCCATCCCGGAGGACATCAGAGACGACGACGAAGTCTTCTATTGTGGCCCCACGAACGAGATTTTCCGCAATTACGAGTAAGTGCATCTGGCAGTGCTTCAGATTCCTCAGATTCTCGCCGTCCAAATCGTGATCTAACGGTTTACCTACGCCATCGACCTGAAAACCATGCTGGTTATCGACGGTGGAATAATTGTCGCGTCTCCGAATTTTAGGTTATGTTTGGGTTTTAGTGACACGTTCTTTTCAGGGAATTCTCTGAAAGGATGTTTCTTTGCAACTCGATGGTCTGGACGTGCTCTCTGACGGGGAAGACGAATTTAACATACGCCGAGGCAGTGGAGAGCGAAGAAAGCGCTAAAAACAGTCTGAAGGAGTTTCCGCCTGAGCTGAAGATTCCAATACTGTACCTTGCCACCAGGACCAGGAGGACAGCGTTCGGGGAGATGGCAGAAGACGTCTTTTTGTTCGCCAAGGACAAGTTTTTCATAGGAGAGAACATAGAGACTTCTTTTACTGGGTCCAAGTGGAAGGACTCTCATGTTCTTCAGGTTCTAGCAGCAGACAAGACAGAGACGTCGCCAAAAAATGGGTAAGAACACTTTGACTTCAACCTCAAAAATGGTGTAAGTCCTCTATGAAATTACCACCATTTTGAAAAATTAAAGTTTAGTGACATGAAGGCACAGCCTACTACTATGTCATAATTTCAGTTTATTTTGTAAATTTTATAATCTGTACTCACATTCAATAAGGCACTAAAACAGGTGAACATTTAAAAATTTTAAAGACAAGTCATAAATATGTATTTCTGTTGTTGTCAATATTCTTTTCTTTATAAATATTCTAATTAATACTTCATAATGGAAACCCACCCTGATCATTCTAGTGGTTTGTCCGCAGCAATCGACGCCCCCACGACTCCCCCTCTTCCTACAAGTACGAAATCGAGCATCTGGACGCTCACGATAAGGACATAAGCGAGATAATGATCGTGGACTCCAGTCAGATGCGACGCAAGAAGGGATCGTTTTCCCGCGAAAAATGCAAGCTGTTTTTGAAACAATACGTCGAGCAGGATGATCGCGGCATATTCGCCATACGGCCTGCCGAAATCGAGTCTTTTAATTTGAGCAAAGTACAATTTGACCAGATATTTGTGGGGCCTGCTCCGGAATTCGATGCGTCGAGGAAGTACGAGAAGAAGGTCGTGAACGGGAGCAAAAAGATGCGACAAGAATCGCTACACAAGTTTCTGACTAAGAACGGGGAGTTCGACAAAAACACAAATAACGTTGATTTGTTGGAAAAGATGCGACAAAAGGAGGAGGAGTTCAAACTGATGAAACAGCAGAAGAAAGAGCAAGATTTAGAGATGAAGCAGAAGAAGAAGGAGGAGAATATTATGCTGGCGGGATTGCTGAAGGACTGGAATAAACCGAAGGAGGATCTGGAACTTGAAGATCATCAAGTGAGTATTGCTTCGTTCTGCGCAACTTTTACAACTAGTGTATAATTGGTTGCATAGTTATGTCACCGTTGTTATTCATATCGCTACAAGTTCGTTAAATTCTAGGTCATTCCCAAAGTTCCGTCTGTGAAAATTAAGGTAGCAGACGAGTACGTGGGCGACATGTTCATGGTCATAGAATTCGTCACTTCGTTTTCCTCAATTTTGGATACAAAGGATTTCTTCTCCAGTGGCTTAACATTGGAAATAATGGAGAGGGCGTTGACGGAAAATGAGGTAAACGTTTGTTTTTCTGTGCACCACACCACTTTGATCACGATCAATTATTATAGGTGGCAGGTCCCCTCATAGACCTCATCCAAATGCTGCTCAACGCACTGTTCAGCATGCAAGACCGAGAAGCGTCCCAATACCGCACCGAACCCGAGAACCCGTCTTACATAAAGCAGGAAGAACGACAGACAGAGAACATGACCGTTCGAGAAGCCACCCGTCAGGCGACGATCGCTTCCACGTGGAGCAAAAAGTACCAAGGGGTGCGTCTATGCGAACTGCCCCTCTACTCGCTCACGACTTCGGAGATCCTGCGTCTGCACCTCCTGGGATCCGGCGCAATCATCAACAGCACCGGCGCTAGATGGCGCTACCAACAGCGTGGTGGCTACGTCAGTGAGGACGACCCCGGTCTGCATTTAAGGCTGCACAGCCCCCACATACTCGAAGCATTGAAGACTCACAACGTCGTGGAACTGCCCGTCGCGGACAAGCTCAAAATTCTGTCTTGTTTAATCGACCAGTTATTGACCTATGCTGACGTGAGGGACGTGGTGGAGGAGAGAGTGGAGAAGTTGAAACAGGCCAAGTACGACTACAAGATGGCGTTGGCTGCGGAAAGGAAGCGGGAAAACGAGTTTTTGACGGCGAGGTATAAACTGAAAAAATTGGCGAAGACGGATACGAATGCCGCAAACGATCTAACCAAGTTGGAGGCGGAGGCTGAAAGGAAGAAGACCAAGAACGAGTACAAAATTAAGAAGATGCGAGTTGCGTCTTACGAGTCGCAGGTGCTGATGGGCCAGGACCGAGCCTTCCGCCGATACCTCAAAGTCGATTCCATCCCCGGCTTCTTCGTCAATTTCGAGCCCGAAAACAACGGCACATGTTACAGCAACGTCGTCGAACAAATACCGGATCTCGTAAACGGCAGTCGCACCGACATCCTAGCCCACCTCAAGACACAGATGCAAGAGTCCAACTCCAGCGACAAAGAAAACAGTCCGACCAAGAGCCCCAAGAAAACCAACGGGGTTCTGAACGGGTCCCGCGAGCAGAAAAGCTCGTGCAACGACTTGTTAATGTGCTCCGCCGACCCAGAAACATGTCTCATTCACAGAGTTTCTAACAGCGATAATAACAGGTGGGGCTTCTACCCCTCTTCTCAGAGCGTCACAGAGTTATTGGAGTCGTTGAACAAGAGGGGCGTGCGAGAGAACGCCTTGCATAAAGATATAACTAACAATCTCGAAAAGATCGAGGACATCATCACGAGTACTTATCCCAAGGAGTTGAATCCAGAACTGAGAACCGACGAGGATATCAAGAGGGCGAAGAAGGCTATGAAGTCGATGATAATGTTAAAGTACGACAACTCAAATTTTGGCCATTCCATCGACACGAACCCGACGGAGGTGCTGCACAACACTCTGGTCGAAAACATCCTCGAAATGGAAGAGAATATCTACGCCGGTAACCTGGGAGCTCTGGCCATCCCCGACAGAGACCACTGGAGGACCTGCCTCCAGAACAAAAACTACAAAGACCTCGACAAAACCCTCGTCAAAGAAGGCGCGGAGAAAGTCGAGGCAGCTTCGTCGGACGATGACGGAGACCCGGACGAGTTCCCGGATCCCGTGCCGGACATCACCAACGACAACGCCGTCTCACAAGAGGAAGGTCCCTTGGAAGCGATCAGGAGCTTGTCGGTGGCACTCGCGCAAGTGGCGCAGTCGGTCGAAAGCAAATACTTGAAGAAGCCCCTGGGACGCATGAGCGTCGGTCGCGGGGTTAAAAGGAAGGAGAACGTGTTGGGGCTGTGGACCCAGTCTTTGTTGGCGTCGACCAGCTTCAGTCAGATATTCTTGCATTACGGCACGCTGGACTCGTGCGTGATGTGGTCGAAGTCGGTGCTGTTGACGTTTTGCAGGACTTGTCGGAAGAAGAACGATTCTGAGAACATGTTACTTTGCGATTCGTGCAACGTGGGGATTCATTTGTATTGCTTAAAGCCCAAATTGAAGGTAGATATACGACAATAATATAAACATAACAACTAACAGATTGTTGCAGAGCGTGCCCCCTGGCGACTGGTTCTGCAAGAAGTGTCAAAAGGAACGAAAAGTGGAAACCGCTCCCGAGGTTCCCGAGCCGCCAAAGCGTCGTCGTCCCATTTTCCGGGACGAAGAGATCGACGAAAAAGAGATGGAAAGCGAGGAGGTCCAGGAGAGCGAAGAGGTGGAAGAGGAAGAGCAGGGAAACGAGGAAATGTTTGTTTTCACTGTTGGCTCTAGGCGTTGAATAATTTTGATTTTACAGAGTTAACGGCAAGGTAGAGCTTTGCAAAGGCTGCGGATCCGGCGGCGAAGTGATCAGCTGCGAGAAGTGCTCGGACTCCTATCACATAGAGTGCGTGGATCCCCCGTTAAGACGCGCACCGAGGGGGTCCTGGTGCTGCGGGTCTTGTAAAAAACAAAACGATAAAAAGCGACAACTAGGTGTGTATTTGTGTACTTGTGCATTATTACCACGACCCTCCTAGATGTAGACAGACTTTTTGGTCATCTATTATTCAGGTTCGTCTTTACATCTAGAAGGCCGTGTTATAAGTCTTTACCAGTCTATCTCATGGCTTTAGAGACACGTGCTGTAAAGCGTTCTGATTGGAATTCAACATAACACTCGTAATTTTTATTAAAATCAGTTTAGTGCAGAATTATGCATTAAATTTATACAGGATGTCTAGCAAAAACTCCCGAGCTGACTCTCGATAATGTGTTGAAATAAAGTTGACCTTCCAAAAAAAAAAAAAAAACCTGTTGAATGTGGTGGTTTGATTGACCGTCTCGCCTAAATCTTGGGACATGTTCGACGCACTCGCGACTGTTTTCAGAGAAACATATTTCAGTATTGGTAACGTGTCCCTAAAGCGTCTAGATAGACTATAATAAATGATATGGGTGATAATAATACATTTGACGCCATACAGACCCGAGCTACGTTAATGGTGCAGTAGTATTACAGCGCACTGGAAAAGTGAACGGCCAGCGCCGCTGTGCTGCGCAAGCCTTGTATAAGATCCACGACTTTGCAAAGAGTCTCCAAGAGCTGTCGGAAGCCGACGGTGGGTTTTTGATTGCCTTGCTAACCCCTGTGCTTGTTAACCGACTCACTCCAGTCACTGTACTTTCATATCATCATAATATAATAATCAAGTAGATCGATGCCTTCATGCAAATTTTTTACACGCGCGTTACACACCGTACTTTTCCGACGGCAACGCTTCTGCACCCACAAACCAGCTGAAGGCGTCTAAACTTACGCTCATTTCGATCGTTAAATTCCCGATCACCGTAACAACCCAAAGTGATTTTCTCTTCAGAATCGAGCGAGGATGAGGTAATCAGCAAGAGGTCCAGTCGGAGGGACGAAGTCCGTTCCGATCTTCCTCTCCACAATTCGGCGTTGCACGCGGTCCTAGCCGAGGTGATGAAGGATAACAACGCCTGGCCGTTCCTGCGACCCGTTCAGAAGAACGAAGTGCCTGACTACTACGACGTCATAACGAAGCCGATGGATTTCGGGACGATCAAGTACAAACTGAACATGGGGGAGTACCACGAGGACTCGCAGTTCATGTCGGACGCCCTGCTGGTGTTCCAGAATTGCAACACGTACAACCACACCGATGACGACGTCTACAAGTATGCGTGAGTCCACGGTTCTCTTCTCGTTGAGCAGCCGATTTTGTTGCAGGTGCGGCGTGCAGTTGCTGAAACACTTTCAGAAGAAGTGCAGGGAGGTGGGGCTGAAGCTGCCCGACGAGTTAGACTACGACTCGCGTCCCAAGAAGAAGATGCGCACGAAATAGTATTAGCTGTGCATGTGACGTTGTAAATTAGCGCTCTGTATACCACATTTTCATTGTACATTTTTTAGTTAGTTATATATTGTTTCTATGCTCACGTATAGCTGTTTTTGTAGTACTATTTATGAATATTAATTTTTATATTTACTTTTTGCGTTTTCTTATCGACAATTTGGACAAATTTTAAATTGTCGCGCCCTCTTTGCACATCCAGGTCGGTTGACAGTTGACAGAACGAAATGACAGCAAATTTTTGCTTTTTTGAGCATGACTGTCAATATTTCTTTAACTGTCAAACAGATTGTTGAGTCCGCTGCTGTGTTAACTCGAAGTTCCCGAAATAATTGAAATTAAAAATCAATAAAAAATGGTAAGTTATACATACTTGCCCAAACAACAATTTTAATACCGGGCATTTATCACAATAACAAAGATAACCTACAAATCATTTGCTGGTCAGATCCTAGCTGAACTTGATCGATTGAACTACGTATATTTACAGGGTCAAAGCCAATCTGGCCCAGGCGGCGGCGACAAGAAAGAGGAGAAAGACAAAAAGAAGAAATATGAGCCTCCGATTCCCACTCGCGTGGGCAAGAAGAAGCGCCGCACCAAGGGGCCCGACACGGCTCTGAAGCTCCCCGTCGTTACGCCCCACACCAGGTGCAGGCTTAAACTGCTTAAGCTCGAACGCATCAAAGACTACCTTCTTATGGAAGAAGAATTTATCCGCAACCAAGAGCGTCTTAAGCCCCAAGAAGAAAAGAACGAGGAAGAAAGATCCAAAGTCGACGATCTTCGAGGCACCCCCATGTCAGTGGGGAACCTGGAGGAGATCATCGACGACAACCACGCCATCGTCTCAACCTCGGTGGGCAGCGAGCATTACGTCAGCATTTTGTCGTTCGTCGATAAGGACCAGTTAGAACCTGGTTGTTCTGTACTGCTCAACCATAAGGTGCATGCCGTCGTGGGAGTCCTCGGAGACGACACGGACCCAATGGTAACGGTGATGAAGCTGGAGAAGGCACCCCAAGAGACGTATGCCGATATCGGGGGTCTGGACACGCAGATCCAGGAAATCAAGGAGTCTGTGGAGCTGCCTCTGACACATCCAGAGTATTACGAAGAGATGGGTGAGCAGCAAGAAGTACACTTTCAAAGACTGTTGTTATTCTGACTTCCACAGGTATCAAGCCCCCCAAAGGTGTAATCCTGTATGGGCCCCCAGGAACCGGAAAAACGCTACTAGCTAAGGCTGTGGCCAATCAGACGTCGGCGACGTTTTTGCGAGTCGTCGGGTCCGAACTTATTCAAAAGTACTTGGTAAGTTTAATAACATGTCCACACGTAATCGTCCGCTTGACAATTTATTGCTCTCTTTCAGGGTGACGGCCCCAAGCTCGTTAGGGAACTTTTCAGAGTCGCTGAGGAGCATGCCCCCTCCATCGTTTTCATCGATGAAATCGACGCCGTCGGAACGAAAAGATATGATTCGAATTCGGGAGGAGAGCGCGAAATTCAGAGGACGATGTTGGAACTGCTCAACCAGCTAGACGGGTTCGATTCGAGAGGAGACGTAAAAGTCATAATGGCCACCAACCGCATCGAAACCCTGGATCCGGCGCTCATCCGCCCGGGTCGTATCGACCGAAAAATCGAGTTTCCGTTACCCGACGAGAAAACCAAGAAGCGGATTTTCAACATCCACACGTCCAGGATGACGTTAGCTGAAGACGTTAATTTGCAGGAATTGATAATGGCCAAGGATGATCTTTCGGGGGCCGACATCAAGGTGAGATACCAATTAAGGTGTTTACTGACGAGTGCATATTATTTTTAGGCTATCTGCACCGAGGCCGGCTTGATGGCGCTGAGAGAACGAAGAATGAAGGTCATGAATGAAGACTTCAAGAAGTCCAAGGAGAGTGTGCTGTACAGGAAGAAGGAGGGAACTCCTGAAGGACTTTATCTATAATTATATTTTGTATCTCCCATTGTGAAACTTAATTAGAAACAATGTCATTTATTTAGAAGCTGTATGTTCTTGTGACTCGCTTGTTTTTGACGCGTTACCACTTCCTCCAGGCTTTTATTCAGCAAGTCGTTGTGCTCGCAGATTTGGCACCAGCCTGTCTTGGGGCGCTCCACTAGCTTGTTTTCAGTCTCCACTTTATTTACACTATAAACTCCCCAATTTGTGGATGTTAATTTATCAAGTTGTTACTCACAAGGATGCGCCGCTCCACTTGCCCATGGCGAAGCCGCTCTGGAATCCGTCGGCGAAGCCTTTGTTGAAGTACTCTTGGTAATTGCTCTCCTTCCCACTCGCTATTCCATCTCCCAACGCCACCTTGGAAAACAATGACGTTTAGGGAGTTTGTCGAGTCATAGTTGGCAGTGACACAGTAAGCCACGACGTACGTTCTGTTGTCATGTTCGATGTTACAACGAAATTCTTAAAAGTCGTTTTAAGGAAATAAAGCCAACTTACTGTTTTGATATTGTTTTCGATTTGATTCCAAGACTTCTGAATTTCCAGCACGTCCGTATCGACTTGTCTGTCTGACATTGTTGCAGATTGTTGAAATTGGATCTCTTTATACGTCTTAACGTGCAGATGTCGCTGAAGGATAAATTTAAATATTAATTTATTTTAAAGGACACTAATTTAAAGCTTATCACAGAGGTGATGCATCGCTAATATGAAGTTCGTTGAATGCGTACAAAGTGTAAATATTTTTAAAAACCAAACTTTTTACAGTAAGCAACACAATCTTCACCACAAGATGGCTCTGCCTGCTTACTTATCTATCTAGGGACTTTAACTTCGTGTCAAATGGTGTTGAATTTAATAATTTCGGCTCGTCAAGTCAAAGTAACCGACGAAACGTGTTTTTGAACATAACCTCAAATACTCTTTTAGTTTAAAATATGTTGACACAGATTAAAAAGAGTCTCCTGATTTAAGTTTTGAGTATCGTTTTCTAGAAAAATGTTGGAGCCCAAATCCACGCAGAAGAGTCCAGTGCGGAGATCACTACGTCTAATGAAATTAGATCCAACTTCGCCCCCACAGTCCAGGCAAAACTCAGTTCCTAGGAGTCGCAAAAAGCTGGAAGAGTTACATGAAAATGAACGTAAGTAACTCATCAGAAAGGAAGTGATTATTTGTTCTGTCAACTTTACAGGTGTGGATGTTGTAACTGTTGACGGAGGATTAGAATCTGAAGAAACTTTGTCTTCACTTACCAATGGAAATACGTCAGCAGATGTAGAATTAGATGAGGATGCTTCAAAAAATACTGCTTCTGAAGTTGAGAATGTTGCCAGAAATGAAGGTTCCAAAGAAATCAAGTTAGACAGAGATATTTTGAAAGATTCAATTGTTATGAAGGAAAATATGATAAATGAAACACAAAGTGATAAGAAAGTAAAAAAGAAGCAACTTAGAAAAGAAATTAACAGCCTGAAGACTCAGTTTTCGGAGATAAAACTAATGAATGGTGATGAAAGCCCCATAACAAAGAACAGTACAGAAATTGATGGTACAAATGAAACAACAACGCTAGACAGTAAAATCAATGATCAAAATGGGGAACTACTAACAGATGCTACCGTAGAGACCAAAAAAGACGATAAGGAGGATCTACCAAAGGACGTGGACGACAAAATTGACCGATTACTCTTAAATGTAAGTGGTGACACTGGCAGTGAAGATGAAAAAGAGTCAAATCCATTTTTGGATTCTATGGCGGAGGAAGGTGAAGAAGACACCCCTTCAGAAGGCAGTAATGACATCATAGAAGTTGGAGAAGAAATAAACACCACAGAGTCTGATATAAGCACAGATGAATCATATGAAGATAACTCTTTCATAGATGACGAAGAGAATCACCAACTGCTATCAGGAGAGGAGTACGATTTGTCGCTGGAAGATACCGGAAAGAGACGCCGCATCATTGAGGTCAATTTCGACAGCGACGAAGAGATCGTGCAGGTTAAAAAGAATAAAAAGAAAGCGGTGAAAAAACAAAGAAAATCGAGAATAATTAGAATGAAGGACTCTAGTGATGAAAATGAGGCAGATGAAGTAGTAAATAATGAAGAGAAGCAAAATTTAGTTGCTTCGACGCCAATTACGTCTCCATATGAAGCTAAAGATAACAAGATTATAATCTTGGAAAATATCCGGGTGCAGGACAACAAAGACCTTAGTGAGAAAGTCAACAACATTTTAAGCTGCCTTTATTCTGGAACAGTCAGCCGCCAAAACCCCTCTTCTGATGTTAGTACGGAGGGTGGTCAAAATGAACCTAAAGAGACACAAAAACGGGAGAGAAATACAAATGAACCACCAGTCTTTGTGGCGAATAAGAATTATTTTAAATTTCGGAAGCAGGTGACAAAGAGCGGTAAAAAGAACAAGAAGCGGAAACGGCCGGTCGATAATTCTCCATTTGTAGAGAATAAATTGGAGTACAAAAGAAGAAAACAAGAGCCTGATGTTACAACAGAGCAGAGAGTCAACGATGGTTGGGAAGAACAAAAAGTAATCGTAAAACCGTCAATAAACACGAAACCAAAGGAGCAAAACATTGAAGTCAACAGGTTCCACGCCAAGGATTTCAAAGGGTTAATGCTCTATGATCAGAAACGTGTAAAACGGGAGAAAACAAGTCGATATTTCTAGATTGGGTATATTTATAATAAACTTTACATTTACATGTTACTGAAATTATTATTTAGCGTCATGTAAAAAATTTGACGTATATACATATTCTCCTTTCAAATCCGGTACACGTTGACTCAATCACAGACATATTACTTTCTGTTAGTGCCTACTTCAGGTGTGACTTTCTTGGTGCAGGTGTAAATAAACAAGAAATAGTTCCAGAACTATCTTGGCATCGAAAAACATTTCAAACAATCCGCGGTATTTGGCCTTTGCCGCGTAGGTCGCTGGCATCGCCACCTGTCAAACTAAGGTCGCCATTTTACTCTCTTACCATCCCGCTGAGGTATTCCAAGTATTTCCTAAAATGAACCAAACGAAGGTAAGGCCTCGATTACATCACTCATTTTCAACTAAATTCAAAAAGTGGTCTGCTGTTACAAATTCCTGCATCAGGGTAGGCGTTGACATATTTCCAAATTTACAGAAAACTTTTGCCTTGGCTCAGTTGGCCGTGAGGCACTTCAGCAGGACAGCCCCCCAAAACACAGAAGCAGTGCCAGCGAGGATCGCCAGGCTCAGGGAAAACCAGAGGAAATTCGGGGTAGGATTTTGTGTTTCGATTGACCTATAGCCTGAAAAGCGTTACATAATCGTAGATTTTTATAGAAATTTGTGAAGTTTTTACCTTGTTTGTTGTTTTATGGGTAGTATCTTTGTGGTCGTAGATTTAGATCAGTTCTTGTTACAAATTTTGTGTTCAACAACAGAAAAATTTCAAAAAACTGGTTTTTGACTGATCATATAAGTTTCAGTTTCTGTTGTCAGAGAACAATGCGGTCACATTAAAGAATTAGTAATAATCTGATTTTCATCAACTGCAATTAAAATTTTGGACATAATATTTTGCTTTCTTTTTCAAATACAATCAATGCATTATTTGATGCCTTACTGTCATTGTTTAAGGGTGCCTATGGAAAAGAATTGTGTGTACAAAACGTGCGTCGTTTCTTACATTCTAGATGGAGTTGTCAGTTTTTTGACTAGATTACAAGAACATTGTCTCATAGTTGATTTGTTTTCAAAAGCAAACATAAAGAACTCTACATTTGAATTTATTCCAGGAAGAGAACGGCATCCCCGTCTACATAAAAGGGGGCGTCAGCGACAGGATCCTCTACGGAGCCACCTGGGCACTGACTTTCATCGGCCTGGCCGGCTCACTGCATACTTTCTACGTCCTATCAAAGAAATAAACTGTAAACTTAAGTAGTCAATTTTAGTAATAAATCGGTTAATTTCAAACATTTCTAATCAATAAAAAACATTAACAATATTTATTTACAATTAACAATTCACGCTTCTTCACTGTCGTCGGCCACCTCCATCGTGTCGACAATCTCGTCGATTATCGTCATGATGTCCGTGATCTTCTTGCTAGCCTCCAAGAACCGCTCCGACATTTGCGCCAATTTTACTTCCTCTTCCACGATTTCAGTTGCATTTTCTATCTTCTGCAGGTCGTAGAGATCCAGGGCTTTGTCGCCGGTTTGTGGAGGCTTGGGCTTGGCCCGGATTCTTTCCAGCTTTTTCGGTTTCGTGGGTTTATCGATGCGGGCGTTGTCGATGGCTTCGTGCAGTCTTTCTTTGATCAACTTCTTGTTGATGATGTTGGGGTTAGTCTCGATGATGTTGAAGATCTGCTCCTGCACCTTCGCGAGCTCTTCTTCGGCCTGCCGCATCTTCTCGTCTTCGATTATCTTCTTGATGGAGTCTTTGGTGTGCAGTGTCGTCTCGTCGTCGGATTTCTTCCTTCTGTATTTTTGAATCAACTTTTTGATGTTCTTTTTTACCGTTTGCTTGTCTTCGGTGGTGCCGACATCTTGAGTTGCTTCAGTTAGTATACTTTTTTTAACGGGTACTTTGGTCTTGACCGGTGAATTGTTGTCCGACTTTCGCTCTTTATTGAACTTGGCCTTTTTTTCTTGGATGTCTTTGTTGTTTTCTTCATTTAGTACTACGGTTTCGTTTTCTACGGTACGAGCATCAACACCTTGTATTGGCTTCTCTTCAGGTGGGGTTTCCACTTGATCTACGATTTTGGGGGGAGTCACAACTTCTGGCACTTCTTTACTTTCAAACTCAGTTTCCTCTGATTCTGCAGATTCCAGCGTCTCAACCTCCGCGATGTCCACGTGCTCCCTATACTGCAAAAAGTCTCTGTAATTCTCCCTCCGCCTCAAAATAAACAACACGGGTCTAGTTTTGATTTTGATCGGTGGAATCGTGAGATAATTGAAAGAGACCTGATGGAACGCCTCTATGGTGTCGATCACATCGTGGGTGGCGGCGTACGGCTTCAAATTTGACGAGAACTTGCTCTTCGCTTCGGTTATCAGATGGGTGTACTCGAACATTTCGGGACTTCCCGATGTCAAATTCTCGGTTTTGCTGTATCTGTGATTGAAAATAGTCAAACTCTACTCTACACCAGAAGGGACGTAATGTGGCACCATAAAATTAACGGCCTACTTACGACCAATGTGGATAGACTTGGGTAAAACGGGAAACCCCCGTTTGTGCTGCCAGATTCGCGATATGCACGCTCACGTTCTGTTCGTCCCTAGCTAGACGATGAAGGTGGGAAATCGCAGTACCCCCTGGATAATTCGTGCCGGAAATGCTCAACAGAAACAACGTGAAAAAGACGTTGACTGCGAGGTGACCACTTATACCCAAAGACAACAAGTGGTAGATTGGAGATTTGTTTCTGTTTTCCCAACTAAAAAGAACTTTTTAACGTATTCTCTCCCACGTTTTGTACTCACATTCGATGGCAAGCCGTTGCGGCAGCCACATTTAATAATGGATAGACGTAGATGATGAACCGCAGTTCTTTATGCGGCAAAAAGGAATACAGGAACACGAATATCATAGCTGGAAGGCAGACTTTTCGGACCCGTTCGTCGAAGTACATTCCGACCGGAACTAAAAAAACGGAAGCTGCCATTCCCCGAGGAATGGCGGAGTAAAAATACCAGAGAAACGGGGATGTCTACAACTGTTAAGAACATATTTTACGTGAAAACGTATCCGTGTGTCTATCAAAGACATACGTTCAAGAATCCACCCCCACTGTACCCCTCATTTTCTTTAAAAGGATACTCCATAGTCTGAGCTTCTGTTCAGGACAGTATTGAACCACAGAACTTCCCCTTCAGGCCAAACAGGTCTGTTCCAAAACACCGAATCAACGACAACTGTAAGCAACAAAAACCCTATACCCGCCGGTATTGCCAATTGAAGGAGTCTTAAAACAAACAATCAGTTCACAATTCAAAGTTGGATTCTACGCAACTGACCTACCGTTTGAACGTGATGCGTTTGTAGATCAGGTCGTGGAGCAGCAGCAGCCCCAAAAACAACGCCAACTCGCATCGGAAGATAATAATTGCGGCACCGGAAAACAAAATGAAATGTTTGCTTTCATTTTTGAGCCAACTGTTCAGGGCTAATAACACTGCAAAATAAAAGTTTACAAGACCGACCAACATCCCATGAAGAAGGCGCCTTTAACAATTATTTATTGATGTTTAATATAAAACCAAGGCCTGCTTTCACACCTTCCTATTTTCACAAAGTTAACAAGGACTTACCAAGTGGCAGGGCAAATATGTTGGGCAGTGGCCTGCTCAAATAGAACATGAAGTGACTTTGGGTTACAGTCACTGCAAGGAACCATTGCTGCCAATTGGGTCCAAACTGCTTCGACAACGTTTGGGACAAGAAATGAAAGCTTGTGATCACACAGCCCCCAAGAGCAAATCTCACTAAAAATCTACACATCTCATCCATATATACGCATACCGAAAATTCATACCAATGTATTGTGCCCAGAATTTACTGATTTCAAAAAGCTGCAATAAGAACACAAATGGTGAAGCAACAATTGACACAAACAAAGGGCCTATGAAGGTCCTGGGCACCACTCCGGGGAACTCCAAGTGGTCGTACTAAAACACAAATTTCAGTACTCCATTTCCCTCATTTGAATCCTGTGTACTTCAGTCAGGTTCCACTTGTGGTAAAGGATATCGTGCATCGCCTGCAAATTAAAGCTCTCTTCCACTTTGGTGAAGGGGCAGTACACCAGATGGGCTGCCGCTATTATCAACATAATTTGCGTCATTTTTGTTGGGTTTCTTTCACATGTCGTTCGAAATTTTATACGAAAATAGATTCTAACCTACAATTCCGAATACATTCGCCACGAAAGCAGGTTGACTCGGGTCTGACGCGACTCACGTGGTGTCGCAGTTCTAAAACTAAACAGAAACTGGATCTGGTGGCTCAAACGCTCTAAATTTATCTTTGTTCTTGTTTTCTTACTAATCGATGATGGTATTTTGAATTGGTACAGCCTACATTGGCGCGTGCTGGTGCGAGTGTCGGAACTAGCTAGGCTGCTATTCGGTAATTTGTAATTTGTATAATAATAATAGTTTCTGAGAATTAACGGTAATGTTAAAACTTTAAAAAACGGTGCTGCCGAAAACTGCTCTTTAGGGACAAAGGGAAGGGAAAACGGGCTCCTATATTCTTCTAATTTCGAGCTACAGCCCCAAAATTCTGCGTTGCTACCAAAAAAATTCAAACTGTGGGTGGCCGTGGAAGGGACGATCGTGGAAACGTTGTGGTCCAGGCGGGAAATTTGAATCAAAGCCATTCGTTAACATCCAAATATACGCCATTTTATTGTAGCTCTAACAAAATCAAAAGTATAATACAAAACGCTATAGAAACTACTTACATTTTTATACACAACAAATTTCAACTAATCTTATAATCAAATTCTCAATAACCGCATAATCTATGTATTTCTGTATTGCTATGTAATTACAAGTGTCACTGTAAAGGATGTATAGGCATGTTTGTAGATAGTGTAAATTTATGGCTAATCAGTTTCTTGAATGATGGAGAATACACTTTACTCTCTTCTATGCAGTGTCGAGGCGGGAGTCGGAATCGAGGAACTGCCGACGTCGTATATGAAAAATTAGGTTAGGAACACAACTTTCGTAGCTTCGACACGCCTAACAGCACTTTGGGTATTCTAAGCTACGTTATTTCAGCTACTATTATTCGGTTGATATGATATGATATTATTGGTTTCCGTTGCAGTCTTATCATTTGCCTAAATGCCCTAGCCGCCTAAATGCAACAGTCATCGTGGAATATCAATAACTAAAATCCGTCACACGCCTTTTGGTCTTGACGAGAAAATGTGTATCGTATTTCCCTCTTTGTGTAATTATCGTAAAGCAAATATTAATAACGTACAGTCTGTCCCTACTGTATATGCACGAAAGCTTTTTACTCTTTCTAATTGGCAAGACGACATTTTCTATCTCGGCGGGAAATTCAGAAATACGCACTCGCTCGACGTGAAAAGTTACCGAATCAAAGCTTATTGTCCCGTTTTTCGTTTGCACGACGGTGATCCGCACGACACTGCATAGAAGTCAGATTTGGTGGTTAAAGAATGAGGAAACATCGCTTATTTATGCAACGCGGAGCATAACTAAGTCCCCGATTACATCGATTGGAAAGATTCAACACTTGAAAGTAGGGAACTGAAGACAATAGAAGATATCACTTTCTTGTTAGTCAGTTGTTTCAGTCATACGTCCACGCACTCCTCCTCGGTCACTATAATTACTATTTCACGAAATGGCTCGGAGTCACAAACGAACTAAAACAACACCTTACACGTACCACTCTTTGATGTCTTTACTGTCGCGTTTCTTCGACTTCTGCATCTGACTCTTGTCGCCGTTCCTCAGGGCGCCGTTCACCTGGTACTGGCTTTGCGCGTTGGTATTGCTGGTGTTGGCCAAGAGGGCGGCATTGGGCCCTTGCTGGTAGCTCTTGCCGTCGTCGACCTTGAACGCGCCGTCGCTGCGCGGCTTGAACTTTAAGATCACCAGGATGATCAGGATCACGGCGATCAGGGCGCCCGCGATGATCCCTATGATCAGGGCGACGGTGTCCGACGTCTGCGTGTTGATCCGTTCCGTGGCCTTGTTGCCGGTTTTGCCGTATTTCGACTTGACGTCGTTGATGGTGTTTGTTTCGTCGTGCAACGAGGGATAGATGTGGTGGGGGGGCTGACGATCAGTGGAGGTTTTCACTAGGTCTTCGGTCGTGACGACGAAAGTCGTTTCGGCCGCCGTCGTGTGTTGAGACGTCGTCGTCGAGTAGTCCTTTTCTGTCGTCGTCGATGATGAGCCCGTCGATGAGCCGGAGCTTTGAGATGCGGTCGAGGTTGAACCGGATTCTGAAGTCCTTACGCTCGCGTTGTCGGCGGTGGTCGTGATGCTCACCTCTGGAATCGATAAAGATGAAATACGACGTCTATAAGAATGTAATAAAATAACCTGTGGCATGAGAGGTAACCGCCGGCTCTTCAGTCACTTCTCCGGAGCCGGATCCGGTGAAGCAGTCCTCGTCATCGCAGGGTTTACCCCCTTCCGGGGGCTGTTTGTGCGGTTTTTTAGTGGTCGGCGTGGGTTTGGTCGGCGGGATGTACACCGGCGTGATTAGGTCGTCATCGCCAGACCCCGTCTCGGGAAGAGGCGGACATTCATCTTCGTCGTCGCCGTTGCACCCTGACCCCGCTCCGCTAAAGACCAGATCATCTTCGACGCCCGGAAATCCGGAAGCGGGAGTCTAAAAATTCACTCATTTCCTTAGTAATCAGAAAAAGCTCATTGCTTGTTTGGTCCAGTGTCTTATTTTGTTATAACGTATCATAATAATTTATTATAAGGACAAACAAATAATATACTATACTCGCGACAGACCTGTTGCATCTTCTGCAAATGATCGTGCCTGTCCAGGATCCCCGAGATGAGCTGCACGTCACCCCTGATGGACGTGTGTAAGTCTTTCTCTGCGGCTAAATCAAGCACTCGCAGGCCGTTGATTACGACTCCCGACATGATCCCCGAGAACGGACGCTCGATTCGGGACTTCCCCTTGCTCCACTTGCCGCCGATCTGAATTTGGGCTTGACTGTTGAACACTTGCAGTTGGTGACCTGGGAATTACGCAGCTCTAGAAGTCTCGTAAGTCATCGTCGAGAAATACCTGAAGGATGGCTCGTCTGCACGTTGTAGTCGTCTATCTGGAGCGACGAGTTGAAACCGAATCTCTGGAATTTGACCACGTGGTAGTTGTTGTCGTTCACTTTCAAGGAGATCTCGCCGAGAGGATGGTCGTTCGTGCCCAAATTGTACACCACGAATATGTTTCCTTCCACCTAGAACAGGACGTGCTTATTATTTGAGGAGACGAGGAGGTGAAGGTATTACGATTTCCATTTCGATGTAGTCGTTGGAGGTGCCGCTGACCAGACGCAGCAACACCGCGTCCGCCTTCGTTGTTATGAAGCCGATGGCTATTGTGTCTTCTTGCATTTCGGGTCGGTTGTCTTCGGGATATGTGTAAGTGATTATGCCGCGATTGGGACCGAATTCGTACGACACGGATTCTGGAAAGGCAACACACACGGTCAAGAATGGTTAGTAAATTTCGTATCTTACCATCAGAACAGGTGGGCCCGGTGAACGACGTCATGTCGCAGTCACAAGTGTACGAGTGCCACTGCTGCACGCAGACACCCCCGTTGGCGCACACGTTGTGGCTGCACTTGGCCGATTGACCTGCAACTTGGATTTTTTATTTTTGGTTTCGGATAACCACATATTACCTTCGCAGCCTGCCGTGACGAGGGAACTGTGCACCACGGCGTCCTCCATGATGTTAGGGGACTCCCCGTTCAGGTCCAATCCGGCGAGACACCCCTCAAACCCGTGCCTGGACTTGACGTCTTCCTGTGGTAGTTGGGAGTACAGGTCCTTGTGAACCCCCCCGAGGTACAAGATGCCGTCCAGTTCCAGATTGCCGGTGCCGTGGTTGGTGGCGATGACTATGTCTTCGTCCACCATCAGCGTGTGCTGTCTGACCGACGGTCTGCGGATGCCCACGGTGTGCCACCGGTTGTCGTTAAGGTGCGAACGCACGGTGTCGCGCAGAGTCACGCTGCCGTCGCCCACGTTGACTATGTAGTTGATGTGACCGTCCACCAGCTCCACGGCGACAAAGTCTTCCTTCCTCCCGCCGTTGAACATGATCAGGCCGTTGGCTTCGCGAGTTTTGAACATAAAGTCGATGTGGATGCTGGAATACGCCCTCAACATTGGCAAACCGACAAAAGTGTGCTTGGAGCGGAAGGTGACGGGTCTGTGAAGATTGTCGGTGGCGTGCTTGACAAACTTGGCCGCGACTTTGATGCTGGGGAAGCCCGAGATGGACTGTTCGGTGCTGAGGGCGCGCGCCAACTCGATGTAGGGAATGTTGTTAAAATAGAACTGCTGGATCTCTCCGATGAAGTTGGGGACTGTGGTGGTCATGCTGATCTCTTCTTCCAGATGGTAGAGGCCCCCTAGATGGACGGAACGCCACTGGAGCGTGTTGTATTTCCCTTGGGTCTCGGCTCGGATGGGCGACTGACTATCTAGTTGCAGTTTCAGGTTGGCCCCTCTTCTGGAGAAACGCACGGTGTGCCATTCGTTGTCGTTGACGTTTTGTCCGGCCAAAAGTATCTGAGAATATGATCGACATCTGTTAAAATTCACACCCCACAAACCCAACCTTATCTTTCTCCCTGTCTTCTTGTTTCTTCTCTTTTACTCCCAGCCTCAACGCCATCCTGATCCGTCCCGCGGCCACAGCCAACTCGATTCGATCCCCGGTCTCCACGGTGCTGCTGATCAGGAGCAGCCCCAACGGCTTGCTGGTGCGAAACCTGAGAACGATGTCCTCGGTCTGGGTCACCATCTCGGAGTCCATGGTCACTTCCATGTGTTGCGTGCCGTTGAAGCTCAAAGTGGCTGCTTCTTTTCCGCACGTGGGACCCGAGAACATCGTATTGGTGCAGTCGCAGACGAACCGGTTCCAACCTTCGGTGCAAACGCCCCCGTTGAGGCACGGTTGCGAGGGGCATTGCTGCGGTTGTGTGTGACAGAGGGTGCGGATCGAGCCTGAACAGACAGTATAATATAGGTATACCTATGTTTATTGAAAAGTTTTTGGGCATCGATCCCCGACCCACCTGAATCCTGATCCCTGGCGTAGCCGGCGACGTCGATCGCTTCGTTATTCATGACCAGATCCTTGAAGCAGCCCACGAATCCCTGCTGCAGCACTGCCGTCCACAGCCCCGCCGCAACGGGGATCTCCGAGAACGGAGGTCCTAAACCGCCCACGTACATGTTGCCGTCCAACTCGAGACTCGTCGACCCCTCGACGGTCTTGAAGTCTGTATGGAAGCCGTCGACGGTGATCCTGGCGTCTCTGCCGGTGCGCCGGAACACCACGTCGTGCCACACGCCGTCGTCGATCCGCCTCCTCGAGCCCCTCTGTTTGGAGTGCCCCGAACCCAGGTCCAGATGCACGTAGATGTGGCCGTTGTAGATCTCTACGGCGAAGAGGTCTACTCGGGGCGGTCGTATTCCGCCGTTGAAGATTATCAGTCCGTTGGCTTCGTTTGTGCGGAATTTGAACGAAATGTTGCCTGACTTTTTTGCGTTCCACGGCGGCAATATCTGGAATGAAAATCCCTCATGCACGTTCGAAGTTGTTCGGTTTGGGGGTGGCACTCTCTAAGCGTCGAGCGGCGTTCGATTAATCGGGACCCGCTTGAACATGAAATGGCAATCAAACGAGCGTGACATTTATGAGGAGTAAATTTTCCATCGGCCAACAATCATCGATGCGGTTTTGAGGGAAGGTTCGGATTTGCATGCGGGTGACAAATGACGGTTCGGTCGGAAGCTTACCAAGTGTGAATCCCTTGTGGTGAAAGTGATGGGATCGTGGGATTCCCCCGCCGGACATTTGTAATCCAGTTGGCCCGCCACCGAGATGAGGTGGTTGCCGGATCGGCCCAGCTCGAGCAGGTTCAATCTCAGCGTGTCGGCGACGAACTCGACCTGAAATCGCCAAATATGACGTACACGTGATGATTTATCGTGTCCATTCTGAGTAAATTTGAATAACGTCACGAGTTTCTATCGATTTCCTGTCTTGCGACGCCGATTTGCGTTACCTACCTTTCTCATGCATCCGACGAAATTGTTGTGAACTCTGGCTCCTGGCAGTGCGCGGGTGTTGACGCTTCCGCCCACGTATACGCGGCTCGAAGACAACATGGTGAACTTGCCGGCGATGTGAGAGTGGTCGGCGTAAACTCCGTCCACCACCGCGGAGAGCTGAACAAATTTAATTTATTTATGAGTAATTACTAACAATAAGTACACTGTGTCTTATCTAGCAGCCTGTGTACATTTTGGATAATTTTTATTGTGATCTTCTTAAAAAAAATAACAAAACATTTGATAACGTGTGGGTCCTGCACGATTTCTTATGCTTTCATTTACTCTTTAGGTCATGTCGTCAATGAGATGAGTGTATGGCCGGTTATGGTATCTTATCCCAAACTGCTTGCATCATGTCACATACCTACATGTTCAATGTGCGACAAATCGAAAGTATCTAGTTACCCTTGTCGTGTGAGGACGCGCGTTATCTTGCTGGAAGATAGGGTTTTGTAGTTGCTGTAGGTAATGCAGAAGAACCGGCTGCAGTACCTTAGCGATATAACGAAGGGCAATCAAACTAACCCCTGGTGTAAGTCCAGTGTTACGTTCTACTGCAAATGCTAAATTCTGTCTTTCATCATTCGCGATTATGCGTGAACACCATACGCTGCGATGCGGCTATATACGGATGCCGTTGACCTAAAGCTTGCCTCCAATCGTTTCCAATGGTCCTTGTCGTAGACAACCGATCTCCCAGAGTCAAAGTCGATGACGAGATCTTCTTCAAATTTTGATAATTTCTTGTTTAGACGGAAAAAAATATCTGGGCAGAAAATAAGCCAAATTTCGGGGTGTTAATTAATTATTTCTTTCAGGGTGTTTTCCATAAAAAGTATATATGAACAAGGGGCGTTCCATAGCCTGACTCAGAACTTGCCGTAATTTTTAGAGACTCACATTAATAACGGTATTGAGCGAATTTGTTCAAACAAGCAGTGCCGCGTTGCAGCGAAATTAATCCCTCCTGCCTTTAAAAACAGATCGAGAGTTGTATAGTGTAAGCTCATTATGGCCATTATTATTTAAGTATTGAGTAATCGGATTGCAAACTTTAGTAAAATTTGATGTAACTATTAAGGTACTTACAGCAAATAGGATTACGAAATAAATGTACTTTATTGCAACGAAAATAACAAAAAAAAAAAGAAAAATGGTACACTGGAGGATACTAACTCAATTTACTCACGAATGTTTTGTAGAATAGTTAGTTTATACTTACCCTACAGAAGCTAGTGATAGCCGATATCTGAAACGACAACGATTAGAACAAAAACTGAATGTTTACTGTATAACTCATGGTTTTAGGGACATATTGTTCCTGCAAAGTTCAAAAATGTCATCAGCTGAAAATCGTTTCCTGGATGTCCCTAAAGCCACGACATTCAACTGAACATGATTTACGCACTTCCTGTATCCTCCTGTGCACGCTGACTTTGTGCCATTGATTGTCATCGAAGCGCACCTTGTTCGGCTTTATCTGCATGTCCTGCTTGCCGTTCGCCAGCCCCATCGTCAGGCTCAGACATCCCTCTTTGATGGCGACGTTCAAATAATCGGTTCCGTCACCTGAGCAGCATTAATTCGATTTCGCTGACGCATTTCGTTAATTTACTCACCAGTATAAAAGAGCAGGCCGCTCGGCTGTCGCGTTTTGAAGTAGAAGGTGACGGAGTCTTGGGCGCTGACTATGGGTTCGCCCCCGGTTTGACTGAGGTCATACGAGAGGAATTCCATGCCGCGGAAGACCGCCTCCGATGGCGCTTTATCTGAAAGGATTTTTAGTATGAGCTGAGCGCAAAAAAAGCCTTTTTTGTTTAGGCCAAGGGATAACTAATTTATTTATTTTATTTTTATTAACGAATGTTTCTTCAATCATTCTTCTTACAGTTAGAATTTTTTTTATATTTTTCTAGGTCTTCTCAGATTAGGGACTTTCACAGGTTTAAATAACTACTATACTTCGTAAATCACCCTGTACATCTTCTCGGTTATAGATTATATGTATATGTATATCGGGCCGCAACAAAATATTGTAGCAAAAATAGTACATTGGCAACACTGAGCGATTGTGCCATGTCGTGTCTTGTCACTCTTATGAATTACTAAATTATGCAGGTTATACTATTTTTTTGACAAATTAATTATTTTAAGTTGATACATAACAAGTAAGGGTGAAGCAAGCGAGCAAGAAGCGGAAGTAAGCCACGACAATAATAAAACGTATAATAACCTAAAAACAGATTGTCACTTTAACAGTTTACAAGTTGACATCTGAATTTGAAAATCATTGTTCCCAACATTCTTTTATAGCAATCTGGTATAACTTTTATTTGTTTCCGGGGCCTTTTGGCGCAGTCGCAACAACTTCTTCGTAACAATAGTGCCGTGTGAAATAATTTATTGGAAAAAATCTGACCTCGAGCAAAGTAATAGATTCAAATTGGATCGTCATTACCCCGACTACATTCCGTCGACGGCAATGCGTGCATGTTTTATCAACCAGTATTCATTATTGCCTCACAATAAACGTGAGCTAATCTATGAAACTAACTTGAAGCGCGGAGGGTGAGGAATCGATACCGAAGTAATGGTACATCAATGAACTTTTCATAGGTCAGATCGGTTTTTGTCGAATTTGTAGGTCAATGATTCTGTCGAAATTAACATGCTCGAACACTTTTTTTTTCGTCAAACTCGATTAGTTTCAGCGTGTCTTTCAATGTTTAAAGCTTGTTGTAGCAACAGCTTTATCATTCCGATTGATGAGGCAGGGACAAAAGAAGCTACTCATTGTTGAGCAACGCCAATGAGTTTTGTTATTTTATTGTTTCGTCCTAACTATAGCCGCTATTGATTATGTTTCAACGTTAGCTCGGCGGTTGTGGGATGTTGTTGTGTAGGAATCAAACGTTACGAGTTGAAATAAAAATGCATTGGCGTCGGAACGGAGATATTCGCTCGTGTCTCCCACGCGGCATCTCATTTTTTAATTAACGAGAGAATACTTTTCACATTTCAACATCTACCTACGCGGAAATTTCGCCAAGCGAACGCATGATAATTTACAATAAATTGAAGCTATTACAAACAGTGATTATTATCAAAGTATGACGTCAAAGTTTGTAAAAGAACGCGAATAAATAATTATTTTGTTCATTTTGTTTCATTCAGCAAATGATAATTAAATCTATGGAAAAATGGTGGATGCGCCGGGTAAATAATGTTACAAGTAAAACAGAAATACTTAAAAAATTAAATAAATGAAAGCGGTGTTTGAAATGTGACCGCTACTGCAAAAGCCATAAAATCTCAAAAAACTTATAACTGCTTCGGATGACCGACAGAATAATCCCTAAATAAAAACCAACATACCTATCGATTTACAATCAATAATCCCCTGTTATAAAAGTCCACCTTCTAGTTTTCATGGTGATTTTAAATATTTGTTCAATACAAGTGAAGAGCATTAGCATGGAAACAAAAGCCTGGAATACTACTCGACATATTACGAAAAAAAATTGTGGATGTGTAGGAACAAATAAAAATAAAAGACTTTTTTTAATATCGTGATCCGAAATAACACCTAAATAGCACACGATTAACAAATTTAAATTTTCGATTCTCCGGCAAATAATTAAACGATTAGTAAGCACGTCGCGCCCCAAAACGAGAAAAATGGAAACGACAATAAATTGGTAGTGTAAAGTAATGTAAACGCGAGGTAGGTCCACTCGGTCACGGCAATCTTGATTATGTGCACGCATACAATTTAAGGTTACCTTTCTCGCAGTGCTCCCCTTCGTAGTCGGGGTTGCGACACTCGCAGATGGGGCCGCTGTCGGTGGATATGCAAATGCCGCCGTGTTGGCAGGGATCCCGGATTTCGCATGCATCGCTGCTGTTACCACGGAGGATCTGCAACAAAATATTATGTGTCTTAGGGAGCTCGGCTTAGGTACGAGAAACGAATGTGTTTTATGGAAGGTGCATTAGAAGAGTGGATTCCGATATTTGATAACATCGTGTAACATTTCACAAGTAGGCAGACGTGATCTGTGACAGTAATGATGTTTTATTTTACAAGCTCGTTTTTGGAAACACGTACTTTGTGGACACTCTGTATTATAAGCGAGAGTGCCGATACAAAAATGTTAAAATAATAAAACGCTGAAAATAGAACGATCTTTCTGCTCGGTGTTACGGTTGACAAACAAAACTGTCGTCGTATCCTGGATGTTTCTAGATAAATAATTCATTACCACTGCAGCCATTCTCGTGGGAGACCATACAGCGATTCGCCCAACATCCAATCCACTTTCATCTCTTTCTTTGCGTCGATTCTTCATCCGCAAATTGTCCCCAATCAACTATATTGTCCCATTAAAGCCGCGAGCGGAAAAAATTAATTGCTAATTAAGTCTGAATTTATTGTTGTGCGGTCGCGCTGTAATTCGACACCGTTCTCGCTTAATTAAAAACAAATTTCTCGGTGCGCCCCAGATATCGCGTATGAAAACTTTGCTGTAAGGAATAATGAGATAAATTTCGAGTCGGACGAGTTCGCTTTCTGGTCGTTTGACACGTTCTTTGACGGTCCATTGCGCGGCTGATGTCTTGCTGCGACTTGCAGATGGTAAACACAAATAAAAGCGATAACAGAAATGAGTCTCGCTGTTTCTCGTCTCCTAAGAAAGAAAAGGACGTGTGGGAGAAGGAGCAGAGATGGAAGAGTAGACAGATCAATATACGCTTACTGAAGCTCTGGGCGTGTCTCGCGTAGCCACGTGTTGTACTGAAATTATTATAATTTTTTTGGGCATATTTCGAGAGATTTTATGTGGAACAAAACAGTTAAACGATTGGAAGGCTTAAATCGATCTACAGTTTTTGGTTATTATTCGCAAAGGAAGTTGACGGACAAAAAAAAACAAGATTAAAACATTAGGATGTGTAAAGAAAACAAAATAAACTATAGAAAGATGACGGTGGCAAAAAGGAATATGAACATAAACAATAAAAAACGCACATATGTATACGGAGGCAAAGTAGCAGTGGCAGATAACATAAAACTGAATTTAAAAAAAAATAGTACAAAACAATAAAATGAATAATAATAGTTTACTTTTTATAATACGGCAATAATATTTGCGATTCAGAGTTTCTGTTGCGTAGAAAATAATGACGAGTGCTTGCACAGGTAATTATTTGCTCAAGCAACAAAAGCGAGTCAATCTGAAGAGCAAAAATTGGCAATATTTAAATTTCTGTTTGGCTTGACAATTTAACGTAAGTGGCAATGTCAAATAGCTATGAAAAATATTGTCGCTGGAATAAAAGTTGTCAAAAAGTTGCCACTAAAATAATTGTGCTATTACAGATTTTTATTAAACGGTCTTTTCATTCCCCTGCCAGATGCTGTGGAGCGTTTCCAGCTTCATAATTATTATTAAATATCGCTTTCGTTGGTCCAACACTATGTTGTGCCGTCTCACAAATGGGCTATACATACACAGGATGCCAAAAAAAAAAACGTTTGACGCTGTATTTTGCTAATTTTTAACAAGATTTCAACGAGTAGTACAGAGAATTAAATCATTTTTAAGCTATACATACAGGGTGAAATTCAGATACTTTGATATATTTAAACTGTGACATCCTGAGATCAAACATAACGCAATTTTTGATATTTTAGCTAAAAATATGAGTAGGGCACAACCCCTTTGAACCAACCCCGTTTATGGATAGAAAGAAAACAGTTTGGTATCAATCGTATAAAAATAGGTCACTATGACATGCACAAAAACACAGTCCGCAAAAAAAAAACCGTTTCATTGAAATTTATTTATTTCATTTTTTGTACACATCTGTCAAATTCTGACAGATCAGTCCCAAAACAGTGGAGTTTGACAGATCATTCCCAAAAAAGAGAGTTTGAGAGATGCGTACAAAAAGTAAAACTTTACGGTTCCAGCAGAAACCGTAAAATCACCTTTTTCGTAATCATCGCCTAAAAAATCTAGTAGACCCACTTGGTCGGAAAACAACACCGGTTTAAAAAAATTGGCCACTTCTGCACTTTTTGTTATTACCAACCGCTGACAATAATTTAATTTACACGACGAAGATACCAAAATATTTTAAGAAGATTTTACTACCCCCCTAAAGTTCAATAATCACGTGCATTGAGTTTTGATCCAAAATTTAAACATTATTTTCTCGAAACGGGGGGCACATTGGACTTTAAATCCAACGGGATGATAATCTAATCATCATAAAGTATTCCCACTTTTTTTTATAAAATTATTTCGATTTCACCCTGTATATTACTATTAACTGACATTGAAAGTGTAACAGTTAAAATGGGTATTTTATTTCGATCTATATATGAGCCAACCTCTAACAATATCTAAATGATTTAAATTTCAGTGAAAGAACAACAATTAAACACCATAAATAATGTGTTTGACCCTCCCGGTTCGGTAAACCCCCATTAAGAGTCTAAAAAATTAACAGCACAAGAGGAAGTTTTTGATAATAATTGTTTCTAGAGCAACGCAAACAAAATTGATTTATGAATTGTCTAAAAGTTATGCTAAACAATTCGTTTTCCTTGTCGATATTGCCGACGGCATTATGAAAAGTACTGAACGCTATTCGGCCGATACGCAAATAACAGACGCGATTAATTATAATTAAAAATAAAGATATAGAATAAAAATATAGAAGCACTTTTATTTGGCGGAAAGCCTGTGAGTTGCTACTGTCACAATGACCACAAAGTGCAGTTGGCAAAAATGTAGGTACATAATTATAGACTATTCTGTAGCCTACTACAATTGATCTAAAATAAAAATAAAACAGTTCCATCAAAAAAGGATATCAAAGTTACCTCTATTTTTTGGTTTAAGTTTATATGCTAGATGAATTAATAGATAATTTAACTTAACTTACAAAATCGCTAATGAATCAAGTCCAAGGCATACGTTTTTCTTGCACCAAAAAAGCAAAGGTAACTGGACACACCTTCACCCCGTATATAAGTAAAGTTATCTATAAAACTTGGCACAGAATAGATTAGACTTTTATTGTGGCTCAAAAATTACACACACTCAAAGCGGTGCAGATAATTTTCGACCACAGAAGATTGCTCTACACTAATAGCGTTGTTTTTCTACGAAAGCGAGAAGACTCTAAGAGTTTTTAGCCTGTAAACTCACCCGAGATTGTGGCAGGCAGACGCCTTCAGTTCCGGCTATTACGCCACCATCGCACTGCAACAATAGGACTAAAATAAGCCCTAGCACTTTTAGCAATGTCGACATCTTGACGGACGGTCGCAAGAGCCGACTTAACACTGACTTCATTCATTATATGTTAGTCTAAAGTAGCTCCTAGACGATCAAGCTGCTTGATCAAATGGTTCAGTCAATCGATTGATCTTTTGGTCAAAACTCATTCTCAGTAGTTGAGTCTGTCTTTTTAAGTCTGTCGTGAATTGTTTCTGGTGTTTAAAATAAGAGTGACTAACGCAATGCTTGTTCAAAATTGGCCCACACGGTTCAGCACCGCTTGGCTGAAGCGCCAAACGGGTTCCTAGACGATCAATCATGCTTGATTCAATCGATCGAGTGCAGCTTTTGGTCAATATGATTGACCGTCTATGGCCTCCTTAAGTGTATATAATACGATACCATTAACGTTTTTGGTCAGCATACTCGTTCGAAGAATCGGCAGAGTTACTTGTATTTGGGTCCAATTACCGGGAAAAAACACCGTCGAAAATTGCGGCAATAAAAATATTCCGGCGTAATAAAGTTGCTTGAATGAAAAAAACCCATTTATTATTTAGATCACAGCGGGTGATATAATTTCTGTACATTCGGCACGCGAAAAAGCCATAAGGGAAAAGTCTCAACCTGGACGAAAAATTTCGTTTCATAATTTATTAATCGAACCGGGTTGTTTAGATTTTAATTTAACTTCTCTTAATGAAACACGGCCTGGTTAATTGAAGTTTTCAGAATCACTACTCCGTTATGGAGAAATTAATTCCCGAGGGATCGCTTGCTTGGGGAGACTAGCAGACTGTGAACTGGTTTCGATCTTACTAGTTCATGGATGTCTAGAATTCAAAAATCTGACCTATCTATGTATATTGCACTCTTTCAGAGGCGTCTTAAGAATTTACGAAATTATTATTGTTAAAAGACAAGTTCGATTCACAACATATTACGGTTTATTTTTTGTAAAATCAATCAGTGATTTAACATGGGCATTGCAAATTTCATATAATCCGTTTTTTAATTATTATTGAAGGTCGGTACGACAAATTTTTGGGGAGTAAAATCGATCGCTAAAAGTTCCAAAAAAACTGTTCCATGTATTGTTAGTTGCCGGCGTCCTTGGTTAATTGTCGTGTATTTATCTACTCCTTTCTTTTATGTATATCTATTTATATTGATATTTATATACAGTGAAGTGAATAAATGTATAAAATTTGGAAGAAAACGGTTCAAGTGATACATGCTCTGAGTATTGTAAGAGATGCGTTTATTTACCCCCTTTGCCAATAATTGTATATTCAAAGACAATCGCATTTTCAAGAGTAAACTCCAGTTAAATTAAATAAATGACAAGTTATTGCTAGTTTCGGTTAGCAGCACTCAAAAGGATGAAGACAGATACAACATGACATCAAATAAAAACCTATGAAATTACAAAATTTTGGAAAATAGAGCAAATTAAAGAATTTCAGTACTTAGGCTTATCAGGACTAAGAAAAGCAAATAAGGCAATCGGGTGTATTTCGAGAATAGGAGATAGAAAGTTGGTTTTTTTTTTGACGAGTTTTACTTTATGGTTAATTTTTTTGCTAGGACTTCCATACCTGTATTATAGTAAACTTAATAATGCGAAAAGTAAATAACTGGAATTTTAACTCAATTTCTTCAATGCTTTATTTCTTGGTCACCCTTCTCAACAACAAGATATCCCTAATTCAGACAGACGTTGATACCTAAATTCGACACGCATCCCACTCAAAACTCACATCAAGCAGTCCAGCCAAGAGATAAAACAAAAAAAATATTTACCCTATGATCTTTCGGCCTCGTCTCCTGCCTCCTCGGCACTCCTCCTTCCACGTCCGAATAGATCAGGTTCCTGACGGCCCCCACGAACCTCGGTTCGAAGATGACGCTCGGCAACGCCAACAGAGTCAACTTCGTGTTGTAGTACGTGGGCATCCCCCCGACGAAGACGTCCGAATTGGAATTGAACCTCCCGAAGTTGAACTCCTTGCCCCTGGAGGTCCGCATCTGCGACACGCTGTCCACCGTCAGGATCGTCCTGTCCTCGTGCCTCTGCACGTGCACCTTGTGCCAGTGGCCGTCGTTGAGCTCTCTGCCCACCGTTATGATCTGGGCGCCGCCTCCGAGGTTATAGCGGAGCCGGAGCGCGCCCTCCACCAGCTTGATCTCGAAAAAGTCGTAGGTGCCCCCGTCGTCCGTGTACAACAGCAGGCCGTTAGGCTGGTCGGTCTTGAACTCGAACTCGAGACTGCCGTTGGTGCCGCCGCCCCATTTCCGGAACTGGGAGTACGAGTTCGTCGAGCCGTCGAGGAGGAAGCTGGAGGAGAGGCCGAGGAGCGCGACGAGGGTTGCTAGCACCGAAGACGATCGCATTTTTGAGGGTTAGTACGACGCACTTTGATGCCGATTTATCGATGCTTCACGTGTATGGGGGTTATCGCGGTTATCGCGGGGACTCTGCTGCATTGCGCGGTTTATTACTCCTCGTGCTGCCGACACTATCGGGTCTTTCTTAGGGTTAGAACAGTCCGGTGCATCTTAACGGGCTGGGATTAAGATCCTGGTGCATTGGTAACGTCGAAGTGATCCCACCGGCAGAGTTATTGGTACCAGAACAAGTCTAATTCACATTGATGAAAACTACAGTTTTCAATCAGATCGAGAATTTTAAATTCAGTTTTTATAAAGGGGGAGGCGTTGAATATTCATGCAACAAGCTCGGCAAAGTGGCGGCTTTCACCCATCTCGTTTTGAAAGAGAACAGTCCCTCGTAAACGATATAAATCTCGAGAATCACTTAAATTAGCAACTTTTTCGTTGCTTTGCTAACTTTAGTTTTATGATTAAAACTTTTCTCGATCAATACCCGCGGCTCTGCACGAATAACAATATTCGCAACACCATTTGTGCATGATTTAGAGCCTGGCGATATTAAATGCAAACAATCGATAAGACAGCAGCTCAGGCACGTGACTGAAGATGGAAGTCATAAAAAGGTGACAAATTAAGATGTTCCGGTATCAATAGATCTACTATGTGATCCACAAAATTGTTTATCGGGGGCGTCTATGGAAATCAAAAACGCACGTTTTCTAACATTTGATTTCCACAGTTACCGTTGATTAACAATTTTATGGATCAAATGGTATTCGATACAGATTTCTGCTCTTTTTAATATTATAAATTACACAGTTCAACGTACATATATTAAAAATGCGGAGTCACTCGAAACCTATGTATGTAACGAAAAACTTCCTGCAAATCAATACGACACGGGCGGTTCTTTTTGAAAGGAAACCCTTTATTAATGAAATCAATTTATTAATTATGTAGACGGCCATGGAAAAAATAAGCGGGCATAAAAATAGAAATACTGAACTAAAAAATTCAAAAATAAAAAACATGAACTAGAGAGAATGAGAACGAAGAGAGAAAATACGGTATTACTACAAACAAAGATTCAGATGTAAAGAAATTGTAAAATTGGAATATTAGAGGTAGGGGTGAGATCTAATACTTGAAAGTTTGGTACAATTTGGTCCCCTCTGATAACAAAATTCACCTGTTCGAGCGTTTTCTTCTGACTCTTTCGAAATTGGAATTATTGGGGGATACAAATTTTAGTTGGGACACCCGGTATATGGAGAAATTGAGAAATTCGGAAATCGAGAAATTGAGATACAAATTCACTAGTTTAGATATTCAGAGTTCAAAGAATCAGAAGAATCTAATACAGGATCTTCATAAATGATTCATACATGCGGTGGGCTTTGTTGAGATTCGCACAGTATAAAAATATATAAAAAAGACTTACGAAAGAAAGTAAAGAAAGAAAAATTCCGAAACTTGAATAAGTACCAATAGAAAAAAAAAACAAGAGTGGCGTTACTAATATATTGTAAGTATTAAAAAACAAACAACTTGGAGGTATATACGGGTGTTCCAAAATGTTTTCCGCACTCTAACAATGTCTTTAATTATGTAAGTTCAAGCTGACACAGCTAAACCCCCTTCTAGGAAACGTATTTTAATTAATACTGAAGATTGTCGAGTCATTCGAATGCCCTGTAATAATCGAATGAAGTGCCATGAATACGATACGAGGCGTCCTTTTTTAAGGGGAACCCTCTATGTAATTAAATAAATTTATTAATCATGCAGGCGGTAAAGTAGAGTCAAGCAGCCCAAAAACGTAACATTTTTTTTTAGAAGTATAATCCAAACATGTGAATGAATAGCGGATAATAAAAGTGCTGGATGCGCGGGGATAACTGTTACGATGTAGTGAATCTAATTTTAGTCCGACAGTCATGAGCGAAATTTTAGTTCAAGTGATTTCTTTTACAATATTCGATGAACTTTGTCTTACATAAAAAAAGAAATTCTAATTTATTACAGCTTACGTCACTAAAATACAATAATTATTATTAATGAGGCATTTACTTTGCAGATTAGATATACTGACAGTGTTGTAATTTTGAATTGTTAATATTTCAGAAATAAAATAGAGGCTGTCTGCTCCGAAAATCCTAAAGGTGTGCATATCGTCCTCAGCGCAGACCAGAACTACACCATCAAAACAAGCAGAAATTCGATCCGCGGCCTTAACTTTGCACTCAATAAGTCGCTCCCCGATAGTCCGTTCGCTCCCTTCGAAGACCTTACCAATGCACCACCAATCGCAGCTCGATCCTGACACCACAAACACTTACAATTAGTCGCCGGTCACTCACCACCGCAACTGAGAAAGAAAAAACTTGCCAAGAAGACGAATCTCGAGTAGCAGGTCACGGTGTGCTTTCGACCGTTTGCTGCACTGGCGTAACGCCTCGCCGACGCCGAGGGGCGCAGGCCCGTCGTCATGCGCCCCTTCCGTCGCCGCGCCAGACGTAAAGCCGATTACGACGGATGAAATCGCAGGATTAGACCCGGCGCCTCCGCCAATTTTTCAACGCCCACCGTTTTTGTTTTTCTCATGAATAAGTGACCGCGGCACCTGTATCTGAAATGAATAAGTCTGTTTAGAAATGGGGTGATGGAAATCTGCCCTTCGATGTTCTCGACTTGTCGTGTTGAGACATCCCCGGACCCACCGTTCCGTTCCCGATAATGCAGCTTCGTGTTCTTATCGGCCAACCATGCACACATAACTCATGCTCGGTGTCTGAAGAGATCAAGAAATTGCATTAGTTCTGGGTTTACGGCAACCTCAGAACTCGACCGGATTCTCATTTAAGTTTAGCAATAACCATGTTCTGGGTGAATAAATCAAGAACACGATTTCTATGCAAGTGCATCGGTTAAATGTACCGTTCCAGACAGTTTCCTGTTGTACCAATACGAATGGAAAGCTCGTCGCAAATTTTGTGTACCCCGATAGATGGCGCTCGGGTCGGTTTTGCAACTTGAAGGAACACATCAAGATACCGTTGAAATAAAAAATGCCGTGTGATTTATACATACAGAGCGGATCATACGGAAAGTTTAACGTCAGCGTGGCAACGCCTATCCATAATGAAATGAAAGAAAATTATACATATTCTTTATGGTTTTAAAGTAAGTAGAACCCTGGCCGTCTGGCTGAAAGCAGTGTCCGGCTGTGATGTTTGTATCTGGCTAAAATGTCATTAATATGTTTGTTGGAGACTTCTTTCTTTGCATTTCAACTGATCGTGTTATTGTTTGACTCTTCCGGAATCGAATCAGATAACTTATTCTTTTTGCACTATACAAAGGGATCATAAAGTTCCGCAGAAAATTCAAAATTTAGTTTTTGCGGAAAACGCTCGAACAGGTGATTTTTGTTTTCAAATTGCCTTCTTTTGACATAAAAATGTTGTTGATCTGTTTTTGGACTATATGTGGTTTTAGATATACTTTATTAGTATTATTATTTTCTATTAAACGGTAGTAAAAAAGTGATACCTTGATAACTGTTTTTTTTTTAATTATTTAAATTAAACTCAACCGCAAAATTAACCGGACACGAGGTTTTTCAGAAAAATATCGATAACAAAAATCTAAATCAAAATAATTTCAATTCATAATCTTTAATTATAAGCATTTTTTATAAAATAAACTAAAATTTGATTTCATACTGTCAAAAATCATCTTTGTTTAAAAAGTTAAAAAAAAATCGAAAAAGAATATTAAGAAAACTGCGAAAGAAAAAGCCTCAATATCGAGTATTTCCTCCTCGAACTTGAATGACAGCTCTTCCTCGTCGTGGAATATTTGTTATCAAAGCAGCAATCTCATCCTGGGGCATCATCTCCTATTTATTCAGTAGCGCCTGTTCCAGCTGAACTACTGTATGAAACTCGCCAAAGCTCTGTCTAATGCGTCTACTCAGATTGTCCCATAGATGCTCTATGGGGTTTAAGTCAGAGTTTCTGGGTGGCCACCTTAGTACTTGAATACCAACACATCATGAAGATGGTGACGCGTGATCTGGGCTGTGTGCGGTCGCGCATTGTTATGCATTAGGAGAAAATCTAATCCTACAAATGGCGCAAAAGGTACCATATGCTCTTCTAAACAGTCCCTGATGTACCTGTCAGCGTTGATCCTACCTCTCTGCAACGTTACAAGAGCCGTACGAGCTTCCAAAGAAATGCCCGCCCATATCATCACACCTCCACCACCAAAGGGTACTCTAGACGAAAAGCAACACTGGGCATATCGTTCTCCCTGTCTTCTAAACACTCTTTGACGACGATCGGGTGAATACCGGGTGAAACGCGACTCATCCGTAAAGAGAACTCGGCGCCATTCGGGCATACCCCAGTCGGCATGAGTTCGCGCAAATTCCATCTGCTGCCTGCGATGCCCTGCGTTCAACTTAGGGCCTGTAGCAGGTGGATGAGATGTTAAATTGTGTTCCTTCAACCTTCTTAATACAGCATCGGATGAGATCACGGTACCATGAACATTTGCCAGTCTCCTAGTCAAAGGTGTTGCAGGAAGTCACAGAATTTGTAGTCGAAGAAATCGGACGTCCACTTCAATTGTTACTCGTCGTCTGCCTTGTCCAGGTCTTCTTGAGTAAAAGCCAGTTTCCCTGAATCTTTGTATCGCATCAGATACTGTGCTTCTAGGGATACCAAGCAAGTTAGCGATATATCGGATGCTGCGTCCATCATTATGTAGAGCAACAGCTTGAGCGGCTTCTTTGGAGTCATTACACAATAAAACGCCTTCACAACAATTCTTTCTTTCGGACAACCAAATAACCACACCAGAAATAGCGGTCAAAACGGATTTTTAATAAAATAATAAAACCTTGCCGATTGAAAGCCACCTAAAACATTGGTACAAATTCTAATCTTCGTGATAAGGGAAAATCCCAAAAAAATTGAACATTTCTTTCTTTCAATTGTTTACGTATGTGTATCTATATAAAATCAATATACAGACCGTTTTTACAAATTCGCGGGACAAAAATCAAATGTCCGGTTAATTTTGCGGTTGAGTGTATATTTGAAAACTTAAAAACCTAAAAAAGTTAAAGACCAACAACCTGGAAACTAAACATTTGAGGAACAGAAAAATTAAGAAATTGAAACACCGACAAATTCGGAAATTAGGAAAATTCTGAAACTACGAAACCTTAGAACCTAACAAGGTTATAAACACTTGACATGTCGAGGACTTAATAAGTGAGAAATATGGAACGCGAAAATCTGAGAATCTCGAACATAATGGGGTCGTCCCACAATTTTCAAAAACAGGTTTTCTAGAAATCAGACGGAAAAATATTATATACCTCTATTTTTTTGTTTATTCGAAATCACGCGTTTACTAGGTAAAAAAAATCCGAAACCTTTGTCTTATTTGAAACGCGCACCCTTCTCTGACGTCAACACGGGACAAAATTCATCAAATAAAGTTACTAGACCTGCGGACTAATGAAAAGAGCACGAGCCAATGAGAATGCTGTCCCCAACTGACGTCACAGAGGCGGTAATGTAGATCGTTATACAAAACAACTTTATTAAACAACAGAACACGTTTTAGGGCTTCATGTTATTTTATTCACAATCATTATTGTAAAATAATTAATTCATAATAGAATACGCCGTGATTCATACCATACTCATTAAAGAGTAGGTATGACCTTTGCTTTTTTCTGGCAACAAGTTTTCGAGAGGTTCACTAGCCGCTTTTTTCAATGCAGGTGGAGTACATTGCTGCATGTCACAATCTGAATCAGAATTGTTCGACATCGTCACTTGAAGAACTTTTATTAATTTAGTGCGTGTCAATGTCAAATTAGTTTTAACGCAATTTTTGTTTTCATAGGCTACTATGTGAACAGCAAACGTATTTGATTTTCATGAGAAAAGACAACAAAATCGAATCAGATGATTTGGTTTGCCAAAAATGTTTCATCAAAAAGGGGATGATTGTGAATAAAATAGTATACAATCCTCGGTGAAACATTTCATTTCTGTCTAGAGCATTAGCTCACGACAGAAATGAAACTGTTTCCACCTCGGAAGTAATATACTATTATTCACAATCGGTTAGTAACATATTGCGTTATCAAAAGTATGATTAGTAATAAAGGCAATCACACAACTGTTGCTGCAGCCTCGCAGTATCTCGTGAGCAGTTCACAAATACAAAATTATTATTACAAATTACCCTTAGTGTGATTTAATAATTTGCATAATAGTACAAATTCCAAAAAATCCTTTGACATTTATCTGACAAATAATATCAATTGTTAATTAAACGTTGCAATAATAGTTCATGTTAATCAGATTTAATTATTATTAATTGAGTGCGTTAATTTACTCACTTAACTCTTTCACTCTTAAATTTTAAATAATGAAAGTGTCTTTCTCTTACTTATTACATACATACTCTGCCTTTATTAGTTACATTTTGTCTCTCTTTCTCCGGCGGGAAACTGCGGCGGCCGGCGGCGGAGGCGGGCGTGAAGTGGAGAGTACGAGCGGGAGCACCGCCAAGATGAGACCTGCCTGGATATCTCCGGCGGTCGACCTGGAGTTGAAAAGACTATTGGAAACCGAGGGGCTGTTAGGCCCCCAACGCGGATCGACCTCCTCTGCGGCGGCTGGGCGGCAGGTCTCTACATTTTCTTCGGCCTGCTCGACCTCTTCTTCCCAGGTGTGCTGGAGGACTCATCCTAACGTTTCCATGCTATCGGTCGGCGTTTTATAGACCATACGACTGGGAACTTGCGATTCATCGCTTATCGGTGTGGCCTCTTGCTGTACGGGTCGGCGGCGGATGTGGGCGGCATGAAAGATTCTGGACGTTGGCATCAGGAGCGCGGTAATAATAAAATAATACGGCGCCAGGAACTATTTTATTTCGGTGTAAGGGGGTGTCACCACGGTGAAAAAGGAAATATTGAAACTTCGTTACAACTCATTGCAGAACTTTTTTTATTAGTAATTTTTGGGTTCTTATTTTATCTTCTTCGTAATATTATTAAAAGGAATTTAATACTAAATTAGTGAGACCCAGCTTTATAAAGTTTTTACAAACTTTCCGGTTGTTTCTTGCACCTTTGGAACTTTGAAATTTTGTACGCTATTATGTCAACGAATGAATTTGTTACAAGTAATCAGGAACTTTGACAAAATCACGAAACTCAAAATGACTCTCCAGTGTTTTATTTTATATAGAATAACTGTTAAATGTGAGAAATGCATGTTTTTGAACTGAAAACTTATTTAGGCAGACCACTTTCAAATTTTTGTTGGGGAATGAAGATGTGTCACTGAAGAGTGACTCATATGTGCATCATTTTCATCTGTTATCCCATTGTGAAGACGTAGACGGGACAGATTAAAAAGGATTGTACATATACTGCAAATAAATCACTTTAACCACTTCAGTTTGATCCACTGCAAAATCATAGTTTCGTGAGGTGTGTTTAAGAGGGTTAGGTAAGTAGGCTAACAGGCATCGAAAAAGAAGTTTCGAATATTTGGCGTAGTTCACTTAGTTACAGTCCTAATAGATTTTTGTTTTGTTTAGTAGAAAAATAATAGAGCTATGCTTCGTCAGTCGTAGAATTTAAAAAAAAAAAAGTTTTAACGTCATAATACATTGTTAAAGTAAGGGTAACTTTAAAGCCAAAATTCAAAATAAGTGCTGGATATTTTAAAATTGTACAACTGAGGAAGCATAGTTTGATCTTTTTTCTATCAAGGCTTAAAATTTCGAGATGATTGAACTTTTTTAAATACGTTAAAAACCTAATATTCGATCAAACGTTCGCGAACGTTTGGATGACTTTTGCTAGTAATGGAGCGGCCTTACACTTTCGTTAATTTTAGTAAGCTCTATTCTTTTTCTAATAAACAAAAAAAATCCATTAGGACTGTAACTAAGTGAGCTACGCCAAATATTCGAACCCTGCTTACCGAACCCTCTTAAACCCTCACAATAACCAATAGGAAGAAATTATTTCCAATTAGGATCGCCATAGAAGTTTTCAGTTAAGGCGTGTGGTCTTAAGCAAACGCACCCACAAGGTTTTTTTACTTCTTTTACTAATCTGTATACAGAGTGATCATAAAGTTCCGCACAAAATTCATAATAATTTACTTGTGTAATGTTTTTACGAAAAACGGTCCAACAGGTCGATTTTGAGTAGGACACCGTCATCAATATTTTTAAATGGTAACACCAACTGTTTTTGAGTTTTAGATAGACTCTTCAATTCTCTGTTACTCTATTCAACAAGAATAAAAAATGTAAGTTTCAATTCAAAAAATAAAATTTTTATTCCTAAAAAAATAAAATAAAAATAACAATGAATTTGGAGAACAAACTACCTACGTTACATTCAGTATTAAATAACCAAATTGATGTATTGGACGTCGGGGACCTATGGAGTGGGCACCGCGTTCCCCTGACTTATCACCCCTAGATTTTTTTATGGGGTTACTTTAATAGACCAGATAATTTAAACGATTTGCAACTACAAATCCGTGGTGAAATGGCGCAGATTAGTCCCGAAGTGATTGAACGAGGTGTTCAAAGCACGTCTGAGAATAACAGATGACGTCATCAACAAACTTTCATGTCAAAATATGTATGGCAATTTGAAAACAAAAATCGAATTTTATGCGGAACTTTATGATCACTCTGTATAGGGTGTTGCCTGGGTGTGCCTGGGTGTTTGTATCAAAAATTACCTAATAGTTTTTTAAAACAGCAAGTAGCGAATATGCCCTTCGAAGAATCTAAAAAAGCAAATTATCGTTTTGTTTTTCTATTTTGTATACAATTACAGTCGTAAATGTGACTAACGACAAATCCATCAGTTTTCCGACAGTCACAACCATTGGTCTTTTTGAGCGTTCCATCAGAATAATCAGAGCTTTCTGACACTTCAAGCTATATTCGTACCACGGACCCATGTAGGCCGCCGTGGTCAAATTGGCGCTCTAAAAATGAACAAATAGTTTGCTGCTTCAATGACGCCGGTAGATACTTCTTCGATTAGAATTGCTCCAATGTAGCAGTAGAGAATTATTTGGAAAAGCATAGTTAGCAGAAATGTCACCATTGCAAAGAAAGGAAAAGTGAAAGGTTCAACCTACGGAAAACAAGTTAGTACAGAGATTGTGTATTTTTGTTATGTTTACCATACTCAATTGCCAACAAGAGACGCAGATGACCAGGCCAGCTGCCATAAACTGGGTAAAAATCACAGGTGAGTATACATTTTCATAGTACTGTACAAATCTAAAAAGAAATTAATGCACGATTAATGAAAAGACACTTTAGAACAAACTAATTACCGCAAAACGGCTTTATGATGAGTGATACAGTCTTGTATTTTTCTATAAATAATTTTATTTTTTAAAATTCTTTTTTCACTTTCACTCAAACTCGTTGTAGTTTCTTTATCTGCATTTTCACTAAGGTGTGTAAGGTTGTGTTTTAAAACACGAAGTTGAATAACTGCAAAGTATAAGAGTCCGGAAATGAGAGGATCTATCGCTCCGTTTGCAATACCTCCATTTCCAACTCCTGCAATAACACATAACTTCGGTAACACATATCGGTAGCACAATTTCTACTTGCTTACCTACGACAATGAAGATATACGTTGCAACATAAAATCTGAAGGAGTTGCATGCAAACGGCAACCAAATTTCAGTCGGAAACCTCTGATCAATTCTGAAAAACGGCGCTACTGCCCACGAGACTAGAGTTACCACAGCAAGACCAAAAAAGATGTGTGTATTCCTCTTGCACTGTTTTTCACACCTCTTCATTAATTCTTCTTGATTTTCATCATAGATACTGAAAATTTTCCATTCCGTCATGTACAAAGTCTTCCTGATTGCCATCGGGTTGAAAATAAAAGGAACCAGTTTAGAAATAAAAGATCCCAATTCAAACATAATGAAAGAATTGTCGCCAATTTGATTGGAATCTATATTTTCTCCAAGAATCAAATACAGAGCTGCCAGCACAGGAACGGGAATTGTCATAGAGGCGTATACGAAAAGAGCGTACAACTTGTAAAACTTGGAGGGTTGGCGAGGTGGATAAAAACCCAATAGACGCATGATGATCAAATTCAACTCGAAACACCTCTTTACCGTGCCCTCGGCTTTCATGTTTCAAACTGTACTGGGAACTGCCCTTTTGAAATAGTCTTTATATAGGTAAGAAGTAATGACTTATTTATGACTGCAAGTTGAGAACGATTCCTTATTTTCCAACATAAAATTAAATATTCGTTCAAGTAGTAGTTATGAGGTAAATCGATTGACTAATTACGAGCTTTAGGTAGAAGAATAATTTCTAATACATAATGGAAGAGAGTGGTAATTGTGCAGGTATACTCAAACGAACAACAGATGTAATTTTTCTTGACCCAGAAATTTAACTGTGTAAACGAGCAGCGTAGATGGCGAAAATAGGATGAAAAATAAGAATAACCAGACCTAACTCCATCGATAGAGTCAGTCTTATATCAGACTTGTCTTTAAAGTTTCGGACATGGTGTATAGCACCCTGGGTTAGTAATTTGAGATGATTGTTGCAGTATCAAAATTTTCAACATACATATTTATAAAATACACACATCATCAATATGCATACTCTGGATGTGGACCAAAAGGTCATTTCATTGAATCATCGAAATTCACAGATGCAGGTGAAAATTTATAAAACTGAAGAAGGGAAAGTAACTGAGCATATTTTTATCCCCGACTCTGCACAATTTTTAGTCATTTCCAAAAAAATAAAAGTGAAACACAACAGAAATAAACCACCTAACAAATTTGAAGCCACTTTTTTTAACACTGGAAAATTCACTTCGTGCCAGCAGAAGTTTATTATTAGGAATTGTTTAAGCTGCATTTTGCACCCGCTCTTGCAAAACTTCGATTGGTTGCTGGTTTATTTTGGCCATGGCCCATTCACAAAACTCGCTCTTTCGATGTAAATCCTCAGACTCTAAAAATTGGACTATTAGCGATAGGGAAACAATTGTTGCTCTTTCAAAATTCTCCAAATGGTGCAATGCGATACTCCGAACTAACCCTCGGGTACTGGTGATTTTTAACATTTTGCAAAACCCTAACACAAAGCACAACATTAATCAAAATAAGGCACACGGCGATTTAGGAAGCGTTGCACATAAAGTCCTTGTGCTTCGGCGGAATTTCCTTGACCTTCTCCGCAAATTTATACAATGTCCGTGTATTCGCTGTTAGAAACAGCCGGCATCTCTTATTATTAAAAACTTAAAAAACGAATGTAAAATACCGTCCCATTGAGTTGTCTCGAGAAACTGATTAATTATTGTGAATTTATCAACAGGTTGACTTTTCCGTACAAAAACAATTAATTCTCATTAGATCAAAATAAAAATAAATATCCACATGAGGCTGAGGAATTTATAACAAAAATGTGTTTTCGGAAAAGTGGTGTATAGAAAAGTTGTTTTTGATGAGTTCTACAACTGGTTTCAATTTATTATTATTGCATTTATTTCTCAAACAACCTGTATAATTAATAATAAAGTATAATTACTGCTGTATTATGTACTATGTATTTGGTAGTTTATTAATAATGTTATTCGGGGTGTGTTTTGCCAAAATAGACGCACAGCCGCTTATGACGGATGGATTTGCAGGATCTCCCGGCGCCTTCGCCAATTTTCGAACACCCACGAAAAACGGCGCTTTTGACAACGCGACTAAACTTACCACACAAAAACTCAAAAAGAGCCATGTGTTCTTTTACATTCTCCTTCACACCTCTTCTTTAATTCTTCTTGATTTTCATCATAAATGTACTGAACATTTTCCCTTGAATAATGTAGAAATTCTTCCTAATCGCCCTCGCGTTCAAATTAAAAGGAATTAGTTTAAAAATAAAACATCCCATTTGAAATGTAATAAACAAGCTGTCGCGGACTTGAATTGAATTTATATTCTTTCCAACAATCAAATACAGAGCTGCCAGCTCAAGAACAGGAATTTACATAAAGACGTGTAATACGTATACACAATTAGCGTACAACTTGTAGACGCACGATTATCAAATTTAATTATTGAAAAATCTTTCAACCGTTCAACTTGAAAAGGCAGCTATAGGCTTTGCAACTAGACACGAAATTAGTTATTCGTGCACGTAGCAGTTATGAGGAATCGATTTTATTAGATTAAATTAAACACGACTAATTACGAGCTTCAGCCAACAAAAGAACTTCTTATGCGTTATGGAACATAGTGATACCTATATCCAAACTAATTACAGATTTAGCACTTGCGTCACCGTGTGGCGGCATTTTCACACACACTATTTGAAAGGCTTTTAGTTGTTTTAGTAGTATATTTCAAACCAAGTTAAGAAAGTTCTCTCTTGCAGACCGCGGGCAAAGTTTATAAACCGAGCCGTAGGCAAGGTTTGTATTTGCCCAAACGTTTGCAAAGGTACTTTCTTAACAAGGTTTGAATACTATTTATTTCCTTGCGGGCACAGTGTCGTTGTAAAAAAGTTAAAGTAAAATGTTATATTTCTGACAAACAAAGTAGGCGGCTACGATTACTTATTTTGAGACTATCGACAATCGACATTACCGTTACTGTGAATCGCTTTGAGGAAATGTGCATTGTACTCGCATGAGGTACTGTTTAATTCAAATTTACCGCGTCGCCCGGTCATGGATCTGACGTAAAGTTAAAAACACTGAAGCAAAGATTCGTTCGTACGTGCCGAGGTACTGCGTTCTTTTCGAGTTGAGACACGGGTCGAGCAAGTATCTTCGCCATTCTGGTTCTAAAAGATAGAGAATAAATTTTAGAAGAATCTTCGGGGACGGATAAACGGTGAAGATTATTTTAATTGATAGCGGTATAACCGGATCGTTTCGACTAAAGTGTTACACTGATGATGCCAACATTGTTGGCAAAACGTGCGTTGGCAGTTATAATAAAATTGTTTTTGGTGATTAAAAGTAGTTAAGAAAATTCAAAACAATTTTTATTTTTTTGTGGAAGTACTCAGATTAGCTCTCGAAGCAAACGTAATTAACACCAGGCCAACATCTAATGCTTCTTTGCTTTCGGTTTTTCTTTTTTAGAAAATACCGAAATAATTTTTTTCAACAAAAAGTAAATCAGGGACAACAAAACAAAAAGTACTACTAGGAGAAAAGCGACAACATCTAACATGATGTACTGGTACCAAGCCATCCCGACCCCTTCGTTGCGCAGATGAGGCGCCCCCTTGTGCCGGATCACGTGCTCCACCCAAAACACCGCAGTCTCCATCGGCTCCAACGGCTGGTCGTGAAGTAGTTGGGAGCGTTTCTTTGCGTTCTCTTCATATCTTGAACAATAATTATTAAAGAGTTTAAATTACTGGCATGTAGTTATTTCAAACTGATCACCCACTTCTTGTTATTCAGAAGTTCGTTCAAAGCGTTCCCTAGACTCTCCTCGTTCAGATCGATTAGCTCCAATTGCAACGCATAACCGGCGGCCACCGCGTTGGGAATGTTGGCTTTCTGGTCACCGAAGATGGGTATTCCGAGAACTGGTACGCCGTGGTGGAGGGCCTCGATGGTACTCAGAAGTCCACCGTGGGTGATGAACAGTTTCAAGTTCGGATGTGCTAAAAGAAAATGTCGTCAATTTAAACTCAATACTGCTTCTGTTTTCGCACCGAGAATGTCGTTTTGGGGCAGCCACTTGCGGATCAACACGTTGCTGGGTTTGTTCTCCAGATCGTCGTCCTCCCATTTCCACAACACTCTGTAGGGAATCTTTGAGAATGCTTTCAAGATTTGCTGTTGTTTTTCCTTGGGTAGAAGCACGCTTTTCATATTGGAACCGAGACTGAAGTACACCACGCCATTTTTGGCGCCGTTCAGGAACGTCTGCAGATCAGCGGGTAACGGTTTGGGCTTCTGGACGTGAAAACCTCCGACTGGGATAACGTTAGGAACGAACGGACGTGGCGATTCGAAACTGTAGTGTCCGTTTGACAACACCACTGCCACCCCGTCTCTCAATTCGTCTAGACTTGGAGGATTTTCAAAGTACTTTTCTAACAAGGATTGGTGGTACTTGGCGTTGTTGTGACCCGCGAGATTGTACGCCACGGTCACCAATCCGTTGACCACCCTTTCTAGAAACGACATCTTTGGGGATAGAGCCAGCATGACGTTGGGGATGTAAGATGGAGGTGAGGGATTTCCCACTATGTAATTCGCAAGGTGGGTGGTCCCGTGGGAGGCTATGGGGATGATGGGCGCGTCAAACAGCTTTCCGAACATCAAAATTGCGCTATTCATGAACCAGTCGATTATGATCACGTCGAATTTGGTTCCAGACTCGCGAAGTGTGTGCATTTCGGTGTGGTTAAGGGTGAGTTCTGTCTGGGCTCTAGTTAGTTCGAGGACGTCGTTCACTCCGACCAGTGCGTGACCTTCGTTCATTTTCATGAACATGCTTTCACGGGCTGAAACGGACGCTTAACTCATCGCATATTCGTGTTTTTAAAAGTTACCGATCTGGTCCTCCAGTATTCCGGTCAAGTGAATGTCGTGGTAATTCGGATAGGGCTCACTCGAGGGGAACGGGCTGGCCATAGTTACATTGTGACCCCTTCTTGCCAACTCTTTCAGAAGCATCTCGCCGAGAATATGATGGCTCTTCCCGGCGTGGAAGTAAATTCCCAAAATGTTTGCAGCATTGGCATACTGCAATGCCACGATGAAGAGAAGTGCAATCAACATTTCGGTCACAAACACTAACTTGATGAGAGTGATTACACTTTGATTTCTGTACACTTGAAGATAAGACATGAATTGACGAAGATAAGCTTGTGAATAGGACCGATAACGACGTCTCTATAGACACTGATAGTTGTCAAGATGAAAGTCTGCTTGTTGGTTTGTTTTGCCGTTTTAGCTATTTGTGACGGTGCTAAAATTCTGGGTGTGTTCAACCATGCCGGGAATAGTCACACTTATTTAGGAAAAGTTTTACTCGGCAGTTTAGCCGAGAGGGGACACCAAGTGGTGATGATTAGCGCTTTTCCTTTGGAGGAGCCGATACCGAACTACAGAGACATACTCCTCCCCGACCACTTGGCGGACTTAAAACGTTCGTGCTAGATGCCAGAAATTAAGCAATTCTGTTCGTATCTTTACAGGAAGAAATAAGGCGGACAAAAATCAAGCCATGCAACTGGACGAACTAAAAAACATGACACTCAAGCACACGGAGGACACATTCACGGCCTCGGGAGTTCGGGAGCTGTTGGCTTCAAACGAAAATTTCGATCTGATCATCGTGGATTGGTTTTACAACGAAGGCACTCTCATGTTCGGTCACATCTACGACGCTCCGGTCATCTACATCTCTTCGTTCGGCAACATGGCACTCCTGAACGAGTTCACCGGCAACGTCTTGCCCTATTCCTACGTCCCAGGGGCAGGACTTTACCTCAGCGACGACATCTCGTTCAAACATCGCATCGTTATGACCTTGTTCAACGTCATATTTAACGCTTACTATGTCCCTCGAAGAAACGAAGCCCATCATGAAATCTTGCGGCGCCATTTCGATAATGTCCCTACCATTCCGGAACTGCAAGAACGAGTCGCCTTGGTGCTGTCCAATTCTCATTATAGCTTTGAAACGCCTCGTCCCTCCACCCCGAATATCATTTCAGTTGGCGGGTTCCACGTACAGGAAACTAAAGTTTTGCCTAAAGTATGGTAAGGTCTCGAAAGTGATGGTTGCTCTAGGGTGCTTTGTAGGAACTGAAGACGTTACTCGATGGTGCTAAAAACGGAGCTATATTCTTCAGTCTGGGTACTCAAAAGGAGTCGTCCAATCTTAACGAGACGGTCGTTACGAACATTCTCAAAGCCCTCGGTAGTTTACCGCAGATAGTGCTTTGGAAGTACGAGCTGGATGACCTGTCGAACGTCCCAAAGAACGTCAGAGTTATGAAATGGTTGCCACAAGTCGATATTTTAGGTCAGTAGATGGCAGTCTTATCAAAACGATATTAAAATCAGGTCGCCGTTGTTCACAGCCCACCCCAACGTGAAGCTGTTCATCACTCACGGCGGAATGCTCAGTCTCATCGAAGCTATTCATTTTCGCATCCCCTTGGTCTGCCTACCGTTCAGCGGAGACCAATTAACCAACGCCGCTTTTATCGAATCCCGGGAAATCGGCGTTTCCATTACCTCCGATAAAATAAACGGGAATCTCCTTGTCGAAACGATCAAGGAAGTGATGTCGAACTCGAAGTAGGTCGTGATTTCAAAAGTAAATTAACCAAAATAGATAGATGTGTTTTTAAGGTATCAGGAAAACGTTAATTATCGCTCGTCTTTGCTGCGAGATCAGCCGGTTAAGCCGTTGGATGCTGCTATATACTGGGTGGAACACGTGATCAAGTACGGTCACGCCGATCATCTGAGACCCTTCGCTACGAAACTAGCTTGGTACAAGTACTATCTTATGGATGTTATTGGCTTCCTGGGAGGTGTCTTATTCATTGTTGTAGTAGTTGTATTTTATCTTTTGAAAATAGGAAAAACCATTGTCAGTAAATTAGTGCATGCAAGTAAAAAAAATAAAACTGAGTAAACTGTTGCGTAAACTGTTGGATTTGTCAACTTCTTTTTCTGGAAATTGTCCCATTTTTCTTCGGTCGCTATAATCAGTTCCTGAAGGGTTATGGGTGGGTTTTATGTTGGTAATATCCGGCGAGCTTGCAGTCTTTTCAGATTTGCATCTTCCAACACATTTTGTGGTAATTTTAGGTCGAATATTATCGCCACTAAAAATAAAGCTTACTCATTCTTTACAATAACTCGTGGCTACGCTACTTGTTTTTTAATATACTATTAAATGACGATTTCAGGAAAGTATAACTATTACTCATTAGCCTAAACGTGTCCTCTAAGTTCGGCGGCCAGTCAATTCATTCATCGTTGCAAAATGCAAAAAAAGAAAGAAGCGACGAAGAGGCCGTATTAAGAAAGTGGCCATAACTGGAAAAGAATGGAGAGACGAGTTCAATGAAACGCCCCCACTCCACCCACTCCACCACCGACGGGATAGTCATAGTTTATCCCTATTTTGCATTTTGCGAAACTAAAGTTACAAATTCAAATGAGGATAAATACGCCTTAGGGCCCCTGTTAGTGGCAAATTAAGTTTTCTCGGAAACCTTCCCCCGACACCCCCTGGCTGCCATCTCCAATCTCAAACAATCTCCCTCTTCACGACTTCTCAGAAACAAACTTTGACGTTAATGCAGTCAATAACCCATCAGTTGATGAAGAGAGTCAATCGGTCCAGAAAAGCTGCAGCAGTCGGTAAACGTGTCTGTCAGATGAGACGACGGCGGCGGCGGCGGCGCAACCAACGCATGTCTGGGTGTGATCTTGTCCGTCCCCGACCGTCCCCACGTTGCCAGTGCAATATCGGTGCTCATCATGTTCACTTTGTGCATGTCCCGGGGGCATCCTTCTTTGCACGACGTCCACCACCAAAACAGTAAGTAGTTTCTAAAGAGATTAATTAGATCGCGGGTGGCCAGCCATTGATGCGGGTTTCATTCAGAAGTCGGGATGATGGGGGGAGGGTCTCTGAGGATGAACGTGTTTCACGTTTTTCTTATTTGAGAGATGTCTTGGGAAAATGGAAATTGGACAGTGTGAGAGTTTGATTGCGGATTCCATATTGATCTGCACGGGATTATTGCAAATTTCAAGTAGTTCTGTTCTTCATAATACATATTTGGGTCACCAGGTAAATTCCGATTGCGCAGCTCTAAGTTTATTCACCCCTGGACCGATTTGAATGTGTGAACGATTTTCGAAACAAACACTAAGTAATAATAATGTATTGATATATGGTTTGATATCCGAAAGAGCTTATTTTTGATGATTGGTGATGAATACTCAATTCTTTGCTTCAGATGTCGTCAAGAAACAAGTCAAGGGTGGATATCTCCTCCGATACAAACGTAAGTGAAACTGGGCCAAAATGCGATGCGATGCGCCCGCCTCAATCATCCCTCTCGCTTGTTCCAGGAACTTTCTTCTGCAAGCGGTGGTGCGAGGAATGGTTCGTCCTCTACGAAGACTCCACTTTGGCGTGGTTCGCGGACAAGGCCTTGAGCAGACCCAAAGGACGAATACGAATTAGCGAAACGCCTGAATTGTTAGCGGTGGGAGAGTGGACGCGGCAGGTGCCCAAGAAACCGAGGTTTCCGCGTAGTTGTCATATTGGGCAGTTTCTCGCTATTGGTACGAAAGCTCCGTACGATGTTTGTTGGTTGATGGCACCATCGTCGGCGGAAGTTAAGTAAGTGTTTCGCGCCTCATTTACTGGGGTTTTAAAAAGAGTATATTTCGTAAAATTTATTGACTTTACAATCATAAAATGGAACTAAAAGATTGTAAATTGTAAAGCACATTTGATTACTCTGAATCACTCGGTATACAGGGTGTTATGGAAGTCCTAGCAGAAAATTTAACCACATGTAAAACTCGTCAAAATAAACATTTTTTCTATTTACCATTTTGCTGAAATCCGCAATTTTTTTGAACATTTTTCTGACCCACCCCTTATTTCACTCTCCGCTTATGACTAAGTGAACTTGAACCAACGCTTGAACGCAGTTTTTGCCGAACGAGGTAAACACCTTGTAACTTTTTTGGGACAAAAAATTTGTGGTTGTAGTAAATTTTAATTATCAGTTGTGTCGCGTCGGCCGCAATGTTATGAACGGTGCTCGATTTTTAAGCAAATACTAAGAATTTATTCATTGTTATTTCCACGAAAATGTTTTTTTCTATGGTGCAGTTTCTATGTGTTAGAAGTCCGCCGCATATACATAGCTACAAAGATAAAAAGCATGCGAAAACAATGCGAACTGCGGGGAAAACGCTGCATGCTGGAAACCGAAACTATTTCGCAGATATCCCATATTCTGCCTTGCGAACCGTCGCTTCGGTGTTACAGTTACATCACCCGCAATGGATTCGCTCCCGATCCTGGAGTCCCGCTATGGATTCGCTCCCGATCCCGATCCTGGAGTACCGCTTCGGTTTGAACAGGCCTTTATCCCTGATCAAAGTTAGAGAGTTATTAACATCCTAACCTACCTCAAAATTATGCATATTATGATACGTGAGTACATGTTTCCATTTAAACAGTTTTTATTTCGATTGGTTTATCGGGTAAACTTTTTGTGGATCCTTAACGATGAATGAAATTCGGACCATAGGCGGGTATTGGTTTTCGGGGTTAAACTATTCTTAATTTTAACTCCGTAAGGGAGCGTTTTCGAAAAAAATGATTGATAAAAAAATGTTTATTTTGACGAGTTCTACATGTGGTTAAATTTTCTGCTAGGACTTCCATAACACCCTGTATACATATACGTTACATACGAGTGACATCGTGGATGAATCAGTTTAAAACGCGACTCAAAATACGTTTTCTAGAATTGCGTTTATTCATTCATTCAAGATGCGAAGCAACGTGGGCAATAATAGTGCGAGGCTAAGAAAAGGTTTCTCAACCGTGGTTTATATACTATTTTAAAATTTTAATGTCTACCTTTAAAAATGGTGTACGCGCTCGTTCAACATAAATTCCTAACGGTTTCAAGCGAGACTCCACATCAACTGTTTACTAAATTTGGATCATTTTGAAATTAAAAAAGAACGTTGTATCAACAAATACCTTTAGAAGCGCCCTTTAAAAATTTAAAAGAAATTAATAAAAATGGTGAATGAGATCGTACAAAATAAATTCCTAAACGTTTCAAACGAGACTCCACATCATATTTTTACAAAATTTGGTTCATTTTGAAACTAAAAAAGGAAGTTTTGTCAACAAATACCTTTAATTTTTAATTTAATGCGCTCGTTCAAATTTAAAATTTAGAAATTTGAGGTTATGTATTTGAGACTGACATTTCTCAGTCAGAGAGAGTCAGAGGGATTTTCATGCAAAATTGCACAATGTCGCTTTGTAATAGTTCAACTTCGTTCTTTCTTTTTTTACATGAATTGCAGTTAATGAATGACAAATATTTACAACTGGTGCAATTTATGAAAATCAAAGAGCGCTGTTGTTAAGTAAGTAGATAAATTAATAAACGATATGTATTTTGCATGAAATCCGGTCTCTTCATTATTAACTACTGGTCAATAAAGAAATGATTTTTAGCTAGTAGGAAAGAAAAACAATTTCACACAAAGTATAGATATAATCGTACATTCTACAGCTAGTAGTGAAAAAAAATGTTTATAGTTCAATACTGTCAGAATTTTCAAATTTTCGCTTGTGTAAACACCCTCATGTCAGGCAATAAGAAAATGTCAGATAAACGTCACACAATTTTTATGGATTTTAAGCAATTTAAAGACTTGCCGCGGTTGTGTCCAACTATAAAACGTTGTATTACACTCGTTCCTGTGTAAATTTGGGTGCTTTCTGGCACTCGTGCTTTTTTAAACCGTCGTGCCGGAAAGCACCCAATTTACACAGGCACTCGAATAATAAATAACTATTGTACTCACATCAGATATATTACATAATCAACACAGGCAACTATGCTGATTAATGAGTAAAAAACATTTAATTAGCTTTATCTTCATCGAATATTTTGTTTACAAAATTGGTGTTACTATTACATTCTGTTTTTCCATTTTCCATAGCGACTGGATGACTGCAATCAGCAACACGGTAAGTCCTTACAATCATGAAGAAAAATGAGATTTCTAGATGCAAAATCAGATATATCCGTCTGAAGTAAAACTGTGAAACTGCAAAAAAAAAAAACCTCAGATTTTATGACTTATATTCCAAGTATTTCTCACAAATCTGTGGATTTTTTTCATTATTATTTAATGGAATTAGTAATGAATATAATAATTATCTGGTTTTGAAAAAAAGCATTACACATTTTCCCCACTTTATTAATATTTATTAGACTACTAGAACGATATTCTCTAGCACTATACCATCAACTTACTATGCATTCAATTATAGAAAAATTCTTAGTGAAATCGTTGTAGTAGATATCACTGATTTAAGACGTTGTGCAGTCTATCACTGAATTTGACCACTAAATTATTGTGCAAATTATGTATTTTACTTAAGAGGTTTATATGATGTATAAAAAGTGTATATATGTATCTGGTTTTGCATCCCTCTAATTAATAGTTTATAGACAATTTTCTCGCAACCTAGAGCGCATTACTTAAAATGCTTAATCTGGACTTTGGTAATTGACGTCTCCATGGTAAAAACGCTGGTAATGCAAGTCAAATTGATGAATTTTTATTTTATTCTTTTACTCAAAGCACCATTAACAATCATTACTAGGGCAAACATCTATAGAACTCGGGCCAAACCCGTATTACACGCGTTCGTTTGCACGTCGATTTCCATGCAATTTTCCTTTTTCGGCCGCGCTTCTTGCACGCCGATCGGACAAACTTGCTAATATCGATTGGGATTGTTTCAGCTGCCGCCCCCGCCGCACATGCCCCTCGAAAACAAACGCTTCTCGCTGACTCGCGACAACGATAAACCCACTCGAGAAGGTAAGGATGTGGGGGCTGAAAGGCTGTGCCGTCGCAGGCGGATGTGACGTTCGAGATATGGACAAACTCTCTCGAAATTAGGTTTAAATATTTACTCTGATAAAATTCTATTTTCAAGGGAGAGTTTTTAATTCGGCGCTTTCAATTATAGCCGGAAAAGGAAGCTTTCCGGGTCCGTGTCTAGATCTTTTTTAACGTTCAAAGCCTACTACATGTATTAGGCAATAAATTTAGAGAGAAAAAAGCGATATGACATTATATCATATTGTAATTATTAATTTCGGTGGGCACCACAATCTTATGATAAAAAAGTAATCACTGATTTCATTTTCTACTCTGTCCTATCATATCCGAATAGCTCACTATCGATATGATTCCCAGATATGCTGCTAGAAAAAATATTGTTCATACCATTGGTGAAAAACCTGTACAACATTTTTAATTCCGCTTTTCAGCCGCCCAATCAAGTTACCCTTGCCCCGTCACCGTCGCAGGCAACAAGATGAAAGGCCACGGCGCCGACCACACGGTGTTATCGGGAGTGGTCATCGACTGGGGCCACGGCTGGGGTTGGGGGCAGAACGCTTGGACGGCTCATCCGGCCTGTGTCAGCGAGACCACCCTCTATTGTCACGGTTTGGCGGACTACACGACCAGCGGTTTCGACGAAATGGACTGCAGTGCTTTCGGGGATTTCATTTTTTAAAAGGCACTAGGTTTTTTTTAGAGAATTTTATAATGAAACATCCAGCTCTCATCCACGCAGTGTTCAAAGACCGGACGCGTTCAGGCGAAGAGGTCGGAGCTTTGGCGTAGACCTCGACTAATGACGGGTTCGGTTGTCATAACAGTGTGCATCTCTGTTCTGGAAAAGATCGTAGCAATCGCAGGCCCGTGGCCTAGAAAACAAACACATAAAAAATACTCCTATCTTTTTAGGAAAAGAGGTGCACCACACTCGATGCCATTGTAATTATACATAGTTTACCAATAAGTGGAATGCACAGATCAAACGGAGAATCAATTCTAAATTAGACTGTTAAGAACAATACTTTGGTTCTCTTCCAGGCACCTTCATTGAGAACATTTAATAGTAATTCCGAGGGTTCTAAATGGAGGGGTGAATCAACCTAATTTTGTGTGCTGAAGTCGCATAATATTTCAATTAGGGACTGTGGAAATCGCAATAACTTTACAAATGTGTATAAACCTATCCCAACACTCCAAAGTACCCGACACACCTTATTGTGTCTTCCTTAACCATCTTTCTGTCTGCACCTATTGAGTAGTTTTCGGTACAGACCGAAGATTACTTCGTTCAAAGTATTCTAAAATTATTGTTCTCAAAATGTTAGCAAGATTCTAAAAGTCGTAAACAATCTGACAATCCATTCCGTTTCAAATTGGCCTTATGTTACATGTAAGCGGCCAACTACGATAAGTTTTCAAAATATATATCAAAATCAAATCACCTTAGTGTTGATCGATTGGGGTGAATCCGCTCACAGATCAAATTATGCATGCATTTAAACACCAAAGCGGCAACTTAGTAATCACTTGCTGTCTAGATACCCTAAATGTGAAACTACCATAACCATTAAATGTGTAAACGCCATAGGATTCAAAAGTAATGCGGCAGATCCACTTTTGAATCAGGTGGTACAAAATAGAGTAATAGAGTGTCGTACACTGGACAATGAATTACGTAAAAGACTGGAACACACTAGAAGAAAAATATTTTTTAAAAATACTCGAACATACAAATTTTGTTATAATATCTTACTTAAAACGAGAGAGAATAATGCAGTGTGCGCTTTTCTTTTTCGACACCAAACCTAGATAATTATGTATCGACGTTCTAAAAATGTCAAATGTATATGTATAGAAATAGACTGAATATGATAGCCTAACCTATAGAGCGGTCCAAAATAGTCGCTCCGTATAAATGTAAGACAACTCCAATTCTGCTACTAGAACGAGAAGACGAGAAGTAACATGCTATGTATGCTTGGTAGTTTGGAGTTTTTTGTGTTTTTCTTTAATTACGCTTTCACGAAAGAAATCAGGGGTATTTTTTTAATTTCTCAGTAGAATTAACAAGGACGGAAAAGGGACCAAGTTAGTCAACAGAAAAGCGTGTCGTGGAACACTGTTGAAACAATCTTGAGGTAGAATCAATTTTGGCCACAATTTTCGTTATTTTATGACTAAAATGTACTGCACAGTCGAAACGTTCGGCATGTTTTAGAACAGGCACATGTTTTGTTTTGATGTTCTATGTACTTATATCAATATACCTACGACAAATCAGCTACTTTGAATTGGTAACATCTAAAAAACCTCTAAAATTTGTTGAACAGGATTATTCAATAGCAACTAAGTATATTCCACATAGTAACATTTAATCTAGTCACTTTCGGATAGTTCAGTACGCACAGGTTGGCCACGCCCCACAAATCAACTGAGTAATCTCTTTCTAGCTAACAGATTGTCCATTATTTGAAACTGTTCGCAGTACCCCAAAATTTTGTCATGACTTACAAAATTGACACCCAAGTACAGAGAGATCAAAAACTAAATTAATTTGGCCATACAAGAAAAGCCTATTGTCGTAGTTTACTAGAATTATTTATTAAATGTGAAGTGGACCATGTTAAATCTGACGTGCATGGCCAATTTTACTAATTTTGTTTTCGATCTCGCTGTATTATTGACGCTCACAAAGTGATGACGTGTATAGTGAACTACTTTTAATCAGTTTTTCCCTAAAACACCAAAAACAATTTTTATTGCAAAACGAAACGTGCGTTAGCAGTTGTTTGTGCTGTTTAAGGGAAAAACTGATTAAAAATAGCTATCTACCACCAAAAGTGATCCAGACAATTGGTTTGTTTTTGACGTGTATAGTGGGTTGCCAGACTGTCTTCGGGTAACCCCCTCTCTTCAGTATGCCGGGTATACATAGCTAATACTTTACAATCTAGATAACTGACAATCGTCCATAAATCTGTATGTAAGATAGTGAAATCAATTTGGATATGGCCGGTGTTTGTAGAGAGCAGTATTGCTGTATGTAGCATCCTACAACCATTATTGTGATATGTGTACAACCCATTCCTAATTTACTAATAAATGAGATACCTAATTTCAAACGTGCTTTCGTTCATTGAGACCACCACAAATAATTACAAAGCAAAAACTCCCCTAACGCTCACCTTGAAAGTCCCAGTGGAAAATACTGGCGATAATTACTAGTCAGTTTTTTTGGATTTGTTGTATTATTTCACGTTATCACATTTTAAAGTACACATTCAAAATTACTTTAAAAATGGCGTCATGCGCGTATGGCGCGTATCTATAACAACGTTGCCAAGTTTAGTTTTACTATATACCAATCTCAAGAAACTAAATAACCTAAATTATTGTATGTAATATCCTTTAGGTTATTTTGTTTATAACAAGAATAATTGTTAAAAAATAAACTTTGAAATTAAATAAAAATCTACATACAAAAATGGGATTGAAATATAAAAAACAAAACGATCTTCATCTGAATAAAGAAATGTGTTTACTCTCATAATTTATTCCTAAATTTACAATTCATAGGGTGTTACTTATGGCATAGGAGATGTAGAATGGTATTCTAACCTAGCACGTTTCCTTAAAGGCTCCTCAGTTTCTTGTAACAGATCCCTCTTTTTGCTGGTATTCTAAATAAAAATATTTTAACACACACCTGATCGTAGATCTGTGGGTATGATCTACTCTTACTCACCTTCTTATCCCAATGTGTCTGCATATACTTCAGCAAAATGCTGGTTTTCTCTGTTACAATAACTACAACAAACATTTCTTAAAAAGACCGTCATGATCAAGCCAAGTACATACTTTGCTCGGAAGGAAAATCCTTTGTAGGCACATACACCGTGGGTCTCTTGAGGGGTGACCTACAGCTGTTATCGACGTGGAACTTGGTAAAATTACTCTCGTTATAAGAAGGAAGCCCTTTCAGGAATTCCGCAACAGACTGAAAAGACACGTAGCGTGAGAAAAATCGTTCTAAAAACGAAGTTTGTGTACCATATTTCGAAGTCTTCCTTCAAACATGCATGGAATGAAATGCACACGATCTAGACGCCGTAGGTCAGTGAAGCCACATGGCAAACGACACTACACATTATTTAAGGGGAAAACGTGGGACCTGCTACTGACCTCTTTGTCCAACAATAACAATAAACATTTAATTTTCCAATAACTGGAACAGGGGAAAATGACAATGTTTAGGGTGTTGCGGTGGTTGCGGTGTTGCCAAATGTTAATTCATCTTTCACAAAATGATATTGACGATTGTAAGATATGTGGATAGATGGCGACACGGTTTTTGATTTGGGATTTGGATTTGGAATGCGTTGACAAAAGTTAAACATAATCAAAGATTAAAACAAGAAGAAACAAAATAATGTGAAAATTTTAATAAAAACGTTTTTTTTTTAATTTAGATCAGATTTACTACCTAGAAAAAAAATGACAAAGACAACGTAAATACTAAAACAAAAAGTGCACAATAATCATTAATATTAATAAACCGGTAATTCACGTTGGGTGAAACCTAGCGTAAAAAAAGATTTCACCAATGTAAACCGTTAGGCATCCAAAGTTAATTGCCGTACCTGCCAGTCGCTGTATGACCCATGATCCCATGGAAAATGGTAAATATGCATTTTAACATATAATTACATAGGAGAAAGCATTGTCGCGCCGGTGTTAAGTCTTTGGTGTGGCTTTTTTGTAATTCAACCCATTTGATGGTCAACGATAGCCAAAAACCCATCATGACGTCATTTGTTTATAATGGCTATTTTTAGAATTTTGTTTTTCCAGCTTGTCTGGGTGTGTGGGGCCTAAATCTAGTCTTGCAGGTAGCAAATGTAGCAACGCTGTTGGTAAAAATAGGAATATCGGGCTTTTATTACGTAAAAATGCACAAAAAAGCCGTGTGATTTTGAGGTTATGTTTGACCTTGAAATGAACTGATAAAAGATTTTGTAAACATTTCTTTTCTCGCGTCCAAGGTATACATTGTGAGCACCTGATCACCACAAGGAGCGCATAAAAATCATAACTAGTACCAGAGTACCAGACTGTCTTGCGTTTTTTATTTCATAAAATGTTGCCCCAAAACCTTCGCCATACTGAAAAATCAATAAAATCTAATTAAGCGCGCGAACTGAGCATGTGCAAGTTGCAACCCCAAACTCGCTACACCACCAAATGGGGTTGATCAATGGATTCTCAGATCAATTAAAATAGTGCTTTTCGAACGAAATGGACTGATTCGATGGTCGTCGTAAATAGAGATATTTTAGCACGATGAGGAGTGCACGGTCAATTTTTCATGTGATAAAACGCGACGGGTCGGTGCCGGATGGTTAAGGGTGTTTCTTGAAAAACCGACGGTCAAATATGCAAACACTGCGGAAAAAAACTAGTCCTCTGAAGTGTAAGTATGTCCTGCCGGTGGGCCAAATAAAAAAACAGCGTAATCTGGATTGCAGACAAGAATGAGACGACGCGGTTTTTGGGGGACGGAGTGAGCTTCAAGGCGAAGTTGATCGGGATTCTGGAGGTGTCCGAGGCGAGGGGGGACCGCATGTGTCAGGAGGCCCTGTCCGACTTAAAAATGGCCATCAGGGCTGCCGGCGAGCACAAGCAGCGCATCACCATCAACATCGCCATCGACGGGTTGCGGTTGAGGGATGAGAAGACGGGGGTCTGTGTGACTTTCCGTTCTGTTTGTGATTAATCTAAAGTGTGATTGCAGGACTCTCTGTACCATCATCCCGTGCACAAGATTTCTTTCATTGCTCAGGACATGACGGACTCTAGAGCTTTCGGCTACATATTTGGATCTCCAGATACTGGACATAGATTTTTTGGGATCAAGACCGACAAGGCTGCCAGTCAAGTAAGAACCTGGATATCAGCGATCGCTTTTACGAATTTTACGGTTCATACAGGTGGTCATTGCCATGAGGGACCTGTTTCAAGTCGTTTTCGCGCTGAAGAAGAAAGAGATCGAACTTGCCAAACAGCACCTGGATAAGAGTCGGTTTACGAGTTCCCCACTGTTCTCCGATTCGTCAGTGTCCAGTACGAAAGTAGGTATCTTCGCCAATAGGCTCAATTAATGAACTGGTGTTTTCTAAATGCAGTTGCAACCGGTGGCCCAAGAACACGCAAAAAGCTCCCTGAGCGACAGTAAAGGCAGTGCGAATGCGGAAGCCAAATCTGACGGTACCGCAGTGGCCGACTTGGTGGATCTAGAACTGGAACTAAATAGTCTACAACAAGGCCTTAATCAAATGGAGAGGATAACGCCGTCCGATCCGTTCGGCTCAAAAGACGACCCGTTTGGTGATAGCTTCATTACCTACAATGTAAATTCACCGAACCGCCATTAGTCACGATGAAACCAATGTCGAAATTGCAGAAACCGATCTTGCCGCCCCCTCCCTCGTCGGGCCGCGAGAGAGCCAGCAGGAGTTCCGAAACCAGCAGCCTTTTTAGTCCGAGAACTCCTCGCACGGACGCCGGTAGCGACACTAGTTTGTTCAGTTCCAGAGAAGGGAAATGTAAAAAAGACATTTTTCCGCGCGAACTCAATCACCAAGATTCCGCCGAAAATTGGTTTAGCGCAAAAAGTGTGTTTGAGGAGCCGCCTCTAGTGCCTGAACCCACGAAAGACGAGAAGCACGAAATGACCAAGCAGGAGATCTTGTCGCAGTTTGATGTTTTTACCGAGCTCGATCCACTTGGTAAGAAATACAGTAAAATGTAGAAGGAGAAACGCAAGCTTTAATAGATAGTGGTTTTAACTAAAATTTTCAATAAGTTAAAATCACTGTTCAAGCAAGTGACTGTACCATCGTGAATTATCCTGAGTGACATGTATAATTAATCAAAATTTTTTGATTGTTTTTGTAACGTTACAATACTTAAGTCGGCGAATGATGAAAATTTTAAAGAAAAATATTAAGCCATTCTAAGAAAAAAAAAAGTGTGTGCTTATGACCACACGACAGAAGTGAAAAAACATGATTTTCTAATTTTAAAATAATAATATCACATCAACAATAAAACTGAAAGTAATTAATTCATCGCGCTCGTTCCAGCAAAAAAGTCCTTTTTTGTTTAGGCTAAGAGATAACGGTTCTTCAATCATGCTAGGGTGAACATAGGATGTATGTTATCTTGTTAAAATAAAAGGGTTTTTCGTGGAGACCAAAAAACGGTCGAGCGAATGCGTTTATTACGAACCCTGTATTATCGGTGAGAGATATACATATGAATATACGAATGCTTTTTATAGAAAAGTTATAGAAAGGCCTATAAAAAAGTCTGCGACGAGATATATCTATGTGTTAAGGTTAATTCACAATTTGATAAAATATGACTATTCCTATGTCAAAACGAATATTGCGTGAGTGAAGTCGTGGCATGTTTGCTGTCGGTGACGCGAACTCATAAGATTTTTTCCCATCCAAAAATCGCCCAACGTGCCTATAGAAGTTTTCACTTCAATTAATAATTGGTGGGACCATTATGGTTCGATATACACTCATGAATTCATCTGGGTATGGATCAAATGAGTTCATCAATGTCGTTTTGAGGTGTGCTGTTCCATGCATCCTGTATCGCCTTTTGAAGTTCAGGCCGGCCAGAATCTGTGGGGGACTGTGCCATGCGGTCAGTATGTGACGGACAAATCCGGACATGTTCGATTGACGATAAGTCATCAGGCTATGTTGGTGAACATGGAGGGGAGTTAACATCAAAAAGGCCCACATGGTCTAAAGTAAAACACGCTGTATGAGGCGTAGCACTGCCCTGCTGGAAAAGTGTATTCTCAAGTGTTTGTAGGTATAGTAGGAGTAAGATCTCTAAGGCGCACCTGAGGCTATAATGTTTTGTTTTCTTTTTAAAGACCGCAAAAAAACCAATGCTTTCACTAAAGTAGACCAGTTAATTTGTGATGGCTTCAGCATTGAAAAACATCTGAATACGAAACTGGTTTTGCGTCTGAAAGAACTTGTCGGTCGTGATCCATGCAGATCCATCGTTGCAGGTGTTCATATGGTGCAGGGGCGAAGTCAATTAATTTGAAACCGGGCCGAACAATTGGACACATTGTTTTTTAAAATTTTATTCTTTTCAGTGCCTTAGCGTTAGAATTTTTTTTCATTGTGTCTTTGTGTTTCTCTTGCGTGTTAAGTGTCCACATTAGAGTATTTTATTGACGTAATAGTGTTATTTTATTTATTATATTCATCCAACTAGTGGTAACACATAATGAATAATAATACTGATAATAATAACAACAAATGAACTATAAAAAGTTTAAATCAATGATATCTGTTAAAATAATACCAAAAAAATAAAGCCGATCCTGCTTCTCCACACGAGCCAGAAATCACTCAGTGATTTAATTACCTTGGCAAACTCCTTTAAAGCATCAAAACAAAGTCTACGACTTCGCTGGTCGTCTAGATAGCTTCTGTGCACTATATCGTTTCGGGCAACTATAAGGGATGAAAACTGGCTCTACGATCTCTTAAATATAGCGTTTAGCAGTCATGTCACCTCAAGTGAACACAATACTTGACCGGCTAGCACGAGTGATAGAGTCCCATGCCATAACTCCAACACTGCTGTGAACGTGGCTCTCAACAGTGAATTGCATATTGCGCCTTTCACCCTGACGCCTTCGCACGCACCATCATGCTTTGCCAGACAGGATCTTGATTCATCAGAAAACGCTACGAAATTCCATTCCTGATCTCAGTTCTGTATTTCAATACTAAAAGTGACCGGAAGACAATAGACCGAAAGGCCTGTTACGTTAGTAAACTGTCCTCACGTTTTTAGACGAACTGAATAATACTTGCAAAAAACTGCAACGAAAACGCAGCAAAGATCGCACTCAAACCTAGAAAACTGGAGAGTTTAGGGTCCAATAAAAACAATAAAAAGTGAGCTAGTAGCATTTTAAAACTTTCATCGTTCGTTGACCTACATCCCAGAAACATAACGCATTAAAAAAACGCATTTTTCTTATTGATTCAAGGCGTTATTGCTATTTATATGTCATTCGGTATACAGGATGTTATGGAAATGTATACAAATATTTTAGGGGGTGATATAACTCGTAAATTTGAGGAACTTTTTCAAAAGTTGTTAGAAACTGAGATACAGCTTACTAAGAAAACTTATACCCGTCACTGTCTATGACCAACTTTATATTGGTATTCGTCAAAAATTTTAACAAACAAATGGTGAATCAAATAATCATACTAAACAATCCACCGCTCTGTCCTATAAATACTATATTATTTAAGAGTGTATTTACGCCTGTAATAAATGCTCACAATGTCGTCCTCCGCTGGCAATACACACTTGTGCGTGAATTAGGCACATCACATTACAGGCACAGTACTTTTTTTGCGACAAAAACGCTCGATAAGTTTTTATTAAAAAGATTTTCTCGGTAAATGTGATGTTTGCGAACGACTCGTGAAAATAAGGGGCGGAAAAATGTTAAAAAATGTGCGATTTCAAAACAACATTATTTGAAAAAGTTGCTCGAAATGGCGAGTTCTACCACCCCTAAAATATTTGTATCCATTTCCATAACACCCCGTATAAAAGTGCCATCCATGATGGTATACTTATAGTCCGTAGGCGCTCACTTATTTTTGTCATTGCGCGGTAGAGACTGCATGCATTCCTACTTCCTCTTCCCTGCTCATTGCTGATGCTCTTAGTTTTTTACAAAATTGTTAAGTTTGTATCTTGTTTTGCTTAATTTTTTAATCATTGTATTGATTTCTAGCTTTGCTTTTTCAATCACACTGTACCTCTACCCCATTTTTCATTCTAATTATTTTTCTTCCTTTTGTCGTTTTGTAATCTTATTTTAGATTGGATTTGCAAAAACCTAAAGATATTCAAATTCAACCTGATGGCATCGTTCAGTCACACTTCGGGAACGTTTTATGACCCTTTTTAAATAACTCGGGATGAAAGTTGGGTTTCAATTGGACTTCTGTTGGAGTCGTCTTGTTCTCAGTGCCGTTTTTTTATATGTACTTTACTTCAGGATCGCTGTCAGCCATTGGCGTAACATTCTGTAAAGATGGAGGTTTGTACGAAAAAATTGTAAATTTGCAGCCTTACTCGATTATGAAATTGTCAAGTTAGTTGTTGAAGTTATTGTGCAGTAATGAACAGTTACATGTAGGTGTATCGATATCAAACAGTTTTTACGCCCATACGGACCCTTTTTTGACCCGCGAAACGAGAACCGTGAAGCGAGTGTGAAATCCTCCTCAAGTGCGTAAAAAGACTAAAATAAACACAAAAACACAAAAGATAATGAAAAAAACCTGTGGGAGTGACTCCCAGCTTTTTTGAAATTGTTTCTAAATTTTTACAAATCTAATTAAAAGTGAAATAAAATTTTGTATTTATTTTAATGTCATTTTTTACAGTATTTTATGATTACGTTGTTTTTCATATTTTTTTCCCAGCTCCTTTCGAGATGAGCCGCCCCCACAATAGACACCCCTTGCGACTTGGTTCTCTAGCCGTCCAACTGCTTTATCTGTCGCACTCTATCACTGTAGTTTTTAATTGATATTTATTGCATCTAGGTACTGGGAAAATTAAACCATATGTTGATAAAAAACATTTCTTTCAAGAACTTAAGAATCCACCAAAGAAAGTACTAAACGATTTGGTATCTCAAGTACAGCAACAAGAAACGTACGTCTTCAACAAGCCTCCAACTCTAACGAAGACTCCGAGTGACTTCACGGATCCCTTCGGCGAAGACCCCTTCGTCACCGAAGATCCGTTCGCGGAAGCCGATTTTAGCAAGACCGATCCCTTCGAAACGGAATTCAGTGGATTCAGAAAGAGCGAATTATTCGACGCCACCGGGAAAGCGGTGCACTTCGACAAACAGAGCACGTTCGCGCAATTCGATAAGTTCGAGTTCAAACAGGAGAACAAGCTGATGAGGCTACATGAAAACGTCAGTTTGGACGTGTCTTCCGGGTCGGAGGGAGCCCCAGAGCCACCGCCTCGTCCGGAGGCGACTTTGATGCAGATCAAGCCGCCTCCTCTTCCCCCGAAGAAGCTCGGCAACGACCTGTCCATCAAGTCACCACCGAAGCCACCCCCGGAGTCACATTACGATTACATGGACGTGTACCGCACCGCCCCCCACAGTCTGGAAACCACCAAGAATCTGGACAAGACTCCTCCGATTCCGGTGCCGGCGAGGAAAGCTCGCTTCGACTCCGATTACGTTCCGGAGCGGCCCAAAAAGCCGCCGCAACAACAAGAAGAAGAGTACTTGACGCCGATTTCGTTCGTCAAAAAAGACGCGTCTCCGGTATTGCTACCGCCGCCGCAGCAGCAGCAGCGCGGCAAGAAACAAGTGACCATCGCGTCGTATCTGGAAACAAAACCGGAAAACCCGTCGTCCCTCGATGGACTGGACATCACTTTGAGTCAGTTGACCTTGAGCGGACTGAACGAGCTGGCAACCAAGCTCAACATACCCCCGTCTCAGCTGAGCAACATGACTTTGGTGCAGCTGACCAATTACCTGTCGAATTTCGTCAAGGTCGCTGCAAACGACGCCGGAAAACCTGGCAACACCGCACAAAGTTTCGACGCAGACTTCGCCGCCAACTTCAACAATCTCAACAGCAACGCGACTTCCGAGACGTACGATCGCTACGCGGTCTTCCGGGAGTTGATGAACGAAGAGATCAAGCAGACGAAGATAGACACGGAACCCGAGGAGCTGAAAGAAGAGAAGAAGCAGATCGGCCAACCCAACAGTTTCGACAGCAACGTCAACAACATCTACAACGACAACGACGCTCTTACAGATAAGTATGCGGCACTGCGCGAGATCGTGGACATCGAGCTGAAGCAAGCCGACCCACAAGACGACAACCGAAACGAGACCGAACTAAAAGACCCCGAACCTGAGCCGGATCAGACCACGATGATCAACATCGAGAACCAGTTGATCGACGAGAAGGGTTCGAAGCTCGAGTCGAAGTACACTTTAATCGACAACAAAACGGAGGGAAAGGACGTAAAGAGCGAGGGGCCGAAGTCACCCAAGTCGCCTGTAAACAAAGCAATAAAGAGTCCACTGCCGATAGCGATAACGGAGATAATGCAAAGTAACGTGCGGTTGAACTCGGGGTCTTTGTCGGATGTCGTGAGTGGGAGTTCGCCGGAGATCGATAACACGGGGAGCAACTCGGAGGTCGGGAAGAAACACGAAGAGACAGCCGGTAAGTCGGGAAGCGTCACAACTCTGGCCGAACACATAACACACATACCCGTTGTCACTTAGGCGAAAGCTGGGCCATCTTCGACCAGGGCATCCCCTCCGAATCGGCGAAAGACAAACAGACGATCCAAAGCGAAGAAGGCGTGTCTCCGTGGTCGAGCGACTCGAAAGAATTCGGAAATGGATCTCCCCTAGAATGGCAACGCGGCGGCGACTCGGAGAGCGGCGGCGACCAGTGGTCTAGACGCCGCCTCCGAAAGGACCAGGAAGGTTGGTGGGACACTTCTGCCGAACCGGAAGGTAATTTTTAAAGTCGAGACGAGTAGTTTTGGTCGCCGTTCTCCAAGATGACGCTCATTTTCTAGCGCAGTATTATCCGTCGAATCGCCGTTCCACCGACAGCTACGACGACGACAATTACGAGTGTTACGAACGACCGCGGCGCCGAAAGCAGACGAGCTACGGCCACGGAGGAAAAACAACCGGAGGACACTCTTCGAGTTCGAGGGACGTGAGTCCGTGGGAGGAAGAACCGAGACGGGAGCCGAGACCATCAGGATGGGGAAAACACGGGAGGCAAGAGTCCATCGACAAGTACAGAGAGCGAAGGCATGCCGACAGTTGGGACGATGAGGACGAGTAAGACATTGTCGTAGAGAGAAGAATTTCTGACGCACAGTTTCAATTTCAGATATGAAGAAGAACGAATTCCCAGATTCCATAGAGCGGATCGACAGAAATGGGACGTAGAGAGGGAAAGATACGAGCAGATGAGCAACAGAGAACACGGCCTCGACAAATGGGACGACGAGTGGAGCGACGACAGGCGTCATAGGCGTCGACGTGACGGAGAAAGAGATCGGTGGTGTTGTCCTGACTGGGAAACTTCCGAACACGGTGAAAGCCACCAAAACCTCAAAACAAATCTTAATTTAAGAAAATTGCAGAAAAACCAAGCGTTAGGTACAATTCGGGTCGCTGGCCTCACTCCGACGGACCTCCCGGCATGTGGCGTAACCGTAAACACGACGAACGATATTACAGCAGAGAATCCCAGGAATCTCCCTGGGAAGACGATGCGGAAAATACGTCTTCTTCACATTACCTCACCGCCAAGAGGAACTGGAAGAGACCCAGCAGCGCTTCGGAAATGGACAGAAAAACGGGAGAGATCCGATCGCGACACTACCTTGCAGCAGGTGCTTTTGTTGATAACTAGAAAAGACAGCAACATTAACTCATTTCTAGGTGGAAGTGATGGAGAACGAGACCGCAGATACAAACCGGGTCGCCGGTCGCGAAGTCGCGATTCTCAATACTCGGAAACATCCTGTCGCCACAAGATCGACGGCACGTCGGCTCCCAGGGGTCCCCACAGAGGCAAACAGTACCCAAAACAATTCGAAAACGAATTTGTGGACCTGGCCGCTGCCAAAAAACAGCTCGATTCCTCCAAATTGGATCACAGCAATAAGAAATCGGCGACTTTGGCCACCAGGAAGAAAACGAAAGAGAGTCCGAAATCGGAAATTAACATCGTGGGAACTTTCCCTCGAAAGTCGTCGTCTCGCATTTCGAAGTCACTCTTCGAAAACGACTTCGTACCGACGGATGATGATCCCAAACCTAGCCTTCGTGCCGAAACGAGATTCAATTTCGAAAACGACATTGAAACATCCGAAGCCGAATCGCCGACGGTCGTCACGAAAAAGGCCCCAAGACAGCAGAGTTTGTTCGAGAAGAGCCATTTAGAGGCGGAATTCACGAGGGATAGCTACCGACAGAGGTCGCTGAAAGAGCTGAAACTTTCGCCCCGGTTGCAGACGACCGCTAAATCGAAGTCACTATTCGAAGACGATTTTTCTCCGAACGGAAAACTAGAGATGTCTAAAGACAACAGCATATCAAGTATCAAGGAGGAGATAGATCCCAAAACACAAGATGGGTCATTTAGCACGAATAATTTCGAAGCAACGAATTATAGGAAGAAGAAACTTAACAAACACAGGCTTTCCAGTAGCGTTCAGTCTGATATTAACATTAAAAAGTCTGAATCTGTAAATATTTTTGCCCGCGAGAGCGACCCGTTTGACGATGACTTTTTCAGCGAGAATGTTTCTAGTCACGACGACACAGGGCCGACGGACGCTTCTCCGAAACCGAGCGATCTCAAATGGACTGAAGATTTTGAAGAGTTTCCCCTCGAAGAGAAATAGTGGGTACCGGAAGGGGTCTTTTTTGTATATCTGATTGATGGCCTCGGCGCTTTTCTTATTGTCTAAATGATTAATGTTATTGTTACGTAACGTACCACTAGAACAAAATTAAGTTGGATGTATTTATTTATATTTTACTAAGGAACTCATGTGATTCTCTAGCCATTCATATTTATATAATTATACCCTATGAAGAACGTCCTACACGGATTTCAAAGATGCATTATTAGTGGGTCTGATGTTTGTATATTTATAACTCTTAGTTTAATTGTACTTTCTACCTCTGTTGAATATATTTAATTTATTGTTGAGCGCCCCCTTGTTTCTAACCCAACTTTCTGGATATTATCTGCTTTCTGTAGTTTAGCCAAGTTTAGGCGTAACTGACAATATTTTGGTTACTTAAGGATCACAAATACTAACTGCTAACGTAATCGGGGCTTCCTTACCTAAAAGAATTTTTTTTTTTAATTCAAATCATGACAACTTGTCTGATCATCTTTTGATGATCATAACATTCATAACGTCACCCACATAACCTATAAAATTGTCCGGTTTAGTGGACAAGGAATGAATTTGCGAAAATCCATGAAAACTTTGTGGTAAAGTCTAGCAAGTAAATTTCCAGAGCCATGCAAGTCCGACAAGACTACTCCACCATCCTGCACTGGAACGAAATAGCCACCTCTTTGTATTTACCACTATTTATTGCATATTTATACTACAACAGTCTGCTTCTGTTGATAGGAAATGTGGTCAACCTCAACAACATTTTAATACTTGCAGCCCTAGAAGTGACAAAGTATGCCCTATATGCAAGAGGCAACAAAACTTGGGCTCACAAGCACGTTAGAGACATATTTAAATCAATACTGGCGGTATTGGTGCATTTTGCTGCCATGTATGGGGTCATTGTCTTATTTGGCGCAGAAGTATTTTCCAACATACAGGAGACATTCATGCTGACGTTATTAATCACAACGTTAACTGCCCTTCCGATTTGTTTGCATTTTGGGGCCGACAACGCACTGAGCATGTTTTTGTCCATAACATCGTTGGGAAGTGGCGAGATACAAAGTCTGTTTATGGTCAAGCTCAGATTTACGCTATTCGGGGTGTGGCTGGGGGCTCTCGTCATACCGTTGGACTGGAACAGACCCTGGCAGAATTGGCCAATTCCTTGCAGTTTTGGGGCTCTCTGTGGTTACACTGTATCAAGTTGGTTGTGTTGTGGTCTTCAATTTTACCAAAGGAGTAAACTGGGGAAGAGAACAGGAAAATATGCTTTGTAAGTTTTTGTTCAGTAAATAAATTATTGTGAAAACCGTCGTATTTTTTTTTATGGTAAAAGCAATTTTCATTTATTTTGTTCTATTCAAATTACGCGCCAGTTCGAATGTCATGCGCATACTTTATACTTACTGAAAGTTGTTGTGCTCGCTGAAAGTGAGGTTATATCGGCGGGTTATAAACAAAGAAACCGCTTTCGTATTTTCACGAAAAAATGAAAATTGTGTGCAGTGTTTCGGTGGGAAATCGCCTCTTGCCATCCTTGGCCGTCAAACCCAAGCAGAAACATGTCAAGTCAACTCTGGCTTTGTGCAAACGTCCATCCTCTGAAGAGTACTGCATAATCCTCTTCACCAACCAAAACAAGACCGGCACGAAGTACGGAGTGAAGGGAAACATTTCGCAGATCTTGACGAGGTTCATCAACGACGGAAAAGCGACCATACAGTTCAAAGTGCCGCCACACGACTTGTATGTGCAGGGAGACGTTATCCAGTTGAAGGGGTTCCTGCACTTGCTCAAACGCGTTTTGGAAAACAAGGTGTCCCCAAAGGAATTGACCTGTTCCAGCATGGCCGTGACGCCGATAAAAGATGCGGCGCCAAAGAAGTTGGTGATCAAGAGCCGATCTGAGTATCCTTCCAAGGGGTTTCCCAGAACTTTGGAGTCTCTCTACATGAACGACATAAAGCGTTGCTCTATAGATAAGGGAATTTTGCGCTTGACGAGGTTAAAAATTCTTGACTTGAGTCACAACTGCATTGAATTCATACCTGAAGAACTCAGCGTTTTGGGCTTAATTGAACTGAATTTATCCTACAATTGTCTGCATAAGACCACACCGAAACAGTGGTCGTGGATCGACGGCAACTTATCTAGTACCTTAGTCTCGTTAAATTTGGAATCCAACTGTTTAGTCTACCTTCCTAATCAAATAATCAAACTGCACAAACTAGTCACTCTGAATGTTAACAACAACCAATTAACAATTTTGCCTAGAGGTATTGGTAGTTTAAAAAATTTAAAAATTTTGCTGGCATCTAACAATTTGTTGTCAATTTTACCGGGAAGTATAAAAATATGTCGCCTCCAACTGCTCAATTTATTCAGTAACAATTTCACTTCAGATCAACACGTTGTGGTTTCAGCCCCCAAAAGCCTCCCAGTTTGCTCACTGAAGGAGTGTGCAGGCAGGAGAGTTCTGGAACGGAAATTGCGATATTCTTCTGCCACCATTCCATACACCCTTGTCGAGTACCTAGATAATGCTGAATACTGTGTGTGTGGTCAGGCTTGCTTTGAAGTATTTTTCAGAGCCTCCAAAGTACTTTTAGTTTCAAATATTGCCCAAGAGTTTGTTACGTCAACCACGACGTCCTTTTTGCCTCTGGATTGCTATTTCTGCTCGTTGAGGTGTTTCCAGTCTTCATATGTTGGAAGTAGGAGTCCCGTCATTTGATAGGACGCCATAGACTTAAGTTAGTCTATTAAGTGTAACTACAAATACATGTGATGCCAGTTTTCTAATTTTTGATCTCTAATGTTAATAATTATAATAAACTGCTTTTACAAGAATTTTTAATTATTTTTAACAACTTTTTTGATAAACAACTTCCAGATGTACAGTCATAGGCGTTCTCTCAGTCTCCATCGACACCACAACCTCCAACTGGCCTTCCTCGTTCAACTTCATGCATCGTTCGATACCCAAAACAGCCGGGTCTTTGCCGAAACTCATTCTAGAAATCTTGACTGATTTCAACAGCAACTCTTTCCCACAAACAATCCCTTCCTCCAACGTTGTCAAACCAAAGTTGTGTGCCACCATGAAAGCCACTTGACTGGTTCCAGGTTTGATCCGCAAATAGCCCGATTCTAAATGCATGGGCCTATTCTCTGTTGGGTGCCACGTCCGGGACGTATAATTCAGCAGTGGTTGTCCTAAACTTTCATATTCTAGATCTTCGCGGTAGGTGAAAGGCGTGATCGTAGGGTAACTTCCTTTAGCACATACGGACTTCCATCTTCCTATCAGCCACGACAAGGGGGCCAGTGCTTTTGAGGCTTCCATTGTACCTGAATTTTACGACATTAATTTGGGCTGTATTGGCATTTTAGTCTGTTATAGCCAAAAATGACATTCAGGGAGGGTAACAAATAGTTCAAAATGTCTATGTATTATGCGTACTTACCAACTAACTTGCGACGACTTTGAGGTTAAATAATATTCTTTGAGGAAGGATGAGTGGAGGTATGATTATTTAAACTTAAAATAAAAGACGAACTCTGCGCAGACGAAAATAGGTATATACGGAAATTTTTGTAATTTTTCCGCGCTCAGTGTAGACGTAGTGTAGCGAGTGTAGATTAAAGTCCCTAGACATCCCCAACATCCGTGCAGTGTTGTCATATTGTCATCTGTTGTCAACAGCACAGCACAGCTTAGCGTGATGGCAGCTGAATACCTGTTGATGTCAATAGTGAAATTGTAAATTCTCACAATGAAATCTCAATATTTATTAAAATAAACGTGAAACGAACATCGTACAACCGAATTTCTGTTCAACGTCGCAACGGTTTCGAAAGACAGACAATATGTGAAGGTGTTGTTTAGAATCTGTGCGATTTTTTTACTGATTTGACTTGGTGACTTGTCGACTGCAATTTGGGCTTCTAAACTTGACCATTATGGAGAAAGAACATTCGGAAGAAGTGTTCGTACCCTTATCGTCAGGTGTGTTGCGTAGTTTGTTGAGAGTTGTTGTTTTTTGTTATTGTTTGTGTACGTAACTATTTAGGTTACAGCCAGTGGTTTGGGGGAAGTTCATTGGGTGTATTGCATAATTAAACAGTTAATGCTGAAAAATAGCAGCTATAGATAACTGTGAATTAAGAATGTACTCATTTTTGGTTCTTCTATTTTGCATTCAAAACAGTTATTGGGAATTAGATCGGTATGTATATAGTCCATCAGGGTTTTTCACATTTTAAAGCTGAGAATACTGGATGCAAAATCGGGGGAACTGTTTGTTCGTCGTAAAAATATTACACACATACAATCATGTTTTTCTTCTAAATTTATACATTGCAGACAGCTGCTTATGTCACTGTGAAACAGTCTCTTAATGTGGAACAATAATAATTTTACCATTTGATCATGTTATATTTAAAAGTAGACAGTACCTATTTGAGAATTATCCAGGAGGTTCTGATTCAAAAATTATTATAAATTCAGATGCTATTGAGACAAACTTTTTTACTGTTACATTTTAAGAAATCTTTGTTAAATGAAACAAGTTTTATGATGCTGAAGCATAATTTCGACTGAAAAAGTCTTTTTGATTTAGACGCGAATTGCTATTAAAGCATTCAATATAAAATATCAACGTATTTTCTTTCTACCCACTAGGGCTCCATAACGAGTTGATTTTTTGCACCGCAGGCTCACAAAATCCATTCAGAAACCCCCCCTGTCATTAATGCAGTTCTCAGGGGACTGAATTTTTTAAGACTTCCTGTTCCATCAAAGTTCTGTAGCTCCTGAGCGCAAGCGCTCGCAATCGATTTGGCGTCACGACGTCCCAGGTCAGATATATCCTCAGTAGTACTGGAACTTATCTGCTTGTGTTTCGTCGATTTGAACAACAGGTATTTTATACCTCACGCTGGCTTTCTTTCTGTACTTCTGATTCACGCGAGCATGTTGCATTGTCTTTTACGCGTTCTTCAGACGCTCATCATTATCACGACGTCCAAAACTACTTGAGGATCTAGTCGATTTTACAGCACGTGTCTTTAATAACATTTACGTTAGTTATATTTTGTGTAGTTATATTTTCCTGTGTTGAAAAGTGGGAGGTTTTGCATGACACCGTCCGACACTTGTTTGATTGTGTGGATTCCCTTCTGACGTTTGAATGTTTACAACACAAACAGTTCTTTGTTGTGCGAACAATTATTGAAAAAGTGTCAAGCGGGATTTTACAATAGCGTCTGCGTAATTATTGTCTGGAGATCGTTAAGACGAAATTTTCAAATGAAATCTAACGGCTCGTATTTGGCCTGGAATGCACAATGGAATTGAAAGAGTGGGCGCTGAAATATTTTTGAGTTTGGGAAAAGAGAATAATGGGGGTATATATTCGAACATAGATCGATGATTGTCTGTGTCTGTTCTCACAATGATAAGCTGAGTTGTTAGTTGTGTTATAAGTAGTTATATTGGATAAAAAGTAGAACTAGTACAGCTTTTGATAATCTTTGTTTAAAAAAAAAAAAAACAGTCCATAATTTATAAATAAAATAAATTTAATTTTCCCAAAAAAAGTAATAAACATAATTATAATTATCAAGAACGCAAGACAATTCGACCCACAGCGCTTCTTTAAAAAATATGGAAAGCAGTGGATTATATTATACACTGTATAACATTCCGTTTCAATTGCAGACGAATGTGGTCATAGTGGTGGCGAGCCAGATAGCGACGAAGACGTCATCACAAACTATCACATTTCAAACTTGGATATGCTTCCACGTCCTTTACCTACTATAAGCGTCACACCTCATTCGCCCGCCACCAAGATATATCCAGTTTTGGAGGATAATCTGCAGCAACTGCGGGAATTACACGAAAGTGTCCAGCATATGCGCAATGTCACTATACAAGGTAAGTAGATCGTCGTTTGAGCAACGAAAACACATCCGTTGACTGAATTTTTAAAGTGCAGCGTCTGCAGACTTGTATCAATTAGTAATTAACCTTTTGACGAATTTGGATGCACTAGTTGTTTCTAAACAAACTCTTTTTCAAATTGATGACTCTGAACCTTTTTCACTCCGCAATGTCTCCTAGAACCATATACTTCGAATTCGAAGAATCTGGTCTTCGCGCTTAATCCCCTGCTGCCCCAGACGACGAGGGTCAGCTCGAGTTGTCCGGCACTCAACGAGGCGGTACCCGACTTCGACGTGTTGGACGTCTCGTTGGGCTCCTCCCCGCTGCATCAGCCTTCGAGCCGCAAAGGCAGCGGTGCCCAGGACTGGTTGTGCCAACCCGAAATACAAAGACGTAGGTCGTGGTCGGCCGTAGAAGATCTCACCGTAAGAGACAAGACTAAGCACTATCGGCAAAGAAGGTATCTACTTTTATCGTCACAAACTAAAATGTTGTCAATCCAGAAGGCGAAACTCTGACATTTTCTATATTTAACGCCATCTGGTGGCCACGGCCATGGCCTACTACTATATCTATAGGCCACGGCCGGCGCTTCACCATTTGCTCCATAAGAAAAAAACAGTTCAAGTTATTCAACAGTGCGGCGGGCGACATGTCACGACAGTAATTTAATCAAATATGTCAAAAACTTTGCGTCATCTCTCGTTGATAACTGCAATCTTCCTACTACATATTATAATAATTTGATTTTGTGAGTTGGGCTAATCAGTGACATGCGTTCATGACGCAACTACTTTGATAAAAAACAAAACATTCAATTGATCACAATAAGTAAATGGCAAAAAAGTGAACAATAAAGGACTTGATACTGAGAAAAAGAAAGAAGCATAATATGTATTACGTGGTTAACGCTTGAAAAAGCACTGCCGTTTCAAATTTAGCATGATTTTTCAAACCTACCGCAAGAAGGCTGTTGATACGCACAATTTCACAAACTTTGTATCGGGCTTTACGTTTGAAATCAAATATAACTGATCATGTTGTGACGTTTTTAGCATTTCTCTAAGTAGTATGGAGTCGGAAGCGGACGAACCCTCTTTCGTGGACAACGTCGACGGTAGTACCGTGAAGTTGTTGGAAACCAACGGTTCAACTTCTAAACATAGGAGTAACAGAACCGGCGGTACTACCAGTACTCACTCCTTGAACGAAGCGGAGTTGCAAGTAGGCGTAGATTTTGTTGTAAAAACTTTTTAAATTTATTTTGGCTTTTCAGAACGACTTTAATAAAATAAAAGCGAAACGGGAGGCAGAACAAAGATTGCTGCCACAAAGACTGCCGTTGCAGAAGTCGATATCGACTCCTTCCATTCTCGCTGTGCGAGATTTGGTGCCGGAGCCGACGTTGACTGGGGCACAACCTCCTCATTCAACGTAAGTTGCAAGATGTTATTATAAACTTTAAGCTTATTTTGTGGGTTGTATAAAAGCATTTAATATACCATATAAACGAAGCGAAACTTCTTATGCGATATACGTGTAATATTTTTACTTTTATAGGTTTTCATAAATAACTCCAGTTTTTATTTACATATTTGTTAATTACAAATTATTTTCACTTTGAGAAATCACATCTGAAATTACTGTGTTTGATTCTAAATTAGAAACAAAAACCTTAGGATAAGAGAACAAATAATATTAAGTAATTATTTTGCCTCACTCCAATAATATTTGCCATGGTAAAATTTCGTAACGCATTCGACGATATATTTTATTTTCGATGTATGTAATTTTAATATCTGAAGAAAAACCGTAGTTATATTATGATAGATTTTATGCTTTTGTGCAACCGTTTTTCACTAATCGAATCAACCTTTACTTAGTTAGAGACATTGTAGTGCATGTGCTTAGCTTAATGTGTAGGAACCGCCCTAGTGGAACGGAAAGCGAAACTGAAGAAGAGGGCAGTCGGTCGAGTCGAGTTTCACTTTCCACAGACACGCAGTAAGTAAGCACAAATTGAAATAAAAAGCATGGAGTTGACACTTGCACTGAACTAGGTTTAAACTAATTGTAAAATATAGAGTGATCAAAAACGAATCCATTTAGACTAACAATAAGCAATGAACGGCCAACTCTATTTGTGCGTTTGAACGGCGAATTGGTAGAATTTTAAAGAACCTCGAATAAATAATCGGTTGTCTACATACAGGGGTTGAATTTTAAAAACCAATTTATTTATTTTGTCAGAAAACATAATTAATCCGGGCCCTTCACAAATGTTTGACACTATAGTTTTTTAGACATTTGAAGAATATGAATTTACTGATTGATGAATACATAGTTCCTAAATGAGCTCCTAATATTAAGGAGCTACAAAGAATTAATTCACCTCCTGAGTCAACAGAATAAGCTACGCCCCACGTATCCATGGGATTTTCTGCTTTTCTGCTCTCACGAAATGGATGACTTTTTGATTACTTTGTACAGGGTGACTTTTTTTTGCACGACTTCCTATTATCTAATTAAAGAATATTCAAGAAAGGCGCAGTTCGGGTCCGCACGAGCTTTCTTCTAATTTGCGTTTTCTATAATTCCGAGCATATTTACAAGTCATATGAGACGACATCTTTGTTTTTATTTTTTTTCGATTTAATATCGATCTTACAGGGTGTCCATTTTATCTGTTCACGCCTGAAGATTCAGATATAGCTAACATATTAAACATTTTACAAATCACTTTGCGTAAACTATTTATGTTTCAAATAAAGAATCATAGTGGGTCTAAAATTCAACTCAAAACGTCAATTCAAAAAATCTTTCAATCAAATATGAAATGTAAATCCGTAAGAGCCGTTTGACACTATGCTTATTTCAATACTGAATTCCGTACTTAAAATTACGCACTGAAAATTTGATGCGCGCGCCGTTTTAGTACGAGAAATTAAAACATTCTATTTTCTAGTATACAAGTTTGCGTCTCGTACTCAAATTGAGCAGATCAGATGCGCATTGCACCAATCAGCTGATATACCGACCACCCGACCACTCACAACATTATTTGATGCAGTCACTATGGTCACCCATCTCGCCCATTTGTTTTCTCAAATGGGACTTTGGTCTAGGAAATTCCCAAATTTTATTACTCTCCTTTGTACCTGCGTAGGGTGATCCGGATAGGTATTTGGTGATTTGTTGTTGTGTCTTGCCGTAACAATGTCAATCTCAAAAGCAAGTTTCCATGCTAATCTCTTTATTTAGAAACAACGAGTGCTTATACAGTCCGTTTTTTATTTAAAAAACCATTGTGGTGCAAATGGTAACACCCTAAATTTAATTCCCCATATCAAAAGCATTACGTTGTTATGGAAACCAGAATAGGGTGTGAATTATTTGCACCACAATGGTTTTTTAATAAAAAAAAAACGGACTTTAGGCCCCAAAACATAATTTATTATGTAAAAATCGCAACGCCAGAAACGGGACTCTAGAAAAAATTCAATGCGAGCGTTTAAAGTTGGTTCTGAAGGTATCTGATGTATTCATGATTCGCCCACAATACACCGTAGATAAATAATTATAATAAAGAATCCCACAACAGTAAGACCGGCAGGAGTACGTCATTTGTAGTTTGACAGCCACAAAATTGACCTGAGCTAGAGCGCATGTGCATATACTAAAAATTGTATTGAAAATTCAGAATAGTGGCACACAGGGACGAAACTTCTCTCGTACTAAAACGGCGCGCGCATACAATTTTCAGTACGAGAATTTTGAGTACTGAATTCAGTACGGAAATAAGTATAGTGTCAAACGGCTCTAAAAGAAATAGTTGTTGATGAAATGTTTAATATGTTGCCTACTTCTAAATCTTAAGGCGTGAACAGATAAAATGGGCACACTGTATATTTCGACGAATATTTGTTATTTATTTAATTATTTAGTTAATTATTTCGTTATTTGGAAAGACAATATTGATTACTTAGTGGCTATGATTGTTATTGAATTAATTTTGCAATGTAACGGTATATTTTTGTAATCCCTTCTGAGAGCCCATTTTTTACTGAATCATCATTATCAATTCAAAAATGTTTCTATACAGACTGAGCTCTATAAGCACTACATATATTATTTCTTGAGATTTTGCTGCTTCAGAATAGGCGTTTTTTAAATAACTATTACAATTATACATAATTTTTTTATCACTGATCTAGTTTCTAGACAGCATTAAATGTTACGTCGATAGTCTAATCGATATGCGTCTGCACAGGTACACTCAGTTTCTCTTTATCTACGTTGAAAATATTAAGACAAAAAATATATCATCACTTTTATGGTCGACGATAACATTGATCCTGACTTTACCTGTGTAAGCTTACATCGCCAATTTTATGCAACACGTCTTTCCGTGTTCCAGTGCGATATATGAAGATCTTCCTGAAAAGCGAAGAAAAAGGGGAAGCCTCTTTTTCCGAAAGAAAAAGGTAGGTACACGCTTGCTTGCGCCGCACTCTTTACATTATGTGTTTACATTGCAGGATAAAAACAAAAAGCATATTCACCAGTGGGTATCCGCTTGTTACGGATCCTCTCAAATATGCAACGTGTGCAATAAAATTTTAGGCAGTAAACCGGCGCTTTACTGCGAATGTAAGTGCGCTGTACTACTTTTTCTAAACAATCTTGTAACATCGTGTTGATTTAAGGTTGCGGCAAAACTGTACACCAAAATATCTGTAAGGACAGCCTTCCAGAGTGCGTAAAATACAAGGGAACGAAAGTACGAAAAGAGTAATTTTATTTGGGGTCGTAATATGTTTTTTTTTTTTTTTCAGAATAACAATAAGATACAAGGCTTGGTAAGCTCAAATGCGAAAAATTCCATATCGAAACGAGGTTCCTCAGCTGGACTGGGAAATGATCACAGCTGGATTTCAACGAATAGGTTGGTACTGCTGTTTTTATTAAGCAAATTCGAAAACGTGAAAAGAAAAGAAATGCAAAAAAGTCTGCTTTGTTTTTAATTTCGTGTAACGTTTGACGTAATTTTGCAGTCAAAAAATTTAGCCTCAGTTGTAAAAGACTAAGAAAGTTATTATGGCATAAGGTCAGATTATTTAACAACATACATTGCGACGTAACAGCTTGCTAAACAAAAATTTCGTCACATTAATCAGGTTCCACAACAAATCACGATCTCTTCATCGCATTAAATGCTAGATGATGCGGTTAGTATTAATAATTGCCGGTGATTATCCGTACTAACCACATTAATTTATAATACTGCCTGTGATATGCACACTTTACTCTGAGCACCGATATACATAATTATTCGACGTTCTATGTTACCTGTGTAGTGAATTTGGGATCAGTAGCTAGATAAATTTGATTAGATCTTGTAGTGATGGTGGCATGTTTCTGTAAGTTACGCCTTTTAATGAGTGTTGGATTGAAGTTCCTACATGTTTTCCGTATGAATAGATTTGTCTGAAGGTGCAGATGCCCCGATAGAACTCTGATTATCTATTGTCGGGTGGTCTAGTACGCCGCAAGTTCCTGTCGTTAATTAATGCAGTAGATTAGAGAGTTTTATCGTTCCGTTTAACAGTTACTTCACTATAAGCAGCTTTAATGAGACGAAAATCGAAGATCGTCGACCTGACTGTTTCCATGTTTGCCTCTTTGTAAATAGATCTGTGCGAAGATAAATGACATAGTTCACGTACTCTAAAAGTTGTTCGTAAAACTGCTACACCTATTTCTTTCTTTTCTTTGGTATCGTGTGATTTCGATGCTCTTTTGCTTTTTTTCATATGTTCGTGTATTCTCTATCGCAAGTATGCATTTGAAAGTATCACACATTTGTACACATTTCTTGTGGACCACCCACCCTATTGGTGTTAGTAACTTTCTTGTTGTGTGTCTTACTAATAACTGCAAAAACTGAACGAGGTGTAGTAAGGCACATATAGACGTGCACTTAGAAGATGTGCCTAATTTGTTGCGTCTTGCTACCCGCCCCTCCATAGGAGGAATCACCTCTGCTATTCGCCTTGGCGCAGGGTCGCTACAAAACTGGGAGTAAAGTAAGTCCCTACTTAAACCGTTTTCACGCTGGTGCTTTTCGTTTCCTCAGTTGACGTTATTCGTTTTCATTTTTATTACCAGTTGTATCAAAAGCATTTTTGCGAATTTTTGCTTTTGATACAATTACAATTATTATTATTTGTTCCACGATTCACAATAAAACTTCATATTTTATGTAGCTCTATAAAAATGATACATGCAAACACATCTCCAAATGACCAAAGTTAATTTTAATTACGCTGTTATGATTCTGTTGACAATTCACACACTGTATTTACTGGTACTGCGGTTCGGAGATTCCGGTCGACATACATATATTTTTCAATGGAAAAAAACGGAATCTGCGACACGCAGTATGTACGTACAATGGTGATGAAGGGTGCATACTTGTAGGTTGGGCTTAATACCACAGTTATTGGCTTTTTATTGCACCATTTTTGAATACATTTTGCAGGAATGCTTCGTTATGTGTCTTGAAATTCATTTATCTTGCACATATAAAAAACAAAAAGTTAAACAGGAGTTTTAGAAATCGACAATCGCTTTTTAAACAGAGTGCATAGCGTCTTTATAAGGATTTTTAATTTATTTAAGCTTTGCGCTACCATATAAGAACGAATTTATAATAAATAATTACACTGTGTTTGTATTAAAACTGAATTTCAATTGTAAAGTTTTCTCAGGCAATGCCGTCGGTCTACTGACTGTAGGAGGACCGAACTGTGTGGCGCCGTCTTATTTCCTGTCTGTTCGAGTTGGTATTACATATTATACCTAGTATATATTTATCGGTCACAGTGTTTTGTACAATTCATTGACGAAAAAAAAAGCGTATTTGAAACAGAATTGTATGAAGAATGTCTCGGAATCACATCGATCAACCACAAGTCACACGGCATTGCCTGAACACACTTGATGATCCGATCGACAACTTAAGGTCAAACATTATCATCGCTCATTTTTCTAGTTTAGCTCATTTCTAGTTTTTTAATCCATATAACATAGTATTTGTGTTAGATATCTTCGTACTGTTAAAACAACGAATGTGACAGGTTTCCGCTACACTATATTTTTTTCCAGCCAAATCTTATGCGACGACAAGCAGGATAACGACTTACATCATGGACACGAAAAGTAAAACACATTTCAGTCTTCTTTTTTGTTATAACAAAGCCGTGTAGTTTTTCAGACGACGTGCCCCTTATTCCTATCGAATTTTTTTCGGATTCGCCGCTAACAGCGGCCGATTTGTGTACAGACGTTAATTTGCGACTACACGAGAACGAACCGGATTCGTGGTCGTCCTGCGTGGGCAAGGAAGTTGCCAGAAAATTGAAAGAAAAAGAAGTCAAGAGACAGGAACACATTTATGAGTTCATTTTAACGGAAAAACACCACTGTATCACACTTCTACTAATGCAGAAAGTACTCGTCAACTAACTGTCACTGTTTGTGTTTTATTTCCCTGTTGCAGATCTTTGTAGACGGTTTACACAAGTATTTCCAACTGGGACATGATTTGGAGAGGATGTTTCCACGATTGGTTGATCTAACCGAAATACATTTGGAGTTGTTGTCTCGTCTTAGGCAGCGACAAAAAGAGAAAGCGATCGTAGAGACGATCGCGGATATTTTGTTGGAACAGTTTTCCAATCACAACGCCTTGAGACTGAAATCTGCATACGGTACGCATATCCAGCAGTTGCAGGTAACTCAACGGTGTGCACGTTTGAGTTACGTGCTACTCTTGCTTGTCCGTAAAAGTATCCCTTTTCGGACTAATAACACAAACACGTGCGGTTTCAGGTGAATTTTGCAGCAAGCATCGCGATGCTGTGAATACTTACAAGTGTTATATGCAAAACGACGCCCGATTTGAACAGTTTATACGTCACTGCCAGTCAAATCCGTTGCTCCGAAAGAAAGGCATTCCAGAGTGTATACTTTTTATAACTCAGAGGTTGACAAAGTACCCCTTGCTTATAGAGCCTCTGATTAAAACCAGTAAAGAAAATAAAAAAGAACAAGACGTCTTACAAAAGACTTTGAGTTTTGTCAAGGAGATATTAGTCGAGGTCGACGCTCAAGTGGCGGAAAAAGAAAAAGCGGACAGAAAACTGGAGATATATCATCGGATAGACGCTAAATCTTACACCGTTCATCGCGATCACAAATTCAAAAAGTCTGATATTTTACAAAGCAATCGGTCGTTGAAGTTCGAAGGTGTCGCTACGTTGATGCAAGGAAGAGGAAAGATGCAAGTAGTCACAGTAATCGTTCTGTCAGACGTGCTGTTTTTTTTATCGGAGAATTCGCATCACAAGTTCACATTTTTTACTCCCGACAATAAAGTAAAAACATTTTACACTAACTAGTATCCCAAAAGTAAAAGCTTTCTTTTAGGCGGGCGTAATTTCCTTGCAAAAACTGTTAGTGAGGGAGAAGGCTGGTCAGGACACCAGAGGCATATATTTAATCTCGTCGAACCCGGCGGATCCGGAAATGTTCGAGCTCAAGGTTCATAAACCAAAGGATAACCAAGTTTGGATCCATGCCATTAGGTGAATATTATCTTAAAAATGATATGGGTGGTTTTGTCACACAGGCTTGTGTTGCAGAGAGGCCGTGCAGACTTGTCCCGAAGACGAAGATGACGACGGCATCACAGTGGTGTCCGGCGAGGATCAGCAAAGCTTGTTGAACTCCAAGCAAAACCAAATTCGACATTTAGTGGGTAAGTAGAGTGAATATTCCGGTGAAAATTCACTTTGGAATGTCTGCGTCTGTAGGCCTTTTGCGGCAAAAAGATGTGGAACAAGCACTACTCCTGGAGGAAAAAATGTCTCTGCAACTGAAACTTTTGACGGCTTCCGGGATAGATCCTCCCTCGCCTCCCTCTTACAGGCACCTTGTGAGTGAAAACGTCGACACTGGCCAAATTTGGAAAGAAGTCTTAACTGCCGTGCAGGTATAGCAAATGAGTATGTGGTTCCGGCTCAGTTATGAATTGTTGGTAAATTTAGGAAGTCAGCCACTTGGCCAGCTCTCTGTACACCACGGGCACCAACCTCTCCAGAAGCGTGAGTTCCGCGGGAGAACACCAGAGTGAAACGTACGTTTCGCCGATCTTGCCAAAACGCGCCGAAACGTTCGGCGGTTTCGACAATTCCAACCAAATCCCCTTCAAGTTGTTAGGGAAAAAAATCCACTCTTCTACAGGAACGCCGATCGAAACTCCCGAAACGGAAAACGTGAAGCCGGAATCCAAGATATTCGTACGTTTGTTTGCATTTCGAAATTATAAAATATGGAATATTCGACTTTTTCAGGAAAAACTGCCCTACAAGCATTACTTTGAATTCAACAGCGGTGAAGCCAACAACGACAACGCCCAACAACGCCTAGCGCCCCCGGACGGACCAGCTTTACTTTCGTTGGGACGAGAGCAACAATATACGGCGATTCAGTTGTCACACTATGTATATACGCTTTTGTGCATCATTTCTCAACTGATGACAACTAACGAAAGGTCGGTAGCTACTACAGAGTGCCTATAAATGATTTATACATCACAGAACCTCAATTATTATAACCATTAACCATTATAATAAGCTTTTATTATTTTTTACGCACGCACGGATGTGTGAATCATTTATAGACGTTCGGAATTTAAGTCTGTAAGTGCCGGTTTCAGCTTTCAAGCCCAAGTGAATTCACTGAAGGTCGGTGGCGACGGCGCACGGCAGTATCGACATAATCAACAACTAGAAGAACTCAGAAATCTACAAGATAAATTGAGTGCCGAAAAAGCCGCGTGGATCGCTACCAAAGACCAAGAAGCGAAAGAAATCGAACAGAAGAGAGCGGAGCTATTGAAACTGCAAGAACAAATTCGAAGTGAGCAGGAAGACGTAAAGGAGCAAAGAGAGCAGTTGTTTAGGACAATGGAAAAATTGACAAACAAAGGACTGATTATATCGCCAAATGTTGGCACTTTATCGTTTCCAGCCCAGATGGACTGGGTAGATGATGCGCAGTCGGACACCATGTCGGTGTCGTCGAATTGTTCTAACGCGCAGACTTTGACCACAGAAAAAAAGAAGGAAAACAAATGGGGGAAAAGTGAGTAACAAATATATTTTTTTTATATTTTATCACGTGGTATTTGTTGTTCAAAATCTATGGCACGCTTCTATAAAAAGGGTGGCCTCTTAGATGGTAGAGTTTCAATTTATTTGACCTGTATTATTGAAAACAGATGAAAGTAAATTAAAAACTAAATTTTAGACAATCCAGTCAAATCTCAGCTACCCATGAACCTCATAAGTGCGACAAACCAACAGAAAGTCCAACAAAACGTGCAAGTAAAGCAACAAATCCCCCTGAAGTTGGCGTCGCGTCTGAGTTCGGGTGCCCCACCTCAACCCACGATACAAGTCAACCAGATGTTACCCATGAAATTAAGTCAAGATGACAAAGTTAGGCGCATAAGTGGCACGGGGTACCAGCGCCTAAGCCCTCCTTCGGGGGAAACGGTAAGTCCCCGTAACTCGCGAGAATCAAAGCGTCGACAGTGTAATTTTTAGACACCCACAATGACGCACTCACACAATCGAACTGGTTCCAGTCCGGCGATGATGGAAGCCTCACCTTCTACGATTCCGGCGCAGGCGCAACAACCAAGTCATGCTAGCGCAAAACCACGTGCACACACCATAGGCGACGAGGAGGTTATATATTTTTAATAAAGCGGTTTTAAATTGATCAAAGATGCAATGAATATACGGATACACTGTAATTTTGATTGTAGATTTTTGTAACCCTTTTTATCATAATGGTTATTGTAATGCAATTATGTTCTAAATCAGTATTATAATTAGGGCGCGTTATTTATGCAATCATCACGTGCGAGATACTCAAAGTTTCCACTTTTCTTTATCAACAGGTTTGAGTTGGAAGCAATATGCAAACAATGGGTACTAATTTGATACTTAACCGTTAATAACTTATTAAACTCTGAGCAATATCCATTGTTTTCGTTTTGATCGAGTGATGTGTAATTATACGTGACTATCAAATATTTATTGGCCCTTTCACGTTGTATTTATTTTTTAGTAATTTGTCACGTTGTAACCGGGACTCTGCGTTTTTTTTTTTTTTTTTAAATATACATATAAACAGTATTACGTCAGACCAAACGCAAAACAATGCATGAAGATGTATTTTTCACATTCCGCTTTTAGTATTCCATTTGTGTAAAGAAAGTCTGACGAAAGTGACGATGTCGTCGTTCGTTCTCTCTATCCAGTATAAGCAACGTCTAAAGAGTTTTAAAAATTTTATATTGTATTTTTCTATTTTAATGTGAGGACTGTTAAAACTAGCAGAAAGCACGTGATGAACTTGTGATTACACTTGAAATTTAAAACTCTTAATAATTTTTTATGACTTTGTTATGTCTTCCTGTATAAAAATCATTGTTGACTTGTGTACTCGAATACTCAAAATTTGTGACAATACACAATTCTAGAATGTACTATATATAAATATAAGATCTATGAAAATTGTTACTACAAAAATTTCCGACCTACTGAAAAGTAATAAAATGTACAAAAAGTACTCGTTTTCGTTTGCAGTTAAGCCTCTTGAAATGGAGCCCTCAATAATTCCCAAAAAATTTTGAGACAGCATTTTATTGTATTCTAGGTAATATTTAATCGTTGAAGATGAATCGAGCGGAACACGTGTAAATCAGCCATAGTCGAAGTCAATGCCCAAGTCGCCGAAAAGGAAAATGCGGATAGAAAGCTGGACATAATTATATCGTCGTATAGACGCTAATTCTTACACTGTTCACGGTCGTTGAAGTTAGAGAGTGTCGCTACGTTGATGCAAGGAATAGGAAAGATGCAGCTGGTCACGGTTATCGTTCTCTCAGACGTGCTGGTTATTTTTAACAGAAGTCCACATAAGGTTTCTTTCTAGGCAGGAGTAATTTCGTCACAAAAACTTGCTATGGCGATTGTGAAGTAATTGGTGGACAAAGACCAAAAGTAAAAAGTAAAGTTTTACGGGCTTGTAGAAGAGACCTGTAAAGTACAACACCATGACAACGCATCGTTAAAATTGTCCTGCCGTCTTTGATTACGGAATTTTATATTTATAAAAACAAAAAGTGATTGAAAAAAGGTCGTTTGAAGGTGGAAATAAAAGTTTGTACGGGATTCTTTGAGAATGGGCTCACCCGTAAAGACTAATTTACAAGGTTTTCCCGTAAATAACTATTATACAGTCCAATGAAATCCCAAAATCCTATTAACCTATTAAGGGCAAACAACCAACACAAAGCACATCAAAACGTCAAGCAACAAATCCCTTTAAAGTTGGGAGTCGCACCTGAGTTCTGCTGACCCGGATCTTGCCGATCAAGTGGAAAGATGACCAGCAAATAATAGAGCACTGAAAGCGTAGTAAATAAAGCTTATTGGCTTATATCCCGTCCGTCAGAGTGAAACGGGGAAAGCTAAAATAATAATGCAGTTTATCTCTCTGAGACATTAAACAAAACATTTCACTGACTTCCATCTCGTCACACTGAACATACTATTTACGTGTTAATAAAAATACATGGTCCAGACTTGTCAACAAAGAAGAGTTGCATTTAAAAAACATAACTACCTGCATCCCTGTCCAGTTGACAAAGCGGACGTTAGGTTAGTTCGACACATTACTGAGGTTCGACTGTATAGTTACCGAATGTCTATTGAGGTTAGGGGTTTCCTTTCATTTTTGTGAGCTTGAATTTGTTTAAAACTCAAAAAATATGTTGCAGATTTAACAATATCTAGTTGTTTTGGGATTTGGGCAGATGATTGTTCGAAGGTTATACGCATCTAGTTACAAATGTAAGAATGTCAAACCTCCATCTTCTAAAGTCTTGAGTTGCTATTTGAACCAATGCGACGAGCCTCCTTGGACTTCCTATTTTGTCAAGGTGCAACTTGAGAAACAACAACCACTTTGTTAATCTTGCTCGGTTGTAGTACAGTAGTATTAAAGATGACCAATGGGGAATGTCCCATTTTAACTGGAAAGTGGGGAGATCAAATTACCACATTTTGAGAACCGGTTGTTATCCATATATTAAATATCACTGTACCAAAAGGCCGCCACAAAATTTAACATTGGAGGACTATTTGTTTCGATGCATTAAAGTTATAAATTTAGGTAGTTTTGTCGCTTGGCTACTGCAAGTCTTACGATCAAACCCATTTTAGGTATACCTTGTCTAGCCTACGGATTTGCAGCAACGTTTCTGATAAAGCACACTGAGGTGGTCCTTACTCAAGATGGAGCTGTCGAAATATACTTTCTTTACCCTGAAGAAAAAGGTTCCCTTTATTAGTACATAATAAATTTTGTTTTATTTCACTTTGTTTCCTTTATTGTAAGTAACAGGAGCTATTATAGTCTTCATAAATGATTCATACATCCAGTAGGTTTTGGACGAAAATTCTCCATCTAACGGCATGTAAATTATGTTTTCCACAGGCAACATGATCTATGAAACTATGATTTATGAAGACCAGATATATTTTATGTAACAGTAATTGCCAGTATGCATATTGTTTTAATGGGAAACATCTAGTGAAACTTGAGTAATCGGATGGGAATTTCACATCACTGAATTGCTATCTAAAGGAAAACGATACAAAAAAATATTTTCATCAATAAAGCTGAACCTTGTTGGCAGATTTACATAAACCTAAAACCGACGTTTGGAGCCCACAAGTGCGGCACCGTGCCAAAGCGTGTTATTGCCCCAACTCGCATGCACAAACACATTACCAAGCAATTCAAGGTGCTGGAACACTTTCCCTTCACTGTAGTAAATAAAACTTTATTCAGCAACCATGGTGTAAATTACAGGCAGTAATCAAACTGAAAATGCAATTTACGTAATACTCGAGGAGTAATATCACATTAAATACCATCAACTTAAAATTTAAATTAAATAAATCAGTATTTTCGATTAGTCTTCCAAGATCTCGTTTCCGTTGGTCTCGTGGTTGTCCCCAGAGACTCCGTTCTGTAGCTCCGCGTTGAGTTTCTCGGCAAAAATTGAATCAATGTCGGCAATTTGCTTTAGGAAAGTCTCTTTCTGTTCAGCACTCCACTGCGAAAACCACTCTTTGAACAACTTGACCTACGACAACTGCGTCAAACCTTGACTTGGTGGTAGTCTTTGACACTTACTCGACACTCAAACAGAGACATGGGTTTGTCTTGACAGTTGACGCCCGCGATGCTGTTGACGATGCCGTTAACGTACACCCTATTGGCGTACTTTTCCGCCAAAATCGGCAGAAAATCCGACCTCTGCAAGTCACTCCATTCTTGGAACCACTGCACCAGATATCTAACTTGGGCTTCAGTACTTAACATTTTGCAGTCTTTTAACTCAGTCACTAGAACAAACCACCTACGCTAGCGAAATGCAACTACAGTTTGAGAACGGATAAAAGAGAAAGGTTAATATTAAACCATGACAAGGCAAAGCTTTTGTTGACAATTTTTAGCACCCAGTTGGTGGTGGTGGTGGCGGCTTTTTTACTTACGTTAGGGAAGTCGAGAATGGTGAATAATTCAGATTCATTACAACATTCTTTTTATCAGGTACACTTTACACAATTACGGAACTAACTAGTCTGCGTGAAAAAAAACTTGTTTGTGAGGCGGTGAACCGTAATGACCTCGCACTTTTTCAAACGACGACCTTGACCTGGCGTGCTCTCACGCGGTCGGTAAAACAGGAAACAACTGTTGCTGATACACTGTTACAAAAAATGGAAGATAGTTTGCAACTTGCAACAAACGTTTGATACGCGACCTTCAAGTTGCAAGCTGTTAAATTATGAGAAAGTAACAAGGTAACGATTGTAACACCATATGTTCGAAGTAATTACTCACTCTATTTAAAATTTTCACTTTTCGTACACAAAACATTTAAATAAACATCAAAGGATGACACTCGTTTAGAATTTTCGAAAAACCAGCACCAACATGATATAAAAAAATACCAAATCGTAGAACCAATTTTGAGGTAATATCGTAATTTACATTGTTTTCAATAAGGGTCTTTCAAAGATTGTTTCTTTAAAAATAACGTGTTGATTGATAATGAAGTATAGGTATTGGTAAAAACTTGCCACGTGTTACTGCTCACTGGAAAACTGATTTAAGTACGTTCAGAATTGTTAGTAACCACGAAATGAACACGATATATTGTGATTTCATTCAACCACTTAACATCTTGAAAAAATCATTCTCATATCTGGAAATTAGTGCATTTAAATTAAAATGTCAAATGTGTCAAATGGTGCAAATTCCTACCAATACGACAGATTTTAAATCACTAAATTCTACTAAATTACTTATTGGAGACGTCATTTTTTACTTTACATCTTTACATCAATGTAAAATTTAAAGAAAACTATAAATTTTAATAAATTGGAGTTCTAATGACAGAAGTACCTACCATACCTACCAACTACCAATCACACCAAATCTGAACCAAATTTAACTAAAGCTCAAAACACCCTGTCAAAACGGTCAAAACAGAATAGAATAATATAGAATTTCCTTAAAATCTTTACATATTCGCATTAAACTTTATTTTCTCAAATTTGCGAGTGCTGATTTTGGGTAATAAACTACATTAAATTTGTGATCCCTGATCACGATACACTAACAGCTCAAACAGATGACATAACCATAACCTCCAAATTTTCCAGATTTGCAATGTCTCTGTCTCCCAGCTTAAAGAGCCCCCTTACCGACTTTACCGGTGCCATTGTGAGCCACCAATGGGGCGGCAAGTGTGCTGACTTGGAACTGAAGGCCTTGGATTGTTTGGAAGCCTATGGCCTGGATCGTGGACTTAAGGTTTGCACAGATGTGATTGCGGACTTCCAAGAATGCTCCCTGCGTACAAAGCAACACGCTCGTTATTACGCTATGAAGGACGAAAGACGGCGCCAGTACTGGGCCGGGGAACGCACTAAGGAGGACCGCTACGCCGTTCCTCCCAAACCTGACAGTTACTGATTTTGTGTGTGTAAGGTAGTTGGATTGTAAATAAATGTTTTGAGTTATGTGGACCTTCATTGTCTTTTTGGATTCAAATGAAATATCGAGTTAATAAATGCAGTAAAAATTGAACTGCATGACGAGCCTTTTTACCATAAGTGCGGTTAATAAGTATGTACAGCGAATCCTGAAAACGCAACAATAGGTAAAGACAGTTCGACATAAATAAGTTTATTTTGTACAAAATATGTAGAATACAATAATTATTAAAAAGACACCAATGTCGTGCATTTTGTGTTCAGCAGTGCGAAATGGTTTTTATCCATGCAAATGTAATGTTATGTAATACTGTTGATTAACAATAAAATTTTGGAAAAAGGTACAAAACGCTTTATAGATCTAAGTCGTACGTTCTATTGTTTCAACTCAATAAGAACTTGAAGGCAATATTTTTTACAGTTTTGAGTAGGGATGGGGTCAAAATCCTACATCAAAGCTGATCGGACAGCTCGTTTACGCGAGTTTCTTAATATTTACATGGTCCTCATGTTGTTCATGACGAACTGCTAACCTTCCCCGGAACGAGGATAATGGAGAAAATTTTCGAGAACGGTTAGCAGCGTCGTTGCGGTGCCGATATTCGCTGGCGTGAAAAGAAGAAAAAGTCATAGAGTTGAGTTAGTTGTTTACCGGGATAAATTAGTTTGGACGATTTCTTTTCGATTGTTACGCCAGCGCACAGACGGCGAATTTCCACCGAAAGTTTGCTCAACTTGGGGTGGAAAACACTTATAACGACTATCATAAGTATGAAGCATCAATAAAGTCCATTCCAGATTATAATTTACAATCACATATATCACGGCCAATTTTACATTCATAAAATGTTTCCTTTTAGTTTGATGAACACATTAAATTGACATTATAATATATTCTACAGACAGTATAAAATTTATACATGTACAGAGTGCTCATAAATAGTACACGAGGAATCACAAGCGGTTCACGACGTCACTGTTGATGAGTAGCAAAAATCAAAAATTTGGATGGATTCTTCAGTATTATTTGACGGTGTTCTTTCAGCAATCGCGAACAAAAATATAAATCGGAAGACGTCAACTATAATTTATTTAGTCACTCGTAGGCGCTCAAAATCTATTTATGTAGTTTTCACCGAGTTTCGTAAAATTTATGGATGCACTGATCTGAAGTAACACCATCATACTAGCAACGGGAATTAATTCCCAGTGTACTAATTTGAACGGGTTCGTATTTCCGAGGCGTGAGCCGCCTCGACTACGATTATGTTACGGTTACACTATCTCTTTATCAATTCTGTCCAAAAATGTTCTCAAAAATCGTACTCTAGAACCAACTTTCAAAAATCGCCCCACAAGCTAATAAGACGGAAAAACACCAAAAAAGTGTCTTATTATGATCGATTTTTGCAAGTTGCGTAAAGTTGAATACAAAATCGAATGTGCTTACTATTTTTTGTCAGTCGTCTTTTCAAAGTCGGCGACAAAAACGTGATGTTAATACAGTTATTACAATATTACGTTTAATTAATAAAGCTAAAAACCCATCCCTACTAGAGTTTCTCGTAAGTTCAATCCTTGAAGCTTATAATTAATTTGTGCATTGAATTCATTCACTTTGGCAAATCTGTAGTTGCGTTGATTATTCTAAGCTATACAGAAGTGCGACGTTGGTTTTCAGTTCTAGGGTGTCCTTGAATTAGATGTCCTCAAAATTTGCTGCGTTTCACATAGTTGTGTTTTTTAAGAATGAAATATTGTCACTTTATTGTTACACTACTGGATTGGGTTTCTACTTTAATTTTACTGTATGTTTAGCATGTTCATCGTTTTTTTTTTCGTTGTTGTCATTTAAAAGGAAAAACTGTTTTAATATCAATTATTTGTTTTTTTCTTGTTATTTTTTTACGAAAATGTAAAGTAACGATGAGTGTAAGTGAGCTAGGTTCTAATTCACGGACAACCTGTTCAAAATATCCCGAGCAGCCGTGCGGCTGTGATTCCTACTACATATTTTGATCTTGGGTGAATCTCAAATTCGATATAATATCACAATAAAATTTCTCAAAGGAATGGTTAACGGAATGTATTTTGTTACAATTTTTTTATCAGTCACGAGCCCTTCACATCCGTTCCATTCTAAAAACTACATAATATAATAATAAGGCATAGACAAGTTAGCGTATATGTTAATAGTTTAAAATTCAAATATTCGTAAACAAACAACAGCCTTCGACCTTTTTCTTTCTTTAACCATTTCGTTCCTATTTTTATTTATTAAGTTGTGTGTTTGTGTTGGCAGTTGGACTATGTCACTGTCCTTTGATTTGGTTTTTATTGCCTGTTCGGGACCGGACCGGTTCGGATCGAAATGGTTATCGGTGGTCAGAAAATATATCAAAATTAAAATTTATATGATATGTGTGAGTAATGGCTATGATTGCACTAAAATATGCCAGCGACAAATTTGTTGCTGTTGGGATTCTTTCATGTCCATCCAGTGGGCGAGCTCTTCGGCCCCACTCGAGTTTAGACCCAAACTGAACCAACCCACCATTTCCTTCTTCTTCGTCACCCCTTTTCTGTTGTACACCGCTAGCATGAGAGTTACGTCGGCCAATTGGAACAGCGCAACCTGCAAAATCATATTTATATTTTATATTGGAACGGACTTGTAGAACTAACTTGAAAGACGAATGTTTCCTTAAAAAGGGGATTCGGTTGACCTCTCCGCACCGTCGTCTTGCTGTGCGCCAGTTCCTGTCCCGTGCTGCTCACCAAATTCAGTTTGACGTAAGTATCTGGCGCTCTGTTCAAAGCCAAGTTCCGAAAATGCGAACCTTTGACAACTTCGATGCTCAGCCTTCCGGTGGTAGCGTTGTAGCACAATCCCAGCAGAAGTTCGGGTACTCCCCCGTGCTGCATGGAGTGCGTGGAGCCCGTACTGTCCGACCTCGCTAAACTAGTCAGTTCTCCGGCGCAGCCGGTTAGCTGAAAGTTTTCATGCAATTATCGTGCACGGCGTTGCTTCGAGAATGACTCACCGTTGTGTCGACCCGCGGCTCCAAATTAAGCCAGAAGTTGTTCTCCAATTCGAGGTTGATGTGTGTGAAACCCACGACCGCCTCGCCGATCAGTCGCTCTCTTCGCATCCTCTCACAGCCGTACAACCGCAGTCGGACTCCCATAGAATTTACGTCCTCTGTAACATTGTAACATATGTATCGATTTGATGTGGTGTCAACATAACGTTTTATATATACATACCTGGATTCACTCTGTGGAGCACGAAGCTTTCCATGTACTGGGGGTTCTCACCAGATCTGATTTTGGTTTTGTGTTTCTGCTTCTTGCCGGGCAATAGAATTAACCGCACCTGAAACGGAATGCATTAGATAATTGAAACACATCAGTTGGAGATCCCATTATCTCTCAGTTGTGGTCTTTTTATGAAGAATCCTTATTTGATGAGAGATATTTAAAGTAACTGTTCTAACGATAAAAAATTCATCGATTTTGATCAGTTATTATAGTTGAAAGTCATACACGTCATTAATAGGAACGCAGTATCATAGCTCCCCTTTTCGCTCTTCTGCTCACCTGCGTGTGTGTGGGTTGACCGCGGTCCCTACTGGGGATATCTCTTGCCTGAAGAACGTGCACCGTCATTTTCCGCATCGGCGCGTCGTACAAAAGAGCTATTTCCAGTTGGCCACATTTGTTTACCATCAACTGCGTCTCGGGCTGTTCGGACCTTATACAACATATTAAATCGTTCCTTTCGTCGGTTTCTGTATTCATCACGACGATACACTGCAATTAATAATAAATCACTGATTTGTTATCCAAGAGAATATTACAGGAAACTTCCAACAACGTTGTTTAGTGAGAGAGACCGAATCCAATTTACTTACATCTCTATTGCTGTTTATGTCGGTCTGAACGATGGTCGAAGACGTTTCCGTCTTCTGGTGGTAATCAATTCCCTGATTGTCTATTTTTGTCTCTCGTAGATCCGTCGGAACCGTCCTATAAAACAATGCCCACGATAAACATTCGCATTGTTTGGGAAAAATTAATATCCCGGCGCATCCACCATTTCTCAACCACGCGAGTTACATACTTCTGCCGCTATTTGTTCTTTATTAACGCCGGACGCGTTTTTCTTTCTTTTTTATCAATGTTGACTTTCAAGAGTCCTTGACCCGAGGATCCCCTATCTAAGGATACGGGCAACACTATTGGAAACTCGAGAGGTGTTTATTGGAGGATTAACAACTTCAGATCGAAGCTGAACTTTTTATCCCCGTTATTTGATAAAAAAAAAACTGATGTCTTTGAGTTTTGATGTTAGAATAACAGTGATTTTTACCCGTTGTTGTCGTTGATCTGTGCCGCAACTCTGGTCGGTGCGGTCACTCCGTGTTTTTCGCCCACCGAACTAGTAGTGGAGCTGCAACAGGAACTGTTACTGCTGACGCCGACCCTGCCCTTCTCGACCAGCGAAATGAGATCGTGAATTTGTCTCGGCGGATAATACGGTCCTGTCGTGCCAGAGGGCAAAGAGCCGCATTGACGGAATTTCGAACTGCCGCCCATTTCCGACTCGGAACTGGAATCGCCGCCGTCAAACGAATAGGCTTTAACTGAAAATACACCCGGTATATAACCTTAATAACGATCTGTTGCTTAAACCGAAATGGAAATACATGCAATAAATGGTGATATCGATTAAAGACACGAAAACCTCAAGGACATTGTCGGTGGATTTATACATCATTTATCGAGCAGTCGAAGGAATGTGACAGCGATAAAAATGTTCTGCTTTCGCTTCTCGATAAAATGCCTCCTCAGAATAATACTGTGTGCATGATTTGGGCGTCAGAAATCGATCATACAGTTGATCAATTATTTTTTTCCAGTTTTTATTCTACTTCCAATCGATGCTTGTTAACTTGATGTAAATTACTTAAGCAGAGACAAGAAAGATGCGTAGGTGTGTTTCAATCAGCTCCTAATTGCAAACTTAAAAGATTTTAGTTATACATCTTTCGATCCCTAATTGAAAGCTAAATGATGCATCTTTTAGGGTATAAAATTTTACGCTACATTATTTTGGGACACAATTTCACACCAAGAATATGATGTGTAACAACCAGTCGATAGATAATAATTATTGTAAGACCCAACTGGATGCAAATATGCGTCGAGTGATCAGCGAGCGTCGTCATCTCTGCAGACTTTGATCAACGAACATTATGCGACAAACAATAATACGCACAGAGTCGTACGTACCCAATTTGTGCTTGAGCGGTGCGGGAGTGAACCCAGGCACTGGGGGTGTCGGGACGGGGCGGGAGGAGACGGGAGGGCATGCTTCGTCGCAGCAACCTATGCCCCCCACCGTGCCCCACCACCATCTCTTGTTTTTGATGTAGAGAAGAAAGACGAGGAGAAGGGCTCCCAGGCCGGCGATGGCCCCGAGAAGCGTGCCGCCGTCCGTCCCTGGAAATAAAAGTAAAAAATAATAACATAGTTTCAGCACCTACAGTTCTAATTTGTAGACCAGAATTTAGGCAATCTTAAAGCTCTTATTACAAAGATATTTTGTTAAAATTTAAATATATTCAAGTCAGACTCCACAAACTTCAATAAACGTAAATTACAAAAGGAACATGTTTCGGGAGGAAAGTACTCCCATCTTCAGCCCTAATTTTACAAGAGATTAATGATACAATAAATTGATGAATTACAGTGGGAACTCTCTGAGTGTGCAATTACACTAGCGAAAGAAATTAACGCATCACTTTAAAAATTTTAGTTTAAATTAAAATACATCTTTATTTTGTAATTTGGACCAAACATTTGATATGTTCTCGGTGTAACTGAACATTTATCACCTAAATAAAAGCAAAAAAGTCAATAACACTGCAAAAGAAAAAAAAAATCAGAGCCATTAGAAGAAAACTTAAGATGGTGTTAAAACACTTAGTATTTAGTATTTTATCCTCTTGCAAGAATTACTGCTTCGCAGCGAGGACCCATACTGTAAATTAAGGTTCTAATTTCAGCCTGATCAATACCATCCCAAATTTCTTGAAGTCTTTGACAAAGCTCTTGATGGTTAACAGGAGGACAATGAAGTGTTTTAAGCTGCCTCCCTATGTTGTCCCAGAAGTATTCAATTGGGTTAAGATTGGGACTTCTGGCTGGCCATTGCATCGTGCGTACATTAACTTCTGCAAGATACCCTTGTAAAATTCGAGCAGTGTGTGGTTTAGGATTATCATGCATAAAAATGAAATTATCTCTTCCAAGCGGCGCAAAAGGCATCACATGAGGTTCTAAAATGTTCTCACTATAAGATGCTGCCGTGATGCTACCTCTGGGTATTACCACCAATTCTGTGCGAGCTTCCAAAGTGATACCTCCCCAAACCATAACAGAGCCTCCGTCAAAAATAACAGTGGGAACAATGTTGCAGGGACATAACACTCACCTGGGCGTCTATACATACGAATTCGCCTGTTACTTTTATGAACACAAAATCTGGATTCGTCAGTAAACATAACATTTGCCCAATCGGCTTCTAACCAATCAACGCATTCTCGAGCAAATGTTAACCGAGCTCTACGATGCTCTGCCTTTAACTTTGGGCCTCTTGCAGGTACTCTGGGAGTTTAATTCAAACCACGGAGTTGTTTTCTAAAGGTAACACAACTTACGCGAACATTGTGAGTCTTTGCAAGCATATTTTACAGCGTTGGAGTTGTAATGAACCTCTCTCTTAAGGTTTGCATCATCAAAAAAAGGGTCTTGGACACCATTTGTAGCTTCCTTTCTTCCTTGCCCTGGTCTTCTGGAATATGCCTGAGTTTCTTGATACCGATTTTATACACGGGAGACAGTGGATTGATTAATACCAAGACGCTAAGCAATGCAACGCTGACTGTTACCTTCTTCTGCAAGAGTCGCTTCACGCACAGCCTCTTGGACACTTAAATTGCGATTCCGACGTCTGTTAACAGTCATACTTCTTTATTTTGTATTTTATGTATAGAAGTAACGCGAAAGAAGTTTCAAAAACCAATTATTGAGAACCTGTACTCAAGTCAAAATAATGTTAAGTGCGTTTTTATTGTTATTGAGGGAAAACCATGAGAAGGACAAGAAAACTATTGGTTTAAAAACACCATACTTGATAAGCTTTTTTGATAGATACACAATTTTCTATAAAACAAGAACTTAATTTTGTGATATCGAATAAATCAGAAGTGATGCGTTAATTTGTTTCGTAAGTGTATTATAGTGGACGTTCGGAACATAAGATACCAAAATCATTTACACGAAAGGTGGATCGGAATAAGTGATTTTTTCTTGTGGGGCCACATGAAACAGCTTGTTATGCGAGTCCCATTAGCACCGAAAGAAAATGCCCAGTGCTGTCGTCATTTCGAACAATTTTTATAAATGGTACGTTGGCCGAGGTGAATCTTTATGTTATTCTATTGAAAGCAAGAGTGGTCTCTGTTAGACGGAAAGGGTTTATCAAGACAGAGATGTTTACAATAGTTTGTATCCTAAGTATAGTAAGTTTTTTGCCCATTAATGTTTCAATTTTACATTAAGCGTTTTTAATACCGTCCAAACTACGTTTAGGGTCTTTAATTTGAGGTTTAAATATCTAGGAGTACTATACTTCGTGAACCACCCTGTATAATTATGTATACCTACACTCGTAGCAATAAAATAGAAATGAAAAAAGCTGTTTTTACAACAAACAAGAAGGTGCAAATGGGCGGCTTCCCATTTAAATTTATTTATGAACAAAGCAAACACCGCACCATCTCACTCATGCTTTCAGATTTTAAAATAAATTTCTAAATTTTAACGAGCGCAGCGATGCCCCCTCGGGTGTTGGTTGATATCTCGAAGGAGCATCGTTTTATTCTACCCGAGCACAGATTTGGAAGTATTAGTTTTTCCGCTCGTCCAATTCACTACAACAGAAACAATGCTTCTTTACGAGATTGGTCGAATAAAATCCACGGGCCGATTGGATCTGAAGAAAACGTCTCTCAACAGTTATTATTATTATTAATTTCGGTCCCCAAAGAGCGAGCGTGACATGAAGGACGGAAAATAAACTACCCAAAAATGAATAGGGAATTCGATTTTTTTTTAACAGATCTAATTAATTTGAATTAACTCAACGTATTTTCTCACACTATAAATAAATTAAAAGATCCACAGTCATTCGTGGACAATTCATTTTATAAACGGCTCTTCTGAGTGGTAAAAATTTGAAAATTGTGTTTTATGAATAATGATGAAGTGTTTAAAAAACGCATTTTTTGACAGATTTTATTCATTTAAAAAGTCATTTCACATTTTCGCCATGCCAAGACGTCATTTAAATAGAGAATCTTTTGATTTAATTGCGTTATTGCATCAAAGAGAACAATCTTCAGCAGAAATTGCCGCCATGTTTAACGTGTCTCCAAGTGTTGTTAGTAGGGCTTTAACACGGTTCCAGCAGACAGGATCTGCAAGGAGAAGACCAGGTAGTGGATCTGAGAGGAAAACAAATCGGAGACAAGACCGCTATATACGAATCCATTTAGGAGTGCTGTATGGTTGCAAATACAGTTACGTGCCGCCTCTGGAGTTGAAGTTTCGGACCAGACTATCAGAAACCGGGGGGGGGTTTGAGGGAAATAAATCTTCATAACTGCAGGCCTGTGAGACGACCAAAATTAACTAATGTCAATAGAATGGCTAGAATAGCTTGGGCTAACCAACGCTTAGCAGAAAATTTTCAGTGGGAGCATGGATTATACACCGATGAATCCAGATTCTGCTTATTTAGTGATAATCGTAGATTAAGGGTCTGGAGAACACGAGGAGACCGTTATAGACCCGAATTTACACAATCTGTGATGCCTTTTGGTGGCAGTGGTATCATGGTATGGGCGGGCATTACTTTGAATGGACGTACAAACCTCCACCTTTTTGAAAACAATGTCAACGGACACATATACAGAGATGACATTGTTCAGCAATATGTAGTCGACTTTCGAGTGGCTGTGGATGAAAACATGGTTTTTATTGATGATAATGCACGACCTCATTGTGCTCAAATTGTAATGCAATCAATAAATGATCTACGTATTAACCATTTACCTTTGCCACCGCAGTCTCCCGATTTAAATCCAATTGAACACATTTGGGACAGACTGCAAGAACAGCTCGATGAACATAATCCACCCCCAGTTAACGTGGAACACTTGCGGGAAATTTTACCGCTGTGTTGGAGAAGATGTACAGCTGTCAGAGATGCCCGGGGCCATTATACACGTTATTAGAGTTAATTTTTTTACATCAAAATGTTTATTTTAGCGGTTGGTAAAAAATTGCATATTTAATAATCGAAGATATCTTAGTAATATAGCGACTTTTCTGAATAAATATTCTTGAAAATTTTAAATTGTATTATACAATTATGTATCTAATATATTTCACTACAAATATTAACCATATTTTGTAAAAAAATACAAAAAAGTAAAAATTCCTTATTCATTTTTGGGAAGTTTATTTCGATGTGGGTGAAAAATGTATTGTATTCGGACCACAATGTCAAGTGTATCTTATATCGATATGTGGTTAAAAATATGTTCTCTGCTATACAGTTATCCGCGTAGACAGTGAGCTCGGTCCATAATAATAGATTTTTTAGGCACCCGGCCGGAAAGTTATTCATGACGGTACAATTTATTGTCCGGAAAGTACCTATTTTCAGGACTAGTCCTGTAAAATATCTGTGCAGAGGACTAGTCCTGTAATAGTAATTTACGTTATAAGTCCGGAAAACTCATTTTTACAGTAACGAGTCGAAATGTTTAGATGGAATTTTGAGACAAGTTACTGTAAAAGTTTCCGGACGTATGTCGTAATGCGTTTTATTTCATGCTACAGATACTAAATCATTGTTTTCATTTTAAAAAATGAAATTGGAATTCAGAATTTAAACATCCATGAATTGAGTATCTATGACAACAGTTTGATTTATTGGTTGTATTTTTTTTACAGGACTTGTACTGTAAAGTCCCATTTTCCGGACTCAAAACTCTGACGTAAAACTAACAAATATGACACAGTATGAAATAAAATAAAAAACTCAAGTATCTTGTATTAGATATGTTTTTATTTATAATATAAATTGAAGTTACAATTATGTGCATCAGTTCTAAAGGAAGTACTTACACTGCTAGCGTTAATCACATTTGAAAGTCTTTCGGAAAAACAGATCTCGTACCATATTGCCCACTCACATCAACAGTATAATACCAGGATCGTCTTCTAAACGGATTAATTTACTCGTAGAAGCAGCTTCTCCACGATCTTGATTTTTTTGCGATGTTGATTTTATTTTCTATAGAGCCTTCTATGTAACCGTCCGCAACAGATCCAGATCTCCATCCTCCATGTCTTTTGATGCTGGTCAGGTCCGCACCAGAGTCCGCTAAAAACGTAGCGGAGCTGCGTCGAAAACGCCAATACAGCTTATTTAGTTGTATTTTTTATCTTTTTCCTTGTAAACCAGGTTTCTAACTCATATCTTTCCCGCGAAGTATAGCTGGCAGCAAATTTTTTTTTGAATATTCTTGAGCGGTTTCGTTAATGTAATCTTCACTTTCATCACTAATTTTCACGAAACCTGCTGTTTATTTTGCAAAATGAATGTTTTTACGTTTTTCGCAAAATGAAAAACAAAAATTGTTTATCCAAAATCGTGTGTAATAATAACCGAATCGCTATGCTAATTTAAGGGTGTAATGTTGATCATTACACACTAGTGAGAGAACAACTCATCGGACTCACGGAATAGTCCAAATCAACCAAATGCAAAACTATAACAACCATTCCATAGCTCTCTGCTTTCAATGGGAAATTGATAAAAAAAAAAACAAAGAATATAATTATTATTAGAAATAATGATTTTGGATAAAACTTAATATTACACTCGTATTAGGCACTTAAGAAAATTACCCACATTCCACACTCGTATAATAAATAACTATTACTCGTTACTAAGATAACTACCTATCTACATATAATGATTATTATAGTAGAGCAAACCGAACACTTGAGGTTTAAAAGGGATTATGTTTGTGGGATTTCTGTTACTTACGAGTGCCCAAAAAATGTTGTACGCACCACGTTCGGAAAGTGCTTTCACTGGCCTCGTAAGCTACCAGGACTCGTCTGCGACTCGTCCTGGTATTTGCTTACTCATCCAGCAAATGCTAACTTTCCGGACTAAATACGTAGTATACTATTACATGAGGTTACGACATTTGAAGAAAACCTTTTTTTACAAAGCTGAATAGATAAGCGATAAGCAACGCTTGCATAATTTTAATATTCAAATTTATTCATATTTTTTACAATTTATTTGTTACGAGTGTGGAAATTTTTGCATTCCGGTTGACTGCAGAGTATTTAATCGCTTGGTGCACGCGATTAATCTGCATCAGACGCGTTGCCGACCTTTAGTAACTTGAAAACATAATTTTTACTTGGTGTGCCAACAAAATCAATCCATTTTAGAAATTATTTATGAGAAGTCTAACCGAGCCCAAAAAGTAGTGTGGGTTGCCTAAATACAGGGTCTTCCTAAAAGTTACACTCACCCAGTAGGTTTTGTACATCAAAATGCATGTAAAAAAATTTTACAGTGGCAACAAGATGTACGAATCATTTATGAAGATATTAAATATTAGAAGAACTACAAAAAGTGCTACTAAAATAGTTTTAAAAATATCCTATTTTGTTAATTCTTAAATTTTTTTCTAAGAACTAAAAAAATCCTATCTACACTTGAAAATAATTCAGTGGTTATATGGTAAAGTTTTAATGCCCCATTCATAAATTTTCAATAAAGTGAATGGATCAAGAGTTGCCATAACAACGTAAAGTGTTTCTGGAAGCGTTCAATTCCACACAGCTCTGAACATAACAAAAGAGTATGTTGACGAATAGAAACGAAAGGGAGGGAAAGATAATTTGGAGTACACGTCGATTCGTTAAGGCGTTTTCCAAGTTATCCGATATCACATTATTTCTCGACATAAAACATATAAGCCGTAGGTAAGAAAGAAGACACACTTCATCTTCTATAGTGTGGTATTCGAGGCAACAGACCACACTCTCGATATTTTGAATCTGTTAGTAGCTTCTTTCCGATAAAAGGCATATTAAGACCCTATGAGTGGTGACCCCCTATAGAACGCACAGGTGACCGCGATGCAGATGTTCAATGAACTAGCAAAACAAAACCGGTCGATAGTCAGGCCGAGAGTGGGGGAAGGAAAGACTCACTTTTGCGTGGGCGAACGTCTAGGGGGAAGCCGGTGGCGGCGTGACACACGATCCAGCAAGTGGTCGCCGGCTAATTACGCCGCCGCTGCTGTCTATTTTCAATTTGCCGCCACCGGTTACGTCACGAACGGAAAGGGCGAGAGCAGCAGGGAATCGATGCGCCCAGAAACGGGACCACTACGGACAACAAGTGGTCGCGCCCACGTACCTCTCGTCACTACTCCAGACGATTCCTTCGGGGAGGTTTTCATGAATGGAAATTCTGTTTACTCTTGCATTTTGGAAACGTGATCGGCAATGAGACGACGTTTTTGTTGCGTCCGCATTCGTTTAGGGTCGAATTTCTCCACTTCGCCGTCGAGTCTCTTCATAAAAACGTTAAAAATAACACTTCAAATTCAAAATAGAGAAAGGTTTATTTCTTGCAAGTTGAATAAAAGGTTTCAGTTGCAACTAAACAACGTTGAGAATTGGTTGTTGAATTTTGAATAGTGATGAATATTTAATGATTTTCCAAGTTTAACCTAAGGGTTAAACATAAGTGCTCGCTCCAGTAAACGGTATTATTATGCTCGATATTATATCGATGACGATATAATATCGAGAACAAAATGACTGATTGGAATTTTATTTCTCCTTAGAATTGCTCTTCCAACTTTAGAGCTCTAGGTCACTCACAAACATCAAAAAAACCAAAACCAAGAAAACTTCTTCGCGTCTCCTCGAAGCTGCAAAGTCCAATTTGGAACACAAAACAGAAGACAACAAATAAAGCCTAATGAGCAATATCGACGCAAACATAAACTACTTAAAAGTCTGTTAAAAATATCGTCGTCCTATTCGTCTAAGCCGCAAGCCTCCTTATTTCGGTAAAATAAGCACAAAATTTATTTTAGAGATTTTTATAAGAAACTTCAGCAAGTACAATCTGATTCAGTGACTTAGAATTGAAACATTTTGTATAATTTCTTCAAGGTATCGAATTTAGAGTACTTCATCGTCTAGAATTGCAGGCACCAAAAGGACGCACCCAAACCTAATAGATCTTGATTTCACTCATTTTACAAATGCTGTTCATTACAAAACCAACAGTATTTATTCTGTGTTGTTCTTCGTCCTTCCGGGTTGAATGTCTAAAAACGAATCTTATTTGACTACACTTAGTTGCGGAAGTCAAGGACCCGCTATTCAAAATGCAACGAATAATTTGGCTAAACGAAGTACGTGGTGTTGGTCGAAGTTGGCCTAGGAGGAAGATTCTAAACCGATGAAAAGGGTCTGAGTGTTTATAAAATAGGGTCTGTATTAAAATTTACAGGATCCAAAAGAATATTTTCTCATAAAAACGTGTCGTTAAATTGATTTATTGAAGCGTCATATAATCCAGAACCCGGCGCATCCACCATTTCTTGTTAAATTTCTATGAAAATTCAAACTGTAGTGCTGTCATTCAGAATAAATTTTTCATGATCATTGTAAACTAAATAAAAGCAACATTCCGAGGCACCTACTTAACTCTTATGTTCACAGCACAAATAATTCATCGCCTTTTCCATTTCCACATCTGGTATTTTTTGCTCTAATAAATATTAAGTTGACCACAATGACGTGCAGCCAACACAATGACGCACTGACCATCAGAATAAACATTTGGCTGGTTAATCGCACTATGTCGTCTGTCACGTTTTTCGAACGATTGCCCTAAAAATAACTCGAGCGCGATCAATGTCATGATCATCCTTGAAGAGCCAGTTACCGGTCTTAACCACCCTGACGAGAACGTAATTTTCGTTCTCACGTTGCAAAGGATTTTTTATTCGTATACAAAAACTTCGTGATGTGACTTTGGGAAGATGTAGTTCATAATCTTAGATTTTTCTTCAATAAGGTTGCAAGTGTTCTTAAAATTTCAGGATAGCTTCAAAGTTTCAGTTACAACTTGATCTACATATATTATGAAATCAAAATAAACCAAAGAGATAGATAAATAATAAATACATAAATCCTAAACGCTATCGATAACATAAACTTTACACCCTATAAAGAAACATCTCAGGTTGACCGAAACCGCTAAAATTGACCACACACCCTTACTCTTAATAAACCCCCCAGAAATGAAGTTATGGATCTTTGTATGTATAATCTCTTAGAAGTGTAAATAAGACATGGATAATAAGCTGAGCGCTGTTGCAAACAATGTTATTTACATTCAGTTTGTTCGCGGTTATCCTGCAGGATTTGCAGCGAGCAGCTGCCGGTCCCGAGGGATCGAATCGGCGATTCATGAAATAATTAATTTATTGTAGGTCCGTACAAAGTGGTTTACCAACTTTTTAAAATAATATATAAATAATGTAAGTTCTTGCTACAATAGTAAAACAAAAAAAAAAACAACATAGAAACAAAAAAAGCAAGTTGGCTGAAGAAAGGGCGCCCAAAATAATACAATAAAGACGACCGGATGAATTTATCGAAGAAAATTGGGTCAAATTCCTGTCTTATATCGCATTCAAAGTGGATTCTGGAAAATGTGGGTCAACTAAAAGTATATAAATACGCACATCGGTTTGAAAAATCAATTATTGTTATTCCCTAGAATTCATATTCTTGTTGGGAATCCAACACACTTCGATAATAATAATTAGTAAACAAAAACCCATCTAAAAAATTGAAAAACTAATTAGCACTCACCATTCAAGTAGCTATCTTCGGATATAACCAACATTTCGGCTTAGATTTTGAAACACATTTTTGTCACAGTCGAAGCGGACCACTGTTCACTCCAGAACATCACTCCACGACCGAAAGCCGCACCAGGCCATAACGGCAGAGTCCAATGTTTACTAGGAGAACGTTCGATGTCTCACACTTGGGAAATTTCGTAACGCACTGCTGATACGTCCGACTAAAAACCTGCTGGCGCAGGGTCAGTTCGTTTTCGACGGGAGTAAATACGCAATCTCCAAGAAGTTGAGCTTTTGGGAATATCTGGGTTTTGTTACCTATGCGGAAAAGCTCGGGAATCTGTGAAAAGCGACCACTAAATTTTCATGATCTGATGCGTGTCGTGTTTTTTGAATGCAAGGTTCTTGAAGGGTATGTAAAGTAAAAAGAAGAGCAAGAAACGGTAACAAAAAAAAAACCAGTAGTAAAAGAGAACGAAAAATTATGAAAGAAAATACAAATCATACATCAAACGAAAGCTAATTACCTCTTGATTCCGTATACGTATCTTGTAAGTTTCTAGTCAGTTTTCCAAAAAATACCTATTTTGGTGAAGGAATTGAATCACCAAAAATCAAAATGTCAACAAATACAGTGCCAACAACCTAACAACCTAAGAAAACAAGTTCCCACTAAAAAATTTAAATTAATTTTCCTCTTCCTATATTATTAAATAAAATAAATTGACATGTAATTACTTTTACAATTAGATGTACAATATTATCATCTTAATTTCTTAAATACAAAAGTTAAAATAAATAGTAGGCTATGAGATTCCGTAAAACATAACCAACATGGCTACTGTTAATCGTGTTAATTATAATCTTACGACCGCATACTTAATCGTAAACTAGAGGAAATTAGCGCTTATTAGAATCAAGGAAAGCAGCAGTGCTCGATGGTGTTGCGAACGTATTGTTGGTTGCATGGTCGCATTCTGGGAGTGTCTGCAGCACAAATGTAAACAAACCAAACTCTTGTAATGTTTATTTTCGTTGATGCCATCAGCTTGTGCTTCGATCAATTGAAGTTTAGGATGTAGCACAATCATGTCAAAATGGTAGTTTTAGATCAATTTTACCAAATCGTGGAAAAAACACCAGACAAGATCCCAATATGGTGGAAAGGTAACCCCGACAGCCCCCTTAACAATCTTATGCCCATGTTTTTTCAGTGACCCATGTCATAGCATGTATAATATCGGCAGTGTGCGGATTTCTCACCGCCTTCACTTTTGGAAGGATCCTCAGCGATTTTGGTTACAACTGTATTTTAAATGCCGACATCATATTTGACAACAGTACTTTTTTGAATACTTCATACTTGCATCCGAAAATGGTTCATCCAATAGATCTGACTACCACCACATGGGGCACCCCTAGCGCCTGCAACTTTGCTCAGTTTACTCCACTTGTTATAATGATTTCAGCAATAGTTTGGGGAGTGTACTTTGGGATCATGTCAAGAGGGGGCTCAGGAAGTGTAACTGATGCGTGAGTTATCTCGCTGTGGGCAGTCTTGAGTCATACTGATGGACTTTTCAGATTGTCAAGACCCTGGTCTATTTTGTATCCTTGCATTTTTTTTACTGCTATTTTCTTCATTGTTTATGTTGTAAGCACAGAGCGACTGAAAGATGGATTAATGGAGTTCTGCTTACAGTTTAAACCAGAATTAAACAACACAGAGTGAGTAGAAGTATATATTTCGTAGAACAAAATTTAACTGGTTACTTTTGTTTGCATATCCAGCTGCGTTCCAGGAATTCATGTTTACACGAGTCAATTTAGTGAAATTGATAACGTACTTTTCCAAGTTTATCCAAATATAAAAGTATCAGTGATGAGTTCCAAAATTGGCATATGGTCCTGGGTATTTCAGTTACTACTGTGCATCTTCAGGGTCTTGTATGTGGCCGATTTTGATCTACAATTGATTACCATCATGAAAAAAGATGAAGTTGGTAATTAGGTAATTGATTATGGTTGCTGGTAAAATATTATTTGCAGGAGGAAGTGGAAAATATAGTCGAATTTTCGGAGGCCGAGGAGCGAACTTCCAACGTTTAAAGCTTTTTATTTTTATAACGCGATGTACAAATGTTTTATCGTATTCTCTTTGAATATTTTTTAATTCCTTATATTTTTATAACATGTTTTTGCTTATTCTTAGTATATTAATTTATTATTCAACGAGAAAAATGAGTGATGAATTAATGCAGAAATAATCATAAAATTTGGCACTCATCCAGTTTTAACTCCGTCAATATTTTTAATAGCGTGGGGCATCGATTAAAATTAGAATAACGTGTCAAAATAATAATAATAGATTCAAGTTGTGTATTTTCAAATGTACTTACTCATAACAAATCTACCTCAGTGTTTAAAGTATTATTTGTTATTTATCATAAAACAATGTTGAGGAAGTGCCACTCTTAAATTCACATGCACAACAAAGTAAACATTATTTTTTATTATTCTTAATAGTACAATTTTTCCTGCCTATGTGTGCCACTTTTGCTTCCATAATGTCCTTTGTAAGTTTTTATAGCATTCTTTTTCCGTCCACTAATAATTGAGTAGCAATGAGTTAAAAGGCTGTTTACCTGCATTTATTTTTGTATTTATAATTAAGTATCTTTCTACTGGTCCACCATAAATCAATCAATTTTTTTTTGTTAAGTAGGTCACATACATATATGTAATACATATTAATATTCCTTCCAATCATTAACTGAACAACCGACGCTTTAACGCATTTCGCTCAATTTGTAATTGTTGAAACAATTAATATGTCGGTATAATAATGTGATATTTGTTAAAAAAGTTTATTCTTCATTAGATATTGAGCATTAAAGGACAGTTTATGTTTGGACGTAATTTTAAAAATTTGAATGTAGTCTATGCTTTATAGTGACTTTGTCAAAATATGATGACAAGTATCAAAAATTACAAAACTATAAGCTCAGAGTACTATCTTGTTACACTAATTGTAAATTAATTATTGATGATTCCCAATCATACACAAATTATTGTATGTATTTAATATTGGCGAAGTTACAGTTGGAAAAATATTCGTTTTCGAAGATGTAGCGACTCCTACTTTTTGTTGTCACTGTACGATCACGCAAAGAATGGACATAATATTTTGACACGTAAAAAAAAGATGTTTCTGTATTTCTATAAACTGCCTCTATCAAATTTCCAGCCAATTTCACAATGTAATATCTGCAATAGGTGTTGAACAGCATTTTATTTATTGCTTTTAATAGTGTCGTCGAGATGTATGTTGAGTGTTGTTTTACACCAATTTATCTCAACAGCTCAGAATCTTACACAGACACATTATTTTGGGCGACAATGTTATTAGTCCGCTAAAGACCCTTTATGGTTTTTCAAATTGAAAAATTTAAATTTTCAAAGATAATAATTATTTGTTCATACATAATTATGATACATTTGTTCAGTAAGAGAAACTTCAGTCTTTTTTATAGTCTCCCCGTATATATGTATGTAAAAGGAAACACTATGTTTCTGCTCATAAGTTTAGCGGACCATGGAACAAAGCTCACCTTGCGTATTACGCCTTGCTGTATGTGATAAACAATAAAGGCCTTGATTCTTAACTATCTTTTTAATTCAAGCAGAAAACAGAATACAATATAACAAAACAATTAATTATCAAAAAGCAAATTCAACCTAGTTCAATATTGCGTCTGGATGCTGTGTCCTAAAGTGCTTGTTTCGATCTCCTTTCTGTCTAAAGAGGCGTCCACAAACGAAACAAGGATAGGGTCGTTCGTTCGTGTGAATCCTCTTGTGATTGTTTAGAGCGTCAGCCCGGAAGAATCTCTTTTCGCACATCTAAAAAATTGAGATATTACTTTGAAGTTGTGATTTTTTTTCTAAGGGTATATGTACATCGCAACCGTAACGTCTGTCTTCTGTGTGGATCAGCCGATGTTGGTAATACACCGAACCGGTCAAAAAGCACTTGCCGCAGACGCTGCACTTGAAAGGTCTTTCTCTAGTGTGAACCTTGCGGATGTGATCTTTGAGGTCGGGGCGAATCGTGTAGCGAGCTTCGCAGCCTTCGTGAGGACAAGCAAACGGCTTGATCCCTGAAATAATTTCGTATAAAAATAGCTTTTCCAAGTTTTCTTACCTTGGTGGAATCTCATGTGCTGCCAAAGATGCGACGTCTGCGAATAACTTCTTCCGCACGTATCACACACATACGGCTTCAAGCTCTTGTGGGCTCTGCTATGAATCAAAAGTGCTCTGGCGCTATGAAGAACCTAATAGCAAAAAATTAACAATACATCTCAAAAAGCTAACGTCGTACCTGTCCGCATTCATCGCAATTAAAATTTGCAGCATGCTCACTTTCCCTGTGGATCTCCAACTCTGTGATCGTGTTCCAGACCTCCGTGCATCTCTCGCACTGATACTTGAAACCTTCGTCTAAGGCCACGCAAGGTTTTTTGGCTTTCGGTTGTTGCTTCGGGAATTTACGCTTACGACCTCTTTTCTTCTTTTCGGGAAGCACGCAAGGTTCATCGGGTTGCATCAACGGCTCCGTTTTTATAGTGGTCTCGTTGACGTTTTCCTTGTTTTCGAGATGCTTCTTCTTTTTATTGACCGGAATCTCTAAGGCAATTAGCACGTCTTCGATCAACTTGTCCATGACGTCTTCGTTCTTGATATCTTTAACTTGGGTGGTTTTCTCGATGCCGGCGTCGTGTATCTTCGGAGTGTAATGTTTCTTTTTAATTTTGTGAGTGTATAAGATCTCGTGCGATTTGAACGTGCGATCGCAAAATTCGCAAAAAGTCAATTTGGGCAGATAGAAGAGATTGGCCTTTTCGGAACATTTCTTGAGCCAGTGTTGCGAGGCGGTGATGTAGGACTCGAAGGTATCTTTGCACACCACGCATTCGTAATTTTTGTCGGTTTTGTGAGTTTTTTGGTGTTTTAGGAGGATGTGCTTGTCGGCGTAGGTTCTGTTGCAAAATTCGCATTGCAATAGGATTTCCGTCGAGATTTTTTCGATGGTCTTGTTCTCCTTGGGGTCCGTGTCTGGTTCCTTTTTAATTTCGGGGGTGTCCATCAAGTCGTTGCACAAGTCCACGTGATACCCGGCCGTGATGCTGGAGGAAAACACCTCCTGACACTTCTTGCACTTCCAAACTGTTACGTCACTTCTATAGAACTTGGAAATGTCACCTGCCTTCTTACAGTGGTTTTCTTTGTGTATCCTCAAGCGGTTTTCGCTGACAAATTGTTTTTTGCAGTGTTCACAAGTGTTGTCCTTGGAGCTTTCATGGCTACTTTGATGCCGCTCCAAGTTATTCTTACTGACGAACTGTTTTCCACACGTCGGACAATCGTATTTTATACGTTTTCCCTTTTCGATATCGGCCAAGTCGGCGTTGGGCTTCAGTACCACCTTTTCCGCATTAAACTCGCATTGGTGTCTTTGGTACTGGTACTTCGTGGGGTAGTTCGTTTCGCAATTTTGGCATCTTATCATACTTGGAATGTTCAGCTTCGGCTTGCGCAAATTTTCGGTCTTGTACAAGCGCACGGTTCCCAGGCGATCGGAGAAGAGCTTTTGGTGGCCGAAATTCAGCTTGGGACTTATGTTGTAGACGATGGGGCCTTCGGGCTCGAAGGGAGTCTTGCTTATGACTTGGTGGATGGAAATGTCGATATCATACCTCATGGAAGAAATTTTACCAGAGTCGCTTATGAAATGGGAATTTATAACGGAGATCGTCCGGTTATCGTTGGTCATGATGCTTTTAACTACTTGATTGAGGTTTTGGATTCTGATATCAAAACAGCCCTGCCTCGTTGGGGTTGCAAAAATGGAGATTGTTGATTTTTGAAACAAATGAAGAGGGAAACCGCGTGCGTCAAAAGAGATACTCTTTCTGATTTTCAATGGACAACCAACAATCAACTAAATGCTAAACGAAACAAAAAAATTAAACTAGATTTATTTAAAGTGATTTACTACAAAAAATCATCGTTTGGTTCGATTTGGCGAAGAAAAGTGATTGTTTTGACAGGAAATCTGTGAAGAAAATTGAAAACAATTTTGGGAATTTAAACAAGTGTATTTTTTACGATTAAACAAGTTTTAATGTTGATTTTGCTGAAATCGTCGATTGTTTTTTTTTAAGATAACTTATTTAGAAAACACGTTTTAAATTTTTGCCATCGTGATTATCCCAGAGTTCCAACTACAACGGCGACTTGCAACTGCTTGCAATTCATCTCTCTATCCATACTGTATCAAACTGCGACAAAATCAGTCTTTAATCGTGCTTATTTCCTGATTCTTCGTTTCTTTACAATTTTAATTAATCTATCGCTTAATATTAACCCGCTGATATTAATATTCATTATGTTAGTATTTTCCCATTATTTTTCCAATACGTTGGCGCAACTGGATAACGTGGTCAGGTGTGGGTCAGGTGGTCATGTGGTCATCTGCTCATCTGTTTTGTGTGTCATCCGTCAAAAGAGCTGTCATTGTGACAGCAATCAATTTGTGATTAATTAAACCAAATGTTTTCGTTTGAAACTGCCCTCGCTGTCTCATTTTCGTTAGATATACGCGTTTGGAACTACCATACTTGAATCTCTTTTCTTTTATTTGGAAAAATGGTACCAAAGCCGATCTAACCTCAAAGTGAACAATGTGAAACTACTTCTTACGAAACGTACAATGAAGAAATTAAGCGGGTCGTTCCGCTACACGCAGTGGGATCCTTGGCTCATAATCTTCCAAATAGTGTCGCTCCAATGCATCAAGTACGTGTCCTTGGGGCTCGTCCTGGCGCTCTTGGGGAGTTTGGTGGGAGACGCGAGGACCCTGGACCACATTTTCGAATATCACGTCTGTAAATTACGATAGTCGATATTCTTGCTATAGTTTAAGCTTGCAGGAAATTCAGGTGAGGGATTTCGGAGGGCGTATGGTCATCGCAGCTTTCGTTATCGACGCTTTGGCGGGGTAAGAGTGATCACAAACAAGGTGGTTATAAAAGAACATTGTTTTCAGTGCTGTGACGCTGTGGTACGTTGTTGAGAGGACGAAGCAATGTATGGATTTCAGCTGCACTTGGCACTTTATCCATTTAGTCATCTGTTGGTGGTACAATGGTAGCTTCCCCACGACGTTCTCCTGGTGGGCTTTGAACGTCGCCTGCGCCACTCTGATGTGTGTATGTGCAGAGTTTTTGTGCCTGAGAACTGAGCTGAAAGCCATTCCGTTATCTTTGGGTCCTAAGACAGACTTGTGAGGAATGTTGTGATATTTTGATATGGGAATTAGGGTGCCAACCGTCGATTTTTGTAAACATGTATTTAAAAAAATTATTTATTATGATTTAGATCTACATCCATCAGCCACCTAATAATTGTAAAAATCAACACAAATAAATTTCATAACAATATCCTAACGTGTTTCATAACAGGTGTCTTCAATGTGACTAGCGCGTAACGAATTTAATACATCTACCATTGATTCAAAGCTCATACTTTTGAATAGCACAAGAGAAATGGAATTACATGCTAAGTGGGGAATTGACGGTAGTGGTCGGCGTGAAAAGGTAGTACGCCAGCAGAACGTCACTAACATCTTTATAATACTTTAAAATCTATATCGGTTGTGCATATCGCGTGATTTCATGAACCACTACATCCAAAGTTGAAAGCATCACATTTAAACGTTTGTACGCCTGCACGACGGATCAGTTACATTTGCACAAAAGTGCGCATTTATAAATACTATCGGTGCCAAAAGCCCTAATTACCACACATAGACGGTGCAACTAGGACATTAAATGGAAGATTGAGAATTATAATACATGAAGGCATCAAAGTCGCCCACCACAACAGCACATTGAAAATTTGCGTATTCATAGGCACAAACACTGAGGGTACGTCCTAGCGAATGAGTAAAACTACCAGAAAACCCCAAGTCAAAATATATTGCTACATTTGACCTCCGATTTGATTTTGAAAAATAAATCGATTTCAGGTTCGGCGGAATATTTTCTCACAAAAGATAAAAGTTTCGTTGCGGAATGCGCGATGAAGTGGTGTTCTTCCCTTTTACTATAAACTACACGATTACAATCGAACTAGTTCTGAGGGGAATATTCGTCGACTTCCTCGATGATCGAATCTTGTTCTATTCTTTGCCTTTGCAGAGCGAGTTCTTGTCGTTTCTGCAACAAAAATGCAAATATGGGAATGTATCATTTATTGTCTGTACCTCGTCATTGTTGATGAGAATTATTCGATGGTCGAGTTTAGGAGTTAATTGACACGATTCTTGTTCGAGATCGTCTAAGGAGGCTCTGCGCGTTAATCTCGAGGTGTGATGGGCCGGAGGACTCGTTGTCGATTCAACCGTGCTGGCTCTACGGAGGGGTGGGGGTCCGTCTAATTCACTGCCGTCCAGCATCTTCACCAAGCTATGTCTAAAACATCATCAGCAATGTAAAAATATTTTGGCGCACACTTAAATAGTAGATATATACTCAAATTATATGGCCCCTAAACATAGTTTTGACGGTATTAAAAAACGCTTAATGTAAAGTTGAAAAATGAATGCCAACCTAGCGATGCACTCAAAACATTCTGATAGTCGCTGTATTTATTTTGGGTAAAAAACTTACTACTTATGATACAAACTATTGTAAACATCTCGATCTTTATTGATGAACCCTTTCCGACAGACAAAAACCACTTTTACTTTCAATTGAAAAACACCTAGGCCAACGTACCGTTTATGAAAATTGTTAGAAATGACGACAGCCCTGAGCATTTCGCAGATGCATACCCCACTATCTCCAGGTGTTAAATGTCATAAGCAAGATGTTTCATGTGGCCCCACACGAAAAAATTACTTATTCCGATCCACCTTTCGTGTAAATTTCGTGCATTTGTTGTCTTCTGGTCCAAACGTCCGCTAATAAATTACACACTTAGAGAGTTCCCACGGGTTTCACATAATATGATAATAGAAATAATTTTAAAATATTTAGTGTGCACCGTCAACAGTTAAAGTGAAACTGAAAGTAATTAATTTTCAGCCGTTCACCGCACTCGTTCCAGCAAAAAAAAGTCCTTTTTCGTTTAGGCCAAGAGATAAGTGTTTATTTACTAATGGTTTAAATTTTAAAACCATATAATATCTTCGGTTTTTTTACAGATTTTTTTTTATATTTTTCTAGGTCTCCTCATATTAGGGACTGTCAGGTTTAAACTAATATACTAATAAACTAATTAAACTAATAATAAACTAATAAACTACTATACTTCGTGAATCACCCTGTATATGTAGTTTGTCAATTTATTTGTGAATTGTAAAGTAACGACATACATACAAGAACGCCCATTATTTCAAAAGGAAAGGATTATTATTGTAACGGAACATCAGGAATTCCATTTGTTTGGAAGTAGGTACACATCAAGAGCCGACAAAGAAAATACTTAGAATGACGAATGGGAAAATATGATGGGTATGACGTTGTTCTGACCGAACGTTGGCTTGTCCGCAATTTTTTTCATTTTAAAAAATATTGGGGGGTGGTAGGGCGGTAAAATTTTGGGGCTTATGTTCTGATATGCGAAAAATCTTTAAGAAAAAAAAAAACTAGGACCCGATTCTAGCGCCACCTGCCGGGTCGAATTGTGAATTTAAACCATCCAGGCACCCACTCAAACAGACAAAAAATGTCATCAAAATCGGTCCAGTCGTTTATGAGTTCAGCGACATACGCACGTACAGAAGAATTATTATACATATGTATACAGAATGTTATGGAAATGTATACAAATATTTTAGGGGGTGGTAGGACTCGCAAATTTGAACAACTTTTTCAAATAACATTTTTTAGAAATCGCACATTTATTGTGCATTTTTCTGCCCCTTTATTTTCACGAGTCGTTCACAGACATTACATTGAGCGAGAAAACCTTATAATATGTAGTAATAAAAACTTATCGAGTGTTTTTGTCGCAAAAAAGTACCTTTCGTATGTCTACAATCAGTTCTAATCTGATGCTCGCTGCCGGCATAACTAGTTTTTTTTTTTTATATAGGAATTAACAGACATTAAGGGCGGCTGCACATTTCCTACTTACAGATACGATTGTCTGAAACGATTGTCGGATCCGAGCATCTGATGCTCATATAACTGTGAGTTTATATGGTACTGTCGCACACCTACGATCCGATATCGGATCGGACGTCCGAGTCGGATGCAAGCGCAGTGCGTCCGACCGGTCGGAACGACAAAAAGTCGGATCCGACTACCGAAAGGCGCGCTGTGCAATGGTTTTGTATGTCTGTACCGCAAACATAGTGTGCGGTAGTCGTCCGATTCTAAATCGTTTCAGACAATCGGATCTGAAAGTAGGAAATGTGCGGCCGCCCTAAGGATGAAGTTTAAAAAAAAAACACTTGTTTTATCGCCCTGTATCTTCGAAAGAAGGCGGTTTTTCGGAAATCACCAAGGCACGAAATAGTCTTGGAGGGGCCCAAGGACTCGCCCCTTGCATTTTTGGTCAATGTTTAATATACAGTGTGTCCCTGGATGGGGTGCCCATGAGGTGATTTTCTCTATTAAGTTGTTTGGGGAGGAATATTTTTGGTCTAGACTGGTTTTGCTTATCTTACAACTGTAGAAAACTAAAACAGTCAAACATTTGAATCAACCTGTTTTAAATTAAACGGTTTTTTCTTTAATTTTGAAGAATTTTGAAGTCCATAAACTGAAGGCAAAGTTGCCTAGCAACCTGAACACAGTGGCAGTCACGGCTGATACTTTATTCCGAGTAAAATAATAATTAACAAAACAATTTGAACAATCCATTGCGGCTCAAATGAACCCCAGGAATTTTTTCTTGAAATTCTTGGATTACGTGTTGATATGATAGGCCGCCAAGAACGTATCACTCAATTAGAAAAATTCTTTTCTGAAGACTTAGTATTCCGGTTTTTTTTGACAACGATGAAGTTTCATAAAGTTTCAATGGTATTTTTTAGGCGTTGCTAGGCAGTGTTCGGCTTTAAATACTAGATTTATCAAAAATATTGGGACAGACAAAAATTTGATCCTATTCGAAAAAAATAAAATAAAATAAAAATTTATAACAAGCAAAACCAGTCAAGACCAAAAATATTCTCCTCCAAACAACATGTACATGTTTTAGCTTGTCACTATTCAGATTCAGCAGTTCAGAACTTTATTTTAAGATTCTATAGTTACAAGCCATTCAAAAAATGTAGACAGCTTAAATATGGTAGTGCAAAAAGGACGATGGTAAAATAAAGTGCAAGAAACTAAAAATCTTTATTAATGCTGATTTTAGCGTGATCATGAATGATGCGCTCTTATATGAATGAGATTTTGAAATTTTAGATGTATAAGGATGAAAATATTTTATTACACAAAATGATATAAAAATATCAAAAAAAGTATTTATCCCCCACTGAATCACCTCCTTGATATTAGACCTTTTGCATTTCTTGTGGATTTAAAACTATTAATCTAACACAAAACAACACAAAAATTAAAACCAGCAAGTAAAAACACATTTACAAGCCTCACCTTCTGGACAAAGTCACTAATGATTGTCTGTGTTTGGAGTGCTTCTTCGTTTTTCCTAATCGCATGTTGATGGCTTGGAAATGATTCTGAATAGCCAATCCTAGTTCTGGACACTCGCCTTCGTCAACCTGAAATCCACATGTCGTAATGATGTAGCTTGCTTATCAATGGACCAAATCACCAAAATTTCTGCATCTTTCAGCATAACGTAACCGTCGCATCCGGAATGCATGTAACTCTTTGTGGCCAATCTGTAGTATTGGTCCAAATTCAGATATTCATCTCCTATTCTTACAAATGACACATCGACCCGTTGTCCCGGAGGTTTAGTGGGATCGAAGGCGAAACTCACGCCGGCGACTTGCGGAAATCGGCCCTCGAGTTTCGGGTACATGCAGACACCGTTTTCTAGAGCTTCTAGAATTTTGTGTCCTGAAAATATTTTGTAGACGTAATGTGGTAATTCTTTACAACCTTACCTTTTAATTTAAGAATTACGAGAGGATCCCTCATGGGAACTATGGTGGTCAAATCCCGGACGGTGAAGTCCCCAGCTGGATGTACCTGATCCGATCGGAAAGTTCCGGAATTCAAAATGACTAAATCGGCTCCAGTGGCGGCGAGGACCACGTCGCAAACCTGTACAATTATATATATATATTTTTTTAATCAACGAATGATTAATTATAAATAGTTCTTTGATCACTCAATGTGACATTTATGACGCAGTAGCGCAATTTGGTTGCAACACAATTTGCATTCTCTGCCAAGCCGCCACGAAAATCTTTAATGTAACACTTGTATTGTGGACTGTGTGGCATCTTTAAAGAGAAAACAATTTTTAATCTAATTATGTAAGCACTACTTTCTTATATGGCAGCAGAAAAATTAATATTCAATTAATCAACTACTACATATTTATGATCGATCGCCCTGTCAACGCGACCTGACAATTACCCAATTTCCCAAATTAGACTCGGAAGTCCTGATCGAGGTGAACCGCCCATCTAAGGGTACAGAAAAACATCCCAGAACCTCGTGCATCTTTCCTTCGACGATACCTACAAAAATCGCAGTTGAAAAAAACGAGTGGATGTACATTTGTTCAACATACTCGTAAATTTGTCGAGTTTCTCTTTTAATTTGAGATCCTCTGCGAACGATGAAGTGACGTTAATTTCTTCGATGATCACCTCGGGGGCACCGTCATTCGGTCTTTCGAAATTGACTGTGATTTTGCTGAACTGTCTGAAATCCGTGCCGCTTTTTACGATTTTTTTGCCGTTCACTTCTCGGATTTCGAATATGTGGTCGTGGCCTCCTAGGATCAGATCGATGTCGTCGCAGTTCTCGGCCAACTTGATATCGTTCGGAGTCCTCATGTGGGTGAGTGCGATCACGTAGTCGCAACCCTGAGTAAAGATCATAATATTGTATACATATTCTAAGTTGGTGGATTTCATATGCGTTTGAACCGTACGTTTTCTACGACCACGCATTTTATGCAAGTCACAGACCATATTATATTAATATTAATTGAGCTATGATCCATGCAGGTAGGCTTATTCTTGTTTGAAATACTAATCAGATCAATCGCTGTTAAATGTATTCTAATGACAGTCCACGCGAAAAAAGAAAGTTTTCGTTAGTGGTCGTAAAGAACAGTTGGAAATGGACAGTTACTTCCTGCTTTAACTGGGCGGCTAATTTCTGTCCCGCTTCCACGAAATCGAGGAAAGTGACCATTTCCGGATTGATGGTCGCTAGGGTGTCCAACCATTCCTTCTCGACCAATCCCAACAGACCTATCCTGTGTCCCGCCCAATGTACCACGTGGGTGATCCTCCCTTCGCCCAACGGTCGACCTGTCTCGTTGTCCAAAACGTTCGACATCAGCCAGGGAAAGTCTGTCTGCGCGACCCATTGGGATAGAACCTCGAGGCCGTGATCTGCGTTTGTAAACAACAATAGAACATGAAAATTGGGGCTCTTTTGAGGTGCTAATGAGGAAATGTCCACGGCGAAGTGATTTCACCTTGAACTTGACTCACCGAAATCGTGGTTCCCGAGAACGGCGCAATGGGTGCCGACGTCGTTCAAGACGGGAACCATTTGCTCTCCTTTTGTGTAGGTGCTCACTGCGGCAAATAAAAAACAAAGAGGTGTTGTATTGCAATAAATTTATTGTGTTTTGTTTAATTAGTAAGGAACTAATAACACGTTAGATAGTCTGGCTCGTTCCGATAAACATAACGATAAACATTCTTGGAGAATCGTAGTATGTAACTTTTTATCATCAAATAACGATAATATCGTTTTGAACGAATCCAAGTGTCCAAACAACACTTTTGGAGGTGGATAATTTTCCCTGATTCTAAATTAAGCGGTTATCAAAACATGTACTCAACATAAAACCCCGCAATAGGTACATTATAAGCATTTTATTCTTGTCATAGAAAAAATATTATGTTTCGCCTTCAATTCTGGTTGGGAAAATAACTCGGTTATGTAACGATTTATTTTCAAATAACATCAATGTCATGCGTATAGAAGCACGGATCTCAACTCGTCCTGATTATAATTTTTTTTAGTCTGCGCCTATTCGTTATCGTTGCTTCAACGAATTTAGAAAATCATGAAAAAGTCACAAAACCTTGAACGTAGTGTCGTACCGATAGAATGTCTCTGATATTTAAGACTAAAGCATTACAAATTGAGAGTCGCACCGTGAAAAATCATTAAATACCATTAAGGTATAATAAAAATAGAAAGGTCAAAGTGTGAATAAGACAAGAATGAAAACGTCAAGTGCATTTAAAACAAAATTAACTAAACGTTTATTTGTAACTACTATTGCCGATATTATTTTAATTCTTACTTAAATACCGCCAAGAATGTATTAGAATTAGAAGAATTTGTCGCATAGGAGTAAAAATTCTCTTTGAACTTTAACTGCGTTTTGCAAATTTTTTGCTCCAATTTCGACGATTTTAATTGTTCGGTTGGCTGTAAAAGCAGAATGAGTAGGAAAAACCTGAATATCAAATATAATAGCACAATGTCAAATAATGTAAACAAATAACAAGACAAAATATGTGATAAAGAAGCTACTAAATTACTATTTTCTTTGAAGTCATTCTTTATGGGTAAGGTCAGAAGATTGCTCCGTTTATCTCGAAGAATTTTTTGTAAGAAAAAGCACATTCATGCAGTAAACTTTGATATTATGTAAAATTGGGTCTGGTCCAATAACTTTCAATATTCGTGTCTAATTTAAGCAAGAAGTTAGAACTTTGATACTTACTTATTAAGAAATTAGTAATTTTGGGTCATTTCATTGTGCGACCTAAAAGTTTAATAATCAAAATTATGACTTTTTTCATCTTCAAAATGTATGTACAAGTCAGTATTATGTAATACAAAATAATTATTGCATGTTTCATCATCCCCCAAAACTGTGGTTCGCTTTCCGCTTTTAGTGTAGATATTTTGATTCACCCACAAATTTGTTTAAATTTCATATCGGTCAAATTGTACAACAGTAAACAATTTCTGATCTCAGTATTTCTGATGAATCATTTTATAAAATCTTTAAAACAGATCTAAATAAAATTGACGATAGGAGGTATCTACACGTACGCGTTTAATAGTTATTTACATTCGTGAGCGGCAACTTACATTTTACAGGGCGAAATCGATTTGAAGCACGACGCGCCAGCGGAGTGCTTTAATGATTGAGCCCTGTAAAATGGTTAACGCGCAAGATTTGTATTAGACTTTTTGGCCGACGACAAGTTTTAATTCAACGAAATTTGAAAAAAATTGCAATGTCATGTTGACAGTTCAGGCCATGCATCCGAATCCATTCGTTTGAAACGTCAAAACGTCGAAACATTGAAATTGTCTTTGTGTATTTTCGTATGTCTTTCAAACACTCAACAATTAAAAACTTGTGTAAATGGCGTTTTAATAAGTATGCTTTCGTTGTACAAGCAGTTTCTTTTTTATAAACGTATTTTAAGAACGAAAATTTGTGTGAATTTTTACCGCACTGTGAAGCATAAAAACCTCCATAGTTACAGTTCACGTAGATCTTCATGTTTACAGTTCACGAGGCCAAAAATATATTTACATGAAAAAACAATGACCTTCTACACTTTTACTTAGAATTACTTTTTAAAAAGATCTGTTTATCTTGTGAAGGTAAAAGCAATTCAAATCTAAATTAAAAAAGAAAATCTATAAACAAAATTGTCAAACATAGTCGTTAGTAGTTTGCTGTTAATTTAGCTAAACTGAACCACTCGCAATTTTCAAACAAGCCCTTTTCAAACTTTACTCTACAAATAGCATATGATTAAAAAACATCAAAGGGTCATGGAAAAAATATGAAAACCTTTATCTATTTTATTATTCCAATATTGCCCTAGGCACAGTTCCTAATAATTCTTGTATTTGTTTGGAATAAAGAGGCACTCACACATGCTTGGTGAAAACGCGTCCCCACTGAACAGCACAAGGGGATGTAAATGTTGAAAGCTCTTGATCGCCGTGCAGAACCTCGCTGCGCCGCCCACCGGCTCCGGGGCCACCCTCGACTCCACGTTGTACACATCGTTAAAGTGCAGAATGACCAAATGCTGAGCCATCGCGCCGCCCGCCAAAGTGTTGACAGCCCTCCGCCCTGCAGCTCGCACCTCCAGCGACGCCTTCAAAATTAGCACTTTAGCTAAATTGCCAGACAAAGCGGCGGAATATTCCGATTGGAAAAATAGAGAAATTAACCTGCTTGAGCCACCCAACCACACTGGTGACTTTGCTGGTGACTTCTGGGGGTACTTCAATACTATGTTCCTCCACCAAGGAGCTCCATTTTGCCCTGAGAGCGGCCTGTGCCGCGAAACTTGCCATAGCCCCCTCACCGACTTTTGTTAGGATTAGAACAGCATTCCTCCAAACCTCACAACTTGAATTAATTGCATGCATTTTTGGAGTGACGGAAAATATGGACTTACTCGCTCTATGCAGACTCGGGGTCTGCACGTTCCTGCACGTGAATGTTGATATTATTAATCCGTTTATCGATTCCTCTCATTTCCACGATGGATTTTTATTCGAACGATTATTTATTCTGACGGCGAATGTATTGATTTGGGGAGATGCGGTGCAGATCGGTCGAGACTGGGCGAAATTCGGTGGTGGTACCGTGGGATTTGGAGCACGACTCGTCGCACATTATTAAATATTTAACATTTTCCCGGCGTCAAGGAAGGCCGGAGCGAAGGACGAACCGGAGTTTCTCTGCAGGATGCTTCTGACATCTGTTGGTAGGTTAGGTAGATGACATTTAGAGAAATGTCAAAGGAAAGCGCGCATGTCACTAGATTACGTAATTTACCCATTCCACACGTTATAACTATAATATAGTGTATTGTGAGTTGCCTATACAGAGTGAACATAAAGTTCCGCACAAAATTCATAATTTAGTTATGTAATGTTCTTGCGAAAAACGCTCGAACAGGTCGATTTTTGTTTTCAAATTGCCATTTTTTGACATAATTTTTTTTTACCATTTTACCATTTTTTACGCTTGTTGAATAGAGAATTGAAAAGTGTATTTAAAACCCAAAAAAAATTGGGAGTTGCCATTTAAAAAAATTGATGAGGGTGTCATGGTTCAAAAAAGGATGACGTCATCAAAAAAAAAATGTCAAAAGATAGTTAAATGATCCCTCCAAAGGAATTAAATTTATAGGTGGCCGACCGAAAATTGTGAACGTCGATCGTACGAGTACTACAACTACTACAATACCTGCAAAAAACTAGAAGATAAAACTATTACATATGGATGTCGGGATATTACTTATACTCATATACTGTATCAAAACGTAAACGGTCTTAGAACTAAGACTACGGAAGTACTACATAATAATGTTAATTTAAACTACGATATAATTGTTCTCACTGAAACTGGTCTTGATGAAAGTATCGCTACATCTGAAATCTTCAATGGTGATTATACAGTTTATAGAAGAGATCGTGACACCACTTCAAGTGAAAAATCAAGAGGAGGTGGTGTGTTAATTGCAGTACTGTCTAAATATTCATCCCATCAAATATTTACTCCGGAGAATATTAATAGTTGTGAAAATATTTTTGTATCTGTTCTTATAGGTAGAGTGAATTTTGTTGTAGGAGGGGTATACATACCTCCATCATCCAATATTAACGTTTATCTAAACCATTTCTCTGCTATTGATTATATTATTGATAGATCTCCGAATAGTAAGATTTGTGTATTAGGTGACTACAATTTACCAAATTTCTCGTGGGTTGCTAAGGACAACTTTGTGGGCTTCTCGCCTGTTACTGTCAATTCTATACAAGATCAAATTATTGTCGATTCTCTCAATTATTTAGATTTTTCTCAATTTAATAACATAGTTAACTCCACCAGCACCTGTTTAGATTTAGTCTTGTCAAATTGGAATAATGTTGTGGTATCTAACAGTGATTTTAGTATTGTACCTAAAATTGATAAATACCACCCCCCACTTTCTGTTCTAATATCTATCCCTGCTGATCATGCAGAAATGGGTAATAACTTCAAATTTAAGTATAATTTTAAGAAAGCTCCTTATGAGGTAATCAACGACTATTTGGCTTCTCTTGATTGGTCTAGCTTTTTTGCTACTTCTGAAGTCGACACCAATGTTGATATTTTTTATAATATTCTATATGATGTTTGTGATAAATTTGTTCCCAAGATTGTTTTAGGGGATTGCCATTTTCCCAATTGGTTTTCTAATTGTACTAAATTGTTGATAAAAAAGAAAAATCGTTTTCATAAGAAATTTAAAAGATCACAGTCTATATTTTATTATAACAAATTTAAAGAATTTAGAGTATTAGTTAAGAATTCTGTTGAAGCGGATTATAAAAGATTTATTAAGTACACATAACATAACATCAACTTAAATTCTAAATATTTCTGGAATTATGTCAACTCAATGAGGAAAACAACTATAGAGTTCCTAGTTTTATGTATTCTGACGACAAAAAATCAAACGATCCGGTAACCATATGTAACATGTTCGCTGGCCATTTTCAAAGTGTTTACGTTAATCAAGGGAATTCAAACCCAAAAGTCTATGGAAACTTCACTAACTTTGATTGTTCACAGAACATAGCTGATATAGACATCACATGTGACCTTGTCTTCACCAAATTAATCTCACTTGATAACAGTACCAATCCAGGTTCGGACGGCATCCCGGCCTATTTCTTGAAACTATGCAGTCCAACTCTGGCTCTTCCTGTCACCCATATCTTTCAATTGTCCATAAAGTCTGGAACTTGTCCAGATAAATGGAAGAAGTCTTACATTTTGCCTTTATATAAGTCTGGAACTAGAAATGATATTCATAATTATCGACCAATTTGCTCTATCTCTTCGTTATGTAAAATTTTGGATTCAATTATTACTGATAAACTGATGTCAACTTTTAAAAACGTAATTTCTATCAATCAGCATGGGTTCATGCCCAAACGCAGTACTATCACCAATCTCTTTGTATACAATAACTACATTATCCAGACTCTTGAACGAGGAAACCAGGTCTATGCAGTCTACACTAATTTTTGCAAGGCCTTTGATCGTGTAAATATCTTACTACTGCTTACAAAACTGTGTAGATATGGGGTAATGGGGAAAGTTTTGAAATGGCTTGCTTCTTATTTGATTGGTAGAACCCAGTATGTCCAACTTAATGGATTTTTGTCCAAAGAGATTCATGTAACCTCAGGCGTGCCACAAGGAAGCCATCTTGGTCCGATATTGTTTCTACTATTTATTAATGATATTGTTCAATGCTTTATGTTCGCTTCATTCTTGTTATTTGCGGATGACTTAAAACTTTTTTTAGAAATAAATAATGAAAACGACGCCATCAAATTTCAAAAAGATCTTGAAGCTTTAAATAAATGGTGCATTGGAAATGATATGGATTTAAACATTGCTAAATGTAAGGTAATATCATTTTCGTGGAAAAAATATTTTACAAAAAATGATTATTTTATTGGGGCCAAGAAATTGACAAGGGTTGAATCTATATCAGATCTTGGTATCATTATGGATTCGCGTTTAAAATTCAGCCTTCATATTGATAACATAATAAGCAGATCATTAAAATTAGTGGGTTTTATTAAAAGACAATGTAAAAATTTTAACAATATAATGGTCATTTTAAACCTATTTTACTCACTAGTGCGGACTATATTAGTATATGGTTGTGTGATATGGAATCCTTATTATAAAAACAATAACGATCGTATTGAACGTGTTCAAAGAAAGCTGGTTAATTTTGTTTTATGCAAATTGAAAATTAATAAACAAAACATTTTGTACACAGACCGGCTTAAGCTGTTGGGTATGGATTCTCTTGAATCAAGACGCAAAGTGCTATTGTTAACCTTTGGTTTCAAAATTTTTCAAAATTATTTTGATTGTCCTGAGTTGACTTCTATATTCAATATTCGCGTCCCAAGTTACAATACTAGATGTACTGAGGTTTTGGCCATTGATTTTCACAGAACGAATTATGCTTATTACTCTCCATCTATGAGAATGGCTCGATTAATAAACGAGTTGCCCCATTGTGTTGACATTTTCAATTGCAATTTGAGTCAGTTTAAAAAAAAATTACGTTCTGATTTGTGCGTTTAGAATACCTATATTTTTTTTGTTTGGTTTAAGTCTTCTTTTTATAGACTATTTGTAGAATGTACCTGTTTAGTTTAAGTGATTTTGTAAATTTTGCCTTTTTTAGGCTTGTCCTGTTGGCAAAATATATTATTATTATTATAATAAAATGTTTGAATTAAGATGGCAATTTAAAAACAGAAATCGACCTGTTCGAGCGTTTTTCGCAAGAACATTAAATAACTAAATTATGAATTTTGTGCGGAACTTTATGTTCACTCTGTACATACAAGGTGCAAAGTTTAACTGGAATCAATTCAGTATCTTCACTGCAATTGATTTTGCGAAAAATTCCTGAAACACGTCGATTTTTGTTTTTAAATTGCCACTTTTTAGCTTGATGAGCTTTCTTTAGTTTTTGTTCAGGGGGCTGTAACTTTTTTTTCAAATGGGAAGATAAGGAGTGAGCAACAAAATTCGTGATCGCAGTTGACTAAACGTACATCTGTTCTTTTACTTTACTGTTTACAATTCACATTACTCGATGATATTTTACACAATCGTATCGATCAAGATTCGACTCAAAATTTTGGATTCAGAGGCTCCTACGATCACGAATTTTGTTGCTCACTAGTTATGTCTACCGACACATCATTGGAAAGCTTATAAAGAAAGGAATACAACGGTGTATTTTGTTTCATGTATTTCTATCTCATTTGAGAATAAGTACCTAAGAAGTGTTATTTGGATGTTTCAGTGTGTTTCTTTTTCTTCGTGCGGGTTTATTATCTTACTTAGCGTCTCTTTTTTCAATATTTTTTTTTTTGCAAAACTTTGTTAGTTTTCATCATTTATTTGACGAATAAGTAGTGATAGTTAATAAGAATAATGCACAATTTAAACGGCGAAGTCAACATAGACAAAATTGGCGTTTTTGGGGTGACCATAATTCTTGCTGGGTGCGGGAAACTCACACTCAACGTCCACATAAACTAAATGTGTGGGCTGGGATAGTTGGAGATAGGATCATAGGACAAGTGTTCTTTCCTGAAAGTCTTAATGCAGAAAGATATCTGCAGTTTCTTCAAGTCTACACCACAAAACCCGATAATCTTGAAGATTTGCAACAACGTATTACCTATGAAATTCAGCAAATCACTCCACAAATGTTGTAAAATGTAAGAAATGAGTTTTATTATCGTCTTGCATTTTGTCAAGAAAGACTTGGTGAACATATTGAACATCTGTTACATTAAAAAACATTATACTTACTTTAAACGAGATTTTTTTAAAATCAAGTCCTACAATTTTCAAACAGTAAACCTACCAAAAAAGAAATAGATTAAAGTTGTTTTTATTTGTTTCTTCTTACATTATTAGCTGGAAAAGTAAAAAAAATATATTGTTGTACTCTTTTTTTATACGCTTTCCAATGATGTATCGGTTGACATATCTTCCCATTTGAAAAAAAAACCTTAAGGGTGGTTACCGCTCCCTGAGTAAAAACAAAAGAAAGCTGATCAGGCTAAAAAGTAGCAATTTAATATCCAAAATCGACGTGTTTCAAGAATTTTTCTCAAAATTAATTGTAGTGAAGATACTGCATTTATTCCAGTTAAACTTTCCAGTCTGTATACAGGGCATCACGACACCCTTCTTCTTTTTTGTATTTACACGCACGATGTTGAATTTTTGACTTTTGTTTTCAGCAAATTTGAAAATTCATATTTTTAGAATGGGTGATGATGTAAATTTTTTATGGACTGAAAATATTTTTGTACATATTTTTGTACAATATTTTATTATAGCTGATTGTAAAGTTATCATAAGATATAAGAAGAATATAAGCACCACATAGAGTGACCGTAGACTGGACGCCGAATAAAACGTTTTAGAAAGAGTATAGAAGCCAATCCATCAGGAGTCAGCACACGACGCTTGACAGTGCAAACAGATCTTTGCGATCCATGATTTGGCATATTTTACATGAACAAAACTTACATCCATATCATGTTCAAAATGTCCAGGCTTTTAAACCGGAAGATTTGCCTCGTCGTGTTCAATTTTGTGACTGGCTATCAAACCGACGTCGATGCTCACTGTGTCAATAAGATCCTGCCTACAGATGAAGCAGGCTTTAGCCGTGAAGGTATGCGTAATAGCCATAATACACACATTAATTTGGAGCATTGAAAATCCGCACGCAATTTAAGAATATCACATTCAAGGAGCCAGTTATTTAGAATTTTCATCACAGAATTTGAATGATCTTTTAGAAGAGGTTCCTCTATAAACACGCCGTGAGATGTGGTATTTGCAAGATGGAGCTCCTCCACATTATGCTGCTATTGTACGGGAGTGGTTAAATGCTAATTATCCAAACAAATGCATAGGACGTAGTGACCTGTGCCGTGGCCGTCTCGCTCCCCAGATTTAAATCCATGCTATTTTTTTTTTGTGTGCGGGCACATGAAGCAGTTAGTCTATACTTCTCCTGACATTTTGAACAATTTCTATAAATTAGGTCAATGTTAAATGTCAAATCATATTAATTTGTACTTCCGACAAAAAAAAAAAAACAACGGGCAGAAGTGAAAACTTGAACATTAACGTTGTGCATTTTTGAATATTTTGGAATGGTTAGGGAATAATTTCGCACGAATTGCTTTATTTAATTTTAATAATAATATTAATTTATAATATAGTCTAAAAGTACTATCATTTATGTGGTAAAATACAATATTCATTTACACACACCAGAAAAATCTAGGGATATTGCTTTAATTTTACCAATTTGATTTAAAATCACTTATAATATTGCAAATTTTTATACAATTTATTCCTTTTTTGTGTAGTAAACAACTGCTTAAAATGTTTTCCCTTGTTTTCGCATTTTTTTTAAGTTTTACACCTTTAGTTCGTATACCGATATCAGAGTCACTCCTTTTCTTCAAAGATAATTCTGATAAAAATCTAGAACTCATGAACATTTCTCTCCGTGTTAATCAGAAAAGACAATTGCACGAAGATCTTTAAGTCCAGGCGAAATGCGCAGGGCAATAGGGATGCTCGAATCGGGTTCGCGGCAAGTTGATGTTGCTCAACGTTTGGGCACACACCAAAGTGTGATATCGCGTTTAAACGCACGTTATCGTGAAACCGGCGACGTTTCTGAACGTCATACAGGGCGAAATGGAGTATAGTCTGAATTCTGTAACTTCAACACACCCATAAACCGGCGCAGAAGTAAAATTAGGGACCGGACGGGTCTTATTTTGAATTTCGCCTCTTGAAAGGGGAGGTCGGCGCTTGGCCAGTGGCTCGCATCCTTCAGCTCGCATGCCTCTGCTGTGTCTATTATTGTGTGGTGCGCCACTGGTGGATTTCAAACCGACTCGGTCGCGCAGAAAATGGCGGTTAGACATGTTGAAGTTACAGAATTCAGACTATAACAACCCCTATTCAGGACAGATTTATTCGTTTAAATGCTCGCAGAAGCCGCACCATAACAGCTCCAGAACTCAACTTACGTCTGCACCTAGTGCATCAAGTGACTGTCGGTCCTGATACCAATAGAAACAGATTACGGGAAGCCAATTTATACTCTAGAAAACCTTGGAGGACTCCACCATTAACAAGAGGTAATCGCGGAGCTCGATATCAATGGGCTCGGGAAGATGTTGATTGGAATTTGTACCAATGGGTAAACACTCTGCGTGTGGAGAGAGCCTGGTGGTGCAAACCGCTTGCCACATATGCAGGTCCATCCTCACCAAGATAGCAGAATCATGGTTTGGGGTGGAATACAAATCGGAAGAAAAACGGATCTCGTTTTGATTGAGAGATACCTAACTGCAGCCCGTTATAGGGATATTGTTCTGGCATCTGTTGTCGTGCCTTATGCCAATAACTTTGGCGACAACTTTATGTTAATGCAGGATTATGCAAGACCATATGCAGCAAGGTTATTCACTGAATTTTTGGAAGAACAGCAAATTTCGGTTTTACAGTGGTCAGCCAAGTCGGCTGATTTGAATCCCATCGAACTTGCATGGAATACACTCGGGAGAACAGTTTTGCGTATGAGCCTTCCCAGGAAGAATTGACAGGGTGTAGTCGCAAAAGACCATAGATGACATAGTGGAAAGCATGCCTCGACGATGCAGAGCTGTCTTAAACAATAGGGTTGCACATAATATTCTATATTAAGGGCCAGAAAATTATTTTTATTTTGCTTTTGATAAACATTATTTTTTGAAATTACGCTTATTTCGTACAAAAATTAATAAAATGGGTTAAATTGTATTAAGTTTAATTTGAAATAAGATTAAAAATTGGAAAACATACTTTAAACTGTAAAAAAATATATAAGTTTGCAAAATTTACAAATATCCCTAGATTTTTCTGGTGTGTGTATTACGCTATCGTACACAAACATGACAATTTATGTTACATTAAAATTTAACACTTCAGAACTATTACAATTATTTTACATTAAAAAGTTTATCTCTCAGAAAAATCAACTTTTATCCATAACTGATTTCAACGACTCTTTCACCATCATCATTACCAGCATCATCATCGCCAATCTCTAAAACTGATACAATAGGTTTATGGTAGCTGAAGTAAGAAACGAACAATTTTGATTCGAATCTATTTAAATGTCTAATAAAGACCGCATCAATAGTAGTTTTGTATTTCGTTGTGCTAAGATTGCGATCATTTGACATCGTTAAACCAAATTCATTATTTAAAAATTCAATTAATTGTTGATTTTTATCGTCTGCAAAGTTTATGTTGAAATCTCCACTCAAAATCATTGGCAAATCATCAAAGCTTTCCCCAATTTTTTTTTAAGCAATGCAGATGCGTCATGAGAATAAATGAATAAATTTTCATACAAGAAGTCTCGTATAGCACGAAATGACTTATCTGGAGAAATGTAAACGACAACCATAATAATGAACTGATTATCAACAGAGTGGCAACGACTTATACACATATCGCCGATATCAGAAACAGTAGCATTAAACAAGCTGGTGTATTTCGCATGCACATCTATATAATTAGTGCAGTAATGAACTGTGTTCATATTTTGATAATTAGCTACTCCTCCCGCTGGACGATTATTTCTTTTGAAACTCGCAACAAAGAGAGGGGGATATTACCTCCTCTCCTACGCCGCGCCGGCGCGGCCGTTTACCCTCCCTCCGTCTTACGAATTTTCGATCAGGCCACGTGTCCTGACGCGACTTTAACATTTTTTTACCCATCCCAAAAAGTGATCACCGCCGCTAAAGAAGTTTTTACTTCAAAAATTACATCGCTTTTAAACCAATGTCAGCGGTTCTCACTAGCACATTTCAGTGCTTTGACTGTAGACAAAAAATTTTCTCAGTTAAATTTCTTTAAATACGATTAAAGTTATGTTCGGGGGTGCGGAATGGAGGGTTTGAATTTCGACACCCTGAAGGAGTAGACGGGCGTTTAAAAAAAAAAGAACCACCCTGAAGGAGTAGACGTAGAACTTTAAAATTTGGTGTAAATACTTAGTACATAAAGATAAACAAATGATTAGATTTTGAGAAAAAAGCAACAAGATTTATTGATAAAAACATTAATAATGCGTTACATCTCCGCGCCTTCTTATGCATTCAGCAACTCTTCTAGGCCTGCTGGATGTTAGATGATCCACTTCATTTTGGGGTATTTCAGTCCAGGCTCTCTGAAGGTGTTCATGTAATTCACCTAATGTGTGGGGAGGGTGAGATAAACGACGTAGCACTAAGTCCATCATGTCCTAGACGTGTTTTATGGGATTTAGGTCTAAAGATCTGGGCGGCTAAGGCAAACAATGAATATTATTGTCTGCTAAAAAGTTTGAAGTAATGTTAGCAACATGAGGCCGTGCATTATCTTGCTGATAAATTGCTTCTGGAATATTCTGGATGAAAGGAACGGCAACTGGTTCTAAAATGGTGTCAATATAACGGCGAGCGTTTAATGTGCCCGGAATGAAGAACAAAGGAGACCTGCCTCCTTGGTGTATTCCCCCCACACCATTACCCCAGGTGTTAAGCCCGTTTGGCGACGTTGAGCATACTCTAAATTTTGTCTTTGCCCTCTAGGTCGTCTAACCCTTAAACGCCCGTCAGACTGCCATAAGCAAAACCTGGACTCATCGGAAAAGACGATCTCTAGCCATTCCAGGCCCCAGTGTTGTCTGTTGTGGCTCCACTCTAATATCGTAACTTTTTGTTGCCTCGTCAATGCGATGCGAAAATACGGACGGTGCGAACGTAATCCAAATGCGCGTACCTATTTGGCGATAAATGGTACTCATGGACACTCTACGACCTATTGCTCTTATCCAGTTCACTGCAACCGCTCAAGATGGTTCTATGGGGTCCTTAAGTGCACTCCGTCGTAACAGCCAATCTTCACGTGCTTGTGTTACTCTAGAACGTCCACTACCTCTCGGATCGGCCTGCAGGTGTCCTTCCTGCCAATCTCTCCAAATGCGTCGAACAGTTGCATGTGGTCTGTCCATCCGTCTGCCAATTTTACGAAATGCTAAACCAGCCTCGTGCATCCTGACAATTCGCCCTCTTTCAAAGGGTGTAAATTCCTGGAAATTCGACCGTCTTCGAACTCGTAGCATTGCTTAAGACACTAACAGTCACACTAAGCAAGTAAAACCGACAAACTATTGACACAAATAAAATAAAACAAAAAGCGCCACCAACTAAAAACCGAAAGAAAAATGTTTTTACAAGTGATCGATTGTCTTCAAAATTTAATCGTTTGTTTCTCTTCATCTACTAAGTATTTACACCAAATTTTAAAGTTCTACGTCTACTCCTTCAGGGTGGTTTATTTTTTTTTGAAACGCAGTGTATGATATTTGTCATGATAAAGTTAATATTGTCAAGAGCCACTTTACAATGGAAATTCTGATTTATGTAGTTATTTTATTACGATTGAAATAAGCAATTTATTCTACCCCTATCTAAAGTGATAATTAAGCATACATTACTGAACAGTACTTTTTTGAAAATTTTTAGTAAAACGAACCTTTCGTTTTCGCGCGTATAATAATAATATTTCCAATTATGTAATAAAGAAATTTTGGCTTCATAAACGAATAAGAAACCTCCAAAACATATAATGTTATTACGCCGTACAGTTTGCAGAGGCAGACGGCAAGCAGACCCCAATAGTTGGGTTGAAACTAAATCCGGCCGGACAGTCATAAACATCAAATTCACCGTTCGAACAACGAACGTACTTGGTGCAATCGGATGGATATGCAACAGTAGAAGAAGGGTTGTTGGCGCAAATCTCTGCTATTCTCTCCTCGTCCGATATTTCTGGTGTTGTGGTAACAGTTGGCTCTGCAGTAGTTGTGATCGTGCTAGTAGTACTAGCCGCGGTACTGGAAGTATCAGGAGCTTCGGTTGTATCCGTGGAAGGTGCCGGTGTAGTACTAATCGTTTGGGGAATTGTTGTGGGTTGTGTTGTAGCATCGCTGGAAGATTGTACGGTTGTTGTTTCAATAGGTTCCTCGGTGTCAACAGTTGATGGTGCTGTTGTAGTAGTGGTAGGGGACTGTGCAGCAGTTGTTTCAATAGGATCTTTGGCTGTTTCATCTGTTGATCTATCTGTATCTTCATCTGACTCCTCCCACGATTCTTGAGATTCGTCATTTGTATTATCATCCGATTCATCCGGCAATTCTTCATTTGATTCATCTGCATCTTCATCTGATCCATCCGGCAATTCTTCATTTGATTCATCTGCATCTTCATCTGATTCATCCGGACATTCTTCATTTGATTCATCTGCATCTTCATCTGATGCATCCGGCAATTCTTCATTTGATTCATCTGCATCTTCATCTGATTCATCCGGACATTCTTCATTTGATTCATCTGCATCTTCATCTGATTCATCCGGCAATTCTTCAGTTGATTCATCTGGATCTTCATCTGATTCATCCGTGTCTTCATTTGATTCATTTGGTGTTTCTTCAGTAGAGTCTTCGGACTCATCTTCTGAGTCTTCCCACGAGTCACACGAATCGTCATTCGGTTCGTCTGTGTCTTCGTTGGAGTCTTCGGTCTCTTCACCAGGTTCTTCGCATGGTTCAACTTCTTCCCCTACTCTCTCACACACTGTGTTGGTTGCCAACGAGCAGATATTCAGTTTTTCATCGAAATGGTACCCAGTTGGACATAGAAACAAGTATGCGGTCCCCCTGTTGCACACGTAGAACTTGTCGCAATCTTGGTGAGCAATAGGCCCGTCGAATCCACCGCACCACTCTGTGTCAGCTGAAAATCTATTTGTGGAAAAGAAAAAGGCAATTATTGGGACACTTACAGGTCGTCAGTGCTGCGATGACGCACACCGAAAGAATTATAAACGGTCGTATCATTGCATGCTTTGATGTCAACAGACAAAAGATGCTGGCACAAAAATGAATGAACTGGAAAAATTCTTAGGTTTTATTGGTATGGGTATTACCGATTATCTGATATTTCGATAGATTTATGAGGCTGCTATGGCGGATTACTTACAACCAACAACAGCTATTTTATAAGGTTTGATTAGTTTACAAAATATTTTCGACATTAATTGGTTTTAGAGTATAGTGATTGATGAAACTATCATCATCAGGTCACATAACAAAAATATTTTGGTTGCTATTTGGAAAATATGTAGAGATAAGGTTTTGTTTCAGCTATTCTAATCGATAATATACACGGTGTCAAGAAAACACCCGTAATAATTTTAACCAACCACAACATCAGCAAGTACACCAAATTAAGAAATTGATTTTTGCAAAATTCGCTTGGGCGGAACTCCCTAGATGCCCTAGAACCTTCCAACAAACACCGTTCTTGAACGACTGGGTGCATGTAACAAGCGACTTCGAAAACTGTCTAAACAAACTTCGTAAAAAATGTGATTTTTTTATTTCAAAACTGCGAAATGTGAATTAAGCAAAGTACTGAACCATGGTTTTACAAAATTACAAAATACAACAAATGAACGATAATCATCACAACTCAACGGTATAACATGTTATATCCTAGTCCTAGACATTTAAAAACGTTGATAAAGTAGCGGGATTATACAATTACATATTGCCAAAAATACCATTTCTTTTGTGGGGTTGCTGGATACTTGTAGCCGTGAAATCTTCAGGTTCATAACAATACCGTGTGCTGTAAACAGGATTAAGTATTTTTTCTCGAAACTGGAGACGTATTGCTACATAAAAATGCCAGGAATAGGTTTACCTTATTTTTTCCTCTATTACCACCTAAATTTATTACAAGTATACAGGGTGGAAAGTTTAACTAGGTTTACTGTTTGAAAATTGTAGGACTTGAATTTAAAAAATCTCGTTTTAGGTAAGTATAATGTTTTTTTAATGTAACAGATGTTCAATATGTTCACCAAGCCTTTCTTGACAAAATGCAAAACAATAATAAAACCCATTTCTTACATTTTACAACATTTCTGAAGTGATTTGCTGAATTTCATAGGTAATACGTTGTTGCAAATCTTCAAGATTATCGGGTTTTGTGGTGTACACTTTACTTTTAAGATACCCCCACAAAAAAAATCTAGAGGAGTGAGGTCTGGTGGTCTTACTGGCCATTCTATTGCCCCTCTTCTTCCGATCTACCTATTATGAAAAATGTCGTTCAAATAGCGCCGAACGGATGCAGCATATTGCGGTGGAGCTCCATCCTGTTGAGACCATATTCTCTCATGTGGAAGTTTTGGATCTAATTCATTTCTAAATTAGTCCGCCAGAGCTGGGCGAAGCGTTTCTTGAAGAAACGGTAGATATCTTTCTGCATTAACATTATCAGGAAAGAAGACTGGTCCTATGATCCTAAAAACAGTTTTTAGGGTCTTATTCTCAGATGAGATAGAGATACATGAAACAAACAAAAAAATCGTCGTGTTTCAAACTTACTTTCAATCTTATTATTTGGTTTTTACTTCATTGTTTTAAACATATGTTTTGTATAATTATTGTCTTACAAGAAAATAGAATTGAAGAAATTACATTTTCAGAGAATAATTATTATTATTATATAATTATTATTATCGGAGTCGTAAAACTGATGGTTTAATGTGAATTATATGACAATTGAATTAGCCAATATAGTTTTTATCGCCACTTGAATTTCAGTTGAATCGAAATAAATAACTGAGCAATTAAACAATAATCTTTTTATGACTTTATAAGAATTGGAATTTGGAAACAGAATTATAAATGACGCATAATAAAAGGGAAGTATACTTCAAGGTATTATTTATTTCATCTCTGACGATGAGTATAGCAAAGAAAACATTTAATCCAAATTTTCCTCCTGGAAAATACGTAAAAAAGAGTTTCTTCAAATATGCATTCTAAAATTCGTATTGCCTTAATACTTTTATGAGAATACGATTTACAAAATGCGCATTTGACGAAAGCATAAACGTAGTAAATACAACAATTAACACATAATGCTAAAAATTGTAGAATTTGTTTCATAATAAATAAACTTGCAACTAAGTACATACATCGCGTGGTCATTAGAATTAAAAAAAAAACATAATTTAGGTTGAAAAATACAATACGTATACCGACTGTTATTGAAATGGAAACAAATATTTGATACTCGTCAATTTGAGCTTTCAAATAACATGTTTTTCAAAAGTTGTTAGTTTCCCAGATACAGCTTACTAGGAAAACTTATACCCGCCACTCTCTATGATGACCAACTTTATTAGTATTCGTAAAAAAAATTTAACAAAAAAGTAGTGAAGCAAAGAAACAGATAAGCAATCCACCGCTCTAAAAATGCTCATAATGTTATCCTTCGCTAGTAATACGCAATTGAATTTGTTGATATTGGCAATTTGTTCAGGAGTTATTTGCATTCTTCTAAGTACCATAGCCATATTGAGGGGGTTGAAAAAAAAAGTGATCCGCCATCTTGTGGCGGCGGCCATCTTGGATTTTCAATGATACTGAATATACATAATTGTATTGTCATCAGAACTAAAGGTGTGTATCCCAAATTTCAGAACAATTGGTCAACAGGAAGGTGTAAAATTTCAATTACTAGATTTGACCCACACAAGACACAAACAAAGCAAGCTAAATAAAACATGATAACAATTCTTTTATGTTTTTTTACTGTCTTTTAAGGTAGTAGTCATGTGTAATTATTTTAAATAAAGATGATATAAAAATTTAATGGAAAGTTTATACATATGTATAAACTGTGCATTAAATTAAAATTAAAAAGATCACACGCACGTTGGACGTGCTATATATCGCTATAGAACATATACAACACTTTTAGATTATATTGTACCAAAGTTCAGTTACAAATGCCAATAAAGTAAGGTATTAGGATCTAATTAAAAATATCGGTGTGATATACAACTTTAATTTAAGAATACATAAAACCAAAATATGCCCCCACACTACTTATCAGTGGTAGAACAATAATAATTATTGGTTATAAATTTATCAAAATGCTTATCACAGGTGATAATTGTGTCAACAGTTAATATCAGCAGCTTTTCACCACCTGATCATAATATATTATTTCCACTGTTGCCAATTTATGTCTTTCATATTTATTTAAATTAGAGAGGTTAGTAAATTGTGAAGGTATCAATCTATGGGATATTTTATCTCTAAATAAATGTTGGTTGCTTTAATTTATTACTATTTTAGTAATAATCGACATTGGTAATACAATGATATTTATTACTTATTATTCCTCGTCGCTAGGAACTGGAAGGTCAGGGCGATTGGGACGGTTAGTCGCTGGCTCGGTGGATCCTTCAGTTGTAGTATCTTCTACTACTTCAGTTTCTGGTTCTTCAGTGGAGGTATTTGCTGGAAGGTCGGGGCGGTTGGGACGGGAGGTCGAGGCCTCGGTGGTTGTCGTTTCTGGTTCTTCAGTAGTTGGCCGGGTTGTTGGTGGTTGTGTTGGTTCTGTGGTGGTGGTTCCATTAGTAGGGGCTTGTGTTGGTGTTGGACGAGTTGGGCGAGATGGGCGAGATGTACATGGTGGTCTAGATGGACGTGTTGGTCTAGATGGGCGAGTTGGTTTAGATGGGCGAGTTGGTTTAGACGGGCGAGTTGGTTTAGATGGACGAGTCGGTACTGCAGTTGTAGCCTCTTCTTCACTAGTTGCTTCGCTTGCTTCAGTTTCCGGTTCTTCAGTGGTGCTTTCTTCAGTTGGTCCTTGCGTAGGGAGTGTCGGACGAGATGGGCGAGTTGGTTTAGATGGACGAGTGGGTACTACAGTTGTAGGCTCCTCTTCACTAGTTGCTTCGGTTGCTTCAGTTTCCGGTTCTTCAGTGGTGCTTTCTTCAGTCGGTCCTTGCGTAGGGAGTGTCGGACGAGATGGGCGAGTTGGTTTAGATGGGCGAGTTGGTTTAGATGGGCGAGTTGGTTTAGATGGGCGAGTTGGTTTAGATGGACGAGTCGGTACTGCAGTTGTAATCTCTTCTTCACTAGTTGCTTCGGTTGTTTCAGTTTCCTGTTCTTCTGTGGTGCTTTCTTCGGTTGGTCCTTGAGTAGGAACTGTTGGACGAGATGGACGGGCAGGGCTGGAAGGATTTGGTTCAGATGTGGTTGTACTTTCTTCCTCGGGGGCTTCTGTTTCTACTTCTTCAGTAGTTGCTGGTTCAGTGGAAGATTGTTCAGTAGAAGACTGTGGTGCCTCAGTGGAACTTGATGGTTCTGATGTTTCACTAGACGTTGCTGGTTGTTCAGAAGAGGTTGCTGGTGCTTCAGAAGTGCTTGCAGATTCTTCAGTGGAACTTTGTGGTGGTTCAGTGGATGATTCAGGTGTCTCACTGGAACTTTCTGTAGACGGTTCTGGTGATTCAGAGCTTGCAGGTTGTTCAGTTGATGGTTCTGAGGTTTCAGTGGGACTTGCTGGTGCTTCACTGGAACTCTCTGGTTCTTCAGTAGAGCTTTCTGGTGCTTCAGATGAGCTTTCAGGTTGTTCAGTGGTTGGTTTCGAGGTTTCAGTGGGACTTGCCGGTGCCTCACTGGAACTTTCTGGTTGTTCAGTAGAGCTTTCTGCTGCTTCAGATGAGCTTGCAGGTTGTTCAGTGGTTGGTTCTGAGGTTTCAGTGGAACTTTCTGGTTGTTCAGTAGAGCTTTCTGGTGCTTCAGATGAGCTTTCAGGTTGTTCAGTGGTTGGTTCCGAGGTTTCAGTGGGACTTGCCGGTGCCTCACTGGAACTTTCTGGTTGTTCAGTAGAGCTTTCTGCTGCTTCAGATGAGCTTGCAGGTTGTTCAGTGGTTGGTTCTGAGGTTTCAGTGGAACTTTCTGGTTGTTCAGTAGAGCTTTCTGGTGCTTCAGATGAGCTTTCAGGTTGTTCAGTGGTTGGTTCCGAGGTTTCAGTGGGACTTGCCGGTGCCTCACTGGAACTTTCTGGTTGTTCAGTAGAGCTTTCTGCTGCTTCAGATGAGCTTGCAGGTTGTTCAGTGGTTGGTTCTGAGGTTTCAGTGGAACTTTCTGGTTGTTCAGTAGAGCTTTCTGGTGCTTCAGATGAGCTTTCAGGTTGTTCAGTGGTTGGTTCCGAGGTTTCAGTGGGACTTGTCGGTGCCTCACTGGAACTTTCTGGTTGTTCAGTAGAGCTTTCTGCTGCTTCAGATGAGTTTGCAGGTTGTTCGGTGGACGGTTCTGGGGATTCAGTGGAAATTACTGGTGCTTCCGTCGAAGTGGCTGGGGCTTGAGTAGTGGTGGTTGGTTCGGGAGCAGGGTTTCTGTTACCCTCGCAGTCGTATTGGTAGGGCCAAACGCAAACGTTTAAGTTAGGATCGAAAACCGTCCCATTAGGGCAATCAAACAAATAAGCCACACCGTTCGAGCACTGCCAGAATTTATCACACCTTTCAGCATGCGGTAAGTACACAGAGTTGGGGCCGTCGGGGTTGGGACACAGATGGTTGGGAGCTACAACAAAAGAGGTTAAAAGTGCACTGAGCTTGTAACTCTAATAACAGTGCACTTACGATCTGATGCTAGTACAGTGGCACTTAGCCCCAGAAAGGCAATACAAAGAGCTGCTTTCATTTTGAATTAACTGGTCACGTATATAAGTACTTATAGTACACACATACGTCCAAAACAATTCAAAAGAAGATATATGACTTCACGATTGCGATTGCTCTTTTATATCGCTGCTGTAATCTAATTTAAATTTCGGGATCAAATTTCAGTCGATTAGTTAATCCATGATTTATGACTTCAAAAATGTATAGACAATAAAATGATGGAAGTAGACAAGCGTGTACCTATACTGAGTAATCCCTTTAGACGCTGTATTTTATAAACATACAGAAATGTTGTGCAATAATTTAGATGAACATTATAACATTATTTCCTTTTTTGTTTATTATATCTTTACCTACTGAATCTAAGCCTATGTCTAGAGCCATTAACAAATTAAGAGGTTTCACCAGTGGGAGACTCCAATAATGAAAAAAAAAAAAAAAACAAATAAATAGAAAAAAGAATCTTTCCGTAGTTATTGTTAACACATGTCATTGGCAACTGCCCTCGTGCTACTACTCTATTGATGATTGTTATTTTTTGTCAACATCAAACGAATTTTACGTTTTCTAATTTGCATTCAACAAAATCACCTAAAGAATTTTATTGTTTTAAACCAAGGGTATTCTATATTTACGTTATATTTTTGATGTTTGTTGTTTATAAAATATTCTGATACGCCAAGATATTTTTACATAATAGATTTTTGAAATCCACATTTTCAGTATTCTTATTCCATCATTGAACGGTTAATTTGATAAATAAATAATCTTCCCTGATTTACAACTTCCTTGAAAAACAGAAATGTGTATGTTGGTGCTTTGTGATAATCGGGACCAGTAAATCGATAACGAAAGTCTGCTTTATCTTTCATTCATACAGAAATGTATTAGAAGAGACACACGTGTGGTGCCAGTTGGTCTGGGTTGCCTCTTTTAAATTTCAAACAATTATGAGTGAGAAACGACAAAAATGCAAAACATAACGCATTAATTTGTTAACGCTCAAGTTTACTACCCATCAATTTGTCGTACCGGGCTTTAAGAATCGATTCTTAAGGAGTGAACCGCAAAAACTCATGCCGCTGAATGAAAATGCTTGTTCTGTATAAGAAAGTCTACTGTTGTCTTCATGTCCACAAAATTTATTTTCCCGAAATACATCCATTAACAAAGAAAAGTTTGAAAACGTGATCTTTTTATTTATTCAATAAAGCGCAATGGTACAGTAGAATAATGTAAACGAATTTTACTCTATGCTACTCGGAAATCATACACGTCACGTAAATGTAATACTGTGTAATTTTTGTTGCCGTATCGTGTTGAGTGAGAAGAATTAATTGTCGGCGTACATGTCTTGGATTTGGTTGTAATCGTAGTCGAAAAGGTCGGGGCGAAGCCTGCCGAGGAGTGCTGGGGAAGCTCTCTTTCCATACCTTAAATCAAAAGATCATAAATAAATACACAATACAGAATACACTTACAAAAAATCTATTGTTAAAGGATCTTACCTTGTTGATGCTTGATATTTAAGACATTTCAAGTACTCGTTAAGAAGATCCATGTTTTGGAATTCCTTGGGTCGTTCGCATGTACTGTGCGATTGACATTCGGTGAAGATGTTGCATAATGCCACGAAGACGGCAACTAAGATGATCATTTTTGGACTCGACATATTGGCTGCGACCTACACAAATTTTGATCATTAACTTTTAAAGATTTTATGTATCTAAACTAAAATTGGTGAATGCGCCAAAATCGTAAATCGGTTTGTAACAGTGTTTAAACATCTACGTACAGGAACTAAATGAAGAAAACCAATACAAGATGAAAGATCTCAACTCGTGCTTAATTATGCGTATAGGATTCGTTACACAGAATTACGTGCTTTTACATTTTAAAATGACAAAACCATACTAAACGTAGCTAAATAAAATCCGAGACAATAAAGGGTCATGCTCAGATTTCATAGTCACCGTTTTCTTCTTGTAAGAATAAGGCGATAAAAATAGAACACGAATTTCCCTCATCCTAATTTAAATTGATTGATGAGAATTGCATCCAACGCGGATTAAAAGAAATTACAACCTCCTAACAAACCGCAAATGAAAGAGCTTTCTCTCCAATTACACACCCGCAAGCTTATAAATCAAAATTAAGCACAACTTCTAAATACCAAATAATTTATCGCCGTTTAACCTCCACTGCAAAATGTCACCTTAATTGTAACGAAGCGCTTCTTTCATTCGCTTAGCTTTCACCGACTGCTTTTCGACGAAACAATAATAATCAACTTTGTACGCTACAGGTAAGACCAATTAAGCCGATCTAAACGTCGCAAGCTGCAGTTTTCTGCAATCCTCCGGGAATCACATGACCGGATCGTGTACACAGAAAATTGACGTAACAGGGAAAACACATAGTTCGAGCCGAAATCAGATAACGCTCTTTAATATAAGGTCTATAAGGTGATTACAGTTAATCCGGACAATTAAATTGGGATTATTTTTGACGTGACATCCATCATCGTACATTCTTCCCTTTTGTTTTTGTCAAATCACGACGGAATTGTGTTTTTTAAAACAGTTTGTACCTATACGTATATTTAACAAGATTAACTAATGCTCGTTAATCATTTAATTCTTCTGATTGCTAACTTAAGAAGTGACGGAAAAATTAGATGTATGTATTCGTCTACTGTATAATTATATGCCGTCTGTTTTACTGGCGCGTGCAGCTTAATAACCAATTAGTTCGAATTAACTTGTCCAGATAAAACATCCACAAGTGCGAAAACCATACGTTTTCCTAAAACTGATACAAGAAAAATCTTTTTATGATTGCCGAATTACACTCAAGTACTTGTCATATCTTCTCGATTACCAGTAAGAATGATTAATTCATCAAGTGCTAATTAACACCAACAACACAACATCCAAATGCAAATCGTCCTAATGCATCCTTTGTTAAAATGATTAAAATATCAAAGCCAAACTTTTCCAACAAAGTCGGTTCGTTACTTCTTGAATATTGATAATTAAACTGCCAACATTTTTCAAAATAATCCTCCCTTTACGTGATTCGTTTTACATATCTTGAAAGAAAAAATGGCTGTAATGAGTGAGTTGTCTTTGAGGTCGAAACACAAAGACTTCCTCCTGTTGTTAATTATTGGTAAAGTGTGGGCGGGGGTTTATTTTTTTACATCGAGTTCGGTTGGGTATTATTTGTTAATACTTTTTGGTGGCTGCATGTGGAAATTCGAGAGAGATATTTATGTCACTGGATAAATAAAATTAACACAGATACGTCACGTTTTTGTTATTAAATTTGTTGCATATTTGGAAAGAATTATGAAGGAAAACAATTTTTTTTCTAGTTATTTGGGAGTTTTTTTTTTATCTCCAAATAAGTTAAACGTATTTGATGATTTCACATTAGATCTCTAACATAAATACCTCCAAATTCCTGTCGTTATTTAAAAGTAAGTTGTCATAAATAGATCATATTAATATGTTTCATTTATGACTTCTCATGGGTTCGTCGTTTCTAGTTTTGATAAGAATTGATACGGTACAATTTTTTGGTACGTAGCTATGTACATTGACTAAATCATCTCGTTTGATTTTTGTGAATATCAGGTAGCGTATTTATTTTCGTTTGAATTCTTGATAAACAGTCGTTGTGTTTGGTTAATTAAAACATGCGAGAATTATAATTTCATTACCTGGAAACAGATAAGAACGATTATAATTAACGAAATTAAGGTGTGATGCGCTGCAAAAATAATAATAAAAAAGTTTATTAGGTTGGCAAAACTTTATTGAACCATATTTGAAAAGAAGGCTATAATAGATAGAATTAAGCACAATAAATAGTTATGGCAAAATCTAGACAAGTAAGAAGTCAACTTATTAGTGGTAATGACAGAAAGTTTAGAACTGTTGAGGAAAAGAAAGATTTATTGTGAGGAATGTTACAGTTTCTATAATTATTTGTTAATAAATGATCCATACATGCAGTAGGCTTTGAACGTCAAATTCTCCATATAACTACATGGAAATTTTATTTTCCAGAGGCAATTTGTATAAATCATTATTTTATAAAAACTCAATGTAAAACATTTGGGAAATTTTTATTGTCATTAATAGTGTCAAAGTTTTTCTAGAACGGTTATTGGTAGCACTAGGCGGCGCTGACGTAATAACTCATCAACTTCTTTAAAAAGCACATTCAAATATGATAAATGAAGTTCTAAGAACACATATACAGGGTGATTCACGAAGTATAGTAGATATTTAAATCTCAAATTATATGGCTCGGCTCCTAAACTAAAAATTAATGGCATATCTCTTGTTTTTTTTTACAGTTAGAATTGTTTTATATTTTTCTAGGTCTCGTCATATTAGGGACCGTCCCATCAGGTTTAAATAACTACTATACTGCGTGAATCACCCAGTACAGGTAAAGATACAGGGTGACTGAGAATTAAACCGACAACGAAATACCGGAAATAAATAGTAAAATACATATACATAATACATATTATATAAAATATTTATAAACTGAAAAAAGCATTTAACTGCGTCAATAAAGACATTATTATTATCTTCTTGTATTTTCCCGAATGATTAGAAGACGCTTAAATAAAGCTGAATTGGACAGCAGAAAACCGTCCAAGAAACCCCTGCTCACCAGAGAGCACAAAATTCAAGGATTGCGTTTTGCGAGAAATCATCAAGCTTGGACTCTTGACAAAATTGGTATCAAATCAGATTCTCCAATTTTCTGTGATGCTTTTTATTCATGTGATGATAATTGAACAAAAAATTATAGTGGCGTCTGTTCTTTTAATGGTATTTTTTATGTCATTGTGATGTACCTTTCAATAAGTTCACAAATTAATTTAACTAGTAATCGCCCGTCACTCGAAATTCGAGTGGTATGTATTGAATTGGTAATCAAATCAATGTAAAAATAAAAAAAAGTGAATACTTACGTAAATAGTGTTGAATAAAGACTGGTTACCGTATTACAATTTTTAATTTGCCTTGTCTGAATAATTAAAAAAAAAATTAAGACGGAATAATTTCTTTATATACAATTTTTTGCGTAAACGCTTGTTCATTGTGCGGTATAAGATGCTCCTGATTGAATTGTTGGCTAATGTAGAAACGAAGACCATCAAATGTACGAAACAGAAGACATTACTACCAGTATTGTGTTGAAAAACCTCTTGAAGTATATGATCAATAACGGCACGTTGTTCATTATTAGCCGTTTCATACATTTGATCAAACAATAAATCTTCCGCTTCTATTGTGTGGAATTATATTGTGGAATTGGTAAACCAATTTTTCGGCAAGAAAATTATGCGATAAAAGAATTGTATTTTCCACAGCTTCATTCGTCCTCTATTTCACACTCTTCACACCCCGCACCCAAACATTCATCCGTGTCTTAATAAGCATATCTTAAGTTCCCTACACAACTTGCTTACCCAACCTCAGGGGATTGGCTAAGATACCTATATTTAGCTACAGTTGTCCAACTTTTCACTTAAAATGATTCACTCTCATTTAAATCGATGACTGTAATGGACCGCCTTTCCCCTAAAATGATTTGCAAATAATTAATAAACCTGCGAAATTTTTGAAAATGGAAAGTAATCTTCACATAGAACTTGTCAATGTCTTTCATTTAAAAAAACAATTATCAAAATCGGTGCAGTACAGACTGTTTTATTTGGTTGAAATTGATTCATGTTCAACGATAAAATATATACACTGCGTTTCAAAAAAAATGAACCTCCCTGAAGGAGTAGACGTAGAACTTTAAAATTTGGTGTAAATACTTAGTACATAAAGATAAACAAATGATTAGATTTTGAGAAAAAAGCAACAAGATTTATTGATAAAAACATTAATAATGCGTTACATCTCCGCGCCTTCTTATGCATTCAGCAACTCTTCTAGGCCTGCTGGATGTTAGATGACCCACTTCATTTTGGGGTATTTCAGTCCAGGCTCTCTGAAGGTGTTCATGTAATTCACCTAATGTGTGGGGAGGGTGAGATAAACGACGTAGCACTAAGTCCATCATGTCCTAGACGTGTTTTATGAGATCTGGGCGGCTAAGGCAAACAATGAATATTATTGTCTGCTAGAAAGTTTGAAGTAATGTTAGCAACATGAGGCCGTGCATTATCTTGCTGATAAATTGCTCCTGGAATATTCTGGATGAAAGGAACGGCAACTGGTTCTAAAGTGGTGTCAATATAACGGCGAGCGTTTAATGTGCCCGGAATGAAGAACAAAGGAGACCTGCCTCCTTGGTGTATTCCCCCCACACCATTACCCCAGGTGTTAAGCCCGTTTGGCGACGTTGAGCATACTCTAAATTTTGTCTTTGCCCTCTAGGTCGTCTAACCCTTAAACGCCCGTCAGACTGCCATAAGCAAAACCTGGACTCATCGGAAAAGACGATCTCTAGCCATTCCTGGCCCCAGTGTTGTCTGTTGTGGCTCCACTCTAATATCGTAACTTTTTGTTGCCTCGTCAATGCGATGCGAAAATACGGACGGTGCGAACGTAATCCAAATGCGCGTATTCGGCGATAAATGGTACTCATGGACACTCTACGACCTATTGCTCTTATCCAGTTCATTGCAACCGCTCAAGATGGTTCTATGGGGTCCTTAAGTGCACTCCGTCGTAACAGCCAATCTTCACGTGCTTGTGTTACTCTAGGACGTCTACTACCTCTCGGATGGGCCTGCAGGTGTTCTTCCTGCCAATCTCTCCAAATGCGTCTAACAGTTGCATGTGGTCTGTCCATCCGTCTGCCAATTTCACGAAATGCTAAACCAGCCTCGTGCATCCTGACAATTCGCCCTCTTTCAAAGGGTGTAAATTGCTGGAAATTCGACCGTCTTCGAACTCGTAGCATTGCTTAAGACACTAACACTCACACTAAGCAAGTAAAACCGGCAAACTATTGTCACAAATAAAATAAAACAAAAAGCGCCACCAACTAAAAACAGAAAGAAAAATGTTTTTACAAGTGATCGATTGTCTTCAAAATTTAATCGTTTGTTTCTCTTCATCTACTAAGTATTTACACCAAATTTTAACGTTCTACGTCTACTCCTTCAGGGTCGTTCATTTTTTTTGAAACGCAGTGTATATAAGGATAGTTTTATTTTAATTTGTAAACATGTTGAAAATTAGTGAAACTGAAAGAATTGAAATCCTCATGATGGTTGGTTATGGAGATCGACAACGTTCACACCAAGATGTTTGTCATTTATTTAAGAACGTTCATCCTGGAAGAAATCCTATTGTACAATCTACGGTGTCTAAATTAGTTTTAAAATTTAGAGAAACTGGAAATGTAAAAGTCTGGACGTCCGAAATCACAAATCATGATCAAGCTCTTGATGTATTACTAAGTGTTATGGATAATCCAATTACGTCAACCAAGCAACTTGGTTTAGATAATGATATTAATCAATCGTCGGTTATTCGAATATTAAAAAAGGACAAACACAAACACCCTACAAGATACACCTTCTCCATGAGCTAAACGAGGACGACCCATATAGAAGAATGCAGTTTTATGCAACAATGATGGAAATGATCGATAATAATTCAAATTGTCTAAACAAAATTTTATTTTCTGATGAAGCCACGTTTTGTCTTAATGGATTTGTAAACAGACACAACTGTCGGTACTGGTCTAACGAAAGTCCTCATTGGATGATGGGACACCATGCACAGAACGCTCAAATCTTAATGTATGGGCTGGTATCATTGGGCAGCACATAATAGGCCAATATTTCATCGATGGGAATTTAACTGCGAATAGATACCTACTCCTCCTATTGCGTGATCACATTGTACTCGATATTGTACAATTATTTCCGGATGCAGATCGACAAGGAATGCCAAATCGAGATATTTGGTTTCAGCAAGACGGCGCTCCACCCCGTTATGGGGTTGATGTCCGCCTATTTTTGGATAACATTTTTCCAGATCGTGGGATAGGACGTCGGGGGCCTACGAATGGTCTGCTAGGTCCTCCGATTTAAGCCCCTTAGATTCTTTCCTTTGGGGTCATTTAAAAAATAAAGTTTACAAAGAAAAACCTCAAAATTTGGAAGATATAGAAGTCAAAATCAGACATGGAATCGCAGAAATACCACCTAACTGGCTACAAAACTTGTTACGCAATTTTTATGACAGATTAGGTTACTGTCAAGCTGCAGGGGGTCTTCAGTTTGAACATTTAATTCAAGTTAAAGATTATTTGATTGAATAAAGTATTATGGCCATTTTCTCTAAAATTTTGTTATCAAACGACACAAAAAAATACCAGGGCATTTTAATAAATAAAGGCAAACAAAAATCACCAAAAAAATTACTAGGTTGCCATTCAAAAAACAAAAATCAGTTTTCATGGAAATGCGTTGACATATAAAAACAACGAGCAGGTTAAGAAATAGAGAATAATTAGTAAAACAACTTTTATCACAGACATTTTGTCATTAAAGTCATATTTACGGAGATAAACCGCCCATTCCATACTTTTGACTAACCCTGTATAATATACCTCCAATAAAATTATAAATTATCACATATTAAAGAAGACGAAACGAAAGAAAAAATATTAGCAAGTCGGAAGAATATTATCTTCAACAAACGTGAATTAAGTGGCGCATCAATTGATAGAATAGCCGTTATTTAGTGAACCTTATTATTTTAATCCACCGAATATGGCTAAAACAACAGGATTATTGTTAAAGTATGTGTTTCTTCATCAAGTCAAGTATCAAATAATATTTGTACGAACGTGTCGCAACTGCCTGCTAGTTAATTTGATCGATCACATAGTATACATATATGTATTATTATTTAACGTAATTTAAAAACTGTTCAGTTCAATTTGTTAACTACTCATAACATTTGCAATTACAACTGTAATAAATTAGCCACATTAAGCTATGGAGTTCGTATGGAAAGTCTGCGACGATATAAATCAAGCAAGGTGTTAATAACCAATGTGATGCAGGGATTACTTAAAGGAGGCAATTACTGATGAAATAAATAACTAATATTGTCACGCTGCTTTTGCTTTTGTGTATATCTGGCTGTAGTTATAAATAGATACATTCGGGCTACACAAATTTTCAATTATACCTACCACCTGGTCTATATACCTAATAATAATTCAAAGGAGTGATTGATAAAAGATATGATATGTAGGCCGTCGGGGAAATATTCTTTAAAACTGAAATTGTCCATTGAATTATTAAGTTTACAATTTTTTAAACACACAACATTTTGCTAAAAACATTTTAATATTTAATATACAATAAATAGGATAAAAATAATGCAGCTACTTGAAAGCCGAATCGAAATTGTCGATAAAGAAGAGCTTAAACAAAAATACACTCACTTTGTTTTTTCCTTTTCTCAACCCCTATTCACAAATCACTAGTGATGTATCGTTGAAATCGCTGCTGGCTCTTCGTCAACAGGTAGAAACGCTTGAAATGAACGGCGTCGCGACGCCGCTCCGTTTATAAGTGCCGACTAGATTTTGCGTACGATTCCGCGGTACACCACCCCCGTTGTTGTTCATTGATAAAATCTCTTCATATTTCAATTACATATTGGCAGGATTACCGGCAACATGTCGCATCCGTCGATGCACGGCGGTGGCTGCTCTTATCGAAGAAATGGGAGGAGATTCCAATTTCTTTCGAGATTCGATATTGCAAGGTTAAAATAAGATTGCACATGCATATATGTAAAAATGGATGGACAAATAAATACAGAAGTTGTATTGCAAGGAACCATTGAAACGATTAAAATTTTATTAAAATTGGGTGGGTCTTCCATAATTTTAGATGGTCTATGGCCGGTTGTAGTTTCTCATCCCAAGCTTCTTGAATAATGTTGAACAACTTGTTCGATGGCCGACAAATCCGAAGACCGTGAGGGCCAAGGAAAAATCTCCACGTTCGCTTCTTCAAGGAAATCTCGCGTGTTATCTTGCTGGAAGATAGAGTTTTGCAGTTGCTGTAGGTAAGGCAGAAGAACTGGGTGCAGCACGTTAGCGATGAAACGTGTGACGTTCTATAGCAAATTCTAAATTCTGTCTGTGTTGTTATCCGCGAACACCATTCTTGTACCCTCTCGTTACACCATTGGACTCTACAGTGCAATGACGTGGTGTAAATGGACAGTAACTGCGAAGTCCAATACTACGAATGCGGCTAAATACGGATGCCATCGATAGCATGTGACCTAAAGCAGGCCGCACACTATCGCGGAACGGAATAGAATGGAACGGAACGGAATTTTTGAAAAGCATACTCCATACGATCCATTCCGCGCTGTTCCGATCCGCGGTAGTGTGCGGACTTTCATTTAAATATAAATGCTTTTAAAAAGTTCCGTTCCGTTCCATTCCGTTCCGCGATAATGTGCGCCCTGCTTAAAGCTTGCCTCCAATCGTTTCCAATCGCCTTTTTCGTAGACAACCGATCTTGTTCTCAAGTGACGTTCTTCTCTCCCTCTCGTACTCCTTGGCCTTCCGGATCCTCGTTGACGTTGAAGACGATCTTCTTCAGACCATGCCCTCCGACATCGTAACACAATACTTGCATTATAGCCAACCTGATCGGTAATTTCGCGAAACGAAAGTCCACGACCCTCTCAGATGCCAACTCTTTCAAACTTACATAATAACTGGTTAAACTGAGGATGTTGACATTTTTAGTAAAGTTTTCTTTGTCAATCTAGCGAGAAAACTAATAAAATTTTTATTGATATTTAGTAAAAACGCGCTTGAATTTACTAACATATTAATGAAAAATAAGTGTTTATAGAAAGACAACCAGTTGGAAATTTTTGTTCAAATTTTATTCAATTCTTGTTTAGGTGAAGAAAACATCTGGGCATAAAATAATAAGTCAAATTGAGGTGTTGCATTTTTTCCTCAAATCAGTAGGTATACAACGCGTCCCAGAAATAAGTACATTAATTTGGATAGGTGGTAGAACTCATCGAGTACAACAACTTTTTCCTTTACCATTTTTTGGAAATCACATTTTGAAATTAGAATTTTACAAAACCTAAAAATAATGATACCCTTATGAATTTCTGACACAATGATAATGACCGTGAATTCTGTTGTTTTTCTGGGAGGAAGGAAATATTCACACTTTATTATCTTATGCTTTTTGTTAACTTTTTTGTCGCTGTGTCCCGAGTATAAATGATAAGGTACCTACTTGATATTAATTAGTTTAATATCGGACTTTACCACAGGTTGTAGTTAACTGTTCCGTGATTTCTTAATGTTTGTGGTGGATAAACTTTGTGATCTGTTCTTGTGTAGTTTCGTTTTTAAAAAATCACAATTTTACAAACAATGAATACTCCAGTTACTGGAAGATTATTCTTTAAGGGCTGATGATGGCAGTAGTGTTCTGCCGAAACATGTTCCATTTGTAATTTTACGCTCATTATAGTTTGTGGAGTTCGACTTAGATATATTTAAATTTTAATTTAAATTTACTCCACTTGGATTTATCAAAATTCTTCTGGTTCACAAAATTTGTTATTAAGAAGTACATATTTAATTTTAATATTCATTTGGAAGTTCGTCAATTCAGGTGTAAAGATCCTAATCAGGTGATTCTAGAAACAAATTAAGCAAATACTGGGATCATTTTGTTTAGCAAAAACGTTAACGAGGCCGATCTCCTATTATCAGCTGTAACATATGGCAGATTAATGTTGAAAATTTCTGTTTTCGAAAGAGCCGCCCTCTCAGAATGGGGACTAATATCTTTACAACTTGAATGTTTTATGACCGGTATTTTAGATATCATTTTTCTCCTGTTGATGTTTGTACTGCAATTTATTTGTTTTCACATTGATTGGGTGATCAATTAGGGAAGTATGCTGTTTCTCTTGAAACTATTGTGTTTACGAACTCGTGGATTAGTAATTAAGTGCACGTTTTGCGTGTAGAAAATTCCTCTTATCTATTGCATGCGTGTGTTTGTTAACGGGCGTAATAATTGTAGTTGAGCTAAGTGATATTAAATTTACAATTTCCAACTAAACTACTCTTCAGCTTGCCAAAAATCTCTTTGATCGTTTGATAATGTGAATAATTAGGTGCAACACTTCGACAGTGTGCAGAACCTGGAATTAATGGAATAATAAAGTTAGCTTGAATTGTGGGTTGGACGGCGGGAGCGACAGCTATTCATATTTGCTGCGGAGAACTCGCTGTAAATTATTTTTTATACATATACTTAGGTGTAGCAAATATAAGACCGATACAGGTTCGGTGCATTTTTAGGTGTCTGAGGGGACCAAACTTTTTTTCTGTTTAGTTTCGTAATTTTCTGTTTCTCACATTCTTTACTCTTCAAATTGTTATTATATTTCCAGTTTTTTCGGCTTTCTTACTTTTCTCAAAATTCTCAATTTCTTTATCCCTCAACTTCTCAAATGTATTTTTGGATTTTGCGCTTGCTTACCTATCCCAACTTTTACAATTTTGTTACTATCAAAACGATAATACAATTAAATAATTATCTTGTTTCATAATTCCTTGTATTTTCAGCACCTACAGTTACGGCCACGGAATTTTGGCCGTCACTTATCATTTATTGTCATAAGATGTAAGGTGACCCTTAGGTATTCGTAACCTAACTTTCTACTCTTTCAAAGACTTGTCATTTTGACACTGACTCACTTGCATGAAAACACTAACAATGACAAACTTTTAGATTTCAATTTCAAAAAGTCAATCATAATGACAATAAAGCATGGACTACATCATTTTCTTTTTATTGACATTAAAGTGACGGCTAAAATTCCATGGCCGTGACTGTACAATAATTTTTATCCGCAAACGTCACAAAAGTGACAACTTATGTGCCTCCATTGACAAGGTAAAAGTGTCATTTTATGTGATTAGGCTCATAAAGTAGCCAACAGGTGTTATTTTATGTGCTTAATCACATAAAATAAGTGACACTTGTACCTCGTCTTTGAAATTCTTACTAAATTGTTGTTTTCTAATTTATTGAAAGTGAACTAGCGAGGTAGTGGATGGGGGCGCGTGTAAATGAAACGACTAGCTCCTCCTTGTTTTATTTACAGGCGTCCCTGACCAAGGGGGGGCGAACACGGGTGCTCATGACCAAGGGGGCTCCCGGTTAGGGTGCTCCCGGACAAGAGGGCTCCAGACCAAGGGGGCTCCCGGTCATGGGGCTCCCGGCCAAGGGGGCTCCCGGCCAAGGGGGTTCCCGGCCAAGGGGGCTCCCGATCAAGGGAGGACTCGACCACGAAGGAACCCGAATAACAAGGGGGCTCCTGACCAAGGGGGCTTCTGAGTAAGGTTTGCGGATAAAATAGTATATATCATTCAGAGCATAAGAGCCGTTTGACACTATACTTATTTCAGTACTGAATTCAGTACTCAAAATTCTCGTACTGAAAATTGTAAGCGCGCGCCGTTTTAGTACGAGAGAAGTTTCGTCCCTGTGTGCGACTATTGTGAATTTTCAATACAATTTTTAGTATATGCACATGCGCTCTAGCGCAGGTGCAGCTGTCAATTTTGTGGCTGTCAAACTGCAAATGACGTACTCCTGCCGGTCTTACTGTTGTGGGATTCTTTATTATAATTATTTATCTACGGTGTATTGTGGGCGAATCATGAATACATCAGATACCTTCAGAACCAACTTTAAACGCTCGCATTGAATTTTTTCTAGAGCCCCGTTTCTAGCGTTGCGATTTTTACATAATAAATTATGTTTTGGGGCATAAAGTCCGTTTTCTTTTTTTTTTTAAAAACCATTGTGGTGCAAATAATTCACACCCTATTCTGGTTTCCATAACAACGTAATGCTTTTGATATGGGGAATTAAATTTAGGGTGTTACCATTTGCACCACAATGGTTTTTTAAATAAAAAACGGACTGTACAAGCACTCGTTGTTTCTAAATAAAGAGATTAGCATGGAAACTTGCTTTTGAGATTGACATTGTTACGACAAGACACAACAACAAATCGCCAAATACCGGTTATCACTCGCATCACCCTACGCAGGTACAAAGGAGAGTAATAAAATTTGGGAATTTCCTAGACCAAAGTCGCATTTGATAAAACAAATGGGCGAGATGGGTGACCATAGTGACTGCAGCAAATAATTTTGTGAGTGGTCGGGTGGTCGGTATATCAGCTGATTGGTGCTAAGTCGTATAATCCGTGACTTTTTTTTAAGAACCAAATCCGTATTGTCCTAGAAGCATAATACAATAATAAATACAAACTAATTGTTTATTGTAAATTTCCTATTATGCACATGGATCCATATGCTTCTAAGGTACTGAATTATACGTTATATGAACAATCGTTACACAAATGAAAATAACCGACAAACCCCTTCTTTTTGGTGTTTATTTGTTGAACTAATAACTAAATACATTGTTAAGGACTTTCCATACCCAAAGTACATCACAGTCAACAGTACAACTCTCATTCAAATCTACAGAACAAAAAATACAAAATATCAGTACAAATCAGTATAAATTACGACAACTTCTTGGTTTTCCTCTTTCTTTTTGTCATTGGACCCTGTGTTTGTCATCCATTGAATTCCAATCTCCCCACAATGTTTCTAACAGTCTGCAACAGATTGGCATCATGGCTGCTGTTCTCTAATAGAATCGAATGTAAATTCGTCATGTACGAGTCTATGTTCTGCTGAGTGGCGACTTCTTTAATTCCAGGTAGTTTTACGCCTGAAAAACCGTTAGTAAGTGTCGACCTCATGTGATCTAGGTGCTTTTGCAGAGACGCGTTGTTCTTTTCTTGTTGTATCAATTCAGATTCCAACTTTGAAATAGCATCTTTCATGTTTTCAATGTGTTTGTGGAGAATTGCATTTTGTTGTTCGTAGTCAGTGTTCGATTTTCTCAGTTGCCGAAGTTCCGAATCGCGCATTTTGTTGTGGTCAAGAAACTCTTCTGTGAAAATTGGAATGTCAAAGTTGCCAAAATCCATGTCTGTTATTTCCTTGTGTGGGATAGGTTGACTTGGAATTGTGTTCTGAAATTATTAGTTTACATTCAATAAATGTCTCAACTTTTTTCCTTAAATCTTACACTTTTGGAATCCTCTTTTCCATCCTTCAGCTTTTTTTCATTCTGTTGTTGGGTGAATATTTTATACGCTTCCGTTTGTTTGTAAGCGTTATATTCCCTTGTGTATCGTTCCCTGTCCTGTTCGGCAGCATCCAAATACTGCTGTTTTTTGTCGGTCGGCAAATTCGTCCACTCATTGGCCAGCATCTTCGTGATTTCCGCGAATGACAGAGTGGGGTTGGCGCTCCGCACGGTTTCCCTTCTATCGTTCAAGTATCTCACATAACCTAAAATGTGGAGTTGACAAAAAAATTCAACTGGGGGTGAAATTACCAGTTAGAGGATGTCTGGGGGCTGTGCTGTCTTTGGGTTTTTTCCTTTTCTTGGCTTTCGCGGCCTTTGACTTCTGTTGAGTGGTGTTGTCGGAACTATCGGGGGCTTTTTCATCGTTGGAAGTGCTGGCTTTATTCGCCGACTTCTTCGAAGGATCAGAGTGCATAATGGGGGCGTCGTGCACCTCTATGTTTTCCATGTTAATAACGTTGCTTTACGGGTCTTCCTAAAGCAGGTAATTGCAAGATTGGACCGGGATTGGACTTGGACGAGATAGCAAAGAATGTTGACACTCGTCGTTATGATGGTTGCTGCAGAGTGGCTGTCAAAGAATTTAGTTGTGTTGTTCAAAAAAGAAATTGGGTTAATACCAAAAGAAATTATTATTTCAAAATGATAAATTGATCAAGTTAAATATAAATTAAACATTTAAACATGTAAATATGTTCACCAAATCAATATAGTGTTAGGTGTCAGTAGATGGCACCACCATAGCATATTTTTCATATTATATTTTTCTCGCGTTGTGGATCTTTTGTGCATTTTTAATTTTTAATTTGTATTGATTCTCCAATGGGTTAAAATATTGAATCAAATAGTATGAGTGGAATATTCATTCTTGTTAGCGGTCAGCCATCGACTGAAGGGGTGATTTTTTAATGAATGTAGTGCATTTACATACACAGCCAACCTGAGCCCATCAACTGGGACGTGGTACAAAAAAAAGCAACAATTTTACCTTTAAGACATATTTATTTTACTTTGATCGAAACCGTTTCAGGGATTGCAGTTTTGTTACAATCTGGTTACAATATTTGCAATACTTGTCGGTAGATGGTGCGACGCTCAGACGTCAGAATTGGCAACAACTACCGCCAACATTCCTTCGTGGGAGTGAAACTCCCTATCTTGAGGGTTTAGAAACCAAACGCTAGTTTATAAAAAGTTGCGTTATTAGGGCATTCATGTGTGTGTACAAGCTTCGAAAATAAACTTTCAGGTATTTACATCTTTTCAAATGACCCTGAGTATTCGTTTATAAACACGGGGCAATCGTAACCCACCATTGAAAATTCGGACTTTTTCAGGAAAAATCCCGTTTCGAATCCTTCCCCTTCGTGTAAACTTTTGATTTTCGGTGTTCACGAGACGATGGTGAAAACAGATTGTCCAGGGTTCTCAAGATCCATCTGCGGTGAGTACTTAGAAGTTGAATCGAACTTAGGTTAGGTTATCTTCCAATTTCTGGCAGATACCGAAGGTTATTTATTTTAAATAAATGTATGTATTAACCTAAAAGTGACAGACATAAATGTATCGATCAATGCGTATTCGAGGCTGTTGTCATTTATAAGATACTCTAAATGAAGATCTTTCTACTGTATGATTTATTGGTCAACCTTGAAGGGATTATTTCTGAGAGCAATTTGACCGGATTTATGATCGCGGGAAACTGCTCCAAAAATTCACAACCCTAGTTTATCTGTTAAATTAGCTATACCGACCTTTTTTCACAACAAAGTTATTTTTGGTGAGGGAGAGATTAAGGTCGGCAAAGCTTTGTTAGGTGTTAGGGGCCGTCCATTAATGACGTGAGGTGTTTTTCTGTTAATTTGGACCCCTCCCTCCCTCTTGATGAGGCTTGGTGAGATTTGGTGAAACCCCCCCTCCCCCTCACGTGAGATTTATCCCTTACAATTTTTAAATAATTAATTTTCATGTATGTTTATGTATTTTGCTAAACACCACTAAATATCTAAGCGCGTTTAAGGGACACAATAACAAATTTGTTTAATTACATAACAATAAAAATAGAAGTTGACGTGAGATTCTCTTTGAGGAGATTTTACTGGACCCCCCCCCCATTTTGAGCTCACGTAATTAATGGACGACCCCTTACCTACTTCTAGTGTAGGTACCTGAAAATATTCGAATTTGATTGTAAAGGAATTGCACTGATGTTTTTTTTTTTTTTTGGTCCCTGCTTATATGTAATCCTGGTGCTGAGAAACAAATAGCTTTAGACCCTCGCTTAAAGTTACTAAAACTTTAAAGCTTTATTAGACCGTCTAAATTATATAAATTCCGACACTACCTACGCACTTTGAAGTAATTCATGTCATTCGCCAGATCGCTTCATGTTATTTTCGGGATTAATTATTAATATCCAATAAAAATCGCTAGTAAAGTATAATTTCGCGATCAATAAGAAACGACAATTGCGCATGAATATTTCATAGCCTAAAAAATGTATCACAATTAAATTTCAAGATTGTTTCATCAGCATCTTAAAACAACGAAAATAAAAAGGATCAGTATGTTATTTATTGTAAACAGTTTCCAGAATAGTCCACAACCTATGTATTTTGTATTCATTGATAATAAAGATTAGCAAAAATGAAAATGGACAAAGAAGGGATTTTTTTACATAAATTTAGTGTTAATGAAACTGCAAAGTCCCGGCTCCTGTCTAAGGAAATTAACCACACTTGGTAAGAGTTAATAGAATAAACAAAACGTTTTTCTCGAAGGTCCTAAAGTCGATGAGATCCTTGTTTTCCATTTTTTCAAATTCTGAATGTATTCAGGTTGTTTTTTTGATGGCCCGTGCTGTATGAATTTGTAACCAAGCAACGGCAGATACTAGGGAGTTGACTGACCTATCTCAAAGTGGATGCAACCACCCTTTCCGTCAAACCGGTAGCTACGTATACATTTCTGGCGCGTGCATAGGATAATGCGTGTCAATGGGTCGCCACGTTTGTTTGACATCAACATCCCCACTGCATCCAATTCAATAATGTCCAGTTCGGACATTTTTTCTTTATACAGTGTCTCTCAAAAATATCGGATTAAGGTCAATACGTATAATGTTAAAAAATCTAGTATCTGTTTGAGCTGTTGATATTGAGGATCCTGTTTAATACAGGGTTTTCATAATACATTCAGTACGCTACTAAATATAAATTTTGTTATCCACAGGCAACTTGAAGTATACAGGGTGTTCGGTAATTCGACAGCCGTCGCTTTACTGTGGCCTCACAGCATTCAGAGAAAGCATATTTTGCAATTACTTGATTTTTTTTTAACATCCGATAAAGAACTAGAAGGATTTTAAATAGGCCAATCAGAGAAATGATTTCATCAGCCCCAGTTCTGTGGAATCAAGTATTCTGTTTCAAAAAAAAGAGACTTTGTCACATTTGACGGCTAAAGTCAATCAAAAATCAGTGGCGTATACTGGGAAAGATACTAACAAAATAACTGCATCATTCAAAGTGGTTTATTATTAAAGAAAGGTAACTTAAATATTTAAAATAAATGTTCAAATCGGCGACCATCGTTCTGTATACAAAGACGGGCCCGTCTCAACAACGAACTTCTAGCGTTTTCAAAAAGCTCTGGGGTATTCCTGATTTGATCAGACGCTAGTAGGATTCTGTGTTGCAATTCGTTCACATCAGGAATATCGATGGCATAAACAACCGATTTCACATGCCCTCAGAAATAAAAATCTAACGGAGTTAAATCCATACTCCTGGCCGGCCACGGAAACGGGCCATCCATCTCTCCGGAAATCATTCACAAAACTGCTGCCTTCTTGGAAGATTTTCAGGCACTAAAGCTGGGACACAATTAATATGGTATGGATGCAGATGTTCCTTCGAGATTGTTGTCCATACCGTTGTCGCTGGAATATGAATTCTGCGAGCAATCTCGCACACACTAACGGTGCGTACACACCGGGCCAACGAACGCCAACGAACGCCAAGGAATAAGATTCGGCGATGGCTACAGAATCTTCGTTGGCTTTCGAAGAAACGTACACTATGGGTACGATCTGTTTTGTTTTCTTTTTTAAAGACCCCTCGCACCTGTCGCACCGCACACTTTCAACAGAGTAGACCAGTCAATTTGTGATGACCTCATAATTGAAGAACATCTGAATACGAAACTGGTTTTGCGTCGCAAAAAAAACGGGTGTTCATAGGTGCAGGTGCGTCTGCATCGATGTGATTGCAGGGGCGAATTAAATGAATTTGCAAGAGGGCCGAACAAGTGGAGATTTTCATTATTTTTTAAAGTTTAATTTTTTTCAGTGGCGTTTGTATCTACACTCCTTGTAAAATTTTCTCTCTATAGCGAGTAAGTTCTGCCATTGAGGTGGATATAACGAAATTTTTGTTTTGTCCGAGATCGGTTATGGCAAGAATTTGCGGGAAATTTTGGACGTAGATCGGATATTACGAGAGTTCCTGGAAGCATTTTTTTATCGGAAATGTATTTTGAATGCTACTTGTGACGTCTGCATATTTCTTTGTCAGTTTGAGCAACTTTTCAAGCAAAGAACACTTCGTGTAATATACTGCGGAGAAACATCATTTTTGAAAAAGCGAACCATTTTGATGTATAAATCTCCTCAGTACCAGAACCTGAACTGCTGCTTTCCTCACATCGTTGGCGCTCTCTTCTAAACGAAATCAATAGAGACTGCATCTTTTTTTTTACGTCTGGTAAGTTGGAATTTAGGATTTTGACAATTTCTGCCCAATCATCATTTTTTTTGTTTTTAATTTATATTCCACGTCATTCCTCGTTTGACCACTCTTTTTTTTGCGTCAGCCATGTCGAAAAATCAAAACCAAAAACGTGCATTCCCTGCAGACGCGGCCTCAAAACTAAATTTGTTCGTTCGGGGCTGGTACGGTTCACACTGCATTCGTCGATTCCCTCCACTTCCTTTGATGTTACCGACACCGACACGGATGGCCATCGAACGCCAACGAATCTGAAAAAATCTTCGTTGGCCTTCGCTAAACCGTCCACACCAAAACTAAAATCGGCGAACGAACGTTCGTTGGCCTTCGCTAAACCGTCCACACCAAAAGAAAATCGGCGAACGAACCCCTTCGTTGGCGTTCGTTGGCCCGGTGTGTACGCAACTTTAGAGTGGGTTCAGCGGCTACCATATCCAATATTTCTTCATCCCGCGCTACAGCATTATCGGCTACAGGTCTACCTCTGTCTTAATTCATAGGCCTTAAATTTCCAAATTCTCGAATACGCCGATCCAAATTGGAAAACACACCGCGATAGGGGACGTGACGATCCTTCTAGGTACAACCTCACTGCCGCTATACTATTGGCACCGATGGCACCGACTTCACCATAGGTGCATGTCGGCTAGTTCATTAAAGGTATAATGCCACCCATTTTTCAAGTTCAAATACCACTTTGGACACCACTGGCTTCAATTAATCAAAATTGTCACACTGACGGTAGCCGGATTTTTTTTTCCAGGTAGCTTGGATTCATGATCACAAACTAATTTCTGATCTAATCTCTGATTGGGTGAACTTTGAGACCTGTAGCTTCTCAAGGAGTGAAAGTGGAGAAAGTTTAACACTAGATTGGGACTCAGGGCGGTCGCCCCTACGATTCCTAAAGAGATGGCTGTCGAATTACCGAACACCCTGTATAACAGATGACTATTTAATGTTGAAGCAAATAAAGTGGATTGGCACCACTGAATAATTGGCTCACCTCACAGTTGTTGACACATTGACAGATCTTGAATATTTTTAGCTTACTAGATAGTATACCTAGTATACCTATCCGGGGTCAGTAGCGCATTGGGTTGGGTCGCTCTTGCGTGAACGGTCCCAGGTTCAAACCCCGGCTGCGCCGAAGAAATTTTTCTGAGGTTGCAGTGTTACCTAACTAGCAGTACGGTAGTGAGAGAAATAAATCTAGCCTAGTGGTAATGTGAATATCGCAGCTCTTTCAATTTTACATCTTCTTCTTTGGTCTGCAGCAATAGTGGTATAAAAAGAATTTCTTGATATTGGAGTTAAAGGTGATAAACCTCCTTCTCATAAAATGAAACTTTAACCCATATTATAATATACTACATATATATTATGTAATATTCTGCAAAGAAGGAACATAAAACAGCGGTTATTTTGTTCTAAAATTATAAGTGTGTACTTTATTATTACCATATTATTACCGGAAGTTTTCCTTCAAAGGAAAAACATTTCCGTTTACTCGGAAATAAACTTTGATATACAATGATAAAACATTCTCATGGTCAATTACCATCTCGTGTAGTTGGGGGTTCAAGGATTTCGTCCGTTCAGAAATATTTGTAACGGCTGTCGGCCAGTTGGGAAAACCCAAAGGGTCATAAACCCTTATACCTGACTGGCGACACTCGGGCCTATACCAAATCTTAAGTCAGGACAAGGTTCTTGCATTAAATCTTTATTCAAATCTAAAACACGGACACAGTCTGTTGATTCATTATCAAGTCAACCTAATCAATCAGTCGGAAGAAGAAACGTTCCAACTTACACATTAAATACACAGTTCGTTAAATTCGCGAGTGTTTCAATACAAATTCAAATTCAACGGTCCTTCGAGCAACTCTACTTCCAAATCGACTCGACATTCAGGCCTCTCTCAATACAAGCTACATCGTCATTGAAGTCATTCGTGTCGTCCTTGTAACAAACTATAAATTTTGAACAAATAATGTTCTTTTTAGAATAAAAATGTTCTATTTAGAGAAATTGCATTAAAGTTGTGTGAATGTTAAGTGCTTGACAACTACAGAGAGATATAGAAAATGGCCAAAGTTGATTATGTACGAATAGCTGCTTTCAACTTCGACTAATTTCGTTTTCGATCTCCCTGTACTAAATACATTTATATGTATCTAATTTTATTTGCGAAAAAAATCGTGATTACGTACTTGATTAAGTTGCAGTTTGTTAACTTAAATTTAATGGAATGTTTTCGAGAGAGAAAATGCACGTATCGTTTACATGCGACAAATTATTTTTAGTCATGATATGCAAATACAGAAAAATAAGTTTTCATGAATATTTATTAATTTTGTGAGTTCGTGAAGTTACAAAAAAAAAAGATTCAAAACATACAGGGGGTCCAGATATAACACTCCAATTTTTCCAAGAATTCCGGTGCCTGAACCCGCATTTAATTTTTGAGTAATTTTTGTATTTTTCATTAAATGCCATGTTGACAATATTACGTTTGACATTTAATAAATCATTACTTTAAACTTTAGATAAGTGGTTTTCGTGCAGTGTAAGCTTTGGTTGTATTTTCGATTTCGCTGTATAATTTTAGAATATTACAACTTTTTGTAACATGTACCACATGTACCCCACTGATTTTCTGTTAACTTCTCATCAGACTTCGCATATTTTTGTTATAAATAGTAACAAAGAACTTTATGCTTTTCGTATTATTTCGCTCATATTTCTAGACTTTTGTAGTTTCATCGAAATTATAAATTTTTACGACGTACTCCAAAGTTGTGCAATTTCTGCCCTCGACAGGGAGCTTTTCGCTTCCAGGTATCATAAGTTCTAGCGAGCGGACACTTGTACGAAATTCTGATAGGAATTTCGCGGAATAGTGGAAGCGGGATGAAATGGGGAGGAATCGGAATTAGGTCGGGCAATAGGTCAACCACCTCTCCTCTCGAATAATCCACATAGACTGGGACGTTTAACCCATTTGCCAGTGCAACTTGTGTTGTGCATTTGACTTTCCATTGCAGCTGTGCATGGGTCGTCGAACTGAAAAGTCGAGCTCCAAAACAACCACGAAATTCAGATGAGTTTTCATCTAAGGTTAGTTTGTCCAACGGTTACATTTTAATATACGTAATTATTTTTATCACTTTTTTTGTTTTTTATCCCATCTATCCTCTTGTTATTTCTTTTCTCTTTTAATATTGTACATATCAACTTTTTTTCACACATCTAGTTTAATTTTTTTTTTTCAAATTGCTCTGCATATCTATCAGTCTATCTATCAGTGTAGAGAATATTTTTTGAAACACGAATATATCAAAAGATAAAATCAAAAAATTATTTCAGTCGAAGGAATCAAGTAAACTAAGAAAATCCTATTTGGAAATGGCCTGTATGGAATATATGTATCATACTTTAGCCTTCTAGAAATCGATGCGTTCACTAAAACATTTAAGGAGTATGCGGTTTTTTCACCAAACTATACAGCGTCAAAGGTTTATTGTCAGTTTGTCGGTCACTCTGTATAACTAATATTGATTTGAAAAATTAAATTAGTATTAATAACAATATCGTTTTTTCTTAATTTTAATTCGGATTTATATTACGTAATAATTAAGGTTCAACGATTGTTTGGGTAGTTTTCTGAGATAAACCACTACAGCTACGACTCAGTGATTACAAGTTCGTTCTTTTTTGTTACAACTGTTTTGACTGAATTTTAGTTTTTTCTTCTTGTCAACAAGAACATTAAAAATACTTCCCATTGAAAACGCGATTATGTAATAGACGTAAAACCGATTCCCTGCCAAAGTTTCGTTCAGTGACGCATATTCTCCCAAAAATACTTGAATAGTTTTGAATGAAACAGAAATTCCGTGTAGGGGCGAGTGTTTAGCTTTGTTAGAAAAGATCCATGTAAATGCTATAAGTAAATATTAACAAGAATATAACGAGCGTTCAAAAATAAACCTGGTTAGAGGAGGCTGGGCATTTTTATAACAGTGTACATTGCAATTGTTACAAAAATCCGAGAAATGTTATTGAAATTGACAGTCGCTACAGCAGCCGTTTTCTAAACCTTGTTTGCAAGTACGAAATGGTACGAAAACATGAATTTAAGACGGTCCCAACATATCAGAAAATGCGTGAGTTGTGCCAAAGCTGACCGGTGGGTGAAAGTGTCATCAAAGAAAGAATGTCCGATAGAAGATATCACTAAAAACACTTACATACTATGCTCTACATTTTCTTAATGAAACTTAGTGAGGCGCACCCTGATCTAATAACAGCTGCAAAAGAAAAGGTTTGTCTTTCGCTTCTGAAGCTCAACGAGTTAAAACTTCTACCTAACCATACTTTTCAGATTTGCGCATTTAAGAGAACAAGATTGAGTGTGAAATATAATAAAGTAACAAGCGAAACTGCAAGTGATTTCTTCCTTTGGCCACATATTAAAAATTTCATGTACCAAGCATCCATAGCCGATGTAAGAAAAAATATGAAACTGAAGATTTTTTGCAAACTGTTTTTAATGGGATCAGAAAAAAAGCACAATTCTCTACAAGAAATATCGAAAACATTTTCACCATTAATTTGCTGTAACTGTTTTGTGTCCTTTTAAGGGATTGTAAAATTCTCAATAAACATTTGTAGAAATTTGGTTAGAAACTGTCAGTTGATCATATCCTTTTGAAGAGTGTTTTTAATTTCTACATTTTAAAGAAATAAATGTGTAAAACCAAATCATAAAGTGTCTTAACTCTTTATTAACCGTTATAGGAATCTTGAAGATACCTGCAGGACATTGCAGCCCAAACCCCCAAATCGTGTCGGTCTATATAAAACCGCTAAATAATACCCTAAAACACTTCTTTAAGATGCATAATAATATTAATTATTAATAATATTGCAGCTTCTCTGAAATTTTCAGGTTATGTTATCTGTCATGGAGAGTTTCGTGTTAATCAGTCAAGCTCTACACTGTAAAAAAACAAAAACAAAAACGCAATTTCAAAGCCTACTCTAACCAGGTTTTTTATTGAACGCTCGTTACATATTTCTTAGATACTTCAGAATTCATCAGGAATCTTCCGTATTGTTCAGGGCTTCAGAACTTTTTTTCAAGATTATTCGGAAAATTTCAGCATTATTAACGACTCATGGGGACTCTTCAAGAGTTCAAGTTCTTAAAGATTTTCAAGATTCCATCCAGATCATTTTATGAAGAAATCACTTTGTTCGTTATAATCGACTTTATACGTTTCACTTGTCTCAATTAGGTTGTTACATTCCTTATATCCATATCTATCCACATCTACATATTTTTTTGTCATAAACCAGACGATTTCTTTTTTCAATTTAACTTATCTATTGACAATGCTCATTGAATCGAATTGGTTGGAGCGACCCATTCATTAAGTCTTGTAGTTTTCTTTCTGACCTTTTTCGACAACATGGATGAATGAGAAAGCACGCCTCCATGAAAGGAAGAAAGTGATATTTATCGATGAGTCCGAGCCGCTTTTCGCCACCGCCGCCCTTCCAAAAGGTCAGAGGTGTAATTGCCGCGGGCAAAAGGATAATAATTATGGTTGTTGAAACGCCGATCAGAGATTTTCTAGGAAAGTCAACAGTTACCGTCAAAATGTGATGTAACGGTTCCACTTGTGCTTTAATAAATTTATTTCATATACTTGTCTTCGATGTGCTAATAGTTATACACAGTCTGTGCATTTTGCGAACTTAATAAAGCTCGTTAATGTGACGCTACGAGTTGAAATGTCAGAATCTGACCTTCCATTAACGAAGTAGAAACCCATGCCCTGTGTAGACACCTATAAAAAAAAAGAGTCAACTGACGAAGCTTTTATCGACGTGATTCACCAGGATTCGATGAAACGTCGAGAACAGACGATGGCTTTCGACACGCGATTCTTTGCAAGGACACCGCCATCACTGGGTTACTGTTCCACCTAAAATTTTTAAAATATATACAGGGTGGTTCACGAAGTTGCGCAAATATTATTTAAACATAATATGAAGAATCTTTATCTCTTGGCCTAAACAAAAAAGGACTTTTTTGCTGCATTGAGTGCGGTAGAACGTTTTACTTTGACTGCTTGACGGTGCACAAAATTTTCTTAAAGTGTCTTTATTTTCAAATAGTGATATTCCCGATATGATTATTACCCACGGTGACAACCGTAGGAACGCTCTTGCGGCTCGGGAGTGGTACAGTGTGAGATTTATTAGAGGACGTTGCTTTGAACATAGAAAACAAATGTGGTTCTTACAAGACGGAACCCCTCCCCATAGTGTCACGTAGGGCGCCCCCGCGTTCTCCAGATTTAAATCCATGTGATTTTTTCGTGTGAGACCACATGAAACAGTTTCTGTACGCGGAGCCTATGGATACAGTAGAAGAAGTTTAAAAGCGGGTCTAAACTAATTAATAGGTCTAAACGATAATTAAGTAATATGCAATAAATTTATATATTTTAAATAAATAGATAAATGAATGGGTGAAGATCAATTCCAATGCATAACTAAAATAGAATCTTCAGAAGTGATTCATAAATCATGTTGCCTACCTACTGGATGCATCCATCGGTATTTTGAAAATGTTCTTTATTCGTCTTTTTTTTTTGCTCTCAAATTTCATATTGAAAGAATTATCAACATCAACATAACAATGTTGTGCAGCTATCTCATTGCTATATCATAATGTGTGCTGTATCATTTACGTCCGAAATTATTGGAAATAAATTTAATGGAATGAACCTGTATTCCTGTTATCACCAGTTCGTGGAGCAAGGTCGTGTCCTTGAAATCAATCAAGACGGCACTTGCGATTTCGACTTGGCATGAAACATCGTGCGATTGTGTGAGCATTATATCCACGCTTAACACGCGATCCACCACCATGTGTTACCTTCCGAATCAAATTAACGTTGTTATTATGTATGTCTGCAGTAATTATTATTAGTAAAGGTTGCGTGCACTCGAACGAAGTTTGGTGTTTGATTTTTACTTCTCTTTAGACAGCTAAAGCCTCTTAAATTTCTAAAATGCAAGATCTTAGCCCCAGTTAAAATTACGCATAGTAGATGGTGTTAACATTTTTTGGCAAAGGCCAATCACGCATCGGTATTTATTTTCAAGGCACGTGTCGTGCGTATGTATTTTCGTCCATGATGAATCTCATCCACATTGTCGAAACGTCAAGGTCCATTTATGACCGATTTTCCTTAATTATTCAATCAATCCTTCGGGTACCGCATTCATAATAAAAAATCAAGTGTCAATTGCTGATCAGATACTGGTATTTGGGGTGATTACGTCACGTTGTGATTTACGTAAGTTCGCGTGTGTCGAATAGTGATCGTTGAAAGTTCCAAGCAAATTTCGTCGAAATAAATAATGTCTGATATTGATTAGCAATTTTCACAAAATCTTAATAATCCGCTTTTGGCGTGCTGCATGCCATGCATCTGAAAATGAATCATGTGTAGGTACCTGCCGTATCGATCTCGACGAATCGTTATTGTTACCGTGAACTTGACAGTTGAAAATACATAATGAATGCCGCATTCTTGGTAAATTACCACCTTTTCGATTTCAAACAGTCCCTCAATACTACAGGAACATCAATAAAACGATAACATTGAGAAAATATTCAGGTGATTCATATTCCTCCGGAACGGAATTTTACCACTTTACTTTACAAAGCAAAGAATTGAGTCATCTTTCAACACCGACAGATTATAGCTATTTATAATCATAAAATTATTACTCAACATACACTGAGTTATAGTGGTACACCTCGCGCCTTGTTAGTTTAAAGGTTCTTTTTTGGGTACATACAAGATTAAGGTAAAACAACAAGACGGCTCATCTGCTCATATGAGTTACACATTTTATTGTAGGTATTATGTGTTTGTCACATTTGAATATTTAATTCTTTTTTATTAAAAAAAAAAACACTAATATTTTGGAATTTATTTCGTTGACAAGTATCATTTTAAACGAATCAGCTGCACGCTTTCACGTCATCACTAAATAACAATGGATTCATTACCATAAATCTATGATAAAAATTATTGTTCATGTTTATCACAACGTGAGTGTTTTCAATGGATCTATTAAAAATCAAAGCACCCATGAAATTATTGTTTGTGTGTTTGACTAATAAATATTGAGATCGGTTAGTTTTAAAATTAAATTTTAATGATCTATACCTGGCCATCATAATATACCGCATGTGTCCGGATATACATACAACAAATATCCCGTTGCGATAAAAAAATTAAGTAAGAAAATGAAGGAATTTTTGAATGACTACATAGAATGTGTTATGTGTAAGCGCTTCTAACTTTAAATTTTCAAATGGAATAGTAATTTTTAATTGGGGATAAAGTCACCAATTCAATTTTCGATTCAGGAATTCGTAGAAAAATGTACGAAATTCACTGAAGCTCTGGATCGATACCCGCACAATTAAGGTTAGAAAGGTATGATCGATTAAACTATTGTTCGCATGCTTGCATACCGAGTCAAGTTCAGTAGGTCCTACGAACCCCCACGAAGCAGGTGGCGGCATATATGTGTTCAGTCACGTGTCGGCTTAACTCATCTGTTTTGTGGAGCGAGGAAAGCACTCGTGACGGTATTATTTTCGAATTAAAGGTTTTCTATTGACAAGAAAATAGTGTTTTGTACATTTTTCTATACAAGGTTTAGTGTCACAAATGGTGGATGCGCCGGTTTCATTGCGGAACATTGTTGTATCAAACATCACATGGGTGACGATATTTTGGTAAATTTCAAATCGATTCAATAATACTGTTTCGCATATTCCAAGTTTTGTTGGAATTTTGTTTAAAAAACGAAGCATTAGACCTTGAACATTTGGTAGTAGTTCAACGTAACAGACACATTTTTTATTAGAGAGCTGTATCAGTTGTCAAATCAAATTTTCAGTTGGACTTCTGTGTACTATTCGAAATACATATATCCTAAGAAATGTATGTTAATACAGAAATTAAATTATTTTATCCAAAAAGACAAGTCATAAAATTCAATTTGCTTTGATCAACTTTTTCTGGTACTGTAGTAGAAAATGTCGCAATTTTATTTCTTCCCTTTCACAGATATCTAATTTTCCGAAATTCTAAAAATGAAAACACGGGAAATCTGTGGGTGAGTATCCGATTCGCAAAATCGCTCTAGACAATCTCAAGAGTCGCATCTTCCAGGCGCCACATTCTTCAATCCTGCAGTTAACACAATGCGATCGAGGGGATACACCACAATGAATATCGAAGCAGAAGAAAAGACTTCTCCAACATCGCGAGGAAGGGTGAGCTCACGAAACGACCCTTCGCTTGTTTTGAACGTATTTTCTTGTAGCACAATTCAAAATTAAAAGTTTTGGTCCGAAGCCACGCCATTCGCGAAGAAGCGTCTCCTCCTCGCGACTCCTCCCTCGTTTCTCCAAGCATCAAGGTCATCCCCTCCATCGAAACGTTTTCCGATGGTTCGTCGTCTCCTCCTCCCGGAAATCCGGTCGTTGTACTGAGTCCTTCGCTGAGTCGCGTCAACTCCCCTTCGTGCACCTCTCCCACCTCCACTTTAGTACCGTCTCCCACTGCCAGGTGTTCCCCTCAACATTCCCCTCAACACGACTGCAACCGGCTTGATGGAGGCGACGACGTTTCGAGTCCCAGGTATCTCAACAGGCTCAATAGACAGAATTTGGAGAAGGACAAAAGCTCTAGTCATAATAATCATAGGAAAAAAATCATATGTGATTGTTCGAGTCAAAACTGCAACTGTCGGAGTCAAGAGCGAAACATTAATAATAATTTAACTAATATTAATAACAATGTGGTGCACAGTTCGAACACTTTGACGGTGAACAGGGTGAACTCTTCCTCGAAAATCAAGTTGAGACATCAGAGTTCGTCGCAGGGGAGTTTCGAGGGAAGTTCCTCCAATTCGCCATGTCTCTCTAGAGGTAGGTTCTGTTTGTTGTTGTTCGCTAAGCAACTAATATAATTTTTTATTCAATGACTTATTGCAGGGTCAATGATTCATATATCCAGTGGCCTTTTAAACGTCAAAATTCTCTATCTAACTACATGTAAATTTTGTTACCCAGAGATTACTTGATGTATGAATCATTTATAAAGATCAACATACATTTGTCCATTTAAATGGACATAGGTTTATAGGGAATTAATCAATATATGTAATATGTACATACATAATATTTTATGAACTTTATAAGAATAGTTGTTTTGCTCAGTGCTACAGCAGAAATGTTCACGTTCTTCATTGTATATTTAGCGGTCAAGTATATTTTCAACGACGGTAGTGTTATTCACGGATTCGTTATTCACCCTATTACTTCTAACAGTAATTAAATTTCTTTTCCAGATAGTAGTTCGGAACAGTATACAGATACTTCAGGTGCTGATCTCGAAGTGTTTATACCTGAAACTATTAACAGAAATGCTAAAGATAGAGCGTTCATGTTGAGAATCGAACAGGAACTAGTCACTCTTGCCAAAGATAAATCGTAAGTGCCTCGAATGATATGTCAAAGTTGATGTAGTTGCGGAAATGGTATAAAGACACGCTAGCGTAAGTTTTTCGCTCAAAGGTCGCCGTTATCTGATGCAGCAATTACGCAAAGTTTATTTTTGAATTGTTGGTTCAGTTGCGATTTTAAACCGTTATGGATTTTTGGATTCATAACTGTAAAATCAACGCTGTCGTATTTACATTAGTTTTACGATTAATTATACAAATTATTATCAAAGATATCTACCCCAAAGAGACCGATAACTTACTGTTACAGTAAAACCCATTATAAATTTCCTCCGATGTCGAGTTACCAACGAATGCTCGTCCATCGCTGCGCCGCTTACTTCGGCATGGACCACAACATCGAATCGTCCGGTAAATGTGTGGTCGTCAATAAAACGAAGAACACTCGAATTCCCGAAGTGGAGTTCAAAGAACACATTAAAGAAGACGTCATCTTCAGCGAAGAACCCAGAAGGTCGATACTCAAACGCGATTCAAACAGCATCGAAGACTATGGTTTCAAGTCGCCGGATCGACAATATTCCATGGAAAATCGCAGAAGTAAAAGTTTCGAAGAGAGGGAAGAAGAGTACGCAAAAGTGAGGAGAAGGATTTTCAATAGAGAGGTAACGATACTACGGAGTACTCATAGGGTCGCTAATCTTTATTGTTGCAGGAGTTGTGTCTGTTGAGGCAGATGCAAGATGGCTCACATGAAGACTTTGAATGGGCGGAAATACCGTGGTCTAGCACTGACAGCGACAGCTCCTCGAGGTTTCGTTTGCAGCTGCCTGAGCACGGAAGGAGACATCTTGGAAAACTGACCAAGGTGCGTCTTAATATCTTCGAATATGTTTACGTTTTCTATTGTTCCTTTAAATTTTAGGTGTTATCTGAAGAAGCTGGGGAAACGTCGCGACCATTCGTCGCCAAGAGTTACAGTTTCGGTGGTTATGCAGGGGTCCTTCACCGCGGTGACAGTGTGATGTCCACTCATAGTGCGGGTCCCAGATTATTGACAAAACAAGGTCATTTAAAAAATATATTTTATTAGGAAGTACAGGTTTTTTTTTTGTCATGAATACTGCTTAAAATTTCGTCATTAATAAAATACTGATTTCTTTTAACTCTTCAAATTGGTAGTTTCAATAATTATAATAATAATTTAACTTTTATATGCAGTGTAAACAAATCATGCAGTCTAAATTTTTTCAAGCGCCTCAAAAACATGGACAAAAAATTCATAGCTGCCGGTTTGACTTTAGTATTACATCCATACTAATATTATACATGCGAAAGTAACTCTGTCTGTCTGTTACTGTTAATAGGTATGGAGATAGCTTGAACTTGAATGAAGCACCTTACCTTTTTTTAAGCCTAAAAATGTAAATTAGGAAGTAATGTTAAGAAATGCCGTTCGGGCGTTTAAAATACGAGAGCTAAGAGCTCTATTCCCATAACACCAGAGTAATTTTACAATGGTTTACTCCGCCGCGCTGCCTCGCTTAAGTAGAAATCGAATAATTAGAAAACATGATTGTAGACAATTCGAAACAGCATTTTGCAGCTCCGATCTCCCGGGCGAGCGTGTTTTTCGCGTAGACGGCGGAGCTAAAAAACAGGAATGGCGGCCAATTCGCGGTATGCGCTTTTATTATACAGTGACCTTAAATTAGAACATTTCAAGTAAAATATATTTTCTGGACATTTCTTCTAGTATTTCTGTAACAAACACCCTCTACATTGTTAAAAAAGTCGAGGTTAACAACAGAATAAAAATTTATTATTTGTCTTGCCGCACTTTACGTCTGCAGTATATGTAAACATTAAATAATTTTTTTTTCTTAACCGAATTTCCTAATCATAAACAACATTTACGTTATTTGCAGATTCTGGAGCCAGTTCGGTCTCCTGGCGCCTAAGTCCTTCCAGTTCCGGGTATAAATCGCAATCGCAGATGTCAGAATCCATCACTCCTTCCCCTACTTCTACACCAAATCAAATAATGGAATCTACTTCGCAAGACAAGGAATCCAGCATCGTATGGGCTGTGACCGACATCCAGAGAGTACCGAAAGGCAGTATTATTATCAATCCACAGACAGGAGAACCGATTAAGAACGAGGACGGTTCCTTGTATCACTACGATCCAGACGATCCTCCACCGACGTTCATCAACGCAGCTTCGAAGCCGCCTCCGTCTCCAAAGAAGTTATCTCCGCAAGCGTCGCCGAAGAAACGACCTTCAAAGCTTTCACCCACTCACAAGTCCCACGTGACCAACAGTTCTACGAGTCCCAGTTTGCCTTACTCCCCGCCTTTACCGCAGCAAAGGGGATTTCAGTTCGTGCATGGAGTTTCTGGCGAGGGGATGGTGTCGCAGCAACAGTTTCCGGTTTATGGAGGAGGTTACGGTGCAGGCGCAGCTCACGACGGAGGAGTGTCGTCGTTTTACCAGCAGCCTTGCATTGTCTACACTACACCTTACAATGTTCCAATGTCGCCGCATTTCGATTCAAGAATGGTGGGTACTCGTCGTTTAAGGGTTGGAAGGTCTTCACGACCCATTGTTGAATGATTTTAGGATCCTCCTTCAATAGGCGAAGTGGGAGGCACTTACTACGTGGAGAATAGCGCCCCTCCTGCCCCTCAAGCAGTTACGTATCAGCAGCCTCCCCCAGCATTTTGGAACCAACAACCGGGCGCTTTCTTTACTCCTCCTGTCAATCCTCCGCCGCAACGGTTTCCCAATCAGACCAACAATTACATGTCTTCTTTTCCCCAAAACTACCTTCCCCCGCCTTCCCAGCCCCCTCCCCCGCCGACTTCGGACCTCGTTCCTGTTTATCAGCCGCAATCTGTACAGCTCGTCTACTCCGCGCAACCCAACCAATCGAATCCCCCCGTCATCTACCCCAGTCAACCGAACATCGTCTATGCACAGAACCCGCTCTATTCCAGTCCCATGTACTCTTCGCAGCCACTCCCTCCTTATCCGCAGAACACGTCTACCCCCAACAGCTGTGCATCGTCCATCTCTCATAATCAGTTCTCTAGTCACGTACCAGAACAGAACCATCCGAGTGCGATGATGCAGTTGACGCAGAACATGTCGCAACTGAGCTTCGTACCGAATCAAGTCGGCCAGAATCACCACGTCAACTATACGATGAACAAGATGACGCCCGCTCATTTCGAGATACGTCAACAAAAGAACTGCACGCCGAAGAGCACCAAGTTCACGGGCGGCCCGAAAGGGTTCGTTTTGGGGTCGAGTCAGAGCAGCACGGGAACGAACTCACCGGCGGCGACTGTTGTGGCAGGTTACTGTCCACAGAACTCCGGCTTGTACAGGACTCCTCCCGAGACCCCTCCCAATCAGTACGGTTACGGACCAGGTTTTCCGGTGCCTCCGCCGATGATTTTTAAACAGGTAAACTAATTCAAAAAGATATCAGAAACAACGATTGAAAGGTACAGGAGAAGAACACAGGACAAAAGATTGTCGTTCAAGGCACGAGAGATGACAATCACACGCGTCCCCGGAAAGAGTATTAATTTTTCGAAAACATGCGTTCCTCAAAAAGATATCCCTGTACCCTTCAATTCTTCTTACCGCCACACTTGTTGGCTAAATTAGAAATTGTTGGCTAAAAGTCATCCCATCCACCGCAAAACAAAGAGTCCATTTTTTAGATGAGCAATCTTCGCACAAACACACCCGGAACTGCCCGAAGCAGTCGATCTCCTACACCAGCCAGCGACATTTCTCATTTTGATAGAACGAGAATTCCCCCACCGGGCGTCTACCACGGAATGCCTTACGTCCTTCCAAGTAAGCAACATGATGAAAATACATATTATAAACCTATTAGGTGCCGTCATCGCGGTTTCTAAAAACTCATATAAGAACAATGTATGATGGGTATGACGAGGCAAATGCCTCCAGAACGATTCTTAACTTGGTATGACAAACTCTCCTCGGTCGGAAGTGGGTATAATAACATTCAGTTTACTGGTGGTACGACACAACTTCAGACGGACTGCACCGCAACTTTTTGAAGTGAAACTTCTTATTCGATGTGTAAACGGAAATCAAAGTGAAACACTTTGGTGGTGGGGATGGAGTACGTAGTAGGTATTACGGCAGTTCAGATGGTAGCTACGCCACCCTGTCCCAAGGGGGACCTCCTTGTTTTAGTTACCATAAGGCACTAACATTTGTATCAGAAAATAATGAAATAAACTCGGTTCCTACAATAGTTTTGGCAAGTTTCACTTCAGTCGTGTGCTTATAAAGGTGAGGAACTTGAGGTTTGAGGGGTGGGGAAGCGCGTAATTATCTACTTCATCTTTTCAATACGCTGCAAAGAAACTGGTATGCCGGGTATTTCCGACCATTTTTAGCCTGTCATACCAAAATATTTTTGAATAGTTCATTGCCAGCTTTCATTTACAAAAAAGCAAGCAACGCCTGTTCTGTTAAATCGCACACCCTTCAGAGTGGTCTAACGGGCATTTCCGATTTTATTAGAAGCCGCGATGACGGTAAATTCACTACAACATTCAACATCAGGTACTCTCTGCCTCAGCGCATAGTATCGCTCTTTCTTTCACAGCACATAAGTACCTTGTATTTATTTTACTTTGTGCGCTTCTTAAAAAGATGGTCGCATAAAAAAAAATTATGTAGTTTTGTTCATTTCTGTAGAAATCGTTAAAAAGTTACCAAAACAGCAAAATCTATTACATAATATTGAGCTTTTGTGTTTTTCAGTGTTTTTGTGTTTCTGTTTTGTTCAGTTGTATCTTCCTTGTTTTTCTATAATTTGTTCCATTATTCCATTTTTATAAGTACCATAAATACATATAGGAAACTACTAAAGTTGTACTAATCCTGCGTTATCCATCAAGAAACGTTTCGTCTTTTTACCTACAACACTCGCCTTTACAAGCAGCTATGCATTTTTCTCTATTTACAACACAAAACTTGTACTTTTCAGCGGATAACAGGATTGTTCCTGGCAGAAATCAGCCGAATTCTTACCGACACGCGCCACCCTCCGTAAGACAGCAAAGTTTGAACCAACAAACGGGCGACATCAAAGCACACAAACCACGAAAGTCAAAGTAACGACCGTTGTTATAATTTTATGTGATGATTTATAATTATTATTTTTTAGGGGAAACAAACTGTCAGGAGTACAACCTAAATAAATAAATTCAGTTTGAATTTTTGTAAAAACGTGTTAAGGACAAATAAATAGTAGGTTTTTACATCGATTTTTTGTGCTGCCCCGAAACTGTTAAACGTTGAGGTAAGAAGTTCCTTTTATTTTAAGATGCCACTATTATTTATTTTACAATGCCATCATGAGATTATCCTTTATGTGCCGCAATAAACAAATAAACAAATTTGCTCAATTGTTTTTGTTTTGCACAATTGTTGTTTTGTTGTTGTTGATGTTTGTCTTACCTAAACACATTAAACATATTGGGCCTCTTAAGAAAAGACAATCCATTTTGTTGTATGTGAGATGTAAATAATATCAAGAAGGGTCCATTTTAGATGTACACATTTTCGTAATCACAACTCTGCCTGAAATGTGTTCAACTAAAAAAAGAACAAATCGGACACTTTTTCCCTTTATATGTGAATGATTGAACTTGCAACTGTTATTTGTAAATTGTATTGACTTTATTACAAAAATTTTTATAAATACTGTTAAATGTTTTCTGATTTTAGGCCAACAATTTGCTATTTTTTGTGCAGGAGAGTTTGTCTGTTGGTTGTTGCAAATTGTTGATCTAAAACGTGCGGCGACGGAGTTTTTTCCGGTCGAGAAAATTCCATCCATTTCTAGTACTTTTGTCGAAAGTATTTTACACACTTCATAATTCAGATTGTCATTTCTAAAGTCAATTACGGAACATGAAAACAACTTATCCGATTTTCTCGTAATACGATGTGTACTTAATTTTTATGTATGGACATGGAAAGTTGACGTCGTTCCGACCTCAGATTTCCAACGATTAAGGATTTAAATAAAAATGTACATCAGTCTAAAATTGATATTTTCAAAGTAGTATTAATAATTGTTGTAGAAAATAGGAGTTAATTTGTATTTTCAATAGTTTTTTATGTTTTTAATTTTATTTATTTTCGTTCTAATGTGCCTCGGACACTTGTAAAATTAAAAAAAAATAAAGCCTGTGTTTTTGTTAAATTTTCTTAAACCTTGTTCCATATTTGACTTTTATCAAGCGAGCTGTTACATTACGAATGCGAATACAAAACGTCTGTAAAAAACAAATACCAGCTTGTTATGGAAAAAGATTAAGTTGGAACGGAACGTGACTTGAAAATGACGAGTAGAATTGAAATTGAAGCAATGAAGGGATAAATTTCACTGCGACACAACGTAATGTTGGTGTTTTGACTCTGTTTAAAATTGAACAAAGGTAATCAAAATGGTTTTTGACTAGATTAAAAAGGAATTTACACGGAATACCTGCAGCAAACTTGAACAATTTGAAAAAATCTATTTTTGCTCGCGTTCAGTCTTCCGTCCGCCAGAGGGCTAAATCCCTGCACGCGCCACCCGGCTGTTGTCATGACGACGACAGCTTCCTCGGCTTGTCCAACCAAACTCGACGGTTCCGCCACCCAAGCGACGTCGCGTCAGTTCGCGCTCTTCATCTATGATCTCGCGAGAGATTTTTCAAATATTTTAGTGTGTTTACACAAAGTGTCACAGATGGAAAAACCAACCATGAAGTAAGTCGGTGATAATATTTACGACATCCTTGAAAAAAAGTGAATTTCATTGCACTGGATTAACAACTTCTTACTCCACTCTGCAGGTTGTACAATGGTAAAAAACTCATCGTGAAGTTTGATTTTGCTTGCACCCACGTTAATTGCAAGTATTATTGGTAGTGGTTTGATGGTCAGTTCGTTTTTTGATAGTTAAATACGCTTGATGTATTTGCAGAAATGCAATGGGCTTTACGACCGTATATTTGTATACGTTTTTCTTGAAGACAAATTTATTAAGAAATCAATACAAAATTACATGCATGGGATGATAAAATAAAGCAATGTGTTATTCAAGAGAGCATGTAACTGTAACTAGGGGAATTAACTTGAGTAAATAATAACAGCGTGACTGATAAGTAGGTTTATTTGGCATTTACCTAATAAGAATAATCGTAAAGCCTTTAAAAATATTTTATTGGTCTTGTGTCAAACGAAGATTGAATCGATGATAGTTAAATTGGTGTCTTACTTGAGCTTGTCAAAAATGGGGGAAATAAATGATTTCACTCTTGAGCTAAATTCAAAAATTATATTAAACAGAATTGTATTTTTCAATATTAATCGATAATAAAATCGTTGGTCTTGAATAACATTTCATTTCTTTTATATCAGTCCAACTGTAATTTTAAAAGCGTCCAAATAAAAACTAAGTGGTAAAAATTAAAGGAGATTGAGGTTACGATCACGAAAATAAAATTTTGGACATACATAATTTATTTAATTACCATTTTCATTAATGTTTGGCACAAAACTAGATAGATAATGTACGTATTAGCATTCAGTCGGCGATCTAGAACCTTGGACATGATAAATTTCAGAGTTGGGTAAGATGTTTCTGAAGTCAAATAATACAATTTTTGGGGAACCCTCAGTATACAGGCTGTTTCCTAAAAAAACGCCTCACTCCTTTATTTATTGTTCGATTTCAACGAATAAAAAATCAAAACGGAATGGCTATATAAGTACTATTAGAGTGTTAGAGCTTTGATTTTTTTATGTCATCTACAGTATCAATCGACAGTCAACTTCTTTTTTTAAATGGCCACCTACATTTTTTTGTTTTACAATTACATATGAAGATTTATTTTCTTAATCCATCGATGTTATTTAACATTATTATTCGATGCATAATTATTAGAAAAGTAACGAAATATTTATTACAATCCTGCCGAGTTTCATACGAAATTTTTAAGTGATGCCATGCAAACAATCAAGTCACACAAAGCTGCAAAAGTCATTCAAACTTCAGTGTTGAGATTTTAACCTGTGAAATTTCATCGTTTATTTTAAACAAGATGGACTATAATCAGTTGACTGATATGTTTGATGCTTATGTCCAATGCAATAAAAATAGCAGTCGGGCTGTTCCTCGTAAATTCGGAAGACGACAAAATTTACGACAGTATGGAGTATTTAAAAAGCCTAAGCAAAAACAGTGTCAATTTTCTGAAACACTTGAGTTGGATGTTCTTTTTAGTACAGAAGAGAATCATCGAATTTCCACTAGGGAGTTTGCTAAGAATATTGGCGTATCAAATGGAACAGTACATGTCGTTCATAAAAAACACAAGTTCAAGATTGCTTATGACCACTGTCTAAAAACAATAACAAGGTAAAAAAAAAATGAAAACCACAGGCGAAAATCTCAACATTGACGGTTGAATGGTATTTGTCAGGTTGTGTGCTTTTGCATGTTTGTTTTCCCACAGCCCACAGCGCTCTTTAAAATTTCATAAAATCACATACTGTAAGCGTCACATAACTCTGTCGATTATTTTTTCTTTTTTTTTTTTTTTAATTCTAGACGAAATTAAGTCTTCAGTTACATCATTAGATTAAGAAAAAAAGCCCTTCAAGATTTAATTAAAAAAAAAAACAGGTGACCGTTTAAAAAAAGTTGACCATCGTCAGATGTTGAATATAATATTAAAAAAAATCAATATGTATCAGTTTGATTTTGTAGTATTTGTAAAATAATTTCTTCCGCTTTTTTGTTCATTAATATCGGACAATAAATGAGGTAGTTATGACTTGCGGCGCAATTTGCACGATCATTAAAATGATTTTCAAAAATATATATTTTTAATGTATACAACTTCATAATGTAATCTATCATAGAGTTCCATAGAACTCCAAACTTGCACCCGACACCCATAGTTCACAATCACAACTTTTTGTGGCATTTTTGATGACTTTACCTTTTGTCATTTATATGTTGGTACTGCTTGTTTGAGTTGAATCATCTTCATTCATTTTCAAAAAATTGTACCAGAAAAAAAAACGGTGTTGTGTCAATTACAAATGAGGAGACATAATATTCGAATTTTAGTTGAAAGCTTTTTGTTCTGACGTCTTACAATGTTCGCACTATATCATTAAAAGTAAGCGTCACGAAATTTTGCTCTCGTCTGCTGCTCTTTAAATATGAGCAACAGGTCGAACCTTCGGCTTTATGCCTCACGCAAAATGTTTTCGTTTAAAGGCAGCGATGATGCCAACCCTCTTGTGACCCTCCGTTTTCCTGCGTTCCGGTATGCTTAAAACCGATATAGCAGCGATCGAGCGGCTTATCCGATTTGAGAATTTCTGTTATCGGTTTGTGTGTAAAGAAACAGTAGTTAAGAACATAACCAAAAATCGTAAATAATAAACAAATAGTAACTTTCTAACCAATAACAAATTCAAATTTGTTAAATATTCAGAGTTTAGCGAAAACATCATAATACAAATATGATGGTGAAAGAATGATTCAGCTACTTCAATCCATTGCAGAGTTAGATGAGGATGAAGTTGACAATCATTGTAAGCAAGGTAAATTGCAAAAAAAGCAGAATTAAATACAAAACGAAGAAAGAAGACTAAGTATAGAAACTTCTCCAGGAAATACATTTAATACGTCTATGCTGCCCGAAATGCACAATCTGGAATTTGTATTATTAGTTGCTAAGGCTAGTTTTAGAAGGGTGAGTGTCTACCTGAAATACCCTCTGCAACATGTAGAGTACTGATTACCATTACTTTCACTATGACCTATGGGTGTCAGTCACGTCAATACTTACGGCTATGTAGGGATACAACCCACTTTTTTTTTCTTGTTTTTTTTTCTTGAAATTTACATGTTGTATACTTAGATCGAGAATTGTCCATATGTAATTGCAAAACCGTAATACATATTTTGTAAGCGACTACAGTAAAGACAATTTAGACAAAGAAGATACCTGTTATTAGATTTTGAAAATTACGACAACTAGTTCTGCATGAACACTACTTGTCGAAAATAAATCTATCGAATGCTTCCTTTCACTCTAATGGAAACGTCAAAACGATTGAAGAAAATAGGTCAAGTTTGTCAGTTTACATCAAAATAACATTTTTGTCATTGGTGAGAGCTGGTTCGCACTGCCCTTTGCGAAAATAATATTTTCCATATTTCACGCGATCCGTCGTAGATTAAAGACCCGATTATTTCAATTTTGCGATCTTTACACATTCGAAGCGATTATACTTGAAATTGCTTCGGATCGTTTATTATTAACTGACAGAGTTCAGATTATTAACGCTAAAACATAAAATATTTATATAACTTCTGAGTTGTTTCGATTTAGACAAGAATTTTCGCGTATAGATTACCTCTTCCCCAAGCAATAAAAGCAATGTGTTTTTTTAATAATACATACTACCTTTAATTGACTACCACCACAATCACATATACTGATAGTACATTATTTGAACTGTGCCTTTTTATATTATTATTATTTGTCTTTCTAATGAATAGAGATTATCTTGACTCGGAACCAGCCCATCTGTGGCTTATTTACCCTCGGAGAATTTAATAACGAACGAATGCTGTTATCTGGGTCGCAGATCTTTTTCCGTTTAATTTAGCAATGGGTGTAATTTCGAGGCATTTTCATGGAACGAAAAACTTGGTTAACATACACTTTGCACGCATATTTTTAGGGTGCACCGCTTTTATTGGATGAAGTTGATTTAATAATAAAATCAGCTTATATCAGCTTTCAGAATGTTATTATTGATGATAAGTCGAGAAAATATGAATTATTTTACTGGAACTCTGCTGATAATAATAATCGTTAATCTGTTAAGATGGTTTAGACCCTTGACGACTAGAAGGAATTGGGGTCTAGCCTCTCCATTTTTAAAAGGAGAAAGGACGTCTTTATCAATCATGCAATAATCTAACATTATCGTTTATTGGATGGCTTTTTCTAACACAAACAGCAACTTTTTGTTTTCACGTAATATTGCGGTAGCGATCATCATAACCTTTGAAACCAGTAAACATTTGCGCACGAATTGCCCTCCTGAAAATGAATTTTGCGACAAAATCGTGTATTTCCAGCAAACGAAACTGGATTTCCGCCAAGTTTAAAATTGACTTGTTTATGGGAGTATTTTTACAGACTGAAACTTGAAGAATGTAGCTATAAATGGTGACAAAATAAACATTAACAAATATATGCATAGCTAATAATAACTTCCCTTTCGTTAAATTAAAGAGAAACATTTTCGTTCACGATTAATCGAATTGCAACAACAATTTTACTGCAAATGAAATTTAATGGAACATTTGTGGTTCCAAAACAATCAAGTCTATTTCCAGCTGGGATTTAATCTATCAAGTCGAGTTATTAAATTTAGGTCACCGGTAGGGAGTGCTAAATAGTACTTAATAATTTTTTTCTGTGTGAAAATCTGTAATTAGGTGTTAGAGGGTAATAGTGAGTAATAGCAAGCTTGACAAAATATTATGGGGGAATTACAATTATTCTTCTATGAGAACCCATTTCTTGGGCACACGTGAAAACTTTCGTGCCATGATTTTTTATGATTTTAATAGTGGTCTTTCTACAAAGCAATGCATTGAAAGACTTCAGCCCCACTTTTTAGGAGTGCCTATAATATAATCGGTTTAACTAATTTAAGTTTGATTGAGTTTCTTTGTCTGAGGAATTGCGTGAGGGAAGAAAATGTTGCTTATACCGAATTATTCGAATTTTGGGGATTGGAATGACAGCAATAGAAAATATTTTACACGATCACCTTGAAGTCTTTTGTCGATGGGTTCCCCATAATTTAACCGATAAGGAAAAAAAAGACAACAATATTATCCCAGAACTGCCCCGTTTTTCTTTTAGTTTGCAGAAATTTCCGGTGCGGCCTAATACGTACAAGACTAAAAAACCATTTCATTTTTGATTCGTTGAAAGAACTTATGAAACTCGTTTGCAGGTGATCTCGGTTGTAGTTCTCAACATTCGAAAGAAGGGAAGAGGCGTTCCTGCGGCGTCGAACGATGACCTTACAGTGGGATAAACTGTCCCCGCAAGAGTTTCAGCAGCTGCAGGATTTAGCCGCGTGTAAGTTTGCCTTTTTTACACTTACAGAGGGTGCGAAGGGTAGAAATTGATAGATTTACTCAACATTACGTATGTACATCACGCATGCATAAATTGTTTTGAATGAAACTATTTTTGTTTCATCCTGTTCCAAGTAGCCGAACTCGAGTCGGTTTTACAGCTTTCATCTAAAAAAGCTCGAAAATATGAATTACTATAGTGAAAATTACCCGTTCGGATGTGTTTATTTATTTGCGTCGAGTTTCGTTTTCGATTTAATCGATGTTTATTGTATCAAAAATCAAAAATGTTTATGTAATAACATCGAATATGACTTTATAAACACGAACTATAGACAAAACGGTTCAGAGTTCCGGCTTTTAGGATGTACATATTTGCATTTTATTATCTATTAACAAATGATACAATATTCAGAATTTTTTTTCCATATTTCCACATTATGTCTGAAACTGTCGTCACTGCTCAAAACTAAAACTGTCACTTTCGAAAAAACGGTGTTTTTTTTGTTTGTTTTTTTTTTCGACCCTGTATAGATAATGAATAAGGTACATATACCAATTTTTGCGTCTTTCGTCAGGAAGGCATTTTTTCTTTGTGAGCCGGTCCGGATTATCCATAAAGCAGTGTAGGCAACTGCCTAGGGGCCTCGCATCGGCTAGAGGCCCCGCGCACCGAGAAAAAAATAAAAATTAAAGTTTGGAAAATCCAAAACTGCACGCCTCACATGCTAACGGGTGAACGTAACTTTTAGAAATTAAAACTATAATAAAAAACTGTCTTCGTTCATCAATGTTTCAGAACCGTTTAAATTCATTGATGATAATGGCGATTGAAAGTGATATATTGGAAAAGGTCAACTTTCAAGACGTTTTAAACGATTTTGTATCTAAAAAAGTTAAAAGAGTGAATATTTAAATATATTGTACTTTACAAAACTATTTTCGTTTTAAAAACACCAACCACCCGAAATTGTATTGTATTTTGTTGTATATTTATTAAAAAAAATACGCATACTTTCTTTTTATTTATTTTATTGTTTATTTTATTTTATTCAATGTTGTAAAAAATAGGATAATTATGAATAATTGGGAAGTTATAGGGTAAATAATAGGGTAAAGGAGCCCCGAGAATTGCATTGCCTAGAGGTCCCGACATTGTTTGTTTGTAAGCTATAAATTGTATTAATACTGTTAATCTTATGGAACGGAACATGTTAACCAGGAAGTTATAGAACAAATTAATCTCGTGTATGTCCACAGTTAAAATTTAACACCGACTAACCTTCAATCCTTGTTTCTGGTAATGAAATATTCATTAGCCTACCATTTCCATTTACTAATAATCATCCTTCAAGCATTCATCATAATTAAGCAATGATTATATTACTGTCTGTTTACACTTGGTGGAAATTAATTATGCAATTGGACACATGACTCAACCGGCATGTGCACAAAAAATAACTACCAGCTCATCTAGGATCCAAAAATTAGACAGTCAAAACGGGTACGAACGATAAAAATGTAAATAAGGAGAAGGTAAGTAGATATTATCTATTAAATTTTTTTTTTTAAAAGACAACTAATTTGTTGGGCATGATAATAATAGGTACTCATACAATAAGAAGAAACTGTCATAGTTTGAATCTAGACAAATGCAGTCGATAATATCTTAATCGTTGGATTCGTCCTTGTGACGGTAGAATTATGTGAAACAGCACGTTTTTTTTTTTATTGAAAACATGCTCTTTGTCACTTTGCAAAATTATTAATCACTGTCAGTAGGTAAGCGTAATTATTATCAGAAATATTAGGTTTAACTTTTTTTTTAAATTTGCGTCTACCATTTTGTTATGAATATCGGGTTCAATCAAAGAATAGAATCGTGTGGTTGGTTCTGGTATAATACGTAACTCACCGGGATGGGATTGCTGGACAGTGTGAAAAAATTACTATTTTTTTTTCTATTTCGCTGTACTAAAAAGTACTAATAACGTAGAAATGCTTTAAAATTTAAACCATCAGAACACCTAAAAATGTGAAAAGTCAACATTTTGAAAGTAATAGGGTACCCGCAGGCCTTCGGGAAAACGTAGATAACTGAACATCTGGAAATTTGAAAATTCGGAAATTTAAGCAACAGAGAAAATGTAATCAAGAAACATAACTTCGAGGAATAAGGAACCTAAAACACTTGGAAAACTGAAAATTCGTCAAAACCTAAAAACAGGAGATCTCAAAACGTTAATACCAAAAGTTTCGGTCACCTAATTTTGATATACCCTGTATATCTCTGTATACATAATAATTATAGTTGCAAGAATTTTAATACGACGCTGAATTTGTAGTAAGTAGGTATACACAATATCAATCCAAAGGTAAATAGATGTTTATTTTCCAACGGTGTGATAATGTTATTTGCCTCACTCCACTTTCATCATAACCGCCGGGGATGAGTTATTAATAGCGCCCGCATCGGTTCATGTGTATTATTTACACGTAATAACGATGCGTTTAACTGAACGTTACCACATTATGGAGGCTTGTGATCGAGCTCTGAAAATGTCAAAGGAAACAAAGGAACTTCGCAACATGCTTTGTACTAAAGGGAAAGTATATATTTTTCTACATCATGAAAACTGAAAGTTCTTCAATGTAGCAGTGCAAATTGTGTCATTCTTCTTTTTTTTTTCTCTTAAAAAGACGATAGTGGAGTTTGTTTTGAGCTTTGACGATTAAATATTACTTATTTAATATCCTCAAAGGTTTTGAGTCATTTTGATTACACCAAAGAGTTGGTTCATGGAATAGTCCTCCGTAGTCTAAAGTATGTATACTACACTCGCCCGCAAAATTGTCGCATCACCGTTAAAAATTAATATACAAAGGACTTTTGTAAAACGTAAAGAAAAACCATCTCAATAGCGAGTATTTCCGCCTCTTTCTTTCGCCGTTTCTCCAATGCCTCCCATTTCTGATTCAGGCGAATACCCATCTCATTTAAGGTAGCAGGTCGGTGCGGTTGATGCATAATGTATGCATCATAATCGTATCCTATAGATGTTCGATGGGGTTCAGATCAGGACTTCGTGCTGGCCATGGTAGCGTTTGAATTTTGACGGTCTGTAGATAATCTTGTACAACTGCTGCAATGTGTGGCCGCGCATTATCGTGCATAAAGAGAAAATTGTTCACATGATTTTGAGCAATAGTGAGCTTATTTCTGCGATGTTCTGCGGTCGAAGCGGGGCCTCTTGCTGGAATCCTAAGGTTAGCTCGTGTTCTGCCAGCCTTCGTCTGATCGTATCTTCACTTATTCGCAACTTGTACCTTTCTTCAGTCAGGCTCTGTGAGCTGGAGCTGTGAGAGTTCAATTTCGCAGATATTTCATCATTAAAAATCGATCCTGCTGGGCCGATGTTACCCGTTTTTTGCCTTGTCCTGGTAATTTGCAGTTTCCTGATACCTTCGCACGCCTCTAGAAACCGTCGACTGATTGACTCCAAGACGATTTACGATATTTCGTTGAGACAGTCCTTCTTCAGCAAGTACAACAATTTGGGCAGCTGAGGATTCATTTTGGTTGTTGTGTCAATAACAGTTATAAACAATGGCGCAACTTCAACAAAATGCGACCGTATTTGGAAACTAATTTGCCACTTATGATGTTTTGTTGTCTTAACAACTAGTCTGTTGCCTTAAAAACTAATCTGTTGCAGTAAAAATTGTTCTGATCTTCCTATTTTTTCAATTTACTGCAAGTGTCAACAAAATTAGCATTACGTTTCAACAATCACTACGTATAGCCAGGTGATGCGACAATTTTGCGGGCGAGTGTATTTAATTCATCTGTGTCACTTAATGTTCATCAACCAATGAAGAAACTTAATTTCAGTTATTTCCATGGTTACAAAAGAATTGCAGCGGTTATTGGACTAGTAAAAAATGCATCGAATATTGTACTAGTGATGGAAATGAATATTTTAAACAAATGAAAATCTTTATTGAAACTTTATTTACAGCGAATATGAACACAGAAATATTATTTTATGAAGTGAATACTAATATTTGCTATGGTTGAGAAGCACAATAAAATTATGGTCGTCAACATGGTCACTTCCAAATCTGTTTGTATTGGTGTAGTGATGGCGTGTCTGGAAACCTCTCCGGAATTAATTAGACGAAAGAGGTTGGTTAAAAATACATCAATGAAAACAAGAGACGACAAACTATTGCAGATTAGAATTCGGAAAGTTACGGCTTCGACATTTAATAAAATAATCATTGTCGTTTTACATTTTACAAAATTTTATACCGAGATAATGTATTTTTTTATGTAGACTATAGAGGTGGGGTTTTTCAATGAAATTAGTTCTTTTCCGAGCTATGATCCCCGTGAGAGTAAAGATTATGTAGATTCACAAACAACTAAATATTCTTATGTTTGTGAATACGTCCAACAACATCATTACCCTAATTGGATTATTTGTACATCATTTACATGAAGACTTGTTTGTTCAAATGACCGGGTGAAACTTTCAACTATTGTTGAATGGTATTAAAAAAACAACAAAGAATTTCTTCACGCAAAGCATCCTCTTTATCGAATAAATTACTAAAATGTTAAATCAAAAAATTTAATTTTCTTTCTTTTCCAGACTCGACCAAGAAATTGCAAGACGTATTAGTGGAATTTTGCGGCACTGGTCCACCTTATAAGCATAATCCTGATGGGGTGAGTTGCAAACTAGTTTTGAATTTAAATACGAATTAATGTTAGTCCAAATGTTTAAGTTGAGTGTTATCGAAGTCCGTACACAGCTTCGGCTCGAACTCTCAAAGTTTATCTATCGCTTTTTAAGAACTTTCTTATCTTAATAACCGTATGAGTTGCACCTAGTTTTTATTTTCGCCTTTGGTGCCACAAAATGTGGTGGCACTTTGAATCGACGATTATTTAAATTGTACTATAAAAAAGATCATCAACACATCAACACTACTAGATATAGGACAGCAGAATAACTCTGTGTGGAAATTTGCCTGTTTCATCAAAATACTTTTTTGGCCTCCTGAACAACGTATGTGGCGGATATCTAATAAGATGATTTTTACAAATAAAACGATGCAGTTAAAATGCGGCAACTATTGCGTAAAATCAACGAAAAACACTGCGATGCCTCGTGTTTCAAAATTAAAACCTCACAATGTAAAATTTGACCTACCATTCCTAGATTGTAAATAACTATTATACATTTTAAAAGGAAAAAGAAGAAATTCGTGCAGTTTCGTGATTTCTTTACGAAAAAATATGACAATGCCTCATGTTGAACTTGAATTTAATTTTTACAATACAGGGTGTTTCAATAACTGAAAGCGGTGGTAGAACCCATCAAAAGTAACAGTTTTTCTATATACGATTTTTTCGAAAACACATTTTTGAAGTAAAACTTGTTTACGGACACTTGACTTGGGGAGTAAGCTGGTGAATGAGTGACGAGGGCGTTACGAAAAGTGTGATCGGGCGAAGCGACCGATTTTACAATAATTAATTCATAGAAAAAATATTTGCCTTAACGGGATTCGAATCCGTCTTTTAGGTTGTGGATCAAAACTTTTCTCAATACACCCATTTGCGTGTGTCAGTTTTGTACGCAATTGCGCTACTTATCTTAAACGCTACACATGATTGCCGGCTTTTCGCTGACGACAAACTGAAACATGCATTATCCAATACTGCAGACGGTATTAATTTGGATTCTCTAGCTCCATTTATAAACTTACATAAATTAATAGCACTTTTACAATTGCGAACTGAAGTTTTACTTCACTCGTGTGGTCTAAAGCACACTCGTATTTTTTTTTAATTTGAGCTATTGAGAATAAATTGTTTTTGTCCGGAGAAGTCTGCTTATCAACTAAATAGTTTGTACACTCCCTTGCAGTTACCTACGAAGGCGCTGAACGGACATGAATGGGAAAATAACTGACAACGATTTATTTTCTACCAATTCCGACTTTTTTCTGGCAATTCTGACTTTTTTCTGACAATTCCGACTTTTTTCTGGCAATTCTGAGTTTTTTCTGGCAATTCTGAGTTTTTTTCTGGCAATTCCGACTTTTTTCTGGCAATTCTGACTTTTTTCTGGCAATTCCGACTTTTTTCTGGCAATTCAGACTTTTTTCTGGCAATTGCGACAAGGGTAGGTAGGACAATGGTGCTTTTTTGTTGCCCAAACTTAAAAGATTGTCTACATTTTGACTATCACGTACATTGAAATATGACCTTCTTGGAGTATATTTCTTTAATAATATTATTAATAGAATAATAATAATAGAAGGTTGTCCAATCTGAAAATCATTCCTGCCTGCTGTAAACGGGCAGAGACCCTTGCGGCTGGAATGCAGAAAGCAGTCATCTTGGGGTCGTTGCGTCTGCTCAGGGCACATGATTTACGGGATTCATAGCTACTGACCTCATGGTTTTAAGGAGTGGCTATGAATCCCGTAAAACAGTGGAAGTTTATTTCCAACAGACAGAATGTCTATTGTGGTCGAGCGCATAGTACGAAGCACCAATTTTAGTGATCCACGGAAGTTACCGTCTGTAAAAATTTGTTTTTCTGTGGATCATTGAAATTGGTGCTTCCCGCTACGCGCTCGACCACTTAAAGAAACATACTCCAAGAAGGTCATATTTTCCTGTACGTGAAACTCGAGGCCCCAATTTCAGTGATTCATGGAAGTTGCCGCCGTCGTTGTCAGTTATTTTTATATTCATTCCGTTCAGCGCCGTCGTACAATGGTGAGCTGTTTTATTGCCCCTTAAAAGATGAAATACTGTCCACATTTCCAGTTTTACGTACAAGGAAATATGACTTTTTTGGAGTATGTTTGTTGAAGGGTCGAGCGCGTAGCGCGAGCCATCAAATTCAGTGATCCACTGAAGTTGCCGTCTGTGAAAATTTGTTTTTCCGTTTATCATTCATAAAATCATAAAATAAGAGATACTCCCCACATTTCGAGTTTCACGTAAAGGGAAATACGACCTTCTTGGAGTATGTTTCTTTAAGTGATCGAGCGCGTAGCGCGAGGCACCAATTTCAGTGATTCACGGAAATTATCGTCTGTGAAAATTTGTTTTTCCGTGGATCATTGAAATTGGTGCCCCGCGCTACGCGATTGACCCTTTAAAGAAACATACTCCAAATATGCTAGACTTCGCCCTTTAATAAAGTCATTATTTATTTATATGTGGACAAAAATGTGGACAGTATTTCATATTTTAAGTTTGGGTAACAAAACAGTGCCATCGTCCTACCCCTGTCGAAATTGCCAGAAAAAGTCGGAATTGCCAGAAAAAAGTCAGAATTGCCAGAAAAAAGTCGGAATTGAAAGAAAAAAAAATCGTTTACAGTTATTTTTCCATTCATGTCCGTTCAGCGCCTTCGTAGTTACCTGCTCATAAACGCAGATAATGATTACTGAAATCAGTTTCTCGAGACAACTCAATCGGACGACGGTAATTTGTTGTTATTGTATTTTACTTTCGCTTTTAAAGTTAATCATTAATCATAAAAGATGCCGGCTTTCTCTGACAGCACATAAACGTACATTGTATTAGTTTACGGAGATGATCAATGAAATTCCGCCGAAGCACAAAGACTTTATGTGCAACGCTTCCCAAACGTGTGCATAATTTTGGAAGATGTTGAAAACGGCCTAGTACTCGGCAAGGTTAGCAAATTAGCTTGACATATCGCATTGCACCATTTGGAGAATTTTGAAAAAGCAATTATTGTATCCCTACTAGCACGTACAGAATGTCCAATTTTTACAACCTGAGGATTTACTTCGAAGATGCCAGTTTTGTGAATCGCCCCTGGAAAAAATAAACCAGCGGCCAAATTTTCTATCCCTTAGTTTATCAACTGACGAGGCGGTTTTCACCAGAGAAGGTATTTTTAACTTAAATAATACACACGTATGAGCAGACCGAAATCCGTATGCTATAAGGCCTCACAATTTTCATTTTTCATCAATAATATTGGATGTTGAAGTAGTAATGACGTTTAGTATGAGTTTTCTATTTTTAGTTTATTTACGACGGGTGGGGTTTAGATTATTTCCGAATGTTTTGCGAAAGTTTTTTGTTGTGCGGTTTTATTTATCATCAGTCGAACCGTTAAGTGTCGGGTAACTAAATTAACGTCAAAACTTCCACTAATTTTAACTCGATGACTACGGGGTTTATTGCACTTATTTTTGAAACGCCCTGTATACGTGTTTGTTTTATTTGAGTGATTAATTTATTATTTGGCATTTCACTTTAATTTTATCCTCTGTTATTGACTGCATACATATTTTCAACCACCTGGCGTATTGTTTATTTTCAAGGATAGAAAAACTTTCCCACAGCTAATCGTTTCTATTGCCAAGCGTCAGCTCAAGAGCAAATAATCATAACAATTTATTGGGAAGCACATCGTATGGAGCAGAAATTAGGAAGACAATGAAAATAGACAAGAAAAACATACATACAGGGTGAAATCGAAATGTATGTAAAAAAAAATATGGTAATACCTTGGGATGAGTAGAGTGCAACCCCCTTGGTTTGGGTTTTCCACTCCGCCTTTGTTTCGAGATAAAATTCTTTAAAGTCTAGCTGCAAAAATCAAGCACGCCACTGCACCCAGTGCAATGCAAACAAGAAATTTTTTGCGACATATTCATTCATGTAATAACCCTTTAGTACCTGAAGATAGTCATCATCCGTCCCTACGCTTATCAGTACGTTTAAGCGACCTTAATAACGATACAACGACCGTAAAATTTAATTCTATTGGTGAATTTTTAAAGTATGATTTTCGCAAAGCTGATTTTTCTGGTCTTTACAATTCTCTATTGTCCTTAGACTGGTCCAACTTATGGACCATTGGCTCAGTGGATGACGCCTGTCAATATTTCTACAATGAACTCAACCATTTGTTTGATTTGTTTGTTCCTAAAAAACGATTTTCTAAAGTAATTTATCCAGTTTGGTTCTCTGCTTCATTGATTCAACAGATCAAGAAAAAGCGACAATTGTGGAAAAAGTATAAGAAATCTAATTTACTCATGTACTTAGATAGAGTTAATTTACTTCGACGTCAAATCAATAACAGAACGAGACAAGATTATCAAAATTTCATAGATTCGGCTGAACGCAATTTGAAAAATGATCCTTCAAAATTGTGGTCCTTTATGAATGCAAAAAAGAATGAGACCAGAATTCCGGGTAAAATGATGTTTCAAAACACTGAACTAAATTCCTCCCAGGACATCGTTGATGGCTTTGCTACCTACTTCAGCAGTGTTTTCGTTGATGATAACGTTAGTGATGATTATCTGATTGGTGACAATATTTGTAAAAATTCTAGTGTTATGCATAATTTCCTTTTGACTTCCTCCGACGTAAAAGGTGCGGTTAAAAAACTTGCAAGTAATTTTACTGCGGGCCCGGACAATATTCCGGCTTTCGTGTTGAAAGATTGCATAAATGTGTTAGTTGATCCATTGTATCACATCTTCAATCTTGCACTGAAGTCTGGAACTTTTCCTGAAGTATGGAAGACCACCAAGGTGATACCTGTGTTTAAGTCCGGAGACAAATCCGACATCATTAATTATAGGCCTATAGCAATTAATTCTAATTTTGGAAAAATTTTTGAATCATGTTTAGCCAATATTTTGTATAGTCATGTGTCCACTTACATTAATGGCCATCAACATGGTTTTGTACACCATAAGTCTACTGTAACAAACCTTTGTGAATTTACTCAATTTGTTTTTAATGAACTTGAGTTTGAAACACCAAACAGATGTTATTTATACTGATCTAGCAAAGGCATTTGATATTGTAAACCATAAAATTTTGATAAATAAGCTGCACTCGTTTGGAGTGTCTGATAACTTGGTAAACTTATTTCAATCTCTATTAGCTAACAGATATCAATATGTAGAACACCAAGACTGTCGTTCTTTTAGGTACCTCGCCTCTAGTGGGGTAGTCCAAGGATCAAATCTTGGTCCAGTGCTTTTTATTTTATTTTTTAATGACGTTTTTAATATATTTAAATGTTCAGTATTTGTATACGCTGATGATTTAAAAATAGTCAGTCCCGTGTTGTCAGTAGATGACTGTTGTAAACTGCAAGCGGATCTTAATAGGTTTTATAAATGGTGTACTAGAAATAAGCTTACAATTAATATTACTAAATGTAAAATTGTAACATTCACAAGGAAGGTGTGTTTGACTATAGTTTAAATGGCGAGATGATTGGGAGAGTTGACAATATTGTAGATTTAGGAATAATTTTAGACCGTTCGCTCTCGTTTATTCCTCATATTGAACATGTTTGCAAAAAAGCTATGAGAATGCTAGGGTTTATAAAAAGAAATACGAGTAGTTTTAGTAGTTTTAAGTGTTGATTGCTTGATGTCACTGTACTTTGCCTTCGTCAGATCAGCTTTAGAGTATGGCAGTATAGTTTGGAACCCATATTATAATAATCATATTTTATCTGTCGAGCGCGTGCAAAGGAAATTTTGCCAACATTTATATTTTTTACAACATGGGTGTTACCCTACTCGCACATATCCGAGTCTTAGTTTATTCAGTGATTTCCAATTAGAGTGTTTAAATGTTAGGAGATAAGTTGCATGTCTTGTTTTCTTGTTTAATATAATACATGGTAACATAAACTGCAATTATTTATTGAGTCAAATTAACTTTCTTGTACCAAGATTAGGAAGTAGAAATCGAGTGACTTTTGTACTGCCTCAATCCCGCACGAATCATCATTTTTTTTTCACCATTACTTAATATGTGTAGGGCTTATAATGAAATTTGTGAATCTGTCGACATATTTTTTGGGAACAAAAAAAGTTTCCGGTATAATTGTAAAATTGTGTTAGGTAATTAACGTTATATTTTGTATGGATTTACAACAGTTTTTTAGTTTTTTCTCAGTTTTTGACTGTATTGGCATTTAAATTACTTATTTAATTTATATTATTATTTATGAATTTACAATAGCATTTTCGTTTTTGTTTTACTGGTGTTTTTGTCTGCAATGGCATTTAATTATTGTTTAATATTTCCTGTATGGACCAACAGGTCTGTGGGATTCAAATATACATATTTATTTATTTATTATTTATTTATTCATCAAATAACAGACAAAAACGCATCCTTTTTTTGATTCACCTCGGTTAATTGACCTAATTAAGTTCTGATCGAGCGTCGAAACCGAAGACGTATTAGTATGTACGCGTCTTTTAACGAAAATAATAATTGTACAAAAGGTGCAGGTGCACCCCGTCGAGAGTTCCGAAACATTTTAAACATTAAAAGTTGTTGTCGGACGACGCAAGTTTTACGTGATGGTATGCCAAACAACAACAGTTCCGTATCAACGTCTGATGGGCCGTGTCGTGGGTGTGCTTTTTGAAACAAAATAAGGGACGTCATATCGCTGGGACTCGAGCGTATGTCTTTTTTTGTCATGTCGACTTCATGACCGCCGAAACAAGGTTGGGTTAAAAAGTTTCTGCCCTATTAGAATTTTTGACTCAAATTTTCAGTTATGATGTACTGGACCAGTTAAAATTTTTATATTTCAATTTCTTGAATGGTAGGCAACCAACATTAGTGTTGGACTGAATGATAATAATGAAGGTAAAAAATCGCATTTTTTGATTTGGTTCTTGAACAAACGTAACTTTACGTAGTGTAGTATTGTAGAAATCATCTGGTATTCATTTATCTCTGAGATGTTACTTGTCAAATAGTGGTTATCATTCGAATTCAGTTTTGCAACCAATAATTCCATACAAAGTTTATGATTCGGTCGGCCTGATTTTATAAAAAGAAGTGGTTATCCATAAACACTTGATTATGTGTTTGAAATTAAAAAAGATGATGCTTTTTGTCACCGATCCTTAGCTACAACCAGGTAACCAAATGTTTATGGATGCCACACTTCTTTTTTTATAAAATCAGGCCAATTACTATGTTGTATTAACTAAACGTGAAATGGTTGTGACCATGGATCACCATTAATTTGGTCGACCAATCAAAACCAACTGCCTAAATCCAATAGCAACATTTGTGCGACTTTAGGTCAGATGATCTTTCTGAAAAAGTAACCTGATTGTTATTGGTATTCGTATTTCGGATAAAATGGATAATGCATTCAGCACTCAGCAAGTCTTGGAATTGTGAGGTCCCCACCAGACGAAAACACGATCGTTTCATGTCAAAAGGTTATCTAGATCAGTCGAATCAACATTTGAATAATAAAACTCATTCTTGGACGATCGTTATTGCAATGAAGTCGACACTTTTTTGCATACAAACGTTACTCCTGACTATGTTTGTTTTCAAGCCCACATTTTCATGGATTGGTTTAGAAAAATTCAATCGCACCAACGTTAAACGTAAGACGAGTTTCGCGAAAATCGGTTGACGTTCACTATTTTCATTTCGCTCCTCTTCAGAAAACGAAAAGCACTGTTTAGAAGTGACTTACAACATCGGACCGATGGAGGAAGGAGAGGTGAAGCGAGTACCGGGAACATGCATCCAAGCCACCTGTTTGAAGGATAGGAATATTAAGTTTTCTGGGTGGGTAAATTTAGTTCATTGAAACAAATTAACAAATAAGTACTAAACTTTTGCAGATGCCCTCTGGTGGCGTTAAGTGATAGGGTGAATTGCAGGGTCTACGAAGGAGACATGGAAAAAGAGTATCCGGAGTGCTGTTATGTGATTAGATGCGATCAACATATCAGGACTTTGGAAGTTTATGACGGGTTTGTGAACGCCACGGATGTTGACATACGGAGAAAAGAAAAGAAGAATAAGAATGCGAATAGCGATGGGGAGGTGATGCCATCAAAATAAAAACCCCATCGCGTTCATTCGATGTGATTATAATGTAAAAGATAGAAGAAATATATAAGTAGACTAGCTAAGCGAGTATTTGACGAAACGAACCATTTTTCAGAAGGAAACACAACAAATGAAGTTGTGGCAAGGTTCACCCACAGATATCATAATTATGCGACGTTCCGAAAAGTCTGCATTTGTTAATACAAGAAATTTTTGTTGGTTGTCGAAAGTTAATATGTTTGGATACAAGATAATTTTCATCAATCGCCTTAACTTCTTGGAAATGTACAATTACATATAGATCATGAAAAATGTTGGTAGAATAACAATAAATTACTACAGAGCACATTGCTGTATTGGGGCTCCAATTTATACTTTACTAAATCAAATTCAGACAAAATTTTGACGTGGTTTATCAGTATAGGCAGACAGTAATAACAATTTGCAAAATTGGCGTGTCCTTGAATATTTTACGCAGTGAATCCTCTCTACAAAGGCGTGTAATGTGCGAGTAACAGATTAAATTGATTCTTTATACTCTAATAAGTATAATAGGTATAAATCTTGTAAAATCATCCTGAAAATATACGGGTTTTCTTTAAATTTTAACAAGCCCTTTTCGTCTAATTAGTGCGATTTAAACAAGAAATCTTTTTGTCTACGCTTAAACTTTCCTTCTTCCATATTTTTCTTTGTGGTAAAGAAAATTCCGATAAAAAATGATGTTTATGGCTCCGTAACCGGCGCTTTTCTTAATGGTCTGCGGTCCAGATATAGACCTATCATCTCTTTCTTTTCTATTTCCATCGTCATTGACGTCATCTGGTTTGTCTTTAATACGTCATTTCACACTTCAAACATTTGTTTGTCGATTGAGGTCGTAACGAGATACTAAAGAATATTGATCGGAAGAGACGGCTTTAGACTTAACAATTGTGCAAAAAGACGGTCGGAATTCAGGTCACAAGATTTTGATTCGTTGTTTCTTTACATAACGGAAAAATAACCTGAAGAGCAGAAAAAGTGGTTATTAATTTTATTCTAGTGTGTAGTGAACAAAAAAATATCTTCAGATTGTGTAAGTACAGAAACCAACTTATACTCCAAATTAAACGAGCCACAAAATGCAAGTTTTAATGAGAATAGTTTTTAACGGATTTTTTCAGCAGCAGTGTTTTTTATTGACTATTTCACTCATATATATTTTAACCAATCATATGCGATCATTCAACAATGGAAACAAAATTTAAATTGAAAAAATCAAATTTTATCGGGGGTTACGGACCAATGAACAGTGGCTATTACACAACGTACCTCATTTTTCAGCGAAAAAATAACAATTGCTGCAGTCACTGTGGCAGCATAGTGCATGTCAAATACCTCAATTACCTGTCACCTTCCACCACATTGTCAATAATTTGGGCGTTTTCGTGAAATAGTCTGCCGAATATAATTCGAGTTGAGATTTCGCTGGAAAAATTTACCAATTGTGGACTCGAGTTCTACAATTTTGCTCATGACATTGATCAAAAATCACTCAACTGCGTTTCGTGATTTTTATGACAGTGTCATTCGCAAAATTGCTAGGCGAACTCTCGTAACAATCGGTAAATATTTCCGACGAAATCTCAACTCTTATTATATTATAACTGAATATTTTTTTCATTAAAATATAAACTGAGCGACATATAAATTACAATATCTTTAATTTATCAGAAATTTTGGATTATTTTTATTGCATTACAATATTTAAGTTAACAAATGATAAAAATTCTAAGGAAAAATATTAAGGCATTGTAATAAAAAAAAAAATTGGTCGGAGCACCACGGTTCAATATGCACTCACTAATGTATTGGTCTGGGCATGGATGGAATGAGTTCATCGATGTCGTTTTGAGGGATGCTTAGTTGATCCAGCATCGTCTATATCGGCTCTAAGTCTGTATGGGTTGTTTGTAGGTAAAGGATCAAAACTGGCTCAACGATATCTCTTGAATATAGCGTTCAACAGTCATGAAAGCCCGCATCAACATGTGTGATAGAGCCCCATATATGATAACTTCAACAGTGCTGTGAACATGCCTGAATTTATCAAAAAAACACGAAAGACGTTCATTCCTGATCCCAGTTCTATCTTTCAATGCTCAACTTACTTCTAAAGTAAACTAAAAGAATTCAATGATGATAATACGTCGAAAACGATTCCATAGGTACCATGAAGACTAGAGACGGTTTGTAATTTTTTTTTTCTGTAAATACACTCCCCACAAAGATTATCGCATCACCAGTTTTTTTTTTCTTTTATTTCAATATTTCAATAAATGACATCCCACGTCAATGATTTGTACTGATAATATCGTTTATATCGTTACCCCTTGTTTGATTAGTGTTGAGATAAACAGAAAAAAATCATCAATAAGAATATTTTAAACTACGAGCTTCCTTGCATCTTTCCTATCAAGAAGATGTGCGGGCCATCACGTTATTAGAAGATGCTGCAATATGAACTTTCAGCAGCCAGAAATTTGCTAATTTCGAAACAGACAGTTAGAAATCGTCTAGGAGAGGATGATATGAGGACTCGGGTGCCTGTACGTGGGCCTCCTCTCGACACCGAGTTGCTCGGTTACAGTTTACTCGAGAACATGCTCATTGAACTATCGATGATTGGCAAAACGTAATGTTTTCAGATAATGAGTCTCGTTTTTCTTTATATGCATCTGATAAGGGAATATTTGTGTACAGACGTCCTGGAGAGGTTCAATAATGGTTTGGGGAGGAATCTCTGTGGGGTTCACACGGAATTGGTATCGTTACGAGGTTCTAGTATAAGACCCCACATTGCTAGAATCGTGCAACAATACAACATGGAAGAGGTAGATTTGAGGGTATTGCAGAGTGGCTTGCGACAAACGCCGACCTAGATCCCATGAGCATGTATGGGACCATCTTCAGCAAGGTTAGCTGAATCAGCAAATAGCCTTTTTTAGCTTACAAGAACTTGAGGCAGTTCTTATGCAAGATCGGGAAATTCTACGTCAAAATTACATTGCTGACCTTATAACAAGCATGCCCAGAAGAATGGAAGCTGTTATTCGTAGGAGGAGTGGAAATACAGCATATTAGTTGTGTTAATTAGAGTGTTAATTTTTGTTTAAGTGTTAAATTAATTAATTTAATTTCGTTCTTAATAGTTTTAAAAAAAGAATTATTGCGTTTCATTTCGACTTCGTTTACAATTTATACAATGGTCGATATTTTGTTCAGTTATAATATAATAAGAGTTGAGATTTCGTCGGAAAAATTTACCGATTGTTACGAGAGTTCGCCTAGCAATTTTGCGAATAACATTGTCATAAAAATCACGAAAAGGTGACAGGTAATTGAGGTAATTTGACATGCAGTATGCTGCCACAGTGACTGCAGCAATTGTTATTTTTTCGCTGAAAAATGAGTTACATTGTGTAATAGCGACTGTTCATTGGTCCGTAACCCCCGATAAAATTTTGACAAGTTGATTTTTTCAATTTAAATTTTGTTTCCATTGTTGAATGATCGCATATGATTGGTGAAAATATATATGAGTGAAATAGTCAGTTATAATATAATAAGAGTTGAGATTTCGTCGGAAAAATTTACCGATTGTTATCCAATCTATCCCAAAATAAAAAACTCTTGTTTACCGACGCTCCATTCTTTCATTTTGCACTTCGGCATTTCGAATTGATCGACGAAAATCCACCAAGTTTTCTGACGTCGCGGTGGGGGCAAGTGACGTCACCGCCGGGTTGCAGGACCCTTTTCTGCAAACTAGGTCGCAGGATGACGTCAATTCAGATAGAGACGGAACTACATACCGAGTGTTCCAGAGGTATGTCGACCATCATTTTATTTTGAAAGATATCAAAATGGGGTTTTCGGGAGACGATAGCCACGTGATACCTTCACAATTTAAAATTATTGGTAATCATATAGAGAGTGTTCTAATATTAGTCATACATATACTAAAGTTGTTTTTTTTTATTTGAAGGTTCTGTATATTAGTGAATGAATTATTGAAAGAGCATTTAATTTTGAGCAAAATAATAAGGTAGGTACTACAGGTTTATTAGGGATGGTGCTTGAGTTATTAAGAATTTTAGAACAAAATTTGTGCTTTTTTAAAAATTTACAAACATTTCTAACAGAGATAAATGAGTACTTTTCTCTCAATATTTTTTTATAGACCCAAATTTTAATACACACTAATTGAAAGTCATGTAAATGGATAATTCTATACAGGGTGTACAGTTGAACATCCTATAACATTCCATTGTACCATATCAGATAGGATTTTTAATAAGCTTTCTGTCAGTATATGGACTGGTTACCATGGAGCCGTTTGTTCTTATTGGCAGTTATTCTGTAACAAATATTTATCTACTTTCATTGTGCAATAATTATGCCAAATTCATGAGCCGCATATGGATATTTATTTTAACTTGACCTACTGTTCAACTGTTTTTGTCAGGAAAAAACTAATTTTTTGTAAAGTCTCGTGCATTTTAGACCTGAAATCAGTTTGTCGACACCGAGGGTGGCCGGCGGTAATTTGTTATTGTATTTCACTTTCGTTTTTAAAGTTATTAATCATAAAAGATGGCGGTTTTTGAAGTGAAAACTTCTTTAGCGGCGGTGAGCACTTTTTGGGATGGGTAAAAAATATTAAAGTCGCGTCAGGACACGTGGCCTGATCGAAAATTTGTAAGACGGAGGGAGGGTAGACCGCCGCGCCGGCGCGGCGTAGGAGAGGAGGTAATATCCCCCTCTCTTTGTTGCGAGTTTCAGAAAAAATAATCGTCCAGCGGGAAGAGTAGCTATTTATCAAAATATGAACACAGTTCATTATTGCACAAATTATATGGATGTGCACAGTTGCGAAATACACCAGCATGTTTAATGCTACTGTTTCTGATATCGGCGATATGTGTATAAGACGTTGCCACCCTGGTGATAATCAATTCATTATTATGGTTGCCGTTTACATTTCTCCAGATAAGTCATTGCGTGTTATACGAGACTTCTTGTATGGAAATTTATGCACTTATTCTCATGACGCATCTGCATTGCTTCAAAAAAAAATTGGGAAAAGCTTTGATGATTTGCCAATGATTTTGAGTGGAGATTTCAACATAAACTTTGCAGACGATAAAAATCAACAATTAATTGAATTTGTAAATAATGAATTTGGTTTAACGATGTCAAATGATCGCAATCTTAGCACAACGAAATACAAAACTACTATTGATGCTTTCTTTATTAAACATTTAAATAGATTTGAATCAAAATTGTTCGTTTCTTACTTCAGCGACCATAAACCTATTGTATCAGTTTTAGAGATTGGCGATGATGATGCTGGTAATGATGATGGTGAAAGAGTCGTTGAAATTATGGATGAAAGTTCATTTTTCTGAGAGATAAACTTTTTAATGTAAAATAATTGTAATAGTTCTGAAGTGTTAAATTTTTAATGTAACATAAATTGTCATGTTTGTGTACGATAGCGCAATAAATGAATATTGTATTTTACCACATAAATGATAGTACTTTTATACTGATAAATAAAGCAATTCGTGCGAAATTATTCCCTAACCATTCAAAAATATTCAAAAATGCACAACGTTAATGTTCAAGTTTACACTTCTGCCGACACTCCCGGAGTGCAACCCGTTGTTTTTTTTCCAACAGCGAATACACGGACATTGTATTAATTTACGGAGGGCAAGGAATTTGAAACGAATCCTAAAATTTTTCAATCATAAAAATACACTGCGTGTGATTAAAGTTGTAAAAGCGCTCGTAATAATATTTGCGAGAATTCAATTAAAAAAGGGTAGAGAAAAATGTTGGAAAAGTTTCAGATGTAATTGAACTGTCTTGTTTTAAATAAACTTTGCTTTTTCACTTCATTAGTTCGACCAGAGAAATTAAAGGAGAGATGAGTCCATTGCGATCCTATAAAGGACGAAAGTTTCATTTCGTTCGTTGCATTTGAAAACGCAAAATGTTGTACGGGAACGTTAACAAAACATATTAAATAAGATAGATGTCTTTTCTCCCAAGTGTCTTTTCGAACGCCCACATGAAGACGGAAAGTTTTTCACGCTAGTGTTCAATGCAGCTGACGTTATTTTGAAGAATTTTAGCGTTAACGACGCCAACAGTCTCGGGGGAAGTTGTACCAAGTCAGTAAAGTGATTCCTTATCGAACGAGGTTGAGATTGGGAGCCGAGCGAGCTAGAGCGTAACAGGCGAGTTCGATATAAAGACACTTTACCGACGTGGTGCATACAAACTTTTATCGCCAATCGTAAAAATGTATAATAAAAAAATTTGAAATATTAGGAGTAGAATTTATCACATACACGTTGACGGATTTCAAAAATTAAGTTCTGATGTCGAAAGAGTTTGAATTGAAAATGTTTGAGGATTATTATCTATGTTAATAATTTAATTATGTGAATTATCATTATCATTAATAAATACGTTGGCAGTTTGACCCTCCCGTCCCCTGAAATGGTCTCTGCGATTTTCGTTTTATTGAGCACAGATTATAGTTATTAGAGAGTTTTTGCAAATCGTAAAAAAGTTTAACGTATTACGACAAAGGGGCGTTGCTAGGAAATCCAAAAATAAGACGCTTACATTAACGTCTTTTAATTGTGGGGATACGTCTTTCGCGGGTGAAAGACGTACACGACATTCGAAATCGTACGTTAAATAACCTGATAATTTTCTAAAGCATAGCCCTTTCTTAATACCGCGTTAGCATAATAATTTACCTTATTTTCGGTGAGCCAAAGTGCTAACCGTAAATCATTTATCAAAAACGATTTGTTATCAAATAAAGGTCGAAGAATAAGGACTAAAATAGTTGCCTCCGAAGTGGGGATATCAGAAGCCGCAGTGTTAAAAATTCTACACGAAGATTTAGGTAGGAATGAGTAAGGTGTCAGCGCATTAGATCCCCAAATTGCTTATCCCCGAACAAAAATTGTACCGGCAACAAATTTGTGAGGAAAACTTGCGGGTTTTGGCAGAACACAAAGAGCTTTTTTCCAAAATTATTACTATTGTATTATTATTATTGTATCAGTGGTACCCACCCACAAAACAAGAATCCACGCAGTGGGTTCATTAGGGATCTCCTCCGCCAAAACAAGCAAGAACACAGAATTCCCCTCGTTTTTATTTGTATTGTTGCCTTTACGAGTTCACAAACTACTTATTTAAACAAAGTATTTACAATTTATTTCAACAACACTTGTCTATGATGTACAGATTTTAGTTTTAACGGCACGATTATTTATTTAAACAGTTCACACGAATCACATGGATTGTGTGGCCAAGTAGTTTCGACTTCTGAAGAATTCAAACGATTCATAATTCAGTATCTTCTTTATTATATTCATTACTTTGGTACACATTGCAAATATATATGGCCCTGACAAACCAAATATTTTTTATAGATCGATTGGCCTGTTAAGCTAAGCAATTCTCCTTGAAGAATGCACAGAGCTTCAACTCCAGAAGTCTTATACTTTGTTTGAGTTTTGGCATTAACTGGTGGGTATACCTAATACACTTACGAAACAAATTAACGCATCACTTCTGATTTATTCGATATCACAAAATTAAGTTCTTGTTTGATAGAAAATTGTGTATCTATCGAAATAGCTTATCAAGTATGGTGTTTTTATACCAATAGTTTTCTTGTCCTTCCCATGGCTTTCCCGCAATAACAATAAAAACGCACTTAACATTATTTGGATTTGAGCACAGGTTCTTAATAATTGGTTTTTGAAACTTCCTTCGCGTTACTTCTATACATAAAATACAAAATAAAGAAGTATGAATCTTAACAGACGTCAGAATCGCAATTTAAGTGTCGAAGAGGCTGTGTCTGTAGCGACTCTTGCAGAAGAAGGTAACAGTCAGCGTTGTATTGCTCAACGTCTTGGTATTAAACAATCCACTGTTTCCCGGGTATAAAATCGATATCAAGAAACTCAGGCATATTCGAGAAGACCAGGGCAAGGAAGAAAGCAAGCTACAAATGGTGTCAAAGACCATTTTTTGATGATGCAAACCTTAAGAGAGAGGTTCATTACAACTCCAACGCTGCAAAATATGCTTGTAAAGACTCACAATGTTCGAGTAAGTTGTGTTACCTTTAGAAAACGACTCCGTGGTTTGAATTTACCTCCCAGAGTACCTGCAAGAGGCCCAAAGTTAACGGCAGAGCATCATAGAGCTCGGTTAACATTTGCTCAAAAATACGTTGATTGGTTAGAAGCCGATTGGGCTAATGTTATGTTTAGTGACAAATGCAGATTTTGTCTTCATAAAAGTAACAGGCTAATGCGTGTGTATACGCGGCCAGGTGAGCGTTATGCCCCTGCAACATTGTTCCCACTGCTATTTTTGGCGGAGGCTCTGTTATGGTCTGGGGAGATATCACTTTGGAGGCTCGCACAGGATTGGTAGTAATACCCAGAGGCAGCATCACGGCAGCATCTTATAGTGAGAACATTTTAGAACCTCATGTAATGCCTTTTGCGCCGTTTGGAGGAGATAATTTCATGTTTATGCATAATAATGCTAAAAAACACATTGCTCGAATTGTGCAAGGGTATCTTGCAGAAGTCAGTGTACGCACGACGCAATGGCCAGCCAGAAGTCTCGATATTAACCCAATGGAATACTTTTTTGACAACATAGGGAGATAGCTTAAAACACTTCATCGTCCTCCTGTTAACCAACAAAAGCTTTGTCAAAGACTTCAAGAAATTTGGGCTGGTATTGACCCGGCTGAAATTATAACCTTAATTTCCAGTATGGGTCCTCGCTGCGAAGCAGTAGTTCGTGCAAGAGGAGAAAATACAAAATACTAAGATTTTTTTAACACCATCTTAAGTTTTGTTGTAATGGGTCTCATTTTTTTTTCTTTTGTAGTGTTATTGATTTTTCTTTTTTTTACATTTCTTTAGGTGATAAATGTTCAGTTACACCTATCTAGAACATATCAAATGTTTGGTCCAAATAACAAAATAAAAATGTATTTTACTTTAAACTAAAATTTTAAAAGTGATGCGTTAATTTCTTTCGCTAGTGTATATACATTGCGAAGCCGATCAATATTTTTTTGTCTAAATCTTTAAAGAATATTGAATACATGTAGCTGAAATATTTAATAATACGTGCCTGAAGTAAGCAGTAAATCCTTCTGCAGGTAAAGTACATATTTATATTCAGTCTTGAATAAGTGTTTGACCTTACACACGGACGATGATTCAGAATATTTCGACAAATTCCTTCTTCGATTTGATCATCATTAAAATCTCCTAATTTAAGAAATCATCCATCAGCTAATTTTTACTTTTAAATTTGACAGTAATTTGACGGACAATAAATTAACGTTAAGGATTGAACATAGACGGTTTGCAAAAAGACTTTATCCACGACTATTGTATAATGTACCCATTATACGTCTGTTTGCTCGATCTTAATAATACCCATTAATCACGCCCGTGATTAATGACTCATTAATCACTGCTGTCAGATGATTTAGCTATAATATTATATTGTTTTGCTACAAACAATCGGTTTTTAAAGTTTCATCGTGTAAACCACTAACTACTTTCAATTCAGTTCTGTACATATAAAAAAAATAAAAAAAGTGAATTTTCCTAGACCAGATATGAACTCGGGACCCGCGGTTGAATGGCAAGGAGCATCTACACTGAGCCATCAGCAACTTCGAATGTGCGTGTCGTATATCTGTTTCTTAACATACAATTTTTTTTTATTTTTTTTTATTTCAACAAAAATATTTAGTAGTAGTCCTGGATAAAGTATAGTATTCTACTCGCGTATAATGGCTATTATTCTCTCGGTGATTTAGGCCACTCGCCTGCGGCTCGTGGCCGTAAACTTCACCTCGTGAATAATAACCATCATTATACGCTCGTTGAATAATATACTATTATAATGACGTTCCGACATTTGTTCTACGACAATTAAATGACGTTGTCGTTGGGGTTAACGGAATAAATTAAACGGTTTGCAAAAACTCTATTATTTGCGGAAGGTGAACTATTTCATTTTTACAGTAAAATAAAGTGTTTGTTTACTTCCGCAAATCGCTATGGTAATGTATGGGTGTATTGACGGTTGGCGGTAATAGTAGATTGTTTTATTAGAAGCAAAAGTGAGGCTTTTCGTAGCAAATACAGACGCGCCACAAAAAGCCACTTTTCTCGGAATAAAACATGTTTTTTTTCCTTTAAACGCCGAAAATCTGACAATTTTTTTGATTTGACTGACCACCAGCGGCGTACAAAGTAATTTCAAGGTTACTTTATGCTCCGCCAGCTGACTTTGTACGCCGCCCGACGACTTTATGCGCCGCTAGACGATTTTGTCTGTCATGGCAGTGAAATGGCCATTTGTCATTACCTATTGACGTATACAATGTCACGTTTTTCTGACGTTTGAAGAAAAATAAAATTATGTCTCGGTACTCTATTTACAGCTTAGGGACCGTCCATTAATTACGTGAGGTGTTTTTCTGTTAATTTGGACCCCTCCCTCCCCCTTGATGAGGTTTGGTGAGATTTGATGAAACCCCCCTTCCTCCTCACGTGAGATTTATCCCTTACAATTTTTAAATAATTAATTTTCATGTATGTTCATGTATTTTGCTAAATAACACTAAATAGCTAAGCGTTAATACTGATGGAATATAAAGGGGAAAAATAATTGCGCGTTTAAGGGACACTATAACAAATTTATTTAAATTACATAACAATAAAAATAGACTACTTTCCCGAATTGTTTACTTACTTAATGGGCGTTCTGTATTGTTCGTTGAAAGATTTTTTAACGCGGCGGGGATTTCCACGAAAAGAGTCTGGTATAATAAATTGTGCCGCAATTGTCTCAGTTCGGGGAATCCCATCCATAGAAGATATTTAATACTGTCTATACTGGAGATTGCTATTGTACTAAAAAAATTGTTTGCGGGCAAAATAGAAAACCTTTAAAAAAGTAAAATAATAAGTTTTATGTTTTTTTTTTTATACTCAATGTATTAATGTAAAAAGTTGACGTGAGATTTTCAATGACCCCCTGGGGGTCTACCATTGAATCGATCGAGTGAGTGTGATGGTATTGTTGGTTGTCTACATTACCGTACTTCGAACATTATTGTAAATAAACTAATAACTTTGTCTAAAGGGCCTAAACCCAGGCCCAAACCGTAAATGGTCTAAATTTAAACGTCTTTCAAGTAACGAAGTCTCCCACACTCATTTAACAGTTATCAAGCCGTAATAACACTCACAAAAGTGACGTCATTTTATTGACATTTCTCATCGTAAACAAACGCAAACACAAATTTCGCTTAATAATCGATGACTTTTCTCGAACGGCAAGTCGTATGCGAGTTTTTTGACATTTCGCGTGAGTTGAAAAATTCATTATCTGAATACTCAAATAAAGTGTTGAGAGTGTTGTAAATAAACTAAACCTCTAATATTGAGTTAAAAAAGGAATAAATATTTAATTTAGTGTTTTTTCCCCGCCTTGAAAGAGTGAGGTATATGTCTGTTTATTGTTTATGTAGTAGTGTGCATGGGGTGCATTGGATTAATTGTATTTTAACATTAGTTCGTTGTATAGTTTGTGCCCTTAAACAGCTAAAGACAAAATGGAGGATGACTTTGTTAAGTTCCTGTACAATATAGAAGACCTTAGAAAAGTTAGACAAAAGTAAGTAAACATACACTCTCTACTAAGTACTTAAATGATTGTTTTTTTAAGATTTTTACAATGAGTATGGAGTACCCAGCATTCTAATTCTCCGCCACTTAATTTTTCATTCTTTAATTATTAATTATGATTGTGTTATTGTGTATATAGTTATAAGAAATAAAATGTTGATATTAAGGCTAAGTTATTGTAAAAGAACCTCTCCCCACTTTCGATTATTTCTGTGGTCCAATTACAGTATTTAATTGGTCTGACACTCGTCCAGTAATAGTGGTCTACCACTGACATCGATGAGTGAGTGAGGTGGTGTCTTTAGCTGTGTAAGGGCACAAACTACACAGCAAACTAATGTTAAAATACGGTTAAAAGCAGTTAAAATGCAATTAATCCAAGGCACACTACTACATAAACAATAAACAGACATAACCTCACTCTTTCTTAACCAAGGCGTGAAATAATTCCTAAATTAACTATTTATTCCTTTTTTACTCAATATTAAAGGTTTAGTTTATTTACAACACTCTCAAGACTTTATTTGAGTATTTAGATATTGAATGTTTCAACTCACGCGAAATGTCAAATTTCACGAGAGTCATCGATCTTTAAGTGTGTTTGTTTACGATGAGAAATTTCAATAAAATGACCTCACTTTTGTGAGTGTTATTACGGCTTGATAATCTTGTAAAGAGTATGGGAGACTTTGTTGTTACTTGAAAGACGTTCAAACTTAGACCATCTACGGTTTAGGCCCTTTGGACTAAGTTATAAGTTCCGTAATAAGTTCATTTTCAATAATATACTAAGTACGGTAATGTAGAGAACCAATTATACCATGTCACTCACTCACCGGTTTCAATGGTAGACCCCCTGCTCCCTTTAGGTGAGATTTTATGAGATTTTACTGGACACCTCACCCACTGAACATTGTTGTTGTTTTCAATATAACTGATGGAAATACGTTTTCCGCTGTTGTGCAGAATAAAGAACTGTTTTTGATCGGTACTTTTCCGTGAATCGTTGAGCTGAAACAAACGTGTTTACAATGAATTCCTGGATTGGTATGAAAATTTTATGGGAAAGCTCAAATGCAGTTACCTTCTGTACTAAAGGAATACCTTTCGAGCAAACGCGGATCCAGAATTACAACCATTGCCTGGATCTGCGCCTGCTTATGCAAGTTCGATTTTTCAGAGAGAAATGAGTAATTCTTTTAGAAATTCAAAAATTTGCCGTTAAATTTTTCACGCCGTAGTAACTTTGTTTGGGGTTAAGTCAAGGCTTGAAATTTTTTGTCGACATAAATATACGACATATTTCTCTTAATTACAACGACTCAAAAATCTGCAAAACACAGAAAATTATATTAACATTATAATATTGTAGAAGGAAAACTCATCCATAAAATTGCCCGTATGGTCATATATGTAGTTAGTTACACAAAGGTCTAACCAGTCCTCATTCAGAATCAGCAACAATAAATTGATAATGACAATTTTCAGTATTTGACATAGAAGTCTCTAATAATAATAATTAATATTATCGATAAAAAAACAGAATTTTTTCAAATTGACAAGTGTAGATACAAAGTTTTCTAATTGGTGATTTCCCCGATTCAAAACTAACAATTTTCGAATTCAAGATTTCAATGCTTCAGAACTTGTATCAAGTTTTTTGCAATTCGGTCCTATTTTTCATCAACTATTTGACGTTTCAAGGTATGATACCTGTTGAAAGTGACCCTGTATAGAGGGGTGTATCCTTTTTTTCACTTTAGTTTTTCTAAACTATACGACAATGTCAAGATAATATGGTTATCACCAGGATTCGTATGTTCAGACAAGAGTAGTGCGATTAATAAAGCTCGAAATACTGTGGGCCGTGACGCCGCCCTCGCTACCTCCGCCTCCGGCACTTTTGTCGTAATATAAGCTGGTTTCGCTTCTGACGTCACGTTCGTTCGCATATCTATGGAAACGAACAGCGTGAGATGTTCTTATAGATGGATGGCATGGCATAGATGAGGCATGGTGTGTATTTGTCGAACCGAAGACGGAAAGACAATGCCAGACAAGACACGTGTTCGATACATACTTGCATGGATGTTTTCCGATTGGGGTTTGATGGCTGTCGTTAAATTTGAGGGAAACGTGACATGAATTAGTTGACTACGTCGACTACGACACAAACAGATATAAAATAACGATTGCTTCTGGAAACCTACTTGCACATTTGGGGAGGGTCGCAACAAAAAATTTCCAACACAGGGTGCATAGGTGATGACCAACATTTAAGCGTTAGAAATCTTACAATTTTTTCGCACAAGATTTTATGCAAACAGTCATCTCCGCATTTTTAAGTTTATGAAAAAATTGTTAGTGCCCTCTGTTGATTATGTATTTATAGTAGACACAATTTATTTTCACCAGTGTGAATCCGACTTATCCAAAACGTTATGCCATGCATATTGTAAACTGTTGTTAGTTTGTCAAAAGTCAAAAGGATTAATCAGCTCTTAACTTTGACAGCAAATTGTCAAAAGAACAAAAAATAGCTCAAGATTTTGCGGTCCTAAGTGGTACCACAAAATAATATAAGTAAAGATAATTATGACAAACTTGCCATTGATAAGTAATTTTCTGAACACATTTCAGTGCATTCAGTGGCGTCCGTGAACTCTTAAACGGCGCGCCGTCTTAAAGTAAGTTTACGTTTTCATATTACCGAGTGCGTCAGGCTCACACGTAACGCCAGTTAGTTCTCTAATTAAAATCAATGAAAAATAAACCGAAACGAGTTTCGAAAACACTTTAAAATTTGTATATTTTCGTTCCGGATAGTGTCGATAATGTGATCAAAATGAAAGCACATCGGTGGTTAAAATTGCCACTTTGTTTTGATGCAATTTTGATTTTAGGACACTAATCATCCGAAAAATTCTTCAGAACACGATTGTTTATGCGAAAACACTGTTAATGAACTGTGTTGTATATAAATTAATGACATCTCTAAGTCGTACAGTTTTTGAAGCGAAACCGGTTCGAATAAACAAAATATTTAATGTGGGTCCTACACGATTTCTTATGGATTCGTCTTATGGTTTATGCCCGGTTGTGTCCCAACCTTCTTGAATACGAATTCCAAGATCATTTAAATTGTTTGGAGAATGAAGTAAATTATTCAGTCTGAATCCGATCATATCCCCTACATGTTCGATGGGCAACAAATCCGGAGACCGTGAGGACCAATAAGGAAGAATCTCCACCTTCGCTTCTTCAAGGAAGTCTGTAGTTACCGTTACCTTGGGAGGACGCGCGTTATCTTGCTGAAAGATAAGGTTTTGCAGTCATAGGTAAGGCAGAAGAACTGGATACAGTACGTTATCGATGTAAAGGAGAACATACAAACTGTTTCAATATTGTATTCATACAAATTGTTTCAGCGACATTATTGTCTTAATTCGTGAATTTTGTTGAACACTATTACCACATGAGTTAATTAGGAATTACTGAAACTCGCCATTTTAGCACAATCAAAACTGTCCCGTAATTTGAAAATGAACCAACCGGCGCGAAAGGTATTAAGTTAAAACTGCAAATCGTATTTTGTGGTACCTACGTAGTTATTATACAAAATTTAACGATGTTGTTCATCCCATAATTTTCAACTATGTTCATTTGGTGAGAACTTGCAAGCAACTTACATAAAATAACTGTCAAGTAAATGAAGCGGAAAGTAGATAACGTCTCGGTTAGGACTATTATGTAGTTATTGCATTGTTCTTCTGTCAATATTCGGAGTTTGCTCTTTAGCAAAGTCTTTTGGCTGCATGTTATAAGCACGATATAGAAAGTGGTATTTAACGCGATTTATAACTTTTCATATTAAAAAAGACACAAATAGTTCTACTAATCCTTATGTACTCTCTTTTGCAGACGAAAAAGAAACGAACCGATTAACGTGAAGAGCCCAAGTCAGTCTTTCAGTTTTTTCGCTGTTTAGAGCCACAGCCGCCGTAAACGCTCAGATAGAACTGATGAGAAAGTCAATTAGCAAGTATTTGTGCCTTCTTTAACTATCTGAGTAAATTATATCAATCCAATCGGACGATTAGGCAGATTATCAGAAAACTTGGGGAAAGTTTATCCATTAACTTGTATGATGGTTGAATCTAAGAGGTGACATGATGGTGATCGATGTAGTCTTATGACGTTATAACGTGTGGATTTTGTTACCAATTATTGCGTTCTTTAATAAGGATATGATGAAGCTACACATAACACAGAATTATTTAATGCGATAACGTTGTTATTATTAATATTAGCGCAATATTTAGTTATCTCTAAATTTATAAAAAAAAAGCAGAGTTAGGCTGACTGACGTTGGTTCCCATTTTTTCCATTTGTTGTAAGCTGTTTACGAATTCATTTCAAGATGTTTTCCATAAAACGAAAATAAAAGGTCAGTAACTGGAAAAAGCCAAGTCGAAATAAGCGATAATTCCTATTAAATGAAGCATTTACATCAAGAACGAAGGCCGATAGCAATGAAATTCTATATTTTAATAGAAACGGAAATTGTTTGAGAAAATTAATCTTAGAAATATTACATTTTACATGGCTGTAATTGATAAAAAATAACGGAACTTTTCTTAGTACATAGTGAACTAAGCAGGAATTCTCGCAGATTACATTTTGCTTTTATATCACTGTCGTTGCTTCCAGATTACAAACGAAGAATGCGTTCCCATGATGTGATGATTACAGAATGTTCTAAATTAAATATAAATTGCGGTCGAATTGAGATTCTTTATTCATATACATAATATAAATAATTATTTTAATTGTTCAACAATAAATAATTATGTTTTTGTAGATTTAGCACTGCGTGATGCTATTCATATCATAACTACATACTCGATCCCGTGTATTTTTACAGAAGATAAATTTAGTTGGTGTTGAGTCATCTAAATTAAAATAAATCAATCAAGGGTTATTCTTCACATGCCATTCTTGTCTTGTTTGGTTCTTGTTAAGAAGTTATAATAGTGGTTTTATGTACAAAAACACGGTAAACATTAAAACAGAAGAAATTAAGAATAATTAAGTTATTAACAATGAAGCGAACAATCACCAGATGCAGTATACTAGTACATATTGTAACGGACGTGAGGATGACTCATTGGTGGGGCGTGTTCGAAATCGTCTGGACTATTCCGTACACATGACGTCATCTATGATGTTCTGGAATAATTATTGTCGAAAATGTAAATTGTAAATAGTGTAAATAATGTAAATATTGTAATATAAGAAGTGTATATAAATTGTACATAGTGTTTAAATAAATAAGGAAACCCAGAAACGCAACAATATTAAAGCTTACTTGTAGATGTTTAAAAGATTTTAAATTTTTTTCTGCAGTTTATGACAGATTTACTTATGCCGAAGATTTTAAACTCAAATAAATCTCTGAATTAAATGTGGCCGTATTTCCTCTTTTGTTTCAATTTTAATAGGTGTGAAATATGATTTGGTTAACAGTTTTTCTTTTTCAATGTTCAGGTTTTCGTTTCGTTTTATTCTGTTGCATTAACGTGAGGGATGATTTATTAATGGTCAACGTTGGGTTCTGAAATATTTAATAAAGCTTCCAGTTTAACGTATAACCTGAAGGCGCATTAACCCTAGCTTTCCCTCTCATACAATGCGGAAAATTTGCATGCTAACCCGGAACAATTTGCAAATAGATGCGTGAAATATGTATGCAAAGTTGGATCCAAGATAAGTCGCACTGTGACTGTTAAAACCAGCTCTATTATGTAGGACTATTAGTACACGGGCTACAATTACGGTAGCTAAGTAAAAATATACCTAATTTCTGTGTATTTAGATATTAATTGTATGAAAAGGTTTTGGTTCTTGGGTGCCAATAGATAGAAATAAGTAAAAAAACGGTTTTATTGTAAAGAAACATAATAATGACGTAGATAATGCACTAAACGATAATAAATAATTAAGTAGGTACCATCAGGTACCAGTCATCACACCACTCTCCTCATCAATTTAGACCATTGATCAGACTAAAATAAAATCGTGGGGCGAGTGGAATTTCTACTGTCTACAGTCAACCGCTCATATTATTATAGGTACATATTATGTTTTCTTTGGATGCATCTTCTCAATAGCCAACTTATGCAAAATGTGTGTAAAAGTAAATCCGTCACTATCATCGTGCGACCTGATGGTACCTACTTAATTATGTATTTTTTAGCTTTTAGTGCATTATCTGCGTCATTATTATGTTTCTTTACAATAAATGGTACCTGGTACCTACCTAATTATTTTGTAGCTTTTAGTACATTATCTGAATCATCATGATGTTTCTTTACAATAAAACGATTTAACTTAAAAATGGTTTTTACTTATTTTATTCTCAAGTTTTTAGTTTTTTCTATTGAATTGAAAACTAAAAAACTAATCCGCCATTTTGTGGTGGCGGCCATCTTGGATTTTTAATTTTTTCACGGTGTACTGTATTCTACTAGTTAAGCCCTTTCATTTGATAGCGATATTGAGGGGGTTGGAAAAAATATGTAATCCGCCATTTTGTAGCGGCGGCCATCTTAAATTTACAATAATACTGAATACATATACATAATTGTATTGTCATCAGAACTAAAGGTGTGTACCAAATTTTAGATCAATCGTTCAATAGGAAGAGGGTAAAATTTAAATTTCAATCAAAAAAAGCCGTTTAATAAAGGAGATTATTACGTTCTTAAAATTATTCTGTTTATTTTGGGAACATATTGTAACGTAGCATGAGCCGGGCGGCTTCGAGGATTTAAATAAATTCGTGAGCACACCGTAGTTACTAACTTTTATTAAAAACTAGCTGACCCGGCGAACTTTGTACCGCCTCAGAATCAATAAATGTTGTGTTAACTTATTAGCTGAATCAAATTCAGTTTTTTTTATCAAAGCATAATGCACACAACGCCATCTACTGGCTTTACCGGAACCAGCATACAACGCCATGTTCATTTTGTTTGTGTCATGTATCAAAGATAGCTTTATATATACGGTTTCCATACAAAATGTATGAGAAAATTTTTTTTGTGAATTTTTTCGATGTTTTAATAGCTATTCGCCCCCGAAAAAAGCCAGTCAATCCGTTCTCGAGATATCATAAAAAAAATTGTGTGGAGTCCCACAACAGAAGTGAAACTTTGGAGTTTACTCCTCAAAAATCGATTATCATTTTTAAAGCCCGGTACGACAAATTTTGGTGGCCGGCGTTATTTGTTATTGTTGCCCTGTACCAAGGGGGCTTTCATTGTCGTTGGCCTGTACCAAGCTCCCCGTAATGTTTTAATAGTTATTCTACTATTCGGAGCGGAGCGGAGCACGCTACGTAGCATGTAAGTTTAGTTTACTCATCGCCCTGATGATGCCAACATTGTTGGCGAAACGTGCGTTGGCAGTTATAATAAAATTGTTTTTGGTGTTTTAGGGAAAAACTGATTAAAAGTAGTATGATGAGCCTAGGCTCTTCCCGCCAACAATTTGAATTTAAACGTCAAATGAAATGTCAATGACGTCACCAAACGTCAAATTTGAAAATTTGAAACAAACCGCGAAATTTAAAAAGGTTGGCCAGTGAATCGTGATCGTCTAGAGACAAAGACAGAAGAGCGGACCTACGTTGTGTTCTTTTTTTGACAAGACCTCAGTGGCGGGAAATTTAAATTAAAACTGACCAGACACAGAACCAGGTTCTTTTAATGCAGGGGCGTAGCATATGGGGGGCGGAGCGTACAATAATAACACAAATTTATGGATTTATCAATGTATTTGCTTTAGAGGTCTTATGGTCGAACTTTTGATTAATAATTGATTGTTTTAAACATTTCATCTAGTAACAATTTTTGAATAATGTAATTCGTTTAACAATAGTGGCTGATTTCATGACTTTTAACAATAATTTGGTTAATTCATACAATAACAATTAATTTAAGTAAATACAATATTTGAATAATTCATGACAAACATTAATTTGAACAACAGTATCTGGCGAGAGAGTTCCCAAGATTACAAGTATTGAAGTGAAGCAATTATTATAACATCCCATACCCATTAATAACCCAATCAATAAAAGTTACAATTTAATCAAAGCAGTGAGTGTTTCATTTTCTTTCAACAAATTAAATTTCATTTACAATCCCGAGATCTACAAGAAATAAACCCCTTCTAATTTTTGCATGAATTCAAACAGGTACACAGCTAAGTTATACAGTTTGAACACCTTTCCAGATTATCAATAATTTTGGTATTAGAGTTAAAAAAATACTGGTATTCGGGTGTGTGATTAAAGTCAAGAACTTTCCCAGCTCGCTTCACATTCTGTCACCGCCCGCACGGGGCACGCGCCCGCTTCACGAAGGGGGTTAGTGTGAAACTCGTCATGCACATCAAATTTTGAAAAACACAATCCAAAATAAACAGACACATTTTTAAAGCACACCACTGCACCTTCTCGCTCTCACCCTTTTGTTACTGCCCAGGCAAGGGGCATGCAACCCACTTAGCGTGGGGCACAGTACGGTGCTGTGTAACAAACTGTTACACCCATTGATTAATAAACAGATACTAAAGATACACAACTACACAAAATTTCATGTCACATTCAGCCGTTTCGGTTTACCAAAACTTTAGACTGATAAAATACATTACATTGGATAGAACAATTAAGCAAAGTTAGCTTTTGGAGTGACTTGAATACCAGACTATGAATCTTTTAATTTTTATTAAGCAAAAGAAGAAAGCAAATTTAAGAAAAAGGATTCAAACTGTAAAACATCGCAACTACTGTTTAAAATGAAATTTTTATCCCTCAGACTACAAACAAATAAAACGACCCAAGCGCCGCCATCTTTTCCTTTTCCAAACAAAACAAAATGACCGTTACCCAAGCGGCGTCCCCTCTTAACCCCTTCTCTCTTTAATTTGAATTTAAATCGGTAGTCCGTTATCAAATCAATTCGCTTGAACTATCTGACACAGGGGGTTCCCCTAGGCGATGACGTCCCTCCTCGGCTTATTAAATATTGTAATTAAAGCTTTACCTTTGTTTCGAACACCAATCTGGCACTAGACACTTTTCTACCTGACTTATCAACGGCTGACAACGAAGACTAAATAAAATTGAAATAACAACTAACACAGATCAACACAGAACGGAACAACAACAAAAATTATTAACAAAACTGCGTGTGAACCTTTGTTGATGTAAATGAAATAAAAATGGGAACTCTCTAAACAGGTCTGAACTGAACAAAGACTAAAATCGGAATCTCATTGCATCCCTTATCTGTCAACACCCCCACCTCGTTGGTGTCACCCTTTCTGTCTTGGAGGCCACGGTCAGCAACCCATTTTGCATCAGTGTTCTTCAGATTTTTACAGTAGTAATCATTTTGAAGACAATCAAATCGATTTGTTGCCTTGGCCACCAAGATCTCCCGAGCTTTCAGCCATTACACAAGTCTGGAACATTATGGGAAGAATATTAGTCCGCTTACCCCATCCTCCACAATCTTTAGCGGCACTTTGGCATGAGTTACAGGTAGCCTGGGATGATGTATCTCAGGAGAAAATTGATCATCTCATTAAGAGTATTTCCAAACGTGTTGATGATAGCATAAGACATCGTGGAGGCACAACACATTATTCAGTTTTCTCTTGATCTAACTGTTTGATTTTTCTCAAATATTGATCGATTACTTAGCTAACCCTAATGCACATATATACCAAAAATTGCCGCAAAATATTCATTATTACTGGGTGTTCTTTTTTCTATGTCACTTAGTATGTGGTCATTTCAATAATTGTCGCACAGGCGTCGCAATTTTTCAAAATTTGATTGATTTAGTTGCAGATCTAACTAAACTGTTCGTTTTACATACAGGGTGTAACAGAACAACAATCATTTATGTCTGGATAATCCTTTGACTAGACGTTGGGCTCTTCCATCACGCATCAGCGAGAAATTTCTTTTGAAGTTAACCCCCCCCCCCCACGAATCTGAGAAAACGCAACTTCACCAAAACTTTTTATAGGAGCGAAACTCCAAGTTGCCAGTTTCTATTTATGGCAACGAAAACAAGCAGCGGCAAGTCTGCAATTCACACAATGAACAAAGACGGTATCATCCTTCTTTATTAAAAATAGACCGGCAAGCAGCCACAAATATTTATTTGCGCGATCAAGTGTTTTCCGGCTCCAAGGACCAAATTCAGTTTACGAGGGTAGATTAAACGAGGCCTCTTCGTATCGATAAAAACGTAATCATGCAGCCAATTGCGCGGTCGCCAAATTACCAATCTGTTAAAGGAGCGTACACCAGCGGCCGGAGGGTGAACGAAACCTCTAGGAGATCCGAACTGTCAATACTTGAATGGATTTTGCTGCCGCAACGCTATTTTCTTTGTTTTGCGGCGCGAGTGAAATCACATTGTGTATTCCCGCTGTTTTACCATTATTTTGTTATGTAGATTTGAATGTGGCGATATTAGTTTATCAAACAATGTAATTTAATACTTTCTCAATCTCTTAAAACTTAAAATTTCCCTCCAAGTTGAACAACGGCTAACGTTTTTCGTTATTCAAGGGAACAGAGTTCAAGTTCATTACGAAAATCAATGCTTCTCGATTAACCGAGGGAATACGAGGAAAAAGTCTTTCTATGTCAACGTATTACACGTTCATCAACATCAATCAAATGTTTACCGCGTCACGACTGCATTAATCTGTATCGATTTGTTATTTATGCAAAGGTGCTGAATTTGTGTTGTATTCAAATATTCTCAGGTAATGCAGAAAACACATGTTTACTAAAGTATTCATTATTTTTGCATTCTGATGTTATGTGGAAACTTTTACAGAAGATTAAAAAGTACTGCCAACGCAGATAATACACAGCCAAAGATTTTTGTTATGACACTGGTATATGATTTTCTAAAGCAAAGTTTGCTTTCAGGACATCGACTATGACGGCTTCAGGAATTTTCTCGACACTTTCCTGGAAGTACATACTCCCGAAGAACTTTGCCGTCATCTTTTCCTGTCATTCGTTCGGAAAAGTGTGAAAGTTGAAGGTAAAGCCTTTAAAGAAATGGCAGTACTTAGCTCTACCACTGTTTGTGCCCCTATCACTGCTCATAACAAAGGTAACAATTTTGCTTGCTTGAAATTTTCATACCCCACATTATTATTTAACGAAGACACTTTTTGTTCTACACTAGACTTGTCTTATCGTCCGAGTCCCGTCTGGTTGACATGAAAACCACAGAACTTTATATTATTTTATAATAACAACGTAAACTAATCGAAAAAGTTAGGGATATTGACGTTTCAACATGTCTCAAAGTGAAATTTGCGAAATTTGGTCACAAAACTAAACAAAGTAAAAATAAGCAACAAGGAAATATTCAAATAATCTGTTTTTAAAACCGACTTCAAAAAAGGAGGAGGTTATCAATTCGGTTGTATATTTTTTAAATCTTTGTTACCTCAGAACTCCGTCATTTATAAACCGATTTGTAAAATTCTTCTTTTATTTGAAAGAGTATACTTACAGATTGGTCCCATTGTCACCATTTCAGGATCTGATGAGGGGATCTCATGAAAATCGAGAAAACTCCTCAAATTTTAGCTCCCTTTTATTAACCGACTAAACTTAATCTATGTTCACCGATTTCTTCGTCAATCGTGGACCGATTTTCAAAATTCTTCTTTTATTTGAAAGGGTATACTCTTGAGGTGGTTCCATAGTAAGAAAGTCAGGATCTGATCAGGGAATCCCATGGAAATCGAGGGAAATTCTCAAATTTTTCCTTCCTTTTATGTATTTTCTTCGATTTCTTCGTCAATTTTATTGTGGACCTCATTATTGGAGAAGCGTCTTTACTAGGTCTATACTTATCATTAAAAATTGTAAAAAATTAGCTTAAAAAATAGACAACCGACTTCAAAAAGTATTGTAACGTTGCCTGAGCCGGACGGGTTCGAGGATTTAAAGAAAATTCTGGTGCACACCGTAGCTACTAACTTTTATTAAAAAGACTAACTTTTTACTATGTACAAACTTTCACAATAATACGCGCTGACCACTTGTTCACGATGCTACCAATCGACTAACTTGCTCCGTCGTTTGATCCCTTCTTATACCCCTCCTGGCGTTCTCGATTCCTTCTATTCCGGGAATCATGAGATCATGCTTTCGGCGCAATGGATTATTCCCGAAGAATGAGATAATTCTCTTGTACGAGCGTGGTATAGTATGAGATCACCGCGACAGAATTTTCTAGGCTCATGAGAGCATCCTATGTGAACAATTATTCCCAGACATTCTCATGTGGACTGTTCTAGATTAATCACGTTACCATACGTGGTGACATCATCATGACATCATCCGCTTCCGGTGCCGTCGCGCCGTCGTATCAGTATTAAAGAATGCAGCCACATCTACATTGTCGGGCACCACCTTCTACATCGTTCTGTTGGCAACGTAGTGCATTAAATTAACGTCGGCTTTCTATTTTATCACGCGTCTGTTTAACGATACTGGAGGATATAACCACAAAACTTGTGTTTTGTGATGCTTTTGTTCTTTTCCTGACAACTTTCTTTCTGTTGGTACTAAAAATCTGTATTTTACCCGAATGACATAAAACCTTTACAAAAGGAGGGAACACTAGTTTTGTTGCACTTTTAAACGATTAAAGTAAAAATTTTGTAGTATGCTTAACTTTGTCGATCAGTTTATATCGAAAGAGAAGAACAACAATATGTTTTTTTTTTCGGGCGGTGTGCGCTATAAGTTGCATATTATAATAACTAACCTCTGCATGTATGTAACTCAAAATTGACAACTGTCTATTTATAAATAAAATGTATTCATACATTGTTAATAAAAAATCTGCGTGTTTCTTTTTGGTATCTTAAAGCTGCAGCTAATTAAACCGTTAAAATATCATTACTTCCCCTTCATTCAGCTCGTCTACCTACGTGCAGATCTAATTTATCTTTCGAACCCATTATTCAAAGATGTATACAAGCCGAAAGCCAACAAGATATAAGCTTTCGTTCGCATTCAATCTTGTTTACATTTCTCTGTAATGATTAGATTAGTTTTTTTTATGACCCAACAGAAATTGTTCAAGATCATAGTGTTATTAGACATAATATGTTATTCGATTTAATGGCTTTTTTAATTGCAGAATTGGCTCGTTATCTTAAGTCATTCCAAATACAATAATTATTGCCATTGTATCGTCACAATTAACGTTGTCGTATTTGATGTTAAAATAAACCACAAGTTGTTATAAGTGTGTTGTTTTCAATTTTAATCTTTCAACATTAATGTATTATTATTTATTGCGATGAACGGTTATTTTCATTCTTTGTCGTTTTGATGAAGTTAGCAACTAACTTATCTTAGCGATACGTATCTTTTACGAATTCGAGTTCGAGCGAATTCGAGTTATGTATTATTAAGTCGAGTAAGTGACTGCTCTATGATTTAAAAACCGATTATATAACACATAATAAATTTACGTAGTTACTGTGTATAGATAAGCGATTATACCTTTTGACGACGTGCTATAATCACTTCGTTTTTTCGGCTCAATAGTATCAACTGCAAATAAAAATTTAGTGCGTGCAGAATGGTGGATGCGCCGGGGGAGGTTATTTTAAATTTTTACTTTAAATAAATTTGTTCAGAACCCCAAAGCACACGTACATGCATTATTGTGCTTATGCAATGTAGTCTGTAAAGTAAGACATTTAAAGACGGGAAAGTTATCAAATCTTCATGGGAAAGTTTGTGGTTTTTTACACAGTTCATAATAATATACTGAATGTCATAATTATATTATGCAATACCCCAAATTCATCGAATTGTTTTCATTCCATTCTAATACTTAAGTGTAAGTTCTTTAAATTATGAAAATTCAAAGGAAAAATACATATTAAGGCATTCTAATAAAAATTTGGTATATGAAATAATTTATTGGTCGGAGCACCGCGGTTCAATATGCACTCACAAATTGGTCTGGACATGGATCGAATGAGTTATTCGATGTGGTTTTGAGATAAGTTTAAGGTTAGACATCCCAAATTAGTGTGGCGTTACTGACACGTCGAAGATTCAGAAACATACTGGGTGTTATGGAAATGGATACATATATTTTAGGGGGGTATGGTTGTTAACACGTAAATTTGAGCAACTTTTTTTTTTAATTTGTTAGTTTCTGAAATACAGCTTACTAGGAAAACTTATACCCGCTACTGTCTATGATCAACTTTATACTGGTATTCGTAAAAAAATGAACAAAAAACTAGTGAAGCAAATAAGAAACTGATATCCAATCAATCGCTCATCTATTCTACTAATACGTTATTTAACGGTGTATTTAAATAAAGAGGAAAATAAATAGAGTGCAATTACTTACTTATTATGACGCCTGTAAAAAATGCTCATAATGTCGTCCTTCTCTGACAACACAAAGTCGAATACGTCGTTTCGTGAATTTGTGTACTCATTTTCGGATTTTGAATTTGTTCAGGAGTTACTAGTTTATGCTGGTACCTGGGTGAGTTCTTCTGTGTGAACTGTTAACTGTTAACAGGTGTTGCACACACAATATTCTTTTAGGTGTCCCCACAAATAAAAATCACAAGGATTTAACACAGAAAGTCGAACTTTTAAAGTCCTTCACTTGACCCTCAATGGGGCCTATTCTGTAATTTTTAGAGGCGTTAAAATTTTAGCGTCCTTTAAAATTTAAAATTTCAAGCCCTGATTGGTCATTGCTATGACAACTTAATTTAACGGCCTTTAAAATTTAGAAGAGCAGTTACAGAATATGCCCCAATGTCTGTGAATTCAGATAACCAAACGTACAAAAATAATAATTAGCCAAGTAGTTATTCCGACAGCGAAGAGATCAGAACTGCTTGTTTACAGACTGAAGGTACTTTTTGCGCTCGATAAGTTTTTACTACTAACATTTTCTCGGTCAATGTGATGTTTGTGAACGACTCGTAAAAATAAGGGGCGGAAAAACGTTAAAAAAATGTGCGATTTCAAAAAAATTTTATTTCAAATTTACCAGTTCTATACCATCCCCTAAAATATTTGTATTCATTTCCATAACACCCTGTACAAGCTGTCCCAAGAATCCTGTATCGGCCCCTTATTGAAGTTCAGCCAGAGTCTGTGTTTGTAGGTAAGGGATCAAAACTAGCTCTACGAACCCCACATCATAACTCCAGTGCTGTGAACGTACCTGTCATTGGATATTGCGTCTTTCACCCTGACGCCTTTGCACCATCCTGCAAGCCTTGTGTATCCCCAAACAGGATCTGAATTTTGTGATGAAATTTAGTGATGGTAACACTAAAAGTGACCCGAGTAGAATAGACCCTAAAGACCTGATACGGTGGTAAATTGTTCTCATGGACACTGGCAGTCTTCCCAGCTCTCCATTTCACCGATTTACGATTGGTCTTGTTGTCGAAAATTGTCCCTCATAGAGATAATAATTCGTAGGCGGCGATCTTTATCATCTATATTTTGACGTTGCAGTCCGGGACCTGGGGGTCTTCGTTGTTGGGCTTCTACAAACCATGGTCTACAAATCTCGTCTACAGTTAGTCTAAGAGCTAGTGAACATTTTTCTTTCATTACTCGAAGTAGGCTAAAAATTTGCCAAAACGTTGCCATAGGGGTATTCAGTTTTCATTTCAAACGTTTCGACTTGGCGATAGGCAGAAAGGGGTGCAAGAACACCCCAAAGTCGTAAGGTAGCAGTTGAAATTTTTATTATCGCAAGTCGGTTGAAACTTCGTTGTTTGCTTGAATTGAGGTATATAAATAACCATACAAATTGTCAGACGAAAATTTCAGGCAGCAGGGGGTGCAAGAACACCCCAAACATGTATTATTTTTCATGAAATTTTTATTATTCTCTCCTGTCTGACAATTGAATATGTTATTCTAGAGACCTTTTCGAGTGCATGATTTAATTGTCAGACAAAAATTCGGGGCAGCACACCCTATAAATAAATACCTTGCAAACTTTCCTCGTGGCCGGCCACCAACGACCCATAGCGAGCCATATATTTAAAATAATTAGCTTTTTAAAAAAAAAGAAACCGACTTCAAAAAGCGAGAAATAACTCAGTACATGTATTATTACATGTGCTACCTACTGATCTGTTTGAAATCGGTGCCATTCACGCATTCCGGCGCGCGCGCGGTGGGACTTGCGATGTGACGGGAGCCTATCTATCTACTACCTATTTTTTTGGCTTGGCACCGACTTCAACCAGATCAGTAGGTAGCACATGTAATAATACATGTACTGAGTTATTTCTCGCTTTTTGAAGTCGGTTTCTTTTTTTTTTTAAAAGCTAATTATTTTACAATTTTAAGTGATGGGTAGACCTAGTAAGGATGCTGCTCGAATGAGGAAACGACGGCTGGTTGAAAATGAAGATGAAAGACGCAAACTATAAAAAATTAAAACCAGAAATACTGAAACAATGATGAATTAATATTACTACCTGAAAAATCTAAGGCAATGATGACTCCCAGACGCAAAGACCTGCATAATTATTGAACGACTACATTCGAGAGAGTTCATAATAATTATAAAATGTGAGGATTTCGCCCAATTCCCATGCGATCACCTCATCAGGTCCGGACTTGCTGACAATGGGACTACCTCCGGAGTATACCCTTTCAAATAAAAGAAGAATTTTCAAAATCGATCCACAATTGACGAAGCAATCGGTGAACATACATAAAAGGAAAAATTTGAGAATTTCCCTCGATTTCCATGGGATCCCCTCATCAGATCCGGACTTGCTGTCAATGGGACTACCTCCGGAGTATACCCTTTCAAATAAAAGAAGAATTTTTGAAATCGATCCACAATTGACGAAGAAATCGGTGAACATACATAAGAGGAAAAATTTGACAATTTTTCTCGATTTCCATGGGAGCCCTTTTCAGATCCGGACTTGGTGAAAATGGGACTACCTCCGGAGTATACCCTTTCAAATAAAAGAAGAATTTTCGAAATCGATCCGCAATTGACGAAGAAATCGGTGAACGAACATAAAACGAAAAATTTGAGAATTTCCCTCGATTTCCATGGGATCCCCTCATCAGATCCGGACTTGGTGACAATGGGACTACCTTCGTAGTATACCCTTTCAAATAAAAGAATAATTTTCGAAATCGATCCACAATTGACGAAGAAATCGGTGAACATACATAAAAGGAAAAATTTGACAATTTTTCTCGATTTCCATGGGAGCCCTTTATCAGATCCGGACTTGGTGAAAATGGAACTACCTCCGGAGTATACCCTTTCAAATAAAAGAAGAATTTTCAAAATCGGTCCACAATTAACGGAGATATCGGTGAACATACATAAAAGGAAAAAAAAACACATACAGCCGAACATAGAACCTCCTCCTTTTTTGAAGTCGGTAAAAATGATTGCAATGCCTATGGTGTAATGAGTTTGTGTTTTTTTAACATTTTAGAAGTCATTTAAAAAAAAAGAATAAAAAATAAATATTGATATCACGCTTGATTTTCAGTTATAATATAATATATAATAAGAGTTGAGATTTCGTCGGAAAAATTTACCGATTGTTACGAGAGTTCGCCTCAATTTTGCGAATGACATTGTCATAAAAATCACGAAACGCAGTTGAGTGATTTTTGATCAATGTCATGAGCAAAATTGTAGAACTCGAGTCCACAATTGGTAAATTTTTCCAGCGAAATCTCAACTCGAATTATATTCCTCAGACTATTTCACGAAAACGCCCAAATTATTGATAATGTCGTAGAAGGTGACAGAGGTAATTGAGGCAATTGAGGTATTTGACATGCAGTATGCTGCCACAGTGATTGTAGCAATTGTTATTTTTTCGCTGAAAAATGAGGTACGTTGTGTAATAGCGACTGTTCATTGGTCCGTAACCCCCGATAAAATTTTGACAAGTTGTTTTTTTCAATTTAAATTTTGATTCCATTGTTGAATGATCACATATGATTGGTTAAAATATATATGAGTGAAATAGTCAAGATTAAACAATTCATTCACGATATCTTTTTAACTATTCCATTTATTAAAAAATGTATATAAGCATTTACGTTGGCAAGTTAATTTTCTATAAAATACACTCAATGACTTCTTTTGTTATCTCACTCTTTTCTCGAGATATAAGCTTAAGTATAAAAATTATGATATGATGATCGATGATATGATATTCGTGATTTTCAAAAAAGTTTCATTCGTAAGAAAGTGGGATTGTTATTGAGGATTTTTAAGATTCGAATTTCAATTTTTGAAAGAAAATTTATCGTATTTTGTTTACGAATTGACAAAAAAAATTACAAAATGACGTCAAAATAGACGTCAAGCAGGGTGGTGTTCATCTTCAGATGACGATCACATTACCAATGATACAAATCAATACAAATCTGATGATGAGTGTTCCACAGCGACTGAAGATGAAGACCACCCTGCTTGACGTCTATTTTTTTTATTTAGCTATGTAATTTTTTTGTCAATTCGTAAACAATATACGATAAATTTTCTTAATCCTCAATAACAATCCCACTTTTTACGAATGAAACTTTGAAAATCACGGATATCATATCATAATTTTTATACTTAAGCTTATATCTCGAGAAAGGAGTGAGATAATGAAAAAAGTCATTGAATGTCTTTTATAGAAAACTAGTTGGCCCGTCATGGCTTCGCACATGAAGTATTTGTTTTCAAATAGGAATTACTCTTTTTATTGCTCATGTAGACAAACAGTATCTTTGCAACCTCGGTTACGGTTGCAAAGTAACGGTTTGCCCATTTATTAATTTGGGTGCGCAAAGTTTACTTGTCGCACGCAAAGTATCCTTTGGACACGCAAATGCACACGAAAAGGGAGCCCGAGCCATCCCCCCCCCGAAACAGGCGAGCGCGAGGGGGGCCCATCGAAACAGGCGAGCCCGAGAGGCGGTCCCTTAAAACAGGCGAGACCGAGGAGGACCCTGGAAACAGGCGAGCCCGAGGGGGGGGGGATCTCGAAGCAGGCGAGCCCGAGGGGGTGGCCTCGAATCAGGCGGGCCCGAGGGGGGCTCCGAAACAGGCGAGCCCGAGGGGGTGGCCTCTAATCAGGCGGGCCCGAGGGGGCCTCATAGGTTATCTATATATGTATTTAATCGTTGAACATGATTCAATTTGGACCAAATAAAACAGGCTGTACTGCACCGATTTTGATAATTGTTTTTTTTTAAATGAAAGACATTGACAAGCTCTTTGCGGAGATTACTTCCCATTTCCAAAAATTTCACAGGTTCATTAATTATTTGCAAATCATTTTAGGGGAAAAGCGGTCCATTACAGTCATCGATTTAACTGAGCGTGAATCGTTTTAAGTGAGCAGTTCGACAACTGTAGCTAAATATAGGTATCTTTAGCCCCTCCCCTGAGGTTTGGTGAGCAAGTGGTTGGCATTTCATCTGGTGGATGTTTGACTGGATGTTTGGGCACAAAACACTTACTCTCCATGTGTTTGGGTGCGGAGTGTGAAATAGAGGACGAATGAAGCTGTGCAAAATACAATTCTTTTATCGCATAATTTTTCTTGCCGAAAAATTGGTTTACCAATTCCACAATATTTTCGTTTAACTGACCTGCGACTTTCTCAACCAGTCTTTATTCAACACTATTTACGTAAGTATTCACTTTTTTTATTTTTACATTGATTTGATTATCAATTCAATACATACCACTCGAATTTCGAGTGACGGACGATCACTAGTCAATATAATTACAGAAGCCGAATTGAATTTGTTTTGACAGGGGGGCGTAGCTACCATCTGAACTGCCGTAATACCTACTACGCTAGTCGCAGCCGTTTCATTCACACGCTGAATCAGATCTGCTGTTCTTTGGGTACGTGTTTCAGCTACCCTCACCCTCTCGCGTTCATTCCGTTGAAAACGAACCAAATCTGTTGCTGCAGAACGCGATTGCTGTGCTCACAATCGTGCATCCTCAAGCCTGGCTGCTCGTCTTTCTGCTGGTTCCGCGTTCCGCATCTGGATGGTGCTTCGTCTGTTTCTCTTTCGTACTGATGCCTGTTCTTCCTCAATCATATTCAAAAGCCGTCTTCTCGATTCTTCTGTGTGGCGAGTGCGACGACTCAAATTTGTTATTCTGCGAGGCATTATTTTATGTAATTCACAACATGTAATGTTTCCTGTCACTTGTGACAGCGGTTGTCATTTGTACACAGTTGACCGTAAAAAAGCTGTTTTCTCGCAGTCGCGGGTATGTTATTGACGTGAGAAATAGATAAGAACCATCCTTAAAGCGGTTTGTATATTGTGTCAAAATTTGAGCTCAATCGGTGCAGAACTTTTCGAGTTTTTGACTCATACACAAACCAACACAACATTTATATATATACTAGCTGACCCGGCGAACTTTGTACCGCCTCAGAATCAATAAATGTTGTGTTAACTTATTAGCTGAATCAAATTCAGTTTTCAAAGCATAATGCACACAACGTCATCTACTGGCATTACCGGAACCAGCATACAACGCCATGTTAGTTTTTGTTTTTGTCATGTATCAAAGATAGCGTTATATACGGTTTCCATACAAAATGTGTGAGAAATTTTTTTTCGTAATTTTTACATTGTTTTAGTAGTTATTCGCCCTCGAAAAAAGTTTGTCAATCCGTTCTCGAGATATCATCAAAAAAAATTTCTGTGGAGTCCATGCGCAACCGAAGTGAAACATTGGAGTTTACTTCTCAAAAATCGATTATCATTTTTATAGCCCGGTACGACAAATTTTGGTGGCCGGTGTTATTTGTTATTGTTGCCCTGTACCAAGGGGGCTTTCGTTATTGTCGTTGCCCTGTACCAAGCTCCCCGTAATGTTTTAATAGTTATTCTGCTATTCGGAGCGGAGACAAATCCAACAAATCAAAGATCATAAAAAACGGTCCAGCCGTTCTTGAGTAATAAATCCAAGGGGGGCCCTTGTCCCTCATGTCCATTTGAAAAATACTTTATCACCTATTCGCATACCTACCAAATATACAAAAAAAAAATGCGTCCACCTCAAGGGGGGCCCCTGGGCCCCCATGTCCATGTAAAAAGTACCTTACGACCTATTCTCATACCTACCAAATATACCAAAATTTTTTTAAAAAATTGGTCCAACCGTTCTCGAGTAATAAACCCAAGGGGCTCCCCTGGGCCCCCATGTCAATGTTTTAATAGTTATTCTGCTATTCAGGGCGGAGACAAATCCAAGAAATCAAAAACCATGAAAATTTGTCCAGCCGCTTTCGAGTAATAAACCCAAGGGGCCCCTCTAGGCCCCCATGTCCAATAAAAAGTATCCTATGTCCGTCTCCAGGTTCTAAGATACCTCCCCACCAATTTTCAGCCACATCGGTTCTGCCGTTCTCGAGTAATAAACCCAAGAGACCCCCCTGGGCCCCCATGTCCAATAAAAAGTATCCCGTGTCCGTTTCCTGGTTCTAAGCTACCTCCCCACCAATTTTCAGCCAAATCGGTTCAGCCGTTCTCGATTAATAAACCCAAGGGGCCCCCTGGGCCCCCATGTCCAATAAAAAGTATCCTATGTCTGTCTCCTGGTTCTAAGCTACCTCCCCACCAATTTTCAGCCAAATCGGTTCAGCCGTTCTCGAGTAATAAACCTAAGGGGCCCCCTGGGCCCCCATATTCAATAAAAAGTATCCTATGTCCTTCTCCCAGTTCTAAGCTACCTCCCCACCAATTTTCAGCCAAATCGGTTCAGCCGTTCTTGAGTTATAAATTTTAATAGTGTAACTAACATGACTTTCTTTTATATAATAGAAGATAAACAAATAAAAATAGGGGTTGATCGTAGAGGGGTGAAAATTTAGGCTTGTATGTATTTGTGTATGCTGTATCATAAAAAAATAAAAACAAAAAATTTTGTTTAAAAACCACCCTTAACATTTAGGGGGATGAAAAATAGATGTTGTCCGATTCTCCACCCTAGCCGATATGCACGCTAAGATTCACGAAAATCGGTCGAGCCGTTTCAGAGGAGTTCAATAACGTACACCGTGACACGAGAATTTTATATATTAGATATACATATATAGATTAAATTGACAACGTAAATGCTTCTATACATTTTTTAATAAATGGAATAATTAAAAAGATATCGTGAATTAATTGTTTAATCTTGAAAATCAAGCGTGATATCAATATTTTTTTATCTTTTTTTTTTAAATGACTTCTAAAATGTTAAAAAAACACAAACTCATTACACCATAGGCATTGCAATAATTTTTTTAAATATATGGCTCGCTATGGGTCGTTGGCGGCCGGCCACGAGGAAAGTTTGCAAGGTATTTATAGGGTGTGCTGCCCCGAATTTTTGTCTGACAATTAAATTATGCAGTCGAAAAGGTCTCTAGAATAACATATTCAATTGTCAGACAGGAGCGAATAATAAAAATTTCATGAAAAATAATACATGTTTGGGGTGTTCTTGCACCCCCTGCTGCCTGAAATTTTCGTCTGACAATTTCTATGGTTATTTATATACCTCAATTCAAGCAAAATACGAAGTTTCAACTGACTTGCGATAATAAAAATTTCGACTGCTACCTTACGACTTTGGGGTGTTATTGCACCCCTTTCTGCCTATCGCCAAGTCGAAACGTTTGAAATGGCAACTCAATACCCCTATGGCAACGTTTTGGCAAATTTTTAGCCTACTTCGAGTAATGACGCAAAATGTTCACTAGCTCTCCGACTAAGTGGAGGGATCCCGATTCAGGATTTCAGTAATTTCTCGAAGACCCCTCTTAAACTCGGCCAATTAAACTTATTAATTGCAAAAAATTGCAACGAAAACGCAGCAAATATTGCACTCAAACTTAGTAAACTTACTGGGCAGTTTAGAGTCCAAAAAAAGTAGTAAAAAGTGAGCAGGCATTTTGAAACTTTCATCGTTGGTTGACTTACACCCCAGGAACAGAACGCATTTATTATCAAGGTGTTGTTGCAATAACGCTCAGTATATTTTAAGTAGGGTGTTGGCGGAGGTCTTCTATTCACGACTATTCTGAAGGAGGGTTTGGAGTGGTTTTTCCATCTAGCATCAAGTTGTTACGTCGACTTCATGATCACGATAAGCGATACATTTGTGCAAAAACTGTTTGATTTTTGACATGTTGTGTGTTAATTAAAAATTAAATGCACTTAGTACATTTAGTAAATGCTTGTCAGGTTCCACACCAAACGTGAATTCTGTGGGAGAACCTATCGAGAGCAGGAGCTTAATTCCTGTAGAGAAAACGGCCACTTATGGCGAAATGTTGGTAGAGAAGATCCACGGATTCGGAGAAAAACTTCTCGGTCATCACCGATCGGACAGCGATTGCTCCACCAGAGGAAAAACAGGTGAATTTTACTACTTTGCCGGTTTTGTAGTATGATATTGGTAATATACCGGGTGTCCCAGAAATAACTACATTAATTTTAACCAGTAGTAGAACTCATCAGTGTCAACAATAATTTTTCTTAATAAAATTTTGCCCTAAACGACCCCGTAGTTATCGAGTTAAAATTAGTGAAAGTTTTGACGTTAATTTCGGTACACGCCACTGAACTCCTGAACAGTGATAATAACACAAGACAAAAAACTTCGAAAAACACTGGGAATTAATTAATAACACGACGTAAATAAACAAAAAAACTGAAAACTCACCTATTAAACGTCTTTACTTCAACATCCAATGCTGCTGAAAATTGTGAGGCCTAATAAAAGCGGATTTTCATCTGGCTATACGTATTATTTAAATGTGCAAAAAATTTAGAAACTTGATAAGGACGCTGTCTTTTTCGGACAAAAACAATTGATTGTCTGTAAGTCAAGATAAAATAAATATCCATAGGCGGTTCGTGAATTTGAAGGTTCCAAAAAATGCTAAAATAAAATGAGATTTCGAAAAAGTGGTAGATAAAAATTTTGTTGCTCTCGGCGAGTTCTTCTAATGGTTAAAATTAATGTAGTTATTTCTGGGACATTCTGTATATGCAGATAACGAGAAATTTTTGAATTTGACAACAAAAGAAAATATCAGACGCCATAAGGGGTAAAGTAGGCAGCAATAATAATAATAATAATTGTACAGGTTCAACGTTAAAGCAAGTTTGGGGAAACTGTTTCAGGCACCGTGCATCCGATGCTCACCGTCACCCACACGTCCTACTCTTGTCACGAAGTATTAGGCAAGAAGAGTACGGATTCGTCGCCGTCGCATAGTCAAATTTCCCGAAATTCCTCCAAGAAATCCAATAATTCATTGCTGGTTAACAACGGAAAACTTGAAGGTGGGTACTAAAGCAGATAGCGTTCGTATAATAGCAATGCGTATGAATTTTCTACAAGTAATATTAGGCCTTCAAGAATGATTTTTCGAAACGTTCCCTCAACAATTTTATTTTTAAAAACACTAAAAATGCTTCCAATACTGCGGATAATAATGTCCGATTTGCATAAATTCTATCCACCCCAATTCACTTTCAAATCTTCGCAGAAGTGAGACATATCGTACGCAAAGCCAGCACTTTGGACGTGAACACCGTCAAAGTTTCCCTTAAGGACATCGTTTGCTACTTGTCGCTGCTGGAGGCGGGTCGTCCCGAAGACAAACTGGAATGTGAGAAACAAAGGATTTTTTTTACAACAGATCACCAAATTTTGACTTGTTTCAGTCATGTTTCGTTTATACGATACTGATGGAAACGGAGTTTTGGATACAAACGAAATGGACTGTATCGTGAATCAGATGATGACTGTGGCGGAGTATTTGGGCTGGGATGTGAGTGAATTGAAACCAGTAAGTAATTTATTATTTTGATATTTTGTTGCACAACATCAGCTGTTTGTCTAGCAGAGTGATCAACGAATAACGACATAACATTATCAATGACATAATTATTATACTGAATGACATTAGAAATGCAAACACAAAAAAATTCTTTGAACTGAGAACGCAAGGATTCGACCTATGTCAAGATCACATAATATGTACTAAAGTTTTTAATTGATTGAAACACTGACATTCCCCCCCCCCCAAAAAAAAAAAGTTTAATCTTCAAATTAGCGCGACATATACAGGGTGGAAAGTTTAACTGGAATAAATTCAGTATCTTCACTGCAATTGATTTTGAGAAAAATTCTTGAAACACGTCGATTTTTGTTTGAGGGGGAGAGGGAGAGGGAGAGGGAGAGGGAGAGGTTGAAGAGGAAAACCAAAAGAATAACAAGACAAGGTAGAGGGCCATCGTCGGAAGTACACACCCCAACGCACCGGAAGAAAGGGACTGACCCTGGTATCCCGGTGCCGACTGGCTGGTCTGTGGTTCATCCCGCTTCGGCTGGAAACCGAGACAGGCTTTCCGTCTGCAGGTCGGTCACCGGCGATATTTGGGCGAACCTCCGCCCGACACCTCCAGCTCGAACCCGCCTTCGCCGCCGACCTCTGCAAGTCCACTCCAGAGAGAGGCCTAGCGTAAAGAAGATTTGACGGAGGAGGTATTAAGGGTTCAAGGGAGAAAGAGGCCGTATTAATAAAGGCGGTGTGGAAATAACAAAGCAGTTTACGGAGAGAGACACTCTCCGCTCCGGCTCCCGTTCCCGCTCCCCCTCACCGTGTAAATAGTAGACGTAGGGACTTTGTAAATATGTAGTAGCTTTAGGAAGAGGAAGAAAGAGACCGCGTGTACACAGTGCAGTGTAAATAATAAAGATCGTAATACCGACGCTGTATCTATTTTATTTCGCTCCCGCCAAACTTGACAGCTGCAACTTTAATCGTTTCGTTTTTGGTTGATAATGGTTTCTTTACAATTGTTTTATTAATTATAGAATATTACATAACGAGCACGGAAAGTGATAAATAAGCCGTTAGCCGAGTGCAGGCAAACCCGCGAGTACGTTAAACACTTTCCTGCGAGTTTTGTACGCTATTTTTCCCACGACCATAAAATTACCATTACCAACTCAAACAATTTTTGTTATTTTGACAATTATTAAATATGATTGTATGTGTAACTGTTTCATCATTCATCAGGTTTGACAATGTATGATTTATTTGGACATTTGTTTTGTTATTCTAACTGCAATCTCCTCCTAACTGTGCTGGAGGCTCCTGAAGTTTTTCAGTTGTAGATTTCGAAGACGATTCGCCTACAGGAGGAACAACTGATTGTAAAATTGTATTGGCAACCTCCATTTTATTGGTCAGAGATTCATCAATATAGCCGGTGATAGATTTCCACCCACCGTGGCGTTTAAGCGTGGTTATGTCTCCGCCTGTGTCAACTAATATCGTTGCTCATGACCGACGAAAACAATGGGCAATACAGGGTGTTATGGAAGTCCTAGCAGAAAATTCAACCACAAGTAAAACTCGTCAAAATAAACATTTTTTTATCTATCATTTTTTTCGCAAACGCTCCCTAACGGAGTTAAAATTAAGAACAGTTTGACCCCTAAAACCAATACCCGCCTATGGACCCACGTTCATTGATCATGAGGAATGCACAATAATCAACGAGCACAAGAATCGAGCACAGGCCATAAAACAATAAATGGCGGCGCCACACTCGACTGATAACTACAATTTACTATCAACGACAAATTTTTTGCCACAAAAAAGTTTGGTGTTTACCTCATTCGACAAAAACTTTCTCATCGGTTCAGATTCATGTACTCATAGGTGGAAGGTGAAATAAGGGGACAGAAAAATGTTCAAAAAAATTGCGGATTTCGGCAAAGTGGTAAATAGAAAAAATGTTTATTTTGACGAGTTCTACTTGTGGTTAAATTTCAGGTTCAATTTCCAAGACGCGAGGGATATAGTAGGGGTGAACATATAGAATAATGCAGGCATCCCATAAAGAATTGTTACGCTTAACCTTCTCAGAGAGCTCACCGAAATATGCTAAGAGTACATTTTCCGAATAAGGGGACTTAATATTTTTCACCGTTCTCCAATCCATGAACTGCTTATGTGCTATTTTAGACCTGATATTTGGTGGCGTGTACTCCAAAGGTGAATCACTTTCACTATCTTCAATCTAAAGAAGCCTGCTAAATGAAAGTGCAGTGAAAAATTTAAATCTATAACAAACACGTTAGTTATAATAACAAACAGGTGCATGATATTGTCAACTTTCGTGAATATACTTGATTGTACGGAAACTGTCACTTTCTTAATTATGGTCGTGGAAAAAATTATTTAAAACAAGGACACTAACTTAATTCGTCACTGCTTTAAATATTGTGCAAGTTATTCCATGTATGTACCTATGTTAATATCTCTTCGAACCATCTTAGTTTACACTGTAGTCGTTTTTATTTAATTTCAGATTCTGCAAGATATGATGATAGAAATAGATTACGATGCAGACGGTACCGTTTCTTTGGAGGAATGGAAAAGAGGTGGCTTAACCACAATCCCTCTTCTGGTTCTGCTAGGACTAGATGCTAATGTCAAGGAGGATGGAAATCACTTTTGGAGATTGAAACATTTCAGCAGACCTGCGTATTGCAATCTTTGTTTGAACATGTTGGTTGGACTGGGAAAAAAAGGATTGTGTTGCACATGTTAGTAACTGAATCTGGATAAACTTTATTAAATATTACAATCTGCTTTTATATTTTCCACACTCATGAAGTGATATTGTAAGCATCTCAAGTCGATGGAAGACTGGGTCTAAATAAGACAGTTAATATAAAACGGTCAAATTAAGTAGAGAACGTTCGACTTTTAGAAACAAGAAGGTTAGGAGCCAGATTTGTGAGATTACCGGAAGCTTGAAAACTGGCCGATTATTATTATTTGACACAAAACTCCCGGTTTCAACAAGTATTTTATTAAAGGTCACCTTAAAAATGAGAAACAACGCTGTGATAAAAAATAGTTTCTAAATACATAATATTATGGATACCTATCATGTGATAAAAAATCGAGTCATCATTGCAAATAGTAATTTTTCATTCATGACGTACGGCTTTTTCTGCAAGGATTACAACTTTGCTTGATCACTCTCTATAATTTATTGATGCATTATTTTTCCTGTGTAGTTTGCAAGTACACAGTCCATGAACGATGTGTCCATCGGGCGCCCGCAAGTTGTATCGCCACTTACGTCAAAAGCAAGAAATCGTGTCAAACTCTTCAGCATCATTGGGTTGAAGGAAATTGCCAAGGGAAATGTGCTCGCTGTAGGAAACCAGTCAAAGCGGGGATTACAGGTTTACACTGTCGATGGTGTCAGATAACGGTAAGGGAATTTACACTCAAAATGAGAACAAAATTCACTCATGTCATTTGTTAATATTCACAACACCCAATAATTTGCCATTTTTTAAATTGATGAACAACTCAATTACGTATATTGTAATTGTTTGTTTTTTCTTTTGTAGCTTCACAACAGATGCGTGTCGCAAGTTAAAGCCGAATGCGGTCTAGGCGAACACGCTGTGCACATTTTGCCACCGACCGCCATTTGCCCTATCGTCTTGGACAGGCAAAGGTCTTTACAAAAGCGAGGTTCAAAATATGGCCACGACAATGTACGTGTTGTGTGTGTATCTTCTCCAAGTTTCTCTAATAACCGGTATTCTTATTCAGGGCAACTTCATAAACTCGACCAACAAACAACCGGCCATGTCCTTTCAAATAACTACCTCTCCGAATTCGGTCCCTTTGCTGGTCTTCATTAATCCCAAATCTGGAGGACGGCAAGGATCTAGAATACTGAGGAAATTTCAGTACCTTTTGAACCCGCGACAGGTCCACAATTTGGCAACGGGCGGTCCGATGCAAGGACTGAGCATGTTCAAAGACGTTCCTAATTTTAAAGTTGTTTGCTGTGGTGGAGATGGAACGGTCGGATGGGTATTGGAGACGATGGGTGAGTCAAATTATAGTTTGTTGTTTCTAAAGAGGCACCCAGAGATAAAACATTGGACATTTTTTAAGTGAAAACTTCTCTAGGCACAATTTTTTGTTTGGCGGCTCGCTTGGCGGTGAATGCTCGGAGGCAAAAATGGGCTGTACTCAAGACATGTAATATTATACAAGATACATAATATGTATGTCGGAGATTGACCCTCCCCCTCTATGCTGGCTCACCACGCACTTTATTAACAACAATAACAAAAACAGAGAGACACTGCAAAACAGGTGATCCCGGGTGTGCTTCCCTCGAGAGCTCGTGACTAACTGTTCCTTGCGTCACGTGATCTCCAAACACTATCCCCGATTCCACCCAAGTGTATGCAACCAACTTGGCGTTTCACAATATCCCGACACGGCCATTCTGACATATCACACGTCCTCGTGTGATGGCTATATAAAATAAAACTTAATAAACCACTCGGCCATTCTGATTATTTATTAGAGGAAATTGACTCTTCTCTTGTAATTTCTATCATGACAAAATTATTACTTCTATCACTCGAAAAGTAACATTGACTTCATCACTTCCTTCCAGTGAAAAAAAAAAAAATTACTTCAATTAACTCAGAAAACAAAATTTACTTTATCACTTCCTTCCAGTAATACAACAAAATTATTACTGCTATTAACATCAAAATAACTCGATTACTTCCTTCCAGTGATAAAAAATATTACTTCAATTAACTCAGCAAACAAAATTGAGTTTATCACTTCGTTCCAGTGATACAATAAAATTATTACTGCTATTAACATCAAATTAACTTAATCACTTCCTTCCAGTGATAAAAAAATATTACTTCAATTAACTCAGAAAACAAAATTGACTTTATCACTTCCTTCTAGTGATACAACACAATTGACTTCATCACTTCCATCCAGTGGTAAACAAAATTAACTATGACAGCATTTCGCTCCAGTGATCAACAGAATTCACTGTATCACTTCCCTTCAGTGATAAACAAAATTAACTACATCACTTCTCTCCAGTGATAAACAAAATTAACTACAGCACTTCGCTATAGTGATAATCAAAGTTCACTTTATCACTTGTAACCAGCGATAAAGAAAATTAACTTCAATACTTACATCCAGCGTTAAAGAAAATTAACTTCATCGCTTACATCCAGCGTTAAGAAAATTAATTACATCACTTCTCTCCAGTGATAAAAAAATTAACTTCATCACTTACATCCAGTGATAATGAAAATTAACTACCTCACTTCTCTCCAGTGATAACAAAATTAACTTCAACACTTACATCCAGTTATAATGAAAATTAACTACTTCACTTCTCTCCAGTGATAATGAAATTTAACTACCTCACTTCTCTCCAGTGATAAACAAAATTATCTTTATCACTTACATCCAGCGATAATGAAAATTAACTACATCACTTCTCTCCAGTGATAACAAAATTAACTTCATCACTTACATCCAGTGATAATGAAAATTAACTCCTTCACTTCTCTCCAGTGATAATGAAATTTAACTACTTCACTTCTCTCCAGTGATAAACAAAATTAACTTTATCACTTACATCCAGCGATAAAGAAAATTAACTACCTCACTTCTCTCCAGTGATAACAAATTTAACTTCATCACTTACATCCAGTGATAAAGAAAATTAACTAACATCACTTCTTTCCAGTGATAAACAAAATTAACTTTATCACTTACATCCAGCGATAAAGAAAATTAACTACATCACTTCTCTCCAGTGATAAACAAAGTTACCTTCATCACTTACATCCAGTGATAAAGAAAATTAACTACATCACTTTTTTTCCAGTGATAAACAAATTTAACTTCATCAAAGAAGACAACATTTAAATACAAACATTGATCACAATTAAATCAAATCTTTGTCGTCAGGAACGTATCCTTCAGGCATTCTCCTGAGCATATTTATGGGTACGGTTCGAATTAAAATTTTTCAAGACGTACCTATCACCGTCTAACTGTTCAATCATCTTAAAGGGGTTTTATATTTAGGGTCAAGTTTGGTTAGATTTATTTCACCGGGTCTTATATGAATTGCTATGTTCTGGCTCAAAATTTCACGACCAACCATAATAATTTCATAATGTAAATAATAATAATCAGGTAAAACATGAAATGGTATGTCAAAAGTTACCTCGTTAATTTTGACTACTCTTTAATAAAATCTGCAGAGTGCTGTGTGCTAGTTTGTCCAACGCTAGTCATAACCAGTGCTGAAGCTGTGACGACATAGGTTCTGTTATCAGCGAGCATTCGGCACCCGAATCAAAAATGGAAAATTCTTACCCTGATGACATAGGGTACCTGATGGCGCATTGACTAAACATAAACCTACTTGTCGTTCTGCTCCACCCTTTCGACCTCTCGGGTTACCTGAATTCAGACAACACGAAGCATTTGAAACATGTCTCTTTTGAGTTTGGGGTTGTCGATGTCTTCGGCGAAGACTCTCCACGTGAAGTGGTGGGGTTCGCATCGGTCGGTCTTCTCATGTCTGGAACGGCATACTAATGCCTCGTATCCCAGTTTCTCACATTTCATCGAAGGTGGTTTCGGCTTGAAATGTTTCGCTTCCAAATCATTACGTTAAATTGTACTTTTTCATTTAAGGAACAAAAACACCTTTAATTTCTGCTGTAATTAGTTCCTTGATTTAATCCCACGAACTTGTAAGTGCCATTCGTGGTTCAAGTTTGCAACTTCTTCGGTTGACCAGTTTTTAAACTTCAACATTAGTGCCGTCATCACACGCCGCGACGCACTTCCCTTCTTTTGGTTCGGTGCTATTAAATTGCATCAAAAATGCTGAAAATCATACTGAAAATCATACACGTCATTCGAGGGCATGAAATTTGCGACAGCCAGGTGGATGCTCGACTTTTGAGTGCCCTTCTCAAGGCGACAGTCGACGCCGCATCACCTGTAATTGTTTTGTAGCCCATGCACATAAATCTGCAGTCCAGATCAAATTCAGGCAGTTGTATGTTACTGTTTATCGTCGGAGACTGATGTTAAAACAGCCATTTCTTTCAACAAATCCAGGGCACCTCAAATTCCTACTGCTTACTGTCCAAAAAGTGCGCTACTATATACTCGAATATAAGTGTGCAACTTTACACCGCTGACCATTGTGACTTTTCGGCTTGTCCTCTTGTCCTTGTGCTTTAAAACACCCGCACCGCCTGGTCCCGTTCTCCTCTACCACCGCCACGTCAAAACATCAATCAACTACATCTTTCTAAGTTGCGAGATATCTGCGAATTGATACTAACAACCGCTTGATACAGCATTTACAACTTCACAAATCATGCCGTACCCACTCAATCAAAGATTACCAGCCCTAGATTGCCGAAATCATTAATATTCAATTACCAATCATGTGTGTCCCATTATTTTGACTACATGCGCCCGTCAACCCTCCGAAAATAACTACAATGATTTTGAAAAATGATGCGGCTACATCGAAGTTGCAATTTTTTGTTACGTTTCTTTTCCACGGTTTCTTTGTTCGATCCCAGCGAAAGCTTATTTTTTTGTTTTCATTCTCGGTTGTCACTCCCAATGTGTTGACATGTTTATGACACGTCACCGATTTCGAACTACGTACTATTTACATCTTTTATAGCTCTGATTTTACTTGACTATTCGTAATTAAACAAAAATCGTTTTGTCGTTGTCGTTTTGATTTAATTAGCACGAACTCATCTTTAAAAATTATGCATTCCGGGATGTTATACCTCAATATCACCAATCAAATTGTACTGCAATGCACTTACCAATTTGCCAATCGGTTTTGCCACAAACCTTTGAATTCAACCCTTTCCTATATTTACTCAAACCTCAATTCATTAAATCCGTCCGTCTAATTTCGTCTCGACTTCCACACTGCTTATGCAGTGTATGCAACCAACTTGGCACTTGGCGTTTCACAATATCCCGACATATAATATTAATATCATTCATAAAATACTTATATACTGATTTGAGGAAGAAATATGCAACACCCCGAAATCGTCCAATTTGGCTTATTCTCTGCCCAGGTGTATTTTTTTCCGCCTAAACAAGAAATGATTAAAATTTGAACAAAAACCTCCAACTGGTTATTTTTTGTGAACAATTCTTTTTCCTTCTGTTAGGGCAGTTCCCTTTCAGTGTGAGGACGCGTGTTATCTTGCTGAAAGATAAGGTTTGCAGTTGCTGTAGGTGAGGCAGAAGAACTGGCTACATTACGTTAGCGTTATAACGAAGGGCATTCAAACTGCCCGTCAGGAACGAAGTTTGTTACGCTTTTTCTTCTTCGAATATAATTCGATATTTAGATTTAGTCCCTATATTTTGGCATTGAGTGTTTAGGTATGTTGTTTTAATTCATATTTCTATCCATTTCCTTTTGGATATTCCAGGAATCTTTAGCTATTCCTCCAGAAGAAGACGACTGGATTAATGATAACGCACAACAAAAAACTTTAGCAAAATATTGGGAAATATTCTAAACCACTCGCCGTAAATAAAACAAAATAGAAAACGCATCTACCAAACGTCATTACATCCAATGCTATTACATATTTACAATCCTCGAAACATTTTTTATCCCCCACTTTGCGTAATTTCTATTAATAAAGTGTAATTTCCAAAAAATAAAAGTGAAACCAAACACAACAGAAATAAACCACATAACAAATTTAAAGCCACACATTGTTGCTTTTGATTAATTCTACCGCTGTATACATACCTCTAATCGACGGGGAGTCATGGATGCAAGTTTCAAGAACTGTTTACCAACTTCAAATTCTATTTACCACTTTGCTGAAATCCGCAATTTTTTTGAACATTTTTCTGTCCCCTTATTTCACCTTCCGCCTATGAGTACATGAACCTGAACGGATGAGAAAGTTTTTGTCGAACGAGGTTAACATCTTTTAACTTTTTTGGGGCAAAAAAAATGTTGTTGATAGTAAATTAATTTTAGTTATCAGTTGAGTGTCGCGTCGCCATTTATTGTTTTGACGAGTTCTACTTGTGGTTAAATTTTCTGCTAGGACTGCCATAGCACCCTGTATATCGTTCGGATCACAAGTTTTCACTGGACACCCAGTTACTCCGTTTTTATAATTCCTTTTACTTTTAGACAGAGTGGAACTTGAATGTCAGCCGGCAGTGGCAGTCATTCCTTTAGGGACCGGCAACGATCTCGCTAGATGTTTGCGATGGGGCGGTGGATACGAGGGCGAGTCAATTCACAAGATATTGCACAAGATTGCTAGGGCTCATCCGGTCATGTTGGACCGGTGGTTGATTGAATTGTTCGATACGTCCCAGCCGGATCCGGATCAAAAAATAAAAGACACCAGGATTCCCTACAACATCATCAACAATTATTTTTCGGTGGGAGTGGACGCGGCAATCTGTGTAAAATTTCATTTGGAAAGAGAAAAAAATCCAGAAAAATTCAACAGTCGTATGAAGAACAAACTATGGTATTTCGAATACGCCACGTCGGAGCAGTTCGCTGCGTCGTGCAAAAATTTACACGAAGATATCGAAATTACGGCAAGTGGAATTGCAGAATGTTTACTTTCAACAAATAAATGTTAATTTCAGTGTGACGACGTATCGTTGGACTTGGCGAACGGCGCGCCCTTGCAAGGTATCGCGCTGCTCAACATTCCATACACTCACGGAGGCTCCAACCTATGGGGTGAACATCTCTCGGGTTCCAGGAGAAAAAGTACAAAAAAGAAGAGACAAAAGGAAATGAGCACGTCCAGTTTCAATTCTGTCGATCTGAGTGTGGCCGTTCAAGGTTTCTATATGTGCTGATTAAAGTGTGTGAATGTTTCCTCTTAAAGAGGTTATTTTCAGATATCGGTGATGGATTGATTGAAGTTATAGGATTGGAAAATTGTCTTCACATGGGTCAAGTCAGGACGGGGTTGAGGGCGAGCGGGCGGAGATTGGCCCAATGTTCTTCTGTCGTCATCAAAACGAGAAAGACCTTTCCTATGCAAATCGACGGGGAGCCATGGATGCAACCGCCGACTACTGTAAGTAATGACGAAATCCAAGTCGGAGAAATTCGAATAAATCCATGCTTTCAGATACGTATCACACACAAAAACCAAGTACCGATGCTAATGGCGCCTCCGCCGGAAAAGGGTAAAGGGTTCTTCCGTTTCTTTAGAAGGTAGACAGACCTTCCAAGTGATATTAAGAGAAATTATTCCTCGTTCGTTCTAGTCTTCATTTCTCTCAGTTCGCGATGACAATAATGTTTAAGTTTCAAGTCATCACTTGTTTGAACAGTATTATTTATTTACGTGAGTAGATTACATAAATATATCCTCCGAGATACGTTGTTACATTATTATTATATGTTTAAATGTTACTGAAATCGGTGTTTACGTGGTTCGGGCATTATACACATTATTACATTATGTATTATTACATTATGTATTATTACAAGTATAATGCTAGCTGCTATACAATAAATTTTTAATAATAACTCGACTTAGCTGAGGTGAAAATATCTAGAAACATGATAGGGACCATATGCTTTAACAGAATCCCGCCAAACAAGTACCTATGCATTATTGAATAGAAGTAACAAAGAAAAATTCCCACAGGAAAACTCTTTATTTAGAGATACTTGGGCTAATTTTTGTGTTTTGAAGGCTAGTGCTGCTGCCATTTTTATTCTCGTTGTTTACTATATACTTTTCCCTTTCCGAAATTCGAAAAATGATATCATACTCCAAGTGACTTAAAGTTTCTCTAAATAAAGGATTCTAAATATTTAAGTATAAATCCTTACTTAAAGAATATTATAGACTAGGAGATATACAAAGAACATATTTACAGTCAAAGAAATCATAAATATACGCTTGAAGCGTTTATATATGTATAAACAATGTTTACAATTGTTGTATTTGATATTTATTAAAAATTGTTTTGTAATTTATTTACATTCGATTATTGCTGTTAGTGATGTAAAAAAGATTTAATCTTTGTCTTAGATAGGTATTAGGTACACTTTGTTCGTTTATCTCATGATGTTTACAATTGCCGCGCGAATAATGCTATCGAAGAAAATTCTAAATTCTACATTTTCCAATAAGCATGGTCTGCATAATTATAACATTAATCGCGCGGCCCGGTTTTATATCAAAAATAGAACTGCCACTTAAAAAATGTGGGAAACGTTTCAAGTTGCTGTCAAGCTTTAACTGTAATATAAACGACTCTGTATATTATTGTAGAAACAGACAATTCTTCTACGCCTTGTCAAACCATTATGGCTTTAGACGTCCAATAATTTATTTTCGTTCACTCGCGGCTGTATGCAGGGTGGGACAAAAACATATTGTTATATCAATAATTAAGTAATCGTCTCCTGTGGCGGCTTTTATTGTACTACTAGTATTATTTTTTCACATGTACAAAGGACCTACGCCTAGACTTATAGTGTAGGAGAGATTCCTCGTTGCTTAACGTCCATTTTGTAAGTTTAATTAACAAGGAACTGTCCAAATTACTCATTTACTAATCAAAATTTACAACGATACAACTGGTAAATGGACATAATCAAAATTTCTGTGATATAAATGAGTAATTTGGGGTCCTTATTATCCATCTTGTGCATTTTTCGTAAAGCCGAACAATGTGATTCATCAGTTGTTATTTTTATAAGTTTATTTCACGTAGAATGTAAGTTTTCATCTGTTTCGGATCGATATCCGTTGAAAATAAATTTTGTGTCCATTCATTTTAGGTGTTTTATTCTTTAACTAAGATGTCCAAATAATGTATAAAAATAATATAGAAGAAACAATGCGGACAAATGAAACATCGAACAAAAAAATATGTGTGGAGTCCATGCGCGACATCAGGCTGTAACTCTGTGTACTGAATTTGGCTTATTTTCTTCCCAGTTTTTTTCCCGCTTAAACAAAAAATTATCTTTGTAAATTTAAGCGCGTTTTTACTGAAAATGGACAAAATGTTTCTTAGTTTTCTCGCTACATTGACAAAGATAAATTTGCTATGAATGCATAGAGTTCCTCAGTATCTCCATTTCAACCAGTTATTTCAGTTTGAAAGAGATCGTATTATTGGCATGCTAAAGGATGGACTTTCGTTTCGAGAAATTGCCAATCAGGTTGGCTATAATGCAAGTACTGTGTCACGATATTGGAGAACATGGTTTGAAGAAGTCGCGAAAGAAGATCATCATCAACGTCAACGAGGATCTAAAGGGCCAAAGAGTACAACAGTAGAACGCCGCTTGAGAGCCTTGGCCCTGAGAGATCGATTATTATCTACGACAAGGGCCATTGGAAACGATTGGAAGCAAGCTTTAGGTCACAGGCTATCAATGACATTCGTATATAGCTGCATTCGTAATTTTGGATTTACAGTTAACGCAGTTATCGTCGATTTCTATATCTACCACTTAGTTAAGGTAGACTGAACGAATATGTGAGAGAGCAGGGGGGCTACCACTGACATACTGTAGGTCAGTTTTGAAATCGGTGACTTTGTATAGTTGGTTGTCTACATTAAATTCAACTAAATTTTAACTTAATTTTTACGTGTAAACACTGCATTTAGTAACAAGTTGCAAGTTAACGATTAGTGATTTAGTTATTAAGGCGACTGGCCCGTTTTTGTTTACTTTACTTTTTTGTTATCTTTTTAAGAACGAGCTGCGGCACACACGAAATATAATACGGTCAGCCGTCGATACGTCTGCCTGCCGCTGAAGGGCGGGTCCTGTGTTACCTTGAACCACGCCAACATTGCTTGAAACTAGCGAACTTTGGGGACAATTTGCAAATTTATTTTTCAATATTTATAAAAACACCTTGCATTTACCGAATACAGAGATCAGTAAAAATCAAGGACCAACACGTTTGTTAAAAAAAAAAATTTTTGGCTTCTCATTTTGGCAATAAATTTTTTTTCTGAACAAACAACGTTTTGCCGTGATGAAGGTTTTTTTTTTACTAATTTTGATGCCCAATACGTTAAGATAGCCTAACAATGAAAGCCGTAATTCGGTTCCAAAGTTGAGGCGACTGAGCGTTTCGCCTTAAGTAGAATGCAATCCAATCTATTTTTTCGAGTAAGTGGCCTGCGCGCATACTCCCTGATGGCACTTGACTTGCCACTTTGGTACGTTTGGACATGCATTTCAAACTGTTACGGGGGCGGCGGTTACCGTTGAAGGTACCGGGACCGAAGTACACCCCCGACGTCGAAGAGGGTTTGGTGAGAGTGAAACTCGCACCTGGTGATGCCTTCTCGAAGATGTTGTCCACAGGCCAGTAGGGGAATTGGGTCGTTCGTCTTTTTTTTGTATTTTTTCTTAAAAGAAGTTTTTCAACGTTTTTTTATTCACACACCTCTTTCGAGGGCTTGAATAGAACTGGCTCACAATCGGAAATCGACACATATTTATACCTCCCAGGCAACACATCCTAATCTAATAGACGTCGAAACACTGTCTACACCGTCTATAAGCCGTCTTTGTCTAAAATTGAACTAAATATAGACGTCTATGGTAGATGATTTTTAGACCCTCTACAATATAGATGTCCAATATACGTCTATTACAGATTTACAGTCGAACTTAAGTCATTTTTATACATATATTATATGTATAAACTTCTACATATATGTTAGCGTGGGTTCCCAGAGGCCCACCACGAACAGGAACCGAGCCTCCCCGAGAGGAGCCGAGCCACACAACCACATAGAGAGTGGTCGAGAACAGTAGTCTCTAATGCTGTAGCTGTGTATTTTCCCAAGATAAATTGGAATAAACTGTGAATTTGGACTAAGTCGGGTTTTAATTTATCCAAAGTTATCATCAGAAGTGGGAGATCTCCTTGTGACGTGGTTACGGGAGAAAAGGACCTAAATATCGTTTTTTTTTTTTAACGCGATAAGTTCGAAAAACAACAATGGCTGACGACGGCGAACAGTCTGAACGTGCGAATGGCCCAGACAGTGTCGGTCGCGATGGTGGTGCTAGTGAATCCTGGGACCAAAAAATGATGATGATGATGCAAATGCATCAAGAAAATAATTTGAACTTTCAAAATCAAATGTTACAAATCCTATCAGCAATGGCCAATGCACAGGCTCATGTTACAAGTCACCCGACTTCATCAACTGCGCAAGCTCAATCTATAGTGTCTCCAACAAGTCCCGACGTGATGGCGGCAGCATCGTCTCAGATTCGTCTGACGAATTTTGATCCTGATGACACAGCGTTCACCATGGTGGAATGGATAGATGACGTCACCAGAATCCAACACGAGCTTGGAATCTCAGATACAATGATTCTGTTGAAAGCAGGTCACGCACTTCGAGGACGAGCTGCCCGATTCTACCAGCACTGGAAACCTAGAGTAAGAGATTGGGCTTCATTTAGGCGCGATTTTGAGGTAGCATTTCCTGAACAAGGAACACCAGCTACTCGTATACGTGCATGTTTAGCAATAAGTAGCGAAAATTTTGATTCATTGGTAGAGTATGGAAATGCGAAACTTACATCCATTAAGCGGTTTTATCCAAATTTTCCTTGGGATATAGTCCTTAGCTTGGTCGAGTACGACATTCAAAATGTAGAAGCAAAAAACAGGATCAGTCTGCATTCCCCTACGTGTGACGCTGAATTATTAAAGTTGTTGGCTGCTTGTGACGCCAATAAGTTAGTAAAAGATGACCAAGTACGTGAGTTGTCCCGAAAGCGAGCTCACACCTCACGTTATGAACACCCTGGCTTTAAAGGAAAATGTCGGAATTGTCATCGTTATGGACACAAACAAATAGAATGCACCAAAGAGATAAGGAGTACTGCCCCAATTCCTGATAAGTTTCAACCAGCTTCAACAAAACCAGCAGAGCTGAAAACCTGTACTCATTGTCAAAAACCAGGCCACACCGAAAACGTGTGTTATCGAAAACATGGATTTCCAAAACGAGTACTATTGACGCAAAAGACTCGTTTTCTGCGCTCATTTCCATCAGCTACAATTCAAAATAACAATACAATAGTTTCTATTAAAATTTAAATATATCTATGTCGAACTCCACAAACTTTAATAACTGTAAGATTCCTAATGGTACATGTTTCGGCAGAATACTTCTGCCATCATCAGCCCTAATTTAACAAGAGATTAATGATACAATTGATGAATTACAAGAGTGGTTCTTACCTTAAAGAATATAAAAAATTATGACATTGACGTAATTTTGAATTAAATTTGACGTTTTCAAAGGGTTACATGATTTTTAAAAGATTTCGTAAAAACAACATTTTATAAATGTAAAAATTAAAAATGGATCAAAGAGAATCTGGTAAGTTTGTTTGAGTGAAAAATTAAAATAGTGAATTAATAATGGGATTATTGAAGTTATTCTGTTCATTTAAACAAGATCTGTTTTCCAGTTTCAAGGCTTTCCTTATTTCCAAAGTCTCGAGAAAATCTAATTTCCGGCCTTTATTGCATTTATGAATCAATTTGGAATTTGATGGTGAAAAACTATGTTTCGTTATTAATATATGATTGGTGAAAGAAGAAGGTGTTGATGGTGGAGGATCAAGATCTGTGTTGTTATAGATGTGCCTGAAATGTTCTTTAATACGGTCTGATATTTTGCGACCTGTCTGACCTATGTAGAATGACTCACAAGTAGAGCAGCTTAATTTGTATACACCTGATGATGATTTGTAATCTAATGGATCTTTATTTTTAATAAAAAATCTGGATAAGTTGTTATCTGTTTTAAATGAAACTTTAAAACCGTTTTTCTTAAGTATTTTAGAACATTTCTCTGAGACGACGCCAAAATATGTTAATGAATTTGAAAAGGAAATTGTTTCTGAAGGATTTTTAACCAAGTAGTGTGTGTATTTGAATTTGTTACAGTATCTATAGTATAATTTATTTATAGTTTTTAAAGAATATCCATTAGTTGAAGCGATTTGTTTAATGTTATTAAGTTCTGTTTGAAAAGATGAATGGACGAGTGAATGCGAAAACATTCGATTGGACCTAGTAAAACGATTAACGGAATATCCGATTTTAAATATTTTCAATCCGGAACTACAGACCGAGTTACATACGGACGCCAGTTCGGTAGGCCTTGGCGGTATCTTAATGCAAAGAGACTTGAATAACATTCTACATCCAGTGGCTTATTATAGTAGGCGCACCACCGAGTGTGAATCTCGATATCACTCATATGATCTAGAAACACTTGCAATTGTAGATTCCACACAACACTTTCGTACTTATCTCTATGGTATCAAATTTACGATTTATACCGATTGCAATTCTGTACGTGCTACCGCCTTAAAAAAAGAACTCCATCCTCGCGTTGCCAGATGGTGGGTTAAATTACAAGATTTTAATTTTGAAATTGAATATAGGCCAGCACACAAAATGGCCCACGTAGATTACCTTAGTAGGAATGCTCCTCGATTACAAGTGTTGGTAACACGAACCACAGGCCCTGATGAACAAAACAGAACGATTAGTGACTACCAAGCGAGCGACCCATTTTGTCAGTCTATTATCAACAACACCCACACGGAGCCGGGATACACTGTAAAGGATAACTTGGTGTTTTTCCAAAGTTCAGACGATTCCATTAGTCATTGTTTTGTGCCTGTAGCAGCGAGACTCAATGTTATGAGGGTCTATCATGATGAATCATCACACATTGGGGCTGATAAAATGTTGGCGAAACTACGAGAGGCCGCATATGAGCAAAACAGTTCGCAAATATGTTGCAAACTGCAGATCGTGTGTTCTAGGAAAATCATTCACCGGTAAAAAACATGGTCTGTGTCAACAAAAATCAAAACCAACACAGAAATTAGATACTTGGCATATTGATCATGCGGGACCGTTGGTCAAGTCTAACAACTGTACACAAATCCTGGTGATAAGAGATGCATTTACCAAATTTGTTCGCTTTTGTCCTATTAAACAGAAAACTACAGATTGTAGTATAAAAGCTTTAAGTACTGTATTCGAAGAATTAGGCGCACCGAAACGTATAATAGCAGACAGAGGATCCGCGTTTCAAGCTAGCAAATTTAAGGAGTTTTTAGAAGAATGGTCTGTCGAACTGCATTTTATTGCAACAGGAGTTCCAAGGGGAAATGGACAAGTAGAACGTGTGATGCGTACCTTGTTTAATGCCATGCGAGCAGTTCTGAACGACAAAGAAGAAAAACATTGGACGAAAGTACTTCCTGATATTGAAGACGACTTAAATGTTACTGTTAACACGTCAACCGGATATGCTCCTTGGGTACTAATGTTTAGTGAAACTCGACGCTTAAAAGCTGCCGACGCCCTGCTGTCTACTGTTCCATCGAACAATGAAGTCACCGACCCAGATGCAATCTCTAGAGAAGTAAACAAACGCCTGGAAAAAATTAATGAACAAACAAAAACGAGTTTTAACAAGAAGCGTGTCAAAGCCGTGCCATACAATGTTGGTGACAAAGTGGCTATCGCACAGAGTCAACTAGCGTATGGAGGAAAATTGAAACCGAAATTCCAAGGACCTTTTGAAGTTACACATTGCTTGCCTAGTGAAAGATATGCCTTACGCCGAAGTGGGGGTCGAGGTAGGATTACAGTATCAGCTCATGAGCAATTACGTCCTTGGCCAGACACACCAGAGGACGATCTTTAAACAGCTGTTTTGCTTTACTTCCTCACAGATATAATTGGGCCTTTAAGTGATCAATTTTAATGTAGCTCCCTAAACTAATGTTTAGGCTCAGATTTTTAAATAAAGCCTGTTTTACCTGAATCTGTACAATGTGTTCAAATTAATTTTGTTGTTTTTCCCGAGAAAGTTCCCCAAGTAAAGAGTGGGCATGTGTGTACAATAAGATCCCCAAGTAAATTTTGGGCATGTGGAAGCAGATCCCTAAACTATTGTTTAGGCTTAGTTCCCCAGAATCAAGACTGGGCAATTTGCGATCCCTAAACTGATTTTTAGGCAAAGATCCCCAAATATTGGGCTATTATTTCAACATTAACAAGGTCCTTAAGTAGGCAGAGTTCCCCATAATGGGCCTGTTTTGTTTTGTTTTTTTTTGTTTTTGTGTTCTTTTTTCTCTTAGCTTCAGAAAGATGGTACGAGGACGCCCCACTGTCAGGAAGGCCGTGTTAGCGTGGGTTCCCAGAGGCCCACCACGAACAGGAACCGAGCCTCCCCGAGAGGAGCCGAGCCACACAACCACATAGAGAGTGGTCGAGAACAGTAGTCTCTAATGCTGTAGCTGTGTATTTTCCCAAGATAAATTGGAATAAACTGTGAATTTGGACTAAGTCGGGTTTTAATTTATCCAAAGTTATCATATATTATATGTAGAAAAAAGATATCTATATATCCAGGCGAAGCACAAAACCACTCATTCTCTGAATAATATATAGAAGTACTATTTTATCCGTAAACGTTTTCAGATAAATAAATTGGACAACAATAATTTATAGTATATGAATTTGAAAGAATAAGATCAAGCTAAATCGTAATACATAATATAAATGTTTTCGTGGTTAGGATGTCAACAAAAACAAAATTAAGTTGAAAAAACTGTAAAAGTCATCCTTTGTGTAGGTGCAGATATTTTTTTAAATATGTAATTCCAAAAAGAAACCGACGATCAACCGCCCAAAGTTCTTGAAGCAGCAAAAGCATCGAAATTTATGTTACCATCCATCATCATTAATACATAAGTAATATGATTTCACTGGAAAGTTTAATTTTTGTATTTTATGTGATAATGCATATAAAGTAGGCAATAGTTGCTATTTTATCTGCAATAAGATAAAGTGACACTTTTACCTTGTCAATGAAGACACGGATAAATATTATTACAATTACTAAAATATGCTCAAATTTCACGAAAAGAAATTTAACGTTTTATGGATGTATTTTTAAAGCGTAAGGGTAAGTGACCTCGTTGTAGGTAGATTTCTTTGTCGGACCCTAGACAAACTACCCAATACCGTGCTCGCTGCTCGACCCATCTTCCGTGCATCTTCCCTCTCGACACTTCGTTAGAAAAGATTGTGTTAGTACAGGGAGACCACGGTACAAGGCCAACTTATGAGAAATCATTAGCATACAGCTATTTGGTAAGGTTTGATAAGATAACTTCCAAATTAATTTTACCAATTATTTATGATTTTAGAAAAGCCGTCTAAGCTCAATTGGTGGGTGGACTGTTATTCGTCAAGCCGTGATGAATATACTAAAAAATGTGATTACGAACAAATTTGCGACGAAGTTTAATTGGGCCGGCCATAACGGCAAAAGACTATTCAAGGATACAAACTTAACGCAACTGATAAATCCTGAGGTTAAATACATTAATTCAATAGGGTACTTAATTAACTAATTTCAGAATCTGTATTTTTCGTCAACGGGAAACAAACCCTCGGACCTAAATGACGCAGTGATCACCAAGGCCATTCAAGACAATGGCTGAAGTTATCAACTCAGCGGCATTATGGTGCCAATAAGGGTGGCTGTTAAATGAATTGTATTTGGTATTTAATATATACGTTTAATTCATTTCATTTTTGCATTATTTCATTTTCGGTAATGATAGATAAATAGATCATATTTCTACGTCTATAATACGAAATTTTATATTCGCTTTAGATGAAAATTGTACGTCTATATATCGTCGAATTTGTACGAAATATTTACGTCTATCACTGTACGTCTATATTTAATTTAAGTTGGATGAAATATTTACGTCTATCTGGCGGACATTTGGACGTCGATAAACAGTCTGTAGCGGTCGGTATAGACAGCAAGCCTAACATTGGTGTGCTGTTGGTTGCCTGCGGCCATGCCTCGCCGTTGTTCCTTATCACGTTGGTGTTGAAATAAACAGTTTTGTTATTTTACATAATAAAGAAATTGACATAAAAAACGGTGTGTTAAAAATACCTCAACAATCAAATAACTCCAAGCTCTAAAGTGGTGACCCCGACGTGATTCCATAAGACGGAAGTGGATGACAAAAAAAAAATGAGCACGCAAGAAGAAAAGATAGCACAACTCCAGCAGCAGCTTGAGGAAGCGCAGAAAGCGTTGCAGCAACAACAACAACATGGAGCAATAGAATCCGAGCCCACGCGAGAAATAGGCGCAACAGCAACGACCGTACGTTTGCCGCCATTCTGGCAAAGGAATCCAGCGTTGTGGTTTGCACAAATTGAAGCCCAATTCTATACTGCAAATATCAGGTCCGACACTATAAAATATTATACAGTTGTCGGTGCCCTTGATTCAAACGTTTTAGCATCGGTCTCGGACGTGTTTATCCGCATTTACGGACTCCCAGGAGCGACAGCTACGAAAGCTCCTGAATGAGCAGGAATTGGGGGACAGAAGACCGTCGCAACTTCTCCGCGAGATGAAAACCTTGGCATCTGAGCGAGTTAACGAGGACGTTCTTAAGACGCTATGGCTGCAAAGGTTACCGCCATATATACAGCTGGTGCTCTCAGCCAGCGAAGGAGTTCCATTGCACAAAATGGCCGACGTGGCTGACAAGCTTCAGGAAATCCACGTTAGTAATTCCATCGGACAAAACGAAGCGATCGCCGTCGTTGACAGAAACGTGGCTGTGACACCAGCTGTCAGCGGTAAAAGTAAAAATCAAACCAACATTTCGGAAATGAAGCAGCAGATAGAGGCACTGACAGCGGCCGTCGAGCGCATGACAAACCACAGGGAACGACACTACCATAGGTACCGCCCGGGATATCAACATAAGTATCGCACTAGAAGCAACTCCAGGAACAGAAAGTAGAGGTCACAACAACACTGAAGCATGGTGTTTTTATCACAACCGTTTTGGCAACGAGGCCCGGAAGTGCAGACCACCGTGCAGTTTCACTAGGTCGGAAAACTAGAGACGCCGTCGACACTCGAGGCCGTGCACGACGGGAGCATTCAAAATTTACATCGCCTCTTCGTTACCGACCACAATACAAGCATTCGATACCTGGTCGATACTGGGGCTGAAATTTCAGTGCTGCCCAAAGCATTCTCAGGTAAGGCGTCATTATGCCGAACTGAAACAATGCTATTTGCAGCAAATAACACCCCTATCCCCACGTACGGACAGAAACTGATGGTTTTGGACCTTAAGCTGCGTAGACCGTTTAGATGGGTGTTCGTAATTGCGGACGTCTCCAAGCCGATCATTGGTGCTGATTTTTTAACATATTTTCATTTATTGCCGGATCTAAGGAATAGAAAACTTGTTGACGCGTCTACACTTCTGACAACACCAGCTCAACTCATGCCATGCAAACCGGTACGAATCAGCACTATAGCACGGACGTCCAGGTATCACGAGATATTGGCAAAATTTCCTAGCATCACCCGCCCTCAGCCTACTGGAACAACACCGAAAGGAAACAGTTTTCATTATATTTACACTAGTGGCCCTCCAATCGCTGAAAAACCTCGCAGACTCTCGCCAGAAAAACTCAAGGTAGCAAAAATGGAATTTCAGTTTATGATGGATCAGGGATGGTGCCGTCCATCCAAAAGCCCATGGGCCAGCCCACTCCACTTAGTCCCGAAGAAAAATCCAGGAGAGTGGAGACCCTGTGGCGACTATCGCAGGTTGAACAGCGTTACAGTGCCAGACTCGTACCCGATCCCCCACATACAGGATTTCGCCCACAAGCTACAAGGAAAGAAAATCTTCTCCACTATCGATTTAGTAAGGGCTTATCATCAAATTCCAGTCGCCGAAGAAGACGTACCCAAGACAGCAGTGTGTACACCGTTCGGCTTATTTGAGTTCACTGTAATGACTTTCGGACTCCGAAACGCAGCGCAAACTTTCCAGAGGCACTTAAATTCAGTGCTTGGTGAGTTAGACTTTTGTTTCGCTTATATAGACGATATTCTTGTATTTTCCCGCGACGCTGAAGAACATAAAGTGCACCTAGAAACTTTGTTTAAAAAATTAGACGAACATAATTTAGTGTTAAATCCAGCGAAATGAGTGTTCGGCGCAACAGACGTTCAATATTTAGGTCACACTGTGTCTGCAAGTGGAACGGAACCGTTGTTGGACAAAGTGAAAGCAATACAACAGTTTCCGAAACCACATACAGTAAAAGAACTTCGTCGATTTTTAGGTATAGTAAACTTTTACAGACGTTTTTTAAAAGACGCGGCAAGAGAACAGGCGCCACTTCACTCTTACCTGCACACTCCTAAGAAAAACGACAAGTCGCCAATATGTTGGACTGCCGAAGCTGAGTCAGCTTTCAACAGGTGCAAGGACGCGCTGGCGAACGCCACTGTATTAGCCCATCCTGCAGAGAACGTGCCACTAAGGATAACAACAGACGCATCCGAAACTTCGATGGGAGCCGTCCTCGAACAGCAACTTGGAAGGACGTGGCAGCCCCTAGGTTTCTTCTCCAAGAAACTTAGTGAGGCACAAATGAAATACAGCGCATATGATAGAGAACTGCTGGCAATATACGAAGGCATCAATTTTTTTAGATACATGGTAGAGGGTAGAGACTTCTACATTCAAACAGACCACAAACCTCTGGTGTACGCTTTTAAGCAAAAATCAAGCAAGGCATCTTCCAGACAACTTCGCCACTTAGACTTCATAGGTCAGTTTACCACCAAAATCCTACATATAGCAGGAGAAAGCAATATCATCGCAGATGCGCTGTCACGCGTGGAGGAGATACGCACTCCAACTGTAGTCACATCTACTGAGTTAGCATTAGAGCAACAACATGACACGGAGTTAACAGAATTACTAACATCGAGAGACACGAGTTTAAAACTTAAAAAACTGCGACAGAACGCTGGTGAAGAGCCAATTTGGTGTGATATCTCTACTGGCACCATTCGTCCCTATGTGCCCCCATCATTAAGGAAACGAATCTTCGACCTGTATCATCAATCAGCTCACTCCAACGGAAAGGCCATTTTCAAAGCCATTCAGAAGAAATTTGTCTGGACGTTCATGCAGACGACCATCAGCAACTGGGCACGAACGTGTCTACCATGCCAGAGATCGAAGGTAGGTAGACACACGAGAACCCCTATTAAAAATTTTGAAATTACAGAGAACCGATTTGAGCACGTCCTCCACCTAGACATCGTCGGTCGGACCCTTACCCCCTTCGCAAGGACACAGATACTGTCTAACAATGACAGACCGATTCACTCGTTGGCCAGAGGTAGTCCCCATGATAGACATGTCAGCGGAGACAGTGGCAAGGACTTTCTATACCACTTGGGTTTCACGTTTTGGATGCCCACGCTTTTTAACTACAGATCAAGGTCGCCAGTTCGAGGCATCCTTAACCACGTCACTGACAAACCTCCTAGGAATCAAACGCGCTGCCGCACCACACCATATCGACCACAATGTAATGGAATGATCGAGCGCTGGCACAGGACCATCAAAGCAGCGATCATGTGCCACGAGACGACCGATTGGTACGACCTGTTACCCGCCATCCTGTTGGGGTTACGCACAGCGATAAAGGAGGACGTAAAATGCTCACCAGCCGAGCTTACATACGGTTACCTGGGGAGTTCTTTTTTGACACCGACAACGACTACGTGGACCCTACCAACTTTGCTCACAAGTTAGCTCAACAGATGCGCAAATTGAGAGCAACCCCTGCGACCCACCACACTGGCGCACAGAAACTATTCATACATGCAGCTTTGAACGACTGTTCACACGTTTTTCTTCGCGACGACGCCGTCCGAAAACCTTTGCAGCAGCCCTATACCGGCCCACATCCAGTCTTGAAGAGGGACCAAAAAACAATTACTATCCAAAAGAACGGCAGACCCTCAACAGTTAGCCTTGATAGGGTGAAACCAGCATTTTTACCCCAAGAAGTCGAAAGGCCATCACATCCGTCACAGCCGAAAAACGCGAAAACGCCTCCCAACACCACGACCACCAGATGCGACAGACAACGTCGCCGTCCAGTCAGATTTCGTGACTAGGTCACTGGGAGGGGAGTACTGTAGCGGTCGGTATAGACAGCAAGCCTAACATGGGTGTGCTGTAGGTTGCCTGCGGCCATGCCTCGCCATTGTTCCTTATCACGTTGGTGTTGAAATAAACAGTTTTGTTATTTTACAAAATAAAGAAATTGACATAAAAAATTCACAGATTTCGCAATCCTTGCAACCCCCGGATACATTGGAAATGATAATGCTATTAAATAAAACATATAAAATAATATAAACTTACTCTACTAATGCCCGTTTGCACCGCATGCACTAAGCAATGCTTAAGTATGAGGTCAGACTTAAGTGGTGCTTTTCGTTTGCACCGCTCAAAATCGTATCTTAAATACAGCTAAGAAAGACTTAACTCTAAGCCCCCGAATATCCGTAACTTAAAAGATAGGCAACAGTCCGCACATGCGCATAAAGATTTTCCTCAAATCAAAATAATCTTTTGGGTTAGGTTACTTGGATTTTGGTTAGTGTTTGGTGATTATTGCTCCACGTGTTGTTTTTATTAAAATTATAATTCGATGGCTAACTACCAGGAGATCTACAACGACGATTTGTTGAAGAAGGATGATTTGTGTGTCTCCTATTAATCAATTATTAATATGTTTACTGTTTTTTTTTGCCACGAATGGACATCTGCAAACCATCGCAGATTTTGGGCAGATTTGAGTGTCATTGTTGCTGCAGGAGTTTTATACAATTTCGCAAAATTAAGTAACGAAGATGAAGCACCCCCTGCTCAAGGCATTGACCAGAATGCGTTGGAAGAACTAATTCAGATGGGACAAATACGCGCAGAACCAAATGCAACAGGCCAGTGGTGATAAATATTGCAAACCAATTTATCAACAATTATTTTGCTAATTTATTGTAATTTATGTATAATAAAAAGAAAACAAGATTAAATTAATTAGAAGTTTTTATCTTCTTCAATTGTTCTTTTTTATTTCGTAATCTAATTGCAAAATTTTTAATTGTATTTTTTTTTCATCTTTGAACGCCAAAGTTCTTCTCAACTGCTGTTAATTCGGCTATGGACAGCCTTTTGTCCAACAGTCTATTATATTTTTCGGCCACATCAGACCACGTCAGTGCCTTTACCACTGGTGTTGCTCTTCTGCGACCTGTCTTCTACAATTATTTTTATTATTAAAATAAATTGTGTTTGTTATAAAATTAAACTATTGAGCATTTTACTTAAAACTTACAAGTGCCGAATTTACAGGCGTCTGCAATTGGCCTGGAGTGTAAGTTGGTCTCTACTGACTTGTGCTTGATTCCTGTTGTAGGAATTGTATTATAAATATAGTAGGTATATAAAAGTTCAAAATTGTAACCTACATTTTCATGACTGTCAATGGCTTGGCTCATCTAGTTTGTAACTAGGTTCGTACCAATAATTGGTAATATTACCAGAATTTTGCTGTGTTGCCAAATTGAGCGGGACTTAAGCAATGCTTACGTTAGGAAGACGTAAAACATCTGCGGTGCAAAGAAAGGCCGACTTAAGTTAGACTTAATTTTAAGTCTTTCTTAAAATAAGGCGTGCTTAACCAAATACGGTGCAAACGGCCATAAATAACACTTTCTCACTCACTCACTCACTCCACTCACTCACTCACTCACTCACTCACTCACTCACTCACTCACTCACTCACTCACTCACTCACTCACTCACTCACTCACTCACTCACTCACTCACTCACTCACTCACTCATTCCAAGTCTATCAGCTCCCAAGCACACATATCGCAATGTTACTCACAGCTATCCCCACTTACTTCTAGGGTAAGCGTGACCTCGACACTTTTATGTCGCTCGGACTGTTGAAAATGTCGTAATTCTGGGTCTAATATGCGATCCCATAAACATTTCCAATGTTAAAACGGTGTGTTAAAAATACCTCTACAATCAAATAACTCCAAGCTCTAAAAGTCTATATAGACCGTCCTTAGACGTCTAGTCTAGTCGAAATTTTAACGTCTATTAGACTAGATGTGTTGCTTGGGCTGCGACCGGGAAGAACCTGAACCTGAACACGCGCTCGCTTCCTGTTGCAATTTTCATGTTATGTCGCAACAGGACGCGTGGTGTTTTATATTAATCTATTCTAAACTTAAAATTAACACTATCACTACACTAAACTATGAAAAATCTGGCCGCGAAACACCCGTCCTACAACGAAACAAACTAAAGAACTTCACTAAACGCAAGTTCTGAATACGTGTAAACGCAGAGCCACTTAAAATTAAGTTACAATTAAGTTAAAATTTAGTTGACTACTAAAGGGCCTAAACCGTAGATGGTCTAATAAATTCGAACGTAACAACGAAGTCTCCCGCACTGATAACAACAAGATCAAGTTGGCATAACACTCACAAAAGTGACGTAAAAGTAAAAGTGACTTTTCACGAAGGATAAATATTCGGTGTGAGATGTGACATGGGGCGTAAGTTGGAAAATTCAAGATCTACATACTCAAATAAAGTGTTGAGAGGATTGTGTTTACGCAATGGGTGACAAAATGCACGTGAATTTTGTCACAGGTGACAAAAGTCAGCGATGTTGTGGTATAGGCCCCCAGGTGCGAGAGACTCCGTTGTTACTTGAAAGACTCGGAGATTTGATAAATGTGAAACAAAAATTATTTTAATTTTTCTTAATTAACTACTTTTAATCAGTTTTTTTCCCTAGAAAACCAAAAATAATTTTTATTATAATTACCGACGCACGTTTCGCCAACAATGTTGGCATCATCAGGGCGATGAGTATAAACTGGTAAGTAAATTATTTTTGGTGTTCTAGGGAAAAACTGATTAAAAGTAGTTATCTACCACCAAAAGTGATCCACACAATTGTTTTGTTTTTCTTAATTAATATTTCCAAATTTTCCTGTCTACATTGGAGTAAGTCATTCCAGAAATTAATGTTCTCTGTGCAGTAAACAACATGAAATGCAATGACGCAAGTGTTGCAATTTGTAATTTTTCAAACGTCCAAAACAAATAACATTTCCCCATTATTTCCGGAACCTTGTGTTTATTAGCTCCCCGTAAACGACAATTTGTCAGAGTCGCCGAGTATAAAAAGAGTAAACGATAGATCACTTTATCAAACACAACATGATGAAATTTCTAATCATAGTTTCTGTGTTCGTCGCAGTAACCGAAGTAAGTCTATATTTTCTTTAGTTTAATAAATTTAATAATTTAATATTTTGCTAAAAAATATGCATTGTAGGGTAAGTTCAATCTGACACTCTTGACACAATGCAAGACAGAAAACGGACTTTTGGAAGATTTTGTGATCAATAAAACAGCAATATTGACTTCGTCTGTTCAATGTTTTCTCAGATGCGTCTATCAAAAAAGTGGGTATCTGGGAGAAGATGGAAAAATTTTGGTGGACAAGATGAAGGCAAGCGACGCCATGAACGACACCGACTACAAAGATAAAGAAGAGAAAATTTACGAATGTTTAAGTAAATTAGCATATAAGGACTGCGACGCAGCGCAAGAAGTGATGGATTGTTTTACGAAATAATCGCGTCTCCAATAATAATAATGTATTCTTCAAAACCGATTAACTGGCAATTATTATAATTGGTTTACAGAAGAAAATTAAACATAAACAATATAATCTTTTACTTTTTTGTCCTAAATTCATGATTTGTTTTTAAATGTCAGCAGTTTTTGACTATTCCACTTTCAAATTAACAACTTTGTTGACACGTGACGTTCTAAATTTAATAGTCAACATCATCTAGTTTTTTTGTGCTGAATTTAAAATGAACGAGGGGGCTCTATTCAGCTTTTTACGTCATCTCCTGTTCTTATTCGAAGTCGCTAGTAGTCCAGTTACTGGATGACTAATATACACACACCAGAAGAATCTAGGGATATTGCTTTGATTTTACCAATTTGATTTAAAATCACTTATAATATTGCAAATTTTTATACAATTTGGTCCTTTTTGTGTTGTAAATAACTGCTTAAAATGTTTTCCCTTGTTTTCGCTTTTTTTTTAAGTTTTACACCTTTATTTCGTATACCGATATCAGAGTCACTCCTTTTCTTCAAAGATAATTCTGATAAAAATCTAGAACTCATGAACATTTCTCTCCGTGTTAATCAGAAAAGACAATTGCACGAAGATCTATCTATACACCTAGTGCATCAAGTGACTGTCGGTCCTGATACCATTAGAAACAGATTACGTGAAGCCAATTTATACTCTAGAAAATCCTGGAGGACTCCACCATTAACAAGAGGCAATCGCGAAGCTCAATATCAATGTGTTCGGGAAGATGTTGATTGGATTTTTTTATCAATGGGCAAACACTCTGTTTTCGCATGAGTTCCGGTTTGGTATATACCCAAGAAGAGTCTGCGTGTGGAGAGAGGCTGGTGGTGCAAACCGCTTGCCACATGTGCAGGAGGTCCATCCTCACCAAGATAGCAGAATCATGATTTGGGGTGGAATACAAATCGGAAGAAAAACGGATCTCGTTTTGAATGAGAGATAGCTAACTGCAGCCCGTTATAGGGATATTGTTCTGACACCTGTTGTCGTGCCTTATGCCAATAATTATGGCGACAACTTTATGTTAATGCAGGATAATGCAAGACCATATGCAGCAAGGCTATTCACTGAATTTTTGGAAGAACAGCAAATTTCGGTTTTACAGTGGTCAGCCAAGTCGGCTGATTTGAATCCCATCGAACTTGCATGGAATACACTCGGGAGAACAGTTTTGCGTATGAGCCTTCCCCGGAAGAATCGACAGGATGTAGTCGCAGCATTAAATTTAGCTTGGCAAGAAATTCCACAAAAGACCATAGATGACATGGTAGAAAGCATGCCTCGACGATGCAGAGCTGTCTTAAACAATAGGGGTGGACATAATATTTTAAACTCATCGAAAGAAGTTAGGGATATTGCTGAATTGACCAATCTCAAAGTATTTTTTTCAGAATTTTTAACACAAATAAAAACTAACAACATTGCCAAAGAGAATTATAACAAATTTGTTAAAAAAAAGTTAGATTCTGCCAGAAAAAAATTAAAAATAACATTGTTTCAAATTATGAAGTTGTCTAAAAATTATTCTTTTTTCTTACTAAGGGGTCCTACCACCATGATTTTGTAGAACTTCTTGGACTCGTTGGGGCATACTGTAAATTAAGTTGTCCAAAGCCTCTTGGTCCAAATTGTCCCACACAATGGGCAAAACACGGCGCAAGTGTTGTCGGTGTGCTAGTCGGGGCTGGTGGTCAGCCAACGTACGAGCAAGAATGTTCCATGCATGCTCAACTGGATTGAAATCGGGGAATCCCGCTAGAAGAGGAAAACGATCAATTTATCACATTTCCTGTTTGCCTAACACACCTCGCGCTCGATGCGGCCGGGCGTTATTGTCCAGAAATCGTAAGTGAGGCTCCAAATCGTAACGATAATTTTCGACAGTGTCGTCAGTAATGCCTCTAATGTAAATTTGACTCTTCATGGTCCTCTCGCAAACGTACAGTTCTGTGCGCTCCCAAAAAAAATGCCTCCCCATACCATTACGGTTCCTCCTTGAAACGGATGTTCCTCTTGGACAAACCTCTCGTTAAATCGGGTACCTGGTGGTCTCCACACACGAGCAGAACGTCTGTCAGAGAAAACTCCAAATCGGGACTCATCCGTGAACATTACGGTTGCCCATTCATTTTGCCAATTTTCCCTTTCTTCGCACCATTCTACTCTGGCACATCTCCGTGTGGTGTCAGTGGAAAACTTCTCACCGGCCTTCTACATCTCAGCTATGTTTCATTGATACGATTTAAAACAGTTCTAACTGTTATACGAGTGCCAGTAGAATAAAAAAGCTCTTGTCGCAGAATATTGCAATGAGCTGTAGGGTTCCTGCGTGCTTCCCGGGCCACTGGCCGGTCTTCCCGTAAGTCTAGGTCGACCATGTCGTGGTCTTTCCTCAACAGTTCCAGTTTCTCGATACCGTTGATAAAGTCTAGAAATGACACTTTGACTCACTTGAAAGGTTGCAGCGATATCAACCTGATGAGCACCACCTTCCCACATTTCAATTGATCTATTGGAACCATCTTGTCTTCTTTAAATTTTATGCACTATTTCCAACGATAAACTTATTAGCATTGGCAAAACGGACCAGATCAGTTCTTGCATTTTGATATAATTTCTTTCACTGTCTGTTAACTTTCTAACAGATTATCCGAAAAAGCTGATATTTACCCAGTTTTACATAAAAAGCTTTGCAAAAAATGATAGGAGGGTTAACGTCTCATTTACAAAGCCCTAAGTGTGAATTTAGGCAATATCCCAAACTTTTTTCGATGAGTTTATATTAGGGATCAGAAAATTATTTTTATTTTGCTTTTGATAAACATTATTTTTTTAAATTAAGCTTATTTCGTACAGAAATTAATAAAATGGGTTAAATTATATTAAGTTTTATTTGAAATAAGATTAAAAATTGGAAAACATACTTTAAACTATAAAAAAATAAATATATGTTTGCAAAATTTACAAATATCCCTAGATTTTTCTGGTGTGTGTAGTTTAGTCGTACAGCTATTATTGTTTTTTGTTTTTTTCTTATATTTAATATAGGTCTGTCTATGGAAAAAAAATTGTATAATGCTATAGCAACGAGTCAACAAAATAGTAAAAAAAATGTATTCATCAAAATGTCGCATGAAAGCATTTCTAATGAAATATTACAAAAAGGCAAGGAATTGCGGGTAAATTTATTAGCTGCAAAATCAAAACATGCATACGATAAGATGGTCGTGGCTTTCAAACAATGGAAATAGGAAAAAAAGGTGTTGAGAAATATTTGCAGCGGCCGTCGCGTCTGCCAGTTTGGGAAAAATCAAAGGGTCGTAAAACCGTTTACCTGACTGGTACCGCTCACGATCGCCAAGACTCGGTTATTCTATACTGGCCGCAAGTGAAATCCGAACATCCCGAAAAAAAAAAACAATTTTTATTAACAAAATTTTGTACAAAGAGAGAATAATGCTTAAATAAGGTAAAATAAGCAGAATCAATCAAAAACAAAAACTAATTTTGAAAAAAACTAGTAGTTTGTGGTGCGGCCACGTAGGCAAATACACTCCTGCAGTCGACGAGGGATGCTATCAATCTGATTGTTTATGTACTGTAGTTTATGTACACCATCTTCAATCCTCCTTACATAAGGAAGAACAACGGGTCTTAACACATCATTAACATAAAGCGCGGATGTCATTGTGCCACGGATTACGATTAGAAGAGAATTGCTACCAAAAGCAATAGTTTCCCAAACCATAAGTCCGATGGTACGGTGGACGTGACGCTCAACAGCAAACTCGCGATGACGCCGTTCTCCTCGTCGTCTTCTGACTTACCCTCTACCATTATGACCCCCAAACAGAGTCTAGATTTGTCAGAAAAGGCAATGTCATGCCATTCATTGCCCCAGTTTCTGCGTTCATTGATCCAGTCCAGACGCTGACGAGGGTGTTGAGGTGTAATGGGGGGGACGAGACGCCGACGCTAAGAAGTTAGGCCCATTGAATGTATTCTGTGATAAACGGTGCGAATCCGAATGGGCCTTCCTATTGCTGCAAACCAAGCATCAGCAATTGACTAAGTAGACCTCCGTCTTTCTCTTAGGGCCATCAATTGAAGATGACGATCGTCGTGTTGGGTAGTTCTTCTGGAAGCTCCTGTGCATCTAGCTGTGTTCGCCCTCCATCAGACCACACTTGCCATGCTGCCATCACGGTAGCCACACTGCGCCCCATAGCTGCAGCGATTGCAGGGTGCGAAACACTACGACCTCTTTCAAATAGGGTCAATTGCAAAAAGTTTGGTTGCTGTCGCCTGCGAGGCATGATTGAACGCCACCAGAACTAAAACAGCCGTTTTTGCAGTAATAATGTCTATCAGTTTGCAAAAAACCTCAATTTCTTTTTCAACTGTTGAAAATATAATTCTTTACAAAAAAATTGCAAACATTGTCGGAATCATATGAAACTTTAATCGTTTGTTAGGGACGATGCCCCCAATATTTAACCAAAATTTCGTTTTAATAAAATAATTTTTTCGGGGTGTTCGGATTTCAATTGCGGCCAGTATAATTAAGTAGAAACCACCGGGAGAAGAAACGTTCAAGAACTATCTGCAATTATTCGAAATATACAAGTGTATAAGTTCGCGAGTGTTTCAATCGAAATCTAAAACATGGTCCTTCGAGCAACATACAAATTCTAAAACCAAATCGACCAGACCTTCAGGCCTCTCTAAATCAAAATCAATTCAACCTTACAAAAGGTAAATGAACTGACGGAATTGGAGCGACAATGTTAATGTGGAAGTTCTATTTTAATAATTGTATTTTTTATTGAAGAAAGTATATTTAAATGCCGAGGTTAGGTAAATAAATTATCAATTTCTTCATATATCAGGTTATAGTAGAGTCACAACGCACTAAAAAGTTGCTCAGAACTGATGTTCGTCCGTCATTCAGGGGTAAAAAGCAAACAATTGCATTATTCGATGTAGTTTGGTTTATGATATATCAACCCCTAGAATTCGTCTGGCGATATCTGTGTCCAAGCAGCCCCCAGGGCATTTTCCCAAAATAAAAACAGGCACCTTCAATCTTCATACACCCTCTCACAGTTCCACTTTTCAATTCACTATACTAATCAAAGTTATTCAAGTTTTTGGTCGAGCGCTTTACCACAGGCTTTACATTGTTTAAACGGGAAGAGCGCGAACAAATTTTTTTTCCATATGGGGTAATTCGCTCACACCACAATATCTCGGAGACGAATAAAGATATGTAAAAATGGTTAAACAGAAAATTTTTGCTGATTTCGGTGTTTGAATGCTGTTTTTGTATTAATTATTGGATCACAATTAACGGAGTTATGATTTAATTTGTACCACCATGTCAAGACGCGAGAGCCGGTCTCGGAGATTCCACTGCAGTCCCCACTACTCCAACCAGTTTTCTTGTTCACACCCACTCGTTTGAATTGTAATTATCACGTTCTCGCTGTCGTGTACGTTCTTCATTTGGAGGATTAAATAATAATAAATATTATACACATGACGTAAATTTTCTTTTTATTTCTTTTTGTATTCATTACATACAATCGACTGAAACTTTCCAAGTCAAAAACCATATTCGCTTTTTTTCAGCCCTGGGGGTTGATATATAAACCAAACGATATCGAATAATGCAATTTTTTCCTTTCTACCCGTCAATGACGGACGAACGAACGAATTGTCCCGGCCGTAATTATTAACAAAACCCATGATTTTAAAAACTATGCTGAGATCAATAACCTAATAGCTATTTATTATACTAGTGTCTTTTAAGGCAAATAAGTCACGAAAGAAATTTTTAATATATAATTAATATAATATATATTATATAAATGGCTAATTTTTCTTGAGTGACTTCTGTAACAGTTCTTGAACATTCATCAAAACCCAAAAAATTTTGACGTTCATTTGACGTTCGAAACTGTTGGCTTATGAACTGGTTGCTATGACAAATTAGAAAACCGTTGAGAATTATTTTATAAGACACATGATTGTGTCTTATAGACCTCATAATCCATTCAAAATCGGCGTTATTATGACTACGTAATAAACAAGTGTTGGATATAGTAATTATACACCAAGATTGAGAAGCAATTTTTCTTAGCCGAGCTTATTTTATTGCCCAAGATGATAAGAATAATGCACCATTTAACAGAAAAACTTAAAATTTAAATTTCTTTAGAATGCATTGTTACGAAAGCACATTTACATTAAACGGCGAAATCAACAGCCAAATTGGCGTTATTGGGGTGACCATAATCCTTGCTGGATGCGGGAAACTCACAGTCAACGTCCACAGAAACTAAATGTGTGGGCTGGGATAGTTGGAGATATGATCATCATAGGACCAGTGTTCTTTCCTGATAATCTTAATGTAGAAAGATATCTGCAGTTTCTTCAAGAAACGCTTCGCCCAGCTCTGGCGGACCAATTTAGAAATGAATTAGATCCAAACATTCCACATGAGATAATATGGTATCAACAGGATGGAGCTCCACCGCACTATGCTGCATCAGTTCGGCGTTATTTGGACGACATTTTTCACAATAGGTAGATCGGAAGAAGAGATGCAATAGAATGGCCAACAAGACCACCAGACCTCATCACTCTTGACTTTTTTTTGTGGGGGTATCTTAAAAGTAAAGTCTACACCACGAAACCCGATGAGATATCCCGATTCAAAATTAATACCATCCAAGAGAGCTGCAACCCGTTCACCGCCAAAGTATGACAAATGCCCTGGAAGCCTAGCCTTTAGCGACCGGTACCGCCCGGGATGGATACGCTAGAGGGCGCTGTCGGAAGTTTCGGTGGGGAGGAGGAACCACGCTTGAACGGGCGAGAGTGGGTGTTCTGCTTTCGTTGAAGTGACACCACGTTATTTTTGTTCACGAAATGGAGATATAATATGCGTTAACAAAATGGCGACATTTTGTTAACGCATATTATATCTCCACCGTTGAGCTTCCTTTTGTTGTAAAAGAATTGTACGCGTTCGTTCGACTTCGAAAGGGAGATCCATCTCGCGGAGGTTCCAGTTTTGTTTAGTTCGAGGCAGTTAGGTTTCACCGTCGCGTACCTAAGCCAAGTGTGGTGATTGTATTCCTGGAAATAAGGTAACCATTTGCTCTATATTTTTCTTCCGACTCGCCGTCCGGAGAGGCCAGGAAATTGACCGACGTTTATTCCATGTGCATATCGGAAATCCTTAGGGAAAACCATCTCAAATTTTACCGTTAGCCGCCATTTTGGACGCTAGGACGTCATAAAACTCGCCATCTTGAAAAAGGAGTCGTTCCTACTTTGCACCTACATGTCTTATTATTATTATTATTATTATTATTAAGTCGGTCAACAGGACTGAGCCCAATTACAGACCGACTAGTTAAATTATTAGTACTAGTTAAATAAGTCGAATGTGAGTTGATGGCGGTGGTAATTAGAACACATTTCGTGGACAGGAGAGTATTTTTGTACATCGATTCGCGGAGTACTAAGGTAGAATAACTGGGGAAAGCGCGATGACATCCTGGGTGAGCAAAAGTAGAATTGATGTAAGAGAACAGAGCAATCGATTTCGCTGTTAATAATTTTTTTTAGAAAATTTAATGACGCTCTAATTCTTCTAGATTGTAGTTCCTCGACAGCAAATCTCTCCAACAACTGGGACTGAGGAGTCCCTCTAGCTGGGTAAGCGCCGTCCAGCTTATAGCTTAAGAATTTAAGAAAAAGTCTCTGGATCCTCTCAATGCTTGCAATGTGAAGTTTGGCTGATGGAGCCCATATGATGCTTCCATATTCTAATTTCGATCGGACAAACGCAAAAAATAGAGTAATGAGGGTGGTGATGTCGCGAAAGTAGCCACTAGTCCTTATTATAAATCCCAAGGATCTAAAGGATTCTGAAATTATGCCGCTTATTTGAGGACTGAATGAGAGACGAGAATCAAATAATACTCCTAAATCCTTGAACAAAGCAACTCTAGTTAGTTGAGTGGAGTTAATGGTGTAGGTATAAGACCGAACAAGATGTTTATTAGTTAGTGACATAATGCGGCATTTATCAAAGTTAATGGGCAAATAATTATGTCTACTCCAGTTATAAAAGGTGTTGATATCATCCTGGAGTGCCGCGTGGTCTCCATCATGGGAAATACGACGAAAGATTTTGAGATCGTCTGCATACATTAATACACTGGAGTCGATATTCTTAGTGACGTCGTTTATGTAAATACAAAACAGCAACGGCCCCAGGACTGAGCCTTGCGGAACTCCTGATGTTACTTTAACTTTTCTAGATTCATGTCCGAGATATTTGACGCATTGCCATCTGTTAGATAGATAAGATTGTAGTAGCCGCTCTAAAGAAGTCGAGACACCTAGATTGCGTAGTTTGATCAAGAGAATGGCATGATTAAGTTTGTCAAACGCCTTGGAGAAATCTGTATAAACGGCGTCAACCTGGCATCCATCGTTAAAGCTGTTGGATACAAACTGAGTGAAGCAACATAAGTTAGTGATTGTAGAACGTCCATTTATAAATCCGTGCTGAAAATTGCTAATATGATTCCGAAGATTAAACGTGAGAAAGTTATGAAGGATAATTTCAAAGACCTTGGAGAAGCTGCAGAGTAAAGAGATCGGTCGGTAATTTTCAATTAACTCTCTGTTGCCTTTTTTAAATATTGGCGAGATTAACGACAGTTTCCAAATCTCTGGAAAACAAGAAGATTTCAGAATTAGGTTAAAAATAGTCATTAATGGATAGGCGAAAGCAACTGCACAGTCTTTGACCAAAAAAGCAGGAATATTATCGTGACCGCAAGAAAGAGTAGATTTCAATTTTCGTATGGCTTTGAGAACATCTGAGTCATCTATGGAAGAAATATGAATAGATGAGTTGAAACAGTTCGGAGATTGGTCAATAAATTCGTCTAAGTCATTGGCAGAATCGTTGGAGTAGCTGGCGCTGAAGTGTTCGACAAATGCATTCAGAATATTCTTGGGTTTCTGTAGGATTTCGCCTGAGTGTCTCATTTGAGAGGGTATGCCGGATCGTTTAGTTAAGTGACTAATATGAGCCCAGAAATTTCTAGGCTGACTTTTGATGGAAGTTTCGAGTTTGGCAGTGTAACTGTAATAAGCTATCTTAATTTCAGCTTTTAATTCAGAACGAAGCGTCTTAAAACTTTGAAAAGCAGATTCGCTTTTGCAGGCTTTATATGCACACCATAGTTTCCATTTCATTTTGACCTTTCTGATTATTATTGATGTAAACCAAGGCGGGTAAGAGTTATTAAAAAGACGACGGGTTTTAGGAACATAGAGGTCTAAGATGTTTTCGAGTTTGCGATAAAATAGCATACATGCTGCGTTAACGTCAGCGACACCTTCAAGAAAAGACCAGTCGGTGCGCCCAAGGTGTTCGTAGAGATGCACAAAGTCAGCCTTGCGAAAGTTCCATTGTTTAGTTGATGAATCAGAGTTACTGATAACTTTGACCTTAGGTTTGATATAATTCAAGGTGACTTGTAGGGAGGGATGATGAAGATCTTCCGCCAAAAGGGGGTCATCGCATTTATCGACACTGCATGGGTGGTTGGAAAGAACCAGATCAAGAAACCTGCCATTCTCATTCGGAACATTATTGAGTTGGTTGAAATCAAAGAAACTTAAGAGGGGGGAGCAAATACCTTAAATTACTAGGTGGCGCCACGATCGAATATTTGTCGCTTTTTCATCGAGTCCTGGAGTTTAATGCTGATATATTTACAATAAAGTCCTAGTGATTTAGAGAAATTGAACTGTTGCCAAGGAGTTCCACAAAATTTTTTTCAAGAATTCCTCTTCAGTTCCAAGAAATTTAAATTCTCGTGAAGGCCTGTTTTGCATTTTGTTGTAAAAAATGTGGATTTAAATGTATGCACGGCCACCGGTAAAACAAGTGAACTTTACGTTGTTCATTAGGAGAGGGCAAAATTACGTTTAATTGCAACAAATCATGATTAAGAAGTAAGAATGACAGCTTATCAAAAAAATGGCTGCCGTTAAACGCCGTTCGGGTTTGGCTTCTAATCAATAGGTGGCGCCGCAACAATTTTTTACCCCATTTTTACCGGTGCCAGGCCAAGATGTAATTTTTTCGTTACGTCAACAAAATGCTGACGTATGCCCTGTGTTTATTAGTTAACACGTTCAGGACGGTTCGTGCCTCTAGCGGTACGAACCCGTAGATGGGTACGAATACCGTATTCCAGAATGAGGGGGAGCGTGATCTGCTTAACTTTATGCAATTTACGAAACGTTTAATTTTGCCATTTTTGTCGTACTGCGCCGCAACTTATAGTCTTCTAGCCATAGATATATGTAGTGATATAGGGAAAACAAACAAGTGCAAAATTAAAAAATTGCTTTCCGACTTGTAAAGTTAGGCCGACAAAAAACAAAGAGGCCGCGCATTATTCTCGATAACGTCTTAAAACCCGAAATTTTTGTTAGTTGTGAGTCAATATATTTCAAAACTACAACGCGAAAGAAAACAGTTTTTTGCTTCTCCTGTAAAACTAGTCAGAATGGAGTTACAGAAATTTCGGGTTTTAACGACGATAAGCAGGTTTTTTATTTTGCACTTGTTTATTTTCCCTATATCACTGTATCTGTGGCCCTTTTTTTAGCTATTCAAATATGTACTACATACACTAGAAGGGGGCGTTACTGCACTTCGTACCGCCGGAGCCACGAGCCGTATAGTGGTAATAATTTATTATTTGGACCCCCCGCGGTAGTGATCTAAGTTAATAAAATATGTTCGTAGAATACAATATTTTGTTGTATGTGAATTATCTTTTTTTCTTCAAATCTTCAAATAGCCCAGAAAATAATTTGATAAAATTTCCGCTTACTGGGCCGAACTTATATAAAACTGACTTATACTTAATTGGATAATATAAAAGTTTTAGCAAAAATAATACAATAGTACAGTGACATACAAAAAAACCTAGTAAAAACCGGGGTTACGTATCATTCATAAGAAATTCGACACTCGGGACTCGAAACACGTATTAGCAGTGAAACTGTAATACGACACCCGAAGTGATTAAATAAAACAACAAACGGGGTTCTGAAAAGAACCGCATGTATTTAGCGTAGAAACAAGAGGAAAGGATATTTACAACTAATCATAACAGAAACGTCCCAACGGAAGGCAATTGAAAAGGTCCTACCTAAAAGAAGAACGTTATAGTTAGGTGATGATTCCTTAATTAATCGATGACATACCTACCACAATTTTTTTTAATTTAAGTATTTGTTTCTTTTTCTTGTTTCTTGCTTTCGTACTTTCTCTTCGCTTCTATAATCGATGGTGGATCAATACATCTTAATCCTTTCTTAAGATTTTGCCTCACAATTTCAGGAGCCACACATTCCATATAAAATTCGCATAATTTAGGCAACATCTGGTTATTCCAAAAATCCACGTCCCTTTCAATTTCTTCGATAAATAACTCTATATTATCGTGAACATACACTATGAAGTAACATTTCGATTTTCTTGTTATGTTTAATTGGCCCTGAATCTAAAAACAAAAACTATAACACATTGGCGTCATAGAATATGTGGGAATTACCTGATAGTAGTAAACATAATTTCTCTTTAACGAAATTTTGTTGTCTACGCGATGTAAGTAGCACCTTTTTTTCTGTTTTTTGAGTTCGTCGACAACTTCCTCAATAGTGTTAACATTTATATTTCTACCAGAAAATAAGCTTTTTACTTCCACCAAAGCATCTTCTCCTTCAACAATACCTACAACCACATTATTCACACTAACCTACTGTAAAGTCTACATTACCATCTGGAGATGCTCCTAAGAACCCGTTTTCTAAATCTACCCACAACCCGGATTCTTTCACTGTGCATCCATTTTTTTTTTTTTTTCAAATAATGTTATTGCCACTTTTTCTTTGCTAATACCATAGTCTATCGCTTCCGAGTGAAAAATTTTTTTTTCTAACAACGCTGATACTATGCCGTGACAAGAGGTATGAGGTCTCTTTTTTATTACTTTGCCAACGTTAGACGCTGTAAGACGATTTTTTTTTTCAACCTCATACGTCCTGTTACTAAATTGTCCTACAGACTGTTCTTGAATTCTGTTTCTTTCAACGATATCAACCTAAAAGAAAAATACAAATAAAAATACCTAAAAAACAGCTTGTAAATTTTGTACTTTCAACATCTGGGTCAATCTTTGACATTCCATTGCCATAATGTCCTCATCTTCTGGTTGGCTGGCATTTGGTCCATAATCCTCATTAACTTTGGCCCTTTTCTGAGGTCTTACCTTTTCTTCGTTTGTAAATAAACGTTTTTTAGACTTGGGCTTTCTGTTTTTATGAGAACTAGATTCCATAAATCGTTTAAAATATGTTCCTGTAATTTTTAAAAAACAACTACATTATACAAATAATAATGAATCCCTTTAGACAGACATTTTTTCTTTTACTAAAAACAAAATATTCTACCTGGGCTACGATTAGTCACTGCTTTCCACGGACTCGTATGCCAGTTATTGTTTTTATTGTATCTAAGTTTGGAAAGATGTACTCTTCGTTGATATGAGCCCCTCTGGATCAAGTTTAGTCTTTTGCCCATGTTAAATCGAGCTACGATATTCATTAGGCGCTCAGATGCATTGTTATTTTCATTTTCTATTAGTAAGTGCGCCTTTCTCACTAATAGAGTTATAGCACCTAAAATTATTATTATGTAACATATGACATACTTAATATAGCAACAAATTATTTTCATTAGGTACATCGGGTCAAAAACTTACCATGTAGATGATAGTATATGTTTGTAGCTTTCAGATCCGGTATGTTATTTGCGGATTGATCACCAACATTGTTGCAAATGTTGCTTCTGCAATGAGAGTGATCCCCAAATACGTGGTGAAGTCCGTACTCCAGGTCTGTGCGCAACAAGCCTATGCCATCTTCTCCAGACTTAGCGTGTTCATGAATGGAACATTTTGCTCTCTTTTGTAGAAGCTTTATTTTGGCATTGGTCAGCAGCTTTCTTCCACGCAGATCTATATTTGTGTCTTTTTTTATGCTGTAGAGGCGCTTTCCATAATTTTTTAGAGCGTGATTAGTGCACTCGACTTTTTTTATATCATCGCCATAAGGCACTTTCTGTTTTAGTTGTGTCCAAACACTCGAGTCTCCGTCGGCTATAAATTTTAGGTACCTAACGCCGTGCATTTCCTGACTGAGCGTAAATCCTTCCACAGCCATGTCAGCTTCCATTGCACACGCAGATTCGGACCAGTTCTTATAACAGATATGACGTCCAACGATTCCAATCATACCAGAGAGTGCATTAAAATTTGTACCATAGGATCTTTTGCTCCATGAGCCGTCGACATATACAGTTATCCAGGGAATTCCATCTTCGGATATATTTCCCATCTCAATGGCATGCTCTTTTTCCTTGTTGCCCGCAGAAATCATAGAGCGCCACAAAGCCTTAGCCCACTCCTGAAATTATAAATTTCCATTTTTGGGATCGACAGTTTCAAATGCGAATATCTTATCGCAAGCGGTACATTGGAAAATAATTTGGCTTATTAGACCCTTGGAACGCCGTCTTTCTTCCTTCACACACACTCTTCCAAAATTACAAATCTTAGAGTGCTCGTACTGTAAATTAATCGACCAATCCAGTACGTACCCCAATTCTACAATACGATGGCCCTCTATTGGAGATGGTTTTTTGGGTATTAATTCAATATTTAGCTCATGATTCATAATACTGCAATCACATAATTCATCATATTTATGAAATATACCTACAGATATCCTAAGAGTGAGAATACCAACCTGTCATATTCTTCTTTGGACATTATGCCAGGTTCCAAAGCTTTCGCCCCTTTATTTGCATACTTTTTATTGCACCAATTAGGAATTCTGTAAGTTTGTTGCTTAGTAATGATTATTATTACCTAAATACACTGACTAAATTTCAATGCAGTATTTAGCAGTACCTATTGAATTCGATTTCAATAATATGTACAATTGCGGACAAAAAATGGAATAACTAGCACTGATTTTGCTCCTGCTTTTTTCATTTCTGTTTAAATATTTTGGCGGTTTTACGTTTTCTATCACAAGAACCACCCATGGTTTATGGATAGTATTAATATCATCATGTTAAGACAAATATGTTAACGAATTACAATTACTTGGCCGCAATTGTATTATATTTTGGCGTTTTCCATAAAAACCGTATTCAGATTGAATTGAAATTGAACGGAATGCTGCATAGAAATGTAGTCAATGTTCCAATCACACACGTTTTAATGCAAGCAGTAATATCCAGAATGTTTTCTGTATATCCAATATTTTCATTTTTATCCGGAACTTCGACAGCAGTGCTGGGTTCTGCACTTGCAGATTCCGCTATCTCAAAACTTGATGTTGTCTCTGTACAATCTTCTGGGAACAATGTGTGACTAAAAATTGCGTAATTAAAGACTGTTAATTTTTTAGATGTTATTGTCTATTATTTCAACAGGGTGATTTTAAATGTATGGGATAATTTTATTTTGCTTACCTTGAAACATCATCTATATATTCCAATAATTGTTTTCGCTTCTTTATCCAAGCACGTTTGGCACTTTGGGCACGTTTATTATGTTTTTTAACACCATACGGAGTACTTCTAGGCATGTTGCTAACAATAAACTCACCACAACACGATTTAATGTACTTCCCAAAAGGAGAAGAAGAACTAAAGAAGCTGAACTAAAGCAAAGCCACAACAGGCCACAAATGCAAATCTATTTAGAAACGATACAAGAGTCGGCTTAGGGGCGGAGCCACTAATTTGTAATTTTTTTCGAATACAAGCAAAACAGCAGCAGGTCTCTAGCAATCCAGTAGACCATGTGCGTTTTATAATGAAATAGAACAATATTTTTATTGGTAACGCTTTTGTTCCGTTGTGCCGTAAAACCTGTCAAACTGTCAACTGAAACTAAACATCAGCGGCTGACTTTCCGATTGTTTGGAAATGTTGCAACATAAATGTTTGAGGATGAAGACCAAGTCTCGATTCACCCAAAATTGAACATACAAAAAATATTCAGTAGTTTTTAAGAAAAATAAGGTTGCAATACCCCTAGTGGACATATTTCATGCAACCTAAACAATAACTAAACATTAACTTTAAATTTGCTTCAAAATGAAATTCTAAGTGGGAATTGGGGAGATAAAATTAGTGCAAGATTTTACACCGAAAATTAAACCCATGTATTACATTTAAATTCAATTTGTATATACAAATTGTTTTTATTTTTTTAAACCATTTTGTTGCAAATGGTAACACCCTAAATCTAATTCCCTATATTAAAAGCATTACGTTGTTATGGAAACGAGAATAGGGTGTAAATTATTTGCACCATAATGTATTTTTAATAAAAAAACGAACTTTATATAATATGTAAATGCGGGTACTGATGAGCTATATAACTGTAAAAGTACATAGGTACATATATCATGCATATCTATATCAATGAAGTATTTATATGAAAAATATTCCTCCACGAGTGAATAACGATACTCTGTTATATGTAAAAACGTGCTATGTATAACATAATATATTATATTACTCGTAGTACCTTCATCTACTCGTGTATATTAAATCTTTTTTATAAAATAATTTTATATTATAAAAAAAAGTTTCTTATTTCTGAAAAATCATCATAGTTTCTACCTCCAATCACCACTTTCGGCCGAGTTTCAGATTAGGTACACATGGAGCACGTGCTTTCCATCACTCATCAGAAGCCGCCCATGCCTGGCCCTTGCAGCGGTATGCGAAGGGTCTACAGTACCTAGAGATGTTTATTAAGTATTTTCAAGGAGAGTCCCAATAATTTCGTTGAGCGATTGCTTTGGTAAGACAAAGATGTATTATTGAGTGTTGTGTATCAGAAAATGACATAATATAGGAACGAAACGTACAATTCTATATGGGTGTTTTCACCAAGCATTCGAAAGCTGGATTTATTTACGATATTTTTTGTGGCGCAAGAGTGTCCCCGAAACCGTATGAAATTGATATCCTAGTGTGCAAGCGAGAAAGAGAAACAGAAACAACGTCTGAATGATCTGAAGGTAAACAAATGAGTTTGATAATATTAGAAGAGCGCCCTCGGGTGAGGAATAGCTTAACATTGGGGCTGGGGTTGTGCGTTGGATAAAAAAATACAAATCGACATCATAGCGACATCTTTTGGCTTTAGGAAATCTGTGACCTTCAGGTCCATTTGGAGGTTATGCTTCGCCCTCTTAAAAAAGATTTTAAAATCGAGAGTTTGTTATGATCGGTGAAAGTGTTATTTGATTTAATGTCGTAATCAGGAATATTGAAGTCGCCTACGATTAAGATGTGTTGACTGTACAGTTCGGTGAAGGTGCTGAACAAGTTACATAGCGAAGCAAACTCATCGACAGATGTTCTGGGTGGTACATAAATCACGAAAATAAAAAAGGTGGCAAAGTCACAGCGGTACTTAGCACCAACGATATCGATGTAGTTAAGTGAGTCAAAGTGTTTAGCAGATAGATCAAGTTTTGTAACAGATAAATGGTGTTTGAACGCTAGTAAGACTCCACCGCCTCTAGAAACATTTAATTTGTCAAATTTTCTATCAGACCGAATAATCTCGTATCCTTGTGAACAGACTTCTGTATTGAGGGTAGATTCAGAAAGCCATGTTTCCGTAAGACATACAAAATCAAAGTTGGAGCATGATAACGAATTATAAAGTTCAGCTAGCTTTGAGTTGAGACCACGGGTGTTCTGATAATATACGGATAACAGAGACGAGATGGAAGTTGCAGAGATGAGTGATGTGGGGGGAGGACTGTCTATGATATTCGAGGATGCGTTTGTAGGGTGCGGGTGCTGCGTGTTATCTATGTGAGTGGTAGAAGGCTGTGGTTGCTATTTGTTGATATTGTCTAGGATGTCGTTTTGTAATTTGCTAATGTAGTTTTTGTAATAGGTACATTTGTTGTAGTTCCATGCAGCATGGGCAGTGTCATCAATGCTAAGGTTAAACTTATCACGTATTTCCGAACAGTTTACGCATTTTAATTTCTTAGCCTTGCAGTCCTTGAGATCGTGATTACCGCTGCAAAGTGGACATGAGAGGCTGTTGGTGCAGGTTCTCTTTCCATGGTTTAGTTTATTACAGTTGAAGCAGCGCGTGATTTCGAATTCGCTATAAATGTAGCAGCGGTCTAGCCCTATGTAGCAGCGTCCAGCATCTAGAGCTTTTCTGTATGTGACTGCATCAACTTGAATAATAATTTGAGATATATCCGATTTGCGCTTTAGAGGCAGAAATTTAAGCAGTTTATAACTGGAAGAATCGGTGAATATGTGTTTGTTTTGTTTTATGAGGAGTGATAAAACATTGTTTTCAGAGATGTCATCAGATATTCCAGAGATTCTGAGCCTTGGCGAAGGTGTATCAAGTTTTAAGATGTCGTAGTATTTTGTAATTTCATTATCCTCAGCAATTTTATGCAGTTCATCCGGATTATAACATTTTAGGGCAAGGCCGCCATTTTTAACAGTGCGAACGTTGGAAATTTCAAATTTGGAATTACTGTTGTCGATTTTAGTAACAATGTCAGATTTTGTTTTTGAGGTGGTTTGAACAATATTTTTCGGCTTAAAGATAACGGTAGCTACATCTTTTACTCTGGCAGCATAGGTTTCAGAATTTCTAGCGTGACTTGTTGCTGTTTCTACGTTGGTTCTTGCATTGAGAATCCGTATTTCATTATGTAAAATGGAGTTTTGTTGTTGTAAATCAGCGATTTGTTTGCCTAGAGAGTTGAAGTGATCGATTATAGTATCTGCGAAGTCCGACAAAGCGCTCCTTATAGAGATGGGAAGGTTTTTAAAAGTGTCGTCGATTTTGTCGGATACAGCAGATTTAGGTTTATTGTAGTCGGCCTTAGGTTGGTTATCAGGATCTGACACAGCAGAGCAAAGATCACAGTTCCAGTTTTTTATGTCTTGTAAAGAATGCTAGTCTTTGTTTAAAATAATGTTCACAATTGTCCCTGGAAGTATTCCGTGAGCCCCCTGAATTTCGTATCAGTTGCCTTCAGCCCTTCTTTTCTTGGCAGTAGCCTAAATTACCAAGCTGATGAGTCACATGCACCCCGAATAACTTGCTAAAATCGTTGTTGTAATTTGTTTTTAGTTATTGTTGTCAATTTCAGAAAGTTCCAATGTGTTGTTGACTTCTAGTTACAGGGCTCGCGCGTGCAATTTAAAACAAAGTGATTCCCTAACTCAAATTGACTAGATTGCCACTCAGATAAATTTGTTAATAACTACCTGTCTTTCGCTATGAGGCCGACAGCAGCTTGCGGTTGTTACAAAGCTATTTTGGACTCTGTTGACTTGAATTAACCAACTCCGTCAGACCTGAAGACTACAGGTAAAAGCTGGCCAAACGTCACACCTGAATGTCGGGGTTCTGAACGGTGTCTTATTGTTGTTTTGCGGCCCCTTGCGATTTCTTGTCGTTCGCTGTTAACTGACATCTAGCGCTTATTCGACATCGTGGAAGCCAAAGATCGGTTTTTAGTGTAGTTTGTGCATGTTGTAGTGTTGTAGTTATATAGTACCCCGTTCCGTATTGCGCCCGCTGATGTCATCGCATTGTATTCGTGTCAAAATGGCTTCCAAACCAAACGTTGCGTTACGGTATATTTGATTTATTGTGTTGTTTGTTCGTACATGTTTCGAGACAACAGAGTGACCAAATAGTGTTCAGTTCGTGGTCCGCGTTGCAGGCTGCTGTGAGAAGGAGTTAGGTGGACCTGCTTTCGGGGATACCTATGCCCATTTCCCTTGGGTGCATAGGGGCCTAGAAAAAGGGAGTTGCCACGAATTCCTTGAACCTACGAAGTCCAAGTTGCAGTACTGTTTTCGAGTTCCTGACTAATTGCTTACTTCACTAATCTTTAAAATACTAAATAACTAAAAGAATAGTCCCTGAGAGAAGTGCCGTTAACTTGGACTTGGTTGGTACATGCCTCCCAGAAAGATCAACGTAACCATGTCTAGGAAAATTCCGTCATAAACTCATTTCTCTTGGTCCGTTGGATGTGCAAGTTTTGCCCCCACGATCGTAAACTCTCTCTACAATCTGGCTTCACTGACAGACAATTGTCTTGTTCGCTTCGCTTTAGTCTTTCCATTGGATCTACCTGTGGTCCACCACTCTCCGACTTACAGGCACCCCACTTTGATAACTCCACGCGTTTCGATACTCTTGTGTTTCCCTCTCAGATGTTTAATTGTATCAGTCAGTTGTAAATTCCTGTAAACTACAAAAGCTCAAGGGTGGAATGTATTTAGCTGATCTAACCTCACTCATCATGTACCGCAGGATGGTTTAATTGTATTATTGTTTATTATTTGTCGCCAATTGTTACTCTGTTGAAGTCATGTAAAATTGTCCGTTGTTATTTATTATTTAGAATCATTATTGTTAACATTATGAAACCGCATGTGTACCAACTTAATTCGAAAACACCTGAAATTGTTAACCACAGTACGCAATCACTAACCTCAAGACACTTCAAGTTGTTCAAACTGAATAAACATTTAAAACCATAATTTTTGTGTTATCAATTTGCGCTCCACTCCTGATTAGCTCTCGCCATGTATCCAAAGAATTTGGGGTTTGTTTTGTTGGGTAAGTTTGAATGTCCCGCCATTGCTTGTCTTGCAAAAAAATCACACAACGTAGGGTTCTGTTTTTCTTTCATTGTCTGACGATCACTGGTCAACCTTTTCAATTTCGCGGTTTGTTTCAAATTTTCAAATTTGACGTTTAATGACGTCATTGACATTTCATTTCATGTTCGAATTCAAAATGTGGCGGTAATGTAAAAACGGGGTTATCACACCGATAATATTGAAAATTTGCAACAACGTATTACCTATGAAATTCAGCAAATCACTCCATAAATGTTGTAAAATGTAAGAAATGAGTTTTATTATCGTCTTGCATTTTGTCAAGAAAGACTTGGTGAACATATTGAACATCTTTTAAATTAAAAAACATTATACTTAAAACGAGATTTTTGAAGTAAAACTTCTTTACGAGAGCGTTACGAAAAGTGTGATCGGGCGAAGCGAACGATTTTACAATAATTAATTCCTAGATTTTTTTTTTGCCTTAACGGGATTCGAACCCGCGTTTTTTAGGTCGTGGTTCCGCACTTCTCTCAATACACCTATTTACTTGTGTCAGTTTTGTATGCAATTGGGCTACTTATCTTAATCACTACACAAGATTGCCGACTTTTCGCTGATGACAAACTGAAACATGCATTATCCAATACTGCAGACGGTATTAATTCAGGATTCTCTAGCTCCATTTATAAACTTACATAAATTAAGAGCACTTTCACAATGGCGAACTGAAGTTTTACTTCAGTCGTGTGGTCTAAATCACACTCGTATTTTTTTTTCTAGTTCTAACGAGTGAGCAACAAAATTCGTGATCGCAGTTGGCTAAACGTACATCGGTTCTTTTACTTTACTTTTAACCTATTTTCTCTGACTGTCACAAATTTGAATCAGATTTGACAGCTCGATGACTTTTTACACAATCGTATCGATCAAGAATCGACTCAAAATTTTGGATTCAGAGCCTCCTACGATCACGAATTTTGTTGCTCACTCGTTACAATTTTCAAACAGTAAACCTACCAAAGAAGAAATAGATTAAAGTTGTTTTTATTTCTTCTTACATTATTAGATGGAAAAGTAAAAAAAAATATATCGTTGTACTCCTTTTTTTATAAGCTTTCCAATGATGTGTCGATTGACATATCTTCCCATTTAAAAAAAAAAACTTAAGTGTGGTTACAGCCCCTCAAGTAAAAACAAAAGAAAGCTGATCAGGCTAAAAAGTGGCAATTTAAAAACAAAAATCGACGAGTTTCAAGAATTTTTCTCAAAATCAATTGCAGTGAAGATACTGAATTTATTCCAGTTAAACTTTCCGCCCTGTATGAAAAGACGCTTGCTACAAGAAATGGTGCTTGAAGAATAATATCACGAAAACCACTGAAGATTCCATATTGGCGTACTTCAACACTGAGTTTGTGCCTTATAAAGCATCGAGTTTGTGGACCAAATATAGCAATGCTGCGTACTACAATAATTATTATTTAAACGAAGGAATTGCCATCAGTAAGCTCGGCAGTATTATCCCTTTTTTTAAAGAAAAGGGGAAGGTTATACGGCAAAGAAATATCTTATGAGTAAAGAAAATGTGGAATCTTTTCTTTTGCACGCTGACGAAAAACAACCCTTACTAGCAAGGTATTACAATATTATCTTAAACTAGCTGACCAGTCCCGGCTTCGCACGGTGATTTTATTTTATTAAGTTAGTATTTTATTTAATACTTTAATAATTTTGAAAAACCGTTTCTTTCATCATCCTAATTTTTCAATTCATACACAGATGGCGCACCGTTTGCGGGATTTCGCGAATTTCTGGGACAGCCTGTATAACAATCAACACTGAACTTATTACTAGAGATGACTTGGGGTACAAAATATGTATACACATCTTTGACAGGAGTTGTTTTTATAAAATTTAAATAAAATACTTACAGCTCACATAATATACATGTAAACAAAACTATCCTGGTGGCCACGACAGTTGTCGACCGCCTAAAATATGAATATGTAAGTGATAAACTGATTGACATCCATTCTTCCCATTATTTATCACTAAACGATAACCATCAGGCAAACGTTCTTGTGCTAGTCTTTGAGCGCAGAATATCAATTCTCCCAGTAACTGAAATCATCATTAAATTATGTTTACTAAATGCTGTTTTACTACTTTTTTGTCGTCCTTCTTAACTGAATCCAACATGGGAATACGTCGTTTTGGGATCACTAAAAAATGAACAGGAGCTTGTGGATTCACATCGTTGAAGGCCAAACAGTTATCATCTTCATATATTATATCTGATGCAATTTCTTTGGAAATTATCTTGTCGAAAATTGTGCTCTTCTGCTGTGAAGCTGAAGCGCACTGAGCTTTATCGACTTCTGTACTTTTCTGGAATAACGTAAAATCAAATAATTTCAAGTAAAGATAGAACAGGTTACCAGTCTCAGCAAATTATGAAGACGGAAATTTTGGTGGTCATGCTTAACTATATTCGCCAATATTTTCCTAACGATCATTTTCTTCTTTTGGAGTAAATACTCTGAGGATTTGAAGCTGAATGTGGCAGATAAATTCTCTATTGACAGGTTGTATATTTTTTAAGGCATATTTAAGGTTAAAGTAGGAGGGATATCTTGGGATTAGAAAAAATTAGCCGATTTTAGCATCAAATAAGGGTGGCGCTGCGAACCGTCGGTTGTCCGTGCGAACATAGCAGCAATTTGTAAATCCTGTTTATATATTTTAGACTATCTTCAGACTGCATTGTGCTGTGTAATATAAAAAAAGTTGTTAATAACAATTAAAAGATAATGGTAAAAACCTGTTGTGTTGTGAAATGTGTAAGTGGTTTGCCAAAAGATCGAAAAATCCGAAAATCGCTTAATATTAAAACAAGCAAGTTTATTTGGAATACCTAAGGTAGGTTATATTTTGAGTTCTTTAACAAAAATTACTACAATTAAAAATATGACAAATAAAAACAGTAATACAGTAGTAACTCGATTATCCGGAACTTTGTTTTAGCCGGAACAAACGCGTTTCCTGACTTTGCTTTTTTATCCGGAACTGTTATTTTTTGCCCTCCGTTTTATCCGGAACATTCTAGTTGAGGCGGAAATATAATTCCTCGCAATAATAAAACTTTAATCGAAATAATAAAGCTGATGTGTTTATTAGAAACTAATCGTCTACGCCTTAGGAGAATAAAATTCGTCAGTTCAGATATAGGATTTCTGTTGTGTACATCAAGTGCATATCACACTTTGAGTACAAAATACATAACTAGATCGCAATGAACATTAAACAGGAGAAGAAAAAAACGTAAGAAAACAGTAATTTCCTTAGAGAAGAAATTGAAAGCTGTAAAAATAGATAAAGGAGAATTCATACGACATACAGATATTTTTTGAAACCCTTCGGATTATCCGGAATTTCAACTAACCGGAATGGGTTAGTTATTCCGGATAATCGAGTTTCTACTATATTAAATAACACTATTTCGAAAAATCAAAATCATTAAACTTATTTTACAGGACGCTACGCAACTAGCACAATGTTCTTCTATCCTAAAAATGATTTTGTGCCAAAATCATTTTATTTGTGATTTCCATTTCAAAGATGGAGATATTGTGAAATCTGCGAAACATGATTTTCCAGATGGAAATTTCCTAATAATTCCACGACATATGATGATGAGGTAAAGTGGCAATAATGAAACAATCGATACTTTTTATTACATAATAATCAACAAATCGAATTTTTTTTTAAATATAAACATAGCTTTCAGAAAATAAAGAAGACGAGCACCACAAGGAGGTTCAACTGTTCGATGATCATCAATTTTTAGTGGTAATTAGTTTATAGCAAAAGTTCAGAAATACTTTTATATTTTTTCCATTTTCTGTAATGGATATGTTACGGGTGTCTAAATAAAAATCTGGTTAAGATTGTTTTGGTAAAAATTACAAACATTGAACGTGTGTCCTAGAGATAACAAACAAAACATCAAAAATGAAACACAAACAAAGAACTTTTTATTAAATAAGGTGTTCAAAACGTCCTGATGTTTGTTGGTTCTCCAAGTAGCTGATCGCAGTTTATGCAACCCGTATTACATACAATGCTAGGTTGACCCACGGGGTTGACCCTTAGGGTTGACCACCGGGAATACATACATCGGTAAGGAATGATATATAAAGTGTAACTGACTTCACCATTCAACCGGCGGTCACCAGCGCCACCTAATTGCTTACAAAATTGTGTGCTCTCCTTCTATACACTCCATAGTTAAAGTGGCAAATGGCAAACGGTGGCAAACTGGGTGAACCTACAAATAACCCTTTAACAGATAGGCCACTCCCTACACCTTACACCTCAAAGAGGACATAGCGGACATAAGCGGACATATGGCCCCTACAACTACGTTATGGTACCGACATCTGGCTGGCCCAGAATATGGTTGGTAGCGCTGAAGTCACTTTGTCATCAATAAAGGCGGATATGATTTAAATTTGATTACTTGTTCTGTCACTTCATACTGTCATTGCGTTGTAAATAAAAATGCCCAGTTGTTTCATTCCTGGTTGTAAAAATAGAACTGAGAAAGGATTTATCTTATACAGAATCCCGAAAATCCCTCAGACCACACAAGGAACTTACAGAAATAAATTTAAATAATAATAAGAATATGCGAGGTAAGTGTTCAAGAGAATATTATAATGATGGTTATAATGAGAATTGCATTTTGATGTTTTTGATCCAATAAGAACACTGAAATTTGATCACGTGGTACTGAATTACCTGGTAATTTTAATGTTCTTGTTGCTTTGGTACCGTAATTTTAACTAGAAGAGCAAATTAATAGGTGATAATTTGCATCTCGCTTAAATTATCAGAACTGTCAGAGCAGACATTTTAAAATTCTAAAACATTAAATTACAAGTTTTGAAACATTTAATACATTTTAACTAAGATGAACATTGCTACAATTGGTATGGTCGAAAGTACACTGCATTTTTTCTTTAGCTGCATCATCGTTCTCCGGACTTTCCAATCTTGCATCCTAAAAAGTACAGTTTCCGCTTATCAAAATATCACTCCGTGTGGCAGTGCCACCCTGCATACAATCTACAATTTTTTATAATGGTCCTGGTCCCTTTTAAGATAAAGGTTTCAGCGAAGTTATCCTGTGACCCACTAACTCCAGCTGTAACGAGATGTGAGACTACATTCGATCTGGTACTATGGTTAGTTATTTTGACTTTCTTTGTGTCTGTACCTAGTCTTCTGCAGCAAGCCTTGTCCACTTGTTAATTTCATTATTCCTACGGGTACGTTTTTATATCACGCCGATGAACCTGATTTCTTCCAATTTCCAAATTCCAGTTAAAAACGGCTCACAGCTTATGTAGGCTATTCTTGTGTTTTTAAACTGGCTCCACACTGAAGAATGGAATTTTCTGATATTAAGAGAAACACTTCTTGCAATACTCACCAATATCTGATCAGGATTTATCACTGAATCGCTTATTCATCTTTACTTGAAAAATCGTCGCAAAATTCAATTTGACGTAGGAAAAATAAATAACGTCAGTGGCTTAGTAACGGCATACAAAACCAACTTTTTATTTTAAACAAAAAAATCCTCATCCGAATTTCCTTCGTTCTCGAAAAATTATCAAATAATTACGGAATGTCAAACACTCGTGCTTGCTGAAACATACAAAAAATTTGTTTTTTAAAAAAAAGAGAACCGACTTCAAAAAGTGAAAAATAATTGAATACATGTATTATTACATGTACTACCCAATGACCTGTCTGAAGTCGGTGCCAAGCCAAATAGATTACAAATTTGTAACATATTGTAATTATACAAAAATATCAACAACGTTATAACGCATACAAAATTCGATATCATTCGAGACGACCGTCAACGACGTCTGCCGTTTGGGGTGTTTTGCTCAGCACGAGCTCCCCACCCACGCTCACGCATTCCGGTGCGTTCGCCGGGAGACCTTCGATGTGGCTGGAGTAGGCAGCCTATCTATCTACTACCTATTTGGCTTAGCACCGACTTCAGACAGATCATTGGGTAGTACATGTAATAATACATGTATTCAATTATTTTTCACTTTTTGAAGTCGGTTCTCTTTTTTTAAAAAAACAAATTTTTTTACAATTTTAAGTGATAAGTTAGTGATACCTAGTAAAGACGCTTCTCCAATATTGAGGTCCTCAATAAAGTTGACGAAGAAATCGGTATGAACATAATTATATACATAAAATGAAGATAAATTAGGGGATTTTTCTCGATTTCCATGGGAGTCCCTGATCAGATCCTGATTTTTTGACAATGGAATCACGTCAAGAGTATACCCTTTCAAATAAAATAAGAATTTTGTAAATCGGTCCACAACTGACAAAGAAATCGGTGAACATACATGATAAGTCTGTTAATAAAAAGGGAGCGAGAATTTGAGGATTTTCTCGATTTCCATGAGATTCCCTAATCAGATCCTGGATTTTTTAACAGTGTAACCACCTTTAGAGTATGTCCTTTCAAATAAAAGAAGAATTTTGTAAATCGGTCCACAATTGACGAAGAAATCGGTGAACATACATGATAAGTCTGTTAAAGAGGGAGCGAAAATTTGAGGATTTTTCTCGATTTCCATGGGATTCCCTGATCAGATCCTGATTTTTTAACAATGTATACCTTTAGAGTATACTCTTTCAAATAAAAGAAGAATTTTGTAAATTGGTCCACAATTTACGAAGAAATCGGTGTACATACATGAAGTCGGTTAATAAAAGGGAGCGAAAATTTGACGATTTTTCTCGATTTCCATGGGATTTCTTGATCAGATCCTGATTTTTTAACAATGTAACCATCTTTAGAGTATACCCTTTCAAATAAAAGAAGAATTTTGTAAATCGGTCCACAATTGACGAAGAAATCGGTGAACATACATGAAGTCGGTTAATTAAAGGGGGCGAAAATTTGAGGGTTTTTCTCGATTTCCATGAGATCCCCTCATCAGATCCTGAAATAGTGACAATGGGACCAATCTGCAAGTATACTGTTTCAAATAAAAGAAGAATTTTACAAATCGGTTTATAAATGACGGAGTTCTGCGGTAACAAACATTAAAAAAAAAAAAAAACACAACCGAATTGATAACCTCCTCCTTTTTTGAAGTCGGTTAAAAAGTACTCGTGCACTACGTGCACTACTCGTACTTTTAACTGGTTCAGCAAGCACTCGTGTTTGACATTTCGAAATTATTTGATAATTTTCCTCGCACTAAGGAAATTATATATGATAATTTCAAATTGGTCATAAATACATTTTTCTGAAGAGCAATTTCAATCAGCATGTTCGAAATTGCTTAGATGTGATGCAATTCCAGATCTTTATGGAAATTCTTTATGAAAGCCTTATCAGCGTGGTTATTTTGGCAACGGAGACAGCTTCATAGTGCTTGGACGCTTGACACAAGACGCATTGGAAAATCTATTTTCCTCCTGTAGAGCTCGAAATCCTGTACCAAATTCTAAGAAGTTGAAAACTAATTTGCGATTAATAACACTAAGGCAGTATTCCAAAAAAAAGACAAATTATTCAGAAGACGACGCAAAATATTTAGAATTTTTTTCAAACATAATAAAAAAGATGACAAAATGAGTTTAGGATTGACACCGAGGTTGATAAGAATAATAGCTTTGATGATCTGAGTGACGAAAGTTGTGTGATACTTGAATTTAGCGATGGTACTATAAATAACGACGAATTAGATTCATTTTTCTCCGATCTCGTTAGTATTTTCTTAAAAAAAAACACACACAATAGTTCTATTAAGGCAAGTACTTGTTATGGTAGGGTCTCTATTAATAAAAATAATTGATTTATTTACATACACCGGAGTTGTAAGGGCCATAATTAATTAAAAAATAAATTATGATTTTTTAAATGCATATATATGCAACCAATTATACAGTGCTAGTTACTTTTTAACTGTAATGTTTGGGCCACAATGTCGGTACCATAACGTAGTTGTAGGGGCCATAAGCGGACACTGTTTGTTGCGCCATCTACAGGGTGTTATGAAAGTCCTAACAGAAAATTTAACCACAAGTAGTAGAACTCGTCAAAATAAACATTTTTTCTATTTACCACTTTGCTAAAATCCGCAATTTTTTTGAACATTTTTCTGACCCCTTCAGGATCTTTTTGACGAACGAGGTAGAAAACGGCTCGATTTAGGGTGAAGCGAAGGTTACAGACGGATTTCTCGCACCAATTTCCATAAGATAGTGATGGTTTCAATGCGTTTTGAGACAAAAAGTTGAAACCATTGGACATATCGGGCTGAAATTGGCACCGTTGAATTCAGGACGTCGAGTTCTATCAGAAAACGACCATTTTAGGACATTCGGACCATTTTCTAATATTTTTCAAAAAAAAAAAAAAACGCTCATAACTCGAAAACGGCTGGATTTAGGGGACAGCCGAGGTTACAGATGGATTGCTCGCATCAATTTACATAAGATAGTAAAGGTTTCGAAGCGTTCTGAGACAAAAAGTTTATTTTTTCAATTTTCAAAATTTACCCCCTTGAGGTTCAAAAATTTTTAATTTTCCTTCAATCCTCTCCTACTCCCAAACCCTTCGACTTATGACGACGTGATCCGGAACATAAGTAAATATGGAGATTTTCTTTCGATTGGTGCCCTCAGAAACGTCCTATCTAGCACGGTTTGGCTGAAATCGAAATTCAAAAAATCCAAAAAAATGACCCAAAATTTTCGGTCTGTCGCTTCTAGCATCCTCAAAACACGCCTTTCCGCATACTAGATACACTCAAATTATACAGAATTTTTAGACGAACACGCTGGTGCCACTAAATCAGGTCAGTGACCTATATTTTACGAGATATGAGCGAAAATGTTTTTGGGTGTTAACGAACTTCACGAATTTTTTGAAAGTGCCAAAACTTTAAATCGCGATATCTCCGAAACCATTGGAGCTATCGGGCTGAAATTGGCACCGTTGGATTCAGGAGGTCGAGTTCTATCAGAAAATGACCATTTTACGACAATCGGACCATTTTCTAATATTTTTCAAAAAACGCTCATAACTCGAAAACGGCTGGATTTAGGGGGCAGCCGAGGTTACAGATGGATTGCTCGCATCAATTTACATAAGATAGTAAAGGTTTCGAAGCGTTCTGAGACAAAAAGTTTATTTTTTCAATTTTCAAAATTTACCCCCTTGAGGTTCAAAAATTTTTAATTTTCCTTCAATCCTGTCCTACTCCCAAACCCTTCGACTTATGACGACGTGGTCCGGAACATAAGTAAATATGGAGATTTTCTTTCGATTGGTGCCCTCAGAAACTTCCTATCTAGCACGGTTTGGCTGCAATCGAAATTCAAACAATCCAAAAAAATGACCCAAAATTTTCGGTCTGTCGCTTCTAGCATCCTCAAAACTCGCCTTTCCGCATACTAGATACACTCAAATTATAGAGAATTTTTAGACGAACACGCTGGTGCCACTAAATCAGGTCAGTGACCTATATTTTCCTAGATATGAGCGAAAATGTTTTTGGGTGTTAACGAACTTCACGAATTTTTTGAAAGTGCCAAAACTTTAAATCGCGAATCTCCGAAACCATTGGAGCTATCGGGCTGAAATTGGCACCGTTGGATTCAGGAGGTCGAGTTCTATCAGAAAATGACCATTTTACGACAATCGGACCATTTTCTAATATTTTTCAAAAAACGCTCATAACTCGAAAACGGCTGGATTTAGGGGGCAGCCGAGGTTACAGATGGATTGCTCGCATCAATTTACATAAGATAGTAAAGGTTTCGAAGCGTTCTGAGACAAAAAGTTTATTTTTTCAATTTTCAAAATTTACCCCCTTGAGGTTCAAAAATTTTTAATTTTCCTTCAATCCTGTCCTACTCCCAAACCCTTCGACTTATGACGACGTGGTCCGGAACATAAGTAAATATGGAGATTTTCTTTCGATTGGTGCCCTCAGAAACGTCCTATCTAGCACGGTTTGGCTGCAATCGAAATTCAAACAATCCAAAAAAATGACCCAAAATTTTCGGTCTGTCGCTTCTAGCATCCTCAAAACTCGCCTTTCCGCATACTAGATACACTCAAATTATAGAGAATTTTTAGACGAACACGCTGGTGCCACTAAATCAGGTCAGTGACCTATATTTTCCTAGATATGAGCGAAAATGTTTTTGGGTGTTAACGAACTTCACGAATTTTTTGAAAGTGCCAAAACTTTAAATCGCGAATCTCCGAAACCATTGGAGCTATCGGGCTGAAATTGGCACCGTTGGATTCAGGAGGTCGAGTTCTATCAGAAAATGACCATTTTACGACAATCGGACCATTTTCTAATATTTTTCAAAAAACGCTCATAACTCGAAAACGGCTGGATTTAGGGGGCAGCCGAGGTTACAGATGGATTGCTCGCATCAATTTACATAAGATAGTAAAGGTTTCGAAGCGTTCTGAGACAAAAAGTTTATTTTTTCAATTTTTAAAATTTACCCCCTTGAGGTTCAAAATTTTTTATTTTCCTTCAATCCTCTCCTACTCCCAAACCCTTCGACTTATGACGACGTGGTCCGGAACATAAGTAAATATGGAAATTTTCTTTCGATTGGTGCCCTCAGAAACGTCCTATCTAGCACGGTTTGGCTGAAATCGAAATTCAAAAAATCCAAAAAAATGACCCAAAATTTTCGGTCTGTCGCTTCTAGCATCCTCAAAACACGCCTTTCCGCATACTAGATACACTCAAATTATAGAGAATTTTTAGACGAACACGCTGGTGTCACTAAATCGGGTCAGTGACCTATATTTTCCTAGATATGAGCGAAAATGTTTTTGGGTGTTAACGAACTTCACGAATTTTTTGAAAGTGCCAAAACTTTAAATCGCGATATCTCCGAAACCATTTTAGCTATCGGGCTGAAATTGGCACCGTTGGATTCAGGAGGTCGAGTTCTATCAAAAAATGACCATTCTACGACAATCGGACCATTTTCTAATATTTTTCAAAAAACGCTCATAACTCGAAAACGGCTGGATTTGGGGGGCAGCCGAGGTTACAGATGGATTGCCCGCATCAATTTACATAAGATAGTAAAGGTTTCGAAGCGTTCTGAGACAAAAAGTTTATTTTTTCAATTTTCAAAATTTACCCCCTTGAGGTTCAAAAATTTTTAATTTTCCTTCAATCCTCTCCTACTCCCAAACCCTTCGACTTATGACGACGTGGTCCGGAACATAAGTAAATATGGAAATTTTCTTTCGATTGGTGCCCTCAGAAACGTCCTATATAGCACGGTTTGGCTGAAATCGAAATTCAAAAAATCCAAAAATATGACCCAAAATTTTCGGTCTGTCGCTTCTAGCATCCTCAAAACACGCCTTTCCGCATACTAGATACACTCAAATTATAGAGAATTTTTAGACGAACACGCTGGTGCCACTAAATCAGGTCAGTGACCTATATTTTCCTAGATATGAGCGAAAATGTTTTTGGGTGTTAACGAACTTCACGAATTTTTTGAAAGTGCCAAAACTTTAAATCGCGATATCTCCGAAACCATTGGAGCTATCGGGCTGAAATTGGCACCGTTGGATTCAGGAGGTCGAGTTCTATCAGAAAATGACCATTTTACGACAATCGGACCATTTTCTAATATTTTTCAAAAAACGCTCATAACTCGAAAACGGCTGGATTTAGGGGGCAGCCGAGGTTACAGATGGATTGCTCGCATCAATTTACATAAGATAGTAAAGGTTTCGAAGCGTTCTGAGACAAAAAGATTATTTTTTCAATTTTCAAAATTTACCCCCTTGAGGTTCAAAAATTTTTAATTTTCCTTCAATCCTCTCCTACTCCCAAACCCTTTGACTTATGACGACGTGGTCCGGAACATAAGTAAATATGGAAATTTTCTTTCGATTGGTGCCCTCAGAAACGTCCTATCTAGCACGGTTTGGCTGAAATCGAAATTCAAAAAATCCAAAAAAATGACCCAAAATTTTCGGTCTGTCGCTTCTAGCATCCTCAAAACACGCCTTTCCGCATACTAGATACACTCAAATTATAGAGAATTTTTAGACGAACACGCTGGTGCCACTAAATCAGGTCAGTGACCTATATTTTCCTAGATATGAGCGAAAATGTTTTTGGGTGTTAACGAACTTCACGAATTTTTTTAAAGTGCCAAAACTTTAAATCGCGATATCTCCGAAACCATTAGAGCTATCGGGCTGAAATTGGCACCGTTGGATTCAGGAGGTCGAGTTCTATCAGAAAATGACCATTTTACGACAATCGGACCATTCTCTAATATTTTTCAAAAAACACTCATAACTCCAAAACGGCTGGATTTAGGGGGCAGCCGAGGTTACAGATGGATTGCTCGCATCAATTTACATAAGATAGTAAAGGTTTCGAAGCGTTCTGAGACAAAAAGTTAATTTTTTTAATTTTCAAAATTTACCCCCTTGAGGTTCAAAAATTTTTAATTTTCCTTCAATCCTGTCCTACTCCCAAACCCTTCGACTTATGACGACGTGGTCCGGAACATAAGTAAATATGGAGATTTTTTTTCGATTGGTGCCCTCAGAAACGTCCTATCTAGCACGGTTTGGCTGAAATCGAAATTCAAAAAATCCAAAAAAATGACCCAAAATTTTCGGTCTGTCGCTTCTAGCATCCTCAAAACTCGCCTTTCCGCATACTAGATACACTCAAATTATAGAGAATTTTTAGACGAACACGCTGGTGCCACTAAATCAGGTCAGTGACCTATATTTTCCTAGATATGAGCGAAAATGTTTTTGGGTGTTAACGAACTTCACGAATTTTTTGAAAGTGCCAAAACTTTAAATCGCGATATCTCCGAAACCATTGGAGCTATCGGGCTGAAATTGGCACCGTTGGATTCAGGAGGTCGAGTTCTATCAGAAAATGACCATTTTACGACAATCGGACCATTTTCTAATATTTTTCAAAAAACGCTCATAACTCGAAAACGGCTGGATTTAGGGGGCAGCCGAGGTTACAGATGGATTGCTCGCATCAATTTACATAAGATAGTAAAGGTTTCGAAGCGTTCTGAGACAAAAAGTTTATTTTTTCAATTTTCAAAATTTACCCCCTTGAGGTTCAAAAATTTTTAATTTTCCTTCAATCCTCTCCTACTCCCAAACCCTTCGACTTATGACGACGTGGTCCGGAACATAAGTAAATATGGAGATTTTCTTTCGATTGGTGCCCTCAGAAACGTCCTATCTAGCACGGTTTGGCTGCAATCGAAATTCAAACAATCCAAAAAAATGACCCAAAATTTTCGGTCTGTCGCTTCTAGCATCCTCAAAACTCGCCTTTCCGCATACTAGATACACTCAAATTATAGAGAATTTTTAGACGAACACGCTGGTGCCACTAAATCAGGTCAGTGACCTATATTTTCCTAGATATGAGCGAAAATGTTTTTGGGTGTTAACGAACTTCACGAATTTTTTGAAAGTGCCAAAACTTTAAATCGCGAATCTCCGAAACCATTGGAGCTATCGGGCTGAAATTGGCACCGTTGGATTCAGGAGGTCGAGTTCTATCAGAAAATGACCATTTTACGACAATCGGACCATTTTCTAATATTTTTCAAAAAACGCTCATAACTCGAAAACGGCTGGATTTAGGGGGCAGCCGAGGTTACAGATGGATTGCTCGCATCAATTTACATAAGATAGTAAAGGTTTCGAAGCGTTCTGAGACAAAAAGTTTATTTTTTCAATTTTTAAAATTTACCCCCTTGAGGTTCAAAATTTTTTATTTTCCTTCAATCCTCTCCTACTCCCAAACCCTTCGACTTATGACGACGTGGTCCGGAACATAAGTAAATATGGAAATTTTCTTTCGATTGGTGCCCTCAGAAACGTCCTATCTAGCACGGTTTGGCTGAAATCGAAATTCAAAAAATCCAAAAAAATGACCCAAAATTTTCGGTCTGTCGCTTCTAGCATCCTCAAAACACGCCTTTCCGCATACTAGATACACTCAAATTATAGAGAATTTTTAGACGAACACGCTGGTGTCACTAAATCGGGTCAGTGACCTATATTTTCCTAGATATGAGCGAAAATGTTTTTGGGTGTTAACGAACTTCACGAATTTTTTGAAAGTGCCAAAACTTTAAATCGCGATATCTCCGAAACCATTTTAGCTATCGGGCTGAAATTGGCACCGTTGGATTCAGGAGGTCGAGTTCTATCAAAAAATGACCATTCTACGACAATCGGACCATTTTCTAATATTTTTCAAAAAACGCTCATAACTCGAAAACGGCTGGATTTGGGGGGCAGCCGAGGTTACAGATGGATTGCTCGCATCAATTTACATAAGATAGTAAAGGTTTCGAAGCGTTCTGAGACAAAAAGTTTATTTTTTCAATTTTCAAAATTTACCCCCTTGAGGTTCAAAAATTTTTAATTTTCCTTCAATCCTCTCCTACTCCCAAACCCTTCGACTTATGACGACGTGATCCGGAACATAAGTAAATATGGAGATTTTCTTTCGATTGGTGCCCTCAGAAACGTCCTATCTAGCACGGTTTGGCTAAAATCGAAATTCAAAAAATCCAAAAAAATGACCCAAAATTTTCGGTCTGTCGCTTCTAGCATCCTCAAAACACGCCTTTCCGCATACTAGATACACTCAAATTATACAGAATTTTTAGACGAACACGCTGGTGCCACTAAATCAGGTCAGTGACCTATATTTTACGAGATATGAGCGAAAATGTTTTTGGGTGTTAACGAACTTCACGAATTTTTTTAAAGTGCCAAAACTTTAAATCGCGATATCTCCGAAACCATTAGAGCTATCGGGCTGAAATTGGCACCGTTGGATTCAGGAGGTCGAGTTCTATCAGAAAATGACCATTTTACGACAATCGGACCATTCTCTAATATTTTTCAAAAAACACTCATAACTCCAAAACGGCTGGATTTAGGGGGCAGCCGAGGTTACAGATTGATTGCTCGCATCAATTTACATAAGATAGTAAAGGTTTCGAAGCGTTCTGAGACAAAAAGTTAATTTTTTTAATTTTCAAAATTTACCCCCTTGAGGTTCAAAAATTTTTAATTTTCCTTCAATCCTGTCCTACTCCCAAACCCTTCGACTTATGACGACGTGGTCCGGAACATAAGTAAATATGGAGATTTTTTTTCGATTGGTGCCCTCAGAAACGTCCTATCTAGCACGGTTTGGCTGAAATCGAAATTCAAAAAATCCAAAAAAATGACCCAAAATTTTCGGTCTGTCGCTTCTAGCATCCTCAAAACTCGCCTTTCCGCATACTAGATACACTCAAATTATAGAGAATTTTTAGACGAACACGCTGGTGCCACTAAATCAGGTCAGTGACCTATATTTTCCTAGATATGAGCGAAAATGTTTTTGGGTGTTAACGAACTTCACGAATTTTTTGAAAGTGCCAAAACTTTAAATCGCGATATCTCCGAAACCATTGGAGCTATCGGGCTGAAATTGGCACCGTTGGATTCAGGAGGTCGAGTTCTATCAGAAAATGACCATTTTACGACAATCGGACCATTTTCTAATATTTTTCAAAAAACGCTCATAACTCGAAAACGGCTGGATTTAGGGGGCAGCCGAGGTTACAGATGGATTGCTCGCATCAATTTACATAAGATAGTAAAGGTTTCGAAGCGTTCTGAGACAAAAAGTTTATTTTTTCAATTTTCAAAATTTACCCCCTTGAGGTTCAAAAATTTTTAATTTTCCTTCAATCCTCTCCTACTCCCAAACCCTTCGACTTATGACGACGTGATCCGGAACATAAGTAAATATGGAGATTTTCTTTCGATTGGTGCCCTCAGAAACGTCCTATCTAGCACGGTTTGGCTAAAATCGAAATTCAAAAAATCCAAAAAAATGACCCAAAATTTTCGGTCTGTCGCTTCTAGCATCCTCAAAACACGCCTTTCCGCATACTAGATACACTCAAATTATACAGAATTTTTAGACGAACACGCTGGTGCCACTAAATCAGGTCAGTGACCTATATTTTACGAGATATGAGCGAAAATGTTTTTGGGTGTTAACGAACTTCACGAATTTTTTTAAAGTGCCAAAACTTTAAATCGCGATATCTCCGAAACCATTAGAGCTATCGGGCTGAAATTGGCACCGTTGGATTCAGGAGGTCGAGTTCTATCAGAAAATGACCATTTTACGACAATCGGACCATTCTCTAATATTTTTCAAAAAACACTCATAACTCCAAAACGGCTAGATTTAGGGGGCAGCCGAGGTTACAGATGGATTGCTCGCATCAATTTACATAAGATAGTAAAGGTTTCGAAGCGTTCTGAGACAAAAAGTTAATTTTTTTAATTTTCAAAATTTACCCCCTTGAGGTTCAAAAATTTTTAATTTTCCTTCAATCCTGTCCTACTCCCAAACCCTTCGACTTATGACGACGTGGTCCGGAACATAAGTAAATATGGAGATTTTTTTTCGATTGGTGCCCTCAGAAACGTCCTATCTAGCACGGTTTGGCTGAAATCGAAATTCAAAAAATCCAAAAAAATGACCCAAAATTTTCGGTCTGTCGCTTCTAGCATCCTCAAAACTCGCCTTTCCGCATACTAGATACACTCAAATTATAGAGAATTTTTAGACGAACACGCTGGTGCCACTAAATCAGGTCAGTGACCTATATTTTCCTAGATATGAGCGAAAATGTTTTTGGGTGTTAACGAACTTCACGAATTTTTTGAAAGTGCCAAAACTTTAAATCGCGATATCTCCGAAACCATTGGAGCTATCGGGCTGAAATTGGCACCGTTGGATTCAGGAGGTCGAGTTCTATCAGAAAATGACCATTTTACGACAATCGGACCATTTTCTAATATTTTTCAAAAAACGCTCATAACTCGAAAACGGCTGGATTTAGGGGGCAGCCGAGGTTACAGATGGATTGCTCGCATCAATTTACATAAGATAGTAAAGGTTTCGAAGCGTTCTGAGACAAAAAGTTTATTTTTTCAATTTTCAAAATTTACCCCCTTGAGGTTCAAAAATTTTTAATTTTCCTTCAATCCTCTCCTACTCCCAAACCCTTCGACTTATGACGACGTGATCCGGAACATAAGTAAATATGGAGATTTTCTTTCGATTGGTGCCCTCAGAAACGTCCTATCTAGCACGGTTTGGCTAAAATCGAAATTCAAAAAATCCAAAAAAATGACCCAAAATTTTCGGTCTGTCGCTTCTAGCATCCTCAAAACACGCCTTTCCGCATACTAGATACACTCAAATTATACAGAATTTTTAGACGAACACGCTGGTGCCACTAAATCAGGTCAGTGACCTATATTTTACGAGATATGAGCGAAAATGTTTTTGGGTGTTAACGAACTTCACGAATTTTTTGAAAGTGCCAAAACTTTAAATCGCGATATCTCCAAAACCATTGGAGCTATCGGGCTGAAATTGGCACCGTTAGATTCAGGAGGTCGAGTTCTATCAGAAAATGACCATTTTACGACAATCGGACCATTTTCTAATATTTTTCAAAAAACGCTCATAACTCGAAAACGGCTGGATTTAGGGGGCAGCCGAGGTTACAGATGGATTGCTCGCATCAATTTACATAAGATAGTAAAGGTTTCGAAGCGTTCTGAGACAAAAAGTTTATTTTTTCAATTTTCAAAATTTACCCCCTTGAGGTTCAAAAATTTTTAATTTTCCTTCAATCCTCTCCTACTCCCAAACCCTTTGACTTATGACGACGTGGTCCGGAACATAAGTAAATATGGAAATTTTCTTTCGATTGGTGCCCTCAGAAACGTCCTATCTAGCACGGTTTGGCTGAAATCGAAATTCAAAAAATCCAAAAAAATGACCCAAAATTTTCGGTCTGTCGCTTCTAGCATCCTCAAAACACGCCTTTCCGCATACTAGATACACTCAAATTATACAGAATTTTTAGACGAACACGCTGGTGCCACTAAATCAGGTCAGTGACCTATATTTTACGAGATATGAGCGAAAATGTTTTTGGGTGTTAACGAACTTCACGAATTTTTTGAAAGTGCCAAAACTTTAAATCGCGATATCTCCAAAACCATTGGAGCTATCGGGCTGAAATTGGCACCGTTAGATTCAGGAGGTCGAGTTCTATCAGAAAATGACCATTTTACGACAATCGGACCATTCTCTAATATTTTTCAAAAAACACTCATAACTCCAAAACGGCTGGATTTAGGGGGCAGCCGAGGTTACAGATGGATTGCTCGCATCAATTTACATAAGATAGTAAAGGTTTCGAAGCGTTCTGAGACAAAAAGTTAATTTTTTTAATTTTCAAAATTTACCCCCTTGAGGTTCAAAAATTTTTAATTTTCCTTCAATCCTGTCCTACTCCCAAACCCTTCGACTTATGACGACGTGGTCCGGAACATAAGTAAATATGGAGATTTTTTTTCGATTGGTGCCCTCAGAAACGTCCTATCTAGCACGGTTTGGCTGAAATCGAAATTCAAAAAATCCAAAAAAATGACCCAAAATTTTCGGTCTGTCGCTTCTAGCATCCTCAAAACTCGCCTTTCCGCATACTAGATACACTCAAATTATAGAGAATTTTTAGACGAACACGCTGGTGCCACTAAATCAGGTCAGTGACCTATATTTTCCTAGATATGAGCGAAAATGTTTTTGAGTGTTAACGAACTTCACGAATTTTTTGAAAGTGCCAAAACTTTAAATCGCGATATCTCCGAAACCATTGGAGCTATCGGGCTGAAATTGGCACCGTTGGATTCAGGAGGTCGAGTTCTATCAGAAAATGACCATTTTACGACAATCGGACCATTTTCTAATATTTTTCAAAAAACGCTCATAACTCGAAAACGGCTGGATTTAGGGGGCAGCCGAGGTTACAGATGGATTGCTCGCATCAATTTACATAAGATAGTAAAGGTTTCGAAGCGTTCTGAGACAAAAAGTTTATTTTTTCAATTTTCAAAATTTACCCCCTTGAGGTTCAAAAATTTTTAATTTTCCTTCAATCCTCTCCTACTCCCAAACCCTTCGACTTATGACGACGTGATCCGGAACATAAGTAAATATGGAGATTTTCTTTCGATTGGTGCCCTCAGAAACGTCCTATCTAGCACGGTTTGGCTAAAATCGAAATTCAAAAAATCCAAAAAAATGACCCAAAATTTTCGGTCTGTCGCTTCTAGCATCCTCAAAACACGCCTTTCCGCATACTAGATACACTCAAATTATACAGAATTTTTAGACGAACACGCTGGTGCCACTAAATCAGGTCAGTGACCTATATTTTACGAGATATGAGCGAAAATGTTTTTAGGTGTTAACGAACTTCACGAATTTTTTGAAAGTGCCAAAACTTTAAATCGCGATATCTCCAAAACCATTGGAGCTATCGGGCTGAAATTGGCACCGTTAGATTCAGGAGGTCGAGTTCTATCAGAAAATGACCATTTTACGACAATCGGACCATTTTCTAATATTTTTCAAAAAACGCTCATAACTCGAAAACGGCTGGATTTAAGGGGCAGCCGAGGTTACAGATGGATTGCTCGCATCAATTTACATATGATAGTAAAGGTTTCGAAGCGTTCTGAGACAAAAAGTTTATTTTTTCAATTTTCAAAATTTACCCCCTTGAGGTTCAAAAATTTTTAATTTTCCTTCAATCCTGTCCTACTCCCAAACCCTTCGACTTATGACGACGTGGTCCGGAACATAAGTAAATATGGAGATTTTCTTTCGATTGGTGCCCTCAGAAACGTCCTATCTAGCACGGTTTGGCTGAAATCGAAATTCAAACAATCCAAAAAAATGACCCAAAATTTTCGGTCTGTCGCTTCTAGCATCCTCAAAACTCGCCTTTCCGCATACTAGATACACTCAAATTATACAGAATTTTTAGACGAACACGCTGGTGCCACTAAATCAGGTCAGTGACCTATATTTTACGAGATATGAGCGAAAATGTTTTTAGGTGTTAACGAACTTCACGAATTTTTTGAAAGTGCCAAAACTTTAAATCGCGATATCTCCAAAACCATTGGAGCTATCGGGCTGAAATTGGCACCGTTAGATTCAGGAGGTCGAGTTCTATCAGAAAATGACCATTTTACGACAATCGGACCATTTTCTAATATTTTTCAAAAAACGCTCATAACTCGAAAACGGCTGGATTTAAGGGGCAGCCGAGGTTACAGATGGATTGCTCGCATCAATTTACATATGATAGTAAAGGTTTCGAAGCGTTCTGAGACAAAAAGTTTATTTTTTCAATTTTCAAAATTTACCCCCTTGAGGTTCAAAAATTTTTAATTTTCCTTCAATCCTCTCCTACTCCCAAACCCTTCGACTTATGACGACGTGATCCGGAACATAAGTAAATATGGAGATTTTCTTTCGATTGGTGCCCTCAGAAACGTCCTATCTAGCACGGTTTGGCTAAAATCGAAATTCAAAAAATCCAAAAAAATGACCCAAAATTTTCGGTCTGTCGCTTCTAGCATCCTCAAAACACGCCTTTCCGCATACTAGATACACTCAAATTATACAGAATTTTTAGACGAACACGCTGGTGCCACTAAATCAGGTCAGTGACCTATATTTTACGAGATATGAGCGAAAATGTTTTTAGGTGTTAACGAACTTCACGAATTTTTTGAAAGTGCCAAAACTTTAAATCGCGATATCTCCGAAACCATTGGAGCTATCGGGCTGAAATTGGCACCGTTGGATTCAGGAGGTCGAGTTCTATCAGAAAATGACCATTTTACGACAATCGGACCATTTTCTAATATTTTTCAAAAAACGCTCATAACTCGAAAACGGCTGGATTTAAGGGGCAGCCGAGGTTACAGATGGATTGCTCGCATCAATTTACATAAGATAGTAAAGGTTTCGAAGCGTTCTGAGACAAAAAGTTTATTTTTTCAATTTTCAAAATTTACCCCCTTGAGGTTCAAAAATTTTTAATTTTCCTTCAATCCTGTCCTACTCCCAAACCCTTCGACTTATGACGACGTGGTCCGGAACATAAGTAAATATGGAGATTTTCTTTCGATTGGTGCCCTCAGAAACGTCCTATCTAGCACGGTTTGGCTGAAATCGAAATTGAAAAAATCCAAAAAAATGACCCAAAATTTTCGGTCTGTCGCTTCTAGCATCCTCAAAACACGCCTTTCCGCATACTAGATACACTCAAATTATACAGAATTTTTAGACGAACACGCTGGTGCCACTAAATCAGGTCAGTGACCTATATTTTACGAGATATGAGCGAAAATGTTTTTGGGTGTTAACGAACTTCACGAATTTTTTGAAAGTGCCAAAACTTTAAATCGCGATATCTCCAAAACCATTGGAGCTATCGGGCTGAAATTGGCACCGTTAGATTCAGGAGGTCGAGTTCTATCAGAAAATGACCATTTTACGACAATCGGACCATTTTCTAATATTTTTCAAAAAACGCTCATAACTCGAAAACGGCTGGATTTAAGGGGCAGCCGAGGTTACAGATGGATTGCTCGCATCAATTTACATAAGATAGTAAAGGTTTCGAAGCGTTCTGAGACAAAAAGTTAATTTTTTTAATTTTCAAAATTTACCCCCTTGAGGTTCAAAAATTTTTAATTTTCCTTCAATCCTCTCCTACTCCCAAACCCTTCGACTTATGACGACGTGGTCCGGAACATAAGTAAATATGGAGATTTTTTTTCGATTGGTGCCCTCAGAAACGTCCTATCTAGCACGGTTTGGCTGAAATCGAAATTCAAAAAATCCGAAAAAATGACCCAAAATTTTCGGTCTGTCGCTTCTAGCATCCTCAAAACACGCCTTTCCGCATACTAGATACACTCAAATTATAGAGAATTTTTAGACGAACACGCTAAGGTCAGGTCAGGTCAGGTCGCCATGGCGAGCCTGGGACTCGGGGTCGAAAACCTCGGGAATCAGGCAACCTTTGAGGCCATGGCAGCAGGCGGAACACGGTCGTCGGTCATAGACGTCACCTTCGCTAGACTGGATGGGGGGATGGCGCTGGAAGATTGGAGGGTTCTCGACGAGGATTCCTTCAGTGACCATCGCTATCTCTCCTTTCGGTTGAGTACCGGTGTCGTCCGCAGAGGACTCAGAGCCGTCCAGGGACCTGGCTGGATGTGGAGAGATGGGCTCAGAGAAGCTCTGGCCAGAAGGCTGGTAGGCGTGCTCGACGGCGAGAGGGATCTCTCGGCGGAAGAAGCAGTGCGGCGTTTGACCGTCGCCTGCGATGAGTGCCTGCCTAGGAAGATCACCAGGGCCGGGAGGAGGCCTGTCTACTGGTGGTGTGCCGAGGTCGCGGAGGCGCGGCGGAGGTGCATCGCTTGCAGGCGGAGGCTCACCCGTGCTAGGACCGAGGGGGACAGGACCGCAAAGCTCGGCGAGTACCGGTCCGCCAAGAAAGCCCTGAAGACGGAGATCGCTGCCGCCAAGGGACGTGCTTGGGACAGGCTGATCGATGAAGTCCGGGGTGACCCCTGGGGACGGGCCTACAAAATCGTCTCCGGGAAGGTCGGGTCCAGACTGGTGATAACCGAGGAGGAGGAGGAGGAAGCCATCGGCCGGCTTTTTCCGACATCAAACCCTCCTCGATGGGAGGACCCTAGGGGTACGTTCAGCGATGGGAATGCGGCGATCGCGACGGTAGAGGAGGTGCAGGAGGCATCCAGGGGTCTCAAGGGGGGAAAGGCCCCGGGGCCTGATGGACTGCCTGCAGAGGTGGTGAAATTGGCCGTCGAGGTGGCCCCTGCTGCGATGGCGGGGGTGATGGGATTGTGCCTGAAGAACCGTGTTTTCCCAGCGGTTTGGAAGGAAGCAAAGGTGGTGCTTATACCAAAGGGCGGGGGGAAATATAGGCCTATTTCCCTCATAAGCTCTGCGGGTAAGCGTCGTCGCCCTGGATATCGAGAACGCCTTCAATTGTGCTTCATGGGAGGCCATCGCGACGGCCCTGGAGGGAATGCGGGTGGAGGAGGGCATGGTGGCCATGGTCAAGAGCTACCTGTCCGACAGGACCATCCGCTATGGCGGGGGCAACAGGTCGAGGAGGGTGGGGTGCGGCGTTCCGCAGGGGTCGGTCCTCGGACCACTCCTGTGGAATGTGCTGTACAACGGCGTCCTCGAGCTGGAGCTGCCCGTGGGTGCGAGGACCGTTGCCTTCGCCGACGATCTGGTGATCATGGCAATGGCTCGCACCGAGGAAGAACTTCGGCGGATGGTGGAAGAGTCGGCAGGGAGGGTGTTGGGATGGATGGAAGACCATGGCCTCAAGGTTGCTCCTGCCAAAACCGAGGCAGTCTTGCTAGTCGGTGGTAGGAGGATTGGGCTGGAGGGCTTCCAAATAGGGGGCGCTTTTGTCCGGGTCCGACCGAGTATCAAGTACTTGGGGGTTGACCTGGACAGAAGGATGAACTTCCTTCCCCACGTGGGGAGGGTAGCTCGGAAGGCGGAGGCAGTGGCCGGGAAACTGGCCAGGCTGATGCCCAACCTGGGCGGGGCGGATGGGCGCTGTAGGGTGCTGTATGCGGCAGTGGTGCACAACGTGCTGCTGTATGCGGCGCCCGCTTGGGCGCAGGCCGCTGACGCCAAAGCCGGAAGGGCCGCTCTCGAGAGGGTGCAGAGGAGGGTGGGGCTACGGTTGGCCTCCGCGTATCGGACGGTTTCGACCGATGCGTTGGGGGTTATCTCCGGAATACCGCCCCCCGACTTGCTGATTCTCGAGAGAAAGCAGAGGAGAGAGGGTCGGACGTCCACCGAGACCAGGAAAACGCTTATGGAGAGGTGGCAGCAGAGATGGGCAGAGGGAAGGAAGGGTTCCTGGACAAGGCGGCTCATTCCCGACGTCCGGCTGTGGGTCGGCAGGGGTCACGGGTGGACCAGTTTCCATGTGACCCAGGCGCTGACCGGACACGGGTGCTTCGGGAGCTACCTTGCCCGGATCGGCAAGGAAGCCTCCCCTGCCTGTTGGTTCTGCGGCCACGAGGTGGACGATCCGGAACATACCCTGTTCCGGTGCGAGGCCTTTGATGGAGAAAGGTTGGCGGTCTTGAGGACCCTGGGTTGGTGGCCGGACGAGGAAAACCTCATTGGGGGGATGCTCGCCGGCCAATCCGAGTGGGAGACAGTGGCCCGCATGATGGAAAGCATCATGCGGAGGAAGGAAGAGAAGGAGAGGGAACGGGAACGCCTCCATATGAGGTGAGGTGGGAGTACCACCCTTGAAGTAATGCCTAACGGCGGTTCCAGGGGTGGAGCAATACTCCATCGAGAGGGGTTTTTAGTGGGTAGGACTGGACGACCATCCGCCAGGGAGTCCCACACTCTCCAGGCCTTCCTGAGCGTGGGCCTGGAGGTACGTAACAGTATTTCCCTTCCTCTATTAAAAAAAAAAAAAAAAGGTCAGGTCAGGTCAGGTCAGGTCAGGTCAGGTCAGGTCAGGTCAGGTCAGGTCAGGTCAGGTCAGGTCAGGTCAGGAAAAGGGGGAAGCCCAAAGATTCAGGGCCAGGTACCCGGATCTGCTCAACCTGAGCGAGCACCCGGGATGCCTCTTCGAGTCCGTCAGGGTCCGGAATGGCGGGGACCAGTCCAAGAGGGAGGAGAGGGCCATCTTCAAAGTGAAGATGGGCAAGAACCCGGAGGGGGCGTTCCTTGCAGCCACGGAGCTCAGGGCCGTCATGGTCGAGGAGGGCCGAAAAAAGGTGGCGCTGAGCGTTCCGGATGGTGCCGTAGCCTCCGCATTCCGCAAGATTGTGGAATGCGTGTTCGCGCAGGACGGCGGGGAGGGAGTCAGTGTCCTCCTCTACCCGGGAACGCGCCCTGGAGTGGTCCCCAGAAGCCAACAGACGAGGGAGCCCAACACAGTGGTGGTGGAGACGGGTGGCGACGCGGCATCCTATGCCAATACTCTCAGGGCCTTACGGAAGGACGTCGACATGGACGGTCTTGGTGTCAAGGTCAAGACTGTCGGTAAGACAAAGGAGGGCCACATCAAGGTCGTCCTGGCGGGAGGTGGAGCGACGGCGGCGGCCAAGCTCAAAGAGGGCATGGCTAAGGTCCTGAAGGGTGGACCGAGGGTGACGGTGGGCTTCGGGAAGGCTGTCGTCGCCATCCGGAACTTGGACGCTGCGGCCACGTCCGAGGAGATCAAGGCCGCCATCATTGGTTCCGGGGTGGGCTCGGAGGAAGGTGCGACGGACTTGAGGGTGTCCCTCAGAGCCGGCCAGGGTGGGCAATGGGCGACGGTGTCCCTCCGAGAGGAGGAGGCCAGCAAGCTCCTGGCGCTTGGCAGCGTGAAGGTGGGGTGGACGAAGTGTCCTATTAAGCCCTTCCTCACGCCTGCCAAGTGTTTCAACTGCCTGGGCTACGGACACGTAGCCAGGGGTTGTAAGCAGAAGCGGGTGGAGCTCGGAGGGAAGTGTCTCAGGTGTTGCGGGGTTGGCCACAGGGCTGCTGACTGCAAAGATGCCCCGAAGTGTTACGTCTGTAACAAAGACGGGCACAGGGCTGGCACCATGGCCTGTCCTCCTTACAAGAGGGCGGTCCAGGAGCTGCGGGGCACTGTGGGTCCTGATGGCAGTTAGGGTCCTGCAGGTCAACCTGGGGCGTAGAGCCCTCGCCCACGACGTGCTGGAGAGGGTCTCCTTGGACTTGGGTGTCAAGTACATCCTGGTCCAGGAGCCCAATCTGGCGCGGGTCGGTAGGGGCGGGTGGCTGGTCGCAGATGGAGGGGCAGCCGCGATCCGAGCAGAGGACAGTGTGACGGCTAGCGGGAAGGGTGAAGGTTACGTCTGGGTAAGGGCGGCCGGCCTGGTGCTCGTCAGCTGCTATGTGTCCCCGAACTGCACGTCAGAGCAGTTTGGAGGATACGTGGGCGGGCTGACGGAGGCACTGAGGGTCCACACGGGAAACCTGGTGGTGGCCGGCGATTTCAACGCGAAGTCTGCTTCGTGGGGGTCGTCGGTTACCGATTCCAGGGGGACCGTGCTGGAGGAAGCCATGGCGAGCCTGGGACTCGGGGTTGAAAATCTCGGGAACCAGGCAACCTTTGAGGCCATGACAACAGGCGGAACACGGTCGTCGGTCATAGACGTCACCTTTGCTAGAATGGGTGGGGGGATGGTGTTGGAAGACTGGAGGGTTCTCGACGAGGACTCCTTCAGTGACCATCGCTATCTCTCCTTCCGGTTGAGTACCGATGTCGTCCAAAGGAGACTCAGAGCCGTCCAGGGACCTGGCTGGAAGTGGAGAGAGGAGCTCAGAGAGGCTCTGGCCAGAAGGCTGGTAGGCATGCTCGACGGCGGGACGAATCTCTCGCCGGAAGAAGCAGTGCGGCGTTTGACCGTCGCCTGCGATGAGTGTCTGCCTAGGAAGGTCACCAGGGCCGGAAGGAGGCCTGTCTACTGGTGGTGTGCCGAGGTCGCGGAAGCGCGGCGGAGGTGCATCGCTTGTAGGCGGAAGCTCACCCGTGCTAGGACCGAGGAGACGAGGACCGTAAAACTCGGGGAGTATAGGTCCGCGAGGAGAGCCCTGAGGACGGAGATCGCTGCCGCCAAGGGACGAGCTTGGGACAAGTTGATCGATGAGGTCCGGGGTGATCCTTGGGGGAGGGCCTATAGGATCGTCTCTGGAAGGGCCGGTTCTAGACCGGTGATAACCGAGGAGGAGGAGGAGGAAGCCATCGGCAAACTCTTTCCTACGAAGAACCCTCCTCGATGGGAAGACCTAGGGGACACGAGCGGCGTTGGGGAGGCGGCGATCGTGACGGTTGGGGAGCTGCAGGAGGCAGCCAGAGGTCTCAGGAGGGGAAAGGCGCCGGGGCTAGACGGCCTACCTGCGGAGGTCGTGGCGCTGGCCGTCGAGGTGGCCCCTGTTGCGATGGCGGGGGTGATGGGATCTTGTCTGAGGAACCGTGCCTTCCCGACGGTGTGGAAAGAGGCGAGGGTGGTCCTTATACCAAAGGGCGGGGGGAGATATCGTCCTATCTCCCTCATAAGCTCTGCGGGTAAGTTGTTGGAGGCCATCATCCGGAACAGAATAGGCCGGGATCTTGAGGAGAGGGACGTGCTGTCGGATCGGCAGTACGGATTCAGAAGGGGTAGGTCGACCATGGATGCCGTGGACGACGTGCTCGCATATGCTGGGGTGGCCAACGCCGGCACTTGGGGTCGTAAAGACTTCTGTGCCGTCGTCGCCCTAGATGTCGAGAACGCGTTCAATTGCGCTTCGTGGGAGGCCATCGTGGCTGCCCTGGAAGAAATGCGGGTGGAGGAGGGCATGGTGGCCATGGTCAAGAGCTACCTGTCCGACAGGACCATCCGCTACGGCACGGCTAATCGGCCGAGGAGCGTGGGGTGCGGGGTTCCGCAGGGGTCGGTTCTTGGGCCACTCCTGTGGAATGTATTGTACAACGGCGTCCTCGAGCTGGAGCTGCCGGTGGGTGCGAGGACCGTCGCCTTCGCCGACGATCTGGTGATCATGGCGATGGCTCGCACCGAGGAAGATCTTCGGCGGGTGGTTGAGGAGTCGGCGATGAGAGTGATGGGGTGGCTGGAAGACCATGGCCTAAAGGCGGCTCCAGCCAAGACCGAGGCGGTTCTGCTGGTCGGAGGCAGGAGGATCGGATTGGAGGGATTCCGGGTGGGGGATGCTTTTGTACGGGTCCAACCAGGTATGAGGTACTTGGGGGTCGACCTGGACAGAAGGATGAGCTTCCTTCCCCACGTGGAGAGGGTGGCAAGGAAGGCGGAAGCAGTGGCTGGGAAACTGGCCAGGCTGATGCCCAACCTGGGGGGCGCGGACGGGCGCTCCAGGGTGTTGTACGCGGCGGTCGTTCAAAACGTACTGCTGTATGCAGCACCCACCCAGGCAGATCGGGAAATGGCGAACCCGGGGTTACCGAGCTACGGAAGGAGGTGCGTGTCCTAACGTCAACACCGTAAATCGGGCCTCCACTTCAAAAACCTCTAGTTGAGCGCGACTGGGGGTACGTTGTGGAGTCTCCCGAAGCGGGAGGCTTGCCTTAGATGGCCGTCCTGCGGGGAGAAAAACCCCTATAAAATAACCGAGAGTAAAGTCGTTAAAACCGTCAGGGCCGTTGGGCACCCCTGTTGTATTGAGTCCCACGGAATCCTAAGGTGTTATACCGTGCCGAAGGGATGAATGGCTCCACGTCAGCGAGTCGCGAACGGTAACCACCCGGGACTGGAGGCCCCCCGGGTGGAAGATAAGTCCTCTTCCCTGGAGGATGGGCGTCACCTCCAGGGCGACCGATTTTCGTCCCATGATCGTGGGACCAATTATGGAATCTAAAGTTAAAACAAACAAGAAAGTGAAGGAACAGGATGGAAAAACGGCGATGGACACGGATAATGACAAAGGAAAAGAAAGGAGGAAATCAGGGTCAAACTTGGAGACAGAGTTGATCCTGGGAAGGAGTCTGAACAGGACTTCTCTGTCTCTTAAGATGGGACAGGGACTGGGACTAGGACTGGTTCAGGGTCCACTTCGAAGGGAAAAGGGAGTTCACACGGCTCCCACAACCCCTAATGATCAGGGCAACATAGTGGAATTTGACTTTGTGTTCGATGATGAGAAGGCCCGATCCGTCAAGAAGAGGAAGATTAGCAGCCCGACTCCCCAAACGTCGGTGCTTGCAGGAAAGGAGGATGTAAAGAAGATCTTCGCCAGGGTGCAAAGAACGGCGAAGTCACTGGACGCGGCCTGTCAAAAGGCCTACAACCTGAAGACGGAGATTGCAAGGGCGGCATCAATCCTCTGCAGGGACGTGGGAGCCCTCTCGGACATGGAGGGATGGCTGGACGGGGCAGTAGAAGGGAAGCAGGAAATGGAAGCCAGGACCAAGGGGGAAAAGGAGGAGATAATTAAACAGCTGAGGGAGGCGCAATCCTCCAAGGAACTGGTCGACAGCCAGCTGAAGATGGCTGTCGAAGAGAACGCAAGGTTGCGCCATGAAATGGAGGAGCTGCGTAGTAGCCGCGAGCGGCAGGCGAAACCGGAGGTCGGGGCCCTTGAGGCCAAGGCCTACGATTGGGTGCAAGCCAGGGGCCTAATCTCCCAGCGCTGGAATGCCTCAGCCTTCAGGACGACGCAGGAGGCTGCTGGGAGCCTCCTGGAGGCCGGCAGGGAGTGGGATCTGGCTGTCTGGATCCGTGAGGACGACCCCGACATGGCAAATGGGGAAGCCCAATTGTTCAGGGCCAGGTACCCGGACCTGCTCAACCTGAGCGAGCACCCAGGATGCATCTTTGAGTCCGTCAGAGTCCGGAATGGAGGGGACCAGGCAAAGAGGGAGGAGAGGGCCATCTTCAAGGTGAAGATGGGCAAGAACCCTGAAGAAGCGTTCCTGGCAGCCACGGAGCTCAGGGCCGTCATGGTCGAGGAGGGCCGCAGAAAGGTGGCCCTGAGCGTTCCGGAGGGAGCTGTGTCCTCCGCATTTCGGAAGATCGTGGAGTGCGTTTTCGCGCAGGACACCGGGGAGGGATTCAGTGTCCTTCTCTACCCGGGAACGCGCCCTGGGCTGGTCCCCAGGAGCCGACAGGTGAGGGAACCGAACACGGTGGTGGTGGAGACGGGTGGCGATGCGGCATCCTATGCCAATACCCTCAGGACCTTGCGTAGGGACGTCGACATGGACGACCTTGGTGTCCGGGTTAAGACCGTGACAAAGACCAGTGAGGGACATATCAGGGTCGTCCTGGCGGGAGGTGGAGCGACGGCGGCGGCCAAGCTCAAGGAAGGGATGGCCAAGGTCCTGAAGGGTGGGCCAAGGGTGACGGTGGGCGGCGGAAAGACTGTCGTCGCCATCCGGAACTTGGACGCGGCGGCCACGTCCGAGGAAGTCAGGGCCGCCATCATTGGTACCGGGGTGACCTCAGCAGGGGGCGAGGCGGACTTGAAGGTGTCGCTCAGGCCTGGTCGGGGGGGTCAATGGGCCACGGTGACCCTCCGGGAGGAGGAGGCCTGCAAGCTCCTGGCGCTTGGCGGCGTGAAGGTGGGGTGGACGAGGTGTCCTCTCAAGCCCTTCCTCACGCCTGCCAAGTGCTTCAACTGCCTGGGCTACGGACACGTAGCCAGGAGTTGCAAGGAGAAGCGGGTCGAGCTGGGGGGCAAGTGCCTTAGGTGCTGCCGTGATGGGCACAGGGCGGCTGACTGCCGGGACCCCCCGAAGTGTTACAACTGTAACAAAGAGGGGCACAGGGCTGGCACCATGGCCTGTCCTCTCTACAAGAGGGCGGTCCAGGAGCTGCGAGGCACTGCGGGTCCTAATGACAGTTAGGGTCCTGCAGATCAACCTGGGCCGCAGGGCCCTCGCCCATGACATGCTGGAGAGGGTTTCCATGGAACTGGGTGCCAAGTGCATCCTGGCCCAGGAACCCAATCTGGCAAAAGTCAATAGGGGCGGGTGGATTCTTGCGGAGGGGGGGGCGGCTGCAGTCAGAGTGGAGGGGGAGGTGACGGCAAGCGGCGTTGGAGAGGGCTATGCCTGGGCGAGGGTCGCGCAGACGGTACTGGTCAGCTGTTATGTGTCCCCGAACTGCACGTCCGAGCAGTTCAGGGGGTACGTGGGCAGGCTGACGGGGGCGTTGAGAGGCCACACGGGGAACCTTGTGGTTGCCGGCGATTTCAACGCGAAGTCCGCTTCGTGGGGGTCGTCGGTGACAGATTCGAGGGGAACCGTGCTGGGAGAGGCCATGGCCAGCCTGGGACTCGGGGCTGAGAACCTCGGGAACCAGGCAACCTTTGAGGCCGTGACGGTGGGCGGAACAAGAACGTCCATCGTGGATGTGACCTTCGCCCGGTTGGCGGGGGGGATGGCGCTGGAGGGATGGAGTGTCCTGGACCGAGATTCCTTCAGCGACCACCGGTACATCGCCTACCGGGTGGGTGCTGGGGCCGTCCGGGGGGTGCCCGGGGCCGTCAGGGGGCCCGGCTGGCTTTGGAGGGAGGAGCTTAAGGGGGTGCTGGCCGGGCGGCTGGAGGGCTTGCTCGGTGACGGGGGGGTTCTCTCCCCGGAGGGGATGATGGGGCGCCTGGCAGCTGCCTGCGAGGGATGCCTCCCCAAGAAGGCCACAAGGCCCGGGAGGAGACCTGTCTATTGGTGGTGTGCTGAAGTCGCGGAAGCGCGGCGGAGGTGCATTGCTGGTAGGCGGAAGCTCACCCGGGCAAGAACAGAGGAGGCGAGGGCCGAGGGACTGCGGGCGTATAGGCTCGCAAGGAGAGCCCTTAGGACTGAGATTGCTGCTGCAAAGGGCCGTGCCTGGGACAGAGTGGTCGATGAAGTCCGGGGTGATCCGTGGGGGCGGGCCTATCGCATCGTGTCTGGGAGGCTCGGCGCGAGGCCGGTGACCACCGAGGAGGAGGAGGAGGAGGCCATTGGCCAGCTCTTCCCGGCGGTGGACCCCCCTCGGTGGGAGAGCCAGGGGGGGGCTGGTGGCGCTGGGGAGATGGAGCCCGTGACGGTGGAGGAGGTCCGGGCGGCTGCCGGGGGTCTCAGGAGGGGCAGGGCTCCTGGGATGGACGGGATGCCGGCGGAGGTAGTCGCGCTGGCCGTCGAGGTGGCCCCTGCGGTTATTGCGGGGGTGATGGGATCCTGTCTCGAGAGCGGTGTCTTCCCGAACATATGGAAGGTGGCTCGGGTGGTGCTCATCCCAAAGAGTCGGGGGAAATTCCGCCCAATTTCCCTTATAAGCTCGGCGGGGAAGCTGCTCGAGTCCATCCTGAGGAGCCGGATCGGGACAGACCTGGAGGAGAGGGGTGTGCTCTCCGACAGGCAATATGGGTTTCGCCGCGGTAGGTCAACCATTGACGCTATCGAGGACGTTCTGGCATACGCCGGGGTAGCAAACGCTGGGGCATGGGGTCGAAAGGACTACTGTGCCGTCGTTGCCCTGGACGTGGAGAACGCCTTCGGCTGCGCGTCGTGGGGGGCCATCGTGGCTGCCTTGGAGGGGATGGGGGTGAATGGGGGCCTGGTGGCCATGGTCAGGAGCTACCTGTCGGGGAGGACCATCAGCTACGGCGCTGGAGGTAGGGCGAGGAGCGTCGGGTGCGGCGTTCCGCAGGGGTCGGTTCTTGGACCGCTCCTGTGGAATGTGCTGTATAACGGCGTCCTCGAGCTGGAGCTGCCGGTGGGTGCGCGGACTGTTGCCTTCGCCGACGATCTGGTGATTATGGCAATGGCCCGCACCAGCGAAGAGCTAACGGCACTGGTGGAGGAGTCGGCGGAAAGGGTGATGGGCTGGCTCAATGACCACGGCCTAAGGGTGGCTCCTGCCAAAACCGAGGCGGTTTTGCTAATCGGTGGTAGGAGGATCGATTTGGAAGGCTTCCGAGTGGGGGGCGCTTTTGTCCGGGTCCAACCAAGTATGAAGTACTTGGGGGTCGACCTGGACAGAAGGATGAGCTTCCTTCCCCACGTGGAGAGGGTGGCCAGGAAGGCGGAAGCAGTGGCTGGGAAACTGGCCAGGCTGATGCCCAACCTGAGGGGCGCGGACGGGCGCTCCAGGGTGTTGTACGCGGCGGTCGTTCAGAACGTACTGCTGTATGCAGCACCCACATGGGGGCGGGCCGCAAAAACCAAGACCGGGTTGGCCGCACTCGAGAGGGTCCAGAGGAGGGTGGGACTACGGGTTGCCTCCGCGTATCGGACGGTGTCGACCGATGCGTTGGGGGTGATATCTGGAATACCACCTTCTGACCTGCTGATCCTTGAGAGAAAGCAGCGAAGGGAGGGACGGACGTCCACAGAAGCCAGGAGGACACTCCTGGATTCGTGGCAGACCAGGTGGGAGGCTGGGATGAAGGGTGCCTGGACAAGGCGGCTGATTCCCGACGTCCGGCTGTGGGTCGGCCGGGGTCACGGTGGTGTTAACTTCCATCTGACCCAAGCGCTGACCGGACACGGATGCTTCGGCAGCTACCTTGTCCGTATAGGCAAGGAAGCATCGGCGTCCTGCTGGTTCTGCGACCATGACGTGGATGATCCGGAACATACCTTGTTCCGCTGCGAGGCCTGGGATGGTGAGCGGCTGGAGGTGTTTAAAGCCCTGGGTTGGTGGCCGGAGGAAGAGAACCTCGTTGAGGGGATGCTCACCGGCCAGTCCGAATGGGATGTGGTGGTCCGCATGGTGGAAAACATCATGCGGCGGAAGGAAGCCACGGAAAGGGAGCGGGAGAACCTCGGTATGAGGTAGGGGGGAGTACCACCTCTGAAGTAATGCCTAACGGCGGTTCCGGGGGTGGAATAATGCTCCATTGAGAGGGGTTTTTTAGTGGGTAGGACTGGACGACCATCCGCCAGGGAGTCCCACACTCTCCAGGCTTTCCTGAGCGTTGGCCTGGAGGTACGTAACTGTATTTTCCCCCTCTCTCCAATAAAAAAAAAAAAAAAAAAGGTCAGGTCAGGTCAGGTCAGGTCAGGTCAGGTCAGGTCAGGTCAGGTCAGGTCAGGTCAGGTCAGGTCAGGTCAGGTCAGGTCAGGTCAGGTCAGGTCAGGTCAGGTCAGGTCAGGTCAGGTCAGGTCAGGTCAGGTCAGGTCAGGTCAGGTCAGGTCAGGTCAGGTCAGGTCAGGTCAGGTCAGGTCAGGTCAGGTCAGGTCAGGTCAGGTCAGGTCAGGTCAGGTCAGGTCAGGTCAGGTCAGGTCAGGTCAGGTCAGGTCAGGTCAGGTCAGGTCAGGTCAGGTCAGGTCAGGTCAGGTCAGGTCAGGTCAGGTCATGGCAAAGGGCCGTTGGAGAAAACGTTTGGTTCTCTCATGCAGCTCCGAGAGCGCGTGAGGAAATCCGGCAAAGGCAAGCTCGTCGTGGCCAGCGACGTGGTGAGAGATGACACGTACATGAGAAAGATGCTGGAGTACGTGTTCAGAGGAGATGACGTTGAGGTAACGCTGTGCGTGCCAGTGTCGAAAGAAGGCAAGATGGAGAGGAAAAGCGAAAGCAAGGTCGTGCCCCCTCCTCCAAAGCGAAGCAGACAGAACAAGGGAACGGCACTTGTCCTGAGGAAAGAGGAAACCACCTACGCGGACCTTGTCAAGGTAGTCCGAGCAGGTTTGATGGAGTCAGACTGCAACATAAGCAGCGCAAGGAAAACCAAGGAGGGAGACCTTCTCTTGGTGATGGAGAAGGGCGAGCAGAACGCCCAAGAGATTGGAAACAAACTGTCCTCAAAGATCGAGGGGTTGCATGTGAAGGTTTCGACCAGAGGAGAAGGTGGGGACCGCGTCTTGCATGTCAAGGACCTGGACGCGATAACCACGAAGGAGGAAATCCTGACAGGCCTACGACAGGCCCTTGGACAGGAAGAAGATGCCACTAGCATCAAGGTGACGTCGCTCCGGGGAGCGTACGGGGACAGTCAGGCGGCCACGATCAGGGCCCCGAAGAAGGCGGTGGAGGCACTCCTCGCCAAAGGACGCATCCAGATCGGAATGGTCAGATGCAGGGTGAGAGAAAGAATGGAGGAACTTCTCTGTTACAGGTGCTGGGAGTCCGGCCACCGCGCCAGAGAGTGCAGGGGGACGGACCGCAGTCAGCTGTGCCGAAAGTGCGGCGGAGAAGGTCATGTCGCAAGAAATTGCGACAAGCAGACGTACTGCCCAGTGTGCCAGGTTCCAGGGCATAGGGCAGGAGGTGTGGCATGCGCAGCGAATAGCAAGAGGCAGCGGCGCGGAGGAGATGAGAAGCCACCGTGAATTTTGTTCAGGTGAACTTGAATAGGAGCAGGGCAGCTCACGATTTAATGGAGGTGAACTGCGGAGAGAGGAACTGGGAAGTAGCCTTGGTTAGTGAACCCAATGTAAGAGTTGCAGGTAGCAAGAGATGGTATATGGATCGGGGCAATGATGCCGCCATAGTAATCAAGAATCGGATCCTTCGCCCCAGTGCCAAGGGCAGGGACGTGGGTTTCGTGTGGATGGAATTCGATGAGTGGACGGTGTATAGCTGTTACATGTCCCCCAATGCAGAATTCGAGGAGCTGGAGGCAGCTTTGGATCGACTGGCCCACAGCATACGGGGCCAGACGAAGCCGTGTATCATTGCCGGAGACTTCAACGCCAAGTCGCCGGAATGGGGAGGGACGAGGCGAGACCGCAGAGGGACTGCCATGTCGGAATTTGTGGTGTCGCTGGGACTGGTTGTCCACAACGACGGAGAGAAGCCGACGTTCATGAGGGGAGTATATTCTTCCTTTATTGACTTAACGCTAACTTCTGCCTCTGTTGCAGGCAGATTGACCAGATGGAAAGTCCTCGACGAGGAAGAATCGCTAAGTGATCACAGGTACTTGTCCTTCACGGTTGCGGAGCGGGGGCGTGTCGACGTTCCCCCGCGGGCCGTGCCCGGGAGGACGAGTCCTGGGTGGAAAGTGATTAGAACGAGGGTGGAGGCCTTCGTTCTTAGTTTTGAAAGGGAGGCTGCGGCCCGTTCGCGGGCTGGCAGTCTCGAGTTGACGCAGGCTCTGACGGCGGCATGCGACAGCGTGTTTCCCAGGAGAAGGTGTCAACAAAGGAGTGCCCCGGGACGAAAACCGGCGTACTGGTGGAATGAGGAAATCGCCGAGGCGAGGAACCAGTGTAAGGCTGCAAGGCGCAGGCTAACGAGAACGAATCGCGCACGAGCGAGAGATGGGAACGCCACAGTGATTGCTGAGGCGGAGGGAGAATACAGGTCCAGTAAGAAGAATCTTAGGGACCTGATAAGGAAGGCCAAAGAGGCCAAGTGGAAGGAATTGGTCGAGGAAGTACAGAACGACCCATTCGGACTGGGTTACAAGATAGTGACCCAGAAATTGAGGATCGACGACGGCGGAGCGACTGTCCCGCTGACGCCGCAGTTTAAGACGCAAATCGCGGAGCAGCTCTTCCCGAGGCATCCCGTGACAGAGTGGAACGTTGAAGACGGCGACATAGCCGACGCAAGGGAGTTCGAAATCGAAGAAGTCAAAGAAGCCGCCCGCAAGTTGCGGCCCGGCAAAGCACCAGGACCTGACAACATCCCAGTGGAAGCAGTCAGAGCGATCGCAGCCGGCGGGGCGGGTTGCTCGTATCTCCGAGAGGTGTACAGCAGTCTGTTTCGTGACGGGATCTTTCCCAAAGAATGGAAAGAAGCTAGACTTGTTCTTTTGAAGAAGCCAGGGAAAGAAGGAACGGCACCGAAGGACTACCGTCCCTTGTGCCTCCTTAGCGTTGCGGCCAAACTTTATGAGCAGTTGATACTTCGCCGGCTCAATGAAGAAATGGCAGAAAAGGGCGGGCTCAGCGACACCCAATACGGGTTCAGGCGGGGACGCTCAACCATGGACGCCATTGCGGCAGTGATGGAGACGGCGTTGTGGGCCAATTCGGGCCGAACCAGGGCGAAACACTGGTGCGCCCTGGTCACTTTCGACGTGAGGAACGCCTTTAACACGGCGGGATGGAAGCACATTATGGATGCCCTCGAGGAGATAGGCATTTCGGTGTGCTTGAAGAAGGTGATAGGTAACTACCTATCGGAAAGAGCGATCAGGCTGGGAGATGGAGGGAATGACGTCTTCCGAGTGACGAGCGGTGTTCCGCAGGGTTCAGTCCTTGGGCCCACTCTGTGGAACATTGCGTACGATGGGGTACTCCGCCTTCGACTGTCCCCAGGGGCAAGAACAGTGGCGTACGCCGACGATCTGGCACTAGTGGTGGCGAAGAGACATCTTCGCGACTTGGTGCAGACAGTGAACAGGGCGATCCGACAGATCGGAGCATGGATGGAGAGCAGAGGCCTGAGCATGGCCCCTGAGAAGACAGAATCTGTCCTGCTGCTTGGCAGGAGAAGAGTACCTGAGGATGTCGTCTTCCGAGTCATGGGAGTCGACCTCAAGCCGCAGAAGGTGGTAAGGTATCTCGGAGTGGATATCGACCAAAGAATGTCGTTCGTGCAACACGTAGAAAAAGTGACGGCCAAAGCAGAAGCACTGACGGCCAAGCTGGGAAGGCTCATGCCGAATGTGAGAGGACCCACTCAGGCGAAGAGACGTCTGCTGGGAGAGGTGACGAATTCAATCACGCTGTATGCGTCCTCCGTCTGGGGACCGACGGCCTTGAAGCTCCAGAAGAACCGGAACATGATCCTCAGTGTGCAGAGGAAGACTGCTCTGAGGATCATCTCGGGGTACCGGACAGTGTCGACGGATGCGGCCCTAGTAATCGCGGGGGTCGTTCCATTAGACCTGCGGATCAGAGAAGGTCGAGAGACCAGAGAAGGGGAAAGAACCAAGATGGAAGCTCGACAGAGGTCCATCGAGGAGTGGCAGGAGAGGTGGGATCGATCCACGAAAGGAAGGTGGACGCACCGGCTGATACCAAATATCGGCAGATGGTTGCGCCTTCGAGAGAGATTGGGAGGACAGGTGACGTACCGCTTCACCCAGGTGCTTTCGGGCCACGGAGATTTTCGATCCTACCTGCACAGGATGCACAGGGCCGAAGATGACAGATGTGTCTACTGCGGAGCGGAAGACACGGTAGAACACACCGTATTTCATTGCGGAAGGTGGGAGCGGCAGCGACTGAGAGCACAGATGCTGCCTGCAGAGGGAGAAGTTCTCACGCCTGAGAATATGGTGGAAGCCATGGCTCGGTCAGAAGAGAACTGGAAGGAAATTCTCAGCATGGTCGAGAACATCCTCCAAAGGAAGGAGTCTGACCAGAGAAGGAGAGAAACGGAGGCGGAAGAAGCGGGCCTGGACGGACCGTGATTCATGGTCCGCGGGCCGACGCTTTTGATGCCGAAGGAGACAGCCGGAACGCGACCTCCCGGGAGGAGGGGGGCCGCGGGACGGAAGAGAAAGAAAGATCGAGCACGCCCGGGACGCGGAAGTCGCGGGCGTGCACGACGCGAAGGAAGAACGACACCGTTGGCCGCGATGGACCGCCGGGGTCTGCCTCTTGGCGGCCCCCGGAGGACCGGCGGCGAAGGAGATAACGGTGTCGCAGAGACAAGAATCCGTGCGCGGAGACGCGGGACCACGGAAGAAGCCGAAAGGCAAGACAGACTTCTCCCTTGAAGTTATGCCGTGAGGTGATCCCGAGGGGTGAAGCAGAAGGAAAAGACAGCCCCGCTCGGACAGAAGCCGGGCCGGGGAGGTTCTGGGGGGCCACTTGCCTGGTTAGCCACGGCGCCAGCTACGCCCCCCCAAAAAAAAAAAAAAAAAAAAAAGGTCAGGTCAGGTCAGGTCAGGTCAGGTCAGGTCAGGTCAGGTCAGGTCAGGTCAGGTCAGGTCAGGTCAGGTCAGGTCAGGTCAGGTCAGGTCAGGTCAGGTCAGGTCCCTGGGGCTTGGGAGAAGCTAGCTACCAGGCGCGTCCCTCACGTGGCGGATAAGGGAATGGCCATGAGTACTCGTTGCGAGTGGTTAGTGGCGGTGATAAGGGGATTGGACGTGCCTAAAAACACCGATAGATCCCCAAAAACCCCACCGCGGACCAAGCTCTCCAATCTTTCTCTTCAATGTCTATGACTCTACACTCTTTCCGAATCTTCAGATCTTTGTGTAGAGTCACCTCTTTTCTTTTCTCGTCTTTCTATCGGTCTACCTAGACCATTTCTTGATTTTTCGGTTCCGATGCTATTAGGGCTTTCCGAGGGCTAAGAACCAACTGTAATAAAACATGTTTTCTTCCTTCCTTCCTCTGTTAAACTGGGGCTAGGGAGGGCTAGCTACCAGGTGCGTCCCTTAGGTGGCTGATAAGGGAATGGCCAGGAGTACTTGTGCGAATGGTTAGTGGCGGTGATAAGGGGATTGGACGTGCCTAAAAACACCGATAGATCCCCAAAAACCCCACCGTGGACCATGCTCTCAAAATATTCCATCTCTACCTATGTCTCTACACTCCTTGGAATCTTCAGATCTTAGTGTAGAGTCGACTCTGTCTTTTCCTGACTTTCTATCGGTCTCCCTAGACCACCTCTTGTTTTTCGGTGCCGACGCCTTAGGAGTTCCGATGGCTAGGGACCTTCTCATTTACAACCCTCATTTCGTCTATCCCCCCCCTTCTTTCTCCCCAGGGATCCGTCAGCTTTGCTGGCGGATCGGGTAATGGCGACCCCGGGGATACCGAGCTACGTAAGGGAGGAGCGTGTCCTACGTAATACCGTAAATCGGGCCTCTACTTCAAAAACCTCCAGCTGAGCGCGACTGGGGGTACGTTGTAAAGTTTCCCGAAACGGGGGGCTTGCCTTAATTGGCCGTCCCGCGGGGAGAAAAACCCCTATAAATAACCGAGAGTAAAGTCGTTAAAACCGCCAGGGACGTTGGGCACCCCTGGTGTATTTAGTCCCACGGAATCTTAAGGTGTTATACCGTGCCGAAGGGATGAATGGCTCCACGTCAGAGAGTCGCGAACGGTAACCACCTGGGACTGGAGGCCCCCCGGGTGGAAGATAAGTCCTCTTCCCTGGAGGATGGGCGTCACCTCCAGGGCGACTGACTTTCGTCCCATTTGCGTGGGAATAAATATGAACAAATTCTTAAATAAACCAAAACCAAAACCGACTAAAAAAAAAGAAGAGGACAAAAATGATACGAAAAGGAGCACGGCCGAGAACAGCGAGAAGACAGAAGGAAGCAGCGAAAAGGAGAAACCGGCGAGGCGGAGCTCGCTAGTGAACCTAGAAGTGGAAAAGATCATGGGGAGGCAAATCCCTAGGAATCACCCTTTGAGGCTCAGTATCGGACATGGGGTTATACACTCCCAGCCTCCAACCCCGACGGAGCCGATGGACCGGGGGCCGGTGAACCTGGGGGAGTATTGCTTCATTTGGGATGATGAAAAGGGGAGATCCGTAAAGAGGAAAAAGGTGAGTAGCCCAACTGCGCAAGAGGAGGAAGTGAGTGGTAGCCAGGACATGAAGACAATCTTCAATAGAATCCTGAAGAACACAAAAGCTCTGGAGGGAATCTGCAAAACTGGCTACCACATCAAGACCGAAATTGTGAACGCGTCGGACAACCTGAGCAAGGACGTGGCGATTCTGGCGGACATGGAGGGATGGCTGGACGGTGCAGTCGAAGGAAAACAGGAAATGGAGGCATCAATGAGGAGACAATTGGAGGAGTGTGCCAAGGAGATGAGGGAGGTACAATCCTCCAAGAATCTCCTTGTCAGCCAATTGAAGACGGCCGAAGATGAGATCGCCAATTTAAGAAAGGAAATTCACGACCTTATAGAAAAAGGCGTAAAGGCTGGCAGCATGGTGGAGTGCGCTACGCAGACAACTATGCTGCAGGCGCCCCTCGACCAGCAGGAGGCCGAGAGAATAGGGGAGGCACTGATGGGCGAAATGAATGGGCAGGTCGCCGAAGAGTTGGTGAAGAAGAGGTGGCCGGAGTGCGCCTTCAGTAGGACGTCCATCAGCAGAGGGGATCCACTGGAGGACAAGGACCTGAGGAACATGGCGGTCTTTGCCGGGGATGATGGAGCCGAGCTGAAGACGGGGGTTGCACGCCGGCTGCTTCAAAAGTATCCGGAGTTTGCTGAACTCCGGAGAGAGGAAGAAGTGGAAGTCGCATACCTGACTTCCACGGTGCGAATGCCGGGGGGCGTGGTACGGGAGAACAACCTGTTCAAATTGATGGCTGACAGGAAACAGAGGGGCAGTGTATACAAGCTGCTCCTGAATCTAAAGGCCCTCCTGGAGGAGGGAAGGAAGAGGGTGGGTATTCTGCTTCCCGTGGGAGTGGACCCCATGTGGATGAGGAAGACAGCGGAGTGCGCCTTCAACAAGACGGAGATAGAGGTCGTGATCTACGACGAAGGTCACCAAAAACCAAAGGCAGCGGCAATGAAGGCAAATCAGTCCACGGGAAATAATGAAGTTTTAATCATTAAACCGGATACAAATGAGTCATTCGCGGACATACTCCGAAGAATGAAGAGGGACGTAAAGGTGGACAACGTCTCCATAAAAGAAGTCCGAAAGAACAACAAGGGAGAAATGGTCCTTAAAATCAATGGGACTAAGAAGGAGGAGATGGACAAATTTAAGGATGCCGTCAGGGTGAACCTGAAGGATAAAGCCCAAATGGAGGAAAGGAGGAGGAAGAGCACTATCAGAATCCTTGATGTGGACGAAACGGTCACGGAAGAGGACGTTCGGATGGTGCTATGCACTGAATATGGTAAACCCTGTATGGGTGAAGGAATAGGCAGTATCCGCCTAGCGGCGAGAGGCGATGGGCTGGGCAGGAGGAGCTGCTTTGCCACCGTATGGGAGGAAGCGGCAAGAGCCTTCCTAAAAAAGGGCAGGATCGTGCAGGGGTGGAACCGCTGGCGCATCGAAGGGGTGGTCTACCCGGTCCGGTGCCTCAAGTGCAGGAAGGTTGGACACGAAAGCGCCGACTGCAAGGAGAAAGGTGCAGACAAATGGTGCTTCAGATGTGGGGAAGGGGGGCACCACATCAAAGAATGCACCAACAAGACCAGGTGCTACCTGTGCTCCAAGGAGAACAAAAAGGAGGAGGAATTGGAGCACAAGACAGAGTCGGCGCAGTGTCCGATCTACCGCGCACTGATAGCAGGACTCAGGGGGCCCGGAGGCAAGCCGGCGGTGGCCCAGAAACCGAGGGCATCTGCAGTTCCTAATGGCAGTTAGGGTGCTGCAGATAAACCTCGGAAGAAGAGCGCTGGCTCACGATATGCTGGAGAGGGTGTCCTTGGAACTGGGTGTTGATCACATCTTGGTCCAGGAGCCCAATCTGGCGAGAGTCAGCGCTGGGAATTGGAGGCCAGGCGATGACGGCACGGTGGCAATGCGTTCCAGGGGTAGGGTCTCTGCATGTGGGGGTGGGCCTGGTCACATCTGGACGAAGACTGCGGATGGTCTGGTGCTTGTCAGCTGCTACATTTCGCCGAATTGTTCGCCTGAACGGTTTGGCAGGGATGTTGGTAAGCTGGTGACGACACTTAGGGGCCACACGGGGAACCTGGTAGTGGCCGGCGACTTTAACGCGAAGTCCACTTCGTGGGGGTCGTCGGTGACAGACGCTAGGGGAACCGTGCTCGGGGAGGCCATGGCTGGTCTGGGTCTGATGGTGGAAAATAGGGGCGACAGGGCCACTTTTGAAGCCATCAGAACGGATGGAGTCCGCAGTTCGGTCATTGATGTGACCTTTGCAAGGCTTCGCGGAGGACTGCAGCTGGGGGGTTGGAGGGTCCTCGATGAGGACTCCTGCAGCGACCACCGATATGTCGTCTTCGAGATCGGCGGCTTGGTGGACGCAACGCCCAGGGCACCATGGATTGGAGGGTGGAGATGGAGTGACGATAGAAGGGGGCGGCTATCGGAACGGCTGCGCGAGGCTCTGCGCGAGGCGGTGAGCATTGCCCCGGAGGAGATGGTCAGGAGGATGGCTGGGGCCTGCAATGAGTGCCTTCCAATTAAAACAACGACGCCTGGGAGGAGACCCGTATACTGGTGGTGCGCTGAAGTCGCGGAAGCGCGGCGGAAGTGCATCGCTAGTAGGCGGAGATTTAACCGGGCCAGGGAAGATAACCGGGGCGAGAGGCTGCAGGAGTACAGAGCAGCTAAGCGCAGTTTGAAGAAGGAGGTCGCTGCAGCCAAGGGCAGAGCCTGGGACGGCTTGATCCGGGAGGTCCAGGGGGATCCATGGGGAAGGGCCTACAGGATTGTTGCCGGCAGGGTTGGGGCCAGGCAGGTAATAACGGACGAGGAGGAGGAGGAGGCCATCAGTGGGCTCTTCCCAACGGTCGAGCCACCGCGGTGGGAGGATTCGGGGGTCCGCAACGATCCGGGATGGGCCACCGTTTCTCGTGCAGAGCTGATGGAGGCTGCGAGGGGTCTTAAAAAGGGCAGAGCACCGGGGTTGGACGGCTTAATGGCCGAAGTGGTGGCTTTGGCAGCAGAGGTGGCCCCCGAGACTATGGCGGGGGTGATGGGATCTTGCTTGGAGAGGGGGGTTTTCCCGGATGTGTGGAAGGTGGCAAGGGTGGTCCTCATCCCAAAGGGTGGGGGGAAATTCCGGCCGATTTCCCTCATTAGCTCGGCGGGGAAATTGTTGGAGGCAATCATAAGGAACCGCATCAACAAGGACCTGGAGGAGAGGGGCGTGCTCTCCGATAGGCAGTATGGGTTCCGGAGGGGCAGGTCGACCGTTGATGCGATCGAGGACGTTCTCGACTACGCTGGGGTGGCAAACGCGGGCGCATGGGGTCGAAAAGACTACTGTGCTGCTGTAGCCCTAGACGTTGAGAACGCCTTTGGCTGTGCGTCGTGGGAGGCCATAGTCACTGCCCTGGGTGAAATGGACGCGCATTGGGGCCTGGTGGCCATGGTCAAGAGCTACCTGTCGGGTAGGACCATCCGCTACGGCGCCGGAAATAGGTCGAGGAACGTCGGGTGCGGGGTACCACAGGGGTCTATTCTCGGACCTCTACTGTGGAACATCCTGTACAATGGCGTCCTCGAGCTTGAACTACCGGTAGGTGCTAGGGCTGTTGCCTTCGCTGACGACCTGGTGATTTTGGCAATGGCCCGCACTCGAGAGGATCTCCAGCGGATGGTGGAGGAAGCTGCGGGAAAGGTGATTGGTTGGCTGGATGACCATGGCTTGAGGGTAGCTCCTGCCAAGACTGAGGCGGTCTTGCTGGTCGGCGGCAGGAGGATCGAGCTGGAGGGCTTCCAAATAGGGGGCGCTTTTGTCCGGGTCCGACCGAGTATGAAGTACTTGGGGGTTGACCTGGACAGAAGGATGACCTTCCTTCCACACGTGAGGAGGGTAGCTCGGAAGGCGGAGGCCGTGGCTGGGAAACTGGCCAGGCTGATGCCCAACCTGGGTGGGGCGGATGGGCGTTCCAGGGTGTTGTATGCGGCAGTCGTGCATAACGTGCTGCTGTATGCGGCACCCATTTGGGGGCAGGTCGCCATGACAAAGACTGGGATGGCCGAACTCGAAAGGGTCCAGAGAAGGGTGGGATTGCGGGTGGCCTCCGCGTATCGGACGGTATCGACCGATGCGCTGGGGGTTATCTCCGGCATTCCTCCCCCTGATCTTCTGGCTCTAGAGAGGAAGCATCGGAGGTGTGGGTGGACGTCCACAGAAGCCAGAGGTGCTTTGCTGGAGACCTGGCAGAGCAGGTGGACTGCGGGGCGGAAAGGAGCTTGGACAAGGCGGCTGATCTCCGACGTCCGGCCGTGGGTCGGTCGGGGTCACGGGTGGGTCAATTTCCACCTGGCCCAGGCGCTGACCGGGCACGGTTGCTTCGGCAGCTACCTTTTCCGCATTGGCAAAGAATCCTCTGCGGCTTGCTGGTTTTGCGATCATGAACTGGACGATCCGGAGCACACCCTGTTCCGATGTGAGGCCTGGGATGGCGAACGCCTTGGGGCGTGGAGAGCCCTGGGTTGGTGGCCGGACGAGGAGAACCTCATTGGGGGGATGCTTGCCGGCCAGTCCGAGTGGGATGTGGTGGTCCGCATGGTGGGAGGCATCATGCGGAGGAAGGAAGAGGTTGAACGGGAGCGGGAGCGCCTCGGTAGGAGGTAAGGGGGGAGTACCACCCTCGAAGTAATGCTTAACGGCGGTTCCGGGGGTGGAACAATACTCACGGAGAGGGGTTTTTTAGTGGGTAGGACTGGACGACCATCCGCCAGGGAGTCCCACACTCTCCAGGCCTTCTTGAGCGTGGGCCTGGAGGTACGTAACTGTATTTTCCCCCTCTCTCCAATAAAAAAAAAAAAAAAAAAAAGGTCAGGTCAGGTCAGGTCAGGTCAGGTCAGGTCAGGTCAGGTCAGGTCAGGTCAGGTCAGGTCAGGTCAGGTCAGGTCAGGTCAGGTCAGGTCAGGTCAGGTCAGGTCAGGTCAGGTCAGGTCAGGTCAGGTCAGGTCAGGTCAGGTCAGGTCAGGTCAGGTCAGGTCAGGTCAGGTCAGGTCAGGTCAGGTCAGGTCAGGTCAGGTCAGGTCAGGTCAGGTCAGGTCAGGTCAGGTCAGGTCAGGTCAGGTCAGGTCGCCGATGGGATGGCGAATGGGCCTGGAGTTCCACCGGCTCGGGGATGGATTTGGAGGGGGGACCTGAGGGATAAATTGGCAGCTAGATTGTACGAGGGGCTGGGCGGGGATGTGGACATCTCACCGGATGAGGCCGTTAGAAGGATGGTGGAGGCCTGCGATGGCTGCTTACCTCGAAAGACACCTGGGCCTGGGAAGAGACCTGTGTACTGGTGGTGCGCCGAAGTCGCGGAAGCGAGACGGAAGTGCATCGCCAGTAGGAGGAAACTCACCCGGGCTAGGAACGAACGGACCCGTGCTGAAAGGCAGAGGGAATATAGGGCAGCCAAAAGAGAGCTAAAAAAGGAGGTGGCTGCAGCCAAGGGACGGGCCTGGGACAATCTTATTGGCGAGGTTGGAAACGACCCTTGGGGCAGGGCTTATAGGATTGTCACGGGCAGGCTTGGTGCCAGGCCTATCATTACGGAGGAAGAGGAGGAGGTGGCAATTAACGGACTCTTTCCGGACGAGGACCCCCCACGGTGGGAGCCCCGGGATGTCCGCATCGACCCAGGTTGGGCGAGGGTGGGTAAGGAGGAACTGGACAGGGCTGCGGGCGGATTGAAGGGGGGGAAGGCCCCTGGACTGGATGGACTTATGGCCGAAGTAGTTAAATTGGCCGTTGAGGTGGCCCCCGACACTATGGCGGGGGTGATGGGATCCTGTTTGGAGAGTGGGGTTTTCCCGGACATTTGGAAGGTGGCTCGGGTGGTGCTAATCCCAAAGAGTGGGGGGAAATTCCGCCCAATTTCCCTCATAAGCTCTGCGGGAAAGCTCCTCGAGTCCATCGTCCGGAATCGGATAGGGGCTGACCTGGAGGAGAGGGGTGTGCTCTCCGATAGGCAGTATGGTTTTCGGGGTGGTAGGTCAACCATTGACGCAATTGAGGACGTTCTTGCATACGCTGGGGTGGCAAACGCTGGGGCATGGGGTCGAAAAGACTACTGTGCCGCTGTTGCCCTAGACGTGGAGAACGCCTTCGGCTGTGCGTCATGGGGGGCCATAGTGACTGCCTTAGAGGGGATGGGAGTGCATGGGGGCCTGGTGGCCATGGTCAGGAGCTACTTATCGGGTAGGACCATCCGCTATGGCGCCGGAGACAGGACGAGGAACGTCGGGTGTGGCGTTCCGCAGGGGTCGGTTCTTGGACCACTCCTGTGGAATGTATTGTACAACGGCGTCCTCGAGTTGGAGTTGCCGGTGGGTGCGAGGACCGTTGCCTTCGCCGACGATCTGGTGATTATGGCAATGGCTCGCACCGGTGAAGATCTCAAGCGGATGGTTGAAGAGGCGGCAGAGAGGGTGATGGGCTGGCTTAATGACCATGGCCTCAAGGTAGCTCCTGCCAAAACCGAGGCAATCTTGCTTATCGGAGGCAGGAGGATCGACTTGGAGGGCTTCCGAATAGGGGGCGCTCTTGTCCGGGTCCAACCCAGTATGAAGTACTTGGGGGTTGAACTGGATAGGAGGATGACCTTCCTGCCGCATGTGGGAAGGGTTTCTCGGAAGGCGGAGGCAGTGGCCGGGAAACTGGCCAGGCTGATGCCCAACCTGGGAGGGGCGGATGGGCGCTGTAGGGTGCTGTATGCAGCAGTCGTGCACAACGTGCTGCTGTATGCGGCGCCTGCTTGGGCGCGGGCTGCAGATACCAAGACCGGAAGGGCCGCTCTCGAGAGGGTGCAGAGGAGGGTGGGGCTACGGGTAGCCTCCGCGTATCGGACGGTGTCGACCGATGCGCTGGGGGTGATTTCCGGAATACCGCCCCCCGATCTGCTGATTCTCGAGAGAAAGCTGAGGAGAGAGGGGTGGACGTCCACGGACGCCAGGAGAGCGCTACTGGACGGGTGGCAGAGCAGATGGGCAGAGGGAAGGAAGGGTGCCTGGACAAGGCGGCTCATTCCAGACATTCGGCTGTGGGTCGGCCGGGGTCACGGGTGGACAAGCTTCCATGTGACTCAGGCGCTGACCGGACACGGGTGTTTTGGGAGCTACCTTGCCCGGATTGGCAAGGAGACCTCCCCTGCTTGTTGGTTCTGTGACCATGATGTGGACGATCCGGAGCACACTCTGTTCCGATGCGAGGCCTTTGATGGCGAAAGGTTGGCGGCTTGGAAAATCCTGGGTTGGTGGCCGGAGGAGGAGAACCTCATTGAGGGGATGCTCACCGGCCAGTCCGAATGGGATGCGGTCGCTCGCATGGTGCGGAACATCATGAGACGCAAGGAAGAGACCGAGAGAGAAAGGGAACGCCTTAACAGGAGGTGAGGTGTGAGTACCACCCTCGAAGTAATGCCTAACGGCGGTTCCGGGGGTGGAGCTATACTCTACCGAGAGGGGTTTTTAGTGGGTAGGACTGGACGACCATCCGCCAGGAAGTCCCACACTCTCCAGGCCTTCCTGAGCGTGGGCCTGGAGGTACGTAACAGTATTTCCCCCTCTCTAAAAAAAAAAAAAAAAAAAAAAAAGGTCAGGTCAGGTCAGGTCAGGTCAGGTCAGGTCAGGTCAGGTCAGGTCAGGTCAGGTCAGGTCAGGTCAGGTCAGGTCAGGTCAGGTCAGGTCAGGTCAGGTCAGGTCAGGTCAGGTCAGGTCAGGTCAGGTCAGGTCAGGTCAGGTCAGGTCAGGTCAGGTCAGGTCAGGTCAGGTCAGGTCAGGTCAGGTCAGGTCAGGTCAGGTCAGGTCAGGTCAGGTCAGGTCAGGTCAGGTCAGGTCAGGTCAGGTCAGGTCAGGTCAGGTCAGGTCAGGTCAGGTCAGGTCAGGTCAGGTCAGGTCAGGTCAGGTCAGGTCAGGTCAGGTCAGGTCAGGTCAGGTCAGGTCAGGTCAGGTCAGGTCAGGTCAGGTCAGGTCAGGTCAGGTCAGGTCAGGTCAGGTCAGGTCAGGTCAGGTCAGGTCAGGTCAGGTCAGGTCAGGTCAGGTCAGGTCAGGTCAGGTCAGGTCAGGTCAGGTCAGGTCAGGTCAGGTCAGGTCAGGTCAGGTCAGGTCAGGTCAGGTCAGGTCAGGTCAGGTCAGGTCAGGTCAGGTCAGGTCAGGTCAGGTCAGGTCAGGTCAGGTCAGGTCAGGTCAGGTCAGGTCAGGTCAGGTCAGGTCAGGTCAGGTCAGGTCAGGTCAGGTCAGGTCAGGTCAGGTCAGGTCAGGTCAGGTCAGGTCAGGTCAGGTCAGGTCAGGTCAGGTCAGGTCAGGTCAGGTCAGGTCAGGTCAGGTCAGGTCAGGTCAGGTCAGGTCAGGTCAGGTCAGGTCAGGTCAGGTCAGGTCAGGTCAGGTCAGGTCAGGTCAGGTCAGGTCAGGTCAGGTCAGGTCAGGTCAGGTCAGGTCAGGTCAGGTCAGGTCAGGTCAGGTCAGGTCAGGTCAGGTCAGGTCAGGTCAGGTCAGGTCAGGTCAGGTCAGGTCAGGTCAGGTCAGGTCAGGTCAGGTCAGGTCAGGTCAGGTCAGGTCAGGTCAGGTCAGGTCAGGTCAGGTCAGGTCAGGTCAGGTCAGGTCAGGTCAGGTCAGGTCAGGTCAGGTCAGGTCAGGTCAGGTCAGGTCAGGTCAGGTCAGGTCAGGTCAGGTCAGGTCAGGTCAGGTCAGGTCAGGTCAGGTCAGGTCAGGTCAGGTCAGGTCAGGTCAGGTCAGGTCAGGTCAGGTCAGGTCAGGTCAGGTCAGGTCAGGTCAGGTCAGGTCAGGTCAGGTCAGGTCAGGTCAGGTCAGGTCAGGTCAGGTCAGGTCAGGTCAGGTCAGGTCAGGTCAGGTCAGGTCAGGTCAGGTCAGGTCAGGTCAGGTCAGGTCAGGTCAGGTCAGGTCAGGTCAGGTCAGGTCAGGTCAGGTCAGGTCAGGTCAGGTCAGGTCAGGTCAGGTCAGGTCAGGTCAGGTCAGGTCAGGTCAGGTCAGGTCAGGTCAGGTCAGGTCAGGTCAGGTCAGGTCAGGTCAGGTCAGGTCAGGTCAGGTCAGGTCAGGTCAGGTCAGGTCAGGTCAGGTCAGGTCAGGTCAGGTCAGGTCAGGTCAGGTCAGGTCAGGTCAGGTCAGGTCAGGTCAGGTCAGGTCAGGTCAGGTCAGGTCAGGTCAGGTCAGGTCAGGTCAGGTCAGGTCAGGTCAGGTCAGGTCAGGTCAGGTCAGGTCAGGTCAGGTCAGGTCAGGTCAGGTCAGGTCAGGTCAGGTCAGGTCAGGTCAGGTCAGGTCAGGTCAGGTCAGGTCAGGTCAGGTCAGGTCAGGTCAGGTCAGGTCAGGTCAGGTCAGGTCAGGTCAGGTCAGGTCAGGTCAGGTCAGGTCAGGTCAGGTCAGGTCAGGTCAGGTCAGGTCAGGTCAGGTCAGGTCAGGTCAGGTCAGGTCAGGTCAGGTCAGGTCAGGTCAGGTCAGGTCAGGTCAGGTCAGGTCAGGTCAGGTCAGGTCAGGTCAGGTCAGGTCAGGTCAGGTCAGGTCAGGTCAGGTCAGGTCAGGTCAGGTCAGGTCAGGTCAGGTCAGGTCAGGTCAGGTCAGGTCAGGTCAGGTCAGGTCAGGTCAGGTCAGGTCAGGTCAGGTCAGGTCAGGTCAGGTCAGGTCAGGTCAGGTCAGGTCAGGTCAGGTCAGGTCAGGTCAGGTCAGGTCAGGTCAGGTCAGGTCAGGTCAGGTCAGGTCAGGTCAGGTCAGGTCAGGTCAGGTCAGGTCAGGTCAGGTCAGGTCAGGTCAGGTCAGGTCAGGTCAGGTCAGGTCAGGTCAGGTCAGGTCAGGTCAGGTCAGGTCAGGTCAGGTCAGGTCAGGTCAGGTCAGGTCAGGTCAGGTCAGGTCAGGTCAGGTCAGGTCAGGTCAGGTCAGGTCAGGTCAGGTCAGGTCAGGTCAGGTCAGGTCAGGTCAGGTCAGGTCAGGTCAGGTCAGGTCAGGTCAGGTCAGGTCAGGTCAGGTCAGGTCAGGTCAGGTCAGGTCAGGTCAGGTCAGGTCAGGTCAGGTCAGGTCAGGTCAGGTCAGGTCAGGTCAGGTCAGGTCAGGTCAGGTCAGGTCAGGTCAGGTCAGGTCAGGTCAGGTCAGGTCAGGTCAGGTCAGGTCAGGTCAGGTCAGGTCAGGTCAGGTCAGGTCAGGTCAGGTCAGGTCAGGTCAGGTCAGGTCAGGTCAGGTCAGGTCAGGTCAGGTCAGGTCAGGTCAGGTCAGGTCAGGTCAGGTCAGGTCAGGTCAGGTCAGGTCAGGTCAGGTCAGGTCAGGTCAGGTCAGGTCAGGTCAGGTCAGGTCAGGTCAGGTCAGGTCAGGTCAGGTCAGGTCAGGTCAGGTCAGGTCAGGTCAGGTCAGGTCAGGTCAGGTCAGGTCAGGTCAGGTCAGGTCAGGTCAGGTCAGGTCAGGTCAGGTCAGGTCAGGTCAGGTCAGGTCAGGTCAGGTCAGGTCAGGTCAGGTCAGGTCAGGTCAGGTCAGGTCAGGTCAGGTCAGGTCAGGTCAGGTCAGGTCAGGTCAGGTCAGGTCAGGTCAGGTCAGGTCAGGTCAGGTCAGGTCAGGTCAGGTCAGGTCAGGTCAGGTCAGGTCAGGTCAGGTCAGGTCAGGTCAGGTCAGGTCAGGTCAGGTCAGGTCAGGTCAGGTCAGGTCAGGTCAGGTCAGGTCAGGTCAGGTCAGGTCAGGTCAGGTCAGGTCAGGTCAGGTCAGGTCAGGTCAGGTCAGGTCAGGTCAGGTCAGGTCAGGTCAGGTCAGGTCAGGTCAGGTCAGGTCAGGTCAGGTCAGGTCAGGTCAGGTCAGGTCAGGTCAGGTCAGGTCAGGTCAGGTCAGGTCAGGTCAGGTCAGGTCAGGTCAGGTCAGGTCAGGTCAGGTCAGGTCAGGTCAGGTCAGGTCAGGTCAGGTCAGGTCAGGTCAGGTCAGGTCAGGTCAGGTCAGGTCAGGTCAGGTCAGGTCAGGTCAGGTCAGGTCAGGTCAGGTCAGGTCAGGTCAGGTCAGGTCAGGTCAGGTCAGGTCAGGTCAGGTCAGGTCAGGTCAGGTCAGGTCAGGTCAGGTCAGGTCAGGTCAGGTCAGGTCAGGTCAGGTCAGGTCAGGTCAGGTCAGGTCAGGTCAGGTCAGGTCAGGTCAGGTCAGGTCAGGTCAGGTCAGGTCAGGTCAGGTCAGGTCAGGTCAGGTCAGGTCAGGTCAGGTCAGGTCAGGTCAGGTCAGGTCAGGTCAGGTCAGGTCAGGTCAGGTCAGGTCAGGTCAGGTCAGGTCAGGTCAGGTCAGGTCAGGTCAGGTCAGGTCAGGTCAGGTCAGGTCAGGTCAGGTCAGGTCAGGTCAGGTCAGGTCAGGTCAGGTCAGGTCAGGTCAGGTCAGGTCAGGTCAGGTCAGGTCAGGTCAGGTCAGGTCAGGTCAGGTCAGGTCAGGTCAGGTCAGGTCAGGTCAGGTCAGGTCAGGTCAGGTCAGGTCAGGTCAGGTCAGGTCAGGTCAGGTCAGGTCAGGTCAGGTCAGGTCAGGTCAGGTCAGGTCAGGTCAGGTCAGGTCAGGTCAGGTCAGGTCAGGTCAGGTCAGGTCAGGTCAGGTCAGGTCAGGTCAGGTCAGGTCAGGTCAGGTCAGGTCAGGTCAGGTCAGGTCAGGTCAGGTCAGGTCAGGTCAGGTCAGGTCAGGTCAGGTCAGGTCAGGTCAGGTCAGGTCAGGTCAGGTCAGGTCAGGTCAGGTCAGGTCAGGTCAGGTCAGGTCAGGTCAGGTCAGGTCAGGTCAGGTCAGGTCAGGTCAGGTCAGGTCAGGTCAGGTCAGGTCAGGTCAGGTCAGGTCAGGTCAGGTCAGGTCAGGTCAGGTCAGGTCAGGTCAGGTCAGGTCAGGTCAGGTCAGGTCAGGTCAGGTCAGGTCAGGTCAGGTCAGGTCAGGTCAGGTCAGGTCAGGTCAGGTCAGGTCAGGTCAGGTCAGGTCAGGTCAGGTCAGGTCAGGTCAGGTCAGGTCAGGTCAGGTCAGGTCAGGTCAGGTCAGGTCAGGTCAGGTCAGGTCAGGTCAGGTCAGGTCAGGTCAGGTCAGGTCAGGTCAGGTCAGGTCAGGTCAGGTCAGGTCAGGTCAGGTCAGGTCAGGTCAGGTCAGGTCAGGTCAGGTCAGGTCAGGTCAGGTCAGGTCAGGTCAGGTCAGGTCAGGTCAGGTCAGGTCAGGTCAGGTCAGGTCAGGTCAGGTCAGGTCAGGTCAGGTCAGGTCAGGTCAGGTCAGGTCAGGTCAGGTCAGGTCAGGTCAGGTCAGGTCAGGTCAGGTCAGGTCAGGTCAGGTCAGGTCAGGTCAGGTCAGGTCAGGTCAGGTCAGGTCAGGTCAGGTCAGGTCAGGTCAGGTCAGGTCAGGTCAGGTCAGGTCAGGTCAGGTCAGGTCAGGTCAGGTCAGGTCAGGTCAGGTCAGGTCAGGTCAGGTCAGGTCAGGTCAGGTCAGGTCAGGTCAGGTCAGGTCAGGTCAGGTCAGGTCAGGTCAGGTCAGGTCAGGTCAGGTCAGGTCAGGTCAGGTCAGGTCAGGTCAGGTCAGGTCAGGTCAGGTCAGGTCAGGTCAGGTCAGGTCAGGTCAGGTCAGGTCAGGTCAGGTCAGGTCAGGTCAGGTCAGGTCAGGTCAGGTCAGGTCAGGTCAGGTCAGGTCAGGTCAGGTCAGGTCAGGTCAGGTCAGGTCAGGTCAGGTCAGGTCAGGTCAGGTCAGGTCAGGTCAGGTCAGGTCAGGTCAGGTCAGGTCAGGTCAGGTCAGGTCAGGTCAGGTCAGGTCAGGTCAGGTCAGGTCAGGTCAGGTCAGGTCAGGTCAGGTCAGGTCAGGTCAGGTCAGGTCAGGTCAGGTCAGGTCAGGTCAGGTCAGGTCAGGTCAGGTCAGGTCAGGTCAGGTCAGGTCAGGTCAGGTCAGGTCAGGTCAGGTCAGGTCAGGTCAGGTCAGGTCAGGTCAGGTCAGGTCAGGTCAGGTCAGGTCAGGTCAGGTCAGGTCAGGTCAGGTCAGGTCAGGTCAGGTCAGGTCAGGTCAGGTCAGGTCAGGTCAGGTCAGGTCAGGTCAGGTCAGGTCAGGTCAGGTCAGGTCAGGTCAGGTCAGGTCAGGTCAGGTCAGGTCAGGTCAGGTCAGGTCAGGTCAGGTCAGGTCAGGTCAGGTCAGGTCAGGTCAGGTCAGGTCAGGTCAGGTCAGGTCAGGTCAGGTCAGGTCAGGTCAGGTCAGGTCAGGTCAGGTCAGGTCAGGTCAGGTCAGGTCAGGTCAGGTCAGGTCAGGTCAGGTCAGGTCAGGTCAGGTCAGGTCAGGTCAGGTCAGGTCAGGTCAGGTCAGGTCAGGTCAGGTCAGGTCAGGTCAGGTCAGGTCAGGTCAGGTCAGGTCAGGTCAGGTCAGGTCAGGTCAGGTCAGGTCAGGTCAGGTCAGGTCAGGTCAGGTCAGGTCAGGTCAGGTCAGGTCAGGTCAGGTCAGGTCAGGTCAGGTCAGGTCAGGTCAGGTCAGGTCAGGTCAGGTCAGGTCAGGTCAGGTCAGGTCAGGTCAGGTCAGGTCAGGTCAGGTCAGGTCAGGTCAGGTCAGGTCAGGTCAGGTCAGGTCAGGTCAGGTCAGGTCAGGTCAGGTCAGGTCAGGTCAGGTCAGGTCAGGTCAGGTCAGGTCAGGTCAGGTCAGGTCAGGTCAGGTCAGGTCAGGTCAGGTCAGGTCAGGTCAGGTCAGGTCAGGTCAGGTCAGGTCAGGTCAGGTCAGGTCAGGTCAGGTCAGGTCAGGTCAGGTCAGGTCAGGTCAGGTCAGGTCAGGTCAGGTCAGGTCAGGTCAGGTCAGGTCAGGTCAGGTCAGGTCAGGTCAGGTCAGGTCAGGTCAGGTCAGGTCAGGTCAGGTCAGGTCAGGTCAGGTCAGGTCAGGTCAGGTCAGGTCAGGTCAGGTCAGGTCAGGTCAGGTCAGGTCAGGTCAGGTCAGGTCAGGTCAGGTCAGGTCAGGTCAGGTCAGGTCAGGTCAGGTCAGGTCAGGTCAGGTCAGGTCAGGTCAGGTCAGGTCAGGTCAGGTCAGGTCAGGTCAGGTCAGGTCAGGTCAGGTCAGGTCAGGTCAGGTCAGGTCAGGTCAGGTCAGGTCAGGTCAGGTCAGGTCAGGTCAGGTCAGGTCAGGTCAGGTCAGGTCAGGTCAGGTCAGGTCAGGTCAGGTCAGGTCAGGTCAGGTCAGGTCAGGTCAGGTCAGGTCAGGTCAGGTCAGGTCAGGTCAGGTCAGGTCAGGTCAGGTCAGGTCAGGTCAGGTCAGGTCAGGTCAGGTCAGGTCAGGTCAGGTCAGGTCAGGTCAGGTCAGGTCAGGTCAGGTCAGGTCAGGTCAGGTCAGGTCAGGTCAGGTCAGGTCAGGTCAGGTCAGGTCAGGTCAGGTCAGGTCAGGTCAGGTCAGGTCAGGTCAGGTCAGGTCAGGTCAGGTCAGGTCAGGTCAGGTCAGGTCAGGTCAGGTCAGGTCAGGTCAGGTCAGGTCAGGTCAGGTCAGGTCAGGTCAGGTCAGGTCAGGTCAGGTCAGGTCAGGTCAGGTCAGGTCAGGTCAGGTCAGGTCAGGTCAGGTCAGGTCAGGTCAGGTCAGGTCAGGTCAGGTCAGGTCAGGTCAGGTCAGGTCAGGTCAGGTCAGGTCAGGTCAGGTCAGGTCAGGTCAGGTCAGGTCAGGTCAGGTCAGGTCAGGTCAGGTCAGGTCAGGTCAGGTCAGGTCAGGTCAGGTCAGGTCAGGTCAGGTCAGGTCAGGTCAGGTCAGGTCAGGTCAGGTCAGGTCAGGTCAGGTCAGGTCAGGTCAGGTCAGGTCAGGTCAGGTCAGGTCAGGTCAGGTCAGGTCAGGTCAGGTCAGGTCAGGTCAGGTCAGGTCAGGTCAGGTCAGGTCAGGTCAGGTCAGGTCAGGTCAGGTCAGGTCAGGTCAGGTCAGGTCAGGTCAGGTCAGGTCAGGTCAGGTCAGGTCAGGTCAGGTCAGGTCAGGTCAGGTCAGGTCAGGTCAGGTCAGGTCAGGTCAGGTCAGGTCAGGTCAGGTCAGGTCAGGTCAGGTCAGGTCAGGTCAGGTCAGGTCAGGTCAGGTCAGGTCAGGTCAGGTCAGGTCAGGTCAGGTCAGGTCAGGTCAGGTCAGGTCAGGTCAGGTCAGGTCAGGTCAGGTCAGGTCAGGTCAGGTCAGGTCAGGTCAGGTCAGGTCAGGTCAGGTCAGGTCAGGTCAGGTCAGGTCAGGTCAGGTCAGGTCAGGTCAGGTCAGGTCAGGTCAGGTCAGGTCAGGTCAGGTCAGGTCAGGTCAGGTCAGGTCAGGTCAGGTCAGGTCAGGTCAGGTCAGGTCAGGTCAGGTCAGGTCAGGTCAGGTCAGGTCAGGTCAGGTCAGGTCAGGTCAGGTCAGGTCAGGTCAGGTCAGGTCAGGTCAGGTCAGGTCAGGTCAGGTCAGGTCAGGTCAGGTCAGGTCAGGTCAGGTCAGGTCAGGTCAGGTCAGGTCAGGTCAGGTCAGGTCAGGTCAGGTCAGGTCAGGTCAGGTCAGGTCAGGTCAGGTCAGGTCAGGTCAGGTCAGGTCAGGTCAGGTCAGGTCAGGTCAGGTCAGGTCAGGTCAGGTCAGGTCAGGTCAGGTCAGGTCAGGTCAGGTCAGGTCAGGTCAGGTCAGGTCAGGTCAGGTCAGGTCAGGTCAGGTCAGGTCAGGTCAGGTCAGGTCAGGTCAGGTCAGGTCAGGTCAGGTCAGGTCAGGTCAGGTCAGGTCAGGTCAGGTCAGGTCAGGTCAGGTCAGGTCAGGTCAGGTCAGGTCAGGTCAGGTCAGGTCAGGTCAGGTCAGGTCAGGTCAGGTCAGGTCAGGTCAGGTCAGGTCAGGTCAGGTCAGGTCAGGTCAGGTCAGGTCAGGTCAGGTCAGGTCAGGTCAGGTCAGGTCAGGTCAGGTCAGGTCAGGTCAGGTCAGGTCAGGTCAGGTCAGGTCAGGTCAGGTCAGGTCAGGTCAGGTCAGGTCAGGTCAGGTCAGGTCAGGTCAGGTCAGGTCAGGTCAGGTCAGGTCAGGTCAGGTCAGGTCAGGTCAGGTCAGGTCAGGTCAGGTCAGGTCAGGTCAGGTCAGGTCAGGTCAGGTCAGGTCAGGTCAGGTCAGGTCAGGTCAGGTCAGGTCAGGTCAGGTCAGGTCAGGTCAGGTCAGGTCAGGTCAGGTCAGGTCAGGTCAGGTCAGGTCAGGTCAGGTCAGGTCAGGTCAGGTCAGGTCAGGTCAGGTCAGGTCAGGTCAGGTCAGGTCAGGTCAGGTCAGGTCAGGTCAGGTCAGGTCAGGTCAGGTCAGGTCAGGTCAGGTCAGGTCAGGTCAGGTCAGGTCAGGTCAGGTCAGGTCAGGTCAGGTCAGGTCAGGTCAGGTCAGGTCAGGTCAGGTCAGGTCAGGTCAGGTCAGGTCAGGTCAGGTCAGGTCAGGTCAGGTCAGGTCAGGTCAGGTCAGGTCAGGTCAGGTCAGGTCAGGTCAGGTCAGGTCAGGTCAGGTCAGGTCAGGTCAGGTCAGGTCAGGTCAGGTCAGGTCAGGTCAGGTCAGGTCAGGTCAGGTCAGGTCAGGTCAGGTCAGGTCAGGTCAGGTCAGGTCAGGTCAGGTCAGGTCAGGTCAGGTCAGGTCAGGTCAGGTCAGGTCAGGTCAGGTCAGGTCAGGTCAGGTCAGGTCAGGTCAGGTCAGGTCAGGTCAGGTCAGGTCAGGTCAGGTCAGGTCAGGTCAGGTCAGGTCAGGTCAGGTCAGGTCAGGTCAGGTCAGGTCAGGTCAGGTCAGGTCAGGTCAGGTCAGGTCAGGTCAGGTCAGGTCAGGTCAGGTCAGGTCAGGTCAGGTCAGGTCAGGTCAGGTCAGGTCAGGTCAGGTCAGGTCAGGTCAGGTCAGGTCAGGTCAGGTCAGGTCAGGTCAGGTCAGGTCAGGTCAGGTCAGGTCAGGTCAGGTCAGGTCAGGTCAGGTCAGGTCAGGTCAGGTCAGGTCAGGTCAGGTCAGGTCAGGTCAGGTCAGGTCAGGTCAGGTCAGGTCAGGTCAGGTCAGGTCAGGTCAGGTCAGGTCAGGTCAGGTCAGTCAGGTCAGGTCAGGTCAGGTCAGGTCAGGTCAGGTCAGGTCAGGTCAGGTCAGGTCAGGTCAGGTCAGGTCAGGTCAGGTCAGGTCAGGTCAGGTCAGGTCAGGTCAGGTCA